>JADMNL010000022.1:423270000-425770000 GCA_016271365.2 Neoceratodus forsteri | reverse complement strand
TAAAGTGCCATTAATGATTACATCAAGAAACTTCCCACCTGCACCCCCAGTGTAACTGCTCCCATATTGTAGTCCTTGCTCAATTCCACTAGATGCAGGGCAAACTTGATATAGTGCACCATCCTCCAAAAAGCTCCAGACTCATCAGGGAAGGCTAGGGATGAATAGTCCCAATACTTGAGAATTTAAATTTCTGAGATGCGATGGTTTCAACTTTGCTCCTTTATACACAAGTCTTGTGCAGACTCCAGGATCCTCTTGATTCAAAATAAGCTCATGTTTATGTGGTATCACACCCCTGCTAGACTCAGTGTACTTGGCATTGCTGAGTCACAACACCTGCTGGCATTGCCTGGATACAGGAGCTAACCTTTCACATATTATCTAGGGCTGCCCTAAGATGCAAACCTTTTGGTTGCAAATTTGCTGATGTTGCTTCCAAATATTGTGGGTGGCCCTTCCCTTAGCCCCCTCCCCAGTAATATATCCTAGAGTCTCACCTCACCTCACCCTCACTGACTGTGTTAAAATCACAGCTACAGTGGATCCTGATGGTGAGCATTGAAGCCAAGAGACGTATACAGTACTATAGCAATGGCAGACTAAAGACATGCCCATAGTTGAAAATGGTAGCCTCTGTCAGAAACCTTGCCACCTTAGGCAGAATGTCCCACTTTGGCAGATAATTCTTGCCCTCATATCATGAACTCTGACACCCCTTTCTTTCCTCCCCATAATCTTTGCAGGATCCCACCCTTATTGATCTCCCAGTCTCTGACCTGACTATAAGATCAAAAACAGTAGGGGAATTCAAGAATGCATGGGATAGACATAAGAGAACCGTGACAACAGAGAAGAGAGTGTAAGCCACAGAACAACTAGGGTCTGTAGTATTGCATTAGGTAGGGAAAAGGGGTAGACTAGGTGGGCCACATGGTCCTTATCTGCCATCACCTTTTATGCTTTTATGTAAAAGATGCAGGATAGGCAGAACCAGAATTAGGACTGGGAGTTATTTTGGTCTTCACTACTGTACTTTCTATGTAAATTATTCTGAATGTATAGCACTTGCTATGTATCTGCACTAGTGACCTGTGAGCAGGTTTGGCCCTCAAAGATTTGTAACCCTTCCCTTATTAATTATGCCACTTTAATGTATTTTAACCTATGTAAAAGTTTTGTTGCTGAGTGTAATCATCTTGCATTCTGTAAGTAAATTACACTTTAACAATAAAAAGAATTAACTGCAAAAACAGCACTTTCAACATTCTGCATAATAAGGTAAAACATTGCTTCTGTGTGGAGGTCAGCAGTGACCGCTTTTGTAGCATTAAAGTGTATTGCTGTAAATGGAGCATCTGGAGAGTGAGTGTAGTGTGCTTTTCCTTGTAACCTGTAGAAAATGTAGGTCTGAACACTGACCCAAGTTGATTACTTTAAGTTTTTTTACCTTTTTTTTGTGCTTGCATGTGCTATGTGCATTTGTGCACTGCTGATAAATTATTAGACAATAAGAAAAACTAAAACCCTAAATGACTACAATTGTTTTGTACAAGAATGGATCAAAACAGTGATCAAATTCTGCACAATGTCAAGGCAAGCATGCAAATTCATTTGGTCAAAAGTGATGATCTAGCAGGCCTCTTCCCACAAAGCATCAACAAATTCCCCCCCCACCCAAAAGTGGTGAGCCTGGCTACTCAGTAGTTTCACCTTCACAGCAGATGCTAGAAGAATCAGTAAAAGGCTTGTCTACATCTGCTAAAAATATTTTTTTTTAGTTAAAAAAGTGTTGGTGGTTACTACTCATAGATGCACTTCCTGGTATAGAACAATTGCATGCCATGCCATTCGTACCTCACAGGCATTGTCTTACAGGTCCCAATACCCTTCCATCCACCTGAATAGATTGAGACAGACAACATGCTTTGGAGAGAAATGGCCACAGTTATGTTTTTATTAAACAGTTTGTAACGACAGTTTCAGCAGTCATCATGACATATGCAGCAAGGTAGTCATGGCAAGTCATACATCAATCAAATCATCACCATAATGGCCAGCCCCTTAGCACCAGGTGAATTATCTGAATGGGTTAAAACCACATGAAGTAACTGGCCTCTGGGGCATGAGAGATGGCTCTGGGCTGGGTGCCAATGAGCCCTCCCCATTAGAGGGTGCTGAAAAACCATTGGCAATGCCCAAAGAGGCTACTCCTCTGACTACCCCTCACAGTGGGAACTCCAGCTGTGTGGACCCTCGCCTCTTGCTAGCCTCTGGGTGATCCAGCTGCAAAGTTGCATGATTCCCTGTTACATCCTCAGTACAAACCTTGCAAAACTACCCTGCTGCCACTTGTTACATGACTGTGATATCCTCTAACCCTACAATTTTAATCCTTGCCAGAGAAGGTGAAAACCATTTCATTTTTTTCATGTTTTACCAGGTAATGACTGGGCACAGCCCTTTTTCAGTCACAGCTGACAGATGAAAAGACAGTACAACAACAGAGACAATACATTTACACAGACAATATCAACATTAAGGTACACAAGTGTGTATATATATATATATATATATATATATATATATATATATATATATATATATATATTTTTCTTTTGATAAAAATCGATCGGTAAAAGTTTTAAAGTGCTTTACAGTTTTAGCAATTAATGATTAGCTGTTCAAAAGTGTTGGAGCATACCATGCAAAATATTGTTGAGTCGCGACTAACTTTGGCAAGGCAGGATAGAAAAGTAGATCTAGTTTTTGTCTAGTTGAGTATGTACCACTGTGTCTAATAAATTTGTCAAGGAGACAGGGAGGCAAAGAATTATGGTAAATTGTGTAAGCAAATACTGCTGTAGTGTACTCAGTTCACTGTGCAGGGCGAAAAATATTCATTTCCTTATACAATTGGCAGTTGTGTGTGGTTATTGAGGCCCTTAGTCCAAACCTACAAATACTATTTAATATGAGTTGATATTTATGAGTAAATAAACTGCACTGATTCACAAACAGGACTGCTTCATAATCCAGTACGGGCAGCAGTATATGTTTAGCTACTATAAGTCATACCTCCTCAGTTAAAGCATTAATATTTTGGTATAAAAAACCCAGTTTCTGATAAATATTTTTACCAGTTTTCTCTAGGTGGCCCACAAGGCTCTGTGCAGGTCAAAGTGTACTCCAAAATACTTAAATGAATGAACCCTTGATCAGCAGCCCTGCAAATATCGCAAAACTGACCAGTCAATTTTCCCAAGTGTGTCGGGTTGCAGCTTCACTTCTTTTCCACCCATTATCTTTCTCATCCTTTTACTTCTCCTTGTCTGGCTCTCTGGGTCTATTGAGCAATGTGAAGACATCCACATACTCTCCATTAGCAATTTGCTGCTGGACCTTCGCTGACAGATGGGAACCCACAGGCTCACCATGAAGCCCATTTATGTTGGTTGCAGTAGCCCCTGTTGGAGCACAGGAGCCACAGATGTAGCCCCTAAGACCTAATCCCCCACCACTCCTAAAAAGTTTTAAGGTGTTAGACTGTTATCTGTGAAGTTAGCCTTGGACATTGTAGTTAAGGAAGGATATGAATCTTAACTACTGTATAACGCAAAATATTAGCACACCTTATATTCCATGCTGCTAAGTCACAGACAGTTATCCACATCAACTTATATTAGCGTAAATACGGTAGCTACAAAAAGCATTCCGAATAGAGCCACACAAAAAGATCTCATTTTTACAACAAATGTTTGGGAATTCACTGACCTCCACTTGCCCCAAAATGTACAAATTTTCAATTTCAATCACATGCAGTCTGTATCCAGAGAGTCACACTAGGATGCGGTAGATGATGGGAGAGGGGCGCAAAGGTAGCCAGAATTGAGAACCATGAAAGCAGCATGATTTGAGCACTGTGAGTCACTCATAAGGATTAGGATAGGGATACTATGAGTGAAGGTGGAGGCTAATTAGAATGAGGAGACAGATCAAACAAGGATGCGGTAGATAATGAGGGAAGGAGGGGGAGTCGCAAGGGTAGCCGGACTTGAGAAACATGACAACGGCTCAATTCTAACACTACAAATCACTGATAAGAAACTATGAGGTACAATTTTGAGAACAAATTGAATGCCTAAATTAAGGTTAGGGTGTTTTATTTTTCTTTTGGCCAGGGCAGGGCAGGGCATCAGTGAGAGGTACAGTGAACCTCCGAGAGTCACAGTTGTCCAAATTTTGTTGATAATACAGTATGAGTGAGAGTGAGGGTGAGGGAAAATTAGAACAAGGAGATGGGCAATGGGTGACTCAAACAAGGGAGCTGAACATGAGCCGAACATGAAACGACAACCAATGTAAAATGGTTGGTGTTTTGCATTACTATACTAAGGTGAAAGAATGAATTTAACACATTTGGTTTTTTTTGCCATTACTTATGCTCTGGTTCAGTTTAACAAGCATTTAGAACTGCATCACCCTATATTTCACTTACAATCATTGTATAGTAAGTTAATATTTTCCAGTAGGGATTTTTAATTTCTATCTATTACATTGTGTATTTCTTTGGTTTCTTGCTGTTAGAAATGGTTATATTTCAGCTGGGAATCTTGCTCTATATGAGTAGCTGTATGAATCCCTCTGCACCCAGAAGTACTGTAAGAGACTATGTTTATACGGAGGTGCTTCAGTGCAACAGATTGCATGGGGACACTTTATGTCTATGTGACAAGGTGTCTCACCTATGTAATAGCATAATTGCATCGGGTCTGTTAAGTGATAAACTGGAAACTAGCTTAACAAAGTGGATAACGATACTTAAGGAGATACTGGCTGGGTGGGGACAGAATAAAATGTATTTGGAACACCATACAATTAAAAATTTAAAGAAAGTAACAATGAAAGGACACATATACATTTTGCAAAGTGGCTTTAATGATTAGTTTAATTGTGAGTGGGGATACTCACCCCAGTCCAGGCCCTTATAATAGTTTTGACTCTGATGTAGACTCAAATCTAGATCCTTGTAACACCCTAAACTTTGATTTTACTGCAAATTTATTAAAAGAAGAGGGGTTATGTGTAGTCCATATAAATATTTGCAGTTTGTAAAAGAAGATTGAACATCTGAGAGAATGGACCATCAAATATGGACCAGATATAATTATAGTTACAGAATCTTGGCTGAATGAAAAGGTTACAGATGATATGGTAAATCTAGGTGGGTATAGTATGTGGAGGAAGGATAGAACAAAGAGGGAAGGGGGAGTTATTATTTTTGCCCGTAGCTCCCTAGAAGTAAAAGCAGTTAAAAATCATCAGGATTGGTGTGGTTCTGAAGTCCTCCCATTGGAATGTAACTTTCCATTTACTAAGCCCCTGTTGCTACTGGGAATGTGCCAACCACCAAAAGCAAGTCTTGATGTGTTTAATATATTACAAGAATTTTGGGGGGAGTACCTAACTAGCCACAAGATTCTTCTGATTTGGGGATTTTAACATTGATTGGAAAATGGTGGATGCCAATCACAGTATTGTGGAGATGGCCACCATCCTGGGAATAAGCCAGTTAATAACAGATGTAGCAAGAATTAATAATCAATATCCAAACTCTTTTGGACCTAATTTGCCTATAGATCCAGAGCAGTTTATGGTTAGTGAGGTGCTCCCAGATTCATTGTCGGATCACCAGATGATATATGGCATAAGAAAACAAAAAATATTAAGAAAGCCAGGGAAAATAGTCCAGTAGAGATCATTTAAAAAGTTTGACTACATAAGCTTTACGTTCAAGCTAGTAGAACTTAGTTGGGATAGGCTTGAATTATTTCCTACTGTTAATGACGCTTGGACATTATTTCATGATGACGTCTTGACATTATGTAATAAGTATGCCCCGCTTAAAATCAGGAACATAAAATCCAAAAATGCCCCTTGGTATAACACTTATCTTTTTAAATGAAAGAAACTGCAGGGCAGGGCATGGAAGGTGGCTAAAATTTCAAAAAGTAATATAGATTGGCACAAGTATAAACATCTGCGAAATCACTATATCCATGAGCTTTGGAAAATTAAACAAAACTACTATGCTAGAGAACTGACGACTAAATTGACTAACAATCCAAGGGAATTTTGAAAAGTTATAAAAGAGATTAAGGAAGTACAGTTGTTAGATTATACTGAAAACTTTGAAATTAGAAATATAAAAATTCCACTGGGGTTGCAGGTGGTGGACAGTTTTAATGATTACTTTGTAACAATGGGTACAGTGTTTTCATCCCAGAATTCAACAAACACAACATAAAATACAAAAGTGGAGTTTGAAATGGATAAGGAGTTTGTTTTTGGACCTGTACTACAAAAAGATGTACAAGATGTATTATTTTGAATAAACGTTAGGAAATCAGTGGGCTTAGATGGGATCCCTAATAGGCTCCTGAAATATGCTGCTTGTATTGTTTTGTACCCCTTAGCCAGTATTTTTAATATGTCACTTACATATGGGGAATTTCCTGAGATGTGGAAAACAGCTTAAGTGATCCCTATTTTTAACAAGCATTTGGCAAGGCCGAATGTTTGCTTGCTGGTATTAGCATTGGAAATGCAGGAGGTAGACAGAAGCAAAATAGGAGTGGCAGTGAAGTATTGCACTTCACGTGAACCCCACCTCCATCCTGTAGAGATGGACAGGATATGGGGTAAGTGTTTGGGTCATCACCCATGACAGCCATGTCACCTCACCCTATTCTGCAGACACTGACACGTGTTGAGGTGTGCCTTAGGGTGTTTGGCTTTACAGTCACCCCATTCCATAAGGACATACAGTGAAATGGATGCAGCATAGGAGAGTGGGGTGAAGTCTTGGGCCGAAGAGTGCAGGGTACACCTCGATGGCTGTCAGTGGCTGGGGGGTGGGGGTGGGATGGCATGAGCTGTACAGTTGGCAATCCAAAAGCACACCCCAATGCCTGTCTCTCTGTACAGGATAGGATGTTATGGTTAGAAATCATAATGCCTCGGGCATTTGTTAGTATTTACAGTACAAATATTCAACATGGCTTTTTTGTGACCACACCTGAGGAAAGCATTTGGGACCTCTTGTCATGAAGAGTGGCAGTGTGATTTTGTCAATGTGTCCCCAAAACTGACTTCCAACAGCGACAGTGCCATTCTGTGCCACATGTACGAAAACACAGATCGGGCAGGATGTGAAGAATGATAGCTGTACCATCCATAGGGAGGTATGAAGAGATGGCAATGTTGAAAATCTGTAGTGGGAATACTAACAATGCTTGCTCTTCCAAGCATACATGAAAACTGTGCAACGTATGCACGTAACACGGTCACTTTATGGAGTTTTGTCACCAGATTTTCAACATAGGCATTTTACGACCTGTGCTCATGAACTGTGTCACTGTGATGTTCTTAATGTGTCCTGAACACTGATGTCCCACAGCAACCACGGTATTCTGTGCCAGAATTGCAAAAACACATTTTGACCAGGATGTGAAAAATGACAGCTGTCCTGTTCATAAGGAGGTGCGGAGAAATGGCAATGTTGAAAATCTGGACTTAAAATATTACAAATGTGCAAAGTTATGAGCGTGCATGGAAACTGCACAATGCACGCTCATAACACAGTCATTTTATGGGCTTTCATCACCAGATTTTCAACATAGGTATTTTAGGACCTCTGATAATGAACAGTGTCACTGTGATTTTTGTTATGTGTCCCGAGCAGTGATTTCCCACTGCAACCATGCTAGTCTGCGCTGGAAGTGCGAAAACACATTTTGGCCAGGATGTGAAAAATGACAGCTGTACTGTTCATAAGGGGGTGTGGAAAAATGGGAATGTTGAAAATATGGAGTGAAAATATGGCAAAAGTGCGAAGTAATGAGCGTGCATGGAAATTGCGCAATGCACGCACGTAACACATTCATCTTATAGACTTTTGTCACCAAATCTTCAACACAGGCATTTTCAGACCTCTGCTAATGAACAGTGTCACTGTGATTTTCGTACTGTGTCTCAAACATGGATTTTCCACAGTGACCGCACTATTCTGCGCCGGAACAGCAAAAACTCATTTCAGCTGGGTTGCAAAAAATGGCCACTGCACAGCATAAGGAGATGCATTAAAATACCAATGTTGAAAATCTGGAGAAAATATTGCAAATTTGTGAGATTACAAACTGCGTAACAACTCCACAATAATATACGCTCAAAAGCAGTCATTTTGGATTTTCCACAAATTTGCAACATAAGAGTTTTTAAGTCCACCTCATGAACCCTGGCACTGTTGTTTCATTAATCAGTCCCAGAAGTTGATTCCATGCAGTGACTGAAAATCACCTTTTGGGGTCAATTAACACCATGACAGTGAAAGAATTCATGAGGAGGGTTCCCAAAAACTCCATGTTGAAAATTTGGTGCCAAAATTCCAAAAAATGCCTGAGATAGGCATCAAAGTTGAAAACCCCATATTTATTCCATTATACAGCTTACTGGCATTTTCTCAGTTCGCGGTTGGCTTTGAAGAGTGCAGACGTGTTCTGGTCCACCGAAGATCGTTGTGCGAGCTCAGAGTAAGTATGGGGTGAGGGTGTGGATGAGGCAGGGGTGCGCAGTGGGTGGGTGTGGGTTGTGGGGGGCAGGGAGACCCGAGGACCGATGCCTTCTTATAGGAAAAAAACAAACACATTGCAGGATGGTTTTGTTTTACAGGGACATTTCAGTGGACATTTGGCATGCTGGGGTGGGCTCCCAACATGCCAACCTACTTTTTTGTTGTGGGGGCGACTGTATCCTATGGGGAATTGAGCACCTTCTGTCGGCATATAGGGGTCTGCAGGAGCCGAGGGGGATTGGGCAACCTTTCGGCACACACATAGCTTTGTGGGGGGGGATTATGCTGACGGGGAGTGGGTTCCCCCGTCAGTGCATTAATTGTGGCTGGGGCAGCTTATGCTGACTGGGAGTGGGACCCCTGTGGGCAAACAAAGACTGTTTGAGGGGGGGTCACCTGCTGCCGAGGGGGACTGGCACCCCTTGCATAGCGTGTATAATACTGTTTGTGAACATGGCAGCAAGTCACCGCCATGTTCACAAACAGTATTATGCTAGCTAACGCTCCACCCTACAATGACGGTCGCTTCCCTTATTGCAGCAGAATGACTGATGCTGCAATGATGAGGCAGCCCCTGATTGCTGCGGTGAAAACATTTGTACTTGGTGCACTTTTGGAGACCAATGTCTTCGGCACACTGTGCCTCCATTGGTCCACCACTGCCAAGCCTCCAAATGCAGTGCCTCCCTTGGCTGTAACAGTGCCGCACCTCCACAACCCGCTTCTCTCCTAAGATGTCACATAATGTTTCTTGAGCATGCGTGCAAGCAAACATAAAAATGGATCAAGATGTTTATTAGAAAATTATAGACCTATTTCATTGCTACCAATAGTAGCTAAAATGTTTGAAAAATTGGTAGCTAAACAACTTCAAACTTTTTTGGATAAGGAAAGGATTATCAATAAGTCCCAGTTGGGGTTTAGACCCCTACATGGCACCACATCTGCCTGATTAAAGCTAACTGTGGACATTACAAATGTGCTGGACAGGAGGATGTCAGTGGGGTTAATCTTTATAGATTTATCAAAAGCTTTTGAAACCCTGAACCATTGCATCCTCCAGTCCAGATTAACTGCCCTAGGTATATCCATAAAAGTAGTAAATTGGTTTGAAGCATACTTACTAGGAAGAAAACAGATGGTATCCATTAATGGCTGGGATTCTGGATTTAGGGCAGTTATCTCCGGGGTGCCCCAGGGATCCATCTTAGGCCCAATTTTATTTAACTTGTACATGATTAATCATATTTTAACTCATCCAGATATACAATGTCATTTATACACAGATGATACTGTTACTTATACAGAAGGTTCAAAAGTGAAGCAAATAGAATCCACTTTACAAGGAGTATTTGATGAGTTACAGAAAATTTTCTCTGAGTCTAAACTTGTTTTGAACTCAAAGAAAACCCATGTTGCATTATTCTCTAAAGAGAGTAATGTGATTTACCCTGAGTTAAACCTGAAGATAATAATCAGAGATAAAACTATCCTTGAGCAAGTGCAAAACTACAGATACTTGGGACTATACTTGGACAGATCACTTAAATGGGCTACCCACATAGAACAGTTAACAAAGAAAGTTGGAAAATGCCTGGGTGCATTATGTAGAATCAGAAACTGTATGAATGAAAAAGTTAGGAAGCATGTAGTTACCACTTTAGTGGTAGCACTCCTGGACTATGGAGACATAGTCTATATGGGGGAAACCTCTACTCAGCTTTCTAAGGTAGATGTTCTTTTCAACAAACTAGCAAGGTTTATTCTAAACGTTCCAAAAAGAACACACAAAAGCAAGTCATATCAATCATTAAACTGGATGTACCCAAAAGACAGAAGATCCCTTCATGCCCTGTTATACATGGTAAAGTCTTTTAATTGTAAAGTCCCTGAATATATTACTGATGGACTTCAAGTTAGGATGGTGAAAAATGGATTGCGCTCTGCTTGGGGAATAGAGTATGTACTTCCTAGATGAAGGACAGAACTAGGCAGAGCACATCTCTTTTTCTTAGGCCCCCATATATGGAATGCATTGCCACTTTCCCTTAGGTCAGTAAATACTAATCTTCACTCAGTAGAAATTAAATGATGGTTTAAAGATGAAGCAATAAAGAGGCTGAACACAGATCCACTCTGAATATAAGGTAATTTAGGGTGGACTAACTGAGAAAATGTACATGTGAAGTAATAATGAGATTAACTTTAGATCCACTTTGAATGTTTACAATATATACTGAAGGATTAATTACCTGTGATCCCTAATTGGTGTTGTATTTATATTTTTAGTTTGTGAGTCAATGTTTATTCTGTGTATTTATTATATATGTTTGTAATATACGTTTGACATTTGAAAGTTTTTAGATATTATAGCCAGGAGTAATCATGCTAGGACCTTGCTGGAAATGAGCTTGCCTCAGTCGAGTTTCCTATTCTTTTGCTTGTCAATTGAATAAAACTTTAACTACTACTAGCTCAACCATGTGGGGTCCATCTGTTTTTGCCCTGTGCTGCTATAAATGACAGGAACTTTGCTGAGTTTCTGCTCGAGAGTTCAGGGACTTCCCAGGAGAGGACGTGCTGGAGGCTGAGGAGATGGACTGCTCAGTGGCAGAGGATCAGCTGGCTGCTGGAGCACTGGAGGTACTGGAATATATGGAACCGGGGCCTGAGGTTGGGGCAGTGGGATAAATGGAACTGGTTGTGGGAGTACCAGATCTGGCATGATGGGCCAGTCTGGATTTTGGGGTCCAGGGGATGGGACTTTTGAAAACGCGAGTGCCAGGGCCAATGTCCCCAGTGGGGCTGTCCCTGGTGACAAGGGATCCACTGGTTGGGGGAGCATATTGCTTCTTGCTCTTGCAAGAACTGACACCCCTCCCTGAAGCCTCTGGGGCTGCTTTGGTGTGCCTTGAGAGGGAACTCTGAAAATTTGCCAAAATAGATCCCTCAGTTCCTCATCAGACATATTCTCTAAGTTTGGCCTACCTTGTTGAGGATTCTCTGGTGCTGGAGGTGTTTATAGGGATTTCATAGTCCTGCTTCTCTTGGCTGAGGGAGCCGGTGCCAAGCTGCTACAACTGGAACTTCTGGAGTCTCTGGATGTGGCTATGGTTCTGGATAATTTGAAGGACCAGCTGAACTTGGGCCATCTGTGTTCTGGAACAGAGGTTCGCACCAATCTTTTCCCTCTCCCTGCATGAGGGCTGCTGGCTGTCACTTGAAGTCTGCTTTACTGGCCTTTCCTTTGCTTGGCATCCTGGGTCCAACAGTTATAAAGATACAAGCACACACAAGAACCCTGTCTACCATCCTAGTCTTTGCTGTCACAGTGCCACAGGGTATACTGTTTGAAAATTGCTCATTGGTGATGCTGTAATCTAATAGCCATTCTTAACCCTTCCAAACACTTCCCCACCATGGTGCTAGTCATTTTATGGCTTATTACAAAACTGTATAGACCCAGTATTTGTGTACTATATTACATCAGGGGCCCCCTATTACAAGACTCATGGTGCAACTTGCGGGCATATACGAGTTACACCATGCAGCGATATGCCAGGGACCCTGCACCATATTCCAAGACAGACAGGGTCCCTGGCACCTACATCTATGACTTGTGAGAGCGGCAGGCTAGCACCGCAGAAATGGCACAATGGACCTGGGTGCCAAAAGTCATGGCCCTCAATCAACTGGCCCCCCCAGAGCCCCCCACCCTAAAACACACCCACAAGCACCTGGGGGAATTGGGGGGCTGGCCAGTTGGCACAAGCGATCAGGGGGGCACAACGGAAAATGGACCATACATGTGCTTTCCACGGCACTGCGGGGGAGGCATCCATTATTGTGCCAGGATGGATACCTCTTAAACCACCTTCAAGATGGTCTAACCACACTACACCATACTGGATCCTGGAATGGCATAAGTGGGTTATGGCAGCCGCCCTTCAGGAATAGGGTGCAGTTGCTGCCGTAACCCACCCTTGCGCCATGCAGCAGTGGGTTGTGGGCATAGTGGGTAGTGGAGCCCACCTTTGTAGCAACCCGCATATGGCATGGCACAAGTCACCTCTTGTAATTGCCACTTTCAGAAAGCATGGTGCAAGGTGTGATTTATGCCATAGGGTCTGGTGTAATTCGCCTTGCGCCGGGCGTACTGCATTCTGGAATCGGGCCCCAAATCTGTAGCAACCTTGCATGCTAGCAGCCTGCCAGTATGCCACCTCCTTTCAGTTGTTTATTACCCTGCCTCTGATCTGAGAAACATTATATTGTACCCTATTCATTGAATGATAATCATCTACCATTAACTAAATGAAAAGGTATTACATGACTACATAATCAGTTTAGGAATGAACCAAATGAAATAAAAACAAAAATGGATATAGTGATGTATTGTCAAAAATAAATTACTAACAAAAAAGTATATGTTCATAGAATCATAGAACTCTGTCGGCAGAAAAGGACCTCTTGACCCATCCAGTCTACCCATACCCTCTCCCCTAGGAAGATCCTCTCCTTCCCTTCCTAGCCTGCCCTCTTCTTGTTAGCCCCAAGTGTGTCCCATGCCCTCTTAAAACTCTTCACTGTATCCACCCCCACCACCCATTCCAGCAGCCTATTCCCAGGCTGTACCACCCTCTCGGTAGATAATCTCCCCCTGATGTCCTGTCTGAATCTGCCCCCCTCCAGTTTTAAGGTATGTCCCCTAGTGAAGTTGTTCTTACTCAATTTGTTTATGCTGTCAACTCTCACCCTGTTTATGCCCTTCAAGTACTTGAATGTCTCTACCATGTACCCCCCCACCTCTCTTCTAGCAAGTACAGGCCCAGCTCCCTCAGCCTCTCCTCATATGACCTCCCCTACAGCCCCCACACCATTCTGGTTGCTCTTCTCTGGACCCTCTCCAGCCTGTCCTTATCCTCTTGCAGGTATGGCCTCCAGAACTGGACCCCATATTCCAGGTGTTGTCTGACCATGGTTTTGTACAGGAGCAAGATCACCTCCCTTCTCCTGCTTGTGAACCCCCCTTCCTATGCATGCCATCATTCTTAGTGCCTTTCCTGCTGCTCTGCCACATTGACTCTGAACTTTTAGATTGTCTGAGATGGTTATCCCCAGGTCTCTTTCCTGCTCTGTTTCCTCCAGCTCCTCCCCCCAAAGTTGATATTTTCCCTTTGGGTTGTTTCACCCCAAGTGCATAATTTTGCACTTTTTGTGTTGAATATATTTGATGTTGAAATGTTTTGCTACTGAGAAATACTGCCACTTTAACATTTTATTGTAGCAGATATCCTTTCTTTTTTTTTGTGTGTGTGTGTGTGTTATCGATTTTATCCTCCTCCCCTGTGGCATCCCTGCCGGCCACTCCTTTAGAGCGCCAAGGTCCACCACACCTCCACATCAACCCCGCACCACCATTCTCCTGACCTGGTCCTTGCAGCCTTACCTCAGGTAACCAGCCCTTTCTCTGTGTTGGGAGGGTCCCTCTCCTCTGAGGGGGAAGTGCCATCAGGCAAACTCTGTATCCTGGGAAGCTGATGCAGGGTTGGTCAGGGCTAGTCTGGGGCTTTGTGGTGGTGCTGGCCAGGCGCTCATCATCTGGTTGGCAGGGAGCCTTTTTCCACTTTATTCTCATCCCTACCCCACGTTCTAGCCATAAGGATGGCATCCTGAATTGGGGATGTGCAGGAGGGCATGTCGAGGCTACACGCTCTCCATCTGCCAGTCCACCCACAGGAGCCAGGGCTCGTCCTCCCCTCCGGAAGGGAAGCATCCAATGGATGCTTGTGAAACCACTCCCCTGGGAGCAAAGCTGGCTCACCAGCATGTCGAGTGAACCCCTTTGCTAGGCACCATGGAGCCATCTGAGATATCCTTTCTTTAATTGCATCACCTTTGTTCCTCCAGTATTTAATGCTAACAAGCATGACTTTTTTCTCTTCTAATATTCACAGAAAATTAACTCTTAACACCTTCCTGCTGACCAAAGGCAACACTTCACAGCTCCAAATTTAACCACTCTTTCACTGAAGTTGCTCCCGCACTTCTAATTGATTACTTTGCTGCAAATGTACTCCCAACAGTAACATTACTCAAAATGCCACAAATTCCTGAATCCTTATTTAATGACTTTTTTTGCTAAATGGGACTCCCAAAGGAAACATTACCTAACCCTACAAATCCCTGAATCCTGAAAAAAATGTTTGTCCTGCAACCAGCATGCACTGGCCATGTGGCTGCCATTGCTAGGCAACCCACCTGTTCACAATGTGGCAAATGGTGTTGGCTTAAGCCCTTCATCCCCCAGTGGCAATCCTAGTCTAAAACAAAACTGCAAAGGGGTTCTGCCAATAAATTCTCCCTAAGTAGTGAATGCTGATAAACCATTGGCCCTGCCAAGAGCATGCTGACTGCATGGCCACCATGGCTAGGCAACAAGCCTGCCCACCAAAATCAAACAGCATTGATTTAAACACCTTTCCATGGAAAAAAGTACAATATATAGGGCTGGGCGAAAGTTGCGAATTCTGCTTTAGTGGAACTTTCACAAATTCTTGCAACTTTTGTGGAATTTTTCAAACTTCCTGGAAATATTCTGAAAGTGCTTGGTGAATTTTTGCCCTGTTCTACAGAATTGTTTTGCTGAACTGCAGAATAAAACGTATGAACTGTGGAACTAGAAACATAGAAATATAGAAAATTGTTGGCATATAAGGACTGCCAGGCCCATCCGGTCTGTCCATAAGTCCTACACTAGTTTATCCACAATTCAAGTGATTATTCCTCAGTTCAGTGATCAGTTCTGCACTGTCCCCATAGGAAAAAAAAATTACTTTGTTTCCTGTGGCACCCCCTAACCCTAACCCTCCAATAACTTGCCACTCTTTAATTATTGTTTCCCTAGTATCCAGTGGCAATCCCCATCTTCCAAATGCTCGCCCCAACCATAATTATTGTTTCCCTGGTGTCTAGTGACACCCCACAACCTACGATCATTAGTCCAGGCCATAATTATTATTTCACTGGTGTCTAGTGGCACCTCCCACCCTCTGATTGCTTGCCCCAATAACAATGTTTTAGGTTACAAACAAGACATAATTCTTAAAGCTAGAAAAAGGGCGGCGGACATAAACAGGGAAACATTATTAAATGGCAATGTGGTACAAAACAGTAATAATAACATTCTAAACTTTGTTACTGCATACAGCATTCAGGCCAATGAGACTGGCAATACTACTAAAACAACTGGCACATATACTGCAGGCAGAGTCCAAATTGAGGACTGTTTTGAGTTACCTTATATGGTGTACTACCACCCACGCAACTTAGATGATAGCCAAACACATAGCCTGCAACCGAAGAATTCTACTGCATCCAATTGGCTATCTGTATTACCTTCAGGCTGCTTTAATTGGGTATAGTGCTATAACAGGGGACAGGCTTTGATTGATCCCCCATTATATGGACTATCAATCAGAAATCTCCCGTAAGAAGGCAGAGTTCCTGTTCAGGGAGATAGCTGCATCAAAGAATCTACCAGCTCAGCTCTTCCGGACCGTGGACATGCTGTGCAATCCAGCCTGACTGTGGGGTCTGAGAGCTTTTTCACAAATAAAGTGTGGTGAGTTTGCTCGGTTCTTTGATGATAAGGTGTCATCAATCAGGTCAGAGATTCGCAAAACGCATTCAAATGAGCATGGCGGTGATCGATGCGAGGCCACAGGTCATCGGTCTGCCTGGACAGATTTCGACCAGCTAGCGATCATGGATATCATGAAGATTGTCCAGGGCTTGCGACCGACTTGCTGTAGTTTGGAACCTTGGTCCTACGCGCCTCCTTGTGGGGTGCGTGGATGCGATCAGACTGGTCTTTGCTGAGATAGTCTGGCATTCGTTGGACCAAGGGGTGTTCCCAGAGTCTCTGAAAGAGGCTATTGTGACACCCCTTTTAAAGAAATCTTCCGTAAACCCAGACTGCCTCGCTAACTACAGACTGATCTCTTACTTGTCCTTTTTGGGCAAGGTTATTGAGGAAGTAGTCGGGTTGCAGCTCGATGAATTTCTTACCACCCATGAAGTCTATGATCCTCTCCAGTCCGGTTTTAGGAAGAGGCATAGTACCGAGACCACGTTGGTTCGAGTACTGAATGATCTCCCTATAGTGAGAGATCGGAGGAGTCATTCAGTCTTGGTCCTCCTTGATCTATCTGCAACATTTGACACCGTAGACCATGGGATGTTGCTGGAATGCCTGCAGCTATTCTGTGAACTGTCAGGGACACTCCTCAGATGGTTCCATTCTTTTCTCATGGGCAGAACTCAGAGGGCAGTGTTGGGAATTTTTTCCCCGGCTCCCTTTGCTCTGCCTTGTGGGTTGCCACAGGGTTCTGTGCTTTCCCCCATGTTGTTCACAGTGTATATGCTGCTATTGGGTAACATTATAAGGCATTATGGGCTGAGTTTTCACTGCTATGCAGATGATACTCAGCTCTATATGTCCTTTGTACCCGAACAAAATGATGCAATCTCGGTCTTTAACTGCCTTGCTGAAATTCAGGACTGGATGAGTGCTAACTGGTTGAGACTGAATCCAGACAAGAATGAGGTGCTGCTGGTGGACCCAGGTCAGCATGTAGAGAAGTTGACTCCTGGGTTTCCTTCTGGCCTTGTGTTAGGGGGTAACCAGTTGAGACCTTCTGAACAGGTGAAGAATCTGGGTGTAGTGCTTGACAGTGAGCTGACGCTTAAGACACAGGTGTCAGCCATTGTCAAGTCCTCTTTTTATCATCTGAGGAACATAGCCCAGATAAAACACCTTGTTCCGCATGATGACCTCCTTGTGTTGGTTCACGCCTTTGTATCTTCATGTCTTGACTACTGCAATGCTCTATATCTAGGGTTACCAGGTGTGGATCTTCGTCGACTGCAGCTGGTGCAGAACGCTGCAGCCAGGTTGTTGACTGGGTTACCAAGAACTTGCCATATCACACCTATGCTGTGCGAATTGCACTGGCTGCCGGTGCAATGGAGGATCACCTTCAAGGTTGCATTGGTGACCTACAAGACCCCACACGGACAGGGACCAGGTTACTTGCAAGATCTCCTTTGGCCCTACCACCCCCTCTGCCCACTCCGTTCCACCAATGAGGGATTGCTAGAGATTCCCAGGGTTCATCTTAAGTCATTTGGGGCCAGAGCTTTTTCCTTTGTGGCTCCAACCCTATGGAATTCTCTACCTCATCGGATTAGATAGTGCCTGTCCACTGAGTCTTTTAAAGCTTCACTGAAAAGTTATTTATTTGAGTTAGCTTTTTGAAGATAGCATTTAGTTTATTCAGCTGCCTTTTAAATGTTTTATATTTGTATTTATTATTGGATGTGTGTTATATTTATTATGTATCTGCGCTTTGGCATTCTGAAAAGCTCATTATAAATAAACGCTGATTTGCTTTGATTTGATTTGAAAAGTGAGCGACTCGAATATGAGTGACTCACTTTTAACACCTGTTATGTGGGCTACCCTGCAAGGGTAGCAACGGTTATGTGGGCTACCCTGCAAGGGCAGTGACAGTTACAGCAGGGTGACAGGAAGAAGGGAAGGGTGACAGGAAGAAGAGGGAGAGTACTGCGGCAGGAAGCTGCCGAGCTGGTGGCTTGCTGTACTGGTGAGGGTGGCTGGCTATAGTGGGGATGGTGCAGGGTTTGGGGCTGGGGAAGGCTGCAGATTTTTGCAGGGGGTGGTTCGGTATTTTTTTTTTGTTTTCTGGATTTTCACCCCCTCCCCGACATGCACCCCCCCACTGGACTTAGTAATCCATATTTAGGTTTTTGGTTGTTGCCCATTTTCATCGCTGTGCATGTACATCACCTTTTTGTTTTTGGCAATGTACACTCGCCGTAATGGTGATCGCTATTTCGCGATCGCCTTTGTGACATAGAACCATTTAAATTGCCAATGCTGTAAGTATTGCCCAGCTTTGTAAATGCAGATGGGTTTGTCGACCCCTCTAATGGTGAGAGTTATATGATCAACAGGTTTATCAATTGTGACTCCATATATGTTATTTATCTGGGCACCTGTTCATGTGGCGATTAATTCGTTGACTGCATGACATTTAAAGAGAGGGTGGAGGAGCACATAACAGCTATCTTAAAAACACAGAATATGCTACAACAGCTCATGTGATGAATGCAGAGAATAACTCACAACATGTCTGGCTGTTTGTGGGCATAGAAAAAGGAAGAACTGGTCCCTGTGGGGGTGATGTAGATTTGATTTTAGCCATACGGGAAGCATTTTTGGATAATTAAATTTTGTGCAATAGACCCACCTGGATTAAATGATAAAATTGAGATATTGCCTTTTCTCTAATGAACTGGGGTATTCACAACCAAGTTTTCTGATCTGTATCTTCTTTTTTATGTTTATTGTGTGTCTGTATAGTAGCTATAATCAGGTTGGCTAATGAACTGGGATATTCACACCCAGGGTCAAGATTCACAAAAAATCACAAAGGCAATGCAAAGTTTAGTGTTGTACTTTGCGGTTGCCCAGGCATCCAAAATTGCTGTTCATGGTCAGATAGCACATTGTACTATCTGAATGTGAATGGGGTGATCCGAGACAGCGGTAGCCCCAGTGCCACCATCGCTACTCCAATAGCACCACCCTGACATGCAGCCAGGAGCATGAGCCCACAAGGAAAGGTGCAGGGGGGCTATTTTCAATTCACAAAAAGCAGCCATGCAAATCAGCACATTGGGCATGCAAGGCACTAGGTGGCCATTTGCATGCCCATTATAAGTCCATTTGCATAGGCTGCGAAGAGCATAGTGCGGCCTCCCCAGCCCCTGCCCAATAAGCAGTCACAGTCCCTGGTGTTAGTGGTCACTCCCCCACCGCTGTTCACCAATTGCCAGCTAGATATACAATAGACATAACCCCTGGTGGTCTAGTGGTCCCTCTTCGCCAGTCGCTGGCCCGATATAAGTAAAGATATTCCATGGTGGTCCAGTGCCCTCCCCCCACTGTTTGCCGATCACCGGCCAGAAATGCAATATAGATAATCCATGGTGGTCTTGCTGTCCCCTTTCCTTGCCAATCACCCATCCAATATAAACAAAGGATTCCCTGGTGCTCCAGTGCCCACCCCCCACCAGTCACCAATCACCATCCGATATTAAAAATATAAGATTTCTCTGGTGTCCAGTGGTACCCCTCACCCAAAGCCCTGCCTAAAATAGAAATAATATTCCCTTGTGTCTAGTGGTCCCTCCCCACTTGATCACTTGCCCAACATATAAAAAAGACTTCCTTGGTGGCTAGTGGTCCCTTCTCCCACCCGATCACCTGCCCGATGTTGACACCACATACCCTGGTGTCCAGTGTAACTCAGTCCCAATCCCCAGTATCATCAATATAATCATTTCTGTGGTGGTCTAACAAACTGTCCTACCTATCCCCGATCCCCAGTAAGTGACTTATCATCTATTCTCTGGTGGTCTAGTGCACCCTGCCAGGTAGTGCCCCACCACCCCACTCCCCCATCCCGATCCCAAGCCAGCGACCAGCACAGCCCTCCTGTCTCCACCACAGCTGGCCACTGAATGAGCTGTCAATGAGTAGTATGCACTCATTGAATGACAGCTCACTCTGAGCTGTCAGTCAATGTCAATGAGCATGTACTGTATACAGTATTAGCTCATTGACAGCTCAGTCGGTGACCAGCTGTAGTGCAGAGAGGAGGTCTGTTCTGGTCGCTGGCCCGGGTTTGGGATGGGGGAGTGAGGTTGTGGGACACCACCTGCTGGAGGCGTAGAGGGTGCACTATACCACCACCAGGGAATAGATGTTAATTCACTTAATGGTGATTGGGGATTGGGAGGAGGGTTCATTAGACCACCAGGGAAATGTTTATCTGGACTATACAGGGGATTGGGATGGAGGGGTTACACTGGACACCAGGAAATGTGATGTCAACATTGGGCGGGTGATTGGGTGAGGGATCACTAGCCAACAGGATAGTCTTTTGTATATATTGGGCAAGTGATTGGTGGTGTAGGGACCACTAGCCACCAGGGAATATTATTGATATTTCAGACAGGGCTGTGGGTGGGGGTGGACCACTGTGCATCAGAGAAACCTTATATTTTTGATATAGGGTGGCAATTGGCAACTGGCTGGGGGGGGACACTGAACCACCAGGGAATGTATTCATTTATATCAGGCAGGCAATCGGCAAGGGGAGGGGAACAACTAGATCACCATGGATTATCTATATTGTATATCAAGCCAGTGATTTACAAACAGCAGCAAGGGGGAACCACTGGCTACCAGGGAGATATTTTTTTCTCAACAGGCCAGTGATCAGCGAGGGGGGGGAGGGGGACCATTAACCACCAGGGAAGATTTCAATATATTTTATATCTTGGATCAGGCTGGCGATCGGCATGGGGGAGGGCCACTATACACCAGGGAAAATATTGACTTATTCACAGGCCAATGAGTGGCGGGGGGGGGCACTGCAGTACCTCCATCAGCCACTAGGGTTGCAGGAGATTAAAGCAAGGTCTCAGTTGGCAGTACATTCTCCGTGCAAGAGGACCCACAAAAGGCCCTTGTGCAGAGCAAATGCTTTGTGAATGGGGCAGTGCCGATATGCAGGTCCCCTCACCCTCATTTGCACTGAGGGTCCTTCCACACTTTGCCCCGAGTGCAAACCCAGTTGGAAAGCACAAACTGAAATTTTGTGAATACCAGGTTTGTGCAAAACCTAGTTTTCGCTGTGCAAACTGGATTCACCCCAGGGCAAAATTTTATGAATCTGGCCCCAGGTTTTCTAATTCATATCTTCTTTTTATTGTGTGTTTATATAGTTGCTATAACTGGGTTATTGCTCTCAGTCCTGCTATCTTATAAAATGCGTATATGTGCAATAGCTATTTTATATGTTTTTTATGTGGAGCACTGACAAATTCATTACATGTGACTGTGACTACCATATGTGACTGTCTCTTTAAGATTTTTTTGGGATATACTGGGAGTGCTGGTAGGTGGCCACAGTAATCTCTTAAAAAAAGCATGAAGGTGATCCAGCCCAGTGGCACTGAGGGCTGAGGCACTGGACACTTTACCTCTCGCAACGCCAGTGACCCGAGTTCGGGAACAACCTTGGGTTGCCGGAGTGCTGGCATGGGGGGAGGGTGGAAGCAGGATAGAGAATTCACTCTCCTCTCCCAGAAGAGGGGGTCACCCACCCGTAGTCCTGCTGTCACCAGATGGAGGTCAGATGACAGGCGTAGGCGGCTCCCATTGCAACTGATAGGGTGGGGTGCCCATCGGCATGCATGTGCGTGCCTCCATACGGGTATGTCACATCGGGGCACATGGGTGCAGCAGAAAAGGAACATGCTGGTGTCCACAGGCCCGGATGGCCCGGGACTGCTGATGGAAATTGCCCCCCGCCACCAGATTTGATGTACCAGGGTGTCAGGGAACGCCTGTACCACCCACCTGGCCCTGCTGTGGAGGAGGAATCCACAGGGGAATCTCGGGAGGTGGATAAGCTGGGGGTTGGGCTGGAGGATGAACACCTCCGAAGGAGGGGTCATAGCCCTTGTGAAGCCCCCAGGAAGGAGGAGAAATTAAAATTAAAAAAAAATCACGAAGGCGTGAAATGTTGGAGTATTTTCCTAGGCTCATATCCTTCAGTCCTGTTGGTTTTATGTTAAATAAAGTTTTCAGATACAACATCTGTTTGTGATGAGCCATTATCTTTATTTTCAGCATGCATGAGTACTGCAGTTTTTGGCTTTGAATCACCAGATGTGGTTGCCGAATTCCCATTGATATGCCTGCTAAATTAAAATTACCAGTGTTGCTCCATGCATAGCAGATGTGAGAATATAAATCAGATAATTTAAGCTACAAGACAAAATTAAAAGGGCAGCAACCTTCTTCCTGATGCCTTAGAGCCATCCAAGACCCTCCTGGTAGTTTACAAAGTAGTTTTAAGTAGGGTTTGGAAGCAATGATGCTACCCGTGAACCTCCCATGCTGTCAAAAACCACTCTGGGACTGGTGAGAGCCAAGGAATACCCCAAATAGTACTTCACAGATCCTGTATGGTTAATACTGTCTAATGGTAATCATGCTCTCTTTTCTTTTTGTAGGACTTGATGATGGTCACTCCAAGCTATGCTACTACCATGGCCATTCCTGGCCATCATGTGGCAGTCAGAGGGTTTCGAATGCTGACTTTCCCCTAGGGCCCTAGGCCCTACACTTGTTACTAAAAAAGGATGCTGCAACAAAACTCAGCCTGCTCAGGCTGCAAAATGACACTAACTTCTAGTGTGCTGTTTGTGGTGGTGTGGCTGCTTCTCATGCACCCCCACCCGCACTCCCAGCTTTAACCCTAAAGCGGGGCTGTATGCAGAACCCCACACACACATATGCACTGTCCCAACAATCAGTTATTGGTGAGGGCCGGTCCTAGCATCCCAGAATTGCTTCCTCTCTCCTAGTCCGAAGGCCACCCAAGGGAAGAAGAAGCTAGTCAGAAAGGGATTTTGTCAGTTGGATGCCATGACTACATGGCCCCAGCTTCCTGTGCCCTCACATAACAGTGCCCACCCGAGTCACCAAGAAGGTGAGCACAAGAGTTTGCAGCAAGTTGAAAACACTCAGCTTTGAGCAAAACATGAATATTCTGTAAGTGCCCTCAGTGCTTTCCATTTTAAAACTTGACAACACAAGTGGGCTGCACACCACTGTAAGAAAACAAACTCTCAAGTTTTAACACTACAACCTGAGGGTCTGCCCACAGATTTTTGGCGGCTGACTCCCACAAAGGGTTATCCCAATAGCAAAACCTACTCCTTGCCATCCACTGCCAACCTTTCAAAAGTGTCTTGCCCTCACAGAAGTCACTGAAGATCCTGGTTCTCTCCTGAGGCCTGCTGTGTTGCAGCTGGAGTAGTTTCTTTCCAACTGGGGGGTAAGGATCAAGAGAAAGATCCTCTCCTTAGCTAGCCAATTTTGATACCTAAGCTCCTCTTCTTCAACCTTAATCTACTCATCCCCAGGGAACGCCCACTGAGCCCTGCACTGACCTCACCCCTCAGCCAGTGGGCGGCAGCACTTAATTAACCTGCCACCCCACTGCTCTGTTGACTGACAGCTCGGTAGGGTTGCTGCCCATTGGTTCACAGCAGAGCCAATGGGTGTGCAGCCCTTCAGACTCTCAGTCCAGATATGTGAATGAATTAATTCACATATCTGGACTGGAGATGCGGTATGGTCTGCATGCCCATGGCTCACGCCGAGAACCAATGGCGCTGCAGCCCTACCAAGCTCTCAGTCGGTGGGTGGCGGGTGGCAGGCGGTGGGTTGCTGCCCGCTGGCTGAGGGGGAGCGGGTCGGTGGGGCCCAGGGTGGGTGGGGTGGGGTACACTAGACCACCAGGGTGGTAGGGGTATTTGATGAGGGACTGATGCCTGCAATCGGGCAGCGATCAGTCCACTGGACCACCAGGGATATTGGACTTGGGGGGACTATACTGATGCCCGTGATCAGGGACACATAGAGGTCCACTGGACCACCATGGATATTGGATGGGGGGATCTCGCTCTAGGGAAATGGGGCATGGGGGGTTGCCGCCAGGTGCGGCAGGAACTCGGGTGGCCACCCACAGGTGGCAGCTGCCATGTTGCACCCTGCAATGCGGCAGCTCACCTGTGGGTGGCCATCACTTGTTCCTTTTTTTTTTGGCGTAACTTTGTGCAGGCACAGGTAGGGGTTGCGCATGCATGACTCTGCACATCCTGGGCTGAATATCGGGGCTGTGCAGGTTATGCATGGCACGCCCTACCTGTGCTCAGATATTACTGATGCCTCCGCATCAGGATTTGTGCGTGCACTTTCCCTTTGGAATATCGTGCCAGAGCGCATCAGTGGGTTGTGCATGGTGCAACACTGTTGTGCCATGCACAACCCTTTTGAATATCAGGGCCACTCTGTTTTCAGCAGTCACAGTTAGGCACATATCACTGTCTGGGAAGTATGTCAGAGAAAACCGTCTCTTTAGCATTTTCAGAGCTTTCAGTGCTTTTATAACAGAATGAAAGAAATGTCCATCAGGGTATATTGGGATGTGGAGTCCTATTGACAGGAATCATCCTTGCCTGTCTATCTGTTGATAAAAAATGTTGTCTGGGACACAAGGCATAGTGTTCGCTTTTTCCAGGAACTGGCAACTTGTTTGTATTCCTTTTACTTTACAGTTGAATAATACAGTATATACAGGGCTGTCCCCAGGATCAAGTTGGAGTTTTACAATTGTGCTGGAATATTTTGTAGGGTACCACAAGAGTGCAATGTAATTCAGAGGTAATTACTACTTGTCATGCAGTAAACTGTGACATCTCACACAACACCCTTGATCCAGGTGGAGGGCATTGTACTGTGCCATCACATGTGACATTTCCCCATACCACAGTTCTCTGCAGTCTGCTACACCACCAATTTAGCAGTCAAGCAATTGACCGAAAACTGGCTAATTAGATGCTGGCACTCTGTGAGACAATGCCATGTAATGTGTTTTCTGGGTCACTGTTGTAACACAACCATTTGATATGCTGTGCTGTAAATATTTTACAAGGTGTTTTTTTCTATGTGGACTGTAGCTCATAAACCTGCAATTTCTTGCACATAAAAATACATCTTAAAGACTCAGTAGACAAATATGCCTGGCTTGATCAGAGTTATGGGAGCAGCTCTTTAGATTTCACTGGCCTGTCAGTCTTGACAGAATTCAATTTTAGTGATCTGTGACAAACAATAGCAAGTCCTGAACCTCACAGCAGTTTATGTTGATTGACCCTTGCTGGTGTACTATTACAATTTACATTTAAAAGCTCTTTTCATGTCCCTTGCATCGCCAAGTGCCACACAGTACATACAGTAGCAATGACTTACAGACCTACAGTGTAGTAACATCTGGCAGGCTTGTGCTGTGCAGACCACTGAGTTCAAAGAATTATACATTGCAGTTTAAACTGGGAAAGGCTTGTATTATTCATCAAACAACATTCCATTTATACCCTATTGGCACTTTTTTATTTACATATATTAGACTATTCATTTTCATGCCCTATTTGTTTTGTTTTCCATGCCCCATTTTCTCTTGATGGGGGGGTATTATTATCCTAATATTTTGTTTTTCTTCTGTAACCCCTGCCCCACCCCCATTTTGGGGATAATTGTATTTTCCTTAATTCTTCTGTTAATAGAGTTCACTGGTATAGTCCAGAAGACATCGGAAGGGACGCGGAAAACAGGAAGTCTGGGTCTATGTAGCTGGTCCATCTATGCAGAGTTTGACTGACTAGGGAGCTTTTCTTGCAGAGATTTCTGAGTTAGTTCTGTCTGAGAGAACATGCCTAAAGCAGTGATTGGGGAAAGTGACAGAAGCCATCAGGGATAGATGTTCCTGGTGAGACTTGCACCAAGAGTACACTAAGGAAGAGACTGTGCTTGGTATGGTAATAGCATAAGTCATTAGCAAAGGAGCTCCTGCTCAAACAGGGTTTACAGTTTTTGCTTACAGAGACATTTGTCCACTCAAGGCAATGTAGTTTTGGCCATAAAGTATACCTGCATGATATGAGAGTCCCACTATCTGTTCCTGGATAGTGAGAGTCCCTAAGCATTCTAGCAAGTTGTCCAGAAGGAAACAGGGAAGACTGAGTCCAAGTGGGAAGACATAGAAAATTGGTGGGTGTAGTAGGAATCAGAGACAGTTTAAATCGATGCAGCTCATTATACTTTTTTTAATATTTGCATTCTTTTTTTCCCCTGAGCTCCTCACTGGCTCCCTTCAGTCTTCCACCCTGCCTTGCCCTGTCTCCCACAATCCCTGGGACTTACCTTGCTCCTTGTTTCTCTGTGGATTACCACACTTGGAAAGGGCTGCCCAGGGGCCACCACTTAACCCCCAGATAGAGTTGAGCTTCAGTGGTTCATGGTTGGTAGTGCAGGGCTTGTGGAAGAGCGGTAGATGGTATCCTGCATGGGCAGGATTTTTTCCACATTTTGTGTCTCACCCTTGAGCATCAGAGAAGTAGTGTGACTGATGCCTTGACATCAGAATAGTGACCCTCCTCTCTCTGATACTGGCTGCAGCCTGCACTGCCACATGTGGTCACCTAGGTGGCAGTAGAATGGCAGAGACTGGAGCCCTCCCTTGCTTAAAGAGGTGAGTGTCCTTGGGACACTCAACCATCATCCCCTGGCCAGCCCTCCAGTGATCCAGGTTCATTCCCGAATCTGGGTTGCTGGCATCACAAGCAGTAGTGCTACTGCTGTGCCAGTGGGCCAGCAGCAGCTCATCATATCTTGCACTCTGAGTCAAGTTCTTTTATTTACTTTATTTGTTTATTTTATTATAATAACTGGTGAACCCCTATAATAATTGCATATCCAGCTTTGATAAAATACAGAAATAACCCATTGAATTCTATAATAACTTGTTAGCAGATTATTAAGGCACTTTTCTCCTAGTGCTCGAACTTCACTGAAGCACAAAAGAAAGCACACTGTATTTGTGCGAGTACAGCTGCTGCTGAGGGATACACTCACTCACACAAATACCATTTTTATCTTTAAAACCTTGTACCAGTTATTATAAAAAAAACAATTACTGTGCAAAGTTTGTTTTGTGAGTTTTTTTTTCACACACCTTTGGTGTGATAATCTCATAAACCCCTGGAGCTTTACTTTCGGGGTTTATGGATTATCACACAACTTGGGTGTTTGAAAAATCCTCATAACACACATCTGCACTGACATTATTCTCTCTAAGTCATTCAACCACAAAGGCTATTATGACAGTGCAAATATGATTTGCTCTGAACATGCAATAAAGAATAGTGCAGAAAATTCATAGTATAAGCCATTTAGTGAGAAACATAATACATAAAAAGCACTAAGACAAGATTATTACAGTATTTCAACAAGAAGCTGTCTCTTTGTATATGATACAAAAATCTGCAGGAGAGTGGACACTTATGAGGGGGAGGATAGAATGCATAGGGATCTAGGGAAGCTGCAGGAGTGGCATAAGGTGTGGCAACTGGGTTTCAATGCCAAAAAGTACAAGGTCATGCACCTGGGGTGGTGAAACCCAGGAACTGTGTATAGGAATTGGGGGTACTTTCAGTCAAGCAAGAAACAGCTCTCAGGGTTATCATATCTGATGACTTCAAGGTAGCTGGTCAGTGTGACAAAGCAGTTAGAAAAGCTAGTGGGATGCTGGAGTGAACAAGAAGGGAGATTTCGAGCAGGAGGAGAGAGGTGGTGTTGCCACTCTATCACTCACTAGTGATACCACACCTGGTGTACTGTTTTCAGCTCTGGAGACTGCACCTCCAAAAGAACAAAGACTGGGTGGAAGTGATACAGAGGAGGGCCACCAAAATGGTATGGGTACCACACAAGAAGCCTTATGATGAAAGGCTGCAGGATCTGAACATGTATTTCCTGAATGAGAGGAGTTTGAAAGGAGACATGATTGAGACCTATAAAGGCGTGAACAAGGTGTACGTGGTCTATCTGTTTCAGAGAAAGGATGTCAGCAGGACACAGGGGCATGCAATGAAGCTGGGAGGGTTTAAAAGGGATGTTAGTATGGGAGCAGGTCTGTGGGTATTTATTATGTCTTGATTAGTTATTTCCAACATATTAATAACTCCATCAAGGCTACTTTTATTGTTTTCTGCATCAGGATTTGTACTTTTTTATATAGCTCTCATATTTTATAGGAGATTTATTCTTTTTTATCATTATGGACAACACAATTGATTGTATCTTATTTACTTTTTTCTTGTATGTCATACTTAAGTTTAAAAAAAAGAGATGTGAGGAAATACTTCAGTGAGAGAGTTATGGATGACTGGCATGGCCTACGGGCAGAAGCTATAGGGGCTAGGTAGCATGACATTTCAGCAAAGTTATTTGGGTGATTCAGTTAAAGTGGCTCCATTACAGCACATGTAAACACAGTGACCGTGTCTATACAGCAAACAACGATTTGCCCAAATGTGATGTTACAGTGATCGCCTTAGGCAATGTGCACCTTGAAGTTAGAATTCATTAGATGGGGGGGTTCGAGGTGCAGCCCCCCATGGGGGTTGCAGGGGGGCAGAGCCCCCCTGCAGTACAAGAGATCAGTAATTAGCACACCATTGTCTGCAAGAAGAGCAATAGGTAGTGGAGGTATAGCATGAACAAACTGTTTCTGGGGCAGCTGCGAGAACAAGCCATCATCGGTACCATGACCTGACCAAGAGACTGGAGCAGCAGGTCATCGGGGAGTATGCCACACATTCCTGGCTTGAGTATTTAAGGGGATTGGCATACAATTTTCAGCTGCAGCTGTAAAAAAATGAGCTGGTTTGATATGCGCTGACATTGCCAGTTGCTGAACTTGCAGTTGCTATAAATAAATAGCCGAAATTGTATTCACTGTGATGACATGAAGTCTAGGAGCTAAGACTGTATGAAGCCTCAAGCAGGTGTGGGACAGGCTCAGGAGAAAACTAGTTAGTGGAAAGGGAGGATGGACGCTGGTGACCAAGAATAGTCAGAGGTGTCAGAATAGGCAGGGAAAACTGGGCAGACTAGATGGGCCAACTGGTCTTTTTCTACTGACAAAATCATGTTTCTGTGTTTCTATCACAAATTCAGGACTATTTAATTTCTCCAGAGATTGTTTCAAGATTATAGATAAAATTAGTCTACAACAGTTTGACAATATGTTGACATTACAATCTGTACTAAATATTATAATATCAGGATATCAATAAACATGATGGAAAATGTTTTTTTTTTTCCTTTGCAGTACCCACAATACATGTAGCCTTCAACATTAAGAGGTATTGAGACACCTCAATGATTTGGGCAACAATTAGTCATCCAGATCTTGGATATGAAATCTGATTCCCTGGTGTTTTGATCTGGATACTTAAACCACCACAGAGACAGCATACTCTGAGTCAATCATTATGGGTTGTATGGGGCTCAAGTCCTCAGCAAGCATTTTATTTTGAGGGATATTGGAGGAAATATAAACTTGAAGTACACATGGTTATGAGACATGTTCTCAATGTATTTGCTCTTATTGTAGCTTTGGGAAATTTAAATTGTTCTTTAGATCAGCTGCATGAAACCATGAGGTGCCTAGAATATTGAAGGGAAAGAAGGAATTACATCAGGGTGGAGTGGTGGATGTAGCCTACCTAGAGTTCAGTAAGGCATTTGACTCAGTTCCCCACAGAAGACTATTAAGCAAGCTAAGTAGCCTAAGAGTTAATCAAAAGGTGCTAAAGTTGGTAAGAAGCTGGTTAGGAGATAGGCAGCAGGGGGTGGTTTTAAACAGTGTTCACTCTGAGGAGGGGAGGGGAGGGTGACCAGGGATTGGTGATGGAACTGGTACTCTTTTGTCTTTATAAGAGACATTATAGAGGATCTGGAGGATGGATACATGGAATTGGCTACCAGTCAAGGTGGTGGAGGCAAAAACAGTGTTGGAGTTCAGTAATGCATGGGATTTGCATAAGGGGATCTTAGCAAAAAGAAATTGATGGGAGGGAAAAAGAGATAGAGATCAAGTAGAGTCTACAGTGATACTGTACGTAGGGAAAAATGGGCAGGCTTGGTGTGCCAAGTGGTCCTTATCTGCTGAAAAATCTTATGTTTCTATCTAAGGAATTTAATTTAAAGGCTACCCATTATGCAAGAAGAGTCTAGCCACAGCACTGACCTTGATGGACTCAGCCATATACAGTAATTGTGAGGTCAGTGTTTGGTGAATAGTGTAGTGCTTGTGTATAGTGAGGTAGTGTGTAGGGAATAGAAGGCCCAGCATCAAGGGTAAGCATAGTGCTGGAGGAGGAGGAGGAGGAGGCTGGGGAGGATGGTGGGTGCTTGGAAACATGCTAGGTTTAGGCTGCTGGGAGAGGATAGATTTTATTTGGCATGTGGGAGGAGCTGTTCCTCCACATTAAACCTTGGGCTTTAGCTCTCCCTTTCAGTGTTTGATGACCAGTGTAGTGCTTGTGTATACTTATAAAACTTTGGCCTTTCTCTATTCCCAGCCTTGGTAGAAAAGCCAGGTAGTGTGTAGGGAAAAAAGGGATTTTAAGATTACCTCCTCTAACTCATGGAGAGTGTGTTAAGTAGCACACTGGAGAGGGAAAAAAAACAAACCTCTGAAGGAAACCTCTGAGGACCCAACACAACTGACCTGCCAGTCCTCTGAGCAAACTAAGAGGAGATAAGACTGTAAGCTTGTATGATTTCTACTTCTGGATTAGAACTGTCTGGTTCAAAGTGGCAAAGACCATCTTCCAAGTCTCTAGATGATCTATGAAGGAATGTTATTCTTGAATGTTGAAGAAGCTGCTCCAAAATGAAAGTCCTGAAAAGGAATAAAAGTTGAGGCCAAGTTGATGTAGAGTTTATCGAGTTTGAGGAGCCTTTATGTTGACATGAGTACTTGGTTATCTGTGGTCAAGAGAGGATAGGAAGGATCTGAGCATACTTGGAAAAATATGAGTTGGTCAAATACGTTGTCAGACGTCAGTTGGTATAGGTCTGGTTATGTTATTAAACTCCTGCATGAGATCTGTCAGCCTTGAGAAAGGAGAGACTGGACAATATGATTGATTTACTTCAGGAACTTTGAATCTGTAAGGAATTTAGCAGAGGAGGATGATAGAACAGAATTCTCCAGAATACAGGGATCCATAGATAATAGAAGACAGTGGAGGTACAGTGGTGTCCCCAGGATGAAACCCACTTTTAAAGCACTCTGCAATATGCTGCAGCAGACCTACTGAATAAAGCAATGTAATTTTGATGGCAATTAGTCCCTTTTGTCATGCAGGAAACTGTGGCATTCACTTCATCTTGGCAGTATCACATTATCCTGAATGACAAATGGGAATAATTGCCATTGAAATTAGATTGCTTTATTCAGTAGGTCTGCTGCAGCATTCTGCAGAGTGCTGAAAAATGCTGCAGAATTGGGTTCCATCCTGCGGGACCCCGTTGTACCATGATATTTGAAAGGAACTGGCTTCAGTGAGTCCAGAGATTTTGTGATGAAGCCATCTATATGGAGACAATGAGGGATTCTGGTTCTTGATTATTTGAGAGGTGTTCTTAACAGTCCGTATGATAAGTTCATGGCTTGATGGCCTAGTGAGGAATGTGAGAATATGTTTTACATGGTCAATGATCTCTGGAAGGATTGGTGTATGTGGAAAGATGATTGCTTTGCATACTGCAGCATATGCAGATTGATGACTAGAGTTAGGGTCGCCCACAAAATGATGTCCTGCTAACAAAAGTTATGAGTCCAATGGATGAAAAAGAAGGGTACATGACTGAGGCTGCTGAAGGATGGCAGCAATGAATGGTCTGTAATTGGAATCAAAATAATGAATCAGCTGCTTAATTTGTCATAGCCTGAAACATGAAAACGATGTAGTGTAACACTAAGATATAAAAAACAAGTCAGCCACAGATGATCCATATGATCAAATGAGATGAAGACCTCCCTTGTTGAAATGTCAATTATGGATTGATTGACACAAAAATAGAGACTGACTGGAGGAATCCATAATGTTCCCATATGGAGGTGACATTTCCTATAAGATAATCTTATGAGAGGAGATGTTGATGGCAATCTTAAAGAGATGCAACGGCAGGAGACCAGGGAGCAGCGATCCAAAACTGCTTGAAAATGGCAGCATAGCCATGTGGTGAAGATGAATTGATGTATTCCAGAGTGTAAACATAAGAATGGTCTTTGTAGTACACTGGACAGCCATTCCAAAAAGATACAGTGGGCCCAGCTAGCTAAATCAGATTTAGAGCAGTTAAGATTTGAAAGTAATGGTGTGTAGTTCAGGAACCAATGATGTCCAAGTTAGAAGGTAAGAACTAAATGACTGGCCTAGAGGAAATATATGGATTGCACAGATGAGGTATAGTAGTAAGAAAAGAAGTTTTCATTTTGGACAAGAGCATCTGGTCAAAAAGGACACCACTAAGCTAGTATCCTGTGATGGTGATGGGAAGTAGCTTGGTTTCCACACGTTCTATACACAATGTCATGCCGAGAAATTCAAGGAATGTTACTGGGCCAGAGATATTCTTGTCAAGCTAGAAAACTGATGGCTCTTGGAACAGCTGAATAAGAACCAGAATGCAGCCATGAGGAGAATCTGCCTGATCTGCTGGAAAAAGATCAGTTAACAGATGAACGACTGCTGAACATCAGCAAACATTGAGAAGGCTCAAAAGCACTGCAGAAAACATAGAGACAAGCCATGGGCTAAGGCAAAGACCAGACAAACTGCACCATAATAGCAGTCCTCCCAAATGTATCACAAAGATGCTAAAGACCGATGAATGGGAAATTAATTGAATGCGTGTGCTGAGCAATGTTTAACAGCCAGGAGCCAGGGCTGTAACAGGTGATAAGAGCTAGTGCATAGTGAATATAAGCAGATAATGGAGATAGTCATGGGAGGAATTCAAGGATATGATGCTCAGGCTCACTGAGGACTGAGAAGCAGATCAATTGACAATGAGGTGTTTCATGCTGGAAAGTCATCCAGTGGCAACACACATTGGAGAAAGGGAGATGGAGGGAATGACAGTACTGAAACAGACCCAGGAGAAAGTCCCCTGTACATTCCTTGCAGAAGCTGATGGATGAAGGAAAGATCCTGCACTGCAGACCACAGAGCATGATGCTACATAGAAACAATGAGATGGAGCACAGAATGTTGGAAGAGTACATGGGGGAGCAGAGGTGACAGGAGCATGGCTGGTAGATGGCTGTACAGCTGAAACTGATGGGTCGAAGGCAGAAGAAGGGGAAGTCAGGAAGCAAACTTTGATATACACCTATGGAATGACAAGGAAAAAACTGAAGAGGTGAGTTGAACTAAGATGTCTGGAATCTTAGATGAAGGAGCAGGTTCTGGTGGTGGCATGGCTGAGTTGGACAAGGACCCAATACAAGATGAGGCATAGAAGCCTTGTAGGAAGCATGTGACTTCGTCTGCAGGTAGAAGCTGAGGGTAGGATACTGAGGAATTTGGTACAGCCATGAGGCACGAGCAACCCAACCAGTAAAAGAGTAGTTGGATGTGAAGCCATCCTAAGAGCTGGAGGAGCTGGAAGAAGCCTAAGGAGACCTTGCAGAAACTAGAGCAAGGTGGGCAGCCAAAGTACAGAGAGAGGTAGGAGAGTCCAGAAGACCAATAGCACTGTGAATTGCACTGAGAGCGGAGGAATTCCAAGAAGACCTTGGAGGACATGGTGAGCAACTGCAGGTGGAGAGTTGGTAAACATTGAAGATACTATACTGCGCTGTGAGCAGTAGGAAGTCTGAGGACCATACAAGATCTCATTGGCGGTTGTAGTCAAAGAGTCAAAGGTGTAGAGGTGGCAAATGACAATATACTGCATATTGCAGGATATGCAGAAGAGGGCAGATGGGAAAGAATGATGACAGAACCCCCATCTCTGGTAGATTGGCAAGCCCACCAGCACATGAAGTCCTCACAGGGTAGACGTTAGGAATGGAGACTGTCAGACAGCTGGTAAAGACTGGAATGCAGTACGAACTGGAACTGGATGAAACAGGCTCCTATTTCTGGTAGATGGCACACCCACATTCACTCAAATACCTAAGAAGGCATGAGTAAGGGACAGTGGCTATTGGACTGATGGTATAGGGTGAGACTGGATGAAACAGAACTCCCTTCCCCGGTAGACAGGGCAAGCCCACCTTTGCTCAAATATCCCATAAGGCATGAGTTAGGGACTGAGACTATCAGACTGTTGACATGACTGACTGATATAACTGACCTAGAGGATTGACTGATATGACGGATTGATAGGATTGACTGATATGACTGACTGAATGAAATGGACTCCCATCCCCAATAGACTGGGCAAGCCTACCTTCACTCAGTACCTCACAAGGTAGCATTAGGGACAGAGGTCGATAGACTGCTGGTATGGGCAGAGCAAGGAAAGAGCAGCAGGTTACTGCTTAAGAAGGATATGAAGGCGAGTTAATTAGCATGAGAAAAGGGGTTAAGGGGTAAGAAAAAGAGAGTGGAGAACAGCAAGAAAGGAGGATGAATATATACTGGAAGTCAAAACCAGGAGTAATCAAACTGAAGGCACATCAAACAGCATTTGGAGAATGAAATTGAGATGCATTGAGAGGAGATAAATACACTGCCAAGCATTCTGGTTGACTGCGTTGTTAAACAGGCATCATAAAGTGGCGAACGAATATTGAAGAATTGAACTGTAAAGCCATACCAAATGGGTCCCTTGCTGAAAATGATCTGAACAATCCAAGTTAGAGAAATCCAGGTGGTAACTTTTTTTCTTCTTGAAAAATAAAAATCCACCATATCTTAAAAGTTGGAAAAACATCTACACACAGTTACTGGTAAGGAATTACACAGCCTAGTTGCCAAAAGGATTGCAGGTCTTCCTGCTACTTTTCAAAACACACGTCAATGGTTTTATGTGATCGAGGAGGTGCATACATCAGTTTCTTTTTCTGACTGTTCTGGCAAACATATTTGCCAAGTCTAATTGGTAGAAGTTAATGACTGCAGTAAATTAATATGTGGGGAATGGCACTTGTATTTCTTTGCCTTAATGCTTTTGAAAATTGTGTCTTTAAAAGAATACTTGAAAAAAATCTCTATTTCAAGTTGTAAAGGAGAACCCCCTTCTATGTATCAGTTATGGTGAAAGGATGTGCCAAGTTATTTTTATCTGCTTTCCTGTTTAATTTACTTTTCCTGGGTTCTTGAGCAGTGAGGCTAGCATGCTCACAAGCCTAGGTTAGTAATCCTCCCTGTTCCATTCATCAATGGCATGACAGTTAAATTTCATTTGAAGATGAAAGAAGTGCAAGCCAATCCTTTCTGCAAGACATTGATAGAACAGCAGCTCAGGAAGAACTGTACAGCAGTAATGACATTAGGCTGGAGGACATGGTCGGTGGAAAGCAGGTGGGTGAGAACTACAGAATCATGCACACCCAGAAGTGCTGATGGAGAGAAAGTGGCAGCACTGAAGGAGTTAAAATGCCCAAAAGAAAACAAAGCAGAAGCAGAGCATTGAAAGAAGGTAGGGAAAACCACAAAAACAGAAGGCAAGAGTGGGAAGGGAAGGGAATGGGGGGTCACAAAGCACCAAAACGGAGGAAGGGAATGGTGGGTGAAGAATAGGCACTGCAGGGGCAGATGGAAAACAGAGCAAAAGGGAGCTAGAGGAAGCAGGAAGGGGGGACAAACAGATGAAAGAGACTAAAAAAAGGAAGGGGAATGACAAGCACAGGAGCAAAAATGAGAAATGGAGAAACAACAGAAGCAAGAGAGAAGAGAGAGGCAGCAGCAAAGAACAGAAAAATGCAATGAGGCTCAGCCACATGACATGAGCCATGCAGTAGCCCAAAGTGCCTGCAAACGTGCACTTGCTTGGAAACAAGCTAGATGTGTGCTGCTGGGAGAGGCTAGATTTTTTTAGGTATGTAGGTGGAGCTATTCCCCTACATTGAACCACAGCCTTCAGCCCTCCCTTAAGAAGCAGGGCCTGCAAGTCCATAGGAACTGTGTGGGGTATAGCATGGAGAAATTTGATTTCTAATGTCCCAGGGTCACAAGTAGGGATGAACAAAATTAACAGATCCTATTGTCATGAAATGTTTACAAAATTCTGAGTATTTCACAAAAATATGTTGAACTCTGAAATTCAGCAACATTTTAAGCTGGTTAAAACTCAGCCATCTTTTACTCTAACAGTCTCAAGATTAGCATGCTCACCCATAGATCAGAGAGCTAAGTTACTGCTAGATTTTATGACAGCCAAATAGGATGTTGTGACCTAACAGCGGCTCAAAGCTGGTAGTTTATTTATTTATCAATTGTCAGGGAAATGTGTCAGTATTTTTTAACTGGGAGTAACTCATCCATTCCTTAAGCTCAAGACTTAAAAATTGGAACGCTTACCCATGGAGTAAGGCACTAACAACTGCTATGATCCAGACATTAGGTTATGTACTGTTGAACTTTCAAGGGCTCACAATCTGGAAATGTATATCTTTGTGAAATATTGAGAAGTGCTGACAGTACAAAATTTCAAGCTTGTTATACACCAGCCATCCTTTATGCCGGAGATGTAAGAACTGGCTTGTTCAGCTATGGACTAACACTCTAGGTACTTGCCAGACCCAGAGCCACTCAGTAATGGAGTTTTAGGCTTTTATTGGCTCAGAAACAGGCAGCTTATTGCTTTGGGAAATTATGTGAAAATGTTTTACTGCTTATAACGCAACCATATTTAAAGCTGGAAACCTAGGCAATTTGCATGCAAGAGATTTGGGAATGTGTTGTGGAAACACCAAAATGAGGTCACATTTGGTAAAGTTGTTTTTGGGCTACAGTACCCAGAATTTCACAATTAACTTATCTGTGAAATTTTGTAAAACTGCCCTGAACATTTTGATGCTTACAACTATAGAAAGTTTTATTTTTTGTTCAAAATCAATATGAGTACTGACAGAGTATGCAATAGTGTTCTTAAAAGCAACATAACAGTTACAGTGCTATATAATAAAGTACCAACATCATAAAGTAAATCATGGAAATCTCTAGAAAAACATTTTCAAATCATAAAATAATAAAACTGAGGACCAACTGGTATAAAACATTAATACCCTTAGACTTTCTTGCTATAACACTACTTCCACATCAAAAGCAATTTGTTTTCTTCCATCATTCTACTTTGATTATCTTTTAAAATATCAGAGGAAACTAAAAATGTCAGATCAACATCTGCTGTATTTACAGGGAGCCATATGTATGTTTTTGCAATAGTGGCAAGATGTGGCAGTGCATCAACCTGTGCTTCCCATCAGTCAGCATTATTGAAATCATTCTAGATTGATTGTGGGACTGTTTTATAGGTAAGCCTCTCAAAGTTCAAAACATTGGAAAGGCCTATGAACTCCAATGTTGGCAGTTAACTTTGGGTCAAACACCTGGGCAGCTCTAATTAGCTCAGTAAAGGGTGTGTTTTTAGAAATGTCTAACTTCTCACTGCTGTCTAATAGCACTTTCTGAAAAAGGTTGACAGTTTTCATTGTCATCAACCTGATGCCTAGAGAGCAGTTTGGCTGTTTTTGGTCTGTACTGAGTTCCCCTGCAGTGTCACAGAAATCAAGAAACATATGAACCATGCAAATAAGTTGAGTAACTGCGGTGTGGTACTTGACTGCAACTTGTCAATAACGGTCACAAGTTCTATTGAATATTTTGGCACAAAAGTAGCTTGTGTCACCAACTCTGTCTCTTTGTCTTTCAACAAGCACTTCAGGCACTTGCAGATTACTGCATGTAATGGGGTAACAGAGAAAGTCTTACACTCTGAGGCAATTACATGAAGTGTTTTATTACGGTGCTCTCAATGATGTGCAAAAGTTGGAACCAGAGCAAAAAATACCACTCTCCAATGGAATGACTATGAACTCCCCACGTGCATTCGGTCCTCACAGAATCTTTATCAGGGAGGCAGACTTCATAGTGAAGATGGTCTCTATATGTAGTGTCAAAAATTTGCATACTTTTCACTGTTAATTTTCTTTATGAATTTTCCTTTAAAAACAAGAAAATAGCTGGCCTTCAGCACAGAAGTAATGCTACCACTCATGACACTGGCAGCTTACATTCAGGATGGGAGGAACGGGAAAGCTTACATCCCGGAGAGGTTTCAGCTCAGCCATTGAGAGAGTCAGACTGCAGTTAGATACCCTAATCTGGGTTGGACAGCACATACTGAGAATTCTGGAAAGGAGCCCCCACCTTTTGGTAAGTTCTCAAGGTCTTAGTAACATAGTGTGACATTCTAGCTAAGTTAGTTAGGGTACAAACTGCTGATGGTCACTGTATAATAGAGCATTGTTCTGTATATAATTCCATCCTTTTCTAAATGCTGTTGTGCCACAGTTCAGAGGTTATGGAATGTGATTGTACCATTCTGTGGTAGAAGAGCATTTCAGAACCTCTAGAGACTGCACAAGTTAGTTTCATTGTGAAAGATAAAAATACACAATGCACACATTTCACATAATACTATACACTATAAAAAAAAACAGGATGAGCCACTTTATGCATAACCAGTGTGTTCTGCTATCTCAGGATTCTGATTCCCACAGACCTCTCGAGCTTAGAATCTTAGAAACATAGAATTTGACAGCAGATAAGGACCGCTTGGCCCACCGAGTCTGCCCATTTCCCTACCTAATGGATAAGCTGCAGATCCTAGTTAACCAGCAGCCTACTTCTTTCTACCCCCACCCCCTAGAATTGCCTTATGACTGTATTCAACCACTGTTTTTGACTCCACAACCTCCTCAGGAAGGCTGTTCCATGCATCCACAACCCTCTCTGTGAAAAAATACTTCCTTACATTACCTCTGAGCCGCCCCCCCTCTATCTTCAAATTGTGCCCCCTTGTTCTTGCACACCTCTCTTTTTGAAAGATGCTACCCTCTTGGACTTTGTTGATTCCCTTGAGGTACTTGAAAGTTTCTATCATGTCCCCCCTCTCCCTCCTTTCCTTGAGGCTATACATATTAAGCTCCTTTAGTCTCTCTTCATATGTCTTCCAGTGCGGACCCTGCACCACTTTAGTTGCCCTCCTCTGGACAGCTTCCATCCTGTCTATATCCTTGCGGAGATTGGGTCTCCAGAACTGCACACACTACTCCAGATAGGGTCTCACCAGCTGTCTGTACAGAGGGATAACAACTTCCTGTTTTCTACTGGTGATGCCTCTCCCTATGCATCCCAGTATCCCTTCAGCCCTCCTTACTGCCCTCTCACATTGCTTGCCCACCTTTAAGTCATCTGATATGACTACCCTCAGGTCCCTTTCCATTTTTGTTGTTGTTAGTATCTCACCCCCCATTGTGTACTCTTCCCCTGGGTTTTTGTTTCCCAGATGCATTACCTTGCATTTCCTAGCATTGAATCTAAGCTGCCATACATTTGACCATTCTTCTAACCTTGCCAAGACCCTTCTCATCTTTTCCACCCCACCTTGTGCATCAACTCTGTTGCAGATCTTTGTGTCATCTGCAAAGAGACATACTTTTCCTTCCAGTCCCTCTGCAATGTCACTTATAAAGACATTGAAGAGGACCGTCCATTGAACCCTGTACCTAGTAGTAACTCTCTTTCTTCAGAGTGGACTCCATTTACTATTATCTCTGTGTCCTATTCTCCAGCCAATTTTTACCCAGGCTATCATCTTGGGACCCACTCCCAGGCTGGCTAACTTGTATATTAATCTTTTGTGTGGGACTGTGTCAAATGCCTTGCTAAAGTCTAGGTAGGCCATGTCCACAGCCCCTCCCTGATCTACTACTTTGGTCACCCAGTCAAATAAATTTATTAGATTCATCTGGCATGACCTTCCCGCTTTGAATCTATGCTGCCTTGGGTCCTGTACCCCTCTGGCCTCTAGGTACTCAACAATTCTTTACTTCAGAAGTGATTCCATCATTTTCACTATCACTGAGGTTAAACTAACAGGTCAGTAGTTTCCTGCTTCTGCCCTGCTGCCACTTTTGTGAAGGGGAATCAAATCTGCCCTCCTCCAGTCTTTAGGTACCACCCCATCCTCCCATGATTTGTTAAAGAGGGTAGTCAGTGGTGTCACTAGTTCTACCCTTAGTTCTTTTAGAATTCTGGGATGAATCCCATCAAGCCCCATTGCTTTGTCCACCTTCAGTTTTAAGAGTTCTTTCAGAACCCTTTCTTCTGTAAATGGGCTGGTATCAACTTTTGTATCCAGAGTGTTTCTATTGCTTCTTTTAGGTACCTCCCCCTCTTCATTTGTAAATACTGAGCAAAAATATTAGTTTAGTATCTCTGCCTTTTCACAGTCACCCTCTGCCCACCCCCTCCCCTTTTTTTCTTGAGGTCAGAGGGAATTTTGAGGTCAGAGGGAATCAGAACCCCTCTGTGGCAGAACATACTGGTTGTGCATAGTTGCCCAGCCAGTACTCTCTATGTAGTGGAAGGTATCTTTTCTGTTCTCCAACTTTCTAATTTCAGCCTCTTGGCTTCTATGCTCACCATTAGGAGCCACCAGGGCTGTGTAATATCCATGGCAGCATTGGGGGAGGGATATTAAGAAGGTACAGAGGTGGGTGCAGTGGGAGTGCCAAGTGCAGTATCCTCATGCAGCAATAGTGACTGTCTTGCCAGAGCTGGGCAAACTTTGTGCATAACCAAAGTATGTACATTAAGTTTGTCCCTGGGAATTAGTTTACTGTTGTTTGGGTTAGTCAACCATTACAACATTACAATATTTCAAAATGTTCAAATGACGTTTAAAAACAATAAAATATACAATACACTATCCATTGCAATTACTAATCTAGGGGTATCCAAAGTGCTACAGTATCTGGCTTAATAAAACTTGAATTACAAACTTATTTTGCATACCTTCCTTCAGTACTTTCCTCAAACAATAATAATAAAGATTTAGTGTATATGTCTACAGAAGTATTGGTAGTATTCAGAATCACCATAAAAAGCCTACATTCAACCCTCAAATAATGTTTCATAAATTCCAGCAAGCAAATTGTTTCTAACTGAGGTAGTACATTAGATTTCTAGGGGGAAATAAATAGAGCTTACAACCCTTGATTTATATATTTTCGTATAAGTTGTAATGGCTTTTTATTTAATGACTAGTTATTTCATAATACCTGGCACCCTAAAAGAATCCCCTGAATTTTATTCCTCTCTGGGGACACTGCCCAATGGTTCTTAGAAGATATTTGAACAATTTTGTAGGGCCCAATTTTACGTCATAATGCCCAGTCATGGCTATATTTCACCCTTGAGTTTCTCAGCCATGCACTCTGCATGAGCACATACTTTAATGTCTCATTGTGACCAGAACCAAAAGATTCATCCATGTGACCCCCTTCACAATGCATATAAAATTTAGGTTGGATTGAGTTTGCAAATTTAGTGACACACTTTTATTTATGTCATCACCATCAAACGTACTTGTAACACACTTATTCCTTTGCTACTGCCAGCCCCTGTATACCTGAACATTTAGACGTGGCCTATTTAGGACTGTATCCATTTAGGTACTAGAATGCATCCAGTCTTTATTTCTCTCCCAACTCATGGACACATAATATAGTGGCCTATCATAACCAGGACCAACAGGTCTGTCCATAAGGCCTCTCCATACTGACAGGCAAAACTAAGCTTGCAGATTTTAGTGAGGCACTTCAGTTTAAGTAATCATCATCAAACTTACAGTACTTGTGACTCACTTATTGCCTTGCTGCTACCAACCCTTATCTATCTAAATATTTTGGAAAGGCCTTCTTAGGACTATATCCAATCAGGTGCCCACCTACATCCAGCCTCTATTTCTCACTCAACTGCATAATGCAATGCAAAAGAGCCCAGGGGTCAGAACAATCAAACATCTGTGTAAAGTAGTGCAAATCCTAGGCCCATCTATTGTTTTGGACACTCATTCCAACACATCCCAGCAGTCCTAATGACAACAATAATGGAAAGGGATCTGGGTGTAGTCATATCAGATGACCTAAAGGTGGGTAAGCAATGTGAGAAGTCAGTAAGGAGATCCAGGGGGATACTGGGATGCATAGGGAGGGGCATCACAAGTAGAAAAAGGGAAGTGGTTATCCCTCTAAACAGACAGTTGGTGAGACCCCATCTGGAGTACTGCATGCAGTTTTGGAAATCTCATCTATGCAAGGACATAGACAGGATGGAAGAAGTCCAGAGGAGGGCAACTAAAATGGTACAGGATCTACATCATAAACCATATGAAGAGAGACTGAGAGAGCTTAATATGTATACCCTTGATGAAAGGAGAGATGGGGGGACATGATAGAAACTTTTAAGTACCTCAAGCGAATCAACAAAGTCCAGGAGGGTAGCATATTTCAGAAAAAGAGATGTGTAAGAACAAGGGGACACAATTTAAAGTTAGAGGGGGGACGGCTCAGGCGTAATGTGAGGAAATTATTTTTCATAGAGAGAGTGGTGGACGCATGGAACCACCTTCCTGGAGAGGTTGTGGGGTCTAAAACAGTGGGGGAATTCAAACATGCATGGGACAGACATAAGGCAATTATAGCGGGGGGTTGCAGGAAGTAGGCTGTTGGTTAACTAGAATCTGCAGCTTATCCAGTAGGTAGGGAAATGGCAGACTGGGTTGGCCAAGTGGTCCTTATCTGCCATCAAAATCTATGTCTATGTTTCTATGAAGCCAGTTACTACAATCAGGTTGTCACCTCCTCAAACTTCATATATTAGTGGAACATATTAGCCCTGCTGCAATAACAAAAATACTAATATTACTAACTATACTATAATCATTTATGAAGTTCACACATAAGAGATAAATGTTAAAGTCTCCTTATTATGATAGTAGTACAAATTTATTGTTCAGCTAAAAAGCTATTACAATACATAAAAAAAAGATCACAACAAGTACAAGCCTATACAAATACACAATATAAAAAATCATTAATAACATATTTTGAATGTACTCTAAATGGATATACCTTTCTAATCGAGGCAAATTATTTTCTAAATCAATTCTCTAGTTCCAAACCAACATATATTACATTAGGTCCCATTATTCATTTCCCTGTCACCAAGGAGCTGTTTTAGCCATTCTAGCCATTCTGATCATTCTAGACCTAAACAAATATTAAACCAGGCTATCATTCTAGAGGCAGGACCAAATATAACAATTACAGCAAATGACACTAAGTCAGATTACACTGTCCCACAGAGTTCACCCTACCAGATCACATAGCGTCCCAACAACACCCACCTGGAAACCAGTTGGACACACTGACACAAAAGGCAAATCCCTCAGAAGTATTGTGCAGCACAAACTGCTCCATACCCCTTGGACCACCTCCTAGCCCGCTAGTCCAATTGGCCATACCTGAGGCACCTAATGTGACTACTTGGTATGGAAAGGACCTGTCCAATTTGCACCATGCTCCAATTGTGCCTACTTTGTTGCCAATAGGACACACCAGCTTTGGGGATATCTATTTGGGACACCATACAGCTCATACTGCTCCATGACCCAATGACCACCCCCATCCGGTCCCTTCTATCAGCCTCTATTAAAGCACATAATGGGGCTATGTGTCACAGTCTAAGTCCAACCATTCCCACCATGTCTCATTTATGCCTACCTGACGGCCTATCAGATATACTGGCAATGCAGCTCATCCATAGGGGCACCATGTGAATCATGCTGCTCCATGCCCCCTAGAATTAGCATTAATCCAGTCACTCCCACTTGCTACTCCTGGGGCATATATGGTCACCAATTATACAAGTAGGAACTCTCATTTGAGGCATTTTATCTTGACAAAGTTATGCCATATAGTTACAAGGAACTTAAGCCTTAAGTATATCCCAAAAAAGAGTAAAGACTTACAGACTACTTTAAAATATTAAAAAGCACCATTGGGCTGCCAGTAACAACTGGCTAAATTTAACTAAGTTCAATACAATTCAATACACCCAATTAGGTCTATTGCCTGATTAGGCTTCAATAATCCATATTCAATTAAGGCAACCAGCAAACAATTTCACATAGTATGTGAACTAAGAATTAGAAATCATGAAAAATATGTACTTGGATCTACAAACTGTAAATCAAATATATAAAACATGTAAACTTACATAAGCACAACATGTATAAGGCTTCTTAATAATGTTATAATTAAAATAAATCTGTAGATTCAATACAGCTGAATAAAAATATAGCTTTGTTATATTCAAGAGCCCAGGGGTACAGGCCTCCATGAAATGGCTCCTTTTCTAAACAGAAGTCTATTAGTTCCTTTAACATATAACTGTCGGCTCCAAACCTTGGAGTCCATGTTCAGCGACTTATGTTACTTTTAGAGAGTCCCACTTTACACACAGAACACTCTGCTATTAGCATTTTAAAAATAAGCTCACAAATATGGGAAGCTGATAGCAATCCACTCCACTAAAAGGAAATCAGCCTTCCAGTGGCTCAAAACAACTAAGAGTCACACCAAGGTTTAAAGCACTGAAAGAGTGTTGTAGTTAAGTAGAAATGTTATATGATGAGGAGTTCCTCCAAAATCAGCAGTCTGTCAAAGCCTCCAAAACGGCATACTGTAATTGCAAGGCGTCCCACCACTATCATTTAACATTTTAAACACCAGGTCATAGCCCAGTTATTCCATAGTACAAGCTTTTCGGACAAACAGATAATAACAATGCAGTACCGGCAACTTTGGTACACTTCAGTGTGCTAATTAGTAGAGGAGAAAGACCATCCGGGCAACAGAAAAGTAATTCATATCCATATAGGCCACCTCTCTTCGAGTAAGTCAGCAGTTCAGGATTCAGGATTCATAGTCACCGCATACCTTCTCTATATTTAGTTCTCCCAAGAACTCCTCACACTTTTATGCAATTTTTTCACACATCTGTGCAGTGTATTTCCAAGGATTCTCTGGACTCTCTAGACATTCCAGACACTTTAATCACTTCACCTTGGACACACCTGAAATAAATAATAAAAAGATGCTTCTCTAAGCACAGTAACATAGGTACTACATAACATTAGCCTGGCGCCCAACCCTAGGCAACAGACAGCATACCTGTTTAAAAAGAAGAAAGTGTCTTTCTGCACTCAGGGTGCTCCACTCATTATATGGTTCTGGCTTTAAAACACCAGAACTCAACAAAGAAAGGAATCTGACCCTCCCCTCCAGCCATCCGTCTCAAATAATCCTTTGGCTTTTTCAACTTTTTTTCTTTTCCTTTGGAACACTTCTCCCAGTAGCTCAATATAATTTCTAAATTGAGCCACATTCTAAATTAGATATTTTTATGGCCGATCTCGAGCATTGTTACAGCTCAAAAGATGCCCGAAAACTTATTAACCAGCCAGCATGACCATTAAACAATGCACCCAATTCTGCCTCTCCAGCAATGCACTTACAACAGAAAAATTTGTTTCAAGCTGTAAAGAGCCAAAATAACATAAGTTTAATTCAGTATATTCAGACTAAGTGCAAAATAAAACTTTTTTTTTAATTAAAACAGTCAGACACGAGGGAACACAGAGCACAGCATGAAGTGGCAGGGAGTGGCTCAGCACTGTGGCTATCTTGCTGCTCCAGCCTTCATTCAGATCTTTATCATTATGGGAGTTGTTCCTTCACTTCTTAAATGCTCACTTGGGAGCGACATCATGATCTTTAGTCAAGTTCCACACAGTTTTGGGAGATTTAAAGTTTTATCAAGTAAAGAGGATTCTAGCTTCAATGCCCAGTCAGCAAATACACAGAGTTTGTTCTTATATAAAAGCGGTACCTTAGTCTGTTGTATTTTGGCCTGCTTTTATCGCTCATGTTTTTTACTTCAACTAAAATTGCTAGGATTATCATATTTCTGCCTCTTTTAGACCTGGTACACCCTTTCTTGGTCTGTATGTCTTCCTCAGTTCTCATAATTTTAATGCATTTCCTTTAGTTTACTTTAGTCAGCCCTCTTCAATAATACCTGAAACTCACAAAAATTAGCACTCCTCTAAGCACAGTAAATCTGGTGAACTGTAATATTAGGACAGACTCCCAGCCCTTAGCAAAGATGGCATATCTGTATTAGGCAGAAAAAAACACCTATCTGCACCCAAGGTTCTGTAGTTTGTCTCCAAATCCAGCCTCTGTCCTTATCACCCTCTCTGCATACTGCAGCAGTGAGGAACAGTTTACTCTCAACCATGTGCATCTAAAAGGGCTAAAACAATCCAATTCCTGCCCCTGGGAAGTGGCATCTCCAGCACTGGTCATGAGACATGAGACCAATTTTTTTCAATTGGACCAGAGTCTGGTACCATTAATACATAACCTTGTTCTGTATGACCGAACCACTGATATCAGGACAAGATTTATGTACCAGAGTCCATAGTTGATGCCACCCATCCTCTTGGATGGAAATTCTCAGAACACCCTCCCATTTTTGTCTCTCTTTCTCAATTGAGTCTGGGAGACTGTTAACAACTGTTCTATAAATTTGCCCTTCAATCCCTTCGTCCAGTCTGAGTCAATGTTTCATGGCCAGGTGGGCGTGTAGTGGGGATTTGGGTCGATATTTTCCCCTTTAAGTCAGTTATACTGGAGCAATACATAACTGCAAATACTTCCAGAAGTTTCCTGTGGGTGGCTCATACAGTATCTATGTTTTAGGTTTTCAAATGTGTCTAAATGGGGATATGGGGGCTGGACTAAATCGCGTATTCTTGATATTACCTTGTCCTCCCACCCTTCCAGTATAGGGTGCTCCCCCTTATTTGGAATCTGGAGTTTCCTCCATAGGGGGAGAAATGAAGTGGGGGTCAGAGAGGTGTGCACACAGTGTTCCAGTTTCCTCCATGACTTTACTGAGGGAGACATTGTGGGGCTCCTTTGTGTCAGCTTCCCCTATTTGGAGTATAGAAGTAAGGATGGGTATATACCATCTAAGAGATTGTTACATTGGGGTGGGGTGTTATGGGTTGGGAGAACCCATTGCAGGGTTTATGCACTCCTGAAGGTAACATAGTAAGAATAGAGCCAGCGCTGAGACCAACACCTGCCAATATGCTCTGAGCTTGACCCTTATACATAGGAGCCTTACATTCCAAGAGAAATTTGCTGATCATTTTGTCCATTTTAGCAAACCATGTGGCTGGAATTCCTACTGACAGATGTGTTAGATAATGTAACAACTTGGGTTGTAATCACCTTGATCACTGAAAATTTCCCCGACAGAGGAGAGGTGGAGGGACTTCCACCTGTCACATTCCTCCCTCAGTTTTTTTGAGTAGGGTGACAAGTTGTTTACCAGCATTTTGGAGGATTCAGGTGTAACCATATTCCCAGGTAATTAATGCCTCCCTGGTACCACTTCAGCCCATAGTGGGAGGGCACATCTGATGTGGACTTCAAGTTCAGCAGCAGTATCTCCAAGGACTCTGGTTTTCGATTTTTTCTGGTAACACGAGTAAAAATCATGGAATCCTGCTTGGTTTGAGGATTTTGAATTCTTGTACCAGTGTCACAAGGAAATTGCATGTCACTGCACAGAATCCCTAAGATTTCAGCATCTTTTTAACATTTTTTATTTTCTCTTTCTATGTCCCCTTCTCACAGCATTAGACTCCACTTTTCAGAGATCCCTAGGCTGGGCATCCCCTAGTTTCACCCCAGGTAATGAGTGGGAGCGCCTGTGGGCCTGCCTCCATCTTGCCTGGGTTGTACCCCCCAGGTGGGAAGGGAGGGGACCCCAGGTCACCCCTCCACAGTCCCTTAGTGTGTGTGAGGCAGCCCAGTGGGTCCCACATGGAGCCTGGATATGAAGTCTGGGGCAGCTGGGTCCCTTCTACCAGTGGCCGATGCGGGGTGATTGTTCCTGGTTTTCTGGTCTCTCTCCCTGAGAGCACCAGCACTCGAGGGCATCCAAGGAGGTAGGACAAATAGAGACATGCCACTGCTCCAGATCCCAGCTAGCATCCTCCCCTCTTGATTGTTCTGAAGCCTCATTACACCACCACCCTTGGTTACGCAGGTGGTGGTAAATTAGCGGGACCTGCAGCCCACCCTCCACTGAGGAGGAGAGCAGTCCCCCCAGGTGCTCGATCCTACTCCCCTGGCCAGACCTCCAGCAATCTGAGTTCACTTCCAACCCTGGGCCTCTGGCATTGCAAGCAGTAGTGCTACTGCAATGCCTGCGGGCAGGCCCACATTTCAGCATCTTAAAATGAATGCTGCTGTGCTTCACATTCTTTCTGCTTTGCTGTGTATAGAATCAGTAAGGAAACCACCTGCACTGCTTTGTTGAAACCAGTCATTCAGTTTAACCACCCATGCTTCCCACGTATGTCTCCATCAGCTGAGGACTGCTTTCCTTCCTGAAACCACAATTTTCATTTAGTATGTGCCTAAACGTCTTTTACTATTTATATTACAGTGGATGATGCAAAAAAAAATACAAGTATCAGCACACATGGGCAGGGCCACTGGAAAATTGCGTGAAGAGTAACCTGAAATCGCAGAGATTTTTTGCAAAACTTGCAGGGAAATTGCAAGAGTTCTGCTATAGACCCTGAGTGCTTCTCAATAAATCCTTTACTGTTTTCTGCAGCATATATTAGTCAGCATAAACTACTAAATGAATACACTGACACTTGAATATGTTTTAAATATGAAGGAAACACTTATGTTCCTAACATGAATCCTAAACGGATAAGATGTGTTGCCTCTCTTCCAAAATGTAAACACAACTGCTTCATACAGTGCTAAATAGATCCTATTTAGTGAGCCACAGAAAATCAATATTATATAAATCCAGAATAAACAAATGTTGTCTTTTTCTGTATGTAGAATAATGAAGCCTGATCAAAAGCTATTTACAGTGGAGGCAGTATAGCACGGTGGTTTAAGGCTCTGAGCTGCAAACCTGAAGACCTGGGTTTGAATCCCACAGCTCCACTTGCATACTGTATGACCCTGAGCAATTCACTTAACTTTCTTGTACTCCCTGGTCACACCTGTAAACAAGCTTTCATCTTAGTGTGTATCTCCTGGTTAACAAAAAAAAAAAAACAGTGCTCTGTCAACTATTCACCCACTTAGGTGTAAGACAAAATGAGTAGTTGGAGTGGCAAATAATTCAGTTTTAGCAAAGTGTTTAATGTTCAGAATTTGCACTGTAGGTATTGTGCACTATTATTGAAATCATATATTAAAACATTATATATGGGTGCTATTATGGCTGGCAGTATAGCCTAGTGGTTAGAGTGACAAACAGTGATTGAACTGAGTACATCCAGCAGACTTGGGTTTGATTCCCACAACCTCCACTTGCATACTATATGACTCCAAGCAAGTTACTTAACCTCCCCAGTGCTCCTGGGTCACCCTTGAAAACAGGCAGTTCTGCTTAGTGAGCCTTACTGGGTTTACGAAGAATATAAAAAAATACCAATACATGTTTACTACATCATACAGGTACCATGTAATTTACCTGAGTTTCACTCAGGCTGCAATGATTTTGTATAGGTAAAGATAAATGTTCAGATACATTTCATGTGTTTTATAAGCTTGTTTTTAGACTTTAGTCAGGTTTATATTGTATTCTTTGCATGTGAGCATCTAGGTTGTAGATTGCTGAGCACGGGATCACTGTTACCAACTAGTTTATTAAAGCTTATAATCAGCAGGGCCATCCAAAATCCTCAGTTGTTTGAATGAAAACTAGTCTGAATGAATGTATGTTCACAAGGAAGCAACTGCCATACTACTTACAAAAAGACTTCACAGTTAGCACCCTATTTAGGTGAATGAGATAATTTGCACCTTTTCTCCCACCTGCTGTTTCAGTCTCTGGGACAATAAAACGTTTTCTGATAGATTGCTTCAACAAAAAAGCAAATATTAAGTGTTTAAGTGTACTTATACTTAGCCAGTGTATTTTGAAAGTACATCCAATGATACACAGAAGGTAAGACCCAAGGGGCTGTATGATGGTGGTGGACAGAGTGGTGCTCAATTCACATCTGAGCTCAGACATGAAAACTGAGAGATGCCCTTTTCATGGAGACCAAGTAAAAAAAAGCATCCACATGTTTGAGAGATGCATGATTTTCCATTTGAAGGTCTTCCACTAATCATTTGTGGATTTTTTAGGTGAAGACACTTTATTTCAAAGAAGCAAATTCAGGCAGTTTTGTTTTGCTCCTCCTATCCCCTGGCCATCCACTCCTTCAGGCCTGCCAAGGCCTTCTATCACCACTGCTGAGTCCTGAGCACCATCCACTGCCCCTTATTGCCGTGCTACCAGGTAACCCAAAGTAACCCTTCATCAGGTGGTCCCCTACCCCTGTGGGAGGCTACTAGGGGAAGAGAATTGCCCCAGAGAGATTCCTGTGTATCTCAGGCATGGTGGGGATCAGAGTGGACACATGTGTCTGGGGCTTCAGGCTTATGGAGGGGCCAGCAGCCATCCTCTAGTTGACCAGTGGGTGTTTTCCCATTTTCTTGGTAGCATGACAGACCACATGATGTCAAGGCACAAGCCAATGTCCATCATGCTCCCTACCGCAGTGAGGGCCTATGTGTTACCATACCACTGGCCTCCACCAGGGGCCAGCAAACTGTGAACTGTGAACCTACCCTCCCTCCCAGGAGAAGGCGAATGGTCGTTGGACACTCAAGCCTTCACCCCCTTGGCTAGCCCTCCAACACCCAAGTCTGTTCCCGAACCCTGGTCAGGCAGAAATCCAATTCAGGCAGTTAAATGATAGGAAAAAACAAAGGTGGTCCACCTTAGTGGTGGTGGTTCAGATTAATTCACATCTGAGTTCTTAGAAGCAAAGAGACCAGATAATTTGTAACTTGTGCATGTGGGGTGTGGGTGTTAAAGAAAGGGATCGTAGTGCTGTCACTACTGCCATCACCCATGAGGGATGTGAACTGCATTGTTGCTACTACCATCACACCTCAGGGCCGGGGGCCATAGTGCTTCTGCCATCACCACTGTTGGATGTACTACTGCCGTCCCACCTGAGGGATGGGGCCCATACTGCTAATACTGCCATCATACCTGAGGGATGGGGAATGTAGTACAGCTGCCATCACACCTGAGGGATAGGGGCCATAGTGTTGATACTGCCATCGCACCTGAGGAATGGAGAAAGTAGTACTGCTGCCATTACACCTAAGGGATGGGGGCTGCGGTGCTGCTGCTTTCATCACACCTTAGAGAGGGGGGCTGTACTGCTGTTGGTGCTGCCATCGCACCTGAGGGATAGGGGCCGTAGTGCTGCTTCTATTACACCTTAGGAATGGGGGCTGTAGTGGTGCTGCTGCTACCACATCTTGTGCCTAAAATAACTTTAAATTGGTGCAAGGATGTGCAATAGTGGAGGTCAAAATTGTTAAATAAAGTACACAAAACCAAACACTGGTAAAACCAGATTTTGGCTTAGCAGACACCGGTGACAATACTGTTGTTTACAATGTGCAAAACGGAATTTGCCCTTTCTCAATCCTAGTAAACCAGTGTCCCTGAGTATCTCTGTTTTACTAGGGTTAGCTTTTAGTTCATATATTGCTAGAAAGCTCTGGAGGAGATGCAATAGAGCTGGAATTCTATTAGGGACATTTTTAAGGAGCATCAGGCAGTCATCTGCATAGAGCAGAACCCAGGAATCCTGCTTCCCCATCACAGTACCTCCCCAGCTCTGGGCATTGCCTGAATGCTGCTGTCAAGGGCTCAATTGCAAGGGCAAAAAAAATGGAGAGATGGGGCAGCCTTGACAGGTCTGTTTATTGAGTGGAAAGTGGGGATATGGTAAAGTTAGTCATGATCTTTGCTATAATGTCTGGATCCAGCCCCTAAACATCTTGTCAAAGCCCATTTTTTCCCATGTACCTCAACTCCACTAAGTCAAAGACTTTTTCAAATCAATGGCAACTGCTGCAGCTGGAGTGGGGTGTCCCTGATCTGTTCAATAAGAGAAAAGAGGATCCTATGGTGATCCATGCTTAGCAGCCTTTAACAAAGCCTGCTTGGGAGTTATGGACCAGGAAGGGGAGCAGCAGTTCAGGATAGGAAGCCAGAGCCTTTGCCAAAATGTTGACATCCATGTTCATGGAGGAAATTGATCTGTAACTTACAGGGTAGGAGACATACTTCTTCTGCTTGGGGATTGTAATCAAGGCTTCCCTCATCGTGGCGGGGGGGAGGAGACAGGAGGTCTGATCAACTTCAAGAAAAACTTCCCTAAGTCTTGGAGATACTATGTATGGTATGGCTTGGTATAGAGCAATAGGTATGCCATCCCCCTCCCTGGAGCTTTATGGGGTGCCAGGCTGGTAATTGCTTTTTGTATCTCTGTCACTGTAAGAGGTGCTTCAAGGGTATGACTTGGGGCCTCAGTCAAGGAGGGGAGGTCTAAATTCCTGGTGAACGCTTGATATTTACCTCTATCAACTAGGCCTTGGGATGTGTACAAGTGTTTGTACTGATTGCACATAACACTGTTAATCATTTGAAGCTGAGTGTGCAGAATGCCCTTTCTGTGCCCATCAGACCTCTGATATGGCATTCCCTGTGCTGTTCCCTCAGTCTGTATGACAGCAGTTTCACTGCCATATCACTCCCATCCCAGTACTTATGTTTTAATCTAGTGATTGCTAACTCCTCCTTCCTGGAGACCAAGACATCCGATTGCATGTGGAGAGACTGCATGTCTTGAAGTAAGACTGGGTCCACCTGTGCCCCTGGAGCTGTTTTGTACAGCTTTCCTTTACTTTTAGAAGTGCCTCCAAGGTGTTCTGTTCTGCCTCCTGTTTCCTTTGCCTTGCCGTTGCATATGCCATTATGTGGCCCCTTAGGATGGCCTTACATGCCTCTCACATCACAGCTTTGTTGGTATCCCCACCATTATTTAATTAAAAGTAGGACATGGCCTCTGAGTGGAGCCATTCTATGAACTGTTTATCTTACAAAAGGAGTGAATCCATTCTCCAGGAGGTTGATTTTGGTGGTGGGGGGCCTATTAATAAAGTTGGCTTCAGTGGGACATGGTCTGACATATATAAGAGCAATCCTTCTGGGAGATTGATGGGGAGGTCAGACAGAAATCTAAGTGACTGGAAGTGTTATAAGTAGAGAAGAAACAGGAATAGTCCCTGTTCTGGGGGTGATATAGCCTCCATACTGTAGGTCCCAAAAAAATAGGAGAGCCACATGGAAACATAGAAGATGTCGGCAGAAAAGGATCCCTTGGCCCACCAAGTCTGCCCAAAAATTGTCTGCCTACTATGTTACTGTAGACCCTACTCAATCTCCAGCCTTACCCCCCACAGCCCTGATTACTAAGGTTCTCTTGTGTCTATCCCATGTATGCCTGAATCCTGCTGCCATTTCTGCACCTACTACCTCTGTTAGGAGTCTGTTCCAAATCTCCACTACCCATTCTGTGAAGAAGTACTTCCTTGTATCCACTCTGAGCCTCCTTCGATCCAGTTTTAAATCATGACCACTTGTCCTTGAGCATCCCTTTCTATGTAAAATGCTACCTTTCTGTACTTTATTTATGCCCTTGAGATACTTGAATGTTTCTATCATGTCTCCTCTTTCTCTTCTCTCCTCTAGAGAGTACATATTTAATTCCCTGAGTCTTTCCTCATAGGACATCTGGTGCAGGCCATGCACCATTTTGGTTGCCCTCCTTTGTACCACCTCCATCCGATCTATGTCCTTCCTGAGATGGGGCCTCCAGAACTGGACACAGTATTCCAGGTGAGGCCTCACCATTGATCTATACTGTAGTAGTACCACCTCCCCCTTTCTGCTCATTATACCCCTCCCTACGCATCCCAGCATTCTTCTAGCCTTTCCTACTGCTTTCTCACATTGCTTCGCTACCTACAGGTCATTAGATATCGTGTAGTTCGGCCAAAGCCCCCACATGAGGTTCAGGCTTTTCTGAGTTCCTGTCCATTTAAGCATCCAGCTTGACACTGAAGTCTACTACTACAAGTAGTGGAGTGTTGGGGTCCATCATCAATCAATCAAACAAACAATCAATCAACTTTAATTTGTATAGCGCAGTTCTCACTGTGACTCAATGCGCTTTACTTTAAAACATTTAAAACAGACACAAATACAACATAACAATAAATGATCATTATTAAAACAGTAACATATTAATCCTGTTCTGGGAAGGCTAATCTAAATAACTAGGTTTTCAGCTCCTGCTTAAACTGACCAACATTCTGACTGTCTCGTGTAGAGCAAGGCAAAGAGTTCCACAGGATTGGGGCTGTATATGCAAAAGTGCGAACCCCAGATGACTTTAATTGGACCCCTGGAACCTCCAGCAATCCCTAATCCATGGAGCAGAGGGGGCGCAATGGGCAATAAGGCTGTAGGAGGTCTCACAGGTAGCCAGGCCCCTGCCCATGTAGGGCCTTACAGGTCAGCAAACTGACCTTGAAGGAGATCTGCCTCCTGACTGGTAGCCAGTGCAGATAGCAGAGCACAGGTGTAATATGACATGAAGTAGATAGGCCAGTAAGCAACCTAGTCACCTCATTCTGCACTTGCTGCAGGTGACAAAGATCTACCACCAACTGCCCTAGGTATAGGGCATTGCAGTAATCAAGGCAAGAGGTCACAAAGGTATGTATCAGTACTGGAAGATCACTAGGGAGATTAAGGTGCGTAATCCTAGCCATGTTCCTCAGATGGTAAGAGGAGGTTCATACCATGGCTGACATCTGCTGTTTAGGTGTGAAGCCAGAGTCCAAAAACAACGCCAATATTCCTCACCCAATCCAAGGTAAGCAACTGTGAGTCACCAAGCTGAAGCCCAGAGACCTGACCAGATTTCTTCCTCACCCCCTGTGACCAGATTCCAGAACCAGTACCTCAGTCTTGTCTAGATTCAGTTTCAACCAGCTGGTCCTCATCCAGCCTTGGATCTCAGCAAGGCAGCTGTTAAATACTGAGACCGGCTCCTGCTGTTCAGATGCAAAAGGCAGGTATAAATGAGAATCATCTGCACAGCAGTGAAAGCTCTGCCCGTACTATCTTATAATGTCCCCTAGTGGTAGCATGTACACTGTGAACAGCACGGGGACAAGACAGAGCCCTGCAGTACCCCACATGGCAGGGCATTGGTTCAGAGCAAAAATTCCCTAACACCACCCACTGCAACCTGCCAGTGAGGAACAATTTAAACCAGTTGTGGACTGCACCAGCCAGTCCACAACAAACAGGCAGATGCTCCATCAGCACCCCATGGGCCACAGTGTCAAATGCCATAGAGAGTAAGAGAATCAAGATGGTACATCTTCCCTGATCCCTCACCACCAGGAGATCATTCAGCACCTGAACAGAGGCAGTCTCGCTACTATACCTTTTCCTGAAACCAGACTGGAGAGGATCACAGATGCTGTGAGTTGTTAAATGGGTCTCCTGTTAAGCATCCACCATCTTCTCAATAACCTTACCCATGAAGGGCAGGTTAGAGACAGGTCTGCAGTCAGCCAGACAGTCCAGATCCAGTGATGTTTTTTTCAGGAGTGGTCTTACAACTGCCTCCTTCGGGTGTCCCGGAAAGAACCCTGTCACTAGTGAACTCTGATCTATCCTGGCTAGGGCCAGGCCAATGACATTAATGCACCACACTAGGAGGCACGTTGGTCCAGAGTCCAAACTAAATCAAGTTGGCCATAACCCCTGGATGAACTTCAAACATTTTCGACAGCCAGCCAGTCAAAATCAGACCAGACAGTCTGATTGCCTGTGACCTCAAGCACATCACCACAAGGCCCATTTGAGGGCATTGACTGGATTTCCATCCTGACGGTGGCACAGAGCAAATTCATCACACCTTGATTGTGAAAAGGCTTCCCCGGACTAGAGACAGGTCAGATTGCACAACCTATCAACAGTGCAGAAGAGCTGAACTGGTCTGTTAGTTGCCACAGCAATCTCCTTGGACAGAAAGTCTGCCTTCTTACAGGAGATTACTGATTGATAGTCTGTATAATGGACCATCCATATAAGCTTGTCTTCTTTCAATCTGGTCCTCTGTCAACTCTGCTCCAACATTCAACCCCTCCTCTTCATCTCCCTGAGTGTCCCATCAAACCAGCGGGACATCTGGTGCCAGGTGAGGGGTCGAACACAGACAGGTGCAATGGAGTCAAGTGCCTCAGCCACAACCCTATTATAGGCCAGTACCAGTTCCCCTGGCTCCTCACACGTAGTCATCAAACCTGATGGGTCCAGCACTGCCATCAGATCATCTGGGGTGACACCCCTTAAAGGGCAATACTGGACCATCTCCATAGGGGGAGATCTATTAGGGGGTGTCAAACAAGAACCTCACAGTATGGTGGTCTGGCCATCATGTTGGAGAAGATTTGACTCAGGGATGCATAGAGCTGCGGGCTATACTGATTTGGGACATAGATGTTAACAATAAGGAATGGACCTTCAAGGGTAATTATTTTGGTGGCCACCCACCTGTCTGAAGGGTCACTTTCAAACTTCATCCACCACCCATTCCCGTTGTCTATGTATCAAGATTGAGAAGCCTGCTTTGGAGGTGGAGGTGCAACTGTGAGCCCCAGACACATCCTAGTCTCATTTCAATTTGGAGGCTTCTACAGAGTTCAGCTTTGTTTCCTGTAGCAAAGCCACTCTATCACTCATAATTTTTATTCTGGCCAGGACCTTTTTCCATTTTATAGAAGAGTTTAACCCTCTCATATTCCAGGACACAAAGTTCATGGGCACCATAATGGGAAATATAAATATTAAGTCCTGACTAGATGAAAATTATCTACGCATCATTTGATACTTTGTTTTAATGTTAAACAAACTATTGAATAGCACCCAAAGCATTTTCATGTTACCAGTGACAGCATTACCCCCCTCCACACTATCACTGTCATGTTTACCCAATAAATCCTGTAGGAAATTGACTGAACTACAGAAAATGACAAACTAGATCCATACCCTTATAACTGTAAACTTCTCATGTGAACAGCTGTGTTCCATAATAGTAACACTAAGAAGTTTCGTGTGAGTGGCTTGCTGACTTCTGTCTACCCCATCTGAGCCTGTAGAGTCAAAGGAGCAAAGCCCACCAAGACTCAGGTCCAGATGGAGTGGAATGTGGTAGCAAACACAGCAAACAGATGAGAGAACAGCTAAAACATAACTAATACTCTGCAGGGCTCTGCCCTGGGAAAACCACTGGTAGCCTTTTTTTAGGCAAACTTCGAGCAGTCAAAGTAAGATGCACAGCAACATGGGGAGGAGGACTAATTTTTCTTTACCCATGATTGTAGAAAGCCCAGGCTACAACCTGCAAAAGAGCATCTCTGAGTAAAGGGAGGGTTGAGGGTAGAGAGGAGCAGGAGGTGGGAGGAAGAGGTGATGGGGTGTCATACAGAGGTGTAGCTACAAGGGTGCAGGGGTGCAGTCACACCAGGGTCCATGAGATTTGAGAGGCCCAAATCATAATTTTAATGTTTATTCAAAACTGGGGGGGCCCAATAACATACCCTTGCACCCAGGCCCTCTGGGAATTTGCTACATATCTTGGGGAAGCAGGCAGCATTTATACTTCCTGTGACTGCAGAGTGCACTTTTACATCTAAATTGCTGAATTTGTGCTATTTTTCTCTAACTTTTTCTTGTTTGTCTTTGTCATAGTTCATAATTTAGCACCTGGTGATTGTGTTTGTGTGTGACTTGAGTGTGTGTGATCCCCCCCCCCCGGCTCTCTCTGAGTCTCTATCTCTGTTTCTTTTATTTGTTTGTTTGTTTGAATTGGTGGTGTTTGTGGATTGTGAACATAATGGAGAAGGGTGAAGACAGTGGGGCACCTGTATGCACGATTCAGCTAACCATCACAAATGAAATGGCACAGCAGGAGACTTTTTGCCCCAGCATCAGCACCCAACAGCAAACTGTGCCCCATCCTCGGCAGCAGTTGGAGACAGTGCCCCGTGCCCAGCACCAGAAGGATACTGTTCCTCCACCCAGGCAGCAGGAGACCATGCCCCCTCCCAAGCAGCCAGAGGAGTAAGTCCCTGGGGCATTATCTGTGGCACACACCCCCATGGCCCCATCATCCCCGAAGTTCTCCTTTCTAGGATTTTTTCTACTTAATATCGGTTGGTGACCCAGTGGTCACCTACAATCTATGCGGGCAGGAAGTGCATCAAGGAAAGTGTGAATCCCACTTTGGGACAACTGGTCATCGTAGTCACATAATCCACCACCACCACCCGCTGCAATGGGACCTCAAATTGAGGGAGGTGGTGGCATCAAGTGCAGCTGTGGGGAGCAGTGCAGGTGTAAGCACTGAAGGGGGTGAGCAGGAGGGAGGCATGGCTGGACCAGCTAAACATCCTCACCATGTTCGCCATACCAGAAAACAGCAGCAGTCAGTAACATCAAGACCTCTCCAGGACCCCCCTGTCCAAAGCCAGCAGCACAGGCAGCCCCCTCCTTCCCAGCAGTGCCAGTGACACATGTGGACTTATCAGCTGTCTTGTCTGAAGACCAGTATCTCCGACTGTAGTTAAACAATTTTAGGCAGGAATTTAGTGATGCACGGGGGGGGGGATTTCTAAACTACAGTGTGATGTTGACAGACTCATGTGCATCCTGTTTGAACTCCATGGTGGCCCCACAGGCACTTAATGTGGCAGCACAAATTAATTTGTATTTTTTGTTTTCATTTTTCTATCATCCATTCTGTTGTTTGTATGTCACCCCATAAAAATTAAAAAATAAAAAAAAGCTGTTCTATCCTTTTTAATCTATAGCCATTCATTAAGTCCTCCTGTTTCTTTATTTTGTATGTAAAATAATTTTATTGACCATTTCTGTTGTGTTTGTTACTGTCTTATGCTCCCTATAGAATTCAGTCCCTTTTCTTGTTCTCCCTCTATTAGTTCTCCCAGCTTATTGTTCTCTTACCTTTGTTCTCCTGATCCTGCCTGTCATTTGTTATGCTTATTCTGTACTGTGTCTATGTACCCCTCCCCTAATAAACAGCATATTCCCTTATTATTCATTGTGTGTGCTACTTCTTAGAGCTGGTTACACCTACAAGATTCCTTTTAACGACATAATGATGTGTAATGCAGTTGCATTCCCTATATATTGAGTTTGCAAATGAAATGCTGGCTCCTGCTGAAGGTTGTTGGCCATCTGGGCCTTGTGCACAGACTAGTGCTGGTCAGTGTTATATTTTGTTAAAGTTATGTTGAAGGCATCACCTGCTCTTTAACATGTTTCCTCCTATCCACAAATGTCAAGTATTGTGCCTATTAAAAAACTGTTTCACAATGCTATGTGATGTTGCATCACATATTGTTGTGTGCAACATTAAGAATCTGGTGCCAGCACTGACAACATGCCCCAGAAGGCTAGAATTCCCAAAATGTTTCCCAGAAAATGTTACAGTAAATTCTGACATAAATCAGGTGTCAGACATGCAGTTACATTGTTCATATACAGCACCAGGACCCAAATCTGCTGTTTTCTGTACCATTTCAAATGGTTTTAGGCCTCACCATGGTGGTGCCACTGTCTAACATGCCCCACAAGTCCAGAAATGTTTCCCAAAAAATGTTACAGTAAATTCAGACCTAAATCAGGTGTCAGACATGCTGTTATATGTTGCACGCCTTCCACCTGGACCAAAACATGTTGTTTGGCCCAATGTTTACCAATGGTTTAAGACCTAATCATGGTGTTGCCACTGCCTAACATGGCCCAAAAGCCCATAAATGTTTCCCAAAAAATGTTACAGTACATTCAGACAGAAATCAGATGTCAGATATGCAGTTACATGGTTCACATCCAACATCAGGACACGAATCTGCTGTTTTCTGCACCATTTGAAATGTTTTCAGGCCTAACTGTGGTGGTGCTACTGCCTAACATGCCCCCATATATAGTAGGGTCAGGTAGTAAACACCAGTGGTGTAACAGGGAGGAAAGGGTTAATATGATAAGCAAATTAAATAGAAAAACAGGAATGCTGCAATGCAGAGGCTAGATCACAATTTTAATTTCTGTGAGCAATTCAACAATGCAGCGCACCTGGATATGGACACGATCAAGTGTCAATGTACATGAACACTTCCAATAAAAAAATAAAGCACAAAAGTGATTAAGCAAAGGGAAACAGGTACAGAACTACTCAGAATGAGTAACTGTTCAGATAAAGTTACCCAAAAAAGGGTCAACATGTAAGAAAAATATAACAAATAAGTAACTCACCAACAAAAATATTAAGACTTAAAAGAAATTATACAAACTCACTCACAACTTGAGAGAAATCTGTCAAATATTAGGAACTAGCCTGCTCTGCTTTCACATACACACACACACACACACACACACACACACACACACAAAGTCGACCCTCCCCACTCAACTCCTTCATAGACACAGGCATAAACACAGAGAAAACTTAAAATACTACCTACATTTAACTAAGTATTATCCAAATATACCAAAACAAAAAGAGGTTCACTAGCAGCACTAGGAACTAAATTGAGATTTTGGGAGCAATTAACTCTCAAAAATCACAAATAAAGAGGTTTTTAAAGGGTTTATTGGATGTGATGCACCACACTGAACTGCTCTCTGACTCAACAGACAATATACTGTGCAGGAAACAGCCTGAATATGATATTTCAGCTATCTATCCACAATGCATTGCAATTTCACTGGTGAAATTGAAAAACATTGTCGAAATTAAGGATAATGGTGAAATTTCACCTTACATGAAAGCAAAATTGGGCAATATGGGGTGAAATTTTCCATTATGCAAAAGCAAAATCAGAGGCAAAATTACGTTTAGCCTAGGCTAAACATTTTGCGTATTGCAGGAATTATGCAAAATATTTTGCTGGGCGAAATTTTCCAATTTTGCACATCTCTAGCTAGTACTGCAGGCAATGAAGTGCTAAAGAAGAGGTAAACTGCACAGCCCCAGCAGGAATCCAAAGTTGTCAGTTATGAGAGTTGCTCAGGGGTCTGTCCAGTCATATCTGGGGTGCTCTAATTGATATTGCCCAGATATAGACTATGATACAGTTGCCAGCCTTGAACCACCCTCAGGCCTGTGGGTTGCCTCAGGTGGGAGGGAGGGGTGACTACATTTAAAATGCTAGGACTGGGTCCATAGGGTTTTACCTCCTTTTATGTGCTCACCATGCACACCAGAGCAAGTTGAACATTTTGCTAAGTACAGGGTTTTGAGAGGAGTGTCACAATGGTCCAGTGCAGGAGGTTCTACAAGAGGCTCGACCAATAATCAGCAAGGCTGATCATGACACTGTTTAGGCACAAAAGTGTGTGGACTTCAAAACAATATGCCTGCCAAAAGACACATTCATAAATCAGCTCTTTCAGCAAGCACAGCAGATTGATCTCACCATGTGCTCTCAGCCTGCCTGCTCCTCCCCCGAGCATTTTACACACACACTTGGTTACAGGTCCAGCTGTAGTCTCTAGGTACCTGAGACAAGCCATAGAATTATACTTTTCCTTGGAATCAGGGGTGTGGTGAGATGTAACAGAACTTTGCTTTATCTTTCATGTAACATTCCAGGGACTGAAATTGAAACCTGAAACTGCTCACTTTGCTACAATAATGTGTGTCTCTCTCTCTCTCGCTGGCTACACACACACACACACATACACACACACACACACACACACACACACACACGAGTCAGGTTACACATGCTGTATTAGGCTGCTAATAGAGTGGAAAATGGAACATTTAAGAACATTAATGGTCACTTGGCTACTAGGGTAGTAAATAAGTGACCATTTCACATTAATATAGGGTAGATCAAACAATGAAATAAACTATGGCTGCCATTATTTTTTTAAATAATGATTGCCTATAAAACTGGACTTTAGTTTACCCCTTCAAAGCGATACAACTTGTAAATTTGAACACTTACCATTTAAACAATTTATTTGGGAGGACTCCCATATTCTCTGTTTAAAGAAAAAAAAAGGATTTTTCCGATAAAATCATGGCAATGGTCCTGCTCTCAGCCAGGCCCAGCTGCAATCTTTAGGTATCTGAGGACAGCCATAGAATTATATTTTTTCCTTGGAGTCAGGGGTGAGGGAGACCTAACAGAACTTTGCTTTAGCTTCCATGTAAGCTTTGAAATCAGTCAATCAATCAATCTTTATTTAAGCAGGTGGAACACTATTGAGTGGAACTCATATACATAGTGGGCATGGTCTGTGATGCAATGCTGAAACAAGTTAAAAGGATAATATAACATGACATAGAAACAGTAATAGCAGAATAACACTAACACAAGAATAATAGTTACAATATTTACAGTAAATGTACAGTCTTCATACAGACCTAAGGCAACTATGCCCTAATGCAGAAGGGGTAAGAACAAATACGAGGGTAACAGAAAAGAAGTACACCTGCATAGAGTAACATGAGATCTGGTGCACCACAGAGCATGTAAAACCCCTAAGCTTCTGGGGGCTGCTCATAACACTGACAATGGGGGTGCCCAATCCCCCAGTGTCTCCACCTGAAATAAAGAAAACCCTCACTTGTAGTTTAATTTTTAAAAAATAAACACTGTAAAAAGAAAAATGCCCATTAACATCTGTTGCTGGCACGTTGTAACTGCCTCTCCCCCCCCCCAAAGCCCAGCCCATATTAGTCTTCCGGCATGGGGATCTGCACCTTAGATCCAATTCAACAGTAATACCAGCAGCGAACATCCAGCATTGACAAATGCTTGTTTTCATTTAGTATACTTCATTTCTTTTCATAAAATATAATAAGCTAACAAACCAAAGGTATAAACAAATGGAGACAAACATTAATATGAACTAACAAAGATAAAACTACTACCCACCCCCCTGCCAGTGGTTCAGCGACCTAGTTGTAATAATAAAAGCAGAATACATCATCCACCTTGTAAAACCATTGTCAAAGGTGGATTGGCCAGCGTTATAAAGCCTAGGATTATTATCTCATTCTGGATATAGATAACAATGTGTAAAGGGGTTCCCATCTGTCACAGAATTGCATAGGGCATCATCATAATGATGCAGTCTGTTTCTCTACTATTAATGCATTGGGAATTTCCTGATGCTATTCTCTATAAGAGGGAATGACATCGTCCATCCAATAGCAGAGAATAATCAGTTTTGCTATAGCTGCAATTAAGGCAATTTGGGCTTTGTGGGGAGAAATTAGGTCTCTAGGGAACAGGCCCACATGACATATACTAGGTGTAAAAAGATCATCCAGGCTCAGAATGGGTCCAATGATGCCCTTATGGTGGCCCAAAAGGGTGCCACTTTGACGCATTCCCATAGGATATGCTTTAAATTGCCTTGGGCAATATCACATCATGAGCATAAGTGGGATGAAAGCATGCCCATTTTATGAAGATTAAGTGGAGTATAATATAGGTTATGTAAGATTTGTAATTGAGTGAGGGGAAATCTATCCTGTTTAATATATTTATACAAATCCTTCTATGTTGTGTGCCCAACCACTGGTTCATCAGGAATATTAAGACACTGTGTCCAGTAATAGCACACCCCTGTTGGGGTGTTGGTTAGAGATGGATGAAGTGGCTCCAATTCACTCCACGAAGGGATTCGCGGAGTGAAGGTGAATTAGTGAGTGTCTCGCAACATGAAGCAGAGTACTTGAGTTATAATGGTAACGCAAGTCCATTGAAAACAATGACTTCACGTTACCCTCCTTCCCAAACCACTACTCTACTATTTTAAGTGGCACATTGAAAACAATGTACTTCGCCTCACTTCGCCTTGTTTTTCAGCTCCAAAGGTGAATTTTGCAGTGATTCATGGGATTTCAGGTCACATGGGTTATAGATTGTTTTGCACAGCCTCAGTCTGGGGTAATGTGTGTAGGAAGCTGTAGGAGACAATCTGCTCTGAGAGCTCTCTGTGATTCAAACCTTTTAAAAGCTGTTAAAAAAGCTTTTCTGTGTCATTTTTTTTGCTGAAACTTTAGTTCATTATTTTTGGAAACCCTCTTGTGCTCATATCATTGAGCGTTTATTGTTTGTGTATGGATTTTGAATGTTAATGTACAACGTTCAGTCTGTGTACTGAGAGACAGTGGAAGTGTGCTTTGCGGGATGAGTGTATCTGTGGTGTAGGTAGATTAACTTGGAGAAAAAGACAGTGCTTTCTGTTTTGGTGATAGTTTTCTTGTATAACTGTGTTAATGTACACACAGTAATATTTTAAATAATTCTTGCAATTTTTTTGCTGATTGTTGTGGTGCAGCAGTGCATAATTTTAGTTTGTTTAAAATATGTGGTTATATTACTGAAGTTTTCAATACGCTATGCATTACTTAATGGGTGTGTGAGTATGTGTGTGATGTGTGTCATCAAATCAGACACCTTTTATTGTGCCACATAATAATTTCAGCAATGTGAAGCTGCTATCCACTGCAGCTGTGTGATTTTTGTACTTCTTTGTGGTATCTTTACTGGTACTAGTACTAATGACTGTTACTGCAGCAGTGCAGCACACAGCCCCCTCGCCCAGTGGCTCAATCTCAACCGGAAAAGGTATTCTTTTCCAGATTTGAATTTCTGATGGTGAGCACTGGTTAGGTGTTGTGCCTTTGTGTCTGCATCTCTTCAGTGCACAACACAATCTTAATCTGTCTGTGCATTTGCATCTCTTTAGGGCCCAATCTCCATCTGTAACTTAAGTCACAGTTGTTTCTTTGGATTCCCTTCAGAGTACTGGACAGGTGTGGTGCATAATTCTGCATGAACATTGTATTCATTAATATTTGTTTCTAAGTCAGGACCATCATCACGAGTTACTTGTGATACGAATCACGTTCATCATAGGATCACAAATGCAATTACAAATCACTATTCACGATCAGGTCATGAATCACAAGATTAAGTTTTTTACTAGTTACTTGGATGTATTATTAGCCTGTTTTGTAGTATGTCTCCAGGTTTCACCACCCCACCATTGTACTCACTGATACGTGTTTTTAAGTTGGGGAGTTTTAAGCTACAGTTCATCTGGGAAGTACAGCCGTAGGCATTCGCGTTCCCTATACAGTTTCATACTGGTTATCTCACACCATCGACACCAAATCACATTCTTCATTATCACTGTCATGAATGCAGTCACAAATCACAATTCATGATCGTGTCACGAATCACAACATTAATTTTTTTTCTAGTTACTTGGATGTATTGTAAGCCTGTTTTGTAGTATCTCTCCAGGCTTCACCACCCTACCATTGTACTCATTGATACATGTTTATAAGTCTGGGAGTTTTAAGGTACAGCTCATTGGGGAAGTACAGCCATAGGCATTCGCATTCCCAATACAGTTTCTTACTGGTTATCTCACACCATCGACACCGAATCATGTTCTTCATTATCACGGTCACAAGTTCAGTCACAAATCACGATTCATGATCACGTCATGAATCACAACATTAATTTTTTTTCTAGTTACTTGGATGTATTGTAAGCCTGTTTTGTAGTATCTCTTCAGGCTTCACCACCCCACCATTGTACTCATTAATACATGTTTTTAAATCAGGGAGTTTTGTGCTGTGGCTCATCGGAGAACTACAGCGATAGGCATTCGCGTTCCTTCCTATACAGCATGTGATGTGAGTTACAGTACTATAAGCAGTGGTGGGCGAAGTGGCCCCAATTAGCTCCATGAAGTGATTCATGGAGTAACACGGAACCCGCGGAGAACTCCACAATGAGAAGCGGAGTACTTCGCTTCATAATGAGGAACACGAAGTCCATTGAAATCAATGACTTTGCGTTATTCCGCCTTCCCCAAACCACTTTTCCACCAATTTTAAGGTGAAGTACGTTGAAATCAGTGTAATTTGCCTCACTTCACCTTGTAATTGAGCTCCAAATGAAATTCTGCAGTGATTCATGGGATTGCAGGCCACATGGGCTCTAGATTGTTCTGCACAGCCTCAGTTCTGGCCTGGGTAGTGTGTGTAGTGGTAGCTGAAGACAGTTTGCTCTCAGAGCTCTGCAATTTGAAACCACTAAAAGCTGTTTAAAATGCCTTTTTTAAGTCATTTTTTGTTTTGCTCAAAATTTACTATGTCAATTGTAGGAAACCCTTCTGTGCTCATATCACTGAGTGATTATTGTTGTATGTGGATTTTGAAAGTTAATTTAGAACAGTCAGTCTGTGTACTGTGAATTGTGCTTTGGGGGAGGGGCGTATTTGTGTGGCACGTACATTAACTGGGAGAAAAAGGCAGTCTTTCTGTTTTGGTTATATTTTTCTTGTATAACTGTGTTAATGTACACGCAGTAATATTTTCAGTAATTCTTGACATTTATTTGCTGATTGTTGTGGTGCAGCAGTGTATAATTTGTCTGTTTAAAACATTTGGTTATATTACTAAAGGTTTTCAATTTACACATGATTATTTGGAGTGTGTGTGTGAGGTGCAATAAGGCAAGTTATTAAATCAGGCACCTTTTATTGTGCCATAGAGTAATTGCAGCAGTGTGAACCTGCTATCCACTGCACCTGCATTCATTTTTTATACTGCTTTGTGGTATCTTTACTGGTAGTGGATTGTTACTGCCGTGTACTAATTCCCCAATTAGCAAAATGTATTCCTTTCCAGATTTGGATTTGTGACTTCTGTGCACTAGTTAGGTGTTGTTGTGCCTTTTTGTATACATCCCTTGAGTGTGCAGCACAATCTTAATCTGTCTGTGCATTTGCAGTGCACCATTAATTCTGGGAGATTGTATTTCTTTTTTTTTTCAATTCAAATTTTATTAACAAAGTTTCACATTAAGAGGCAGTTAACATGAAAATAAGACAAGAAAACAACAGCTTATTATGCTATAACTGCCCCTCCTCCCTCCCCCACAGCAGTAACATATCAGTGTGTCACATAAATTCAAAGCCATTATACAGGAGTATACAAGGCTATTTGCTCTGGAGCACTGCTAAGTCTGAGCAGCTAAAATTAGAGCATGAAAGGGATCCCATATTTGGGTATAAGCAGATAATTTGTTGTGAAGGCTAGCAATCACCTTTTCCGTACACAGGTTAGCAAGGATTTCATTCACCCATTCCTGTAGTGTCGGAGTAGACTTGTCTTTCCAATGACGTAAAATAAGCTTCTTGACAGATAGAGCTATCATAGAAATATGAAACCTTCTCACTTTGACTCTAATAGAGGACATGTCCCCGAGGAGACAAACGTCAGGTGTGAAGTGCTCCTGCAAACTAGTATAGGATCTAGGGAGGCTTTGACAGAGTCCCACAGAAGGGAGATTTTGGGACAGGACCAAAATATGTGAAGGAGTGTTCCCTCCCCTTGAGTACATCTAACACATATATTTGAGTCCAACAGACCCCACTTCTTTAACTTAACTGGAGTATAATACATATTATGCATGGGAGACTGTATTTCTTGTTACACTCTCATTTCACTTCATCAACACTGAGGAATTTTCTGGACACAAGACAGTAGCATTTTGGGGATGCACATTAATTCTGGTGACTCTGTGTGTGACCACGGCTCGCATGACTGAGTGGGCCATCAATTTTGGGAGACTTTGCATTTCTTGTTATGCTCTCTTTTCACTTTGTCAGCACTGGGGAGTTTTCTGGACACAAGACAGTAGCACTTTGGGGATGCACATTAATTCTGGTGACTGTGTGGGTGAGGTGCTGCCAATATTGTTGTCACTCCACCTTATTTCACGTTTAAAGCATAATGACAATGTGAAGTATTAATAACAAGGCAAAGTGAGCCTTTACTATGGGGCACCCACCTAGGGAAGTGCCAACGCCAAGTGGCCACCCATGCTCACTTCCACAGGTGGATTTTTTAAATTCACTGCATCTCTAAAGTTGGTGTCAAGGAGCTGGAATAGGAGGTAGAGTCCTGAAATCAGATGCTGCTGTGTAGCCATGGAAAAAGCTTTCAGGGATGGATAGATCCAACAGCGCCCAATGGCTTGGGTCCCAGGTACAGGAAGTAGTCACATAAGCCAATTGTAAATATTTAAACGGAAGGCTCTGGGGAGCTGAAAACACTCACTAAAGATTCAGGGAACAATGTTATCCCCATCTACTAAGGATGCAAGTGAAGCATCACAAAGTGAGGTGCCAAAGGACAAGGGGATGACTTGACTGACAATGCGAATATTAAGGTTACCATGGAGGGGCTGGGACAGACTTTTAGTCCATGGCAGACCTAAATAGGATCCTAGCTGCCTGTGCACTTTCAAGGACCAACCAATGAGGGTTGCTGTACGAGAAGGGGGTATTTGGGAAATTTTGGTATAAAATAAATCCTTAAGTTGTATTCCACTGCTTCAGCAGAGACAGCTCTCAATTTCAAGCCAAAGAGGGATATACATGGAGTCTGCTGGAGTATCCCATTGGTAGGTTTTGCTACCATGAAGTGCACAGTACTACAGGAATATATTCAGGAGATGTAAACTGCCCCTTAATTTTGGAGCTGTTAGTTTAAAATAAGCTCTGCAAATGGTTCACCCCTTCAATAAAAAATCATTAAATAGTCTCTGCAGTTAGAGAAACCATGATTTTTTGGCAAAAAAACACCTAACATACAAGAGGGTATAATAGTCGTAGCAAGACATTCATCTTAATTACACTTACCCGGCCCCATAGGGGAAGAGACAGAGCCGACCATCTCTGTAAGTCTAGTTTAATGGTGTTAAGCAGGGAAGACACGTTACCTTTAACAAGTGCAGAAATGGATCGGGAGATGGTTTTGCCTCCTGGAGTCAGCTAGAAGTGCAGCCATTCCACTGACGGGATGTCAGGGCACCATTTAAAGGGGCACTGTCAGCTTTGCCCCTTCATTTTGATCCAAATGTGAAAAGTGTGCCTCCTGGCACGCACACCTATGAAGCATGCACTGCAAAATGCCCCATCATGTTTAAAATTTAAGGCTTTTTCCCTTTAACAGTGATTTTTCTTAAAATAGGGATTCCCTCAGTCCAATCGTAATGCACCGGAGTCCCAGAAGCACATCCAGGTCAGGAATGCAGGTCTGCCATGAGTGTGGTCCAGAAGTGCTATATTTTCACATGCCACCAGTAACAGCATGTTAATCTTGTCCCAGCTGGTCTGTAATTGTCTGTGCATGGTGGGAATGGGGTGTTAGGGTTGGAAACCCTAATGCCATATTTCCCTACTTTTGTCACTTATACCCTAACTGATGCAGTAACAAAGTTTTTTGCAATATATATATTTGGTTATATTCAGTATAGTGAGTTATTTGACAAGACAGGTTATTACATTAGTTTGTATTTTATCTGAAAGTTGTCCTCTTTTTGGTTGTCCCAGTCACACCTTTCCTCCTTTCTCTTTCCTCATCCCAGTTCTTAACATCCCATTTTTACTCTCCATCTTTCCTTTTCCCTTCCCATTTTATCTTTATCCTGTTTCTTTTCTATTATATTAGTTTCTCGATTTTTACTGATGCATTATATTTTGCAGCTTTACTTGCAGTAAACCACATACAATATTCAGCTTGTATATTTAGATTTTTTTATGTATCTGTGGGTATGTCACTTTAACCTGGGTATTTAAATGTGTGATTTTACCTTGATGTTGTAGGTCCTGAGGAAGCGAAGTTTTGGCTCAAACACATTTGACTTAGATTGAAGTGGTGCTACAGCTATCACTCTGCATTGTTTGTATTGGAATAAATTGAGTTTTATCCGATGCCCTAGCAAGTGTTTTTCTTGGAACTCCTTAACTGTGAGCCGAGCTGTTTTGTGAGCATGCAATTTATTTTCTGTGCCTCACTGTCTTTAAATTTAGATGTACCATTGGCATTATTTCGTAATTTGGCAGATGAATGTCTTGAGTTTGCCATGCTTGGTAGTCGCTTGTGGTTTTCCTCCCTTATATGAAATCATAATTAAAATACCTACCTTGCTTGCATTTTAATTTGTCTTATTGAAGTTGAAGAGTAACTCTGCACTTCAGCATGTGCTTTCATAAATAAGGTGTTTCAGTTGTTACAGTTTGCTAGACAATACATCTTTTTATTTTCAGTGATCCTTTCCAAGATTTGCAGCACATCTTGGTAATCCATCTAAAATGTCTGCACATAAAGCATTTGAAAACATTCACCTATCCCCTGTTTACCTCACTGGTACTTTTATGATGTCATACTCATAGTGATTACCATGACAACAGACTGTGATGTCACAAACAACAATTGTGTGGTAGACAGTGGAGAGTCAGATACATTTTGAAAGATTCAGTGAAATAGTTGTTGTATTTTCTACAATATTTAGTAGACCAACAACAGTAAAGTAAAAACAAACTAGAAAACAATAAAATTAAAATGTAATTGGGCTATGTGGATATACCAGTGGGGTGCATTCGATCCTTTGAGTGTATCCTGGGAGCAGGTGTAGGGTTCAGGATACTCCTCAACTACCATCCACCCGGTGATGGGTGATGGGGTGAATCCTGAAGGAGTTTGTGGACTTCATTGTCGACATGGCTTTGGAGTCACCCAGATGGTTAATTCTGGACAACTTCAATGCCTGAGTCGATGATGAACTCTCTAATTTGGAAATAATCCTCCATCTTATGACTATGCTGGGCCTTACACAGGTGGTTACCTCTGCTACCCATATAAGGGGTCACTCTTTGGATCTCTTGTTCCTCCTGGGATGGAGATCACAGACCTGTGGGTGGAACCAGTCAATTGGTCAGACCATCACACCATAAGAGTTCAGTTTTGGGGCACCCTCAAATAGGCCTGCTCTACAGAGATGGTCCAGTACTGCCCTTTAAGGGACTTACCCCCAAGGGCCCATCAGCAGTGCTGGACCTATCAGGTCTATCAAGTGAATGCATGAGTCCAGGGGTCTTGTATTGGTCTATAATAAGGTGATGGGTGATGACCTGGACTCAATTGCTCCTGTTCATGTTCGCCCACTCATTTGTGCCCAAGGACCCCTTGGTTTGATGGGTCCTTGAAGGAGCTGAGAAGAGGGTCAAAGGCTAGAGAGAGTTTGGCATAAATCTGGCCTTGATGCTGACAGGCTTAGATTGATGGAACATTATAAGGGCTATCAAACAGTAATCACCAAAGAAGGCAGAATTCCTGTCCGGGGAGATTGCTGCTTTGCAGAATCGATCATGTTCAGCTCTTCCAGACCATGGACAAACTGTGCAATCCAGTCTGTCTTCAGTCTGGAAGAGACTATTTACAAATAAAGTCTGGTGAGCTTGCTCAATTCTTCACAGATAAGGTTGCCAGCATCAGGTTTAATATCAGCCCAACCCTCTCTATGAGGGATTGCGGAGCTCAGCGGGAGGTGGCGAGCACCCATTCTGCTTGGTCTGACTTTAGCCGGCTGGAATTCATGGAGATTGTGAGGATTGTCCAGACTTTGCAACCAACCAGTTGTAGTTTGGATCTGGGCCCTATGCCAGTATTGGTAGGTTGCGTAGATGCTATCTGCCTGATCCTTGCTGAAATTGTCTGGAGTTCCCTGGAGAAGGGGGTCTTCCCTTATCCCCTCAAGAAGGTGGTCTTTCAACCACTCCTTAAAAAACCTTCCTTGCATCCAGACTGTCTAGCTAAATATAGACCTGTCTCCAACCTACCCTTGTGGGTAAGGTTATTGAGAAGGTGGTTGCATTGCAGCTGGATGACCATCTTACAACCCACAATGTCTGTGATGTTCTACAGTCTGGGTTTAGGAAAGACATAGCACTAAGACTGCCTTTGTCAGGGTTTTAAATGATCTCTAATCAGAGATCGAAAGCTCATACTATCTTAGTTCTTCTTGATCTCTTGGTGACATTTGACATTGTAGACCGTGGTGTGCTTTTGGAGCACCAGCGACTTCTCTGTGGACTGTCTGCAACAGTCCTAAGTTGGTTTTGATCTTTCCTCATGGGCAGGTCTCAGAGGGCTGTCAGTGGAATTTATTCCTCTGATGCCCTTCACCTGTCCTGTGGGGGTGTTGCAGGGCTCCATACTGGTGCCTATGTTGTTAGCAGATATTACTAGGTGATACAGTTTGGGTTTTCACTGCTGTGCAGATAATACCCAACTGTATATGTCCTTATTCCTGGACAGGAAGATGTTATCTCCGTGCTCAACAACTGTCTAGCCAAGATCAAGAATTGGATGAGCACTAACTGGCTGAGGTTAAATCCAGTTAAGACCGAGGTGTTGGTTTGTTGGTTGTGGACCTGGGCCATCTGGAGGCGGTCTTGGGGCTGGGCACCTTTGGGCTTATGGCTTAATGGTGCCCAACTCATGACCTCAGTGCATAACCTGGGCATTATTTTTGACAGTGGCTTGACCCTGAAATCACAGGTGTCTGCCATTGCCAAATCCTCCTTTACCATCTAAGAAATATTGCCTGGGTGAAACACCTCGTTCCTCTGGTTGACTTTCCTACACTGGTCCACACCTTCATAACCACCACTATAATTGCTGGGTGTCCTCTACCTAGGGCTTCAGGGGTTGATATCCATTACTTGCAGCTAGTGCAGAATGCAGCGACCAGGCTTTTGATTGATAATAATAATAATAATAACTTTATTTTTAAAGCGCCTTTCAGTATATCAAGGCACTGAACATATCAAAAATCACAACATACAATACCAATTAAAAAACATATAAATAAAATGATTTCACAACAACATCACATATTAAAAACAAACAATAAAATATCCAGGACTAGTCACATTATGCCTGTGCTGCGCGAACTGCACTGGCTGCTGGTACAGTGGTGTATCACCTTCAAGGTCGGGTTTCTGACCTACAAAGCCCTACATGAACAGGGACCACAGTATCTGCAAGAGCTCTTTACTCCCTACTGACCCTCCCCCTCACTCCAATCCACTGATGAGGGATTGCTAGAGATTCCCAGGGTTTTGTTAAAAACATCTGGGGCACATGCTTTTTCTTATGCTGCCCCCACCCTGTGGAATTCTCTAGCTCATCAGTTAAGGGAATGCCTGACTGTCTTGAGTTTTAAATTGGAGCTTAAAACATATTTGTTTTATCAGGCTTTTTCTGAAGGTTTTTAAAATTCTATTGGATATCATTGTCTGTTTATATTGTTTTGTTTATTTTACTGTACAGTGCCTTGGTATTTGAAAGGCACTTAAGAAATAAATTTTACTTTTCTTTACTTTAAATCTACAGTTTTAAGCTTTTTTATTATAATAGAGTTGCTCTTTAAGTATTCCAATTTATGACACTTCATATAGACACCACCTTCACTACAAGCTCCACTCCCTGATGAAGATGCCATACCCATCAAATGTGCCTGAGGAGTTCACAGTCATTCTGTTCATAGGTGGCCATTTTGCTCTGGTTCCAACTTTTGCATGTCATTCTGAGCACTTCAATAAAGAACTTTATATATGCAATTACCTTGGAGTGCAAGGTTACGTCTGTTACCTGTTTCTCTGTGAGCCTGCACCAGTTTTGACATGCTGTGCTAGAACACTTCTTATCCTTTTGGCTCATGTGATCTGGTTATTCAAGAAAGTCTGTTAAAACAGGCAAATAGTCCACCAAATGTAGTACAGCATTAACACATAAGCACCATCACCAACAAAGTATAGTTTGAGAACTAACAGACAAAGAGAATACATGGAGTTGACACTGAAGAAACATGATCTTGTCAGAGCCAACATAGCAGCTATATTGCTTTAAAATGACAGTGATCAACCTGAATGTTCATTCATGATGAGTCAGGCATATTTTTCCATAGGTAAAAGAAACAGTGTGCCAAGTAGTATTCCATTTACTGTTCTTTACAAAGGAAACCCCAGTTAAAATGGAGCACTTTACCCTATTTAATCTTTTTACTGAAAGTTGAAGCCATGACTCAGTGCTAAAATGCATGCCCAGAGTCACAGCTTCAACTTTCAATAAAGAAATTAAATAGGTTACAGAGCTTCATATTACTGTAACTGGAGTTTGCTTTCTAAAGTGCAGTGAATGGAATAATACTTAGCACTCTGTTTTGTTTACCTGTAGAAAAATATGCCCAACTCATCATGAATGAGCATTCCTGACATTGTACTGCCACTATGAGCTAGGGTTCTTGGCATTTCTCTGCCATCATTAGTGAGGATTCCTGGCATTGTACTGCCAGAGCAGAAGTGAACTGGAAGTGAGTGCACACAGCAATAAAATCATGGAGGGATGGACAGGGTGACAACACTGTGGTGAAAGTAGAGGAGGCAGAGATGTGGTCCAATTCCACTTAAAGCACTCAGTGGAAGGACATGCTCTAGGTATTCAGTCACATGCTTCCAGAGTCTCTTCTCTCTCCTACCTCATAGCAATACATCAGCATAGCTCCACTCATGCAGCTGTATAAACTGGAGGAATTACTGTTCCTTTTCTGCAGTACATATATGTAACAGATTGAATGAAGGTATTCAATTCCATGCAAAACAGCCTAGGACTTACTTTTTTCCTTTTATTTAGTATGCTTTTGGGTGCCAGTCCTCCAACGTCCAACTCTGCTAAGATCCATTTATTGACAGTGAGGTGTAATTGTAGTAGATGAAGATGCTACAGTATGTTTAACTGCACAAACTCTAAGTAGCTTCCATTGCTGTACTTACTGATTGTTTATTTTATGTACTTATGTTTGCATGGATTTAGTTTGCATTAATTGATATTGCATTATGGATTGTTGCTGTAACTAGTCTTAATTTGTGAATTTCAGACCACCTTGTGAACAGGGCATTGTTGCCATAATGCTGTATCTTCAAACTTTCCTAAATAATAAATTCTGTTACTACTACTACTACTACCATATTTGCACTGCATAGATTGGTATCTTAGGTACAATGCCTTGCTTTTTATCCATAAAAGCAATGGACTGATGTTGACACATTGGACTCTGACAAAAGATTTATTTTTCAATGTAACCACAGTGTTCAAATCCTCCAGTGTGTTAGTCCAGCTCTGAAAAAACAAATTGAGGAGGTGAGCAAAGCAGGTTACTGCAAATGTACTGCATTTTGTTAGATGCAGCATAACTCAGTTGCAAAAGGATTCTGCATTTAACCTGCACTGTCCATGACTATGGCAAATCTTTGTTCAAGTTCACTCTACTGCTGTTCAAAACTCTCAAAAGAGCTTGAGACACAGTTGTGTTGTTTACCTACTTCAGGAACTCAATGCTAATTAGGAGAGGTGGCACCCCAACAATTGCCAAAGGTTGTGCCAAAATAAAAAAAACACTATGGGCCCCCATATTCAGAGCCATCTGATGGTACTGTGCCAACCATAGTACATGGCCAGCTCTAAGTTATATTCACAAAGTCACCATGCACAAACAGAGTGAACTAAATGACTGACTATTGGGTCATGCTGGTACTGCTGTAAGTGGATATGTGGTGTGCCAACATGCTCAAGGCTGCATATGGCCCACGGGAGATAGCACGGCTAAACACAAGGAGTTGCACATCGGGGCACCTGTGGGTCATATTCAAGCCATATATAAATGCATCTATTGGGCATGCAGGTCACTAGGGCCATTTGCACACCCATTATGGACATATTTACTTGGGTACAGTAGCCTTTAGTGCTGATTCAGGGCAGGTGCAGGAGAAATTCTCTGGAAATCTAGTGAACCCTCCAATCTCCCTTGACTCTTTCTTTATCTAATGCCCTGGTGTCTAGTGGACCCACTCCCAATCAACCCTGTCCATTTTCTCATGTCATGCTCTGGTGCCTAGTGGCCCCCCTCCCTCCAATAACCCCTGCCTGTTTTCTTTATGCAATGCCCTGGTGTCTAGTGGACTCCCTCACCCTAAACCAAGTGCCAACACCAACCTGCTGCAGACCCCCCAGTCCCACAGCCCCCTCACCCTAGTTCAACACCACATAAGTAGTGACAATTAAGCTATGTGGCTATCACATGGTGGCTGATTGAGGAGGTGAGCAAAGGGCTATGCCAGCCACCGATCTGCTACTGTCTATTGGATAAGTGTTGACCAGGCTGGGGGTGCAGAGGAGGGTCTGCAGTGAGTGGGTGGGTGTTGGCACTCTATCAAGTGGAGGAAGTGTCGACTATACACAAGGGCATTATATAAAGAACATGTATGGGGGTTGGACAGGAGAGGGCATATTAGACTGCCAGGGTGGTCAGCGGTGGTGCAGCTTTAGCACACAGTTAAGGCCATTGTTTGGTTGTGTTACACAGCATCAGCTGGTGGCTGTTTAGTGTCACCAACACTTTTCGAAAATACTGCTGCATTGTTATGCATGAAAAATCCTCATTTGCATAAGATAGTGGTATCATTAGTGCAATCATGCTACTGGGTTTGAGAGGTACTCTATAAGCCTCTGAATAGTTTTTTATTCCCTAATCTCTTCAATTTCTATTTGGCCCCAATTTACTATATAGAACCACATATTTTGCAATATATTACTAAATACAAATATGTATACAGTATATGCACCCGCTTTAAAAGAGTTATCTACTGATGGCATCACATGCTTGCTTAATTTAGCAAGTTTGGATTTTTGTTTTTTGGTCCCTTCACATACTGCACCTTTTTCTAGTTTATATAAGGTCCTTGTATTAATATATTAAATTTAATTCTAGTGGCCTTTATATGAAGGATCGGTCACATTTTGAATCTAGGCGCTATACATGCTTTGCAACAGAACGGATTTCTTTTGAACATAACTTTCCAACAGTTTATGAGTTTGTGGCATCACTGTTTGCTACCGGTGGCCAAATGGAAATTCTGTTAAGCAGCAGCTGAAAAGCAAATCAGACCCTTCTCTTTTTATTTCTATACACATTGTATGCTGCCCACAGAGCTGGTAGGTGGCTCCAGCCCCTCTCTAGGAGGGCTCAATCTCGTCCCAGACTCTCCTGCACCTGACCCTCCCAGCAATCCCCATGGGTTACCCCACATGATAGGGACCAAGGGCAAGGGCATTGACTTCCCCTTCCCCCAGAGACCAACATCCGGACTCTAGGGGGCTGGCACGGGCACTGTGGGGCCTTCATAGAGCCTGCCAGCTCCATTTTCTGCTGTTCTGCCCCTCCCCAAGCTGCAGTTTCTCATACACATGTGAAGGCACATGCACACAGTGATCTGTGGCAACCTCCCTATGCTGGCTACTCCTATCTGCACTATCTTCAGGCCTCCACCTGGGGGCAGCCTTGCAGCAGGTGTGACTGGGTCCCTTACCCAGGAGAGGAGAGCTGCCTATGGCTACTCAATCCATCTCCTGGCCTCCCCCCTGCTGACCCCCACTGTTCCAGGCATGTTTCAAAACCCGGGTCTCCAGCATGGTGTGAGGTGTGGTGTCCAGCGCCTCAGCCCTCAGCACCACCAGACTGGCTCAATCAGATTCTCTTCTGAAGAAGTTTTTTCCAACTGTCTATTGTTACACAAGGTCCCTGCACTCTTATTGGTACCCTCAGAGGTACACCGTAGACAGCTAGTGCTTAGGTATATGTTGTATTAACATATAGGGCTAAGGGCATCTACCGTATAAGAGTAGATGTCAGGATATGTATGCATATTATTGTAATACACTCTGCTTGCTAATACATATACATTCTTTTATATATTTTCTGTGTATTTCTTACTTATAAGATGTTAGGACACCTGCGTTTTTCTAATAATTATGATATATAAGTCAGCATTGCCACCTTTTGGTGATTTGTACCACTACACTGAGTTATGTAAGACTCTGTATAAGTACTCTTTTGTTTCACAAACTGATGACTACTACAAAATGTATAATGTTATCTTGGACCATGGAGCCTCCTCTAATTTAGCCAATAGGGCTCATCTCTGTAACTAAAAATGTTTCTGTCTTACAGTAACCATAGTAATTATTATAGGTATATAATGTGAGACACTGAATCTTGTACCTCGGAGATCCCAAGAGACACAAAGAAACCTCGAGGTATAGGGAATGCTTAGCACTGGCTCCCAGTTCGTATTGGTAAGAACTGCTTAGGGCAACTGATTTTATCCTTTTGGTAGTAATAAACAAGTTTATTACTCTAATGCAACGTGTCTGTGATTACTTGCATTCCCAATATTGCCAAGAACCTGAGAGTGAGGTTTAGACCTCCTGACAATTGGTGACCACATGTAGGCAATATTTGGTGTTTGTAAGCTTTCACTTGTTGCTACAACTTTTTCCTTCCCAACGGGGACAGTAGGTGTACCTTTCTGTATCACCTCTCCTGTTTTCAAAACACTTTGTAATCACTTACAAAGTCTGGCTTATTTTCTTGGGTGTGGTCGATGCCAACTCTGACCCACTCCACTGTAACTTTTAGTTAGCAAGCCTACAAATTCTACAGTAGCCCAACTGTGTATAACGTGCTCCTGCTGTGGATCGATACATAGCATGGCGCCTTTTTCACAGTTTGATTTTTCGTTCCCTCCCACACAATGGCCACCGTATCAAATATCTGCACAGAACTGAGACTCAATGTCTCTAACTTCCTTGCCTCCCATGGAGGATGGGCTGACTTAACGTGGGACGCAAGTCAATCCGAAAACCCTATACTGGGGATTTCAACCCAGTACACAGAGACGAGACAATCAGCCAATAGGCGTCATGCCAAAGGGCTGCTGGTTGCGGCTCTCTACGCTGCTCTGGAAGCCTCTGAAGCAAGGTTTTGAACCCTTGATCTGCATATTTCATCTCTTAAGCGAGAGATGGGTTTGCAGGAAATGGAATGTATTAGACTGCAGCAGAATTTGGAGTCTGAACTTCAAACACTGCAAATGAAAAGGATTCACTTTTGCATCATTCAGCACAAGCTGGAGAACAGGAACTTTGTATGTTGAAGCAGGAGTGTGAAAGTTTGAGACAGGATAAGGGACAGGCTTTGCATATGAATGACTTGTTAAGTACAGCGAACACACAGTTGAGTGAGGAGAGCTACAGGATGAGATAAACCAGGTATATAATGACTTAGAAGTGGCAACTAGGGACAATCGTGAATTGAGCGCTGCATATAGAGTGTTGCAAGAGCAAATGCAAGATGAGATTGATATGGATCTTGCAACTGTGAGTCATGCTGAATGTAAAACCAAGATAGCAAAACTGCACCATCAGTGGGAGGTTCTGGCTGGACATGTTAAGGCAATGGGAGGTGTAGCCCCTGCCTTACACCGCCATCCGAGGGGAGGTATCAGATGATGACATCTCTCAGTACAACACCCAGTCACACCCCTACTATGGCCCAGAAACCCCACCCATCCATTCACAACATGGCAGGTCCCCACTCCACCTACACCATGTCATATGTTGTCGACGCCATGACGCCCATCATTGGAGATGCTAACATGGTGGCCCCCATGATGGGGAGCAGACTAAGTCTGGTCCGACGGCACCACCAATAGCCATTATTAATGTGGAAGACAGGCAGGAGATAGAAACAATGATTGAAAATGCAATAGGTAATATACCTATTCCTGAGAGAAATAAAAAGGCCATTAAAACCCAAATCAGGCAGCTTCTACAAGAGGCTGGCACTCAGGATGGTATTGTTCATACTGCAGATGAGGCTGCAGCCTGGGCTGTCCTAGAAGGCACCCGAGATAACCTACCTACACCTGATCGGTCCAATACTCCCCTACAAATGACCTACTCTGTTCAGCAAATAGCTGACAGTATCAGTCGGATGAACCTGTCTGACAACTTCAGCTGCCACTTGGAAAAGGTGCATTCCAAATGCAAGATGCTTAGCCTCACTGCAGAATATCAGGTCCAGATACTATGCCAGACCATTGATCCTAGTTTATGGGCCAAACTCCCCAATGACATCCTCCAGGAAGGCAACGCTACCTTTGATGAGGTTGCAGCTGAGCTCATTTCTGCACACAGCCCAGGTGTAGTAGGAGTGATGCTGGCATACCCAAACAGAATGCAAAGGAAAGTTCAGTGACTTATCACCAGACTCTGGATGACCTACTGAGTGGGAAAGCACCTTGACAAGAAGCTGCAGATGTAGATCTTATTGAGTACAAGACCCTGTTCCTTAGGAACATGATTCCTGCAGTAAGAGAAAAAGGTAGAGCCAACCACTTATCCCAACACAGACAGGTTTGCTGACATCCTTTGGAAAACTGAGAGAGTCCACCCACTCTACATCTGTGATCTGGGCTCCAGTTCCAAGAAAGTAGCCACTGTGGAGGCTACTCAAGAGGCTATGACGCACTACACGGTGTAAGGGCAGGCCCAACACAAACAGCCCTCCCGCAGACAACCAACACCCCAACAGGCCCAACAACAGCAACAACCACAACAGCAACAGCAGAAATGGGATGGGAACTAAAACTATCATAAGAATAAGAAGCACAAGAATAAGGGCAGACAACAACAACAAAGAACATGCCCTTACTATAGGGAGATAGCCAAAGAAAATTGGAAATTCTGAGAGCTCCTGAGGCAAGTGCGCTCTGTGGCAGATGCTGTTCCTGCTCAGTCCCTTGTGGCTGTACAACCGGTGATCCAAACCCCGATGGGCCATGGCGACATTAGAAGTACAGGCCCTCAGGCCCATACCAGCCCGAACCCAGAAGCTTCTCCCTATATAGCATCAGTGCAGCATGGTGAAGTGGTTCAAAGGAGCCATACCCAATCTCTCCATGCTCCCAGCAGTACAGATTGACAATTACAGGCCCCAGTCTAGCTTGTAAACAAGCTGGTCTTGGGTACAAATGGAAGGCCCTGCACTGAGGCCAAGGTCGCTACTTAGAATGTTACTAGATACAGGCGTGCTGTGTCTGTATTACATGATGACCACCCGACACATCTCCTTGGTCCAACAGGCGGAGGACCAACATGTAAGGAGTAGATGTTACTAGTTTACCTGCATATCAGCCTCTACCCTTGCAGGTAGAGTTAGGCCACTTAAAGGCCCCGCACACCTTCCAACTGATGGTATTGCATGATCATCCTAGTATCATAGGAATTGATTTTCTTGCCCCACACGGCTGTGTGGTGGATTTAGCTAACATGCTATTGATACAAATTCAGGGTCAATACCACACTATTTTGATCCCTGATTCACATGTTGTGGCAACAATATCTATTAACAACAAAGAGTATGACATCATAGATTTGTTCAAAGACCATGAGCTTTTCCCAAAGCTTCTCCCCATCTTGTAACGGCATTTGGAAGCATTTGCAATCAACAAACATGACCGTGGCAGAATGCACACTATCTTCGAAGTGCCAGGCCAGCACATGAGAGGCAAAGGCAATATCCTTTTCCAACTGAGGCGCTGTCTTCTCTCAGAGAAACAATAAGTACTTCTCAAGCAAGGGTAATCAGAACATGCGTTTCACTGCTAACTCCCCAGTGTGGTCCATGAAAAGCCCACAGGCACCTGGAGACTTACTACTGACTACAGGAACTGAACTAAGTCACCCCAGTTGTACTCAACTGTATGCCTGCACCTGATGTGCTACAACTTTTGACCCCTGACCTAAAATGGTTCAATGCCTTGGATATCTCCAATAGTTTTTGGTCACTACCATTGGCTCCCAAGAGTTAATATAAGTTCACCTTCACCTTTGAAGGAAGACAGTATACATGGACTTGCTTACCACAGAGATTCCATAACAGCCCATCCCTGTTCCATCTGTATATGATGGACACTCCTGAGGTTTTCTACTCCCAATGTCTCTTGCAGTATGTGGATGACCTGTTGCTGGCAACTGCCACACAGGAACAACACTTGGATCTCTTGGATGAACTACTAACTCTCATTCAGAAAGCAGGCCTAAAATGCAATCGAGCAAAAGCATAGCTATGTCAGAAAGCAGTACTCTTTCTGGGTCTAAAAATAACTGACCAAGGCTGAAGCACTACCTGGAAGAATATACAAGGACTGCAAGACTTGCCATTGTCTACCAGTGTGGCAACTCTTCGATGGTTTCTAGGTATGGTGAACTACTCTAGAGATTTTATCTGTGATTTTGCTCAGAAAGCAGCTCCTCTGTATGAGCTATTAAAGAAGGACATCCCATGGACTTGGGACCCTATACATACCCAGGCTGTGATGTCACTGAAGCAGGCCTTGGCCTCCACCCCAGCTCTGGTTAACCCCAATCCATCACTACCATGCCATTTGGAATGTGCCACCTCTGACATTGCCATGTCAGCAGTGCTGGCCCAGAAGGTTCATGGCACCCTGAGACCTATTGCATATGCATCACAGCTCTTGACCCCAGTGGAACAGAAGTACAGCCTTTGTGAAAGGAACCTTCTGGACACCTACTGGGCTGTCAAGCACTTTCTGTATATCATTGGGTACTCTCCACTGATTATTAACACCAACCACACACCAGCTACCTTTCTGCTCTCAGACAGAGTGAAGGACGGGTCAGTCTCTAATACCAGACTGACACACTGGTCACTTCTTCTCCAGGACAGAGACATATAGGTGCACCCAACAAAATTTCCATCTATGCTGGCTCATGGACTCCTTTTCCAAGGAGAACCCCATGACTGTACACTGCAGTCACCTGATCTTCCAGGTCCAGGCCCTTTTCTCCCTGCCATGCCACAAATAGTTGACAACACCTCTTTACTGATGGTTCAGCTTCCTACTATCAGGAGAACAAATTGCAGGATGGGCATCCTAGTGATTTACCCTTATGGTAACACTGTTAAGATCTCTAAGCATTGCAGTGTAGCATCATCACAGTATGCAGAGATGACAGCAGTGGTCTGTGCCCTCGAGTTCATCCAGCATGGGACCAAGTATACCATCATTTTACAGACTCTAATTGGGTTTGTTGTTCTCTTACAGAATTCCTTCCTTTCTGGCAGAAAACCTTCCTCTCTCTGACGGCAGCCCAGTGAAGTACAAGGAACTGGTAATATACATACATTTACTGGTACAAAATTTTCACACAAACTCCATGCACACAAAGTTAAGACTCATTCCTCCATGATCCCTACCATGCCTTCAATGATACAGCAGATACCCTTGCCAAGGAAGGGGCCTGAGGGGAGACACACATGGATGATGGATCATCCAGAGGCCAATGTGGCCATACATATTGCAGCACTAGGAAAAACTGAACCCTTTTCCCTGGACCTCTCAGCAGCCCAACACATTGATACTGAAGTCAAAGAAGTGTTCAGATTACTTGACAGGAGTACCAAAGAAAAACTTCCCACACATAACCCCTACTGGAGGCATGAAGGTAAGTTACACTTGTCACCAGATGACAAGCTCATCTGGTACCAGCCAGATGATTCCACCACCAAGTTGTGGGTGGTCCCCAGACACCTTAGGTCTGAATTTTTGCACCAAGTGCACGATACACCCACTGGTGGGCACCAGGGAGTGGAAAACGCCCTCCAGAGGCTTAAGACCACTGCCTGGTGTCACCAAAGATGTCAAACAGTACATAGATAACTGCCTCGTTTGTTCGCAAAATAATCCCATCCCCACCAAACGAAATGCCAAACTCTTACCACAACAACACTGTGGCCCTTGGAATGCCATACAGATTGATTTTATTGTTCCCTTAACCAATACTAGCAGAAATAACAAGTATGCTTTTGTGGTAACTGACCTCTTCTCTAAGTGGGTTGAAGCTACCCCACTAAAACATGCACCGCTAAAACCACTGCCAAAACTGGTGGAACAAATTTTCTCCAGGTGGGCCTACCTCTTAAGGTGGACTCTGACAAAGGAACCAGTTTTACAGGTGAGTTAATGAAAGAACTTTGAACTCCTTGAAGTTCAACAAAAGTTCCACATACCCTACCACCCCAATCTTCAGGTCAAGTAGAGAGATCCAACAGACAGATTAAGCAAATGCTTTCCAAATTCATTGAGGACAATCCCAAAACTTGGGATTCCCTACTGCCATACTCTTATGGCAATTGGGGCACAGCCTCAGCCACTACCCAGCTCACACCCTTTGAGGTGTGATGACTGAAGACAGATGAGATTACCTGAACACCTGTTGTTTGACCAGCACACTCCCACTGCAGACTGTATGCCTGTAGATCAATATGTGGAAAAACTCTGAAAACCTTATACACACACACTTGTTGCTACTAACTGCATGGGTAAGGCCCAGCAACAATCCAAAATACAGTTTGACAAGCATGCACAAAAATGGATTGGCAGGTTGAGATCAGGTAATGGTCCTCCAATTTGCACATCCCCACATTCCTTCTCCAGTAAATGGAAGGCCCATATCCCATTGTCAACAAGCTCAGTCCGCCCATATCCCATTGTCAACAAGCTCAGTCCGCAGTCTATCAAATTAGACTCCTGCAAAATAATAAACTGACTGACAAATGGTTATATGCAAACCAACTGAAACTGTATAAAGGAGCTTAATTACTTTTTCTCACCCCATTGGGCAGAATAGTACTGACTTACTAATGTTTGATTTGCTTTTCGGATACACTGACAAGATGGCTATCTTGTTCCATTATCTCCTCATCTCAGGAGTTATCCTCACATCCAAGGCACAGTACCAACCTCCTACCATACCTTGATCATCCAGCATCTCCTTCAGAGGGAGTATCCATCAAAATACCCAATAGTCTGATTACTGTCCAGGAAGCTTCCGATGCTTACCTCACTGCCTCGGTTGTCGCTCCTGATCAAGCTACCCTACAAATTGAGTGGCAAACCACATCGCAAGGACAAATTCTCCCTGTGGCCAAACTTTCCAAAGGAACTTTCCAGGATTGGCCTAATGCTAAATTATCCCCAAATGGTTCTCTGTCCTTGCTGCAAACTGCTGTTAGGCATTCTGGTTTATACAATATTACTGCCTTAATTGATCCTTCGTATTGTAATTCTTTGTCTAAGGAGTCTGCTCGGAAATTTTGTGCTGTGCACAACATGGCTTCTGCTGCCATGTACCTCTCTGTGTTACCACCCACTGATAAACAGCTTTTGAATGTCCAAAGCACACCCTGGTCCCCGCTGTGGTCTAACAGCTACTGCCCTCCTGGTTCATTGATTAACAATTTACAATTTATGCACATACCCTGTTGCTTAATATTACTTACTGGAATATGAAAGAATTTGGTATGTGTCACAACACTAATATGTCAACATTTTATAGTACAATATTGCTTGATAGTTTAGCTGCATTTCAGATTCACACTCAAGACCCTATTGCCGGGGTCCATACTACTGAACATAGAGGCAACTTCAGGAGAAAACCCAATCCTGATGATCAAATTCATAAATGTAATACATGTGAAGTTGACAGTTCTGATGTCACTGGTGCAACAGGTACTGTCACAGGTCTCTTTGGTATGACCATGTCTATTTGGAATAAGGCAGACATTGCTGCTATCAAATCTCATTCTGCCAAATTTCAGACTGGTTTGTAAATAATATACTACCCCATTATTGCATGGTGTGGATGGCCTCAGTCAGGAAGAAAGATACACGGTATACAATATGCATGACATTGCTAAGGCATTTACAGACTCCAAAGAGAAGGTTAACACACTTATTGCACAGAATAACAAAGAACCAGATTAACAATACATAGCTAGAGAAATTCTCTGCCTGCCTATGGCTCTACATTATCACTACCATCAACAATCTCTTCCGTGATCTAGAATCTGGAAGAATCCCTGATATCATACATGACAGACGATTTCCACATGGTATTGTCCATGATGTTAAACCCTGGCTGTATTGCTATGTGTGTATGCAGCAATCTTTAACTATTACTCTCTATAGCTAGAAAACTGAGTTTTGTGACCAGACACCGTAATACTGGTTCTTGTTTTACTTCTAAAAATGTTCTATAAGAGATACTATGTTTGTTTCTTTTACTGTCTCTTTACCACACTTTGATCCACTACAGCTTTGTTTGACAAGCTGGCACTGGTACACTCTATTGGGCACCTTGATGAAGACTTCTACAGAGAACACCTGGATCTACCTCCTCTACTGGTTTTCATTCTTTCCTGGACACCTGGTCGCTCCGCAGACAGACTGCTGTGCAAAGAAACAATATATTTACTTGTGTCGATTTGATGTATTTGATGTTATTCAACCTGTATGTGGTTATTCTCCAGATAGTACTGATTGGAATTTTTCTATGGATGATGACATCAGCACAAATGGTACAGATTTCTCAGATTCAACATTGACTCTGGATAAACTCTACCAAGCTTATCGTGAGGAGGTTCATCACCTGTCAACCCGGATTTCAAGATGACCTACACCTGCCCGGTACAGCTGCAAAAGTGGAGACTCCCACTGTTAGATCTCAGTATAATTCGATGGAGAGTATTGTATGGTTACTAATTTCAAAAGCTATACTTATGGGTCTAAAACATGTGTTATTGATACCCCAAATTTTTGTTTTGTCCCACACCAGAAAACTGCTTTTGGACATACCGTTATAACCCCTGTCCCCCTTATCGATGCAGACATCATTGATGGCAATCCCAATTATCTGCTCACACTTTCTGAATATTTACCATATTTTTATGTACACATAGATCCACTTACACTTACATTAAAATCACTTTTAGACAGGAAAGATACCCACCTCATCCACATCAGCAATAATATAACCAAGGCCAATGAAGCTATCCTTTCATTAATTAATGATAGTGATATGAATGATGCATTAACTAACACCTGGCTAGAAATTACTTTAAAAGGTTTTGATATTATACAAGCATTTTTGATATTTTTCTTGATTATTATGCTATGCTGCCTACTGTGCACACTGCGCCAACACCGTGAGCAGCTCGAGTTCCTTTACAAAGCTCTCATGTCGGGTTTGTAAATGGCCACTGCTCCCTGACCTTTCCCTGGATTTGCCTGTGTTGCCCTTGGAGGCAACAAAGGGGGGAATGTTACATGAGGTCCCTGCATTCTTATTGGTACCCTCAGAGGTACACCATAGACAGCTAGTGCTTAGGTATATGTTGTATTAACATAGAGGGCTAAGAACATCTACTGTATAAGAGTAGATGTCAGGATATGTATGCATATTATTGTAATACACTCTGCTTGCTAATACATATATATTCTTCTATGTATTTTCTGTGTATTTCTTACTTATAAGATGTTAGGACACCTGTGTCCTTGTAATAATATATATATAAGTCAGCATTGCCACTTTTTGGTGATTTGTACCACTACACTGAGTTATGTAAGACTCTGTATAAGTACTTTTTGTGTCATAAACTGATGACTACTACAAAATTGTATAATGTTATCTTGGACCATGGAGCCTCTTCTAATTTAGCCAATAGGGCTCATCTCTGTAATTAGAAATGTTTCTATCTTACAGTAACCATAGTAATTATCATAGGTATATAATGTGAGACACTGAGTCTTGTACCTCGGAGATCCCAAGAGACACAAAGAAACCTCGAGGTATAGGGAACACTTAGCACTGGCTCCCATTTCGTATTGGTAAGAACTGCTTAGGGCAACTGTGATTTTATCCTTTTGGTAGTAATAAACTTAATGCAACGTGTCTGTGATTACTTGCATTGCCAATATTGCCAAGAACCTGAGAGTGACGTTTAGACCTCTTGACACTACGAAATTGTGAAAAAAAAGTTTTGCAATTTGTGGGTTTCTGGAGACACTGCATTTCCTTCTCCTCTTCACCCTCTAATTTGTTTCTATAGCTTTCCTTAGCTTATTTTTATTTCTTCACTTTCTTCTACTTTCCCAATAAGACCCAACTATGAATGTGCAATTTTTTTTAACCTTGGGATGTTGCTCAATTTATTAATTTATGTACATTGATATATGACATACTATCTAAGATGTGGACCAAGTGCTTTTTGAAATTGTTGTTGGATATAAACATACCTTTAAGTTTCAGGTATAAATGATTGAAAACTGTAACCTCTATGGCTCCTACTGCCTGATGAAGAGTCACATGATTCTAACTCCAAAGCACTGGATTTCCTAGTGCCTTGCTATTCAATGTATGTGTACCGAATAAATCGTGAATTTTCAATTTATCTTTTGACATTTGTCTTTGTGTAGTGTGCAGCCAACCTGCATTTTTTTTGCTCCTAAGATTTTTGGTTAGTTTTCATGTTTCCTGTGCTTTTCCTCTGAATATGGCTGTGTTTGAGTGCTAAACTACTTAAGATTAGCATCCCACTAACCCAGTCAGTGCCACACTAACTTTTGAATATGGGGCCTATGGTCCACAGAAATCTGTTGTCTCATCAACAAGAATGAAGAGAGTTGTTCATACTGTAGCTGAAGTTCATGAAGGTATGTACTTTAACATTGGGCTGGTCCAGGAAGACTCCTACCTACTTAATGTACTTGAATAGGAAATCATGAAATTCTAAAGCCTTTTCCAAAGGAATGTCTGCACATGTCAAACACTGAATAAAGTCCAGTACAAACTCTATCCATTCAATGGATGAGCATGTTGTTAGTAAACACAAAGTCAGTCACAACTAGTGTTCAGTTACACCTAGAAGAAATAAAGCAATGACAATTAAGAGATATGCAGTATTATTTTAAACGGACCCTAACTTTACTTTCTTTTAGGGCTGCAAGTAAGCAGAGCCTGCAGCCCTTTTGCATTAGCTCTAAAAACGAGCTTACTGTGGAACTTCCTTTTTGGACTTTTGTAAGTATCCATCCACAACTGCAAAATAATGCATTCCCCCTCTAATTTTTGCTATTTGCTGCTCTGTCTTAAAGGCATCTGAAGGAAGGGGAATGCTACTATGCCTCCCAACTTCTCAGGATATAAAAAAAAAAACTTTTGAAGCTACCGTGTTTGTAGCCCATCAATTTAACCCTTGCAAGGCTGTAGACTGAGCATCTGTGCAGCTCAATCAAATAGAGTCCTAGTTCTTTCAGCAGCCTAGGGGTTAACTCAAGATCTCCTTGGCCATTTTGTGTCAGATCAACTATTGAATTACTTTGACCTAATGTTGGTCTAGTAGCACATGGCAAATTAGGCACATGTGTTGATGTGGGAGACAGAACTAGCAGGAGACAGGCCAGAAATTGATGGTCCATAATTACAGACTTTGTTTATAAAAGTAAGAAAACAACATTTCAAATGTAGAAAATAGGGTTCAAGTGTTTTATTAGTTTAAGAGGAGTGATAAAAGTTTGTTTAATGAGTTGTTTTTGAAGTACTGGCAAGCTGGCAGGATGGCACAACAACATTCACAGCAGCCTATTTGAAAACATAACCCCCCACCACACTTTCACTGTTGGACTGCTGGCTGTCCTTTCCAGCCACCCCTGCCCCCATGGGGACAGCAAGTGAGATTTGATCAGTTGCTTGCTATGAATGCTATTTGTTCCCCAGCCTTGAAACTAATCTGTGCCCGTAAAAGGTAGGGTTGGACTAGGGAAACACAGAGACACATACACACAGACAATGGAGATGCACTGCAGAATTCCAATGCTGTCTGTCATATGGGAGTGCACTGCCCACCCTCTGTGGCACAAGATGCCTTACATATAAGAAAATAGCCTATGTAAGAAGTGGAACTGGACTCCCCCCCCCCCGAATCCTTACATATGCTAATTTCTTTAGCCTTGAAGCTGGGAGTCATCATGTAGGAATTTCTACTCTAGATCAACACTCCACTTATAGAAGTTATGTAGTTCAAAAGGGCAGAAGAGTGTTCTACAAAGTTTCCTCTGCTATAAAGAAATCATTTAGTGCCAAGCAAGAGTTTTAGATTTCTCACTGTATGAATTAGGCAAAACATAATTAAAAAGAGTTGCCTGCCCGCCAGTGCAGCGGTTGGATTTCTGCTTGCAATGCCAGTGACCCGGGATCAAGAACAAGATCAGATCGCTGAAGGGCCGGCTGGGAAGGCAGCTTGAGCATCCCATGACTGCTTACTGTCTTCAGGGAGGAAGGGCTGCGACCGGTGTTGAGCGACTGCTGGTGGAGGCCAGGGTAGGGAAACACATCAGGGTCATTGCTGGGCAGTGCGTGGCAGATGTCAGCTCTGCTTTGTTGTCCAGACATCACGCACCTCAAGGAAAAACCAGGAAAATCGCTCGTGGAACATCGGATGATGGCTCTCTGTTCCCTGGGTGCCTCCAGTGCCTTCCCAGGAACTTCTATTCCTCAGCAGCATCCCCAGGCCCTAGAAGTATGTGCTGGGGTCATCCCTCTCCCCCTGGTGCCTTCCCCCTCGGAGAAGGGGGACCTGCCCAGCAAAGGGATACGTCTGGATATCCCGGGGGCCAGCTGCAATAAGAGGTCCAGAGAAGGGCTGGGTAAGGACAGTAGGGGCTGTGGGGAACTTGCGGAGGCCGAAGGAGTGGAGGACCAGTGAGCATGGCGTGGAAAAATAGAATAAACAAACAAAACAAAAAAAAAAGAGTCTGTTTTCCTTCCAAACGTTTCCTTCAGAATTGAAAACTTGAAGGTGTAAGGGTATAGGCAGCATCTGGAAAGTCTTAATTTCATTAATTTAATGTGTTAGATTATTAGTGCTTTAGTATCCCGTAAACTATTCACGAGTCCATAAAATATCAGCTGGTACTCAGAATGTTACCTCCTCCCCAGGGAAGTAATATATTTCTTCTTTGTTTTTGTTATTCTTTTGGTAACAAGGTAAGTTCCACTATGCCCAGGGCCTGTTTTCAGGGGCAACCCAAGGACACTAGGAAGGTTAAGTGACTTACTCAGGTCACACAGCATGCAAGGTTGTGGGTATCAAACCCTGTTCTGCTGGATGTATCAAGCTCATTCACAGCTCATTACTGTAATGTCTAGGCTGTTCTGCCAGCACTATGCTGTGATTTAACAGCCCCACATAGTCCCACTACACAATGCAATAACACAATGACCAAGCAATAGAAAACAACACATAGGAGTAAAACACAAACAAGAGATATGGGATAAGGTTTATTAGGGAAGGCAGAAACAAGGATCTGGGGAAGGAAAGGGCAGGGTTAAAAAATAAACAAATAATTGGTAATCCCTGCAATACCCTCTCCACCTCCCCATCACCCTTCATCTAGGTCAGTCCCTCACAGTTCCAGTTATCAGACACAGCAATTATATTATCCCCACAGTCTCTAAGAGCCCTCTGTATTCTATTGGGTAACACAGTTGTTGAATCATCATAGGCCCAATGTTTGATGTAGATGTGGCTATTTAACCTGCATAGTTATTAAGTTTAAAATTAAAGTGATCACTATTTGTAATCCAAAACAAGGACAAATGGTCAAAATGCAGGTCTTCTACATGTTCACTCCCAAAAGAGACAATCCAGTCCTGCCTTAACTATCTAATAAAAAGGATGGTAGGGACAAAGGTCTGATTCAGTACTCATGCTATGCAGATCAATTCAGACCCTGAAAGGTTTCAGTGTATAATGCTGGTCTTTCTGGAGTGCAGTAGCTGCAGGTTGCATGCTGTGGTTTTTTACTCTTTCACAGTGACATAGTCACGTGAGAGGCTTGTAGGCCTATGATGAATCAACAACTGTGGAAACCAGCAGAATATAGGGTAGCTCTTAGGGACAAGGGAGAGGAGAAAAAAGGATAGTGGTGGTGATTTACCCTTATGGCTGGGAGGAATGGTCCTGCTGCACCTCCTCACTGGCAACACTGTCTGTTGGAAGCCCCGCCATTGAGCTTTTCATGGGCCCCCAGCAAAACAAACACTTCCACTGGCTGAGGGAGGGAGGGAGTGAGAGAGAGAGAGAGAGACACACACACACACACACACACACACATATGGAGACAGAGACTTAGCTGTTGTGTACTTTGAAGAAATGAAGTGTGTGTGTGTCTCTCTAGCTCTCTCTCTCTCTCTTTTCCCTATAGCAGCACTGCTCAGGAAAGTCAATATCAGTAAATTGTTGCCAGCGGTGTCTGTGTGGCTGTGGCTCTGCCATCTACCTCAAGGTATGTGGGCCACATAGACACAGAGGGAGCTCCTGTGAGGCGCACACAGAGACATATGCACTTCACACTGCAAAGGAAAGTATGCAAAGTACATATTGTATATGATACTGCAAATTCAAGGGACTTTCTACCAAATTCCACTTCCTACTTGCTGCCACTGGACAAAGTTTAAGACTGAATCATCAGCTATAGGCCCTGATAGAAAAATAATTTTGATAGTATTTAGTCAATCAAATAATTAGCTTCAGCCACTCAAGACATTTAACTGATGGTATGCAAGTATGGTCATACTGTATTATAAGCAGTCTTCTACTAAGGGTTAGAGAAATAGGCCATTGGCAACTTCATTTGCTTTAAACGCATACATTTGGTTTGGCTTCCAGAATTCAGCAAAACTATTTCAATAATTGTCATGGTGCAAGCTGACCACAAATAGTGGGGTAAGAAAGTATTAGTCAGCAATGAATAAGAAATATTATCACTTATTAGTTGCAGGTGCTGTTGGCATGCATCTGTTGTGGAGTGCTGTTTGGTATTGTGACAGCGCCTGCAAATCCCACCAAGACAGCCACAGTCCAGTGTGAACTACAAAAATATTTACTATTCATCACTGACCTCAAGACATACTGCACACCCCCATATAGTCTTTGCTTTACATGCGTGCCACTTTCTATATTTTTTCTGTGTCTGACTACATTGATTTTCAAATTACATAAGCATAACCACCCCCCAAAAAAAAAACAAGTTATGCATCAAAAATCCTAAAAATTAAAAATATATTAAATGTACAGCATTACATTGCATGTGAGGGGTCTTCATTAACTGATACCAACTCTGTGTGTTCTGTGTTCTCAGTGGCACACCAGATCATATGGAGCTTGTTGGTGATAACAATCTGAAAGTTGTTAGCATTGTCATCAGAGGATGGAGTTGCCTCATTACTGCTGGAGTGGTATTCCAGACTATGGGGCCAGTGCCAGTGGGAAAAGTCCAGATAGACTTGCCACCAGGAGATATAGGAGTGGGACTAATAGTAGATGTTTAAGCAACATCACTGAGTGCTAGTCAATGGGAAAGTAACCTGTGCCTCCTGTTGTGGTGTGGTATGAGGTGCAGCCTGGTGCCTTAAACCACATGGGAAATAGATAAATTCCACAACAACCCTTGCCATGGAGTGCATTATTGTGATAATAAATGAACCCAGTTGTGAGACACACTAAAACACAAAATTAATAAATGTTTTTATTAATCAATACATAATGATGTGATGCATCCACCACTCAATAAAATAGTCCTTCATTCAATTGTTTTGCACAGCAGAAAGTAGATTGTTTGAGTCACAGAAGTTGATTTCTCCTAAACAGGTTCATATCTACCTGATTCCAATACATGTGCTTTTAAGAACTACATAAACTATTTTTAAAGTACTTAGACTCTACCTTTCTTTCCCACCCTGTTACTTTTTTTCTCTTTCTTTCACCCACCCCAACAGGTTTGTACCTTTTGCAGAGCCTGGCAATGACAGGCAAGAGAAGAGGTGTGGCAACTGGGCAGTCATGCACAAAGAGACATGGATTCCACACTGGGATGCCTGAGTCTAGTGCAGGCTAGCATCAGTTTCTGGTGGTACAGTATGGGACTCAGTTATTAGATTTACAGACTGGAAGATATTCAGGCACTATCCAGAGAACTGTTAGTTTTGTTGTCTACCAGGTTCTAGGGCTGGATCTCACTTCAAATTGCTGGTAGAGATAGAGGGAAGAACTGGTCGCTGTTGTTCATATTAGGGGTCTGCAACACTCATTTACCGCCTACAGTAGGTGAAAATATCAATATGGACCATGTTTTCTGAGAAAGCAAATACAAATTTGTTGCAGGCAGGACGCTACCTTAGTTATGGCATCATAGGTAGCTGCAGCCCACTCCCATGGTCTTAATATAACAGTGTTGTACTCCATACAGTTCTTTCCATGGCAGTTCATAGGAGTAAAACCATGCCAGTATGTTTATAATTATTGAGCTTGTTCTACATAGGCATTTGTCTTAAAAGTTTCCAGTGTTTCTTTCTATTAATACTTTTTAGATTATTTTCCTGTTAATAACTCAGCCATGTGTGAGTATACTTCTCACTTCCATAATTAACTGAATGGCTACTTTTGATACATTATAATAACAATATGCTTATGATAATTGGTGAGCTCCCTTTATAGTCAGCATGCACTATACTACTTAAATGTGGTACTTGCTTTTATATCCACACATGCGTGACAGACTCTGGTGTAGTGAGAGCACAATAAGAGCTATGAGTATTCTTTATTCACTCTTGCCACACTCCTGTCACTCTGAGCAGAAATATCAGCTCTGATCAGAGCTTGTATAATTTTATAGACATCCTCTGCTGCCATTTTCATTTTACTACCTTTTGTCTTGCATTTTAGTCCACCCATTGCAAGAATGTGTCATAATTGTGAATCTATTTACAAGCCTCAATTCAAATCAAGATATAAGGTTTATTTGAGAGGTACAGTTCCACCATATTCCGCTCTGTCATAGCTGACTAATCTTTGGTGGGGCCTGGGCTAAGGTGATTAATCTTGTATACCAAGGTGCCTCCAGCAAGAGAATGAATGGTAATGGGTTACATGGTAGTGGGTACAACCATCTGAATAGCTGACCCTATCCATTTCCCTCCCCAAGTAGCTCTCCCCAGCAATACCACACCAGCAGATATACAGACATTGGTAATACAAGGTGAACAGGAACAAAGACATCACCTTTTGGGCAGGAATTAAATATCTGCTCAGCCTTTCCTCAGGAGACATGGTCATAACAAGGCTATGTTGAAAAGCTGGTGTACAGATGTTACAAACAACAAATTCATGAGCCTACATTGCATTTTGCTAATGCAGGCTTGTAGCTTTGGTAATTTTTGGTAACCTGTAATGATGGCAACCACGACTGAACACTTTCAAAAGAGTGACTAATCATGGTACCTGTGCACAGGGCTACCAGGCAGGAGGGTGACCAGATAGTGGGGTCGGCTAATATAGCAACAGAATGTCACTATATGTTCATGCATGCGGGGTGAGGGACCAAGCTGTGTGACGGAAGGAAGGATGGGAAGGTTTGTAGGGCATAGTGCAGTGGTGGCCTGCCAAGCTGGCCATGTGGCATGGTGGATTGGTGGCAGGCTAGGAGTTGCAAATGTGCCAGGTTTGGTTCTGGGTGCATGCTCATTTTGGCGCCAGTCTGGGAATTTTTTCATGTTTTGCATCATGCATCCCCTTGGAATTGAGAATCCTTTAGTGGGGGATGCATGGGGCACAGCCCTGCATAATAAAAAACACAAGTGTCTGGTGCCCTTTTGTTGTAAGCCTGGAGTGTACATCGCCAAAATAGATTTTTGGTGATGTACATTCTCGAATGGCGATTGCCTTTCTGCAATCACCATTTTCACATAGAACCTAATTTTCAATATTTGTACTACAAATTCCCCACCTGCAGCCCTATCGGCTCTGGCCAGAGTTTGTTAATATATGAGTTACCTTTAAACATAAACTGCAAATATTTGTGTTGAGTAGATACTTACTTTTCTGTTTTTCTTTACTGGTTCTTTTCACTCCAGCTGCTTCTGTGATTTCACATGTGTATCAGTACTATACTTGTGCACAAAAACAATGAGGGAGTGCAAATTTGAAAAAAACAGCAATTCTTCATCCTTCTAAAAGTATGCAGGATATAACATGATCTGACTTCAAGCATGCACAAATAGGAGATATGATGATCCTTGGTATCATTGCCTGAAAGACCAAATCTTTAGTCACTGGTGGGAGAACATGTTTGTATCATTACCTAAAAATAATATACCAGAGAAACAAATTAGCCATTGACAGAGTGATCATGCCACAGGAAGACTAAAAGTTAACAATGGATTTATGCTGACACCATGGGACCAAAGTCACCAATAATTATTTTTGACTGGCTAGTCACAATGGTTATCTGTCCATTTCCCCCTCACACCATACCAGATTGGTACATTATTTAAAAGAAAAAATGTTACTCTGTTTACTCCCTATCTCTGTGCTCAATGTCAGACATGTACATTTGTTTAAAAACTTTATCCACAGTATTTCACTCCCTCCCTTCCTCTCTTACCCCATTCTTCTGCTTGCTCCCTCTGCCCAAGTCCCCACACCAGATGTAAACATTTTGCTTACTCCTACACACAATTATGTTCATTAAAAGCATTTTTTCTACCTAAATCCATCCCTCACCCCATTTCACAAAAGTGCAATTTATTAAGACGTTGATGTATTCACAGTGCAGTGGCATTTTTCAGGCAGGCAGTTATGCAATCCACAGCAGCAGGCAGAGCGGTTCTTTCTTCTGACAGAAGGATGTGCAAATCATATCAGGAGTGAAGTTCAGGAACAGTGTGGCAGCAGCATGAGTTTTCTTGTCAGTTCAGGCAGGCAGGCAATTCAGCATTATCAGTATTGCAGTGCAGTGTGGCAGCAACATGGAATTTTACCAATGCAGGCAGGTAGCCACTAGTAGTCATTGTCAATCTCTTTCCTTGGTGTCTCTACAGCTGCATTCCCTGTTTTCTTGTGTCCTCATCAAAAGTCACTAACAGCCAGTTCTGGAAGGAGCATATTAGCCCTTCCTCCCTAGCAGCACAATTAAACAATAAAGGCAGAATGGGAGGGAGTCAACATCTCAAGTAAATAGTTAATGAGAGTAAAAAAGTGATTGGCTGCACAATTGGTTACTGCAACTACTTAGACACTGGTACCATGATGCCTAAACACCAATCACATGCCAGCACAGGCACTGAGCCATACGCTGAACCCACACTCCATAGCCACATGCATTCATGGAGGGACAAGGCAACCGATGGATCAGCATTAGACAAACAAATACCTCTAAAATGTAGGGAAAGCTACAAGTAAAGCATAAAATATGGTGTGCTTTTTTTGAATTTTGCAGGAGGGCCAGAATTACATACTCTGGGAAAAACATTGTGGCTGTGATTTTTTCAGTGGTCTGCTTATAACTCCACTACCCTTAGAGGTGTAGAACTGACATTTGTCATTCTTATCCAGTGTTGATAGTTTCTGAACTTTTAAAATCTGAAGAGATTCAGATGAGTCATTTTAAAGTTACAGGGAAACTAAGTCATATTACTTATTAGCAACACATCATGAACATTTTCTAGAGTTTTTCAGACATTCATGAAAGGGGAATAGGCACTGATGCCACAGTTCAGCTGGTGGAACTATAATATTGCAAAGCACTAATCACCATCTCATCCAATTTTATCTCCAACCATCCCCCACTGCTATACTTCTAGCTTTGCTGAGATGTTTGTAGTCCTATAGCCCATCTCTGTTTGATTACTTTACCCCCATTTCCCTCAGTTACAGTAGAGTAAGATGGTCTCTGGGCACTGTTGTCCTCCTGATATCCTCCTTTTTCTCCAAAGTGACACCCTCCCTTAAAGGGAGCACCACCACTGCTGGCCCCATAGTGCACAGGGCTGAGGCATCAAGCTTCACCTGCAACCACACCAGCAACCTGGGTCAGGAGTGACCTCAGGGCATTGGAGGTCATCTGGAGAGAGAAGGATCAAGCGTCTAGAGGACAACTCTCTTTTTCTGGGGGGACACTGACTCTGGCATTTGTCTGACCACTAGCAGTGGCTAGGGGTAAAGGCAGCTGGAACCACAATGTAGGGAATGGAGGAGTGGCATCCATCTATGTCCTATGAATGGGAGCGTGTGTGGGCATGTATGAACAGCACGGCACATCCTCTCCTCTGATGGGAAGAAAAGAGTTGAAAAATTGTTGGCAATGGGGCAGGATGACACTGACCCCTCATAGGCTCTGCACCCAGGCTAACGGGCCTTCTCCTTGAAACTGGATCCATTCCGTCGGCTGGCAGGAGTCTCTGATCCCCACCACTGGGAGGTAAATTGAGGGGGAAGACTGGGATTGAGGTAAGTCCCTGGGATGCCGAGGTGAAAGGGCTGGGGGGGCAGTCAAAGGGAGCTCGCTCTGGCAGGAGGAAAAGAAAGTAAAAATAAGGAAAGCCACCAACTCACTTTCCTGGCAAACTCATCCATTCAAAATAGCCTAAATCCTTCTTACTGGAGTTGCAGTAATCCCCCAACCACTAGGTCTCTGTAAGTTCCACTAAGTTTAGGGTATTCAAGTGCATAAGGCTCTCTGTCTTGCCAGTATTGCAGGATGTGATTCTTACAGAGGCCTGCATTTACATGAACATTGTTTCTCCCTATGCTTCCTTGCCTGCCAGAAGGTCTTTCTTACTGGTGCTACTCAGTTCTGCTGTTCTTTCCTTGGTGATCCCCTGCAGCAGACACCTTTCTTTGGTAAACCTCTGTACTTATCCTAACCTCTAGATTAAAATACTCCTTGAATGCTTTGCCCATTCTTCTAGCATGTACCCATACTTCCTGGCACAGGTGCAGCTCATCTTGGGTGTGAATGCATCCACTGCCCAAGAATGATCTCCAGTTGGCCAGAAAAAGAAGATATTCATGCAACAGACCCCTAGCAAGAGATATCCTTCCTAATGGTCCACTGTCATTCCTCAAGATCTGTCAGGACCATGGGGATATCATAAAAGGTTATCATGGGCAACCTTCCTTTAGGAGTATCCCTAGTTTTATGAATGACCTCCTCATGCGCAAAAACATGCACTTCTAGTTTTATTGATGCCAGTTTGGACAATAATAGTTGGCCCTTCCTTCAATGGAATTGTCTGACTCTGGATAACACCTACTCAATCTGTAATGCAGGCAGGCAGGCAGACAAGTCATTTAATCTGCCCTGCCACCATGGTTGTGGGATGCTGTTCCAACTACTCTACTGCTTTTACTATGAAGGGCACAAAGAATACAATCTTCTTCACACCCATCCAGCCTTTTCCTTCCTCCTCCCTGGTGAGTTAGGCACATGGCTGGCAATATTCATGCACAAGGCTTCCACAAAATTTCCATGAAATGTAATAATTTTTGCAAAACCCATGAAATTCTACTTTAAGTACTTCTGTTATATGCAATTTTGGCAACTTATAGATTGCTTATCCTTTCATCAAGTGACTTGAAAGTTCATACACTGGGTATACGCACCAGCCAAATGTGGAGGCATTGTGTTATATAGTTTTAAAGTTACATGGTCTTAATATCACACTGTTCAATTACAAAATGTTATAAAATATTCTAAACATGTGGCTGTTTTTAATTCAGTTGTCCTTAGTACTAGTGAACTGAGTATTGACATTTTATTTTATTTATTTATTTATATAAAAGTTGCATAAGATACAGGATAAGTTCTATGAGAAACAAGTCTTGTTTACAGAATGTCCCAAGTCTTTATGTAAACAATAACAATGTAAACTGATAATACACAAAATCAGTTAACACAAGTGCAAATAGATTGTTCCAGAAACAATAATCTTTTTAAGTCATGTTTAAAAATACCAAGAGTAGGTGAAATTCTAAGCTGAGGAGGGAGGGTATTCCATAAAAATGGAGCAGCATATGTGATTGAAACTTGGATAAGGAATAACCAGAATGAGGCACATCTCGAAGGCTGTATATATTTGTGGGAACTATAAGCCTTTCAGATAAATAAGTAGGGATCTGGTTGTGCACAGTTTTGTAAATAAGGGATAGCCAATGGAAAGTGAGCTGTAGGAGGGTCCAGTCAGTGTAATTGATGCAGTAGGACACAATGGTGCTCATCCCATTCACATTTTAAAATTAATCATAGTACTGCAATTGATAATAATCAGAGTGCTTAAGTGAAGAAGTTGTGAAACAGAGGCATGGTGATAGTGTTGCTGTAAACTAAAATCTGAGAATGGCTTACTTAATAATGTGTTTATGGACCGAGTTGATAGACAATGTCTGGCACATTTTAGGTGATCCAGACATTGATGGACTTTTAGAGCAGTTTTGTCAATATGGGTTTTAAAGGTCAAGGAAAATAAAAATGAGGCCAAGACATTTTAATTCACTTGCAGGCTTCAGTGGTTGGTTATTCAGACTGATTGAAAAGGAACAATTTGGCAACAGCATAGATTGAGTCATTTTACTGTTTAAGAGTAGTCAGTTATTGGAAAGCCACATCACAATTTTGTCTAAGTCACCCTGAAGAGTCAAGGAATGAAGAGATGTTTTTGTTTGAGCATAAAAAGGACCAGACGTCAGTGTAAAGTCTGACTGAGCAATGGTCTACAACACAGGGAAGGATATTTACAAAAAGATTAAATTGAATAGGACCAAGCATAGACCCTAGAAGGACCCCAGTGAAGACTGAAAGGAGAAGAAAGACAGCCACTCCAGGAAACCAATTGACTTTCCCCATTTAAATAAGATGAGACCCAAATAGTAACATTTGTGGGGAAGCAGAAACAAGTTAGGCAAGTTAGCAGCAATGAATGTTTGATTACATCAAAGGCTTTAGATAAATGTTTCCATGCTAAAGGAAAAGTTTGGGTGATAAGAGATAAGTTGAAAATGTAGTTAGAAGAGGAACCAGAATGTCACCACTGCATTTGAGTAAAAACATTGTCTAAGTTTCTAATTCTGCTGGCAGAGTCCTCTCTCAGGGAAGATAGCAATTTAAGTACTCTAGCAGACATGATCACCCCTTGTTGTAGGTCAAAGAGCCTTTCAATTGTTATGGTATTTGGGTTAGTGGTCCAGAAGTTACAGGGGTTAAAAATGACACGAATTACTTATTTGCAGAATGTTGTTGAAAAAAGTAAAATATTTGATGGCTCATAACTCATTAGCACTAGAGACCTGAAATTTGGTATGCATACTCTTAGGTATGGCACATGATATTAATGAACTAGGGTTTACTTCCATAGTTCTTACTTCTTTTAGTCCTATCCAACTATGGTAGTCATCACATTAGCTAGACAAATGCTGTTTTCAAATTTTAGAGCATTTGCTATGGTTATGGTGGGGCACCTTGGACATATCGGAAGGAACAGGATAGAAGAGCAGCACATAATAGGAATGCAGAATCAACAGTGTGTACGGGTGAGGAGGCAAGCAGATCAGCTGCTAAAGGGCAACAGTACTGTTAGGCAGATTGACAGTACATGAGCAAAAGGGCAGCTGCACCACTACAGTGAAGCCCCAAGCAGCTCAACAAAACAGTTGACCAGAACACTGAGCTGGCCAGGAAGCGGGCATCAGGAGTGAGCAATATAGAAGGGAGCTGCCGAAAGACAGATGCCCACCAGGGCACACTCACAAACAGCCCCAGCAAAGCACAACAGCAGGAGCATGACAACCCCCCCCCCCAACAGCACTCACCATATGCACGGCAGCAGCACAGCAGGCGAAAGTCTCAGGGTCTGGGGTGGGGGGCTGGACACCTACACAGGGGAAATAGGGTGCTGGGAAGAAGGGGCAGACACAGGGTGACACAGGGCATGTGCTGACACCACCCCATAAAGGGGCGCTATGCACTACTGTCCAACACCTGTCACCCTGATGGGAGGAAGTATGGCGGAGACAGTGTAGTACCTCCAGAGCTAAAAGGGCAAGCCTCTAGCCATGCACCATGGCAATGTCTACTGGAGAGACAAGGCTGGACCAGACAAAGTGTACTGGCGGTGTGCTGAGGCCCACAAGTACAACTGCCTCGCCCACCTACACACTATAGAGGACATCACGGTTGCAACCATAAGGGAGCACAATCATGCACCGGATGCCATGGAAGTCAGCGAGTGCTGGGTGTTGGGGATGCTGCATGATGGTGCCTGGAGGTTGATGGACAGTGCAACACAAATGGTCATCGCAAGCATGTTCGGGATACCAGGGGCCATGGTGGGACTTCTGCCAGGTGTATGGCTGTTGCAACGCATGGTACAACGCATGCGGCATGTGGCACTGGGGTGACCCATGACCCAGGGACCATCACCGACCACATCATACCACGGGAGTTCACTGTGACGGGTACTGGGGCATGCTTCCTCCACAAAAGTGGGTGGGAGGACAGGCTCCTCATCCATGCCACAGGCCATGGACTGCAACATCCGCAGACTGCACCAGATGGTTCGTGGATGGTAAGTTCAGGGCATGCCCCAGCCTTTCCGACCAGCTCTTCCCATCCATGCAGTCCAGTCTGGTGCAGTTCTGCCAGCCGTGATTCGCTCACCTGCACCCAGAGGGTGCAAACCTACATCATGCTGCTGGGGCAGCTAAAGACCCACTGTCCAGCACTTGCACCAACCACGATCCTGCTGGACTATGACTGTGCCAGCTGATGTTCCGTCACCACTGTGTTCACTGACACCAAGGTCGATGGCTGCTTTGCACTACTCACAGGCCATCTGGTGCAAGGTGCTGCAGTGCCCAGAGGTCCTGCAGCAGTACACCATGGACTCAGACTTCGCACTCCACATAAGGATGCTGCTGGCACCGGCCTTTGTCCTGCTGGAGGATGTTCCAGCTATATATGAGGAGATGTAGGAGTGGGACTACATAGCAAAGCAGAAGGAAGTGCTCCAGCCACTCATCGACAACTTCGAGGACACTTGGATCAGTCACCCCTGTAGACAGCAGGGCTGTCGGCATGCTACCTTCCCCATCACCCAGTGGAACTGCCATGGGCCACCATCCAGGGACTCACAAGAACCAACAACATTGTGGAGGGGTGAGAGGGCATTCAATACCGGATCGGATCGCGCCACCCCAGCATCTGGCAGCTGCTGGATTGCCTCTGTGGGAGGAACGCATTTGCTGTGGTGTGCTCTGAGCAGCCTGCCTCAGTGGCAGAGGTTGTTCAACTCCGGCCCTGCTACCATGATCTGAACACCCGCATTACAGAGTTGGTGATGGAGTTGGCACATGGAGTCACTGCAACTATCTCTGTGGTCTGGCACACAACTTCACATTTCATGTGTGAGTCAGCGCATGATGCCACCAGGCATCACCTCCTGGCTTAGCCGTTGACCTGTGCACAGTCCCCCTGCAGCCAGCCACTTGTTGCCATATGGCCCTTGCACTGCAGGCATCTCATAGACCCAGAATGGGAGTGGTGCCACCTGATATGGGCACCCACTCCTTATCTGCATCCTGGAGTCACCATTTGGCCCACATGCCTGTTCTCCACCACTTCCACCATGGTGTGCGGCTCTGTACGTGTCCTGATGGTTGCACCACCTGCTGCTGGCCTTCTGCCCGGTATACCCCTGTAGTGCACGGCTTGTCCTGTGCAGCTGTGCCCCCTCCTCCCCATGCCGTACACTGCCCCTTGGGCTGGCTGCCTGCTCCTGTCACCCTTGTTCCTGGGCCTTTGACACTGCACCACAATCTGCTCACCCTGTGCCCATCACCCGCCAATGTCACCTTTGTCCATGGGCCCTTGGCCCACTCATGTTTCTACTTGTGCCCATTTGTTTCACCCTCCTGAATGCATGCTCACCACCAGTCACCATTCCTGGCTCCTCGCCCTTCCTGTACTGTGCCTCCGTACACACCAATTGGGAACTCGCAAAAGATGTCGCCTTATCACACAAATCCAGATAAAAGTAGTCAGGGTGCAGAAGGCACCCTGGATCAGACAGTCCTAGGGAGATGCCAGATGTGTTTGGTCCCTGTCCCTAGGGTTCCCACCTGACTATGGGCAAGCAGCCAGAAGGGCTGCATCACTCACCAGTCCCCTGAGGGCGGTACTTGTAATGCCAGATCATCAGAAACAAGACTGCAATTATAGCAGACTAGATTTCTTCGGTTAGTATGGTTTACTTTATTGAGACCTGGGTGGGAAACAATGCTAGCCCAAATTTGGAGGCCATCCACCCTGGGTACTTGTGTAATGCACTGCCCCAGAGTGGAGTGCAGGGGCTGGGGAATGGCTATCTGTTTCAGATCCAACCTAGACTTCATTGTTCACCCAGTGAGAACATTGGGTTTCTTCAAAAGTGTGACTATAAGTGGGGGTCCAGATGCAGGCTGCAGGATTCTCCTGATTCACCACTTCGGGGCGGCAGGAGAGTTCCTGCAGGAGATAGATGACTTCATCATCGGTGAATCATTGAGGCCTCAGATTTTTAGTTCTGGGGACTTCAATGTCTGGGACAATGACAAATCTTCTAGACTAGGTTTTAACCTCCTCTATACTATGTCATCCCTGAGCATCTCACAAGAGGTTTCTTCCATGACCCACCAGAGCAGCCACTTGGTGGACCTGGTGTTCTCACTGGGGCTTAACATCCTCAAGACTGATTGGGTCTCTTGGTCTGATAATTGCATAGTGGAGTTCTAGTTCGGGTCCACTCCCCCAAAAGCCCTCCCCCTACAGAGATGGTCACCTACCACCCTTTGAGGGGACTGACCCCGGAGGGATTCTTGGTGGTAGTTGATCTATCTAGTGTGTGTAATGCATGTCCGTGGGGACCAAGCGTGGTGGTTGCCACCTATAATAAGGTGATGTCTGATGCACTTGACACCATTGCACCAGTCTGTGTATGATCCAAATTTTCTTACTTGAGATTCCCATGGTTTGACAGGAAGCTCAAGGCAATGAAGATTATGAGTCGGAAGTTAGAGCTCTACTGGCGGAAGACCAGGCTGGAGGTGGACAAACTGGCCCTGCATACTCATTACGGTGAGTACCGGGGGCAAGCAACCGTAAGAAGGCAGAGTTCCTGTCCAGGGAGACTGCTGCAGGGAAGAATCAACCAACTGTGCTCTTTCAGACTGTAGACAGGCTACTACACCCAGTCTGTCTGCAGCCAAAAAAGCTTTTTCTGATGCTTTATGCAAGGAGTTTGCTCGATTCTTCTCTGACAGGCTGCCCACTATCTGACAGAGAATTCTGCCAGTGAGCCAGAATATGGCCGACAATGATTGCCTTGGATGTCGGGGGCACTTCACCTCTTTGGGTGAGTTTAAACTGGTGGAGGTGACTGAGGTCATTGAGGTCACTTCCAAGCTGAAGCACACATATTGCAACTGGACCTGGTGCTGACATGGTTCTTAATTGGATGTGTCGACTTGCTGTCTGTATTCACCATGATTGTCCAGTGCTCTTTGTCAGAGGGAGTTTTCCCGGATGCCTTGAAGGAGGTGCTGGTGAGACCCCTTCTGAAGAAACCATCTTTGGACCCTGACATCAAGGCGATTTACCAACCTATCTCCAACCTTCCTTTTCTAGGAAAGGTTGTTGAGAAGATTGTGGCACAACAGCCTGAGGAACACCTTGTGACCTTCGATCTATATGAGCCGCTCCAGTCTGGGTTTTGTGCGAGGCACAACACAGAAACTGCATCAGTTTGGGTGCTCAATAATCTCCGCAGGGTGAGAGAGTGAGGGGAGGAGTCAGTTCTCATTCTCCCCGATCTCTCTTCAGCCTTTGACACGGTGGGTTATTGTGTGTTGCTTGACCACCCGTGAGAGTACTGTGGACTCACTGGCACTATCATCTGCTGGTTCGAATATTACCTTGCAAACAGGAGGCAATGGGTGGTGATGGGGAATTTCTCCTCCCCCCTAGCCTCCTGTCTTGAGGGGTTTCTCAAGGTTCCATCCAGTCACCAATGTTGTTTGCCATGTATATGTTGCCCCTAGGTGAGCTCATTAAGAAGTACAGCTTGGTTTCATTTCTATGCAGGTGATACCTAGCTGTATCTTTCCTTTGCCCTTGACATCCAATGCAGTGGAAGTGCTAAATAACTGCCTTGCCAAGATCAATGACTGGATGGCCTCCAGCTGAACCCCGATAAGATGGAGGTGCTGGTGGTGGAGTTGAACAGAGAGCATGATATGATGGCTGCTGGTGTGGCGACAGGATTACTCCTGGGGCCTACACCATTGAAGGCCTCCTTTAGGGTGCACAATATTGGCATTACTCTTGACGGCGGATTGAAATTTGAATCCCAGGTGTTATCCATTGTCCATACCAGGTTCTATCATCTGAGGAATATCGCCAGAATCAAACCCCTAGTTCCACCCATGGATCGCCCCACCTTAGTACATGCCTTTGTGACATCAAGGCTGGATTACTGTAATGCACTCTACTTTGGGGTCTCTGGAGGTACGTTGTACCAGCTACAGCTGGTGCAGAATGCAGCTGCTCATCTATTGACTGGGCAACCTAAATACAGCCATATCACCCTGGTACTGCATGGACTGCACTGGTTGCCAGTTTGGTGGAGGGTCCTCTTTATGGTGGGCTTGCTCACCTTTAAGGCCTTACATGGACTTAGTCCCAGCTACTTGACTGACCTTTTAACACCTACTGCTTCAGTTTGCTCCTCCATTCCTCCTCTAGGGGCCTCCTTGTGATTCCCAGGATGAGGGTAAAAACTGCCGGTGACAGGGCTTTCAGTGTCACCAGTCCCATCCTGTGGAATTCGCTCCTACCAGCTGTAAGGAAGGCTCCTTCAGTTGAAGTATTCCAAGCCCACCTCAAGATCTATTTATTCAATTAGGCATTCCCAGTCACACTCTTTTAATGACAGTCTTAATATAGAGTGTCTGCCTTGCGGACAACTGTTTTTGTCTTGTTATAAGCCTGCCATTTTATTATTTTCTATTTCAGTTATTTATTGCTGTGCATGTTTTGTAATCACTTATTTTCTTTTACATTCCGTATTTTCACTTGTACGATGCCCGGAGCCTCTGGTATTGGGTGCCACAAAAATATAATTTGCCTTGCCTTGTATAATGAATTTTAGTACATGTTTCAAATGTGTAAATTGCATTCATTTTGTGTAAGAAAATATTACATTATAATAACTGTTGACCTCCTATATAGAGGATTGTGTTATGAGAAGTCATACATAACAAGGATATTCTTGTATTGAGAGGGTTCCTTGGTAACAGATGACCTCAAGAGCGCGCTCGAGAGGTACTCTGTTACCAAGGAATGTCGAGATACAAGTATTTCCTTGTTTGTGCATGACTGCTCATACACAATCTTTTATAGTGTATGGGCAGTCACAGAATAGAAAATCACACAAAACCAGTAGTAGAAGACAACAGAGAATAGAAATTTTAAAATTTTCTAATTTTTAACTGACACAGTGTGCTACAGACGTTCCTGCAAGTTCAAGTTAAGAAAAAAAAGCAACTTCCAGCTTAACTCGATTGAGGAAAGCAACTATGTGGCAGCATTCCAAGTTATTATGCTGCAGCAGTGACATAGCTAGTGCAGCATGACAGCTGTGATGACATAGCCACTTAAGCATAGGCATAATAGGGTGTGTTATTGTGTAATAATGTCACTCCTGGAGTGGATTGAAGCACGAGGTGAAGCCGAGTGCTTTCTCCACAGCAGGAGGATGTTATTACACAATAACAACACATCCCTGGAGTGCTTTATTGTTATTATACAATGGCTTATTTGTTAATTTAAAAAGAAGAAAAATGCTTTTTTATCCATTTTTTCTATGATTTTGTGGGTGTAGGTATATGTTTTAAGAAAAAGTCCAGAATTTATCTTCCAACATATACTACGCTGCTGCTACATCGATCTTGCCTACTGAGTCCTAAATGACTTTAATTGTTCGTATATTGTTCTGTGACATCAGTCTCCCTCTGCCCTTTCTGATCATTTGCATAAAGTTACAACAGACAGTGGCGAAGGGAACAGTGTTTTGAGTTTTTTTTCTTTTGCCATTTTAAATTTATTGTGTTTCTTCTATAGCTGTCAAGCGCTTCAGGAACCGTGCAGTGTTAATTTGTACTGTGCTTACGCCACACCAACTCGCCAATGAGTGGAAGAAGTAAAAGCCGTTATTGATGGAGTTTTTAGTTGGAATATGTGTTTTTCAGGGAATGGATGGCAGAGTGTGAGTGTTCTGAAATGTGCCTCTCAACAATGGAGACGCACGGAGCGCAGCTGGAAGTACAAACTTGTTGTACAAAGCCACAGTAGAAGCCATTTTCCTAATAGAATCAGAAGTTCTTCCAAAAGAAACAGTTACTTTTTGGAAGAACTTGCAGTCTGTTTAGGAAGAGTTTCTGTTTTTATTGTTGATCATGAAAAGAAAGTGGCATTTGGTGACGGGATGGTGATTTCACTGTGAACTGTTTAGTAGGAGGCTGATGCTTGTACACACAGAGGCGAGCTGTGAGGGCTTTGGGATAGTGACAGAGGGAGAGATCCTTTTCGCAGCGCAGTTACCTTTTGTTCCTGATCTGATACAGTGATGTTATAGTGTAATAGCATCACTGTGTCTGGGGCTCTTTAATCAATCAGCATGCTAGATTATTTCTTGCCATTGTATAATGCAGAATAACAACTCCATTCTAGTTATGGATTTCTATCCATAACAAATATTCTACAATACACTATAATGACTTGATATCCAGTTCTGATAAATGTCAAATAACCCACTGAATTCTGTAATAACTCAATAGTGGGTTATTATGGTGTGTTCTTCCTCACACTCTCACTTCACTGACTTGCAAAGAAAGCACACTGTATTTGTATGACTATGGTGCCTGCTCAGAGACCTGTCTGTTCACATAAAACAGCTTACAGTTTTTGCTCTGTCAAAACCTTGCACGGTTATCATAAAAAATAATTCCTGTGCAAAGTTTGTCTTATGAGGATTTTTCAATACCTCAGTGTGTGATAATCTCAAATCCATAGATCTTCTCCTTGGATCCTCATAACACACATCTGCACAGCCATTTTTCTCTATGTAATAGTTCTTTTTAATTGACCAAAACTAAAACTGAAATTGATACTGAGCTCGGTATGGTCATTCAAACCTGTCAATATTGTGAATTTCTGTTAAATGGTTTAAAAAGTAGATAGAAATTACTGGAAATTAATTTTTTGTGAAATTGTATGAAATTTTCACAAAACATTCATGAAATTTTACCATGATACAGTAAATAGACTAAGTTGAGGTAGGTTAACGGGAAGGACAGAGGCACAGCTAGAACACACAAGTGGCTGTAATCAATATACTATGAAGCCTGCTAAGGGCAGTGGGTTATTCATCAGCAGCCACTTCAAATTGGTTCTTCCTCTGAAGAAGCATGCTGCCAGTGTAGATTGGCAACTGGTTATGCTGTAGAGAAGTGAGCAACTGGATGAGGGAGTATTGGTGGGTAGGAGGAAAGGTCCAGGTCACTGGCAGAGATACACACCTTAAACATTGCCAGGGCTGAGTAATGTACATCATCCTGACAGGAAGAGTGGGGGGATGCATATGTTTCCATTGTGGGGTGACTGATGCTGTCAGGAAGTACGCTATCAGGCTGGAGTGGCAGTCAATGGCACCATGAGAATACAGTCAGGGGTACATGTCATGCAGGATGATGGGGGGGATGATCCTAGAGACATGGGTACTAGATTGGGGGAAATAGTTGTCAGGAACAGATAGGGTAGCAAGGTCTGTTTTGGTGATATTTTTCTTGTATAACTGTGTTAATGTACACAGTAGTATTTTCAATAATTTTGCCATTTTATTGTTGATTGTTGTGTGCAGCAGTGCATAATTTTAGTTGTTTAAAATATGTGGTTGTATTACTCAAGTTTTCAATTTGCTCGCATTACTTAGTGTGTGTGTGTGGAGTATGTGTGTGATTCTTGTCATCAAATCAGACACCTTTGTTGTGCCACATAATTTCAGCAATATGAACCTGCTATTCACTGCAGCTGTGTAATTTTTGTACTTTTGTGGTATCTTTACTGGTACTAGTTCTAGTGACTGTTACTGCAGCAGTGCAGTACACTGACCCCACCCCACGGCCGCCTCAACCAACAAAGGTATTCTTTTCCAGATTTGAATTTGTGATGATGAGCACTGATTAGGTGTTGTGTCTTTGCATCTGCATCTCTTCAATGCGCAGCGCACTCTTAATCTGTCTGTGCATTTGCATCTCTTTAGGGTCCAATCTCCATCTCTAACTTAAGTCACAGTTGTTTCTTTGGCTTCCCTTAAGAGTACTGGACAGGTGTGGTGCATAATTCTGCATGAACATTGTACTCATTAATATGCGTTTTTAAGTCAGGACCATCATCACGAGTCACTCGTGATGCAAATCACGTTCTTCATCATCACGGTTACAAATGCAGTCACAAATCATGATTTACGATCAAGTCATGAATCACAAGATTCATTTCTTTTACTAGTTACTTGGATGTATTGTAAGCCTGTTTTGTAGTATCTCTCCATGCTTCACCACCCCACCATTGTACTCATTAATGAGTGTTTTTAAGTCAGGGAGTTTTGTGCCACACCTCATTGGGGCCTGGGGAAGTACAGCCATAGGCATTTGCATTTCTTCATCATCATGGTCACAAATGCAGTCACAAATCATGATTTATAATTACATCACGAATCACATATTAATTTTTTTACTAGTTACTTGGATGTATTGTAAGCCTGTTTTGTAGTACCTCTCCAGGCTTCACCATCCCAACATTGTACTCATTAATAAGTGTTTTTAAGTCAGGGAGTTGGACAGTGTCTGCAGTACATACACAGACTGGAAAAAAGACTGACTGCACACATGCAGTTTAGCACAGTATACTTGTACTGCTCTGAATAGAAAGTGTAATGCATACGGAAGACAACAAAAAAGGGCATAATTACATACAAGGGTCGGGGATGGTGGAGGAATACATTTTATAACACAGCAAGGAAGGTGTGGGGGGGGAACATTGTGTGAGGAAAAAAAAATAATGCAGAATCCCATGGTGATCCAGCAGCAGTTCCAACATGGTCATAATTTGCAACTGATGTCCCTCTATGTGATCCAACTGCTGCTCGACAGCACTCACCCTCTCATTGTTCTCCTCGACAGCACTCCAGAGAACTGCCAGGTCAGTCTGCTTTACACGCAATTCTCTGGGGTCCACACGTTCTACAGGCTGACCTGCTGGTGGTGGTCTTGTTGGTTTGGGTGCTGGTGGAGCAGCAGGTGCTGCTCTTGCCCTCCTCTTCTTAATTTTACTGCCATGCACAGCTGCACCCTCTGCCACAGAAGGGCCAGCAGGTGCAAGCATGGCCTGTTCTGTGGGAGCCTGCCACCCAACTGGTGTTGATAACATATGGGTGCGCTTGGCCCTAGTCCCCAGGTGAGTCCCCGGGGCCAACAGCACACCTCCACCTCAAATAGGTGGCACTTGACCACACTGCTGTCCCTCCTGACACAGTCAATAAACTGCCAAACAACAGAGGTGTGGGAGGACCAGGCACAGGCAGGGGAGGGCCTGATGAACTGGCAGCCAGCTGGTCATGGGCCGAACAGGGATGGGATCCATACCTGGGCCTGGGGCAACAGGCACATCCTGCTCCAGAGGACCTGGTGCTGGACTTGGTGGTGGTGGTGGTGGTTCAACTGCCTCAGAGTCAGGAGGCAGTGTTGGTCTTGCTTCCGGGGGGGGGGCACTCCAGGAATAGGCGCCCATGCCCCCCATGTATGCGCACAGTACGACGCTTACCACTACCACGCTCTCCCAGAGCTGCTCCTACCCCAGACATTCCCTCACCCTGATCCATTTCTCCTACTGAACTCCCTCAGTCTGAGCAATTACTACTCACACTGTCACACAACACGCACACAGTCACACAGGCACAGACAAACAACTAACTACTTTCCTGACACCATACCAGTTCTAGGGGATAGGGACGAGCAGCATCTGACCATTAGGCAGGCCAATGGTTGGCAAAGGTCTTCTGTAAGGGGGACTTATATTTTGCCAGCTAATAGGTTTCTGGGGCAAGGCACACATGTACACCTGAAATGGGCTGCACTTGCACCAGTGGGGAGTAAGGGTACTAATCAGATGATGGAAACAGAACTCAAGGGGATTTAAACTGAAATAATGGAAGGGACTGGTGCAGAAAATAACAAAATGCAGGTGACAGATACAGCAGAACACAAAGGGAAAGAGCAGCTAAGGGGAGATCATGGAGAGGAGAGTGTTGGAGGAGAATGTGGAAGTATAGAGGTAACTATTCTCATTTGCATGCAGGTCAATATGAGAAGTACCCAGAAAATTGTTGCTTAGGAGAGCCTGGTGCACTTCAAAGGCCAAGACTCAGTGGCAGTCATTGACACCTGGTGGTTTGGGGAGGAAATGACTAGGACAAAAGGACTTATTGATACTGACTATTCCTGAAGGATAGGTCTGACAGGAACAGGATGGCTGTCATTGTAAAACAGTTACTTGTACAAAGGATGTGGAGGACATCAGGGGGACAGTAGTACAGTATCTCTGGGTTGAGCCTGGGACAAAAGGCAGCGGAGTCTTCCTGGGTGTGCTACAGGTCCCTAAACAGCTCAGGTGATCATAGTACCCAACAGGTCAGAGATCTTTACACAATACAGGAGGATGAAGTATTACAAGCAGTGGGTGGCTGCAGTCAATAGGCAGGCAGACACAGAAAAATTAAATTTGGCAGCAGATAAGGATCATTTGAGAGGGTGACCAGCAGAGTAGGGGATGTAATCCATCCACATTAAGAGGCTCTGGTCTGGCCCATCCTAAAGTAATTCATTTAGTGCTTCTCTTCAATATATAAGGGAGTCTAAAGAAGTTGAGATACCACCAAAATGATCAAGGGTGTCACAGACAAAAGCTATAGGGAAAGGCTAAAGACCTTTAACATGGTTAAAGACAGAGAGAGAGGCAATGGAGCAGGAGCCACCAAAATACTGAGCAACAGAAAGAACACATAGTGCACTCAAATAAAACATGGGAGATAGAAAAACTACTGAAAACTTGAATAAGTATATTAAAGCAAACAGTTGAGAGAACAGCACTGGCATTCCCATCCTTCACTTCTCAGTTGTGATGCTTTGTTGTTGGGGGGGGGGGGCACCAGGGTTCCAGTTGCTGTCATTTTACATGATTTGAATGTATCAGTGGGGTGTTCTTTCTATAACATGTTCAACCCTGAAAAAAGGACGCTGAGAATGGACATGGTCCCAGTCTTCCACTTACTCAAGGGTATCAACAAGATTAGACATGTAGAGATGTTTGATCTCATGTCATAAAGCTAAGAGCTCATAAATTCTGGGGTAAAGTTAAAAGGTACTTTTTGACCCAGAGGGTGGGGAACTTGTGGAAGAGCCGATCAGCAGATACAGTGGATATTAAGACAATATGGGGCCTTCAAGGTACTGTAAGCCTAGACAAAGTTTTATTTTCTAAGGAAATCAACAGGTACCTGCAAAATACAGTGGGTAGGTAGTCTCAGTAAATTAGTGCACATTTGATAAGAATACTTTTTCCATCCCTGATTATGAAGAGGTGGGGTGGGAGTGAGCATAGGGCTGTATATATATGACAGAGTTAACGGTATTTCAGAAATTCCCTTAATTCCATGAATTCCATGGAATTCCATTAGAAGCGGAATTCGAAATTCTAAAAGTGAATGCTTTTGTAAACTGCAGATTGTTAATCTGAAGTTTCTCTAAACTGTGCAATAGTAATCCACAATTTACATAAACAGTGGATTCATGTTCCACACACCACGGAATAATATTCTTCATATTACTTATGCCATGGAATATTATTCCATGGTTTATATAGATAAAGAATGCATGTCAGAATGTTGCAAAATTAAAAAGTTCTGAAAAGATTTCAGAAGTGGAATTGCTATTCACACAAATTCCACCAGCAGAGTTCTGCATTGTGCATATCTCAAGACTGACATTATGGGGCTACTGTTCCTTCTGACCCTGAATTATTGTTACTGTTTTCCTATAGACGGTTTAATCTAGAGGAATTTCCTGCTATTATAGTTCAGCTGTGAGTCAAAATTGACTGTAGTTTAGTAGTTCTTTTTACGACTGCATAGCAATGGCTAAAATATTGCTAGCAAGTTGAAAGGGAGCAGGGCAGATAGGAACAGGAATTGACATTTCTTACCTTCTACTTCCACAGTCAAGTTTCATCACCTTATTGGGGTGTGCCGTTGCCGCAGTGAAACCCCTACAACGATGGTACTGTCAGTGCCGCAACTTGATCAAGTCATTCCTTTGATTAGGATTTTGCAGGACCGGCTGTCTTTCTGCCCCAGGAGTTTTGCCCTTTTTCTGCCATACACCTCTGACCCAGAGATATATTAATATTTGAGGGGTGAGGGGGGTGAAGCCCCCCCCCAAAAACAGCTGGGATTGTTGCTGAAATCACAGTCTGTCAGCACAATTGCCGGGTGATATGGTTGCTGTCAGCAGTTTGCTGTCGCTGTAAAGTCGGTCAATGTTTCTGATGTTGAACTGACTTGGTGGAACCCCTTATTGATATGCATGGGATCTCTCCTCTTCTGTGCACACTAGTGCAAACTTTTGTTACACCAGATGAATTGACTACTGCAACATGCTCTGTTATGACCTCCCAGCTTCTCCACCTTCAGTTACTGCAGAATTCAGCAGCCAGGCTGTAAACTGGTATTTCCAGATTCAACCATATTATTCCTGCTTTGTGGAGTTGCACTGGCTGCTGATTAGATGGCGTTCTGAATTTAAAATTCTGTTGATAGTGTATAAGGCCATAAATGGACTAGACCTCCTCTACACTCATGAATTACTGGAAACTTTGCCAGGAGTTCTCCACTGGGATACCCAGGGCCTTTTGTTTGTTCCAGCAGCAAGATTAAAATCCCCTGTGGACCAAGCATTTTATGTAGCTGCACCAAAACTCTGGAATATTGTCAGAAAATCCATCAGCTCTGCCCCTCAGTGGAAAATTTTGAACCACGACTAAAGACCGGCACGGTGGTGCTGGAGGGTGAGGTCTAGTCACTGCCATTCACACCTCGCCAGCGACCTGGGTTCGGGAACAAGCCCAGGTTGCCAGAGGTCAGCAGGGGTGAGACAGGATTGAGCATCTGGAGGATTGCTCTCCTCTCTCGGGGAGGCAGGAGTTTGTCATCCTGCTCACTGACTGCTCTCTGGTGATGGCCAAGGGCAGTACAGGTTGGGAGGCACTTACTGACACCCTTGCATTGATATGGAGGCAGGGCAGGGAGAAAATGGTGGAAAAAGAGCCTGCCAGGCTCCAGCATGGCCCACCGCAACCCGAGTGCCATCCCTGGTATCTGGATTGGGCCTTCAGGTGTGGGAGAAGCTGGCACCCACCTCCCTGGCCCCATCGCAGGGGCAAGCCGTGGGTGAATTTGGATCAGCAGGAGCGGGAGCATGTGGAACTGGAGACTGAGTCCCTCCACAAGGAGGGCCATAGCCACCTGCCAGGGCCCGTGGAAAACAAAACAATAAAAAGAAAAACACAGCTAAATAGCTGTCTAGCACTGATGGTTTCAGTTTACAAAGATATGCAAATAGTGGAAATGTAAACTAAAACCTTTACAACTGAGGTTGGTCTGTTAGAACTATGATTGCAGTATGTCAGTTCCCTGTGATGGAACTGTACCAAATTCAAGGCCATAATACAAGTAATTACACTGTTCTGCATCAGAATAATAAAAAAATACAGAAGCAGAGAAAAACCCAGTTTCTGATATTTCATGAACATTTCACTTACACTTAGAGCTACTGCTGCTCTCTCAGAAAAACAGTGAGTTAGAGGCTGTGGTGGGATTTGAACCTGAACTTATTGGCTTGCAACCATAGAAACATAGAAACAGAGAATTTGACAGCAGATAAGGATCACTTGGCCCAATCAGTCTGTCCATTTCTCTACCTAATGGATAAGCTGCAGATCCTAGTTAACCAACAGCCTACTTCTTCCTACCCCCACCCCCTAGAATTGCCTTATGACTGTCCCATGCATTCTTGAATTCCACCACTGTTTTTGGCTTCACAACCTCCTCAGAAAGGCTGTTCCAAGTATCCACCACCCTCTCCATGAAAAAATACTTCTTCACATTACCTCTGAGCTGCCCCCCCATCTTCAAATTGTGCCCCTTTGTTCTTGCACACCTCTTTTTCTGAAAGATGCTACCCTCTTGGACTTTGTTGATTCCCTTGAGGTACTTAAAAGTTTCTATCATGTCCCCCATCTCCCTCCTTTCCTCGAGGCTATACATATTAAGCTCCTTAAGACTCTCTTCATATGTCTTCTGGTGCAGGTCCTGCACCATTTTAGTTGCCCTCCTCTGGACTGCCTCCATCCTGTCCAAGTATTTGCGGAGATTGGGTCTCCAGAACTGCACACAGTACTCCAGATGGAGTCTCACCAGCTGTCTGTACTGAGAGATAACAACTTCCTGTTTTCTACTGGTGATGCCTCTCCCTATGCATCCCAGTATCCCTCCAGCCCTCCTTACTGCCCTCTCACATTGCTTGCCCACCTTTAGGTCACCTGATATGACTACCCCCAGGTCCCTTTCCATTTTTGTTGTCATTAGTATCTCACCCACCATTGTGTACTCTTCCCTGGGTTTTATTTCCCAGTTGCATTACTTGCACTTCTTGCATTGAATCTAAGCTGCCATACGTTTGGCCATTCCACCAACCTTGCAAGTCCCTTCTCATCCTTTCCACCCCACCTTGTGTATCAACTGTGTTGTAGATCTTTCTGTCATCTGTAAAGAGACATACTTTTCCTTCAAGTCCCTCTGTGATGTTGCTTATAAAGACATTAAAGAGGATCGGTCCTAGTACTGAACCTTGCGGTACCCCACTAGTAACCTGCCTTTCTTCAGTGTGTACTCTGTTTACTATTACCCTCTGTGTCCTGTTCTCCAACCGATTCTTTACCCAGTCTACCATCTTGGGACCCACTTCCAGGCTAGCCAACTTGTATATTAATCTTTTGTGTGCGACTGTGTAAAATGCCTTGCTAAAGTCTAGGTGGGCCATGTCCACAGCCCCTCCCTGATCTGCTACTTTGATCACCCTGAAAAGAAATTATTAGATTCATCTGACATGAACTTCCCACTGTGAATCCATGCTGCCTTAGGTCCTGTGTCCTCTGGCCTCTGCACTCAACAATTCTTTCCTTCAGAAGTGATTCCATCATTTTCCTAATCACTGAGGTTAAACTAACAGGTCTGTAGTTTCCTGCTTCTGCCCTGCTCATACTTTTGTGAAGTGGAATAACATCTGCCCTCCTCCAGTCCTCAGGTACCACCCCATCCTCCCATGATTTGTTAAGGACGGTAGTCAGTGGTGTCACTAGTTCTTCCCTTAGTTCTTTTCGATTTCTGAGTTGAATCCCATCAGGCCCCATTTCTTTGTCCACCTTCAGTTTTAGTAGTTCTTTCAGAACCCTTTTCTTCTGTGAATGGGCTGGTATCAACCCCATATCCAGAGTGTTTCTATTGTTTGGTTTAGGTTCCTCCCTCTTCATTTGTGAATACTGAGCAAAATATTTGTTTAGTATCTCTGCCTTTTCACAGTCACCCTCTGTGCCCCCATTAAGCCTCACTGTCCCTCCCTTGGTCTTCCTTCACTCCCTGATATAAAGGTTTTACCCCTTCTTAACTGAGCTGGCCATCTTTTCCTCGATTTGCCCATGATCTTACCACTAGACCTTAATACTATCCCTCTATCACATTTGCAAAGCACTTAGTGAAGCTTAATTCAAATGGTAGTGGAAATGGAAGGGAACCCACAGGAACTTCCAGTGCTTCTGGGAGTGAAAATAAAAGTCTGACTTAGTTCTAGGAGTAAAATGAGGAAGGACTGCCACTATGTACAACGCATACCCCAAAAGTCATACAGTTGACTAAATAAAGTTTAAAAATGCAACCTACTGTATAAAAAGGAAACATATCCCCAGCCCCCTGTCAAATTTGTTCCATACTAGATCAAAGATGATGCATTTTCTCAGTGAATGCTTTCCTTTTCTAACACTGAAAGCAGACTTCTTGTTGGCACACTGCTGGGTGTCCAAAACTGAAAAGGTAAACTTTGCTGTTTTAACCCCTGCAAGGGAAAATTCAGCAGGGTGTTTACCACAGCACAGCTGTATTGCAGTTCTTTAGATTACATAGGAATCCATAACACTGCATACCTGCTACTTGACTCCTCCTCATTTCAAATAGTTCCCAGAGGATAGTTGAATGAATCCTTGTCCCATAAACATTTTCCGTGTTGTCCAGTAAATGTCAAGTTTTATATCTCAATAATATAACAACTAAATTACAACTATGGCGACATTATTCTAAATTCCTTATCAGGCTAATGCATTGGTTGCCTGATTGGCTCTGACATGAACTTGTTCTTGCTCCTACTGCCCAGGACACTCACTCACCATGAGATGACCCCCTGCCTCCTGGGCCTTTCCTGTTCCAGTCCTTGGTTCCTCCCTCATCAGATGGATCCAACTTAACCCTATCAGGGGCCCCTGCTGCCACAAGGAAGGAAGCATCTTATTCAGCCTGCAATGGCCAGAGATGGAAGGGCCAACCCACTTAGGGCCTGGTAGGGTCTTCCAGGAGACTGTCACCTAGGGTGACCAGTGCTCATGTCAATTTTGGGACCCCTACACCACCCACTTACATGTGACTGCAGCAGCATCCTGCAGGGAGCAATGCTTTGCATTGTGTGTCACCCATGCCACCAAGAGTATCATTGCAAGTTACCAGGAGGAGCTGCATGTGAAGCAGACTGCAGCCACCCACCTACTCAAATCGATACTCGAAACCCTCCCTGCTGGCCTCTGCTGCTGATGTCCCAGGCCTGGGGTGTTAAATTCAGGGGCTCTACGATACCGGTTCAACAACTATGTTGTTGATGGACATCACAATGGCAGAATTATGTTGACCACAAGTTGTAGCTGACATTGTTCTGGCAGGAGACCCCGGTCATTTTTCCTTCGGGGGTCTTTGCCCCACAAACCATCCATGTGGGGGGCTCTGCCCCCCGATCTAATAGATTCCAACTCCAAGTCAGAGTTGATTTGCGTAGTTGGTGCAAGACCAAGAGACAGAGTGCGGGGGTTTCAAGTGGAAAATTACAGTGAACTGCTGATATTATTGGCATTGATGTGTTCGCTGTAATGGTGTCACCATACAGTCGACATACTAAATTAGGCTGCCAGTGTGCCAGAGGAATGCTCTGTCACTCAGCACCACTGAGCAGGCCCGTTATTTAGCTATTCTATCTACTATGAATATTTGATTTCAGAGGAACAAACAAAAACTCTGTTGCATTTAATGTCTTTTATTGGACTAACCAAATTGTTTTTGAGACCTTTGTCAGTACAATATAAGAATAAAGTATGGACAAGCATACACACCAAGCCTGTGTTTCCATTGAGGGGTCAAGATACTAGCGTATGGACCTCGAGAGCGAAGCTCGAGGGGTCCATGCTGGTATCTCAACCCCTCGATGGAAACACAAGGCATGTTGTGTATGCTCACCCATATTTTATTTTTTATAGAATATGGTTCCCCGATGAAAAAAAAGTAAAATTTGACAGCGTTTTCATGTTACAAGGTTTCATACCGTGTGTTTACTGTTGTAGTTGCTATCAACTGCATGGTCTGCTGCAGATTCTTTTGTGCTTCTGCTTGCCGTCGGCAGCTCAGTCTGCCAAGAAGTCCATCACTGCAGTCACTCTTGACTGTGTAGATGTAACCCCGGACCCCTGCCTTTTGTAAAATGACAGGTGGCATGCTGTTGAAACTAACAGCAGTACCTGGTGGGGACTGGTCTGGGAGGATGAGGTTACTCAGCACAGGGGACCTAGGTTTGACTACTCTGCACAGGGGCACCCAAGTAAATCCGAACATAGGAAGCAATAACTGCAATGTCCAGAACCAGGAATGGGATTCTACAGTGTGGCTTTTATTCACATCCAAGCTGAACAAACAAAGCATAGATGGACCCCCATGGAGCTACATTCCTGGTAATGCAGATTAGAGGCAACAGAACACTTTTTCACTATTTCCAGCCCTCAGGATCTGAACCCACCAGACACACTGCCCGGACTTGCACGCAGCTTTGGGTACACAGCCTGACTTGTACACTACTTGGGTTTTCCCCACTGGCCCGGCTCCCTCACCGGCCACTTGATCCGTGGTCCATTTTGGGAAATGAACCAGTTATCCTGTTGTGACTCCCCAAACCACACTAGAGCCTTCGACTCCTAGAGGGAATTTTCCTTCCAATCCCATGTTTGGGTACTTCCCTCATCACTGGCCAAGTGCCTGAGGCAAAGTAGAAATCCACAGAGCAAATCCGTAGAGGTGGACCTGGTCACTAAAGATGGGGAGTCTCCCACCTCCAGCTCCCACAGTCCATACCCGGCCATTTCTCTGGAAACTAAACAATTCCTTTACTGAAAGCTTGCAATGTAGATTACTGGGTAGACATATGTCACATCTCCTCTACATATCTTGAATTCCCATAAGTGCTGGACTTGAACCTACTTTTACTTTTTGGCTAAGCCTATTACTCTAGGCCTCCCACTATTTCAGTAGTCCAATCCCCACATGTCACACAAGTCCCAGGGTGAAAACATAGGCTCTTTCAGGAAGAGTGGACACTCACCCTCCGGTTGCAGGTGCCCCACAGGCGATTCACAAATCTTCTTGTTCTCCCAAAAACCCTGGAACAAATAGGCAGCTTCTTCCTTAGTAGCAGAACCAGGGGTTGCCCCAGGAATATGCAGGAAACCCATTCCTGCCCCATCCCCGAGGGAGGGGAACTGAGACCAAACAGCGGTCTCCACCACTTCAATATCTTCTGTGTCTCTTTTTGGTGGAGACACACACCTTTACCTAAAAGTAACCCTCTGTCAGGGCTGAGGTTCCTAGAGCCTAACCAGAGCTGCTGTGCTGCTTTCACAGCAAGCTCCAAACTCCAACTGACCACAGACTACTGTTCAAACCTCCCAACATTCTATTCCAACTCCCTTGCTGCAGATTCCATTGTGGCTCATGCAGCTGCGATAGTTCTATGGTGATGTCATCCCTCAGTCTCAGCTGAGACTGAGAACAGAGTGAGACAGTGTGAAACCCATTTAACTGGAGTTTCACAAGCTGCCTTCCTGCCTACCACTAGGTCTTACTGGGATTCTAGTAACCCTGGGTGACAAGGGGGTTACATAGAGATTCACAGAAATAGTAGATTAAACAAACAAAAAAAACTGTCATATTACTTTCTTTTGGAAACAGAATTGAGTAGGCAGCCCAAGTCCCAAGCATTTCGAGCGAGCATTCACTAACCGTGTGCCGCCATATTTGTTTCATTATTTGTTGAGCATCTCCATTTCAACCAATCAGGTGGCAGGACATCTAAATATATATTAGGAACAGATGAATATTAATTGTAGAACATGCACAATAACTTTTAGAATGTGCTCAACAACTTTTAGAATGTGCACAACATTTCAGCAGGTACTGATTTCTATACATAATCACTCCAAACCATATACTATAAAAGGTATATCCTGCATCATATAGAAACATAGAATTTGACGCAGATAAGGACCACTTGGCCCACCTAGTCTGCCCATTTTCCTACCTAACAGATAAGCTGCAGATCCCAGTTAACCAACAGCTTACTTCCTCCTACCCCTCACTAGGACTGCCTTATGTCTGTCCCATGCATTCTTAAATCCCTCACTGTTCTTGACTCCACAACCTCCTCAGAGAGACTGTTCCATGCATCCACAACCCTCTCTGTGATAAAATACTTCCTCACATTACCTCTGAGCCATCCCCATCTTCAAATTGTGCCCCTTGTTCTTGCACATCTCTTTTCTGAAAGATGCCACCCTCTTTGACTTTGTTGACTCCCTTGAGATACTTAAAAGTTTCTATCACGTCCCCTCTCTCTCCCTCCTTTCCTCAAGGGTATGCATATTAACCTCCTTTAGTCTTTCTTCATATGTCTTCTGGTGCAAACCCTGCACCATTTTGGTGGCCCTCCTCTGGACAGCCTCCACTCTGTCCATGTCTTTGCGGAGATGGGGTCTCCAGAACTGCACACAGTACTCCAGATGGGGTCTCACCAACTGTCTGTACAGAGGGATAACAACTTCCTGTTTTCTACTATTGATGCCTCTCCCTATGCATCCCAATATCCCCCCAGCCTTCCTTACTGCCTTCTCACATTGCTTGCCCACCTTAAGGTCATCTGATATAATTACCCCCAGGTCCCTTTCCATTTTTACTGTTGTCAGTATCTCACCCCCTATTGTGTACTCTCCCCCTAGGTTTTTGTTTCCCAGGTGCATTACCTTGCACTTCTTTGCATTTAATCTGAGCTGCCATTCATTTGTCCATTCCTCCAACCTTGCCAAGTCCCTTCTCACCCTTTCCATTCCATTTTGTGTATCAACCTTGTTGCAGATCTTTGTGTCGTCTGCAAAGAGACATACTTTTCCTTCCAGTTCCTCTGCAATTTCACTTATAAAGACATTAAAAAGGACCGGTCCCAGTACTGAACCCTGTGGTACCCCGCTAGTAACCCTCCTTTCTTCACTGTGGACTCCATTTACTACTACCCTTTGCGTCCTGTTGTCTAGCCAATTTTTTATCCAGGCTACCACCTTGAGACCCACTCCAAAGCTGGCTAACTTGTGTATTATTCTTTTGTGTGGGACTGTATCAAATGCCTTGCTAAAATCTAGGTAGGCCATGTCCACAGCCCCTCCCTGGTCTACTACTTTGGTCACCCAGTCAAAGAAATCTATTAGATTCATCTGACATGACCTTCCCATCATGAATCCATGCTGCCTTGGGTCCCGTGCCCCACTGGCCTCTAGGTACTCCACAATTCTTTCCATCAGAAGTGATTCCATCATTTTCCCTACCACTGAGGTCAAACTAACTGGTCTGTAGTTTCCTGCCTCTATCCTGCTCCCACTTTTGTGAAGAGGAATCACATCTGCCCTCCTCCAGTCCTCAGGTACCACCCCGTCCTCCCATGATTTGTTAAAGAGAGTAGTCAGCGTGTCACTAGTTCTAACCTTAGTTCTTTTAGAATTCTTGGGTGAATCCCATCAGACCCCATTGCTTTGTCCAATTTCAATTTTATTAGTTCTTTCAGAACCCTTTCTTTTGTAAATGGACTGGTATCGACCCCCGTCCTCAGAGTGTTTCTCTTGTTTGGTTTAGGTACCTCTCCCTCCTCTTCCTTTGTGAATACTGAGGAGAAATATTCATTCAGTATCCCTGATTTTTCACTGTCACCCTCTACCCACATTCCCTCCCCTTTATTAAGCCTCAGTATCCCTCCTTTGGTCTTTCTTGGCTCCCTAATGTACCTATAAAGGTCATATCCCCTTCTTAACAGAGTTGGCTATCCTTTCCTCGGTTTGGGCCTTTGCTATTCTGACTGCCTTCCCAGTCTCTTTCTGCTCTAACTGATGAAGTTTTCTCCCTGCTCCTTCTGTGTTTCCTTATATTTCCTGAATGCTATCCTTTTCTCCTTAACTTTCCCTGCCTCCTCTTTTGAGAACCATAGCAGTTTTTTCCTTCATTGTGTTTTGCTGATTTGCTTTACACAAAGGCTTGTTGCCTCTGTGATGGCTGTTTTGATTACTCCCCATTGTTCCTCCACCCCTCCTTCTTGCCTGTTTGCTAGTGCTTTTCTTAGGCACTCTCTCATTTTCCCAAAGTCAGCCCTCCTAAAGTCCAATACTCTTGCTTTTGTATGGCTTGATTGTATGGCTGTGTTTATCATGAACCACACTAGTGGTCGCTTGTTCCCAGATGGCTACCCACTTCTAAATCTGAGATTCTTTCTCCATCTCCATTTGAGAGTACCAGGTCTAAGATTGCTCCCTTGCGAGTGGGTTCCAATATTAGCTGTCTGAGGCATGCCCCCTGTAGGGCATCAAGAATGACCCTGCTCTTGGATGTGCCTGCAGCAAAGGTGCTGTAGTTAACATCAGGCATATTCAGGTCCCCCATCAACAATATCTCCCCTTTTTCTGCCATTCCAAGGAAGCCTTCTATCATTTCCTTGTCCAGTCCCTCCCCCTGAGATGGGGTCTGTATACAACCCTCATGTGGATTGTGGAGCCATTTCCTGTCTCCAGGGTGACCCAGAGTGTCTCATCTGCTCCCTGTTTACTCTTTAGTTCTGTTGCTTTGTTCCTTCTTTACATAGAGAGCTATCCTCCTCCTCTTTACCCTCCTGTCCCTCCTGTAGATTGTGTATCCTGGTATGTTGACATCCCAGTCGTGGTTCTCTTGTACCATGTTTCATGAAAGCCACAATATCCAGGCAATCTTCTTCCATCAAGGCCACCAGTTCAGGAGCTTGTTACATAGAATATGGGCATTGGTACTCATCTCCGCTTTTGATGTGCTATTTATTGTTTCTTTCTAATGCATCTTTGACTGGCCTAACATGACTACCCCATTTCATGGTTGAATTTCATAATGAGAAAAACATTTTTACATATTTCCTCAGTCTGAGGGTGCTTTTGTTTCTAATTTAAACTAACCAGGTTTCTATTGTCCTAGGGGCACAGTATTAACATTCAAATAATGAATTCTGAGCTGACTTATTGTTTAATAATTAATGTGTGCATGCTGTTCCCTATAATTGCTTTCTTGATAGGTTTAATGAATTTATGTTTGACCTACAGTATGTAAAACCAAATCTAATAACATCAGAAACCATATGAAACATTGCTTTGAACAACATTTTCTTTTACATTTATGGTGAATGTTATGGCCTTGTGAGGTTATGTTGTGGGTAATGAAAGATTTCAGGCAGAGGTCTGTCCAATTTTTTGGTAATCTGCCTTATGGCTTATTAGGCTATACCATTCTGAAGTGCTGAGTGAACAAAATGCCAAGAGGATGAAACAACTTTTAGCATTGTATCATGATATTGGTATAAGTGTAATGAAACCAACATGTCTTGGAGTAGAATTCCAAAGTGCCAACTAACATATACCATCCTCCTCCTTCTATAAAGATGCGTTATCTTCCAATAAAGTACGTAAAGAATGGCCATTCATTTATTACAGCAATCTACAGTATGTGATCCTGCTTGAGAATGATGATGTTTTTCAACCTACATGATTTATTTATTTGCCCTTGTCTTTCATTAGGGCTGTGGGCAAAGCCTACAGCCCTATTGGGATCGGATTGCAGCTCTAAAAACAGCTGATCATGGAACTCCATTTTTTTGACATTCGGAAGTATTCCTCCACAGCTGTAAAATGTTGCACTCCCCCTCTGATTGTTGTTATTTTCTACTCTATCTTAAATTCATCTGAAGGAAGGGGAGATGCTACTGTATTGTACCTCTGCACATCTCAGGATATAAACAAAATAAACCTTTGGAAACTGCTGTTTCTAGCCCTTCAATTGAACCTTTGCAGGGCTGTAGATTGAGCATTTGTCCAGCTCAGTCTAATAGATTTATTCTATTTCTTTCAGCAACCTAGGGGCTAACTCATTATCTATTGTACTGGAATTTATTGAAGCTCTGAAACAGTCAGGCAGACTACAGTGTCAGATTACAGACAGTCCAGCTGCAGCTTTGTTCTACAACTCTCTCACCCCTTACTGACAAACTTAAGTGTTTACCCTTGTTCCTATGGGCATTTATTGGGCTCTGAGACAAATTTCTTCAGTTTTTTTTTTCTAATTTTCTATTTAGCCTTTGTATATTTGCTATCCAGTGCTAGTGAAAGGTGGGACTTACAACATCTCTGTTTATCCACAGAATTGGGTTCGCTGCTGACTTTTCTTCTCAATGCTCATACAAGGTACAGTTGAGATAGCACTAAATGGTAAACTAAAGCTCTTTGTTTATCCACAGGACAGGTACTGTGCAGCCCCCCACTCTCCCACTGTGATGAATTTAGTGCTGGTAAAAGTAGATAACGCCTCAGTTTTTCCTCAGGTACAGTACCATGTGGGCAGACTCAGTGCAAACTTACCCACACTGTGATGGATTTAGTGCTGGTAAGAGGTAAGGGACTGACACCACTTGGGCTTTAAACCCTTGGATAATCCACAGAGATAACTGCAGTGTGGGGCAGGGTAAGTGCTTGGTTTCCACACTGTCTGCATTTAGTCCTGGTGAATGGTGAGACTGCCAGAATTGGGGACTATATCATTTTGTTTATCTACAGTGACAGGTGCAGTCGTGACTGGTGAACAGTAAGGGAATGGCACCATTGGAGACTGATATATTGATGTTTTGGTTTGTCCTAACTGCCCACTAAGTTATTTACATTTTTGTTATGTAGTACTGCTGCTTTAAGTTATGAGGCTATGTTGAATTTTGCAAATGCAGGCTCAAATTTGGTACTATTCAATATTTTACTGCAAATTTTGAACATAAGTATTTCGTTACAGCAACTTATGAATGTGACAGCTGCCATTTTTCAACTCATGCCCAAAATGTATGTTTGCAGCCTAAAAGTTGATTTTTCAGTCCCTGCATGACATCGTCTTTAGGCCAGGAGTTGAACATTTTCTCTGCCCTACTTTGTGAGGCAGCATCATAACAAGGCTTTTTTGAAATATTGGTGTAAAAATATAAAAAAAAAATTGTTTTCCATATTTTTAACCCAGATACCCCACCTGTGGCCCTATTGGCTCTGGCCAGAAATACAGCTTATAATGCAACCTTCAATTGGACATTTGAAAGTATCCTTCTGAATGCCCAATGGTGCTTGAAACCCTCTGCCATGATTGGCCACTAGGGAATAAGAGCCGTGTGTGTGTGTGTGTGTGTGTGTGTGTGTGTAAGCACGCTGCTGTGTAACATCTCTGCTCCACGTCTTGCCAGTGTCTGGCAAGTGCATCCTGATCTTTTGAAAGCTGCAGTCTGTCCAGCTCAAATATATTCATTCTAGTTCTTTCAGCAACCTAGGGGTTAACTCATTATTTCCTTGGATACTAAGCTGTAACTCTGCAAGCGTGCTGCTGTGTAACATGTCTGTTCCATGACTTGCCAGTGTCTCCCAAGTGCATCCTGAACTTTTGAAGAGCAAGGCACCTCCAGAGGTTGAGACCTATGCTTTCCCTTTCTGAAGTCAGTTCTTGTGAGATAACAGAATTGAAATTGAAAAAGGAATACTTTCAGGAAATAGTTTGTAGTGCAATATGTGCTATGCCAAGACTTTTCAAAAAAGGCCTATGTCGCCAAAACACAGTATGAGTACAGTGCCCTCCTCCAGTCCTCTGGAGCCACCCAAGTTTCCATTGATCTGTTCACTCAAAGTAAGTCACAGTTTAAAGAGTTAGTGTACTGCCTACATCTAATATTAGATTTTAAAAGCAGCCAACCATTACCTTTTATATCTGAGGTACTTTTTCTTTTCCATTTCTCTAATTAGAAGATAGTTTACCTGATGTTAGTATGTGTGATCTGTGTAACAGTCTCCCACTACATCATCAGCATTAATACCTCACTGACTGTGACATTACTGCTGCTTAGGAACAGCAATTCAGTGACTACCAGGTCATTCATCTGTGATGTCACTGTCAGTGAGATCACAAAACCGATGATGTAGTGTGGGGTAGTAGAGCTAGATATGTCAGCTGCCAGGCTATAATGGAGCTTGAAACCCTACACCTTGATTGGCCACTAGGAAATAAGAGCCGTGTGAGTGTGAGTGAGTGTGTGTGTGTGTGTGTGTGTGTGTGTGTGTGTGTGTGTGTGTGTAAAGCACACTGCTGTTTAACATCTTTGCTGCCTTTGACTCGACCACACTCTGGAAGCACGCTGCTGTGTAACATCTCTGCTCTACAGCTTGCCAGTGTCTGGCAAGTGTATCCTGAACTTTTGAAAGCTGTGGTCTGTCCAGCTCAAATAGATTCATTCTAGTTCCTTCAGCAGCCCAGGGGTTAACTCATTATCTCCTTGGCCATTGAGCTGTAACTCTGCAAGCATGCTGCTGTGTAACATCTCTGCTCCACAGCTTGCCAGTGTCTCGCAAATGCATCCTGAACTTTTGAAGAGTAAGGCACCTCCGGAAGTTCAGACCTATTCTCTTCCTTTTTGAAATCAGTTCTTGTGAGAGAACAGAATTGAAATTGAAAAAGATGAATACTTTCAGGAAATAGTTTGTACTGCAGTATGTGCTATGCAAAGATATTAAAAAAAGGTCTATGTGGCCCAAACACAATACGGTTACAGTACCCTCCTCCAGTCCTCTGGAGCCACCCAAGTTTCCATTGATCTGTTCACTCATAGTAAGTCTTAGTTTAAAGAGCTAGTCTACTGCCTACATCTAATATTAGATTTTAAAAGCAGCCAACTGTTACCTTTTATATCTGAGATACTTTTTATTTTCCCTTTCTTTGATTAGAAGATTGTTTACCTGATGTTAATAGGTGTGATCTGTGTAACAGCCCCCACTACATCATCAGCATCAAGACCTCACTGACTGTGACATCACTGCTGCTTAGGAACAGCAATTCAGTGACTGCCAGGTCATCCATCTGTGATGTCACGGTCAGTGAGATCACAAAGCCGATGATGTAGTGTGAGGCAATAGAGCTAGATATGTCAGCTGCCAGGCCAAGAGCTGTTCCACATATCCAGCACAATATTATCACATAGAAGACTTTTCTGATGATCGAAAGGAAAATGAAAAATACTTCAGAAATAAAGTTACAACTGACTGCTACTTAAAATTGGCATTACTTTCCTGTCTGCCTGTTTTGGTTCCAATAGCTCTTTAAAATATATTAATTTGGAAGGCTTGCACTGGGTGAACCCCTAACCTTTTTCTCCTGCACCCAGCCACCAAATCAATTTGATCTGTACACCTTCTACTTTGCTTACCTCTGACAGAGACTTTGTTTGCAGCAAACAACACCTCCCCACCCCCAACCCAATCCTCCTGGAAAGCCACCCTACTAACAAAAGTAAAAATCCAGGCTAACTGAATTGTCACCAGGGGTCTGTTTCAAGAACCAGTTTCCCCAAGTGTGTGGTGTGTGTGTGTGTGGGGGGGGGGGATGCGTTGGAAGCAAACAGCATGATAACAAACTAGCAAAGCAAGTAAATTAGCCACTGCTGTGGGTGGTTCAGCAAACAAAGTACTTAGCTGAGCTAGGTGTTAAGGGTAACCTTAAGAAAAGTTAAGTTAAAGTAAGTTTAGAGCAGTGGTTTAAGGCTCTGAGTTGCAAATCTGGAGACCTGGGTTTGAATTCCACAACCCCCACTTGCATACTGTGTGATTAACATCCTTGTGCTCCCAGGTCACATCTGTAAACAAGCTTCAGCTTAATGTGTCTCTCCTGGTTAAAACAAAATAGCAGCAGACGCATCTTGGGCAGATCTTTTTGAAAATAGTTGGCTAGTGGGCTTAAACAAGCAAAGCAACAAATGACAAACTCATCTGTGTGCTAAGATATGCAAAGTGTCAGCAGCTGGCACTGGATTTGTTGGAGCAAACAGCTAGGGCCAGGTCTGTGTGAGGTGGGAGGAGAACATTATAAAAAGCTGAACCAGTGGCATGGTAGTAGAGTTTAAATTATTTAGTCACCCCTGAAGACAGCCAGGTGGCAATGGCACATTGTTACACAGGTGCATGGGGCTCAGGGAGCAGCAAGGAGATGCAAAAAGAGATACAGACAGCAGAGCAAACATTAAACAACAGTTACAACAAAAAAACACTCTGAAAGAAGAGGATGCTTTATTCTCAGCTGGAGTTTGGGGTGGAGGTAGGTTTCTCATTTCAGACACTTCTCTACTCATTGCCTGATGGCTTAGTCAGTGTCTCTCCTTAGTTTCTGTGCTCTACAGGGTGCCTTGCCTTGTCATTCAGTCTTTCCCTGGATGTGTTTATCCACTGGCTGGTTTCTTTCCTTCAACCAGCAGCGAGCACTACGACTAACATACAGACACAAAACCACACAGCCAATAAACAAATCAGCTGCTCCCCTAGACTACACATATCTCAGCAACTAGAAATAAACACACACACACACGCACACTTCACTGCACACACAACAGCTGCACATACCCTGCAGGAAGTCAAACTTGTCAGTCTCAAGACACAGAGACAAAGCAGTCCCAAACTAGATAAGTGCAACAATGCAACCTGCACCAACATTTTGTAAGATGAATCTCTGCGTTACAAAATTATGCAGTGGTTTTGAAAGACAATAAGTTACTAGGTGTGGACACCACTATGCCAGAGACCTTTATCGCCCCAATGACAATCAACAAAAAGGCTGCAGAGAAGAGTAAGAGTTCATACCACCTCTCCTCCCCCAAGTCTAACCACTCAACTTCATGCATCACTTATGGAGAAGAATTTTAACATGATACAAATAAATAAGAACTGGCTTGCTTAGAATAAGAAAGAGATAACAAAAGAAACTCTAATCATAGTTACATTTAGCAACAAGATGATGCATAGCACTGTGATGAAGTATATTTTCTCAGCTAAGCTCCTGCTTTGAAAACTAGCCACCCTTCTCTGTTTACAACCACCTTATGTTCCCATGCACTTCCTTCCTCTGATGTTGTAAAACCTGGCTGCATTCCTCTCTCCTGGGATTTCTTTAACCCTCTTTTTGCCAGAAAACTTGCTTCCCTCTCACAGGACTAGTAGAGCTGCATACACACACACATACCAGACTGACTGTGAGTCCATCCCGTGTAGCTTGTAAATCCCAGAAACTGAAAGCAAGAAGCTGTAAATTGCCTCAGTTGTGCTAAACAGCCTCTGTCTGGTGTGGCAGCTTCCCTGGGGTCACATTTTGACAGACTATAAAAATGAATTTACCAGTTGGTGTTTGGACTGGCGATAGTATTCTTTGACTCGGCAGTCATGAGAGAGACTAGTTTCATCACTGAGTGATCTCTCTCTCAGCATGACACTGCAACTCCTTCTCGCTGACCACACTACAAGGCCAACTTGCTGTAGCAGAAGAGATGAATGACAAATCATACTTACCAGCAGCAAGAGACTCACTCGGAGTATAAGCACAAGAATCTCAGCACTGCTCTTGGGACAAGTTTTGGACTGCCCATCACCTTTCAGGATCAATTCAGAAATGACAGTGCCACTGTTCATGAGGTGGGTCCCAAAAAGCCCATGTTAAAAATTTGATGAAAAAGTTCAAAAAAATGACTGCATTATGCGCATGCGTTGCTCAGTTTCTATGCACGCTCCTAACTTCACCAATTTTCCATATTTTCACTCCACATTTTCAGCATTGCCATTTTTGCACACCTATTTCAAAATTGTAGAGCTGTCATTTTCCACAACCTGCCTAAAATATGTTTTCGCACTTGTGGCACAGTATAGCGGGTTCGCTCTGTGAAATCACCTTTCAGGACAAGTGAACAAAATGACATTGGCACTCTTCATGAGGAGGGGTCCCAAAAAGGTCATGTTGAAAATTTGATGCAATACCTCCAAATAATGGTCAAGTTACACCCGGTCATTGCATAATTTCTACGCACATTTATAACTTTAGTCATTTGGTAGCTTTTCACAGCCCTATTGGCTCTGGCTACAGTTTGTTTTTTAACCTAACAAATCAAAGGACCAATGGTACTGAAAGGCGCCAAACAAGAATTCCTTAAAGATCAATGGCAATTATTTAATTTATTTTCCCACTTACTGTAGCATTTCTTGTACACTTACTGCTATAAAATATGACTTCTGATAATAAACTTGTTAGTCTATTGTCTTTTTTTCTCATATTACAATGCCCTTTCATTTTCCTTCTTGTCTGCAGACACTCAGCTGGTTCAATCCCTTTTCGCTGAGACCACTCCATTTGACTCAGTCAGTGATGTCAAACAAGGAGTGACGTTAACTGAGTCAGCTTGTGCTGACCCTTGAGAATCTAACTATTGCAGACTGCATGCACTGTTCTTGTAATTTTTTTTTTGTTTGGTGTCTTGTCTTGTTTTTTTATCTGTCTGTTAAAGGGACAAAGTCAAGCTCATTCTGATAGAAATTTGTTACTGCCTTTTTAAAAAAATAATGAATACTGTTATTACAAATATGTGTTTGTGCTTTTTTTTCAAAACTAGTCTCTATTCACATGGTTTGAACTCAAAAATGCATTCACCATCATACTAATGTTATCACACCGCTAGAGAAATAGGGCTCGATTCACAAAGCAAAATGGGACTAAGTCCCACTCCGCAACTCCAGCTGCAGACCAAAATCTCAGCAGCTGCAGAAATTGGTATTCACATCCATGACAGCAGCAGAAGGATATTACAGTTGATCCCACTGGTCATAACATATTTCCACAGCTGCAGGGATTTCTATTGAAACACCACCCACAAGTTACCATAAATCACTGTAAACTATGGCCCAGATATTCAAACTGCCCAGCTGTGGCGCAAGCTTGGGTGCAGCGCAACTTGGCTGCGCAGGGGTGTGGACTGGGAGATATTCAACTGAGCTGCACCATGGCACAGCATTGTTGAATATCACACCCTGACCACCCATGGTGTGCATGGTGCAGTGGCACTGCACCAGTGCAAGTGGCCAGAGTGGAGCATGGGGATGCGCTAGCGCAAGTTCCATTTCGCTATGCACAGCAACTGTGATATTCAAAACTTGACATGAAAATGGGGCCATAATGTATGCAAGGCACAAATGGGGCCATTTGCATGTCATTATGGCCCCCTTTGCATGCAGGTGTGCCGATTTCCTGATGACTTGCACCTGGCACCCTGCCAGGCAGCAGCCATCGGGGACCAACACCCCCTGCAGCTGGCAATGTGCTCCACAGCCCGATCGCGGGCTGCAGTGAAAAAAGGAAAAACATAAATCCCTGGTGGTCCAGTGGACCTGCCCGCCCAATCATGGGCTGAGTAAATTAAGAAAATCCCTATCATACCTGGTGGTCCAGTGGACCACTGTCTGCCCGATTGCGGGCATTTGTAAAAAAAAAGAAGACTTCTGTACAATATCCCTGGTGGTCCAGTGGACTGCTGTCTGCCCAATCGCGGGCATTTGTAAAAAAAAAAGACTTCTGTCCAATATCCCTGGTGGTCCAGTGGACTGCTGTCTGCCCAATTGTGGGCATTTGTAAAAAAAAAAAGACTTCTGTCCAATATCACTGCTCTGGAATGTGTAGTACAGTATGGGCTGCACACCCATTGGCTCACACTGTGGACCAATGCGCATACAGCCCTACCGACGGTGTCAGTCGGCGGGCGGCAGGTGGGTAGGGTTCTGCCACCCGCCGGCTGACCGGGGGGGAGCGGATGGTGGGTCCAGTGGGCAGGTGGGGGGTACTGCTAACTGCTAGACCACCAGGAATTTTGGACATTTTTTTTTACAAATGCCCGATCGAGCAGATAAGCGTCCACTGGACCACCAGATATTGACAGAAGTCTTCTTTTACAAATGCCTGCTGTCCGGGCATGGGGGATGCCGCCTGGTGCAGCTGGAGTGGATGGCCACCACAGGTGGCAGCTGCCGTGTTGCGCCCTGCAGCGGCAGCTCACCTGTGGGTGGCCATCCATTGTTCCTTTTTTTGGATCAACTTTGTGCTGGCTCAGGTAGGGGTTGCACATGCATGGCTCTGCACATCCCGGGCTGAATATTGGGCTGTGCAGGTTACGCATGGACACGCTCCACCTACCTGCACCTGCATACATTACTGATGCTCTCTGGTGCATCGGGATTTGTGCCGCGCACTTTTCCTATTTGAATATCATGCCGGGGTGCATCAGTGGGTTGCGCATGGCGCAAAACTGTTGTGCCATGCACAACCCTTTTGAATAGTTGGGCCTATGTCTAAAAAAATTGCACCTTGCACTGCAGGATTTGTACCTGCACTTCCACTAAGGGGAAAAGGAAGAGGAAACTCTTATGATAGTCCAAGGAGGTAGCAGAGAAAGTGAAAGCCAAAAAGATTTCATTCAAGCAATACAAAAAGACACAGGCAGAAGGGGATAGGGAGAGATACCAGGAGAATCAAAGGGAAGCAGGAAAGGCAGTAAGGGAAGCCAAAGCTCAGACAGAGGAGCACATTGCAAAAACAGTGATTGAAGGGGGCAAAACTTTTACAGGCATGTAAGTGAAAAAAGGAAGGCAAAGGGAGGGATAATGAGGCTAAAGAGTGAGTACGAGAGTAGTGTTGAGGATGATAACAGTAAAACAGACATACTGAACAGATAGTTCCGCTCAGTCTTTACATTAGAAGGGATGGGTAGTGGGCTAGGAGGGAGTACGATGGTGGGGAAGGGCACAGAAATGGATACAAGTCCCTTTCCATGGGAAAGGGTCCTAAAGGAACTGGAAGGAATAAGAGTCAATAAAGCTATGGGCCCAGATGGCTGGACCCCAGGGTGCTAAGGGAGCTCAGAGAAGTGGTGGCTGAACCTTTGGTGACCCTGTTTAGCTGATCACTGGAAACAGGTGAGGTGCCCAAAGACTGGAGAACAGCTGATATAGTCCCCTTATACAAGAGTGGGAACAGAGAGGAAATAGGAAACTACAGACTGGTCAGCCTCACCTCAGTAGTGGGAAAGATTATGGATGCACTACTAAAGGATAGATTAGTGGAACACCTTCGGCCAACGGTCTACAAGACCCAAGGTAGTATGGTTTTACTGAAGGGAGGCTGTGCCAGACTATCCTCCTTGAATTTTTTGATTGGGTGATAAGGGAGGTGGAATGGGGGGGGCAATGGAGTGGCCTATCTAAACATCAGTAAGGCTTTTGACACTGTGTCCCATAGGAGGCTGTTAAACAAGTCTGACAATATGGGTGTGGGTAGGATGATAGTGCAGTGGGTGGGAAATTGGCTGGATGGCAGGACACAGAAGGTGGTGGTGGTAAAATTGCTGTCACTCTGCAGAGGGAAGGATGACCAGTGGAGTGCCACAGGGATCAGTGCTGGGTCTGGTCCTCTTCAATATATTTATCAGTGACATTACAGATAACATAGAAGGGAGAATGTCCCTGTTTGCTAATGACACAAAACTCTGTAACAGAGTGGACACGCTGGAGAGTGAAAAGAATGAGGAGAGACCTGCAGAAGCATGAGGAATGGTCAAGGGTGTGAAAGTTGAGATTTAATGCAAAAAAAGTGCAGAATAATGCACATGGGGCACAAAATCCCTGAAACAACATATCAGCTGTTGGGTGGGGTGGGGAATATAGCATGCTCCAAGCAGGAAAGGAACCTGGGATTATCATCTCTGATGATCTAAAGGTTGGGACTTAGTGTGACAAGGTGTGAGTAAAGCAAATAGGATGCTGGGATGCACAGGCAGGGGCATCACCAGCAGGAAAAGGGAGGTCATAATTCCACTGTACAAGACATTAGTGAGGCCACACCTGGAGTACAGTGTCCAGTTCTGGAGCTCTTACCTACATTAGGCTATAGATATCATGGAGATAGTTCAAAGGAGGGTAACCAAGGTGGTACAGGGTTTGCATCACAAGTCCTACAAGGACAGGCTGAAGGACTTGAATATGTACTCCCTGGAGGAGAAGAAGGAGAGTGGGAATATGACAGAGACATACAAGTACCTCACGGGGAGGAACAAGGTGCAGGTAAACACTATTTTTCAGAGGAAGAGATGTTCCAGGACTAGGGGTCATGGGATGAAATTGGAGGGAGGGAAGTTCAGAGGTAACATGAGGAATATTTCTTCACGGAAAGGGTGGTGGACAATGGAATTCCCTGCCAGAGGAGGTGATGGGGACTGAAATGATTACAAGATTCAAGAATGTATGGGATAGGCATCAGGCAATCCTAACAGTTGGGGGAAGGGGACAACCCAGCTCAAGAGAAGCTTGAAGAAGCAAAATTACATGCACAATTGGGCAGACTAGGTGGGCTAAAGGCCCTTATCTGCCATCAGTATCTATGCATCTATGTGTCTAAACCAGCTCTACCTTTGACAATACCGCAGTTTCAGGAAAAACTTGCTCTGCAAGTGGCAACCCACTGGCTCTGGGCTTTTTCCCACAGCTGCAGGAGTTTCCAGGGTTTTGTGAATCTGGCCCATAATGTTTACATTTGTACCAATGCAGCACTCATGTCCTGTTGCTCTATTGTAACACATGCGTGTTCCCAATCAAGTTTACTACCTTCACAGTAGAATGTACTGTCAGCTTGCGATGTCAAAGAAACCCACACTACAAACAAGTTTTAGAAACTGAGGTACAGTGTTGTGTAGCCTGCTTCCACTGGATGACTTGTGTGTTCTTTGAAAAATGTGTATGAATAATTACATTATTTTGAGGGCAATTTCTCACATGTATTTCAGCAGGAGATTTTTGTCTTTGATTAATGTTGTCATGGAACATGAACACACTGCATCGGTAATGTTGCTATTAGAGCAGTCAGTCTAGCATTTACCAGCACAGTTGTTTCCAAACCCCCCACTTCCCCTCTCCAAACAATTTCTGGTGGACAGGGTGCCCAGTCTCGTCAGCAGTACCAGTTACACCCCAACCCATGGTTGTCTGTCTCTGAGGCTTTCTATCTTGCAATTACATAAATTTCACTTAAAAACACCCACCTTTTACCACTCACTCTGTACCATGTCACCCCCCACCCTCCTCACACACAAGTAGTGCTCACCTCAGTCCCTTGTAGTGACTCCTCTTGTCCCTTGAAGTCATATTGTCACTGTCCCTCAAAGAGCTGTGTTTCTGTAATGGCTGATTGCATTGTAATGTGGGAGAGGGGGTGGTTACGTTCATGTAATTTAGCAATGTTACACACTGCACCAGAAAAGAATACTAGATAATACAACCAGTGAAGATGAAAACAATCCATGTGTACATATTTGAAATAAATTAGACTTAGACATCACAACTTGAATTTATGTTCAGTTTTTAATTTTTTCCCCCAATAAATTTTCACAGTCCATTGAGGAAAACCATAGGTCAGGTGCTCTGGAGGGAGTCTTACAAGACGTTACACAACCATGTGAAAATGTTTCAATCTAGGTATGTCTGACAATATTTGACATTGCATAATGCCACTTATATATGATAACGCTAATAAATATTACTTTCATTAAGCTGAGCTAGACTAGTAAATAAAACAACTTGACCATTATACCAACTTCAGAAGTGTAAAGTAAGTGGCCATGCTCAGATGACAGATGTCATGCTCTCAGGTAGGGAAATGGGCAGACTAGGTGGGCCAAGTGGTCCTTATCTGCCATCAGATTCTGTTTCTATGTTTCAATGTTCTCATCTACTCAGCCTAATTCACACAGAACATGTGCTCTTAGAGTATAGACACTAAATTAAATTATAATGGGGAAAGAAAGGTATAGATACTAAATAACATTACAGAGGGAAAGAGGGCTAAAATGAAGCTTTTGTATAAGTGCTGCACCAACTGATACTGTCAGAAAGGGAATGCGTGCAGTATATGGCTGCTTACCTGGACTGCAGCTGTTGCTTTGTCATACAAAATGATTCACTAGAAATAACGCTGTCCCTTTCAATATCCTTCATATTTTGCAAGCAACTCTGATAGTTCAGTGTTAGCTTGTCTACAGTTTCATATTCAGTACTGGAAAAACTCACTAACAAGTTTATTTTGCTATTACATTTTTACATCACATATGGCCCAATATTTAAAACTTTGGCAAGGGCCAAAATTTGCACTGCCTGATGTGCTAAATTAGCTCACATCCAACTGCATGCTATATTCAAAGGAATAGCCCAGATGCAAAACCTTTTGAATATAGCTGGCAAACAAGGCAGAGAGTGCAGTGCAAAAGTTGTCTGTCAAAGAAGACAGCTCTGAATATAGCAACTGGGCAATGCAAACTGCAACAACAGCTCAGTGCACACACAGGTGGAGTAAGGTAAGATTGAACTATATGGCCAATGTGGGTTCTAGAAAAGAAGTGGTGCACAACAACTGCAAACAACAGCGCAGGCCAAACACTGTAGAACCATGCTATGGTTCTCACAGGTCTGCCTGCGGCAAACTTGTTTGCCCAGAGGTAATACGTTTGCCTGATACAAACACATTTGCCCAGGGCAAAATGTTGTTATATTCAAAATTCCTATGCAAATTAGCCTACTTAGGCAATCCAAGGACAAACAGTCACATTAGCATCTCATTACATCCTGCTTTGCATGCATTACCATGTAGATTGCCCAGCACTATTTCTTGGTGCACACAGCTCCACCTGTATGACATCCTGGAAGTACAGGTCAATGGCTGCAGGCTGGGTTTGCATACAGCACCACTTGTATATCAGCCTGGAACAACAGGATGGGTAACTGCAGGCTGGGTGTGGACATAGCAGCGCAGACTATCGTGGCCCAGGGAACTAGCACCAGAGGAATGAGTGGTTGTGTTGCATGCCATAGACATATTGTTGTTCCTGCTACAGTGTGTGTCAGATGGTACAGTACCATAATAGCCAGTATTGGGAGAGACAGCAATGCCTACAGTGTCAGTCAACAGTGACATGCACAGCTAGCAGGTGAGTTCTGACAGTGGACACCACAGTCATACTGTCCTGTGACCCACATATACTGCACCTGTGGCATGGGATTCCCACACTAACACACACACATGACTGGCTGTGTATGATGGGGAGCCTGGACAGGTGTGTGTTATGTTCCCCGGGGGAGGGGCAGACACATACCATCATAAAGGCACACTGATGTCAGGGGCATTTCTGTCACTGGCACATGTGCACTGTGTAGTTGGCATCACCCATGTGGCAGCACCTACATTGTGGTTCAGCCTGGCCACCTGTACACCCTCCGCTCAGCACCCTCCATTTCCCCAGTGCTGCATGTGTCTACTGGATTGTGGTGGTGTACCCCTGTGGGGGACTGGAGGTGTGTGCAGCACGGACACACTGACGAGGTGTTCACTGGGCACTGGGGTACCCACACATGCCTGGCAGAGTTGTGACCAGTGGCAGATGATTGTGACATGGGTGATGCTATCTGTGTGCAGCATGTCTCTTCCATGGAACATGGAGTGGCCCAGGGTGGCTGTCTGTCCTCTCTGCCTCCTCATTGGCTACAGTTCTCAGGTGCACCATGCTGCTGTTGTTTTTTCATACAGCCTTGTAATCTGTTGCTACTGTGTCCATACCCCCATCCTGATTTTGCCTGGAGTTAAGACTACCTTTTTATAGGTGGTAGTTTGTGCTGCACTACATGTCGCACTAACACATGTTGCAAGTTGCTATGGCTTTGAATATACCATTGTGCCAGTATGCATGTTCCTGCTCCTCACTTTGCCCCATGCATACATTATCTTTTAGTGCCAGCACTAGCACATTGCACCTGTGCTGTGAATATAGGAGTCCAGCGCAATTGTGGTGCAATTCTGGCACAAATGGTTTGCGCCTGGTGCAATATTTTGAATATCTGGCCCCTGATATCATACTTCTTTTTATGGGAGAAAAAACATGAGTAGGAAAATGACAGCATGTGTGCAAATCTCCTATCTCTCATTCATTAGTCTTTGAAAAGTGATGTGCATGCATGCATACATCTGCTTGGGAGAATGTCCTCACAGTGCTCATGCCTTGAGCACCTGCTGGTACCGTAGCCTGGGACATCAGCCAGGCAAGAAAACAACAAAAGTAAACAAATGAGTTTGATTTGTAAATTAATTTTTATTCATGAAATAATACAAAGAACACACTGGAAACAGTACACAGGCATGTTTTATTAAGAAAAATATGACAGTGAAACAGAATACATGATCACACCAACATAGTTGACAGTGTCCCTTTAATACCTGTCTACCCCATCAGAACACGTGAAACAGCTGATTGCAGGTGCATGACCATTGCTTCTTTGTCAAATCCTCCTTGTTGTTTCCAAATTGTTTTTCATTCTTTCTACTTTTTTTTCTGTTACAGTATAGGCAGACTTCAGGTTTCATAGTTACAGCAGTGTGTGAGCAGCAAAATAGATGTTCAGGAACTGATAATTATGTGTGTGTTTTTTTGAATCACTAGTTGACAATGGCAATCTCAAAAGTGATACATACATGAATTATTTATTCCTACTTCCTATTTTTCTATCTTTTAACTTTTGTTCGGTCATTAAGCAATACTTAATACTCAGGCCAAGGCTATCTTATTTAAATTAAATACACATAGCTTTTACTACGAGATTCCATCTATGTTCAAACTACAGTATCAGTATCAAATTTATTAATCATTATTTATCAGTATTCATATCAGATATCAATATTTAGATCTCCAATTATCTTTGATCCTTTCCTAATTATTGTATAATATTTGTAAAAAACATATTTCTCCACTTATACTAAAGTCAATCTTATTTACAAGTTGAATTAATTCATCACTACCTGTATTGTTGCAGCTGTAGAGAACACTGAGTAAACGTTAGCTGCATTTTCAAACCACTTTTGTAAGATGATTTATTTTTATTTAGGTTTTGTAACCAGGTAATTGACTAGGCATTCAAATGCCTATTTTCAGGAACAACCTGGGAGGTTACAAACAAAACAATAGACTATGCAATGATTGTAAGTAAACAATAAGATATGAGAGGGTGTGGGTAGTAGTGTGATCACTGCATGTCCAGAGACATAATGATTGCCCCTGGAAGTGCAGTGATCACACTACTACCGACACCCTGAAGTGTCTTATTGCACTTACCATATGGCATTTTCTAATAAAAATAAGTTGTCAGACATAAAATATGCATTTTAAAAGTCACATTAGTTTATTTTTGTACATGTATCATTACACTGAGGAAAGTAGTCCCAAAACTTGGTGGGGGTAGACAACAGAATAGAATATTACTATGTGTCACATTTTCATTTGTTAGAAATGGCTGAGGAGCTTATTTCCATGAAGAAACACAATTTCTTTTTTTTTTTTTTTTACTAAATATGCTTTATTATTTTCCATAAAGAAACAGGCATCCATTATGTAGTTCATACAAAGTATTAACTGAGAATTAAGTAGAGACAGCATATAAGAAGATAAAGGAAACAGTTATTAAGCAAGGTAAAGAAACACAATTTCTAAGTGTAACTGCTTTGTATGTGGGTTATAGGATCTATTGCTTTAGTGTCTGGGCTGCTAGACTAGTATTAGCTACTGCCATTGGTAGTAGTGCCACGGGGCAGTAGCCAATCAGAGTAAAGCTTTATTCTTTACCATATGATAAAGAGGTATAACATTGGGCCAGATATTCAAAACGTAGCCCTGGGGAAAAATAAGCACTGCACAGAATGCAAAAATAGCCCAGAACCATTTGCAAACTATATTCAGAGGAATAGCCCTGGGGCTAAATCAGTTGAATAATGCATGCAAACAATGGTATGTCAACAGCGCCTTGAGTGCAGTGCAAACATAGCCCAGCAAATAAGACAACTCTGAATATAGCAACTGGGCAGTGCAAGTGAACTATGTGGCCAATCTGTGAGCTAGCAAAGAAATGGATTCACAAACACTGCAAACAACAGTGCAGACCAAATACTGCAGAACTGTGATATAGTTCTGACAGTTATGTGCAGGACAAACTCAGTTGTGCAGTGCTAACACATTTGCCCGGTGCTAATACGTTTGCCTGGCACAATATTTTGTCATATTCAAAAGTGCTATGCAAATGAGCCTACTTAGGCAATCCGTGGGCAAACAATCACATTAGCATGTCATACTAACATATTAAATACCAGCAGAATAGGCCTGATGGTCTGTTAAGTCTGCTCTGTAGCCAGCCTCCTAATGGGGGATCGCTTTTCCACCTTCCCTTGCCCCAGAGAGGGTCATCTTCAGCCTCAGTTTGCCCTTGTACCTGTTCCACCCCTTCTTGAAGCCCTCCACTGTGCCCTCCTCAACCAGACTCCTGGGCAGTGCATCCCATGGCTCCACCACTCTCTCGGTGAAGTAATGTCTCCTGCATTCCCCCATATTTTACCCCACCTCTAGCTTCCACTCATGCCCTCTGGTTGTCCACCCCTTCTTTAGTCGGAACATCTCTTTGGCTCCGCCCCTGTATATTCCTTTTACGTATTTGAAGACCCCTATTATGTCCCCCCGTCTCTCCTCTCCTCTCCTCCGGTGGGCACAGCCCCAGCTCTTCCAGCCTTTCCTCATAAGGCCTCTCACCAATGCCCTGAATCATTCTGGTTATCCTCCCCTGGACCCTCTCCAACAGTGCTACATCCTTCTTGAGGCGAGGTCTCCAGAACTGCATGCAGTACTCGAGGTGTGACCTAAGCAAAGCATCATACAGAGGGAGGATCACCTCCATCCTCCTGGATGTAATACCTCTTGCTATGCAGCCCAGTATCGTGTTTGCTTTTGCCACAGTTCTTCTGCAATTTTCAGTGTTATTCATTTTGATATTTACCACCACCCCTAGATCCCTCTTACTTGTTGTGACTTGCAGTGCAGTTCCCCTAGAGTGTACACATGGCCCGGGTTTCTGACCCCTAGATGCAGCACCCTACACTTCCCTGCATTAAACCTCAGTCCCCACCTCATTGACCACCCCTCCAGGGTATCCAGGTCCCTCTGGACTGCCTCCCTCACTTCGTCCCCTTACACCAGTGCTCCCAGTTTTGAATCATCTGCAAAGAGACTCATCCTACTCTTAACCCCCCTCCCCATATCTGAGACATAGGCATTGAACATGAGTGGCCCCAATACCAAACCTTGGGGGACTCTACTGATGACCTTCCTGGGGAAGGAGACTATCCCACCAACCACTACCCTCTGTATTGGCCCCATTAGCCAATTTTCTACCCATCTGAGTAACTACCCTCCCACCCCAGCTTTGTTAGCCCAGTGTGCGATATCGAGTCAAACACCTTACTGAAATCCAGGTATAGGATGTCCACCGGCCTATGTTGGTCCAGGGTCCCTATCACACAGTCATAAAAATCTATGATGCTGGTCTGACACGATCTCCCTGGTACGAAAAAACTATACTGTTTGTCATCCAGGTGCCCCAATCTCTCCAGCTGTCTCCCAAGCTGTCTCCCAAGCCTCTCCTTGATTATGCCCTCCATTACTTTGCCTACCACAGATGTTAGGCTGAAAGGCCTATAATTCTGCATCCCCTGTCTATATCCCTCTTTGTGGATAGGCACCACATGAGCCACATGAGCCACCCTCCAATCCTGAGGCACCCATCCTGTCTGCAGAGAGGTGTTAAAGAGTACAGCCAGTGGAGCTGTAAGCTCATCCTCCAGTTCCTTCATAACCCTTGGATGCAGCCCATCCGGCCCTGGCACCTTATCAGTTTTTAGCATCCGGAGGGCCTCCCTCACCCTATCCACTGTGATTTCTCCTCCCAGCCCACCCCTCATTCAACCACCACTCCCTCCCTCCCCTTCTGGACTTGGCCCAGCCTGAACCCCAGCCTCTTTCAGTCCTCTAGAGTCCATCTGACCTCTCGACTCTGCTGGCTCCTTCCTCCCACTCATGCTGAAGGGATCCCCACCTCCCTCTGTAAAAATAAAGGCAAAGTACTCATTTAGCACCTCTGCCTGTTCCCCTGCCTCCTGGGCCCATCCCTTCCCCATCCTAATTCTGATGATCTGTGCCCTCCATTTTCTCTTCTCCCCTATGTAGCTATAAAATCCCTTCCCCCCCATCGGATATCCCTAGCCAGGTTTTGCTCCATCCTCACCTTGGCTCCCCTCACCACTCTGGTTGCCCTCCTAGCCATCAACACATATTCACCCCTCTCCCTTCCCCCCCTAGATAGCTTAAAACATGCATAGGCAGCCTTTTTATCCCTCACCACCTCCTGCACCTCCTTTGTCCGCCAACATGGTTTGTTGGCTCTACCATGCTTACACCTTACCTTTGTACCAGACTTAGTAGCCTCCTGTACCCCTTTCTTGATGGTCTCCTACAAGCTACCAGCATCCAGGCAGTGCGGGAGGCCAGTGGCTGGGGGAGTGGAATGCTGGGATGCATCAGAAGGGGGATCACCAGTAGAAATAGGGATGTCATAGTACCCTTGTACACCCATTTAGTTAGACCGCATTAGGAGTACGGAGTCCAGTTGTGGAGGCCATACCTCAAAAAAGGATGTGGGTAGACTGCAGTGGGTTCAGAGGAGAGTGACAAAGATGGTAAAAGGGTTAAGCCACCTATCCTATGAAGTAAGGTTGAGAGATCTGAACATGTACTCCCTGGAACAGAGGAGGAAGAGAGGGGACATGATCTAGACTTTCAAGTATATTAAGGGTATAAACAGGGTGCCAGTGGAAAGCATCTTCCAGATGAAGGGTAATCAGAGGACAAGGGGGCATAGCCTGCAGCTGGAGGGGGGCAGTTCAGGGGTAACATTAAGAAATACTATTTCACAGAGAGAGTGGTGGAACAGTGGAACAAACTCCAGGAGGCAGTTATTGGAGAAGAAACCGTGGAGGGATTCAAAAGGGCATGGGACAACCACAGGGGAGTGTTAAGGGTGGATGGGGCGCAGGTCCAAGCAGATGGCTGGACAAATGGGCAGACTCGGTGGTCCTTGTCAGTCCTTTTCTGCCATCACACTTCTATGAATCTATGAAATCTATGAATCCATGTCCTGCCTATTCTCATCCAAGCTCCCCCGTAGAATCCTGCCCATGCCCACGAAGTCCACCCCCTGAAGTATACTACTACTGGATTAGTGTGGTTATCCTCTCCCCCAGATACAGAAGAAACAAGACCGTGATGTGATCGCCACCTGCCAATGGACTGCATACCTCCAGGTCCTTTATCTGGTCACTGTCTGCTAGGACAACATCCAGTATCCACCGCTCCCTAGTGGGTTCCCCCACCTGCTTGGTCAGGAAGGCATCCTGAAATACATCCATCAGAATCTGTTTCCTGATCACAGAAGATGTCATAGTGTCCCAGTCTGCCCCAGCATATTAAGGTCACCCATGACCATCACTCTACCCTTTCCCAGGTCACAGTGTCCCTTGATGTTCTCAACTAGTTTGTCGTCCAGGGCCTCTTCCATTGTGGTGAGTCTGTACACCACCCTTATTTTCAATCTTTTACCTTCTCTCATTTGCAGGGTTACCCAAATCACCTCCACTCCGCCTACAGCCTCCTCCACTCCACTAATCACTATGTCATTTTTGACTATCAGCACTACACCCCGTCCTCTTCCCTCTCCCATATCCTTCCTAAATATTTTGTATCCCTCCAAATTTAGGTCCCAATCATTTTTCTGGGTAGCCCATGTCTCAGTAATTGCTGACACATCCTCTGATCCCTTAACCATCATTGCCTGGAGCTTGGGCATTTTGTTTCCCATGCTCCTGGCACTGATAAGGACTGTCCTCCACCCCACCCTTCCCCCTTCTCTAGTCATCTTGGCTCTGCACAATCCCTAGATGCCTTTTCCTGTGCTGCTCTGGATAGAACTGCAGCACAGTCACCTGCCCTCTTATTGTGCCCTAGACCTGGTCCCTCAAGCAGCCCTCCTGGAGCCATTCTTTTACTTAACCCTCCCCCCTTTACAAATTTAAACCCCACCTCTCGACTATGAATCCAGCAAGTTTTAGTTTCAAGATCTCCTTCCCCTCCAGATTGAGGTGCTGCCTATCCCTAGCATATAACCCCTTATCCTCCCATGTATCCTCCCTAGTCCATACCCTTCTGCCCTGCACCAGTCGCTGAGCCATTGGTTGACACCACTAAGTTTATGCTTGGTCTCCCCAGGTGCCCTAGGCACTGGCAGAATCTCAGAGGAGATTGAGCTTCCTATAGAGTGGCAAACCCTGGCCAGTTCATGGAATCTCACCTGGATTTCTAGTTCACTGTTCCCCTGCAAGTCATTTGTTCCCAGATGTATTAGGAAGTCTGGGGATCCCCTGCATTCCAATACTATCACGTATAGCTGGAGTTTGGTCTTGTGTACAGATAGACCTGGGATACATTTAGCCTGGACTGGGCTGTTTTTTCCCTCCCCTGCCCTCTCCCACTGGATGCTCCTGGTCATGGAGTCACCCAGCAGAATCACCTTCACTCCCCCCCCCAACTTTGCTGGCCTGTTTTATACTGTCCATGCTCTTTCTTCTGTCATCCACCCCCAGCTTACTCCTTCCACCCTCCTCAGCCTGGGGATCTCAAGTCTGTGTGTGCCCTATCATGCTGTGTCTTCAGCCAGCAGCTCCCAGCTTGCTCCTCAGCCCCCTAACCTCCTGAGTGGCACAGGTTGTCCCCCCCAGATCTTCCCTGGACTCCCTTTCTGGGCCGGTGTCCACAGATCCCCCACCTAGCCAACCTTCTACTGCTTCCCTCCTTGCATCCCTCCCCCATCAGGTCCTGCATCCTCCACCCCCATTTGCTGTATTTCTCCCTAACCCCCCATCTCCCCCTTCCTCTCCACCTCATCCATTTTCTCCCGCCCCAAAGCTGGCCTATCTAGAGTACTCCCTACAGCACCCCTATCCTTGGCTGTCTTCTCAACCTGAATGCCTGCCCAACCCTAGTCCTTCCCTCCCACGTTGGCCTTACTCTGCTCTCCTCCATCCCTTTCCTCCCCAAGCTAGGCTCATGTCCTCCCCTCCCTTCTTTGGATCTGTCTCCCTCTCCTGCCCTCTCTCCCCCCACTTACTAGCCAAACCCCTCTATCCACCTGCTCCCCCTCCTACTAGCCTCCTCCACCTCATCTCCCAGATATAGCAGGGTGTATTGATTAGTAAGTGTAATACTTGTCCTCGATTTGATCTCCCTTCCCTCCCTCCCTCCCTCCTTGGCTCCCTCTGGCCAGCCACCTTCCTCTGAAGTGATTTACGTATGTTGCTTGTTTCAGCCCCATCACCCAGGAGTAACCATTAGATCTATGTCCACCTGTTCCCTGGGGTATGCCATTTTGACCTTGTCTACTCTCATGAGGTCCGTTCCACCGCTTCCTCCCCAACCCTCCCCTCCTGCATCCCAGCTGCCTTTTGATCCCCGACTTCATCCCTAAGACCTTCCAACTGAAAACACACTGAACACCCTCCGAACCTCCATGCCCAGTTTAATATTATTGCCACCCTGCACCCTGTACACCCAATCACCCTACCAAAGATGCCCGCTCTGGCCACCCTCAAGTCTACCCACATTTTGGGTGTGAGCAATATGGCCCTCCACCAGAAATAATTCGTTCAGTGTTACAGCAAAAGCCCAAGCAGTTTGCCCCTTCCCCCAGCAGTATTCAGTTTACAGCAATTTCCCTCTTTCCCGGCAGTAATCAGATTTCCAGCCCTAGCAGTAGCCAGTTCACAATCAAATTTGCCTCCTTCAATACTAGCCAGCCCAGAAGCTTTAGCAGTAATCAGATCACACAGTTTGCCTACTCCCTCAGCTACAGTTAGTATACACAGTCTTTTACACTGTCTGCTTCTCCCCGGTGATAGTTCGGGTAAAAGCCAATGTGATAGTCAGTGAAGCCCAAGCAGCACAGTACAGTGTTCAGGACCCATTTTCCATCCAATCAGCATCAATAATCAGCAGCAGTAGTCCAGCTTCCTATCGCTTCTATTGTTCCAGCTCACCCAATCTTGATTTGCCCCTATCGAAGGTTCCACCCCTACCGTTCATTTAATAGAGGTCGGGGGTGGGTGTTGTGGGGAAAATTTTGTCCCCATAGCACTGAATGGCCCCCTCCGCTGCTTTCCAAGTCACCAGCCATACACTCCCATCCTCTCCCACCACTGATGCTGCTCCAATATGTGCCAAGCCCCGACTCGGACCACCGATGTGGTCCCTGCGTCTCTCACCGCCAAACAGCTCTCCACTGCAATCTGGTTTGTGACTGGGCTAATTGTCTTTTATAGCCAGTCGCACAGTTCAGAAATTTCACACCCTCAGAACTGATTGGCCCCCTCCGCTGATTGCTGAGTCATCGGCTAAACACTCCCATCCTCTTCCATCGCTGATGTGGCCCCAATGTATGCCAAGACCCAACTCGGACCAACAATGTGGTCCCTGCTTCTCTGGCTGCCAAACAGCTCTCCTCTGTCATTATTGCCTGATTTGCATGTAGTTCCATGTGGATTGCCTGGCGCTATGCATGGTGCATACAACTCCACCTGTAGGTAGGACTGGAACTACAGGTCGATAGCTGCAGGTTGGGTCTCCATACAGCACCACCTGTATGTCAGACTGGAGAAACATGTCTGTAGCAGTTAGGCTATGTCTCTACACAGCAGCAGAGTTTAGCATGCCACAGAGGACAAGCAGCACAGCCACAGGTGTTGGTGCTGCATGCCATGGACATATTATAGTCCCTGCTACAATGCATAGCAGATGCTACAGTACCATAGTGGCTGGTTTTGTGAGAGACACAGCAATGTCTATGGTACGTCAGGAATCAGTGACTACTGTTCTCCATGCAATGACAGGACTAGAGGTGAGTGAAGTGCTCCCACTTTGCTATGTGGAGCACTTTGCATATTATCCCACAATATGCGTAGTGCACCGCAATGCGAAGCAAATGACCCCACCTATAAAGTTGAACGTGAAGTGTATTGTTTCCAATGGACTTTGTGCTACTTTGCTTGTATTACAGCCTTCCTCTTAATTTTAACATGAAGTGCCATTGATTTTAATGGACTTTGCTTCGCCTGTTTATTGCTATCTGAGGCGAATTTTTCATTGATTCATGGGCTGGCAGGTCACATGGGCTCTATATTGTCTAGCACAACCTCAGTTCTGCATTGTGTGTGAAGTGGAAAGCTGCAGACAGTTTGCTGTCAGAGCTCTGAGAATCAAACCATCGAAAAAGTTTTAACAAATCACTTTTGATTCAATTATTTTCTTCCAAATTTAGTACATTGACTGTAGGAAACCCTCCTGTGCTTAGATCATCGAGTGTTGATTGTTTTTGTGTGCATTTTGAATGTTAATTTAGAACATTCAGCCTGTATACTGACAGACACTGTTGAAGTATGCTTCAGGGGAGGGGCCTATCTGTGGTGGCGTGAAATTCACATGAGAAAGGCAGTCTTTCTAATTGTTTTATACTAGTAGTGGGTGTTAGTATTTGTGTGTTTATGTACACACAGTAATACTTGAAGTAATTTTTGACAATTATTTTCTATTTGTTGTGGTGCAGTGCATATTTTCATTCTGTTTGAAAGATTTGTTTATATAGTGTACTGCACTGTTAGGCATTACCTGTAGTGTATGAGTGTGTGTGCATGCCATCAAGTCAAACACATGTTATTGTGCCACACAGTAATCGCCGCACTCTGAATCGGTTATCTGTCTGCGGTATTTTTTACTGCTTCCTTCTATCTATATATATATATATATATATATATATATATACAGTTGCACCTGTATGCGTGTTCCCACCCCTCACTTTTTGCACTACGCATACATTATCTTTTAGCACCGGCACTAACATGTTACGCCGGTGCTATCTGGCCTTTTGAATATAGCAATCCAGAGCAAATGTGGTGCAATCGTGGCACAATCAGTTCATGCCCGGTGCAAAGTTTTGAATATCTGGCCCATTAGGTATCAGTATAATAAATAAAAGACAACATCAGGAATGACATAAATGATAAATTACATGGTTACTCAAAGGACGTAAAAATACAATGATATGAATGGAAACATGACTATACAATGTAATTCATTTATTTATTTATTTGTATTTTGATGACCGGGTAGGCCCACTGAGACAGTCATGTCGCTTTTCCAGGGGCGACCCGGGGAATAGACATTCTATGAAAAATTGCTGTGGTAACAGTGTACAATTGGAAGCAAGAGACAAAACATATAGGGTGGGATATTCAAATGGGTTGCGCATGGCGCAACAGAGTTGCGCCATGCAGAACCCACTGATGTGCCCCAGCATGATATTCAATGGGGGGAATATGCATAGCACAATTCCCAATGCACCAGGGCGCATCGGTAAAATATGCAGAACAGGTAAGGGGGAGTGTGCCCATGCATATCATGCACATCCCGATATTCAGCCCAGGATGTGCTGAGAATAAGTAGGCACACCCCCTACATGCACCACACACAGTTACGCCAGAAAATAAAAGAGAAACAGCTGGCCACCCACAGGTTAGCTGCCGTAATACAGGGCGCAACATGGCAGCTGCCAGCTGTGGGTGGCCACCCAAGCTCTGGTGGCACTGTCCAGTGGTGTAGCAGCCCTCCCATGCCCGATCGCAGGCTGTGTTAAAGAATAGATTCCCTGGTTGTCCAGTGGACCTATCACCTCGCCGATCATGGGCTGTAATACTAAATGAATTCCCCAGTGGTCCAGTGGACCTATCACCTTGCCTGATTGCAGGATGTAATACTAAATGAACTCCCCAGTGATCCAGTGGACCTATCACCTTGCCCGATCGTGGGCTGTAATACTAAATAAGCTCCCTGGTGGTCCAGTGGACCTATCTCCCTGCCTGATCGCAGGCATGCATATTGTCAATTATCCCTGGTAGTCCAATAGTACCCATACCCCCTCAACCCATCTACTCATTCCCACCACTCCGCTCTCCCCCAGTCAGTGGCAGGTGGCAGCACCCCACCCACAAGCCGCCTGCTGACTGACAGCATACAGTGTGGCTGTATGCCCATTGAGTCCACAGCATGGGCCAATGGGCATGCAGAACCATACCATACTACACAGTCCCGATATGTGAATGGATCCATTCACATATCGGAACTAATATTAGTGCAACCTGATCTTAAGCTGCCCATTGGCCCATGCACACTGTGACTCAGTCGATAACTACAGCCGTACTGTAGCTGTCATTCGGCGGGTGGCTGGGCGGCTGGGCAGCTTGCGGGTGGGGTGCTGCCAACTGCTGCTGACCAGGGGGGAGTGGGGATAATTGATGATATGCATGCCCATGATTGGGCAGGGAGATAGGTCCACTGGACCACCAGGGAGTTTGTTTATTATTACAGCCTACGGCTAATCGAACTTTGGGAAGGTTTAAAATTGGGAGGTGGGAGTATCTGAAGGTCCTGGGGAAGGACTTCAGAGTGAGCAGGTCAGAGAAGATGGGTGGGGAAGGAAGGTGGATGAGTTTTAAGGTGGTACATAAAACCGGGAAGTCCATTTTGGGCTCAAAAGATGGCCAGTCTAGTGACTTGAGAACAACACAATGGTGGGCCTGAGTAGGTGCCACAATGGTGAAGCAAGCTATCCTGTGATGTGCCTGTTTAAGTTTGGCCAGAATAGAGGTCTTAACAGAGTGAATTATGGGTAATCCATAGAATAATGCAGGGAGGAAGGTAGGCGAGGCTATAGTTTTCCTTGCACGAGGAGTAAGGTAAGGGGCAGTGCAACACAGGAGGCCGAGTTTCTGATTAGTAGATTTAATAATGTTGTTTACATGCATGTCAAAGGACAGATGTTCATCAAGTGTCATACCCCGGGATTTGAAGGACCACACCCCCTCTAGAGGCAGACCAGAGAATGTGTTGACAACTAGAGGAGGCTGGGAGGTTAAGTCAAAGGAAGTATGATGGAACAACATGGATTTAGTTTTCTTTGTGTTCAGCACCAGCAGGTTCTTTTTGAACCAGGCTTCCAGTTTCTGGAAGTCTTTTTCTAGGTCTGATTGAATAGAGACATCTTTGCCTGATCCGTATAGTATGGCATTGTCATCATAGAGCTGGATCAATGCCCCCCACTGCATTTTTGAGGCAACTCATTGATAAAGATCGAGCAAAGTAAAGGCCCAAGAACAGACCCTTGGGGACCCCATCAATGATGGGGGATAGGGAGGAGAGGGCACCAGCCCATTTGACATACTGGAATTGGTTTGATAAACAGTTAGATATCCAAGACATAGAGTTGGAGTTGAGGCCCAGAAATTGGAGCTTGGAGATGAGGAGAGGATTGTTAACAAGGTTAAAGGCCTTCGTGAAGTCAATGAAGACTGCCCCCATGGCACTACCCTGATCCATGGCCTAAAAGATGTCAGAGGAGACCCTCAAGAGAGCAGATTCAGTTCCATGCAATTTCCTGAAGCCATGTTGGTGAATGGTAATGGTGTTTGTCTGTTCAAAGAAAGAGTACAGCTGATTGTACAGGAGTCTTTCCTGAATTTTTGCGATTGGACACAGGATGGATATACCTTTATAATTCTCAACGAGGTTAGTTGGGCCATTTTTGTGTACAGGGACAACAGTAGAGTTTTTCCACTTGTCCGGAATGGTGTGTATGAGGAAGGACCTATTTATCAACTGGACAATTAGGTGAGTCAGCACTGGTGCACCAATCCTAAGGAATCTAGGTGGCAGGGTGTCAAAACCAGGAGAGCTATTGGTGTTGGGGACCCAATAAGAGCTTAAGGACTTCTTTACATGAGGCAAGTTTTATATGAAAGAGAGGGTGGTGAGCTTCAGGGTAGGAAGCTTGCAGCATGGGGCAGGTATCCGGTAGACTTACCTTGTATATATCAAGGTCGATGAAGAATAATTTTATTCCAGCTGCAACCTCAGAGGGTGAGGATAGAGCTGAGCCTTTCAAGATCATGGTCTGTGGGATTTTCCATTCATTGCCCTTAAGGAGAGCATTGATTTTTGTTCAGAAGCATTTAGGATCAGCGAGGTTACTTACTTGCGTGGATTGTAGGTAGTTACACTTGGATTTGATTACTTTAGCTTTACAGGCATTCCATAACTGCTGGTAGGATTGCCAGTCAGTTTGGAGCCCAGACATTTTTGAAGGATTACCATGCCTTTTCTCTGGAACACATTAGGAGCCTTAGCTCCTGAGAAAGCCAGGGTAGTGGATTCCTTTTCTCCCTTCTCAACTTGAAGGGGGCATGGAGGTTGAGGATGGAGGTGAAGGTGTTAATTTAATATTCTAGTGCCTGATTTATGTCAGGAAGAGTGGTGATGGAGGTCCAGTCAGTGGAAGCAAGACTATGCAGAAATTCAGAGGTGTTAAAGTATGTTAGGTCTCTGGAGTTGATAATTTTTGAGGGGGGGAGGAAAGTTGTTTTTCCAGATACAAAACATCTGGAAGTGATCGCTTAGGACTTCAGGGAGTACTCCTGCTGCCCTGATGTAGGTCTTGTTAGTTAACATCCAGTCAAGTATGGTGTGATTTTCTGACTTCATATTAAGTTTAGTATCATTGTTCTAACTTGGCGTCAGATATAGCTGACAGGTATAAGGTACTTTTGGGCCATGCCAGTCTAGATTGAAGTCACCACAGAGTATGGTATCTCTTTGAGCGAGGGTGTCAAGACTGGTGAAGAGTTTGGTGAAGGAGGTGGACGCAAGTTTAAGGGGAAGGTAAATATGTCCTATGGTCAGTTGCTTGACTTGGCCAAGGATAACTGAGATGAACAGATGATCAATGTCAGGGTTAATGTTTAGGTCTGCTAGTTCATTGACTGCCAGCCCTTCCATAATATAAATTAGTATCCCCCTTTCTCTCTTGCTGGGTTGGTCCTGGCAGAAGGATGAGTTACCTGGGAGATAGATTTCATGAGATTGTATGGATGGCTTTAGCCAGGGCTACATTAAAAAAAGATCTTTCGGCTTATAATGTTGAGTCCAACTTTCAAGTTCAACTATTTTGTGTCTGACACTTTGGATGGTCATGTGGGCTATCTTGAGCCCTTTTATATCAGACCAGGTTGGCCAGGGTGTTGGTAGGTTTGGCTTATCCTTCTTGAAAGGTCTGGGGTTTAATTCAATATTGTCAGATAGCAGGAGTAGACATAACTGGGACCAGATACTTGGTGGGTGTGTACATGGAGACCTATGTATGTTCTGGGGCTGACGCATGAGCATGATTGTTTTGGCATGCTGGATGAAGACTAGAATCCTAAAGTATTGTGTGGGCTTATAAGAGGTTAGAGGTAGGTCACAATGGGGAGGTGAGAGAGAGGTTGTAAAGATTAGCAGAAGTACAGATGTCCTGGCCTTGTAATATAAATTATGGCGGAGGCCAGCCAGGAAGGAGCAAAGCAAAAGTAAGCATTTGGTCAGAGGAATGTGCATATTGCTTGATTATAGAAGACCAAAATGGAAAGGGCAGGAGAAAGACTGGCAGGGATAGTTAGCCTTGCCAGTGAGAGAAAGCTGAGTAACACAGTAGCTAGGAAGGGGAACCAAGAATAGAAGCTTTCTGGAGGAGTGAGAAATCCTATGGTTAAACTCAATGTCGTGGTTCGCTTGAGAGCAGGGGACAAGCCTTGTTGTAGTGACTTAATATAATTTTTATCAAGCCCAATGGCATTAATGTGGCACTGTTTGTTAATCTCTACAGAGAGGGTGTAGTACTGCACTAGTTAGTTATTAAGCACTCTAGTGGATGTTGTATATAACATACAGATGGAGGAGTGGGCTGATTGAAAAATTTGCATACACTGCATGATGCACCACTACTCCAGTACTTATATAAGTAGAGCCAGAAAAGAGTGGGAGTGATGGGGGGAGGGCGGGGAAGCAGATTGAAAAAGAAATTTGCCCAAAAGAGCAGAGCAGAACCCAGATAGGAACACAGTCCAGGCTTATCAAGAAACCAATCCCAGAGAAAAAATGGAGATGATGCAGCCAATTGGAGTTTTTAGCAGATAGGCGCCAAAAGCTCAAAACTGTGCTTTCTCGGGGACCTTACCTTGTTCAATTCTGGCTGGTTAGGCTGAGGGGGTGAGGCGGGTGGCAGCAGTCAGATAAATGCTGCACACTGTGTTCTTCAAGCTCAATCAGGGGCTCCAAAGATCTGTGGGTGAAAGGAGAGAGGTAGAGGGTTAAAAGCTTAAAGATCTGGGGTGGGGGAGACGGAGAATGGGTAGACAAAACAGTAGCGGGCAGGGATGACAGGGAGAGGAAGGCTAATCAGTGAGCAGGTTTAGGAACAATGCCACTGGAGACAGTGATAATTGCACTGGGGGGATTAAGTGTCTGGGGGCTGGGTGGGTCAGTACTGGGCAGTGGGGGGCAGGAGAAGCAGCAAATAACACTGTGGGGGAAGTAGAGCAGAGATCAGGAATTAAGAGAGGCAGAAAGTTCTCAGAAAAGAGACAAGTTCACAGAAAAGAGATTACGTCATAGAAAAGAGACAAGTTCACAAATAGAAACAAGTTCACAGAAAAGAGAAAAGAGATTTAGAGCATCAGGGTAGAGACAAACTAAACACAGACATTAGACAGAATTGAGGTTAACTACTGCCAGCATCAGGTTAATATAAGCAACTAAAGTCTGGATCAACTACAGCATAACAAATTATATGAATATTTGGGGTAGAAACAATTATAATTAATTCTACTAATTTTCAGAGTAGAAACAAACACAGACGTTAGGCAGAATGGAGATTAACTAATGAAGGCATATATAAAATCCGGAATTAACAACAGCATGATGACTTCTACAAATATTTTCAGTGCAAATGTGAATTTAGTTAAAGCAGCTGTTTAAACCACAGATATGAACAGTTACAGTAAGTAAGTAAAGCAGCTATGTAATATAGTATCCAATGAATAACGAGTAGAGTCCAGGGGCCCTGATGGGTCTGGGGAAAGGGAGTGGCCACCACAGACAGGTGAGGGCCCAGCAGTGCAGGGGAAAAGGGGGAGGACGTGGAGGCTGAAATCCAGGTAGAGAGAGTAAGGGAAGCCCTCAGGTCCCTTTGGATGGAGAAAGCGCCTGGGCCAGATGAGATACATCCCAGGGTGCTGAGGGAACTGGCAAATGTCCTGGCAGTCCCTCTAGTGGAGCTTTTCAACATCTCTCTGAGGACTGGGTGAGTGCCCCAAGACTGGAGGGTTGCCCATGTCATGCCGATCCACAAGGAGGGGATCAAGAGAGGAGGCAGGAAATTACAGGCCCGTTAGCCTGACATCGGTGGTCAGCAAGGTGATGGAGGGTATTGTCAAGGAAAGGCTAGAGGGGTTACTGGAGCAAACTGGGTACTTGGATGATAGGCAGCATGGCTTTGTCATGGGAAGATCGTGCCAGACAAACCTTGTTGAGTTCTATGACTGGGTGATGAGGGCCCTGGACCAGGGTAGGCCAGTGGACGTCCTCTTTCTGGACTTTAGCAAGGCAGTTGATTTGGTACCCAACAGTGGCCGGCTGGCTAAGCTGAAGGAAATGGGGGTAGGAGACTGTTGTTAAGATGGATAGGAAATTGGCTCTCTGAGCATACTCAGAAGGTGGTGGTTGGAGGGTTAGCCTCATCCCCAAGGTGGGCTACTAGTGGGGTTCCCCAGGGGTCAGTGCTGGGGCCACTCCTGTTCAACGCCTATATCTCAGACATCAGGAAGGGGATCAGGAGTGAGATGAGTCTCTTTGTGGATGATTCAAAGCTGGGTGCAGTGGTGGATGGGGAGGAGGGGATGGTGGCCTTGCAGGAGGACCTGGAGACTCTGGAAAGGTGGTTGGAAAAATGGAAACTAAAATTCAGTGTGAGGAAGTGCAAGGTTCTGCACCTAGGAGTTAGAAATCCAGGCCAGGGTATACCCTGGGAGGAGACATGATTCAAGTCATGGAGGGAGAGAGGGACCTGGGGGTAGTGGTAGATGTCAAAATAAACAACTCAGAGACCTGAAGGAGGGCAGCGGCAAGGGCAAATAGGATGCTGGGATGCATCACCAGGGGGATTACCTCCAGAAAGGCGGAAGTGATCCTTCCACTGTACAACTGCTTGGTTAGGCCACACCTTGAGTATTGTGTACAGTTTTGGAGACCACAGTTAAAGAGGGACATTACACTCCTAGAGAGGGTCCAAACGAGGACAACCAAACTGATCTGGGAACTGGGGAGAGGACCTATGAGGAGAGGCTCAAGGAGCTTGACATGTACACCCTGGAGTAGAGGAGGGACAGGGGGGATATGATAGAGGTCCTTAAGTACATGAAAGTGATCAATAAAGGATGCCCAGTCAGGGTGCTCCAAAGGAAGGAGGGTGGGGCAACAAGAGGTATCGAGTGTAAGCGGGAAGGGGACAGGCTCAGAGCGGAGAGGAGGAGATGTTATTTCACTGAAAGGGTGGTGGAGACATGGAATGCACTGCCCAGGGAGCTGGTAGAGGTGGAGATTGTGGACAGGTTTAAGAGGGGATGGGACAGGTACAGGGGGAGGGTAAATCTGACCAGGCCCAATACAGGTGGAACATCTGGGACTGGGGATAGTATAACCCAAGGGGAAGGGGGAGGGGGAGACACCCAAATCAGCCCTCTGTGCATGTGCTGAAAATTGAGCAGACTCGAGAGACCGTTAGGCCTATTCTACTGGCATGTTAGTATGTTAGTATCAGAGCAGATGTGCATTTAACTAAAATATGGCAGCTGAGCATTACAATAAAGTAAAGCTGAGAGACAGCACATTGAAAAGGAAATGTGCCCTAAAGAGCAAAGCAGTGCCCAGCTAGGAGCACAGCCCAGACGTATCGGGAAACCAATCCCAGAGAAGAAGTGAAGGTGCTGCAGCCAATATGAGTTTAAAGCAGATAGGTGCCAAAATTTCAAAACTGCACTATCTCAGGGACAGTACCTTGTTCAATTCTGGCTGGTTCGGTTGAGGGGGTGAGGTGGGCGGCAGCAGTCAGATGAATGCCCCACCACCATGCTCTTCAAGCCCAATCAGGGGCTCCAAGGATCTTGTTCAATTCTGGCTGGTTCAGTTGAGGGAGTGAGGCAGGCTGTGGCAGTCAAATAAATGCTGCACCACTGTGTTCTTCATGCTTGATTAGGGGCTCTGAGGATCTTGTTCAATTCTGGCTGGTTCAGCTGAGGGGGTGAGGCAGGTGGCAGTAGTCAGATAAATGCCGCACTTCTGTGTTCTTCAAGCCCAATCTGGGGCTCCAAGGATTCCAGTCAGAGCAGTGCAACTGAATGGCAAGGGCAGTTTACAATATTGAGAAGATATTCAATAACTATCTTTGATCCTTTCCTAATAACTGTTAAATATTTTTGAAAATATAGTTAGCCCAATGTAACCTCCCCCCCACTGGCCCTCCCTTGTTTAACTAGCAGGGCTGATCCTCTCCCACATGGCGCCAATGAGAAGGATAGGGGTTGTTACTATAAACAATTCTGTTTACCAATACTTCTACTTTTGATCCTGCCTTCCTCAGACAGGCAAACCAAGTGTGGCAACTATCTGGCTCACACCTAGGAGGACCATTTATCATGGCCATCAACATGGGTCCCTGGGAGAAAATGTTTGCTCAGCATTATGCTAGGTTTGTACTTCTGGACAGGGGCACTCAAGAAAATCCAGATCAATGGAAGCAATAACAGTACTGTCCAACCAGGTTGGGATTCTAAAGTGTGGCTTTTATTCACATACACAAAGAATAATGACAAAGCAAAGATGGACCCCCACTGGGCTACTCCCACTGATAATGCAGAGTACTGAGGTACAGAGCACACACACAGCAAACCCTCAGGTTCTGAATGGAAATTGGCACACATGGCCAGATCTGGTACATGTCCCTTGACTAAGCACCCTTGGCCAGTACTAGGAGACTTTCCCATATTTCATGAGGAATTACTGGTGGCACCCTTGACCACCAATGAACACACTCAGGCTCACAGAAAAATCCCAAATCCCACATCTGGGTATTTTCTTCAGGCACTGCCAAATGCATTGAGAGAAAACAAAGGTGCCCAAACTGAACCAGGAGAGGTATACATTGTTACTCCAGATGGGGGGTTTCCCACCTTTTGCTTCCAAATTTATACTTGGCCATTCATTTGGTTAATAACACTCTTCTCAGAAAACTTGTAGATGCTATCTTGAAATGCCATTCACATGTAACATACTACTTTACACACCTTTGAGGTGTCATGAAGTTAAAAGTTCTGCAATTGGCAATGTCTCTTCACTAGACCCCCACTTTAGCAGACACTTTTAAATCAGACAAGAACTAAAAGTTCTGTGCTTGGCAAGTGTCTCTCCATATCCCACAGTAGGCAGACACTTTTAAACAGAAACAGACTAAAAGTTTTGTACTTGGCAAGTCTCTCTCCAGACCCCATAGTAGGCAGATGCTTTTAAACAGAAACAGTCTTGGTGACAGAGTCCCTTTGTCAGAGAAAAACTCACCACAGGAATGCAGGTGCCCCAGGGCTTTTTCACACAAAAAGTCTCGGGTACTCACAGATCAGATGAATCTCAGGAAGCTTCAGCACAGTCCAGGCTGGATCAGGGGAATGCCCCTGAATCCTGGAATTCCCCCCATCCCTCCAGGGATGGGGCACTAGAAATCCCTCTAAAAACAGTCTCTACCACTTCACTCACTGGTCTTCTATGTTCTTCTTCCTGGGTGGGAACTAACTATCCAATCTTCAGAGGTGGCTCTCTGTCAGAGCTAAAACTACTGAGGAGATGCCCAGGCAGCAGCCTCCTCCTCACTCTCCACTCTACAGACTACTGAACTCTTACTCAACATTCTACAACTAACTCCCCCAGCTAGCATTCTATTGTGGCTTATGCTGCTGCGACAATTCTAAAGTGACATCATCACTCCAGATCAACTGAGACTGAAAACAGAGTGGGACACTGAAATCCATTTAACTGGCATCTTACACGCTGCCTTTTCTACTTGTCTGCCACTGATTCTAAGTGGGATTCTAGTAACCCCTGGGAACAAGGGGGTTACACCTACATACCAAAACCAATTTTATTTACAAGTTAAATGATTTTATCACTACCTATATTGTCGCAGTTGTAGAGAACATTGAGTAAACACTAGCTGCATTTTTAAACCACTTTTGTGCAATTATTTATTTATTTTTGTTTAGGTTTCATTAACCAGGTAAGTGTGTTAGTCAATCAGATGCTGTTTACAGTCACAACCTGGGAGGTTACATACAAAATGATAACAAGAAAATAGACTACAATGAGTACAATGAGATATAAAAATCATTACTGTATGTAGTAGTATGATAAATAAAAGACAACATCAGGAATGGCATAAAATGATACATGACAAGGTTACACAAAGATCAGATAAATACAATGTTATGAATGTAAACATGAAAATACAATTTAATTCAAGTCAGAGCAGTGCAACAGTAGAACGAGAACAGTTTACCACATTGAGAAAATATTAAGTACCACTATTAGATATCAGTATTGAGTTGTTCACTTATCTTTGGTTCTTTTTTAATACTTGTTAAATATTTTTGAAAATATAGTTATCTCCATACTATATACCAAAACTAATTTTATTTACAAATTAAATTAGTGTATCATTACCTACATTATTGCAGCTGTAGAGAACACAGAGTAAACAGTAGCTGTGCTTTTAAACCACTTCTGTAAGATGATTTATTTATTTTTATTCAGTCTTTGTTAAACAGGTAAATGTGCTAGGCAAACAAATACCTATTTTCAGGCATGATCTGGGAGGATACATGCAAAACGATAACAAGGCAATGCATTATACAATAGAACAAGAGGTATAACAAACATTGCATGGCAGTATGATAAATAAAAGACAACATCAAGAATCGTATAAGATGATGCATGACATTAGGTTACACAAAGGTCACAGAAATAGAAACAAAGAAATACAGATGATGCCAGAAAAAGACTGGCAGTCCATCTAGTCTGCCCATATTACCCTATCATACCCTGGGACCTATTGTCTTGATGGGGTCTACACATACTCTGTTCCCCCTTTTGTTCCCTATGTTTCCAACTCCCTTGTACTGCTGAATAACTGCTACACCCTTAGCTCTGTCCCAACTGTGTTTGAAGCTGTTTATGGGTTGGACACCCACAAACTCTGCCAGCAGACCATTCCATGGCTCAGCTATTCTTTCTGTAAAACAATACTTTCTCACATCCTGTTTAAATCTTCCCCACACTAACCTTCTCTCATTACCCCATTTTCTAGCTTCTCTGTTCCTGAAAAATAGTTCTTTACAGTTCACCTTGTTTATTCCTTTCAGGGGCTTGAAAGTCTCAATCATATCCCCCCTCTCTCATCTGGTTTTGAGTGAGAGTGAATACATGTTCAATGCCTCTAGCTGATTGTCATAGAATCTGCCTTCCTGGGGCTGAATCATCTTGGTTATCTTGCGTTGTACCATCTCCAGGCTGTCCCTGTGCTTTTTAGTTGGGGTCTCCAGAATCAGGCACAGTACTCCAAGTGTGGCTTTACAGGTGACATATACAGAGGTAACAGTATACCTGCCTCCCACTGTTGAGCCATCTCACAATGCACCATAGTATCAGCCTTGCTGAATGCCTTGTTACACCGGTTTGTTAAATTGAGTCACTGATGATGACTGCTAATTCCCTTTCCTCTAATAAGAGGAGAAGGCAAAAAACGATGCCATACACCAGCACAGTTAAAAAGTCAAAGCATGGATGTAGTACTCAACAGAAACATTTATTTTATTGTCCGCTCCAGACAACGAAACACTCGTAAAAAGGGTATGCAGGCAGGCTGTCTCAATGTTCATGTGCATGCGCTTTCTCAGGAGTATTTCTTTTTCTGAAGCTGACAATAAAATAAAAGTATCTTGCTTACATCTCTACTTCAGTGTGGCCCTTTTGTTTTACATACCCTTTCCTCAAATGTTCTGTCCAACTGAACCCCTCCCATCCAATGCTCTATTCAGGGGGTTTTGTTCCCTAAGTGCATCACTTTGCACTTCTTGGCACTGAATTTCAATTGTCGGATTTTGATCCAATTTTCCAACCTTTTAAGGGCTCTCTGCAGTTCCCTTAGCCCCTCCACATTGCCAGCTCTACCAGAGAATTTAGTGTCATCTGCAAATAAACACAAACTGCCCTGGATTCCCTCTCTTATGTTGCTGATGAACATATTGAAGAGGCCTGGGCACAGAACAGATCCTTGTGACGCTTCACTGGTGACGTCTCTTTCCACTGACCTGACCCGATTCACCACAACTCTCGGCTGCCTCCCATCCAACTAACTTCCTATCCACTTTAGTATGTTTTATTTATTGTAAAATTTCACCAGGAAAGGCACACTGAACAATCAAGTTGCTCATCTCCCAGTGCGTCCTGGGGCAGAGGGATTCAGGAGTACAAATAGTAACATACATGATAACATAAGTTTATACAGATTATAACATACATACAATGCACATTATAGGAGATAAAAACTATCTGTAGCAGCCAAGAAGTGTAAAAACAGATACAAAGTAATTTGTGAAATAGATTTGAATAAGTGCTTGCTTCAATATGTTACAGCATGATACATACAGTTGGTGATATAAGTGCCAGGAGGAGAGGGCATTTAGTTCAACCAGGAAGGGGAAGAAAGGATATGGAGGAGAGACAGGCAGGTAAAGTTAATATGTATTTAAGGAAAGGATGTTGTGTAACAATTCTGGATGATATAAAGGAGATTTAAGGGTATGTGCAGTTGGCTATGAAGTAGTGGTGCTAGGCGGTATAAAGGGGAGTTAAGTGCAGGTGCAGTTGTTAGAGAGGAAGTTGTGTAGAGCTGAGGAGACTGAGAAAGAGGACAAGGAGTGCCTAATAGGGTGAGGTAGTGCATTCCAGAGTTTGGGGAAATGGTGCGAGAATGCGGTCTGTCCTACAGAGGTGTACTGGTGAGGGACTACCATAGATCAAGAGTCATAAGATCTAATGGAATGGGCAGGAGGTGAGGTGATAGGTAGGGTGAAGGAAAGGTAGGATGGGAGGGATCCAAATCAAAATTTTGATACAAATTTTGCACTATGGAGGAGACATCTATGATTGAGAGAGGGAAAGGACAGAAAGTGGTAAAGGTCATAGTGATGAGTGGAGGGAGGAGAATCCAGAGAGAAACAACAGAAGAAGTTAAAGAGGGTGTCCAATCTGGATAGGGAAGTTTTGGGAGTGGTACTATAGACTACATCACAGTAGTCAAAATAGAAAGTATCATCCTCTGGACAAGTTCACGCCTCGCCGATAGAGGTGGGCAGCTATGATTCCTGTATAGGGCACCTAGCTTGGAGCACAGCTGTTTCAGGATGGTGTCCACATATCCAGATAAGTTGAGGTGTTGGTTGAGCCAAACCCCAAGGTATCTGAAGGAGAAGGTGTCCTCCTGGAAGAAATGTATTTTCCTAGCTGTACCCTGATCCCCCATGTTTTTTAGCAGCCTTCAGTGTGGCACTGAGTTGAATGGCTTGCTGAAGTCAAAGTATAGTAAGTCTACTGCATGCCCTTTGTCAACTACCCTGGTTATCCTGTCAATGAATACTGTTAGGTTGGTGTGACAAGACCTTCCTGCCACTAACCTGTGCTGATTACTATCCTGAAGCCCACTGTTCTCCCAGTATTCCACTACATCTTCTTTGACAAGTGTCTTCATCAATCTCCATACCATGGAGGTAACAGCCGACAATTCTATAGTTTCTCAGCTACTCCTTTTCCCCTCCCTTGCATAGCAGAACTTTGTCCACCATCAACCAGTCCTAGAGAACCAGCCCTTGCAACAAAGAGCTATTGATTAGCCATGTCAGGGGTTCAGCTAACATCAATATCAGTTTCCTTCATAACCTCAGATGCATTTCAGCTGGCCACATGGCCTTGGTTACCTTCAGGGCTGCTAGCCCTTTTCTGACTCTTTCACTACAATACTTCTGCAGCCTCATTTCAAGTACTCCTCTATCAGCTGAGTTTATGCTGCTCCCTACATGCCACTTTCTGGCAAGGACCTAATGTTAACCATAGTGAATACCGAGCAGAAGTATTTGTTCAGCATGGCTCCTTTCTGTCCTTTTTCCTCTATTACTGTGCCCCCTCCTTTAGCCTGACAATCCCTCCTCACAGATTTATTTTTTCTCATATATCTGAAAAATTAGTTTGCTCTCCTTTGATCATCTCTTCAATATGAAGTTCTCTTTTTGCCTTTGTGATCTTGACTGCCCTCTTGGCCTCTCCATTTTTTTCCTCATATTCGTCCCATTCCTTATTCCTGTGTTTTTCTTTGTACCTCACAATGACTTTCTTTTTGGCCCTTTCTGCCTCCTTCACCTTTTCAGATAACCAAATTGTTTTTTATACTTGTTTCTCTTGGTAACTGTTCATGTGTATGTTTTAATTGCCATGAAAACAGTGCCTTTAATGACCCCCCTTCTTCTACTCTCCTAATGCTGTCTACCCCAGCTAACCTATCAGTTCCCTCATTTGGTTGAAATCCATCCTTCTGAAATCTAGCACCTCAGCTTTAGATGAGAGCTTACTGGCACCCTGTGCCAGATCAAACCAGGCACTTGGGTTAATATCCCAATATTGACACTGCAGTGCAGCATGAGGGGGATGTTGCACTCCTGAGGTGCCATCTTCCAGATGAGATGTTAAGTCGAGGTCCTGTCTGCCCGTTCTGGTGGTTGTTCAGGTGGACGTTAAAGATCCCATGGCACTTCTTGAAAAGAGTAGGGGAATATTTTATTGACACACATAGTCAAACCACACAGTGTACATCCAAAACAAAAACATTTCCTTAAATACATTATAGGTAAAAAACAAACCACAAATCAGGGAAAACACACCAACCCTCAACCCACCAATATCACCAATTCTCAAAAATAAATATCCAATGACTCGAGATTTCCCTTTACCATATAATTACTTGAATTTTACAAATGCTGTGAACCCTCTCCACCACATAAACACTTTTGATCTAGGGTTATGACGTAGTTCATAGTCAAATATTTCCTGTAATCCTGTTTCAACTAGAACTCTAAAGGTATTATACAGAACCAATTTTTATTGAAGTACCCACTGACATCTGGCATGCCACAGATAAAATTTCAGCACTGCAAAAAAAACATGTAAGGAACCAATATCAAACTTTTGTAAATGAGATGGGTATACTGTATGCCTAAAGCCAAAGATTCACATGGTACAGTGGCCAGCCATTGTACACCCCATGCCTATGCTAAATAAATCCATACATTACTGGAATATGTACAAGAAATTAAGAAATGAATGCATTCTTCCACCACTGCTATGCAGTCTAGGAAGGGGAAATATCGCTCCTCTAGGGCTTTGTTTGTTGCTCCCTCTAATCTGTAACCTGCCATATGCGCACAGCCAAATAATTTCCTACATTTTCAGAGCTATATGCGTCTCATTTAGCAGGTGTAACACTTTACCATTCTCCTCTTCAGGGCAACATTTAAAACAGGTTGTACCAGTACTAGGTCTGCCATGATTTTTGAATAAAGCTGAGAATAGGATAATTTCTCAACCAAACTTTTGTCTAAATGCCACTTCTTAAGATTCTGTATTGAGCTTTTGAACAAAGGAGGGAACTTTAAATATTTAGATTGCCACAGGATGTCATCCAACCAGACCTGACGGAAACCCTCAAGATGGTTGAGCAACCATTTATTAGTTAAAGCTGTGGATGGTTGTAGGGCAAGTTTAACATTTTGAGAAAAGAAAAGTGAATGATAAAACACTACTGGGTCCACCATTCCTAGCCTACCCTTTTCTTTCTGCAAATATGTGTAAGTTCTTTTGATGGGGTTCAACCAGTTGCTCCATAGGAGTTGAAAGAAGAAGCTCTAGATCTTAGTTTCTGCATTGGATGGTAGGGGGCATATCATCACTGTATACAGTAGTCCAGGAATGAGACATTTCTTAATGATTGCCACCCATTTTAATTTTGAGAGCTGCCCCCCTTCCATTTATTGATCTTCATTTCACATGCCAAGAGGGCTGATTCCCAATTATAAGGACCTATATTGCTCCCTGAGAAGTATAAACCTAAAATCTTTACTGTAGTAGTAACCAATTTAATATTTTCTATGGGACTCACAGACCGCTGTTCTAATCCCAGTCCAAACCCAACACATTTTTGGAGATTTAATTTTACCCCAGAGACCACCGAATAAGAATGAATGTCCACAAGCATTATTTTTATACCATCCCTTGCTTCTGCAAATGAGCAAGTATCGTCTGCATATGCCAGAATGCATAGTTCATCATTCGGTTGAGACCCTCAAACTCCTATCACAGAAGTATTTTGTGTAATGTATTGTATTAGGGAATCCAACGAAGAGACATTCAGAAGGGGGCTTAGGGGGCACCCCTGTCGTACTCCTTCTGTGATATGAATGACTTGTCCGATTTTCCCCATTACAATAGTGCTGAAGGATCCTGAAGAATATAACAACCATAACCATTTAACAAAGTCCAATGAAACTCCATAATGGCTCAGGGTCCTAAATAAGAATTTATGATGCACTCTGTCAAAGGCTTTGCTGAGGTCAACATGATTAAAAATCTAGAATGGCTATGTTCGTTATAGTGATTAATCATTTCTCTAATTAGAATCAGGGCCTGTTGGATTTTTTTGCCCAGGTAGCCCACAGAATTGGGCACAGTGTAATTCAGTGGCAACATACTTTTTTAACCGAATATTTAAAATACTTGATAATGGTTTAAAATCTGCATTTAAAAGAGTAATCAGCCTCCAGTTACTAACTTCTGTTCTATCCCCATGTTTATAAATAAAAATAACTAAACCTTTAGTAAACCAAAAAGGGATAAACTTGTGTTAATAAATAATTAAATACCAGTGCTAAGCAAGGAGCTAGTTCAATTGAGAAGGTTTGATATAAGTCAAAAGACAGTCCATCTAACCCTGGAGAGGATCCAAGTTTCGATAGTGAGATGGCATACTGAACCTCCTCCACTGTTACCGATCCAGTTAGAGCTTTTGCTCTCTGTACATCGGGTGTTATCTTAATTTGTGACAGGTACTGTGATATTTTATTGATTTCTGGCATGTCCAGGTTTTGAAAAGATTTCAGGTTGTTCACTACCACTTGATATATTTCAGAGGGGTCAGAGGGCAAAATAACATGCTTATTTCATAATTCCTGAAAAGAGGTGGCTTCTCTCTTATTCCTGCACATTTCAAAAGGATCCAATTATGGTGATTTCTAGGTCCCATATAGTAAGTTAGCTTTAATTGTTTGAGCCCTGTCATATTGGAATTTTTGTAATTCCATTTTTAAACTAGAAATTTGGTCTGAGTTATTATCTCTAGTATTGTAAGCTAAGACATTAACCTTTGCAGGTGAGCTCGTAGCTTGAGATAGTGGAAAAATGAATCTTGCACCTTTTGTTTCCCAGTTTTTGGAAAGTATTTTGTCAAATAAATCTTGGTGTCCCACCACCAGTCCCCTAAATCCTCATACAGAACAAGAACTGAAATTCTGGCCGACAAAAGTCCTCTGATGGTCTGTTGGACCTTGAGGTCTTGAAGCACTGTGGAATTTAACTTCCATCGATAATTTTTGTATTGACGGGATGATGAATCTGAAAAGGTTCTGACCAAAAGTAAATGATCCATAAATTCCAACAGAGTAGTGGACAATTCAATATTTTTATGGTGTGTACTGGTATATATGTCATCAATAGCTGACCTGCGCTTCCCTCTCTGAAATGTGAAAGGGGGACCTGATGTCATAAATTTCGCACAATTTATCAAATCAGTAGTGTTGATACATTTTAGCAACATATTAGAATCACAATAAGATTCCTTATCTTTCTTGAAAGCTGTCAGGGCTAATAGGGTACAATTAAAGTAGCCCGCTAAATAAACAATTCTTGTGGGTACTAAAAAAGGCTGAATAGCTGCCAACATTTTTACCTTGTCTGCTTTTGATTGGGGGGCATATATGTTTATAAGTCTACTGAGCTGTGAGAACCAGATTTCATCCAGAATCAGGATCCTTCCTGGAATGAGATCCACCAATTTTGCTAATGCAAAATTGTAACCAGTAAATAATATCCCGACCCTATCTGACCTGTCTAACCCACAGGACCAATATGACGGTCCCCATTGCCATTCAGATTTAAACAACTGCACTTGATTAGCTGACCACATCCATGTTTCTTGAATTTAAAAAAATTTAGATCAAAGTTATGTAGCGTCTGCAGCATGAGTAGTCTTCTCGTGCAATTGAGAATAGTACAGACATTCAAAGAAGCTACGGTATGCATTTATAGGTTTTGTACAGACCTTCATTTTTTCCATTTTTTCTTTTTCCCAGAATAATGATATGCCACTGTTTTGAAAGAGTCTGCTGAGCCCAGATTTGACTCAGAGTCTGTGGCATCTACATCCATATCCCCCAATTCTGGGATTTCAGTACAGAAAGAGGTTTCCCAAAGTGACATTAAAAGTTCCTGCTGTAGCCAAACTACTCTGAGTTGATCTTCATCTTGAAGTCGGTGGACTTCCTGGTTGGTGAAATGCTAGCTCTGGATCATCCAGTGAACCCTACGAGTAGCTAACCGGGTTTAACAAATCCTTTTGTAGAGCTTTGTTTTCCTCAGCTTGACAGGGTGGATCCTCAGGTATGGCCTTATTTGGCAGAAGCTCATCGTCCAATAAATTGACAGTAGGTAGGTCTTGGTCTGCGGGTGCCTGTCCTCCATAGGCCTCGTATCCATGGACTGGGTGACAGGTCAGTCATCCTCCTGCTTATCTTGTTCTTGTGGTGTTGCATCCTCTGGCTCATGTTGTTCCTCTTCAGGGTGTTGACTGGGGTTGGGGGTTTTGCAGTCTGCTGGGCATTCCGGATGAGATCTTTGGGGTCCATTTTTTCAGTTTTCTTTTTTGTGGCCAAGGGGCACTCATGGAACAGATGGCCTGATAGTTCACAAAAGGAACAGTTGGTGTGGTTGACACACTGCCTGCTGATGTGTCCCACTTCCCCAAAGATTTCACACCATGGTATGTCACAAACATATGACAAATGGGTTCTAGAGCCACATTTGTAGTAAGCTGTAAGTTGCTCAACATAGAAACATAACCCCCTGTCCTTCCCAAGAAAAAAACTGTTGGGAATATGCACTATCCCCTCATCGGCTTGCATTAGCTGACTTTGTATTTCCAGCCACCCATCCAAAATCCTCTGCATCTAGGATGGCTTCAGGGGTAGTTAGTACAGTGCAGCACTGGTTTAGTTGCTGTGTGATATCATCAATGTGTACACCCTCATTACGGAACACTATTGCCACATATTTTGTCAGGGGCTTGGTGAATGGGATTACTAGGAAGGGAATCCAAAGTGGTGAGAACTTATGTTGATTATAACGGGACCAGAATAGCTCTAACAGTTGGGGGGATCGAAACTGACATTGTAGTTGTCCTCACCCGATATGTTGATGAAGGCAAATACCTCAGCAGAAGTACATTTTAATGAGCCTTTCATCATCTGGTTCCCCACACAATATCTGTCAGGCCTTACCTCCAACCCCCCTTTGTACCTGATGTGGACCGCGTTTCTTCACAGTACAGCCTCTGTTTTTTAGAAAAAGTCTGAATGTTTTTTTCCTTTCCTCTTTATTCTTATCTTTGTTAAGGGAGCCACCTGGTTCATCCTTTTAAGGACTCTTAGTAGGGGCATGGTCTTGTTGATCCTGCTGTGGCTGTTTTCTATCTGTATGCCCATTTATAAGGGATTTTTGTGGTGGAGATGGTCCTGAATGGGGGGGTCCACTCTGGACTGCCCTGTGATAAGTGGGTGGCATCCCAATCTGGATCTGGGTACCACTGCCCTTCTGGGCCCAATTTCCAGCCTGCCACTCCCAAGGCCTTTTCTGAGGTCCGTTTCATTCATCACCTTTCTGTTGTTTCTCCCATCCCACTTGCTTATTTCTTTTTCCAGCTGTCCCATTTCCACTGTGTCTTCCAGTCCCTCAGTTATCATTTCTGTCAAAGCCATTTGCTTAGAAGCTAAGGCAGAACCCAAAATAACATCTTCATCCTCTTTTTCTTTAGTACCAGGTGAAGTTACCCCTTCCGACACCCCATCCTCCAGTTAACTTTACATTCACTTTATCAGATAATGTCACTGTAAGCTTGTTTTAAGAACTCCAGTTGCTCATAAAGAGCTTGGTTGAAAAATGTCTGCCTTCCCCATAGTACCTGGCTGTATAGGAGGCCCCACAATATCATTTACAGTCCCATTTCTATCCCTCATGTTTAAATCTGCAACAGGATTCTTTGCATTGAAAAAGAAAACAGTAGCATTGCCCTGGTCAAACAAGGAGGTTTGATACATGGTACCTGTATGAGAAGCAGCCATTTTGATTGAGATGCGCAACTCAACAACTCCAATGGTCGGTTGGGATTCCGAGTGTCCTGCATCAGATTCATTCTGTAAAACCTTCAAGGTGGCTTGTAAATCTACCTTCCTTCTTTCAATCTGACACACTTCATTTTCCAATTGAGATTTTAGCATCTGGGCCCTTGAAGCCATATCTAGAATATTTGTCCCATCATCTGAATCCAAGGATGGTTTAAGATCACTCAGCACAACTGAAGCATCCAACTCACTCTGTTGATCACTTTCTAATTCTGTGCCAGTAATAAATCCTTCTGCATCCTGAAAAACTTCTTCAGCTTCTAGAGAAATAAGAGCAGAGGACGAGGGAGCCTTCTCCTCAGCTCTCTCCACATCCATCCTGGTCTGTGACACAGGAGAACTGGCTATCTGCTCACACTGTGCTCACAGGAAGTCAAGCCCCCTTCAGGCAGAGTGGGTGAATTCCCCCGATGTCCTGGCCAAATATCACCCATTCACAAAAAATACCACCAACAGCTTAATCTGATTCAATTTCAGTTGGTTACCTGTATCCCCCCCCCCCCGGTCACCCTTGAAAAAGGGTCTTCTAGTCTCAGTGGGCCACCAGGTCAACAAAATTCAATAAGTAAATATAGTAATTTGATCGCTGTACCCCAGTGGTTCCCAGCTTGCACTCCATCTACTGTGTCCAAGCTGGTGTGTACCACATTGAGAATGGTTGATCGACTAGTGTGATCCCTGATCTGCTGCACCAGCATGCAGTCCTGCAAAGTATCAAGTAGGACCTGGCTTCTGGCACTACTGGCTCTTGGGATGGCCCAGTCATTGTCTGATATGTTGAGAAATCTCATACTACTACAACCTCCCATTTTGCTGCCCCCTTTTCCACTTCCTTATTTCTCTTTTCTCCCTGCACTGGTGGTCTGTAAACCACCCCCAAGTGAGGTTTTCTACCTGACGGCTCTCTGAGCTGTGCCCATAGTTATGCTACCTCCCCTTTACCTCCAATGAATGCCTACTGAACTGCTTCTATTCCTTCCCTGATGTAAATGGTCACCCCTCCACCTCAATCCATTTCTCTATCATGTCTATATAAGGTGTAGCTAGGGATAGCCGAGTCCAAGTCATTGTTCTCATTGGCCCAGGTTTCTGTAATAGCCACTAGATTCAGCCCAGAGTCTGCCATCAGTGCCCGGAGTTCACTAATGTTATTACCTGGACTCCTGGCATTGAAGCACATCACCCTCCATCTTATGCTCTCACCCCACATTGTTCTGGAATGGCCCCCCTCATCACAGTTCCTTGACATCCTTGGTGTCTTGTGTTTTTCCTTTTTTTCGGGTCAATTTGGTCTACACTCTTTGGTCACCTGACCTCATTCCACTGTGCTAATAATTATTGTACACTTTGCCCACATCACAGCGAGAGTCTTGTCTAGGTTCCCCACTTTGCCTATCTCAGCTGTGGAATCCCTAGACATAGCTTGCCTCATGGTTTGTTTAATTGTCTGCCAATGTAGACATCAAACCTCTGCCCCAATGAACTAGTCTCCTCTCCTGTGAGGTGAAGGCCATCATCTTTGAAGAATCTCCTGTCCCAGAAGCCCCCCAGTCCCCACAAAGGTGTATCTTGTTTCTGACATCACCCTCTTAACCACCCACTGAACTCCTTAATCTCTTCCTTCCTCTCTGTATCCTCTCCCTTCTCCTTACCCCATACAGGGTGGATCTCAGAAAAAGCTCAAATACAGATCTCAGCTACAATGATATGACTGTAAACATGACTATTCAATTTATTGCAAGACAGACCAGTGCATCTGAAGGGCAAGAGGAGCTTACCACAGTATGAAGATATTCATTATACCTGCTATGGAATGAAGCAATGGAGGTGCAGAGATGAACATCAGAGGGTACAGAATTCCATAACCTCAGGGCTGCATAAGCAAAAGAAGATTCATCTATCCTCATACTAAATGTAGGGACACACAATAGGGCATTTTTACCAGACTTCAGAGGGTATGCACTATGAATAGGTTTAAGGAGTAAGGGCAGGATAAAGGACGGTGATTATGCAGGGTGCTAAATATTATGCCCCCGAGTGTATAGCCATGTACAGAGGACTGATGAAGCCAACCAAACCTGTCATAAAGGAAGCAATGATAGGCAAGTCAGTGAGCCAGTGTAAATCAGCAAATATTGTTATAAGCGACACCCTACCTATGGAAAGTCGATTTTGATGCAGCTGAGAAAACAGGCACCCATAGAGGAGTTTGGGAAGTAGCATCCCATGGGCAATGGCAATACAAGCCTGAGAAGTAAGGCTACAACCCACTTTATGGGAGACTCCCAGCATGGAATTAACTGAACTGGAGACATCCATCACATGAAGCAAATAATGAAATGATGCCAATGTAAGTAAGGGAAGTGACTGAGAGGACTAAGATACCATCATGGTAAACAATGCATAATAATAATCAACTAAAAAAATTAAAGAAAGAACAAAACCAATTGCTATTCCAAATTGTAAAGCCAGGTTTTAAACTTGATTCACTATATTTACTAATATTCAGACTGTCCTTTGAATCAACTTAAATTCTTATTTACTTAACTTGTGGTTCTACTTCCTCAGCTGATCAAAGCACTGACCAATTATTTGATCTACACTCTTATAGAACTGATACTGGACTGAAAACAATCATGAAAAAAACATGGTTTAATAAAATCATATTAGTACACTCTAGATTATACCATTATTTAGTTATATATGTAGAGAAAACTACCTTTACAACTGCAATTTATATTGTACTATTGCAGCCTGCCATTTCTCTGAGTCTTGGTAAATCAGGGGTGGGGTCTTTCTTGGGGTTCTCAACCCTAACACTCACTCCATCCCATCACCAAATAAGGTCAGATGTGATCTGTTTTCTTCAGTCAGGGCATACAGGTTGTTGGCAACATTTGGGGAGACACAGTTCTGTATGTTTGAAGACTATATCACAATGGGGTGAGAGTTAGGTTTCAGAACCCCAAGGAAGACCCCCTCTCCTGATTCACCAAGACTCAGAACAGTGAAAACTGTATTGCATTTTTTCCTTTTGCTGCATGGGGTTGGGGGTAAGGAGTTAGGGTTGGAAACCCTAACACAACATTTACCTACTTTTGTTACATTAAGCCAAACAGTAACTGGTGCACACAGGGCATGGGCATCACAAAGGTCAGATGAAGTTCTAGAAAATTGAATACTTTCACAAAAACCTTCAAACTTTTCTTGAAAAGCTTGATTTTAATGTGCCTGTAGAGCACACTGCAAAATGCAGCAGGCCCTACAAGTCAACACCTGTTGTTAAAACAAAAAATATAAAAACCCTTACCATACCTTTGTAGCACAATCTACCACCTCTCCCCATGATCCCTGTAAATCATTTGAAATCCCCCTCCCCCAACCAACATAGCACCTTCAACTCCCACCCTCCTCCTCCATGGCCCCAATAATATAGTAACTTGCAAGAAAAACACAATCAGATCAATTGTAAGTCTTCAGAATACCTAAGGATTAGAGAACAGTAGACAAACAAAGTCACTGAAAGAAGGAAACTCATGGGAAATAATACTTCAAGTAATCAGTTATGAAAATGGGAAACAAACTCTCACAGCAGTTTGTATCAGAAAATGCTGTATCTTCCTTTATGCCTCAACTTGGCAGGTACTTTGAAGAACAAACGCTGGTCAGTGCCAATATAGCTGCAAAATGATGACTTTGCAGCATAGCGTTTTATTATCCTACCACATTAATCCAGTAGGTGAAAGTGTTCAAATCCCTGTCAACATGTAATTGTGCACAACCAAAACATCATTCCGTGTCACAGGTGCAGAAACATATTTTGGCCAGGATTTGAAAAATGACATCTGTCATGCTCATGAAGTGGTGTAAAATATGGCTATGTTGAAACTTTGGGATCAAAATAGTTAACATTAATGAAGTTATGAACGATTATAAAAAAATGTCATTGTATGCACATAACTTTGTCATCTTTACATATTTCAACCCCAAATTCTCAACATCAGCTTCTTATGACCCCACCTCAAGCGATGGTGGTGAAAAATTTCAAATCCTGCCTGAAAGGTGATTTCACCAAGTAATTGTGAAATTGCCTTTAGGGCCTGATTTGAATAATTACTCTGCATTGTTCATGATGGGGGGTCCCAAAAAAAGGCTATGTTGAAAATTTAGGGTCAGAATATGTAAAAAATGATAAAGTTATGCAAAAAAGTTCAAACCTCTATTGAAATACACTGAACCACACTTACCTTAGTTTCTCATATTGCAGTCAGTGGTTCCAACAGCAAGATGTGTCTTCGATCAGAGAGTGGATATTCAGCATGAGACCTGTTCAGGTGAGTGAGGGTGTGTGGGGGGTATGGAGGTGTGTGGGATGTTGACTGCTGAGTGGGAGGTCAAGGTGGCATGGGTGAGGTCAGTGAGCAACTGTTTTCTTTTTTACAGGTTTCAAGAGAAAAAAACATAGAGGGATGGATTTCTTTGTTACAGGTCCTATTTTGAAAAGTGATACGGGGACAGCGATCAGAAGGTGGGGGCCACTAGACACCAGGGAACCTCTTGAAAAGACAGGGACAGTGATCAGAGTGCAGAGGACCACTGGACATCAGGAAATATCACAGAAACATAGGGATGAGATCGGAGGATAGAGGACCACAAGACACCAGGGAATATCATGGAAACACAGGGATGTTGATTGGAGGGCGAGAGGACACTAGACAATGGGGAACATCACAGAAAGACAGGGATGGTGATTGGAGGTTGGGGGACAACTGGAAACCAGGGAAACATGACAGAAACACAGGGACAATGATCAGAGGGTGGGGGGCCACTAGGCACCAGGGACATATTACAGGGTGGGGGTACCACCTAGCTCCTAACCTGGAAGTGAACCAGAAGTGAGCATAGAGCAGAAAATTAGTGCACTGGGTGGGGAAACACTGTAGTTAGTAAAGAGGATCACATGTGCTTCAACTCTATTGTAGAAGGACATAGTGGAGGTATCCAGTTATGTGCTTCCAGAGTCCTCTCTCTCTACTACATCATACCAATACATTGCATAGCTCTGCTATGCAGCCGTAAAAATGGGTGATGGTGTCTTCCCACTGAGTTACTAGGAGAAAGAACTTGATGGACCAATAGCCCGTATTCTTAAAATTGTATATCTAATTACATGCATGAATTTATGTATTCCTTCATCAGATGTCACCCCAAACATAAACTATTAGTTTGATGCTAAACTGGTACTCTGTTTAAAGGGAACCATCAGGAAGATGAAAAAATAACCAAAGTATAGCATTTGTAAAACCTTGGCTAGCTAGGGTTGAACACTCAGTCTGAGAACAGTAGTAGAATACAATGGAGGATCCAACAAAGTAACAATGAGACAGTTAGAAAATGGTGTACAGTGGAATCCAGTGACATGATGCAGAATATCTAAATATACAGTTCTGTACAGTACCATATGACAGGAAATTCTAATTCACTTCAACTGGATTTCTATAGTTTCAGTTATATCCAGCTAATGTATCTAATGCATCTTGTCACCAGCTACCACAGTGCAAAAGGGTGGCACAAAAGCCAAGTGGCATGCTGGGCTGCATCGGGAGGGGAATCACGAGTCTTAGGAGGGAGGTGGTGTTTCCACTCTACAGGGCACTGTTACACCCCCACTTGGAGTACTGCATACAGTACTGGAGACTGCACCTCAAAAGGGACATAGACAGAATGGAGATGGTGCAGAGAAGGGCTACAACGGACCATGTGATGCTGCAAGGTGGATAGCTGCTCCTCCACAGTGCTCCAGCCACCTGATATTTTACTTCTGTGTTTAATACTCAAGCAATCTGCTGTAAACTTTAATAGACTGCTCTATTTTAAACTTTGCATTCCCAGGATACCTTTGAAACAGGCTGCTGATCTAATGGAGGTGTATATGAGGAAGGCTCCACAAAAACACACTCCCCGGTCATGCCTGAAAAGAAACCATGGGCCTCGAGGGTGGTAGAAAAGTCAATGCCAGCAACTGTCATCATGGATCAGGAAACCTTAACACTAAGCAGGTTCCAGGAAGAATTTAATCCCTTCTATGATGAAATGAGAAACATTTTCTCTGAGCTTAGATCAATTACACAAGCAATAGAAGATGTCTCTCAGAAGGCTTCTGGCAACGCTGCCAGAATTTGTTCTTTAGAAAAATGTGTGGATAAAATAGACCCAGAGCTGGTGTCCATGCAGTAGAAAATAACCCAATTCGAATCCAAACTAGAAGATCTCGAGGGTCGCAGCTGTAGGAACAATGTTGTTTTCATTGGCATTTCAGAAGGAGAGGAGGGACAAAATACCACCGTCTTTATTCAGAAGCTGGTCAAAAGAATTGCTGGCCCCTCTCCCTCTGGAGTCAAGTATGTCATTGAGAGGACTCACCAGCCACTTCACCCAAAACCCCCAATGGGATCCCCACCTCTTCCTCTTGTTTGCTGCTTCTTAAACTTCCTTGAAAGACAACATCTTCTTTCCAAAGTTAAAGAACTGCAAGAGGTAAAATGGGCAGACTGCAAAATACAAATTGCGCAGGACCTCCCAGCCACAGTGCGAGAGAGATAAGTAGCCTTTCACCCAACTGTATCAAAAATCATTGCAGTCAGGATTGAATTTAAAATGATCTATCCAGACAAACTGCAAGTGCAAGTGGCTGGCACCTGGCTGTCCTACGAAGATCCAGAGGCTGCACTGACCGGGCTTAAGGTCACCCTCCCTGATCTATTTAGTGACCACTGACTGGTGATAGGGGATCAAAACTTCCCAGGTTAGTAAAAGAAGGGCTGACTTAAGAAAGGGGTAATTAGGATAAATGAGTGGGGGTGTAAACATATGAAAATACAGAAAAAAAAGAGAGGAATGGTAGCTGTTTACAGGTGAGGCCCTAGAGAACTTTTATGTTTGTCTTTCTTGGATATCATGTCTCTGATTCAGAGTCCATTTCCTGAGTCTGAAGCTCCAACCAACTGGATTATCCTCATTGTAAATCCCTGTTGATTTTTGCAAAATATGCACCTTTGCCGTATTGTTTCATCAGCAGATCAAGAGCATCTCAGCAGTGTCTCATCAGCAGATCAGGAGCCACATGGGAAAGGCAGAAAAAGCATTTTCCCTCAGAGATCTTTCCTTTCGTTGCACTCTGCCCTTCCTGGTTTTTACCCGGTTTCAGCTCACCCACAGCTCACCTTGTTAGTAACACCGCTAGAGGGTAATCCTCACACACTTTTCCTTGTAAACTGGTCACATATCTTTTAAGACTGCCCTAGCTGTTGGATGCCTCCGAGTGATGAGTATCTCATTGTACTTGCTTTGAAGGGAGCTGCCTAACCAAGCAGCTTTTGGCATGACTCTAATGGCAAAAGTGGTACTTGCATTATTTTTAATTTACATTTAGTAAGCTTTATTGGTTTGAAATTTTTACAACAACAACAACCATCAATACAGACAACGTGTTGATGCATTAAACAATAAAATAGTCATTAATAAGTACAGATACATATACATGATATCTAGTACATAAATGAGGATTATAATATAATAAATCCTTGAAACATTATATCGTTGTCTGTATCCCACCACTTCCCCCCGCCCTCTCATCCCACCCCAGTCTGCCACTTACTATTAACTAAGGATGGTTATCAAGAAAATAAAAGACCATGTTACGTATAATTGTCAGTAAGAGGGAAAATAAAAGTAACTGAGATCTACTGAATCACTAAAAGGGTATACAGTGATTCCCATCTTAGTTTATAATTATCCATTCTATTATTAGCTCTAGCAATGATGAGCTCTGCTTGCAAGGCAAACATAATCTCCTTATACCATTCCACATAGGCGGGAGTGTTCGGTTTCTGCCAATGTCTCAAAATAACTTTCTTGGCACAACTTGATATTAAAGCCATGTGCGCTCTCTGTTGACTCCCTTGTAAACATGCCTAATCGCCCAAGATACAAATCTCCGAATTAAAATTGTCTGATAATGCAAGAAGCAGATCAAGACGATTTTTAATACTAAGCCAAAAAGGAGTAATTTTTTCACATGACCATAACATATGAAGCAGGTCAGCAGAAGCATGTTGACATTTGGGGCATTGGTTAGATGATACACTTCCCATTTGATGAAGTTTAAACGGGGTATAAAATAAATTATGGTTAATATAAAATTGCATAAGTCTATATCTATCCCACTTAATGTATTTATATAAGTGATTCCAAATATTAGACCAGTTCCTGGGAGGGGAGGTCGATGTTAGGGTATTATCCCACCAATAGAACCTCTTGCCTTCCAAAGTAGCAACTTTTGTGAAAAGATATTTATATGAATATGATATTATGTGAAAAGGGGGGGATAGAGCTAATATAAGGGAGTAAAGCAGAAATAAAGGGACTGTCCCATCCTCCTGATCCAAAGTAGTGTGTCAGCATGTGAGATATCTGGAAATATTTAAACATGTGTGTGGTACGCCAGTTGAAAAGGTGAGTGGCTGCATTATAGGAGAGGAGTTTTTTGTCTTGAACCAACTGATTCACTCTTAGAACACCCATATCAGGCCAAAAAAGGTGAGATTTAATTACTTTACCCGAAATTAGAAAATTAGGGTTTGAGAACAAGGGCAGGGTGGTGTCTTTATATGCATCCGCCTTGAGGAAAGTGATTAATTGATGCTGTGTTTGAAGTGAAGAGCTTAGTGGTGTTTCCTTTAGGGATTTAGGGATGTTCTTCCTAATAATAAAAGGAAGGGCCTTGGGGTCTATGTCATTTTCAGAGCAGAGTGCGTGTTCAATTCTAACCCAAGAAGGGCAATATACAGGATCTATACTATTCTCTGGAGGTTGCATCCAGTATCTTACCCTGGCCAGGTGTATAGCTAAGTAATATATATAAAAATTGGGGGCTTGAAGGCCTCTGTCGGTTTTTTGATGCGTAAGTTTATGGTAACTTCATCTAACTTTTTTCCCCTGCCATATAAAAGTATTGAGAATTCTTTGCATCTGGGAAAACCATGATAACAGGAGAGCCCCATTAAACATTTGTAGGGTATATAAAACACAAGGTAGGACATTCATTTTCATTATGCTCATACGTCCCCATATAGAAAGAGGTAATTTTGACCAGCGTCTAAGATCTTCTGTTAGTATTTTGACTAGAACATCTAGGTTAAGTTTTTTCATAATATGGGGGGAAGGGTGCAGGTAAAACCCCAAGTATTTACATTTTTTGATGTTCCATTTTAATCCCAAATGTTCGATATTGGTTTTCATTGTATGTTTATTGAGAGGAAAAACTTTTGTTTTTCCGATATTTAACTTGTAATTCGAAATTGCCTCAAATTGGGAGATGATGTGAAAGATCACAGGAAAAGATTGAATAGGATTAGAAATATGAAGAAGAATATCATCTGCCTAAGCAGAAATTTTATATTCCATATCACTTATTAATATACCAGATACCAGTATTGAATTTTTAATTTTCCTAATAAGGGGTTCTAGATATAAGTTGAAAAGGAAAGGGGGAACGGGGACACCCTTGGTGGGTACCCTGAAATAATGTGAAGGATGTGGAGAGGACACTGTTACATTTGATTTGGGCTGATAGAGAAGTGTACAAAATTTTAACCCACTGTATAAATTCCATCGAAAAATGGTATTTAGATAATAAAATAAAAAGGTAGTCCCAAGAAACCCTGTCAAAAGCTTTTTCTGTGTCCAGGGAAACAAGTGTTGCCGGTACGGATGAGTCCCTGGACACAGAGGAGAGGTATGCTATTTTTCTAAGGTGGTCCGATGAAAGTCTTCCCTTTTCGAACCCTACCTGCTCTATACTTATCAGTGAATACCCAACCTGGCCTAGTCTAGAAGCAAGAATTTTCACTAGAATTTTGAGGTCCACATTAATTAGGGAAATTGGTCTATAGTTAGGAATAAAGAGAGGGTCTTTGCCAGGTTTGGGAATGACAATTATAATAGCACGAGTCAAAGAGGTATCAGATACTCCCTGCTTAAAGATGTAATGAAAGGTATCTAAGAGAATAGGGACAATTATCTCCTTGAATTCTTTATAGAAGTTTGTAGTGAAGCCATCTGAGCCAGGGAATTTATCTGGGGCAAGATAGTCTATAGCATCATAAATTTCTATTAATGTAATCAGAGCTTTCAGGATATTAACCTGATTGATAATATAGGGAGATTAATATCTTGGAAAAAATTATTAAATTGTTGAGGCAAAGAGGGAAGTACAGATGTTGAGTATAATTGTCGGTAGTATTCTTGGAATGCATTGACAATATCTGGGGGGGGCGGTTAGAAGATCACCCGTCATCAAATAAATAGAGGTGACTATTTTATCGGTTATTTGGGTACGAAGATGAAGAGCCATGAGTTTCCCTGCTCTTTCACCATGGTCAAAATAGGATATTTTAGAATGAAGCATTAAGAATTCAGCCTTTTCTGCTAATAATTGATTGTATTGGGAACAAAGAGATTCAACTTTCTCCCACTCTTCTATAGGGGCCGAGGGGGGGAGATGCCTCTCCTGGTTTTCTATCTGGGCTAAAATAGAAGAGAGAGCTTGGCTCTCTGCTTCTTACGCTTAGTTGCTAACCAAATTAATTCACCTCTCAATGCACATTTCAGGGAACCCCACAAAAAATCTTTTTTAGACGTAGACGGGGCATTAATTTTCATAAAATTAGAAATTAATGTTTGAAGGAGCTGTATTTGATCCTCAGATTTCAGAAGTTGATTGTTCAACCTCCAAATTCTATCTCTATGTCTGTTGGGAGAAAGATCTAGGTGAAGATGAGCTATATACGGTGGTCTGAAATAACCTTTGAAGAGTAATAGGCCTGAGAGACCCCTGGAAGGTGATCAACTGTCATGAGAAAATAGTCTGGGCAAAGGAATGATGGGGAAGGGAGTGAAATGAGAATTCTTTGCTTTCTGGAAACATTATCCTCCAAGGGTTTATCAGGCCCACAGAATTCATTAACTCATGAAGGGCCTTTTGTCCCGGTGATAATTTTTTCCGGATCTGACCTGATCTATCTAGGAAACTAGATAATACCTGGTTCCAGTTGCCACCTAGTACCATTGGAAGCATAGTCCAGGGGGGAAGGAGATTCATAAGATTTGTAAAAATTCAGGGTCATTGCAATTAGATCCATAATTGGAGCCTAGTACCAATTCAGAGAGGCCCAGAAGGACCCTCAGAAAAATAAATCTTCCATCAGGGTCAGAAATTTGTTGTATAAGATGAAATGGAATTCTGCAGGCTATCAAGATGGCAACCCCTCATCTACAGGAGTCAATACCAGAACCAAATACTTGACCTACCCAATTTATACGTAAGTAATGAATATGACTGACCAGGAGATGTTTTTTTTGCAAAAAAAAGCCACATCAATTTGCAGACTTTTTAAACGGAGTAGAACCTTGGATCTCTTGGCTGGCGTCTAACCCCCTTTTATATTCTAGGAGCAATATTTAAGACTAGCCATAAAGAATTATATAATATAGTGGAATAAAACAAAAGATGAAGGGATATAACGATTCCTGAATATGTAACATAAGAATATTTAACCCTTTTCGGTGGCAGACAAACCCTTAATTATTATCTTCCCCCCATCCCCACTTCAAGATATTAACACCCTCATAGCTATGACCTGGAAGACCTAGCTCTGAATTCCACTCTTTATGATAAGGGAACTAAACAAAGAACAGACCCTAACTGGGATAATGATTTAGGAGGTTCCAATCCCAAAGTTTGATTCAAAGTTTCTCCTACAGCTAAGCAATCATGCATTCCCTCTCCCACCCCAACCAGTTGAATAGGTATAAGGTTAAAAGTTAACAATTTCCTAAGTTTGAAGAACTCAGGTATCTTAACCATATTCTCTGCTTACCTATTATAGGTAAGTCCAAGAGAAAAAAAAAAGGAAGAAAGGAAAAAATTGTATTTTGTCAAAAACTATATTGTCATATTTTTTCTTTAATAAACCATTAATAATCTGAAGGCTGTCAAATCCTATTCAATATACCTTTATATTCTAGTAAGGTATTAATAAAAAAACAATCCCAGTAAAATTCTGGAGTTTTACATCTAGTTGCCTTCCGCTAGAAAAAAGAAAAAAGCAAACACAGAGAAGGAAAAAAAAAAGACATCCAACATGACCGAACCTTTTTTCTTTTTCCTTTACCCCAATGAACACCCTTTATTATGCATTAAAATATATTTAAACCTAAATAACCATGTAGAAACTCAAATTAAGCGTTGATCATGTGTCAAGGCATAACACACCCAATTTATATGACTCTTGGATGAAAATGCAGGAACAACAAGCTATCCCTTAAAAACAATCAGGTAAAATTCAACTTGTTACCTCACTGAAGAATAAGGAAGCTCCACAGTCATAGCGCTGATCTCTGACGGGAGAGGCTAAACAAACGTTCCACAACTGTGTGATCATGCGTACGTCTGTAATATACAAACCGCTCGCATTATCATGTAGATGAGCCAAAACTATGCAACGGAGCTAGAAAAGAAAATGGAAAAAAATCTTCTCAGGCTCTTCTTTTGCCTGGCTGGTCTGCATGTATCTTGGTGAGCAGAGATCTAGCTCCGAGATAAATTCTAATGGAACGTTTCAACACGGGGTAAACAAAAGCTCTCGTAAGGAAAACAGCAGGACCCCACATCTGTTGGATCAGAAGAGCACAACCTCACCTCCAGGAGCCCTCAAACTTAAATTCTTCTTTAAGACAGGCACCAGAAACAGCAATTAAAATTGAACCTTGCATCCAGTATACTTTCCTGACAGTTCAAGATTCTTTGTAGAAGGGTTTAGCGATGAAGTCTCAGCGTGAGGTAAAAAGTTCTGGGAAGAGGGCTACAAGTTCTTTAGTTGCCTGCTCTGCATTCTCAAAAGTTTTCCAACTGCCGCGGTGAAAAACGGATAGCCTGGCTGGGTAGAGCATCCGGAATTTTATTCCTGCAGCAATTAATTTAATGACAGAGGGGTGATATTCAGCCATTTTGTGGCATGTTCCGAGTGGTAGATCTTGGGAAAACCATATCAGGGTTTCTTCCCATTTGACTTCCTGGAGATCTTTGACTGCTGACAAGATATGTTGATGGTCGATGTAACTCAGCAATTTCAAAATGAACGGCCTAGGTTTTGAACCAGCAGGGGGTCTGGGCCTTAAGGATCTGTGGGCTCCTTCGACTGGGTAGGCTGTGGAATGTGGTGGAGGGCCAGCTATTTTTATGAGCAACTTTTGTACAAAAATAACAGGCGAGTGACCCTCTATTTCTTCTGGAAGACCAAAAATCACCAGGTTGTTACACCTGTTTCAGCCTTCCAGGTCTTCCAGTTTTAATTCCAGCTTATGTAGTTTATGCCAAATAGAAGTCATTTCTGGTTCCATGTGGGCTTGCCATGATTTGAGTGAGGACGTATGGGCAGAGACATCTGAAAGTGCCTTGTTGATTTCTTTCAAGTCGGACTGCATCACTTTTAAATTGGAGGCAAAGTCTGCAAAAGCCGCTTTAAGCGGGGCCATTTCTGCTAAGAATCTTTCTTCCGAGAGCGGGGCTGCAGCTACAGGAGATTGAGAGCCCTTAACTGTGCTGGCAGTGTGCATTTTAGCTCTTTTAGCCTGTTTGTCCAGAGTAGTAGGCGGCACCCTGGATGGGAGGGCCTGTTTCATTTCGGCCTCCATGTATCTTGATTTGCACTATTTAAAATGCTGAATTCGATATCCGGTATTTACCTTGATATAGAGAAATGCTGTCCGGATTCAAATTAGAGTACCTGTTGGACGATTTACTGAATTTATAAGTAAATTAAGCCATTGAGGTGGGAGCGAGAGCACAATGCGACCACTTAGGAAGAAGGCATCATGTGATCTCCCATTATTTTTAATTTAAATGCCTGTCAATACACTGCGCCCAAATTTTGTTTTAGGGCTGCTCAAAAGGAATGAATATGGCACTTGGACAATTTAAATTTTATAATAATATGATTCATTTATGGCAGGGCTTACCCACTAGTCTGTGGGTAGTGTTACTATTTCTTTATAAGCATAATCCTATTACAGTCTACATAATTGTCTAGACCTTGCTGGCCTCATTCCCTGCATTTCTTTCATTTCAAAGTTGTCCAGCTGGCCAGTGTTATTAGTTTTACAGATATGGTGCTGTGGATGGATATAATTTTGACAAGACAGACTGCCTTAACAACTTTGTCAGGTCTGTTTTGCATTTCTTTTAATGCAAAGCAGTTTGCAAGTTCAATCTTCTGGATAAGTTAAGTGTGTAGATGGTCTTGTACCCTTTTGTTTGTGTAGAGTCAAGGAGTTTTACCTGTTTTATTACTGGGTTAATGTCGGGTGGCTGGAGGGGGGAGTGATGAGGAAATATGCAGATCGTGGCTTGTAACAGTAGAAGAGGTAGGGAGGGCTGGGTAATACCCAGACATAAGGGAATTTACTTGTTTGTACAATGGTCCATGGAATGGCAGAAGGGGTTGTCTGTTATTAAGGGAAGGGGATGAGGGTTGGGGGTTGTGGTGGGGGGGGGAGTCTTGCACGGTTGGATTTATTTCTATGTTTTTTTCTTTTGGTAGGAATCTGCTTTCTTCTACCCAGGCATGTTTACCAACAATTCACCAGGGACTATGGATAGGGACTTAGTATTTGCCACTTGGAATGTCAAGGGTGCCTGTAGTAAATTGAAACAATACCAAATACTGAAGCATTTGCATTTACTGAGAATAGATATTGCATTTATACAGGAATTCCAGTTATTAATCTCAGAAGCCCCCAAACTAAGAAGGCAACAGGTGGGTGAAGTTTTTGCTGCAGAGGGGAACTCTCAAAGCTCCGAGGTTCTGATTTTAACATCACAGTCTGTCTCATTCCAACCAGTGAATGTTGTCTGTGACCCTCATGGTAGATTTATATTTGTTCAGAGAAAACTACATACAACTAGTGTTCTATTAGGTAGCATTTATGGTCCAAACGTTGATTCTCCTGGATTTTTTGTGCAACTGGTTAATACTATTATTCCCTATTTATCCATCCCTATTGTACTGGGTGGGGATCTAAATTTAACTTTCGACCTGAATGTAGATCATACGGGAAATAAATTTAGAGGTCTTTCACCAGCTCAAAGAGTGCTGAGGGAATGGATAGATCAATTGGGCTTACATGATGTTTGGTGTATCCTTCACCCCTCAAACAGAAATTATACATTCACTTCCCCTATTCATGGGACTTCCTCTAGCTTAGATTATATTTTGATTTCCCATGACATTACCCGGGGTATTACAATCTTCCATTCTCCCAGGTCTCCCATCTGATCATTCCTTGGTTACATGCCAGCTCTCATTTTTACCCCTTCCCAATTCGGGGGGGGGGGGATGGAAAATCAACAACCAGCTCTTAAAAGATCCGGGAATGGTACAGGTTATTGCAGATCATATTGCACAGTTTGTGAATATCAATCATAATACCATGGGTAAGCCAGATGTTGAATGGTGTGCCTTAAAGGCATATTTAAGGGGTTTACTAATTGGTTTGCCTTCTAGGTGGAAGAAGCCGAGTGTGAACCAGATGTTAAATCTTATTTCTCGAATTAGAACTATTGAAACTAAAATGTCCCCTTCCACCTCGGAACAAACCAAGCAAGAGCTTATTAAACTGGAAGATGCTTATTTGAGCCTCTAGAGAGAAAAAGCTAAATATATGGTTATAAAAACCAATACTTCTTACATTGACCAAAGGGAAAATGCTGGACGTATCCTGGCATTAAGAATTAAGCAACAAGAATCATCCAGATTCATCACTGCTATCCACTCATCTACTGATGGGACCTTGAAAACCACCCCATCAGAGATTATGGCTGAATTTCACTCATATTACCAATGACTATATAGTCCCACCCCAAATCTGCCTCCCCTAGATAAATTAGATAAATATCTTCTAGACTCTCATTTGCCTTTCCAAAACTCAACAGCTTGCATTAAGTACTCCTGTTACTCATGAAGAAGTTTTCAGAATCATAAAAGACCTCCCCTCAGAAAAAACTCTGGGACCTGATGGTTTTTCATCTAATTTCTATAAGGTCTATGCAGCACAACTAGCGCCCTTACTCGTCCCCTTATACTGGTGTATTCTCTCGGGTTCCGATACAGATAATACCCTCTTTGAAGCCTTGATTGTTCTTTTACCAAAACCAGGTAACCCCCCCTGAATTAACATCCAGCTATAGACCCACTTCTCTTCTTAACCAAGATACTAAAATCCTGTCCTAATTACTAGCTGACCACATTAATACTGTTATCCCCAATTTAATAGGACCAGAACAGGTGGGATTCATGAAAGGTAGATCCTTGGTAGATTACTTACTGACTCTGGCCCATGTCTTCTCGGCATCCAGGGATGCTCAATACCTCACCACCTTGGTCTCCCTGGAGGCCAAGAAAGCATTTGACAGAGTTGATTGGAATTTTCTGTTTCATACTTTAAAGACTTTTGGCTTTCCCTCGACATTTCAAAACTGGATCCGCGCACTCTATAAATTACCATCGGCCAGAGTGACAAGTAATGGAGTGTCTCTGACCTTTTCCTGCTGAGTTCAGGTACAAGACAGGGATGTCCCTTATCCCCCATTCTTTTCTATTTATATTTGGAACCTCTGATAAGGCGGCTGGTTACCTGTACCATGATTCAAGGCATCACTGTACAAGGTTATAAAATCAAAGTCTCTGCTTACTCGGATGATTTACTACTTCAGCTTTCCCATCCTACCTCATCTATCCCTCCAGTGTTAGAGATCATAAGAGAATACAGTACCCTTTCAAATTATAAATTAAATGTAGACAAAACAGTTGTATTTCCCCTTAACTGTAACTTAATGAAGCAAGATATTCAAGTCCTTGGGTTGTCCTGCGGAAAAGATTCCCTGAGATATCAGGGCATCGTACTTTCGAGAAGTTCTGCTCTCCTCCAAAAGAAAAATTTGGACTCTCTATTAATCACACTTACCCAGGATCTAAAAAGATGGGCCCTTATCCCACTTTCTCTATGGGGCAGAATTAACTTGATCAAAATGAATGTGTTTTCCCCCCGTCTCCTTTATCCACTCAACCTATTAAATTTATGGCTTCCTGTCTCTTGGTTCAAGAGAATGCACAGTCTTATTGTGGAATTCGTTTGGAACGGTAAAAAAACCCATCTGGCCTTCCATAAACTAGCAGCGCCTAAAGTAAAGGGCGGCCTCCATCTTCCACATATAGGCCTTTATTATTAGGCTTGTCACGCCAGCAAATATCTTAGATGGCTTGGGAAAGAAGATTTCAGAACACCATCTTCTTATACGCCACTTTGGCTCAAAATTGAATCTGACTTGATTCAATCCCATGGCCTTTCCCCATCCGCACTGTTATTTACCAAGGCTAAACGTCTTCCAGTGCAATTTCACTCTACTACAGTTGCCCTTTCTGTCAAAGTACATTCCCAGCTCTGTGCTTTTCTGAAGTACGATCATTGTTCGGACCTGACACAACCATTAATGGGAAATCCCAACCTTAAAATTGACAGTAAAGTCCTCTCCACCCCCTGGTTGCCGCAGTTCACTGGCTGTATCCTCTCTCACCTATTAAATTGTAGAACAGGGTCATGGTTATCTTCTCTGGAGATTTTAACTAAGTTTAATATCCCAAACTCCTGCATTTTTAAAATTTTCCAAATAAGTCACATGTTGGCAAAAACCACTGGAATATTCCCTTTAGCAACTGCAAACCCACCTTTCAGCACAGGCCTGGTCCCATTAACAGGCCTCCCACATGCAGTATCTAAGATGTTTAATCCTTTTTTTGGTTGGATTTACCCAGACCACTTTGGTCCCTCGACCTACTGGGCCCCCCTTTTCCCTGATACACTGATAAACTGGCCTGTTTTATGGCAGGGGTGTCACAAATTCATTACACAAGACAGACTCCGTCTCATGCAATTCTGTATATTGCACAGCCTTTACTATACGCCACAAAAACTGGCTAGATTTGGTTTAGTGTCTTCCCCTATTTGTAACAGATGTGCACAGGTTGAAGGAAACTTGCTTCATATTTTTTGGACCTGTCCCAAAATATCCCCCCATGGGCACTTATTAAGCAAAGAGCAGATCCTTTTTAGGCCTTGATGATTTGTTTTCAGCCAAAATTTATCTCCTGGGTGATTTCTCAGAGATTCCAGTGCTTCCACGGAAGTTCCATATGACCTTAATATCTATGCCAGTCAAACAATTGGTGCTGAAACACTGCAACAAAAGAAAGGAGCACTCCAAAACTATATGAATACATGCTAAGATAGCATTTTATTGTTGCCAAAAATTCCAACAGAAACCCTTGCCCTTCGACTTTGTGCCTTCAAAAGGGGTATCCTTTGAAGGCACAAAGCCAACGCCAGAGTAACAAATTCGACAATACATCTAAATATATCGTTTTGGAAATGCTCACTATTTGTACTGATTGAGGTTAGCAACTTCTGTTGGGAGCACCACCTCGCTAACTGAGCGCCGCTCAAAAAACTGTGTTTTGGTGCTGGAACACTGGCAGGATAACAAAGAGATTTCCTATACTGAATGGCTGAGAGAACTTTTAGCTAATCTCAGAACAGAGAGAGCTATAGCTAGTCTCCAGAATGCCACAGTTAGATTTAATAAAATGTGGGGCCCTTTGCAAGCTTTTTACTCCCTATAATCGGTCTATTTTTTTCTGTCCGACCAGAAACTCCAGTGATATCTGTTTAGTTACACTGTGCAAGACTCGGGGGTGGTGGTGCATGTTGGGGGAAGGGGGGATCACCAAATCTGTATCCTCTGTATTTCGGATGTTTTGTACTACTTCATGATGATTAGTCCTTTGTATGTATAAAATTCAATAAACTTTGAATTGAAAAAAAAAAGAGAAGAGCCACAAAAATGATTCAGGGACAGCACCATATGGCATACCAGGATAGGCTGAGGGAACTCAACATGTATTCCCTGAAACAGAGGAGGGAAAGGGGCGACATGACTGAGACTTTTAAATATATGAGGGCTATAAATAAGATTAACGATCAGGAGCTTTTCCAATTGAAAGAGAGTAGAAGAACAAGAGGGCATGACATGAGGCTGAAGGGAGAGAGGTTCAGGAGTAATACAAGGAAGTTCTTCTTTACAGAGAGAGGGTTTGGACCCATGGAAAGCCTATGCAAGGAGGTAGTGGGGGCTAAAACAGTAAGCGAGTGCAAGAATACAATGGCTAGATATAAAAGTAGCACACAGAAAGACAAAGGAGGGAAGGGGGGATACCACTAGAGAGGTTCTTGGCCAGACTAGATGGACCTTGCAATCCCCTTCTGCCATCACTTTCTATGTTTCTGTGTTTCTACGTAGGTGTGATTTTGGGCATATTTTGTAATACTTTACAGTAGTAGCACATATCAAGGTCCTACTTGTCAAACACATGAACATATGACAAAGCCAGCAGAATAAGGCCATTAGATCTATCAAGTCTGCTCATATTGCAGGGTCCTCAGTGTCAGCTACTGACCCTACCCCCCTCCCCAATCAGCCATTCCCCTCTGTCACCCCTTCTTGATCCTTATTTTCCCCTTAACTCAGTCCTGGTCCCTCTTGAGCTGCCTGCCATTATCAGTGAAACCCGATTCCCACTGAGCTTGAAGGGGCCCTCCTTGTTCACCCTATTTATTCTTTTCAAATACTTGAAGGTCTCAGTCATGTCCCCTCTCACTCTCTCTTTCTCTCTCTCTCTCTCTCTCTCTCTCTCTCTCTCCTCCAAGGAGTTCATGTTCAGGGCTTCCAACCTCTCCTCGTATGTCCTACCATGCTGGCTCATGATCATCTTAGTTGCTATCCTATGGACCATCTCCAGCAGATTTGTTTCCTTTTTAAGGTATGATCACCAGTACTGTACATAGTACTGCAGGTGTGGCCTTACTAATGACCTGTACAAGGGTAGAATTAGCTCTTCCTGTCTACTGCTGATTCACCTGGCAATGCAGCACATCATTTTATTTGCCTCGGCTGCTGCTTTCAAGCCTGGTGGAGAAATACCTGGGCTATGATGTGTCACAATATGTCTGAGGGGGAGCTAAAAATGTCACACAGGTCACACATAGATGGAATGTCCACAACAGGAATGGGATTGTACTATATGACTTTATTTCTGACAAGGTGTCAGTCAGAAAAGGTGGTGCCCCCAGGGCTTTTTGCAGGTACAGAACACACAGAATGCACACAGAACTTTTTTGCAGGCACAGAACTTGTCACAAGAACATTTCCTTTCCATATCTTTGTTTAGGCACCAACTGGAAAATGGGGCATCAGAAGATCCCCAGAACTACTTAAGTGCATTTTAAATGGGAAGTTCCATGATACTTATTTAAAGAGCACAAGCCAGCTGGGTGAACTAAGTTATCACCTAGGGTAAACTATGCTACCACCCTAAAACTTGTAAGCAGATTGGGTCCCTGTGCAACTTGGATTGAGTGGTCAGCTCAGTTTCAGCCAAAGCCAGACTTGCTCTGAAATTACAACAGTTATGGACTCTTCAGGCACTGCTGGTCTCTGAAGACAATCCAAATGTACATTTTTTTGTATTGTTTTTTTCCTTTTGGGGCCAGCTCCCCTAGCCCCATGAATGGGCTCACCTGTATCCCAGTGATGTGTCTCCTCATACTCGGGAAAGCCCCCCCCCGAGTGGGGCCACCATAGGCGGAACTGTCATGGCCAGAGGGGACAGGCACCAGGAGCAGCTCATACATGAGGAGCCAGCATTTTTTTTTCTGCGAATGCTCTCTCCGGAGCCAAGTGCATGCAATGACGCAAGCTGAGGAGGAACCTGCATTCTCCCATGCATGCTCCCCTCAATGCATCTGCATTTGGCTCCCACCATGCTCTTGCATGGCACCTTGCTCCCCAGTCTCTGCCAGGAGGCAACCAGGCACCAGTGCTGAATGTCCCCCCTCCCCAGAGAAGGAGAACAGTCCTCTGGATGCGCAATCCTTCACCATCCCTGCTGTCCCCGGCAGCCCATGCCCGAACATGGGTCGCCGGCATGGCACGAGGTGTGGCATCTAGCGCTTTAACCCTCAGCATCACCGGGCTGGCCTCAAATGTACATTTTGTATCAGGCACCAGCAAACCTACTATGAACATTGTTGTGCTCCTTGCTAGGCACCAGAAACCCAAAATTGAACAGCAAATGCACCATGTACTAGGCAGAGTTGTATCCACAAAGCATTTGTTAAATTCCCATAGAGATTCACATTTTCATAGCAAACTGCAGGGGTTCTCTTCCATGGGACCCACCCACAGTAACACTTGGAGAAGTCACAGCAGTAATTACAGTCTAGCCCCAGTCTGTAGGGCTTTCTGAAGTACTGAACTCAAATGACAGGAATCCCAAGTAATTTACATTTTAAACAGTTAGAACTCTGATGTAAAAACACACACAGTCCATTCCAGACAGCACTTTGGAAGTGACATGGTGAGGGGGTTGCCCTAACAGTTACTCACTGACACTGACTCCAGATGGTCACACCCTTGTGATGAAATTTCCCCCCTAGGGGCCTTGGAACAGAATGTCTGCACCACTATCTGGCACACAGACAGATCACTGACACACTAGGGTGAAGAAAAGGCAAGAGGGGCTCTCCCTCTGGAAGTTGGTCTGCTAGAAGGCAGGGCACCAACCTGTTAAAACTCTGAACTCTGACAGACTGACTAAAGAATCACACTGCAGCTCTGATAGCCAGTGTGTTCATGCTGCTGTGAGAGTTCCATATGCAAATCAGCTCCCCCTGCTCAGCCAAGCCTAAACAAAGAATGCTTAATAGGACGCTACATGGATTTTACCTTTTTTGTGTGCTGCCCAGCTTACCTTAAGCTATACTGAAGTGTTCTAGTAACCCCAGGGAAATCCTAGTGTAACATCCCCAACCCCTAGATCTGCCAACTTCCTGATCAGCCTCTTGTGGGGTCATGAGTCAAAGGCCTTACTGCAGTCCAGGTAAAGGATGTCCACTGTTTGGCCTGTGTTCACTGTTTTAGTGACCCAGCCAAAGAAGACAATCAGATTTGTTTGTCACAGTCTCCCACCCATAAACCCATGGTGCTGCTCATCCTGAAGGCCATTCTCTTCTGGATACTCTACTAACCTTACCAAAGTATGGTCTCCATGACCTTGCACATAATTGAAGTCAGACTGACCTATCTGTAGTTCCCGAGGTTGTCCCTGGGACCGCTCTTATGGAGGGTAGCAATATGTGCCATTCACTGGTCCTTCAGTCCCACACCTGACTCCAGTGAACTATTGAACAGGTCAGCCTGGGGACTTGCAAGCTCCTCTGCCAGCTCCCTCAGTACTCTTGGGTGTATCCCCATCTAGGCCCGGGGATTTATTGACCCTTAAGTGTAGTAACCCTTACATCACCCATGGTTAGTTGTAGCATAAAAGTTTGTGATTATATGCAAAAATATACAATTACCTTCAAGGATTACAATCATGCAAACATGGGTACAATTAAAACATCTCTGGCTTCAATAGCTTGGGACAATATGCTATCAAGGCTAAACCCAGAAGGTTTTTGGGATAAACTAATAAGTATTATTACACACCTAGAGGATAAATATGTTGCCAGTTGATCAAAATATAATACAAAAGGGAACCTCCCCCTATGGCTGACAGATACAATTAGAAAAATCAAATCAAAAAAGAAGGCATATGCAAATCATAAAATGAACCCAGCAGATACTAACAGAAATAAATACAAACTGGAATTAAGAAAACTAAAAAGCATGATTAAAAAGGAGAAACACAAACTGGAATTAACACACATGAGTGATAACAATAAATTCTTCTATTCATATGTAAACAAAAATAAAACCGCGTCAAGAATGGTTGGACCAATTACAGAAAATTGTATAGTTACAACCAATGATGAGATTGCTGATACCTTTAATTCATACTTCGGCTCAATCAACAATATATCACAACCTGAAAAGTTCAAATTCTTCAATATTCCAGAGGAGTGTATTACAGTACCAGAGATCATGCAAGCACTAAGCAATATCAAGGGTAATACCTCACCCAGGCATGACAGCATACATCCCAGATTCTTAAGAGACATGGTGAATGTACTAGTTTATCCTTCACAATACTTTTCAATAAATCAATTGGATCTGGAGTCATTCCAAATGATTGGAGGCAGGCAGTGGTGGTTCCTATCTACAAGAAGGGAAATAAAAACAATGGCCCAAATACTCAAACTGACCCAAAAAAGTGTGCAATAGCAGGAGCAAGCGCAAGTCCATTGTGCCCATGCACAAGAGGCGTGATATTCAAAAACTGAGCTGGCCAACCTGCGCCTACAGCTGACAACTGAATATTGCACCACCTGCGCCATAGCGCAACTAGGGAGGGGAAGCTGAGCAGATCTGATGCGCCATAGCGCAATAAGGGATGTTCAGCTGAGCAATCCAGAGGCGCCATAGCGCAACCAGGGATGCCTCCCAACAGCAGGGTGGCAATGCAACTGCACAACCAGGGAGGCAGGGGCCCACCACCCATGCCACAGATGGGTAGAGGAACACACAGCAGAACAGACATCGTCTCCCCACACCCCATGCACTGCACAACTGGGGGAAGGCTAGAATAACCACTGGCCATGGAGATAAGCAACCAACCCACAGCTGGGCCATAGTGCCCCATCACACCCCCTGGCAAGCTGTGACTGGTACACAAGGGAGGGCCACACCTGCACGTGACTAGACACCTTCCCGGATCCGGTATCTTGCAGGAAGCCCATGCATGCCACCACTCCACTATGACAATGCAATCCTGTGCCACAAAAGACAGGCAGCCCACCACCAGAGGCACCCATCAGCGGGTGGCAGCACACAATGATACTGCTGATGGCATACAGTGTCACCATGCAGCCCCCAGTGCAATAAGAGACTGACAATCGCCGTACGCACGAAGTGACCCACATGGATGAGGACACCCGGACACCACCACCAGTGGTACAGCACCCTGCACACTCTCCAAAGGACACACCCGACCCAGCACTGGCCACAACAGCCAAGCGCAGAACACCCACTGATGGTGCGTGAGCCATGCACCACACGGATGCCACAGTGCATGGACAGACACCCACCCATGCCCAAGGACACAACAACACAGGGACACAGTAGCAGGTCAGCAAGCCCCAGTCATGGCAAACCGTGTACACATAACCTGTAGTCCTCCATGGCACAGGATGGCAGCCACCCTCTGAGAACTGCGACCTGCCACGCATATCATTTGCCCAGGCACAAGTCACAGACAGTGGTGCACATCACTGCAACACACAAGCCACAGCATGGAGGTGGGACAACAACTGTGGAGGCCACAGTGTCACCCGAGGCAGACATACACCACACCAGTGACAGGAGGCAACCCAGCATTGTGATGGGTACAGTGGTCACCCTGCATGGACAGCCACCACTGACATGCCAGCAGACTGTGCAGGTCACAGACATGCAAGGGTGTCAGCTGCACAGGCCATGGACGGGTTGACAGGGGCACCATGGACACAGAGCATGCACCATGGACCACTGCACACAGTCATCCAGTGCACAGAGCACAACACACACACCACAGACACTGACTGATAGCTACTCCCACACCATAGTCACCTCCCCACAGACACACACACACATATACCCATGACTGCACCACCCCTGACACCATGCACACCACTGCAGCTGAGCACCTATAGCCCGCTGCAAGTCAGAGACCACCACAGTATTCATATCAAAAGATCTGTATTCAAAAAAAATATCAAAACAAACTATTTACAATACTATGTAAAAAGTTGGGGGGGAAAACCACAAACAAGGTGGGGGTGGGTAAGGGTCAGGGGTGAGCAAATGGGACAGGAAAAGAGGGGTGTGAGGGTGGGCCCAGGGGGGTAGGGGGTATCGGGGCAGAGGGATGGTTAATGGGAGCCCCGCTCCCCACTCTGGCTGCTCCGCCTCCGGTGCCTTCTCCGGACCCCAAGCTGGTTGATCCATTGCAGGATCTCCAAGGAAGCCCTTGCCACATTCAGGATCTCCCTTAATGCCTCCCAAATCTCCTGCAGCTGGTGGACACCTAGAACAAGGGAGCACATTCAATAGGTGTGAATGCACAGCCCCATACAGCCTACCCACTGTGCATGGCATACGGCCATGGGACATGCCTCTGTGATGGTGTGTGATGACTCACAGTGATCACGTCCACAAGACCTGCCCACCCAGGTGCATACAGCCATGCGGAATGCTGCACACACCCACCGGCCAAGTCATGCACAGCACCACCATGGCCGTTTAGTGACATGGCTATGTGGTGCGAAGGCAGTGGTACAGCCATGTACCTGGTGCACGCATGGACCACCATCGACACACTCCCAGACATGCAGTGCCACTGGACAGTGCTGACTGTAACAAGCTGCGTGCATGGCAGTGGTGTCAATGGATGGTGTCCATGCCCCGCTACCCACACTGTTACACAGCATGCAATAGTAATCATGGAGGTATGGCATTCAACATCATCGGGCCGGTCCCTCGGGTGCTGTGGACCGTTGCCCCTCCTAGCGTCCCTGTCCTCCTGGTGGTGCCACATCTCCCGGGCTAGATGCCGCTCCTTCGGCCCTGTGGTGCAAACATGGAGAGAGGAACATCAGTACAATCCTGTAGCAAAGTCCCCATGCCCCAGGTGTGTGTGCACTCCCACCCAGCCAGACCACCCACCCCACACCTGATAACACCACCACAGCCAACACCGGACGGTCCCTCCCCCATGTTCTGGACACATACAACCGTGATACCCATATGGAAGATAAAAGTGTGTGGATGTAACACCTACCTGGCTGTGGCACCGTGCCTCTCTTGGCACGTGACTGCAGGTGGGCATGCAGGTCTGGTTTCCTCCTCCGCAGGTCGCCATACCTGTGGCGGCACTGGTCCGCTGTCTGCCCCCATCCTGTGGCCTCCTCTAGTGCATTGGCCACCTCCTCCCACAGCTGGCTCCTGGACTGTTCAGGGGTACCTCCCCAAACAGTGGTCCATAGAGTGGCTCTACTATGGCCACTAGGTTGGCCAGTCCTACTTGGCTCCACTGTGCAGCCCTCCTCCGCACCATTCTACTAGCTCAGTCGGCTCAAAATGGCACTCTGCAGTGTGGCTCCACCACGTGCAGATGCTGTGTGGTACAGCGCTGCCATTCCCTATCACGCTGTCACCGAATAGCGTGATAATGGTGCACCCATGCCTGACGCATGGTGCCTAGGGGGTAAAGGTCGGGCACAGGGTCAAGGGGCTCTGGCACATGGACAGGCACAGCGCCATTGGAACCCAATGCGTGTAGCGCAATTGGATGCCTGTGTGCTACCTCCAGTGGCGGCCTACCGCGCTGTTGCCCCAGTGCGCCTATGATGGCCCAGTGCCACAGTGCCATATAGGTGAACATCGCTGTAGCACCACTGGCACAATGGTGGCCATGCCCTGCATTGCTTCCCACATACAGCACATCAGCAGCGCGGCAGACACCTGCGTCAACAACCTGGGCATGTGCAGTGAGGTGTGTACTGTGCATGTCACAGAACTGCGCCTTTGGCTCAGCACGTTCAACACAATTGCGCAAAGCGCAACAGCATGATATTCAGTCGTCATATGCAAAACAGCTAATCAGCCATTCAATGGCGCAGACTGCAATTTGCATCCACTTAAAGTTGCACCTCGCCTCATTTGCATGGGTCGCGCTATAAAAGTGCGACATTGGGCTGCACTGGCCATAGTCAGTTACTGCAGTCTATTGGTGAGTTGCATGCTATTTGGGAGTGTGGACTGTGGATTTTGGGACATGCATGGGACTGCACAGTCACAGGTAACAACTGTCATTCTTACAGGCTAAATAATGACCGAGCTAGTTGTGGGAGAGGAGGAACACAGTGGTGGGAGGAGGAGGAAGAGGAGGCCTAATTTCACCAAGGCCGAGACCGATGCCCTGTTTGAGGCCTACCTGGATCAGGAGCCACTTCTCAGTGGATGGCAGGGAACACCTCAGACTCATGCTGCTGCATGGGAGGAGGTGGCACATGCAGTGAACCTGCATGGCAGCCACCAGCGCTCCGTGCAGGAGTGCAAGAAGAAGATGGGCACAGACAGGAGGAGGATAAAGGAGAAGGTGGCTGCCATCAGGGCAGCATGAGCTGTGACAGGTGGGGGACAGCCGGAGATGGTACACCTCACCCCACAGGAGGAGAGGGTTGCTGGAAGCATGCAGCATTGTGCCATTGAGGGTGTTCTGGGTGGTGGCTTCCAGACGGGTGGTAGCCCGTCACTGCGTGGTAGGTTATGGTCTGTCTATGGGGGGGCAGGGTAGGTCACATGCAGTAATGAGATTTTTTTTTCCTTAACAGATCCTGAACGTCTGCATGGGTCAGCGGTGGTGGGCCTGTCCACTGAGGACAGTCAGATGGAGATGGAGGAGGGCCCATCCACCTCCACAGGTATACGTGGCTCAGTGCGACAGTGGGCCCACCTGGCTGTCCACACTGATGTTGTTGGAACAGGTGCGGAGGAAGCCCTGCCCGTGTCCCAGTGTGCTAGCGTCCACTGATGCCAGCATGCTGTGACTCGGGCTGGTGCTGGGTCCATCACAGATGATGATTTTGCTAATGGCGTGGGCAGTGAAACATGTGTGCCACAGGATGGCCACAGAGCAGGTAACATTGCAGCCATGGCTGTGAGTGGTGCTGCCGTGGAGGCCTGCGTGTCATCACAGTCCCAGCCTGTGCCTGTCAGCACCAGTGGGGCAGCAGTGGCATGTGTACAGGACGGTGGGACTGTTGTGGCCACTGTGGCAGCACCAGTGAGCCCTGGGGAGTGGCAGCTGGAGGGACAGCATCAGCAGTCAGCCATTGGGCTTGGGGGTACAGGGTCAAAAGGGTGGCATCTGTGCACTGCCTGTGGACATGCCCAGACCTGGTCCTGGTGTGCAGCACCCTCCCTCAAGGGGTGCTGAGCATCAGGGCCATGCACACCCTGAGGGACAGGATGCCGAGGAGGCAGATGACCTCTTGGATGAGCACACCCACCTACTGCAAGCATCAGTCCACCAGCAGATGCAGCTTGTGACATTGGTGGATGCACTGCATGCAGCTCTGGAGTGGGCAGAGGAGCATCACAGCAGAGACACCGCTCTGAACCTGGCAGGGATGGACCGGTTGCAGGAGGATGTGACCACTGCCATTGACAGGCAGACACAGGCATTCACTGGTGTCATGGCCACAACAGGCACACAGTCATGTGCCTATGCGTCACAGACACCACGCAGTGCACTGTCCACCCCCCGTTCCCGGCATCGTGCGACACTCTCCCTGTTGACACTGGGTTCAGCTGTGGGCATCCCGAGCACATCTGGTGCAGGCATGTTTGGTGTGCTGCAGACCCCTGCACAAGCATGGTTGTGTTCACTCAGTAGAACCCTTGGGGGGCCATCAGTGCCACCCCATGTGGCGAGTGGTTGGCCTGTCAGTGCTGGCGGGTCTCGGTGGGGCTGCCCATGCATCCATGGTGGCCGGGGCACTGTGTCGTGTGACTGACCTGTCTCCCAACATGGCTACTGTCTGGTGCTGCCCTGTGTGCATTGTGTCTTTCAGCGGGCATTGCATGTGTGGGTACCCGGCCCTGCATGTGGACACATAGTCCATCTGCACACCCTCCCGGCTGCTGTCCACAGTTGTGTGTGCATGATGATGCCTGCATTGTGCTGTACACCAATGTGCAATGGTGCTCAGCATCTGACACACGCACATGGACAGGCAGTGGGTGTGGTGGTCTGTGGACATGTGTGTGGCTAGGGGTGGCATTCTGGGTTGCTGTGCCTCCTACCCTTTGTGCATATCTGGTGCATTGTGTGTGTGTGTGCGTGTGTGTGTGTGTCTGTCCACATGGTGTGTTAGACCTCACCCATCTCTGGTTGTGTGTGTGGTTCCATGCCCAGCCACTTCTCTTGACGGAATGCACTCCTGGTGTGTGTCCATGCGTGTTTGTGGGTTGTGCCTAAGCCACTGTTGGTGGCACATTGCCCCATGACTTACCTGGATTGGCTGAAGTGCTCCTCTGTGATGGTGTCCCGGTGCAGCTGTGCCAGCCGGAGCAGTCGGGGGTCCCATTGCCCAAGGGGGGCAGCCCATCACCATTGCCACCGGCGACCTCATCGTCCCCATCACTGTCCCCCTCTTTGACCTGTACAGCTATCCCACATTCGTTGGCCATGTTGTGCAGGATGCAACAGGCCAGGAATAGCCCACAGGCCTTTGAGGGGCTGTACTGTAGGGCATTGCCAGAGGTGTCCAGGCAACAGAAATGTGCCTTCAGCATCCCGAACACCCGCTCAATGACATTACGTGTTGTGGTGTGTGCCTCATTGTAGCATTGCTGCGATGGGGTCACGGGCCACCGGTAGGGTGTGAGCAGCCAGGGATGGAGTGGGTATCCACTGTCACCTGTGTGTAGAGGGTGGAGGTTAGTTTGGTGATCAGCATCGCCCTGCCCCGGGCCATGTAGGCCACTACCCATGTCACCTCTGACCATGCCCCCCCAGGCCCTATGATTGTATTTGTGGTTTGCATACTCACCCACTAGGTGGCCAGTAGGGATATCCCCACTCTCTAATCTGTGGCACAGTGCTGATTGGTGCCAGATGAAGGCATCATGTGCTCTCCCAGGGTGTGTGGCACAGACATTGATTATGCGCCCTCTGGCATCGCACACCATCTGGCAGTTGATGCTGGCATAGCCCTTGCAATTTATGTATGTAGCCCCCTCAGGGCCAGGTGGTGTGCGTATGGCCACATGGGTGCAGTCTATTCCCCCTAGCACACCAGGCATACATGCTACCCTGTGGAACTCCTGTATGTTTGCTGTCGCTCCGCCAGTGTGCTGGGGAAATGGATGTACTCTGCAGCATGTGGCAGCAGTGCGCTGAGGAATTGGGTGAAGTGGCATGACGTGGCCGACTGGGTTATGCCTGTGGTGTCCCCAGTTGGTCTCTGGAAGGTACCCGTGGTGAGCAAGCACGTGCAAGCTGTCACCTTCATCTCCACTGACAGGGCATGGCTCCATCGTGTGGGTGCCTGCATCATATCACTGCACAGCTCACAGAGCCACCTCAGAATTGCCCGATTCACACAGTACCGGCCCACAATCTCGGTATCACTGTACAGCTCGAAGCTGGTGTGGGCTCAGTACTGTCTGTTGGGGGCATACCACTGACGGGCCCTTCCATGGCCAAGCCCCCCTGCTGCCTGCCTTCTCACCCCCCTCATTATGGCCTTCATCTGGAAGGTGGCACTGGCCATGTCCCTGGCTTGTGTTCACCCCCTCGGCAGATGTTTCTGTATTCCCCCCCCGCTGTCCTGGCTGCTACTTCCCCTGCACTGGGAACACCTGCCTGTGCTGGCCTCACTTCTGTGTGGTGTACTTCCCCCTTCTGCACTGTCTCCCCTCACCTTCCCCTGTGCCTGTTGCTTCCAGGTGCCCTTTCTTGCCTGGCCCTGTGTGTCCGTGCTGCCCAGTTTTCCCCCTGCTATCTTTAGCTCTCATGTGGCTTCCCTGTAGTGTTCTTGTGCCTCTCTCTTGCTCCCTTTTATTTTGGCTCATTTCGGCTATGGCGCAACTTCCGCTTGCTCCCCTATTGTGCATGGGGCATGTTGTTAAATATCACATTTGCCATTTATGCATGGCTCCTCCTTTCAGGTTGTGCATGCATTCATTATCATTCATTGTTGCTCAGCATGATTTGGGAGGCAAGAATCTGCTTCCTGCTGAATATCGCAGAATGGCCTATTTTCGGATTTGCGCAGGCGCAACTCTATTGCGCATGGCTCAACTCTTTTGAATATCTGGGCCAATGTCTCTAACTACAGACCAATAAGTCTTACTACTTTACATAGTAAAACAATTGAAAGACTACTGAAACAAATCCTGGTCAATGAGGTAGAAGCACTGGGTTTGGAAGACAGTACCCAACATGGATTTAGAAGGGGCCTGCCTTGCACCACAAATCTTATTGCTTTTTATGAACAGATCATTAATAGCTTAGACATCAGTAAATCAGTTGATGTAATTATGCTAGACTTGGGAAGGGCATTTGACACAGTGACCCACAACCTCTTAGCTGTCAAACTCTACAATATGGGGATTAGTTATTATGTAGTGAGGTGGATCTACAATTGGCTAAATGACAGATCTCAATGTGTTAAAATCAACAGCAAATTGTCACAATGGAGTAATGTTGGGAGCGGGGTTCCACAGGGATGAGTGTTGGGTCCATTCCTTTTCAGCCTATTCATAAGGGACATGAACCAAAATGTTGTGAATACTTTGCCAACATTTGTAGAGGACATAAAACTGGGAGGAGAGGTTGACACAACAGATAACCATTAATCATTAAGCAGAGATCTAACTGCATCACAGGAATTTGCATCTCTTAACAAAATGGCATTTATCCCAGAAAAGTGCACCATCTTGCACTTTGGGAAAAATAACCCAAACTTTCCATATTTTTTGAATAATGCAAAACTTAAATCAGTATCCAAAGAAAGCGACATGGGTGTTATAGTAAATAATAAATTAACATCATCAGATCATTGCACTCAGGTCTCCATAAATACAAACAGACTTCTAAGATCAATACAGCACTCATTTGTTTCAAGAAATCAACAGTGTTTATTATCAATATACAAAACGTAAGTAATTCCACAGTTGGATTTTGGGTCCCCTTTTTTGGAACACGTATCTAAAAAGGGATATTAACCTAATTTGAAAAGACCCAGAGGCATGCTATCAAAATTGTAAAGGGGTTAAAACAGATGAGCTATGAAGATAGACTCTCAACACTGGATCTTTATTGCTTGGAGGATAAGCGAATAAAGGGGAATCTCCGGCTGCTTTACAGCATTTTGAATAATTAAAATCTAGTGGCGCAGTGTGGTCTTAAATTCAACACCAGGAATACAACATTGAGATCACATAACAAACAATCATTTCCAGGGTAAATACAAACAAGAGAAACAATTGTTTTTACCATCCGTTTGTCCCACTTATGGAATAAACTACCACAAGATCTGGTAGATAAAACATCTTTCAACAGTTTTAAACAATGGCCTGACAACTTTTTTCTCTCAAACAGAGAAAGTCACTAATCTACCCACTGGGAGTGGAAGGCAATCAAGATGGGTCCTTAGGGCTTCTTTTGCCGCCTCTGACCAAATATACCCTATTTACCTCTCTCAAAACATCCATACTCCCTCCTCCATCTCCTCTCCTTCCTCATTCCCCCAGTGGTACTGATCAATCCCTCTCCCTTGTGAATACTGAACTGAAGTACTCATTCAGTACTTCTACTTTGCCTCCATTCTCTTCTACTTACCTGTCCTCATTTCTGGAGCCTAGCAATCACATCTTTCTTGTCCCTTTTCCACTAACAGATAAAAAAAAAATGCATTTTCTCCCTTTTTAATTCCCTTTGCCAGCTGCAGTTTCTTCTGAGCTTTAACCTGCCAGACTACCCTATTTGCTATACTAGCCATCTTCAGGTAGTTCTCCATGTTTTCCTTCCTCTGGGTCCTTCTGAACTTCTTCTAAGCTGACCTCTTATCCCTTACTGCCTGGGTGATTTCTGTGCTAAACCAGTTGGGTGCTTTGGATCTTGAATTATTTCCTTTCAGCCTAATGCACTCCCTTGTTACTAGGTTACTAGGTTGGTAAGACATGAGGAGGCCAAGGCCCATCATGGATGTCTCCCACAGCCATGTGCGTATACTAGCTTTGCACTATTCCTCAATTAAGGTGTTTGTCTAGTCTTTCTTCAAAAATATTAAAATTCTTTGTTGCTACCACATGTTGTGGAAGTAAATTCCATTGTTTTGCTGCTCTAATAGTGCAGTAGTTATCTTTTCATGTTGATACTCTAGGGATAAAAAGTAGCAACTTGTGACTTCTGAGGTTTGCAGTACACAAAGTATACTGTAGCCCACACTGAGATGATAGAATTGGATTTTATAATTTTCTATATAGCTGCAGGAGATATACCTTGGGCCTTCTTTCCTCCAATGAAACCAGGCCCATTTCTAACAGCTTATCATTGTAGGTCATAGACCTAAGGTTAGGAATAAGTTTGGTAACTTGGTATTGTACTTGCTTGGTTAGATTAATGTCTTTTTTCAGACAGAGATTCCAAAATGTTGAACAGAAATCCAAATGGGGCCTAATCTATGTTTTGTACAGTGGGATGATACAGTGTTTGCTTCTGTTGACAAATGTACATTTGATGTAGTTCAAGATCATATTAGTAGTTTAGGCAACCTTTTTGCAGTGACTTCTGGGGGAGAAGGAGTTGTTAATAATTATTCCCAGATCTCTTTCCTTTTTCACTGCTGTGAGTGCTTGATTGTCCGGTGTATACTGTAGATACTGAGGGGATTGTTGTTATCCATGTGAAGGACAACACATTCATCTAAATTTAAGGACAGTTTATTGTCTTTTGCCCAGGTTTCTATTTCGTTTAGGCTGTTGGTTAAAGACAGCTGTTTTTCTGTCATGTCAACCTCCCCACCCAGTTTAGTGTCATCAGCAAATTTGGCAATGTGGTTCTGAATGTTCTAGTTTATGCCACTGACAAAATTATTAAATAGTTTTGGTCCAAGGACTGATCCCTGGAACAACACTATTTATCGTTTTTGTCAGTGGCTACCATTATTCCTCTCTTGATTATGGAATATCTTTGGTCCACTCTGATATCTCATCAGATGCTTCCCAGGTGACTCCTTAGCAGCTCACCCATCTTTCTGAAGTCTGCCTTTCTAAAATCCAGGATTTTGTCATATCAAGACATGACATATCTCAGTGACATAACTGTAGAGCTGGGCAACATTTTTAATTTCTACTTCCATGGAAACTGCATGGGAATTTGAGACTTTGGTATGCTCCCATGGAATTCAGCCCAATCAGAATCAACACTATTCCACAAATATCTCGTGGAAAATAACAGAACTGCACTGTGTATTGTGCTGTCTATTTTGCAGTACTGTACATTTGAAAAAACATGAAGGAACAGGAATTCACAAGTTACATTAACTGTAGTAACAACATCCCCCAGTTCACATTATGGTTAATTAAAATCTCTAAGGTCTACTTATTAGAAAAATTACATTGAATTTTTGTAACAATTCCACAGAAAATATGAGAAGTGGTTTAGTAGAAATTCTGTTAAGTGAAATATAAAATTTTGCACAGCTCTGCATGACACAGAAATTTGAGAACTGATGATCTTTTTGTTGGGACATATTATGTAGCATGACAGTACAAGTAGGACCTAGATGCATGTCACTATAGATGTGTATGTAAAGACCGTATGGAAAGACGCATAAGTAGTAATGATCTAGTGAATAAACCACATCTCTTCTCCTTTGCTGGCACCTTCTTCAGTGATATCGGTGATCACTCATTTATTGCTTGCATAAGATCAAGCAACAAACCTACTACTTCGACGAAGTTTGCTGCCAAGAGATCTAGACAGAACTTTGATCTCACTGCCTACATAAATGAACTGAAACACTCCTTGTATTGGCAAGAGTTCTATTTGGGCAAAAAACATGCAATCAGCATTCAACATATTCAGCAAAATTATCCTAGATGCCCTAAATAAATATACCACTATAGTTATGGTGCGAATAGCAAAAAATGCATGTAGATGGTTCACAACATTATTAAAATCTGCATTGACTGAAAGAGATAACCTATAGAAAAAAAGCATGCAAAACCCAGTCTGCTGCAGACTGGTGCAAGTTCAAAAGGGCATGAAACTCATGTACTAGAATGGTTAGCGATACAAAAGCTGCATACTATCATTCTGAATTTCTTTTGCCTCCAAAAATCCTACAAAATTTTGGAAAACTGTCAAGGACTTTCTGGTCACACGTCCAGTGGCTCACTATCTGATGAACTCTCCTTAAACAACAACACCATTAGTGACTGACTAGAAGTTCTGGATGCCTTCAATAATCACTTTGCTACTGCAGGCTTAGCCTTTGACAGTTTGCCTGCAAATCTGATACACTCTCAGTTGGATAATCAAGGTGCAGATCCTAGCATCACCGATTCAGTCTTTTTCTTGTGTCCTACTACTCTGAAAGAAGTTGAAGACCTATTACTAAAACTGGATATAAAAAAAAGTGCTGGTACGGATACCCTCGGCCCATATTTTTTGAAGGTGGCCATCCATGTGTTAGCCATGCCAATAACCCATTTATTTAACCTATTATTAACTCAAGGATCAATTCCTTCAATATGGAAAACAGCGCACATCATACCCCTGTTCAAGTCCGGAAATCCCTGTTATCTAAATAATTACAGACCAATTTCAATTCTCCCGGTCTTGTCAAAATTATTGGAAAAAGTCTTAAGTAACCAGCTGAGGCAGTATCTAAAGGCTAATAACCTGCTTAATCCAGTCCAATCAGGGTTTAGAGCTAAACATAGCACCATCGCAGCACTTGCCAAAGTGACTAATGACTGGCAAAGAGAGCTAGACAACAGGAATTGCACCTGCGCCGTATTATTGGACCTGAGAAAGGCCTTCGACACTGTCGACCATTCTCTGCTACTCTCGTCCTGACCTCACTCGGTGCTGACCCATTATCTTTACAGTGGTTCAACAACTACCTCTCTCATTGTTTCCAGCAGGTGAAAGTGGAAGGAGATCTCTCAACTCTCAAACCTCTCCTAAGAGGTGTTCCCCAGGGTTCTGTCTTAGGACCGATCTTACTTGCAATATACATCAACAATATTGATGAAAGCATAACTAAGGCCAACATTCATCTGTTTGCAGATGACACAGTTCTTTACGTTAGCCACCCATCATTACAATCTGCATGTAATGACCTTCAATTTGAGTTCAACCTGCTGCAACATCAACTCCTAAACAAAAAACTATTACTTAACGCTAAGAAAACAAAAGCAATGCTCTTTTCTCCCTCTGCCCAAATGGTACATTCAGCCCTATCAGATCCTGTGCCGCAGATTATTATAATTCTTGGAGAGAAGTTGGAATCTGTCCCTAAATTCAAACACCTGGGAGTATGGCTGGAGCATAGGATCTCCTTTATAGAGTATGTTGAAGAATTACTCAAAAAATTATGACAGAGACTGGGCCTGTTCTTTAGGATAGCCCGCTTCTTAACTAGAGATGCCAAACTACAGCTGGTACAATCAACCTTTCTATCCTTGATAGATTATGCTGACATCCTCTACAGTCACTGTCCCATTTCCTACCTCAACAAACTTGACACATTATCTCATAGAGCTGTGAGGTTCATCACAGACCTGCCTTATTCCACTCACCACTGCTCCCTATATCAATCAATGGGGTGGAGTTCTCTTTAGTTCAGGTGTGATAAAAATGCAGCCTTATGGACTCTGAGAGCCACCCCCAAAAAACTGCCCCAATACATTATAGACTGTCTTCCTATAAAACCAATAGGAAATTACACTCTGAGAAGATGCAAATCTCTCCTACTGATGGTTCTCAAAGTTAATTATTGCTTTGGCACGGCTGCTATAAGGTTTACATTGTCCTTCTTGTGGAATAAATTGCAAAAAAATCTGAAACTGAGGTCACTCATTGGCATTTCATCTTTCAAGCTCTTATATTCACGTCTCAGTAATGATCAGTAAAATTGTTTCCCATGACCATGCATTATCATCATGATAACCTGTACCACTTAACCATGAACAAATTACTTCTAGTGCTTGTCTCCTTCCTGGCCCTGGTCTGTCATCATGCTTTCATGTAACACCTTGATGCATCTGTCCTCCCTTTGATACTGGTCTATCTTCTCACTTTCTCCAGCCTTCTTTTCACAACTCTATACTGCACTCATCCAGAATCTACAACGCAATCATACTCATCCACAATCTACACGCAATCATACTATAAAAGTCCTAACTCCCTTTCCCTCTCCACATAGGCCTCCACCGCCACATCAGTTCTACTGACCTATCCTTGGGACTTTACTTCTCACAATGTTTATCTTCGCTTACATATTACATACCCCTCCTGGTACCCCCATTTGCCATTATTTGATGGTTCTCCAAGCCATTTTCATGGCTAGTACTAGTGACTGCCCCTGGTAAATTAACTAACTGGTACTTCTATACAGAGAACATGGTTCATATACAGTTGCATTGTTCAATGGTGGACCTGCCCGTTTGTATTTGAATCCTCCTTTGTTATGGCTTGCCTTGTCTTCCTTTTATCATTTGACTCCCCTATTACTGCACCATTGTGCTTATATACTTATTTACATGTATTTATGTTTTTATGATGGATGTTACTCTACCCTGTTCTAACCAGGTCCATCTTGTAAAAGAGCTCTGCTCAATGAAGTTTGCCTGGATAAATAAAGATTTTGATTGATTGATTGATACAGTGGGTTTAAATTAGTGAAGCCTACCTAAATTAAACCATAGTTATAAGAACTAGTCTTAAACAACAACATTGGGGGTGATATGTTCATGCCTAATGACCAAACTATTTTCTCCCAAGGACATACTGCATATGTTTTGAGGGAAATTTATGACTTCTACAAATGGCCCTTTAAATTCCTACTATATTCTTTTCCTATATAAACTAAGAAGTTTCAAGTAAGCAAACAAAAATTACATGTGTTCCCTAGTTCAAAAGTGTTGCTTATGTCCCATGGGGATGATAAAATTAGAGAGAGAAGACAACAAAATAATGAAGGAAGTAATTCAATTCCTGAAGAATGTATTCTCTAAATGATTAATGCTCTCATTACCAGCTCTGATTCTGCTAATGATTTTTGTTGTTGTTACAAAGAATTAGGACCACTGTCTAAGAGGTTATTGGATGCTAAGACTCATTCATCTCCATTTATGTGTTTAATGTTCTCTTCTAAAACAAAAACAATCAGTGTGATCATCTGGCATTCTCAACATAACTTTCCTATAGAACATAACTTAGGGCAGGAATTTGGCAAATTGCTTTTTCCAGTAGCTTTTAGGTAGATTAAATGAGACAAGCATATACCCCATTTGCCACAATATGAAATTTTTACTTAGAATGAACATACACAGCCAGCCCAGTGGAGTAAAGGACAGAGGCACCCATGTCTCCCCTGCTGCCATGCCAGCAACCTGAGTTCTGTGATGGACTCAGTTCACTGGAGGCGTGCTGGGGAGAGGAGAACTGAGTGTTCAGAGGACGGCTCTCCTCCTATGCGGTGGGAGGGTTGTGGATCCTGGCACCCATCTGGCCCCTATTGGAGGCATGGGGATAGGCAGTCAGTGGCAGTGAGAAAAATATTAACAGCAAAGAAAGAACACACACACACACACACACACACACACACACACACTCATGCACAGGCATACCCTCATGCACGATAAACTGATGGATGTCAAATTCTGTTTGTGTTTGCATGCCCAGACTTTTTTGAAGGGCAGCAGCTAATTATTTTAGGTGTGTGTCTTAAAAAGCCCAGAAAAGGGTTGCAAGCAATGAGCAATACAATGTCCTTATGTTCTACATTACATCCTGATTTGTTGTGCTATACCATAAATGGTTGCCTCATGCTTTCAGGTGATAGAGAAGGACTTGTTGCAGCAACACAGTATGTGCCACAGCATCATTGTACTGTATTAAGTTATTTGGTCCTGACTGCTTGCAGAAAGTGATGAATGTTTCCAGAATGAAAGCATCATTCAAAGATGATGACAGAGAACGTTCTGGAACTCCAGGACATATAGCTGTCGATGGACCTGAGGCTTTAGAAGTAGTGTCTTTATTTGTCTTTTTGTCCCAGCCTGTACAATGGCTTTAAGCATTATATACACTGTCTTTGTTGAGGAACTCAGAACCCCATTGTTGTTTTGAAATTTGGTATCTGTTGACTTTACAACCCTGGATCCCTATCATAAAGTGGTAAGAGGCTAGATTTTAGATATTCATGATCTGCATCATTTAATTTTCTGTGCTTACCTTTGGGACAAGACAATCATAAGGTCATCTTGCCCCTCACCAGGTACTTGGGTTAATACCTATAAATGATACTGTAGTGACATGTGAATTGGGTGCAGCACTGTTAAGATGCCATCATTTAGAGGAGATGTTAAACTGAGGTCCCATCTGCCTATCTCTGGACACTTTACAGGTGGAAATTATAGATCCCCGGCACTTATCAAAGAAGAGTAGGGCTGTTTCCCCCCATATCATGACCAACATTCCCTCAACAAAGAAACAGTCCCATGTAACCCATCCACCAGTATGTACCTAGGAACATGCTATCAAAGTTCAGTGTGCCTCTCTTTGTCCAAAATAATCTCTCTGTCTCTCTCTCTCTCTCTATCTCTCTCTACCTACCTACCTACCTATCCTCACCCTCATCCATATCCTATCCATGTTATACTCAAATGTCCTAGGTATAATAGGGCCAGGAAGTTCTTGCTTGCTCCAGTTCTTGCTTCCTTACAGTAAACAAATGATAATATGATAATTGTAATACTCTTTACCTGTGAAGATGACTATATAATCAAAACAACAGCTAAATCCTTCATGAATATCCAGAAAACTAGAAAAGATAAATAAACTCTTCAGAGACTAGCTGAAGGTAGTGATTTAATTCTTAATGTAATACATAACTTATGCACGTTTTAAAACTAATTTATTAATGCAAGATACTTTATTCAAATTCTATTCATAAGGATTGTTTTACATATGATCAAACAATAAAGATATGCCATACCTACCATATCTATCTATCTATCTATCTGTCTGTCCATCCACTGAAAATGTACTTACTGCAGACCAGGGGCAGGATTCACAGAGCTTTGCCCAGGTGCAAACTCGGCTTGCCCAGGGCAAAGTGGGCTTTGTGAATAGCTGATATTCACAAAGCCCAGTTTGCCCCTGCAAACTGGGTTTGTGCCTGGGCAAAGAAGTGAGAGGGCTGCAATTCAAATGAGGGGAGGGGGAGCTTCACAGCCCCACAATCCAATTCACAAAAGATTTGCACCACACAAGGGCCTTGCAAAGAGCAAATTACTGCCCAAAAAACCTGTTGGTAATCTGCACAACCCTAGTGGTTGGTAGAGGTACTGCAGCCCTCCACTCCACTCCCCAGTCCCCAATCCCCTGAACTCCCACCTGTTAAGACAAAAAATGAGTATCCATAGTGTAGTGGTCCCTCCTCTTTCTTGACCACCCAATTACCCACTCAGTAATAGAAAAATGGTATTTCCATAGCGTAGTGGTCCCTTCCCCCACTCCAGTCACCAATCACCCCACTGTACAATTCAAAACCCCTTTTCCATAGCATAGTGTCCCACCCTCACCCCGATCACCGATCACCGATCACCCCACTGTATAGTAAAAAAAACTTTTCCACAGTATAGTGTCCCTCCCCCACTCCAATCTCTGATTGCTGTATAGTATCCTCTTTTCCATAGTGTAGTGGTCCCTCCCCATCCCCAATCACCCGATCACCCACCCATTAATAAAAAACCTTTTTTCAATAGTGTAGGGTCCCACCCCAGTCCCCACTTGCCCAATCTCTCACCCATTAGCATAGTGTTTTTTTTTCCATAGTGCAGTGGTCCCCCACCCACTCCATTAATGACCAACCACCCTGTTGCCCTGTCCCAACATGGCCACTGGTCATCGAGCAGCACAGCCCTCCTCAACTCTCCACAGCTGCCACTGACTGAACTGTCAATGACAGCTTACAGTATGCACTACAAGCCCACTGGTTGTCAACCAATGGGTTTGTAGTGCATACTGTAAGCTGTCATTGACAGTTCAGTCAGTGGGCAACCATGGAGGTGTGCGGAGGGCTGCGCTGATCACCAACCAGTGGCCATGCTGGGGTGGGGAAGCAGGGTTGTAGGTCATTACTGGACTGAGTGGAGGGTTGTGGGACCATTACACTATGGAAAAATCTATTGTGTTAACAGGTGGGAGATTTGTGGGATTGGGGACTGGGGTGGGACCCTACACCTTGTAAAAAGGTTTTTTTATTAACAGGTGGGTGATTGGGGATGGGAAGGGAGCACTACACTATGGAAAAGGGGATACTATACAGCAATCAGTGATAGGAGTGGAGCAGGGACACTATACTATGGAAAAGGGGTTTTGAATTATACAGTGGGGTGCTTGGTGATCGGTATGGGGAGGGACATTATACTATAGAAAAGGGGTTTTGAATTATACAGTGGGGCAATCAGTGATCAGGGTACGGGGACCACTACACTATGGAAATATCTTTTTTATTTACCGTTGGGTCTGCAGTCGGGGTGCGGGTGGGCACCACTGTACTATGGGGGACAGCTGCTGCATGGGGCTTGGGCTGGTGGGGGAGTCATGTGCCACCACAATAATGGTATGCAGATGACCTCATAATTGGCATGCTAATGGCAATTAGCACCTTGCATGCCCGGTGAGCTGATTTGCATGCCTCTGTTAATGAATAGTATTTTAGCCCCTGAGCACTATTGGCTGTGTGGCCATTATCCTGGCTGGCTGTTTTTCCTAGGTTAGTGCTGCCCCCACCTGCCCCCTATTAATAATCAGATAGCCAATGGGGCTATCTGACTGTGAATAGCTTTGTTTCCCACCAGCACAGCCAGAAAGTGCAGTGCAAACATTTGCACCCACTTTGCACTCCCTTTGTGAATCCTGGCACAGAAGGGAGAGAGGAGTACATGTTGTATAATATGTCATCAAAATTGAAATTGTAATGTCAAAATTGAAACTGAAATGTTTCTTTTAAGCTTCTGTATTTGTTTGAATGTACTGTTTGTAATGTATACTAATTATTTTATTACCTTTGTGTAACTGCAAACTTATGCTTAAACAGGACCAACTTGTAAATAGGGTTTCCTGCCCTAATGGTGTTTGTACCAACTTTTACCAATATAAAAATAGAATGTTCTACTACTACATGTGACAGAGACCTTCAAATTGCTAAAAGGAATTAACAGAGTGAACTATGCAGAACTATTTAACTTGGATTCCAGCTCACAATCTCATGGTCGTGAGTGTAAGCTAAGAGGAAGGAGGTTCAGGAGGGACATGAGAAAATATAGTATTTTACAAAAAGGGTGGTTGAGCCACAGGACAGACAGACAGCTGAGGTTGTGGGTGCAAGAACGGTTAGTGGTTTTAAGCATTGGTGGGACAGAATGATGGGTACATTGGTTGTTCAGGGCATCAGAATTGGGGAGAAGAATGGAGGGGAGGAGAGGGCTATGATCTTGGTGGAACAGTAGGCCCCAGGGCTAAATAGGGAATTCAGGTAGACTGAATTGACCTTTGGTCTTTTCCTGCCATCTTTGTCTATATTTCTATCAATCAATCAATTAATCTATATGTCTGTCTGTCTATCCACAGTATCTATCTATCTATCTATCTATCTATCTATCTATCTATCTATCTATCTATCTATCTATCTATCTATCTATCTATCTATCTATCTATCTATCTATCTATCTATCTCTCTCTCTCTCTCTCTTCTCTCTCTCTCTCTCTCAATATGTATCTTAATTGTAAAAAACTATGTTTATGCAGACATTAGGATTTCCTCCAGTTGTGCCTCTCCACAATTCATATGCTGTTCTGGAGGAGTATGGTTCCTTTATGGAGGCACCCACAGTGGAGACCAAGGAGGATGCTGGGAACCTCCACAAAGGAGACCTAGAGGAGGGTGGCATGAGACCCCACAAGGGAAGGAAAAAGTTCCTGGTGGGGGACTCAATCATGAGGAGTGTAGAACTGGGGGTGAAGGGGAGAGGGCGGTAAGGTGCCTGCCCGGTGCCATGGCTGGGAGGGACAGGATGTGAATCCTCATGAACACAGGAGCAGCAGCAAAGGAGAGGGAGCTAGATGTTATTGTCTACCTACAGACAAATGACCTGGCTGGGAATGGGATAAGAGCAGTGCAGGAGGAGTTTGTAAAGTTGGGGAAGGGCCTTAGACAAGTAACATGCATGATAACCTTCTTGGAGGTGCTGCCTGTCTATGGCATGGATGAGGCATGGGTACTCCACACCATGGATTCAATGAATGGCTGAAAAATTGGTGTGGAACTCAGGGTTTTGACTTCATTGGTGACTGGGGGTCTACCTGGAGGGATGCAGGCCTATACTGATGTGATGGCCTGCATCTGTCCAGGAGGGGAACCAGGATCTTAGGTGATAGTTTTAAATGCTTCAATGGCAAGCATTTAAACTAACCAAGGGGGGAGGCACTGAAAAGAAGCATGGAAATCCCATTCCCTTCCCCCACAAAACAGGGTAATTAGTGAGGTAAACACTAAGGTAGAGAAGTCGAAAGGGAGCAGAACAGGGGTCAGTGGAGAAAAAGGCAAAGACAGTAAGGACAGGGATGGGGCAAAATGGGGTAAGGCTCTCAAAAAGTGGAAGTCGATGAGTACTAATGCACATAGTCTTGGTAACAAGCTCCCAGAATTAGCCACCTTGATGGAAGAGGGACACCTGAATATCATGGCAGTCACAGAAACATGATACACAGAGAACCATGACTGAGATGTCAACATACCAGGCACACAATCTGCAGGAGGGACAGGGAAGATAAAAGAGGAGGAGGAGTAGATGTCGATGTAAGGGCAGGGATCAAAGCAATGGAACTAAAGGGTAAACAGGGAGGAAAGGAAGTACTGAGGAAGTACTGTGGATCACCCTGGAGACAGAAAATGGCACCACAATCTGTACAGAGGTTGTATACAGACCCCCATATCAAGGGGAGGAAATGGATAAGGAAATGATAAAAAGCATCCTTTGAAAGACAGAAAAGGGGGAGATATTGTTGATGGGGGACCTGAATATGCCAGATGCTAACTGGAGCACCTTTGCTGCAGCCACATCCAAGAGCAGGGTAATTCTTGATGCCCTACAAAGAGCATGACTTAGATAGCAAGTGCTGGAACCCATTTAGGAGAGAGCAATCTTAGACCTGGTATCTCAAACAGGAACTGAGAGAGGATCTCAGATTTAGAACTGGGTAGCCATCTGGGAACAAGCAACCACCAGAGAGTGTGGTCCACAATAAACACAGCCATAAAGACAGGTCTCACAAAGGTAAGGGCTGACTTTGGCAAAATTGGGGAGTGCCTCAGAAAAGCACTAGCAAATGGGTAAGAAGGTGGGGCGGAGGAACAATGGGGAAAAATCAAAGCTGCCATCACAGAGGCAACGAGCCTTTGGGTGAAGCAAATAAAATAAAATTAATGAAAAAATCCACTATGCTTCTCAAAAGAGGTGGTGGGGAAGTTTAGGGAGAAGAAGACAGCATTCAAGAAGTAGAGGGAAACACAGAAGGAGTAGAACAGAGAACTGTACCAGTTAAAGTAGAAGGAAGTGGGGAAGGCAGTAAGAATAGTGAAGGCCCAAACCGAGGAAAAGATAGCCAACTCAGTTAAGAACTGGGATAAAACCTTTTATAGGTACATAAGGGAGCGAAGAAAGACCAGAGGAGGGATAGTGAGGCTTAATAAAGGGAAGGAGGTGAGCAGATGGTGACAGTGACAAAGCAGAGATACTGAACTAATACTTCCACTCAGTATCCATAAAAGAAGGGGAGAGGGAGATACCTAAACCAAATAATAGAAGCACACTGGATAGGGGGTTCAAAACCAGTCCATTCACAGAAGAAAGGGTCCTGAAAGAACTCCTATAACTGAAGTTGGACAAAGTGATGGGACCTGACAGGATTCACCACACAATTTTAAAAGAACTAAGCGGAGAACTAGTGGTACCACTGACTACCCTTTTTAACAAATAATAGGAGGAGGGTGTGGTACCTGAGGACTGAAGGAGGGTGGATGTGATTCTCCTTCACAAAAGTGGGAGCAAGGCAGAGGCATGAAACTACAGACCTGTTAGTTTGACCTCAGTGGTAGGGAAAATGATGGAATCACTTCTGAAAGAAAGAATTATTGAGTACCCAGAGGCCAGCTGGGCACAGGACCCAAGGCAGTATGGATTCACAGTGGGAAAGTCATGTCAGATGAATCTGATAGATTTCTTTGACTGGGTGACCAAAGTAGTAGACCAGGGAGGGGCTGTGGACATGGCCTACCTAGATTTTTGCAAGGCATTTGACACTGTCCCACACAAAAGATTAATAAACAAGTTAGCCAGCTTGGTAGTGGGTCCCAGGGTGGTAGCCTGGATGAAGAATTGGCTGGACAACAGGACATAGAGGGAAATAGTTATCGGAGTCCACTCTGAAGAAAGGGGGATTACTAGCGGGGTACCACATGGTTCAGTACTGGGACCATTCCTCTTTAATGTCTTTTTAGGTGACATTGTGGAGGGACTGGAAGGAAAAGTATGCCTCTTTGTAGATGACACAAAGATCTGCAACAGGGTTGATACACAAGATGGAGTAGAAAGGATGAGAAGGGACTTGGCAAGGTTGGAGGAATGGTCAAAAGTATGGTAGCTTAGATTCAATGCAAAGAAGTGCAAAGTAATGCACCTGGGAAACAAAAACCCATGGGAGGAGTACACAGTGGGGGGTGAGGAGGTACTAGCAGCAACAAAACTGGAAAAGGACCTGGGGGTAATTATATCAAATGACCTAAAGGTAAGCAAGCAATGTGAGAAGACAGTAAGGAGGGTTGGGGGAATACTAGAATGCATAGAGAGAGGCATCAACAGTAGAAAACAAAAAGTTGTTATCCCTCTGTAGAGACAGTTGGTGAGACACCATCTGGAGTACTGCGTGCAGTTCTGGAGACCCCATCTTTGCAAGGACATAGACAGGATGGAGGCAGTCCAGAGAAGGGCAACTAAAGTTGTGCAGGGTCTGCACCAGAAGCCATATGAAGACAGACTAAGAGAGTTTAATATGTATACCATCGAGAAAAGGAGGGGGGGGGACATGATAGAAACTTTCAAGTACCTCAAGGTAATCAACTAAGTCCAAGAGGGTAGCATCTTTCAGAAAAAGAGATGTGCAAGAACAAGGGGATACAATTTGAACATAGAGGGAGGATGACTCAGGGGCAGTGAGAGGAAGTATTTTTTTATGGAGCAGGTGGTGGATGCATGGAATGGCCTTCCTCAGGAGGTCATGGGGTCAGAAACCATGGGGGAATTTAAGAATGCATGGGAGAGACATACATAAGGCAATTCTAGGGGGAGGTAGGTAGAAGTAGGCTATTGGTAAAACTAGGATCTGCAGGTTATCCAGTAGGCAGGGAAATGGGAAGACTGGGTGGGCCAAGTGGTCCTTATCTGCCATCATAGCCTATGTTTCTATGAAAAACGCAAAGTGCACAAACTACGGAAAAGAAAAACATTAGGGTTTTGGTTCTCTGAAGTATTGGCAAATAAGTGGTGGTTTCTTCCTTGGGGTTGCCAACCCTAATGACCACCCTCTCCACTGAGGAAGCAAGGTCAGACATGATCCCTTTTCATCACACAGGTCCCTGCATGAAGAAAGCAATGGCAGATTCTGTTGGCAACATGTTATGAGGCATACTTCTCTACCCTTGAAGAGTGTATTAGATGAGGCACTGGCTTGGAGCTGTACCTTGTGCTTTAGACAGGAGGCTATGGGTGGGGGTGACAGGGGCATTACATTAGACAACCCCAAGGAAGACCCCACCACAGATTTGTTGATACTCTGGAAACTCAAAATCCTAATATTTTTCATTTCCCTACATTGCTTTGCATTCTTCAACCCTAATGTCCACATTAATGTAATTTTTTGCAATTATTTTCCTTTTGTTTTTCTGATAGAGGTACCAAATCCTCATCTGAACTGGTCTGTTTTGGAATTGCAGAACATGAAATAAATAGAATACTGGAGATAGCCCTGATCCACTGCATGGGCCCATGAGTGTGTACACCAGAACACTGCTCCATCCCTCCCCAGGCTGGGACTGGTGCTGCCCGCAGTGAAACCTTTCCCCCTAGCCTTGGCCCATTAAGCTGGCTCACTGAGTTTGCACCCAAACTCAGGTCACCGGCACAGGAAGGCAATGTGATCCCCACTGGGCCAACAGACATCCTTGCAAGTAATGTTACTTCATAATACTTTTTGTGACATTTTGACCCCCAAATTTCAATGGAGTCTTTTTATGGCCCCTCTTTTTGAACATGACAGGTGTCATTTAATAAAATACTGGACAAAACATAATTTCACACTACGGCACGCATATTCAGAAGGGTTGCACATGGTGCAACAGTGTTGCATCATGCACAACCCACTGATGTGCCCCAGCACGATATTCAAATGGGGATTGTGCCTGGCACAAATCCCAATGCGCCGGAGTGCATCAGTAATGTATGCAGTGCAGGTGGGGCGTGCCCATGCCTACTCCGCACATCCCGATATTCAGCCCGGGATGTGCTGAGTCCATGCATGTGCAATCCCTACTTGCGCTGTACACAGGTGAGTCAAAAAAAAAAGGAACAACATGTGGCCACCCACAGGTGAGCTCCCGTATTGCAAGGCGCAACATGGCAGCTGCCACCTGTAGGTGGCCACCTGAGCTCCGGCCACACCTTTGTGGCGGCACCCCCCCATGCCCAATCACGGGCATCTGTGTAAAAATACAAGTCCAATATCCCTGGTGGTCCAGTGGACTGCTTGCAGCCTGATCACGGGCTGCAGTATGAAATAATATGTCCAATATCCCTGGTGGTCCAGTGGACCGCTCGCAGCCTGATCGCGGGCATATGTGATAATAAGGAGAGCTCCACGGTACCCCCCTGGATCCATTCACATATCTGGACTGTGTAGTTTGGTATGGGCTGCACACCCATTGGCTCATGCTATGGACCAATGGGCGTACAGCCCTACCATACACTGTCAGTCAGTGGGCAGCAGGGTGGCAGACGGTAGGGGTGCTGCTGCCCGCCACTGACCGGGGGGTAGCGGGGCCATGGGGCTCAGTAGGTGGGTGGGAAGGGGGTGCTCTCCTTATTATCACATATGTCCGCAATCGGGCTGCAAGTGGTCCACTGGACCACCACGGATATCGGACATGTTATTTCATACTGAAGCCCGTAATCGGGCTGCGAGCAGTCCACTGGACCACCAGGGATATTGGACATATCATTTCATACTGAAGCCCGCATTTGGGCTGCGAGTGGTCCACTGGACCACCAGAGATATTGGACATATCATTTTACATGGATGCCCGTGATCGGGCTGCAAGCAGTCCACTGGACCACCAGGGATATTGGACAATTAATTAAATCTACATATGCCCACGAATGGGCAGAGGGGCACATTGCCATACTGTGTAGGGGGTGTCAGTCCTCAATGGCTGCTGCCTGGCAGGGCACCAGGTGCAAGTCGCTGGGGATCGGCGCGCCTGCATGCAAATGGGGCCATAATGACATGCAAATGGCCCCATTTGTGCCTTGCATACATTATGGCCCCATTTGCATGTGCACTTTTGAATATCATGGTTGTTGTGCATAGCACAACGGAACTTGTGCTAGCGCATCCCCTGCTCCTCTCTGGCCACTTGCACTGATGCAGTGCCACTGCGTCATGTGCACTGCGGGTGGCCAGGGTGCGATATTCAACGATATTGTGCCATGGTGCAGCCAAGTTGCTCTGCACCCAGGCTTGTGCCACAGCCTGGCACAGTCTGAATATCCAGGCCTAGAAGTGCAAAATCACATGTTGGCCAGGATTTGAAAAATAACAGCTGACATGGTCGTGAGGTGGTGTAAAAAAAATGTCTATGTTGAAAATTTTAAGTTTGGTTATTGAAAATTACCATGGGTATGATCGTGTATAGAAAAATTACAATATACCTTTATAACTGTTTTTTAATATTTTTACTCCAAATTTCTAATATAGTCTTCTTGTGACCCCACCTCCTGAACCCAGTATGTGAAAATGTTCAAATCCCCACCAAAAATGTCAATTCATGCCACAGGTGCAAAAACAAGTTTCGGCCAGGATTTGAAAAATGACAGCTATATAATTCATTGGTGGTGTGAAAAATGACTCTTTTGAAAATATATCCAGATTTTCAACACAGTCTCTTTGGTGCCCCACCTCATGAACAAGGATAGTGAAATGATTCAAATCTGGCCTGAAAAGTGATTTGCATAGTGACCGTGAAATCACCTTTCCAGCCAGATTTACATAATTTATTCACCCTTGTTCATGAGAAGGGATCCCAAAGAGGACATGTTGAAAATATGGGCAAACAATATGAAAACATGACCAAGTTATGAAGAAAAGTTCAAAATGCATTGAAACACATTATATTGGACTTACTTGTTTTCCTCAGTTCCCTGTCCAGCCCTGAAGAGTGAAGACATGTCCCCAATCCAGAAAGATTACAGCTTTAGATCTCAGATGCATAAGCATAGGGTGTGTGTGAGTGTGTGTGGAGGGGGGGTGCTGAGTAGAGAGGTCAAGGGGTGTGGTATGGGTGCAGACAAAGAGGGACCATTTTCTTTATTTCAGGGTTAAAAAAACAAAAACAAAATCAAAAATAGCCATTAACCGGACAGTTTTCTTTATTTGAGGTACTTCTAACACTGGGGATTGGGCATCCCAGTATCAGCATGATACATGGGGGCACTGGGGGGCATCCCATTGTTCCAGATTGCTGGGTAAGGAGGGAGGTTGTCTATGCTGATACTGGGGATTGGGCACACTGGTGTCAAAAAGTTGAAATTAGGGGCATTGGGGGGACATTATAGAGGGGCAGGGGTGGAATAGCTTCAGTTTTCTTTTGTAAGTAGTAGTGTCCCACTTCTCCATCTGAGCCCCTGGTACACTGCTGTATTTGCATGTGGATGCATGCATGCACACTGTGGCACCATCTCAGCCCCTTCTACACTCCTGTTCTTGCTGCCCCCTCTGCCTACACTACCTCACCAGATCTCCATCCAGTGGGAGCACAACTATGGGAGGGCGACAACCCCCAACCCCTGCAGGAGGGGGGAGCAGCCTGCTGTCTCCACGCGATCCTGCTCCCCCCCCACGCCAGCACCCCAATGACCCTAGGTCATTCCTGAACCCAGGCCACTAGCATAGCATGAGGTAAGGCATCCAGTGCCTCAACCATCATCAGCTCCAGTCTGATGGAACAGCTTTCTATATTTTAAGTAATGTGCCTCTGACACAGGATTGGGCTCCCCAGTGTCAACAGATGAACATGACTGGAAGGTGGGAGGTTGGAACATAAAACAAAAGGGAGGTGATGAACTGACACTGATGTGCCCACAGTGCCAGCATGCATAAAAAGCTACTTAGCTGGCACTGGGGTTTAAGCACCATGATGTCTTGCCCAAATGTGAGAAGCCACCTATAGTAAGTGGCTAATGCCTGTGTTCCACTAATTAGCAAGTCAGACACACAGCGCATTCAGCAGGGGCGTAGCTACACACTGACACATAACCTCTCCCTGCTGAATGAATACAGCAGGAATGCATTCACAGACAGCGAAGCATCCCTGCCACCTGATAAATGATAGCATTTTTGTAATACAATCACATGTCTTCATGTGGTTGTAAAATTAATTTTTTTTTTAGAATGGAGAGTTTTTAAGTGTGCTTAGAAATAGAACTATTTTTTTTCAAAGGAGAACAGCATTGAATTTGAAAACCTTTCCCCCATAGAAGCTATATTTTATGTACTGGTTTCAGTTCTGTTAATGTTCCACCTATACAGAGCAATAAGTAACCTCAGTGGTTGTTTCTAATTTTCATTTAGAAGCCAAGTGCCACTTTAGAACTGCATGATTTATTTTATGTCACTTGCTCAGATCTTCCATATTGGTGCAATGCATCCATGTTCTACTATAGAACTCTGTGGTTTAGAGGGACATATACTACATCACACAGTTCTAAAATGGTACTTTTTTTTATATATTTATATTTAGTTTTTGTTGACCGGGTAAGTGCACTAGACAAATCCTGCCTATTTTCAGGCACGACCCGGGGGAGGGGGATACAGATGAATGCCAACTGACCTTGAACCAGATTAAGCTGTTGGTGGCATTTTTAGTGAATGAGGGAAATATGGCCAGGACACTGGGGAAATTCCCCTACTCTTTTCGATAAGTGCCATGGGATCTTTAACATCCACCTGAACTACCACCAATCCAGGCAGATGGGACCTCGGTTTAACATCTCATCCAAAAGATGGCACCTCAGAAGTGCAGCACCCCCTCATGCTGCACAACAGTGTCAGTACTGGGATATTAACCCAAGTGCCAGATGTGGGAACTGAACCCACAGCCCTCTGATCTCTCGGCCTCAGAGGCAAGTGTGCTACCTACTGAGCCACTGACACTTAACACTAGAGTGAAAATCAGAAAGAACCACTGATGTAACTTATACTGTAGGTCCATTTAGATGAAACGATAACAGAATTGAAACCAGTATTTAAAAAGCAGCTTCTCCTGGGAACAATTACTTCCAGTTTCAGATTCAGTGCAATTCTCCTTTAAATATTTTAAAAACTGCTAAAGTTTTGAGGCCCTGTATCCAAAAGTGGCAGGCTGCATCGCACAAGTGAATGCACCGCATATCTCAACTGTGCCAGCATAAAACAATGGGATATTCAGAAGATGTGCCTTATAATGCAATCATGCATGTGCAGCTGAATATCCTCAAAATGCATGATCACACAATGGAAGATGTGTGGCGTGGCAGGTGACCAAAGCCCAGTACGGAGCATACGGGACTGCGCAATGTGAAGCCACTTGCACGGTGCACAGATTTGCAATATTCAGCCAGGATATACAAATGGCCTCATTGCACAGTCAGCACCCAAACAGCACATTTGCACCTCATTACTGGAATGTATTCAGTTTATTTGCATACCATTGGCATGTGCAGTCTCAGCATTGCAGGGCAGCACCACCACTCCACAAAGGTGATCAGGAAGTACTGCAGCCTAGCAGACAGGTGAGAAGGCATGGTTGTGTGTGGGTGGACAGCACTGGCCTGAGTACAGTGCTACATACCCCCAACATTTTATCACCCAAATGTGTACCAAGATGTGTGACAACTGGTCAGAATGTGTGACACATCATCAAACATGACATTGCAAGCTCAGAATACTGTGGCAATAAGTGCACTAATGTTTCTAATGCATGCTGACAACCTAGCATCTCATATTATTATGCAGTTCTGCATAACAGTCTCAGAGATCAGTGTGTAATGTCATCCACTCTATGTGAGTCAGAGGGTGTCTGAGAGATAACATGAATGCCGTACCTAATGTGTGACAGTTGAGAGATTTGCAGTGCTACTACCCTTGGCCATGTCCATGCCCTAGGTGGCCGAATGCACAACACTGGAAGAGTCCAGTGTCCTTGGGGAATGCCCCTGCCACCTCCAGACTGCAGGTGATGCCACCCCTGCCCCATGCTGCCCATAGCTGTGCACTATTCACCACCAGTACACCACAGTGACCCAAACCCAGGGCCCCTGTGGCATTGTCACACTGCAGAGATGGTATTGGTGACATGTATGTGGATCCTGGTGGCATGGGTCTGGCACAGGCATGCTGTGTTACACCTATGGTGTTCCATCATGGGTGTATGCCACTGGACAGTCCATGATCCATGACATGCTGCCACCATTACTGCCAAGCATCCTGATCACCATTGTCCCAGATGTCACCATGGGTGCATGCCTTCACCGGGTGGCATTCTGATGGCCACATGGGTGCTGGCCGTGGCACCTGATACATGTGCTACATTGTATCTGTCTGCTCTACTGGTGTACTGGGGGGGTGCCTGACTGTCATGTAGCAGCTGGGTGTCCCTGACCTGGGTGTGATGAGGGGGGTTGCTGACTGGGCGGTGCCAGTGGTGTCACCCACCAGTACCTGGCAGGTGCCCAGTGAGCAGGTGCAGGGCAGCTGTGGCTTTGGGTACTACTGTCCTGGCATGACTGCTGTATGTGAGTGCCTGGAGCACATCCTGGTGCACCTCTGAGGGCTGTCTCAGGGTCACCTGTCTGCAGTTCTGCAGCCTGCCTGTGGGTGGCTGGTCAATTTAGGACAGCCCTCTGCTTTTCTAACTTTGTGCAGCACAAATGTGGGATACACAGCACATGCACTGCTCATTTTGGTTGAATACAGACATGTACTGCATTTTCAGATGCCTGCCCCTTTTTTCTGTGCTGCATACATTATTTCTGGACAAAAGTGCATTCTGACATGAGCAACGCATTTTGCTCTTTTGAATAGCATGCTTTCATGCATTTTTCTGGATGCACCACTCATCTCCATTTTGTGCCATACATGTCCTTTGAATATGTGGGCCCAGGAGGCAAAAACTACAAAAGCACAAACCTTGGGCCAAGCTCTATCAAACTAGCAAGTTTCAGGTTTCTAATCATCCTGGTTTTTAGTTATTACGGAACAACAACAACCAGAAATGTCTTCATTTTGTGACTTTTTGTGGATTTGACCCTCTGTAACTTTGCTCCAGTGAACAGACTGCCACAATATGTTCAGGCTCCAAAGATACCGGCACCATGTCTGTGCATGCACAATTTCAGGTAAATCAGTTGAACATGGGCAAAATTATTAAGCTGCATAAAGTGCTTACTCAACCCTAATATACAGATGCTATCGTGCCTGTATAAAATATATTATAGGGGCACAGTAGCACTCCTATAGTTAGGGTTGAGTAGGCTGTTTAATGTTAAAACCCAGTTTTTGCACCTTAACCCTTAGGCTGCCTACAAATCAGAATGTATAGGAATACTGGACCGATATATCAGTCCATAGCACAGCAAGGGTTAATAACTTTGATGTCGTTTGACAGAATAGCCCAAAATTTGGCATGCATGGTCAGGCCGTCACAGTCTCAAGATGTGAAATGCTTCATGATGGCATCTTGTTTGGGTTTTGAGATAAAGAGTGCCAAAGAATAGAAAAAAAAAACACATTTGGTTTCATGGTACTTAAGATTGGATATTGTTTGCTGTCACCTACAGCCTAGATGGTGTACAATTTTTCCATGAAATTTTTAGGATTGAAGGGGCCTGTGTCAAGCCTGTGCCTTTGGAAGGTTTCCAAAAAAAAATATTATACAGTTTCAGAGTTATAAGGATTTTGGGGTTAACTGATAAATGCAAACACTATACATCTTTCTATCTAATGTATCTGTCTGTCTGTCTACCAATTTAATTATTTATTAAGCAGACTGAGATGCCCATCCCCGGTACTGCTTATTTTTCCCCCTCCCCCCCAGGTCCCCTGCTCACTCTTCCCAATGTTTATAGATTTTTTAGTGTATAAGTGCACCAGGATGCTCACTCCCAGTACTGTTTCTCTTGACCATCCTCCCCTCCAGGTTGCCTTCCCCCTTCCCCCTATGTATGTGGTGGCACCAAGGTACCCACTACCAGTGCTGCCAAACACAAGACTGCACCAGAGTGCCCAATACCCAGTATCTGACTATCCCTGAAATAAAGAAAGCCATCCCTCAATGTTTTTCTAAACCCTGTAATAAAATTATCCCTCACCAATCTGACTCTCTACAAGAAACCCCACCCACCTCAACCTCCCACTCAGCACCCAACACCCCACACCCCCACACCCCTACACACCTTTACCCACCTGAACATTCACACAGCACAAATCTACTTTCCAACTGAAGACACGTCTTGCTGCTAGAACTGCTGACTGCAATATGAGAAAATAAGGCAGGTGCAATATAATGTATTTCAATGTGATGTTGAATTTTAATTTATAACTTTGCCATTTTTAGATATTTTCCATATTCTATTTATGCTCCTGTCCTCCGAGCCCCTTTCAGACTGATTCCTCCCAGCCCCAACATCCCAGATTTACCGGGGCTTACTTTTCTGCCCAGCCAGGGAGCAGAGCCTGCAGAGAGTCAGGCTTAGTCTGATTTATTTATTTATTTATTTAGTTATTCATTCATTCATTCATTTATGTTTTTGGTAACCAGCTAGGTGCACTGGTCCAGTGGACTGTTTTCAGGCATGACCCCGGCCAATGAAGTGGCAGCAACATGGAAAAGATGACATTGTTTTATAAAGAGCATTAGTACACACTCATAAAACATGGGGTGGTAAGGAAAAAAAAGAAAATGCACAGCAGATAAGTTATTATATATAATAACACTAGGGTTGGGTTCCAGTAGACAAATAATACAAAGTTTTATATACATACAGTGCAGGTTATATAAACAATGGCAGGGCTAACTTAGGAATTGAACTGTAAAACTAGTGAGAGGGGTTTTTAGGTAAAGGGAGGGTGATAGAGGAGTGAACTGGAGAAGCAAGAGGAAAGGAGTGATAAAACCCATGAAGGAAAAAGTAGGCTACAAGGAGCTGAGTTATTTTTGGGTGCTATGACAGCTTGTCATAGTCAGGATTCAGTTTTTTAGGTCCCATTTGAATGCCAGGTAGGAGGAAAATAAGTGGACTGATGGTGGGAGCTTGTTCCATAGGGAGGGAGCTAAGATGGAGAAAGCTCTCATGCCCATGGCAGTGGAGGCACGGGGCACTTCTAGCGGGGGAGGCACATGATGCCCTAAGCAACCTTGAAACCACTCTTTCCATCAGAAGTTGTGCATAGGGGGACTGGTCGAGGTTCCTGAGTGAGTTATCCACTAGGCAGCCTGTAGCATAGATGAAATGCTCTTGTAGAGGGAGCCACTCTAGGGGCAGGTAGAAAGAGCAATGGTGGGTCTGGTAAGGGGTTTGAAGGGCGAATGGGCAGATAGAGTTGTATGTTGAACTTAGCCGTGAGTGTAAGGTAGAGGATACGAGGGAGTAGACAGGGGAACAGTAGTCCAGGAGGGCCAGTAGGTTGCCACGCAAAAGCAAGGCACACTTCAGAAAACAGATTTTTTAGACGGAAAGCAGCTCTTAATTTTTGGTGGATTCTCCACACGGTAATGTTGACGTGTTTGGTGAAAGAGAGGGAGAGGTCAAGGGTGACTTCTAGGTATCTGAAGGACTGAACATTCTCAAGGGGAGGGCCTGCTGGGGTAAGCACTCAGATGGTGGAGTTCTGTTTGGTGGCCTTGGCAAGAAAAGGTTTAGAGTCAAATAACATAGACTTGGTCTTTTTTTTGTTTACCAGGAGTTTGTGGGAGAGGAACCATTGGTGGGCATAGCTGTAGTTTTGTGTGAGGGTGGTGGAGATGGACTCAACTGACCTATCACTATAATAGAGAACCAGATCATCTATACAGAGGAGCACTTTACATTTGAGGCTGTCCCCAGGGAGAGCATTAATGAATACTGAGAAAAGCAGGGGACTGAGTATGGATCCCTGGGGAACGCCAGTGTGTACAGGGAGGGTAGCCTAGGATGTTTTGCTAATAGTAATGGACTGCGACCTGTTGGATATGCAGCTGCAGAACCATTCAGCCATACTGTACCAGCAGAGCAGCCTAAGAGGAGCAGGGTTGAGTGAAGGAGGTGATGGTCAGCCAGGTTGAATGCCTTGGATAGGCCCACAAATACATCGCCTGTGGCTCTGCCCTGGTCCATGTTCCTTAGAACCATGATCAAAAAAAATAGCCAGAGCAGAGGAGGTGCTGTAGCACTTGTGGAAACCAAGTTGGAGTGGAGAAAGGAGATTGTATTTTTCTACATGCTCAGATAACTGGTGGTGAATGATTTTTTTTCAAGAGGTTTACTTAGATGGGGGAAAAGGGAGATGAGCCTATAGTTGTCAGGGTTCTGAGGGTCACCAGCTTTGAAGATAGGTACCACATTTGCATGGTTCCACAAGCTATTAACTGTGGATGCAGTAAGGGTGAGATTGAAAATGAAAGTAATGAAAGTGAGGGTTTAACGATTGCAGGGGAGATAAGTTTTAGGAAAGTGGGGAATAGGACATCACTGTCAGGGATTCCAGCAGCCGGGAGAGAAACCAATAGTTTGGTGGTGACTTTATGCCCAATATCCCTGAAGTGGAAGGGTGGGGGCAGGGTGGTGGTTGAGGCAGGGGGGTGACTGGCTGGGGCTTTAGGGTTGGAGAGGTCAGTGGGGGAAGTTTACTCAGATTGGGGGATAAACCTGTGAACTTAGCATTAAGGGTACTGGCAATCTTGGCAGGGTCAGCAATAGGGCCAGAAGGGTATGAAATCTGAGTGATCTGCCTGTTGGTTTTGGGATTGAGGAGAGAACCAATGGAGGCCCAGAAATGATGTGGTTTGCCAAGATTGTTACATTGCTGATTAAGGCAGTATTTGCATTTGAGCAATTTTACGGTCTGTTTACAGGTACTGTGTAGTTGCCAATAGGCATTCCAGAGTTGGGGGGTGGGTGATGCCTTATAAGCTTTCCATTTCTTGTTCCTGTCTTTCATAAGTACCAGTAGGTCCCTGGACAGCCAAAGGGTGCAGCTCCCTCTTACTCTCCTGGTTATGATGGGGAAGTGAATTTCCTGTAGTTGGGAGAGGGTGGAGGTAAAGAGAGTGATCGCATCAGAGATGTTAGTAAGACTGTAAAGTGTAGACCAATTTATTGCCCAGATATCCTTGAGGATGGGCTTGGGATCTGTGTGATTAATGTTTCTAAAAGACAGGAGTTTGTGAGGGGGGGGCGGAATGACTTGGTGAAATAGCTGTAGTAAAACATTTATTTCAGTATAACCTTTTATAATAGTTAAACTGAGTGTTTAAGTATAGCATTTTTCCAGGATGCTTCAGTGTAATTTCTTATACTAACCAAATGTGTTTACTCAAGTAGTGGAATAATTTAACATGTACTGTACACGAGGTAAGAGCATGACCAACTAACTGTGTCCATCAGAAAGGGATGGAGTGCAGATGTTGATGTAATATTGTTGTGTTGATGTACTAAATAATAGGGACAAATGACAGCAGTATTTGAAAATGTTAGGACATCCAATGCCACTGCTGATCAAAAGTAAATATAGCATAACATGAAGACATAAAGTTTTTATAACATAGATATGATTGGTAGAAAGCTATCAGCAGTTGCAAATATTGAGAAATATACTGTTAACTTGACATTATATAAGCTCTCTGCATAGAGTGAAAAGTTAGCACTTACCAACTGAATATATATCCTTGTATATTATGATGAGTGCATAACAAGTGATATTGAGATACATGTATTTGGAAGAGATGCGCTCACAAGAATAACTATTACAGAAAAATGTAACAACTTCTGTGTGGCTTAAATTATTTGAAGATAAAAAATGCAACACAGCTATCTGCTACAATTGGTGCCGTGACTTGGATGCCTGAAGACAGTCTATATGGTTGCTGATGACATCGAAAGAACCGAATAGACCAAGCTGCGGGGAGTGCCTTAATGCACCTGACCTGATCCATCAAGTACAGAAGGGAGTCGAACAAGGGACTCAGTTGGACTGGGTGAAGTCAGACATGATTTGCCAGTCAAAATATACGTAAGTATGGATGCCATATTACGTAAATATTTAGAGATGAACCTTCATGAAGGTCCATACAGCTCTCCTGAAAAGCAGGAAGATGTGTACTTATGTTTAGTTAAACACTGTATAGACTGTAATGAGAACTGTAAATCAGATAAAATCAAGTTAGCTAACATATGTCAGATGTACGTACAGTATCAGTTAGAAATAACTGCTAGGACATGTCAGTTAAAGAAAAAAATGTTAGAAAAGAAAATAATCATTACTTAAATATAACCCAATATGTCCCAGAGGCTAAAGATAGTAAATATAAAAGATATTATTCACAAAGAGAAGTTTGTGGGTTAAAAATTATGACGTTATAATGAATACAACTGTTCCCTGCTGCCAAAGGTCACGCTGTTCTCTGTATTTGGAGAACTGCAAAAACATTACTGTATTCGGTAGTGAATGTTAACTATAATGATACCAGAGTGAAGTTTAAGCTACTCTGGTTTATTTTTATGTTTCATCTGATGACATGTCCTGGTTTTGAAATGTTGGCTCATTGTCTGCAAACTGCAGTTGCAGAAATGAAGCAGCATTGGAAGGGGCATATGGATGGAGTGGCTCACTTGGGCAATTATATAGGAAATAAAGAGATTAGATCATGCCAATAAGGAGCCCAAGACCTTTCATATAAAAAACAGCCCTTGTATACATTATAAGCAGAGGCACAGTTGTAGTGCCAAATCTCCTTAGAGTAAAGGCAGAATAACTACTTCTTTTATCTAATTGAGTGTTCAACTAAGCAAAAAAGCTGCTAAAACTAAAAATATGGTAATTTTTACCTTGTTGCAATGGGTGACCTTTTGCAACACAATTTAACCTTCTATGTTTAATCTAAGTTAAGCACATTATCTTGTCAGGATTTGTCAGGTCCTGCTGTAATTTAAGCTATACAAGTGAACTTTTTCACTCTGACATGAAAAATTTGATTTATTGTCCAAAAATGTATTTAAATCTCACATGTCAACTAGTTTAAAAAATAAGTTTTTTTTTGACATTGTATATGGCTCTTAAGCAAGCACTAACAACAGCTCCAGCTCTCATTAGTCCTTTTGAGTCCTCTGATTTTGTAATACAGGTACACACAACAGATCAGGTAATTAATGCAGTCCTATTACAAAAGAGAGTAGGGACTTTACGTCCTGTGGAATATTTTTCTTGTGTATTAACACCTGTAGAAGAGACAAATAAAGAATGAGTAAGACATTTGTTAGCTGAATATCGTGCTATGCAAGCCACAGGACATATTGTGGGGTGTAACAGAATTATCCTGCAAATGTCTCACACTCTGTATTTAAAAGGGATGTGAGAGGTGTGTCTTCCCAGCAACTGGTTAAATGGGCTTTAGCTCTACAAGGGAAAAATATCACAGTAGAAAAATGTACCTCACCTATGTTAGTTGAATTAATGACATGGAAGGGAGAGGCACATGATTGTGGAACTGTAATGGGATTTGATGTTAAACCCATATTTGCTGCAGAACCAAATACTGAAGCAAAAGATGTTTATGTAGATGACTCTCATTTTTGGGAGAATGGACATTTCCATACAGAATATGCTGTATGGACAGCGAGTACTAATCGAGAAATATTAGTACAATGCCCATCATCATTTTCTGCCCCTAAAGCAGAATTAGAGGCAATCCAGGGAGCTATTTTGGCTTACCCTCAGGAGGTTATTAATATTTTCTCAGACTGTGCTTTTGTGGTAAATTCCTTGTTAGATTTTTTGCCACTTTGGACTAAAAGAGGAATGCAGACAGCATCTGGAGAACCTGTCACATTTGCTCCCATATTACAACATATAGGGGATACAGGAGCTCATACACCTTTGAAAATAGCAATTTGTAAAGTAAGAGCTCACCAAAAGACTCCAAAGGATATCCATGAGTTAAACAATAACTTAGTGGATAATCTTGCTCAGCCAAACAAACAAATTTATGGGTAGACCCTCTAGGAAGTGATTCTACACAATTGTGGGAGATGGACAAATTTGACAAACACCATATTAAATAGATAGTTGCCATTTCACAAGTCCCAAGTTTGGGGCATATCCAAGATACAGAAGCTTGGATAGTGAGTTGTTGGAACCAATGGAAAGACACTAAACAGTGTGCAACCAAACATGTTACCATATGAAAAGATATGGTAATATGGGAACGACAACCTGGGGTTAGGAAGTGGATACCACCCACTTCATTTAAAAAAGATATTATTATGGATAATCATCAAACTGGAGGTCATTGTGGACTCCACAAAACTTGTAAAATGTTGGCACAAAAATATTGGTTGCCAAAAATGGAAAAAGATGCCAAGCAATGCCTGGAGGCTTGTCTCATCTGTGCACAGATGAATCCTCCAGTGCCTGGTAAAAGGATTCCATTAGGGGGGATCCCCCTGGCGGACGGTCCTTGGTCCAGCTTACAAATTGATTTTGTGATGCCCTTGCTTACTGCAAAAGGGGTGTTCCGATATTTATTAGTCATTGTTGATATATTTTTCAAATGGGTAAAAGCATTGCCCATATTAAATGATAGTGCTATAGCTACTGCAAAAGCGCTATGGGAACAGGTGTTCTCACAATGGGGTTTTCCCCAAATACTTAAAAGTGATAGAGAAATTGACTTTACAGTGACAATAATGACAGCTTTGTGTGATATTTTGGGTATCACCCAACGTTTGCATTTACCCTATCATCCACAATCATCAGGGATGGTATAAAGATTAAATTGCACTCTGAAAAATGCACTGAAAAAGGCAGTGTTGGATACTGGTAAAGAGTGGGTGATGCACTTACCAGAAATCAAAATAGGTATTAGAGGTACTAAAAACAAGAGTACTTGCTATAGCCCGTATCAATTGATGACAAATGAGATATGTGGCTATATTATCCTTCGGGATCCAGATTTATCAACACCAGTGTTAGACCGCATCAAAACTGATGCAACAGCTGCAAAATCAGTTAGCTGTTTATTTCCCCCATGCTACCAGATATATGGCACAGACTCATTGAAAAAACAAACAGAGACATGATGAAAAAGTAATACTGCCCATTAAAAGGGGTCATCACATCATGGTAAATACATTTTGGGTCAAAAGAAACTATGAGACACTAATTAAATGGAACCCTATGATGTCATTGATGTTTTGGGACCATGGGTCATTCAGGTCCGATGAATTCAACAAGGGTCTACGGGGACCAAATGGGTCCTTGTGAACCAATGTAAATTGTATCAGCCTTTAAATGATGACAACTGATACTGCTCTGTTTCTCCCAATAGGTGAAATACAATGATGCATCCTGTACTTATGCTGAGCAATGCCTTACTGATCCTGGCCACTTCCAAATGATTTAATGGATGCTTAGGGCACATATGAAACAGTTTATACAACAAGAACTATGCTAATCGTACAGTGTGGCATCTCCCAGTACTATTAGGAGAACAATATGAACACATTGAATATCTTCTTGTCAAATGGTACTTTATTTGTTACGGACAGTGTCAAAATGTGACATGGGGATACTCGCCAGACACCTGGCCTGGCACAGTGATGTATGTCGTGAACACAACAGCCTAGAAAGGAATCTATATTCACTCTACTTTGGGAGATACTACGAATTTAATGAAAAAAACAAGATTTATTTCAAATAAAACTAAAAGACATATTACATTATCCATCTAATCTTACATTGTTAAATACATCTTATTGGGGTGTAAATGCATCACAACGTAATATGTGGCATTTTTTTATATAATACATCTATTGTGAAAACTATACTGTAGAGTTAAATGTAAATTAAAATATTATAATGTGTTACTACATTTGTTTTTTCCACAATTACCACTTCAGTGTAAGGATCAGGCCTCAGTATTGTTGTGGCAACAGTATTATAATAATACTTTAAATTGATAGCATGATAGACACAGAATGTGGTCATTTCAAATTCCTGCAGAGGCAACACCAGGCTTATTCCATCGTAAAAGAGATATATGGGGCTGGTTGGGCTCAGGATTAGAAATTGCTAATGGTATCGATGCTATGGTCTTCAAAGGTCATATTCGTTCTTTAAATATGACTTTAAAAGATATGGCTACTGGACCATTATCAACTACTGTAAAATTAGCAGCTGATAATGAAAACAAAATTGATTGGTTTGCATTTAAAAAAAACTTATTGTTCAGATAGCAGCCCGTTTTTATAACTCACTTTCTAATATGTCTAGAGAAAGCTATATAGAACTGGTTTGTTCTCAATTAGCTGCTAAAGCACATGCTTATCTAGTCAATGAGTTAAAACACAAACACAAACAATAGATTACCTTTAGGAATAGGTAAAAATAATGTGACTAGATTATTGGATCATCCCACTATATTCCTACCACCCTTAGCTATGATAAAAGTATGAAATTCACCAAATCAATATGCACACGTGCTGCGACATGTGATTCCCATACTAGTGATAATACCTGTATGTTTAGCACCACCGAAAATATTGTGGCAAATCAGTAATTTGGGAGTATTAATACATGATCAGATCATAAGACTCCACATACCAGGTGGCACTATTATCCCAGGTACACAGTAAATATGTTGCCTTATCTAAGCAACAGTGTGTACAAGAACATGAAACCTTAATATGTGGGAAAGAGACATCAATTGTCCCATGGTTTTCTGAACAATGTAAATGTACTCTAACGTCTGCAAATGAATACCGCCAAACAATGAGATGGAACCAATCATGGTATATAATTGCAGTTCAACCTTGAAATGCATGGGGGTGTAGTGACAAGACCTCGTAGGTTGCAAACTGGACCCTCAGAAAATGTCCTGCCTATAGCCGAACAAATGTTACCCATATCAATGGTTCCAGTATGGCCATGGAGTTACTCACTGATTTGGCAACTCCACCTCATTTCAAATTACCCACAATTAATAAAATAACGCTTGGTGCCTTGTTGTACCATCAACAAACAAAAGGACTTATTTTAACACAAAAGGCCTCTGTTAAAGAGGTAAGAAAACAGTCATCATATATCCCAATTATATCCTGGTGGGATTGGGGATCGACTGCTTTGGGTACTAGTCCAACTGTAGTAGTAGTGGTGGGTTGCGGTATTGCAGTAATATGTGTTCTTACTATTGTACAATTGTTATTGTATCGTAAAATAAAATACATGGTTCACCAAATACAAATGTTACAATGAAACATTGTGTTGTGTGATCTCCAGAGATAGACAGTCACATAGTGGTATTGTAGTGTAACATTTTGTAGTAAAACATTTATTTCAGTATAACCTTTCATAATAGTTAAACTGAGTTTTTAAGTATAGCATTTTTACAGGACTCTTCGGTGTAATTTCTTATACTATCCAAATGTGTTTACTCAAGTAATGGAATAATTTAACATGTACTGTACACAAGGTAGGTGCACGACCAACTAACTGTGTCCATCAGAAAGGGATGGAGTGCAGATGTTGAAGTACTATTGTTATGTTGATATACTAAACAATAGGGACAAATGACAGCAGTATCTGAAAATGTTAGGACATCCGATGATGGGTGCCACTGCTGATCAAAAGTAAATGTAGCATAACATGAAGACATAAAGTTGTTATGACAAAGATATGATTGGTAGAAAGCTACCAGCAGTTGCAAATATTGAGAAATGTATTGTTAACTTCACATTATATAAGCTCTCTGTGTAGAGTGAAAAGTTAGCACTTACCAACTGAAGATATATCCTTGTATGCTATGGTGAGTGAATAACAAGTGATACTGAGATACATGTATTTGGAAGAGATGAGCTCGCAAGAATAAATATTATAGAAAAACATGCCAACTTCTGTGTGGCTTAAATTGTTTGAAGATAAAAAACACAATGCAGCTATCTGCTACAATAGCATAGGTTGTGGAGTATTCGCTGGTAAAGACAGACATAGTGCCTTCCTGGAGGATCAGGTCAGCCCAATTCATGGCAACCCAGTCAATTAGGGAGGGGTTATGCCAGTGAGCATTGTGTCTTGTGGGGGAGGAGATAATTTGTTCCAGGTTGTGCTCTTTCAATGTGTTAGCATAGACTGGTGCAAAAGCATCCAGCCAGTTGAGGGTGAAGTTGCCTAGCTTGATTGTATCCCTCAGGGGTGTTGTACTCCCTAGGCCATTTAAGAAGTTCGATAGGCCTGGGATACCTCCCATGGGCGAGGGGGGTTGTAGCAACAATCCAGGTACAGCTTCTTGGATGCACCTAAGGTAAGTTCAACAACAAGTCAATCACTCAGGAAGGTGGGAGAGGAGCATTTGATGGTGGTGGCAGTGATGCGCTCTTGCACATACAGTGCCATGCCCCCACCCCTCTTTCTTCCTGGTCAATCCTGGCATATAAATAAATAGCCATGCAACTGCAGTGAGGTGTCAGCATGGTCAGGGACAAGGAGGTTTTTCAAATGCCAAAGATGTTTCATTTGTAAGTTTGCACAAGTGCAGAGTGAATTTAAAGATCCAGTGGTGGATATTACAGTAAAAATCTAAGAAACCATCACATATGACACTCAATTTGTAGTGTATGCTTTATGGTGTGAATGTAAAAAGTTTATGTCGGATGCACAGCCAGAACTCTTAAACTCAGAATCCAGGAACACATTAGATCAATTAGAGATGCTAGACAGGCTACTCCTGTTGGAGTCCATTTTCAAACCTGCCTTGATAGTAACCCTACCTGTTTAAGATTCACAGGTTTGGAACATATTACCTCAATGAAAAATGGTGGAAATAGGCAAAATCAGATATTAAAGAGCTTTTAGATTTTTACTCTCAGAAGTGTAAAACCATCAGGTCTTAATGAACACTGGAACCTAAAACCATACTTTCTTGACTAAACAGATATCAAAAAGCCATTGTTTCTATAAAGGAAGATAAAAGGCTGATTTCAGATTATGTTTTGCTTTCTTTTCATGTTTTAGTATAACGGTATAGTTTGAATGGAAGTGATATAACTTCTATTTTACCATAATGAAATTGTTAATCATAAAGTTTGAATTACATTACTATAGTTAAAATGGTCACAAGTCAGATTTTTATTACAGTTATAATTTGTGACTGAGAGATATTTGAAATTTGTGCTGTTAGTTTTTGTTTTCTTACAGACCCTAACATCCTATGCTTTACTCTGGCTCTATCTAACCATTACTGTTGGTGTGTGTGAGTACATTTATGCCTGGACCATTAAATCACAACACCCTTCTCTCTATGTTTCTTAAGTATAGAATGTTTTAGCATTATGATGAGATTGAACTGAATTGGAATGTACTGCTGTAAACATCTGTACTGTAGAATACCAATACCACCCTGTATCTACTTCTTCAGTTTAAAAAATGTCCTTCAGCATATTTAAGCATTTTGCTGGGATAAAACAGAGCCACATTCATCATTTTTTTGTAAAAGGGGCCCCTTCCCATGAAGTTATGGATATTTAAATATTTGTTTTGTGAAAATAACTTCATATGGTCTTAAGAAGTGTATATGAGTTGGATCAAGGTTGTTTTCTTGTTTTATTTGTATTTGGTGCTTTTGTATTTAGCTTAAATATCACAATATAGATGGGCACTTTGATTATTTAATTAAACATTTCAACTGTATGTGGTTAAAAGCACTATAAAATCATGATGTGAGGTCCCAATAGCCACGCCCTCTGATGAAGGGTTAGTGTGAACCCAAAGCGCTGGGGCTTTTAGTGGCCAGTGAGACAGTTTAAACACTGGTGGTCATTGTATCTGTTTAATAGTGAAATTAAAATCAGAATTTATCAAGCCAGTGTGTGGACATCAATCCGTGGAGTGCGTCTCTTCTTGGATCTTTTGAACTGCAGGTTTGGCATACCTTTGTTACGCACCACCTTTATTTTGTAGTTCGCATGAATACCTTTGTGATTTGCTTGTCATTTGTGCTTTAATTGACTGCAGAACTGAGGGTGTCTTTACAATACAAGGGGTACAGATTTGGAGTCATCTGTTATTAAAGTGACTCGCTCACACTGCAAATAAAGCTCTCAGTGGCTCCGTGGCTCTGTGATATCTGAATAAAGGTAAAATACATCTCTTACCTTTTAGTTATGAGAGTAGATGGAGCAGCTAATACTAATGAGAAGAGCTTTAGATGGGAGCTCCAAGAGAATTACGCTGATTGCAGGAGGTGGGCCAAAGAGCAGTTAGCAGGAACAGAGGGTGTAACACTTCTAAACGATTGTAAACCTGCTTTTTTTCATTTGGAGAAAATATTGCAGAAAGAAATAGAATTGACTTACACAATCATCACACTAGAGGAGTATTTGGACAAAAAGCAAGCTCCAAGAGGGCTACGTATTAACATTGTGCCTACTAGCGGTTTGGAATACTTTTCCTACAAAAAAGAATGGCTGAAAGTGGCTTGCTTATGTTCCAAAACATTTTCTGAACTGATTTTGAAATACTAAACTGATAGACTACAGGTTTTGGATGAGGAGCTTCATGAAGCAAGAATGGCAACAGATTTCATTAAAGGTAAAAAAGTTTATAAGGTATGTGAATCAAAGTTAAATGAATCACTGGACAAGTATGAGAGAGAAATTGTAGAAAGGAAACTGAACAAACTGAAATGGGATAATGAGGATTATGGTAAGGGACATATTTTGAAATGGCCTAAGAATAGATCTTGGAGCAGAGGAAGAAGCAGAAGCTGTGTGCGTTTCTCCAACAGGGAACAATTTAAACCTGGAAGCCACAGGGAACCCAATACTGGGCTGAGAATAACAGGCATGAACACTGGAATCGACACAGAAGCAAGTACCAGCAGGAGCAAAGAGACCTGCAGCAACCACGGAGAAAACTCCAACTTGGGATGAGAAAGAGGCCTACAAGTTGTTTTGTTAGACAAAAGAAGCAACTTGAAATGAACTCAAGACCACAACATAGGAGGAGAAGAATGAGAAGGGGGAAGAGAGGAGGAAGGAGATGAACAGGACAAACCCTTACACTCAGACAAGAAAACACACTACAGGCAATAAACTTATCTGATGTGATATTAACAGATTTACAGAAGGGGCTGTTAAGCAAGGGCCTCCCCTTTATCCCCACCCCTACTGTTAATAAATTTCAAATAGCAGTGGACCTCAAGAAGTTCTTTAGAAAACTGAGACTTAAGTGTTTAATTGAAAACTAAAAGAACCTGAGTTGTGAAGATATGGGTTTTCTGACTGAGACTGTTGCTAATCCAGACATTAGTGGGGATTCTGTGCAGGATGACACAGGGGCCACAAGTGATTTTGAGGACTTAGATTTAGATAATATTCAAGAAGAAGCTCTGAGAGACTTGGAATCTGCAGATGTGGGATTTGTTAACACAAGTACTGTGGTATCTTCTGGTAAAAATACCTTTTGGGGAAAATCCACTTTCTGACCCCCCCTCAGTAATGCTTCCTTTTTAGCCCATGAAAAAACTGTCACAAGACAGGTGGAAGATAGTCTTGAAAATTTAAATCTGCAAAGGTTTTGTAATATCACAAGAAAAGAAAAAGCAGCCATGAAAGAACTGTCGGAGAATCCTAACATAGTCATTAAATCTTCAGACAAAGGAGGTAGCATTGTGGTTCTAGATACAGAACATTACATTTCCATCACTGAAGAACTTTTAGAAAATAGAAATAACTATCAGAATCTACAATGTAACCCAATGCATGCTTGCAATAAGAAACTGCATAACATTTTAATGACAGCAATTTTCAGAAAAATATTGCAGAAGATGAATATAAGTATATTTGGAAAGAACATCCAATTGTACCAGGGTTTTATGTGTTACCAAAAATCTATAAAAATTTAGAAAATCCCCTTGACAGACTTATCGTTTCTGGAAATGGCTTTCTGACAGAAAATCTGGGTAATTTTATTGATTTCTACTTAAAGCAGTGTGTTGTAAAGCTTCTTTCTTATCTAAAGAACACAAGTGATGTGTTAAGAAAGGTTGAAAACTTTGTCTGGAATAAGGATTACACCTGGCTGAGTATAGACATTTATTTATTTATTTCCTTTTGGTAACCAGGTAAGTACGCTAAGCAACATAACCTGCCTATTTTCAGGCATGACCTGGGAGAGTAAATATGTCAAAACAGCAGAGTACAAAATCATAACAGCAGTGACAAACAATCAGGTAAGTGCAGTGTAACTGTACAAAATACATTAACAGAAGGCTGCCATAAATACAAAACATGGATAGCAGCCAGCAGTGTATCATGTCATTAATAACAACAGGCAGTAAGCAAACATTCAGGATGCCTAACTGGGAGTGAGCAATCTGGTAGGCATGGCTAACTGCAGATATCCAAAATAACATGCTAGACCAAGATAACATGATAGACACATATATCAGGCCAAGAGATAGGGGAGGCAGAATGGAACTCTAAGACAAAAAGCAATTCTGAGGAGTGGGTAGGTCACAAAGAAGTAGTCCAAGTCAAGAAAAGTGACAAGGGGAGAGACAGAAGAGATGTTAAGTGCAGTCACAGGTTCCAGGAACAAGGAGGTGGGAAAATAGGGCATGCTTAAAAATAAGGTGGGATGAGGAGTTCTTGACATGGCATGGGAGAGAGTTCCACAACCTAGGAGCAAAGTAGGAGAAGGCTTGCTCACCCATTTTCGTGGAGCAAGTCTGAGTGGATAGTAATGGGGAGGTCGAGGACCTGAGAGTGCGAGAGTGAGAGACTGGGGTAAACATATCCCCCAGAGAGGCAGGATGAGGTGTTCTGGTGAAGGAGTCAACAAAACAGCCTAGGGAGTATGAATGAAGGGCATCAGGAGACAGCAATTTTAAGGCAGTATGGAGATGACAGTGATGTATAAGGTGGGGAGCAGAAAGGGCAATTCTACAGATATTGTTGTAGGATGTGTCCCATTTGCAAAGAATGCCCATGTTAGCATGTGAAAGCACTGGCAGAGCATAAAGCAGTTGTGGGAGTAAAACCCCACGTGCAGCAGAGATCCTGGCAGCCGGGGTGAGAGAGTGGTGCACTTTGTAGGCCACAACAATCTAGGCATTAACCACGTGACACACCTCGCTAACATGTGTTGAGTAGTCAAGTACAGGGTCAAGCATCATCCCTAGGTACTTAAAGGATGAAGTGTTGGATACAGCAGTACCATCACAGCTGTGCACCAGGAGTTTAGTGGACTCAGTGGGCACCATTCAGTGGGACCCAAACAGCATGGCCTGGGTCTTAGATATGTTTATAACTTGATAGTTGGATGACAACCAGGATTGAAGGGTCTGAAATGTGAAGGAAAGATGAAGATTGATGTCGGCAATAGACTTGGAGGATGAATAAAGCACCAGGTCATCTGTGTACATTATAATGTTACAGTGAGAAGATGCATTGGGGATATCATTAATGAAAAGGGAGAAAAGAAGAGGACCAAGGATTGAACCCTGTGGTATGCCACAGGTAATCGGGATGGGGAGGAGATAGACTTACAGAAGGGTATAGCCTGAGACTGATTCTCAAGGTAGCTGCTCAGCCAGGAGAGGGTAGAGTCAGTGGCACCAAGAGTGTTCAGCTTAGCCAGAAGAAGTGGATGATGAACCATGTCAAACGCTTTGGAGAGATTAATGAAAACTGCTCCAGTAAGCAAGCCCCTGTCCATATTATTTTTTATATCGCTGGTCAGCTGAGTAAGAGCAGTAGTAGTGCTGTGCCCTGCCCTAAAACCATGTTGTATGGGGGATTGTATGTTGAAGTTAAGAATGTGCGCAGAGACCTGCAGTGAACAATTTTCTCAAGCACCTTGCTGAGAGTGGGTAGGAGTGAAATGGGTCTGTAGTTAGACATGATCCTGGCATCCCCTTTCTTAAAGATTGGAATAGTTCTGGCAACCTTCCAGACTGAAGGCACAGAGGCAGAGCAGATGGAGAGGTTGAAGAGTCTGGTTACAGGTACAGTGAGACTAGAGGCAAACTGGCTGAGAATACTAGGAAGTATACCATCTGGACCTGCACTGCCATTAGCTGGTAAAGACCTTAGAAGTTTAAGTACCTCAAGACAAGTGACTGCTGATAGTTCAAGGGCCGGTGGTGCAGAGGCTGGCAGGCATGGGGATACTAGGGGGGTGTCAGCAGATGAAGGGGGATAGAAAGGGTGGAAAACAGGGAGTTAAAAGCATTGACAATGGTAAGGGGGTTATTGCAGTGAGTATCATTTATCACCATTTCATTCAGCATCATAGGCTTATTATTACCCAGAATTTCTTTAATATGGGACTAGTACCATTTGGGGTTAGAGGATGAAGAACTAAAAAGGTTACGGTAGTATAAGCTCTTGGCTACACAAATCTCCCTTTTACAGGCATTCCATAAGGCCCCATAGGCCTCAAAGTCTGCTTGATGAGAAGTGGACTTCCAAACTGACCAGAGATTGTCTCTCCATTTTAGCAGCTGAAGTAGGGGTGCTTGAGCCATTTGGTGACTTTACCTTGTACTCTATGTGTAGTGACCAGAATATGAAGGTTCTGAAGGGAGATTAGGGTATCATTAAAATAACCTACCGCTTTGTTGACATTATTGGTTATGTAGAGAGGGGACCAGTCAACCATCCTCAGATCATGCAGAAATGCAGCATAGTTAAGTTTAAAGATGTTGCAGAAAGATAAGACTTTGGGTGGGTAGAAGGAAGGGAAGGAGTCCCAGGTGCAGTACACTGGACAGTGATTGCTTATGGAGTCAGGTAGGATGCCAGCTGAGGGAAAGTTCACAATACTATTGGTGAGTATCCAGTCTAGGTGGGTGGAGGTAGCACCCCGATGGGAGGTTCTGGTGGGGCTCCTAATAAGCTGATTAAGGTTAGCCTTGCTTGTAATGGAGGATAAGAGGGAGGAACTGGGTCCAGCCCAGTCCAGATTAAAATCGCCCATGCAGATGACTTCGTTTTTCCCAGTCACAGAGGGCACAAGTTCAATAAACACTTCCAGTCCCAGCTTCGAGTATCTAGGGGGTATATAAATGCAGAAGATATTCATTTTTTTAACTCCCCTGAGTAGCAGAAGTAAATGGAGCACCTCACAGTTAGCCAGAGGGGGACTTTGTATGAAAGACATGTTGAGGTGAGGCTTGAAGTACACAGCCAGGCCACCAGTTCTTTTGGCATTACAGCGATCAGACTGAAGCATATTATAACCAAGCAAGGAGCAGCAGAAATCTGTAATAGAAGGTTTCAGCCAAGTTTCAGACAGTGCCAGGACATCTGGTTTAATTGCGGTGACCCAAGCCTCTAGTTCAGGGAGATTAGCAGTAAGGCTCCTAATGTTAAAGTCAGCAAAGGTGAAACTGGGTGTCTGATGCCAAATATTGGTGGTGACATTTGCTGTAGTGGGTCCAGGATTGGTCTCAATGTCACCAGCAAAAGTAAAGGAGAGACTAGCTATCCAAAGGGAGGCTATGACAAATGCATGGGAGACACTCATAGGAGAGAGAATGAATCTCCATAAGATATACCTATGTAAAATTCCAAGGGGTTTATTATTGAGCCCCAGCATAGGTAGAGGTTTGAGGTGGGGTCAGAGAGCAAGTTGGAGTAACAGAAGTTGTCAGAGGAGTAAAAGAGGCAGGTAGAGGGATGCTCGGTAGGGCCAGTTAAAACTACAAGAAACAACATAGCACCTGCTACTAGAAGGAGGGAAAAAATAGTTTTGGAGAACATGGTGAGGAAGGAGTAAAGGCAGTGGTAAGTAGGGATGAGTGAAGACAGTGAGGAGAAGAGGAATCCAGCACTGGAGCAGTTGATTCAGAGAAGCACTAAGAGCAGAGACAGTGAGTAAGGAACAACCGGAGTACAGGCGACCTTTAGTGGTGAATGTGTATAAAGTGCAGATGGCAATATAGGGAGATGGTGTAAAGAATCACTTCTCATGATATCCACTAGTATAAACTCAACGTCAGCTAAGGGTGGGAGGGTATTGGGTGGGCGGGAGCAGTCGTGAAGTGACTGCGGGGATCTGATTGGCAGCCCCTGAACTGAGCCAGCAGCCTGAGCAAGCAGCAGTAACATCCAAGCTACCAGCTGACTTCACTTGTGCTCCATGAAATGCTCCAAGTCAAAGCAGTTAAAGTATATTTAACATTAATCTTGCCCTGAATTATATTTAAAATTTAGTATGCTGCCGGGAGCTAGGCTGTACTAACAAGATCTCCCACTGTTCAGAGCACAACTCCCTCAGCTGTACTGCAGTAAGATTTCATTAGAAATTGCCACGTATGTTTCTTATAATAAGATATTGCCGGGAGCTATGCAGCACTAGTAAATCACCCAGCTTGATCCTGCTTTATTGAAGGGAGAGGAGAGCTCCGATGGCAAACAGAATGGAAGAGTTCCAACAGGCAAGAATCAAAAAAGGCACCAAGTTTAAAATTGTAGATGCAACAAGCTGATGATTCCTTTGTTCAGTACCTTAAGTTTTGGTGGTTGGATGGTCCTTGCGCAGCTCCTGGGCAGAAAGCCCTGGGGGTAGAGACAGGCTTACGTTTTGGTGGTCGGATGGTCCCAGCGCAGCTCCTGGGCAGAAAGCCCTGGGGGGGGTAGAGACAGGTTTAAGTTTTGGCGGTCGGACTGTCCCTGAGCAGCTCCTGGGCAGAAAACCCTGGGTTGAGTCTTTACATACCTCGATCAGGCACCAACAATGTTTAAAGGCTTGTAAATGCTTTTTTGGAAAATGCTGATAATACCAACTCTATGTCAATAGATTTTTTGATTACTGCATTCAAATTCATTTTAAAGCATACACTTTTGAATTTAATGGTGAGTATTTTCTACAAGAATGTGGCACTGTCATGGGTGCTTGTATGGCACCAAGTTATGCAAACCTTTTCTTGGGGAGATTGGAGCAAGTGAGGGTAATGAACAGAGTAAACAAAGATCTGTGCCATATAGATGATTGTATTTGCTTTAAGCAGGGGAATAGATCTAAAATTGTGGAATTCATGGAATGGCTTACTGTGAATTATTTAATCTAAAATTTACATTTAAAGCAAATGAACAAAAATATAATTTTTGGATCTACAATTGGAAGGAAACCCAGGAGAAATAATTAGTACTAGCTGCTTCAGAAAAAAGACTGCCACCACTAGTGTACCGAGAGCTGAAAGTGCACACCCTGAAAAACTCCAGAACTCTATACCCTACAGCCAGATGTTGCTGCTTAGATGTAACTGTTCATGTTTGGAGGTATTTGATAAACAAGCTACTGAATTAGAACAGAGGTTTCTGCAAATGGATTACCAGGATTTTCTTTTAAAGAAGCTAAGGAAAGACCATTGTCTAGGAATAGACAGGAACTTGTGAGTGAAAAATCTTTTGAATTCAGTGACACAGAGGTCAACAAGACTGTGATTTTTGTCACTGAATTCAATAGCATTGCAGAGTATCCTTACTGGTGATGTCCAGGTTTTGAGAGCAGAAGGTGAGAAGCCTAGAATAACGTTCAGAAAAGCAGCCAACAACAAAAATAAAATTGTTCAGAGCAGGTTGCGATCAGTCCCAATAAAGACTGCTAGCAGAGCGTGGCTACCTAGGAGACAAGTTTTTTTTAAATGCCAATGATGTTGCATTTGTGTGTTTGCATAAATGCAGGGGGAATTTAAACATCCTGTGATGGATGTTATAGTAAAAATCCAAGAAACCATCACATGTGACACTCAATTTGTAGTGTATGTTTTATAGTGTGAATGTAAATAAGTTTATGTAGGATGCGCCACCGGAGCCCTTAAACTCAGAATCCAGGAACACATTATATAGCAATCAGAGATGCTAGTCATGCTACTACTGTTGGAGTCCATTTTCAAACCTGCCTTGACAGTAACCCTACCTGCTTAAGATTCACAGGTTTGGAACATATTACCTCAATGAAATATGGTGGAAATAGGCAAAATAAGGTATTAAAATGTGAGAGCTTTTGGATTTTTACTCTCAGAAGTGTAAAACCATCAGGCCTTATTGAACACTGGGACTTAAACCCGTACTTGCTTGACTAAATAGATACCAAAAAGCCATTTTTTTCTATAAAGGAAGACAAAAGGTTGATTTCAGATTATGTTTTGTTTTCTTTTTATGTTTTAGTATTAAGGTATAGTTTGAATGGATGAGATGTAAGTTCTATTTTACCATAATGAAATTGTTAATCAAAAAGTTTGAATTACATTACTATAGTTAAAAGGGTCATAAGTTAAATTTTTATAACTGTTATCATTTGTAACTGAGAGATAGTTGAAATTTATGCTGTTATTTTTTTGTTTTCTTACAGGCCCTAACATCCTATGCTTTACTCTGGCTCTATCTAACCACTACTATTGGTGTGCGTGAGTACATTTATGCCTGGACCATTAAATCACAACACCCTTCTCTCTATGTTTCTCGAGTGTAGAAGGTTTCAGCATTATGCTGAGATTGAACTGAATTGGAATGTACTGCTGTTAACATCTGTGCTGTAGAATACCAATACCACCCTGTATCTACCTCTTAAGTTTAAAAATGTCCTTCAGCATATTTGAGCATTTTGCTGTGATAAAATAGAGCCCCATTCATAAATGTTTATGTTGATTGCACGCATGTGCAAGAAACATTTTGCGGCAGCTTTCTCCAGAAGCAGGTTGTGGAGGCATGGCACTGTTGTGGGCAATGCTCCCACAGCCAGTAAAGGCTTGGCCCACTTCCCCCAATGCCATGGCATGCTGCTGCTGACACTAGTTCAGCCAGCGTGCCACCAACTTGTAAAAAATTAGCCGCTGCAATCAGGGGCTACCTCATCATTGCAGAGTCAGCCATTTGCTGCAATGAAGGAGCGACCCGTCATTGCAGGGTGGAACCTTGAAACATTGATATTGTTTGTGAACATGGCAGCAGCTTGCTGCCATGTTCACAAACAATATTCACACATCACTGCCAAGGGGTGCCCAATCCTCCTCGGCAGCATGAGCCCCCCCTCCCTGTGTTTGTTTGCCGATGGGGGCCCCAATCCACATCGGCTTCAGTGCTGTAATGTTGCCGACGGGGGATCCCACTCCCCATCAGCATTATGTAACTCTCCCCCCGCTTTTGTTGTCTGCTGACGGGGTGCCCAATCCCCGCCATCATAATGTCACCATCCCTTTTGTTGTCTGCCTACGGGGTGCCCAATCCCCTTCGGCATACTGTAACACTCCCGCCAGCCTTTTTCTTGTGTGACAACAGGGGTGCCCAATCCCCCATTGGCTACAGCTGCCCCCAAACAGAAGACTCTGTTGACATGCTGGGAGCCCACCCCAGCATGCCACATGTCCCTGCAAAATTAAAAAATGGTCCCGTGATGTCATTTATTTTTACCTGTAAAAAAGGAAATGGTCCCTCGGTGGTCTCCTTGCCCCCCTCCAACAACCCTCACCCACCCACTGGGAACTATGCCTCCCCACACCCCCTTACCCCATACTTACCTCTGGAGTCTGGCGCAACGATCTTCGGTGAACCGGGAACATGTCTGCACTCTTCAAAGCCAACCGTGAACTGAGGAAATGCTGGTAAGCCGTATAATGGAATAAATCAGGTTTTTAAAAACTTTGATGCATATCTCAGGTATTTTTTGGAATTTTGGCACCAAATTTTCAACATGGGGGTTTTTGGGACCTCTCCACATGAATTCTATCACTGTTATGGTGTTAGTCATCCCTGAAAGGTGATTTCGCAGTCACTGTGTGGAATCACCTTTTGGGACTGATTAATGAAATGACAGTGCCAGTGTTCATGAGGTGGGCTCTCAGAAAGCCTATGTTGCAAATTTGATGGAAAAATATCCCAAAAATGACTGTTTTATGAGCGTGCATTGCGCAGTTGCTATGCATGCTCATAACTTTGCGAATTTGCAATATTTTCATGCCAGATTTTCAACACTGCCATTTTTTCACACCTCCTTGTGAACAGTACAGCTGTAATTTTTCACACCCTGGCTGAAATGTGTTTTCGTACTTCTGGTGCAGAATAGCACGGTTGCCGTGTGAAATCAGAATTCGGGACAGATTACAAAAATGACAGTGACACTGTACATGAGCAGAGGTCCTAAAATGCCTATGTTGAAAATTTGGTGATGAAAGTCCATAAAATGAGTGTGTTATGAATGTGCATTGCACAGTTTCCATGCACGCTAGTAACTTTGCAATATTTTCACTTCAGATTTTCAGCATTGCCATTTTGCCACACCTCCTTAAGAACAGTGCAGCTGTCATTTTTCACATCCTGGCTGAAATGTGATTTTGCTCTTCCAGCACACAATAGCATGGTCACTGTGGGAAATCAGTGTTTGGGACATATTAAGAAAATCATACTGACACTGTTAATGAACAGAGGTGCTAAAATGCCAATGTTGAAAATTTTGTAATGAAACTCCATAAAATGACTGTGTTACGAGCGTGTGTTGTGCAGGTTCCATGCACCCTTGTAAGTTTGCAAATTAGTAATATTTTCAGGTCAGATTTTCAGCACTGGCATTTGTTCACACCTCCTTATGAACAGTACAGCTGTCATTTTTCACATCTTGTCCAAAATGTGTTTCCGCGCTTTCGGCGCAGAATACCGCAGTCACTGTTGGAAATAAGTGTTTGGGACAGATTAGCATCAAGCCACTGGAGGGGAGTGACCGAGCTCAACTGAGCTCTGTCAGGACTGCTGCTGATTTCTTTGTGGGCAGGAAAAGGTGACAACGCAGGCAGGAGCCCAGTACAAAAGGACAGCCTGTAGCGCCGGGAGACACAGAATGAAAGAGTGAGGGAGGGGGAGTGAGTAAGCTCAACAGAGCTCTGTTGGGAATGCTGCGGATTTCTTTGTGGGCAGGAAAAGGCAGCAATGCATGCAGGAGCTGAGTACAAAAGGGTAGCCTGCAGCAGTGGGAGAAACAGAAAGAGGGGGAGTGAGCGAGCTCAACAGAGCTGTATCGTGACTGCTGCAGATTTCTTTGTGGGCAGAAAAGGGATGGCAATGCAGGCAGGAGCTCAGTACAGAAGGCAGCCTGCAGCGCCAGCAGAAACACTATGAGCAAGTGAGACAGGGGGAGTGAGTGAGGCCAATGGAGCTCTGTCAGGACTGCTGCAGATTTCTTTGTGGGCAGAAAAAGATGCCAACAGAGGCAGGAGCCCAGTACAAAAGGGCAGCCTGCAGCGCCAGGAGAAACAGAATGAGTGAGTGAGTGAGACAGAGGGAGTGAGCGACCTCAATGGAGCTCTGTCAGGACAGCTGCGGATTTCTTTGTGGGCAGGAAAAGGTGCCAATGCAGGCAGGAGCCCAGTACAAAAGGGCAGCCTGCAGTGTGAGGAGAAACAAAATAAGCGAGTGAGAGGGGGGTGAGCGAGCTCAACAGAGGTCTATCATGGCTGCTGCAGATTTCTTTGTGGGCAGGAAAAGGCAGCAATGCAGGCAGGAGCCCAGTACAAAAGGCCAGCCTGCAGCGCGGGCAGAAACGGAATGAGCGAGTGAGAGAGGGGGAGTGAGCAAGTTCAACGGAGCTGTGTCAGGACTGTTGCAGATGTTTCTGTGGGCAGAAAAAGCCGCCAACACAGGCAGGAACCCAGTACAAAAGGGCAGCCTGCAGGCCCAGCAGAAACGGAATGAGCGAGTGAGAGAGGGGGAGTGAGCGACCTCAACGGAGCTGTGTTGAGACTGCTGCACATGTCTTTGTGGGCAGACAAAGCCAGCAACACAGACAGAAACCCAGTACAAAAGGGCAGCCTGCAGCAGCGGGAGACATAGAATGAGTGAGTGATGGAGGGGGAGTGAGTGACCTCAACGGAGCTTTGTTGGGACTGCTGCAGATTTCTTTGTGGGCAGAAAAAGGCAGCAATGCATGCAGGGGCCTAGTACAAAAGTGCAGCTTTCAGCGGTGGAAGAAACAGAACAAATGAGTGAGAGAGGGAGTGAGTGAATGAGCTCAACTGAGCTCTATCATGACTGCTGCAGATTTCTTTGTGGCAAGAAGAAGGTGGCAATGCAGGCAGGAGCTCAGTACAAAAAGGCAGCCTGCAGAGCCGACAGAAATGGAATGAGCAAGTGAGAGAGGGGGAGTGAGTGAGCTCAACGGAGCTCTGTCAGGTCTGATGCATATTTCTTTGTGGGCAGAAAAAGGTGCCAACAGAGGCAGGAGACCACTACAAAACAGCAGCCTGCAGTGCCAGCAGAAACAGAATGAGCAAGTGAGACAAGTGGAGTGAGCGACCTTGCCAGAGCTCTGTCAGGACAGCTGTGGATTTCTTTGTGGGCAGAAAAAGGTGCCAATGCAGGCAGAAGCCCAGTACAAAAGGGCAGCCTGTAGCACCAGGAGAAACACAATGAGCAAGTGAGAGAGGGGGAGTGAGCAAGCTCAATGGAGATCTATCATGACTGCTGTGGATTTCTTTGTGGGCAGAAAAATGTGGCATTGCAGGCAGGAGACCAGTACAAAAGGCCAGCCTGCAGCACCAGCAGAAATGGAATAAGTGAGTGAGAGAGGTGGAGTGAGCTACCTCAATGGACCTGTGTCAGGACTGCTGCAGATTTCTTTGTGGACAGAAAAAGCTACCAACAGAGGCAGGAGCCCACTACAAAAGGGCAGCCTGCAGTGCCACCAGAAACAGAATAAGCGAGTGAGAGAGGGGGAGTGACCCACCTGAATGGAGCTCTGTTGGGACAGCTGCAGATTTCTTTGTGGGCAGAAAAACATGCCAATGCAGGCAGGAGTCCAGTACAAAAGAGCAGCCTGCAGCACTGGGAGAAACAGAATGAGCGAGTGACACAGGGGCAGTGAGCGAGCTCAATGGACTAATACAATCAACATTCGGCTTTGACAAATGCTTGTTGTAAAAGGTGCCCCTTCCTATCAACGTATGGATATTTAAACATTTGTTTTGCAAAAATAACTTCACATCATCTTAAGAAGTTTATATGAGTTGGATCAAGGTTGAGAGTGGAAGGAGGTAAGCAACGGGAGCTAAGCCCCCTGTAAAGAAAAGGAAACTCAGATAGCAGTGTGTGGGGACTTGAGATGTTGACTCATGGGAGGGCCTAAGGGACAGGAAACAAAGGGAGACCAGGCTTGGGTAAAGGAGGAATCTCGGTGTGCATGACAGAGAAAAGGGGGTTGGACAAAGGAGTAAAACAGAGCGGACTGAGTCAGAAAAGTGGATGCCTGGAAATGACGGATTTTTTGAGGTGAGGAAAATGACTGGGGTACAGATGAAGTGGCGGGCCTAGGCCTGAGCCACACAATAGGCCTGAATGATGAGGTGGATGGCATCTGACATCATCAACATGTGGGTCACACCGGGCCACAGCCATGTGGGTCTTTCAGCGAATAGATGGTGCATGTAAAGGGTGGAGGGGAGGAGGGGAGAGGGGGGATTTTTGTAGCTTCTGAAGCAGGTTACCCAGTTCAGCTTAGGGCTGAGGACTGGCGTATGATGTCATCACACAATGGGTGTCCATGCTGACAGAAGGGATAAAAGAACTGAAATTAGGATGAAGGATTATTTAGGGCTTGAAGGATGGATGAAAGACAGTTGGTAGCACCACGGGACAGAGGATTCACATGAAGAGCAGGTAAGTGCAATGGAAGCCTGTTAGGAGGACTCAGTGGTACCAGAAAGGGTGTGATGTTCGGGCAGTGGCTGGGATCCTAGTCAGTACAGACCTAGCTGTGCTATTGAGGACTGGGAGCTATGATGCGGGAACTCCATGCAGGAGGCACCAGAAGGAAGGGCAGCTGGAGCTGTGACTGGGGGGGCTAAAAAGCTTAAAGATGAACCCAGCATTAAAGCACACTGACTGGAGTGGGGAGGAGATCGCAAAGATAATGAATAGAAACCAGCACTCCAGAACCAAATTCAGGGACAGTTTTCTTTTAATTTAAAAAAAAAAAGAATATTTCGGATGTAAGCGTCAAAATAAATACTTGCAAGCAACAAATTATGAGCTAAAACTACAATGTGACTAAATCTAGGGCTCCTCAGCCCTTCCAGCCTTGGCACTTCAGGCACTATCCCTTCGTCAGGAGATCACCTGGAGCAGGAGGAGAGAGTATTTGGGAGGGCAGAAGGAAACTAGCTGATCTGGGGGGGGATTGAGACCAGACAGGGGCATGCAATCAGATTAAATTACCATGCAGAAAAGGGCAACTGTTAAGGAAATGAAACCATCAGAGGAGGAGGTCTTTGAGTAGTAGACATTAACGGTATTGTCTCTCTTTTTTCTTCCAATTTTTTTCCAAATTTCTGTAGGAGTACAGGTGACATGGCACCAAGGAAGACCAAGTCCACCAAAGAGGATGGTTACAATGCTATATTGGAGTTGGCAGACAGGGTGAGCAAAGTATGGGTGCTAATAGAGGGTATGGAACCCGGGAGAGTGAGTGAGAAGTGAAAGGCAGAGAGAGAGAGACAGGGGAGGAAGAGGGGAAATAGCCCTGATGGAGGCCAGCTAGTCCAGAGAGGCCAATCCCAGACCCAGTAAGATCAGCTTGCCTGGCTTGCCCAGAGCAACCTCCACCTGGTACACCCATTCTGCCTCTGCCACAGCCTGAGCCCATACCACCTCTGGTAACTGTGCTGGCACTGATGTTTGTGCCACAGCCCAGTCTACTACCTGCTCCAGCTCTCCCAAGCCTCAGACACTGTAACAGCCACCAGTGAGGCTAGTTGGCCCCGGTCTCTGTTGAAATGCCACTGTCAGGGCCAGCTCCCATGGAAGTGGCAACCCTGCAATCAGGTAATGGGGGAGTGAGTTTGGAGGACAGCATAAAAGAATATATGGAACAAATGATTAGCTCTTTAGGGTTGGGGGTTTGGGCTAGTTGGAAAAAACCTTGTCAGATATTAGAGCAGGGCAAGGTGGGGCATGACTGGGGGGAGAACCCTGTGAAGGTGCAGGAATAGGGATGGGGTCAAGGGAAATTGGTTCCCCAGGAATGAGGATAGGTGAGCACATACCATTAGCCACAAAAGAAAAGACACGGAAACGGAAGCATGTTGATATTTTTGTGCTAGTGAGCAGAGAAGTGGTGACAAAATATGATAAGATGGAGAGCATAGGGAACAGTGAGATGGCTGTGATGGTGGTACTGCTGGGGAAGAAGGAGGAGGACAAGTTTACTAAGGGGAAGACCTGGGATGGTTGGTTTGTGGGCTTCGTCACATTCTCAGCGATAGTCATGGACAAAAAAACAGAGTTGGGGATACCCCTCATTACGTACTCATTGATCATTAGGAAAGCAAAAGCCAAGGGAGGTTTTGGGTGGCTGTATTATGACAAATATTTCAGCCAATGGACAGCAACCCATGGGGACATCCAGTGCGATATGAAGCAGTTGGATTTGTGGACAGATTATGTCACAGACCAATCCACACCAGAAGGGGAGGTAAGCAATAGAGCCACCCTGACACAAAAATGTTGCTGGGGGTATAATAGGGCATTCTATTCATGGCCACAATGCAGATTGTGGTACACTTGTTCAAAGTGTGGTGGGAGCTGTCCAGCTTCCAAGTATCGGACAAATTGGATCCAAGGGGGACAAACCACGGGGACACAAGGTGTACCCAATCAGTCCTTTCCAGGTGGGGGACAAGGGTACAGGAGTCAGACATGGAGCAGAGGTGCCAGAGGAAGGGGTTACAGCAGAAGGAGGTACAGGGCTATTGAAGTTTTCATCAGGAATCAGAAGGAACCAGAAGGGGTACAAGGGGGGGCCACAACACAGGGGAATAGGGCAGGGCAGGAGGGACACTCAGGTGTCCTGTTTTGGTAGGCAATATCCTACCAGCAAGGACCTCCATCAGGGCAGAGGCATTGGCAAGCCAGCTAAGAGGATACCCAGATGGGGGTAGTAGCTGAGCGGCTCATAGAAGGCTTCAAGAGAGGTTTCAGTTTACAATTTAAGGGCCCCAGGGAAAGCACAGGGGCAAAGAACTTGGGTTAGGTTAGAGGGAAAGAGGAAGTTTTGAGGAAGAAGATTCAAAATGAGAAGGTGGCCAGGAGGATAGAGGGACCATTCAAGGATCCACCCTTATGAGGTCTGAGAGTCCCCCCCTTGGGTTTGGTGCCTAAGAAGCAGCTGGGGGAGTACAGGGTCATTCATCATTTGCCATATCCAGAAGGTGAATCAGTCAAAGACTATATTGATGAAAAGGACAGCAAGATGTCTTGTGCCATATTACAGGAAGCAGTACAAATTATCACAGCCACCCCAGCGGCATGGCTGGCCAAAACAGACATAGAATCGGCATTTAGATTACTGCTGGTATGACCAGACGATTGGGACCTGCTGGATTTCAAGCTGGACGGGCAGTATTATTTTGACAAGGCCATGTCCATGGGGTGTTCCATAGCCTGTGCAACATTTAGTTATTTAGCACATGTCTACAATGGATTTTCCAACACAGAATGGGGTACAAGGCAATCATACATTATCTGGATGATTTCCCACTCATAGCAAATGGGAAACAGGAAATGAACCACATGCTTTCCTGTTTTCAAGGGATGTGTCACAAGCTAGGCATTCCACTGGCTCCAGACAAGATGGAAGGCCAAAGCAGAACCGTAGAATTCTTGGGAATAGAAATCGACAAGCAAGCTCAGATGTTCCACTTGCCAGACAACAAGATAAATCAATTAAGGGTACAGTTACAGGTGCACCTGAACAGAAGGCAGGTGCAGCTGCAACAAGTACTGCAACTATTGGAGCACCTCAATTTTGCATGCAGAGCAATAAGCCCAGGTCAAGCTTTTACCAGGCACCTGGATAGGGCAACCAGGGGAGCAGCCAGACTGCACCATTGGGTCAATATCACTAGGGGAGTAAAGGACTACTTGCAGATTTGGAGCACGTTGCTATGGAATTTCAATGGGACGTCCTTTTGGCAAGAGGAATGGGTGTACAATGCAGACCTAGAGTTGTACATAGATGCATCGGGGGGGTTGGGCATTGGGGGATATTTCTGGGGTAAATGGTTTTCGGAGCCATGGCCAGAGGAATGGACTAGCAGGGGTTTGACTAAGGACATTACTTTACTAGAGATTACTTCGAATTGGGTCAGCACTTTATTGTGGGGGGAAACTGATTCATCAAAAAGTGACTTTTTGGTGTGACAACAGGGCAGTGGTGGATGTACTCAACAACAGAGGGGCGATGTCAGAATCAGTGCTGAGGGTTTTATGTCAGTTGGTATTACAGGGTCTGCAGCTGAACATGTCTTTTGAAGCTAGACACATTGATGGGGAGAGGAATACATTAACTGATAACCTTTCCCATCTGCAGCTGGACAGGTTCCAGGCCATGGCCCTGAAGGCAGAGGAACACAAAACTCCTATTCCAGGGGACATATGGGACATTGGCTGGAAGGAGCAGAATTGCTGTTTTGCAACTCCTGGGCACCCAGGACCTTGAGGGCATACAAAGGGGCTTGGAGGACATTCCAAGCATTCCAGAAAATGCACCTCATGGAGTTAAGTGGGCCGGTCACAGATGAGGAGATAGGGAAATTTATAGTAACTCAATGGGAGAAAGGGTTAGCCCACACCACGATGGGAGTTCAGTTAGCAGGGATCAGCTTAGAGTGCAACTTAAAAGGTTGGTGAGACCCGATCAAGAGCATGTTCATTAAATGAATGTTGCAAGGCTGGAGATGGTTGAAGCAGAGGGTCAACGACAAGAGGAGGCCAGTTCTGGGTCAGTCGTTGGGCAGGATGGTTAGGGTGTTACCCAAAATATGCAAAATAGCAGACAAGGCTACTCTATTTCATGCCATATATTTGGTAATGTTTTTCAGGGCTCTGAGGGCAAGTGAGACAGTAAGACATGGGAGAGGAGATGACAAGGAGTTGGAATGGGAGTATGTCACTTGGGGGATGAGCCAGATCCAACTAATGATAAGGAGGTCCCAGACAGACCAAGAAGGAAAAGGTTATGGGGTGACTTTGAGGCAGCACACAGCAATCTGGGAACTTGTCTGGTGCAAGCATTGTGGGCTTACGCCACAATAATGCACAATAAACAAGGTCAACTATTTACACATGGGGATGGGAAAGGAGTCAAAGCTTATCAAATCATAGCCATACTTAAAAAAGGCATGGAATCTGTGGGTGAAGATCCAACAAGGTATTCATCCCACTCTTTTAGAATTGGAGCAGCATCACAGGCGACTTCAGAAGGGGGATCCATAGGGCAGTTACTAGAGCTGGGGCAATAGAAATCTGAGTCTTAATAGAGATACAAATGACCTGTCAAGGAATAATCTATTTAACCATCTTCTTCTTGCTTTCAAGGTTCACAAGTGCATAACTATGTATATACAAATTAAGGGGGTGGGGAGAAAAGGGAAGGGAGAAAGAAAAAGGGTGGGGAGGATCTCAGAGATACAATTTGGCTCATTGATAATTTTTTCTCCTTACTAGGACACAACCACCGCACAGAGATTTGGATATGTGGACACTCCTATATTTACTTGTCAGAGAGGAGATCCAAAAGGAAAGCAGGGGGAAAGCAATTGTACCAGGATATCAGACAATGTAGGCTAACCGGGAAAGACATTTGGGGGATGAATTGGGCACAGCTGCTACCCACACTGCAGGAAGTGAGGGAGCGATAATCTCATTGACCCGGACACAGAACACAGGTTTCATCTGGGGGAAATGATATTGAGTCTAGGCCATGGCTGGACATTTTCTTGCAAATAAAACATGACCTGGATATGATACCATGAAGGGTGCAGCACAATGAACACAATCACATTGCTATTGAGAGGGCCAGGAGAAAAATGAATAAGAGAATACATACCCTATTCCTAGCTATGGAAGGTTGAGTTACACCTAAGGGAGTTGAGGAATGGGTAGATGACTTTTATAGGGCAAATGGGGTTCACCTTTCTGATTTAGGGATAGACATATTCAATACAGAAACCATGAGATGCACTGAGGCCTGACGGAGGCAGGAGGTGAGATAAAGGTAAGGGAATGCCTGTCATTCAGTGCTGGCTGGAGACAGGCTATGGGAAATTAAAATTAAAAAGGGGCTAAGGGGGGGAATGGGGTGGGGAGAGGGGGGTTTGAATAAACTAGACAAGAAGAACAGAAGCTTCAGTCAAGAAAGCAGTAACGGTCCACACAGTGTGCCTCCATGAAGAACAGAAGAATAGTCACCCAGGTTTACACCAGGAAGGCAAGAAGAAGGAAGGAGAAGAAAAGGATGATGTATAATTAACATCGAAGTTATAGAGAAAAGAGAAAAATGGGGGAAGGAAAAATGTAAATAACGACAATGTTGAATGATGATTAATGGCAACCATGAAGTTGAAAATGTACAGGAATTGTTGCAAATAAATTAATTGCTGACATGAGCACTACCAAGAACTGGGTATCTTTTGTTATTGGGAGGGGAAAATTTGGGATGATTAGTACTAGCTGCTTCAGGAAAAAGACTGCCACCAATAGTATACTGAGAGATGAAATTGCACACCATGAAAAACTCAAGAACTCTTAACCTACAGCCAGATGTTGTGGCTAAGATGCAACTGTTCATATTTGGAGATATTTGAAAAACAAGCTACTGAATTAGGACAAAGGTTTCTGCAAAGGGGTTCCCAGAAAAAAAAAACTTCTAAGAGAAGCTAAGGAAAGAGCATTGTCTGGCAATAGACAGGAACTTGTAAGAGAAAAATCTTTGGAATTTAGTGACAGGGAGGTCAACAAGGCTGTGACCTTTGTCACTGAATTCAATAACATTGTAGGAAGGGTTGGGAATGCAATCTTTAGAAACTAGCATCCTTACTGGTGATACCCAGATTTTGAGAGCAGTAGGTGAGAAGACTAGAATAACCTTCAGAAAAGCAGCCAACATCAAAAGTAAAATTGTTCACAGCAGGTTGCAGCAAGTCCTAACACAGACTGCTAGCAGGATGTGGCTACCTAGGAGACAAGGAGGTCTTTTTAAATGCCAATGATGTTGCATTTGTGAGTTTGCACAAATGCAGAGTGAATTTAAAAATCCTGTGATGGATATTACAGTAAAAATCCAAGAAGCCATCACAAGTGACACTCAATTTGTAGTGTATGCTTTATGGTGTGAATGTAAAGAAGTTTATATAGGATGCACCACCAGAGCCCTTAAACTCAGAATCCAGAAACACATTAGATCAATCAGAAATCATAGACAGGATACTCCTGTTGAAGTCCATTTTCAAACCTGTCATGACAGTAACCCTACCTGTTTAAGAGTCACAGGTTTGGAACATATTCCCCCAATGAAAAATGGTGGAAATAGGCAAAATCAGCTATTAGAATGAGAGAGCTTTTGGATTTTTACTCTCAGAAGTGTAACACCATCAGGTCTTATTGAACACTGGGACCTAAAACCACACTTGCTTGACTAAATAGATATCACAAAGCCATTTTTTTCTATAAAGTAAGATAAAAGGCTAATTTCAGATTATGTTTTGCTTTCGTTTTATGTTTCAGTATTAAGGTATAGTTTGAATGGAAGTGATGTAACTTCTATTTTACCATAATGAAATTATTAATCAAAAAGTTTGAACTATACTACTAGAGTTAAAATGGTCATAAGTAAGATTTTTTTAACTGTTATAATTTATGACAGAGAGATATTCAAAATTGATGCTGTTATTTTTTGTTTTCTTACAGGCCCTAACATCCTGTGCTTTACTCTGGCTCTATCTAATCAGTACTGTTGGTGTGTGTAAGTACATTTATGCCTGGACCATTAAATCACAACACCCTTCTCTCTATGTTTCTCAAGTATAGAAGGTTTTAACATTACGCTGAGATTGAACTGAACTGGAATGTACTGCTGTAAACATCTGTACTGTAGAATACCAATACCACCCTGTATCTACTTCTTAAGTTTTAAAATGTCCTTTAGCATTTGTAAGCATTTCACTGGGATAAAATAGAGCCTCAATCATCAATTTTGTAAAAGGGGCCCCTTCCTATGAACTTATGGATATTTAAACATTTGTTTTACAAAATTAACTTCATATGGTATTAAGAAGTTTATATGAGTTGTATCAAGGTTGTTTTCTTGTTTTATTTGTATTTGGTGCTTTTGTATTTAGCTTAAATATCACAATATAGATGGCCACTTTGATTATTTAATTAAACATTTCACCTGTAGGTGGTTAAGAGGACTATAAAATTATGATGTGAGGTCCCAATAGCCACACCCCCCGATGAAGGGTCAGTGTGGACATGAAGCACCAGGGTTTTCAGTGGCAGTGAGATAGTTCAAACACTGGTGGTCATTGTATCTGTTTAATAGTGAAATTAAAACCAGAACTTATCAAGCCAGTGCATTGACATCAATCTATGGAGTGCGTAGCCTCTCGGATCTTTTGGATTGAAGTTTTGGCATACCTTTGTTATGCACCCCCCTTATTTTGTAGTTTGCGATGAATACCTTTGTGATTTGCTTGTCATTTGTGCTTTAATTGACTGCAGAACTGAGGTGGTGTCTTTATAACAATACAAGGGTACAGATTTGGAGTCATCTGTTATTAAAGCGACTTGCTCACCTATAAATAAAGCTCTCAGTGGCTCCATGGCTCTGTGATATCTGAATTAAGGTAAAATACATCTCTTACCTTTTAGTTATGAGAGTAGATGGAGCAGCTAATACTAATGAGAAAAGCTTTAGATGAGTCGCCAGAGAATTGTGCTGATTGCAAGAGGTGGGCCAAAGAACGGTTAACAGGAATGGAGGGTGGAACATTTCAAAATGATTGTAAACTTGCACTTTTTATTTGGAGAAAATATTACAGAAAGAAATAGAATTGACTTATGTAATCATCATGCTAGATGAGTATTTGGACAAAAAGCAAGCTCCCAGAGGGTTATGTATTAACATTGTGCCTGCTAGTGGTTTGGAAGACTTCCCCTACAAAGAAGAATGGCTAGAAGTGGCTTGCTTATGTTCCAAAACATTCCTTGAACTGATTTAGAAATATGAAACTGATAGACTACAGGCATTGGATGAGGAGCTTTGGGAAGCAAGAATAGAAGTAGATTTCTTTAAAGGTAAAGAAGTTTATAAGGAATGTGAGTCAAAGTTAAATGCATCATTGGACAAGTATGAGAAATTGTAGAAAGGAAGCATAACAAACATGAAACAGGATAAGGAGGATAGTAGTAAGGGACATATTTTGAAATGGCTTAAGAATATATCTTGGAGCAGGGGAAGAAGCAGAAGATGTGTGCATTTCTCCAACAGGGAACAATTTAAACCCGGAAACATCAGGGAACACAATACTTGTACAAGAACAACAAACATGAACACTGGAACTGGCACAGAAGCAAGTACCAGCAGGAGCGAAGAGAGTAGCAGCAACCACGAAGAAAACTCCAACTTGGGATGAGGAAGAGGCCACCGAGGGGTTTTGTAAGACAAAGGAACAACTTGAAATTAACTCAAGGGCACAACATTGGAGGAGAAGAATGAGAAGGGGGAAGAGAGGAGGAAGAAGACAAACAGGAGAGACCCTTACGCTTAGGCAAGAAAACACACTACAGTAATAAACTTATCTGATGTTATGTTAACAGATTCACAGAAGGGGTTGTTAATCAAGGGCCTCTCCTTTATCGCCACCCCCTACTGTTAATAAATTTCAAATAGCAGTGGACCTCAAGAAGTTCTTCAGAAAATTAAGACTTAAATGTTTCTTTGAAAACAAAAAGAACCTGAGTTGTGAAGATATGGGTTTTCTGACTGAGACTGTTGCTAATCCAGACATTAGTGAGGATTCTGTGTAGGATGTCACAGGGGCCAAAAGTGATTTTGAGACTTTGATTTAGATAACATGCAAGAAGAATCTTTGAGAGACTTGCTGGAATCTGCAGATGTGGGATTTGTTAACACAAGTACTGTGGTATATTTGGGTAAAAATACATTTTGGGGAAAACCCACTTTCTGCCCTACCCTCAGCAATGCTTCAATTTTAGCATAAGAAAAGACTGTCACAAGGCAGGTGGATGATAGTCTTGAAAATTTAAATCCACAAAGGTTTTTTAATATCATAAGAAAAGAAAAAACAGCCATGAAAGAACTGTCTGAGAATCCTAACCTAGTCATTAAACCTTCAGACAAAGGAGGTAACATTGCGGTTCTAGATAGAGACCGTTACATTTCCATTGTTAAAGAACTTTTAGAAAATAGAAATAACTATCAGAAACTACAATGTAACTGAATGTATGCTTACAATAAGAAACTGCATAACATTTTAATGACAGCAATTTCCAGAAATTATATCACAGAAGATGAATATAAGTATATCTGGAAAGAACATCCAATTGTACCAGGGTTTTATGTGTTACCAAAAATCCATAAAAATTTAGAAAATCCTCCTAGCAAACCTATCATTTCTGGAAATGGCTCTTTGACAGAAAATCTGGATCATTTTATTGATTTCTACTTAAAGCAGTGTGTTGTAATGTTCCCTTCATATCTAAAGAACATAAGTGATGTGTTAAGAAAGGTTGAAGACTTTGTCTAGAATAAGGATTACACCTGGCTGATTATAGGCATTGAGTCTTTATATACCTCGATCAGGCACCAAAAAGGTTTACACGCTTGTAAATACTTTTTGGAAAATGCTGATAATACCAACTCTATGCCAATAGATTTTTTGATTACTACATTAGCATTCATTTTGAAACATAACTGTTTTTGAATTTAATGGTGAGTATTTTCTACAAGAATGCTTCACTGCCATGTGTGCTAGTATGGCACCAGGTAGTGCAAACCTTTTCTTGGGGAGATGGGAGCAAGTGAGGATAATGAGCAGAGTAAACAATCCTTATCTATGCCATATAAAATTCTGGCACAGATATATAGATGATTGTATCTGCATTTGGTAGGGGGTAGATCTAAAGTTATGGAATTCATGGAATGGCTTAAGGTGAATGATATTAATCTAAAATTTACATTTAAAGCAAACAAGCAAAAAATTTAATTTCTGGATCTAGAATTGGAAGGGAACCCCGCAGAAATAATTAGTACTAACTGCTTCAGAAAAAAGACAGCCACCAATAGTGTACAGAGAGTTGAAAGTGCACACCCTGAAAAACTCCAGAACTCTATACCCTACAGCCAGATGTTGCAGCTTAGATGAAATTGTTCATGTTTGGAAGTAATGGACAACAAGCTACTGAATTAGAACAGAGGTTTCTGTAAAGGGGTTACCAGAAAGAAAACCCTAAGAGAAGCTAAGGAAAGAGCATTATCTAGGAATAGACAGGAACTTGTGAGAGAAACATTTTTGGAATTCAGTTACATGGGTGTCAACAAGGCTGTGAACTTTGTCACTGAATTCAATAACATTGCAGGCAGGGTTGGAAATGTGATCTTTAGGAACTAGAGTATTGTTATTGGTGATGCCCAGGTTTTGTGAGAAGTAGGTGAGAAGCCTAGAACAACCTTTAGAAAAGCAGCCAACATCCATGATAAAATTGTTCACAGCAAGTTGCAGCCAGTCCCAACACAGAATGCTAGCAGGATGTGGCTACCTAGGAGACAAGGAGGTCTTTTTAAATGCCAAAGATGTTGCATTTGTAAGTTTGCAGAAACGCAGAAGAAATTTAAACATCCCTTGATGGATATTACAGTAAAAATCCAAGAAACCATCACATGTGACACTCAATTTGTAGTGTATGCTTTATGGTGTGAATGTAAAGAAGTTTATATAGGATGCACCACCAGAGCTCTTAAACTCAGAATCCAGAAACACATTAGATCAATTAGAATAGCTAGACAGGATACTCCTATTGGGGTCCATTTTCAAACCTTTCATGACAGTAACCTTACCTGTTTAAGATTCACAGGTTTGTAACATATTCCCCCAATGAAAAATGGTGGAAATAGGCCAAATTAGCTATTAAAACATGAGGGGCCAGATATTCAAAAGGGTTGCGCCACGCGCAACAGGGTTGCGCATGCTCAAGTCCTAAATTGTGCCATTCTGCGATATTCAGCGAGCTATGCTTCTATGAAAAATGTCAGAGGCTCTGGATGGGAGACAGGATGTGGACTGCATCTATCTAGACCTTGCAAAGTTTTTGATAAAGTTCCCCACCAACAAATTCTGTGCTGTCTAACAGATATATAAATAAACCACAGAATAGTCTGTTGGGTTATGGACTGGATGGGTAGTAGATTGCAGAGAGTGTGCATAAATTGATATTACTTGGATAAGATAGGAGTTACTAGTAGAATCCCACAGGGATTGGTCCTGGGCCCAGTGCTCTTTAAAAGTTTCATATCTAATATGGGAAAAGGACGAGAAAGTGGGATTAGCAAATACATGCAGATGGCACTAAGTTAGCTTGGTTGGTAACGGTCGCTGAGAGGATCAAAGGCCTACAGGCAGACCTAAATAGCATCTATGACTGGACAACATCCATGGGTATGAGTTTTAGCATAGACAAATGTTGTGTAATTCATTTGGGTAATCAAAATCGCAAATGCAACTACTATATGAATGGATCAGCATTGCATAAATCTGAAGAAGAAAAAGATATGGGAATACTGCTAGATCATAAACTTAAATACCACTCCCATACAAATAAATTATAAAAGCTTAACAAGTACTGTGGAATATTAAGACAAACCTTAAGAGCCATAATCAACAGGTGATCATGCCCCTGTATAGAGCATATGTTAGGCCAATACTAGACTATGGAACCCCAGTCTGGGATCCCATCTCTTTAGGTGGTGTAACTAATGTAGAAAAGGTCCAAAGACAGGCCACTAAAATAATACGTAATATAAAATGTATGTCCTATGAAATGCGCTTGAAGGAATTGAGGCTTGTGTCACTTGAGATTAGAAGGGTTAGGAGAGACCTGTTACTGTGTTTTGATATACTGAAGGATGATTATATACTAAACAAACTAAACTTTCCATTTTAAAAATGATACCAAGGGAACCGGGGTCACCCACTTCATCTGCGACACATGAAATATAATACAAAGAGGAGGATGGCCTTCTTTACTCAGAGAGTGGTGGCTCCCTGGAATGGGTTGACAGAGGAAATCGTCTGTTCTAAAACTAAGACTCAATTCAAAAACCGATTGGACAACTACATACTAGATAGAGGCTATATATCTTAATAAGGGCTAATGGGTGGGAATGGTAATGGGCTACCGATGGCCTTCTTTGCTCCCAAATTCCTTGTATGAATCCTTATATGAACTGATGCCCCTCCACTTGTAGGTCTCTAGTCTAAAGGTGTTGAAGGAAGGAGCACTATCTGTTGATCTGTTTTGGTACCCTTTAGCCATGTTTCAATGATTACTAGAATGTCTGGATTTGTATGTGAGAGCCATTATTTTTACCAAATCATTTTTTCTAGAGCTTGCAAACGTTAATCAACAACATTTTTAGGCCAGATGCTGAAGCAAATTCAGATGAGAAAGTAAGAAGGGAGGTAGGACCAGAGTTCTCTTCAATTTTTCCTGAACAGGAAGCAATAATGTTATCATTTTTTAACCTATGCCTTAGGAATATAAGCTCTTTCTTATGGGAAATAGTGTTGCATATCAATAATGGAGTGGGGTGCCAAGGAACAGAATATAGACTAAATGGGGTGGTTGCAAAGGTGAGTGAAATGGCCCAGACAGCTAATTTTTTATGGTAATATGACGGTTGACACAAGGGGGATAGAGAACACTTCCCACAGGGGATGTGGGTTGGAAATAAAAATGGAGTTTAAAAGTGCACAGGGGGTTGATTGGGATATCATAGGCTCTGTGTACAGAGCCAGGTAGGGATATGATGTAAACACAATTAGCAATAAGGTTAGCATGATAGCAACAAGTCAAGAAACTTGCAATAGATCACATTGCAATGTGACTTTAATCTGGCTTATCAGGTTTATCTGTAATGTACTGTGGATTGAGGAGTAGGTGGAGGGTCATTAATTCATGTGCCCTTGACATTACAGAGCTTACCTAGAAATTGTATGATGAGTGTACCACTAGTAAATGTATGATGAGTGTGCTGCTAGTAAAGAAGCAGGTGGAGGGTCATTAAGTCATGTGCTACTGACATTAGTTGAACTAATTGAGCTGCAGCTATAGGGTATTTTAGTAAGCACCTCTGTAGCTGCTAGAAACTGGGTAGTGGAGGCAGCCATTAGTCATATGCACTAATGCTATGGAACTAGAGGAATCATTTTAGATGGTAGTTAGAATCCCTTTTAAAAATGCTCCCGAGGCAGGGGAGTAATTTCAGGTGTGATTAGAATCCCTTCAGAATGAATCCCAACCCTACCAAGTGGGAGCTTTGAGATAGGGGGACTGGGATGTTCCAATTAATGAGAACAACGGGGTGCAAAACTTGACTGATTGTCTTTCACCTAACTGTAAACTGAACACCACCTTAGGGTTGGGGTGGCTGGGAAGAGAGGGCAGCAAGAACTAAGTGGTGCCATGAGATGCACTGTGCCACCTACCTGTAGACTTATTGCAGGAGGGAGTCTGGTTTGTGAGGGAGAGCTCCTGGTTCGCTGGCTGCCCCTAGAAACCTGCATGGTGGAGAGGTGCTGTCCATTGACCCTGGGGCTGGTGGTAGAGAACTGAGAGATTTATAAAGGACATTAGAGAATTTGTATAAGAAAGAAAGAAAGAAAGAAAGAAAGAAAGAAAGAAAGAAAGAAAGAAAGAAAGAAAGAAAGAAAGAAAGGAACTGACTTCCCATAACATTTGCCCCAGAGAAAACAAAGCCATTTGAATAACTGAAAAACAACTTACAGATAGAAATCAAAAAGACAAAGTGTAAATGTTCAGGTGGCAGCACTAAACCTAGCCCAACTAATAACAGAGCACACCCACCTCAACCACAAATCCTAAAACCACTCTTTCCTGGACTGGTCCCTTACATCGCACCCACATCGCATACCCACCTCTGGCCTGCTACTGGACTCTATAAGTGATCATAACATGTTATACTCAATTAGAAAAATCCACTGCCCTACAGCTAACCCACCCAGAATCATCCTTACAAGATCCTACAAATCCCTGGACCTTGCATCCCTCCTGTCTGACTTGTCTAGGTTGGACTGGTATTACATCCAAAGGGCCACCTCTATTGACTCAGTCTGGGAATACTTTAAGTCTTTGTTTATTGCAGTCTGGAGTCACATGCCCCTGTTAAAGGGCTCAGGTGAGGGTACCCACCTGCCATGGATTTCCTGGCATTTTGACACTCCTCAAAGACAGGGACACAACTTGGAAGACTTGTAAAGTCTCCAGCTCTCAGGTGCATCAACAAAATATTGTGTTTCAAAATGCCTGCACTAGGCAGATCAGCAGGGTGGGCAAAATATCGTTACACTTGAGTACATCTAACACATATATTTGGTCCAACAGACCCCACTTCTTTAACTTAACTGGAGTATAATACATATTATGCATGGGAGACTGTATTTCTTGTTACACTCTCATTTCACTTCATCAACACTGAGGAATTTTCTGGACACAAGACAGTAGCATTTTGGGGATGCACATTAATTCTGGTGACTCTGTGTGTGACCACGGCTCGCATGACTGAGTGGGCCATCAATTTTGGGAGACTTTGCATTTCTTGTTATGCTCTCTTTTCACTTTGTCAGCACTGGGGAGTTTTCTGGACACAAGACAGTAGCACTTTGGGGGATGCACATTAATTCTGGTGACTGTGTGGGTGAGGTGCTGCCAATATTGTTGTCACTCCACCTTATTTCACGTTTAAAGCATAATGACAATGTGAAGTATTAATAACAAGGCAAAGTGAGCCTTTACTATGGGGCACTCCACGTAGGGAAGTGCCAACGCGAAGTGGCCACCTTGCGTTCACTTCACAGGTGGATTTTAAATTCACTGCATCTCTAGTGTTGGTGTCAAGGAGCTGGAATAGGAGGTAGAGTCCTGAAATCAGATGCTGCTGTGTAGCCATGGAGAAAAAGCTTTCAGGGATGGATAGATCCAACAGCGCCCATGGCTTGGGTCCCAGGTACGAAGTGGTCACATAAGCCAATTGTAAATATTTAAAACGGAAGGCTCTGGGGAGCTGAAAACACTCACTAAAGATTCAAAAGGGAACAATGTTATCCCCATCTACTAAGGATGCAAGTGAAGCATCACAAAGTGAGGTGCCAAAGGACAAGGGGATGACTTGACTGACAATGCGAATATTAAGGTTACCATGGAGGGGCTGGGACAGACTTTTTAGTCCATGGCAGACCTAAATAGGATCCTAGCTGCCTGTGCACTTTCAGGACCAACCAATGAGGGTTGCTGTCACGAGAAGGGGTATTTGGGAAATTTTGGTATAAAATAAATCCTTGTTGTATTCCACTGCTTCAGCAGAGACAGCTCTCACTCTCAAGCCAAAGAGGGATATACATGGAGTCTGCTGAGTATCCCATTGGTAGGTTTTGCTACCATGAAGTGCACAGTACTACAGGAATATATTCAGGAGATGTAAACTGCCCCTTAATTTTGGAGCTGTTAGTTTAAAATAAGCTCTGCAAATGGTTCACCCCTTCAATAAAAAATCATTAAATAGTCTCTGCAGTTAGAGAAACCATGATTTTTTGGCAAAAACACCTAACATACAAGAGGGTATAATAGTCGTAGGAAGACATTCATCTTAATTACACTTACCCGGCCCCATAGGGAAGAGACAGAGCCGACCATCTCTGTAAGTCTAGTTTAATGGTGTTACAGGGAAGACACGTTACCTTTAACAAGTGCAGAAATGGATCGGAGACGGTTTTGCCTCCTGGAGTCAGCTAGAAGTGCAGCCATTCCACTGACGGGATGTCAGGGCACCATTTAAAGGGGCACTGTCAGGCTTCCTTCATTTTGATCCAATGTGAAAAGTGTGCCTCCTGGCACGCACACCTATGAAGCCATGCACTGCAAAATGCCCCATCATGTTTAAAATTTAAGGCTTTTTCCCTTTAACAGTGATTTTTCTTAAAATAGGGATTCCCTCAGTCCAATCGTAATGCACCGGAGTCCCAGAAGCACATCCAGGTCAGGAATGCAGGTCTGCCATGAGTGTGGTCCAGAAGTGCTATATTTTCACATGCCACCAGTAACAGCATGTTAATCTTGTCCCAGCTGGTCTGTAATTGTCTGTGCATGGTGGGAATGGGGTGTTAGGGTTGGAAACCCTAATGCCATATTTCCCTACTTTTGTCACTTATACCCTAACTGATGCAGTAACAAAGTTTTTTGCAATATATATATTTGGTTATATTCAGTATAGTGAGTTATTTGACAAGACAGGTTATTACATTAGTTTGTATTTTATCTGAAAGTTGTCCTCTTTTTGGTTGTCCCAGTCACACCTTTCCTCCTTTCTCTTTTCCTCATCCCAGTTCTTAACATCCCATTTTTACTCTCCATCTCTTTCCTTTTTCCCCTTCCCCATTTTATCTTTATCCTGTTTCTTTTCTATTATATTAGTTTCTCGATTTTTACTGATGCATTATATTTTGCAGCTTTACTTGCAGTAAACCACATACAATATTCAGCTTGTATATTTAGATTTTTTTATGTATCTGTGGGTATGTCACTTTAACTTGGGTATTTAAATGTGTGATTTTACCTTGATGTTGTAGGTCCTGAGGAAGCGAAAGTTTTTGGCTCAAACACATTTGACTTAGATTGAAGTGGTGCTACAGCTATCACTCTCTGCATTGTTTGTATTGGAATAAATTGAGTTTTATCCGATGCCCTAGCAAGTGTTTTTCTTGGAACTCCTTAACTGTGAGCCGAGCTGTTTTGTGAGCATGCAATTTATTTTCTGAGCCTCACTGTCTTTAAATTTAGATGTACCATTGGCATTATTTCGTAATTTGGCAGATGAATGTCTTGAGTTTGCCATGCTTGGTAGGCGTTTGTGGTTTTCCTCCCTTATATGAAATCATAATTAAAAATACCTACCTTTGCTTGCATTTTAATTTGTCTTATTGAAGTTGAAGAGCAACTCTGCACTTCAGCATGTGCTTTCATAAATAAGGTGTTTCAGTTGTTACAGTTTGCTAGACAATACATCTTTTTTTATTTTCAGTGATCCTTTCCAAGATTTGCAGCACATCTTGGTAATCCATCTAAAATGTCTGCACATAAAGCATTTGAAAACATTCACCTATCCCCTGTTTACCTCACTGGTACTTTTATGATGTCATACTCATAGTGATTACCATGACAACAGACTGTGATGTCACAAACAACAATTGTGTGGTAGACAGTGGAGAGTCAGATACATTTTGAAAGATTCAGTGAAATAGTTGTTGTATTTTCTACAATATTTAGTAGACCAACAACAGTGAAAGTAAAAAACAAACTAGAAAACAATAAAATTAAAATGTAATTGGGCTATGTGGATATACCAGTGGGGTGCATTCGATCCTTTGAGTGTATCCTGGGAGCAGGTGTAGGGTTCAGGATACTCCTCAACTACCATCCACCCGGTGATGGGTGATGGGGTGAATTCCTGAAGGAGTTTGTGGACTTCATTGTCGACATGGCTTTGGAGTCACCCAGATGGTTAATTCTGGACAACTTCAATGCCTGGGTCGATGATGAACTCTCGTAATTTGGAAATAATCCCCTCCATCTTATGACTATGCTGGGCCTTACACAGGTGGTTACCTCTGCTACCCATATAAGGGGTCACTCTTTGGATCTCTTGTTCCTCCTGGGGATGGAGATCACAGACCTGTGGGTGGAACCAGTCAATTGGTCAGACCATCACACCATAAGGTTCAGTTTTGGGGCACCCTCAAATAGGCCTGCCCCTACAGAGATGGTCCAGTACTGCCCTTTAAGGGGACTTACCCCCAAGGGCCCATCAGCAGTGCTGGACCTATCAGGTCTATCAAGTGAATGCATGAGTCCAGGGGGTCTTGTATTGGTCTATAATAAGGTGATGGGTGATGACCTGGACTCAATTGCTCCTGTTCATGTTCGCCCACTCACTCTGTGCCCAAGGACCCCTTGGTTTGATGGGTCCTTGAAGGAGCTGAGAAGAGTGGGTCAAAGGCTAGAGAGAGTTTGGCATAAATCTGGCCTTGATGCTGACAGGCTTAGATTGATGGAACATTATAAGGGCTATCAAACAGTAATCACCCAAAAGAAGGCAGAATTCCTGTCCGGGGAGATTGCTGCTTTGCAGAATCGACTGTCTCAGCTCTTCCAGACCATGGACAAACTGTGCAATCCAGTCTGTCTTCAGTCTGGAAGAGACTATTTACAAATAAAGTCTGGTGAGCTTGCTCAATTCTTCACAGATAAGGTTGCCAGCATCAGGTTTAATATCAGCCCAACCCTCTCTATGAGGGATTGCGGAGCTCAGCGGGAGGTGGCGAGCACCCATTCTGCTTGGTCTGACTTTAGCCGGCTGGAATTCATGGAGATTGTGAGGATTGTCCAGACTTTGCAACCAACCAGTTGTAGTTTGGATCTGGGCCCTATGCCAGTATTGGTAGGTTGCGTAGATGCTATCTGCCTGATCCTTGCTGAAATTGTCTGGAGTTCCCTGGAGAAGGGGGTCTTCCCTTATCCCCTCAAGAAGGTGGTCTTTCAACCACTCCTTAAAAAACCTTCCTTGCATCCAGACTGTCTAGCTAAATATAGACCTGTCTCCAACCTACCCTTTGTGGGTAAGGTTATTGAGAAGGTGGTTGCATTGCAGCTGGATGACCATCTTACAACCCACAATGTCTGTGATGTTCTACAGTCTGGGTTTAGGAAAAGACATAGCACTAAGACTGCCTTTGTCAGGGTTTTAAATGATCTCCTAATCGCGAGAGATCGAAAGCTCATACTATCTTAGTTCTTCTTGATCTCTTGGTGACATTTGACATTGTAGACCGTGGTGTGCTTTTGGAGCACCAGCGACTTCTCTGTGGACTGTCTGCAACAGTCCTAAGTTGGTTTTGATCTTTCCTCATGGGCAGGTCTCAGAGGGCTGTCAGTGGAATTTATTCCTCTGATGCCCTTCACCTGTCCTGTGGGGGTGTTGCAGGGCTCCATACTGGTGCCTATGTTGTTAGCAGATATCATTAGGTGATACAGTTTGGGTTTTCACTGCTGTGCAGATAATACCCAACTGTATATGTCCTTTATTCCTGGACAGGAAGATGTTATCTCCGTGCTCAACAACTGTCTAGCCAAGATCAAGAATTGGATGAGCACTAACTGGCTGAGGTTAAATCCAGTTAAGACCGAGGTGTTGGTTTGTTGGTTGTGGACCTGGGCCATCTGGAGGCGGGTCTTGGGGCTGGGCACCTTTTGGGCTTATGGCTTAATGGTGCCCAACTCATGACCTCAGTGCATAACCTGGGCATTATTTTTGACAGTGGCTTGACCCTGAAATCACAGGTGTCTGCCATTGCCAAATCCTCCTTTTACCATCTAAGAAATATTGCCTGGGTGAAACACCTCGTTCCTCTGGTTGACTTTCCTACACTGGTCCACACCTTCATAACCACCCGACTTAATTACTGCAGTGTCCTCTACCTAGGGCTTCCAGGGGTTGATATCCATTACTTGCAGCTAGTGCAGAATGCAGCGACCAGGCTTTTGATTGATAATAATAATAATAATAACTTTATTTTTAAAGCGCCTTTCAGTATATCAAGGCACTGAACATATCAAAAATCACAACATACAATACCAATTAAAAACATATAAATAAATGATTTCACAACAACATCACATATTAAAAACAAACAATAAAATATCCAGGACTGAGTCACATTATGCCTGTGCTACTTGAACTGCACTGGCTGCTGGTACAGTGGTGTATCACCTTCAAGGTCGGGTTTCTGACCTACAAAGCCCTACATGAACAGGGACCACAGTATCTGCAAGAGCTCTTACTCCTACTGACCCTCCTCTCCTCCAATCCACTGATGAGGGATTGCTAGAGATTCCCAGGGTTTTGTTAAAACATCTGGGGCACATGCTTTTTCTATGCTGCCCCACCCTGTGGAATTCTCAGCTCATCAGTTAAGGGAATGCCTGACTGTCTTGAGTTTTAAATTGGAGCTTAAAACATATTTGTTTTATCAGGCTTTTCTGAAGGTTTTAAAATTCTATTGGATCATTGTCTGTTTATATTGTTTTGTTTATTTTACTGTACAGTGCCTTGGTATTTGAAAGGCACTTAAGAAATAAATTTTACTTTTCTTTACTTTAAATCTACAGTTTTAAGCTTTTTTATTATAATAGAGTTGCTCTTTAAGTATTCCAATTTATGACACTTCATATAGACACCACCTTCACTACAAGCTCCACTCCCCTGATGAAGATGCCATACCCATCAAATGTGCCTGAGGAGTTCACAGTCATTCTGTTCATAGGTGGCCATTTTTGCTCTGGTTCCAACTTTTGCATGTCATTCTGAGCACTTCAATAAAGAACTTTATATATGCAATTACCTTGGAGTGCAAGGTTACGTCTGTTACCTGTTTTCTCTGTGAGCCTGCACCAGTTTTGACATGCTGTGCTAGAACACTTCTTATCCTTTTGGCTCATGTGATCTGGTTATTCAAGAAAGTCTGTTAAAACAGGCAAATAGTCCACCAAATGTAGTACAGCATTAACACATAAGCACCATCACCAACAAAGTATAGTTTGAGAACTAACAGACAAAGAGAATACATGGAGTTGACACTGAAGAAACATGATCTTGTCAGAGCCAACATAGCAGCTATATTGCTTAAAATGACAGTGATCAACCTGAATGTTCATTCATGATGAGTCAGGCATATTTTTCATAGAGTAAAGAAACAGTGTGCCAGTAGTATTCCATTTACTGTTTCTAAAAACCCCAGTTAAAATGGAGCACTTTACCCTATTTAATCTTTTTACTGAAAGTTGAAGCCATGACTCAGTGCTAAAATGCATGCCCAGAGTCACAGCTTCAACTTTCAATAAAGAAATTAAATAGGTTACAGAGCTTCATATTACTGTAACTGGAGTTTGCTTTCTAAAGTGCAGTGAATGGAATAATACTTAGCACTCTGTTTTGTTTACCTGTAGAAAAAATATGCCCAACTCATCATGAATGAGCATTCCTGACATTGTACTGCCACTATGAGCTAGGGTTCTTGGCATTTCTCTGCCATCATTAGTGAGGATTCCTGGCATTGTACTGCCAGAGCAGAAGTGAACTGGAAGTGAGTGCACACAGCAATAAAATCATGGAGGGGATGGACAGGGTGACAACACTGTGGTGAAAGTAGAGGAGGCAGAGAGATGTGGTCCAATTCCACTTAAAGCACTCAGTGGAAGGACATGCTCTAGGTATTCAGTCACATGCTTCCAGAGTCTCTTCTCTCTCTCCTACCTCATAGCAATACATCAGCATAGCTCCACTCATGCAGCTGTATAAACTGGAGGAAATTACTGTTCCTTTTCTGCAGTACATATATGTAACAGATTGAATGAAGGTATTCAATTCCATGCAAAACAGCCTAGGACTTACTTTTTTCCTTTTTATTTAGTATGCTTTTTGGGTGCCAGTCCTCCAACGTCCAACTCTGCTAAGATCCATTTATTGACAGTGAGGTGTAATTGTAGTAGATGAAGATGCTACAGTATGTTTAACTGCACAAACTCTAAGTAGCTTCCATTGCTGTACTTACTGATTGTTTATTTTATGTACTTATGTTTGCATGGATTTAGTTTGCATTAATTGATATTGCATTATGGATTGTTGCTGTAACTAGTCTTAATTTGTGAATTTCAGACCACCTTGTGAACAGGGCATTGTTGCCATAATGCTGTATCTTCAAACTTTCCTAAATAATAAATTCTGTTACTACTACTACTACTACCATATTTGCACTGCATAGATTGGTATCTTAGGTACAATGCCTTGCTTTTTATCCATAAAAGCAATGGACTGATGTTGACACATTGGACTCTGACAAAAGATTTATTTTTCAATGTAACCACAGTGTTCAAATCCTCCAGTGTGTTAGTCCAGCTCTGAAAAAACAAATTGAGGAGGTGAGCAAAGCAGGTTACTGCAAATGTACTGCATTTTGTTAGATGCAGCATAACTCAGTTGCAAAAGGATTCTGCATTTAACCTGCACTGTCCATGACTATGGCAAATCTTTGTTCAAGTTCACTCTACTGCTGTTCAAAACTCTCAAAAGAGCTTGAGACACAGTTGTGTTGTTTACCTACTTCAGGAACTCAATGCTAATTAGGAGAGGTGGCACCCCAACAATTGCCAAAGGTTGTGCCAAAATAAAAAAAACACTATGGGCCCCCATATTCAGAGCCATCTGATGGTACTGTGCCAACCATAGTACATGGCCAGCTCTAAGTTATATTCACAAAGTCACCATGCACAAACAGAGTGAACTAAATGACTGACTATTGGGTCATGCTGGTACTGCTGTAAGTGGATATGTGGTGTGCCAACATGGCCCAAGGCTGCATATGGCCCACAGGAGATAGCACGGCTAAACACAAGGATTGCATCAGGGCACCTGTGGGTCATATTCAGCCACATATATAAATGCATCTATTGGGCATGCAGGTCACTAAGGGGCCATTTGCACACCCATTATGGACATATTTACTTGGGTACAGTAGCCCCTTAGTGCTGATTCAGGGCAGGTGCAGGAGAAATTCTCTGGAAATCTAGTGAACCCTCCAATCTCCCTTGACTCTTTCTTTATCTAATGCCCTGGTGTCTAGTGGACCCACTCCCCCAATCAACCCTGTCCATTTTCTCATGTCATGCTCTGGTGCCTAGTGGCCCCCCTCCCTCCAATAACCCCTGCCTGTTTTCTTTATGCAATGCCCTGGTGTCTAGTGGACTCCCTCACCCTAAACCAAGTGCCAACACCAACCTGCTGCAGACCCCCCAGTCCCACAGCCCCCTCACCCTAGTTCAACACCACATAAGTAGTGACAATTAAGCTATGTGGCTATCACATGGTGGCTGATTGAGGAGGTGAGCAAAGGGCTATGCCAGCCACCGATCTGCTACTGTCTATTGGATAAGTGTTGACCAGGCTGGGGGGTGCAGAGCGGAGGGTCTGCAGTGAGTGGGTGGGTGTTGGCACTCTATCAAGTGGAGGAAGTGTCGACTATACACAAGGGCATTATATAAAGAACATGTATGGGGGGGTTGGACAGGGAGAGGGGAGCTATTAGACTGCCAGGGTGGTCAGCGGGTGGTGCAGCTTTAGCACACAGTTAAGGCCATGTTTTGGTTGTGTTACACAGCATCAAGCTGGTGGCTGTTTAGTGTCACCAACACTTTTCGAAAATACTGCTGCATTGTTATGCATGAAAAAATCCCTCATTTGCATAAGCATAGTGGTATCATTAGTGCAATCATGCTACTGGGTTTGAGAGGTACTCTATAAGCCTCTGAATAGTTTTTTATTCCCTAATCTCTTCAATTTCTATTTGGCCCCAATTTACTATATAGAACCACATATTTTGCAATATATTACTAAATACAAATATGTATACAGTATATGCACCCGCTTTAAAAGAGTTATCTACTGATGGCATCACATGCTTGCTTAATTTAGCAAGTTTGGATTTTTGTTTTTTGGTCCCTTCACATACTGCACCCTTTTTCTAGTTTATATAAGGTCCTTGTATTAATATATTAAATTTAATTCTAGTGGCCTTTTATATGAAGGATCGGTCACATTTTGAATCTGGGAGCGCTATACATGCTTTGCAACAGAACGGATTTCTTTTGAACATAACTTTCCAACAGTTTATGAGTTTGTGGCATCACTGTTTGCTACCGGTGGCCAAATGGAAATTCTGTTAAGCAGCAGCTGAAAAGCAAATCAGACCCCTTTCTCTTTTTTTATTTCTATACACATTGTATGCTGCCCACAGAGCTGGTAGGTGGCTCCAGCCCCTCTCTAGGAGGGGCTCAATCTCCGGTCCCAGACTCTCCTGCACCTGACCCTCCCAGCAATCCCCCATGGGTTACCCCCCACATGATAGGACCAAGGGCAAAGGGCATTGACTTCCCCCTTCCCCAGAGACCAACATCCGGACTCTAGGGGGCTGGCACGGGCACTGTGGGGCCTTCATAGAGCCTGCCAGCTCCATTTTCTGCTGTTCTGCCCCTCCCCAAGCTGCAGTTTCTCATACACATGTGAAGGCACATGCACACAGTGATCTGTGGCAACCTCCCTATGCTGGCTACTCCTATCTGCACTATCTTCAGGCCTCCACCTGGGGGCAGCCTTGCAGCAGGTGTGACTGGGTCCCTTACCCAGGAGAGGAGAGCTGCCTATGGCTACTCAATCCATCTCCTGGCCTCCCCCCTGCTGACCCCCACTGTTCCAGGCATGTTTCAAAACCCGGGTCTCCAGCATGGTGTGAGGTGTGGTGTCCAGCGCCTCAGCCCTCAGCACCACCAGACTGGCTCAATCAGATTCTCTTCTGAAGAAGTTTTTTCCAACTGTCTATTGTTACACAAGGTCCCTGCACTCTTATTGGTACCCTCAGAGGTACACCGTAGACAGCTAGTGCTTAGGTATATGTTGTATTAACATATAGGGCTAAGGGCATCTACCGTATAAGAGTAGATGTCAGGATATGTATGCATATTATTGTAATACACTCTGCTTGCTAATACATATACATTCTTTTATATATTTTCTGTGTATTTCTTACTTATAAGATGTTAGGACACCTGCGTTTTTCTAATAATTATGATATATAAGTCAGCATTGCCACCTTTTGGTGATTTGTACCACTACACTGAGTTATGTAAGACTCTGTATAAGTACTCTTTTGTTTCACAAACAGTGACTACTACAAAATGTATAATGTTATCTTGGACCATGGAGCCTCCTCTAATTTAGCCAATAGGGCTCATCTCTGTAACTAAAAATGTTTCTGTCTTACAGTAACCATAGTAATTATTATAGGTATATAATGTGAGACACTGAATCTTGTACCTCGGAGATCCCAAGAGACACAAAGAAACCTCGAGGTATAGGGAATGCTTAGCACTGGCTCCCAGTTCGTATTGGTAAGAACTGCTTAGGGCAACTGATTTTATCCTTTTGGTAGTAATAAACAAGTTTATTACTCTAATACAACGTCTGTGATTACTTGCATTCCCCGGCATGCCAAGAACCTGAGAGTGAGGTTTAGACCTCCTGACAATTGGTGACCACATGTAGGCAATATTTGGTGTTTGTAAGCTTTCACTTGTTGCTACAACTTTTTCCTTCCCAACGGGGACAGTAGGTGTACCTTTCTGTATCACCTCTCCTGTTTTCAAAACACTTTGTAATCACTTACAAAGTCTGGCTATTTTTCTTGGGTGTGGTCGATGCCAACTCGACCCACTCCACAGCAGCTTTGAATTGTAAGCCTACAAATTCTACAGTAGCCCAACTGTGTATAACGTGCTCCTGCTGTGGATCGATACATAGCATGGCGCCTTTTTCACAGTTTGATTTTTCGTTCCCTCCCACACAATGGCCACCGTATCAAATATCTGCACAGAACTGAGACTCAATGTCTCTAACTTCCTTGCCTCCCATGGAGGATGGGCTGACTTAACGTGGGACGCAAGTCAATCCGAAAACCCTATACTGGGGATTTCAACCCAGTACACAGAGACGAGACAATCAGCCAATAGGCGTCATGCCAAAGGGCTGCTGGTTGCGGCTCTCTACGCTGCTCTGGAAGCCTCTGAAGCAAGGTTTTGAACCCTTGATCTGCATATTTCATCTCTTAAGCGAGAGATGGGTTTGCAGGAAATGGAATGTATTAGACTGCAGCAGAATTTGGAGTCTGAACTTCAAACACTGCGAAATGAAAAGGATTCACTTTTGCATCATTCAGCACAAGCTGGAGAACAGGAACTTTGTATGTTGAAGCAGGAGTGTGAAAGTTTGAGACAGGATAAGGGACAGGCTTTGCATATGAATGACTTGTTAAGTACAGCGAACACACAGTTGAGTGAGGAGAGCTACAGGATGAGATAAACCAGGTATATAATGACTTAGAAGTGGCAACTAGGGACAATCGTGAATTGAGCGCTGCATATAGAGTGTTGCAAGAGCAAATGCAAGATGAGATTGATATGGATCTTGCAACTGTGAGTCATGCTGAATGTAAAACCAAGATAGCAAAACTGCACCATCAGTGGGAGGTTCTGGCTGGACATGTTAAGGCAATGGGAGGTGTAGCCCCTGCCTTACACACGTCATCCGAGGGGGAGGTATCAGATGATGACATCTCTCAGTACAACACCCAGTCACACCCCTACTATGGCCCAGAAACCCCACCCATCCATTCACAACATGGCAGGTCCCCACTCCACCTACACCATGTCATATGTTGTCGACGTCATGACGCCCATCATTGGAGATGCCAACATGGTGGCCCCCATGATGGGGGGGAGCAGACCCAAGTCTGGTCCCGACGGCACCACCAATAGCCATTATTAATGTGGAAGACAGGCAGGAGATAGAAACAATGATTGAAAATGCAATAGGTAATATACCTATTCCTGAGAGAAATAAAAAGGCCATTAAAACCCAAATCAGGCAGCTTCTACAAGAGGCTGGCACTCAGGATGGTATTGTTCATACTGCAGATGAGGCTGCAGCCTGGGCTGTCCTAGAAGGCACCGAGATAACCTACCTACACCTGATGGGTCCAATACTCCCTACAAATGACCTACTCTGTTCAGCAAATAGCTGACAGTATCAGTCGGATGAACCTGTTCTGACAACTTCAGCTGCCACTTGGAAAAGGTGCATTCCAAATGCAAGATGCTTAGCCTCACTGCAGAATATCAGGTCCAGATACTATGCCAGACCATTGATCCTAGTTTATGGGCCAAACTCCCCAATGACATCCTCCAGGAAGGCAACGCTACCTTTGATGAGGTTGCAGCTGAGCTCATTTCTGCACACAGCCCAGGTGTAGTAGGAGTGATGCTGGCATACCCTGTAAAACAGAATGCAAAGGAAAGTTCAGTGACTTATCACCAGAGACTCTGGATGACCTACTGAGTGGGAAAGCACCTTGCACAAGAAGCTGCAGATGTAGATCTTATTGAGTACAAGACCCTGTTCCTTAGGAACATGATTCCTGCAGTAAGAGAAAAAGGTAGAGCCAACCACTTATCCCAACACAGACAGGTTTGCTGACATCCTTTGGAAAACTGAGAGAGTCCACCCACTCTACATCTGTGATCTGGGCTCCAGTTCCAAGAAAGTAGCCACTGTGGAGGCTACTCAAGAGGCTATGACGCACTACACGGTGTAAGGGCAGGCCCAACACAAACAGCCCCTCCCCGCAGACAACCAACACCCCCAACAGGCCCAACAACAGCAACAACCACAACAGCAACAGCAGAAATGGGATGGGAACTAAAACTATCATAAGAATAAGAAGCACAAGAATAAGGGCAGACAACAACAACAAAGAACATGCCCTTACTATAGGGAGATAGCCAAAGAAAATTGGAAATTCTGAGAGCTCCTGAGGCAAGTGCGCTCTGTGGCAGATGCTGTTCCTGCTCAGTCCCTTGTGGCTGTACAACCGTGATCCAAACCCCGATGGGCCATGGCGACATTAGAAGTACAGGCCCTCAGGCCCATACCAGCCCGAACCCAGAAGCTTCTCCCTATATAGCATCAGTGCAGCATGGTGAAGTGGTTCAAAGGAGCCATACCCAATCTCTCCATGCTCCCAGCAGTACAGATTGACAATTACAGGCCCCAGTCTAGCTTGTAAACAAGCTGGTCTTGGGTACAAATGGAAGGCCCTGCACTGAGGCCAAGGTCGTCTACTTAGAATGTTACTAGATACAGGCGTGGCTGTGTCTGTATTACATGATGACCACCCGGACACATCTCCTTGGTCCAACAGGCGGAGGACCAACATGTAAGGAGTAGATGTTACTAGTTTACCTGCATATCAGCCTCTACCCTTGCAGGTAGAGTTAGGCCACTTAAAGGCCCCGCACACCTTCCAACTGATGGTATTGCATGATCATCCTAGTATCATAGGAATTGATTTTCTTGCCCCACACGGCTGTGTGGTGGATTTAGCTAACATGCTATTGATACAAATTAGGGTCAATACCACACTATTTTGATCCCTGATTCACATGTTGTGGCAACAATATCTATTAACAACAAAGAGTATGACATCATAGATTTGTTCAAAGACCATGAGCTTTTCCCAAAGCTTCTCCCCATCTTGTAACGGCATTTGGAAGCATTTGCAATCAACAAACATGACCGTGGCAGAATGCACACTATCTTCGAAGTGCCAGGCCAGCACATGAGAGGCAAAGGCAATATCCTTTTCCAACTGAGGCGTTGTCTTCTCTCAGAGAAACAATAAAGTCACTTCTCAAGCAAGGGGTAATCAGAACATGCGTTTCTACTGCTAACTCCCCAGTGTGGTCCATGAAAAAGCCCACAGGCACCTGGAGACTTACTACTGACTACAGGAAACTGAACCAAGTCACCCCCAGTTGTACTCCAACTGTGGCGTCTGCACCTGATGTGCTACAACTTTTGACCCCTGACCTAAAATGGTTCAATGCCTTGGATATCTCCAATAGTTTTTGGTCACTACCATTGGCTCCCAAGAGTTAATATAAGTTCACCTTCACCTTTGAAGGAAGACAGTATACATGGACTTGCTTACCACAGAGATTCCATAACAGCCCATCCCTGTTCCATCTGCATATGATGGACACCCTTGAGGTTTTCTCTACTCCCCAATGTCTCTTGCAGTATGTGGATGACCTGTTGCTGGCAACTGCCACACAGGAACAACACTTGGATCTCTTGGATGAACTACTAACTCTCATTCAGAAAGCAGGCCTAAAATGCAATCGAGCAAAAGCATAGCTATGTCAGAAAGCAGTACTCTTTCTGGGTCTAAAAATAACTGACCAAGGCTGAAGCACTACCTGGAAGAATATACAAGGACTGCAAGACTTGCCATTGTCTACCAGTGTGGCAACTCTTCGATGGTTTCTAGGTATGGTGAACTACTCTAGAGATTTTATCTGTGATTTTGCTCAGAAAGCAGCTCCTCTGTATGAGCTATTAAAGAAGGACATCCCATGGACTTGGGACCCTATACATACCCAGGCTGTGATGTCACTGAAGCAGGCCTTGGCCTCCACCCCAGCTCTGGTTAACCCCAATCCATCACTACCATGCCATCTGGAATGTGCCACCTCTGACATTGCCATGTCAGCAGTGCTGGCCCAGAAGGTTCATGGCACCCTGAGACCTATTGCATATGCATCACAGCTCTTGACCCCAGTGGAACAGAAGTACAGCCTTTGTGAAAGGAACCTTCTGGACACCTACTGTCAAGCACATTTCTGTATATCATTGGTACTTCCACTGATTATTAACACCAACCACACACCAGCTACCTTTCTGCTCTCAGACAGAGTGAAGGACGGGTCAGTCTCTAATACCAGACTGACACACTGGTCACTTCTTCTCCAGGACAGAGACATATAGGTGCACCCAACAAAATTTCCATCTATGCTGGCTCATGGACTCCTTTTCCAAGGAGAACCCCATGACTGTACACTGCAGTCACCTGATCTTCCAGGTCCAGGCCCTTTTCTCCCTGCCATGCCACAAATAGTTGACAACACCTCTTTACTGATGGTTCAGCTTCCTACTATCAGGGAGAACAAATTGCAGGGATGGGCATCCTAGTGATTTACCCTTATGGTAACACTGTTAAGATCTCTAAGCATTGCAGTGTAGCATCATCACAGTATGCAGAGATGACAGCAGTGGTCTGTGCCCTCGAGTTCATCCAGCATGGGACCAAGTATACCATCATTTTTACAGACTCTAATTGGGTTTGTTGTTCTCTTACAGAATTCCTTCCTTTCTGGCAGAAAAACTCCTTCCTCTCTTCTGACCGCAGCCCAGTGAAGTACAAGGAACTGGTAATATACATACATTTACTGGCACAAAAATTTTCACACAAACTCCATGCACACAAAGTTAAGACTCATTCCCTCCATGATCCCTACCATGCCTTCAATGATACAGCAGATACCCTTGCCAAGGAAGGGGCCTGAGGGGCAGACACACATGGATGATGGATCATCCAGAGGCCAATGTGGCCATACATATTGCAGCACTCAGGAAAAAACTGAACCCTTTTCCCCCTTGGACCTCTCAGCAGCCCAACACATTGATACTGAAGTCAAAGAAGTGTTCAGATTACTTGACAGGAGTACCAAAGAAAAACTTCCCACACATAACCCCTACTGGAGGCATGAAGGTAAGTTACACTTGTCACCAGATGACAAGCTCATCTGGTACCAGCCAGATGATTCCACCACCAAGTTGTGGGTGGTCCCCAGACACCTTAGGTCTGAATTTTTGCACCAAGTGCACGATACACCCACTGGTGGGCACCAGGGAGTGGAAAACGCCCTCCAGAGGCTTAAGACCACTGCCTGGTGTCACCAAAGATGTCAAACAGTACATAGATAACTGCCTCGTTTGTTCGCAAAATAATCCCATCCCCACCAAACGAAATGCCAAACTCTTACCACAACAACACTGTGGCCCTTGGAATGCCATACAGATTGATTTTATTGTTCCCTTAACCAATACTAGCAGAAATAACAAGTATGCTTTTGTGGTAACTGACCTCTTCTCTAAGTGGGTTGAAGCTTACCCCACTAAAACATGCACCGCTAAAACCACTGCCAAAATCCTGGTGGAACAAATTTTCTCCAGGTGGGGCCTACCTCTTAAGGTGGACTCTGACAAAGGAACCAGTTTTACAGGTGAGTTAATGAAAGAATCCCTTGAACTCCTTGAAGTTCAACAAAAGTTCCACATACCCTACCACCCCCAATCTTCAGGTCAAGTAGAGAGATCCAACAGACAGATTAAGCAAATGCTTTCCAAATTCATTGAGGACAATCCCAAAACTTGGGATTCCCTACTGCCGATACTCCTTATGGCAATTGGGGCACAGCCTCAGCCACTACCCAGCTCACACCCTTTGAGGTGATGACTGGAAGACAGATGAGATTACCTGAACACCTGTTGTTTGACCAGCACACTCCCACTGCAGACTGTATGCCTGTAGATCAATATGTGGAAAAACTCTGAAAAAACCTTATACACACACACTTGTATGCTACTAACTGCATGGGTAAGGCCCAGCAACAATCCAAAATACAGTTTGACAAGCATGCACAAAAAATGGATTGGCAGGTTGGAGATCAGGTAATGGTCCTCCAATTTGCACATCCCACACATTCCTTCTCCAGTAAATGGGAAGGCCCATATCCCATTGTCAACAAGCTCAGTCCGGCCCATATCCCATTGTCAACAAGCTCAGTCCGGCAGTCTATCAAATTAGACTCCTGCAAAATAATAAACTGACTGACAAATGGTTATATGCAAACCAACTGAAACTGTATAAAGGAGCTTAATTACTTTTTCTCACCCCATTGGGCAGAATAGTACTGACTTACTAATGTTTGATTTTGCTTTTCGGATACACTGACAAGATGGCTATCTTGTTCCATTATCTCCTCATCTCAGGAGTTATCCCCTACATCCAAGGCACAGTACCGAACCTCCTACCATACCTTGATCATCCAGCATCTCCTTCAGAGGGAGTATCCATCAAAATACCCAATAGTCTGATTACTGTCCAGGAAGCTTCCGATGCTTACCTCACTGCCTCGGTTGTCGCTCCTGATCAAGCTACCCTACAAATTGAGTGGCAAACCACATCGCAAGGACAAATTCTCCCTGTGGCCAAACTTTCCAAAGGAACTTTCCAGGATTGGCCTAATGCTAAATTATCCCCAAATGGTTCTCTGTCCTTGCTGCAAACTGCTGTTAGGCATTCTGGTTTATACAATATTACTGCCTTAATTGATCCTTCGTATTGTAATTCTTTGTCTAAGGAGTCTGCTCGGAAATTTTGTGCTGTGCACAACATGGCTTCTGCTGCCATGTACCTCTCTGTGTTACCACCCACTGATAAACAGCTTTTGGAATGTCCAAAGCACACCCCTGGTCCCCGCTGTGGTCTAACAGCTACTGCCCTCCCTGGTTCATTGATTAACAATTTACAATTTATGCACATACCCGTGTTGCTTAATATTACTTACTGGAATATGAAAGAATTTGGTATGTGTCACAACACTAATATGTCAACATTTTATAGTACAATATTGCTTGATAGTTTAGCTGCATTTCAGATTCACACTCAAGACCCTATTGCCGGGGTCCATACTACTGAACATAGAGGCAACTTCAGGAGAAAACCCAATCCTGATGATCAAATTCATAAATGTAATACATGTGAAGTTGACAGTTCTGATGTCACTGGTGCAACAGGTACTGTCACAGGTCTCTTTGGTATGACCATGTCTATTTGGAATAAGGCAGACATTGCTGCTATCAAATCTCATTCTGCCAAATTTCAGACTGGTTTGGTAAATAATATACTACCCCCATTATTGCATGGTGTGGATGGCCTCAGTCAGGAAGAAAGATACACGGTATACAATATGCATGACATTGCTAAGGCATTTACAGACTCCAAAGAGAAGGTTAACACACTTATTGCACAGAATAACAAAGAACCAGATTAACAATACATAGCTAGAGAAATTCTCTGCTCTGCCTATGGCTCATACATTATCACTACCATCAACAATCTCTTCCGTGATCTAGAATCTGGAAGAATCCCTGATATCATACATGACAGACGCATTTCCACATGGTATTGTCCATGATGTTAAACCCCTGGCTGTATTGCTATGTGTATGCAGCAATCTTTAACTATTACTCTCTCTATAGCTAGAAAACTGAGTTTTGTGACCAGACACCGTAATACTGGTTCTTGTTTTACTTCTAAAAAATGTTCTATAAGAGATACTATGTTTGTTTCTTTTACTGTCTCTTTACCACACTTTGATCCCACTACAGCTTTGTTTGACAAGCTGGCACTGGTACACTCTATTGGGCACCTTGATGAAGACTTCTACAGAGAACACCTGGATCTACCTCCTCTACTGGTTTTTCATTCTTTCCTGGACACCTGGGTCGCTCCGCAGACAGACTGCTGTGCAAAGAAACAATATATTTACTTGTGTCGATTTGATGTATTTGATGTTATTCAACCTGTATGTGGTTATTCTCCAGATAGTACTGATTGGAATTTTTCTATGGATGATGACATCAGCACAAATGGCACAGATTTCTCAGATTCAACATTGACTCTGGATAAACTCTACCAAGCTTATCGTGAGGAGGTTCATCACCTGTCAACCCGGATTTCCAAGATGACCTACACCTGCCCGGTACAGCTGCAAAAGTGGAGACTCCCCACTGTTAGATCTCAGTATAATTCCGATGGAGAGTATTGCATGGTTACTAATTTCAAAAGCTATACTTATGGGTCTAAAACATGTGTTATTGATACCCCAAATTTTTGTTTTGTCCCACACCAGAAAACTGCTTTTGGACATACCGTTATAACCCCTGTCCCCCTTATCGATGCAGACATCATTGATGGCAATCCCAATTATCTGCTCACACTTTCTGAATATTTACCATATTTTTATGTACACATAGATCCACTTACACTTACATTAAAATCACTTTTAGACAGGAAAGATACCCACCTCATCCACATCAGCAATAATATAACCAAGGCCAATGAAGCTATCCTTTCATTAATTAATGATAGTGATATGAATGATGCATTAACTAACACCTGGCTAGAAATTACTTTAAAAGGTTTTGATATTATACAAGCATTTTGATATTTTTCTTGATTATTATGCTATGCTGCCTACGGCGCACACTGCGCCAACACTGTGAGCAGCTCGAGTTCCTTTACAAAGCTCTCATGTCGGGTTTGTAAATGGCCACTGCTCCCTGACCTTTCCCTGGATTTGCCTGTGTTGCCCTTGGAGGCAACAAAGGGGGGAATGTTACATGAGGTCCCTGCATTCTTATTGGTACCCTCAGAGGTACACCATAGACAGCTAGTGCTTAGGTATATGTTGTATTAACATAGAGGGCTAAGAACATCTACTGTATAAGAGTAGATGTCAGGATATGTATGCATATTATTGTAATACACTCTGCTTGCTAATACATATATATTCTTCTATGTATTTTCTGTGTATTTCTTACTTATAAGATGTTAGGACACCTGTGTCCTTGTAATAAATATGATATATAAGTCAGCATTGCCACTTTTTGGTGATTTGTACCACTACACTGAGTTATGTAAGACTCTGTATAAGTACTTTTTTGTGTCATAAACTGATGACTACTACAAAATTGTATAATGTTATCTTGGACCATGGAGCCTCTTCTAATTTAGCCAATAGGGCTCATCTCTGTAATTAGAAATGTTTCTATCTTACAGTAACCATAGTAATTATCATAGGTATATAATGTGAGACACTGAGTCTTGTACCTCGGAGATCCCAAGAGACACAAAGAAACCTCGAGGTATAGGGAACACTTAGCACTGGCTCCCATTTCTATTGGTAAGAACTGCTTAGGGCAACTGTGATTTTATCTTTTGGTAGTAATAAACTTAATGCAACGTGGTCTGTGATTACTTGCATTGCCACATTGCTAAGAACCTGAGAGTGACGTTTAGACCTCTTGACACTACGAAATTGTGAAAAAAGTTTTGCAATTTGTGGGTTTCTGGAGACACTGCATTTCCTTCTCCTTCACCCTCTAATTTGTTTCTATAGCTTTCCTTAGCTTATTTTTATTTCTTCACTTTCTTCTACTTTCCCAATAAGACCCAACTATGAATGTGCAATTTTTTTTAACCTTGGGATGTTGCTCAATTTATTAATTTATGTACATTGATATATGACATACTATCTAAGATGTGGACCAAGTGCTTTTTGAAATTGTTGTTGGATATAAACATACCTTTAAGTTTCAGGTATAAATGATTGAAAAACTGTACCCCTATGGCTCCCACTGCCTGATGAAGAGTCACATGTTCAACCCAAAGCACTGGGAATTCCCAGTGCCTTGCTATTCAATGTATGTGTACCGAATAAATCGTGAATTTTCAATTTATCTTTTTGGACATTTGTCTTTTGTGTAGTGGTGTGCAGCCAACCTGCATTTTTTTTGTTGCTCCTAAGATTTTTTTGGTTAGTTTTCATGTTTCCTGTGCTTTTTCCTCTGAATATGGCTGTGTTTGGAGTGCCAACACTACTTAAGATTAGCATCCCACTAACCCAGTCAGTGCCACACTAACCTTTTGAATATGGGGGCCTATGGTCCACAGAAATCTGTTGTCTCATCAACAAGAATGAAGAGAGCTGTTCATACTGTAGCTGAAGTTCATGAAGGTATGTACTTTAACATTGGGCTGGTCCAGGAAGACTCCTACTCTACTTAATGTACTTGAATAGGAAATCATGAAATTCTAAAGCCTTTTCCAAAGGAATGTCTGCACATGTCAAACACTGAATAAAGTCCAGTACAAACTCTATCCATTCAATGGATGAGCATGTTGCTCAGGCGAAACACAAAGTCAGTCACAACTAGTGTTCAGTTACACCTAGAAGAAATAAAGCAATGACAATTAAGAGATATGCAGTATTATTTTAAACGGACCCCTAACTTTACTTTCTCTTTTTAGGGCTGCAAGTAAGCAGAGCCTGCAGCCCTTTTGCATTAGCTCTAAAAACGAGCTTACTGTGGAACTTCCTTTTTGGACTTTTGTAAGTATCCATCCACAACTGCAAAATAATGCATTCCCTCTAATTTTGCTATTTGCTGCTCTGTCTTAAAGGCATCTGAAGGAAGGGGAATGCTACTATGCCTCCCAACTTCTCAGGATATAAAAAAAACTTTTGAAGCTACCGTGTTTGTAGCCCATCAATTTAACCCTTGCAAGGCTGTAGACTGAGCATCTGTGCAGCTCAATCAAATAGAGTCCTAGTTCTTTCAGCAGCCTAGGGGTTAACTCAAGATCTCCTTGGCCATTTTGTGTCAGATCAACTATTGAATTACTTTGACCTAATGCTGGCCTAGTAGCACATGGCAAATTAGGCACATGTGTTGATGTGGGAGACAGAACTAGCAGGAGACAGGCCAGAAATTGATGGTCCATAATTACAGACTTTGTTTATAAAAGTAAGAAAACAACATTTCAAATGTAGAAAATAGGGTTCAAGTGTTTTATTAGTTTAAGAGGAGTGATAAAAGTTTGTTTAATGAGTTGTTTTTGAAGTACTGGCAAGCTGGCAGGATGGCACAACAACATTCACAGCAGCCTATTTGAAAACATAACCCCCCACCACACTTTCACTGTTGGACTGCTGGCTGTCCTTTCCAGCCACCCCTGCCCCCATGGGGACAGCAAGTGAGATTTGATCAGTTGCTTGCTATGAATGCTATTTGTTCCCCAGCCTTGAAACTAATCTGCCCGTAAAGGTAGGGTTGGACTAGGAAACACAGAGACACATACACACAGACAATGGAGATGCACTGCAGAATTCCAATGCTGTCTGTCATATGGGAGTGCACTGCCCACCCTCTGTGGCACAAGATGCCTTACATATAAGAAAATAGCCTATGTAAGAAGTGGAACTGGACTCCCCCCCCCCCGAATCCTTACATATGCTAATTTCTTTAGCCTTGAAGCTGGGAGTCATCATGTAGGAATTTCTACTCTCTAGATCAACACTCCCACTTATAGAAGTTATGTAGTTCAAAAAGGGGCAGAAGAGTGTTCTGCTAAAGTTTCCCTCTGCTATAAAGAAATCATTTAGTGCCAAGCAAGAGTTTTTAGATTTCTCACTGTATGAATTAGGCAAAACATAATTAAAAAAAAGAGTTGCCTGCCCGCCAGTGCAGCGGTTGGATTTCTGCTTGCAATGCCAGTGACCCGGGATCAAGAACAAGATCAGATCGCTGAAGGGCCGGCCGGGGGAAGGCAGCTTGAGCATCCCATGACTGCTTACTGTCTTCAGGGAGGGAAGGGCTGCGACCCGGTGTTGAGCGACTGCTGGTGGAGGCCAGGGGTAGGGAAACACATCAGGGTCATTGCTGGGCAGTGCGTGGCAGATGTCAGCTCTTGCTTTGTTGTCCAGACATCACGCACCTCAAGGAAAAACCAGGAAAATCGCTCGTGGAACATCGGATGATGGCTCTCTGTTCCCTGGGTGCCTCCAGTGCCTTCCCAGGAACTTCTATTCCTCAGCAGCATCCCCAGGCCCCAGAAGTATGTGCTGGGGTCATCCCTCTCCCCTGGTGCCTTCCCCTCGGAGAGGGGACCTGCCCAGCAAGGGATACGTCTGGATATCCGGGGCCAGCAAGAGGTCCAGAGAAGGGCTGGGTAAGGACAGTAGGGGCTGTGGGGAACTTCGGAGGCCAAGGAGTGGAGGACCAGTGAGCATGGCGTGGAAAAATAGAATAAACAAACAAAACAAAAAAAAAAGAGTCTGTTTTCCTTCCAAACGTTTCCTTCAGAATTGAAAACTTGAAGGTGTAAGGGTATAGGCAGCATCTGGAAAGTCTTAATTTCATTAATTTAATGTGTTAGATTATTAGTGCTTTAGTATCCCGTAAACTATTCACGAGTCCATAAAATATCAGCTGGTACTCAGAATGTTACCTCCTCCCCAGGGAAGTAATATATTTCTTCTTTGTTTTTGTTATTCTTTTGGTAACAAGGTAAGTTCCACTATGCCCAGGGCCTGTTTTCAGGGGCAACCCAAGGACACTAGGAAGGTTAAGTGACTTACTCAGGTCACACAGCATGCAAGGTTGTGGGTATCAAACCCTGTTCTGCTGGATGTATCAAGCTCATTCACAGCTCATTACTGTAATGTCTAGGCTGTTCTGCCAGCACTATGCTGTGATTTAACAGCCCCACATAGTCCCACTACACAATGCAATAACACAATGACCAAGCAAAGAAAACAAACACATAGGAGTAAAACACAAACAAGAGATATGGGATAAGGTTTATTAGGGAAGGCAGAAACAAGGATCTGGGGAAGGAAAGGGCAGGGTTAAAAATAAACAAATAATTGGTAATCCCTGCAATACCTCTCCACCTCCCATCACCCTTCATCTAGGTCAGTCCCTCACAGTTCCAGTTATCAGACACAGCAATTATATTATCCCCACAGTCTCTAAGAGCCCTCTGTATTCTATTGGGTAACACAGTTGTTGAATCATCATAGGCCCAATGTTTGATGTAGATGTGGCTATTTAACCGCATAGTTATTAAGTTTAAAATTAAAGTGATCACTATTTGTAATCCAAAACAAGGACAAATGGTCAAAATGCAGGTCTTCTACATGTTCACTCCCAAAAGAGACAATCCAGTCCTGCCTTAACTATCTAATAAAAAGGATGGTAGGGACAAAGGTCTGATTCAGTACTCATGCTATGCAGATCAATTCAGACCCTGAAAGGTTTCAGGTGTATAATGCTGGTCTTTCTGGAGTGCAGTAGCTGCAGGTTGCATGCTGTGGCTCTTTACTCTTTCACAGTGACATAGTCACGTGAGAGGCTTGTAGGCCTATGATGAATCAACAACTGTGGAAACCAGCAGAATATAGGGTAGCTCTTAGGGACAAGGGAGAGGAGGAAAAAAAAGGATAGTGGTGGTGATTTACCCTTATGGCTGGGAGGGAATGGTCCTGCTGCACCCTCCCTCACTGGCAACACTGTCTGTTGGAAGCCCCGCCATTGAGCTTTTCATGGGCCCCCAGCAAAACAAACACTTCCACTGGCTGAGGGAGGGAGGGAGTGTGAGAGAGAGAGAGAGAGAGAGACACACACACACACACACACACACACATATGGAGACAGAGACTTAGCTGTTGTGTACTTTGAAGAAATGAAGTGTGTGTGTCTCTCTAGCTCTCTCTCTTTCCTATAGCAGCACTGCTCAGAAAGTCAATATCAGTAAATTGTTGCCAGCGGTGTCTGTGTGGCTGTGGCTCTGCCATCTACCTCAAGGTATGTGGGCCACATAGACACAGAGGGAGCTCCTGTGAGGCGCACACAGAGACATATGCACTTCACACTGCAAAGGAAAGTATGCAAAGTACATATTGTATATGATACTGCAAATTCAAGGGACTTTCTACCAAATTCCCACTTCCTACTTGCTGCCACTGGACAAAGTTTAAGACTGAATCATCAGCTATAGGCCCTGATAGAAAAATAATTTTGATAGTATTTAGTCAATCAAATAATTAGCTTCAGCCACTCAAGACATTTAACTGATGGTATGCAAGTATGGTCATACTGTATTATAAGCAGTCTTCTCACTAAGGGTTAGAGAAATAGGCCATTGGCAACTTCCATTTGGCTTTAAACGCATACATTTGGTTTGGCTTCCAGAATTCAGCAAAACTATTTCAATAATTGTCATGGTGCAAGCTGACCACAAATAGTGGGGTAAGAAAGTATTAAGGTCAGCAATGAATAAGAAATATTATCACTTATTAGTTGCAGGTGCTGTTGGCATGCATCTGCTGTGGAGTGCTGTTTGTGGTATTGTGACAGCGCCTGCAAATCCCACCAAGACAGCCACAGTCCAGTGTGAACTACAAAAATATTTACTATTCATCACTGACCTCAAGACATACTGCACACCCCCATATAGTCTTTGCTTTACATGCGTGCCACTTTCTATATTTTTTCTGTGTCTGACCACATTGATTTTCAAATTACATAAGCATAACCACCCCCAAAAAAAAACAAGTTATGCATCAAAAATCCTAAAAATTAAAAATATATTAAATGTACAGCATTACATTGCATGTGAGGGGTCTTCATTAACTGATACCAACTCTGTGTGTTCTGTGTTCTCAGTGGCACACCAGATCATATGGAGCTTGTTGGTGATAACAATCTGAAAGTTGTTAGCATTGTCATCAGAGGATGGAGTTGTCTCATTACTGCTGGAGTGGTATTCCAGACTATGGGGCCAGTGCCAGTGGGAAAAGTCCAGATAGACTTGCCACCAGGAGATATAGGAGTGGGACTAATAGTAGATGTTTAAGCAACATCACTGAGTGCTAGTCAATGGGAAAGTAACCTGTGCCTCCTGTTGTGGTGTGGTATGAGGTGCAGCCTGGTGCCTTAAACCACATGGGAAATAGATAAATTCCACAACAACCCTTGCCATGGAGTGCATTATTGTGATAATAAAATGAACCCAGTTGTGAGACACACCAAAACACAAAATTAATAAATGTTTTTATTAATCAATACATAATGATGTGATGCATCCACCACTCAATAAAATAGTCCTTCATTCAATTGTTTTGCACAGCAGAAAGTAGATTGTTTGAGTCACAGAAGTTGATTTCTCCTAAACAGGTTCATATCTACCTGATTCCAATACATGTGCTTTTAAGAACTACATAAACTATTTTTAAAGTACTTAGACTCTACCTTTCTTTCCCACCCTGTTACTTTTTTTCTCTTTCTTTCACCCACCCCAACAGGTTTGTACCTTTTGCAGAGCCTGGCAATGACAGGCAAGAGAAGAGGTGTGGCAACTGGGCAGTCATGCACAAAGAGACATGGATTCCACACTGGGATGCCTGAGTCTAGTGCAGGCTAGCATCAGTTTCTGGTGGTACAGTATGGGACTCAGTTATTAGATTTACAGACTGGAAGATATTCAGGCACTATCCAGAGAACTGTTAGTTTTGTTGTCTACCAGGTTCTAGGGCTGTGGATCTCACTTCAAATTGCTGGTAGAGATAGAGGGAAGAACTGGTCGCTGTTGTTCATATTAGGGGGTCTGCAACACTCATTTACCGGCCTACAGTAGGTGAAAATATCAATATGGACCATGTTTTCTGAGAAAGCAAATACAAATTTGTTGCAGGCAGGACGCTACCTTAGTTATGGCATCATAGGTAGCTGCAGCCCACTCCCATGGTCTTAATATAACAGTGTTGTACTCCTATACAGTTCTTTCCATGGCAGTTCATAGGGAGTAAAAAACCATGCCAGTATGTTTATAATTATTGAGCTTGGCTCTACATAGGCATTTGTCTTAAAAAGTTTCCAGTGTTTCTTTCTATTAATACTTTTTAGATTATTTTCCTGTTAATAACTCAGCGTCATGTGTGAGTATACTTTCTCACTTCCATAATTAACTGAATGGCTACTTTTGATACATTATAATAACAATATGCTTGCGACAATTGGTGAGCTCCCTTTTTATAGTCAGCATGCACTATACTACTTAAATGTGGTACTTCTGCTTTTATATCCACACATGCGTGACAGACTCTGGTGTAGTGAGAGCACAATAAGAGCTATGAGTATTCTTTTATTCACTCTTGCCACACTCCTGTCACTCTGAGCAGAAATATCAGCTCTGATCAGAGCTTGTATAATTTTATAGACATCCCCTCTGCTGCCACATTTTCATTTTACTACCTTTTGTCTTGCATTTTAGTCCACCCATTGCAAGAATGTGTCATAATTGTGAATCTATTTACAAGCCTCAATTCAAATCAAGATATAAGGTTTATTTGAGAGGTACAGTTCCACCATATTCCGCTCTGTCATAGCTGACTAATCTTTGGTGGGGGCCTGGGCTAAGGGTGATTAATCTTGTATACCAAGGTGCCTCCAGCAAGAGAATGAATGGTAATGGGTTACATGGTAGTGGGGTACAACCATCTGAATAGCTGACCCTATCCATTTCCCTCCCCAAGTAGCTCTCCCCAGCAATACCACACCAGCAGATATACAGACATTGGTAATACAAGGTGAACAGGAACAAAGACATCACCTTTTGGGCAGGAATTAAATATCTGCTCAGCCTTTCCTCAGGAGACATGGTCATAACAAGGCTATGTTGAAAAGCTGGTGTACAGATGTTACAAACAACAAATTCATGAGCCTACATTGCATTTTGCTAATGCAGGCTTGTAGCTTTGGTAATTTTTGGTAACCTGTAATGATGGCAACCACGACTGAACACTTTCAAAAAGAGTGACTCAATCATGGTACCTGTGCACAGGGCTACCAGGCAGGGAGGGTGACCAGATAGTGGGGGTCGGCTAATATAGCAACAGAATGTCACTATATGTTCATGCATGCGGGGGTGAGGGACCAAGCTGTGTGACGGAAGGAAGGGATGGGAAGGTTTGTGGGGCATAGTGCAGTGGTGGCCTGCCAAGCTGGCCATGTGGCATGGTGGATTGGTGGCAGGCTAGGGTTGCAAATGTGCCAGGTTTGGTTCTGGGTGCATGCTCATTTTTGGCGCCAGTCTGGGAATTTTTTTTCATGTTTTGCACCCCCCGATATGCATCCCCTTGGAATTGAGAATCCTTTAGTGGGGAGGATGCATGGGGCACAGCCCCTGCATAATAAAAAAAAATCCAAGTGTCTGGTGCCCTTTTGCTGTGTGCCTGGAGTGTACATCGCCAAAATAGATTTTTGGTGATGTACACTCTCCGTAATGGCGATTGCCTTTCTGCAATCACCATTTTCACATAGAACCTAATTTTCAATATTTGTACTACAAATTCCCCACCTGCAGCCCTATCGGCTCTGGCCAGAGTTTGTTAATATATGAAGTTACCTTTAAACATAAACTGCAAATATTTGTGTTGAGTAGATACTCTACTTTTCTGTTTTTTCTTTACTGGTTCTTTTCACTCCAGCTGCTTCTGTGATTTCACATGTGTATCAGTACTATACTTGTGCACAAAAACAATGAGGGGAGTGCAAATTTGAAAAAAAAAACAGCAATTCTTCATCCTTCTAAAAGTATGCAGGATATAACATGATCTGACTTCAAGCATGCACAAAATAGGAGATATGATGATCCTTGGTATCATTGCCTGAAAGACCAAATCTCTTAGTCACTGGTGGGGAGAACATGTTTGTATCATTACCTAAAAAATAATATACCAGAGAAACAAATTAGCCATTGACAGAGTGATCATGCCACAGGAAGACTAAAAGTTAACAATGGATTTATGCTGACACCATGGGACCAAAGTCACCAATAATTATTTTTGACTGGCTAGTCACAATGGTTATCTGTCCATTTCCCCCTCACACCATACCAGATTGGTACATTATTTAAAAGAAAAAATGTTACTCTGTTTACTCCTATCTCTGTGCTCAATGTCAGACATGTACATTTGTTTAAAACTTTATCCACAGTATTTCACTCCCTCCCTTCCTCTTACCCCATTCTTCTGCTTGCTCCCTCTGCCCAAGTCCCCACACCAGATGTAAACATTTTGCTTACTCCTACACACAATTATGTTCATTAAAAGCATTTTTCTACCTAAATCCATCCCTCACCCCATTTCACAAAAGTGCAATTTATTAAGACGTTGATGTATTCACAGTGCAGTGGCATTTTCAGGCGGCAGTTATGCAATCCACAGCAGCAGGCAGAGCGGTTCTTTCTTCGACAGAAGGATGTGCAAATCATATCAGGAGTGAAGTTCAGGAACAGTGTGGCAGCAGCATGAGTTTTCTTGTCAGTTCAGGCAGGCAGGCAATTCAGCATTATCAGTATTGCAGTGCAGTGTGGCAGCAACATGGAATTTTACCAATGCAGGCAGGTAGCCACTAGTAGTCATTGTCAATCTCTTTCCCTTGGTGTCTCTACAGCTGCATTCCCTGTTTTCTTGTGTCCTCATCAAAAGTCACTAACAGCCAGTTCTGGAAGGAGCATATTAGCCCTTCCTCCCTAGCAGCACAATTAAACAATAAAGGCAGAATGGGAGGGAGTCAACATCTCAAGTAAATAGTTAATGAGAGTAAAAAAGTGATTGGCTGCACAATTGGTTACTGCAACTACTTAGACACTGGTACCATGATGCCTAAACACCAATCACATGCCAGCACAGGCACTGAGCCATCACGTGAACCCACACCCATAGCCACATGCATTCATGGAGGGACAAGGCAACCGATGGATCAGCATTAGACAAACAAATACCTCTAAAATGTAGGGAAAGCTACAAGTAAAGCATAAAATATGGTGTGCTTTTTGAATTTTGCAGGAGGGCCAGAATTACATACTCTGGGAAAAACATTGTGGCTGTGATTTTTCAGTGGTCTGCTTATAACTCCACTACCCTTAGAGGTGTAGAACTGACATTTGTCATTCTTATCCAGTGTTGATAGTTTCTGAACTTTTAAAATCTGAAGAGATTCAGATGAGTCATTTTAAAGTTACAGGAAACTAAGTCATATTACTTATTAGCAACACATCATGAACATTTTCTAGAGTTTTCAGACATTCATGAAAGGGGAATAGGCACTGATGCCACAGTTCAGCTGGTGGAACTATAATATTGCAAAGCACTAATCACCATCTCATCCAATTTTATCTCCAACCATCCCCACTGCTATACTTCTAGCTTTGCTGAGATGTTTGTAGTCCTATAGCCCATCTCTGTTTGATTACTTTACCCCATTTCCTCAGTTACAGTAGAGTAAGATGGTCTCTGGGCACTGTTGTCCTCCTGATATCCTCCTTTTTCTCCAAAGTGACACCTCCTTAAAGGGAGCACCACCACTGCTGGCCCCATAGTGCACAGGGCTGAGGCATCAAGCTTCACCTGCAACCACACCAGCAACCTGGGTCAGGAGTGACCTCAGGGCATTGGAGGTCATCTGGAGAGAGAAGGATCAAGCGTCTAGAGGACAACTCTCTTTTTCTGGGGGGACACTGACTCTGGCATTTGTCTGACCACTAGCAGTGGCTAGGGGTAAAGGCAGCTGGAACCACAATGTAGGGAATGGAGGAGTGGCATCCATCTATGTCCTATGAATGGGAGCGTGTGGGCATGTATGAACAGCACGGCACATCCTCTGATGGGAAGAAAAGAGTTGAAAATTGTTGGCAATGGGCAGGATGACACTGACCCTCATAGGCTCTGCACCCAGGCTAACGGGCCTTCTCCTTGAAACTGGATCCATTCCGTCGGCTGGCAGGAGTCTCTGATCCCCACCACTGGGAGGTAAATTGAGGGGGAAGACTGGGATTGAGGTAAGTCCCTGGGATGCCGAGGTGAAAGGGCTGGGGGGGCAGTCAAAGGAGCTTTCCGTTCTGGCAGGAGGAAAAAAGAAAGTAAAAAATAAGGAAAGCCACCAACTCACTTTCCTGGCAAACTCATCCATTCAAAATAGCCTAAATCCTTCTTACTGGAGTTGCAGTAATCCCCCCAACCACTAGGTCTCTGTAAGTTCCACTAAGTTTAGGGTATTCAAGTGCATAAGGCTCTCTGTCTTGCCAGTATTGCAGGATGTGATTCTTACAGAGGCCTGCATTTACATGAACATTGTTTCTCCCTATGCTTCCTTGCCTGCCAGAAGGTCTTTCTTACTGGTGCTACTCAGTTCTGCTGTTCTTTCCTTGGTGATCCCCTGCAGCAGACACCTTTCTTTGGTAAACCTCTGTACTTATCCTAACCTCTAGATTAAAATACTCCTTGAATGCTTTGCCCATTCTTCTAGCATGTACCCATACTTCCTGGCACAGGTGCAGCTCATCTTGGGTGTGAATGCATCCACTGCCCAAGAATGATCTCCAGTTGGCCAGAAAAAGAAGATATTCATGCAACAGACCCCTAGCAAGAGATATCCTTCCTAATGGTCCACTGTCATTCCTCAAGATCTGTCAGGACCATGGGGATATCATAAAAGGTTATCATGGGCAACCTTCCTTTTAGGAGTATCCCTAGTTTTATGAATGACCTCCTCATGTGCGCAAAACATGCACTTCTAGTTTTATTGATGCCAGTTTGGACAATAATAGTTGGCCCTTCCCTTCAATGGAATTGTCTGACTCTGGATAACACCTACTCAATCTGTAATGCAGGCAGGCAGGCAGACAAGTCATTTAATCTGCCCTGCCACCATGGTTGTGGGATGCTGTTCCAACTACTCTACTGCTCTTACTATGAAGGGCACAAAGAATACAATCTTCTTGCCACTCCATCCAGCCTTTTCCTTCCTCCTCCCCCCTGGTGAGTTAGGCACATGGCTGGGCAATATTCATGCACAAGGCTTCCACAAAATTTCCATGAAATGTAATAATTTTTGCAAAACCCCATGAAATTCTACTTTAAGTACTTCTGTTATATGCAATTTTTGGCAACTTATAGATTGCTTATCCTTTCATCAAGTGACTTGAAAGTTCATACACTGGGTATACGCACCAGCCAAATGTGGAGGCATTGTGTTATATAGTTTTAAAGTTACATGGTCTTAATATCACACTGTTCAATTACAAAATGTTATAAAATATTCTAAACATGTGGCTGTTTTTAATTCAGTTGTCCTTAGTACTAGTGAACTGAGTATTGACATTTTATTTTATTTATTTATTTATATAAAAGTTGCATAAGATACAGGATAAGTTCTATGAAAACAAGTCTTGTTTACAGAATGTCCCAAGTCTTTATGTAAACAATAACAATGTAAACTGATAATACACAAAATCAGTTAACACAAGTCGCAAATAGATTGTTCCAGAAACAATAATCTTTTTAAGTCATGTTTAAAAATACCAAGAGTAGGTGAAATTCTAAGCTGAGGAGGGAGGGTATTCCATAAAAATGGAGCAGCATATGTGATTGAAACTTGGATAAGGAATAACCAGAATGAGGCACATCTCGAAGGCTGTATATATTTGTGGGAACTATAAGCCTTTCAGATAAATAAGTAGGGATCTGGTTGTGCACAGTTTTGTAAATAAGGGATAGCCAATGGAAAGTGAGCTGTAGGAGGGGTCCAGTCAGTGTAATTGATGCAGTAGGACACAATGGTGCTCATCCCATTCACATTTTAAAATTAATCATAGTACTGCAATTGATAATAATCAGAGTGCTTAAGTGAAGAAGTTGTGAAACAGAGGCATGGTGATAGTGTTGCTGTAAACTAAAATCTGGAGAATGGCTTACGCAATAATGTGTTTATGGACCGAGCTTGACAGACAATGTCTGGCACATTTTAGGTGATCCAGACATTGATGGACTTTTAGAGCAGTTTTGTCAATATGGGTTTTAAAGGTCAAGGAAAAATAAAAAATGAGGCCAAGACATTTTAATTCACTTGCAGGCTTCAGTGGTTGGTTATTCAGACTGATTGAAAAGGAACAATTTGGCAACAGCATAGATTGAGTCATTTTACTGTTTAAGAGTAGTCAGTTATTGGAAAGCCACATCACAATTTTGTCTAAGTCACCCTGAAGAGTCAAGGAATGAAGAGATGTTTTTGTTTGAGCATAAAAAGGACCAGACGTCAGTGTAAAGTCTGACTGAGCAATGGTCTACAACACAGGGAAGGATATTTACAAAAGATTAAATTGAATAGGACCAAGCATAGACCCTAGAAGGACCCCAGTGAAGACTGAAAGAGAAGAAGACAGCCACTCCAGGAAACCAATTGACTTTCCCCATTTAAATAAGATGAGACCCAAATAGTAACATTTGTGGGGAAGCAGAAACAAGTTAGAGCAAGTTAGCAGCAATGAATGTTTGATTACATCAAAGGCTTTAGATAAATGTTTCCATGCTAAAGGAAAAGTTTGGGTGATAAGAGATAAGTTGAAAATGTAGTTAGAAGAGGAACCAGAATGTCACCACTGCATTTGAGTAAAAACATTGTCTAAGTTTCTAATTCTGCTGGCAGAGTCCTCTCTCAGGGAAGATAGCAATTTAAGTACTCTAGCAGACATGATCACCCTTGTTGTAGGTCAAAGAGCCTTTCAATTGTTATGGTATTTGGGTTAGTGGTCCAGAAGTTACAGGGTTAAAAATGACACAATTACTTTATTTGCAGAATGTTGTTGAAAAAGTAAAATATTTGATGGCTCATAACTCATTAGCACTAGAGACCTGAAATTTGGTATGCATACTCTTAGGTATGGCACATGATATTAATGAACTAGGGTTTACTTCCATAGTTCTTACTTCTTTTAGTCCTATCCAACTATGGTAGTCATCACATTAGCTAGACAAATGCTGTTTTCAAATTTTAGAGCATTTGCTATGGTTATGGTGGGGCACCTTGGACATATCGGAAGGGAACAGGATAGAAGAGCAGCACATAATAGGAATGCAGAATCAACAGTGTGTACGGGTGAGGTGAGGCAAGGCAAGCAGATCAGCTGCCAAAAGGGCAACAGTACTGTTAGGCAGATTGACAGTACATGAGCAAAAAGGGCAGCTGCACCACTACAGTGAAGCCCCAAGCAGCTCAACAAAAACAGTTGACCAGAACACTGAGCTGGCCAGGAAGCGGGCATCAGGAGTGAGCAATATAGAAGGGAGCTGCCGAAAGACAGATGCCCACCAGGGCACACTCACAAACAGCCCCAGCAAAGCACAACAGCAGGAGCATGACAACCCCCCAACAGCACTCACCATATGCACGGCAGCAGCACAGCAGGCGAAAGTCTCAGGGTCTGGGGTGGGGGCTGACCTACACAGGAAATAGGGTGCTGGGAAGAAGGGCAGACACAGGGTGACACAGGGCATGTGCTGACACCACCCATAAAGGGCGCTATGCACTACTGTCCAACACCTGTCACCCTGATGGGAGGAAAGGGCGGAGACAGTGTAGTACCTCCAGAGCTAAAAGGGCAAGCCTCTAGCCATGCACCATGGCAATGTCTACTGGAGAGACAAGGCTGGACCAGACAAAGTGTACTGGCGGTGTGCTGAGGCCCACAAGTACAACTGCCTCGCCCACCTACACACTATAGAGGACATCACGGTTGCAACCATAAGGGAGCACAATCATGCACCGGATGCCATGGAAGTCAGCGAGTGCTGGGTGTTGGGGATGCTGCATGATGGTGCCTGGAGGTTGATGGACAGTGCAACGCAAATGGTCATCGCAAGCATGTTCGGGATACCAGGGGCCATGGTGGGACTTCTGCCAGGTGTATGGCTGTTGCAACGCATGGTACAACGCATGCGGCATGTGGCACTGGGGTGACCCATGACCCCAGGGACCATCACCGACCACATCATACCACGGGAGTTCACTGTGACGGGTACTGGGGCATGCTTCCTCCTCCACAAAAGTGGGTGGGAGTGGGACAGGCTCCTCATCCATGCCACAGGCCATGGACTGCAACATCCGGCAGACTGCACCAGATGGTTCGTGGATGGTAAGTTCAGGGCATGCCCCAGCCTTTCCGACCAGCTCTTCCCATCCATGCAGTCCAGTCTGGTGCAGTTCTGCCAGCCGTATTCGCCCTCACCTGCACCCAGAGGGTGCAAACCTACATCATGCTGCTGGGGCAGCTAAAGACCCACTGTCCAGCACTTGCACCAACCACGATCCTGCTGGACTATGACTGTGCCAGCTGATGTTCCGTCACCACTGTGTTCACTGACACCAAGGTCGATGGCTGCTTCTTGCACTACTCACAGGCCATCTGGTGCAAGGTGCTGCAGTGCCCAGAGGTCCTGCAGCAGTACACCATGGACTCAGACTTCGCACTCCACATAAGGATGCTGCTGGCACCGGCCTTTGTCCTGCTGGAGGATGTTCCAGCTATATGAGGAGATGTAGGGTGGGACTACATAGCAAAGCAGAAGGAAGTGCTCCAGCCACTCATCGACAACTTCGAGGACACTTGGATCAGTCACCCCTGTAGACAGCAGGGCTGTCGGCATGCTACCTTCCCCATCACCCAGTGGAACTGCCATGGGGCCACCATCCAGGGACTCACAAGAACCAACAACATTGTGGAGGGGTGGGAGAGGGCATTCAATACCCGGATCGGATCGTGCCACCCCAGCATCTGGCAGCTGCTGGATTGCCTCTGTGAGGAGGAACGCATTTGCTGTGGTGTGCTCTGAGCAGCTCGTCTCAGTGGCAGAGGTTGTTCAACTCCGGCCCTGCTACCATGATCTGAACACCCGCATTACAGAGTTGGTGATGGAGTATGGCACATGGAGTCACTGCAACTATCTCTGTGGTCTGGCACACAACTTCACATTTCATGTGTGAGTCAGCGCATGATGCCACCAGGCATCACCTCCTGGCTTAGCCGTTGACCTGTGCACAGTCCCCCTGCAGCCAGCCACTTGTTGCCATATGGCCCTTGCACTGCAGGCATCTCATAGACCCAGAATGGGAGTGGTGCCACCTGATATGGGCACCCACTCCTTATCCGCATCCTGCGGAGTCACTCATTTGGCCCACATGCCTGTTCTCCACCACTTCCACCATGGTGTGCGGCTCTGTACGTGTCCTGATGGTTGCACCACCTGCTGCTGGCCTTCTGCCCGGTATACCCCTGTAGTGTGCACGGCTTGTCCTGTGCAGCTGTGCCCCTCCCCTCCCCATGCCGTACACTGCCCCCTTGGGCTGGCTGCCTGCTCCTGTCACCCTTGTTCCTGGGCCTTTGACACTGCACCACAATCTGCTCACCCTGTGCCCATCACCCGGCCAATGTCACCCTTGTCCATGGGCCCTTGGCCCACTCATGTTTCTACTTGTGCCCATTTGGTTTCACCCTCCTGAATGCATGCTCACCACCAGTCACCATTCCTGGCTCCTCGCCCTTCCTGTACTGTGCCTCCGGTACACACCCATTGGGAACTCGTGCAAAAGATGTCGCCCTTATCACACAAATCCAGATAAAAGTAGTCAGGTGCAGAAGGCACCCTGGGATCAGACAGGTCCTAGGGAGATGCCAGATGTGTTTGGTCCCTGTCCCTAGGGTTCCCACCTGACTAAGTGGGCAAGCAGCCAGAAGGGCTGCATCACTCACCAGTCCCCTGAGGGCGGTACTTTGCAATGCCAGATCATCAGAAACAAGACTGCAATTATAGCAGACTAGATTTCTTCGGTTAGTATGGTTTACTTTACTGAGACCTGGGTGGGAAACAATGCTAGCCCAAATTTGGAGGCCGCCGTCCACCCTGGGTACTCTGTAATGCACTGCCCCAGAGTGGAGTGCAGGGGCTGGGGAATGGCTATCTGTTTCAGATCCAACCTAGACTTCATTGTTCACCCAGTGAGAACATTGGGTTTCTTCAAAAGTGTGACTATAAGTGGGGGTCCAGATGCAGGCTGCAGGATTCTCCTGATTCACCACCCCCCCGGGGGCGGCAGGAGAGTTCCTGCAGGAGATAGATGACTTCATCATCGGTGAATCATTGGAGGCCCCCAGATTTTTAGTTCTGGGGGACTTCAATGTCTGGGACAATGACAAATCTTCTAGACTAGGTTTTAACCTCCTCTATACTATGTCATCCCTGAGCATCTCACAAGAGGTTTCTTCCATGACCCACCAGAGCAGCCACTTGGTGGACCTGGTGTTCTCACTGGGGCTTAACATCCTCAAGACTGATTGGGTCTCTTGGTCTGATAATTGCATAGTGGAGTTCTAGTTCGGGTCCACTCCCCCAAAAGCCCTCCCCCTACAGAGATGGTCACCTACCACCCTTTGAGGGGACTGACCCCGGAGGGATTCTTGGTGGTAGTTGATCTATCTAGTGTGTATGCATGTCCGGGGGACCAAGCGTGGGTGGTTGCCACCTATAATAAGGTGATGTCTGATGCACTTGACACCATTGCACCAGTCTGTGTATGATCCAAATTTTCTTACTTGAGATTCCCATGGTTTGACAGGAAGCTCAAGGCAATGAAGATTATGAGTCGGAAGTTAGAGCTCTACTGGCGGAAGACCAGGCTGGAGGTGGACAAACTGGCCCTGCATACTCATTACGGTGAGTACCGGGGGCAAGCAACCGTAAGAAGGCAGAGTTCCTGTCCAGGGAGACTGCTGCAGGGAAGAATCAACCAACTGTGCTCTTTCAGACTGTAGACAGGCTACTACACCCAGTCTGTCTGCAGCCAAAAAAAGCTTTTTCTGATGCTTTATGCAAGGAGTTTGCTCGATTCTTCTCTGACAGGCTGCCCACCATCTGACAGAGAATTCTGCCAGTGAGCCAGAATATGGCCGACAATGATTGCCTTGGATGTCGGGGGGGGGGGGGGGCACTTCACCTCTTTTGGGTGAGTTTAAACTGGTGGAGGTGACTGAGGTCATTGAGGTCACTTCCAAGCTGAAGCACACATATTGCAAACTGGACCTGGTGCTGACATGGTTCTTAATTGGATGTGTCGACTCTGTTGCCCGGTATTCACCATGATTGTCCAGTGCTCTTTGTCAGAGGGAGTTTTCCCGGATGCCTTGAAGGAGGTGCTGGTGAGACCCCTTCTGAAGAAACCATCTTTGGACCCTGACATCAAGGCGATTTACCAACCTATCTCCAACCTTCCTTTTCTAGGAAAGGTTGTTGAGAAGATAGTGGCACAACAGCCTGAGGAACACCTTGTGACCTTCGATCTATGAGCAGCTCCAGTCTGGGTTTTGTGCGAGGCACAACACAGAAACTGCATCAGTTTGGGTGCTCAACTAATCTCGTGAGGTGAGAGAGTGAGGGAGGAGCTGCCTCATTCTCCCGATCTCTCTCAGCCTTTGACACGGTGGGTTATTGTGTGTTGCTTGACCACCCGTGAGAGTACTGTGGACTCACTGGCACTATCATCTGCTGGTTCGAATATTACCTTGCAAACAGGAGGCAATGGGTGGTGATGGGGAATTTCTCCTCCCCCCTAGCCTCCTGTCTTGAGGGGTTTCTCAAGGTTCCATCCAGTCACCAATGTTGTTTGCCATGTATATGTTGCCCCTAGGTGAGCTCATTAAGAAGTACAGCTTGGGTTTTCATTTCTATGCAGGTGATACCCAGCTGTATCTTTCCTTTGCCCCTTGGACATCCAATGCAGTGGAAGTGCTAAATAACTGCCTTGCCAAGATCAATGACTGGATGGCCTCCAGCTGAACCCCGATAAGATGGAGGTGCTGGTGGTGGAGTTGAACAGAGAGCATGATATGATGGCTGCTGGTGTGGCGACAGGATTACTCCTGGGGCCTACACCATTGAAGGCCTCCTTTAGGGTGCACAATATTGGCATTACTCTTGACGGCGGATTGAAATTTGAATCCCAGGTGTTATCATTGTCCATACCAGGTTCTATCATCTGAGGAATATCGCCAGAATCAAACCCTAGTTCCACCCATGGATCGCCCCACCTTAGTACATGCCTTTGTGACATCAAGGCTGGATTACTGTAATGCACTCTACTTTGGGGTCTCTGGAGGTACGTTGTACCAGCTACAGCTGGTGCAGAATGCAGCTGCTCATCTATTGACTGGGCAACCTAAATACAGCCATATCACCCTGGTACTGCATGGACTGCACTGGTTGCCAGTTTGGTGGAGGGTCCTCTTTATGGTGGGCTTGCTCACCTTTAAGGCCTTACATGGACTTAGTCCCAGCTACTTGACTGACCTTTTAACACCTACTGCTTCAGTTTGCTCCCTCCATTCCTCCTCTAGGGGCCTCCTTGTGATTCCCAGGATGAGGGTAAAACTGCCGGTGACAGGGCTTTCAGTGTCACCAGTCCCATCCTGTGGAATTCGCTCCCTACCAGCTGTAAGGAAGGCTCCTTCAGTTGAAGTATTCCAAGCCCACCTCAAGATCTATTTATTCAATTAGGCATTCCCAGTCACACTCTTTTAATGACAGTCTTAATATAGAGTGTCTGCCTTGCGGACAACTGTTTTTGTCTTGTTATAAGCCTGCCATTTTATTATTTTCTATTTCAGTTATTTATTGCTGTGCATGTTTTGTAATCACTTATTTTCTTTTACATTCCGTATTTTCACTTGTACGATGCCCGGAGCCTCTGGTATTGGGTGCCACAAAAATATAATTTGCCTTGCCTTGTATAATGAATTTTAGTACATGTTTCAAATGTGTAAATTGCATTCATTTTGTGTAAGAAAATATTACATTATAATAACTGTTGACCTCCTATATAGAGGATTGTGTTATGAGAAGTCATACATAACAAGGATATTCTTGTATTGAGAGGGTTCCTTGGTAACAGATGACCTCAAGAGCGCGGCTCGAGAGGTACTCTGTTACCAAGGGAATGTCGAGATACAAGTATTTCCTTGTTTGTGCATGACTGCTCATACACAATCTTTTATAGTGTATGGGCAGTCACAGAATAGAAAATCACACAAAACCAGTAGTAGAAGACAACAGAGAATAGAAATTTTAAAATTTTCTAATTTTTAACTGACACAGTGTGCTACAGACGTTCCTGCAAGTTCAAGTTAAGAAAAAAAAGCAACTTCCAGCTTAACTCGATTGAGGAAAGCAACTATGTGGCAGCATTCCAAGTTATTATGCTGCAGCAGTGACATAGCTAGTGCAGCATGACAGCTGTGATGACATAGCCACTTAAGCAATAAGGCATAACAGGGTGTGTGTTATTGTGTAATAATGTCACTCCTGGAGTGGATTGAAGCACGAGGTGAAGCCGAGTGCTTTCTCCACAGCAGGAGTGATGTTATTACACAATAACACACATCCCTGGAGTGCTTTATTGTTATTATACAATGGCTTATTTGTTAATTTAAAAAAAAAAGAAGAAAAAATGCTTTTTTTATCCATTTTTTCTATGATTTCTGTGGGTGTAGGTATATGTTTTAAGAAAAAAGTCCAGAATTTATCTTCCAACACATAATGGCGCTGCTGCCACATCGATCTTGCCTACTGAGTCCTAAATGACTTTAATTGTTCGTATATTGTTCTGTGACATCAGTCTCCCCTCTGCCCTTTCTGATCATTTGCATAAAGTTACAACAGACAGTGGGCGAAGGGAACAGTGTTTTGAGTTTTTTTTTCTTTTTGCCATTTTAAATTTATTGTGTTTCTTCTATAGCTGTCAAGCGTTTCAGGAACCGTGCAGTGTTAATTTGTACTGTGCTTACGCTCACACCAACTCGTCAATGAGTGGAAGAAGTAAAAGCCGTTACTGATGGAGTTTTTTTAGTTGGAATATGTGTTTTTTCAGGGAATGGATGGCAGAGTGTGAGTGTTCTGAAATGTGCCTTCTCAACAATGGAGACGCACGGAGCGGCAGCTGGAAGTACAAACTTCTGTTGTACAAAGCCACAGGCAGGTGTCTACTCTTCCTAAACAGAACGCAAGTTCTTCCAAAAAGAAACAGTTACTTTTTGGAAGAACTTGCAGTCTGTTTAGGAAGAGTTTCTGTTTTTATTAAGTTGGATCATGAAAAGAAAGTGGCATTTGGTGACGGGATGGTGATTTCACTGTGAACTGTTTAGTAGGAGGCTGGATGCTTGTACACACAGAGGCGAGCTGTGAGGGCTTTGGGATAGTGACAGAGGGAGAGATCCTTTTCTGCAGCGCAGTTACCTTTGTTCCTGACCTAGATACAGTGATGTTATAGTGTAATAGCATCACTGTGTCTGGGGCTCTTTAATCAATCAGCATGCTAGATTATTTCTTGCCATTGTATAATGCAGAATAACAACTCCATTCTAGTTATGGATTTCTATCCATAACAACATTCTACAATACACTATAATGACTTGATATCCAGTTCTGATAAAATGTCAAAATAACCCACTGAATTCTGTAATAACTCAATAGTGGGTTATTATGGTGTGTTCTTCCTCACACTCTCACTTCACTGACTTGCAAAGAAAGCACACTGTATTTGTATGACTATGGTGCCTGCTCAGAGACCTGTCTGTTCACATAAAACAGCTTACAGTTTTTGCCTCTGTCAAAACCTTGCACCGGTTATCATAAAAAAATAATTCCTGTGCAAAGTTTGTCTTATGAGGATTTTTCACATACCCTCAGTGTGTGATAATCTCATAAATCCATAGATCTTCTCCCTTGGATCCTCATAACACACATCTGCACAGCCATTTTTCTCTATGTAATAGTTCTTTTTAATTGACCAAAACTAAAACTGAAATTGATACTGAGCTCGGTATGGTCATTCAAACCTGTCAATATTGTGAATTTCTGTTAAATGGTTTAAAAAGTAGATAGAAATTACTGGAAATTAATTTTTTGTGAAATTGTATGAAATTTTCACAAAACATTCATGAAATTTTACCATGATACAGTAAATAGACTAAGTTGAGGTAGGTTAACGGAAGGACAGAGGCACAGCTAGAACACACAAGTGGCTGTAATCAATATACTATGAAGCCTGCTAAGGGCAGTGGGTTATTCATCAGCAGCCACTTCAAATTGGTTCTTCCTCTGAAGAAGCATGCTGCCAGTGTAGATTGGCAACTGGTTATGCTGTAGAGAAGTGAGCAACTGGATGAGGGAGTATTGGTGGGTAGGAGGAAAGGTCCAGGTCACTGGCAGAGATACACTTTAAACATTGCCAGGGCTGAGTAATGTACATCATCCTGACAGGAAGAGTGGGGATGCATATGTTTCCATTGTGGGGTGACTGATGCTGTCAGGAAGTACGCTATCAGGCTGGAGTGGCAGTCAATGGCACCATGAGAATACAGTCAGGGGTACATGTCATGCAGGATGATGGGGGGGATGATCCTAGAGACATGGGTACTAGATTGGGGGAAATAGTTGTCAGGAACAGATAGGGTAGCAAGGTCTGTTTTGGTGATATTTTTCTTGTATAACTGTGTTAATGTACACAGTAGTATTTTCAATAATTCTTGCCATTTTATTGTTGATTGTTGTGGTGCAGCAGTGCATAATTTTAGTTTGTTTAAAATATGTGGTTGTATTACTCAAGTTTTCAATTTGCTCCGCATTACTTAGTGTGTGTGTGTGAGTATGTGTGTGATTCTTGTCATCAAATCAGACACCTTTTGTTGTGCCACATAATTTCAGCAATATGAACCTGCTATTCACTGCAGCTGTGTAATTTTTGTACTTCTTTGTGGTATCTTTACTGGTACTAGTTCTAGTGACTGTTACTGCAGCAGTGCAGTACACTGACCCCCACCCCACGGCCGCCTCAACCAACAAAGGTATTCTTTTCCAGATTTGAATTTGTGATGATGAGCACTGATTAGGTGTTGTGTCTTTGCATCTGCATCTCTTCAATGCGCAGCGCACTCTTAATCTGTCTGTGCATTTGCATCTCTTTAGGGTCCAATCTCCATCTCTAACTTAAGTCACAGTTGTTTCTTTGGCTTCCCTTAAGAGTACTGGACAGGTGTGGTGCATAATTCTGCATGAACATTGTACTCATTAATATCGTTTAAGTCAGGACCATCATCAGGTCACTTCGTGATGCAAATCACGTTCTTCATCATCACGGTTACAAATGCAGAGTCACAAATCATGATTTACGATCAAGTCATGAATCACAAGATTCATTTTTTTACTAGTTACTTGGATGTATTGTAAGCCTGTTTTGTAGTACTCTCCATGCTTCACCACCCACCATTGTACTCATTAATGAGTGTTTTTAAGTCAGGAGTTTTGTGCCACACCTCATTGGGGCCTGGGGAAGTACAGCCATAGGCATTTGCATTTCTTCATCATCATGGTCACAAATGCAGTCACAAATCATGATTTATAATTACATCACGAATCACATATTAATTTTTTTACTAGTTACTTGGATGTATTGTAAGCCTGTTTTGTAGTACCTCTCCAGGCTTCACCATCCCAACATTGTACTCATTAATAAGTGTTTTTAAGTCAGGGAGTTGGACAGTGTCTGCAGTACATACACAGACTGGAAAAAAGACTGACTGCACACATGCAGTTTAGCACAGTATACTTGTACTGCTCTGAATAGAAAGTGTAATGCATACGGAAGACAACAAAAGGGCATAATTACATACAAGGGTCGGGGATGGTGGAGGAATACATTTTATAACACAGCAAGGAAGGTGGGGGGAACATTGTGTGAGGAAAAAAATAATGCAGAATCCATGGTGATCCAGCAGCAGTTCCAACATGGTCATAATTTGCAACTGATGTCCCTCTATGTGATCCAACTGCTGCTCGACAGCACTCACCCTCTCATTGTTCTCCTCGACAGCACTCCAGAGAACTGCCAGGTCAGTCTGCTTTACACGCACACTCTGGGGTCCACACGTTCTACAGGCTGACCTGCTGGTGGTGGTCTTGTTGGTTTGGGTGCTGGTGGAGCAGCAGGTGCTGCTCTTGCCCTCCTCTTCTTAATTTTACTGCCATGCACAGCTGCACCCTCTGCCACAGAAGGGCCAGCAGGTGCAAGCATGGCCTGTTCTGTGGGAGCCTGCCACTCCAACTGGTGTTGATTAAGCATATGGGTGCGCTGGCCCCTAGTCCCCAGGTGAGTCCCCCGGGGGCCACAGCACACCTCCACCTCAAATAGGTGGCACTTGACCACACTGCTGTCCCTCCTGACACAGTCAATAAACTGCCAAACAACAGAGGTGTGGGGAGGACCAGGCACAGGCAGGGGAGGGCCTGATGAACTGGCAGCCAGCTGGTCATGGGCCGAACAGGGATGGGATCCATACCTGGGCCTGGGGCAACAGGCACATCCTGCTCCAGAGGACCTGGTGCTGGACTTGGTGGTGGTGGTGGTGGTTCAACTGCCTCAGAGTCAGGAGGCAGTGTTGGTCTTACTTCGGGGCACTCCAGGGAATAGGCGCCCATGCCCCATGTATCTTGCCTGATCTGACGCTTACCACTACCACGCTCTCCCAGAGCTGCTCCTACCCCAGACATTCCCTCACCCTGATCCATTTCTCCTACTGAACTCCCTCAGTCTGAGCAATTACTACTCACACTGTCACACAACACGCACACAGTCACACAGGCACAGACAAACAACTAACTACTTTCCTGACACCATACCAGTTCTAGGGGATAGGGACGAGCAGCATCTGACCATTAGGCAGGCCAATGGTTGGCAAAGGGTCTTCTGTAAGGGGGGACTTATATTTTTGCCAGCTAATAGGCTTTCTGGGGCAAGGCACACATGTACACCTGAAATGGGCTGCACTTGCACCAGTGGGGAGTAAGGGTACTAATCAGATGATGGAAACAGAACTCAAGGGGGGATTTAAACTGAAATAATGGAAGGGACTGGTGCAGAAAATAACAAAATGCAGGTGACAGATACAGCAGAACACAAAGGGAAAGAGCAGCGAAGGGGAGATCATGGAGAGGAGAGTGTTGGAGGAGAATGTGGAAGTATAGAGGGGTAACTATTCTCATTTGCATGCAGGTCAATATGAGAAGTACCCAGAAAAATTGTCAAGCTAGAGAGCCTGGTGCACTTCAAAGGCCAAGACTCAGTGGCAGTCATTGACACCTGGTGGTTTGGGGAGGAAATGACTAGGACAAAAGGACTTATTGATACTGACTATTCCTGAAGGATAGGTCTGACAGGAACAGGATGGCTGTCATTGTAAAACAGTTACTTGTACAAAGGATGTGGAGGACATCAGGGGGACAGTAGTACAGTATCTCTGGGTTGAGCCTGGGACAAAAGGCAGCGGAGTCTTCCTGGGTGTGCTACAGGTCCCTAAACAGCTCAGGTGATCATAGTACCCAACAGGTCAGAGATCTTTACACAATACAGGAGGATGAAGTATTACAAGCAGTGGGTGGCTGCAGTCAATAGGGCAGGCAGAACACAGAAAAATTAAATTTGGCAGCAGATAAGGATCATTTGAGAGGGTGACCAGCAGAGTAGGGGATGTAATCCATCCACATTAAGAGGCTCTGGTCTGGCCCATCCTAAAGTAATTCATTTAGTGCTTCTCTTCAATATATAAGGGAGTCTAAAGAAGTTGAGATACCACCAAAATGATCAAGGGTGTCACAGACAAAAGCTATAGGAAAGGCTAAGACCTTTAACATGGTTAAAGACAGAGAGAGAGGCAATGGAGCAGGAGCCACCAAAATACTGAGCAACAGAAAGAACACATAGTGCACTCAAATAAAACATGGGAGATAGAAAACTACTGAAAACTTGAATAAGTATATTAAAGCAAACAGTTGAGAGAACAGCACTGGCATTCCCATCCTTCACTTCTCAGTTGTGATGCTTTGTTGTTGGGGGCACCAGGGTTCCAGTTGCTGTCATTTTACATGATTTGAATGTATCAGTGGGGTGTTCTTTCTATAACATGTTCAACCCTGAAAAAGGACGCTGAGAATGGACATGGTCCCAGTCTTCCACTTACTCAAGGGTATCAACAAGATTAGACATGTAGAGATGTTTGATCTCATGTCATAAAGCTAAAACTCATAAATTCTGGGGTAAAGTTAAAAGGTACTTTTTGACCCAGAGGGTGGGGAACTTGTGGAAGAGCCGATCAGCAGATACAGTGGATATTAAGACAATATGGGGCCTTCAAGGTACTGTAAGCCTAGACAAAGTTTTATTTTCTAAGGAAATCAACAGGTACTCTGCAAAATACAGTGGGTAGGTAGTCTCAGTAAATTAGTGCACATTTGATAAGAATACTTTTTCCATCCCTGATTATGAAGAGGTGGGGTGGGGAGTGAGCATAGGGCTGTATATATATGACAGAGTTAAACGGTATTTCAGAAATTCCCTTAATTCCATGAATTCCATGGAATTCCATTAGAAGCGGAATTCGAAATTCCAAAAGTGCAATGCTTTTGTAAACTGCAGATTGTTAATCTGAAGTTTCTCTAAACTGTGCAATAGTAATCCACAATTTACATAAACAGTGGATTCATGTTCCACACACCACGGAATAATATTCTTCATATTACTTATGCCATGGAATATTATTCCATGGTTTACATAGATAAAGAATGCATGTCAGAATGTTGCAAAATTAAAAAAAGTTCTGAAAAGCATTTCAGAAGTGGAATTGCTATTCCACACAAATTCCACCAGCAGAGTTCTGCATTGTGCATATCTCAAGACTGACATTATGGGGCTACTGTTCCTTCTGACCCTGAATTATTGTTACTGTTTTCCTATAGACGGTTTAATCTAGAGGAATTTCCTGCTATTATAGTTCAGCTGTGAGTCAAAATTGACTGTAGTTTAGTAGTTCTTTTTACGACTGCATAGCAATGGCTAAAATATTGCTAGCAAGTTGAAAGGGAGCAGGGCAGAATAGAACAGGAATTGACATTTCTTACCTTCTACTTCCACAGTCAAGTTTCATCACCTTATTGGGGTGTGCCGTTGCAGTGAACCCCTACAGCGATGGTACTGTCAGTGCCGCAACCACAGTCAAGTCATTCCTTTGATTAGGATTTTGCAGGACAGGCTGTCTTTCTGCCCCAGGAGTTTGCCCTTTTTCTGCCATACACCTGACCCAGAGATATATTAATATTTGAGGGGTGAGGGGTAAAGCCCCAAAAACAGCTGGGATTGTTGCTGAAATCACAGTCTGTCAGCACAATTGCCGGGTGAGTGATATGGTTGCTGTCAGCAGTTTGCTGTCGCTGTAAAGTCGGTCAATGTTTCTGATGTTGAACTGACTTGGTGGAACCCCTTATTGATATGCATGGGATCTCTCCTCTTCTGTGCACACTAGTGCAAACTTTTGTTACACCAGATGAATTGACTACTGCAACATGCTCTGTTATGACCTCCCAGCTTCTCACCTTCAGTTACTGCAGAATTCAGCAGCCAGGCTGTAAACTGGTATTTCAGATTCAACCATATTATTCCTGCTTTGTGGAGTTGCACTGGCTGCTGATTAGATGGCGTTCTGAATTTAAAATTCTGTTGATAGTGTATAAGGCCATAAATGGACTAGACCTCCTCTACACTCATGAATTACTGGAAACTTTGCCAGGAGTTCTCCACTGGGATACCCAGGGGCTTTTGTTTGTTCCAGCAGCAAGATTAAAATCCCCTGTGGACCAAGCATTTTATGTAGCTGCACCAAAACTCTGGAATATTGTCAGAAAATCCATCAGCTCTGCCCCTCAGTGGAAAATTTTGAACCACGACTAAAGACCGGCACGGTGGTGCTGGAGGGTGAGGTCTAGTCACTGCCATTCACACCTCGCCAGCGACCTGGGTTCGAACAAGCCCAGGTTGCCAGAGGTCAGCAGGGTGAGACAGGATTGAGCATCTGGAGGATTGTCTCTCTCTCTCGGGAGGCAGGAGTTTGTCATCCTGCTCACTGACTGCTCTCTGGTGATGGCCAAGGGCAGTACAGGTTGGGAGGCACTTACTGACACCCTTGCATTGATATGGAGGCAGGGCAGGGAGAAAATGGTGGAAAAAGAGCCTGCCAGGCTCCAGCATGGCCCACCGCAACCCGAGTGCCATCCCTGGTATCTGGATTGGGTCTTCAGGTGTGGGGGAGAAGCTGGCACCCACCTCCCTGGCCCCATCGCAGGGGGCAAGCCGTGGGTGAATTTCCAAGGATCAGCAGGAGCGGGAGCATGTGGAACTGGAGACTGAGTCCCTCCACAAGGAGGGCCATAGCCACCTGCCAGGGCTCCGGGTGGAAAAACAAAACAATAAAAAAGAAAAAAAAACACAGCTAAATAGCTGTCTAGCACTGATGGTTTCAGTTTACAAAGATATGCAAATAGTGGAAATGTAAACTAAAACCTTTACAACTGAGGTTGGTCTGTTAGAACTATGATTGCAGTATGTCAGTTCCCTGTGATGGAACTGTACCAAATTCAAGGCCATAATACAAGTAATTACACTGTTCTGCATCAGAATAATAAAAAAATACAGAAGCAGAGAAAAACCCAGTTTCTGATATTTCATGAACATTTCACTTACACTTAGAGCTACTGCTGCTCTCTCAGAAAAACAGTGAGTTAGAGGCTGTGGTGGGATTTGAACCTGAACTTATTGGCTTGCAACCATAGAAACATAGAAACAGAGAATTTGACAGCAGATAAGGATCACTTGGCCCAATCAGTCTGTCCATTTCTCTACCTAATGGATAAGCTGCAGATCCTAGTTAACCAACAGCCTACTTCTTCCTACCCCCACCCCTAGAATTGCCTTATGACTGTCATGCATTCTTGAATTCCACCACTGTTTTTGGCTTCACAACCTCCTCAGAAAGGCTGTTCCAAGTATCCACCACCCTCTCCATGAAAAAATACTTCTTCACATTACCTCTGAGCTGCCCCCCCATCTTCAAATTGTGCCCCTTTGTTCTTGCACACCTCTTTTTCTGAAAGATGCTACCCTCTTGGACTTTGTTGATTCCCTTGAGGTACTTAAAAGTTTCTATCATGTCCCCCATCTCCCTCCTTTCCTCGAGGCTATACATATTAAGCTCCTTAAGACTCTCTTCATATGTCTTCTGGTGCAGGTCCTGCACCATTTTAGTTGCTCTCCTCTGGACTGCCTCCATCCTGTCCAAGTATTTGCGGAGATTGGGTCTCCAGAACTGCACACAGTACTCCAGATGGAGTCTCACCAGCTGTCTGTACTGAGAGATAACAACTTCCTGTTTTCTACTGGTGATGCCTCTCCCTATGCATCCCAGTATCCCTCCAGCCCTCCTTACTGCCCTCTCACATTGCTTGCCCACCTTTAGGTCACCTGATATGACTACCCCCAGGTCCCTTTCCATTTTTGTTGTCATTAGTATCTCACCCGACCATTGTGTACTCTTCCCCTGGGTTTTTATTTCCCAGTTGCATTACTTTGCACTTCTTTGCATTGAATCTAAGCTGCCATACGTTTGGCCATTCCACCAACCTTGCCAAGTCCCTTCTCATCCTTTCCACCCCACCTTGTGTATCAACTGTGTTGTAGATCTTTCTGTCATCTGTAAAGAGACATACTTTTCCTTCAAGTCCCTCTGTGATGTTGCTTATAAAGACATTAAAGAGGATCGGTCCTAGTACTGAACCTTGCGGTACCCCACTAGTAACCTGCCTTTCTTCAGTGTGTACTCTGTTTACTATTACCCTCTGTGTCCTGTTCTCCAACCGATTCTTTACCCAGTCTACCATCTTGGGACCCACTTCCAGGCTAGCCAACTTGTATATTAATCTTTTGTGTGCGACTGTGTAAAATGCCTTGCTAAAGTCTAGGTGGGCCATGTCCACAGCCCCTCCCTGATCTGCTACTTTGATCACCCTGTGAAAAGAAATTATTAGATTCATCTGACATGAACTTCCCACTGTGAATCCATGCTGCCTTAGGTCCTGTGTCCCTCTGGCCTCTCTGCACTCAACAATTCTTTCCTTCAGAAGTGATTCCATCATTTTCCTAATCACTGAGGTTAAACTAACAGGTCTGTAGTTTCCTGCTTCTGCCCTGCTCATACTTTTGTGAAGTGGAATAACATCTGCCCTCCTCCAGTCCTCAGGTACCACCCCATCCTCCCATGATTTGTTAAGGACGGTAGTCAGTGGTGTCACTAGTTCTTCCCTTAGTTCTTTTCGATTTCTGAGTTGAATCCCATCAGGCCCCATTTCTTTGTCCACCTTCAGTTTTAGTAGTTCTTTCAGAACCCTTTCTTCTGTGAATGGGCTGGTATCAACCCCCATATCCAGAGTGTTTCTATTGTTTGGTTTAGGTTCCTCCCCCTCTTCATTTGTGAATACTGAGCAAAAATATTTGTTTAGTATCTCTGCCTTTTCACAGTCACCCTCTGTGCCCCATTAAGCCTCACTGTCCCTCCTTGGTCTTCCTCACTCCCTGATATAAAAGGTTTTACCCCTTCTTAACTGAGCTGGCCATCTTTTCCTCGATTTGCCCATGATCTTACCACTAGACCTTAATACTATCCCTCTATCACATTTGCAAAGCACTTAGTGAAGCTTAATTCAAATGGTAGTGGAAATGGAAGGAACCCACAGGAACTTCCAGTGCTTCTGGGAGTGAAAATAAAAGTCTTGACTTAGTTCTAGGAGTAAATGAGAAGGACTGCCACTATGTACAACGCATACCCCAAAAGTCATACAGTTGACTAAATAAAGTTTAAAAATGCAACCTACTGTATAAAAAGGAAACATATCCCCAGCCCCCTGTCAAATTTGTTCCATACTAGATCAAAGATGATGCATTTTCTCAGTGAATGCTTTCCTTTTCTAACACTGAAAGCAGACTTCTTGTTGGCACACTGCTGGGTGTGGCCAAAACTGGAAAAGGTAAACTTTGCTGTTTTAACCCCTGCAAGGGAAAAATTCAGCAGGGTGCTTACCACAGCACAGCTGTATTGCAGTTCTTTAGATTACATAGGAATCCATAACACTGCATACCTGCTACTTGACTCCCTCCTCATTTCAAATAGTTCCCAGAGGATAGTTGAATGAATCCTTGTCCCATAAACATTTTCCGTGTTGTCCAGTAAATGTCAAGTTTTATATCTCAATAATATAACAACTAAATTACAACTATGGCGCACATTATTCTAAATTCCTTATCAGGCTAATGCATTGGTTGCCGTATTGGCTCTGACATGAACTTGTTCTTGCTCCTACTGCCCAGGACACTCACTCACCATGAGATGACCCCCCTGCCTCCTGGGCCTTTCCTGTTCCAGTCCTTTGGTTCCTCCCTCATCAGATGGATCCAACTTAACCCTATCAGGGGCCCCCTGCTGCCACAAGGAAGGAAGCATCTTATTCAGCCTGCAATGGCCAGAGATGGAAGGGCCAACCCACTTTAGGGGCCTGGTAGGGTCTTCCAGGGAGACTGTCACCTAGGGTGACCAGTGCTCATGTCAATTTTTGGGACCCCCTACACCACCCACTTACATGTGACTGCAGCAGCATCCTGCAGGGAGCAATGCTTGGCATTGTGTGGTCACCCATGCCACCAAGAGTATCATTGCAAAGCCACCAGGAGGAGCTGCATGTGAAGCAGACTGCAGCCACCCACCTACTCAAATCGATACTCTGAAACCCTCCCTGCTGGCCTCTGCTGCTGATGTCCCAGGCCTGGGGTGTTAAATTCAGGGGCTCTACGATAGCGGTTCAACAACTATGTTGTTGATGGACATCACAATGGCAGAATTATGTTGACCACAAGTTGTAGCTGACATTGTTCTGGCAGGAGACCCCGGTCATTTTTCCTTCGGGGGTCTTTGCCCCACAAACCATCCATGTGGGGGGCTCTGCCCCCCCCCCAATCTAATAGATTCCAACTCCAAGTCAGAGTTGATTTGCGTAGTTGGTGCAAGACCAAGAGACAGAGTGCGGGGGTTTCAAGTGGAAAATTACAGCGAACTGCTGATATTATTGGCATTGATGTGTTCGCTGTAATGGTGTCACCATACAGTCGACATACCAAATTCAGGCTGCCAGTGTGCCAGAGGAATGCTCTGTCACTCAGCACCACTGAGCAGGCCCGTTATTTAGCTATTCTATCTACTATGAATATTTGATTTCAGAGGAACAAACAAAAACTCTGTTGCATTTAATGTCTTTTATTGGACTAACCAAATTGTTTTTGAGACCTTTGTCAGTACAATATAAGAATAAAGTATGGACAAGCATACACACCAAGCCTGTGTTTCCATTGAGGTCAAGATACTGGCGTATGGACCTCGGAAGCGGCTCGAGGGTCCATGCTTATCTCAACCCCTCGATGGAAACACAAGACATAGTTGTGCTCACCCATATTTTATTTTTATAGAATATGGTTCCCCGATGAAAAAAAAAGTAAAATTTGACAGCGTTTTCATGTTACAAGGTTTCATACCGTGTGTTTACTGTTGTAGTTGCTATCAACTGCATGGTCTGCTGCAGATTCTTTTGTGCTTCTGCTTGCCGTCGGCAGCTCAGTCTGCCAAGAAGTCCATCACTGCAGTCACTCTTGACTGTGTAGATGTAACCCCCGGACCCCTGCCTTTTTGTAAAATGACAGGTGGCATGCTGTTGAAACTAACAGCAGTACCTGGTGGGGACTGGGTTCGGGGAGGATGAGGTTACTCAGCACAGGGGACCTAGGTTTGACTACTCTGCACAGGGGCACCCAAGTAAATCCGAACATAGGAAGCAATAACTGCAATGTCCAGAACCAGGAATGGGATTCTACAGTGTGGCTTTTATTCACATCCAAGCTGAACAAACAAAGCATAGATGGACCCCCATGGAGCTACATTCCTGGTAATGCAGATTAGAGGCAACAGAACACTTTTTCACTATTTCCAGCCCTCAGGATCTGAACCCACCAGACACACTGCCCGGACTTGCGCGGCTTTGGGTACACAGCCTGACTTGTACACTACTTGGGTTTTCCCCACTGGCCCGGCTCCCTCACCGGCCACTTGATCCGTGGTCCATTTTGGGAAATGAACCAGTTATCCTGTTGTGACTCCCCAAACCACACTAGAGCCTTCGACTCCTAGAGGGAATTTTCCTTCCAATCCCATGTTTGGGTACTTCCCTCATCACTGGCCAAGTGCCTGAGGCAAAGTAGAAATCCACAGAGCAAATCCGTAGAGGTGGACCTGGTCACTAAAGATGGGGAGTCTCCCACCTCCAACTCCCACAGTCCATACCCGGCCATTTCTCTGGAAACTAAGCAATTCCTTTAATGAAAGCTTGCAATGTAGATTACTGGGTAGACATATGTCACATCTCCTCTACATATCTTGAATTCCCATAAGTGCTGGACTTGAACATATTTTTACTTTTTGGCTAAGCCTATTACTCTAGGCCTCCCACTATTTCAGTAGTCCAATCCCCACATGTCACACAAGTCCCAGGGTGAAAAACATAGGCCCTTTCAGGAAGAGTGGACACTCACCCTCCGGTTGCAGGTGCCCCACAGGCGATTCACAAATCTTCTTGTTCTCCCCAAAAACCCTGGAACAAATAGGCAGCTTCTTCCTTAGTAGCAGAACCAGGGGGGTTGCCCCAGGAATATGCAGGAAACCCATTCCTGCCCCCATCCCCGGAGGGAGGGGGAACTGAGACCCGAAACAGCGGTCTCCACCACTTCAATTATCTTCTGTGTCTCTCTTTTGGTGGAGACACACACCCTTTTTTTTACCTAAAAGTAACCCTCTGTCAGGGCTGAGGTTCCTAGAGCCTAACCAGAGCTGCTGTGCTGCTTTCACAGCAAGCTCCAAACTCCAACTGACCACAGACTACTGTTCAAACCTCCCAACATTCTATTCCAACTCCCTTGCTGCAGATTCCATTGTGGCTCATGCAGCTGCGATAGTTCTATGGTGATGTCATCCCTCAGTCTCAGCTGAGACTGAGAACAGAGTGAGACAGTGTGAAACCCATTTAACTGGAGTTTCACAAGCTGCCTTTCCTGCCTACCACTAGGTCTTACTGGGATTCTAGTAACCCTGGGTGACAAGGGGGTTACATAGAGATTCACAGAAATAGTAGATTAAACAAACAAAAAAAACTGTCATATTACTTTCTTTTGGAAACAGAATTGAGTAGGCAGCCCAAGTCCCAAGCATTTCGGCGAGCCGCTCACTAACCGGTGCCGCCATATTTGTTTCGATTATTTGTTGAGCATCTCCATTTCAACCAATCAGGTGGCAGGACATCTAAATATATATTAGGAACAGATGAATATTAATTGTAGAACATGCACAATAACTTTTAGAATGTGCTCAACAACTTTTAGAATGTGCACAACATTTCAGCAGGTACTGATTTCTATACATAATCACTCCAAACCATATACTATAAAAGGTATATCCTGCATCATATAGAAACATAGAATTTGACGGCAGATAAGGACCACTTGGCCCACCTAGTCTGCCCATTTTCCTACCTAACAGATAAGCTGCAGATCCCAGTTAACCAACAGCTTACTTCCTCCTACCCCTCACTAGGACTGCCTTATGTCTGTCCCATGCATTCTTAAATCCCCCCACTGTTCTTGACTCCACAACCTCCTCAGAGAGACTGTTCCATGCATCCACAACCCTCTCTGTGATAAAATACTTCCTCACATTACCTCTGAGCCATCCCCCATCTTCAAATTGTGCCCCCTTGTTCTTGCACATCTCTTTTTCTGAAAGATGCCACCCTCTTTGACTTTGTTGACTCCCTTGAGATACTTAAAAGTTTCTATCACGTCCCCTCTCTCCCTCCTTTCCTCAAGGGTATGCATATTAACCTCCTTTAGTCTTTCTTCATATGTCTTCTGGTGCAAACCCTGCACCATTTTGGTTGCCCTCCTCTGGACAGCCTCCACTCTGTCCATGTCTTTGCGGAGATGGGGTCTCCAGAACTGCACACAGTACTCCAGATGGGGTCTCACCAACTGTCTGTACAGAGGGATAACAACTTCCTGTTTTCTACTATTGATGCCTCTCCCTATGCATCCCAATATCCCCCAGCCTTCCTTACTGCCTTCTCACATTGCTTGCCCACCTTAAGGTCATCTGATATAATTACCCCCAGGTCCCTTTCCATTTTTACTGTTGTCAGTATCTCACCCCCTATTGTGTACTCTCCCCCTAGGTTTTTGTTTCCCAGGTGCATTACCTTGCACTTCTTTGCATTTAATCTGAGCTGCCATTCATTTGTCCATTCCTCCAACCTTGCCAAGTCCCTTCTCACCCTTTCCATTCCATTTTGTGTATCAACCTTGTTGCAGATCTTTGTGTCGTCTGCAAAGAGACATACTTTTCCTTCCAGTTCCTCTGCAATTTCACTTATAAAGACATTAAAAAGGACCGGTCCCAGTACTGAACCCTGTGGTACCCCGCTAGTAACCCTCCTTTCTTCACTGTGGACTCCATTTACTACTACCCTTTGCGTCCTGTTGTCTAGCCAATTTTTTATCCAGGCTACCACCTTGAGACCCACTCCAAAGCTGGCTAACTTGTGTATTATTCTTTTGTGTGGGACTGTATCAAATGCCTTGCTAAAATCTAGGTAGGCCATGTCCACAGCCCCTCCCTGGTCTACTACTTTGGTCACCCAGTCAAAGAAATCTATTAGATTCATCTGACATGACCTTCCCATCATGAATCCATGCTGCCTTGGGTCCCGTGCCCCACTGGCCTCTAGGTACTCCACAATTCTTTCCTTCAGAAGTGATTCCATCATTTTCCCTACCACTGAGGTCAAACTAACTGGTCTGTAGTTTCCTGCCTCTATCCTGCTCCCACTTTTGTGAAGAGGAATCACATCTGCCCTCCTCCAGTCCTCAGGTACCACCCGTCCTCCCATGATTTGTTAAAGAGAGTAGTCAGCGTGTCACTAGTTCTAACCTTAGTTCTTTTAGAATTCTTGGGTGAATCCATCAGACCCCCATTGCTTTGTCCAATTTCAATTTTATTAGTTCTTTCAGAACCCTTTCTTTTGTAAATGGACTGGTATCGACCCCCGTCCTCAGAGTGTTTCTCTTGTTTGGTTTAGGTACCTCTCCCTCCTCTTCCTTTGTGAATACTGAGGAGAAATATTCATTCAGTATCCCTGATTTTTCACTGTCACCCTCTACCCACATTCCCTCCCCTTTATTAAGCCTCAGTATCCCTCCTTTGGTCTTTCTTCGCTCCCTAATGTACCTATAAAAGGTCATATCCCCCTTCTTAACAGAGTTGGCTATCCTTTCCTCGGTTTGGGCCTTTGCTATTCTGACTGCCTTCCCAGTCTCTTTCTGCTCTAACTGATGAAGTTTTCTCTCCTGCTCCTTCTGTGTTTCCTTATATTTCCTGAATGCTATCCTTTTCTCCTTAACTTTCCCTGCCTCCTCTTTTGAGAACCATAGCAGTTTTTTCCTTCATTGTGTTTTGCTGATTTGCTTTACACAAAGGCTTGTTGCCTCTGTGATGGCTGTTTTGATTACTCCCCATTGTTCCTCCACCCCTCCTTCTTGCCTGTTTGCTAGTGCTTTTCTTAGGCACTCTCTCATTTTCCCAAAGTCAGCCCTCCTAAAGTCCAATACTCTTGCTTTTGTATGGCTTGATTGTATGGCTGTGTTTATCATGAACCACACTAGTGGTCGCTTGTTCCCAGATGGCTACCCACTTCTAAATCTGAGATTCTTTCTCCATCTCCATTTGATACCAGGTCTAAGATTGCTCCCTTGAGTGGGTTCCAATATTAGCTGTCTGAGGCATGCCCTGTAGGGCATCAAGAATGACCCTGCTCTTGGATGTGCCTGCAGCAAAGGTGCTGTAGTTAACATCAGGCATATTCAGGTCCCCCATCAACAATATCTCCCCTTTTTCTGCCATTCCAAGGAAGCCTTCTATCATTTCCTTGTCCAGTCCCTCCCCCTGAGATGGGGTCTGTATACAACCCTCATGTGGATTGTGGAGCCATTTCCTGTCTCCAGGGTGACCCAGAGTGTCTCATCTGCTCCCTGTTTACTCTTTAGTTCTGTTGCTTTGTTCCCTTCTTTTACATAGAGAGCTACTCCTCCTCCTCTTTTACCCTCCCTGTCCCTCCTGTAGATTGTGTATCCTGGTATGTTGACATCCCAGTCGTGGTTCTCTGTGTACCATGTTTCTGCGAGTGCCACAATATCCAGGCAATCTTCTTCCATCAAGGCCACCAGTTCAGGGAGCTTGTTACATAGAATATGGGCATTGGTACTCATCACCCTCCGCTTTTGATGTGCTATTTATTGTTTCTTTCTAATGCATCTTTGACTGGCCTAACATGACTACCCCATTTCATGGTTGAATTTCATAATGAGAAAAACATTTTTACATATTTCCTCAGTCTGAGGGTGCTTTTGTTTCTAATTTAAACTAACCAGGTTTCTATTGTCCTAGGGGCACAGTATTAACATTCAAATAATGAATTCTGAGCTGACTTATTGTTTAATAATTAATGTGTGCATGCTGTTCCCTATAATTGCTTTCTTGATAGGTTTAATGAATTTATGTTTGACCTACAGTATGTAAAACCAAATCTAATAACATCAGAAACCATATGAAACATTGCTTTGAACAACATTTTCTTTTACATTTATGGTGAATGTTATGGCCTTGTGAGGTTATGTTGTGGGTAATGAAAGATTTCAGGCAGAGGTCTGTCCAATTTTTTGGTAATCTGCCTTATGGCTTATTAGGCTATACCATTCTGAAGTGCTGAGTGAACAAAAATGCCAAGAGGATGAAACAACTTTTTTAGCATTGTATCATGATATTGGTATAAGTGTAATGAAACCAACATGTCTTGGAGTAGAATTCCAAAGTGCCAACTAACATATACCATCCTCCTCCTTCTATAAAGATGCGTTATCTTCCAATAAAGTACGTAAAGAATGGCCATTCATTTATTACAGCAATCTACAGTATGTGATCCTGCTTGAGAATGATGATGTTTTCAACCTACATGATTTATTATTTGCCCTTGTCTTTCATTGGGGCTGTGGGCAAAGCCTACAGCCCTATTGGGATCGGATTGCAGCTCTAAAAACAGCTGATCATGGAACTCCAATTTTTTGACATTCGGAAGTATTCCTCCACAGCTGTAAAATGTTGCACTCCCCCTCTGATTGTTGTTATTTTCTACTCTATCTTAAATTCATCTGAAGGGAAGGGAGATGCTACTGTATTGTACCTCTGCACATCTCAGGATATAAACAAAATAAACCTTTCGAAACTGCTGTTTCTAGCCCTTCAATTGAACCTTTGCAGGGCTGTAGATTGAGCATTTGTCCAGCTCAGTCTAATAGATTTATTCTATTTCTTTCAGCAACCTAGGGGCTAACTCATTATCTATTGTACTGGAATTTATTGAAGCTCTGAAACAGTCAGGCAGACTACAGTGTCAGATTACAGACAGTCCAGCTGCAGCTTTGTTCTACAACTCTCTCACCCCTTACTGACAAACTTAAGTGTTTACCCTTGTTCCTATGGGCATTTATTGGGCTCTGAGACAAATTTCTTCAGTTTTTTTTTTCTAATTTTCTATTTAGCCTTTGTATATTTGCTATCCAGTGCTAGTGAAAGGTGGGGACTTACAACATCTCTGTTTATCCACAGAATTGGGTTCGCTGCTGACTTTTCTTCTCAATGCTCATACAAGGTACAGTTGAGATAGCACTAAATGGTAAACTAAAGCTCTTTGTTTATCCACAGGGACAGGTACTGTGCAGCCCCCCCCCCCCACTCTCCCACTGTGATGAATTTAGTGCTGGTAAAAAGTAGATAACGCCCTCAGTTTTTCCTCAGGTACAGTACCATGTGGGGCAGACTCAGTGCAAACTTACCCACACTGTGATGGATTTAGTGCTGGTAAGAGGTAAGGGACTGACACCACTTGGGCTTTAAACCCTTGGATAATCCACAGAGATAACTGCAGTGTGGGGGCAGGGTAAGTGCTTGGTTTCCACACTGTCTGCATTTAGTCCTGGTGAATGGTGAGAGACTGCCAGAATTGGGGACTATATCATTTTGTTTATCTACAGTGACAGGTGCAGTGCGTGACTGGTGAACAGTAAGGGAATGGCACCATTGGAGACTGATATATTGATGTTTTGGTTTGTCCTAACTGCCCACTAAGTTATTTACATTTTTGTTATGTAGTACTGCTGCTTTAAGTTATGAGGCTATGTTGAATTTTGCAAATGCAGGCTCAAATTTGGTACTATTCAATATTTTACTGCAAATTTTGAACATAAGTATTTCGTTACAGCAACTTATGAATGTGACAGCTGCCATTTTCAACTCATGCCCAAAATGTATGTTTGCAGCCTAAAGTTGATTTTCAGTCCCTGCATGACATCGTCTTTAGGCCAGGAGTTGAACATCACCGCAAGTTGAATGCTCCACTCTGACAACTGCGGTGGTGCAAGTTCCACTGCACCATGCACAGTGGCTGTGGCTGGGGGGTAATATTCAAAGGAGTTGCTCAATAGCGAAACTCCTTTGAATATCGCCCCGGCCACACCCTTGCACAACTATTTTGTGCAGCGCAAGGGCTTGCGCCTCAGAATGGCGCAGTTTGAATATCCAGCCCGAGAAGTTTTGGATTTTTACTCCCAGAAGTGTAAAACCATCAGGTCTTATTGAACACAGGGACCTAAAACCATGCTTGCTTGACTAAATAGATACCAAAAAAACATTTTTTATATAAAGGAAGATAAAAGGCTGATTTCAGATTATGTTTTGCTTTGTTTTTATATTTTAGTATAAAGGTATAGTTTGAATGGAAGTGATATAACTCCTATTTTACCATAATAAAATTATCTATCAAAAAGTTTGAATTACATTACTATAGTTAAAAGCACCATAAGTTAAATTTTTATAACTGTTATAATTTGTGACTGAGAGAGAGCTGAAATTTATGCTTGTTATTTTTTTGTTTTCTTACAGGCCCTAACATCCTATGCTTTACTCTGGGTTTGTCTAACCACTACTGTTGTTGTGTGTGAGTACATTTATGCCTGGACTGTTAAATCACAACACCCTTCACTCTGTACTTCTTGAGAATAGAAGGTTTTAGCATTATGCTGAGATTGAACTGAATTGGAATGTACTGCTGTAAACATCTGTACAGTAGAATACCAATACCACCCTGTATCTACTTAAAATGTCCTTCAGAATATTTAAGCATTTCACTGGGATAAAATAGAGCCCATATATATATATATATATATATATATATATATATATATATATATATATACAGTATATATGTTTAGGGTTGTTCCACAGTGACAAAGTGAGGAAATTTGGTGTTAGGGTTGAAAACCCCCCTTGCACCCTCTCTGCCCACCCTCCCATTGGCATTGGGGTGTGCGTTGAGGTCATCAGCCCTAACTCTCACCCCATCACATGTGTGAACAAGCTGAGGCATAGGAGAATGGGGTGAGAGTTAGGACCGACGAACCTAGCGTACAAAGCACACCCCGATGCCAGTTGGGGGGGCAGGCTGAGGGAGTGCAAGGGGGGTTTTCAAGCCTAAAACCGAATTTCCTCACTTTTGTCACTGTGGAACAACCCTAACTGATGCATTAAACAGAACTTTTTGCCTCTAATTTCCCTTCTTTTGGAGAATGAGGACTATAAATAGTGAAAGGAATGTGGTGGTGGGAGTGCAGGGACCTTTGGGCCCTGCGCTCCCACCACGTGTTTTTTTGTGACACAGTAGTGGTAAGAGCAAAGCAAATGCAAGCACTAATGGTTATGCAGATGGTGACGCAAACGTTAATATAAATGCAGGTGCAAAGTGATGCCAAACTGAACAGTGACACAAACAGAGACGCATTCATACAAAAACGCAACTGGTAATACGATGGTGACTATACTGCTATTGTAAATGCAAATGATAACTGTAACAGCAACAATAATGCCAAAGGAAACAGAAACGGAAAAGCAAACGCAAACACGTACGGAAATGCAACCCGTAACATGCACGGTCACAGTACTGCAATTGTAAATGCAATGGTAATGGTAACAGCATCAATAACACCAAAGAAAACAGAAATGCAAATGGAAGCGTGTATGGAAACGCAAACCATAATGCGCACAGGCATGGGACCGCAATTGGAAATGCAAATGGTAATGGTAAGAACAACGATGATGCAAAATGAAAGACAAATGGAAATGGAAGGGCAGCCACCAACAGAAATGGTAATGTGCACGGTAACGCTAAGCAAAACACAAACACAAACAGTAGTGGGACACAAATGGTAACAGTAATGCAAGCACAAGCGCAAATAGAAACGGAAAGGGTAATGCACATGGTGGCGTACATGGGAACAGTAACGCAAACGGGTACAGAAACACAAGTGTGAAGCCTATGTGCAACAGTAACTGAATAGCACACCCTATTTTTCCCAAAAAGCTCCACTGAGAAACACAGTGAAAACAAAGAATGTATGCACAATAATGTGCCTCAGAGCAGAAAACGAGCAGTTATAATACTAAATTGCTACGACGTAGAAAAAAAAAATAAAATTTCACATGATTCATGAGTTTCCAGGCTAGTTTTTCACTGAATGTGTAGCCCATAGGACTACGCATGTTTGCAACAAAAATTCTGTATCTCACACTGTTTCCAAGATACGAGCCCTGAAAGGTGCGACGGACGCCACCATGTTAGTCTATGGGAAAAAATGTCAACTTTGGAGTACTGTAACTTTGCACCTCTGCAATATTTTGTCACCAAACCATGAAAAGGCACATCTGTGAGATGTTGGCTGCCTTCCCACCAAATGTGAGCCCAAAAGAGCAAACCGTTCTTTTGCAGCAGGGTGGCAAAGAATTCATGTCATTTTGGCCATAGTCTGGAAAAGTAGTGTCATGATTTGTGACACCTTTCACAACAACTTGCAACAGTGTCACAAGTGCAACACTACTTTGTGACACTACTTTTCCCACAAATTTGAAAAATATATTTCTGGGATGTTTTACCCCAAAATAAAGACATGGCTAGCATCCTCAGGTCTCAACTAGGTAAACACAAAAATAATTATGTCCATAGATGGTCCCAATTTTAAATGCCAAGCATTTCTGTGATCAGTAACTGAAAACAAAATGGTGGATTTGTGGCCCTACTAGGGTCATTTGCAACACTAAAAAGTGCATTTGTGAAAGTGTCTAATTTTTTGTTAACTTTTCCCATTGACTTATAATGGGAACTTGTTTTTTGAATAACTTTTGAACCGTTGAATATTTTTTTCACAAAATCTTCAAAAGGCACATCAGGGACCATGGCTGCACATTCTCTGAAGTTTTCGGACTGGTCGTGCAAACTATGCGACCTGTAGGCATGACCAAAGAATGTGCAAAAAAACATAATTGTGCCCCAGAATGTTGCTTAATAACTCCGCAGCTGTATACCCGAATGGAATGAAAGTTGGCAGATCCCAAGATCTATAGCTGTGCCCCATGCCTGCCAAATTCCAGGCAGATCTGTTGAATGGTGGCAAAGTTTTTAAGGTGCAAAATGTCACCATTTAACCTTAAATGGGGTACTCAACCCTAACTAAGGTAGCACTACTGTGCTACCATAATATATATATATATATATAAATATATATATATATATGATAGGGGCACAGTCGTGCCCCTATATTTAGGGTTACGAAGGCACTTCTATGTTAAACTTGACATTTTGTGTGTTAATAACTTTGGAGCTGTTCAACTGATTTGCATGTAATTTGGTATGCACAGTGAGGCATGGTAGATCTCTTGTTTTACTGAATTTTGTTTTGGTCAGACTTACGATATTTGCGCACCAAAATGCTGAAAAATGCACTTTTCGCCAGTTATGTGGGCAGTTTTTTGGATGTTGTCTGTGGTGCTGCATGGCCATTGTGTGCTGTGCTGCTCTGTAACTTAGCTCATCATAAAGAGCTTGGGACAAGGAATATGCCGCTTTTCATTTGGTGAAAAAATATTAATCCATTCAAAAGTTATTAAACTTTTAAGTTCCCATTATAAGTCAATGGGAAAATTTATATGGTTATTTTGCAAACGAAGAATGGGGTTTTGGCCATCTGGTCCCTCCTCATGATCAAAGAATTTGCAGACTCATGATCAAAGAATCTTTGACACCAAGAAATTATTTGATGGTGATGGACGCCATCTTTTTTTCACTTTCTGGCGAGAAAAAATCAAATATCTCAGCTCAGGGATGACTTCTGAAGTAAGACTATCATGGGTTTTACCCAAGAGTCTTCCCTCTATTGAGCCATGCCTGTGGTTTATTCTAAAAATGTCAAAAAATAAAGTTTTGAACTTTTAAATTTTTTGACCGTGGCTCGCTAACAATCTTTGATCGTGAGCCTGCAAATTCTTTGATCGCGAGATTCTTTGATCGCGATCTTTGATCGTGAGGGAGGGACTAAATGGCCAGATGAAAAAACTGAATTTCTCAGCCCAGGGGTGACCTAGAAACACAAACTAGGATGGGTTTTTCTCAGGGGGCGTCGTTTGAACCATGCCAGTGGTTTCATGTATTTATGTGTAAAATTTGAATTACACCATTTTTTATTCTTTGATCGCGAGCCTGCAAATTCATTGATCGCGAGCCTGCAAATTCTTGGATTGCGAGATTCTTTGATCGTGATCTTTGATTGTGAGGGAGGGACTAGATGGTGATATTTGAATGCAACAGATAGGCAATTTTAACAATCATTAGAATTAAATATCTTGGAAACGGTTTGGTCATTTGACTTGAAATTTGGAGGGTGTTCACGGGATGTCCTGTGCATCAGAAGTATGATGTTTATGTGTCAGACAATACATTTTTTGTGGAGATATTGCATGGCACAGTTTAAGTTTTGTGAACAGTGTTTTCCATTGTGGCAGTGGCTTGAAATTTGTAGGGTAGCTGACCTTACTGCCATGGATGTACTTTTTAGTCATTAGCTGTGTAATATGTCAACCGGTGCAGAATTCTGCCACTCCAAGGGGATGTCCTGTGCATCTGAATTATGGTGTTTAGCTGTTGCAAAATTAATTTGCTGCACAGATAGTGCATAACATACTTTATGTTTTCTGTATGGTGTTTTGCATTGTGGTAGTGGCTTCACATTTATAGGGTATATAGCATTACTGCCATGGAGATGATTTTCAGTGGTTAGGTGTCTGACATGTAAACAGGTGTGGAATTATGCCACTCTTATGAATGAAACTTTGTTTTGTTTCAAGGTGGTGGGAGCATGGAGCCCAAAGGGCTCCCACGCTCTCACGCATATGCGCTGCTACCAATAGATATTATATTCAGTAGTTACACGGGTCTGTTAGCCAGAAACTTGCAAGTTGGTGGGCCCCACTCTACCACCATCTTGTGCGACTTTCTACTTTTATATTCTTTCTCAAAAAGTAAGGAAATTCAATGCAAAAAACTGCATTAATGCATCATTTATGGTTAAAGCATAAAAAGTCAGGAAATGAGACCTTTAGGGTTGCCCCCTTTTGTGTAGCCCCCCTCCCAAGATTGACAGACGGTGGGGTGTGTCATTGGGGCTGCGAGGCCTACATGTCACCCCATTCTTCTCTACTGTGGCTTGTGAATATGATTACACATGGAATGGGGTGACATTTAGGACTCACAACCCCAATGGCACACCCCATCATCTGTCAATCTCAGGAGGAGGGAGGGGCTACACAAAGGAGGGAGAGGCAACCCTAAAGGTCTCATTTCCTGACTTTTTATGCTTTAACCCTAAATGATGTATTAATGCAGTTTTTTGCATAGGATATATATATATATATATATATATATATATATATATATATATAATAGATAACCCACTCCTAGGTGTAGTGCGACTTGATACACGCACGCCTTGGTGTGCATCAACCACCCAAGGCGTGCGTATATCAGAGCGCAACCACGCACCTAAGAGTGGGTTATCTATCTTATAAAATGGGCAAAAATATTTGGGCAGGGGGAGGAGATACAAAAGGTAGTCCCTGTCTGGCAGAGATAAATGTTTAATTTACAGTAGGTTATCTGGCTGATCCTGCCATAATTGTGATGGGTTTGAAGTTAAAGGTGGTATTTATCTGGTTGATTCTGCCTTGGTTTAAAAAAAAGTGATAAAAATATGTATCTGGTTGATCCTGCTATTGTCAGAGTGTGTTACACTCTAATCCCTTTCAGTATTATTTTTGTACTGTAGCGTGACCAAGTAGTGTAAACTGTAATTAAAGACCTGGTAGCAGAGGTTCAAAAACAATTATTCATTTTTTATTTGTTGAAACAAGCCTCCGACTGTAATGGGGCTGAGCGAGTGAGTCATTCATCTCTGTATTGTAGCGTGACCGAGTGGTTTTATTGGCAGTTCAGGACGTATGGCAGAGCTTGAAAAGAAGGTATTTTACTTGCAGACACTGTGTAAACTCCTTTTTCTTTTAAGGTTTCTCACATTTCTGTAGAAGGAAGCTGCCGACTATAGAGAGCAGACAGCGAGCAAGTCAGCAGCTTCAGAAGGGGTGACGGAATGGTGAGCAAGAGTTGCTATAGCAACAACTCTCGCTCTTGCTTCTGTCTACAATTCTGAAACCAGCAACTCGCTCACTGTCCACTCTCTACAGTTGGCAGCTTCATTTTGCAGAAATACAAGGAACCTTAAAATAAAAAGGAGCTTACACAGTTCTGAAAGTAAAATGCCTTGTTTTCAAGCTGTGCCAGCACATCCTGAGCTGCCAATAAAATCACTCGGTCATGCTACTATACGGAGACAGACAACTCGCTTGTCTAGCCCCCATTACAGTCAGAGACTTTAAAAAAAAAATACCATAGAAACAGAGGTTATGTAGTATTTTGGGACACAACATGACTTGGTTTAAATGTCTGCCGGCAATTTCTTTGCCATTTTTAAGTTTGCTCGGTCAGTGCATACTAAAGCTAGAAAAGTGAAAGTGATTCCACCATGAAACAGCATGAAAATAGTAGGATAAACTAGATACATTTTTTTTATGAGTTTTTGTTTAACAGTTATGGCAGGATCAACCAGATAATTGTTCATGATGTGGGGCAGCTATACAGACTTTAGTCAGAGGTGTGTGGGGCAGCTATATACAGCACTTTTTAGTTAAAGCTGTGAGTGCCAGCTTGTGTGTGTTTGTGTAGCAGCCTGTGTCTGCCAGGTGTGAAGTGATCTCACTGCTGGTGAGAAGGATCTGTGGGATGGAAAGCAGTTCAGGCGTGCGGTCGTAATGGGAGGTCTGTGGTCATTGGGAAATAATGCACAGTCATGTGATGCATTCTGTCCAATCATGTTACTGGAATTTCTACGATTTTATCACCCCATTTTATAAATATATATATATATACAGTGGCGTGAAAAAGTATTTGCCCCCTTCCTGATTTTCTCTATTATTGCATATTTGTCACACTGGATGTTTTCAGGTCTTTAGACAAAATATAATGTTAGATAAAGGGAACCTGAGTGAACAAATAACACTTTTTTTTTACTTATTTCATTTATTTAATGAAAAAAGTTAACCAACACCAACGGGCACTGTGTGAAAAAGTAATTGCCCCCTAGTTAAATCAACCCAATTAAAGGGATAATTAGAGTCAGCTGATTGAACACAGCCAGGCTTGATTACAGCCAGCCCTGCTTAATATAAATCTCACTTATTTTGACCCTTACCATCAGAGTCACGTTGCCAGCACAAAGATTCAACAAGCACATTATGCCATGATCAAAGGAAGTTCCTGAAAAGATCAGAAAAAAATGTGTTGCCCTCTATCAGTCTGGAAAGGGTTACAAAGCTATTTCTAAGGCTCTGGGACTCCATCAAACCACAGTGAGAGCCATAATCTCCAAATGGAGAACACTTGGAACAGTAGTGAATCTTCCCAGGAGTGGGCGGCCTGCCAAAATTACTCCAAGGGCGCAGCGTAAAATCATTCAGGAAGTCTCAAAGGATCCTAAAACAACATCCAAAGAACTGCAGGCTTCTCTTGCCTCAGCTAAGGTCAGTGTTCACGACCCCACAATCAGAAAGAGACTGGGCAAAAATGGGCTTCATGTGAGAGTAGCAAGGCGGAAACCACTGCTAACCAAGAAGAACATAAATGCTCGTCTCTCATTTGCCAAGAAGCACCTGGATGATCCACAAGCCTTTTGGGAAAATGTTCTATGGACAGATGAGTCCAAAGTGGAACTTTTTGGATGACATGGATCCCATAATGTCTCGCGTAAAGCAAACACAGCATTCCACAGTAAGAACACCATACCAACAGTCAAACATGGTGGTGGTAGTGTGATGGTGGGATGTTTTCTGCCTAAGGACCTGGATGACTTTCCATAATTAAAGGAACCATGAATTCTGCTCTGTACCAGAAAATTCTTAAGGAGAATGTCCGGTCATCCTTCCGTCAGCTGAAGCTGAAGCGTAGTTGGGCCATGCAGCAAGACAATGATCCAAAACACAAAAGCAAGTCCACATCAGAATGGCTAAAAAGAAGTAAAATTAAAGTTTTGGAGTGTCCTAGTCAAAGTCCAGACTTAAACCCAATAGAGATGCTGTGGCAGGACCTGAAACGAGCAGGTCATGCTCGAAAACCTACCAAATGTTACTGAATTAAAGCAGTTCTGCGAGGAAGAGGGGTTAAAATTCCTCCACAGCGATGGAAAGACTGATATTGAATTATAGGAAGTGTTTGGTTGCAGTCATTGCAGCTAAATGTGGCATAACCAGTTATTAAGTGTGAGGCAATTACTTTTCACACAGTGCCAGTTGGTGTTAGTTAACTTTTTTCATTAAATAAGTGAAATTAAAAAAAGCAAGTGTTATTTGTTCACTCAGGTTCCTTTATCTAATATTACATTTTCTAAAGACCTGAAAACATCCAGTGTGACAAATGTGCAATAATAGAGAAAATCAGGAAGGGGGCAAATACTTTTTCACGCCACTGTATATATATATGTGTGTGTGTATATATATATATATATATATAATACAGCTGCAGTAGCACATGTTTATTAGGGTTGAGTAAGCACTTTAATGTTAAACCCCAATTTCTGTACCTTAATTACTTGGTTCCCATTCAACTAATTTACATGAAATTTGGAAAACACAGTGTTAGTGTCACTGTCTCTGGATCCTAAAACTTTAGTGGGAATTTGTTGACTTTGGGCATAGTCACAGAGGTGCAACAGCTGCACAAATCACCACAATTCAGTGGTTTTTTTCGCTTAACCATAACTAAACAAGAGTTGGTCATAGCTGATAGAGCTGCAGCTGAAGAATTTGGGTGGTACTTTATGCCATGTAAAGTAGTAGGCCTAGGCCTATCCACATATGATATATGCTGGATATGTTTAACTGATAAAGGTACTCTTTCACACATCTTATGATATTGCTCAAATCTAACCCCATTTTTAGATGGCATAAGGGAAATATGCAAAAAAATAATTTAGACACCTATTGTATTCTAATCCAAACTAGTAATATTGGGAATCTGCTCCAATACGTCTCAATATTCCACCATATAAAAACTGTGGTTACATATGGCCCTGATTATGGTGAAAAATCAAGGCACTGGTGGACTTCAGACATAGTCACTACAAGTGAATGGTTACAGGATCCCTCTACAAGAGTCAGTTACGAAAGGGTAGCATATATCAGCATTAATAGGCTTGACACATTTTGTAACATTTGAAAACATTTTCTAGAAGCTTTCAAAATGATAAATGAACAATTTGTTCTGTCAGTATGTTTAGCTGGTTAAGTGATTAATTCTAACTACTTTGTCATTGTTTTGTATTGTTTCCAGTATAGTAAATAGTATATAATAAAAAAAATTCATGTTATCCCTTGTTCTTCCCCTGCCTGTTCCCATGGTGGACAAAAATGTTATGTATTTATTATAGTATATGTAGTCTTTAATCCTTGTAGTCACATAGCTTGTACATGATTTGTATATGCTCTCTTTATTCATGAGATATTTTAGTATGTTTACCTTGAAAATTCAATAAAATATGGATTACAAAAAGAAAGGAATTTTGGGTAAAATATATTGTAAATCACTAAAGTTACAAGCGTGCATTTTCAAAATGTAACATAGGCTCATATATGTGTTGGTTTGTAGTATTTTTACACCAAATTTTCAACATAGCCTTGTTATGACCCTGCTTCATGAAGATGGGCAGACAAAATGTTCAACCCTTGGCATAAATGTATTTTTGTGCAGGGACTGCTAAATCAACTTTCAGGATGCAAAAACACATTTTGGGCCAGAGCTGAAAAATGACAGCTGTCACATTCATGAAGTGCTGTAAAGAAATAGCTTTGTTGAAAATTTGGGGTTAAAATATTGAATATTACTAAACACACGACCCTGTGTTCACAAAAATAAATGTAGGCTCATAACGTTTTTGTTTTTTTAATGTTTTTACACCAAATTTTCAACATAACCTTCTTCTGATCTGCCTCATTAACAAGGGAAGAGAACAATTTCAATTCATGGGCAAAAGGTGATTTCATTCAAGGATGCAAAATCACCTTTCGGGATGTAAAAAACATATTGACCAGGATTTGAAAAATGACAGCCGTCACAATCATGAGGTGCTGTAAAGATATGGCTATGTTGTAAATTTGGGATATAAAAATTGAAAAGTACCAAAGTTATGAGCCTGTGTTCACAAAATTAAATGTAGGCTCATAAATTTTTTGTTTGACGATATTTTTACACCAAATTTTCAACATAGCCTTCTTATGGCCCCACATCATGAAGAAGGGCAGATCAATTTTTCAACTCCTGCCTGAAAGGTGATTTCATACCGAGACTGTGAAATCACCTTTCAGGACAGACCTGCTTAACTACAGTGACATTGTTCATGGGGTTGGGGGTGTCAGATAGAAGGTATGTCGAAAATTTGGGCCAAAAATATGTAAAAATTCCCACATTATGACACTAAGTTCAAAACCCCATTGACATACATTGAACTGTATGTCTATGCCTTCAGTTCGCAGTCCAGCTTTGAAGAGTGAAGTTATGTCTTAGGTCCAGAGATGATGATGGCATTGGACCCTCAGTTGGTAAGTTAGAGCTTGAGTGGGTGCAGGGTAGTGAATGCTCAGTGGAAGGGTCAGGCAGGGGTTAAGGAATGGCCATAAGAGACATTGATGGATCGTTTGTTTTACAGGTGGAAAAAAAAAACAATCCCCGATCATGACACTGGGGGATTGGGGAGCATCAGTGTCACAGTTATATGGGGGAGACATCAATTGACTGTTTTTTCTTTTTACAGGTAAAAAAAATAAAACACACACGCAAATAAGACCGACGATCCCAGATTGTGACACTGGGGATTGGGCACCCCCAGTGTCAGAAACAAAGCTGACAATCCCCGATCCTGACACTGGGGTATTTGGCACCCCAGTGTCACAGTTATGTTTAGGGGGAGTGTAGAGTGGTGGATGTTGAGAGGGAGGATAGCATGTAGAGAATTTTTATAATATAAAAAAAAAGTGATAAATACAGTAGTCAATCATGGCAGAATATGGTGACATCGAAGCACAGGTCAGGAAGCATAGGATGACCAGGAGCAGTTGTAAAATTTGCAAGGAGTGTTTTATTATTATTAATAACAGCAAAATAAATAATAAAAATGTGTTCAGTAAAACTATTCATAAAGGCAGTACAAACACAGAAAACAAAGTCCTTCATCTGAGGGTATGTCTAATTCCAAGTTTTAGTCTCTCAGTTTTCCTGTCTCTCTAGCAAAGATATTGCTGCTCTTTTTATAAGTCTTTGTCTGGGAACTCATTATGAAGACATCCTTTTTTCAGAAAATGTTCTTGTCTGTTTCCTTCCTTGCAGATGCAACAAAATGGTACATGGTGTCCCAGAATTGATCTACTGTTGACAGCTTCTGCAAAAGAGTTAGTGTTGCATTCCAGGTTAACCCCCTAAGTTCCAAATAATGTTTTGTTAGCATTTCAACAATATAACTATATACCTTTTCAAACCAAGGGATCCCACTTTCACATAAAGATTCACACATATTTTATAACTTCAGATACACAAGGGGCCAGTAGAAAGGATGAGGGACATGGAAGGGGAGGAATTGGAGGAAAAGAAGCAGTCAGAGTGGTCCTGTTTGGTGATTCCACGATCAGGGGTATCAAATGGGATAGGGAAGGGGAAGCCTGCCTGGTTAGAACAAAATGCTTCCCTGTGCTAACGATGCAGAGGGCCAAGCATGAGGTATATCAGCTGGCAAAGGATTGTGGAGGTTCTCTGGACATACTGGTCCACCTGGGTAACAATGACATTGAGGGTAACAGTGAGCTAGAGATACAGGCAAGGTTCAGGGAGCTTGCCAGGGTCTGTTATAACATTGGATGCACAATTTTCTTCTCAGAAATCCTGCCGGTGCCAAAGGATTAGTGGGGAACACAAAAGAAAGTTTAGGGAGATAAATCAGTGGCTCACAGAGTGGTGTGGGGCCAGAGGGTATGGGTTGATGGGGGATTGGGGGAGACCTGGTAGCATAAGAGGCTGTATGCTACAGATAGGCGCCATCTCAATTTGGAGGGGAAGGAAATCCTTAAGTTGAAAATAGAGGAGTTCATTAGTAAAGGTGGGGTTTAAACTTGTGAAGGGGGTTGGATAGGAGAAAGGGCTGTTGAGAGGGGTCCGATAAAAGAGGGACTCTGTCTCCACCCCCCTGGGGAGCTGGAAGAAGGTGGGAAAGGGCTGACTGGTAAGGTGCAGACCAGGGAAAGACAGAATCCCCACGGGAACACAAGCAGGGGAAATGGAAGTATAGGGAAAGGGTGGAAGGTAGTCCTGCTAAATGCTAGAAGCTTGGGCAATAAAATGCCTGAGCTTCAGACGATGCTAACTGAGGGAGAGGTGGATGTGGCAGTGGTCACTGAGACCTGGGCCACCTCAGGGCATGACTGGGACCTGAACCTGGATGGATACACCATGTTCAGGAAGGACAGGGTGGAGGGAAGGGGAGAAGGGGTAGCAATAATAGTCAAAAACTGCATTGCCATAGGAGGAGTGGAGGAGGCGGAGGGAACTGTGGAGGTGATTTGGGTCACCTTGATAACAAGGGGGGGCAAGAGAATAAAAATAGGAGTGGTGTACAGACCCCCAGTGCTGGCAAAGGAGCTGAAGCAGAGTCTTGTGGCAGATGTTGTGAGACACTGCAGATTGGGCAGAGGAAGGGGGTGGTGGTGTTGGGGGACTTAAACATGTCAGGAATAGACTGGGAGACTATGACATCCTCGGTCACCAGGGAACAGAGGTTGTAGGATGTATTTCAGGATGCGTTCCTAACTCAGCAGGTGGGGGAACCGACCAGGGAGGTGCAGATACTGGATGTGATCCTTGCAGACAGTGACCATATTGGAGGCCTGGAGGTAAAGGACCAGTTGGCGGGGAGCGACCATGCCACTGTCTGGTTCTGCCTGAACCTAGGAGGGGTACAAGACTGCATAAAGACGGAGGTAACTGACTTCAGGGGGGCGTATTTCAAGGAAATGGGAAGGATCTTTAAGGAGCACTTGAATGGGATTGGGCCAGACATGGACACTGACAGTAGGTGGGAAATCATCAGAAGGGGGGTGCAGGATGCTACCAGCACCTGCGCAAGAGTAAGATGAAAATGTGGTAGGGCCCCAAAACCCTGCTGCTGGTCTAGGGAGGTTCAGGAGGTGGTGAGGGAAAAGAAGGCAGCCTATAGGAAATTCAAGTGTTCAAAGAGCTAAAGGGATTGAGTGGAGTATGAAATGATGGCCAGAAGGGCCACTAGGGTGGTGAGGGTGGCTAAGGCAAGGAAGGAGCAGAACCTGGCCAGGGAAATTAGGAGAGGGAACAAGGGGTTCTTTAGATGCATTGGGGAAAAACGAAGAGTGAAGGGGCAGATTAGCAGGATTAAAACAGGGGACAGATGGGCACAAGACCCAGGGGAGCAGGCTGAGGTACTAAATGAGTACTTCACCTCAGTTTTCACCAAGGAAAATAGGGGGGCTGCATCATACATGGGCGGAGATGGTGAAACTGAGGAGGGGACCCTTACTGATCGGCGGGTCTGGGGAGAGGGGGGCATCACTGGCAGGTGGGGGGAAGGCAAAGCAAGGGCATGAAGTAGTGGAGGTGGAAATCATGGCAGAGAGAGTGAGGGAAGCCCTCAGGTCCCTTAAGATGGAGAAAGCACTGGGGCCAGATAAATAACATCCCAGAGTGCTGAAGGATCTGGCATGTGTCCTGGCAAAACTCCTGGTGGAGCTCTTCAGCATCTCTCTGAGGACAGGGTGGGTGTCCCAGGACTGGAAGGTGGTGCATATAGTGCCTATCCACAAGGGGGGAGCAAGGGAGGTGGCAGAGAACTACAGACCCTTCAGCCTGACATCAGTGGGGGGCAAGGTGATGGAGGGCATTGTCAAGGAGATACTGGGGAGGACCTGGAAAAGTTGAGGTGCCTGGATGATAGACAGCATGGATTCATCCTAGGGAACTCATGTCAGACAAACCTTGTGGAGTTCTATGACTGGATGATGAGTGCCTTGGACCTGGATAGACCTGTGGATGCCCTCTTTCTTGACTTCAGCAAGACGTTTGACTCTGTTCCTCATGGGGGCCTTTTGTATAAGCTGGGAGAAATGGGGGTGAGGAACCAGATGATCATATGGATTGGAAATTGGCTGCAGGGCCAGACCAAGAGGGTTGTGGTTGGTGGGATAGTCTCATCCCCAAGGAGTGTCATAAGTGGGGTCCCTCAGGGATCGATCCTTGGGCCCCTCCTATTCAACGTCTATGTCTCTGACAGAGAGAGAGACCTGGGGGTGGTGGTGGATGTCAAGATGATCAACTCAGAGACTTGTAGGAGGGCAGTGGAAAAAGCCAACAGGATGTTAGGATGCATTGCTAGGGGGATCATCTCCAGAAGGAGGGAAGTGATACTCCCACTGCATAACTGCTTGGTGAGGCCGCACATCAAGTACTGCATGCAGTTTTGGAGGCCACAGTTAAAGATGGACTTTGAACTCCTGGAGAGGGTCCAGAGGAGGGCAACCAAAATGATTTGGGGCTTGGGGGACAGGACCTATGGGGAGATGTTCAAAGAGCTAAATATGTACACATTAGAAGAGAGCAGGGACCGGGGGACATGATAGAGGTCTTCAGGTACATGAAGGGTGTAAACAGGGGAGGAGCAGTCAGGGTGCTCCAAAGGAAGGTGGGAAACTAGAGAGCATGGGTGGAAGCTGGAAGGGGAGATTCAGGGGAGAAAGGAGGAGGTGCTACTTCACTGAGAGGGTAGTGGAGCCATGGAATGCGCTGCATGGGGGCTGGTGGAGGCAGACATGGTGGAGGGGTTCAAGAGGGGGGGATAGGTACAGGGGCAGGGTTCTGGAAGCAAAATCCAATGTAGCAAGAATATCTGGGACTGGGAAGGGAGAAGCCAGAGAGGGGGCAGCAAGGTCAGCTCACAGGGTGGGGGCTGACCAAATGAGCAGACACGAAAGACTGTTAAGCTTATTCTGCTGGTATTTTAGTATGTTAGTACAAGGGGAAGAAAAGATAGAAACAGCAAGTGAAGGCAGAGAGATGGTGGTGGGGGGGTTAGCAAGACCATCGGAGTGGCCACTTTCTAGGTCTCACAAAAAGATTTGACTACACAGTCAGACAAACTAGAGGCAGACCAGAAGAGGATAAACCAGATCCTTGAATGTAGGTCTTTCTACATAACAACTGGGACAAGGCCTTATTCAACCCTGTCACATACCCCCCTCTTTGAGAGGGATCCTGTTTTTTAATTTTGATGCTTTTTTTATCTCACGCTGACCAGCCCCCTTCCACTTCCCCCCCATTACCATCACTGGGCTACTCACTGGCCATTCCCTCACACCATTTTGAGGTGCCAACTCACCTGGGTAACAGGGAGACCAGCTTCATCCTGCCAGTCAGCTTTTTTTCACCTCGTTTTGTCCCACCCCCCAGAGCATGGAGCCAAGGTGTGCAATGACGCCAATGGCTAAGCCACTCATGCTTCCTTATGTGGTATGCCAGGCATCTAGCTCAGCTCCAACCCCCTTGTGTGGGTTCATTGCACCAGCCCCCAGCCACCATTAGGGGTCAGATGAGCAGCGGACTCCATCCCCACCCCTCTCCAGGAAAGGAGAGGAGAGCTGTCCTCTGGATGCTCGATCCTCTCCCTCCCTGGCCAATCCCCGATGACCCAAATGCACCATGAACACAGGTCGCCAGTGTGGCAGGAGGTAAGGCAATGCTGCCTTAACCCTCCACTCCACTGGGCCGACTAGGGATCCTGTTTTTAAAAAACAGATTTCAAAAACATTCTTTAAAGTCTCCTTTAATATTAGCTTATAATCTTTACAGTTCTCAGCATATGCAGTATCCCTTTTCTCCATAACAACCAGTACAGCAAACAGTGAAGTTTAAACTTACACATTTTTTTTCAGTCTCCAGAATTCTCAATTACTGATCCATATCTTAACAGAAAATCAGCACTGACATTTTTTTTCTGGATTTGTGTAACACTTTGAATTTAAATGTCTGTAGTGCCTGGTATCACCTTGTGATTCTGGAATTTTTATCCTTCATTAGGTTACGCCAACAGCGAGGATTATGATCGGTTAGAAATACAAAGTCAGCTCCTAACAAATAAAACATAAGGGACTCCATGGCCCACTTTGCTGCAAGGCATTCCTTTTCAATGATGGATTACCTTTTTTTCTCTCTTGTGCAGCTTCCTACTGATATATAGAATGGGATGTTCCTTCCCATCTAGATTCTGACTCAAAATTGTACCTAGACCTACCTCTGATGCATCTGACTGTAACAACAATGGTTTCTCAGAATCTGGGCTTCTTTAAACAGGGGCTGAACATAATGCAGGCTTGATGGCCTGTAAAGCTTCATCACACTCTGGGGACCATTTCACAATATCCAGGTACTGTTTCTTCATGAGTTCAGTGAGAGGAGTTGCTAACTGGGCAAAGTTGGGAACAAAACTCCAACAGTAACCAGCCAGCCCTAAAAATGACCTGACATGTTTCTTTGTTTTAGGGATAAGATTGTTAGCTACAGCTTTTATCTTAGAAATCTCTGGTTTATGTCTCCATTTCCCAAAACATATCCCAAATATCTGTATTCCTGTATGCCTAATGCACATTTGGTAGAATTAATGGTCAGACCGGCATATTTGATAGCTTGGATAACTGCTTGTAGGTGTTCCAGGTGGCTTTTCCAGTCTGTACTGTGCACAACATCATCCAGATAAGCAGCACAATAACCAGTGTGAGTAGCTAAAATTATATCCATCTGGCTGGCTCGGTGATGCTGAGGGTTGAGGCACTGGATGCCACACCTTGCGCCATGCCAGCAACCCATGTTCAGGAATGAGTGCAGGCCACCAGGGGTTGGCAGCAGTGGGAGAGGATCGAGCATCCAACATCTGCTCTTCTCCCCTGGGGAAAGGTGGGCACATCATCCCGCTCCTTTGCTGCCCCAGTGGAGGCTGGGGAGCAGTGCCAGAGTTAAGAGAGACAAGGAATGTGTCTTCATAACCCACGTGCACCTCCACGCAGGCACATTCCCAGTTGTGAAGGGGAGGGATCAATGAAAAACAGAGAAAATGGTTGCTGACTCTATGAAGCCCCTCCAGCACTCCAGCGATGCCACCTTGAGGAACTCTCGGGCCCACTCCAGATTGTGCTTGGGAAGGGGAGGATGTCCCTCCCTCCTTCCACCCCATCAAGGGGGTAAGCCATGGGGGATATAGAGCCTGGAGATGATGAGAGGTAAGGTGGTGGCAGGAGGCTGGAGGAGGCCAGGTGCATGTCAGCAGGCTGAGGAGGAAAAAACACTTACATAAAAAAAAATACATCCATGTACTGCTGGAATACAGCTGGTGCACCATGTAAACCAAATGGCATGATGGTGCACTGATAGAATCCAACATGAGTGGGAATTGCAGTTTTGTTTCTGGATTCTTTAGCAAGAGAAATCTGCCAGTAATTCTTGTAGAGATTGAGGATATTGATGTACTTCGGACTTCCCAATTTGTCCACCAAATCATTTATCCTTGGCATAGGATGGCTGTCAAATTCTGACACCTGATTAAGTTTCCTAAAATCAAGGCGGATCCTTACATCCCCTCTTTTTTATTTAGAATCACCAATGTTGATGACCAATCATGTCTCAACTCTTCTATGATACCCAACTCTTTCATGTTTTGTATTTCCTTAACCACATTTGCTCATAACCACTCTGGTAATATGTATGTCTTTTGTCTAAAGGGGCGAGCATTCCCTGTCACTATTATATGCTCAGCCCTTTTTGCTCAGCCTGAAACTGTGGTAAAAGGACTGTTAAATGCCTTTAGTATGTTACGAATTTCTGCAGTTTGTTCAGAGGTTAAGGAAACATTCACCTTTACAGCAACAGCAGTTACAGTTTGTTCCACTCTCTCATAAGCTATATCAATATCTTCTTTATCAGTTTCTGGTAAAACCAGCAAAGCAGCCTCTGGTGTTTTTTCAACCCATTTTTTCAGGAGGTTAGCATGGTATATCTTGGTAGGATTTTTTCTGTCACGGTTTCAGTCTCATAGTTAACTGCACCAGTACATTTTAACAATTTATAAGGCCCTTGCCACTTTATTAACAGTTTATTTTCGGTAGTAGGTAATATTAGCAAGTCCTTTTTACCTGGTTCAAAAACCTTTTCTTTTACTCCATGGTCATACTATGCCTTCTGATGGTTTTGAACCTCTTCCTGATTACTATAGGCAATTTCAACATATTTTGCCAATTTCATTCTCAGGGCACACATATAAGATGTATTGGATTGTTTATGAGTGTTATCTTCCCATGTTTCTTTTATTACATCTAGTGACCCTCTAGGTTGTCTACCATACAGCATTTCAAATGATGAAAAGCCTGTGGAGGCATGTGGCACTTCTCTGTAATCAAAAAGCAGGTAAGGTAAGTATTGGTACCAATCTTTCCCTTCCCCTTTTACAAACCCGTTTATAAAATGGGTAGGCTAAAGCAGCCAATCAGAGACCGAGCTTGCCATGCATGAAATCTGTTCCATGTATGCTTAAAAAAAGGTCAGAGAAGCAGAACCACATTTCCAAACTAAATCAGGAGTGTTAGAATGTTGGCATTTAAAATGCCACCATCTTCTATTCCCTCGCTAATGCTCCAATTATTATTTCATTTTACGTTATCAACATTTGAACAGCTGTGTATGTTTTGAATTGAATGCCATTTACAAATTCCCACTAAAGACTGTTGTTATCCTGGGGTTTCTCAAGACTGTCCTTTAAACCCCATCACAAGTCTCTTTCCTTTTTAGCCATCCTGCATTAGCCGTGGCAATGTTCATCCCTCCACCGTGCACTCAGATCCCCCAGGCAATAACGTACTGGTTTTAAACAGTTCCCCTGCCAGTCGGACAAAAGCCCAATACCTTACAAGAGTGCCTTTTAGAGCAGCCAAGGTGTTTCAGGAAGATACCTCACATCTGAATTCTTGAAGCAGCACTTTCACGTCTTGTATGGCAGTCAGCCCCTGTTGCCATCTAGTCTGTTTTCCTTCTGCTTGGTCCCAGGTGGTTTCCCATAGCAATTGCTCTTTTCTACTTGCTGTGGGTTTCTTTGACAGAGGAATCAAAATACCCTTGTAAATGTCAACATTTTTTCTGTCTGCTATGCATGCAATGTGCTTTCCAGAAAGAGCTTTCTCATAGACTCAGAACCTACTGACTGTCCTCAAATGACCTCATGAATATTAATATAATGTCCATGGAAGGACTATTTTATCATAGATTAACTTAGCACCATAGCATCTTTTTTCTACATCCAAGCAAGATTTTTGTAACTATAACAATTAAAATAAATATAGGAATCCATTTTATAAGCACAATAAGACACTCCAGGGTGTGCATGGAACATATTTTACTGCACACCAGGGGCTAAAGGCACTCGGCCAAGGCCACGTGCCTTATTACGCCCCTGGCTGTGCAGTAAAATATGTTCCATGTACACCCTGTCATGTCTTATTGCTTACTTAACATGCGTTTTAGGGTTTGATTAAAACAAGAGCTGTGTAGAATGGGAAAATTCTGAATCTGTGGAATTTCAAAGAAATTTAGCAAAATTCCAAGAGATTTTGTGGAATTTCATGGACATTTTTATAATTTAGTAATCTGGCTATACCTCAGCTACTGTTCAAGCTAGAGCTCTGAAATGTAGAACGTAATCTCTTTTGGTCACTGTCCACTAACGTGCCAAATATCATGAAATGTGGATGGATAGTTTCAAAATTATAGGTGCTCAAATGTTGTCATTATATTGTTTGTGCGAAATTTCATGATTATTTTTATCTACATATACCTTAACCTTCAATTGGGTGGGGGATTTTAAATTTGGCATGATTTCTTGATGATAGGTATTCTAACAATGTGCCAGATTTCATGACAATATGATGCATCGTCTCAAAATTACATATGCTCAAAATCTGTCATTTTATTTTTTTCAGGAAATTTAATGAAAAGAAATCATCTGTATATAACTCAGGCACCTTTGGAGCAAGACATGTGTAAATTAGTAAGGATAACCTTTTTGTAATGCTTATAGAATTTTCTAAATATGGGCAGAATTAGATAAGAGATTTTTAAGTTACAGGGGTTCAAAAATTTACTATGTAAATGCCAGTTGTGTCTAGTGGCTGAAGCCTCAGACCTTTCAGTCATTACATGAGTCATGATCAGGATCAATGGTGTAGACATACAGTGGAACCCCTGTGGATGATCCTCCCCTACAGGCCCATTATGGTACCAATGGATGTTTTCTCTCCATTGCAGGCAACTGAAGACTGGACCCAATCAGAGACCTCTGCCACAGGATCCAATATATAATCCAATGATCCTAGCTAGTCATCCCTGGTCAGGCACAAAAACTGCCACAAGACCAAGTGCCTACTCCTTGCTTCGGGCTCAGACCCCTGAAACAGCAGTCTCCTTCATACCTAACCAATTTTTCTGTGCTCCCTTATTTATGATCCTGTGGCCATAGCAACCCGAGCTAGATACTTAGAAACATATTTCCTGTTGGGACCCATGTTTACACATTTCAACACATTTTTTGTATTGCACAGGACATTCTGTACCTAACTGCTCTTTCTTGGAAGAGATGGCTGCTTTTCTGCAAAACATTTAACCGCTGAAGGGAGTTCAAAGCAAAACAAAATGTTACCGCCTTACAGCTCAATGTGCAGGGCAGATGCTTTCCACTATGGTGTCTGAATAAATCCAATAAAACCCTGAAAGGTACACAGAATCAGAAATGAAGGAAGCACCTCTTCAGGGAAAGGACACACAGAAGGAAAGCAGGAGATCTATGATAACATTGGTAAATCCAAAAGCTCAGCACCCAGAAAATGACATACGGTAGGGCACCAGAAGAGCATATGTTAATTTAAATCAACAGTGCACAAAGTAGAATCTTCCAGTTCCACCCTCTGAGGAATGGCAGCTTAGACTACGCACTCTGCATAACCTCCATATAAAACCCTCTCTGACTGGTCTAAATTAGATTTTTCGCCGAGTCAGAGAGGGATCCAGCTGTTTGAGTTGGACCCGCATAAAAAAAGGAAAGAATGGAAGAGATGGACAACTGCTCTGACTTGGAGGCCTCCAAGCCCTGCACCCAATGGACAGTGGCATCTGCAGACTCTCGATGAGGTTCTATTAAAAGTGCCCAGAAAACAGCTAAATTTAAAAACCAAAAAGTAAAACTGGATAACATTTACCAGTAGCTGATTTTCTTTCAAGCCAAAGTGAAGGAACCATATGGGGAACTCCAACAAGATATTATGCAGCTGGAGCAGAGGGTCGATGAGGTGAAGTGCCAGAGCACAGTGACAAAAAACAGGTTAGATGACTTAGAAAATGTGGTGCAACTTCTTAAAGAACAACAGGAGCAACTGAAAGCCAGAGAAGAGGACTCAGAAAACAAGGCCCTTCATTGCACATTCAGATATATGGTATTCCTGAGGGCTCTGAGGGAAACAATGCTAAAGAATTCACTGAGGTACTTTTAATAACTGCATTTGAATTACCTGATACACTGCAGTTGCTATTAGAATGGGTCCACAGAGCTTCTGGCCCGAAACCTGCTTCCCCTAACCTCCCACCTCACTCCATTATTGCCCAATTTAATAAGCACGCAACAAAAGAACAAATCCTCTTAACTGCCTAAAGGAAAATTAAAGTGTTCTATGGGCAAATGAGGTTTTATCTTGACCACATCTATGCCGCTAAGACCATGCATTTAAGAAGAGCCTGCCTACCATTGCTTCCCATCATTAAAACAACTGGATATAAATTCTCCACTCCTAACATACTAAAATGCCAGCAGAATAGGCCTAACGGTCTTTTGTGTCTGCTCGTTTGGTCAGCCCCCACCCTGGGAGCTGACCTTGCTGCCCCCCTCGCCTTCTCTGGCTTCTCCCTTCCCAGTTCCGGATATTCTCGCTGCATTGGATTTTGCTTCCAGAACCCTTCCCCTGTACCTGTTACACCCCCTCTTGAACCCCTCCCACTGTCTCTGCCTCCACCAGCCCCCTGGGTAGCACATTCCATGGCTCCACCACTCTCTCAGTGAAGTAGCACCTCCTCCTTTCTCCCCTGAATATTCCCCCCTCCAGATTCCACCCATGCCCTCTAGTTGCCCCCTCCTCCTTCCTTTGAAGCACCCTGACTGCTGCTCCCCTATTTATCCCTTTCATGTACCTGAAGACCTCTATCATGTCCCCCCTGTCCCTTCTCTCTTCCCATGTGTACATAATTAGCTTTTAAAGCCTCTCCCCATAGGTCCTGTACCCCAGGCCCCAAATCATTTTGGTTGCCCTCCTCTGGACCCTCTCCAGGAGTTTAATGTCCCTCTTTAAGTGAGGCCTCCAAAACTGTAAGCAGTTATACAGAGGGAGTATCACTTCCCTCCTCTTGGAGGTGATCCCCCTAGCGGTGCATCCCAGCATCCTGTTGGCCTTGGCTGCTGCCCTCCTATAAGTCTCTGAGTTGTTCATCTTGACATCCACCACCACCCCCAGGTCCCTGTCAGCCATCGAGACTTGTAGCATCCCCCCCCAGGGTGTACACTTGGCCCGGGTTTCTGGCCCCCAGGTGCAGTACCTTGCATTTCCCTGCATTGAACCTAGCTTCCACTTTCTAGACCATCTTTCCAGAGCCTCCAGGTCCCCATGTAGGGCCACCATCCCCTCTTCCCCATCCACCACCCCCCCAGTTTTGAGTCCTCCTTACCCAGCATGTTTGGTGGTCGATCTGCTGGAGGGAAAGAAGGAATTTCAAACTGCACAGGAAGCCAGAACGGAGTTGTCCAAGATGGGCCTTAACTTTCCAGATCATTCCCAGGCAGCAGTGGGGGCCCCCCCAGCATCCACCGAGGTAGCAAACTGTCTCCAACAAAACTCAAGGTGGACATAGCACTCCCGAGACCTGCAACAGGTTTTTGCGGCATACAGACATTCTGATTCTCCACAGAAGACCTGAGGAAAGTGGACATATGACATGGAAGAATCTTTCTTTTTCCTACTGGAAATATACAACCTGGCAGGCTTAAGGTGCATCTTGTGGGGGGGGGGTAAATCTCCTTTGGGGGGTCGACTAGGTTTTCTTTTCTCACCTACCTTTGACTCTAGGTGTAATTGTTATAAGCTTTCTACATCTGAGCGAGGTATAGCCAATATATATACACAGACAGCCAGTCAGATATTAAATGGGAACATACTGCTATGGAGATATATAGTTTTTTACTTTCTGTTATTTTCAGGAGGGAGGCCACAGGGACTACTATGCTCTCTGTTCTGTTTTTTAGTAGTTATGTGACCAAATGTATTGGTTCACATTTAAGGGTTCCCAGTATTTTTCCCAAATATTGATCCCTTTATTTATTATATAGGGGACACACAATGATCAAATGTAGTAGGTCATCTTGTCCATAGCCACATTTGCATCATGTTTTAATTTCTTGGTTCACTTTGTTACATTGATTCATTTTCCACTGGCTGGTAAAGAGTTAAAATCTGAAACATGTGAAGAACTGTCTGAGATTGGGGTTTGTTATTATCTGTAGATATTTTTCCCTTTTATGATCTCTTTTGTTATTCTTCAACCATTTGCAAACTTTATATTATTTACATCTTTCTAAATCTTGCTGCATATAGACAGTCCTTATTCTAGTTTTTATTTCTATATGTATTTGTTCTGAGGGATATCTAAGGCTGTCAGAAATATAAGACATTAAGCCATTAGGCCTGATGGAATGGCTTGAAAACTAGGGAATGTGATTTTTTTCAATGTATGTTATAGCTTCCTCCAACCATAATCTTGGCAATCTATGATTTTCCATGCAAAATGCTTTAAGACAATAAATTATTAATATTTGTGTGATTTGACATCCTATAGGTACTTGTCCTATTTCTGCCCTAACAAGGGCTGAAGGGGCACTTCCTAGGAGTCCTAAAATGACCTTATAGAATTTATTTAGGCATGAGTTAATATTTGTTCTAACCTGGCTACTCCAAATCTCTGTTCCATATAATATTTGGCTTCTTATTTTGGCATTTATTAATGTTTCCCTTCACCAACTTAACCCATATCTGTATGAAAATGAATGCATTAATGGAATAAACTTTTTAGTTTTAGTCTCTATTTCTTTAATATGTTCCTCCATGTCCCTTCCTGTGAAGAAATAATACCTAAATAACAAGATTTCCTTACCATCTCAAGCCTATTCTTATTTATTATATATTTATACTTACTATTGTTCCCTCTGAATACAAGAACTTTGGTTTTATTATAGTTACGAACATAAGAACATACGAATGTACCAGCAGAAACAGACCACCCTGTCTATCTAAGTCTGCTCGAGTGTGCAGTCAGCAGTTAATTTGAAGTTCTGCTAAATCACATTCCTGTTGGAATTTCTCCAGTATTCTCTTCATTCCAAAAAAATGAATAGATAGTAAAGTGACATCGTCCGTGTATGCCAGATAGGGACATGATGTTCTGGGTCATATAATGTCATTAAAACAGTATAAAAAATGTTAAACAATAAAGGGGACAGTGTACACCCTTGTTTAACCCCAATATTTGATTCAAACCGATTACTAATTTCTCCCTTGCTATTATACCTGACACTTGTGTAATTATCATGATATAATATTTTGATCATATTCAATAATGAAAACTCCATCCCTTTTTCCCACTCTATCCCACAGTAGTTCTCTATTCACTTTATCAAATGCTGAATTTAAATCAACAAAGATACAATACAGTATTTGCTTCTTAACTACCTTGTATTTGTAAACCAAATTAGTTAATGTGAAACATTGATCAATTGTTGCATGGCTTGTTCTAAGGCCAGCTTGGGCCCCATCTAGTATGTTTTCCCTAGTTACCCATTCCGATATTCTAGTGTTAAGAATTTTTGTGAATATTTTAGCTGTGCTATCAATCAAATTTATTGGTCTGTATCACTCGGGGTTGTTTCTTTCTCCCATTTTGAATAATGGTACTATTGTATTTAAGTGCCAGCTGTTTGGTATTTTCCCACTGTCCCAGATATAACTGTAAAGTTTATATAAAACAGGTATCCATAATATCCTAATCCTCCAGATTGCCTCTATGGGTACCCCACTGGGGCCTGGTGCCTTATGTCTATGAAAGGAATTTAGTGCTTGTTCTACTTCAATAATTGTTATTTGTTTTTCTGATTTAATCCAGGTTTTATTATAGGGGTTGAACAGTAATTCTAGATACTGATCATCATTCTTGTAAAACAATTTTTTGAAATGCTCCATCCATACTTCAGATTCTATGTGAACTCCTGGTTCAGTTTTATTGTTGCTCATGCCTTTATTTACTAGATTCCAGCTTTTTTTTGAGTCCTTTGTTCTTACTGTAACTTCTAGGTCTGTCCATAATTTCTGAATATATTTGTATTTATTTTCTTTAAAAAAAATTCTATATTCCTTCCCTAAGGTGTTCATTACTTTATTATTATTCATTTTAGGGTTATTTTTTAGCACTCTAAGTTGTTTATTTAGTGCTTTTTTAGCCCTTCAACATAAGTCATTATTTCATATGTGACCCTTAATGTTGTTAATATTTATTTCCTTTATTATTATACCAGATATTGCCCCCATTATTGAGCCAAAATATGTTAATATGGTATCATCTGCTTTTCTTTCTGTAAGATTTTGTAGTTCCTTTAACATCTCGATGCTGTCTAGGGTTTCACAGAAATTGTTTCCTTCTATAATTCCCCATCCTACACAGTTTCTTTTTCTTATCTCTAATGGGATTGCATGCATGTCTGTATTACCTGCCCCATTTAGCTGTCCATTTGCTGGTGAGACTGTGTATATAACTCCAGAACCAGGTGACCCCCATGCTACCTTCCTCTTATACCCCTATCCTTTAATTAGAATCCCCCAGATAAGACTGAGTGAAATTAGAAAATTCCAGTTTTAGGGACTTTGTCATGAAATTCTGCAATTTTTCACAAAGACTCGTGGGATTTGAATTTAATTACAGATGTTATTTTGCACTTTCTCACAGCAAGCAATTAATAGAATCAGCACACACAGTCTCTTTATAAGGTCTAAAATAGAACCAGCCAAATTTAATGGCATTGTATTCTCTAGTTTTAAAGTTGCAGAGGTTTATACATCTACAGTTTACACTCTTGCAGAATTATTTTTTTAAATGTTATGAAAGTTAGACTACTTTTAATTCAATCCCATTTAAAGCTGCAAATATGAACTTTTTTTCAGAAATCAACATGTGGTATAGTAGTTTAAAAGCTTCAACTCCAGTTACATTTGGATATGTAGTTTTAAAATTAGAAGGAACAAAAGTAAATTTAAATTTTGGGCAACATGTTTGGTAGGCTATAACTCAGTCCAATTTAATTCTAGAAATCTGAAACTATGTGCATATACAAATGTAATGATATTCGGTGCACCTGTCAATTTTTGTAACATTTCAATGAATACTATCAAAACTATACTAAAATTACAGAAATCCAAATTTTGGCAAAACATTTGGTGACCTATAACTCAGCTCTCATTGATGCTTGAGACTTAAAACATGGTGCATATATGCATTCTAGGCACTTTTATGAATCCTGATATTGTGGAGAAATTTGGATAAGAAATTTGTTAAAGTATCTCAAAATAACTAAAAATGTAATTTTGATTTAATGTTTGGCTACTCAGAACTCCACCCCTTTCAATATATAATTCAGTCATTTGGTATTCTCTTGTAAGCCATGGGGTACTGTTTTCATTCCAAATTTGGTGTTATTTGAAAACACACTTTTAAAATTATAGTGAAATAACTGAAATGTAAAATTTTGCTAAATTCTGCAGAATTTCATGAGAATTCCATGGAATGCTACGGAATCAGAATGGTCATTCCATGAGCATTCCATGGGCAGAATTTTAAATTCTCCACAGCTTTAGTTAAAACGTTCAACAAGGCCATCTGTCTGAGGATGATAGTGGGAAGTTCTTATGGCAGTGATATGTAATAGTCGGTACAGCTCCTTCAGTAATGCAGCACCAAAATTACTGCCTTGATCAGTAATAATCTCTTTAGGTATACCCACCCTGCTGAATATTTTGGCAATCTCTGCTGCTACTTTTGGGGCTTTGAGAGTAAGCATTGAAACTGCCTCTGGGTATTGAGTAGCATAGTCACATAGTACCAAAAGGAACCTTACCCGGTTACAAAAGACTTAAATAAAAAAAAAATGGATTATCCTTTTTACTTTTGTCTAAGCGATCAACCACATCCATTGCAATTCTCTCAAAAGGCACATCTATCAAGAGTAGATGCACCAGGGGCACCTTGTCTTTTTTAGTCTCTGGGGCTACTTTCTGACATTCAGCACAAGAACTGGAATAGGTAGAAAAATCTTCATGAATTCCAGTCCAGTAAAATCTGTACAGCTACCTAGCAAGGGTGCAATCCCCCCCTGAGTGACCAGCCATAGGACTATCATGTGCTATCTGTAACAACTCATAATCAATTTTTCTATCTGTTCCTGTGTCTGATGTTTAACATTAGGACCCACATATTCAAAGGAGATGCCCGACCCAAAATGGAGATGTGCGGCACATCTCAGAAAATGTGCAGAAGTGTGATATTTGAATGGGAGAGATGTGTTGCACATTTCTGAATGCTCGATTGCACAGAAATAATGTATGCAACACAAGAAAAGGGGGTGCGTATACGAATATGCCACACATCTGTATATTCAGCCAAACTGTGCAGTACATTTGCCACACATCTCGAAAGTGTGCCATGCAAAGTTAGGCAGACAAAAGGATAGACTAAATTGGCCAGCCACCCACAAGCAGGCTGCAGAACTACATGCAGGCCATCCTGAGACAGCCCTTGAAGGTGCACTAGGATGTGCCCCAGGCACCCACACACAGCAGTCCTGCCAGGATGGAAGTACCCAAAGCCACAGGTGCTGGGACACAATCGGCACTGCCCAGAGAGCCACACCACAGTCAGGATGTAGACACCCAGCAGCCACATGCCAGTACTGTTGGGTGCCCCCCCAGCACACCAGCAGAGCAAACAGCCACAATGCATTACACATACCAGGAGCCATGGCCTGCACAATGTGGCCTGCAGGGCACCACCTGGTGGTGTCATGCACCCATGGTAATGTCTGGGACAATGGTGCCCAGGTAGCCTGGTAGTACCAGTGATAGCATGGCATGGGCCAGGGACTGATCTGTGGTACACACCCACAGTGGTACACTATAGGTGCACACAGTGAGCCCATTACAGGCCCACACAACAGGGAGCTACAGACATGTCACTGATGCCTGCCATGTGGTGTGACACAGCCACACAGGCACTGTGGTGAGTCTATGTGGTACTCCTGTGGTGGACATAGCAAAACAGTGGGCAGTGTGGGGCAGGGTTGGCACAACCTGTGGCCTGGGGGTGACATGTGCATGCCTCACGGACACCTGATCCCTCCGGGACACATACATTGCCAATGTCAAACTGGCCCACTGGATTACCTGGAGTGGTCCAGGTGGGACCCACACACTTGGGTACCTGGTAACCTTTGAACACTGATTTTCGTTGTGTATATTGCCATGGTCCTAACATGTGGGGGTGCACTGCAGGTGACTGTAAGCTGCAAATGTAGCTAGTGTAGCACATTCCTGTGGCATACTGATCAGAGTGTGTCACTCTGTGCCCTCCCCTGTTGCATGAACAGGTGGGAGCCCTGTACCCCAGTCATACCCTGTACATGGACATGGGTAATAGCACTGTACTCAGGTCAGCGCATCCCACTCACCCATTCACAAGCATTCTATCACACCTGCCTTCTAGGCTGCAGTACCTCCTGTTTACCTTTGTGGAGTGGTGGGGCAGCCCTGCAAAGCTGGAACTGTGCATGCCTTGGGTATGCAAATGGCCTGAATAAATTCCAGTAATGAGCTGCCCATGTGGGGAATGGTCATGGAATGTGCAATGATGCCATTTGCATATCCCAGTTGCATATTGCAATTTTTCATGCCGCACATGAGGCCACCTATTGTACATTTCCCTACGCCCAGCACAGGTCTCAGGGCACCTGCTGCACATCTGCCACTGCATGATCATGCATGTTTGAGATATTCAGCTGGACATGCACGATCGCATCTTATGGCGCATCTTCTGAATATACCATTATTTTGTGCCGGCACATCTCAGTTGTGCAGTGTAGCATCTTAGGCCATGCAGCCTTGGGTAATTAAATATGGGGCCCAAACTCAGTACAGTAACCCATTACATTTTTTAAACATTGGTTCTCCCTGTTTTTGTTTCACTCCCAACTGCTTAAAATAACCTTGAAGAGAAGCATCATTAGTTTGCTCTGAAACAAAATCACAACCAGTTATCAGTCTTACTTCAGCATTTTCACATTTTAACCTCTTGTGTCCATCAGTCTTTTGTTGCCACTGTTGTTACAGGCATCTTCTTTCTTTCCCAGACTACTGTATCTTGGAGCTGGGCTCAAACAAGTCTGCATCAAAGTCACTGAAAGGAAAAGTGTCTCCACCATATGAGATTTTATTTGCCTTTGCTCTTGTTACCGCTGCTGCTAAAACTACAGCTTTCAGTTCCTCTGAGATTAACTCAGTAAATCCTGGAAAGTCCTTTCCAATAATCACAGGTACAGGTAACTTGGATACTACCCCCACTTTCATTTGGTGTAACGCACCATTAATATTCAGTGTCACTTGTGTGGTGGGACAGTATTGTGTTTCCCCGTGGATGCAGATGACACCTGGTCCTTTTACATAGTGTTTTCCCAGCACTTTAACATGCACTAGGGTCTGTCTACTTCCTGAATCAATAAGTCCCTTTACAGTCTTATCTCTCACTTTGACATCTGTTAAATACTTGCTCCTATTTGCTATGGCCAAATCTGCTGCAGTAGTAGCCTCCCTATTTTTATGGCAGTTGCTTGCAATATAGCCTGGCTTGTTACAGGTACAGCAAATAAAGTCTTTGGGTGGCATATTCAAAGGAGTTGCACATGGTGCAACAGTGTTGTGCCATGCTCAACACACTGATGTGCCCTGGCACAATATTCAAAGGTGTAGGTTGCTCCGTGCAATCCCCGATGCGCCGGGGTGCACCAATAATGTATGCGGCACAAGTGCAGAGGGCATGCTCATGCATATGTGGCACATCCCGATATTCAGCACAGGATATGGAGTGTGGTGCATATGGAGGCACAAACCCGCCTTGCGTCACACAGAGGAGCACAAAGATGTGCCCGTCAAAACTAGGAACAAGTCAGGGGACACCCACAGGTGGCCTGCCATATTGCTGGGCGCATCACGGCGGCCGCCTGCTGTGGGTGGCCACCCGACCTCCTGGGACACAGTCTGGGCATCATGCCCCCCCTTGCCAGATTGCAGGCATAGTTATAAGTAACCCTGGTGGTCCAGCGGTCCTGATCCCCAGCCCAATTGTGGGCATAGATATAACATAACCCAGGTGGTTCAGTGGACCGCTATCCTCTGCCCAATTGTGGGCCTGTAGTATAACACACTCAGGTGGTCCAGTTGTCCTGATGCCCTGGCAGGACTCAGTGGGCAGGTGGGGAGGGGGGATACCGTTGGACCACCAGGGATCTAATTTACTTTTGTCCATGATTGGGCAGGAGATCAGGTCCACTGGACCACCAGGGATATTATATTCATATGCCCATGATTGGGTAGGAGTTCGGGTCTACTGGACCACCAGGGATATTATATTCATATGCTCGTCATTGGGTGGGAGATTGGGGCAACTGGACCACCAGGGATATTATATTCATATGCCCATGATCGGGCAGGACAGTGGGTCCACTGGACCACCAGGGATATTTTATTGCTATGCCTGTGATCGGGCTATGGGGCGCATTGCCCATGGAGGGGCAGAGGCATCGGTCCCCAATGGCTGCAGCCTGGCAGTGCACCAGGTGCAAGCCACCGGGGATCAGTTCACTGAACACAAATGGGGCCATAATGACATGTAAATGGCTCCATTTGTGCCTTACATACATAATGGCCTCATTTGCCTGCTCAAGGCTGAATATCATCTTGCTGCACCACGCTGCTTACGTGCTTAGCGGCTGGCGCGTACTCCGCCTCCTTCTGCACCATGCCACTGGCCGTGGTGCACCCCAGTGCCATATTCAAAGTGCTGAGCCATGGTGCAGCACCATTGAATATCACCTAGACTATGTCCTGGCTCAACCAAGTTGCGCTGTGCCCAGGCTTGCACCCCATCCTGGTGCAGTCTGAATATCCCACCCTTTGGATGCAGATTTGTTACCTCCACCACAGTGTTTATCTGATTTGCAGTTAGATTAGGAAAAAGTGGATCTTATCAGTCTTTGGCTGTTACTTTGCTGCTGCATGATCTTTCTGGCCAGCTGATAGTCCTTGGGCCAAAGAAACAGCCTTTTTCCCCACTTTCTGGTTGGTGTTCTTTTACCTAAAGCTGTAGATCTGTAGGCAGGATGTTGATGAATTGCTCCATTGCAATGATCTGTGGGACTGTTTTGCCCTCTGGTTGTAGACATTTACTAAGGAGCTGTCTGTGTCAGGTGAAGGCTTCTCGAGTATTGTCGAATGAGGCGTACTTCATGGACCAGAATCTGTGCCTGTAGGTCTCTCCTGAGATGTATCTTTTCAGGATTTCTCTTTTCACGAGGTCATAGTTTTCCAACTATGCAGTGTCCATATTGCTGTAGGCAAGTTGGGATTTACCTGTCAGGTAAGGAACCAGCCTGATTCCCCATTGCTGCTTTGGCCACTGGCAGGCTGCGGCAACCCACTCAAAAGTTGTCAGATATGCTTCAGTATCATCTGATGGACATAGCTTTATAAGTTTAAGATCTTTTAAGTTGTTGGTGTTTTTTTGCTCTGCTGGACCTGTGCCAGATCCTCCAGCTTTGATAGCTTGCAAGGCATCCAGCCTTCTTGTTTCTGCTGCTCCTGTTGCTGCATCTCTTCTCTTCTCTTCTCTTCTCTTCTCTTCTCTTCTCTTCTCTTCTCTTCTCTTCTCCTCTTCTCTCCCCTCCTCTCTGCTGCTCCTGTCATTGCATCTCTTCTTTTCTCTTCTACTCCTGTCACTGCATCTCTTTTCTCTGCTTTTCTGTCTTTCTCTTTGTTGTATAGCCCACTATTTGAATAAGACAGACAGGCTTTTAGGTTCTGTCAGTGTCTGTTCTTTTTTTCCATCACTTCTGCTGGCTGTACAGTCTCAGCTTGGACTTCTGTCCATGCTAGTTTTGCTACAATCTTCCTGGTTATGACTCCTGGGCTTGCTGCTGCAGAATCCATATCTTTCGGCTATGCTTCCCTGGTACCAGGTCTAGTACCTACACACAAAACTCCTGGCATAAATCCCACTTAGGCCGACACCATCTGTCATTGAGGCATAGGTCAGGAAGTACAGGATGACCAGGAGCAGTTGTAAAATTTACAATGAGTGTTTTATTATTATTATTAACAGCAAAATAAAAAATAAACAATTTATTCGGTATAACTATTTACGAAGGAAGACAATACAAACACAGAAAACAAAATCCTTCATCTGAGGGTATGTATAATTCCAAGTTTCAGTCTCTCTGCCTCCCTCTTTCCTTAGCAAAAATATAGCTACTCTTTTTATAAGTCTTTGTCTGAGAACTTATTAAAAAGACATCCTGTTTTTCAGAAAATGTTCTTGTCAGTTTCCTTCCATGCAGGTGCAGCGAAACAGTACATGGTGTCCCAGAACTGACCTGTTGTTGACAGCTTCTGCAAAAGAGCTAGTGTTTCATTCCAAGTTAACCCCCTAAATTTCAAATAATGTTTTGCAATCATTTCAACAATATAGCTATATACATTTTCAAACTAAGGTATCCCACTTTTACATAAAGATTCACACATATTTTATAACTTCAGATACGCAAGGGGGAAAGATAAAAACAGCAAGTGAAGGCAGAGAGATAGCGGGAAGGGGGGAATAGCAAGATATTCCAAGTGGCCAGCTCCGAGGTCCCACAAGAAAATGTGACTGTTCAGTTAAACAGACAAGAGACAGAACAGATGAGGATAAAACAGGTTATTGTGTTTAACACTTTCTACATAACAAATGGGACAAGGTCTGATTCAACCCTGTCACACATGGCCCACTCCACTGTGAAAAAGGTAGCCACCAAATGCTACTGCACATGTATGACTGCTAGCACATGCACAGTAGAGTGCAGTGGCCATTTTAGAAATGACAGAGTTCATAGGTTCATAGGATTATACAAGTTCAAGGGCAAAACCATTAATGAACTCATTGCCATTAAAACCTAATGCCAGATCTGAAATTGTCTATTACCCATATATTGAGCCAGATTATATTTAAAGTGCTCTATATTGGAACTGGAAAAATTGACACTGGTAAAGTGTTCCAAATACGTAGAATCCTCTGAGTTATGAAATTATTTATTTTGGTAGTACATTATTATTAGTTTGAAGTTTTAATTTATATGATCTAGTGTTCTTGTCAATAGATTTATACTGCAAAAACATAAAGCTTCAAAAAGAGCCAGGTCCTTAAAAGCCCTATAAAATAGGCAAAGGTCTTCCCTCAAGGCTCTGTACTCGAGGGAATAGAGCCCCAGGGTAGTTAGTCTTTCCTTATATGTAGGATTGTGCAAATTTTGAATATTTTTTGTCATTCTTCTTTGCACTTGTTCCATCATGGTTTTAGTACCTGTAGATGTCGGGTCACAAAAGGAGGAACAGTAATCTATCTGTGAACATACCAGGCTGGAAAATAGAGGAACAATAACTTTGGCTGCATGGCTTTTGATATGTTTAAATATACAAGCTGTACTTCCAGCACACTTTTTGATTGTTTTATTTATATGAGTGTTAAATTTCATGTCATTTGTAATAGTAATACCTAAGTCAATTTCAGTTGTAGCTGCTTGTAGTATAGTATTATTTAAAGTGTATTGGGCTAGTTTATTATTTGCACCAAAATGCATAACCTTGCATTTACTGATATTAAAAGTCATTTTGTTCGGATTAGCCCATAATGCTTGGTGATCCAAGTTATTTTGTGGCACTTTTATTGATTGTACATCATTAGTAATACATCCAATCTTGCTGTCATCTGCATACTTATTTATCCAGACCCTATTGAAAGTTTGCATAGAGGATATCATGATGTTAAATTATATACGCCCCAGGACTGATCTCTGGGGCACCCCACTGGTAACCTTTGTTACATTAGAAGATAGTCCTTTAATAGTAACATGTTAATTCCTGTCTTTTAGCCATGAATCAACCCATTTAATGATATCTGGGTGTAAGTTGTTCCGTATAAGTTGTTGTAATAATATTACATGTGACATGGTATCAAAGGCCTTTTCATAGTCTAGGTAGATCACATCTACAGGTAGGCCATTGTTCAGAGCTCAGCTGACTGGCTCAAAAAAGTTTTTTTAATTATTTTGGCAAGATCTGCCATCTGTAAATCCATATTGAGCTATATCCATGTTATCTGTATTCTTAACATGTAAATTGATTTAATGGAGAAGTAGCCTTTCCATTATTTTCCCGACCCAGGAGGTAAGACTAATAGGTCTATAATTATTAGAGTGTTACTTATTTCACTTTTTGTGAATAGGGATCACAATCACAGACTTCCAGTCCTTTGGAACAGTGCCTTCACTAATGGAGGTATTAAACAGCATAGTTAACATTCCAGATAGCTCATTTGTCAGCTTTTTTTTAGAAAAATAGGTGATATATTATCTGGTCCAGCAGAGGAATTATTTTTTATAGATTTTATTGTAGTTATGATGTTAGACAGGATAAATAACACTGAATTGTTGGTAATTATGAGATTATCAAGATGTATGTCCGCCTTGGTTTTATAGACACTACTAAAACAAGTGCTTAGTTCTTTGGCAATTTTCAGCTCATTGGTAATAATTTCCTGGTCAATTAGGAGAGGGCCTATTTTAGGTGAGTTTCCTTTAATGGAGCCAATATAATTATAAAAGCATTTTTTATTGTCATTCGTTGAGGTAGCTAAGTTCAGTTCTAGCTTCATTTTAGCATTGTTATGGCCATTTTAGTTAATTTGGCCTTGGTTTAAAATTTTAGCCATCTATTTATATTTGTTATAAGCTCTTTTCTTGTATTTTATTAGCCTTTTTATTTTTGTATTTAACCAGAATGGAATTATTTTATTGTTGTGATTATACTTATTGTGTGCTGGTAACCAGTGATGGATACAGAAATCAACTTAATCTTTAATAAGTTCCCACATTCATTCAGTGCCTAGACCAATTAGATCTGTTTCCCAGTTCCAAGAGGTTAAATATTTCTTTATTTAATTGAAATGTGCTTTGCTAAAAATTTTTGTAGCAGTAGTACCTTTTGTTATGGTAGAGAAATGTTTCAGACCATAGAATCATATTATGGTTGTTGTCCCCTAGTGGTGCTAACACTTTAGGTGGATCACCAGTATCCTTTATATTTGTAAATACTAGATCTAGAATTGCATTAGACCTAGTAGGCTCCTGAACTAGTTGTTATAAGTTTAGCTGAAGAACGGTATTTATAAATATGTTATTCAAGGTACCTTTCCCTTGTAATGAGTGCCAGCAGATATTTGGCAAGTTGAATTCACCCATTATGATTAAATCATCATTAGTTTAAACATTTTCAGTGGTATTCATAAATACTTCATTTGCTGAGTTATCCAGATTGGGTGGGCAATAACATAGTCCAATGGTTAGCCAGTCAATAGATGTTCAAATTTGAGTCCATATAATCTCAGCATCAATCCCTAATCCTGCTGTATTATTGATTTCATGACATTTGAGATAATCCCTAATATTTAAGGCAATACTCTCCAACTGTATGAGCGATTCTTAAGTAAGGATGTATATCCCTGGATATTGTGACCCCATTCAGAATCCTGGAACCAGGTCTTAGTCACCCTGCAGATATCAATATTTTCATCTATTAAAAAGCTATGAAGTTCTCCAATTTTGCTTCTCAAACTCCTAGCATTAAGGAGTAGAATTTGAGTTCAGAAATATGTTTATCAAGAAGATTATTGTTAGGTATCTGTACTGGAGGACTACTGTTAGTATTGTTCACTACAGGGCATAAAGTGTTTGTTATAAAATTAAATTCAGTATCCGTGTTGAATTCATCTGCGAAGTATGATTGGTCCCCCGGATTCAGTTTAAAGTCTTGCTAATGTAGTCATTTATATGTTTACCAGGTAGAGTTGTACCAGATCTACTGGGGTGTAGACCATCTCTGCAAATCAGGTCCTGTCTTTGCTCAAACTCCTCCCAATGTGTTATACAGTCAATATTCTGCCTAACATACCATAGGCATAACCAGTTACTGATTTGTTTAATTTTATTATACTGGTATGAGATGGATCTAGGTATTGATAGTTACATTGAGACACCTCTGAAATGGGAAATGAAAGTTGACCATACCTCCAAATCCTCACTGACTATCTCAGTCTCCCTAATCTGGTGATAGGTCTTCTGGGTACCCAACCTCAACTTCACCATCAGCCACAAGAACATCCTCCTAATGGAGATGACCTGTGAAGTGAAATTTAGCTGGTGCACTATCTGTTGGAGCTCCTGCAGTTTTTCAGTGCTATTGTGCTGCTCAAAAGGGTCCTTAGAGTCTTCATATTGTCCTGAGGCAGGTGATATTCCTGCACCCCTATATCAGTCTTTATGCCCAAGAATGTTCTTACTGAGTTTGGTGGTTCAGTTTTTCCCAGAGCCAAATTTTGTACACGTGTAAAAAGCTGTTCAGCATCTGCTTGGATTGGGGGGAGTTTTTGGACCCCACAGACAAAAAATTGTCCAAGTTGTGAATGAGTCCCTTGCTCCCCACCTTCTAGGCAGTCACTCAGTGCAATAAGGTGCTAAAACACTTGAACACTGTGCAGGCAACTGAGCATCCCATGGGCATGTAGTTGTCTACATAATATAGCCTATCAAATTTCATCCCCAACAGGTCCTGGTTGGCAAGGTTAACTGACAGCAGTCAGAATGTTGACTCAATGGCCACATTGGCCATTAAGGCAGTTGGCTGTGCAATACATACTACCTCGAACACCTGTCAAATGAAGCACATTGGACCACCGTGTAGCACAGATCAATGTGGTCATTCACTGAGTCTCCCTGCAGGTAAGACAGGTGGTTGATCATGCAAAATGTCCCAAGGAGCTTCTTGGGGACTAAGACAGTTGGTGAGACCTGAGCTATGGCAAGAAATGGGAGGGGTAAGGACCACTCACCCTCCACAGCCCTGTCTCTTTTTTCCAGTTTACCCCAGACCACCTGCAGTCTATCTCTAATGGTTTCATATTCTCTGCCTTGTACCCCTACCATGAACCTTCATACAGAATCCTGAACCCACTGAGAAGCCTTTAGTTAGCAAGCTGGCTGCCTCACAGTCCGAGTAATGCTCTAACCATGGTCTAAGTTGGTCCACCCTTACTGGAGTGGGCAGGCTTACTCATGTAGGGCATGCTGAACTTCTTTCAAAAGGGCAAGCTGCCCCCTTGTGGAAGTTTGTTCGATTTGCACTGAATGAGTGCGTGCTGCTGACCACAACTGATGGATTCATGCTGAAACCTACAGGGGTTCTTATAGCTAAAGCAAATTTGGGCTGGTGACCCAGAGGATTTAGGCTTTTGTGGCTGTGGTGCTTTTATGGATAACCTGCTGTCTGTGTGGAGAATCCTGCCTCCATGCATGACCTCAATGAGCAGAGACATGTAAAGAATGTCCCAGTCCACCATCACATCATATTGCATGCAGCACCTGAATTACTTAATGTATTCCAACCAAGTAAGCTCCCCCCCCCCCGGTGCTGGTGGGCTAACATTATCCTGTTTGGGTAGTAGATCTGGTCCACCTTTTTTGGGGGGCCAATCGTACTGTCGAAGACTGTGAATCCCACCAGCCAATTGTCAAATGTATGTTCTGCATTAACATTCTTTTTGTCAAGATCCTCTTTTTTATTTTGGGGATCCGCTTGCTTGCTTGGAGTGTTAAGCAGCAAGAACATGTCCACTTACTCCTGCCCATGAATCTGTTGGAGGACCTTGTCCATCAAGTTGGAACTCATAGGATTTGCCACACTGACATAGTGCCCTGCAGGTTGTGGCAAAGTTGCATGTGCCATGCTACTGCTGCCCACGCAACTGAGGTCACCTGACCCAAGCCTCTCCCTTGGTGCTGGGCTTGGACTGAGGCTGCAAGCCATACCATTGTCTCCATAAGCCTATCCAGCTTCTAGTCAGTGGCAGGTGGTTTGGTAGATCTGGCTGCTTTTTGGTACTGGCTCCAGTGTGGGGGGCTTGGGATATCTCAACCTCTTCCACATCTTAGTCCATGCCTTCTGGATCAGATTGTTTGGCTGTAGTGTTGGGCTTCACTGAAGAAAGCACCTCTCAGAGTGCTCCGCAAAAAAAAAAAAAAAAAAATTACAAGTGCTTAAAAACTTTGTCTGACAATCAATAAACTCCTGACTTGGTCTTACTTTCTTGGGGTTTCTAGGGTAGCTTAGCCAGAGGAGCTGCAGACTCCTCTCCTGGCTGCTTCCAAGTCCCTGCTGCCTAGTTCTCTGCTGGGGTTGTGGTCCTTTCTAGCCATACCTCCAGCCAATAGCATACATGGCCCTCAGTTGTGCTTCGAGTGCTGCAGTTGATTGTCTTGTTGCTGGGTATTGTGTACTGGTGCTGAAAAGACAAATGTGCTACCCCTGAAAGGAAAATTATGTTAATTTCCTTATCACCATATGCCATCTAGGTTCATGGTGGGGGGATCTTACCACGGTGGCCCTGCTTCCCACAAACATTCCCCCATTCACTAGGTTTGCAGTCTTCTAACCCTTACCATAATTTACGAAAAATGTTTTTTCTATATCGTAAAAAAAGAGTAGGGTGTCCAACACTCCTATGAGCCCTACACAGCATGCTCAAACTCACATTAATTGAATATAGGCCTCCCTCCCTTCCCAGGGCTGCAAAACTCCAAAATCTGTGCCACTGAACATTACCTACAGCCAGAGGATACAACAAGAGTTTATTGCCCCCTTCCTGCCCCATTGCTCTGTAGCTACCACATGAGAATAGCCCAATCCATCTAGGGCCGGTTCAATGCAGCACCCCACCCCCTAATGTTATTAAAGTAGTCTTTTCAAAAACATGTCTGCTTGTGTGTCCTTTTTTTTTTATTCACTTGGGTGCCATTGCATTCAGACAGCTGAATGCAGGCATCACCTGCCAAAATCAGGTTAGGGTTTGCACATCATATTTAGTTGAGTCATTCCTTTTTCCTTGACTAAATACTTCATATTTAAATAAGTTTTGACTAGCTACCTTTTGTTAAGCAATTAGGCTAAAGCATTTGCAACCACAAACTGTTCATAGCTTAACCAGTTGTATCCCTTAAAGAATTTAGTTTCTGTTTTCCATTTTTTTTTTATGTATTGTATTGATAGCATGGGTCTGAGTTTGTGCAACAACCTGCATTTCTTGCACTGATGCAAATGCCAAGATATGACCATGGGAGCCCATCGACCCTGCTTCTACCTCAAACACCTAACTATATTCAATTTGGTTCATTAGGAGGCTGCCTTAATGCTTAGGCAGGCAGCCTTCAAGCTCAAACAAGGAAAAGCTCTACACTTGCAAAATAACAGATAGGTTGAGCAAATACATTTTAAAAGGGACATCTGGTGCTAATCAGAACTCTCTGGGTGTCTGAATAAATACTATTTAAAACTTATTTGCTCAGCCTGCCTGTTATTTCGTGAGTAAGGAGCTTTTCCTTGTTTTAGCCGCCTTGCTCCACACTGCCTTAAATACCCCTGGAGTGCGTCACATTTAATTTGTTTGTTTCAGCCTTCCAGCTTAACATGATGACCCAGATTGAATAACGGGCTGAGAGGGGTGGGAAGAGCCACATGTTGTGGTGTGTAATGCTGTGTTTCCCCATAATAAGCCAGGCTTAAGACCCTGAATGCAATTATAGTGGATTTCAATTATTAATCAGTATGTTACAAAATGAAAGCCCTAAAGCAAGCTAATTGGTTTGACATAAAAATGAATGACACTGGACAAACAGTGCATTTGGAATACCTTCTGCATTATCCGTATGTACTGCAAGTAACACCTACTCATCATGTTTATCTTTCAGAAAACAATACGTACAGATAAAATGTGCTATTTGCGATCAAACAGACCAAGAGAAAAATATGATGAAAATGGCATTACAGTAAAATACCAGCAATAGTATGACAAAGGGCATGCTGCCTCAATGAACACATAAATGCCTGAGAGAAAGAGGACATTAAGATCCTATTTTCATGAAAAATGAGTCATGATTATGCTGGTTCCACCCTCAAAGTTTCACTAACTGAGAAGCAACAGTGCGAGCTGGGCAAACAAAGCAAACTAACCACCAGATTCAAGAATTAGGTTGGCCCACTAGCCACCATATGGTAACCAGTGTGGAGTTGCCTGGTGATGGCCTGGCCAGCAGTGGCAATCCAGTCAGTATTTGACATCAATTGAACCAAAACCCTTTTTAGTTCAACAAGTAATATTCATTTACTCACATTCTGAAGAAAGTAGGGCATAATAATATTAATTTCCTCTACCAAAGGGCCAACTGGTATTTGGATACCTCTGAATGCTTTTTATGCTTCAATAAGCTAAGCTAAGAACTCTTTGATGAGATAAACTAAGATGTAAGAGACGCTATTCTACACTAGATTTCTTGACTATGTCACATCTTCCAGTTTCCATTCACTCACTTAGTCTGGCTTCTGGAAGCACCACTCCACTGTCTCCTCTCTGTTGTGAGTCACTCTCTGACTGCATCATTCCAGAGATGGACCAGGGGCATATTATGGTGCCCATTTTCATTGATCTGGGCAAAGCTTTTAACTCAGTGTCCCACCCGCTCCTCCTGGGGAAGCTGAGTTTGACTTTCCTCTCAGTTCCTGCTGTTGACTGGTTCCTTTCCTATCTAATAGGCTGCCTACAGTCAGTACAGATTGGAGACATGTTATCACTTCCCCTTCATATCCAGGCTGGAGTCCCACAGGGCTCAGTCTTAGGCCCCATTTTGTTCTCAATATTTCTAAATGACCACCCTTCCACCTGTGTCAATGTGCATATGCATGTGTATGCAGATGATACAGTCATCTTCACCTCCAGTCCCTCTACCACTCCTGTGGAAGAAATGCTACAGCAGGATTTCAACAATGCCCTGGGCTGGTTTCTTTCTAACCATTGCAAGGTTAATACCAAAAAAAATGGTGTCCTTGATCTTTGGTACCAGACAACAATTGGCCATACCCTCAAGACGTCTGGTCTTTACCACACTGGCTGGCTCCCCCCTTGAAGTGGTGCAATCATTCAAGTACCTTGGTATGTGATAATAGCATTCTTGACTTCTCAGCCCATATCAATAATATTCATGTGACACTCCACCCTAAGCTAGGTGCCCTGTACCATAATAAGGACTGCCTACCCTTGCTGGTCTGCTGTGAGCTGGTTACCAAAATGGTGCCTCCGGTCTTCAACTATGCATGTGTGGTCTATGGTACAGCCCCCTCCACCTCCCTAGTTAGACTGGATATTCTCTGGAGTGCCTTTTGCTGCTCTGTAACAAACTGTCTTCCACATATGCACCACTGCTCTCTCTATCCTCTCTCTCCATTCTCCCCCAACCTTCGTGTCACCAGTTACACTGCTCTTCTTTCATCTCTAAGTATTGACTTGGCTCACTTCCTTCCTACCTCTCCTCTTTCCTCTCTTCTGTCCCCCACTCCATGTTCCATCTGCTCCAGGGACCAGAGAACCTTCTGCACTCTTCAGCCCCAGTTCCTCAGCCTTGCAATTGTCCTTTCCCTATCACTTACCAACACTCTGAAACCAGCTACCCTTTCTCCACCACCATTCCTCTTCATCAGGCTCCTTCAGGCTCCAGTTGAAGCTCCTCCCCATCATCCACCTGCACCTGTTTCCTGTAGGAGGTCCCCGCTATTTATTTTTGGTAGCTCAGGTTTTTTGAATCCCCTAATCCTTTACCGATACCTGGTACACTGCATTCCTTGCTCTGTATTGCTTTGTTGTCAAATTCCCAGTTTTCCAGCTGCACACATATTTGCACAGCATGCTTGCACTTTAGTTTGTTCCAAGTTTGTATTGAAGAAGTATTAATTTTTTCCTGTATCTGCACTTTGTGTGCTGTTCCATATAACGTACTGAATTATATTTTTCTGTTTCCACTTGTAACTATTCTCCTGGATCGCACCTGGAAATGACCTTTGGCTCAGTGTGCCTCTCAATGTTACCACTTTCAAATTCATAAATAATAAACAGGGATTTTATTTTGTGTGTTAATGGTGCAGTGTTAACTCAATAGGAATGGTAATTCTGGCAAGAGTCTCTAGATCAGGGCAAAGGGCTGCTGATAGGGTTTCTTCTGCATGGCATGAGAGGCTGCAGATCCTGCCCAAATGACTACCAGTGGCCCAAGTCACATGACAACTGGTGGTGGCAACCCACCATACTATCCGTGCATCATTCGGCTCTGCCTTTAAGCTTCCCAATGTAAGGAAAATTGACCTTCCACATGGAAACAAACTGCCGTAATTCACAAAATGCAATTAGAAGTGTGAGGCAGCGTATTGGCATGTAGGGTGAACCACATGCAGCTACCCACTGAGAGGAACATGCTGACCTCCCACTTTGTGGCCTAGTGTGGCATCTCCTCAACTCCAGCCTGTGCCTCTCAAACGGAATCTGGAGTCCAGGTCCAGGGAGGTCAGTTGTCCATTTTTTCAATCATGGCTGAATGGCTCCATTCTCTGTACCTGCCACAACATCAGATAAATGCTCCTGTGCCACCAAGTACTGAGGGATACAGGATGTGGTAACCTGCACTGACTATGTGGTGCTGATCACACTGATCACCAAACAGCCTGCCCTTATGGAAGGAATCCTCATGGGATGCTCAGCAACAGGCCCCAGCACTCAGACCAGGCTATCAATATTTAACAGCAGGACTGTAGAATTCAATTACTACCACCAGTATAGCATGGAAAAGAACAAAGAAATGCACAAAATGTACTGTCTCTAAGTTAACTGATTTCCACATCTAGTTCTAAGGCAAACAGAGCACCCTACCATAAGGACCCCCCTGGGGACATTTAGAAGCAGATGCAGGCAATTTAGATCAGGGTTACAAATATGTTTTACTGCAAAAAGCAGAATTCAAGTACAACCAGCAAAAATAGTTAACAAGCATCTCAATGCTCACAAGACTGCAAGGTATCCCCTGAAAAGTACCAAATCCTTCAGCTGGTGATTCAAGCTAAAAAATCCTTACCCTTGTAAAGCTAGCTGATAACCTCTGCTGTCCTGCTGTTTCCACTGGAATATTCTGTAAATCTGAATAAAAGGAGGAACATGAGGGGGAGCTACTTGCTTCACATCTTTTTAACCCATCACTCTCCACCCCTTCAGATGCCTCCCACACTGTCAGTGCCCTCCCATGGGTGATGCCAGGGCTACTCCACCACCCCTATGTGTGAAGCCCTACCTACCTGCCTAAGACCAGGTTACAGGGGAAGGGACATAGATAAGGGGACATCTGCTTCAATACTTTGGAAAACTTTTAACAGCTTCCTTTTTCTTCTACTATTGTACAGAAGGTGCAAAATATATTGCACATCTTATATGTGTTGTCACTTTTAATACCCTATCATATCTAATCTTCCTTGTGTTGGCCATTACTCTGTCCACCAAGTGGGTAAGTAGGTGCTGTCTGCTTCAGGAGACTGTCTTTGTTAATTCAGGGTTTGGGTAAGGTAGGTAGATGCAGATTGGGTGGGTCTAGGGTAAACTAGTTAGAGTGGGTGAGAGGCTGGATTATTTTGCTTTGAAGTAATACTGTTTTTGGCTATGATTTTTATTACCAGCTTCATAATACAAATAGAGGATGGATTTTGGGATTTAGTGAGGGGTGTTCTTGCGGTGGAGGAAATGGACAAAACTGCTGGAAGAGATTAGTATTAAGGGTATATGTCTGTACAATTAAAAATCCTAGGGGTTGGAAACTTAAATTTAGACATCAATTACTATAACAGATGAGTGAATTAAAGTTACTTCTATGGAACATTAAGGGATTAGTGGATAGAAGTAAACTGAAGAAAATTTGTAATGTTATTGATAGAGAATATATTGATATATATTGCTAATACATGAAATGCACTTTGCTAGAAGAGATTTAGAATTTTTCTTTTTTTTTTGTGTGTGTTACCTTTATCCTCCTTGGCCACCTCTCTGCCTCCCGTTGCAGTCCTTACATCCTGCTGGGAATCCGGCCACTGTCTGTCTTGACCGGGATGGCAGGCACCCTGAAACCCCTGCAGCTTACCCCCTGCAATGTGGTGGCAGGGAGCCCCCTAACTCCCCACCCTCACGGATCCAGTTCGGGTGCCCTCATCCTGGTGAACACTGGCGGATGGCCATCAAGTCGAGCAAGAGGTGCAACCTTTTTCCACTGTTCACTTCCTCCCCTTATTGGAGTCCTGGGCGTGTAATGATGCCAGCGGGGGCAGAGGCACATGCGTCCACACACTCCTCCCCCAGGCCTCTGCCCAGACTCCACCCAGAGCTGTCACCCTGCACCATGACCCCCAGCCTCTGCTAGGGGGCAATCAGGCATCAGGAAGTGAGACCCTCCCTCCCCAGAGAAGGAGAGTAGTCTATCAGACACTCAATCCTTCTCCTCCCCGCCTACCCCTGGCAACCCATGCTCATTCCCAAACATGGGTAGCCGGCACAGCGTGAGGTAAGGCATCCAGTGCCTCAGCCCTCAGCACCACTGGGCTGGACAATTTTTAATTTTTTGGTTAGAAATCTGGGGTATTGCCTCATTTTGCAAATCACATTCCAGGGGAGTAGCTACTTGTAATGTCATGGCTACAATACACTACTCCTACTGTGATAGTGAGGGGCAATTAGTTATATATAAAATTACTTGGATCTATACTTGGAGGTAAGACAGAAAACAGCTGACGTTCTTCTAATCTGTCTCCCACCTCAGCGGGGCCGTTTTGTATGTTCTATATTTAACAAATAGTCATCTAGTTTCTTCTTAAAAATCCCATAGGAGTCTGCTGCCACCACTTCTTTCAGCAAGATGTTCCATATTTTAACTGCTCCTTTGGTAAAGAAGCTTCTCCTGGTGTTTTTCTGGAGAGTTGTGCCTTGATTTGTTTACTATGGTTTCTGAGTTATACAGTATATCTCTCACATTAAATTCCAGCTGCAGTCTATTCATCACCTCTTTATCTCCTATGATTTTAAACATCTGGAGAAAGTTCCCTCTAATCTGCCTTGTCTCCAGTGTATGTAGCCCTTATTCCTTTAATCTAGTGTCATAGGGCTGATCATTCAGTCCTGAAATCATTTGGTAGCTCTATGCTGAACCCTCTCAAGATTCACGCTGTCCCACCTTAGGTAGGGGCTCCATAGTGGGGTACAGTAGTCAAGATTGGGTCTGATGTAAGTTTTATACAGTGGTACCACTCAACCTCTACTTCTGCATAAGAAATTCCTTTAGATGCAGCCCAAAATCCAGTTTTTTTTAAATGACTTAAGTGCAGTGCTTACTAAAACTAAGGTCGTTATTTATTAAAATTCCTAGGTCTCTTGTATTATCTACTATCTTTAATGTATTGCCATTTAACTTGTATTTGATGTTTTTATTTTTTATGCCTAAGTTCATGACAACACAATTTTCTCTGCTAAAGTTCATTTCATTTTTGTGTCCATGATTCAATGATTCAGTTGTTTGCAGATCCCTTATTAGTTGGTCTATTTGCTCACTTGTGCTTACTGCTTCTTCTGTTTTGGTGTCATCTGCAGACTTCACTACCCAGCTTTTTGTCCTGTTATTTAAGTCCACTATAAAAAAAGCAAATTGGACCAGCCCCAGCACCAGTCCCTGTGGGACTCCACTTGTCACCCCTACTGAATTTGACAAGGCACATCTTAACTTAACCCTCTGTGTTCTCCCAACCAATCAGTTTTTTATCCACTTCTTTAGTTTTGTTATCAATTCCTGCCTCACAGAGTTTTTTTACAAGTATATTGTGTGGTACACTGTCAAAAGCCTTCTGGAGGTTGAGGTATATGATGTCCACCAGGCAGTTTTGTTCTAGAGCATGGGTCACCTTTTCATAAAAAGAAAGGGTATTTGTTAGGCATGGTCTGTTCTCACAAAATCCATGCAGGTTAAATCTATGATGTTTTTTGTTTTCATATCATCCTTGAATTTCATCTTTATAATGGTCTCCATAGTTTTGCCCAAAATTGATGTCAGGCTTGTTGGTCTATAGTTAGATGCTGTTGATCTGTTTCCTTTCTTAAAAATTGGGACACCATTTCCCATCTCCAGTCATCGGGCACCACCCCAGTTTCAAGAGACCTATTAGATAAAAAGGCTAGAGGCCCCACCAGCCACATCCCAGTTTCTTTCAGCAGACCAGGTGCAGTGCATCTGGACCTGATATGTTTATATTTATTTTGTTTAATATGTCCATAACCTCAGTTTTTGTTATACTTTGAACAGTCTCACTATTTCCATTGTCCAATCTGTTATCAGCTGCAGTATTAGTGCCTGCCATTTTATCACCTGATTTGTTGTGGACCCAAAAAAATAGTTGTTAAAGAACTCAGCCATTTGTTGGTCATCTATAATTTCATTTGATCCATTTGGTATTGGCCCCATGGATCTGTCAACTGATTTATTGTTGACATAGGTAAAGAAGGTTTCCCCATTATCTTTCATATGAGCTATTTTAAACAACTGTTGTTTCTGGTCTCTTCTGATTATTTGTTTTGTTCTGTCTTTGTTCCTTCTTCTATTTCTCAATATTGTAGGAATAGTGATCCATTTTCATTGCTTTACGAGCTGCTCTTTTTTATTCAACTGTTTCCTAATTTTTTTGAGTGCACCACTGTGGTACTTTATCCATTCTCTTGTAAAGTGGTTTATCTGGTATGTGTTTTTCTTCTAATTTTAGTATTCTGTTTTTCATCTCCATCCAGAATAGTTCCACACTGAGGGTTCTACCTGTTTCTTCCCAATTCCACTCCTAAAATGCCTTCTTAATGACACCGAAATTAGCCCTGTTGTAGGTTTTTGTAACTGTTTTGCCCTTCTTTTAGTCTGGTTCTACATGCCATATTATGGTCACTATTTCCAAGGGTTCTATGATTTGAACATTATTTATGTCATCATTCCTATCGGTTATTATCAGGTCCAAGATATTGTTGATCTTAGTAGGCAGTCAGCTAGCTGATGTAGTGCATTCATAATTAAGGTATCTATGAACATCTGCTCACTTGAACTTGATACAGTGAAGTCTTTCCAGTTTATGCCTGGTAGATTAAAATCTCCCATTAAAAATGTTTGCTTGCATTGTGTGATGTTCAATATATTTTTCAAGATATCTGAGTGATAAAATTACATTAGTATCTGGTGGCCTATAGCACACCGCCAGGGTTAAGTATTTATTATGATGTCTGAAGATTTAAACCCACAATATTTCATTGTTTGTCTCATCCTCTATAAAATGGGTAAGTTCATTCTGTAAGATATTCTCCGTTAGGCATAGGCTACGACCCACCGCTTCTATGTGCCCTGTCCTTTTAAAAGAGTTTATATGCTCCTACATTCCTATTCCAGCACTTCTGTTCTGAACACCAAGTTTCAGTTATTGCTGCCAGGTCAATAATTTTTTCTTCAAGAAGGATTTCCAGTTTGGCTTTCTTTATGATATTAAGGCTTCTTGTGTTCAGTGTCAATACTATTAATCCATCTTTATTTACTGATTTCACACTACCCCTCAGATGTTTGGGCTTCCTCATTCTCCACTTTTTTATGGTATACCCACCCAACAGGGACACCATTACAGTGAACATGTCGATGATGACAACATCAACAATTCACTGTAATGGTGTGCCCAAGACCCTAGCACTCTGTCTCCTGGTCCTGCACCCCATCCCTGAATCAACTCCAAATCAGAATTGATTATATTTAGTACTGAGGGCAGAACCCCCCTGCATGGGGGGGTTTGGGAGGCGAAGACCCCTGATAGAAAAATGGCCTGGGTCTCCAGTTGGATTTATGTCAACTGCAACTTGCAGACAATGTAAATTCATCGCTGTGATGATGGTCGACAACATAGTTATTGAACCGGCATCATAGAACCCTTTTTTATTAGTTTAAAGATTTATTTTTATTTTCATTTATGTGGTCAAAGAAGATATTTCCCAGTGTTTTGCTATCTCGTCTACTGAGGTGTAAACCATCTTGACAGAACATATCGTTATTACCATCAGAAATTTCCTATGTTGCACTGTATGCCTCTTTTCAAATTCCATTTCCATAGCTAATTATTTATTCTCTTTATTTTATTATTACTACCTCTGCTAAATCTTGGTACAGGTAACATTTCTGAGTATATTGCCTCACACCCAATATCTTCTAGTGTTTTTTGAAAATCTTTAAAGCCATTTATTATTTCTTCTCTTTTTGACTTCCTATATTGTTTTGTCCCTACATGGATCAATGCTACCTGTTTATTTTCTTGGGGTTTTATGATATTTGGTACCATATCCTGGATGTCTTTTATCCTTGCCCCTCAATAGGTGGAGGCTGTTACATTTTCTTTATTATCCTTGTGGAATATTGATTTGTATATTTTGTAATATAATCTGTCAATATAAACACCTGTTTTGGGGTGTCTTGCTTACTGTTCTTGGGTTCTGTATCCATTTCTTGTAGATAGTTATTACTCTCATCTTTTGCCTCTGTTTCTGTGTGCAACTTCATCATAATCCAGTTCTCTTTGTCTTTTGTCACTATTCACCTCCTTAGGGTTTTCAGTTTTTTTCTTGTGCCAATGTATACATTTCTGTTTGTTTCTTAAGATCTATAATTTCCAGATTCCTTATTAGCAACCTATTACTTTGATCTCCTAAGTCAACACAATATCTACAAGTACATACATCAAATTATGTGTCTGGTTTTGTACTGAACATACCACACTGTGAACATTTTACCCCCATTTTCCCATTTGTAAGCATTACCATATTCATATCCATCTCACACAAGTTTTTACAATTGAACAGATCAGTATATGAGAGACTCAGGTATCTCCACACTAGTGCACCAAGTCCACTAAAGACTCACATGGACAACACCTAGTATTATATTTACCAGGTATAAGACCAAAGAACTCTAACACAACCCTAGATAACCCCCCCCCAAAATTGTTATTTTTAATAGACTCATTTGTATGTTTCCTGGAGTTTCAAATAAAGAGGAGGCACTCACAGAGCAACAGGGAGCCTGAATTCCTATTATATTCAACTTAGGGGTATAGACAGGCTGTCATCTAAATCAAGCACAAACTTGTCGCTGAACTTAGTTGTTATGGTATCACTCATATAATTCTTCAAGTTGCCTATTAACAACCTGTTTATTCAATTCATTTGAAGTCACAACTATAGAGCCCCTTGAAACTTACTTGCAAAAACAAACCCTACTCCTCTGATTTGTAGGTTTCTTTTCAAAATTTATTATTCTCTTGTGTTAGGCACTGGTTAAGCTATATACCACCACTTGGCTTAATTAAATGATACCTTATCACACAAGCAGTAGTTATGTGTGAAAATTTGGTTGGCTACCTGGAATTATCTTCCACCGCCTTGTCTTGTATTGAACCTTCTTAGACACTCCCTAAAAGCATTAGTATGATGAATTTGAAGAATATGGTGTTAATTATCTTAGGCTGGTTTAGTAATCAGTCTCCTCTAGGAATACAGTATGTAGCTTGTGGGGCCTGCAGTGTTTTTAGGTTCACTACCCCTTCTGCCACTGTGGGCACCATAGACATGTGCAGATGCATGTCCTTGTCCTGCTCACTGAAGAACTTAATAAATGCACTGCAACCCAGAAGTGGCTTACCGGGTCATGACCAGGTACTTGCTATGGTTGTTTTAAGAGCTTTTATGTTTAAGACAATAAAACTCCATTGGAGATTTAAAAGCAGTTACATCCTCCTGCTGCGTTTGATGCATGATTAAAACCTTTACTACTTCCCACAAAGCACAATGCACTTGTTGTTCCTTAGGCTTAACAGGAGAACAACAACCCCCAGAGAAGTCCTTCTCTTGTTGCCTAGCAACAAGTTGTTGCCTTTTAGTCCAAGGCCACTGCTTTTGAATATGCTCATTTAAACATTTCTACTAGTACTGTAACTCAGGGTTTTTCTTTTGGGGTTACACAATGTTGAGCTGCCAAACAGCTACGAGCCAAAAAGAGTTCTCACCCCAAATTGTATTGCCCAGTATAGTTTTATTCTAAATAATGTGTATGGCCCTAACAAAATTAATCCTCAATTCTTCATCAATTTATTTTTAGAGATAGCCACATTTTCAGTCCTTTCATTTTTAGGGGAGATCTTAATTTTGCTATCAATAGTATTTTGAATAGAGGATAGATCCAATTTGGCTCCCACCACTTTTAATACAGCAGCTAAAACATTCAGAAACGTTATGCAAGATTTATATATTGTGGGTCCTTAGAGGAATGCCAGTCCTATTTTTCTGCCACCCAACAAACTTACTCAAGAACTGACTTTTTTTTCTAATTTCTGCTGCACTTCTTTATACCATAATGAAAGTTGAATACCACCGTATTCTTATATTGGATCATGAGCCTGTCACTATGGTAGATAGATTACCCAATAATAGGCCATAAACAGTGTGATGTATACCACCTACATTACTTAATGACTTTGACTTTAAAGAAGGCGGCTAAGGAAATCCCATTTTTCTTTTCTACCAATGAGTCTAATTTAATTTCTACCTTAACAGTATGGGATTTCTGCAAGGCATACTTCTGGGGGTTGGTTGTCGCATCTTCAGCTAATAAATATAGAACTACAGTATTAAAAAATTTGACTCACTCCAAAAAGAAATTAAAAGACTAGAAATGCTGATTAATATTTAACCATGGTCTTATAATATCAGTTTATTAATTCAAACTAAACTACAATACAACAATCGTATTACATTGAAAATTGAACATACAATATTAAGATTGATCTAAATATAATAACCTTAATGATATGCTTTACAAACTCATAATAGTGCAGATTAAGCAGGATTCTGCCCCACACTCTATCAGTTGTATGAAGGATCAGAATGGTGATATGCTTTATCACCCCAATGAAATCAGCCAGGCTAACCTTTATATACCCAATAGAATTTGTTCCTGTACAGTGTTAGCAATTTGCTAGACATGGTTCAACTTCAATCAACTTTGTCTAGTTTAGTGGACCTATTAGAAAATGATATTACACTCACTGAGATTCAATCTGCAATACAGAGGTTTGTCCATGGAAAAAAAATCATACCCAGATGGCGTCCCCCTTGATGTTTATAAAAAATTCAGTTTACAAATTCCTCATCAATTTCTTAAGCTATACCTGAAAGTGTTTAAATGTAATAAGTTACCTGACTCCTTTTTAGATGCAAATATTATGTTAATTCCAAAGTAAAATAAAGATCCCAACAAATGTGCATTGTACATTCCAGATCCAATTTTACTCTTAAATGCTGATTTAAAAGTTCTAGCAACAATTTTAGCTTCTAGGCTAGAAAAAAATAATTCCTAATGTCATACACATTACTAAGACTGGATGTATTAAGGACATGCAACTAAAATGTAACATAAAAGGAGCAATAAACTATATAGATTATGTGAGAAACACCAATTCCATTTTATTAACTCTATACACAGAAAAGGCAGTTGATCATGTCGAATGGGACTACATACAACAATTACTCAAGAAATTAAGATTAGGTCCAACATTTAAGAGACAGATTCTTGTGCTCTGTTCTTCACCTAGGGCATTTATTAAACAAAAAACCCTAATACTTAAATATTTTACCCAGATTAGCACTTTTTAGAGGTATTATACAAGGTTACCCACTATCTCCCCTTCTTTGTGCCCTGGTGATGAAACCACTAGCCATTTATATATGGGCCCAGATATTCAAACTGCACCCAAAAAGTACGTAATAGCAGGAGCAAGCACAAGTCTATTGCGCCCATGTGCAAGAGATGCGATATTCAAAAATGAAGCAGGTCAAACTGTGCCTACAGCCGACAACTGAATATTGCACCACCTGCACCATAGCCCAACTAGGGAGGAGAAGCTGAGCAGATCTAATGCACCATAGTGCAACAAGGGATGTTCAGCTGAGCAGTCCAGAAGCACCATAGCGCAACCAGGGATGCCCTCCAGCAGCAGAGCAATGTAACTGCACAACCAGGGAGGTGGGGCCCACCACCCATGCCACAGATGGGCACAGGAACACACAGCAGAACAGACATCATCCCCCCACACCTCATGCACTGCACAACTGGGGGAGGGCTGGAATAACCACTTGTCCATGGAGACAAGCAAACAACCCACAGCCGGGCCACGGTGCCCCATCACACCTACCGGCAAGCTGTGACTGGTACACAAGGAGGGCTGACCACCCTGTGCCACACCATCTCCCCCAATGCAGAGCACACCCCACACCGTGACCCCCAGACACCCTCCCATGAGCAGTGACCACCACTGCAGGAAACCCCATGCATGCCACCACCCCCACTGTGACACTGCAACCCTGTGCACCACAGAACCATGCAAGCCAGCCCCACCACGAGCACCCATCAGTGGGTGGCAGCACACAGCAATGCAACAATGGCAGACACAGTGCCACCATGTACAGTCCCCCCGAGGTACTGCTGAGAGACCAACCATGCGTCAGCACATGAGGTACCCCACACAGGACAGGGCGTGCCCTTGACACCACCACCAGTGGTACAGCACCCTGCACAGTAGTCCAATGACACACCCTGACACACCACTGGCCACAACAGCCAGCACAGACACCCACAGTGGTGCATAGAAGCATGCACCACACCAGATGCCACACAGTGTATGAACAGACACCCACCCATACCCAAGGGCACAATAACACGGAGACACGGTGGTGGGGCAGAAACGGCCCCCAGTGTGGACCCATGTAAACTGTGTACACACAACCCCCAATCCTCCATGGCACTGGAGTGCCAGCCACCCTGCGCAGGCACTGTGGACCCATACACCACCATCAGTCACCCAGAGCACAAGTCACAGACAGTGGTGCACATCCCCTGCAATACACACAAGGCACAGCATGGAGGTGGGACAACAACTGTGGTGCCCACAGTGCCACCCAAGGAAGGCATGCACCACACCAATGACAGGAGGCAACACAGCAATGTGACAGGTACACTGGCTGCCTTGCAGGGACTGCCACCACTGACATGCCAGCGGAACGTGCATGTCACAGACATGCATGTGTGTCAGCTGCACAGGCCATGGACGGGCCAATGGGTGCACCATGGACACAAAGCACGCACCATGGACCACTACACACAGTCATCAAGTGCACAGGGCACAACACACGCACCACAGACACTGACTGATGGCTACCCCCACACCATAGTCACCTCTACACGGACACACACACATACCCATGACCTCACCACCCCTGACACCATGCACACCACTGCAGCTGAGCACCTATAGCCCGCTGCAAATCAGAGACCACCACAGTATTCATATCAAAATTAAATGTATTGAAAAAATATATAAATCAACTATATACAATATTACAAGAACTATATACAATATTACATGAACTATATACAAGGTTGGGGGTCCACAAACAAGGTGGGGGTAGGTAGAGGGCAGGGGTGGACAAATGGGATAGGAAAGAAGGGGTGTGAGGGTGGGTCCAGGGGGGTAGGGGAATACTGGAACCGATGTATCCCTAGCGGGAACGCCTCTCCCTGCTCCAACTCCTCCGGGCCCTGTAGCTCCTCAGGACCCCGGTTTCATCAATGTGTCATAGGACGTCCAGCAATGCCCTTGCCACCAGCAATATCTCCCGCAGTGCCTCCTGGATTTCACGTAGCTGGTGGGTACCTAGGACAAGGGAGCACAGTCAATAGGTGTGAATGCACAACCCCATACAGCCCGCCCACTGTGCATGGCATATGGCCATGGGACATACCTCTGTGATGATGTGTGACCACCCGCAGTGATCACGTCCACAGTACCTGCCAACCCAGGTGCATACAGCCATGTGGAATGCTGCACACACCCACTGGCCAAGTCAGCGCAGCACCACTGTGGCCGTTTAGTGACATGGCTATGTGGTGCAAAGGCAGTGGCACAACCATGTACCTGGTGCACGCATGGACCACCATTGATGCACTCCCAGACATGCATTGCCACTGGACAGTGTTGACTGTAATCAGTCACGTGCATGGCAGTGGTGTCGATGGATGGTGGCCATGCCCCACTGCCCACCCTGTCACATAGCATGCAATAGTAATCATGGATGTATGGCACTCACCTTCATCAGGCCGGTCAAGTGGGTGGTGAGGGCCCTCACCCCGACTGGCTGCACCATGCTCCTCCCACCGCTGCTCTTCCCACACTTGGTGGCATTCCTCCGGGCCTGTGGGGCAAACATGGAGAGAGGAACATCAATACAATCCCATAGCAAAGTCCTCCTGCACCCAGGTGTGTGCCCTCCCACCCAGCCAGACCCACCCAACCCACACACTGTGAACACCACCACAGCCAACCCCGGACGGTTCCTCCCTTTGTGCTGGACACATACAACACTGTTACCCATATGGACGATAAAAGTGTAGTGATGGAACCCCTACCTGGCTGTGGCACTGTGCCCCTCCTGGCACGTGCCCACAGGCGTGCCAGTAGCTCTGGCTCCCTCCGCTGCAGGTCCCCATATCGGTGCCTGCACTGCTCAGCACTCCTCCCCCATCCAGTGGCCTTCTCAAGGGCAGTGGCCACCTCCTGCCACACCTGGGTCCTGGCCCTGTCCAGGGGCGCCTCTCCGAACAGAGGCCCATGGTGTGGCTCCACAATGACCACTAGGTTGGCCAGTTCAATAGTAGACCACTGGGCTGCCCTTCTGCCTGCCATTCTCGGTTTTCTAGTTGGCAATATGGTGCTCTGCAGCATGGCTCCCCACGTGCAGATGCTGCGTGGCACAGTGCTGCCATTCCCTATCACGCTGTCACCGAACAGCGTGATAGAGATGCACCCATGCCTGACACATGGCGCCTAGGGGGCAAAGGTCGGGCACAGGATCAAGGGTCTCTGGTGCATGGACACGCACAGCGCCATTGGAACACAATGCATGTAGCATGATTGGCTGCCTGTGTGCCAGCGCCATAGCGGCCTACTGTTCAGTTGGCCCATTGAGCCTATGATGGCCCAGTGCCACAGCGCCATGTAGTGACTATCGCTATAGCGCCACTGGCACTATGGTGGCCATGCCCTGCATTGCCTACTGCACACAGCACATCATCAGCGCGGCAGACGCCTGCGTCAGCAACCCGGGCATGCGCGGTGAGGTGTGTACTACACATGTCACAGAACTGCGCCATTGGCTCAGCACATTCAACACAATTGCGCAAAGTGCAACAGCGCGATATTCAGCTGTCATATGCAAATCATCTGATCAGCTATTCAATGGCGCAGCACTGCAATTTGCATCTACTTAAAGTTGCTCCTCGCCTCATTTGCATGGGTTGCACTATAAAAGTGCGACATTGTGCTGCAGTGGCCATAGTCAGTTACTGCAGTCTATTGGTGAGTTGCATGCTCTTTGGGAGTGTGGACTGTGGATTTAGGGACATGCATGGGACTGCACGGTCACAGGTAACAACTGCCATTCTTACAGGCTACGTAATGACTGAGCAGGTTGTTGGAGAGGAGGAACACAGTGGTGGGAGGAGGAGGAGGCCGAACTTTACCAAGGCTGAAACCAAAGCCCTGTTTGAGGTCTACCTGGATCAGGAGCCACTTCTCAGTGGATGGCTGGGAACACCTCAAGCCCGTGCTGCTGCATGGGAGGAGGTGGCATGTGCTGTGAACCTGCATGGCAACCACCAGAGCTCCATGCAGGAGTGTAAGAAAAAGATGGGCATGGACAGGAGGAGGATAAAGGAAAAGGTGGCTGCCATCAGGGCAGCATGTGCTGCAACAGGTGGGGGACAGCCGGAGGTGGTACAGCTGACCCCACTGGAGGAGAGGTTTGCTGGAAGCATGCAGTGCAGTGCCATTGAGGGTGTTCTGGGTGGTGGCTTCCAGACGGGTGGTGGCCCATCACTGCATGGTAAGTAATGGTCTGTCTACGGGGGGGCAGGCTAGGTCACATGCAGTAACGCGACTTTGCTTTCCCTTACAGATCCTGAGTGTCTGCATGGGTCAGCGGTGGTGGACCTGTCCACTGAGGACAGTCAGCTGGAGTTGGAGGAGGGCCCATCCACCTCCACAGGTATACATGGATCATTGCGACAGTGGGGCTGCCTGGCTGTCCACACTGATGTCATTGTAACAGGTGCGGAGGAAGCCCTGCCTGTGTCCCAGCATGCTGGCATCCACAGATGCCAGCATGCTGTGACTGTGGCCGGTGCAGAGTCCGTCACTGGTGATGATGATGCTAACATTATGGGCAGTGACACGTGTGTGCCACGGGATGGCCACACAGCAGGGCAATTCACGCCCATGGCTGTGGGTGGTGCTGCCGTGGAGGCCTGCATGTCAGCACAGTCCTAGCCTGTGCCTGTCAGCACCAGTGGGGCAGCACTGGTGTCTGTTCAGGACAGTGGGACTGTTGCGGCCACTGCGCAGCACCACTGAGCCTGGGAGCTGCAGCCAGAGGGCAGCATCAGCAGTCAGCCAATGGGCTTGGGGGTACAGGGTTCAGCAGCAGCATCTGTGCACCACCTGTGGATATGCCCAGACCTGGTCCCTGGTGCGCAGCCCACCCTCAAGGGGTGCTGATCATCAGGGCTGTGCACACCCTGAGGGACAGGATGTCTGAGGAGGCAGATGACCTCTTGGACGAGCACACCCACCTACTGCAAGCATCAGTCCAGCAGCAGATGCAGCTTATGACATCCGTGGATGCACTGCGTGTGGCTCTGGAGCGGGCAGAGGAGCGTCGCAGGAGGGACACTGCTCTGATCCTGGCAGGGATGGACCATTTGAGGGAGGATGTGACCACTGCCATTGACAGGCATTCACTGCTGTCATGGTCACAATGGGCACACAGGCAGGTGCCCATGCATCGCAGACACCACGCAGTGCACTGTCCACCCCCCGTTCCCGGCATTGTGTGACTCCCACCCTGTCGACACCAGGTTCAGCTGTGGGCATCCTGAGCACTCCTGGTGCAGGCATGTTCGGTGTGCTGCAGACCCCTGCACGAGCACGGTCGCGTTCACACAGTGGAACCCCTGGGGGACCATTGGTGTCACCCGATGAGGTCAGTGGTCAGCCTGTCAGTGCTGGTGGGTCTCGGTGGGGCCGCCCACACATCCGTGGTGGCCGGGGCACTGTGTCGCATGACTGACCTGTCTCTCTGCACGGCTACTGTCTGGTGCTGCCCGATGTGCATTGTGTGTTTCAGTGGGCAGTGCACGGGTGGGTACCCGGCCGTGCATGCGGACACACAGTCCACCTGCACACTCTCCCGGCTGCTGCCCACAGTTGAGTGTGCATGATGATGCCTGCATTGCACTGTACACCAATGTGCAATGGTGCTCAACATCTGACACATGCACATGGACAGGCAGTGGGCGTGGTGGCCTGTGGACATGTGTGTTGCTAGGGTTGGTGTTCTGGGTCGGTGTGCCTCCTGCCCTCTGTGCATATTTGGTGCGTTTTGTGTGTGTGTGTGTGCGTGTGTGTATGTCCATCCGCATGGCATGTTAATCCTCACCCATCCCTGGTTGTGTGTGTGCTTCTGTGCCCTGCCACTTCCCTTGACAGCATGCACCCCTGGTGTGTGTCCATGCATGTTTGTGGGTTGTGCCTTAGCCGCTGGTGGTTGTACATGGCCCCATGACTTACTTGGGTTGGCTGAAGTGCTCCTCCGTGATGGTGTCCTGGTGCAGCTGTGCCAGTCGGATCAGTCGGGGGTCCCATCAGCCAAGGGAGGGCTGCCCATCACCATCATTACCAGCGTCCTCATCGTCCCCATCACTGTCCCCCTCTTTGACCTGTACAGCTATCCCACATTCATTGGCCATGTTGTGCAGTATGAAACAGGCCAGGAATAGCCCGCAGGCCTTTGAGGGGCTGTACTGTAGGGCACTGCCAGAGGTGTCCAGGCAATGGAAACATGCCTTCAGCATCCTGAACACCCGCTCGATGACATTACATGTGGTGGCATGTGCCTCATTATAGCATTACTGCGATGGGGTCGCGGGCCGCCGGTAGGGTGTGAGCAGCCAGGGACAGAGTGGGTATCCACTGTCACCTGTGTGTAGAGGGCAGAGGATAGTTTGGTGATCAGCATCGCCCTGCCCCAGGCCATGTAGGCCACTACCCATGTCACCTCTGGCCATGCCCCCCCAGGCCCTATGATTGTCCTTGTGGTTTGCATACTCACCCACTAGGTGTCCAGTGGGGATGTCCCCACTCTTGAATCTGTGGCACAGTGCAAACTGGTGCCAGATGAAAGAATTGTGTGCTCCCCCAGGGTGTGTGGCACAGAAATTGATTATGCACCCCCTGGCATCGCACACCACCTGGCAGTTGATGCTGGCATAGCCCTTGTGATTGATGTATGTGGCCCCCTCTGGGCCAGGTGGTGTGCGTATGGCCACATGGGTGCAGTCTATTGCCCCTAGCATGCCAGGCATACATGCTACCCTGTGGAACTCCTGTATGTTTGCTGTGCACTCCGCCGCTGTGCTGGGGAAATGGATGTACTCTGCAGCATGTGGCAGCAGTGCACTGAGGAATTGGATGAGGTGGTGTGACGTGGCTGACTGGGTTATGCCTGTGGTGTCCCCAGTTGGTCTCTGGAAGGTACCCGTGGCAAGCAAGCACATGCAGGCTGTTACTTTAGTCTCCACTGACAGGGCATGGCTCCGTTGTGTGGGTGCGTGCATCACATCACTGCACAGCTCACAGAGCTGCCTCAGAATTGCCCTATTCAGGTGGTACTGGCCCACAATCTCAGTATCAGTGTACAGCTCAAAGCTGGTGTGGGCTCGGTACTGCCTGTTTGGGGCATACTGCCGATGGGCCCTTCCACGGCCACGCCCCCTTGCCGCACGCCTTCTCACCCCCCTCATTACGGCCTCCATCTGGAAGGTGGCACTGGCCATGTCCCTGGCTTGTGTTCACCTCCCTGGCAGCTGTTTCTGTATTCCCCCTGCTATCCTCCCTGCTACTTCCCCTGCACCGGGAACACCTGCCTGTGCTGGCCTCTGTGCTGTGTGGCACTTCCCCCTTCTGCACCAGCTGTGGCTCCTCACACCTTCCCTGTGCCTGGCTGTTCAGAGTGCCCTTTCCCTGGCCTGCCCTGTTTGTCCCTCCTGCCCTGTCTGTCTGCCTAGGGTTCTGCCTCATGTGGCTTCCCTGTAGCGTTCTTGTGCCTCTCCCTTGCTCCTTTTTATTTTGGCTCATTTCTGCTATGGCGCAACTTCTGCTTGCTCCCCTATTGCGCATGGCACAAGTCGTTGAATATCGCACTGCGCCATTTATGCATGGTTCCTCCCCCTTCGATTGCGCATGCCTTCATTATCATTGCACTGTTGCTCAGCATGATTTCAGGGGCGCAACTGCCTCCTGCTGAATATCGCAGAATGGTGCAATTTTGGACTTGCGCAGGCGCAACCCTATTGCACATGGCTCAACTCTTTTGAATATCTGGGCCATGGTGTTTACTACCCAACATACAAATACGTCTGTAAGATCCAGGGAACTCTTCAGAGAAGTACATGTCCTAATTAATCATTTTGATGATGCCTCTGATTATAAAATCAACTATCAGAGAAGCAAAATGTTTAATCACAGACAATTTTGCCTCCAAATTCACCATACTTATGGGAACATTCAGTTACTTAATGAAATCAAATATTTGAGGGTGATATAACCAAGCGATCATTAAAAATTATATGATATACAGCAGAGCTAGCCACAATGCAATGCAACAACTTGCAGTAAATGACATGCCATAATATACTGCATAAGAAAAGGGATTAAATACCATTGAATTACATTGTTTCCTGCAGTATGCTGCATCATTCTATGATATACTGCAGCATTACTGTGTTGCATCTGGCTGGTGCCGCTGAAAATGTCACCCCACTGTTGTAAACTATAACCTATGATTTGGAAAAATGGGTTTTGCTACCTTGGACTCTGATCAAATAAATGTAATCAAGATGGTAATATTGCCAAACCTGCTGTTTTTTATTTCAGAGAAACAAAGAGCTAGGCACTCCACTGGCTGTCTGTATTCTAGCAGTGCTCAAAATAAGAAACAAATAAAGCAGCAAAAGAACTAGACCGCCCACTACAGACCTTGCAAATAGATATGCACTAGTGTGTTCAATGATATAAAAACACACTGCTTACTTCACGTGTATATTTGTACTTAGAGTTTTTTTTGTTTTGTACTTAAAACCAGCAAGACATCCAAACAGCAAAAAAATTCAAGAGCAGGGGAAGAGCAGTACCAACAGCAACAACATCACCAGTGAAGGAGAAAAAAAAGTTATGTTTCACTCCATCTAGGCAAAGCTTCTTCAGTGGATATTAACATGTTATTAACGACGCCTTTTATAGTGCCACCAGTACAAAGTGCTCATGCGTAATAATTAAAAACCAGTTGTTAAAAACAAGCTCAAGTAGCTCCCAACATCAGATCTTATCAGATAAACAATTACTAGAAAATACATACTTATTCATACAGCTTATCAAATGGCATTTCTAAATCTATTCATAGGATTTTGCTCTTATGGAAATACATATTCATTCATACAATTTTTCAAATGGTTTTCCTAAATCTATTAAGAAATACAAGCATGGAAAGTTAAAAAAAAAGCTGTTGCCAAAAAAGATGATAACTGAATGAAAATGTATCTGAATTAGCAACTTAAGTAGAAGACAGCAACCTGAAATAGGAGTTTGGGTGAAAGACTACAATGATAACAAATTCTAGCCAGAGTCGATATGGCTGTGGTGAACTTGCACAGCTCCGTAAGAGAGAGTGCCACTGACTGGCAATGAAGCAACTGAACCCAAGAGTCAAAAATGATGGTTTAGCAAGCAGAAGCATCTTGTGTTAAAAAAATGCAGATGTTCCCATTGTTACTGATGGTAGGACTCTGGGCTGCTTTGAGTGCTCCAGGAGTAACTGTAGCATTGGTTTTCATGGAGCAGCTTCTGGCACAGAGCTATACATCGGTGTCATTCCAGAATCTACACAGGAGGCAGAGTGTTACAGGAGGAGTTTGGGACTCACATCCTGACAGCCATATCTCTAGCACAGGTAGGCCCCAGCTTCCCAGCACTGATCCCAACCCAAGCATCACAACCCCGAGTAGTGAGAGGAGACTTCTTGACTTTGACATTGTTACATGGGAATAGGAGCATGTCAAGGGACCCTATCTCATAGCAGTGTGGGTCCTAGTAGCAAGCCTGGCAAAAATATGTAAGTCGTTACCATTTTCTGCAAAGACATGTCTAAAAATCAGAAGTGTTTCAGATGTTATTAACTTTATTGTACTGTGAGAACCTTGCTACATTTATGGGTAGGTGTAGATCCATGGCAACGCAACTGCTCATGTGCAGCATTTGAGCATGCGTAATTGCAGTTAATGGCATTCTGCCATTCGCAAGATGGTGGTGCCAGTTGAACTGCACATGTGCGCAAGGCACGCATGCACAGTTTTTGCCCTGGAATGTGGAAGTAACAGCCAAAACAGTGCAGCTGTTACTCCATAGCAGCCAATCATAGTTGAGTGTTTCAAGCTCCTTTGGACTTTAGGAAGGATACTTCCAAAAGTCCAATGAAAGGTGCCACGATCAGCCATTTAAAGGCAAGAGCTGCCAAAATGGCTGAAGGCTTCACCCACAGCCATAATAATTGGACTGGTTTTTAAAGAGATACTCACTTTAGTGCTGTATAACATAATAAGAGTAGGAATTGCAATGAGGTATTTTATAATTACAATTACTCATTGAAATATAGCATTCTCGTTTGGTTGCATACATTTCTATAAGGGCAAAACCATATTAATTGATTTAGGAATGCCACATTAAGTACAAAATAAAAACTGTAAGTACAAATATACAAGTGAAGTGAGCAGTGTGTTTTACATCATTTACACACTAGTGTTCTTATTTCAGTCAGTCCCATTGTTTTGCTAGATTCTTTCTTTTTCGTATCTGTGAATGAAGTGGTTTCTAAATTTTTTATGGAAACATAAAAACATGCATTTCTGTTCAAAAACTAACTATACCCAACTCAGAAGGTGGCCATATTCTAATATTACTGGTTGCTGGTGCACTAGTTTAAACGCTACCAGTATATATACTACTCCCATCTTTGCTTCTTGGAAAGACTTAACCAACTTATGAACTAAATGGGAGGCAGACTTAAATAGAAACATTTCAGATTATAACTGGACACAAATCATGACTGCCCCATTTAATACCTTGAACTCATCAAAGATTAAACTAATCCAGTTTAACATTCTACATCAGGCTTTACTCCTGCAAAACTTAACAAAATCAGCCCAAGCAATGAAGACCTGTGTCCCAGATGCAGGAACTCTGTCAGCACAGTTATTCATATGTTTGTTAATTGCCAGTCTATTAGATCTTTCTTACAAAAGATCTTCATCATAATATTTACATCCTTTGACATTAATTTAAATTTGAATATTGAAACCATTCTCTTTGGTATATTTATCATGTAAGCAAACTTCCATCACTGCAACAAAAATGTTTACATCCAGCTATGATCATGGTCAATAAAACTATTTTACTAAACTGGAAAAATGCAGACTCCTCATTCAAACAACATGAAGTCTTGCTGTATTCTAACTATTGCAGTTAGCCCCAGCACTCAAACTGCCCTGGAGAGTAGAGGGTTAATTTCTATGCAGAGCATAGAACGTTGAGCTCAGGCTCAGTTAAAACCTCTGTCTGCTGCACTTTGAAGCACAACTGTCAGATTCTTTATTCCGCCTAACTGAACGGTCGCTCTGGAGATTCCTCCTTTGCTCGCAGTTCAAAAGTTGGTTAAAGTCTTCGCTTTTACAGATTATTTTTCGCAAGTTTCAGTTCAGATATTTGTCTGTGGTACAGTAAGTACTAGGTAGTGAACTAGACATATTAAACTTGTGAAATTTGTAAAAATTGATTTTTTTACCAGTTCAGCTGAACCGGCCATTTAGTGAATTATATATTCTGTCTTTGTTTCTAAACTTAGAGTGTGGTTACCGGTCCTTATTGGTTTAAAAAAAAAAAAAAAAGCATTTTCTTGTGTTTTTTTCCAATACCTGTGACATGGTTAGAAACCGATAAGAGTGTCTTGCCTGGTTGCTTGCCATAAAAAGGGTAAGTTTGTGGTTAGGATGGCTACGTCTGAGAAACCCAAAAGAAAAACCCAGCCCACTGGGTTTCAATCCCAGGTAAACCGCTGAACTGTTGAAATGGGAGGGCAAGGTGACCAGGCCTCCTAATGCTCTCTGCCTGCTCCTGCTACAGAATCAGAATTCTGGACCCCGCCGATGCATTCCGTCGGCTCCTTACCGCCCCCACCATCACTCTTGCTCAACTTCTCCATATATAGGAGAGGATAACGGTGCTGAATGGTTAACGGCTGAACCAATCAGCCCACTTTTCCATCTGCATCTTATACTCAGTCTCCACTAGAGGCTGCTGTGCTCTCTTCTCTCTACACCACTACTGCCTATCACTCACCCTCCAGACTCCCCCCTCCTCAACATGCTTCTTTTACTCCTGTCTCACTCTTCTGCTCTGTCCCCTCTGCTCATTCCCTTGTCCTCAACCTCCCATACCAGTCAAGCTTGCAGAGCCACACACTACCCCTACATCCACACTACCTGGCATCCACCAGATCCTGCAAAGCACACCAAGGAGAACCATACCTACACTGTGTCCACCAACCGCCCAAGCTATGGGACCCTCCCCTACCCATGTATACAACATGCAACTATGACCACTACCACACACAGACTACCCTCGCAAGGACACTACTACTTCAGGTACCGCTCCCTAAGAAACCTGTGAACCCTTCACTTCCTCTCTCATCCCACACTCTCCTACTGTCTGCCTCCTGCACACTACCCCTACCTATCCCCTTCCTTTCCAACTCCCCAGGGGTCGCACCTCGCATAGAGTACCATATATGGAAATTGGCCTAGAACTCTGCTCTTAGGTCCCTCCTCTTGCTGCTCCTCCTTATATCTGGTAATATCTACCCCAGTCCTGGCCCAGCTGCAACCTCAACACCTAGCCATACCCCCAATAGTGGGCTTCGCATTGTCAGCCTCAATGTCTGTAGTTTACTAAAAAGGTGGAACTCTTACCAGGGTTGGGTCCTCCAACACCAGTCTGATGTCATAGCCTTAACTGAAACCTGGCTGTCCCCCTTGATCCCAGACTTGGCGGTAGCCATGCCCGGTTTCAACTTCTTCCGAGTTGATCGACAGGGAAAACGTGGAGGGGTTGTGCCATCTACTTTAAGGACACAATCCACTGTCAGCCACTTCTCCTACCCTCACTAGTTCCTGGGCCACAGACCATCACACTCAAGCTCACTATGGGTCACTCCCAAACCCCCCTTTTCATCACGGCAGCCTACATTCCCCCTAGAGACCAGAAAGTGGCATTCCACTCAATCCTTTCATATCTTGCCTCCCTCCTGCAACAAAATGAACAAATTATCCTTGGGAACTTCAACACCAACTGTCTGCCTAAGTCTGCCACCCTGCTTATAGACGCAGCTACCACCCAAAACCTCACACAAGTAGTCCCCTCTCCCACTGATCTGGACCCCCGCACCGGAGCCTCCTCCCTACTGGACCTGGTTTTCACCACCCATCCCCATAAAATCATTAGCACCATGGTACTACCAAATACAATCAGTGACCACTCCCCTGTTCTCTGCACATGGTCCTGCAAAGTGATCAAGACCCCCCCAAGGTAATCGTCTTTCGCAAACTAGGCCCAGGCAAACTCACTCTCCTAAGATCTCACCTCAGGTCACTGAACTGGTCCTTCTTATCCAATACCCTTAACCCTATCATAGCCCTTGACCTCTTCATTCTCACTTTTAACACTGTCTGTGACCAATTTGCCCCCTTTCCAAAAGGATGGCCAAAGGCGACCCTGCCCCTTGGTTCACTGACTAGCTCCATGCCTTGATGCGTACACGTGACTCTCTCTGGCACCTCTCAAATGAGATGGGTAATCCATCTGATAGGCAGAGGGATAGAGAGGCCTGGAACAAATGTATATGGCACTATGCAAAGCTAAAGCCAAACACTACAACGCTGCCCTTACCAATACCTGGGGCAGTGGGCACAAATTATGGAACAATGTCAAGGAAATTGGAGGAAAAAATCCTAACACCCCACCCAACCTAATAGCGGTGGACGGGCACCTGACTTCTGACCCCTCCAGCATAGCCTTGGCCTTCAACCAAGCTTTCACTAACCACAGCCATGTCCTCCTTCCTAACTTCTTTGACCCTTCCCCTGCCTCACCTTCCCCTCCCAGTTAGCCCTCCCTTTCACCTGCAGTGCATCACACCCAAAACTGCTGAGCCCTATCTCAAAAATGCTCTAAACCACGCTCACTATAGTAGTGGCTCCCTGGATCTGAAGCTCCTATTGCTCACCCTCTAAGACATACTCTACCCACTCACCCATATTCTGAACCTTTCCCTCTGTCAAGGTAAATTCCCCTCTCTATGGAAATCTGACTCCATTACCCTCATATTCAAAAGTGGGGACTGTACTGACACCAATAACTACCTGCCCATATCTATCCTCCCCACCAACCAAAGCTCTTGAGTGCATTGTTTATGACCAGCTTACTGACCACCTTAACAAACACGATCTCCTCTGTAAACAGCACCATGGCTTCTGCAAAGGGCACAGTACTACTACTACCATCCTCCTGGAATTCACTGCACACATTCACTCTGCTCTGGACAAAGGCCACACCACTGGCACAGTTTTTGTTGACCTCTCTAAGGATTTCAACACCATACATCACTCCCTTCTGCTAGTCACACTCTCCAACATCGGCTTCTCACAGGACACCCAACACTGGTTCACTGACTACTTAACGGGCAGGTGTCAACAGGTCAAAATCAGCACTACCCTGTCCAATATTCTTCCAATTCTCTCAGGGGTCTCCCAGGGGTCCATCCTGGGTCCCCTTCTTTTCAGCCTTTACCTTAACTTCCTCCCAAGCAACTGCTCTAGCAACCTCGTACTATATGCAGATGATGCTGTCCTCTATGCCTTCAGCCATGACCCTTTGCAATGCCACCATACCCTCCAGTCCTCCTTTAATGAAGCTGAGCAGTGGTTCACTGCACAGCGCCTTATACTGAACTATAAGAAGACCAAATTCATGATTTTCAGCCACCCCCAGAACACTAAGCAGAAACTCTGCCCCCACATACTAACTGCTGATCAAACCTCGCTTGAACAAGTGAACTACTTCAAATATCTAGGCATCACCCTGGACCCAGCTCTTAATATCCACCAGCACATACACCTCCTATCCAAGACCCTCAACATCCACCTTGGACTGCTATACCACATTACGCACTGCCTTACGCAAGACGCTCTCTGACTTGCAGACTCATCCTCAATCCTCTCCTGCTAGACTATGGTATTCTCATTTATAGTGCTGCCCTACCTCAGCCATGGGCTCCATCTCTCCTTAACAAATCCTGTGCATGTTGTCCTGGGCTCTGACTGCCTCCCTACCTGTTCTATATAACTCCATTAACTAAGCAACCTCAACAATAGGATCAAATTCCACACCCGTCTTATGGCCAAAAATATCACCCTAGGTCTCTCCCCCACGGGTCTCACCACCCTAATCTATCTGTCCACAACCCCAAAAGTAACTCGTAACTCCAGCAAACAACAACTCATAGTTCCCCAATGCCATACCTCCCAATTTCAAAGATATTTTAGCTTCAAGGCCACCTCATGGATGAATAGCCTACCCAGATTCATGACAACCCAAAACTTTATTGGACTCTTCAAAACTCGCCTCAAGGGTCAGCTCCAGTCCTCAAACTCCTGTGACTGTTACTGACCTTGGCACAAGTCCTCCCTCCCCTGCTATGACAATGGCCTCTGGCTGATAAACCACCCCCGCCTATTTATCCTTTTTTTCTTTATTTTATTCTAGATGATTATCTGAGCCACCATAAGTCTGTTAGGTCAAGACTGCGAGCCTTATCTCGTACTTTTACTATGTAACAAGCATGTTTATGTTTCCTGCCCTGTATGTTACCTCAACTTTGTACTGTTCAATATATGTGACATGGAACCTTTGTAAATGAGTCTTTGACTCAAAGGTACTTTCCGATCTCTGAATAAATAAATAAAACAAAACACTGCAGTGTGTGTGGGGAAGTTTTCGCTAAGGCTAATCCCCACACCACCTGTGTTTATTGTCTGGGGTTTGACCACCTCGATTCAGACTGCCAAATCTGTAAAAATTTCCCTAAGTCTACCCTGGAAAAAAGATTAGGTAGGCTTAGGGATAAGGAGGCCAAGAAGTCCACTGACCCATAGGGCTAGCCCAGTTCGGTTCCGACTGAACCTGAGGGAGTGCCCTCTGACCAGGGTGATACTTCCTCGGGCAAGAGGAGAGCTGATCCTGAGGGATAGGTTCCTACAAAAAGAAAAGAAAAGAAAAGAAAAGAAAAGAAAAGAAAAGAAAAGAAAAATCAGCCACTTTGGACCTAGAGACCAATTTTCTGATGCAGAAGAGATTGCCAAAGTGATAAGGATTTTAGAATCGCCTTGCCCAGTTCCGTCTGATCCGGCACCTTCTGGCTGGTGCTCAGTTCGGTCGGTTCCTCCAGTTCAAGATTATGCCCCTGAAGATTTCTATGAACCAGATTTGGAGGGGGATGAAGATTATGATGATGATGATGATTATGATGATGATAATGGTGTGGAAGGTCTGGTTGAGCCCACTGAACCGGACATCTCCCCAGACAGGCCTTCTGGTGTGTCAATCCTAGGCTTTCTGAGTCTCCTTCCCACTACATGTTTTACAGGAAAGTGGCAGAAACCCTCCAGCTCCCTGTGGAAGAAGCTGCAGAGGAACAAGAGGAACCTGATTATGTGGAGATGATGGACATCCCAGAGTCCACAAGACTGTTATTCCCCTTCATAAGTCTTTTGGGAAACAGACACAAAAGATTTTAAAAACTCCAAATTCTGTACCTCCTGTTGACAGAAAGATGGACAAAAGGTACACCTTATCAGGTTCGGGTACAGAGTGCTTGTATCAACAATGCAGCCATGTTGGGGTTGTGCAGGCTGCAGCCTGTGATGAGGCTAATATACCCTTGGCTTCACCTCCCCCAGATAAAGACTCTAGGAAGCTGGATGCCATTGCAAAGAAACAGTACATGGCATCCACCTTGGGACTCAGGCAGGCTAATTATATAGCCTATGCAGCCAGGTATCAGAAGACCAGGTGGGACACTGTACTGGCACTGGCTAAGCAGGCCTCCCCCCAGCTATTCTCGGAGCTGGAGGGGGTGGCTGCTGATGGGATTGAGTCATCTAAGGTACAGTTCCATGAGTTTCAAGAATGTATGGGACAGACATAAGGCAATTCTAGTGGGGTGGGGTACGTAGTAGGCTGTTGGTTAACTAGGATCTGCAGCTTATCCATTAGGTAGGGAAATGGGCAGACTAGGTGAGCCAAGTGGTCCTTATCTGATGTCAAATTCTATGTTTCTATGTTTCTGCTGTGGACTCCAATGATGAGTTATCTAGAGTCACGGCTACATCTGTAGCTCTTCAGAGAATGTCTCAGCTCAGATGTACTAGCCTCTCACAGGACACCCAGGCTAAGGCCATGGATTTCCCTGTGGTGGGTAATTCTCTGTTTGGGGAGCAGACAGAGAATTACATGAAAAAGATGGATGAGTATAGGACCATCTATAGGAGTGCACAGGCCAAGGAAAGGCAGGCAACTCCTCAAAGGCAGCAAGCTAGGGACAGGGGCAGGCCTTTTCATAGGCCTTTCTACCAAGCACTGGCCTCTTCTCCCTTTCCTCAGAGGGGGTTCTTCAGAGGGAGAGGCAGAAGGGGGATGAGCAGGGCTGCATCCATCCCTCAGGGTAAGGCTTATGCCAAGCAGACACCCTGATGTGTCAGCCCGTGTCGACTCCCCGATTCCTGTAGGAGGCAGGCTGGCTTACTTCATCCAGGACTGGATGTCTGTTACCTCAGACAAGTGGGTCCTGGTGGTGGTAAGCCAGGGGCTGATTATCAGCTTCAAGAAATTTCCAAAGCTGAGGGCCAGATCTTTTCCACCTGCAAGCATCTCTGAAACCATTACCCTAGAGGCAGAGGTTTCATCTCTACTGACTCTAAAGGCTGTAGAGAGAGTTCTTACATTGCACAGGGGCAAAGGTCTGTACTCCAGGTACTTCCTTACCCCAAAAAAGACAGGGGAGTGGTGACCCATCCTAGACCTAAGATACCTGAACAAGCATCTTTTAAAACCAAAATTCAGAATGGTGACTCTGGGAATAATCCTTCCCTCTCTAAGGCCAGGGGACTGGCTAGCCTCCCTGGACTTAAAAGATGCCTACTTTCACATTCCCATCACGTGCTCCCACAGAAAGTATCTCAGGTTTGAATTGCCTACAGGCCATTATCAGTTCAAAGCTATGCCCTTTGGCCTGACATCAGCTCCAAGGGTAATCACAAAATGCCTAGCAGTAGTAGTAGCCTTATTAAGAAGGAAAAATATTTCCATACCTGGACGACTGGCTCATTGTGGGTCAGTCCCCAGACCAAGTCAAGTCAGACCTTCAAGTGACTCAGTAAGTGCTCACTTCCCTAGGATTCCTTTTCAATCTTTCCAAGTCAGTTCTCGAGCCTGTACAGCTCCTCACCTTCATAGGGCAGAGTTGGATACAGTGAAAGCAAGAGCTTTTCTTCTTCTGGAAAGGGCAAGGGCTACTGTAGAACTGGCTTCTTCATTCCACCTTCTGGTCTCTCAGCCAGCAAGGCACTTCCTTCAACTTCTGGGCCACATGGCAGCTTCTACAGCAGTGGTCCAAGGGCCAAGATTTCAGATGAGGGACATTCAGTTTCACCTGAGGGCCTCTTGGTGTCAGAAGAAAGATTCTTTAACCAAACTAGTTCCAGTGACTCAGACTCTGATCTAGGCTCTTCAATGGTGGTAGGATCAGGGCAACCTCAGGCAAGGAGTCCCATTCATCACTCAGTCTCACTCTGTGGTCCTAATCGCAGATGCTTCTCTATTGGGATAGGGAGCCCATCTGGGGACTTTCACAGCCCAGGGACTGTGGTCCCCTCAGGAATCCCTTCTTCATATCAATCTCTTGGAACTCAGGGTGGTCTTTCTGACCCTGCAAGCTTTCTCTCAGTCAGTGCAGAACAAGGTGGTTCAGGTCTGGACAGACAACACCACCACCACCATATGGTACATCAACAGTCAGGGAGGCACTCGGTCCATGGCTTTGTGCATGGAAGCCATAAAATTGTGGTCCCTAGCTTATTCTCTGCAGACCTCTCTGATAGCAGTCCTCCTTCCAAGGGAGGACAATGTGCTAGCAGATGCATTGAGCAGGATCTCCCAGGGCCATCACGAACGGTCCCTGGACCCTCTGGAGTTGAAAGTGATTTTTTCAAGGTGGGGCACTCCAGAGATAGATCTCTTTGCAGCCCCAGACAACCTCCATCTTCCTCTGTTTTGTTGCAGACCCCCAGTCTTGGGCTCAGTACCTCTGGATGCTCTGATTCTGAACTGGGAAGGGAAATTTCTATATGTCTTCCCTCCCTTTCCTCTACTGTTCAAGGTTCTGTTCAAGGTAAGGTCACAACCTTGCAAAGTGATTCTGATTGCTCCAGACTGGGCCAGGCAGCCTTGGTACCCGATGTTGCTGTCCCTAGCAGTCCATCTTGCCCTGTCTCTTTCCAGGAATTACAACCTGTTAACCTCATCTCAGGGGAGGATTTGGTACCCCAATCTTCAGTCTCTCAATCTCAAGGCATGGCTCTTGAAGAGTCAGAGTATGCAGATTTGCATCTGTCCCAAGGTGTTCTGGATATTCTCAAAACCTCTCGAAATCCTGCCACCAGAAAAACTTATAATTCCAAATGGAAAAGATTCAGCATTTGGTGTTCCAAGAAGCATATATCCCCAGACACTGCTGAATTGTCTACAGTTCTGGATTATATGGTTCATCTTAATGGCCTAGGCCTTAGACCAGCTACTCTCAAAGTACATTTGTCAGCTGTTCCTGCTTTTTTGTCAGTGGGAAAGCCTTCCTCACTGTCATATCACCCTGTATTCTATAAATTTTTCAAGAGATTGCTTAATACCAGTCCCGCCTTTTGGGATCCTACCCCTGCATGGGTTCTTAATGTTTGCATTGCTCAGCTTATGCAACCCCCTTTTTAGCCTTTGTCTTCAGCAGAGCTTAAGTACTTGACTTGGAAAACTGTGTTCCTGGTAGCTATTATCTCTGCCAGGCGTATCAGTGAATTGCAAGCTCTGTCAGTGGAGTCTGATTTTATCTCATTCCATAGAGATAAGGTGGTCCTTAGAACTAATAGGGAGTTTTTACCTAAAGTGGTTTCAGATTTTCATCTGATTCAATCTATGTCTCTTCCTGTGTTCTTCACTGATCATTCTTCTTCAGGAGAAAGAAGTTTACACAGTTTTGATGTTAAAAGAGCCCGTAGTTACTACATTGAGCGTGCTGAGGCTCACAGGTTTGACTCCCTCCAGTCATTTCTCACTTATGGGGACGTGCAAACCTGCCACTAAGAGAACTATCGCCAGGTGGATTGTCTCTTGTATTCAATTGTGCTATGAGAAGCTAGGCAAAATACCTCCTTCAGGCCTGAGGGCTCATTCGACTAGAGGTACAGCTTCTTCCCTGGCTACAGCCAGGGATATTCCTTTGCTAGAGATATGTAAAGCAGCCACCTGGAAAACAGTCCATACATTTACCAAGCATTACTACCTGGACATCCAGGCTAGGAGTGATGCTCAGTTTGGCACAGCAGTACTGCAGAGCCTATTCCCAAGATAGATTCGATTCCCTCCTCCATGGAATTACTGTTTGATAGTCTGCAATAGTCAGAATACAGCAAGACTTCATGTTGTTTGAAAAAAAAAATTACTCACCTTAGTAATTATGTTTCTTCTAATGGAGTCTTGCTGTATTCTGACCTCCCTCCCTGCCTCCCCTCTCAGAACCTGTTTTTGGGAAGTGGGCTAGCCGGTGCAGTGTTGCACCCCAGGGGTGCATTTGGGTACTCCCTCCTTTTAGAGAGGCGGAGTCAGTTATATTATTAATTTAACAGTCTTAAGTTGTTCACTACCTGGTTTTTGATTTTGGATTTCTTGACTTGAGTCTTTTGGGGATCCAAAATATTTGGTTGCCATTTGGCTAGTAAAGATTTTACAATTTTCACATAGTAGTTAGTATTAGTGCATAAGAATCTGATGGTTGTGCTTCAAAGTGCTGCATATAGAGGTTTTAACTGAGCTCAAGCTCAATGTTCTATGCTCTGCATAGAAATTAACCCTCTACTCTCCACGGCAGTTTGAGTGCTGGGGCTAACTTCAATAGTCAGAATACAGCAAGACTCCATTAAAAGAAACATAATTATTCAGGTGAGTAATTTTTTCATTTTGTCAATGGGTGAATCTTATCTTTGATCTAGACAAATTGTAAAAGGTCCACTGCTGTTATAATGAAACTCCAATAGAATGAGAACTGATCTGGACCTCTTTTGCAAAACTTCAATCAAGGGAGCTATCTTGAGTTAAATTGTGTCTTTATTTAACTGAAACAAGTAGATTACTACTACTATGTCCCTTCCACTCACCTTCTATGTAGAGTCTTTCATTGCTATCTATGTGTTAGAGCAGAATAAATGTTATTCACAAACTCATTGTAATTAATTTCCATTGTAGTTGTTCTCAACCCTAACTGCTATGTTACTGCTTTTGATTTCTTGCATGCTTTCTTCATTTATCAGATGTATCTTGGATTATTTCATAATAAAGTCTCTTTAACTTAAAAAAAAGTCTTGCATTACACTACTCAATGCCATTAACATCCTAGGGAAATAATGGCCACATCATTGTTGATTGTCATGTACCTAAGTTCTCAGATATTATTTGATAGTTTTATCAGTCCAGTTAAATTGCAGATGATATGGGGTTGTATAGATTGGCTTGATTCCATAAACACTGCAAAACTATTGCCATAGCATAGCATTTATTTGAATTGTGGTCCCTTGTCAGATATCATGTGCTTGGGTGTTCCCCATCTGCAGAAGATTTCCATCTCTACCTTGTTCACAATGATGTCAGTATTTGCTCTGCTCAGTGAAAATGCTTCCACCCACTTGGTGAATTGGTTCACTACTACCAAGATGCATTCATTGCCTTTGTTGGATAAGGATTTTGGTAATGATCAAATAAGATCTGTTGCTATAGTCGTCCATGGTCCTTTTGGATGGTTGATGATCATCTGGCCCATCAACGTCTGATTACTTTACTTCACTTCTTGACATGCAACACATGACTGAACATACTGTATGATCTCTTGTTTCATACTGTACCTGGCCAATGAAATCTGACTCTTATTCTAAGGTCTTTCTTCTTCCCATTTATTTGGATATGGTACAGTTGTGTAGTGACTGCATAACTTTCTGCCTTAGGCTCTGTGGTCAAACTACTCTCCATCCTTCAATGTTGGTTGTTTGCATCATCAAAACTCCATCTACCACAACATATTGATAATCAGTATTCAGTATTCTCCATTTTTTGTGATATCTCTATTGCTTCTCCTCTCTACAGCAACTCCATGAGTTCTTTGGTCTCTCCATTATACCCAAGAGAATCCTTCAGCTCTGAGCACCTGAACAGTATCACTAGTCTCCCACTTAATTTGCTATCATACAGAAACACAAAGTAGGGACTACTTACTTTGTGTTAATGGCAACATCCTCCTGGTCCTCTTTTTCACTCTCTTATGCTGTCCATGACAGATGATCAGCTATTGCATGCATGTTTCCAAGGAATGTCAGGATTTTAAATATGTACTCCTGTAAGAGAAGTGACCATCATCTCAGCTTCCCATTTGTGCCCTTCATAGTGAACAAATACATCAGTGCACTATGATCTGTATATAACATGAATGGTTTGCTGTCCAGGTATCCTCAGTATCTCTTGATAGCCCACACTATGGCTAGGCACTCCTTCTCTGACATGTGGTATTTCTTTGCCATGGCATTTAGTGCACTGTTAGCATAGGAGACTACTTTCCTCTCTCTTTGTTCATCCTTGAACATCAATGCTCCAAGTTCCAAGTCACTAGCATCTATGACTGAGAGGCATGGCTTCTCAAAGTCTGGGAAGTGCAACTTCTTTGCTTCTCCCATCTGGTCATTTATTGTTCAGGGTGCTTTTTCCTGGGCAGATGTCCATTCCCACAAGGTTCTCTTCCTTCTCAGCTGATTCAGTGGTTTCACAATGTCTACCATTTTCTGTATGCGTGGTTCATACCAGTTACAGATTGAAATGAATATCTAAATATCCATATCTTTCCTAGGTCTCAGGAAATTTCTGATTACTTGAACCTTGACTGGTTCTGGCAACAATCTTTCATCCATGATAACATGTCCTAAGAACATTATCTCTGTTGACAGAAAAATACACTTTTCTCTCTGGACAGTGAGACTGTGACTCCTCTATCTCCATAACATCTTCAAATGTTCCTAGTGTTCTTTCACTATTCTCAAAGATATGATCATATCATCCACGTTGGCAAAGCAAATCTTGTACTGTATTCTATATAGTACTTAGTCTATCACTTTCTGGAATGTTTTAGGTGCATTTATCAGTCAAAAAAGGCAACAGAATGCATTTGTGCAGTCTCTTGTATATTATGGAAGCAGTATTACAACAATCTTATGACTCCTCTTTTATCTGCCGGTATCCACATCTCAGGTCTACTATTGAGAACGTTGAATCTCCAGTGAGTGTGTTGAACACATCTTGAATGCTTTTCATTGAATAGGCATCTCTGATTGCTATAGCATTAACTTTTCTGTACTCAACACAAAATCTTGCGGTTCCATCTTTGTTGGGCCCAAGCATCACTGAAGATGACTATGCTGACAATGACAGTTAAATGATCCCATCCTTCAATATCTCCTGACTCTGTTCTTGGATGACTACTCTCTTCTCAGGTGAATAAGCATATGGTCTGCCCCTTGCTGGGTGAGCATTTCCAGTGTGCTGCAACAATGTTGTTTTTCCAACTATCTCTGTAACTACTTCAGGAAATTCCTTCAATTACTCTTCTCCTACTGCTAGGGGCTCCATCAGTCCCTACAGGCATAGACTTGACAATGGTCTGATATCCTGCAGTATGTCTTCTGGTTCTATGGCTATTAGAGTTGACACTTGATGCTCATCAGACACTGTCTTCTCTGACAACTCAGGTTCCTCAGCACTCTCGCTTTCTTCCTTCTCAACACATGTCTCACTCTATCTCCTCTGAGGACACCACTCTCCCATTAGCCATATCAGTTACTAGTTTGAGTTCATTTATGAAGTCAGGTCCAATTATTATCTCTGATACTGCTGTGTCTATGATAACTGCTCTTTCTTTCCAATGCCTTCTTTGGATAATGAGGCTGACCTCTCCATGTCCCCATAGGCTGTATAATTCTTCTAATGCTAGTGTGACTTCTGCATTCGGCTTCCTCACAAACCATGGCCCTGGCTCAATATTCTACATTAACACTTGTCTTGAGAGGATTGTAATAGTAGCTCCTGTGTTCACCAAACCTTGTATTTCCTTGTCTCTTAAATTCACAAAATAATAAGGTGTTGCACCAGCAAATGGTCTTAAACAAAACACAATGGTAATATTAAATGCATGCTGAAAATAGAAAATAGAGTTAAAATTAAAGTTTTGACCATAGGTCTTCTTCAGGAATTATCTAAAAGAGAGCGAGAAAAAGAGAAGAAATAAAGTTAGCAGATAAGAAAGAGAAAAAAATGGATTTTATATAGGGGAAAAGAAAACTGGGGAGGCTCTAGGAGAAAAGTCATTATAGACAAGATAAGAAAAGAATCTCGAAAACAAAAAAGGTGATGATGATGGGAATGAAAAAACGTAGTAGGAATGAGTGAGCTGAGAAGTCCTCAAGTTTGGACTAATTAATAGGGCTTAGAAAGAAGGCTGAAAGGTGGCAAATATGGAGGAAGGAGACAGATATAAAAACACCTGTGGAAAATGAAAATAGATGTGCACACATAGCTGGAATGCCCATGTAAGTATGCCCCCCCCCAAACACACACTGGATGAAAGTGTGTGCAGGCATATCTTCACATGCAAATGTATCATGCACACATGCAAGCAAAGGTATGATGAGGTGGGGTATAAAAGACAGACTACAGTAGGAAACCATTAGGTCCATGAAAGACGATAGTAGAAAACATGTCTGCCATTTAAACCAGAGAACTCCTGAGAGCCTAGGTGGATGATTAGTTTGGTTTCCATGTTTTTTTCTTTGATCAGCATCCTGGAAACACTGCTGAAGGACAAAAACAGAAGGATCATTGACAATATGATCCCTTGAAGTAATGTGGGATACAATGGATTTATCAGTGTCTCCATTCCTGACTACCAATCAATGCTCCCTGGATCAGTCAGCCAGGCATTTGCCACTTTCTCTGAAATAAATAGCTGCCAAGAATACAATATATCACATTACAGGATGTGCTTGGGATCTCCATGGTGATGCGAAAAGCACCTATGAGACCTTGAATTTCAGTGACACTAGAAATAAATTTGCAGGTATTACAGCAAGTTCTGTTGCAAGCTTTGGTGCCTGGTAGGAAGGATTTATTAGGACCATGTAGGCTGTTTCATACAATGAGATTCTGCAGATTAGGTTGTCAGTGGTAGGAGGTGATTGGTGGCTCTGTGAAGGAAGCTTCACTGTTAATATCAGTTTGAAAAATATAGAAGTTCCTAGTGATTATCCTGTGAAGAGAAGGTGTATTATGATGAAATGGAAGCACTAGTAGAATGCATCATTGTTGTTGCTTGAGAGTATCCCTCCTGCAAGGGTCACGGTTATGGGACATATTATTGACCCAGGAGAGTGCTCTGTCCAGTGTGCTTTCTAGGTATCCCCTGTTAATAAAAAAAATGCACATTATATGAACCTGCTCAGCAAAATCATTATCTCTGCATAACCTAAGAAGTCTAAAAAGCTGCAAATATGGCAAACCATTCTTCACATGTTTGGGATGGAAAAAGCTACTGAGGGGAAAGCTGTGTGAGTCAGTGGGTTTTTAATAAACCAATGTCTTCAGACAAGTGTTGTGGACCAGCAATTTGATATCTAGAAAAGGCAGTGTGGAGGAGGATACAGGGACAGTGTACTGAAGGGATGAATGGGCCATGGTAAACTTGTCCAAGAACGTTTTGAGAGTTTCCCCTGGAGCAGGAGGTGGCCCCCACACAGTCATCTATGTAGCATTTGTAGAGGTGAGGCACAGTCCATGTGAAGGAGAGAAATAACTGTCCCTCAAGGTACCCAGCAAACAGATTGGCAAAGCTGGGATCCATCCTGGTACCCATTGCAACTCCACTGTCCTGCTGAAAAGGAAACTGCTATTAAAGGAAAAACCATTAAGTTTAAGAACAAGTTCTTCCAGTTGGGTTAATGTGTATATGGGTAGCTGCTGGACTTCCTGCTTATTCAAAAAATGTTACAGAACTGTCAGGCCATCACTGTGCGGGATCACTGTGTAAAGAGATTTGATTGCTATAGAAAAGATGAGCTGATGGGAACCACTGAATCTGAACCTGTCAAAGAACTGGAGAGCATGGCTAGTGTCTTTAATGTAGGAAGGCAGGGATTCAATGAGTGGTCTCCTGAGGCTATCCAGAAATGCAGTGAGATGTGAGATTTTGGGCAGGAGAAGGCAGTCACAGTGTAGCATCCAGGGTTACCTGTTTTGTGGATTTGGGAAAGGAGACAGAACCTGGATGCCTGAGGGTGTTGGACTATTAGACTCTTGGCAGTGGCAGGGAATTATTTGTTTTCCATAGCAGAGGTGATGGTGGTGGTAACTTCTATATGTTAGTTGACAGTGGGGTCCTGTGGAACAAAAGAGTTAAACATGGTGTTGGAGAGTTACTGTGTTGTTTTAGTGATACATAACTTCTTTTGCTAGGTTGGGTTGAGGATCAGCTCTTTCTCTTCTTCACAGGGACTGTGCCTGACCTCTACAAATGCTACATAGATGACTGGGTGGGACCACCTGCTGCTCCAGTGACACCCTTCACATTTTCTCGGATAAGATTACTACAGCCCATCCATCCCTTCAGTACAATGTTGATCTATCCTTCTCCACACTGTCTTTTCTAGATATCAAATTGTTGGTGCAGAACACGGGTCTGAAGACATATATTTGTTACAAATCCACTGACTCTTCACCTCCAAAGCTCCTTATATCCAGGACATGTTAAGAATTGTTTGCCATATTCACAGTTTCTTAGACTTTGCAGGTTATGCAGTGAAGATGATGAGTTTGCTGAGAAGTCTCAAATAATGCACAGCATTTTTCATTAACAGGGGATACCCAGAAAGCATAGTGGACAGAGCACTCTCCTGGGTCAGTAATATGCCCTGTAACCTTGACCCTCACAGGAGGGATATTCTCATGCAACAACAAAGACATATTCCACTAGTGCTTCTGTTCCATCATAATACACCTTCTCTGCAAGGATCATCACCAGGAACTTTCTATTCTGCAAACTGACCCTTGTATCGAAGCTTCCTTTAGATAGCTCACCAATTGCCTCCTACCGCCGACCACCCAATCTGTGGAATCTCCTGGTATGAAGCAGCCCACATGCTCCTAACAATTTCTCAATACCAGGTACCAAAGCTTGCAAAAGAGATCACTTTTATACCACCAAATGTATTTCTAGTGCAACTGAAATTCATGGTCCCACAAGTGTTTCACATCATCATGGAGTTCTCATGCACTTCCAGTAATGTGATACATTGTATTCTTTGCAGAAAGTGTGCAGCTATCTACACTGGAGAAACTGGCAGACATCTGGCTGACTGATTCAGGAAACATTACAGAGCAGTCAGGAATGGAGACACTGAAAAACCCATTGTATCCCACTTTACCTCCAGGGACCATAATGTCAATTATCTTTCTGTTTGTGTCCTTCAGCAGGGTTTGTGGTAAGCTGACCAAAGAAAACACATGGAACAAAACTGATCATCTGCTAGGGTCTCACTAGCCCTCTGGTTTAAATGACAGGCTTATTTTCTACTAGCATCTTTCAGCCAAATTATGGTTTATCAATCACCATAATCTGTCTTGTTTAACCCTACCCCCATCGTATCTTTGCATGCAAGTGTGCATAATACATTTACAGGTATAGGTATGCCTGCACACACTTCCATCCAGTGTGTGTGTGTGTTTGGCAGGGGTTGCCATACTCACATAAGTATTCCAGCTATGTGTGCAAATCTTTTTTTATTTTCCACAGATGTCTTTATATAGATTTCCTTCCCCCATATTTCCCACCTTTCTGCCTTCTTTCTAAGCCCTATTAATTAGGCCCCACTTGAGGACTCCTCAGCTCATTCACTCCTACTGTGCCTTTTCATACCCATCAACTTTTTGTTTTCCAGATTCTTTTTTTACTGTTCTCCTAGAGCCTTCCTCTATTTTATGTCCATATATATATATATATATATATGTATATGTGTGTGTGTGTATATATATATGTGTGTGTGTGTGTACATATATATATATATATATATATGTATACACACACACACAGTGTATCCCAGGATGAAGCTGCAATTCTGCAGAATATTGCAGCACTCTGCAGGATGCTTCAGAAGACCTAAAAATAAAGCAATGTAATTTCAATGGCAATTGGTTCCCTTTGTCATTCAGGATAATGTGACACTGCCAGGATGAAGTAAATGCCACAGTTTCCTGCATGACAAATGGGACTAATTACCATTGACATTACATTGCTTTATTCAGTAGGCCTGCTGCAGCATACTGCAGAGTGCATTAAAAGTGTATTTCATCCTGGGGGATGCCACTATAAATAAATATCATGCATACATTTTGTAATTGTTTCTGATTTTCATGTGGGAGCACAGAGCTCAGACTGCATAATGTAGGGCCCTGCATGCCAATTATTGCATAATGGAATACAAATGTTGGAATGCAGGGCCCAGGTACCCATAAGTATAGATACAAAGCACACTCCTAGAGTCATTCCAGGTAACCCCTGTGCTGCAAAAACTGCAATATCTCTGGAACTGTAAGAACTTTGGAAAAAAATTCCTTCACAGTTGTATTCATGGCCTGGCCACCTCCACACATACTTAGCACACCTAAAGGTGTACCAAGCTGCGCTTAGCAAAAAATCTGTATCGTGAACCATTTTTGAGATATAGCTGCTGAAAGGCACCGTGACCACCACAATGTTATCCTATGGGAAATTTTGCAAATTCGGAGTGCTGTAACTATAGAACCAGTGTCTATTTCTTCACTAAATCAGCAAAGGGCACACCTGTGGGGCAAGGACTTCCCACCCTGCAAATGTCAGCCCAAAAGTCCTAACCATTTTCTTGTTATGAAGTGGCAAAGAATCTGTTTTTTGGGGCTGTTTACCTGCTTTTGCTTTCAGATAATATTTTTTCCCCCATAGGCTATAATGGGAACATTTAAAGTGTAATAACATTTGAACAGTGTAATATTTATTCCAATAAACCTTCAAAAGACCCATCTGTGAGGTAAAGGCTTTCTACACTGAAAATCTCAGGCCATGACCTAAAGTTGTTTCTGAGCTCCAGGTGGACAAAAAAATAAAAAAAAAACATGGATTTTTCTGTTTTTCAACACTCTATATCTCTGACACCACAGAACAGAGTCCCACAAAATTTGGAAGTTCAAAAGACCTCCTCATAGACAATAAGCATGACAACTTTCATGGAAATCTGTTGAATGGTTCCAAAGGTATTAATGTTCAAAAATCTAGGTTTAACATAGGAGCTACCTTTCATTATTACTGTGTATGTGTTATATATATATATATATATATATATATATATATATATGTATAGAAACACACACACACACACACACACATATCTATACCTATATCATCTATATCTATATCTATTATACTGGCATGGTAGCACCAATGTAGTTAGGGTTGAGTAAGTATGTAAATGTTAAACCTCAAATTTTGCATCTTAATAACTTTGCCACCATACAATGGATTTGCCTGAAATTTTGCATGTGCAGTCTGATACCATAGGTCTTTGGATCTGGCAAGTTGCATTACATAGAAACATAGACATTGACAGCAGATAAGGACTGCAAGGCCCATCTAGTTTGCCCAATTATTTTTTTGCCTTATGAATGTGCCATTAGCCTTTGCTCTGTCAATTGCCTATCTATTCATACTCATCTGTATTGTTCCCTTATGCCTATCCCATGCCTGCTTGAAGCCCTGCACTGTATTCATATCCACCACTTCCTGAGGTAGGCCGTTCCATGCATCCTCCACCCTTTCTGTGAAAAAGAACTTCCTCACATTACCCCTTAATCGTCCTCCCTCTAATCTCATGCTGTTTCCTCTTGTCCTGCTATTTTTCTTATATTGAAACATGTTAGACTCTTTCACCTTGTTAATGCCCTTAAGGTGTTTGAATGTTTCGATCATATCACCTCTCTCCTCCTTTGCTCAAGGGTATACATATTGAGCTCCATTAATCTGTCCTCATATGTTTTCTGATGCAGTCCCTGCACCATTTTGGTTGCCCTTCTCTGGACTGCCTCATTTGGTTAATGTCCTTGTGACGGTGTGACCTCCAGTACTGCATGCAGTACTCCAGATGGGGCCTAACCAGTGTCTTGTAAAGAGGGATTATTACCTCCCTCTGACTTGTGATACCCATACTAATACACCCCAACATCCCCCTAGCCTTACCTACTGCTTTAGTGATCTGCTTAGATGATTTCAGGTCATCGGTGATGATGATGCCCAAGTCTCTTTCTTTCCTTGTGACTGCCAGCAACTCCCCTCCCAGCCTATAGGTGACTTCAGGGTTTCTCTTCCCTATGTGCATGATCATAAGTATCATAAGTAGTTCCAAGCCAAAAGACTTATGTCCATAAAGCTTGCCAGGTTAATCAAAATAGTACAGTTTTAGCAGAATAAAAAATATCAAGCTTTGTCTTGAACATATCCATACTAATGCTTTCTACCACCGATACCGGAAGTCCATTCAATGCAGTGACCACTCTGATTGTAAACCAATGCTTCCTTAAATTTGTATTCCATTGAGGTAAATTAAGTTGTAATTTATGTCTTCTATCACTGGTCTATCCAGATCTAAAAGTTATACCTAGATTTTCCCTTAATACTGTGTCCTTAATAATTTTAAACAACATGCATAAGTCCCCTCTTAATCTTCTGTAATTTAGCGAATAAAGATTTAGTTTTTCTAATCTTTTGTCATAGGACATATATTTTAACTTGTTCACAGATTTAGTGGCTCTACACTGCACTCCCTCAATTCTGACCACATCCTCCCTTTTTTGGGGGGTCCATACCTGGACACAATACTCCAGATATGGTCACACCAGGGCTCCATACAGTGGCATCAGTACATCCTCACTTCTACTAGAAATGTGCCTTAAAATATGTATAAATTCTGATTGGCTTTTTAACCTGTTCTTTACAATGCTCACTGAACTGCAAGTTAGTAGTTATCTTAACTCCTAAATCCCTCTCAGCGTTAGTTTAAGTCAAAGTGTTCATCCCCATAGTATACTTGTAATTATTATTGTGAAGACCCAAGTGCATAATTTTGCACTTGTAATTAAGTTCAAGTTTGCTGTAGTTAGTCAATGAGTAGATATCATCTATAGCTTGTTGGAGAGCAAGGGCTTCGTTATCATTGGTAACAGATGTTCCAATTCTACTATCATCAGCAAACGTGGACATCAATATATTAGGATCCCCAAGTTTCAAAGTAGAAATGTAGATATTAAAAAGACAAGGCCCCAACACCGACACCTGTGGCACCCCACTCGCCACAGCTGCCCAGTCAGACATCTCACCCCTAACCACAACTCTCTGCCTTCTCCCTGACAACCATAAGGTTATCCAGCTTAGGATGTTTTTATACTAATTGCCAGCAGATTAGGCCTTACAGTCTATAGAGTCTGCTCGATCCTCAGATCCCTAGTTGGGTGCCGAGGCCCTCTCCCCCCCTTGTGTTCCAGAAATCCCTATCATCCATCCGCACCCCCTCTGGGCTGAGCCATCATCTGATACATCCACTTTCTGTGTCTGTCCCACCCTCTCTTGAAGCCCGACACTGTGGATCTCTGAACCAGCTTGCCAGGCAGTGCATTCCAAGGGTCCACCACACTCCCAGTGAAAAACCTCCTCCTCCTCTTCCCCCCCTCACCCTACCACCTTCCAACTTCAAACCATGCCCTCTGGTGATACCTCCCTGCTTTAGTCTAAAAATTCCCTCCATGTTTACCCTATTTATTCCCTTGAAGTACTTGAAGACCTCAATCATGCCCCCCCGTCTCTCCTCTCCTCCAATGAAAACAGGCAGAGCTTCTCAAGTCTGTCCTCATACGTCAAATCCCCCCGTCCTCGTATCATCTTAGTTGCCCTCCTCTGTACCCTCTCCAGGAGCTGTATGTCCCTCTTCAAGTGTGGTCTCCAGTACTGTACACAGTACTCAAGGTGTGGTCTAACCAGTTCATTGTACAGCGGCAGAATCACTTCCCTGCTCCTAGAGGTGATCCCCTCACGATGCATCCCAACATCCTGTTTGTCTTGCTAGCTGCCTCCTGCACTGCTCAGAGTTATTCATACATGCATCCACCATGACCCCTAGGTCTTTTTCCCTATTGAGGCCTCCAGCACCTCCCCTCCCAGGGTGTACCTGTGTTTAGGGTTTCCCCGCCCAAGATGTAACACCTTGCACTTGGTGATATTGAAATTTAATTTCCATGTGTGAGCCCAGATTTCCAGGGTGTCCACGTCCCCTTGCAGGGCCAACCTCCCCTCTCCCCCCTCAACTACTGCTCCCATCTTGGAGTCATCAGTGAAAAGACTCATTTCACACTCTATACCCTCCCTGATGTCTGATATGTATGCATTAAACAGGATCGGACCCAGGATCGAGCCCTGCGGTAGCCCACTACCGACCTCTCTAGGGTTCGAGAGCTCCCCACCGACCACTATTCTCTGGGTGCGTCCAGCTAGCCAGTTTTCAATCCATCTGACAATCAAAGGGCCTACTCCTAACCCCATCAGTTTCTCCACCAGACCATTGTGGGGGACAGAGTCAAACACCTCGCTGAAGTCCAAGAATAATACATCCACAGGCTTTTCCCTGTCTAGTTCTGATGTTACCCATTCGTAGAACTCCACAAGATTGGTTTGATATGATCTACCTGGCACAAACCCATGTTGCTGACTATCCAGACCTCCCACCTCCTCCAAGTACACCCCCAATCATTCCTTTAGTATACTCTCCATTAATTTTCTCACCACTGAGGTCAAACTGTTGGGTCTATAGTTACCTGATTCTTCCCTCAACCCCCCCTTTATGGATTGGCACCACATGTGCCTCTCACCAATCCCTAGGTACCCTCCCTGTCTCAAGCGACCTGTTGAAGAGCTCCACCAGGGGTGCAGCCAGTATGTCCGCCAATTCCCATAGTACTCTTGGATGAATGCCATCCGGCCCAGGAGATTTGTCTTTCTTTAGGGCCTTGAGGGCTAACCACACCCTTTCCGTGGAGATAGCATCATCCGTCCCCTCCACCTTACTGGCCTTTTTATCCTTATCCTGATGTGACACCCCTGGGCTACCTCTCCCTTCCTCTTGCTCCATTTCTATTGCTCCCCTGATCCCACTAACTGACACTTCTATCCCCATCGTGCCTTGCTTTGTAGACATCCCATTCCCCTCCCTATTGAACACAGAGGCGAAGTACTCGGTTAATACCTCTGCCTGGTCCCTTGCCTCTTCCACCCACCCTCCTTCTGATCTCAATCTGCTGAGATGGCCCTTGGTTTTTCTTCACCCCCCAATGTACCGGAAGAACCCCTTTTCCCCTCCATGTATCCCCTGTGCCAGCCGCTGCTCTTTACTGGACTTTGCTCCCTTCACCATCCGGGTGACTTTTCTAGATGCAAGATGGTACATTTCCTTATCCCTGTCCCCTCTTGTTGTTTTATATTTTTTATAGGTCACCTTCTTTTCTCTGACCACTACCTGAACCTCACTGGACCACCAGCATGGTTTATGTGACCTTGCTCCCTTACGTTTCACCTTAGAGCAGGTCCTGACTGCCTCATGAAGTCCCCATTTTATGACCTCCCATCTCTTTTCCACATTTGTCATTGATGTAATCCCCTTTAAGTGATCCTTGAGAATATTTTCCATGCCCACAAAGTCTGCCCCCCTGAAGTCCACTGCCAGTGTCCATTATCTCCCCCCCTTCCCCCATGCTTATTTGAAACCAGACAGTGTTGTGGTCGCTCCCAGTTAGGGGATCCTCTACAACCAGGTCCCTTACCAGATCCCCATCTGCCAGAATCACGTCCAGGACATGCCCCTTCCTTGTGGGTTCCATCACATGCTGTGTTAAGAACACATCCTGAAAGCCGTCCAGCAGCCTCTGCTCCTTGGCCACCTTAGAGGACATAGTTCTCCAGTTTGTACCTGGCATATTAAGGTCCCCCATCAACACCATTCCTTCCCCTTTTGGTCCACACTGGGCAATGATGTTGTCCAGCAAACCATCCTCCAGAACTTCACCCATCCCGGGGGGCCTATATACTACACCCAGCTTGATCTTACCTCCTGCTGGAGTTCGTAAGGTGACCCATAAGGCCTCCAGGTTTCACTCTGCCTCTTCTACCCTAGCAATTTCTATGTCATCTCTAATGAACATAGCCACTCCACCCCCTCTGCCCTCCTTTCTATCCTTCCTAAGCATATTGAACCCTCGCATGTTTAGGTCCTAGTCATGGTTTTTGTTGGCCCATGTTTCCGTGACCGCCGCCACATCCACCACCCCCCCGAACAGCATGGCCTGGAACTCTGGCAACTTGTTTCCCAAGCTCCTGGCATTTACTAACACCATCCCCCACCCCTTATCCCTGATCCCTTTTGTCGAACCCCACCCAGGTTCCTTATACTTCCATCCTCCCTCTGCTCCTCCTGAAACCTCCACCCCCAGTCTGTTTCCCTACCCCTTGGGTTTGAAGGCTTCCCCTCATCCAGAGGAGAGGGCTTCTGGTCAGCCCTCCTTATCCCTCCCCACAAGTTTAAACCCCACCTTATTTGAATGTAGTCAGCCATCCCCTGTTTAAGGACTTCCTTCCCTAATGGGGCAAGATGAAGCCTGTCCTTGGCATACAGTCCCTTATCCTCCCAAACTCCTTTCCAGTTCCCTAACACCCCCAACCCGCTTTCTTCTCCCCATTTCCTGAGCCAGTCATTAACCTCTGTGATCTTCATTTTTTTCTCCACTGAGGCCTTTGGTACTGGCAATATCTCTGAAAAAGAAATGTTGCATCCATTATCCTGACAGACTCTGGCAAGTTCTTGGAACCTTGCTTGGATTTCCAAAATGCTATTTCCCTCTAGATCGTTAGTTCCCAAATGCACCAGGAAATCCGGTTTCCCTCCACAATCTCTAACCAGTTCATACACCATGAACTTTACTCTGTGCACCGTCAGCCCAGAGATACTCACTACCTTCACCTGGCATGGCATCACCCCCATCCTCCCACTGGATACCCTAATCATCGAGTCTCCAGTAACAGAACCATAACACCACCATCATCCTTATGGTTACCTCCACTATGCACTCTCAACCCCCATCCCCCCTTTATTCGTGATCTCAATTCCATGGGAGTCTTCCTGCCTTATTAGAGTCCCCCTTGTCACCCTCCCCTTTCTGCCTCCCTTGTTATTTTGCCCACTTAACTCAGACCCCCCCCGAATAGGTGTCCCCTTTAACCTTCTCTTATCTGAACCATTTATCCTGGCCCTGATAGTTTTCCCTTTCCCCACACTGCCATCCTCCCCCCCTGTAATAGTACCCCTACCTCCAGAGGCACTCTTTGGGTTCCCTTTACCTAGGGCCCCATCCTTGGTATAGATCCCCCTGCTGAAGGGGGCCCCTCTCGTGCCTCCTTGTCTCCCAGTTTCTCTCCAGTCATGCTCTCCTCCCTCATGTCTGCAATATGTTGCATCTCCCCATCTGCTTAACATTTATGTTTTCCCTTCTCTCTCTGGGACTATTTCTATCCTTTCCATTGCTGGTCTGTGATGCCCTATGGGTATCCGACTCCCTCCCCCCGGCCACTGTATCAGTTTCCTCATTTCAACCAACCCCTTCCTCCCCCTCTAGGTTGCTTAGTAGCTCAAATTTATTGTAACACTCTATGCCAGCCTCCATCAAGTAACTCAAGTTTCCCCCGACTGCCCCTCTAAACTGTTCCTCTTCCTCCCCTCTTGCTCTGTTCTCATTAGGAGCTCCCTTCCCACAGTCTGCTTTTTTAGGCTTCCCCACAACAGCCCCTCCTGACTCTTCCCCCTCCACTCTCTTTATATTTGGAATGTTTACCCTGTACGCTTTCCCCTTAACATTAACATCCCTATCTAAGGGTCCTCTGTCCCTCATATCCCTCTCTTGCTTGCTGTGATGTAACGCCCTGCAATTTCTGTGCATTGCCCCAGCCTCCCCTCATCCCCACCATTCTGCTGCCCATATCCACACCCCTTATCATTGGACACCCTCCCAACTCCCCCAGCTTACTTCTTAACCAATATACTTCACTCCTGATACAAGATAGCTGTCTACAGAGTGGGCAGCCTCCCTCTCTCCAGGCCCAATTGAGAATTATTGCCATCCCACAGCCTGTGTAGCCTACAACCCTTCCGAAGATGCCTGCCATGGTGGAATATGGCCACCCTGTTTGTTCCTCTCTGTTTATAATAGCACACACCCCTTTTCTCAGTCCCTTCCCCCTGGAATACAATCTCTCTCTCTATACTGACTACAGTTATTTACAAACCCAATTTCAACCCCACCAATAAAGTTTCCAAGTCTCATAAACACATACAGTCCTGTGTGTGTCCAGTCCCACTAACAGTGTGTGTATGCAGACATCAGCTACCGTTATGATGTCACAGGCCCACAGTTCCTGTTGCTTCAAATTTCAGTCACAAACAGAAATGCACAGCCCTTCAATCCCAACCCCCAGTGGCTTTTCAGTGTTTAAGAAAGCCTACAAATCAGGGTGGGTGGCAGGGCTCTACCAACACCAGGCAAACATCACATTTAAATTTCACTCTAATTATCACTGCCAAACAAGTGTTCCCAAGCCCCAATAGTTACAATATCACAGCCCAAGTAACAGTTCTAACTCAAAGTAGTAATTTTTAACACACAGAACTAATTTCAAGTACAAACCTATTCAAATATTACAATTAAAACAGAAGATAAAACCAAAGCTCTGTCCTGAAAAGCCTCCTGCTATCTATTCCCACTTTTAATAACAATTCAATTAATTCCATCTGGGGTAATTTATCGCATGTCTTGGTGAAGTCCTTGTAAACCATGTCCACCGCATTACCCACATCCAGCTCATAATAAACTTTTTCATCAAAAGAGAGTAAGTTTGTCTAGCATGATCTAGACTTAGTAAATCCATGTTGTACAGATTCGATTAACTGATTCTTGTCTAGATAGTCCAAAATAATATTTTTCAAAATTCCTTCCATAATTTTACCTATAGGTGATGTAAGGCTAATGCATCTAAAATTAGATGGTTACGACCTAGGACCCTTTCTAAGGAGTGGAACCACAATAGCAGTTTTCCAGTCCTGCAGAATGTCTCCAAAGTACAAAGATGTTTGAAATAAGTAGGTAAGTGGAAATGTCAATGGATCTGCTAGCTCATGTAAATTCCTAGGGTGTATGTTGTCAGGGCTGGGGGATTTATTAATATCCAATTTTTTTAATCTGGACCTAACCTCCTCTGAGTCTATCATTATATTCCCAGGGATAGGGTCCAAATCATGGTATTTGGGGGGGGGTATCTCCAGAATTAAAGACCGAACAGAAATAATTATTCTGAATATTAACAGTCTCTTTTTCTGATGCTAGTTCACCCAGAGAGTTTTTAAATATCCCTAATGTTGAAGTATTACTTTTCAGATTGTTAATGTATGAAAAAAAGGACTTTTGTTATCTTTAACTTTGATGGCCAAATTGGTTTCTTGTTGAGCTTTTGCCTTTTTTGTAATAGCTTTAACTTGTTTAGTGGAGTTCTTATATTCCTAGTAGTTTTTTAGTGATTTGTCCTTTTTATATTTTTGGAATAATTTATTTTTCCTGTTTATTAAATGTTTAATATTTTTGTTTAGCCAGCATACTGATATTCTTTTACTATTCTTAAACTTGTGAATCCTGGGGACATGCTCACTAATTAGTTGACTGAGTTTATCAAGGAATAGATTCCACATAACCTCAGTATTGTTGCACTTCTTTGCATTAAACTCCATTTGCCACTCTTCCAACCATTTTGCTAGTTTATCCAGATCTCTTGTCATTCTGCCCACCCCATCTGGATCATCTACTCTGTTGCAGATCTTGGTGTCATTTGAAAACAGACAAAACTTGCCCTCCAGTCCATCTGCAATGTCATTGATGAAGATATTGAAGAGGACTGGCCCCAGGACTGATCCCTGAGGTACCCCACTTATGACTTGCATCTCTTCTGACTGTATACCATTTACCACCACTCTCTGTTTTCTGCCCATCAACCAGTTTGCCACCAAGTTGACCAACTTCTGACCCACCCTGAGCTTACCCACCTTATTAATCAATCTTCTATGTGGGACAGTATAGAAAACTTTGCTGAAGTCAAGGTGGGTGACAGCAACTGCTCCTCCTTGGTCCACCACTCTGGTTACCCAGTCAAAGAAATCTATGAGATTAGTTTGACAGGACCTTCCTTTTTGTAAACCCATGCTGTCTTGGATCCTGTGCTCCTATAGATTCCAGGTGTTGCACTATCCTTTCCTTAAGGAGTGCCTCCATAATCTTGCCCACTACTGAGGTAAGACTGACTGGTCTGTAGTTCCATGCCTCCTCCCTGCTACCACTCTTGTGGAGCGGGATCACATGAACTCTTCTCCAATCTTCAGGGACCTCTCCTGTGCTCAGAGACTCACTGAACTTTCCTGATAATGGCTCTGCTAGCTCCACCCTTAGCTCCTTTAGTACCCTGGGATGTATGCCATCAGGTCCCATTGCCTTGTCCACCCTGAGCTTATCGAGCTCTTGTAGGACCTTTCCTTTTGTGAAGAGACCAGTGCACACCTCCCTCCCCGTGTCCATGGTGCTGAGCTGTGGGCCCTGCCCTACATTCTTATCAGTAAATACTGAGCAGAAGTATCTATTTAGGATAGATGCTTTTACATGGTTCTCCTCCTCACATGCCCCCTTATCCCCTTTGATCTTAGCAATACCCCCTCTAGATTCTCTCTCTCCTTTCACTAATGTATCTATAGAAAGTCTTGTCACCATGATTTACTGTTCGTGCTAGTGTTTCCTCATTTGGGCCTTTGCCTGCTTTACTGCCTTCCCTGCTTCCCTTAGGGAAGTTTGGTATGCCTCCCTATCTTCATCCTGCTGTGTTCCCTTATATTTCCTGAAGGCCAGCTTTTTGGCTCTGACCTTTTCTGCTACTGTTTTTGAGAACCAATGTGATTTCATTCTTCTTTTGGACTTCCTTTTCTCTCTAACACAATGGATTGCAGTTGGATGTACGGTTGCAGAGCTGCAGAATGCTCGCACCCACAGCCCACATGATTTGTCCATTCAGTCCAAAATCTTCAGGGAAGATGCAATCTGGGTCACTGATGTGCTTTTCAAAGATTTGGTGTAAAAATATTAAAATGTTCAAAATTTTTTCTAAAAATAAATTTCCCATTATAGTCAAAGGGGATGGGGAAAATATTTATTTATTTATTTATTTATTGAATAAAATTGGAATTACAATCCTTTGAGTCACAGACTCTTTTGCAAAGGCTCCACATCAGATACAGGGGGTGGAGGGTAAACAAGTACAGGAATAAACATACAAACAAGCAATATTGACATTACAGTACTGGAGACACAGTCCAGGCATTAAATTAGATAAACTGGTGACAGAAGTAGGCAGCATTCTGAAGATCACTTGATAGAAAAAACATGAAGGCAATGCTTATTCATGGGATCTAGAGAGACCCTGTGTCGGAAGTAGGAGGGTATGGGAACACAAGCGTTGGGCAGAGTTAGCCACAATCACATAAGGCAGATTCAAGAAGTTGAGCTTTGAGGCCTGCTTTGAAATGGGAGATGCTATGGGTCAGAGAGAGCGGCGGAGGTAATGTATTGAGCCAAAGTGGGGCACGGTAGTAGAAGGATCTTTGCCCAAGGGATGTTCTACAGTGGGGGATCAGAAATGAGGGGTTAGCAGTGTCTCATGAAAAGTTTCACAAATGCAATTTTACTTTGACAAATGCCCCTTTTACTTTCATGCTGTGGCCATCTTGTTTTCAGTTAGTGAGAGAGAAAAATGCCCGGTGTTTAAATTTGGGACCCTCTAGGTATACACTGACTGTTGGGTTTACCTAGCCGGGCCCTGGGGATGCCAGTCCTATCTTTTTGGGAGGTAACCCCGCTCCCCAGAAATGCCATTTTAAACATCAGAGAAAAAATACTTTCACAAATCATGAAAGAAACTGCTGAAATACGTACTCAAAGGTGAAAGTTTTGTGCTCCTTTTTGAGAAACTTTTGTGATTTGTGAAAGTGTTTTTAAGGCAGTATAGTGCTGTGGTTTAACGCTCTGAGCTGCAAATCTGGAGACCTGGGTTTGAATCCCACAGCCCCCTCTTGCATACTGTGTGACCCTGAGCCAGTCATTTAACTTCCCTGTGCTCCCAGGTTTCATCTGTAAACAAGCTTTCAGCTTAGTGTGTCTCACTTGGTAAACCAATTGCAAAAAAAAACAAACAGCAAATCTTTGTACTCACCCTGCAACTGAACAGTTGGGTCTTTTGGGCTGAAATTTGCAGGGTGGCAAGCCTTGGTCCCACAAATGTGCTTTTGGTGGTTTGGTGCCAAAACATTCAGGGGGTCCAACGTTGCAGCATTCCAAATTTTTGAAATTTCCCCTAGGATAACATTGTGGTGTCCATGACACCTTTTGGCACCCGTATCTCGAAAACAAAGCGAGCAGCAATTACCTGTAGAAACAATTGTGGAAACCTTCGATTAATCCAGCAGTGGAATTGTTTTTCTACTTGCTATGGTTATGGAAATATTGGCAAAAACATGGTACATGGGTCCCAAGGGTGACTTTTCAGTGTGTTTCAGTGCCTGTATCTCATAAACAATGTGAGATATGGATTTAGTTGATTCATATTGCATAAAATATTCACTGCCATGATTACAACAACACTTGAATCTTTTTTTGAAGCCGCTACGGTTGGGGAGATATTGACACATTACTGTTACAGGGGTTCCTTGCCTATAGGGCTGCTGTATGGCTCCATACTTGTGTGTGAGTGGTAGTGCAGGACCCAGAGGGCCTAAACTCCCACATAAGTATACCATTATGCAAAAAATGGACAATGTGAAGGGAGCATAGGGCCTGGAGTGTCCACACTCCCACTAACATATACCATTTACCTGTTACCTTACACTTTCTCAAAAAGAAGGGAAATTTATAGCAAAAAACTCTGCTAATGAGATACCAACGGGCTGGAAGGTCACCATGGTGGGGCCCCTTCTAAAAAAAGGACCTTAGACTAAACCCGAAAACTTTAGACCAACCAGTCTGACTTCTCTAATGGGCAAAATATTGGAGAGTATAATTAAAGATCACATACAGCAGTACTTACTTACCCAGACACTGGTGGACCCAAGCCAACATGGTTTCACTAAAACCCGATCTTGTCAAACTAATTTACTGACCTTTTATGAAAATGTTAGTAGAGAAATAGACAGGAGGAACCCAGTGGATATTATATTCCTCGATTTCGCTAAGGCCTTTCATAAATTGCCTCATTTTGAACTAGTTAAATCACTAAGGAACATAAATTTGAGTAGTAATATCACATGTTGGATTTCCAATTGGATAGAAGAGCGTAAGCAGATAGTGGTGGTGAATGGTGTATTCTCTGAATGGGCTGAGGTTACTAGTGGGGTACCTCAGGGTTCGGTCCTGCGTCTGATTCTTTTTAATATATATATTGCCTCATTGCAACTAGATTCTACAAATATCTGGCTGTCAAAATGTGCGGATGATTGTCATTTGGGTGCAGTGGTAAATGGGTCAGAAAGTTCCATAGCATTGCAATATGCCTTAGACTTCATTTTCTTGTGGACTGAGTGTAATAAATTAGCTTTGAACATCAGCAAGTGTAAAATCCTGCATTTGGGATTTCATAATAAACAACATAAGTATTTCTAAAATAATGAACCTTTAATAGAAACATTCAGTGAAAAAGACCTTGGTGTGACCATCAGCCCTGACCTCAAATTTAATTTACATTGTAGGGAACAAGTGAAGAAGGCCAATAATATGCTGAATTGTATTTTCAGACGCATTGCTAGTCGAGCTAAGGAAGTCATACTACCACTGTATGCTGGACTGGTTAGGTCTCACCTGGAATACTGTCTCCAGATTTGGTCCCCATACAATAAGCAAGATATATGAAGGGTTGAAACAGTCCAACAAAGAATGACCAGGTCATTATATGGTTTAAAAGGGAAACCTTATCATTAAAGACTGACAACACTCAGTCTTTATTCCTTAGAATACAGAAGGCACAGGGATGACTTGTGCATGTTATTTAGAGTGATGGATGACAACATCCTTAGAACTGAGCTTGGATTAGTATTTAACCAAAGCAGACTTAGTAGTAGGAAACACCCCAAGCAACTATATCTGGACAAATGGAATCTGTTACTTAGGAAAAACTGGTTCAGCCAAAGGGCTATTGTAGCTTGGAATGCACTCCCGGAGGAAGTAATTGAAAGTAAAGATATGATTGCTTTCAAACACAACTTAGATATGGTTATGGGTAATGAGGTCAAATTTGGGGGTCATTTTAAATTCTAACTTGGGACTATAATCCTTGTTAACAGCAAGCATTATGGATGTAAGTCTATTATAGCTTGAAGAAATATATGAAATCTATGAAATAATGCATCAGTTAGGGTTTATAGCACAGTGACAAAAGCATAGAAATGGGGTGTTAGGGTTACCACCCTTACCACCCTACCCCTACCCGAAACCCCACATTCTCCAGACACCAACAGGCACTGGTATGTGTACATTGGAGTCATCATGCTTAACTCTCACCCATTCTCCAATACTGCACCACCTCAGCTTGTTTATAAATGGAAGGGAGTGAGAGTTAAGCTGATGACCCCAACACACACCCTGATGCCTGTTGGTAAGTGGAGGATGTGGGGGTGGGGTGGGGTTGGGGTGAGGGGTGGTAACCCTAACACCACATTTCCATGCTTTTGTCACTGTGCTATAAGCCCTAACTGATGCATTAACAGGCTGTGTATGTGTGTGTGTATATATATATATATATATATATATATATATATATATATATATATATATATATATATATATATATATATATATATATATATATATATATATATATATATATAGTAGACTCCACTTGTGTGCAATTTTCATTTGTATGCACACATTTAGGATGTCCCATTTTTTTCCCTATATCTTCCTGCATTGAACAACTGGATGTATGCAACCACTTTTTCGGCTGTATGCACAGAAAATTGCCCTAACTTCAAAGAGTTTACTGAGCTGCTGAGTGCTGTGTATTAAACTGGTTTTCAACTCATGCAATTTAACAAGCTCATTAGTGGCCCCAGCAAGCCTGACTACCCTGTTAGATGTTAATTGCTTCACAACAGCTTATAATGCCTGTGCTTGTCTCACCTGTTAACCCCCTGTTCTCACATTGGAGAAGGTGTCACACAGAACAATGAATTGAGTGGAGAAAGCCCTGTGTTGGACACAATTCATTTGTTACATGCAGCTTGGTCTGATGTTACTCCCTAGACTCTCAGGCACTGCTTCCAGAAAGCAGGAATTAGTCTCCCTCCCCCGATACAGGCATAGAAGACATGGCTCCTGTAATAACCCCTGCATTCATGGACACAGAACAGTTCCTTACCTATGCCCAGACTGATGCTGAGGAGCCAAAATTGGGAGCTGTCACTGACGAGAACGTCTGCAGCTTGGTCCTCAGTACCCAAACAGAGGTGAATGACAATGAAGGGTATCAGGGAAGTAACACCTCCGACATCAGCTCATTTGGAGGTGATCACCGCTAATGCTAGTAAGCAGACTCGATCTCGTATTTTAAAATTTACTGATTACCGGGACTAGAGTTTTCTGTGATTTTCAGCATTTCATTGTATGCACATTCCACTTGTATGCACAAACACGAATGGTCCCGAGGGTGTGCACACAAGCAGAATCCACTGTATATGTGTGTGTGTGTGTGTATATATATATATATATATATATATATATATACATATATATATATATATAGACAAAGAACCTCTGTGCGCAAACACTGAGGCAAGGGTTACCCCAAAGGGCATTTGGCTGGGAAGCCAAGTTTCAAGAAAATACAAAATCACACATGCCCACACAAAGGGGACACATGATGGGCATGAGCTTGATATGGCAAATATTGTCACTCCTGCAGAGTAAGATATCCAAGCTCATGATGCAGGAGTGACAATATTTTCCATAGCACATGATCTGCCCATCATGTATTTGATATATACAATAAGGCCAAGAGTTTTAGAAGTTTTGTTATGCTGTCTTGTGTTCTGTTCCTGTTTATGTGTTTGCTCATTCTGTGTGTGAGCTTTTCTGAATGGACTGGCAGTGTTATAAACTCTGAGAGACACATGAGTGTGTCTTGCAATGCTAAATGAGTTAGTTTTAGATAGGAACGAGAAACATACTTTTGTGAAGCTGTATTGTTTAGCAGTCTGGCTGCATTGAAGTTAAGAGCATCACAGTAATTGTAATGAGCTGAGAGGCAGAGTGTCAGAACAGCTGATACTGTTTTCAGTGGTAATTAAGTTAGCTGCAGGCAGAGTGCAGAGTGTTCTTTGAAATTGTGCTCTTTAGGATTCTGGTTGCAGTGAAGTTGAGATTGTTACAGTAATTGTAATGGGTGAGAATCAAAGTTTGAGGAACAAGTGAGAGTGTGTTTCAGTGGTAGTTGAGTTAGCTGCAGGCAGTAGTTTAGACTGTTCTGTGAAGCTGTGCTGTTTGGAATTCTGGCTGCAACAAGTTGAGAGCATCACAGTAATAAGCTGGAAGTTGGAGGGTAGGTGTGTTTTGTAATGCTCATTGAGTTAGCTCTAGGCAGCAGTGAGACCTCTCAGGTACTTCTGCATTTGTGTCTATGGTAACAGCACAAGTGTTTCTTTCATGCTGAGGGGAAAGCTGCCTAGGGTGATGATATCAGTGACCTTTTGTGACCTGTGTGTGTAAATGGCTGATATCACAGTAGAGCAGTGGGTAAAAATATCACACTGCAGTGGATGATACGCTGTTTTATCTCACTCATTTACCACTCACCCCTATTGTGTGTATATATATGTATATATATATATATACAGTATACATATATATTAAAGCATGCCAGGATGAAGTGCAGTGTCACAGGTTTTCTGCACGACAAGGGGGATTAACTCCCATTGAAATTATATTGTTTGCTGCAGTAACTATACTGCAGAATTCTGCAGTGTGGTGCTTCATCCTGGTGGGCTTCACTGTATATACATGGCAAAAAACTCTGTTAATGCATCAATTAGGGTTCATAGCACAATGACAAAAGCATAGAAATGTGGTGTTAGGGTTACCACCCCACACACAGTCCTCATTTCTCCACACACCAACAGACATTGCTGTGTGTTGGGTGTCAGCCTAACTCTCACCCTAGTCCATGTATAAACAAGCTGAGGTGGTGCAGTATAGGAGAATGGGGTGACAGGCACGATGACCCCAACACACACCCTGATGCCTGTGGGTGTGTTGAAGGTGGGGGGCTGGGTGTGGGGTGGTAGGGATGATAACCCTAACACCACATTTCCATGCTTTTGTCACTGTGCTATGAACACTACATGATGCATTAATGGAGTTCATTGTCATGAATTTCCCTTCTTTTTGAGAAAGTGTAATGTAACTGGTTAGTGATATGTGTTAGTGGGAGCACGGGACCTCCAGGCCCTGCACTGTTTTCATATTGCCCATTTGTTGTGTAATTGTATGCATCCATGGGAGCATAGGCCCTCTGGGCCCTGAGGTCCCACTTACACATAACTATGGAGCCATACAGCAGCCCTACAGGGCAAGGAACCCTTGTAGCACTAATTTGCTAATATCTCAGCAATAGTAGCAGCTAGGAAATAAATTTCAGTGCCATTGTAATCATGACAGTGAATACTTCACATGAGATAGATCAACCAAATCTATATCTTGCATCATTTACAAGATATGGGCACCGAAATACATTGAAAAGGCACCCTTTGAACCCTTGTGACAGTAATGTGCCAATATCTCTGTAACCGTAGCAAGTAGGAAAAAAATTCCACTGCTGGTGTAATCTATGATTTCCAAACTTGTTTCTGTGATCTAAGCTGGGAGTAGTGAAAACTCCATATCTCACTTTATTTTCGAGATACTGGTGCTGAAAGGCATCAGAGACACCACAATGATATCCTAGGGGAAATCTCTCAACTTCAGAACGATGTAACTTTGGGCCAGTTTAATGTTTTGGCACCAAACCACCAAAAGGCATGCCTGAGGGACCAGGGCTTGCCATCCTGAACATTTCAGCCTAAAAGCCCCAACCATTTTGTTGCAGGGGATGGCAAAGATTTGCAGTTTTTGGGCAAAGTTCTTCTGCAAATTGCGAAAGCTTCACAAAAAAACAGCATAAAACATTTGCGTTTGTGAAAGTGTCACAGCAGTTTTTCTCATGATTTGTGAAAGTACTATGGAGCTGATTTTAATAATGGCATTTCTAGGGGTTTACCCCCCCCAAGAAAAGATAGGGCTGGCATCCTCAGGACCTGACTAGGTAAACCCAACAGTCAGTGTTTACCTAGAGGGTCCCAAATTTAAACACCAGACATTGTTCTCTCTTGCTAACTGAAAACAATATGGCAGCAGCATGAAAGTAAAAGGGCCATTTGTGAAAGGACAATTGTACTTGCGACACTTTCGTGAGACATATTTTTCCCCATCCCCATTGACTTTAATGGGAAATTTGTTTTTTGAATAACTTTTGAACAGTTAACATTTTTACACCAGATCTTCAAAATGCACATCAGTGACCCATACTGCATCTTCCCTGAAGATTTCAGACCAAGCAGGCAAATCATGTGGGCTGTGGGTGTGAGCAAAATAAATGCAAAACGTTTTTGTTTTGCATTTTTTTGGTGTTCTGTAGCTCCACAACTGTATATTCAACCATAACACAACTTGCCAGATCCAGAGATCTATTGTACCAGACTGCACATGCAAAATTTCAGGCAAATCCAATATACAGTGGCAAAGTTATTTAGGTACAAAATTTGAGGTTTAACATTAAAGTGCTTACTCAACCCTAACTGTAGTGCCACTACCATGGCAGTATAATATATCTATCTATCTATCTATCTATATATGTGTATATATAGATATAGATATAGATATAGATATAGATATAGATATAGATATAGATATAGATATATATATATAGATATAGATATATATATATATATATATATATATATATATATATATATATATATATATATATGATACATAATGGGCAGGAGTGGGAAATGGAAAATATTCTCACTTGTGCAGAATGAGCTCTGTATTCTCATGAGTGCTGAAGACACGAGTGAGAATGCACAGCTCACTCTGCAGGACTGAGAATATTTTCCATCTCCCATGATCTGCACATCATGTGTGTGATTTATACTATGAGGGTGAGAGTTTTAGGAACATTTTTCTGTTTCTCTGTGTTTTCTGCTCTTTCTGTGTGTGGTGTGAGTGTATATGTTTATGTGGGTATGAGTTGTTAAGAATGGACTAGGAGTCAGAAACACAATTGGACACAGGTGGGTGTATTTTGTAAAGCTAATTGAATAAGTTGTAAGCTTCAGTGAGAAAGAGACACTGTTGAAGTGAGAAATGTAAATTGTTTTGTGAAGGAGTTCCACTTAGAAAGCAGGCTGCAGTGAAGATATCCTCACTTTGGTGACATCAGCAGAGTGTGGATATTTGTCAATATCCTCACTCTGCTGATGTCATCAGGATTTATCCTCACTCCAGTAGAAATAACACAGGATATTCTACTGAGAAAGCTCTCACCCCCATGGTGTATATATCTATATATATCTATATATACATATATTTTATTTATTTATTTAATGTATGATTTGTGATAAATATAAGTATAAAAAAATGATATCTCAGCCAGCCAGTGAAGATAACATTGATATCTCCATGTTCCTATGTGTCACAGAGATATCTTCACATTGCTATATATCATCCATAAAACAGTTAGCCTAATCCCAGCACCTTGTCCACTGTTTCCACAGTGTTTTCACTTATTATGCTGCACATGCCGTGACTAGACTCTCCCAGCACTGGAAACGGTACAGCAACAAATCACTATCCATAACACTACAAAGGCTACCACAAAAAAACACATTTTCTCAATAAATGAATAAATGTAACAAGCAATTTAATCTATCTCAATACAGCTGTACAACCCAAACAATGGACTCACCACAAATACAAAGTAAGCTGCAGACTGAACCTGCCTAACAGATACATTCCCTACCAATGCAGCAATGTAAACAGCACTTCATTTTGCCAAGTACATAATAAAAATACAAATAAACTCACTTTACATTGCAGAACTTTAGTGAAGAAAACAAATTTAATTGTAGAATCCCGAACGTACAGACATATCCAGATGGAATGACCCTTACTACACAGTGACACTTAAGAAGGCAGCTCAAAGGGGCCAACATGTACTTCATTTTAGTTTTGTTTTATTATATCGCAAAGCACTTCACATGCCTACTACTGCATACTTCTTTTTGAACTATAAAAACAACATTCATTACACTGGTGCTAACTCTGATTTTTAGTATGACTGGACTTGCACTTGTTTCTTCAAGGTTTACACAGTTACCAAGGCAACAGACATCTCCTTCTCAGTCGCACACTTCACAGTAGCTCATCCGCTGTCTCTATTCACATCCCAAAACACTGGGAACATTAAAAATAATTTTTCATCACCCCACCTCTTCCCAATAAAAGGGAAAGAGCAGAAATTACACAAATAAAACACTTGCTCCATCCTGCTTTCCTACCACAACTCAAACAGAGGGTGCTACTTGTCATGGAGAGCACAAAGAAACACTGCATCACAAAAATAAAATAAAAAATTGAAAAAAAACACTTCACGTCCACAATTCATTCTAACAAATTAAAATAAAAAGCATATAAGAAAACATGCAACTCATAGCAATTAAAAAACAAACTGACCACAGCATGAGACAAACCTTGACCTGTGCACCATGACATCAAAAGATTCACACACCTGTGCCACTCACACAAGGGCAAAGCATGAGATAACCACAAGAGAGTGGTACACTCGCACCACAAAAACAGGAAAAAAAAAGCATTAAACTGCTACAGTTCACACAAAATCTATATCTGCCAATTGGTAAACATCTCAAACAGTAAAAAGCAGTCAGAAAGTGCGCTAACTATAATTAAGTAAAATAGAAAGAAAAAACAAAATACTGAAGAACCAAAATGCTAAAAACCAACACAAGGAAGGCATGAACATATCATTTGAAATTCAGCCTGACACCATACCCATTATACAAAGCCAGACAGAAGATTTTACTTCAAACAACAAGGACACCAGGACAATTCAGGCAGAAACTTCCAGCCTTAAAAAAAGAACCATCAATCTCTTCTTCAGCCACAACAGATAAGTCAAATGATTGCCTAAGCATAGATGATATTATTAAAGGTCAGGAAAATAAAAATACCAGTAGAAAAATGAACTATGGCATATTAAGTACACAGAAACATTTTGCTGAAACTTACTCAGAGAGTGGGAACTTAGAAAGCATAGACCCAGCAACATTAAACAACTACTTAACAAAATTTTTCATTAATGCCAAAAATAAAACAAAAAACAGAGAGCCATATGAACCAATAAGCTTCTGAGCAATGTACCAAAGCATAAAAAGCTGTCTAACAAACGAAACTTACAGCCACTCCATAGCAAAAGACAAAGAATTTGAGTTAACCAGACAAGCACTGGCAGCAAAACAAAAACATCTAAAAGCTCTCTGTAAGGGATGTAAAGCAAATTCATCCAACAAGCTATCAGATGCCATGATTGACAAACTTTATACACAAAAACAACTAGGTCTTCATTCTGCAACATCCATAATAAACACATTATGGCTGATATGCTGCACACTCTTTGGCATAAGAGGATCAACAGAAATAAGACAGATGAAATGGGGAGATGTAACAAAAACTGTAGATGAAACTGGCACACAGTGTTTCCAATATTCTACTGAATGTCAAACAAAAACTCGATCAGGACTCAACATAAGAGACACAGAAAAATAAAACCTAGGGCATATGAAAATAAAAAAATCCCACAAGATGCCCTGTGACAGCATTTACCATATATGCCAGCCAATGCTCTGACTCCTGCATGAACCCTGACACTCCTTTCTTCTTGGCAATAAACAACAACACTGCAACCTATACTGGACTAGGCGCAGTGAAGTGGTTCAAAAAATAACCAATAGGAATAAATAAAATAGGCACTATGTTAAAAATAATGATAGCAAATGCCAGCATATCAACAGACCAGAAAATAACCGACCATAGTGCATGGAAACATGTCATTTAAAACTAAATGACAGCAGAATACAAGCCTCTGAAATAATGCAAATTACTGCCATAAATGTGTATGCAGCATTAATGACTACTCCTATATTAATGAAAATCAACAAAAACATATTTTGGACTCACTAAGTGGAGCTAATACAGAGACCACTCAAAAAGAACATCTACAAATGATGCAGCAGTCATCCAAAGTCTGAAATGCATGGGATGGCTATTTCTTTCAGCCAGCTTTCCATGCAACAAATATCAACTTCCACTTCCATAATGGTAAAACACAATTTTTGTATTCTACCTTAACCAACACAGACACAGGCACACCAACAACCACAGAACATATAACACACACACACCACATCCTCAAGGACATACCAACATCACAAACAATAACACAACTCACCACCAATTAAAAACCCACAAACAACCACACACCTCATAACAATAACGCATAAAACAAGTAAGCAATAATAGCCAACAGAGTGGGCATTATTGGGAAATACCTGACCTCCCAGGGGTGTAATGAGGCCCGAGACCACAGGTGGAGGGCCTTATAGCCCCTGGAAGGTCCAGTATTTCCCAATAATGCCCACACTGGAGGGTATTATTGAGCTTAGAAAATGGCCCATCAGAGAATGTTACTCTGTGAAGAGGCACTTGGACTGGCTCTTATTTTTAGCTGGTCATCTACTGACAAATAAATGCCCAGCTTGGAGCCTGTCTCAGCCAATCAGGTTTAAGAATGGATTATTGCCATTTTCTAATACCAGCTAATGACAGCACACTAACTGTATTTTTTCCTACTAACCCAACAGAGACAATCAACAAACACAGCAACAAAAGATGTCTACAAGTGATATCAAGAAACTCTGACTCAGATTAGTAGGTGTGTATACAGGTATCATAGCCAATGTTCAACAAAGAGCATATAATATATATCTTATATAACAACATTTAGGAAAGGCAATACACCATAACAGTCTTAAATCATATTCAGCAATGTACTTTATCTCTAACACACACATTTCTACAAACCACAAAAAGATCAAAAATAGCAGCAATGTAAAAAAAAGAACAAGATACTTATACGAGTGCAAAATATAAAACATACATAAAAAGACTTGTGTAAACGAAAGCAACAAATAAAGTACAATGTTGTACCAAATAGAAAAAATGCATAACATACAATATTAGCAGTATAGAACCACTAACAATTTCTATTCTCTATTTCCTCCTTAGCAATCAGCACCCACAGTCCAGAGGATGCAAAGGACCAGAATAACCTAAAAACCACCTGAAACTTCACTCAAGAAAAAAAAAAAAAATTCAAAACACAAATGAACTTCTCGGACAATCCCCCCCCCCCAAAAAAAAAAGCCCTCCACCATTTACCTTGTCTTCATAAATTAAACAGACTTAAAATACTTTCAGGATTATCAACTAGATGTTACACTGATCATTAAAGACTTAAAAAAAACAGTCAATACTGCAAATTTTATCAGCTTGACATTTTCCAGGCCTTAAAAATGTACAATACTGCAGTGTTCATGGACTTGATATTTCCTTGACTTCAAAGACTTAAAAACATTCAATGTTTATCAACATCCTATTTTGTGAGCTTAAAGCACTTAAAATACTGTCATGTACTCTGATATTTATGCACTTCATAATGTCTTGACTTAAAAGACTAACAATACTACAATGTTTGGAGTAAAAATACAGTGGTGTTCTGTTACAGTCATGTACCTGATATTTACTAGCTTTAAACTAGTGAAAAACTGCAATGTTTTTCAACTTCTTATTCTGTAGGCCTAAAGCACTTAAAATACAGTTTTGTTGACGGACGCAATGTATTCTAGGCATAAAAAACTTCAAATACTGCAATTTTCACAAGTTTGCATTTTCCCTAATTTGTGGGCCTAAAGGAGTTAAAATACTATTACATTTATGGATATGATATACCTTAGGCCTAAAACACTTAGCAAAATGCACTGCTTATAAAGTTCAAATAGTCTTGGTCATGAAATTGTTAAAATACTACAATGTTTATCGGCTTGCTATTTTCTGTGTTATAAAAGAGTTACCTCTCTTAAAATGCTTTCATGCTTATCAAGTTCTTTCAAAAAAAAAAATGTGAAACCTATGCTGTTAGACTTACAAAACAAATGCACTGCTTATTCTGTTCAAATCTTCTTGGTCATGAAAGAGTTAAAACACTGCAACCTTTATAAACTTCCTATTTTCTGTGTTGTAAAACAGTTACTACACTTCAAATCCTTTCATATTTATAAAGTTCCTACTCTAAAACATCTTTAAAAAGAAAAAACGATGCTGTTATACTTGTGCCTATGTTGTACTGACTCATTATTGTTATTGAAATGCTTTAACTAGTAAAGTAAAAAAAAAAAATACCAAAACATATGTTCTATAAACAGAACATGACATGGCCTGACTGAAGATATCAAAAATTATTTTCACTTGAGGCCAGTGACATCAAAATATCTCACTTGTGGCTTTACCACTCATGAGCTATCATGATATCACTGGCCTCCCTCATGAAGATAAATATGATATCTTCAATCAGGCCATGTCCTATTATATATGTTTATATATATATATATATATATATATATATATATATATATATATATATATATATTAGAGGCAAAAACTCTGTTTATTGCATTAGTTAGTTGTTCCACACTATCAAAGTGAGGAAATTGACTTTAGGTTTTCATTATTTCCAATCGCATCAGGAAGCGACTACAGTTGTTGGCCATAACTCCCACTCCATCCCATGTAAAGAAGCAGAGGTGTAGGAGAATGGGGGAGAGTTAGACCTAAAACCCTAATGTGACCCCTATGCCGGTTGGGGGTGGGCAGAACAAGGGTCTTTCAACCCTAACACTGAATTCCTCTCTTGTTGGTGTGGAACAACCCTAACTAATGCATTAAATGTTTTTTTTCCTCTAATTTCTTCTTTTGAGAATGATAACGAGAAATAGTGAATGTATCGTGGGCGGCGTGTGAGATCACGGGCCCCACCACATTATGTCTTGTCACATAGTAACATTGTGCCCGCAAACGCAAATAGTAATGCTCATGGTGATGCAAAGTGAAACAGAAAGAGAAACAGTAGTGTAGACAGAAATGTTAAAAACAACGCAAAAGCAAGCGCAAATGAAAACACAAAGGGTAACGCACATGGTGGCATAGACATGAACGGTAAGTGAAATGGGAACGGAACAGCAAGCGAAAACGGTAACGGTAACAGTAATGTAAGCACACAGGCTGGTTTTCCCCAAAAGCTGCATAAAGAAAGACAATGAGTACAAAGAATGTATGCATAATAATGGTTCTCTGAGCAGAAAATGAGGAATTGGAATACTAAATTGCTTATATCTCAGGAACCGTATGACATAGAAAAATATTTAAAAGTCATATGATTTATGACTTTCCTGGCTAGTCTCATACTTAGTCCCCAATAGGGGGCTAAGCATTTTTCAGATGAAAAGTTCGTATCTTGCACCATTTCCGAGATACAGGCCCCGAAAGGTGCGGCGAACGCCATAATGTTTTCTTATGGGAAAAAAAGAGAAGTTCGGAGTGCCATAATTTTGGCTCCCTGTAATATTTTTTCACCAAACCACAAAAAGGCACATCTGGGGGATGTTGGCTGTGTTCCCTCCAAATTTCAGACCAAAAGACCAAACCGTTATTTTGCAGCAGGACGCCAAAGGATTCTTGCAATGTGTCGGATGCCATAATGTTATCCTATGGGAAAAAGTGTCAACTTTGGAGTGCCGTAACTTTGCTGCCATGCAATATTTTTTCAGCAAAAGACTGAAAGACACATCTGTGAGATGTCAGCTGCGTTCTCTCCAAATTTCAGGCCAAAACACTAAACCGTTCTTTTTCAGCAGGGTGCCAAAGAATTGCTGTCATTTTCCCACAGCCTAGAAAAGTACTGTCGAAGTTTGCGAAAGCTTTCACAAATTCATTCAACAGTGTCGCAAGTGCGACAGTACTTTATGAAAGTACTTTTTCCAGAAATTTGAGAAACTTATTTCTGGGGTGTTTTACCCCAAAATAAAGACATGGCTAGCAACCTCATGGCCCGACTAGGTGAATACAACAAGAATTAGGTTGTTAGAGGGTCCCAATTTTAAATGCCAAGCATTTTTCTGATCACTAACTGAAAGCAAACTGGTGGATTTGCAACAGTAAAAGGACCATTTGCAACACTAAAAAGTGCATTTGCGACACTGTCAAACTTTTTGTTAACTTTTCCCATTGACTTATAATGGGAAATTGTTTTTTGAATAACTTTTGAACAGTTTAATATTTTTTCATGAAATCTTCAAAAGGCACATCGGGGACCCTGGCCACATGTTCCCTGAAGATTTTGGACCAGTCGTGCAAACCACGCGACCTGTAGGTGCGACAGTAAAATTCCATAAAAGCGTAAACATACATGCAGATCATGCTTGATAACTCCGCAGCTGTATAGACGACCAGTACGAAACATAGCAGATTCCAAGGTGTATGGGTCTTGATCGTGTATTCCAAATTTCAGGCAAATCCATCAAATGGTTGCAAAATCATTAAGGTGCAAAATTTTGGGTTTAACATGTAAATGGCTCCTCAACCCTAACTATAGTGGCACTACCGTGCCTCATAATATATATATATATATATATATATATATATATCCGTGTACCATAGTTAGGGTTCAGTAGCCCTTTTAAGGTTAAAGGGTGAAACTTTGCACCTTAATAACTTCGCCATCATTCAATGGATTTGCCTGAAATTTGGCAGGCATGGGGCATAACCACAGATCTTAGGAACTGCCAACTATTGTACCTGTTGGATATATGGCTGTGGAGTTATTCAGCAACATCCATGTACATATTTACATTTTTTTGTGCATTCTTTGCTTGCACCTACAGGTCACACAGTTTGCACGACCGGTCCAAAAACTTCAGGGAACGTGCGGCTGAGGTCCCTGATGTGTCTTTTGAAGATTTTGTGAAAAAATATTAAATGGTCCAAAAGTTATTCAAAACACAATTTCCCATTATAAGTCAATGGGAAACGTTAACAAAAAATTCAACACTTTCGCAAATCCACTTTTTAGTGTCTCAAATGGCCCTAGTAGTGTTGTGAGTCAGCCTTTTTTTTCAGTTAGTGATCACAGAAAAGCTTGGCAGTTAAAATTGGGACCATCTAGGGACATAATTCTTTTTGTGTTTACCTATTCAGACCCTGAGGATGCTAGCTATGTCTTTATTTCGGGGTTAAACACCCTAGAAATATGTTTTTCAAATTTCTGGAAAAAGTAGTGTCACAAATAAGTGTCGCACTTATGACACTTTCGCAAATTTTGCGAAAGCTTTCACAAATCACAACACTACTTTTCCAGACTATGGCCAAAACAACAGGAGTTCTTTGCCACCCTGCTACAAAAGAACGGTTTGGTCTTTTGAGCTGAAATTTGGAGGGAAAGCAGCCAACATCTCACAGATGTGCCTTTTTATGGTTTTGGTGATAAAATATTGCATGGATGCCAAGTTATGGTACTCCAAAGTTGGCATTTTTCCAATAGACTAACATGGTGGCGTACACCGTGCCTTTCGGGTCTCATATCTCGAAAACGGTGTGAAAAATGGAATTTTCGTCATAAAAATGTGTAGCAAAAATGTAGCCAGGAAAATCATGAATCATGTGAATTTTTTTTTCTATGTCATATGGTTACTAAGTTATAAGCAATTTAGTATTCCAACACCTCATTTTCGGCTCCGAGGCCCATTATTATGCATACATACTTTGTACACACTGTGTTTCTCTATGCAGCTGTTGGGCAAAAACAGGGTGTGCGCTTCCATTACTCTATCATTTAGTGTTTCCACTTGCGTTTCCATTCCCATTTGCATTACTGTTCCCGTGTATGCCTCTGTGTGCGTTACTCTTTGCGTTCTCATTTGTGCTTGTGGTTGCATTACTGTTACCATTTGCGTTTCCACTATTGTTTCTGTTTGCATTTGGGTTTGTGTTTCCAGCACCTCTTTCATTTGCATTTGCATTTCTCTTTCGGTTTGCATCTTCGTTGCTGTTAGAGTTATCATTTGCGTTTCCAATTGCATTACTGTGCCCGTGCGCATTACGGTTTGCGTTTCTGTAAGCACTTGCATTTGCTTTTGCACTTCTGTTTGCTTTGGCATTATTGTTGCTGTTACCATTATCGTTTGCATTTACAATTGCTGTAACGTGACCATGTGTGTTACAGTTTGCATTTCCATAAGTGCTTCCATTCGCATTTCCATTTCTGCTTCCTTTGGCGTTATTGTTCATATTAACTTTATCATTTGTGTTTACAATTATGGTACCATGACTGTGCGTGTTATGGTTTGCATTTCCATGTGTGCTTGCATTTGCGTTTCCATTTGTGTTTCTTTTCGTGTTATTAATGCTGTTAACGTTACCATTTGCATTTCCAATTGCCATACCGTGATTGTGCGTGTCATGGTTTGCATCTCCTGATACAGATGCATCTCCCTTTGCATCACTGTTTTCTTTGGCGTCACTTTGCACTTGCATTTCTATTAACGTTTGCTTTACCATTTATGTTTCTGTCACCATGTTCACAACTGTTAGAGGTTGCATTTCCCTTGCACTTACCATTACTATGTCACAAAAAATCATGTGGTAGGAGCACGGGCCCAAAGGGCCCTGTGCTCCCACCCACCACATTCCAATCACTATTTCTACTGCACATTCTCAGAATGAAGGGAATTAGAGGCAAAAACTCCATTTAATGCATCAGTTAGGGTTGTTCCACAGTGACAAAAACAGAGATTTGGTGTTAGGTTGAAGCCCACTTGACTCCAGATTGTCACCTCAACTGGCATCGGAGTGCTGCTGGGTTGCCAGTCCCAACTCCTCACCCCATTCTTCCTATACCTCAGCTTCTTTACATGTGATGGGGTGAGAGTTAGGCTGATGACCCCAATGCACACCCTGATGCCAGTTGGGGTGGTCTGGGGGTCCAAGGTTCAACCCTAACACTGAATTTCCTCACTTTTGTCGCTGTGGAACAACCCTAACTGATGCATTAAATGGAGTTTTGTTCTCAAATATATATATATATATATATATATATATTAGTGGCACTACTGTGCACTATAGTTAGGGTTGAATACCCCATTTAAGGTAAAAGTGTGAAATTTTGCAGCTTAATAACTTTGCCACAGTATGACAGATTTGCCTGAAATTTGGCAGGCATGGAGTGGTACCATAGATCTCTGGATCTGCCATGTAATGGTCAGATATATGGTTGCAGAGCTACAAAGCACAATAGGAAGTCATATTTACGCTTTTTTGCACATTCTTTGCTCACACCTACATGTCGCATGGTTTGTGTGACAGGTCCAAAAACATCAGGGAACATGCAGCTAGAGTTCCTGATGTGTCTTCCGAAGATTTCATGAAAAAATATTAAACAGTTCAAAAGTTATTCAAAAAACAAGTTTCCCATTATAGTCAATCAGAAAAGTTAACAAAAAATTCAACAGTGTCACAAATGCAGTTTTTAGTGTTGCAAATGACCCCTGTAGTGTCACAAATCTGCCATTTTGTTTTCAGTTATTGGTCACAGAAATGCTTGCCATTTAAATTTGGACCCTCAAGGGACACAATTCTTTTTGTGTTCATCTAGTTGAGCTCTGAGGATGCCAGCCATGTCTTTTTTTTGGGTTAAACACCCCAGAAATATGTTATTGAAATTTTTTGAAACAGTACTATCATAAAAGTAGTGTTGCACATTCAACACTTTCGTGACTTTTTTTTGCGAAAGTGTCGTGATTTGTGGCACTACTTTGTGACACTATGCCCAAAATAACAGGAACTCTTTGCCACCCTGCTGCAAAAGTATGGTTTGGTCTTTTGGGCTGCAATTTGGAGGGAAGAAAGTCAACATCCCAGAGATGTGCCTTTTGGTAGTTTGGTGACAAAATATTACAGGGCTGCAAAGTTACGAGACTCCAAATTTGACTATTTTTCCAATAGACTAACATTACGGCGTCCGCCGCTCCTTCCGGAGCCATATCTCGAAAACGCTTCGAGATACGGACTTTTCTTCAGAAAAAATGCTTAGCTTACAAAACTAGCCAGGAGAGTCATAAATCATATGAAAGTTTAATTTTTTTTCTACGTCGTACTGTTCCTGAGATATAAGCAATTTAGTATTCCAAGTGTTCATTTTCTGCTCTGAGGGCCATTATTATGTGTACATTCTTTGTATTTACTGTGTTTCTCTATGCAGCTTTTGGGGAAAAAAGGCTGTGCATTTTCATTACTGTTACAGTTAGCATTTCCACTTGCATTTCCGTTACCATTTGCATTAGCGCTCTCATCTACGCCACCGTGTGCATTACCCTTTGTGTTTTTGTTTGCGCTTGCATTTACGTTACTGTTAACATTTGTGTTTCCATTACTGTTTTTGTTTGCATTTCCTTTTGCGCAATCATGTGTATTTCCATTTGCATTTGCATACGAGCTGAAGTTTGCATTTCTGTTTCTGTTTGTTTCCTTTGGCATCATCGTTGCTGTTACTGTAAGTGTCTGCGTTTCCAATTGCATTACTGTGACCATGCACATTACGGTTGTGTTTCCATACACGCTTGCATTTGCATTTATGCTTTCATTAACATTTGTGCTTGCATTTCTTTTACCCTTTGCATTATTTTTTATGTTTCTGTCACCATGTGCGTTAGTGTTTGCGCTTGCATTTGCATTACCGTTACTTCACTATTTATAGTGCACATTCTCAAAAAGAAGGAAAATTAATTGCAAAAAAATCCATTTAATGCATCAATTAGGGTTGTTCCACAGTGACAAAAGGGGGTAAATTTGATGTTAGGGTTAGCATTATGGGATCTCTCCTCATGAACAGTGTAACTGTGATTTTGTTGGTCTATTCCAAAAGTTAATTTTGCACAGCAACTGCTTCATTCTATGCCACAGGTGTGAAAACACATTCTGGGCAGGATGTGAAAAATGACAGCTGTACTGTTCATAAGGAGGTGTGAAAAAATGGCAATATTAAAAATCTGAAGTGAAAATATTAAAAAATTGGCAAAGTTATGAGCGTGCATAGAAACTGTGCAATGCACACTCATAACGCAGTCACGTTGGGGAATTTTTTTCACTAAATTTTCAACATGGGTGTCATAGGGTCCTTAGTTCAGGAGACAAATTGCAGGCAGACAACAAAAATCAGTGCATAAAAAATGTCAGGATGGCATTTATCATTTTATTTTTCCACTTCATCAAATGATTCAAATTCTTACAGAAGAGAAGATTGTCATTAGTTCAGCTTCAAGCCACTCTCTTTCCTCTGAGGTCCTAACCCTCAGACTCTCAGTTCCAGATTGACTCCCTGGTCTGATCTCTATCTCCTATTAACACCCTAGTGGTAGGTTTTTATACATGTAGGTGGAGGTCACTTGACCTGGCTATTATCTAATTTACAGAAAAAAAATTATCTTGGTTAGACTATTGTACCAGGTAATCCATATAAACTGTTTAGTCCATTACCCCACCTAGTGGCACAGCAATACCTTTTCAGTTATATAGAACACTGGGCAATAATAGCCCAAATATACCTAATTGTATCATTAGGTTGATTAAAGAATTCAGCCCCTCCCATTCTGGAGTGACCTCACTTCCTTACATTCTATAAAAACAGCCATTTCTGGGGCTGTCAGCCCTATAGAAAGTCCTGACTGCAGAACCAGGTAATGACTACTGTTATCTTTATGTATAGACCATAGGTATTCCTGAATAAGACAAGTGAATAGATGAATAAGGGTGTGCTTCTTACTTGCTTTCCCTTTGTCAACTTCAGGATACCAGGCAGTAACTGAAAATAAACCAAAACAAAAGGAAGGGAAAATTGTTTAACCAAAAGAGGCACACTAAGCTGAAGCTTGTTTCCAGGTCCAATCTGTGAGCACAGGGAAGTTAAGTGACTTGCTCAGGGTCACACAGTATGCAAGTGGGGGCTGTGGGATTCAGACCCAGCTCTCCAAGTTTGCAGCTCAGAGCCTTAGACCACTGTGCTATACTGCCTCAAAAGGAACAATCTTCTCTTGTACTTTTCTTTCTGTTAGGGCTTTATTTCTTTAGCCCTTACCTTGCTTATTCTAATTTTCTAATATTCTAATATATGGGGGGTTGGTAAGCTCAGGATACTTCACCAACTCCTTAATAACTGGCAACTTTATATTTTTCACAAGCCAATGGCTGAAATTCAGCCCATTTTGACTTTGTTTAATGAGCTGCCTTGCAGCTACCTAGATGCCTTTTCTTTTAGTTCCTGCTGTGATCCAGAGTTTGTAATGTTGCACTCTTTAGAGTGCATAGCGTTATTGATATGTAAAGGGAGGTGGCTGAAATCAACCTGCTGCCTGCTCTTTAGAATTTAGAGATTAGAGTTTTCATGCTTCCTTCATTTTTCATTTTGCTCTCTCTCTCTCTCTCTCTGACTTGACCTCTCCCTCTATATAACTATGCAACAGAGAGGGGAGTAGAGCCCACAAATCCCACAAGGAGCAAGCAGTAACATGCAGGAGTAGAAAGAGAAAGTTATGTAGCCTGTTCCTCTGTTTCCCCCCCACTCTCATTCAGTTAAGACATTTGCCTTACTTGAATAAATCATAAAGCTATCTCTCTCTTAGCTTTCTTTAGACCCCGCTTTATTGTGCACAGTTCATAGGATTGACTGACGAGCAGGGCAGCTACAGTTATGTTCTGGCATTCTGCCATGACTAACACACTACACTGGAGCACAGAGCTGTATTTTCTACTCTCAGGGACCTTACTGTCCCTTTTTCCCCAAAGTGCTCACCGAAGAGTACTAAGCCCTATTCTAAGAAGTGAGGCAGCTGCAATTGCATTCTGGCAATCTGCCAGCTTCCCGCTATCACAGGCGCATTGCACATTGGAGCAAGGGGTTTTACATTAACCCTGCCAAGCAACTGTTTTGGCTTCTAATGCCTTGTTCATGTTTTAGGGCACTGGCATATTATAAAGGAGCATGTCCTGCATTCTTTATATACTCCCTCTCAGGAGATTTGCACATACAATGCAGCATGCCTTCATACAGAATCAGGGCATACTTTAATGCTAGCAGCACGGTAGGAGCTGCTAAAGACATTTTAGAGGCTTTCCTGTTTGGATTCTGGCTACTGGACAAGGAACAGAATGGTAAGAGCACAGATAATAAAGGGGTTGCTGCTCTTTTCCTTACAAGTGTTTGTGGCAGGATGCAACGGTGTCCTCCTACCATGAAAGATTGCTATTTTGTGCAGGATAATACAGGAAGGGGTGCTTCAGAGCTGTTAACAGACAAGTTATAGTCAATATCATTCCTTTACACTTAGGCACTTTATTTCTTGGGGGGGTATTTATTAGAATATCTGAGCCTCTACTCATCATAGGGAGCACCCTGTGCCAATGGGCTTTTTGGGACCCTACCTCGTGAACATTGGCACTGTTGTTTCATGAATCAGTCCCGAAAGGTGATTCTGTGCAGTGACCACAAAATCACCTTTTGGGAGGGAGAAATGAAATATCAGTGCTAGTGTTCATGAGGTGGGGTTTCAAGAACCCCATGTTGAAAATTTGGTGCAAAAATTCCTAAAATTCACCAAGATATCAACATAAGTTGAAACTCTTCCATTGACTCCCATTATACGGCTTACCTTGATTCCTCAGATCGCAGTTCAGCTTTGAAGAGTACAAATGTGCCCCAGTCTGCAGAAGATCCCTGATCCTGACCTCTGGATGGTAAGTATGGGTGAGGTGTGGTGCGGGGAGGTGGGTGTGCAGAGGGAGGAGGGTGGGGATGGGGAAGGGAGTGGGGAGATGACAATGGACCATTTTCTTTTTTTTTCGGGGTTTAAAAAAAAGACTACGGGGACGGTTTTCTGCATTTACAGGAGAGTGTTATAAAAAATAAATATGGACACACTGAGGTGGGCTCCCAGTGTGCCAGATGAGTTGGGGGACATACATGATGCCAACAGTGGGATTGGGCACCCCTGTCAGCAGTGAAAGTGGGCTGAGGGAGGGAGGGAGGATGGAGTCATCTGACACCAGGAGTAGGTATCCCGGTGTCAGAAAGGATAAAGTATATATATCAGCACACTGGGGTGGACTCCCAGTGTGCCACAATACTGGGGGAAGGGGAGATACACATTGACACAGGGATTCGGCACTCTGATATTGGTGGACAGGGCAGACTAGTTTGATGCAGGATCCTGCATCAAAATGTTCACAAATTTTGATGCAGGATTCTGCATTGAAGAAAAGACTCTGGGGGACAGTTTTCTTTTTCCACAGGTTTTTAATTTTAAATAATGCCAGGCACACTGGGGTGGACTCCCAATGTGCCATATATGTGTATCTGTGTGCGGAGGGATACATACCGACAAAGAGATTGGGCACCCCATGTCAGTGGAAACAAACGTGTCCTCCTTGACTCTGCAGCCAGCAGCACAAGTTCCAGATACAGCTGCAGAAATCAAGAAAATACTGCTCTTCTCATACAGAGAACGACTTACAAGCTGTTCTCTGTATAAGCTGGCACCTAGAGAAAAAACTTGCTTGGGTCCAGCTTAAAACCCCCAAAAAACATCTGAATACACATGTTGAGATCCTCTTTAGCTGTTTTCTGAAATGTTTTGTGTTTCAAATGTTCAGTACGTCAACATTCTCGTTAAGCGGCAAACAAGATGGCAAATGCAACACAGCTCAATCAATCAAACCTCTGTGATCTGTGTGCACAATACCAGGCTTCCTTTCACAAAGAAGCTGGTATTGTGCACACATTACTCCTATTCTGCACATAATACCAGCCTTCTTTGCAAAAAGAGGCTGGTATTGTGTGTACAATACTGTATTGTGTGCAAAATATATTTTTCATGCCTGACATATAAATTTTCTAATAAGAAATAATGGGAAAATTTAAAGTGTCATCACCTTTGAACAAACTAATATTTTTTCACCAAACCTACAAAAGGCACATCTGTGACCTAAAGGCTTTCTTCACTGAAAATTTCAGACCAAAACCCAAGCTGTTTTTGAGATGCAGGATGACAAAGAAATGTTAAAAAAATTGATTTTTCTGTTTTTCAACACCTTATATATTAGAAACCACTTAACAGGTTCCCATGCAATTTGGCAGATCAAGAGATTCACCCTTAGAGATTACACATGCCAAATTTCATGTAAATCCATTGAAGGGCTCTGAAGTTATTAAGGCTCAAAGTTTGAACTTTAACATAGAAGTGCCGTTACACTCCGAATGCTATAATAGGCAATATATTACAGTGGTTTAAGGCTCTGAGCTACAAATCTGGTGACATCCAGCAGACCAGACCTGAGTTTGAATCCCACAGCTTCCACTTGTATACTGTGTGACCCTGAGCAAGTCACTTAACTTCCCTGTGCTCCCAGGTCGCTCGTGTAAAAAAGCTTTCAGCTTAGTGTACTAGTCCCGGTTAAACAACTAAACAATATATATATATATATATATATATATATATATATATATATATATATATATATATATATATATCTTACCTCTCCACTGCCTTTTTTTTCTCTTTTAGATAATTTCTGAAGCAGTCCTATGGTCAAAATATTGAGTCTAACTATTTTCTACTTACAGTGTGGAATTAATATTACCATTTTGTTTTGTTTCCTATCTTCACAGGCATATACAGCAGATTTGAACTCATGACTGTGGTCATCATCTCTGTCATCTGCTTCTCTGCAACAGCCTCCACAACCTCAGATTTCTCCTTCTCTCTAAACAAGGTTGTTTCTGCACTGGTTGCAGGTTGTTCTGTCTTTTTTTAGGACAATATGGCTTCCTGTGTCCTAGTTGATTGCGTCCATAGCATCGCAGTCTGTGTCTATTCTCTCTTCTGGGCAGATATGACCTTTGCTGTGCATTGGATGGATAGCTTGGTGACAAGTGTCTCTAAAGCTTTGCCTTCTGGAACTCCCCATTTCTCTAATACTGGTTACTGCTTGTAGGCTTTACTAGACAAAGATTGTCATGCAAGGTTCTCCCTTTCTGGATGAGCTCTTCTATGTCTCTTGCAATGCTGCACATCAGCAAATTCTGCAGCTCTAGTGGTAAAGTTCCCACAATGAACTCCACAATCTCTCTCTCTCTCTCTTTCTTGTGCTCCATGATACAGTTGTTTTTAGATATCCCAGTTGCCTAACACCAACATATCAATTTGATCTCCAGTTTTGTGTGGACAATCCAACTCATTCCATACATGCTGTCTGCTTTTTTCTTTGTCAAAGTACTCAAGAAATTGGATTCTGCAGTATCTCTAGTCTTGTACCTGTTCCTGTTGTAGTGTCACCACTTGTCTGCTATACCTCTTATAGCTCCTTTGAGGTACTGGATCTACAGTACATATCTTCTGGTACTTGCATCTGTCTCAATTTTGTCTCAGATGACCTTAAAAACTCTAGGGCATCCTCTTTCTTCTCTCCTACAGAGGTTGGAAAACTGCTTCCAATTCATGGTGCAACAATTGGTATGACTGACGTTGACACTCTCTAAGTCTTGAGATAGTTTTTTTCTTCTCTGTGGTTTCTCCTGACTTCCACATCTTGACTGTTCTGGACATGATGTTACACTTCTTTCTTATAGCCTGCAGCATTTGGTGTACATTCTATTCCTCTGGGCATCAGATTCAGATTCTGTACACTTCATGATTCTGTCCATGGGTACTTCAAAGTTTGGATCCATTCTCTTCTTGATCTTCTCCTCTTGTGGCACATATTTTATTGGCATTCCTCTGAAAGCATCTCTGCCAATTTCCATAGGTGTTCTCATGACTTCTGACACTGTCAATTCAGTATTTCTAGGCTTGAGGTTGGGTGCATTGACAGAAGGAAAATTAATTCTGATCCATGCATCTGGATCTTGATTGTGCGCTCCCCCTAAATCACTACATCTCTCACTCTGAAGAAACATTGCACAGAGCCTCTGATCCATACCAGTTTCTCACTTTAGCCCAGTGACAGACTGAAACTTCTCTGTTAGAGGTGAACAATGTAGAGCTGACTTCTCTATAACTCCTTCCTCACAGTGACCAGTGGTTTTGTGAGAAATCCAGCCATTTAGTGCCAGATGTAACACTAAAGGCCTTGTACAAACAATTCAGAAAGTTTCCTACCTACAGGTAATTGAAAACAAAAATATTTGTTTAGAATATTACACAGTTAAGTGTAACCTGTGATAGATCAGTCTTGCTGTTGTGTCAACCCTTACACACAAAGCAAGGAACAAGTTCATAGTACAGCTCCAGAGTTGGGTGCCAAGCTTAACCCCCAACATCACATGAACAACTGCTGATCCAGACTATCATCCCATATTAATACACCAATTATACCCACTGTTACTATGCTGTGATGCCAAACCAATGCATGTGCACACAATGACAACAAAAAGTTACTTAAGTTGATTTACTTCTTGTTCCACCCACCACCACTGGATTGGAAACACTGGGAGGGTATACACAGCAAACTTGTAAATGAAATTGTTTTGGGGAACTGTGTGAGAAAGAAGGCAATGTACTCAACTGATTCTGGAGACAACAGGAATTATGAGACTTGGATAACTTTGAAGTATGACTTGGACACAATTTTCAAGCAAAATAAAGGTAAATTTACTGGATTGTTCTACCAGCATGACAGACACAGTCTGCAAAATGAAAATAACAATTACAGTTTTGTAATAACCTCTTAAATTGACTGTAACATATACTCTGTGCACATATACTTATCCTGTGCTCTATTGCTTTCTTCCTACAGGTTTCCACATGCTAACCCTGAAGACTAGAGGTTATGCCTGAACCAGCCAATCCTCCAGTATTAACATTACCACCAACATTAGGCCACCCCTTGACCTCAGTCACTGCCCTTTCACTTTACAGAAGCCTTGGGGTTAGCAATGGCAACTAGGCCTAGACCCACCTCAGTCAGTCCACTCACCACTTTTACTCAGATCCCTTTCCCTCATATCTAAACAATTGGCATTAACTTATACCCTGTAGCCATATATACTTGGTATTCACTTATACTCTATATTATTATACTCTATGGTAGAGCTGTGTATGGTCTGAATGTTATTTTCCAAATACCACGAATAGTGCACTATTCATTATTCAGATCCCAAATAACAAATAGTACACTATTCATTCGGTATTCAGGAAACACTATCTGAAAAACAAAAAGAAAAGAAACAGGCCCCTCCCTCCTCTCCCAGCCCAAGCAAGCAGCCAGAAAACACCAATCCCTCCACTCTTAGTTGAAAATGCACAGTCCTTCCCCCTCGCCTCCTAGAATCCACAAGTTTTTGTTTTACAATGGGTGTTTACTCACCTGGTAAAGGTGATTGTGTTGGTTGACATCCATGGCACTCCAGACATTACATCATGGGTTTTAGCCCACCTGATAGGCAAGTGATGCACATGACTCTAGGATCAAATGTCTTGCATATCCAGGTCCCAGAAACTCCTGTTCTCCAGTTCAAATCTTCCATAGCTGAAATCAAGGTTAGTAAAGCGCAAGCACGAGAAACAAAAACAACACTAACCATTGCATACAATGATGCAGACTGAGGCGATAAGTACATGTGGGCCAACGGCCCAGGTTTTATTTACCTATTATTACAATCTAAACTCAACCCCAATAGGTCAACGGTCAGTATTTTTTGGATGTCCTCAGTGACATATAGCTTAATCCCCCTTTAGTCATTCATGTGAATAGTCTAATCCTGGTCACACTGAGCACTCTGTCGGGAAGGTCGTGGAGTGCCATGGATGTCAACCAACACAATCACCTTTACCAGGTGAGTAAACACCCATTGTGATTGGTTGACCATCCATGGCACTCCAGAAATTACATCATGGGTAGATAAGTAGCAGTACTGTACCCTAGGGAGGGAGACAATGTGGTCTAGGAGTGAGAGGAAGAGCTGGCAGTTAGGAGGACCGCATGGTGAAAGTGGGCTGTATCTTGTACAGGTGCTGCAGTCTATAGTGTCTGGCAAATGTATGGATGGAAGTCCATGTTGCTGCTTTGCAGATGTCCTCTGAAGACACATTTGCCCCTTCTGCCCAGGAGGTGGCTACTGATCTTGTGGATTGGGCCTTGATACCTTCTGGGAGTGTCATTTGCTTAGCCATGTAGGCTTCCTGGATGGTTCTTCTGAGCCAGCCAGCAATGGTGGTCTTAGAGGCTGCCCTGCCTTGTCTTTGTCCCCTTGTGATGATGAATAACCTCTCTGTCTTATGTAAGGGTAGAGTTCTGGATATGTAAATGGACAGGGTGATCCCAACATCTAGATGGTTTTTGACAGGCTTAACGCCCGGTTGAGTGTCTCCAGAAAAGGTAGGCAACTCGATGGGTTGTCCCTGTGAAATGTGGAGGATACCTTCAGTTGGAAGGCTGGTACCGTATGTAGGCATACCCCTTGAGGGGTGAACACGGTGTAAGGCTCTTTGTATGACAGCACTCCTAGCTCTATGATCCTTCGAAGTGAGCAGATAGTGATGAGGAAGCAGGTCTTGAGACTGACCTAGAAGAGGTCTTCCTCGTGTAGTGGTTTGAAGGAAGCTGTACTGAGGGAGTCTAATACTAGGGGGAGATCCCAGGGGGCGGTGGATGGTCTGACTCTGGGTCATAGCACTTCCACCACTCTTAGGAAGTTCAATGTGTCCGGGTGTGCTCCAGGGCTGTATCCCCCAATGGGACCAGTGGCTGCTCCAATGGCTGAGATCTGTACCCTGAGAGATGAGTGAGCCAACCCCTTGTCCACTCCCCATTGAAGGAACAAGAGAATGGCGGACATGTCTTGTAGTTCAGGGTTTTTACCGTGTTCTCTACACCAACTCATGAACACTGACCATTGTCTACCATAGGTAGAGGTGGTTGAGGATTGTCTAGATTGTAGCATCGTTGATATGACTGATTTGTGGTAACCTGCTCTCATCAGTCTCTTCCTCTCAGGAGCCAGGCCATGAGTTTCAGGGTCTGTGGAGCCGGGTGAAGTACTGGACCCTGTGTCAGCATATCCAGCCAGTAGGGTAACCTGTGACTGTTCATTGTCATGGCTAGTACCGAGGCAAACCATGTTCTCCATGGCCAGTAGGATGCCACCAGAATGATGGTACGTCAGGACAATCGTATCTTGGTTAGTACCTGGGGTAGCAAGAGAAGGGGGGGAACACGTATGCATGATCCCGGGACCAACTCCCAGGACCAAGGTTGCGACAGGGCATCTGCCCCCTGGGACCGGTTTTCCCTGTATCTTGAATAGAACTTTTGGACCTGCATGTTTTCTGTTGTGGCCATGAGGTCCATGGATACTGGTCCCCAAGTCTTCTGAATCATCAGAAAAAGACTGGAATGGAGACGCCACCTCCCTGGGTGGACTTGTTGTCAGCTGAGCCAGTCTGCTGGCACATTGAGCATGCCTGCAAGATGTACCGCACCAAGATGTGTGAGGTTGGTCTGTGCCCAATTGAGGACCGACACCACCTCCCTCAGCATAGCTCTGCTCCTGGTGCCCCCTTGTTTTGTGATATATGCCACCATGACTTGGTTGTCAGAACATATCAGAACCGACTGACCAGAAATGGAGGATCTGAAAGCTTTGAGAGCATGGGATACTGCCCTCATCTCTAGGATGTTGATGGACAACTTGGTTTCTGTTGATGTCCATAGGCCTTGTGCCATCAGGTCACCCAAGCACACTTCCCAGCCTGATAGGCTTGTGTCTGTTTCTATAGTGGCATTGTAAGGTGCCTCTATTGGGACCCCTCTTGTGAGATTGAAGTTCACTGTCCACCATGTTAGTGAGTGTTTCACTGATGGTGGTAGTGGGACTATGACATGCAAGTTGTACTCGTTCAGTGATCCCCGAGTGAGGACGTGAGTCTGTAGGGGTCGCATGTGCCACCTGGCCCAGGGAATCAGGTCAATGCAAGATGCCATGCAACCTAATAACTGGGCTATCTGTCCCATGGTTGTCTGATGGCAAGCCCTCAGGTGGCAAGACAATCTTATCAGGTTGTGCACTCTTGTCTGGGATGGTTTCACCCATCCTTGTGACGTGTTGATTACAGCCCCTAGGTGTTCTATCTGTTGTGTGGGCACCAGGTGACTCTTGGCTCAGTTCACTATCCAGCCATGCACCTCGAGTGCTCTTAGAGCAATCATGGTGTCTTGGTGCGAGCGCTCCTTTGAGCGTGCCCGAATCAGCCAGTCGTCCAAGTAGGGAATGATATCCAGACCTTGTTCTCGGAGTCTGGCTACTAAGACTATTGACAGCTTGGTAAACGCCCATGGTGCTGAGGTAAGACCGAAGGGTAAGGCCTGATACTGATAATGCTGGCCTAAGATGTGGAACTTGAGGTATTGCCTGTGTTTTGGTCTGACAGGTATGTGAAGGTATGCGTCCTTCAAATCTATGGACGTGAGGTAATGGCCTACCTGGATATTGCATGGGGTCGACTTTAGGGTTTCCATTTTGAACCTTTGGGAAATTACGTGTTGGTTGAGGTGCTTCAGGTCCAGAATGGGGCATAGTTGTCCTGATTTTTTGGGCACAAGGAAGAAAATGGAGTACACGCCTAGTTTCTGTTCATGCGAGGGGATGGGTTAGATTGCTCTGTTTTGTAGAAAATCCAACAGGATATGTTGGACCTGATGAGCTGTTGCCTTCTTCTTGGCAATAGGAGAGCTTAAGAACCTGTGTGTGATGGGGGATTGGGATAGCTCTATGGAGTATCCTCTCAACACCACCTCTTGAACACACTTGCCCGAGGTTGTGTAGAACCACTGGTGTCTGAAAAACGACAATCTTTGTCCCACGGGAGGGTACATTCCCTGTCTGCGTGGGGTTCTGGCCATGTAGTCATTGTTGCTTTCCCCTATTACCTCTACCTCTTCCCCCAAACTTGGACCCACGGGCTCTAAAGAAGGAAGGTTGATAGGAATGGGTGAAGGGACTGCGGTATCCGCTGGATGTTCCCCTGCCTCAAAATGTATTGTTCTGGAAGTGTGTGTCTCTGCGTGATTGTTGAAACTTGTTTCCCCCCAGAAACCTCCACTTTGTTGAAGGGAGGTAGGTGTGCTCATTCTTATTTTTGAGTAGGTCTTTGCCCTCCTCTTTCTGTTTTAGGAATTCTTGTAGGCCCTTCCCAAAAACGTGCTTTCCCTTCATAGGTAAATTTTGCAATAGTGTTTTGGATTCGTTGTTGGCCTTCCATAATTTTAGCCACAATGCTCTTGTGCCATGGTTAGTGATGGCTGTGGCCCTGGCATGCAGTCTAAGGGTGTCCAGCGCCATGTCCGCTAGGTATTTTGCAGCATCAAGAGTGCGATCTAACAGTTCTGCCTCTCTGGATTTGGGGTTTGCCTGCTCAAGGAGCTCTTCAAGCCAGCGGATCTGGGCACGTGCTGTGTAAATGGCCATAGTAGAAGCTTTGGTGGCAGTTCCCTCTATTTCAAAGGCCTTTTTAACATGTCTTCCACCCTCTTGTCCGTCGGATCCTTTAAGGATATAGTCCCGCATGGTAGGATGGTTTTCTTACTGAGTGCCACCACCTGAGGATCAATGGTTGGGGCTGTGCGCCATTTGCTGGCCTTGTCCTCTTGGACTGGATACATGCGGTCCAAGTTTCTCTTATTTGACATTTTGCTAAGCTCTGTGGATTGCCACTGTTTGTTGAAAATATCCTCGATCGCTGGACATACCAGAAAAGTCTCCTTGGTAGTCACCTTTTGTTGGATCATGGGGTCTAATTTTGACTCTGGTTTTCCTTCTATGATGTCTAACCCCATAGTGGCCTTGACTATTTTCATGAGGCCTAGAACCATGTTGAAGGAATGAAGTTTAGATGTGAGAGATGGTACAGATTGTGGTTCCATGTCCTCATCATCGGTCTCCGCCCCATCCTCTTAGTCTGGCATATCCTTGTCCTCTCCAGAGTCCAGTTTATGATTGTCTGGTACTGGTTCTGCAGTGTCTGGATGATCTTCATTGGGCCCCCTGCATTCTCTGGCTTAGGAGGTAGTGTGGTAGTTGCTCTATGCTGGGTAAGGGATTCTAACTTCTCCATTATCTTCAGCATAAAATTCTGTTGGCTCTCCATCATTGCTACTGTGGCCTGTTGGTTCTGAAGTAGGATGTTTCCAGGATCCATCCAAGTAGAGCCACTGGGCCCTAGATTGCTGGGACCCATAACAGGAGTTTGCTCCAGCAATAGGTCATCGTCGTCATGAAGACAGGTGGAGCATAGGGAGCCCGGGGCATGGGGCAGGAGAGTAGTGTTGCAAGAAGTGCATTTCTTGACCTTGACCATCTGGTGAGAGAGGAAGAGAAAGAGAAAGAAGGCAAGCATATTGTTAGGGCTGGTTGACAATGGGCCTCCAAATTAGTGGATGCCCCATAGCTGTTAATATAGTCTTAGAAGTACAGCACATTGTAGTGGAAATCCATAGGGTGCTGTTGAAAAACGCTGGCCTGGGAGGGTATGTAAAAGATTTTCAGTCAAGGTTCAGCATGGGGGGTCGCTATAGTGTGGGACCCAGCATGGAGAAACACACATTGGTGGTCGCTATGTGGAGAGGGAACGCCAGTCTCCTAGTGAAGCATATAGGGTCGCTAATGAGAGGAACACCATGTGAATTAGAGGGAGGTTTTATTTTGGGTATTTGAGAAACATGGAGTCACTATTGGGAGGGACTCCATATAGAGATAGAGGAGGACCTTGGGTTGATAAGATGGCTGAGATCATAGGATTGCCATCTTTGTTCCCTTGAGACTGAGCATCTCCTTTTTCCTCAGGTCTTGATATGTAGGCCCATTTGTGAAGTTCTTTTTTTTATTAACCATAGATAATATTATACTCCTCACTCTCAAGAAGCATTTGTAGAGATCAGCATTGTCATGATCGCTGCTGAGAGCCACTGGACCCTTTTAGAAGGGACATTGCATATGATAACGAGTGCTTGTGGAGCACAGTGACTGCGCTTATGGGAGAAGGCGATCCACCCCCCTCCCCCCCACGCTAGGCCATAGCCATGAGACCATGTGGCTGAGAGTAGCATGGGGAATAAGGAGAAACAGTCACTGAGTAGAATTATCCCTGCTTTGGGATTTAAATGGCAGAAGGGGCTGTACTGGCAGGGGGCACTATCGCACGGTGCGAGAGAGAGCAATCCCCGAGTGAGGAGGAGTATGCCGCAGAGATCATGCGGCTGAGAGAGAGCGTGGGATGACAATAGAAGCCTTGAAAATTAAGGGAAACACCAAAAATTAGGATTCTGTGAGTGGAAGAGGGTAATTCATGCCTTGTGCACTCCAAATGCCCTTCCAATTGAATTAGATGCCGACCATGCGGCAGGGTGGAAGGATGCCATGTGGTGCTGCGCAGTAGGCCAGAGGCCTAGTATATGGGCATGCTCCCCTGGGCTAAGGTGCGGATGCTCCTAGCCTTATGGACAAGCTGGATGACTGGGAAGATGCTTTTAAAACCAAGGAATTCCCCTTTACTGCAGATCGTTACATCGATCGCTTTGTCACTCGCTCGGGGAGTTAGTGAGCGAGTGCAGGATTATGGGGACGGACTGCCTGCGTGTTGCGCTACTGCACAAGGTGTAAAGGGTGCAGGCAGATGCCAGGACTCGTGATCAAGTGAGGGGTGATTTATTTTAGTAGCTTGCGATGAGACAAAACTCATAAACATCCCCTTTCTTTTTATGAAAGGGTATCATAATACTCTTGTTCAATTAGAGCCAAATAGACAATTAAGAAAGTAAACTACAGAAACTAAGAAACTAACCAACCTTCAAATAGGCCAGCAGGGCCAAGACAGAGGTGAGTTTAAAAACAACACCTCAGGAAAACAAAACTGCGATGCAACTTGCTGGCTTTAAGTTATAGGCCAGCAACATAGGTATATGTATAGCCACAGAAGCAATAAACCATAATAACCAAACAACCAAAAAGCTGGCCTCATCATTTTTTTCAAATACTGAATGCTGCACTTCTCTTTTTGGACACAAACAACTGCAGAGCATAGATTTACTGCTCTGCCTTTAGTACTATAGCCATATAAGGAACATAAATGAGAGGCCTACCTTTCTGGAGTAGAACAACAGGGATCCTGGTGTGCTAGTAGCCTTATCAGATGCATGATTTGAACTGGAGAACAGGGGTTTCTGGGACCTGGATATACAAGAAATTTGATCCTGGAGTCATGTGCATCACTAGCCTACCAGGTGGGCTAAAACCCATGATGCAATGCCTGGAGTGCCATGGATGGTCAACCATTCACAATATAGATTTAATAGTAATGGGTGACCGTCCCAACCTGCCCGCCTCCATGACCGGCCACACGATGTAAAACTTTGCATTTGTAAATGTGCTATCTGTGCTTTAATAAAGAATACATTATAACCAGCCACACACATAGCACCCAACCCTCCCTGGCACCAGTAGCACCCAGTTCAGTTATTGTATCCACGAGAGAAGGTGACTGGCACTGTCCTCCCTCCTCCATGGTCAGCTGTCTTCTCATGAATGAATGCGCTCACACACTTGCTATAGTAAACCCAGCTGATTATGTGATCAGCTGGTTTTACTATAGGAAGTACCTGACCACTTTCATTCATGAGCAGGGGGCTGGCTCTGGAGGAGGGAAGGTAGTGCCAGTCACTTTCTCTGGTGGATAGGATAACTGAACTGTTCACTGCTGGTGCCAGGGAGGATCAGGTGCTGTGTGGGGGGGTGGTGGCATAATATATTCTTTTTTTAAAGTGCAATTTTCAGATACAAAGTTTTGAATCAGGTGGCTGGCCGTGGAGGTGGGCAGGTTGAGCAAGTCACCCATTATTATTAAATCTATATTAAAAATAACAATTTGTGGATGCTGGGTGGGAATGTGGGACTGTGTTGTTTCAACTGAGGGTGGAGGGATGGGGGGTTTCTGGCTGCTTGCTTGGAGTAGGAGAGGAAGGAGGGGGCTGTTTATTTTCTTTTTGTGTAGGGCTGAATATTCCCGCTGAATAATAAACTCTGAATATCTGGCTGCTGAATATCGAATAGTTGGTTGAATATTTGATAAATGGTATTTGTACAGCCCTACTCTATGGCAATTCACTGTAATCAGTGCAGCTTTTTAATCACATATGGCAAAAAAATACTTCTAGGCGTCCAACCATCTGCTCCTCTTCCCTCCTTTCAACCCTCCACCTCTTTCTCCCCTTCCCCTCCCACCTCTACACCAGTTGACTCTCTCCTGCTCTATTCCTTCTCCTTCTCCTTCTCTCCTGTGTCCCCCTCTACTACTCTTGAGGCACTCTTTGCCTTAAACCCCTCTTCTGGCTCCTCCCCTGATGGTCTCAATGCCAAAATACTTCATTTATCTGCCCCAGCCATTGCCTCCCCTTACTTCTCTGCTGAACCTCTCCATCTCTCTTGTCTCCATTCCAAAGGCCTGGAAGCATGCCACCATACTTACAGTCCCCAAAGGTGGCTACTCCTCTGCTCCAGGTAATTGCCAACACACTTCTCTTCTCCCTCTTCTAGCAAAACTCCAGAAATAGGTGGTCTTCTCCCAGATCTCTTCCTACCTTGGCTCCTCTAGCTTTTTCACCCTTTCCAGCCTGGCTTCCAGAAGAAACACTCCACTATTACTTTTCTCCTCAGGCTCACTGACTTTGTCCTAACTGGGATGGACAGTGATCTCATCACCTCCACTATTTTTGTCAACCTTGTCAAGGCTTTTGACACTGTCTCCCATGAGTGGTTTTATAGTTTTAATTTAGTATTTATATAACTAGATTTTGTGTTTATTAGTTAAGGTTGTTTTAGATAGGGCTCTTTTTTTTTTGTTTGGGCTGGTGTGCTAGGCAGAGATGTGTTGGGGCCACAGCCCAGCATGACTCACCTATGCTAACTCTCTGCTTCATGATCTCCACCCCTTCATGAACCTCCCAGTTTCATCTGCTGCAGCCAGGCATTGCAGGGAGGTTGGGATTATGAGGGGGTGGGTGGATCAACTATGGCAGAAGGCAGCTGAGGAGGGGGTGGTGAGTAGCGTTGAATTTGTTGGGTACAGGAGTCACCCTGGGTTAAAATGGACCCTATAGAGAGGTCAGAAATGTTTGGTCTCCATACTCAGGGGTCCCACCAGACTGAGTGGGCAGGCAGCTAGAGGGCCAGCCATGCTCTCTAATCATCTTCAAGTAGTGCTTTGCAATGCCAGTTCGATGGTGAACAAGACCGCCATTTTTGCAGACTTGATTTCCTCTGTCGACATGGCTTGCATCACAGAGACTTGGTTGGATGATGATGCTGGCCTAGTTCTAGAGGCTGCCATCCCTACTGGGTACTCTGTAGTGCACTGTCCAAGGAAGGATCGCAGGGGTGGGAGACTGGCCATCATTTTTAGATCTGGCCTGAGCTTCACGGTGTATCCGGTTGGTAATACCAGATCTTTTGAGTGCATTGCCATGCTTGTGGTCCATGTGCAGATTGCAAGATTCTTGTTGTTTACTGTCTGCCTCGGTTGGGAAGAGAATTCCTGCAGGATGCAGCAGACTTCATCATCGACCAGGTGTTGGAGTCCCCCAGGTGCTTAATCCTGGTGGACTTCAATGCTTGGGTAAATGATGAATCCTCGCATTTCGGTTACAACCTTCTCCAGTTGATGTCATCACTGGGCCTGACACAGGTGGTTGCTTCTTCAACCCACCAGCATGGCCACACACTCAATCTGGTGTTCCAGCTGGGTCTTGAGATTGACGGCCTCAAGATTGATCCAATCTCTTGGTCTGATTACTGCACCGTGGAGTTCACATTTGGGCCCCCCCCCAAAGCCGTTCCCCTGTGGATATGGTCAGCTACTGCCCTTTAAGTGGTTTACACAAAGAGGGATTATTGACATTAGCTGACCTATCTAGAGTAGACATGGCTTGTGCAATTGGCACCAGTGAAGCAGTGGCCACTTATAATAAGGTGTTATCCAAAGCACTGGATGTCATCGTTCCAGTTCGTATATGACCCAGATCCTCTCACTTCAAGAGCTGGTGACATGTTTACAAGAACTTTAACATCAACTTGTTGTGCCATCCAGCTATATTCCAAGTAATAAACCTATATCCTACAGGAAAATGATTATCCACAGTGCAGGCAATAATTTCATTATTGTTGTCATCTATGCATATTCCCCTGCATAGTCACTCTTTGTTGTATCCAGCAAGCAGCATAAATCTGTTTGCTAAGGGCAGGGGTGTGACAGACTCCCCTATTCATCTAGGTGAATTAAGACAGAAAGTATTGCCAAGGACTGTTGAGTCGATGGGAGAGATGACATCAGTTCCTGTGACAAGCAGAACGCTGACATAGCAGCAAGCTCTCATGGTGGCAGTTTTTAATTTTTGGAATAGTGAAGTTTCTTGTTCCTCTTGTTTGGTTGCTAAATCAAAAGATTTGACTGTCAAAGTAGTTTTGTTTAAAATCAAATGTTTTTTGTACCATTCTGGTAAGGTATGTCAAAAAATATCTGGTGGGTGAGTGAAGTAGCAAAGAAGAGGAGACTTCTAAAAGCAGTATTGAATGATTCTGCATCGGTTGTCCCACAAGAGGTATTTCAAATTCCATCAAGCTCCATTTACCTAATCATTCAGCACAACCCTTGCAGCTTGAATTTCCTCAGCTGGTAAGTCAACCCCCTATTTCTCCCCTCCCGTATACTCTTAAGGGTCAACCTGCCCTAAGACTAAATAATATCTGCTTTTATTTTTCTGGTAACAAAGAAAGTACCATTTATTCAGGGCTGGAAGGTGTTGCTATAGCAGAAATGCCCAGGAAAACAACAACAGGGAAATCTCAAGACGCATTATGCAGGAAAGCGGTCACAAAGGAAAATTTGGCAGCTTTATTTCCTGACAAAGATTTACTGGTGGAATTAAATAAGAAGGAGTACACATTACCCAAAGGGGAGTGGGGGCTAGAAGAAAGGAGGGATTCTGCAAATGTGAATATGTGTTGGCAAATGATTTAAATGAGGTACATATTGGGGCTGAGGAGCACCAGGAACAAACTGCATGTAAAGCACAACATGCTGAACTGATTTCAGTTCTTACTAGCTTTAGGAATGAAATGTTTTTGATTATGGGTGATTTAAAAAATGCTCTACAAAAAGTGTCTGATTCTGTGGGTGCTTTAACTGATAAATTTGAATCTCTCACTGTTCGCACCTCTAAATTAGAAAACAGGGTTTCACAATTGGAAGATGGGTACAAACCAATAACGCAGAAATTGAATTTTCATGAAAAACAATTACAGGCTCTTATTCAGAAAGTGTCTGACAAAGAAATTTGAGAATTAGTGGGATCCTGGAGGGGCTGGAAGGCTGCAGAGACCCAAAAATCTTTATGGAGAAAATGCTTACTTTAGCAATGGGTCAAGAATATCCTGAACAAAAAATTTTGCTTGATCATGCCCACATAGGTGGAAGCAGGTTTATTGGTAATAATCAATTTTTAACCAGACCCTTCTATATTAAACCATATTATTATCAGGACAAGGAAACTTTATTACAAAAAGTGAGAACGGAGAAAGGTTTGAAGTATCAGGATTTGGTTTTTCATGTTTACCCAGACCTATCTATGGATACAGTTAATAAGAGAAAAACATTTAACCGGGTAAAAGGAAAACTTTTTCAGAAAGGTGTTAAATTTTTTTTTATCCTGCTAAGCTTAGGTTTGTGGTAAATGAAAAATTAATGGTGTTTGATGATGCAGAAGATGCCATGGACACATGCAAACAGACATATGGGGGCTTTCTCATAAGAGACCAGTTATTAAACAAACACAGAGCACATTCATATCAGGAAAACAATGGCAATTCAAAGCAGTTAAGCGGCCAATCCTAAAAGGGCGCACTTAATTCTGATCAGTACTGGGCATCTTCTACATATTGATCATTTAAGCTTTACACTACATATGAATAAAGAAAGTATATGTTAAGGGGAAAAAATTATATACATTAGGAGAGTATTGAGCTGTGTAGTAGGGGCATATGAGATGGCAAAAAAAATAATGCCATCTTGGCTACTTGGGGGGGATCTTTCCTTTTGTTGTTATTTTGTTTTTTGCAATGATTTTCTTTTCATTTGCATACAAAAGGATCTGAGGGGGTCTTAATGGGTCACTTTTATTCGATAGTTAAACTCTACTATTATTGTCTGTGTCTATGGATACAAGATTCTAGTTATAAAAAGTGTTTTAAGAATAGGTTTGTAATCTTCTAGTTTGATGCAGTCACCTCCTTCTCATGCTGTGTGAGTAGAAAAAGAAATAATTTTTAAATGGCAGAAGAAATAAAAATAGTTATGTGGAATGTTAATGGTTTACAAAACAGGACAAAACTGTCTAAAATCATTAGCTTTTTAGAAGCCAAGAAAGTCTCATGTATTTTGTTACAGGAGTTGCATTTTCTGTAAAAGGATTTCCTATGGTTTCAAAAGCGCTGAGGAAAGGAGGCTTTTTCCTTCATTTACTAAGGCTTCTTGGGGGTAGTCGTTTTCTTACATAAAAAGTTAATATGTGCAAATCCAATTATTAAGTCTATTAGGTTGGATGCATATGGCAGATATGTCATAGAGGTAGGCAGTTTGGGTCAGGAGGATATTACCATAGCCTCTCTGTATGGTCCAAATAGAAGCAATCTGGCTTTTTTCTCAGAATTTTTCCTGCAGTTGTCGAAATGTAAGACTCCATATATAATAGGGAGGATTTTAATTTAGTTATGAGGAGGGAAGATCGTACTTCTACAACACTTAATTTTTTCAAGACTTCGATAAAGGTCATTAATAACTTTAAATCAGACTTTATATTAGTGGATCCATAGGTGTTAGTAAATCCAAATAAAACATTTTTTTTATTTTTCTCCAAAATACCAAACTTATCCTAGGTTAGATTTTGTTTAAATTTTAGACTTATTGTTACATAAGTGATATAAACTATTCTGGAATTGTAATATCAGATCATTCTCCATGTGGTTTACTTTTACAGTTCAGTCATGAACAAAAGGAGATTGTTCAGTGAAGAATGGATCTATCTGTATTAAATCATTATGAAAGTAAGATGAGATTATGTATAGAAATGGATACATTTTTCTTAATAATAAAGATTTGGAAATTGGGTTGTATTCAATATGGGACTCATTTAAGGCTTGGCCCAAGGGTTATTTGCAGCAATTTAAACTTTATAGAAAGAAGAAATGGGTAGGATTACATCTGGAATTAGAAAAAGAGATCCAGACACTTCAACAAATACATAATTCTAATTTAGATTTAAAAAGTTATAATACATTATTAAAAAAGGGCAGAATATAACAAGCTTATTACAGATAAGGCAGAAAGTCAAATTATGAATACACAGAAAAACTACTATCTCTTGTCAGACAAACCATTAAAGCTAATGGCTCGGCAGCTTTGTAAGAAAAGAGAATAAACTAGTATAACACAAATTAAAGATCATAATGGTTGTTTACAGGGGGATCCAAAAGTGATTATTAATATATTTCAAGATTTTTATACCAAACTTTATGCCTCGGAAGTAGATGTTGTTCAATGATCTTTTAATTTTTTGGACAACTTACAATTAAAACAAATATCTCAGGAAGTAAAAAACTATCTAGAGGAACAAATAGAACAATGGGAGGTGGATAAAGCTTCTCATACATGTCTGGAGCAGAAGGCCTCAGATCGGGACAGGATTCAAATGGATTTCTATAAAACATTTAGAGAGAAATCGTCCCCTTTATTAACAAATTTATTTAATTCTATTTCCAATTTACAAAGGTTGTCACAGTCATTTAATTTGGCAACAGTTTTAGTGTTGTTAAAGCAAGAAAAAGATTTGAATTATTGTACATCTTATAGGCCGATTTCCTTGTTGAACTCGGACTATAAGATCTTTGCAAAGGTTTTGGCAAACCATTTGGAAGGGGCACTCCCTGCCTTGGTAGATCCAGACCAGAATGGCTTCATAAAAAGGCATTCTATTAGTGAAAATCTAAGAACAATTAACATCATAGCTAATAATATGATTTAAGATGCCATTCTTTAGGGTAGTTGATGCTGAGAAAGTATTTGATAGGGTAGAATGGGGTTTTCTAGTCTCCCTACTAGAAAGAATGGGGTTTGGTCAAAAGTTTACTGGTTAGATTAAGTGCATTTATAAAAGTTCTATAGCAAGCATTAAGACTAATAATACATTTTCTGAGGCCATTCATTTGACTAGAGGAATGAGGCAGGGGTGCCCTCTCTCACCTTTATTGTTTGCGTTGGTGATGGAACCTCAGGCCGAGGCAGTAAGGAAAAGTCCTGACATAACAGGAATTAGGTTCAATAATTTTACACACAAAATAAGTATTTTTGCCGACGACACCCTGTTGTATCAGATGAATCCACATCAATCACTAAAATAATTTATGAAGGTAGCTTTACATTTCAGTGCTCAATCAGCATATAAAATTAATTGTCAGAAATCAGTCATTTTAAAATTAGATTCAAAATTACATTTTCAAACTCCCCCTTTTTGTCCAGGTCAACAACTGGATGCAGTTAGATATCTAGGTATTACAATCACATTGAAATATGAGGATTTGTACCGAGCAAATTTTCCCAATCTAATAAAAGATATAAAAAAGGACTTTCTTCATTGGCAGCATCTTCCATTGACTCTCATTGGTAGAGTGAACATAGTTAAAATGAAAATTTTACCTAAGCTCCATTTTTTTTTCAATCTCTTCCAGTTATTATTCAGAATTCTAGTTTTGTTCTTTTAAAGAGACTTACAGTAAAGTTTATTTGGGGGAACAAAATGCCACGCATTGCTTATAAAATTAATTCTTCCAAAAAATAAAGGGGTTTGGCCTTACCAGATTTCAGGAGATATATAGTGGTACAATTGGTGATAGTGTGGCAATGGTTGAAGAGGGAAGAGAGCCAACTTTGCTCTATTCAAATAGAGCACAGTCAGTTTTCCTATAAATCAATGAGACATTTTCTTTTTTCTGAGGTGTTTAATGGGAAGGAACATAAGAGGCTTTATAACCCTGTTTCTTTTGTCACATTTCAGTGCTGGCAGAAATTACATAAAAATGCAAGAATTAAGATTCCAATCACAAAATACACCCCATTACTTAACAATTTTTATTTGCCCCCCTTCAATTAGGGATCCAATTCTTAAGATCTAGCAAGAGAAGGGGATTTGTGAATATGATCAATTATGTGAAAATAATTATCTTAAACCATTTAATTTAATACAATCTCAATATAACATTCTGGGTAGCCATGTTTTCAAATATTTACAATTAAAGAGTTTTTTGTATAGAGTGAATGGCTCCCTACAACTCTACAGCACCCCCTATTTAGACCTAATGGAAAAGCAACTGGTAAGTCAAAAACTGATTTCCAGGATATATAATGGGGATTATAAGGTCATTTCATCTAGCAAAATAGCTAAATTAAAGGATAAATGACTTTTCCACGCACATCGATGCAACACACAAAAAAACTGCTTCCTAGGCTGGGGGCACTATACTGGAACTGCAGCTGCATCCCTCTGCCTGCCCGCAAAGCGATTCTACAGAAAATGATCCTCCCTATTTTTGACTACAGGGACACAGTCTATAGTTCTGCCCCTAAATCCACACTGGCTAGACTGGACCCTCTCTTCAACTCCTTCTGCCGCTTTGCACTGAATTGTCCCCCCTCCACTCACCACTGTGACCTATACAGTCACCTAAACCTACCCTCCCTCGCAAATAGATGCCGTTACCACTGCAATAGACTCACAGCCAAATTCTGGACCCAGTTACTGCCCTCCTACTTAGCCTCTACCCTAACAGCTCAAAAACCAACAGCATACTCACTCAGGAATTTCAACTCCTGCCTACTGCAAATCCCACACATGGCCACCTCTGCTGGACAGTCGGTTTTTAGTGTCCATCTACCAAAACTATGGAACTCCCTGCTGGCTGACATCCAGCTCTCCCCCTTCCCTCCCTTCGGATACAAATCTCCCTTCTAAAAGGTCTAGTCCCCACAAACTGCATATGTCAACTTGACGTACACTAGCATGGGCCATGTCAAGCTGGTGTACACAATGTAAGGACCAACCACCTAATATAATCTGTGTTGCCCACTCAAATGCTTAACTATCAAATTTTGATTGCCATGATCTCTTATTCTTATTTCTGCCTACTATTATGTTGTTCACTCTGTTTCTTGCCTCCTGTATATACTATTTCTTAGATTATTTTATTTCACTGTAATAATGAAACCTTGTACATATTGGATGTTACCTATGACATTTTTGCTGTTCTACAATTTATTGTTACTAGTATGTTATATCCCATTTCCCTCCTCCCCCAGGACACATCTGGAATCGAGCAGTAGTCTGCTCAGTATGTCTTTCCTGGTAAAACTTTTAAATAAATAAATAAATAAATAATGATTTGGGTATTCATATTTCAGATGAAATATGGAAAGAAATTTTACTGAACCCTATCTCTATAGTAAAATCTAGTAAATTGCAGCAAATACAGTATAATACATTGCACAGGGTTTATTTTACTCCACATAGACTTCATCAAATGAATAATTCCATATCTGCAAGCTGCTCTTGATGTACTAGTACTACGGGAACTTTAATTCATCTGATTTATGAATGTCTCTGTTTGTCTAATTATTGTCTAAACATTTTTGCAGTATTAACCAAAGCTTTGGGCATTTATGTTCATAGGGAATCATTAATATCATTATTGGGATTTTCACAACAAATGGCTCAATTTAATAAATATCAAAGACTTTAAGTGACCAATGCAATGATGTTGGCAAAGAAATGTATCCTTATTAAATGGAAAGATGCGACTCCCCCAGAGTATAAGGTGTGGCTTAATTATATGGTGGACTCAAGGAAATTAGAACAAATTCATTATATACAAGAAGGAAATATTTCCTTTTTTGTAAAAGTTTGGCTTCCTTTCTTCCATGTATTATAAATGACAGTTATTAGTAAGAGGTATCAGGTAGTAAAATTAAAAAGTTAATAATAAATAGGGTGGATCTGGGACCCACAGGTAATATGGTTATGATGATGAGGGCCTATTGGGCTCTGAATGCCTTTGTACAAGAGATTCCCTTGTCTGGCTGAGGATGTAGCATCTGCATTTTCTAACTGAACCATATTGCAAAAAATAAAACATGAAAAAAAAAGACTGTTGAGTCAACAAGGTGTAAGCCCAGATGGTCCAGTTTGGTAGCTTATGAAAGTATTTGTTCTACCAGATTATCATTCTTGACCAATACATCAATTTGGCTGCCATCATGTTCTCTCTTGGCAATAAGGGATCACATAGAATCAACTGGGACTGCCAGGAAGTGTGTCAGTAAATCCTTTATTGCCTGTGACAATTTATGGCCATTTTCCTGTTCAAGAGAGCTCACACTGAATAACGTCATTGTTCTTGGCCTATCTACCCTTCCTTTATAATTTGTATTCTTCATTGTTTTGATAAATTTTTCTCTATAATAATAATAATACATTTTATTTGATATAGCGCCTTTCACGCTTCAAGGCGCTGTACAGTAAGGTAAAAACAGCAATCAATAAATATAGATAAAAATCAAATAAATTCAGGGTATGCTTTTCCCCACAAATAGGTCTTCAGTTTAGGTATTTGGGTATAGGAAGAATACATCAGTATCCTTCCACTCGATTCTATTAAGCCATATATAATTTGCTACTCTGGGTGACACAAGATGAATATCTATTATTGTTGCTGAGTCAATGGAGCAATTTCTAATTTCCACTATATCCTCCTCTGTCAGACTAATGTTTAGCTTCTTATTTAGGTAAGTTATGACATTGTAATCCCAATTTGCAGGCTCAAATTTACCCCAACTCGTGGGTCCATACAACCTAATTATATGGTATATATCTGCAGAGTTCATTTGTGTTAGATTTTGTCCACTAGTATTGTTAGAAATCTTTTTCTCTCCCTTTTCCTTCTCTGTTTCAACTAATGTGGTTGTCTGTGCTATATCCTTAGCATGTCCCACTTTCTGATTAAGTACAACAATCTTCTGTTCTAGCCTATTCAGCTGTATCAATAATTTATCTGAGACTTGATCTTTGTTGCTAACAGAATGGTGACAGAGAAGAACTCTACTCACCTCACTTGGATTACCTTCACTTGTATTGCTATTTAGTTCACTAGCCTGTACTGAAAGCTGCACTACGCTCTACAAGTTCTTATCTATATTCTTTTTCTTCTTTGTTCTTCTCCTTCTATTTTTCATAATTCCTTTTTTCACTTTTTTCTTTTTTAAATTTACCGATATATCTGGAACTTCAATCACACTAATATTTGGTCTTAAGTTATCCTTGCTTGGTATAAACAAAGTTTCTTTAATTCCTATCTCATTATTTATAGAGAGAAGTTCTTCCTCAAACTTTGTAAGTATCTGATTCATTTTGGCCTCATTGAATGCAATGTCAGCTCTCATGCCCTCAGTTAGGTTTTTATTAATAACCAATTGCTCCATCAAAATCAAGAAAGCATTATTAGGATTTTTTAACAGAGCAATTAGTTCCTCACTTAAACAAGTGTAAATGTATCAGACCTTGGCTCTGTTGGTTCCTTTTTATTAGTTTCATCACCATTTCTTTTTACACCACAGTCATTACAGTACCAAGAACAGTTAATCTGTTTCTCAAGTTTCTTCAGACCATTTACAGTGTGTTGTAGTTCCTCCAAAACTTCACATATTTCAGTTCTGTTGTTCTGTTGATTAATATTAAGACTGCCTGAATGCTTAGTGAAATTAGCTGATTCATTTGAATACCAGAGTCCTGGGGGATTGCTCTATGATGTCATTCTTCACCATACTCTCTGTCCCTCCCCAGCTCATATCACCTGTATAATTAGATAAATTAATCTCTGGGAAGGTATATGTGGTAATTTCTGGGGTATATTCCTTGATGTCTGTAACTTCTTTGGGGCTCATTTCTACCTCGTACTCTTTTAACACTTCAAGACTGAGTGGTATATATTGACATACACCCTGCCCACTCTCTACTTCTGTTGTTAACTTGGTTAACCCCCTAGGGGTGGAGGTTTTATTAATACTACACAAATGATCAGTAATTTTAGTTTGTTTAGTAAAAGCCCTGGTGTTCTTGGGCAACTCTAGCAAAGGGGACAATTTACTATTATTAAGCCTCTCTAATCTGGTATTAACCGTTATTGAAAATAAGCAACTTACCAATTTAACTAGTTTTGCCAATTAGCTAATTAGCTAATTAGTTGATTAAGATTACTTGTCAAAAAATGAAACATCTGCTAATTTATATAACCCACTTAGCAGCACATAAGTTATATGATATTATACAATGTTGTACAATAGTTTGGGCAAAGCAAAGCAAAGAAAAAAGGACAACGATGTTTCAGCACTTCACCAGTAAAGCTAACAGAGCCAGTATGTCCCAAAAATGTCCCAAAGTTCTGTGCAAATTCCATGAAAATCTGTATAAATTCTGTGCCTAGTTATGCAATTTCTACCGGTCCATGCAAATCTGTTAAATTCTGGGCCTGTTGTATCTATCAGTATCAATCAGCAAGCAAAGTTGTCTCACAAGCTTCACATTCTCCATGGCTCTGACATATGTTCGAATTATCCTATGTGCCAGCAGTGACCTAAGGACAATTTCAGTTCAGCATATAATCACTTCAGGCACATGGCTTAAACTCTTACTAGCCTTTTTGAAGTGTGGCAAAAACTCTCGGTTCTTATTCTTTTGTCTGCCCACCAGCAAGCAAGCAAGCAGAAGCTAGACAAAATAAAAGAATAAAATGTTTTAAAAGTACCCAGGCATGTTTCTAATGCCTAAACACCTAAGCTAAACCTATTATAAATTATTACAAACAGGTTGACCCGCTTAATAATGATTAGTTAGTACATTAGTTAGTACATTGCAATGATTCAATCGAGTTGAGGTTAAAAAGTCTCTCAGTGTAAAGAGAAATTTATTTTTTAAAAGAATGTCAACTTACATCCATCTCAGACCACTACAAGAATATCCACAAGTGCATATGCTCTGTCCTTGACAACTGTGACTACCCTCAATTGAAATTCATTAGCAGACATGGTAGACACAGCAGAAAGAGACCCCTGCATTTCAAATCTGGGGATTTTACTATGCTGCAAATAACTACAAACGTCTCTTTGTTGAGCTTCTTTAGCAAGCTTGCAGCGCAGTGCCCAATTACACAAACTAGTGTGACCAACAGTAAATGAATGAATGAATGAACAAATCATTTGATGCATGCATTTATAGGGACTTAGACCACATGGGGACTACTAGTCAATCAGTACCCCGGCGGGAGATTTAAAATACCACCAATAAAACTAATCGAAAATCACTAAAATCAATTAAATAACTAAAAACTTACATTTAAGAAAGTAAATATAAGACTATACCTCAGCAGCTGAACTGATCACCAGAAAAGAGAGGTTGGAGGACACACAGAGAAGTACTAAAAATGCTGCAAACCTACAGCAAGATACAGTGGGCAATGGACAAATAAACAAACAAACAAATATCAATGCTACACATTTACTTCCCAACAAAATAGCCTCCTGTGATGTGCCTCAATGCTGTAAGTGGTGAGCAGTAAACTTCTTGTTATTTTTTCTTTCAGAAAAATTTCTAAAGTTGTCCTCTTCTCTAACCTTTTCATTGCAAACCCCCCACGGGGCTTTCAATGCTTCTCAGTCAGGCGTGACCTCCTGCACCACAGGACTACTGTCACCTGAGGGGAAAGTAATGGACAAAAACAAGGCCAGGAGAAAATTTTCTGCAACACAAGATGGTCTGGAAAGGACCTGATCTTGCCCAAAAGTGTTCGTCTAGATAAACTGTTTCTAAAAAGAAATGCTGTAAGTGCTAATAACTCAGGAAAACTCAGAAAACACCACAGCACTGAGAGCACAAACTCCTTACTAGGCAACAGTGGTTTGCCTATTGTAAACGGCAATATCACATGTCAGGTCCCTGCTGAAAACTCCCTGAGATCAGCGTGCAGTTGCTTTGGATATCCCGCTCACAACAGTCTCATCTCCTGACAATGTCTGACCTTGTCCCACACCCAGAAAAACTGTGGTTGACTGCAACACTTCAAAACAGGCTTGTCCTGTCAGTACAGCCCACAATGGAGACCCACAAGACATAATACCAAAACAGGGAACCATTCCACCCTAGACTGGGCTTTAGCCTCCAGTCCTGAAAATATCCAAGCAGCTGGCGTGATGTCTGATGCCTTAAGTGACCATTCACCAACTTTCTGCATTTGGAAAAACAGTCCGGCACAGGTTCCCCCGGGGTCACTGCAGCCAGAAACTTCTCAAAATTCTCAGCTGAGGCCTTCCAAAGCTACCTGAGCAGTGTAGATTGGACCCCCATCAAACTTCTTGCCAGTGTAGATGAAGCTGCAGTATTTTTTCAACACACCTTCTCCACTGCAGCAAACCTCCATGCTCCCCTATGGAGAATTTGTACAAATGGTCACTGCTACAGGTGGATCATGCAGGAACTAAAATCTCCAATGATAAGCCGAGGTAAGGCCTGGAAAAAGTACAGGTATTTTACCCTCCCAGAAGACCTAGTTGACTATTGATCAGTAAGGAGTCAATGTAAGAAGGCCACAAAAATGGCAAAGAGGGAGCACATTAAAAACTTCCAGCAGAATAACCTGTCTGGCCCAAGGTCCTTTAGGTCTGTATAAATGACCTGATAAAAGGCAATAAAAAAACCACCCCAGGGCCATATAATCAGCAATGGTCAAACACTAACCAAAGGTAGAGAGGCAGCTGCTGCCTTCAATACATTTTTCACTGACCTGGACATTTATCAAATGAACTTACCCCCCCCAAAAGCAGGACCTGGTGACTACTGAAGTACTAGATCCTCTCCCCCCACACTTTCACCTAAGGACAGTACACACCAAAGAAGTGCTCCATCTACTGCAGTAAATCAAACCTACTGGATCTGTGGGACTAGATGGCCTGGACCCTAGATTGGTCAAGGCAGCTGCCCCTGCCATTGTCCTACCTGTTACTTGGCTCATAAGTAGGTCCTTGCTGGATGGAGCTGTTCCCAAAATTTGGAAGCAGGCTCACATGGTGCCAGTCCACAAGGGAGGCCCTAGGGAACCAATAGGTAACTACAGGACTATTTCCCTACTCTGCACCCTGGATTAAATCCAAAAGAGGATAGTCTATTGCCAACTCAGAGACTATCTGGAAGCAAACCAGCTACTGGTGTCCACCCAGCATGGCTTCCGACAAAAGCATGGGACAGACACTGCGCTCATCAGATTTACATCTGATGTCCTCTCAACACTGGACAAAAGCTCCCCAATGGGGGCTGTCTTCATAGACCTGACCAAGGCCTTTGATCTGATAGATCACTGCCTACTGATAACTAAACTGAGTAAACTTGGTCTTGAGCAACACTCTCTGAACTGGTTCAGCAACTACCTGTCTGACCACTACAAGAAGGTCAAGCAGAGGGGTGCTACTTCTGGATCTCTCCCTATAAATGAAGGGATTTCCACAAGGCTCAATATTGGACCCCCCTTGTTCTCACTGTTCTTCAGTGACCTCAGCTACCAATGTGGGAGCAGCTCTGTGGTACAGTACACTGACGATGTGGTTCTATACAGATCTATGAATAACATGGATGAATTAGGGCCAAAACTCCAGTCAGACTTTGCTATGATTGAAACTTAGCTATTAGAAAATCATCTGGTTCTAAACTCCAAAAGAAGAAAACCCCTCCTGTTTGGACCAAGATCCCTAGGCCCTGACTGCAGCCTCTTACTCCCACTTGTCACAGCATCTGGCTCAACAATAGAGGTGGTGCAGTCCTTCAAATATCTTGGCCTGGTGCTGAACCAAGGACTCACTCTAAAATCCCACGTGGACATTGTAACCAAAAATATCCACCAAAGACTTGTCCTGCTCTACTGCCTAAGTGCCCCAATGATACCTGAGACCAGGTTGGTGATTGCTAAGAGTATTCTCCTCCCAACCTTAACCTGCTCTGCTCCATTTCTGCATGGAATGACAAAGCAGGATCACAGTTGGTTACAAACCCTATATCACAAAATTGTGCTCTTTGCCACAAAATCCCACCAGAGGAGTCACCATTTGATGTATTCACCTTGCTTAATTGGCCATCCTTCAGCCACAGACTTTAATACCCCCTACTATGTAACACATATAAGCTTCTCGATGACCACTCCCCAGCTGGGTTAGCTGGGCTACTAGCCCCAAGGTGGTCCAGCAAACTGCTCCCTACCACAGGAAAAAAGCTCCTGGAAGAACTCTGGGTCAGAACCACAATAGTCAGCAAATCCTATGCCTGTGCTGCACCTGTACTGTGGAATAAGCTCCCTAGCCACTTACAGGAAGCTACCTCCCTAGAGAATTTCCATAAGGGAGTATGCAAGCACTTGCTGGACCACAGTCACTGCTCCCGTCCCTGAAAATAACTATACCTAGCAGTATAATTTCATCTCTTCCTCCGTCATTTCCTGCTTGCTCCTTACCTATGACACAGTGAAACATGCCTTGGACATAAGCTAACAACCTCTTCTTTCATGTTGTGATTGCAATGATATGTTGTTGTTTAACTGTATAACCTTGCTGTAGATAACTTTGCTGAATAATGCATACCGTACTCTGTCTTAAATGTAATCCTGTATGGTCCATTCAAAAATGTACTATTCGATTCAAATGCTTCACTATATGTAAGTAATTCCATGTCACATCTGAAAAAGGGACCTTCTGGGTTTAGTGGGCCTAGCCGGTTAACAAAATTTAATAAATAAATATGTGTGCATTTTCCCCCTGCACACCTCCAAAATGTACACCACTTGCACACCTATCCAGATTTGTACTTGCACCTCCCAAAATTTGAACATGTACCCCTGCACCCCTTCAGAAATTTTATTTTTTGGGGAAAAAGTGAGATAGGAGTCACAGATTTTGTGTTGTGTGGAGAGGCAAACTTGTGGAAGGCTGCATGTTTGGGGAGCTGTGCAGGGGAGGTACAAGTTTCAGCAGTCATGAAGTAGGGTGTACAAATGGAGAAATATGTATGGTACAAATGTGAGATGCACAGATGGGCACATAAACTGGGTGAGTGGGGATGGGGTACAAATGTTGCTGGGGTAGGGTGGGAGTGCAATTTCTGGGAGGGGGTGTGAGGGATGAGGGTGCCAATAGTGGGATGAGTGTAGGGTAGTAGTACAAATAGCAAGGATGAAGGATAGATTTAGGGAGGCATGCAGAATTTTTTGAGAGGTACAAAGTACACATTTTTTGTAAACTTTATTTAAAAGTGAGTCAGCACAGAGGTAATCCATTCACAATAAAAATATTCCAAAATAATCACATCATTTACATAGCAAAATATTTACCCATCATTTTTAGTCAAGCACAGTGGAGTGATGTTTCATACCACTGAGTCTCCCAAACCACACTTAACCATTATGCAAGATATTCGTTATTTTGAGAAAAGCATGTATCCTAGGATCAGGATGAAGACATGAAGTTGCTAGTGGTGACTTATAGGAAATTATGTAGGTAATTCTATATTATTATATAAGTAATTATATATAGGAATGCCAAAGGACCCAATTTAAGTAGAACAGATTAGCTGGAAAGAGAGAAGCACTCTGCAAGGCTTGCTCCAAATAAGGAGCTAGTTGACAGGGAAAAACCATCTCTGAATGGCCTGCTCCAAGGGACCCGAAATCAAGTGGTATCTCTCCAGCTGTTTTCTAACATTGTATTACGTATGTTCAAGTCACATACATCGAAGAAGGGTTTGGGTCCATTGGCCTATCAATGGAACTGAATCAAGATACCGATGCATTGCTAAAACATTCTTCCCCATCGTATACCCCAGAGCCACCAGCGGGGTAGTGTCACTGGTTCTAGCAGGAGCCCCCAATGGGAGGCACAATAATATCTCTGCTGGGTCAACTACTTGGGGGGATGGCAAGGGCTACAGACATAATCTCAGTCACCTGTGCCCAACAGGTGGCAACTCTGGGGAGCTCCAGGCCATGTGAAAAAAGGTACCGGGGAGGGATTTACATTTTGGATGTAAGTTAGTGACCGAGGGGTCAAATTTGTGTACCACTTCTGGAGTAAAATAGGCTTTGTGCACAAAATTCAGGTGTATGGCTCTTAATTTATTGTTAACCGAGCACTCCAAACTCTTCTTCAATAAGTTGTCCCAGTCCCCTGCTGTTAAACAGTCTGGAGACAAGTCTGCTCCCCATCTAGTCTTTAAATTTGTTAGTAGGTCTGGAAGGGCTCCCAGCAGGGTTTTGCAACATCTACTCAAGAATTTTATCTTAATATCTAATGGATTCGAAAATAGCTCTTTCAGGAAGAACGTTTACTTGTAACTGAGACACCTTCTTTCACCAATATGAATCTCAACCTACAATATATAAAATAACCCCTTACTCCTATATTGTAGCATTTCTTTAACCCCGAGATGTCCAAAAAAGATTGACTTTCAAAGAGCTGGGAAATGGTTCTAAGGCTCTTACCAGCCCACTCCCTCAAAATGGACATGTCTGCCCCACCCAGAGACTCATCTTTACTCAGCAAAGCTGATATCTAAGCTTCGGCAAAGAGTACATCACAACAGCCCAAGAACTTGTGAGACTTCACCAACACCTTAATCAAATTTCTGGTGTATGGATTCTTTACAGAAGAGCAGTTATCTGATTCTAAACTGAGTGTCAGGAGGAAATGATATATGCCCCCTTCCACTTCCTCCAGATTTGCCAATGCCCTATGTATGGCAGATCCTGGCTTTATATCTTCAATGAAAACTAGCTGGGCAGCTAAATAATATAACAGAATATTTGACAGTTCAAGTCCACCCTTTTCAGTGGGGAGCCGAAGGGCTGCCTTCCTGATCCTAGGTTGTCTACCTTGCCATATAAGAGAAGTTATAGACCCCTCGATTGGATTAATATATCTGAGAGGGACCTGGGCTGGGCAAAGTACACATTTTAGGAGGGATATAGTGATGAATATACATTTCAAGAGGTGTATAGAAGAAGGGTATAGGCTATAACAGTGATGCAAGATAGAGTTGGAAACATAAGTTGGTAGAGGTGTGTAGGCATGTTTTGGAATAATTACAAGTGAGGGAAGGGTAGAGGCACACATGTTTATGGGATACACATTTGGGAAGAGGTACTGGGGTAGTAGCACACTTTCTTGTGAGTGTTGTGGAACCTCAGCAAAGGGAGTGAATCTGAAATTAATAGATAAGGAGGGAGTGCAGCTGCATTCAGGGCTACAAAGGGAACACAGGACCCTGAAATTTACATTTTAAAAATGTGAGTTTTTTTTGGGGGGGGGGTACAGTGCTCAAACGGCTGGTGATCAACTTAAAACCATTATTTCCTCATTTATGTATGCTGTCCTACCCAGGACATCCTTGTAAATCAGCTTGCTCAATAGATCCTTTTCCTGGTGAAATAAATAAATACAAATAGAACTATACCTAGGGAACTTGCCAGATATTTACCATTTTTATTCTGTCATCATTGCTTAAATGACATAGATACATAGACAGTGTCGGCAGATAAGGGCCTATGGCCCGCCTAGTCTGCCCATTTGAGTTTGTAACTTCAGTTTATGTTTTCCTAGAACTCTGTTGCCCCTTACCCCTGACCTCCAGAATTCCTTTATGTCTATCCCATGCATTCTTAAATCCCGTGATTGTTTCAGCCCCCACCACTTCCTCAGGCAGGGTGTTCTACTTATCCACCACCTGTTCTGTGAAGAAATTCTTCCTCACATTTCCTCTGAATCGTCCTCCCTCCAACTTCATCCCATGCCCTCTAGTTCTGGAACATCTTTTTTGCTTAAAAATAGTGTATTCTTGCACCCTGTTCCTCCCTATAAGATACTTGTATGTCTCTATCATGTCCCCTCTGTCCCTCCTCTCCTCCAGGGAGTACATATTCAATTCCTTCAACCTGTCCTCATAGGACTTGTGATGCAATCCATGTACCATCTTTTTTGCCCTCCTCTGAACCTTCTCTACCCTGTCTATGTCCTTATGTAGGTAAGGTCTCCAGAACTGTACACTGTACTCCAGGTGGGGCCTCACTAGTGTCTTGTATAGTGGAATCATGACCTCCCTTTTCCTGCTGGTGATGCCCCTGCCTATGCATCCCAGCATCCTATTTGCTTTACCTGCTGTCTTGTCACATTGTTTCCCTACCTTGAGGTCATCAGAGATGATAACCCCAAGATCCCATTCCTGCTTGGTGCATGCTATATCCTCACCCCCCAACTGATATATTGTGCCAGGGTTTTTGTGCCCCATATGCATTATCTTGCACTTCTTTGCACTGAATTTCAACTGCCAAACCCCTGACCATTCTTCAAGAAGTTTCTGCAGGTCCCTTCTCATTCTGTCTACACCCTCTGATGTGTCTACTCTGTTACAGAGTTTTGTGTCATCAGCAAACAGTGAAATTCTGCCTTCTAGATCCTGCGCAATGTCACTGATGAAGATGTTGAATAGGACCGGTCCCAGCACTGATCCCTGTGGTACCCCACTGGTCACTCTTCCCTCTGTGGAGTGACAGCCATTTACCACCACCCTCTGTGTCCTGCCGCTGGGCCAGTTACCTACCCACCACACTACTGTCCTGCCCACACCCATATTCCCTAGTTTGTGTAATAGTCTTCTATGTGGCATAGTGTCAAAGGCCTTGCTGAAGTCTAGATAGGCCATGTCCACTGCCCTCCCCTGATCCACCTCCCTAGTCACCCAGTCAAAAAATTCAATGAGGTTGGTCTGACATGACCTCCCCCTGGTGAAACCATGCTGCCTTGGATCCTGCAGTCCATTGACAACCAGATGTTCCACCAATCTCTCCTTCAGTAGTGCTTCCATGATCTTCCCCACTACCGAGGTGAGGCTGACTGGTCTGTAGTTCCCCACTTCCTCTTTGTTCCCACTTTTGTATAAGGGGACTACATCTGCTGTCCTCCAGTCTTTGGGTACCTCCCCTGTTTCCAGTGATCAGCTAAACAGGATAGCCAGAGGTTCAGCCACCACCTCTCTGAGTTCTTTAAGGACCCTGGGATGCACCCCATCTGGCCCCATTGCTTTATCAACCCTTATAACTTCCAGTTCCTTCGGGACCCTTTCTCATGTAAAGGGACTTGTGTCCATTTCTGCACCATTCTCACCCCTTGTACTCCCTTCAGACCCATTACCATCCTCTTCCTCAGTAAAGACTGAGCAGAAATACCTGTTCAGTATGTCAGCTTTACTGTTGTCATCCTCCACACGGCCCCCATCCTCCCCATCCATCAGCACTGACCAAAGATTCTGCTGGCTGGTGTGAGAACGTCTGAGGAAGAGGCAAACAAAATCACATTTATACATGAGTAATTGCAGTTTCTGACCTTTATTTGTAACGAATGAGGCCTAGCTGTTCCCATGGTAGGCAAATAATACATATTTAAAGCATTGCATTTGATCTTTAATGAGCCCACCCCTATTGTGAAGCATGTACTCTTTCTTTTTCTCTAACACCTCTAGGTTAATATTATATTTAATACCCAGTCCCTATATTTATTCACTGTAGTGCTTGTCACTTACTAATGAAAATGTGCTGCTTAGACTGTGGAAATAAGCAGTCTGACTGTTGAGAGTGCTGCTCTCAAGCACTGCCTGACTGGTCCGAACTTGTGCAACTGCAGTAGCAATGCTCTCTCCATGGGCCAGCATCTCATTTAGGACCCACTCTCAGTATTCAGCATGATAGTGCTTCCTTGAAGCCACTGGCTGTCTCACTGTCTCTCTCCTCTGGAAACTAATGCCATACAGCTTCTGCTCTGTATTAGAATAGACTAACCGCTGTAATTTGTAAATACACAACTATATGATTCTTATATAAATTAATTAAATATGTACTTCATTTTAATTTATATGGGACATGGCCTTACCACACTGCATGCTGGTCCACAATATTACCACTAGGCCTCCTGAGCACATATTCAAGTCATGGTATTTGAATTATTAGCCCTGGGCTACCAACTATACTTATAACAATCTAAATACTGGTGCCCAGCACCCAACCATTTACTTCTCAGTATGTGTACAGTGTGCAGAGAGTAGAAAATCACTCCCCCATTAGCTTACTCCATATGATACTTATAGTACACTCATGGGAATTTTATTTATTAGTTTTTAACCTCCTATGTGCCAGGAGCCTGCCCATCTCTGCTGGATGTTCCACCAGGTGACCCACATATATGAGGTACATTAGTTTACTTGTGGAACAGGTATTCCATGACTGTTATGAGTTAAGGAGTGGCAAACAGGTCCACACTACACCTGAGATTCAAGCAATCAGTTTTAGTCTCATCTGAGAGAACTGGTAACTGCAATCATGGGTCCAGGTGTCTGTGGCATGCAAACTATCCAGAGGAGTGAGTATGGGTGCATGACACAGAATGCAGTGAACTGGGGTAGAGGCCTATGCAAAGCTGGTGTTCATGGGGCACTGGTGGGGTTATGCACACACAGTCTGTGTTACACACTTATAGATACAAAAGTGAATCTTTATCCAGGATGTTCACTTCTTAGCTTTTTTTTCTTACCAATTAAATCACTTCAATTGCCTAAGATATTCATTTTAATAAATATTAAATGACACAGCAGCCTATCCTTTTTAAAAAAAGGTAGAGTAGTGGATGCATGGAACAGCCTTTCTGAGGAGGTTGTTGGTTCTAAAACTGTGGGAGAATTCAAGAATGCATGGGACAGACATAAGGCAATTCTTGTGGGGGGTAGGAAGAAATAGGCTGTTTGGTTAACTAGGATCTGCGGCTTATCCTGTAGGTAGGGAAATGGGCAAACTAGGTCGGCCAAGCGGTCCTTATCTGCCATCAAAGTCTATGTTTCTATGTTTTTAGATATACTTCTTTTTCTGTGTGATTCTTTGATATACAAATATGTTTTAAACCACCAGGACTATTGTTTTTTATGCATATTTATCTTCTGCAATGTATGTGTTCATTTATGTTGGGTTTTGCAAAATATGTGATTTGTAATATATGTATATGTGTTGTAAAGTATAAATAATTTTAATGGCAATATTTGCCAATCAATAAAATCATCATTCAGTTGCCTAAGATCTATTTGAACCCATGTTTCCAGAGGTAAACTTCCACTATGCTACTTTGCCCTTTTGAGAAAAGCTGATCTAGTATTTCATTCTTTAGCATCACTTTTTTTCCTGAGGATTAGGACCACAAAAGGAAAATACTGTATATCTATCAGAATGGACATTTAGCTGAACATTGTAGGTCTTTGGAAAATAGAATGAAAACTCTTAATCAAACCTAATCATTGTGATCAGTAAATATGCTTCAGTTCCCAGTGCACTCCAAGTGCTAGTAGTGATACTCATGCTGCACTTTGTATTGTGAGATCAATACACAAGAAGATTAATCTTGACACTTCAACATAGATCCTGACATCTGTGCTGTTACAGATGTTCTTTTCAGAAACCTGCAGGGAATAGAAAAACATCTGAGGACCAGCTGAGACCAATCACTTGAAAGAAGTTATTGCAGGCAGCTTTTCACCATCCAATTCTACATTCACTTCCACTATCCCTACTCATAAATGAGCAACAAAGGCATAAGCAACAGAGGGGTTTCACAGATGCTAACTGGGCTTCTTGGGCCCCCCTTTTAGTGTAGGTAAACAGGCATAATACTTTGTGCAAATATAGATACACAGATATGTAGACAGTAATTTATAAATATTGACTGAGTCAATTAAATCTGCTTTGTTCCTACATTTATTTACTTTGCCCTTTTTAGAGCATATATAGAAAATTTGCAATGGTCTTGCTCAAAATATCAAATGTATCTTCAACTGTGAGGGTCAGGATGATAAATCATGAGCGGGCGGTGGTAGCACGGGGTCATAATGTCACAAGACATTATGCCACATGGTGAAATCATGCTGCTAATACAGAGAGATTTCTGCCATGAGGCATGTCTTTTTTCTGTAGGGGGCTCCACCCCCACACCCCCATTATGGGGTGCTGCACACCCAAACCCTTCCCACTAAAGATTCTAAGCTCCGGGGGTTGGGAGGTCAACTCAGGGAGTGTACAAGTAAAGAAAAAAAAATAGTTTCAGGGACTGGTAATCAAACCCATCCCCAGATGCTGCGCCTGGGTTCCTGCTGCTGTGGCTCAGTCCTGTAAGCCATGGCAGCTGCTTGATAGAACCCACTCCCAGCAGAGGTCTCATCCACTGCCTGGAAAAGCGGTAATGTTGCAATACCACATACAGCAGTATTGTATATGCGATATTGCGCCATTAGCACTTGCATACTATACTGCACTGGTTTAGCCATAATGTCATATGCTATTAAGCGTGCGACATTATGACCTGGTAGGGGTGGGGGGCAGAGTCACTGCTGCATTATGAAAGTCTGCCCTGCCCCCCAAATGACGAGAAACTGCATATTCTAAGTCAGACCATTTTGTCTTCAATTTATACATCAATTTATTTGTTATGGATTTAATGTTTTCTGTTTGTATAAAGATTCAACTGTACTTTTTGAGTTCATTTGTTGGGTTTAGTGTTGTATATGGCTACATAAATGTTAGCATTGTGAAAGCTGCTCTCTTGTTCAGTATTCCATTGTGATGTGGCCAACTTTGCTAGATATCAATTGTGACATACTTCAAAATGCAAGATATCATGGTATCTTGCAAAGTTGGTTCAACAAGATCAGTTTTATTCTGTAGTAATTCTCTGTACATCTGTTGTATAAATGCTGTTATTTTCCTTTTTATAAAATATTTTTATTGAATTTATAAGAATGAACTTACAAATTGTACAAAACTACAGCATATACAGACATTGAAAAACATCACAAAACAATACTTCAATGGCCTATGCAACCAGTATAGTGTTATGCTTGTGCAACTGTATTACTCTGTTGTGGATATTTGCACTTTCTATGCCATGAGGAATTACCGTACTACCTTGTAGGGGTCCAAAGGCAAGGAACCTTTGAAGAGGGTTTGACCCCTAGAGGTGCTGCAGGAAGGTACCCTTGGCTAATGACACCTTAGGAAGGAACCCCCAAAAGAATGTTAGCAGGGAACATTGATTATAAGGTAGAGAAGCAGACCAAAGCTAGAGGCAGCTTGATAAAACATTGATGAGAACTACAAGTTAGTGAATTAGCATGGATAAAGGGATTACACTGATCACAGCAGGGGGCTTCCTAAGCAGAGATGTAATGGCCAGCAGAGTCACCATCCACCTCCATTCAACAGCAGAATGTACTTGAGTAAACTAGGGAATGCTGTATTACTAAACCTAACAAAGTATTATGACTTTCAGCATGGAGGAGAGAAAAAACCCTTTGAAGAGGAAATCTCTAGGAATCCAAGGCCTAGGTCACCTTCCTTCCATGTCTGGGGTATTTTTGTTTAGTGACTGTTTTAGACTAGAATGCCTCCTCACTGCAGGAAAGGGTACTGTCTCCTTACTCTGGAGGAGAAGGTACTATAACTTATAGAATGCCAGCATAGCAAATTAGGTAGTCCCTTATTAGACAGGTAGCACAAGTGATTGAAATAAATGTTTCTTGCTGGTCAAGGCATGAAGTGTACACAGAAACTCTTGACAGGATAAAGAAACTAAATTATATATTTTACACAAAAGCAGCTGTTTAGAATGGTGTCAGCATGAAGAATGAATTGAGAAGATCAGCATGAATATCTCAAATGCCATTAAGGTGGAGTTAGGTTAGTCTAGTAAGGAGTATTTGCAATGCAGTAATGGAATGTAATGGATATCTTGAGGTGATGTAGGTTGTGAGGTTAAAGTACTTAGGCCTGGATGATTGAAAACCTGTTGATGCAAAGGAGCAGGCTAAATCATAGTTTATGTAAAAGCATGCTCCTGTTGCTTGAAACCACAATGTCCCACTGAGACAACACAGTCCCCCACCATTGGAATAACAGGGAAGCCACAAACTGAGCACCATGAAACCAAACAGCAAACATAATGTTGATAGGGTAGGGTAGGAACCCCCCTCCCCCCTAAACATTAAAGGCAGCATATGAAAGCAGGAACCAGCAGTATCAGGACTGACTGAGCAGCAGGCAGAATGCAGGGAGGAACACAGAATTAAATGTATTCTCGTTACCAGAAAAAGGAATGACAACCTGGGGTATTCTGAATAAAAGAAAAAAGAATGCCAAACTGGGGTATATTGAAGACCAGAATGAAAAAGTCCAAACTGGGGTATTTTCAAACCAGCAAAAAAATGCCAAACTGGGGTATTTGCAATACCAGAAAGAAGAATTCCAAATTGGGGTATTCACAATACCAGAAAGAAAGAATGCCAAATGGGGGTATTCTTAATACCAGAAACAAGCTTCATTTATTGTATCCTCTCCAGATGTATAATTCAGCTCTCCCCAAGTGGTGGTTTGCTCAAGTACACAGGATCCTTGCATCTTTTTTTATGGCACGATAACCCAGCCAACACAGCTTACACTAAATTAATGTGCACTAAACAGGGTGGAGGCCTCCAAGCCCCCAACTTCTTTCTGTACTATTTGGCATTGCATCTCACTAGGCTGTCCAACTGGATACAGCCTTCTGGGGGTAATATCTCCACAGCATACATTCCACAGTGGCTAGATATAGAATGCTCCCTGTTTTCTATTAATGGGTTGGATATTGATTTCTTCCTTACCTCCCCAAGTGGAAAGTCCCTTGACTTTTGTGGGATGCATCCTTAGGGGCCTCCATTCAGGTTCATTCACAGTTTTGCTCTTTACTCAAGATTTGCCTATATCGAGTTATTTCCCAGCCCTTATTCAGGAACCCAAACTTAAGATAGCTCTCCATAAACTTTGTAGAAGATTCTGGCCTGACATAGGCGTGGATACAGTTGATGACCTTACCTTTAATCAGAAGCTGTTATCCTTTCAAGAGGCATGTGCCTTATATCATTGGCCCACCACCTCCTGCTTCGTTTTTTTTCAACTATCACATATGCTTTTGCATTTTTTTGGTACTGAGCCTTGGCTTAGTCCATTCAGTACCTCTATTTTCCTTTTTTTCACTCCACCCCTTCCAGCCATCTCATTTCTTATTATTATTGGTCTCTGAAAAGTTATCTGGTTGCCAGCAAGGGCTCAAAATATTACTGGTGGGACCAGGCTTTTCCAACCTCTAATTCTTCTAGAAACTTTGCTTCCATTTGGAAGCACTCATATACTGTCCTTAGGTGGGATCGGTATCATTTTATGCAATTTCAGATTAACCATAACCTTTACTATACACCAGTTAAATTGCATAGAATGGGCCGACTTCCCACAGATTGTTGTTCCAGATGTGGTAAGGGGCCTGGCATTCTGCTTCACATTTTGTGGTCTTGATAGACAATAGACCCTTTTTGGGAATCAATTCGGTCCTGTATTGATCCTTTACTTGGTCTGTCAGATGTTTTCCTTCCTGAAATATGTATTTTGGGTGATTATTCTGGCACCCTATGTGGCAACAAGAAGGCACACATGGCTTTGATTTCAGCACATAAAAAAAGTTATTCTCTGACACTGGCTTGATCAACATACCCCTCATTATTTAGAATAGCAAAAAGAGATTCTTTTGCTTATAGACCAAGTGCCTTATAGTAAGTATTTCAAATAAGTTGTCTAAATATAAACTTGTTTGGGAACGTCTACATGTTTTATTAATTGTATCATTATCTACTGCATTTTTGGGGGGAGACATTCCACTGGCAGGTGGGTGCATCCTTTTGTTTGGTATTTGTGTCTGGTTCTTTTTAGTTTTTCCCCAGTGGTTGGGTGGCAGGAGGGGATCTGGGTGGGGTTAGTCATTATAGTTTTTGTAGTTACTGTTCATTTCTTATATAAACTGTAAACTGACTGCTGTTCATTCTTCAGTTTTGCTCACAACCTCTGCTTCATGCCGTTATGTGTTTTGACAGTTCTGTGCATTTTCTTGGCTAATAAAGTTTATTCAATCTGAAAAAAACAGAAAGAAGAATTCCAAACTGGAATATTTTCAGTACCAGTAAGAAGAATTCCAAAGTGGCGTAGTCTCAAATTAGAAAAAGAACACCAAACTGGGGTATTTTTAATACCATAAAGAAGAATTCCAAACTGGGATATTCTCAAACTAGAAGAAGAACACCAAACTGGGGTATTTTCAATACCAGAAACAAGAATGCCAAACTAGGGTATTCTCAATACCAGAAAGAAGAATTTCAAACTGTGGTATTCACAAACTAGAAGAAGAACACCAAACTGAGGTACTTTCAATATTAGTAATAATAATTTAGTGCTGTGTGGAATGTGGAATTCTGCCGGTGGAGTTATTGTGGAATGACCATTCTGCTGGCAGAATTTCAGCCGGAATTTCACTTGTTCACCTGTGGAATTCTGCCTACTGTGATTCACAGAATAATATTCTGTGGAACAGTATTTTTTCAGCAGAAAATTATTCTACAGTAATTTCCACTGAAAATATTGAGATCGGTGGAGTAATATTCTGCGGGACAGTGATTTTTTTCACTGAAAATCATTCTGCAACTATTTTATGCAGTGGAATTCCACCATTCTGTTTCTGGCAGAATTCAGAAGAACTTTGGTGGAATTTTGAATATTCTGTGGAATTTCATTCTACCATAATTTGAAAATTCCGCACATTACTAGAAGAATTCCAAACTAGGGTATTTTCAATGCCTGAAAGAAGAATTCCAAACTGGGGTATTCACAGAACTAGAAAAAGAATGCCAAACTGGGTTATTCTCAATACCAAAAAGAAGAAGAATTTCAAACTGGGGTATTTTCAATGCTAGAAAGAAGAATACAATTAACAGCTTCCAGTAGTAATTAGTTATAGCTTCCAACAGTAGCTGAGCTGAACAATTAAACAAACATAGGCCATACTGTACAGAAGAACAACTGTAATAATTGTTTGGTACAACTGAATTTAAGCAGACTTGAATTCCATGTAGAAAGTAATTCAGAATAGCAGGAGGCTCAGGTGTGATTCCCACTGAGTGCAAACAAACATGTTACAGCAGATTTAAATCCCCACTAGAACTGTATGAAAACCATGGGCTCACATAAGAAAAAGCAGAATAAATAATGAAGTATTGAGGTGAAGAAGCAGGAAAGAAACTTCATGGGAATGCAATGCTGCTGAGGTAAAATAGGCCTTACACAAAATGTAGAAGGTTAGGGTAAAACAGGAAGTGGGAGCTAGCTGGGCAGGAGATCCAAGACAAGGTGCAAACAATTAAGTGAAGCACAGAAAGCAGCAACTGCAGTGGGAGATGAAACTTGCAATAATAATTGCAGGAAAACTGAGATTTGGTAAGAGCCAGAAGCACAGGCACAGGAGAAACACAGTGCAAACAAAGAGCAACAATGTGATGAGAAAAAGCAGAAAGCACCAAAAGAAAACCAAAAACATAAACACAGGAAAGCAAAAACAACAAGCACAAAAGGAAGCACACAGCAGCTGGAAGCAAAACAAATACTAACCAAAGCAGGAGAAACATACAAACACATCCAGCAGAAATCAAGCAAAGTCCAGAGCACAAACAAATTGGGTGGTGGGGTCAAGGCCCCAGCAGGCCCCAGGCAAGGCTACAGCAGTCCCAACGTGAGAAGACACACCAACAGAGCCTTTGGCTGATGAAAAAAAAATGCTTCAGAAGGGGTCTGGGAGGTACTGTTTATATTGCTCAGAAAGGGGAAGTGGCTGGTTGCTCACCCATTGAACCACAGGTGTAGACTTTTAATTAGAAGAAAAAGGAAAAGACTCTGCATTTATATAACACTTTTCATATACATTGTATCCCAAATCACTTGATGAGCAATGCTAGACTGGTAATGAAGTGACTTAACATGTAGTGGCAGCCATTATGCACATAAACACCCCCACACAGCCCTGAACAAATGCATGAACTGGTTTTATGAGAAGGGGAATGCTGTCCAGGTCACTGGGGAAAATGCTCTTCTTTTGCAAAAATGTCTTGGGTTATTTTACTTCCACCTGGACACCCACCAGAACAACACCAGAGCTGAGTAGAAGGGACCTCAGTTTAATGTCTCATCTGAAGGACATCACATGTTGACAGTACAGCACACCCTAGTACCACACTCAGGTGCCAGAGTTTAAGGTATTAGCCCAATCCTGGTGTGATACTAGAACCCAGGACCTTCTAGCCCAGAGGCGGATGTGCTACCAACCGAGCCACAATGACAATAGGAGACAACATCTAGAGTGCTCAGGTTATTACCACATATGAGAGGTCATAAACATTGTACTAATACATAGCAACAAAATCTATATATCATACCATAATGAGCCTTTGCCCATCACATATCAGGTGGACCTATTACCTCAGATTGCAAAATTACATAGCGTTAATTGCTCAAAGGCCTAGCCATGTGGTCCATAAATCTAATTGATAGGAAAAATAATAGCATAGTGTGTGTGTTTAAAACATCTCTACACCTACAATCCTGCACACATAAAGGTGTGGCAAATCAGCCCTGAAACATCATTTATATCACATATGTGCACACGGATAGGTCAGGAAAAAAGCACACTAAGAAGAGGTTCTGGACTTCAGTAGAGCAGATTTTCAAGAAATGGGAAACTGCCTTAGAGAATGCACTGAAGGTGGAAAAGACAGAGGGGATTGGAGGCTCAATGGATAAAGATTAAGGAGGGTATAGCCCAGGCAACAGCAAGCTGTTTGAAGGAAGTGAACAAGGGAATGTGAAGGAAGAATCTGCTGTGGTTCTCCAGGGAGGTAGCAAAGGCAGTGAATGAGCAGAAAGCAGCATTTTAAAAGCACAAGGAAACCCATAAGTATGAGGACAGGAATGTATATGTGGCAAAACCAAAGGGGGAGCAGGAAGATGGTGAGGGCAACTAAGCACTAATGGAGGAGAAATAACTAAAGAGGCCAAAAAGGGGATAAGAACTTCAGGTATGGAAGTGGCTGACCAGAAGACCTCTCCTCCAGATGAGGGGAGTAGCCTTCAAACCCAAGGGGGGGGGACAGACTGGGGGAGGAGGTTTCAGGAGGAGCAGAGGGAGGATGGCAGTATAAGGAACCTGGGTGGGGTTCGACAAAGGGGATCAGGGATAAGGGGGGGTGGTGTTAGTAAATGCCAGGAGCTTGGGAAACAAGTTGCCAGAGTTCCAGGCCATGCTGTTCGATGGGGGTGGATGTGGTGGTGGTCGCGGAAACATGGGCCAACAAAAACCATGACTGGGACCTAAACGTGCGGGGCTACACTATGCTTAGGAAGGATAGAAAGGAGGGCAGAGGGGTGGAGTGGCTATGTTCATTAGAGATGATATAGAAATTGCTAGGGTAGAAGAGGCAGAGGGAAACATGGAGGCCTTAAGGGTCACCTTACGAACCCCAGCAGGAGGTAAGGTCAAGCTGGGTGTAGTATATAGGCCCCCCAGGATGGGTGATGTTCTGGAGGATGGTTTCCTGGACAACATCATTGCCCAGTGTGGACCAAAAGGGGAAGGAGTGGTGTTGATGGGGGACCTTAATATGCCAGGTACAAACTGGGGAACCATGTCCTCTAAGGTGGCCAAGGAGCAGAGGCTGCTGGATGGCTTCCAGGATGTGTTCTTAACACAGCATGTGATGGAGCCCACAAGGGAAGGGCATGTCCCGGACGTGGTTCTGGCAGATAGGGATCTGGTAAGGGATCTGATTGTAGAGGATCCCCTGACTGGGATCAACCACAATACTGTCTGGTTTCAAATAAGCATGGGAGGGAGAGATCTAGGACACTGGCAGTAGACTTCAGGGGGGCAGACTTTGTTGGCATTGGAAATATTCTCAAGGATCACTTGAAGGGGATTACATCAATGACAAATGTGGAAAAGAGATGGGAGGTCATAAAACGGGGACTTCCATGAGGCAGTCAGGACCTGCGCTAAGGTGAAACGTAAGAGAACAAGGTTACATAAACCATGCAGGTGGTCCAGTGAGGTTCAGGTAGTGGTCAGAGAAAAGAAGGCAGCCTACAAAAAATATAAAACAGCAAGAGGGGTTAGGGAAAATGAAATGTACCATCTTGCATCTAGAAAAGTCACGCAGATGGTGAGGGAGGCAAAGTCCAGTAAAGAGCAACGGCTGGCACAGGGGATAAATGGAGGGGGAAAAGGGGTTCTTCCGGTACATTGGGGAGTGAAGAAAAACTAAGGGCCATCTCAGCAAATTGAGATCAGAGGGAGGGTTGGTGGAAGAGGCGAGGGACCAGGCAGAGGTATTAAACGAGTATTTCGCCTCTGTGTTCACTAGGGAGGGGGATGGGATATATACAAATCAAGGCACGATGGGGATAGAAGCGGTAGTGAGTGGGATCAGGGGAGCAACAGAAATGGAGCAAGAGGGAGGGAGAGGCACCCCAGGGGTGTCACATCAGGATAAGGACAAAAAGGTCAGTAAGGTGGAGGAGACGGATGATGCTATCTCCACCGAAAGGGTGTGGTTAGCTCAAGGCCCTAAAGAAAGATAAATCTCCTGGGTTGGATGGCATTCATCCAAGAGTACTAAGGGAATTGGCGGACATACTGGGTGCACCCCTGGTGGAGCTCTTCAACAGGTCGCTTAAGACAGGGAGGGTACCTAGGGATTGGCAAGGGGCACACGTGGTGCCAATCCATAAAGTTGGGTCGAGGGAAGTACCTGGTAACTATAGACCCATCAGTTTGACCTTGGTGGTGGGAAAATTAATGGAGAGTATACTAAAGGAATGATTGGGGGTGTACTTGGTGGAGGTGGGAGGTCTGGATAGTCGGCAACATGGTTTTGTGCCAGGTAGATCATGTCAAACCAATCTTGTGGAGTTCTACGAATGGGTAACATCAGAACTGGACAGGGGAAAGCCTGTGGATGTATTATTGTTGGACTTCAGCAAGGCATTTGACTCTGTCCCCCACAATGGTCTGGTGGAGAAACTGACGGGGTTGGGAGTAGGCCCTTTGATGGTCAGATGGATTGAAAACTGGCTAGCTGGATGCATCCAGAGAGTAGTGGTTGGTGGGGAGCTCTCGAACCCTAGAGAGGTCGGTAGTGGGGTATCACAGGGCTCGGTCCTGGGTCCGATCCTGTTTAATGCATACATATCGGACATCAGGGAGGGTATAGGGTGTGAAATGAGTCTCTTCACTGATGACTCCATGATGGGAGCAGTAATTGAGGGGGAAGAGGGGAGTTTGGCCCTGCAAGGAGACTTGGACACCCTGGAAAGCTGGGCTCACACATGGAAATTAAATTTCAATATCACCAAGTGCAAGATGTTACATCTTGGGCAGGGAAACCCTAAACACAGGTACACCCTGGGAGGGGAGGTGCTGGAGGCCTCAATAGGGGAAAAAGACCTAGGGTCATGGTGGATGCATGTATGAATAACTCTGAGCAGTGCAGGAGAGTGGCGAGCAAGGCAAACAGGATGTTGGGATGCATCGTAAGGGGGATCACCTCTAGGAACAGGGAAGTGATTCTGCCATTGCACAATGGACTGGTTAGATCACACCTTGAGTACTGTGTACACTACTGAAGACCGCACTTGACGAAGGACATATAGCTCCTGAAGAGGGTACAGAGGAGGGCAACTAAGATGATATGAGGACTAGGGGATTTGATGTATGAGGACAGACTTGAGGAGCTCTGCCTGTTTTCATTGGAGGAGAGGAGAGACGGGGGACATGATTGAGGTCTTCAAGTACCTCAAGGGAATAAATAGGGTAAACATGGAGGGGATCTTTAGATTAAAGCAGGGAGGTATCACCAGAGGGCATGGTTTGAAGTTGGAAGGTGGAAGGGTGAGGGAGGAAAGAGGAGGAGTTTTTTCTCTGAGAGGGTGGTGGACCCTTGGAATGCGCTGCCTGGTGAGCTGGTTCAGAAGTCGACAGTGGAGAGCTTCAACAGAGGTTAGGACAGACACAGAAAGCGGATGTATCAGATGATGGCCTGGCCTGAGGTGGGGGGGTGGGGATGGATGCTAGGGGTTTCTGGAACACAAGGGGGGGCCTCAGCACCCAACTAGGGATCTGAGGTTCGAGCAGACTTGATAGACTGTAAGGCCTAATCTGCTGGCAATTAGTATGTTAGTATGTGGAGGAAGTGGAAGACAAGGGGATGGATAATGAGAATTAAGATGGCAGGGGGCATTGTGAAGAGGAAGATCAAGAGAAAGCAGAAATGCCAAACAATTACTTTTACTCAGCCTTCACGATAAAGGGTTAGGGCAGGATGGATCAGCATGCTGCAGTAAGCACCAGGAAGAGGGGGGAGTGGACACAGGTTCATTCTTGATGGAGAGGGTTCAGAAGAGATTGGAAGCCTTAAAGGGGAATAAGTCAATGGGATTCATCCAAGGGTCCTAAAAGAACTGAACATGGTGCTGGCTGTCCCTCTGGCAGTGCTTTTTAGCATCTTAGTGAAGATGGGGGAAGTTCCAAAGGACTGGAAGAGGGCCAATGTGGTACCTCTGCACTAAAGCACTAGTAGGAAGGATGCTAGCAACTACAGGCCAATCAGTCTCATGTCAGTATTGGGAAAGTTAATGGTGACACTTCTGAAGGAGAGCCTCATGTGCCTGGGGGCAAAAGGGCTGCAGTACCACTGGCAGCATGGTTTCACATGGAGGAGATCTTCTCAAACTAATCTCATAGATTTCTTTGCATGGGTTATCAGGGAAGTGAATTAAGGGTGAGCAGTGGGCATGACCTATCTGGGCTTCAGTAAGGCTTTCACCACTGTGCTACACAAGAGGCTAGTTAAGGAATTAAGCAGCCTGGGGGTGGGAGAGAAAGTGACAATCTGGGATTCAAACTAGTTAAGGGATAGGCAGCAAAGGGTGGTAGTAAATGGTAGCCACCCAGGTGATAGGAGGGTGTCTAGTGGAGCGCCACAAGTTTCGGTGCAGGGAACAATCCTCTTCAATGTTTTCATCAGTGACATTGCTGTGGAGCTTGAGGGGAACATGTTTCTCTTTGAGGATGATACAAATCTGCAACAGATTTGAAACTCAGGAAGGAGTGTAGAGAATGCAAAGGGATCTGGTGAGGAAACTAGAGGAATGGTCTAGGGGAGGTAGTTGGGTTTCCATGCCAAAAATTGCAAGGTAATGCACTTAGGGCTGCAGAGCTGAGGAGCTGCATATAAGATGGAGGAGTAGAGCTTACAGTCACCAAGCAAGAAAGAAACCTAGGGGTCATCATATCTGATGGCCTCATGGCGACTGGGCAGTATGACAAAGCAGTGGGAAAGGCTAGCAGGATGCTGGGGTGTAATGAGAGATGAGAGGGAATTCTAGTAGGAGGAGGGAGGTGGTGCTGCTGTTGTATTGCTCACTGGTGAGGCCTCACCTGGAGTACTGTGTCCAGTTCTGTAGGACACACCTCCACAAGGACATTGAAAGGCTGAAGGCAGTGAAGAGGAGGGCAACCAAAATGGTGATGGGGGGGGATTGCACAAGAAGCCATAAGAGGGATGGCTGCAGGAACTCAACTTGTATTCCCTAGAAGAAAGGAGAGCGAGGGCAAACATGATTGAAACCTACAAGTATATCACAGGAGTGAACAACGTGCAAACAAAAGATCTATTTCAGAGAAAGGAAGGCACTAGAATAAGAGGGTATGCAATGAAGCAAAAGGAGTAAAAGTTTAGGAGAGATGTGCAGAAATACTTCTTCTTGGAAAGATCAGTGGATGACTGGAACAGCCTGGCAGAGGAGGTGGGGGGGGGCAGACTGTGGGGAACTTCAAGCATGCGTGGGATAGTCATATGAATATATTAAGTAGAGGAACGGGGAAGGAAGTGACATTTATGATGAACTATGGTCACTGATGGAATAGGCAGGGAAACAGGGCAGACTGGATGGGCCTAAGGATCCTTTTCTGTCAACAAAATCTATATCTCTATGTTTATAGTTTCTGGTTAGAAAAAAATGTCACACCAGAAATAATAAAAACTAATGAATGGACTGGAGTGATCCATTGAATTTAATACACACCCCCTTAGTGTGTGATGCTGGATAACTCCCTAGAGCTTCGCTATCAGGATTTATGAAGCATCACACACCTCAGATGTGCATGAAATTCTCACAATACACTCCAGCCCATTCATTATTCTCTGTAAGGTACTGACATCTTCCACTAAACATAGCTGTAGAACTATTCTAGATGGCTTTATATGGGAACACAGCATACAGTGCATGACACTTTCTGATGCACAGGTTGGAATATATTTTTCAGCAGATAAGGACCAATTGGCCCACACAGTCTTCCCATTTTTTCTTACCTGCTGTATCACCACAAACCCTACTCGGTCCCTAGCTCTTTCTCCCTCCTCCAATTCCGTTCCCATAAGATTCCCTTATGCCTATCCCATACATTCTTGAACCACATGACTGTTTTCACGCCCACCACCTCAGCTGATAGGCTGTTCCAGGAATGCACCACTCTCTGTGAAGAAGTAATTTCCACGTCTCTTCTGAATCTACTCCCTTTTAACTTTGTAGTATGTCCCTTTGTTCTTGAGCACTTTTTTCTGAAAAATACTTTCCTCCTGTACCTTAGTTACCTCCATGAGGTATTTAAAGGTGTATATCATAGCCCTCCTCTCTTCTAGGGTGTGCATATTGACTATCTTTGGTCTCTCCTCATGGGGCATCTGATGCAGACCCCACACCATTTAGGTACCCTTTTCTGGACCACCTCCACTATGTCCTTCCTGAGATGTGGTCTCCAGAATTGAACACAGTACTTTAGGTGGAGTCTTACAAGTGATCTATACAGAGGCAGCACCACCTCCTTTCTTCTGTTGGTGATACCTTTCCTTGTGCATTCCAGCATCCCACTAGCCCTCCCAACTGCCTTGCCACACTGCCTGGCCACCTTTAGGTCATCTGAGACAATTACCCCAGGTAACTCTACTGCTTGTTGGTCATCAATAACACTACCCCCATTTTGTACTCTGTCCCTGGGTTTCTGTGCCACAAGTGCATTATTTTGCACTTATTTGTATTGAAACCCAGCTGCCATATCCTTGACCACTTATCTAGTATTCTCAGGTCTCTCATCATCCTTTCCACCCCCCAGAGTTTCCACCCTATTGCAGATTTTGGTGTCATCCAGAAAGAGACCTACAGATGCTCTACAACATTACCTATAAAAGACATTAAAGGGGACCACACCCAGCACTGAACCTGGAGGCACCCCACTGGTCACCCTCACCTCCTCGAAGTGAACTCCGTTTACCACCACCTGTTGACGCCTATTCCCTAACCAATTTCTTACCCAGTTTACCACCTTTGGAGCCTCTTCAATGTTACCCAGCTCACTTTATATTCTCAAATGTGTTGAATTCCTTACTGAAATCTAGGTAGGCCACATCCACCACTCTACCCTGATCTAATTCCTTGGTAACCCAATCAAAGAAATCTATCAGATTCATTTGACATCACCCCACCACCTGTGAATCCATGCCCTCTCAGGTATTGTAACCCATTTGATATAAGATATTCCACTATCCTCTCCTTCAGCAGTGATTCTATTAACTTTCCCACCACCTATATCAGGCTGACTGGCCTGCAATTGCCAGTCTGCTCCTTGCTAACACTTTTGTGAAGTGGAACTACATCTCAGTGGATGGTTTTAATGTTACTTCACTGAAGATTTAAACTTGCCAAGAGGCGTGGCAGAAGGAATCAGGGAATCAGAAACTGTCTCCCCCCACAGGCAGAAGTAGAGAATAAGGAGAACCTGAAGGGAGAGGAATCCCCCATGGTGCAAATTAATAAAGAAGGCAGGGTGGTACAGATAGGAACAGGAACATTAAAAAAAGAGTGGGAAGAAGGGAGGGTTAAAATGAAAAAAGACAGGCAACAAGCAAAGAGGAAATAAAATATGGAAGGCCATGTGTGCAAATGCTAAAGTCTAGGAAATAACATTCTGGAACAATGAGACCATCATGGCAGAGGCTGACCTGGATATTGTGGCCATTATCAATTCATGTTACACAGAAATCCATGACTGAGACATGGCCATGCCAAGCTAAACTCTGTTCACAAAGGACTGGGTGGAAAGGAAAGGAGGAGGGTTGGTGCTTTATGTGAGGGAAAGCATACAAGCGATGGCATACACAGAATACAAGAGGAGGCAGAGGTAGTGTGGGTCTTCCTGGAGATGTGGGATGGAGCCACTGTTCACACTGGAGTGATCTATGGACCTTCTGCACAGGGGGAAGAGTTAGATAAAGTACTAGTGGAAGACACTGACAAGATTGCAGAAATGGGGGAGGTACTGCTGGTGGTGGACTTCAAACTGCCAGATGTAGATCAGAGCATCCTAGCAGTGGCTTCAGCTAGAAGCAAGGGCATCCTGGTCTCTCTCTGCAGAGGGTGTTCTTCAGGAAACTAGTAAGTGAACCCACTTGTGATGGGGCAATACTGGACCTGGTACTAACAGGGACAGTGTTGCAGATAACAAGGTGGGAGGCCACTTGGGGAACAGTGATCACTGTAGGGTGTGGTTCAATATAAGGATGGATGTGAAACTGAACCATGCAAGGGCAAGAGTCCTGGACCAGGAGGGCAGATTTTATAAAAATGGGTGGCCAGCCCACCGGTGCAGTGGGAAGGTTCACCTCTATGGCAACAATGACCCAGGTTCAGGAATGGACTTGGACATCGAAGGGCCAGCTGGGGGAGATAAGGTTCAAGCATCCGACATCTGCTTGCCTTCTCTCATGGGGGAAGGCAGGGTAGAGGGTAAGTGCCTACTGACCCTTGGAGGAGGCTGGGAGAAGGTAGTGCATCTGGTCCTACTATTCAGGAGAGTATGACAGATGCCAGTGTATGCCTTGCATCCTGCATGCCACGATCCTGGGGGAGAAAACTGGAAAATGGCAGTCGGGCTGGTTGGGTGATGGCCTCCTGGACCCTCTTCACCGGGGACTCCAGATCCAGGAATTGCAGCCTCAGCAGCACCCAGAACCATTGGATTGTGGGTAAGACACTTCCCTCCATAGGAAGGAGACCCACCTGATGAAGGGATACATCAGGGTACCCTGGGGTGGCTGTGATGTGGGGCGACGGGTGGATGGGAACTGCCCCTGAATGAGAATTGGTCCTTGGACAAGGCCTGAAAGAGTGACTGACAAGTGTGCAGTGGGGAGCAAAAAAATAATGAGTGAATGCCTCAGGGATGACCTGAGGGGGGGATGGCCTGGATGGGGTGGAGGAACAGTGGGCAAAGATAAAAAGGAACATAGTAAAGGCAACAAACCTCTGCATTAAACAATTGAGCAAGAGCAAGAGAAGAAAGAGACCATTATGGTTCTCAAAAGAGGTGGCTGAGAAGGTAAAGGTTAAAAGGGTAGCATTCACAAGGTATAAGGAGATGCAGAGAGAAGATGATAGGGAGGTGTGTCAAGGGAAACAGAGAGAAGCACAGAAAGCAGTATGGAGTGCAAAGGTGCAAACTGTAGAGAGAGAATAACCCAGGAGGTAACAAAAGAGGACAAGACATTTTTTGGTATGTAAATGAAAAAAGAGGACACGAGGTGAGATTATACGGTTAAAAGGGGAAGGGGGGTCTGTGCTTAGGGGTACCAGGACAAGGCTAGCATCCTGAACAAATACTTTTGTTCACTGTTCACAGGGAAAGGGGCAGGGGTGGGGCTACAAAAAAGTGATGAAAACTTTAAAGGAAGGGAGGAAGGTGGATACTAGTAGTTTTTTGGAAGTGACAGTCTTGAAGGGACTTGCTAATCTGAAGGTGGACAAAGCAGTGGAGCCTGATGGGGTGCATCCAAGGGTATTAAGGGAGATCAGGAAAATATTAGCTGCACCTCTAACAGTTCTATTTAACAGCTCACTGGAAACAGGGGTATTATGAAGGACTGGAGGAGGGTGGATATAGTCCTACTACACAAAAGTGATAGCAGGAAGGAGGCTGTCAATTATAGGTCAGTCAGCTTGACATCAGTGGTGGGAAAGTTAATGGAATCACTGCTGAAGGAAAGGATTGTGGAATATCTTGAATCCAGTGGGCTACAAGACCCAAGGCAGCATGGTTTCACAGGATGGATGTCATATCAAATGAATCTGATAGATTTCCTTGACTGGGTGACAAAGGATTTATATCAGGGTGGTGTGGTAGACATGATCTACCAAGATTTCAGTAAGGCTTTTGACATTGTTCCCCATAGGAGACTAATAAGCATGCTGGGTAGTTTAGGAGAGGATCCAAAGTCGGTAAGCTGGATAAGACATTTGGTTAGTGGATAGGCAACAGATGGTGGTGGTAAATGTATTTCAATCCAAGGAAGAGAGGGTGACCAGCAGGGTGCCTCAGGGATCAGTGCTGAGACTGGTCCTCTTTAATGTATTTATAAGTGACATTGCAGAAAATCTGGAATGGAAGGTGTGCCTCTTTGTGAATGAGACCAAAATCTGTAACAGGGTGGATACTCTTGGGGGGGGGGTGGATAGGATGAGCAGACACCTCAGAAAACTAGAGGTGTGGTCCAGGGTGTTGATTCTGGGTGTCAGTGTGTAAAATGGCAAAATAATGCACTTATGACATAGAAACCCTGGGGTGGAGTACAAAATGGGTGGAGTGGTAATTACAACCACCAAGCAGGAAAGAGACCCTGGGGCCAGGCAGTGCAACAAGGCAATGGGGAGGGCCAGTTGGATGCTGGGGTGCACAGTGAGGGGCATCATCAGCAGAAAGAGGGAGGTGGTGTTGTCTCTGTATAGATCACTGATAAGACCCCATCTGGAGTACTGTGTCTAGTTCTGGAGGCCACATCTCCCAAAGGACATAGACAGAGTGTAGGCAGTCCAAAGGAGGGCAACTGAAATGGTGCTGGGTCTACATAAAAAGCCCTAGGAGAGACTTGGAAGTGGAGGGGGCAAAAACAGTGGTGGGGTTCACAAATGCATGGGGTAAGCACAAGGGAATCATAGTGGAAAGGAAGGGTGAGGGAGAAAGAACTGTAGATCAGGCATGGTCTGCAGTAATAGTGTAGGTAGGGAGAAATGGGAAGACTGGATGTGACAAGTGGTCCTTATGTGCCATCACATTCTATGTTTCTGTGTTTCTATCTGCCCTCCTCCAGTCCTCTGGAACCACTCTTGTTTCCATGAGTAGGGATGTAAGTTTGTCATGGATGAGGTTCTAATGACTCATTGTTCATGAAATCATTAGTAAACAGTAGTAAATGTTGTGGCACTGTCATCATTGCTACATTCTGATGACACTAGTGAAAGTTATGGAAGTCCTGAATAAAGATCAAACGTCATGGAATCAATGACGTGTATGACTGCCATGACAAACTTACATCCCTATCCATGAGCTATATAATAAGACTGTCAGTGGTGCAGCCAGTACCTCCCTGAGCTCCTTTAATGCCCATTGCTTTGCCCACTTTCAGATTAGTGAGTCATTTTAGTTCTCTCTTCTCTGAAAAAGGCCTAGTGTCCACCTCCCATTTCTTTCAGAGCTCCTGTTACTTTTGTGTGGCCTCTCCCATTCTCCTTCCACTGTGAACACTGAATTTAAGTATTTGTTCAGGATGTCTGCCTTTCTGTGGTCCTCCTCTGCATAATACCCCATCCCTTTTTAACCATACAAATCCTCCTTTGGTCTTCCTTTTTTCGCTTACAAACCTAAAAATGTCTCATCCCCTTTCATTACTGCCTCTGCTAGTCTCCCTTTGATTGTGTGCCTTTGTGTTTCTTATTGCTTTCCTGCTTGTCTGTGATACTCCTGATATATTTCCCTATCCTCCTTCCTCTTCATTTCTTATAATCACTTGTTTAACACAGAGGTTGTTGTCTTTATTATGCCCCCTTTTAGCTTCACCCACTGTTCCTCCACCCCACAGAGGTCATCCCTCCCCCACCATGTCATTCCTGAGGCATTCACCCATCTTTATAAAATCTTTCCCCCTGAAGTCCAGAACTTTCCCCCTTGTGTGGTTCAATTCCGCAACCATCCCTATATTGAACCACTGTTCTTATATTGAACCACACTGTATGGTGCTCACTGTTCCGTAGGTGGCCTCACACCTAGACATCTGCAACACTTTCTCTGTTAGTAAGTACCAGGTCCAGTACTACTCTATCATGAGTGAGTTCATTGATTAGTTGCCTGAGGAATGACCCCAAGGAGATCAGTTTGTCAGTACTTGAACTTGAAGCTACAATTGAGGGGCTCCAATCTACATCCAGCAGATTGAAGTGCCCAACGTAGCAGCATCTCTCCCCATCCTGCCATTTTGCCAGTGGCTTCCACCAATACCTTATCTAACTCCTCCTCCTGTGCTGGAGGTCTGTAGATCACACTAGTGTAAATAGTGTCTCCATTGCTCCTGTCCAGGGTAATCCACAGTACCTCTGCCCCCTGTATTCCCTGTATCTCTGTCGCTTTTATGCTTTCCTTCACATAAAGCACCACATCCTCTTCTTTTCTTCCCACCCTGTCCTTCCTGGACAGAGTATAGCATAGTGTGACTATGGTTTTCATTGCACCATGACTCAGTAATGGCTACAATTTCCAAGTCGACCTATGGCTTGATAGCCTCAAGGTCCGGAATCTTATTTCCTAGACTTCTAGCATTTACACATATATCCTTCCAGATTTTGTTGCCACTCTGATTATTACCCCTCATATTTCCTTTTTGCCCTTCCTGCCTCCCTCCTCTGTTTTTAATGCTCCCATTTCCATTCTCTTTCATTTTTACCACCATGCTTCCTTTATTAATTTGCACCCTGAGGTATTTCTTCCTCCTCAGGTTCTCCCTACTTGTTACTTTAGTCTCTGGAGGCCCAGTTACTGCTTCCATGATTTATTCTGCCACACCTCTTGGCAAGTTTAAATGCTCATTGAAGTAACATTTAAAATGTCCACTGATGACTGCAGTTCCTGTCCCAGATGGATGAAGATTTTTACCCTGTAAGGGCCAGTATCCCTCCAGGTTGGACCCCAGTACCCAATGTAGCCAAATCCCTCCTCTCTTCACCATTCCTGCAACCATAAGTTGAAACTCCTGGTACAGAGATCTCTCTCCTCCCTCCAGCATAGACAGGCAGCCCCCTCTGCAAATGCCCGTGAATGTGCTACCTGCCCAAAACCCCTCTCCAGCTCCCTGAACTCCCTTGCTCTATCCCAGTCCTATTCCTAACCAGGTCATTAGTTCACCAGGTGGACAATGACTTCCAGCTCTACCTCCCTTCATGCTGCCTTAGTCATCCTTAGGACCTGCTTTTCATCCCTCTGGGCCATGATGCCACAAACACATCTAACCTCCTTCTCACCCCCCTTCCTGTTTCAGGATATATCCCCCTCACAATTGAGTTCCCCACTAAAGTTGCTTCTTCCTCCTCTTCCTCTGGGGTACTCTACCACCCTTCTTGGGGACTCTGCTAAGGAAGACCTCCACATCCTTTCCTGTCCCTATGACAGGTGCCTCCTCCTGGCAATTCTGCCTTGCTAGAGTTGTATAGGAATTATGTAGTGGTACCTTTTGAGGAATGTGCCTCTGACTCACTGTCCCCAGCTTTCTAGACCCCACCATAGTCCAACTGCTCCTCCTCCTCATAGGTACTCTCTGAGGTAATGGTGTCAAATTTGCTGGGTCTTGGGTGGGGGAAGAGCTTGCCTGTATCCTTGGCAACTCATCCTGTAGTCTAGCAACCTCTTCCCTCAATCCAGAGAGGTGCATGCAGATGGGGCAGAACCACAGTCTCTAGAAGGTCTCTCTGATAACTGCTTCCCCACAGCCACTGCACTACTCCCAGCATTCTGAATTCCTACACTTCCCCGTGATGTTTGGAAATTCTTATGTACTCTTATCCCTGACAGAGTGTTTCTACTTTTTCCTCTTTTGATGTTTGTTACTGTACACCTACTACCCTTGCAAGAGTGTTGCTCTTCTTCTCTATTTTGGCCTTTTACCTTCCACCCCTCCCTTTTGTACCTTTAGCCTTGATAGGGTGCTTCCAGTTTTCCTCTTCTGTTATTTGGTATTCTCCTTGAACACCTACCCCAGATAGGGTTTTGCTCCTATTCCCTGTTTTGGCCTACTCTTTACCTTTGTTATTTTAATATACTTAAAACTAAAAAATAATGTGGTCAAGGGTGGCACACCAGGAGTGCAGCATCTCCTGCCAACTGCCGCACTGTGCTGTCACCCCAAGTGAGTCACCCTTAACCTTAGACTTTTAGCTTGAAGACCACAGTGGAGGACTGCTAGGCCATGGAGAAAAAATATTAAAAGCTGGTCATGCTCACTTAACTGAAATTTCTCCAAACAGGAACTCAGTTATTGCACTGCAAAACAGAGAACGTAAGAGAAATTGGGAAAAACTGCAATAAAGGATGTGTGTTGTGAAGTGGTAAGCCACTAGTCAATAGACAAGCTGCACATTTGTTGATCTACCTGCACTTCTGCCCTGACGATGTAAAACTGAGCAGGAACAGGATCCCGTAGAAAATGGATGTTTATCATCCAGTAGATTATTGTTTAAATAATACGGCATAACATTTTAAAATCTGTGTTTATGACATTCATCCAAAATAGTACTTTGAGTAGTGGCAAGTGGCTTGTTATAGAGAAGAAGGCATCAGTATTTTGATTGTAGTTGAGCAAGAGAATCATAAATTCCTCGTAGTGTCCATGTCACCTAAGAAAACTAAAAAATTAAAAGCTTTATTAAGATTGGTGGGAGCCTAGAAAAGCAGCTATATGACCACAACAAGTTCTACTGTAGTACAAGGAGATGTACTGTACATTTAGTTTAAGAAATCATTTCAAAAGGTAAGTAATTAATGAAGTACAGTGCTCTGTTTAGAAAGCTAACATATACCTGCAGGTCTGGACCTTTTTCTGGGCATGAAGTTACAGACTTATTTGTATGAAAAGTCATCAATGGAGAGTCCCAGGATTGGCTACTGAATTTACAATTTAGCAAAACACTGGGGGTTAATTCCTGACAGCTAGTTTTTTTTTTATGTTTTATTTTAATTTTTCATTTTACTAAAGTTGTTTTTGATGGCTTTGTACTGGGTCCTTTACTATCCAGGTGGTTCTTAACTAAACGTGATAACTAACTTGATATCAGTGCCCATTGCTTACATTAAAAATGCAGACATGTGTTCTATATTGAAGATAAAAAGTATGGTAAAATATTCTTAAGGCTTGCAGACAAATCTGCAAAAGACAAGTAATCACTAGGCAAAACTCAAACACTAACCAAGTGTGGCAGCTGGGTTGCATATCACTAGGCAATCACTATGTGAATCTTTTTTTGGTTGTAACTAATTTACATTGCTGAAAATTGTAAAATGAAAAATGTACACATACAACAAGCAATAACTGCAAGTAGTGGTATTGCCAACATATGGAACCCCAAAATTATGTCCATGCCCATACGTTAAGTGTGTCTCATTTCCACCTGTGTAATCTTGTTCATTCCTTATAGTGCTAGCAACATTTAGAGTGAAATTGATATTCTCAAATTCACACAGTTCTAGTGAACTTGCACCAAAATCTTACATAATTAAACTTTCACTTTTTCAAATAGCGCATTTTTAATATACCATTTTAAAACAAATGTGCAGTTTTAACAAATAGAATCAATTTTGCATGTTGAATTTATAAGTCAGACTAGTTATACTTAGAGATGTGGAGAGACAAAGACCGCTCCACTGGTCTGGTTGTGTGAGTTGAGAAATTGAATCCAAATCCAAAAACAATGAACTGCACTCACCACTGCACGTTATTAGCTTTATTGAATAAAAACCAAAGTGCCACCCAGCTCCAAGCACTAAATACTGACAAGTCCCCGACCAGTTTTGTGCCTGCTAGCACATCATCAATCAATCAAATCAATCAGTCAATCAAACTTTATTTAACCAGGCAGTTAACATCATTGAGCAAGCTCATTTGCAAGATGATCCTGGACACAAAAGGATGTACACAGTTACAGTAAATCAACAGTAATTCAAAAAAACACAGGACGATGATAAAACAAGCTAGGTTTAAATAAGTACTCATTAGGTATCAGGAGCCAAAAATAGTTAATAAAAGGCAAAATATATACACAGTCAACTACATAGATAGCTGAATAGTGAGACGATAGGAGACAGAGGGATGAGAGGAAGGTAATATGAGTAAGAGGAGTGGGGGGCAATAATCGGGCAAAGGACCTCCTAGGAGGAAGATGCCACTGGGGAAGAAGGAGGGTGGAAAGAAAGGGATAGTTTCATTGCAAAGGAATGTCCACCAACAAGGGGGAACAAGAAGGCCATGGTAGAATTAGGGCTGGGGGAGTATGCTATCCAAGTACAAGTGATCAACTGAAGCAGTCCTATGACATCTTCAGGCACCACTAGAGCAGCTGCTTAAATGTGTAACAGCTAGGCAAGAAGGAAAGCTTAACGGATTTTTGCATGTTGTTCCAGAGAGAAGGTAGGAAAGAGCTGATAGCAGTTGCAACAGGATATGTCCTTGTCCGAGGTAAATTAAGGTAGACAAAGGAGAAGTTCCATATGCCATGCACACCCTTAGACCGTTCGAACAGGTTGCAGATATATGGTGGGTGTTTGTTGGAGATAGCCCTCAGGAGCCACTTGAGGGTGTTAATTTGTCTCCTCAGGGAGAGGGACAGTCAGTCAATTGCCTGGTACAGCTGACAGTGGAGAGTCCACAGGGGGGCATGCCTAATATGAATCTCAAGGCATGGTGATAGACAGTGTCGCGCTTCTGAAGTGCATGTTGGGGGCAGTGACTGTAAAGAGTCAGTGTAGTCGAGCAAGGGTAAAAAAGTTGTTTGGACCAGCCTCTTCCTGGCTTCAGAAGTGAGTAGATGTCTTATACGGTAAAATATGCCAAGGTGCTGTCTTAACTTTTTTGTTAACTCATTTAGATGTATCAAGTAGCTAAGATCATTATCCAACCAGTCACCCAGGTATTTAAATTTATCCACTATTTCCAAGGATTCACCAAGGAGGGTGGTAATCTGGGGATAGCAGGTGTTCTCCTGGTATAGAAGGCATGCCGGAGATGATCATGGCTTTGGTCTTTTTGGCATTGAGCAAGAACTTGAGGTTTAGCAGATTATGTTGGAGGGTGATAAAGTCATGCTGTAGCTCCTTGTAAGCAAGATCAAGGGAGGGGTTGGTTGTATAAAGGACTGTGTCCTCTGTGAAAAGGTGAACATTTCCTGTAAGTATGTAAGAGTCTATGCAGTTTATGTAAAGTGCAACAAAGATAGGACCCAAAATAGAGCCTTGCGGGACACCTCGGGGCAATGCTTTAAGTGGGGACAGGTCCCCTTGTTCTTTAATTTGCTGTCTTTGATTTATAAGATAGCAGCCAAACCACTTTAAGGCAGCTGAGGTTAGGCCAGTGCTACTCAGAGTATCAAGCAGGATAGAGTGATCAACCATGTCAAAGGCCTTGCTAAGGTCAAGGAAAAGCACGTAAATGTGTTGTTTATTATCCAGGACTTTTAGCCAGTCATTAGACACTTTGGCAAGAGCTGACATGGCGCTATGCTTAGGTCTGAACCCCAATTGGGAAGGATTAAGGATATTTTCATAGTCCAAATAATCCTTCAATTGTGTATTGACAGATTTTTTCTAATAGCTTGGATAGTACAGGGAGAAGTGAGATTGGTCTGTAATTATTCAGGTTGGTAGGGCCACCAGGCTTGAACAAAGGGATAATATGAACAATTTTCCAACTAAGCGGTAGCTCCTCTTGGGCAAGTGAACTATTAAATAGATGAGCATTTGGTGCTGTCAGGTGATAATAGCCTGCTTTTAGGAAGAAGGGGTCTAAGGATTTGGCACCAGCACTCTTTTTGATATCTAGTGAGAGAAGAAGGTCCACCACCTGCTTAAAGGATACTGGCTGGAAATTAAAGAGAGGGTTGCCGGTACTGGGGACAGTAGTGGAGTTAGTACCTACACTGGAGGTATCGGAAACACTCAATTTGCTAACAGGCAAGACATCAAACGTGAGGTCTGCAGTAGCAAAATGATTATTGAGCTGATCAAGGATCTCTGCCCTGTCTGTGTAAGAGGTATTTCCTACCACAATTTTGGCTGGAACTGGGGTGGTGGGAGAATGTCCTTCTCAGGATTCACCAAATCTTGGTAGAACAGTTTTTGTTTTCTTCAAGGGCGGACTGAAAGAAACGTGATTTTTTTCTGCCCTGATCAGTTTAGTGCAGGCATTCCTGGCTACCCGAAAGGAGGAAGAGGGAAGTCCAAGCACCAAATGCTGATAAGTCCTTGACCAGTTTCATGCCTGCTAGCATGTCATCGGAGGAAGCATTGTTTTTGGATTTGGATACTTAGAGCTGTGCAGAATTAGAAAATTCTGGATTTGTGGAATTTCAAAAGAATTTCATAAAATTCTGCTCAATTTTTGTATGAATTTTTTAGAAGTGTTAATATGTCTTTATTTGGTCAAAACACAGCTATCTATTGAATTAGAGACATGATGTTAGGTATGATTACATGTTAAAAGCTGCCATAAAGACATGTCAAATATCAAAATGATTGGATGAATTGTATCAAACATATAGGGGGTTCAAAGCCTGGCATCTTTCTAGGCTACATTTTGTGAAAATATTTATCTTAGACTGTACCTCAGCCACCTTTGGAGCTAGATATGTGAAAAGTAGCATGTATAACCTTTTTGCATGTATCGTAGAATTTCATGTGGAGAGATTTGGTTTAAAAATATTTACGTGATAGGGCTTTAACATTTCACTGTGTCTTTATTTGTGAAATTTTGTGAAAACTTTCTAAAAATGTTGATGTTTGTTACTTCTTTTCTGCTGTAGATATAGATCTGACATTTGCCATGCACATCTAGTGTCAATGTACTGCACCCTGGTATCTAACAAAACCGGGAAAAAAATTGGTTTAGTGATTTTAAATTTACAGTAAAAATTAAAAAAATGATTATTGGCAACATTTCTTAAATATGTATGGTAGCATAGGTAATGCTTCCAGAAGTCCTCTTTTGGAATTTAACATCCACAAAGCACATACAGTATCAATACTTCATCCAATACGCTGAGCTGTTTACAGTCATGTGTTTCTTTACTGGGTAAGTGTTTTATCCCCATTCATGTTTTTCACTCTTAGCTTATCCAGATAGACTCAGTGGAACTGTTGTCCCCATTTTCTCTCTTTTTTCTCTCACAGTGACACATTCCCTTAAAAAAAAGAGTCAACTCTTTTTTCAAATCAATCCTATCCCATTGGAATAGCCAGAATTCCTCCTTCATGGTGCCCAAGGCATTTTTCTCCTATTACGTCTTTCTGAGTACCTCTATGTCCAAGACTTGCAAGGAGAGTCCATTTTATTGGGTGTGATTCTTATATAACCTGCATTCAGGTTGGGGAATTTTTGACATTCTGTGCTTCCTTGCTCCAACTTGGTGTCTACTATTCTTGTGCTTCCCAGCTCAGCAATCCATTTATTTCTGAACCCATGCAACTAACTCCTGAAACTGGTGACTCCTGTACTTGCTGCCTCCCCAACCCCAATTCTTTATTTTGAATCCATCAGACATTGTGTCTCTTGACAAGATCAGTACCCCCATCCTCTTGGCACCTCGGCAGCATATTCTTTTCTTTCTTTTTTTATATAATCTTTTTATTAAATTTCAACAAAACAAAAAAAAATATCAATACACACTGGACATCATACAAAATAAACATCGACATACAAATAACTCCATGCAATCTCTGATACATTTCATTCCCTCTTGTAATTCACATTCTGTTTATTTAACAAATCTATCTTATCCCAGCTCCCCACTTCATAATATAAATATATTAATAATGTGGATAGGTTCTGAACATATTTCCTTAATACAGTCTTTCTTAGTTGATGATGGTTTTTCAACCCTAGATTACCACTCCTTTTTAACTAACCATCCTAGCCCAGTCCCAAGCGAAGTATAGCTTCCTCTTTAGTACTCAACGATGCCAGGAAGGGTGCCCATTCTCTATAAAATGCTTCTTCTCTATCTCTAATCATTGGAGTTAGCCTCTCCAATGCCAAAGCTTGAATGCTTAGGTTACGCCATTGCTGGATGGTAGGTGCTTCACAACTCACCCATGTGTCCTCTATATTGTGCCGTGCCAGCACCACTAATATTCTACACCACCTCGGGAGTACTTACCAACCTCGTTCTTCTCCTTGCAGCATCCTGAATAACCCCGTAACTTGGTCTACTGGTATTAGTATTCCTCCCATCTTAGAAATCTCCCCCAGTACCCCTTTCCAAAAAATGTGGAGCACTTTACAAGTCCAAAAACAGTGTATGTAAGTTCCTCTTTCCTCCCCACATCTGCCACACAAAGGATAAATGGATGGGTGTGCTTTATGAACTATAATTGGGGGGGTAATACAATCTATGCAAGAATTTATAATAAGCTTCTTTATAGCTATTGCATATCAAGAGGCCTGTCTGTCCCTCCAGCGGTAACTGCCCATTCTCCTGTGTTTATACTACGGCCTAAATCTCTCTCTCTCCCATAATTGTTCAGTTTTATAGGTTTGATCTGGAAGATTTTGTTTCCCTAATTTTTCTGCCTTCCGTATAAACCCCCAGGGTTCTTTTTGTGCCACATTTATTAACAATTCCACCTCTTGCAATCCCTGTGCTTGTTTCCCTTTTCTTCCCATACTCTGTACGTATGCTCTGATCTGCATATAAAGAAATGTTTGCTGTCCCTCCAGACCCATACCCTGCACTATATCTCCCATCGGGCTCATAATACTGTTTCTTAGTAATCTCCCTATGTAGCACACCCCTTTATTCTCCCACTCCCGAAAGCCTTTGTCTTCCCATGCTGGAAGAAAAAAGGGGTTTCCCACCACTGGAAGCGAGATAGTTTCTCCCTTAAGTCCCCTTCTCTTCCTAATATGCTCCCACACTTCTAACACCCCTTTCACCATCAGGTTACCCTTACCCTGGGCGTTATAAGCCTTACCTCCTTTACTATGTAAATATGCCGAAACACGTCCCAGACACCCTCATTGTTCCAAATCAACTCAACTGACTACTGCAGGTTGGTGCACCCAATCAGCCACATATCGATGTTGAATGGAGAGATGATAATTAAACAAATCTGGGAAATTGAGTCCCCCCCATCCTGTCTCAGCTTTCAATCTCTGGAGATGGGCCCATGGTCATTTCCATTGCCAAATAAACCTGGAGAACTCCTTCTCCACTCTGGCAATATCCCCTTTCGTAACACTCATAGGCAACATCTGCATAGGATATAACAGCCTTGGCAGTATATTCAGTTTAATAAGATTTATGCGTCCCAGCCACAAAATGGGAAACTGCATCCACCTACGCAAGTCTGCCTCCAGCTGCCTAACTATTGGGTATAGTTTAGTCCATACAGGGAATCCACTTTTCTTCCCACCTGTATTCCCAAATATGTGATACTCTTCTGTGCCACTTGACCCCCCATTGAATGTCCTCCCTACCAGCCTTAGGCAAGCACAACATCTCTGACTTGGTGATATTAATCTTATATCCAGAGAACGCTGCAAATGATTCTACCAGTTCTAACAATGGGGGCATAGAGTCCCAGGGGTTTCTTACAAATAAAAGCATATCATCCACATACAGGATGATCTTATGGTCCTTACCCCCTGCCCCCTCAATACCTTGGACTTCCGAACATTGCCGGATTGCTGCAGCCAAGGGCTCTAAGGCCAGTGCAAACAATAGGGGAGAAAGAGGGCACCCCTGTCTCATGCCCCTGCTCAATTCAAAATATTCTGTAGGGGCCCCATTCACTAAAATCCGGGCTCTAGGAGACTGTTACACGGACTGGGTGTATGATCCACCCAGACCAAACTGGGCCATCACCTCAAATAGATATTCCCACTCCACCCTATCAAATGCTTTTTCTGCATCCATAGACAGAACATAAGTTCCTTCCTGTGCCTGTCCAGCTTTCCATACCACATTAAGTAGGCACCGCATATTGTGATAAGAAGATCTCCCCTTAATGAACCTAGTCTGGTCTGGGTGCACCAACACTAGCAGCAGATCCTCCAGTCTCAGCACCAGAACCTTTGCCAGGATCTTAAGATCACAATTTAGAAGAGACATTGGCCTGTACGATGCACATTCTGTTTTGTCTTTACCTGGTTTTGGAATTAGACAAATCATAGCATCATAACAGGTTTGAGGTAAATCCAGATGTTGCACATCCCCATCTTTTACCTGAAACACTTCCCTCAAAGCATCTGCCAGCTGACCTGCCAGTGCTTTGTAATATTCTATAGGGAAGTCATCAGGGCCCCCAGCTTTCCCCCGCTGTAGTTTCCCAGTTGCCATAAGTATTTCCTCTTTCCCTATAGGTCTATTTAACTTTCTTTCCTGAGACAGTGTTAATCTAGGAAGCATCACTTTATCCAAAAAATCTTTTACTAGTGAGTGTGTACCCTTACATTCAGCCCTATATAATTGACTATAAAATTCCCAGAAACACTTCCATATATCCTTAGACCCTCTGTGTAGTTTCCCTTGCTTATCCCTAACTCCGATTATTCTAGTGGGACACCTCCCTCCTTTCATGAGTCTCACCAGAAGTGGACCACGTTTATTAGACCATTCGAATACTCTTCGCCTACAAAAAAAAACAATTAGTTTTTGCTTCTCCCCGTACCAATGCAATCAATGCTTCCCTTGTAAGCAATAATAATCTGGTTACCTCTCTTCTTCCTCCCTCCCTTAGTTGCTTGTTGTTCTAGGTCTTTTAGTTGCTTTTCCAGTTCTAATCGTTTCTCCTTTTTTTCCTTTTTCCGCCTTGCCATGTACCCTATTATAGACCCCCGCATAAAGGCTTTCCCTGCTTCCCAATATATTGCCCAAGAGACTTCACTATTTTCATTAGTTTCCTTATATAACTTCCATTGGGATCCCAAAAAATCCTTAAAGTCCTTATCAAGCAGCATGTATGTCAGGAACTTCCACTGCAGCATTGAGTCTCTCTTCCCCTGGATCTGCAACCAAACCATAACCATGGCATGTGCAAAATGTGTATTGGACTATGAGTAACATCCAGTACCCTATTATTCCATCCCCTTGGTACATATATGTAGTCAATGCGAGACCATGTACTGTGAGGATGAGAAAAAAAGTATACCCTCTAGCTCCTGGATTTATCAATCTTCAGCTGTCCACCAAATCTGTATCTGCCATCCCTATCTGCCACTGTCTAAGTCCCTCCATCACTATGCCTTTGCTTTCAGAGTGGTCCAGTACTGGATCCATTGTGCTGTTCAGATCCCTCCCTAAAATTAAACCGGGAAACTGCTCCTTAACCAGTATGTCCATAAGTGAAGGAAAGAACTTGGGATCATAAAGCGCAGATGCATATACATTGCCTATTGTGATTTGTTCCCCCTGTAATTGACCCACCAGAGAGATATATACCTCCCTTCTTAATGGTCTTTCACCACTCTATTAATCTCGAATGGTAAGTATTTGTTCAGCAATATGGCCACCCCCCTTTTGCGACCAGAATAGGAGGCAGCATAGCATTTGCCAACCCAGCCCTGTACCAGTTTGCTATGTTCTTTGTCGGACAAGTGTGTCTCTTGAAGTAACACTATCTGTGCCCCTTTTCTAATTAAGAGCAGTCAGTAGCATTGACCTCTTAACTGGGTTGGCAATCCCTCATATATTCCAAGAGACCACTGTCATCTCCTGTGTATTAGCCATATTTATTTAATCTGCATTCCTTAACCTGTTTCATTTTTATTCTCTCCCCCAATCCACATTTAAGGCACTGAAATGTTCGATATCCCTGTGGATGTGATATCTTATGTATCTTTTGGATTGCACTCTTTAACACACATAAACAACATATGTTTTAACTATTTACACTTATCAAACCCATCATGCCCCCTGTCTCCCCTTAACCCTTCCCCATCCCCTCCCATCCCTCCTCTCTTTCTCTAATCTCTATCTCTTGAGTTCCCTGCTCCCTCCCATCCTTTGGCACCAATTGCCAGTCCAGCATGAATGCCTACCTTCCCTTTGCAGATATTAGTACCTCGTCACTCCCCCATCCGACTATCATCCGTAAACCTCCTTCTCCAATGTCCCATCTCCTACCCGCTTAACATACATGCTCTGTAATATAAACATGAAAAATAACAGAAAGAAAGACACAGTATATGGAACCCTGTGGTGCATTAAGCTGCGAAACTATTTAAAAAAGGAAAAAAAATTCTCCTGTCCCACTGTTCCAATTATGCTTCCACCCATTTAAAAGGATATTAGGAGTAGATGAAAAAAGGAAAAATAAACAATACTTTTAAGTCCAGTATCCATTTGCCCTGATAGTGATTCCTCTCTTCTTCTGAATCGATCTTTAGGGATACCTTGCTGGAGGGTACAGGCCGCGATCTCTGCTTATGTGCTAGGCCCTTCCCCACTTTAAGGCCCAGTTCAGTTCTGGTATGCACATAATTGCAAAACTATGAATAATAATGAAACCCCCCTCAACTTTCTGTTAGATAGCCCCTCTTCTCCTGACACACACTGTTCAAATTATAGAACCATCCTTTTAAAAAGTAAAAGAGATAAGTAAAAAAAAAATACTCTAATTCCAGTGGCCACTTGTCCATTACAGTAAACCTTCTCTTCTTCTGCATCTATCTTTATGGATACCCTGTTGGAGGGTACAGGCAGCGCTCTCAGTTTATGCGCTAGACGCTTCCCCCCTTCAAGGCCCAATTCAGCATTAGCACGCATGCCGCCTCCTTTGGACTCAGAAATAATGGTAAGTCATATCTCAGAACTCTCAACTGCACCCAGATATCTTCATTATCTACATTTCCCACTCCTTCAGTTTTTATCAACTAAAATATTCAGGATCCACCTTAAAGAGTCTCGCAACTGCTCATTTAGAACAGTGAAGAAAACAACTAAGCATGTTTTCCATGCCACCACTGATTAGCTTCACCATGTGGTTCCAGCCTACTCACTTTCAGATGTAGACCCACAGGTATAAATTCTATAGTTTTCTCATAAAATATGCTCTTGTAAACAAACTGAGGTCAACTGTTTAACCTGTTTCCATTATACCCTCAATTTCTTCTGAAGCTCTCCCACGAATTGCTCTGCTTTAGTGAGTTCCCAAAAGGAGTAAGTAGCTCCTTCATGTCGGATCTTGAGAGTAGCAGGGTATACAATTAAATTCTCCACCTTCCAGCTCCTCAGTTGATTCATAAGTGGGTTGAATAGTTTCCTCCACTTCAGTAGTCTTGAAGAGTAGTCTTGAGAGAGGCAGAGGCGAGTGCCTTCGAATTCCAGTCCCCCTTTCTCCCTATATGCTTTCAAAACTTTCTCTCTGTCTTGAAATGCATGGAATCTCATTATTATTTGCTGTAGAGGCTGATCACCAGGTGGCCGTGATATGACCGCTCGATGAGCCCTCTCTAGCTTGATTCGTTCATTTTTAAATTTTAACCCTAGTAATTCAGGCAGGATTTTGGCACAGAATCCCATCACATCTCCTCTCTCCCCTCCTTCTGGTAAGCCTTTCAATCATAAATTCAAACGTCTATTGTAATTTTCTTGATAATCGAAGGCTTCTTTCATCTCTTCCATTTCTCTCTGCAGAGCCACTACTTTCCTGGGTGTCTCCAGATTTTCATCCTCTAACCTAGATATGTGATCCTCCAATTCCATAATTCTGTTGGCATGTGAAGTTTGTTGTTCCAGCACCTCTTGCAGCTTAAGGTCTGTTTTGCTTTCCATCTTAAGGAGCCTAGGCTCTAATGCCACAATTACTTGTCCCTTCACCTCGCAGCTCAAAACACTCACTTCTGCTGCCGATAGCGAGATGACACCGGTGCTTTCAGCTGTCGCAGAGGCCGCCGATTTCTTTCCTGCTTTCCCGGTCCCTCTTTGGCCTTTCCCAGTATTGGAAGTTAGAATCTTGACCATGATCTCTTCTTAAAGCAAGTAACTTTGAGATTACTCTCAAAATACGGTTTTATTAGCTTCTAAAATTAATTTAGTCAGCTGGCGGTATGGAGCGATGTTCAGGCACGCCTATCCTGGTTAGCTGCTCATCAGCGCCCCCAGCATATTCTTTTCTGAGCATGCAGGCATTTCTTGCCTCAGACCACCCTCTAACTTACCAGTAAAAGTAGATCCTTCCTCTTTCAACAGAATCTTATACAGTGATAGCTTGCCTAATTAATATCACTTTCATGCCTCCAGATTCCAGAATCATGACGGCCTTGAAGAAGATCCCTGTAGACATCCTTTCCCAAAGGAACATCTCTCATTCAAGAAGTGACATCCCTGTGTCCTCAGAGCTTGTATTCCCTATCATAATGGTCACTGTAGTCAGCTACTGTCTCTACATACAGGCCCAGATATTCAAACTGCGCCAGGCTGTGGCGCAAGCTTGGGCGCAGCTCAATTTTGTTGCGCAGGGGTGTGGCCTGGATGATATTCAGAGGAGCTGGGCTATGGCGCAGCAGCTTTGAATATCGCACCCTGGCCACCCCCACTGTGCATGGCACAGTGGCACTGTGCCAGCGCAAGTGGCCAGAGTGAAGCATGGAGATGCACTAGCGCAAGTGCCATTGCGCCATGCACAGCACCTGCGATATTCAAAAGGGGACATGCAAATGGGGCCATAATTTATGCAAGGTGCAGAGGGGGCCATTTGCATCTCATCATGGCCCCATTTGCATGCCATTAGCATGCACGTCTGCCAATCCCCGAGGACTTGCGCCTGGCGCCCTGCCAGGCAGCAGCCGTCAGGGAACGAAGCCCCCTGCAGCCGATCGCGGGCATTCGTGTAAAAAAAAAAAGTCCTATAACCCTGGTGGTCCAGTGGACTGCACTGAGCCTGATCACGGGCATCTGTAGTAGAACCCCCAAGTCCAATATCCCTGGTGGTCCAGTGGACTGATTGCTGCCCGATCGCGGGCATCAGTACCTCATCAAATACCCCTACCCTGGTGGTCTAGTGTACCCCACCCACCCGCCCACTGAGCCCCACCACCCCTCCCCGTCAGCTGGCGGGCGGCAGCACCCACCCACCAGCCACCCGCCGTCTGCCGACTGACAGCTTGGTGAGACTGCCATTGGTTCACAGCATGAGCCAATGGGCGTGCAGCCCATACCATACTACTCAGTCCAGATATGTGAATGAATTCATTTTTTGCTAATTGGCAGCAGTTAGTAATGTTTCTAGCAAGATACAATGAAAACACTTGACTCCAATGATACATGTTGAACTGTACCTTAATAAACGCTGATGTGAAAAACTGTGCTTTCAATTGCTTTCTTTTCTGTAGTGCTCCACATTGTCAATGGGATTCAATACTTATGGATTATGTGCACCCCTACTAGGGAAAATGGCACAGCCTAAGGCTGTAATCAGGATAGAATCCTGGACACCAGAACATTCTTGACAGCAGCAACTCCCCAGTATTTGCTGTGCCATTGAAGGGGAAGCAACTTAAAAGCTTCTCTGAAGACCATCTTGGCCCAGATATTCAAAAGGGTTGTGCTTGGCGCAACAGAGTTGCGTTGGTGCAACCCCTCATTGTGCCCGGGTGGGATATTGAAAGGGCTGCCTGGTGCAGCACAGACCCTGATGTGCTAGGATGCAATGTAATTGCATGCGACGCAGATACAGGCGGTGTGCCCATGCATATGCAGCACATCCCAATATTTAGCCTGGGATGTGTGACGCATATACTAGTGCAACCCTGCAGTGTGCCACATGGGGAGGCTCAGTGTTGAGCCCCAGAAAAGATGGAACAAATCCTGGCCACCCACAGGTGAGCTGCTGTATTGCATGGCACAACACAGCAGCCACAAGATGTGGGTGGTCACCTGCCCACCCAGAACACTGTCAGCAAGCACCTGCAAGCCCCGGGTGGTCTAGCGGTCCCCCTCCACCTGATCCCCAAGAAATGTGAAAAAGACCATCCCTGATGGTCTAGTAGAACCCCCCCACCCATTGCCATGATCACAGTACAGCTCAGTCAAAGAAATCCATGACGATCCAGTGGCACCCCCCCACCGCCTCCCACCCACACCAGACCCCTTGCCCACCCTGCTCTGCCTGTCATTGGCAGGCAGCTGCAACCCACCTGCATACCGCCCAGCCACCCACCGAATGACAGGTACAGTATGGGCTGTAAGCCCATTGGTCCCCAGTGTGGACCAATGGGCTTGCAGGGCATACTGTACTAGACAGTCCCAAATATGTGAATGAAGTCCTAGCATTATCAATGACACTCACCACTCTAGCCACTTCCTTTCACTCGTTTGTGCCTTCATGCTGTATTGAGCTGCTGACAGACTGCAGGTGGCCATGCTGTGGGTTGGGGGGGTTGGTGATTGGGCTATCCTGAATATTAATATAAAGCCAGTTTCTGTAGTGGTTTCTAAAACCAGTAACTAACCTTTTAGAAAGTTCAGAGAAATAGACTAAGGGTTAGAATTAAACAAAGATACTTATCGGATTGGTATACAGTTTGGCAGAGACCTATAGAAATAAAAGGGAAAAATAGATTAGTATGGGGAACTTATAGCAAGAGTAGAGAGAGAGAGAGAGAATGGAGAGATAGAGAAGGGTACAGTACAGTATAGGAGTAAAGGAAGGGGAGTTTAGAGAAAAAGATACATTTAAGGTCAAAGTAAGGAAAACAGAGATGTAGAGATAGAAAATAAAAATACATACAGCTAAGAAAAGAGAATTAAGTGACATTGGGGGTTCAACAAAACCCCCTTGGCACCCCTAAGTGGCCTGCTGGTGGCCAACAGATTTAAGTAATAGCCCAGAGGGGTAGTGGGGATGCATTTCAGCTAGTGGTCCCTGCATTATTTAAAAAGTGTAGACTGGTGGTTCAGGGGTCTTGAAATGTCCCAGGAGGCCAGTGTTTTAAAGGTACAGCCATGGTGGTGTAGTGAGCTAACTTCCCTGTGGCCAGTGGCAAATTTTAATTATGTTTAACCTTTTTCTGGCATCTAGGTTGGGGGTGCGTGGGGATCTCTGGGCCCCAACTGTATGTAGCAGGCAGGTAGGCTGGTCAGAAAACTGTCAACCAGAAATTCTGCTGCTTTTGCTATGCAGCCATCACTTTAGCACTACCATGCTACAGTGACTGTACTGGCAGAAGCCTTCAACTCCAAGCCCACATAGAGTTCAGGTTGTGGACTGCCCCATGTAGGTGGGAAAAAATAATGGAGATTTTTGGGAGGGGGAGGAGTCTAAGGCAAATATGCCTTCCTCTACCAATCAGCCACACAATGGCTTTGTGAAGAGCCCCCAAGGACTGGTTGAGGGTCAGGAGGGTGGGCAGCCAGCAGTAGGTGGCAGGAACCACCAGCTAAGTCACATGGTGGCTGAGGGTAAGTACCCTGAGGGGCTTGGTAGGAAGGAACTGAGAGAGCAAATGCACAGGATGGGGGCCACAAAGGAAAAGCTGCACTGCCGCTGAAGGCCAATGTCCAAAATGGGCTTAAACATAGCTGTGGTAGGCAAGCAGGGGGAATCAGTGGGCTACCTGAGGGGTACATGGAAGCTGCCAGATGCAGGGCCTCTGGGTAGCCAGCATCATTTTGACAGCCAGGATATTTTTGCATGTTTTTCTATCCCCTAGGGTGCTGGCAGCAAGGGTGCACAAGCACATGCACAAATGTGTGCGGCACGGCACCAGCCAATGTCTTCCCACCCATGAGCCACTACAGACTGCACTAACACTTGTGGTCACCCAGGTGGCAATACTATAGCATAGCTGGCTGTCCTTCCTCCACAGAGCAGAGGGACCCTTGATTGCTTGATCCTCCACGTAGTGTGCCTCCGATGACATGAGCTCATTCCTAAACTCAGGTCACTGGCATTGCATGCTGTAGTGCCATTGCTGAGCTGAAGGGCCTGCTCATTAACTTGTTTCTAATTCAGTTCACCACTCTGGAACCCCCTGGGCCACTGGGCTGCTCAGCTTCTTAATCCCTCTCCTGTAGGGCACAATGTTGAAGGCCTTTCTAAAGTCCAGATAGCAACACACTGCTCAAGGCAGCGCTCATAAAAACAGATCACAGACAAGTATTAGTTATGTCAATGTAAACCAAACAAATGGTAACCTACCTCTTGCTTTTGTTATACTGCGTCTGGATTTGTCTGTGATTCAAGCAGAAACTAACCTAAAAAAGCACATACATCATAAAACACTGTTCACACTCACAAAGTTTACGTTTAAATGAACCTTGCCTAGCCACAGAAAGACTTTGTTTTCTGTCCCCAGTGCCACACAGCAAGCATCAGATTTCACAGAATGTACACAACACTGGGATCTATGTGATAAGGGTGAAAGCTCAATCGCGATCGGCGGCAGGGAGAGCGTGCATTGCCAAATATCACTTTCAACGATGTACATCCCTGAAGCACAAGAAACGGCACTGGGGACTTAGATTTTAATTGTTCATGCTTTGCCCTCTCCCCAACTAAAGGATTTTTAACTCCGGGGGGGGTGCATGTCGGGGGGGGGGGCAAAATCTTGAGAAACAAAATTTTCGGGCCAGGAGCACAAAAATTTAAGCACGCCAGGACCTGAACCCAGAACCCTCGAAGCATTAGGCTGCCACCCACCCACCACACTATGGGGAAAGCTCGGCAGCCCCACGTGAACCACGACAGGCCAACCCTCCCTTCCTTTCTTCACGTTCGCTCCACCCCTGCACACATATACATATAGTGATGTCCTGTCACTGTACGCACCCACCTCCCCCATTCAGTCACCCTTCCTCAGCGGTAGCCCCGTTGACATGCACTGCGACTGGTTTTACCATGCCGCAGCGACAGCAGCTATGGAGACATCCCCGACAGCGACAGCCACATTGCTGAATGTCAGCAATACAGTGTCAGGGATGCCTCCTGTTTCCATTGGGGGCTGCACCCCCGAACCCCCCCATGTGGGGCTCCACCCTCACCCCTTCCGTCTCTAAGATTCAAACTCCGAGTCGGAGTTGGACTGGGGGGGGGGGTGAAACACCCTGCGAGGCAATCCCCTGGCTGTGTGGAGATCATCACAGTGACAGGCAGATTTTGGCCAAATCCTGTCACTGTGGTGGTCTTCGCCATCGGGGTTTCGATGCGGCGACGGTATACCGCTGGGACTGAGTAGTCATTGCAAGTGCTCAATTGCCGACGCCCATGTCACAGGCTACCCAACACAGCTATACACAGTTTTCTTGAAATGTTATTCTACTGAAGGAGTGTGAAAGAATGTTTTCAACACAGCTACAGTTGCATGGTACTGTAAATGCCAACTGCATATGAAATAAAAACAGAGCTAACTGTATTGCCTGTACTATGCCAGAATAGGGTACACCCGAAAGAAATGTCTGCATGGCAGTTACCATATGAAACACAGCTCAGCCACACAGGTAGCATTATTACAGTGTAGAAAATGTATCTCAATATTGAAATACTGTAAAAATAGATTTTGCTGGCAGTTTATTCCATTAAATTTTTTTAATACATTGGATGTTTACTTCACGACCACAAAAACCATCACAGCTGCATTCCAACAACAATGCCGGTTATGGAAATACTCTTTTTGGAAAGCTCTGTATAACTGCTTTTGGTTGTAATGCAATTTTTGTTACCATCAGTGATCATAGCAACCCTCGACCTACACTAAAAACTGGGAACAATCACCACCAAGTACCAGCAGGCCCTAATTACCATCAGACTGGACCATGACCAACAAGGAACTTCCCTTCAGCCACTCAGTCTAGGTGGAGGTGATGTGTCCGGTACCCTTGCTGTCCCATTGTTGATCCTCATTCAGCATGTACACTTTCACGTGTTGCCCTGTATCAGATCTGGTGCTACCTTTGGATCTTTTCTCCCACTTAAATCATTCAGCTGCAAACCAGAGCTTCAGGCGCTGGACTGATAACCAGCATGTTTCATTCAAACCTATCACAGCATGATCACTGGCCCGTCTGAAATGAAATGACAGTGCTGGACCCTTTCTCTTTATCTCCCTTCTGTGCCATGTCCAGCTGTGCTACCACATACGCCATCTTGTAATCCATGGTGCAGTCCACAGAACTAGAGTGCAGCCCCTACCCTTTTGCAAAAGCTGCCGCTCCCCCCAGCAGACTCCCTCCACTACAGTACCACAATGAAACTATTGCACACACAAAAAATTATTTTACCAAATGATACTACTATTCCTTGCAAGCAAAACAGAAACACGGCATTTATGTTAAAGCATGTTATTTTTTTCTCTTCTTCACAGCACTCAAGTGCCAAGCTGTTCACACTCCGTTCGCTCATGCCATTCTCACCTCCTTTAGCAAAACAGTACATAGTCTGCCTTACTGCATCTCCCTTCTTATGTACTTACAAATGAAAACCCATTTTATTTTTATTGAGCTCAAACTGTAGTATCGGTTGTCTATCCCTTATATATTTACCTGGGGAAAAAAAACGAGCAGTGCCAGTTGCGACAGGAGAGAGATCATTCGAGCCTGCTAGGAAGGACTTTGACGTAGGAACGTCCTGACATCAGCAGGGAAGCAGGATCAACCAGATAAGCATTGAAAGATGTGTTTTAGTAAAGGGGATGGATATTTAGCAGTGGGTGGTGGGGTTGGATTTTAGATTTTTTAGCAACATTTTCTAGTGGCTCCTTACTTTTGTATTTCATTTAAGTTGTTGCACCAGTGCACACTAGCCAGTGGGAGACCTAAGTTCAAATTCCACCAGAGTCATTACTCGCTATATGATCCTGAGAAAGCCCCTCTGGATAACCAGGACCATCTTCTCCATGCCAGCTCTTTGTAGCTATGCTTGGGTAATTGCTCACCATCACAGTGTTCCCAGATTTATTTGGCATTTTCCCTATAACTCCAGGGCAATTTTCCTGTAGATAACATTATTTTCTCTGGAAGCAAAATTGCTTTGTTTTTCCATAACCAGTGCAAGTCTATGGGAACAATTTCGCTGTAAATAAAAATCATGATGTTTCATACCTGAACCCTCGTAAATTGCAAGCCCCCTGGAGCTGCTGCTGGCATTTTCTAAAAGAGGGGTACTGGCCACCACAGATTGCACTGGAAACCACAGGATGTGCTGTCTTGCCTTTGCCCCTTCCTCTATTGTGCCCATATATATAAAAATGTAATAATTTCTGTATTTCACACGCCTAGTGCTATTTTAACAAAATGTGCCTAAATGGCATGAGTATACTTGGCACACATGGCATTTATGGTCTTACTCTCACCAGCCAGGAAGAAGACCTGTTGAGAGAGGTTCGGTGACTGAGGAGTCAATCATTCACCTCAGCTCAAAGCCTTCTGTGGAATCTGGCCTCATGACGGCGATGATAGAACTGGTTGCATGGGCTCACCTTCACATGCAGATCCTGCAGATCAAGTTGTTGTTGGTCTGGGATCTGACCTCAGAGGACAATCAGGCCAGGAGCCAAATTTCACCTCTCCTGTGGCAGTCTCTGAGTTGGTGGGTGAGTTTGGAGAATCTGAGTAAAGGGTCCCCCTTGGTAGTCCCCCCAGCATTGATTCTGAGACCTGATGCCAGCCTGTTGGGTTGGGGAACAGTGTTGGACCATATTACCATGTAGGGGGCTTGATCAGTGCAGGAACACAACCTACACATAAACATTCTGGAGACCAGGGCTGTACACCTCACTCTCCTTCATTTTCAACATTGGGTGCAGTCAAAAGCCATCAAAATAATGTCAGACAATGCTGTCACGGTAGCATACATAAACAATCAGGGGGCCAAAATAGCAGAGAGATGCTAAAAGAAGCCACTGATCTCCTGATGAGGAGAGCCTTCTCTCTCTGTCAGCAGTTCACTAAGCAGGGGACTTGAACGTTCAGGCCAATTGGCTAAACCATGAGAATGTCAGCTGGGGGAGTGGATGTTGAACCCGGAGGTGTTCAGCCTTCTGTGTCAAAGATTCAGATGTCCATAAATCGACCTGTTCATCTCCATCCAGAATGGCAAGTGCAATGGTTCTTCAGCCACTACTGGTGTCCATAGGCAGAGGCAGTTGATGCTTTGTCACAAGCATAGAATTTCGGCAGAGTGTATATCTTCCCTCCTCTGCCACTCCTCCCCAGGGTCATTCACAAAAAAAGTCACTCAATAGGAAGCTTTCTTCTGATAGTTTCAGAGTGGCCCAGAAGACTGTGGTTCACAGGCTTAGTGAACCTGGCTCAACATGCACTGTTACTCGGCTTCTAGTGTAGGGGGACCTTCTCTCCCAATGCCCCACTTTGCAGCCAAATCTGGGAGTGATGCAGCTAGAGGCCTGGCTGAAAGGAGGAGACTCTGAAAACAGGGTTTCTCTAAGAAAGTAGTGGACACCCTGATGGCCACCAGAAAGAGTTCCACGTCAGCAGCTCATGCTTGCATATGGACCACCTTTCCAGCTTGCCCCAGAGGGAACATATCCAGCCTTTCAAAGCCATGATTCTTCAGATTCTGAATTTTCTGCAGGAAGGAGTGGAGAAAAGTTTGGCCTTGAGCACCTTGAGAGGTTAGTTGTCAGCCCTTGGAGCCTCCTTGGGGTCGTCCCTCAGGATTAACAGGGAGATTATTCATTTTCTGCAGGCTGTCAGCAGGAGTCAACCTCTGTTCCAAACCCCTGTTCCTCCATGGGATCTGAATCTGGTTCTGAATGCTCCTTGTAAGGAGCTTTTTGAACCGCTTTCATTGGTGCCATTGGATGTGTTGTCTTACAAGGTGTGTTTTTTGTTTACTACTGTATCTGCTCAGCCAGGAGGATTGGTGAGCTCCAGGCTTTGTCCAGCAAAGAACCTTACCTCATCATGCATAAGGACAATGTGGTGCTCAGAACAGTTCCATATTTCATTCCAAAGGTCCCCATGGTCTTCCATTTGAATCAGGAGATCTGTCTTCCCATCTTTCTGTCTGCAATCTACTCACCCAAAGAAGAAGGAGTTGCACAAGTTAGATTTGCAATGGGCCATTAGGACATACCATAGGTGGACTGCTGAGTCCTGGAAAATTGAGTTTTTTTTGTTTTCATCAGAGTGCCCAAGAAGGAACAAAAAGCCTTCAAAGTCACGCAGGCTAGGTGGGTGAGGGCATATATTGCCAAGACTTATTAAGCAGAAAAGAAGAGGCCTCTGTTTCTCATCAATGCTCACCAGGATTATGGCCACCTCCTGGATAGAGAAAGGCAAGAATCTGTCCTAGAATTGTGCAAGGCAGCTACATGGTTCTCCATCCACACATTCACCAAGCACTATAGATTGGATGCTCAAAGTTCTGCTGATGCGGCCTTTGGTCACAAGTTTTGCAGGCAGCAGCTAGCAGGAACATCTTTTCAGAGTTGATGTATGGGACAATATTCTCCTCCACCCAGTTTTTCATGGGTATTGCTTCTTAGAACCCATTAGTATTGAATCCCATTGACAATGTGGAGAGATACAGAAAGAAGAAATTTCTTCATACTTGCTGTCACTTCCTTTTCTATTAGCTCCAACATTGTCAGTGGGGCCCACCTGGAAGCCTTGCTGCTGTGGAGAATATTGTCTGGTATGCCATAGAAAAATAGAAATATAGAAGTTATCAGCAGATAAGGACCTCCAGGTCCATCTAGTCCACCCTATTACCTCTCCGTACAGTTCTCTTGCATGCCCTACTGACATACAGTGCTTTTCATGCTCTTTTGGAATTAGCCCCCCCCGACCTCCAGTATCCCTCTATGCCTATCCCATGCATTCTTAAATCCTGTAATCATTTCAGCCCCACCACCTCCTCTAGTAAACTGTTCCATTTGTCTACCACCCTTTCCATGAAGAAGTACTTCCTCACATTTCATCTGAACCTCTCTCCCTCCAACTTTATCTTGTGCCTCCTCATCCTTGAGCACCTTTTTCTTTGGAAAATAGTATTCTCCTGTACCTTATTCTTCCCTGTGAGGTATTTATATGTTTCAATCATATATTCCCTTTCCCTCCTCTCCTCCAGGGATTACATATCTAAATCCTTAAGCTTATACTCGTAAGGTTTGCAATGTAGGCCCTGCACCATTTTGGTTGCCCTTCTTTAACTGCCTTCACTTTGCCAATGTCCTTCCTTAGATGGGGCCTCCAAAACTGGACACAATACTCAAGGTGTGGCCTTACTAATGTTCTATATAGTGGAATTATTATCTCTCTTCTTCTGGGGGTGAGTCTCCTCATTCTATCCACTCCACCTTGTGTGTCCACCTTTTGCAGAGCTTACTGTCATCTGTGAACAAGTAAATATTCCCTTCCAGACCCTCTGCAATGTCACTGATAAAGACATTGAAGATGACTGGGCCCAGCACAGATCCCTGTGGCATCCCAGTGTTCACTTTTTCCTCTGCAGAGCATGTACCATTTACCTCCACTCTCTGGCTTCTATTATCCAGCAAATTCTCCACCCATTTTACCACCTTATCACTCACCTCCATGCTCTCCAGTTTGCTTAACAGCCTTCTGTGTGGAACAGTGTCAAAGGCCTTACTAAAGTCCAGGTAGGCTATATACACCACCCCCGATCCACCTTTTAGGTTACCCAGTCGAAGAACTCAGTGAGGGTCTGGCACCACCTCCCTTCAGTGAAACCATGCTGCCTTGGGCCTTGCAGACCATTAGCAACTAGGTATTCCACTATCCTCTCTTTTAGTAATGTCTCCATCATCTTCCCCACTACTGAGGTCAATGCTGGGATGTTTGTTTTGTTATAATCTCTGATTGTAAGTCTGTCTGGATATCCCTCTATAGTTTACATGCTGCACTTGTATTTATATAGATATGCAAACAAAAAAAATAGAGAGCAATTCAGCATTAGAATATTGGTTACTGCTGGCCTGGTGGTATAGAGGGCTGAGGCGCTGGCACCTTACATCTTACCTGGGATTGGGAGACACCTTTGGTGTTGGAGGGTCAGCTGGAGGGAGGAGGATTGAGCTTCCAATGGGTTGCTCACCTCCTCTGGGGAGGGTGGGAGTGGATGACTGCTGAAGTACTGGCTCCCGTTGGTGGCCGGGGGCTGGTGCAGCAGTGTCCCTGACGTCATTGCATTCATGTGCGGTGGGGGGGCAATCACAGAAAAAATCCTCTGGTGCATGATGATTGTCCCCAATAGTGCCTCACCGCTTGCACTCAGGCTGCTCCTCCTGGATCCTGACCCTGGGCTTTCCGCAGTAGTGAGGTAAGTATCTGCCATGAAGTGGCTTGTGAGAGGACCAGAAGAGGGGGTTCAGCACAAGCACTGTGAGTGGTGTGGTATTGTGGAGCCAGTGAGATAAGGGGGGAACCATAAGTAACACCCCCACCCGCTGAAGAGGGAATAAACAAATTTAAAAAAAAGAATGTTGGTTACTAGCACAAATGTAACAGGTTCGCATTTTATGATAACCAATGGTGCCTCCTTTCTTACAGGTGACTGCTTACACTGTTTGCAGTCTTTTTTCAAGAGTTATCTGCTTACATTAGTTCCTTTGACACGTCTGTTCTAGTTGACTCGATACTGCAGGACCACAAGATAGAAAAGCCAGATGGAAAGAACAGGAAGTTAGGTTGGCAACAGGAACACCTGAACCCACTATAGGGGAGAAACAGAAGCAGGGAAGCAGCATAGTAAAGCATCAGGGGTATGGAGGAAGAGAAAGATAGAAGCAAGAAGAAAGAGATGGTAGGCAGCACAAAGTGGAAGGTCATGTGTACAAATGCCCACAGTCTTGGAAATAAAATCCCAGACCTGATGGCCTTGATGGTGGAAGCTGACCTAAACGTAGTGGCTATATCAGAGATATGATATACTGGAAATCATGAATGTAAGGTAAATGTACTGGCTATGTTCTGTTCAGGAAGGATAGGGAGGGGAAAAAAGGGGTGTGTGGTGGCACTGTATGTCAGGGAAGGAATAAAAGCTACCATGGAACAGAGAATGCAGGGTGAGGCTGAGGCACTGTGGGTCACCCTTGAACCAGGAAATGACACATCAATTTGAACAGGGGTGATATACAAGCCTCCAGCTCAGGAGGAGGAAATGGATAGAATGCTTGGGGAAGAAATACATGCGATGGCAGTGAAAGAAGCAGTACTACTAATGGGGGGATTTGAACATGGCTGATGTGGATTGGACCATCCCAGCAGCTGCCACAGCCAGAAGCCAAAACATCATGGACTCCCTTCAGGGGGCAGGCCTCATGTAGTTATTGCTTGAACCCACCAGGAACAGGGTGATCCTGAACGTAGTACTGACCAACAAAGACAGAATCAAAGAAGTCTGGGTGGAACGTTTAGTTTAGTTTAGTTTAGTTTAGTTTATTGTTCTAGGAATTACTACCTTTGAGCCAGAGGCTCTTTTACAAAGGTTCCACGTCAATTAGGTACAGTACAAAAAAGGTTACATAGATAACACAACAATTTGTGCTGTGTCAAGAGCGAGAAAACATATACAAATACATATCAAATCATTTGTGCAAAAGGACATGAGATATCAATAATCACATTATTATTACAAGAAAGAGGTCATGCCAGATTAGGAGAAACAAACAGGGAAAAAGTCCAGAACAGAGAGGGTAAGTAAAAGGTGTGGGGAGCAGACAATAGCAGGTGAAAAGGTTTCCCAAACATGTCTTTGTCAAATAACAGAACAGGGTGGGTAGTGAGAAAATAGGAGGTTTAATCAGGGCAGTCACAGGAGCTGGAGGTGGCAAGGTGAGAGAACAGCCTTGATTTGAAAATAGCTAGAGAGGTGGAGGCAGTAATATGAGTGCTGAGGGCATTTACCCAGTTGGGGGCACGATAGGCAAATGATCTTTGTCCCTGAGAAGTCCGGCATCAGGGGACTTGGAGAGGCTGGTGTTCTGATCTTCTGGTAAAATGGGTGCTAGCACTCGTGCATAACAGGTCTTGGATACAAGGTGGAGTGAGGCCCAGAGTGGATTTTTTCACCATCAGGCAGGTAAGGTACTTTGTCCGGTTTGAGAGTTGCAACCAACCTGAGTCAGCATAGAGTTCACATGTGTGGGTACGTCAATGTGCACCAGTGAGCAGCCGGCAGGCCTTATTTAGGGATGTTGTAATGCCACTAAGTGCTGTAGTAGTGGCAGATCTGTATATAACTAAGCCTTAGTCAATGACTGAGATGATAGAGGATTGGATAGCAATCCTCAGTGCAGAATGGGTAAGGAGTTGTCGGTTCCGATACAGAATCCCAATTCGCTGATTAATAGTTTTTGCTGTACTATCAATGTGAGTTGCAAAGGTTAGGCCTTGATCAAAGTTGATTCCAAGATATTTGAAGATTGGCACTTGTTCAAGGGTATATCCCAGGTATGTATTAATGGTGAGTGGGACTTGCCATTTCTTGTTTTGCGGGTTAGAGGAGAGCATGGATTTAGTTTTTTTGTGGTTTAGAACCAGCTTATGTTCTCTGAACCACATCTCAACTTTGGAAAAAGCATGCTGAAGGTTGAGGCGTAAGAGATTCGGATCTTTATGAGTGGCAAGAATCACGGCATCATCGGCATAGAGGATTATTTGTTCAGGGCAGAATTTGGGGAGGGAGTTTAGGAAAAGGCTGAAAAGGAGGGGGCCCAGGATGGATCCCTGGGAAACTCCTGAGCAAACCGGTTTAAGTCTGAGAGAACTCCAGCTACTTTTACAGATTGAGAGCGCTGAGCAAGGTAATTTTACCCAGTCACCAGGACCCTGTGAGAGCCCTAGGGATAGTAGTTGTTTGATAAGTAGGCCATGGTGTACTGTATCAAATGCCTTGTTAAGTCAATGTAGACTGCTCCAGTTAGTTTCCTTTGTCCATGGCATTGTGGATTGCTCCTGAGAATTCAAGTAGGGCAGTCGATGCTGTGCCTTTCCTAAATCCATGCTGCTGAGTGCATAGGATGTTGTGCTTTTCCAGGTAGTCTGAAAGTTGGTCCGCCACCAAGCGTTCAAGGGCCTTAGAGAGAGGTGGTAGTATTTATATCGGGCGATAGTTACCAGGCAGTGACTTATCACCACTTTTGTGCACCGGAGTGACAACTGCAGCCTTCCATTTCCTAGGGAATTGGCTGTAGCAGAGGGAGAGATTGAAAATTTTTGTGAGGGGGGAGCAGTACTTCCTCCAGAGTGAAGGACAGAAGTTTAAGGTCAGTAGTGTCGCTGCTTGCTCGGGACTTAGAAATGGCCTTCTTTATATATTTATAGACTTCACGTGCCTTTACTAGTTTGAAATGGAAGGGTGGTTTGGTTGGAGAGGCAGTAGTAGAAGTAGAAATTGGAGGGTCAGCATCAGTGAAGAAATCAGATGAGAGGACACCACTAAGGTCCGTGAAGGTATCATTTAGGGTGTTTGCAATGACACAAAGGTCAACTGGGGTCCAGTAACCACCACACAGTTTGGTTCACTATGGGTACAGGGGCACAGGTAAGTCACACAAAAGCAAGGGTATTGAATTTTAGGAGGGTGGATTTTGCTAGGATCGGAATATGTAACAGGGAGGTTCTACCAAAAAAGGAAGCAAGAGGTGGGGTTAGAGGACCAGTAGGCACACCTGAAAGGAGCCATAGTGGAAGTAACTAACCAGTGTATAAGGCTGAAAAGTAAGGGTAAGAATAGGAAGAGACCATTATGGGTCTCAACAGAAGTAGCGGAGAAAGTAAGGGCCAAAAAGTTGGCTTTCAAGAAATATAGGGGGATGCAGAGGGAGGAAGATAGGGTGGTGTACCGAAATAGTCTGAAAGGAGCAGGAAAAGCTGTTAGGAGAGTAAAGGTGCATACAGATGTAAGACTAGCTCAGACAGTAAAAAAAGGGGATAAGTTATTCTATAGGTACATCTGCAAAAGAAGGAAGGAAGGATGGGGCAGGACTTTGAGGCTCAATGGGGATGAAGAGGAGGATGTGGAGGAGGGATTTGGAAAAGGCAGAAATACTAAATAAATACTTCTGTTCAGTGTTCACAGAATAAGGAGAGGGACAGGGATCACAACTACTGTAGGCAGCAGACACAAGGGGGCGTAAACACCAGTCCATTTACAGAGGAGAGTCCTAGAGGATCTCACAAAACTCAAGGTTGATAAGGCAAATTGCCCCAATGGCATACATCCCAGAATATTAAGGGAGATAAGGAAGAAGTTAGCAGCATCACTGGCAGCCCTGTTCAGTGAGTCACTGAGAACAGGGGAAGTCCCAGAGGACTGGAGGAGGGCACATGAAGTCCCTTTTCACAAGAGTGGAAGCAGGGAGGTGGTAGGTAGCTATAGGCCAGTCAGCCTAACATCGGTAGTAGGAAAGATTATAGAAACACTGCTAAAAGAAAGAATGGTGGAATACTTGGAATCCATCAGAGCACAGGGTCCAAGACAGCATGGATTCATGGCAAGAAGGTCATGTCAAACTAATCTGATAGATTTTTTTGACTGGGTGGCAAAGGAGGTGAACAAGGGGAAGCAGTGGATGTGGCATACCTCGATTTCAGCAAAGCCTTCAACACCATTCCACATAGGAGATTAGTAAATAGGTTGGGCAGCATGGGAGTGGGCTGCAATGTTGTGAACTGGGTTAACAACTGGCTGAAGGACAGGAAGCAGAGGGTAATGGTTACTGGAATCCAGTCCAGGGAAAAGGGGGTGACGAGAGGGGTACCCCAGGAGTCGATCCTAGGGCTGGTCATTTTTAATGTCTTAATCAAGGACATTGTGGAAGGGCTAGAAGGGAATGTGTGCCTATTGGAAATTACACCAAGATCTGCAACAGGGTGGACACTCCAGATGGGGTGGACAGGATGAGGAAGGACCAGGAGCAGCTGGAAAAATAGTCAGAAAGGTGATAACTGAAGTTCAATGTGAAGAGATGCAAAATCATGCACCTAAGGCCCAGAAACCCTTCAGAGAGCTACAGTTTTGGGGGGTGGGGATTGCTGGCAGTCACCAGGGAGGAAATGAATTTGGGGATTATCATCTTGGAGGATCTAAGGTTGGCCAAGCAATATACAAAGGTGGTTGGCAGGGCCAGTGGCATGCTGGGGTGCGTAGGTAGGGGTATCACTAGTAGGAGATGAGAGGTAGTGATGCCACTATACAAAATGCTGGTGAGGCCACATCTGGACTACTGTGAACAGTTCTGGAGGCCATATCTTTGTAAAGACATAGAAAGGGTGGAGGCTGTTCAGAGGAGGGCAACAAAAATGAAGCAGGAACTGAAGCAGAAGACATGTGGAAAGATTAAAAGACCTCAGTATGTATACAGTGGAAGACAGGAGAGAACGGGGAGATAAAATAGAAACCTTCAAGTTGGTTTGATGTGATAAACGCGAGTCTGAAAGACTGCCTATCACATAAAGCGAACAAACTTGAGCCCATGAGCAAAAGGGTGAAAGATATTGTACTGACCATCGCAAATAATGACGGTCATCACAATACTTGACAAAAGCACACAAAAATCTTTTTTTTATGCAGGGGGCTGTGCCCCCACACCCCTGAAACTTAAATAACCAACTCTAAGAGAGGTGTGGACCACGGGGCAAGTTATTGGATAAAAAAAAAAATTATTCTGCCTGTAGCTGGACCTGAACCCGGATCTGCTTCCATGCAAGCGCTGGTGTACACCACTATGCTATACAAGCAGATTGGTGGGAATTGGCCACAAAGGATACTGTATCCTGCAGTAGTGAGTACAGCTCTTTGCTATACTTACTATACAGGATATAGCGATGTATTGCACCACTCGTTCTCTTGTAGAGCGCTATTATTGAGTCACTCAAAAGCGCAGCACTCAATAATCAGCACTCTACATGGGTGCTACCTTCAAGTATCATAAAGGTATGAACAAGGTACTGGGGGGACCTCTTTCAGTATAAGGGGAGTGCAAGAACGGGGGGCAAAATGACATTGGAGGGGGGCAGGTTAAGTGGCAATGTGAGAAAGTTCTTTTTCACAGAAAAGGTGGTAGATGCATGTAACAGTGTACCTCAGGAGGTGGTGGACACGAGCACAGTAGGGGAATTCAAGTATGCATGGGATAGGCATAAGGGTACCCTAGAGGGGGAGGGAGAGGCGCTAACCACTGTCCAATTAGGGTCAGAGGGCATGGTTTAAGGTAGGGTATATGGGCAGATTGTATAGGCCTAGTGGTCCTTATCTGCCATCAGTATTCTATGTTTCTCTGTCATTCCAAGACATTAAAGAATTGGAAGATGAGCCTTGCTCTCATACCTATGCCATCTAACGAGGTAGGCAACTGTTTACTTTATTTTATACTGGCTAAAATCCTATCTATGTAGACAGCTGATCTGTGTGCTTTCAAGTCAAGATGACCGATATGATCTATATGGATATATTTTTTTCATATATAGAGGCACTGCATGGACAATAGTGACTGGAGAGTTGCTGCTGTCTGGAATGTTCAAGTGCCCAGGGTTCGTGAATGGCTAGTACAGTATATACTGCAAGCCCATTGGCCATCAGTGTAAGCCAATGAGCTTGCAGCACGTACTGTAAGCTGTCATTCGGTGGGTAGCCGTGGAGATATGTGGGCAGGTCTGCTGCCGCTGATGACCTGGGGGAGTTGGGTGGGATGGGGTCCTGTGTGGGTGGGGGGCTGGGGGAACCACTGGACTTCCATGGGTGTGGGGATGCATTTTACTGGTGATTGGAGGTATGGGATGTGGAAGGGTGTACCACTGGACTACCAAGGAAATTAATATTTGATCATTACAGGCAATCAGAGTTACAGTTGAGGAGGTGGGTACCACTGGACCACCGGGAATTAAATAGATTATTATTTCGGGTGATCAGGGTTACAAGTGGAGAGGGGGGTACCACTGGACTTCCACTGACAGCACCACATGCTGTGCAGGGCACCAGGTGCATTTCACTGGCTGGCCCTGCACAACTCATACAAATGGGGCCATAATGACATGCAAATGGCCACATTTGCATCTTGCCTGCATTATGGACCCATTTGCATATTTTGGTCTGAATATCAGGAATTTGTGCATGGTGTATTTCTAATGCGCTGGCACATTTCCCATTCCTGGTATTCAGACCTGTCTGGGGGATGTGCTGGTGCTTTGTAGTTGCACTGCAGGCATTTTTTGATATATTCAGATGAGATGACACATCTCTTTTGAATATATCCCTTTGTTGCTCCAGAGCAACTCAGTTGTGTGGAGCAGCCACTTGCATCATTGCCAGGTGCACTTTTAAATATCTAGCCCCTACAGCACAAGATGAGCAGCAGTCACAGCTGACACAACCACTATCTCACACACAGAATAAAACCCATAAAAAGTAAAAATCCCTATTTAAAATAAAAAAATGCTAAATCTTGAATTATAAAAAAAGGACATATCCCAAAGTGTTAGGACCTCATTGCCTCACACATGCTGTTAGTGTTGTGATATCATTAAAGCACTCAAGCTTCACAGAATGTGAAGGTAAAAGCTAGGCATACACTGGAAACAGGAGCAACAACACCCTTCCTAGCGTAACAGTATAGCAGGAGTTACACCAGGTATGGGAGAACACAAGTAGCAGCACACAAAAAGAGGAAGTTAGAAAGGGCAGAAGGTAAAATGTAGGTCTAAAAGTGGGGAAAGGAGCAACACTCTATCTACAGTAACAGCATAAGGAGATTTACACCAGGTGGGGGCGGGGGACACAAAAAACAAAAAACAAAAAACAGAGACAGCTAAGAGCACCATAGAAAGTGTAAGAGTACATAAGTATTTGCAGGTCTGTAGAGAACACAGAAGCTGGGAATGCTGGAAGTTGTGCAATGCAGTGGCTGTGGAGCAGCAGTTTTCTGAGAGACATTCTGGAGACTGTGGTTCTGCCCCATCTGCATGCACCTCTCTGGGTTGAGGAGAGAGATTGCTAGACTCCAGGCCAAGTTGGCTAGGATACAGGCAACCTCTTCCCCCACCCAGGGGCCACTAAAAATGTCACTGTTACCTCAGACAGTACCAAGGAGAAAGGGTAAATGGACTATGGTGGGCCCTGGAAGGGTGGGGGGGTTAGAGGCTCATTCCTCAAGAGGTACCACTATATAATTTATACACGGCTCTGACAGGGTGGGACTGCTGGGAGGAGGCACCCATGGTAGAGACTGGGGTCATGTGGGGAGGGTCTTCCTTAACAGAGACCCCAAGAATGGGGCAGAGGACCCCAGAGGAAGAGGAGGAAACAACATCTGGTGGGGGACTCAACTTTGACAGGGATAGATCTGGGAATAAGAAGGGAGGGTGAAAGGGAGGTCAGGTGTCTATGTGGCACCACAGCCCAGAAAGATAGAAAATGGATCTTGTAGATCACTGGGGCAGCAGGAAGGGATGCAGAGCTGGATGTCATTGTCCACCTTGGGACGAATCACCTGGCTAGGTAAGGGGTTGTGATAGTGCAGGGGGAGGTCAGGAATCTGGGGAGAGGTTTTAGGCAGGTAGCACTTTCAGTGGCTTTTGCAGAGGTGCTGCCTATCTATGATGTGGGGAGTAGAGGGATCTTCACACTAGGAGCTTCAACACATGGTTGAAGGAATGGTGCAGAAAGGAGAGGTTAAGCTATATTGAGGACTGGGGTTCAATCTGGAGGGATAAGGGCTTTTACAGGGGTGAGGTCCTACATTAATCTGGGAGGGGAACCACAGTCCTCAGTGGGTGGTTTATGTGTTACTTCAAGGAACATTTAAAATAGCTGGGGTGGAGGAAGAAATCAGGGAGGCAGTAAGCTGAAGTAGAAAGTAGGGAGAACCGAAGTGGAATGGAATCCCCCAGGAAGGAAATTAATGAAGGAAGCAGGGTGGTAGAAATGAAGAGGGATGGGAAGAGGAGCATTAAAGAGAAAGGGAGGAAGGGGAGAGGGCCAAAAGTAAAGAAGGAGTACCCAGCAGAGTGGAAACAAAATCTGGAGGGCAATGTGTGCAAGTGCTATAAGTCTAGGAAATACTATTCCAGACCTAGAGGCCATATGGCAGTGGCCAATCTGGATATTGTGGCCATTACCAAGTCATTGTGAACTGAAAACCATGACTGGGACATGGCCATATCAGGCTATAATCTGCTCAGGAGGGACAAGGTGAGAAAGAAAAGAGGGGGTATAGGGATTTATGTGAGGGAAGGCATAAAAGCAATGGAGATACAGAGAATACAGTGGGAAGCAGAGGTACTGTGGTTCATCCTAGAGACAGGAATGAAGCCTTTATTCATACTGACATGATCTACAGACCTCAAGCACAGGGGGAGGAGTTAGATAAGATACTTATGGAAGCCAGTGACAAGATGGCAGAAAAGGGAGAGGTGCTGCTGATGGGGGACTTCAGTCTGCCCATTGTAGATTAGAAACTCCAAATTGTGTCTTCAGCTAGAAGCAGGGACACCCTGAAATCCCTGTGGGGGGGGGGCATTCCTCAGGCAACTAGTCAGTGAACCCACTCATGACTGGGCAATTCTGGACCTGATACTCACTATCAGGGAAAGTGTTGCAGACATCAAGGTGGGAGGCCACCTGGGGAACAATGATTACCATACAGTGTGGTTCAGGATAAGGATGACTGTGGAATCAAATAAGAGAAGGGTGTGGATCCTGGGCTTCATGAGGGCAGATTTTGAAAAGATGGTTGAATGCCTCAGGGATGACTTAGCAAGGGGGAATGACCTGACTTGGGTGGAGGAACAGTGGGTGAAGTTAAAAATGGCCATAGTGAAGACAACAAACCTCTGCATTGAGCAAGTGAGCAAAAACAAGAGGAAAATACACCGCTATGTTTCTCAAAAGAGGTATCAACAAAATTAAAGGCTAAATGAGTAGCATTCAGAAGGTATAAGGAGATCCAGAGAGAGGAGGATAGGGAAGTGTATCAAGAGAAACAGAGGGATGCAGGGAGAGCAGTAAGGAGCCCAATGGCACAAACTGAAGAGAGAATAGCCCAGGCAGTGATGAAGGAGGACAAGACATTTTTTAAGAATGTATGTGAAAGAAGGAAAACCAGGGATGGGATCATAAGGTTAAAAAAGGAAGGGGACCGCAAGAAGACAGAGATCATGAACAAGTACTTTTGTTCAGTGTTCACAGATGAAGGAGAAGGGGCCACAAAAAAAGTAACAGGAACACTGGAGGGAGAGAGGTGGACACTAGTTCATTTTCAGACAAGACAGTCCTGAAGGAACTTGCCAATCTGCAAGTGGACAAGCAATGGTGCCAGATGGGTGCATCTAAGGGTGTTGAGGGAGCTCAGATAGGTACTGGCTGCACCTCTGACAGTCCTGCTTAAAAGCTCATTGGAAGCAGGAGTGTTTCTGGAGGACTGGAGGAGAGCCGATGTAATCCCACTTCACAAAAGTGGTAGCAGAAAAGAGGCTGGAAATTATTGGCCAGTCAACCTGACATTTTTGGTAGGAACATTAACTGAATCACTGCTGAAGAAAAGATTGTGGAATATCTTAAATCCACTGGGTTACAAGACCCAAGACAGCACGGATTCACAGGGAGAGGTCATGTCAAATTAATCTGATAGATTTCTTTGACTGACTGACTGACCATGGAATTAGATCAGGGTGGAGTGGTGGACATGGCCTATCTAGATTACAGTAAGGCATTTTACACCATTCCACATAGGAAGCTGGTAAGCAAGATGGGTTGTTTAGGAGTGGGTCCAAAGCTGGTAAACTAGGTAAGGAACTGGTTAGGAGATAAGTAGCAGAAGGTAGTAGTAAACTGACTTCACTCCGAGGAAGGGATGGTGTCCAGTGTCATGCTTCAGGGACCAGTGCAAGGACCGGTAATCTTTAATGCCTCTATAAGTGACATCACAGAGGAACTGGAAGGGAGGGCCTGCCTCTTTGCAGATTACGCCAAAATCTGCAATAGTGTGAACACTCCAGGGCAGTGGAAAGGATAAGTGGAGACATGAGAAAACTTGAGAAGTGGTCAAGGGATGGCAGCTAGGTTTCAATGTGAAAAAGTACAAAGTAATGCACTTGGGGTGGAGTACAAAATGGGAGGAGTGGTACTTATGACCACCAAGAAGCAAAGGGATTGGGGGGGGTAATCATTTCCAGTGACCTAAATGTGGACATACAGTGCAACTAGACAGTTGGAAGGGCTAGTGGGATGCTGGGGTGCAAAGTGAGGGGCATCACCAGCAGAAGGAGGGAGGTGTTATTGCCTATGTATAGATCACTGGTAAGACCCCACCTAGAATACTGTGTCCAGTTCTGGAAACCATGTCTCTGGAAGGAGAAAGACAGAGTGGAGGCAGTCCAAAGGAGGACAACTAAAATGGTTCAATGTCTACATCAGGAGCCCTATGAGGATAGACTTAAGGACATAACTATGTACACCCTGGAACAGATGGGGGATATGATAGAGACCTTTAAATATGTCACTGGGGTAAATAAGATACAGGAGAGAAGTATTTTGCAAACAGAAAATGTGCTCAAGGACAAGGGGGCAAGATAAGAAGCTGGAGGGGTAGTTTCAGAAGAGATGTGAGGAAGTACTTCTTCAAGAAAGAGTGATGGTTTCTTGGAACAGTTTTCTAGAGGAAGTGGCAGGGGTGGAAACTGATGAAATTAAAAAATTCATGAGCTAGGCATAAGGGAATCTTAGGGAAAGGGAAATGAGAGTGGGTGAATGGGCCAAAGATCAAGTAGATCTGAGATGATACTGTAGGCAGGGAAAAATGGGCAGACTAAGTGGGCCAAGCACCCCTTATCTGCTGGCAAATTCTATAGTTCTATGCTTCATTCTCATGTCATTGATGTTACAACACTAACTAGGTGTGTGAACCAGCACTTTTACATTTAGGTGTGAATTATTCTCTTTGTACTGAATACTGTATGTGTCATTGATGACATGCATACATAACAATAACACGTTATTTCTCATGTACAGTATGTATAGCACCAAGACTATATTCAGTAACAGGATTGGTTTTACACTGTTTAGTCTCACTCCAGTTGCATACTGTAACCATATAACTTTCTATATTTGTTACATAGAACTGTTCCAGAAATCCCCAGCAAGTACACAAAACTACTGATGATCAAATATTATAAAAATGTTTTAAAAATTAATGATGCTGTAGTTTCAAAACATTACCCGCCCCACCCACCATATCCAGTTTGGAATATTTCAGTATTTCTGTCTACAGTTTTTGATCTACATTCTAAAAACAGGCCCCCACAATGAACCACTGCAGTACATCCTCAGTATAATCAAATTAATATTTATTGACCTTCTCTAAAAGTGTAATTTAGCTGCCTTGACTGTAAAATCTATTTTTATTGCTGCAAAGTGTATCTATCCAATAAGATGAGTCGGTATGTTCAGTCTTGATCATATTTCTTGTTATGCTGTTCATTTCTGAGCAGAGGGTGAAACAAAATTGCTGGATCGTCCTCTATGCCTCTCTTGCTTTGATTGACTATCAGTTCTTCCCCTACATATCAGCAGGGAGTGAAGGTTATCAAAAATGGTGTGCATTAATGGAGGATTCCTTCAGTGCCTCACAGAAAGTAAACTGACCCAGAGGAAGCAGTCTTCACTCAGAAGGATACATGTGTAATCAATTCCTGCTTCAGTGCATGAACTTTTGTAGCCAAGCAGTCTGCAATTATTATAAAGTTAAAGGTAGCTTAATTAAAGCAATTAAGTGTTAACTGAAAGGGCTCTGCAGCTGGGATTAAAAGGTTTCCTGACATATTTTTGTTTGGCAGTAATGGTAAAGTACTTATAGCCCACACTAACTAATACGGGTTTTGGTTGTTACTGACATTAAAAGGCAATTGTCAGATGGCTTGGGAAGGCACTGTGATTATGCAACCTAGATAGTAATTAATTAGTGGAGAAGTATTAGCCACTGCTAAGACTTTGAAACACAAACTGCAATGAGAAAGAAACAGTATATGCTAGCTTGGTGGTGAGGAGGGCTGAGAAATTCGGTACCTTACCTCCTGCCATGCCAACGGCTCAGTTTCAGGAATGGATCAGGGTTGCAAGGGGGACTGCTGGAGGAAGGAGGATCAAGTGCCCATAAATGGCTTTCCTTCTTTGGAGAGGGTGGACAGTACCAGCTGCTGCTTGTTTGCCACACCGCAGAGGCTGGGTGACAGAGAAGGTGGTTGCCTCTGTAACATTAAGGCTGAGGCATTCGAGTATGTGTGATGTCCAATCATTGCACACCCACACCATTGCAATCAGCAACAAGGGAAAAGCAGGGGCTGTGCATTAAGAAACCCAATTCACCCACTTTGACCCACACCATTTCCCCAAGCCCTGCTGACCAAATCCAGACTCTGGGAGTGGGGGAGGATGGCCCTAATTCCCCAAGCCTCACCACGGGGGTGGTAAGTCATGGGGAACTAGGCAGGTAACACCTGGGGAGTTGGTGGCCACTTGAGGGAGGTAGGAGCTGAAGAGCCAGCCAGCACTTCAAATAGACAAAACATCTCTATGAATGAAAGAAGTGGTATGACTTAAATGGGAAAAACTCTTGATCCTGGAACACCATTCTGGTGCAATACCAGCTCTAGTCCAATTATGAATTTTAATTGACCCCACAAAAGATGCTATAAGCAATAAAGTTCCATTCCATTATTCATGTGAGCACCAATTTTCAAAAGCCAAGGGTTACAACTTGAAATGAGCCCATGACTCCTGTTGCTGAGACAGTGGTGCATTCAAAAGGGCCTGCCAAGAACCACATGTGCAATACCACTTTAGGAAAAGAACCCAGTTACTGTAGTTGCTGAGATATACTGCTCATTACTCAACAAGTTTTCCAAAAAGTGCAGTTTTATTTGTAACAAAGTACCAATGCAGTTACTGTGCAAAAACTCTGCATCCCTCTATGCCTCTAACCCCAGCGCTTCACTTGCTCATCTCCTGATGAAGCTGCAGTGAGTGAAGATCCAGGCCAAGTGGCCTAAAGGGTCACAAAATTTTCCATGTCATGAGAACTTAAGTGGTATGAATGCATAAATGGACACTTTTCCATGCATGTCTGTATCTGTATCCACATGGAGGCACAGGGCCCAGAGGTCCCTGTGCTTTTCCAACTGTCCAAGACAGCCCCACAAACTCTTGACATCTGTTGCAACACAGAAATGCAAGGCCTGGAGGGCCATTCACTTCCACAGGCAGACAGACTCTTCAGTTGGCACAGCGCCCAGAGGGTCCTGTTTGCCTGCAACTGTTCACAGATTCCAAAGGAACTTGCATGTATGAGGATATGATTCCACAATCTCAAAAAGAAAGGAAATTCATTGCAAAAAACTGTGTTAACACTCCAGGTAGGGTACAGATTACCACCACAAAAGTAGGGAAAAGGGATGTTAGTGTTTCCAACCCTAACTCCCCACCCTCCAAGCAGCAAAAGAAGACCACAGAAGCAACCACAGACAGCCATCATGAGGTGAGACAAACAACATACCACTGTTCCAGGTGACACAAATGCAGTAGCACTGATGTGCTAACTTTGTGGATTTGTATCTGTGGCTGCAGAAGAAAAGGCCCACAGCCACAACAGTGTGTGCGTGTCATACAGCATGCATGAGTACCTGTGGCTGCAGAAGCACAGGTCCTATAAAGGTCTGCACTTCTGCAGGCAGTAGTACTGTTGCAATGTGGGTATCATGGATTTCTATTTCCAGCTGCATAAGTGCAAGCCCAAAACAGGGGCCTGTGCTTCTGCAGCCAGAAGTTGGTGTACACCTGTGGCTAAAGAGGCACAGGCCCCGAGTGGTATGTGCTTCTGCAGACCAAAGGACTGTTGCAATTTTGGGATCATGGATTTCAATGGTGCCTGTACTTTTCCAGCCAGAGGTTGGTGTGTATGTCTTACACCTGTGGATGCAGAAGTGCAGGCCCTTCAGGGGTCAGTTATTCTGCAGAAAGAGCTGTTGTGTAAAGAATATCTCATAGTGTGGATGAGTACATGTATCTATCGAAGTGCTGGCCTGCATTTCTGCAGACAAAAGAACTCTTGTAATTTGGGTATCGTGGATTAGTACCAGGTCATAATGTCACACGCATAATAGCATACAACATTATGGTGAGCCCAGACCTGTGTGCTCTCTGAGTTGGACCCCCCAGAATTGGGAATCTTTAGTGGGGGGGGTTTAGGGGCACAGCCCCTCATAACAGGGGGGTGGAGCCCCCCCTACAGAACAAAAGCTACCAGAAATCGCACAAAGCAGTTGTGCTGCATGACATTCTGCCGTGTGACATAATGACCCCATGCATTGTGGATTTGTATCTGCGGCCGAAGGGGCCTGTGCTTCTGCACACAGAAGTAGTGTTGTGATTTGAGTATTGTGGATACTGCATTTATGTCACATGGAAACAGTTATACAGTATGTTGCTTGACTTACCGGATGGTGGCTGTCTGTGACTGCTAGTGTGATCTTGTTGTTTTGTGGCTGGGGGGGGAGTTAAGGTTGGAAACCCCAAAGCCAAATTTCCCTACTATTGTGGTGGTACGTTGAACCCTAACCGGTGCATTGACACAGTTTTATTTTGCAGTAGCACCAGAATAGTTAGGGGTGATCGAGAATTTCTATGTTAAACCTCTACGTCTGCACCTTAACAGCTTTAGCAGCATTCAGCGTGATTGCCCCATTTTTGGCATGCATTGTCCAGGAGACAAGGTCCAAATATGTGGAAAGTTTTGTGATGGCAGCTTGTGCTGTTTCTGAGATCAGCATATGTCGTTTTTACTTTAATTGTCTAAATTATTCTTCTATACTTAATACACTTGTTTTTTCACACCTATAGCCTAGATGGAACAGAATTTGTTTCCAAAACTTTCAGTATAGAAGCAGCCTATGCCAAGGTAGCATAGAAACATATACCTTGATGGCAGATAAGAACCGCTTGGCCCACCTAGTCTGCCCATTTCCCTACCTAGAGGATAAGCTGCAGATCCTATTTAACCAACAGCCTATTACTTCCAACCCCCACAAAAATTTCCTTATGTCTGTCCCATTCATTCTTGAATTCTCCCACAGTTTTAGACCCCACAACCTCCTCAGGAAGGCTGTTCCATGTGTCCACCACCCTCTCTGTGAAAAAATACTTCCTCACATTGCCCCTGAGCCATCCCCTCTCTATCTTCAAATTGTGTCCCTTTGTCTTGCACATCTCTTTTTCTGAAAGATGTTACCCTCTTGGACTTTGTTGATTCCATTGAGGTACTTAAATGTTTCTATCATGATCCCCCCTTCCTCCTTTCCTCAAGGGTATACATATTAAGCTCCTTTAGCCTCTCCTCGTATGGCTTCTCTTGCAGTCCCTTCACCATTTTAGTTGCCTTCCTCTGAACTGCCTCCATCCTGTCTATGTCCTTGCGGCGATGGGGTCTCCAGAACTGGACGCAGTACTCCAGATGTGGTCTCACCAACTGTCTGTAAGGGGGGATAACAACTTCCTGTTTTCTGCTGGTGATGCCTCTCCCTATACATCCCAGTATCCCCCAGCCCTCCCTAATGCCTTCTCACATTGCTTGCCAACCTTAAGGTCATCTGATATGATTACCATTGGGTCCCTTTCCATTTCTGTTGCTGTTACTACCTCCCCTCAAATTGTGTAATCTTCCCCTGGCTTTTTGTTTCTCAGGTGCATTACTTTGCACTTCTTTGTATTGAATCCAAGCTGCCATACTTCTGACCATTCCTCCAACCTTGCCAAGTCCCTTCTCATCCTCTCCACCCCATCTTGTGTATCAACCCTGTTGCGGATCTTTGTGTCATCTGCAAAGAGGCATACTTTTCCTTCCAGTCCCTCTGCAATGTCACTAATAAAGACGTTAAAAAGGACTGGACCTAGTACTGAACTCTGCGGTACCCCACTAGTAACCCTCTTTCTTCAGAGTGGACCCATTTACAATTACCTTCTGTGTCCTGTTGTTCAGCCAAAGTTTTATGCAGGCTACCACCCTGGGACCCACTCCCAGGCTGGTTAATTTGACTATTAATCTTTTGTGTGGGACTGTGTCAAATGCCTTGCTAAAGTCTAGGTAGGCCATGTCCACAGCCCCTCCCTGGTCTACTACTTTGGTCACCTAGTCAAAGAAATCAATTAGATTCATCTGACATGACCTTCCCACTGTGAATCCATGCTGCCTTGGGTCCTGTGCCCCACTGGCCTCTAGGTACTCAACAATTCTTTCCTTCAGAAGTGATTCCATCACTTTCCCTACCACAGAGGTCAAACTGAAAGGTCTGTAGTTTCCTGCCTCTGTCTTGCTCCCACTTTTGTGAAGGGGAATCACATCAGCCTTCTTCCAGTCCTCAGGTACCACACCATCCTCCCATGATTTGTTATAAAGGGTAGTCAGTGGTGTCACTAGTTCTCTGTTTAATTCTTCTAGAATTCTGGGGTGAATTCCATCTGACCCCATTGCTTTGTCCACCTTCAGTTTTAGGAGTTCTTTCAGAACCCTTTCTTCTGTGAAAGGACTGGGATCGACCCCCCTCTCCAGAGTGATTCTGTTAATTGGATTAGGTACTCCCCCACTTCCTCTTTTGTGAATACTGAACAGAAGTATTCATTCAGTATCCCTACATTTTCACTGTCGCTCTTTGCCCACCCACCATCAATTCTATTCAGCCTCACTATCCCTCCCTGTGTCTTTCTATGCTCCCTGATATACCTATAAAAGGTTTTATCTCCTTTCTTAACTGAGTTGGCTATCTTTTCCTCAGTTTGTGCCTTTGCTATTCTGGCTACCCTCCCTGCTTCCTTCTGCCTTAACTGGTACAATTCTCTGTCCTGCTCCTTCTATGTTTCCTTATACTTCCTAAATGCTATCTTTTTCTCCCTAACCTTCACCGCCACTTCTTTTGAGAACCAAAGTGGCTTTTTCTTTCATTTTGATTTGTTTATTTGCTTCTCACAGAGGCTTGTTGTCTCTGTGATGGCAGTTTTGATATTTCCCCATTGTTGCTCCACCCCTCCTTCTAGCCTGTTTGCTAATTCTTTTCTAAGGCAATCTCCCATCTTGCCAAAGTCAACCCTCCTGAAGTCCAGAACCCTCACTTTTGTATGGCTTGAATCTGTAGCTGAGTTTGTTGTGAACCACACTGTTTGGTGGTCACTTGTTCCCAAATGGCTACCCACTTCTAGATCTGAGATCCTCTCACTGTCCCCATTTGAGAGTATGAGGTCTAAGATTGCTCCCTCATGAGTAGGTTCCAAAACTAGCTGTCTGAGGCATGCCACCCGAAGGGCATCAAGAATGACCCTGCTTTTGGATGCGGCTGCAGCAAAGGTGCTCCAGTTAACATCTGGCATATTAAGGTCCCCCATCAACAGTATGTCCCCTTTCTCTGCCATCCTAAGTATGCCTTCTATCATATCCTTGTCCATTCCCTCCCCCTGACATGGGGGTCTGTATACAACCCCTGTGCAGACTGTGGTGCCATTTCCAGTCTCTAAGGTGACCCACAGTGCCTCCTCTCCTCCCTGTTTACTCTTTTGTTCAGTTGCTTTTATCCCTTCCCTTACATAGAGAGCTACTCCCCACTTCTGCCCTCCTTGTCTCTCCTGTAGGTTGTGTACCCTGGTATGTTAACATCCCAGTCATGGTTCTCTGTGTACCATGTTTCTGTGACTGCTACGATATCCAGGCATCCCTCTTCCATCAAGGCCACTAGCTCAGGGAGCTTGTTGCCCAGACTATGGGTGTTGTTACTCATTGCCCTCCATTTCTTGATGGCCTTACCCCTCTTTGCCCCATCCCTGTCCTTATTGTGTTTGTCACTTTCTCCATTTACCCCTTCGCTTCTCCCTATTGACATCTCTATGTTGGTGTCTATCTCACTTAGTACCCTGATTTTTTGGGGGGCTAGGATTTCCCTGCTCCTTTCCAGTGCCTCCCCCCTTGGCTAGTTTAAATGCTTGCCAATGAAGTATTTAAACCTATCACCTAGGATCCTGGTTCCCCTCCTGGACAGATGCAGTCCATCACGCCAGTATAGGCCTGCATCCGTCCAGGTGGACCCCCAGTCCCCAAGAAGCCAAATCCCTGAGCTCTGCACCAGTTTTTCAACCACTGATTGAATCCCATGTTGTGGAGCACCCTAGTCTCATCCGTGACATAGACAGGCAGCAACTCAGAGAAGGTTACCGTGTGTGCTATTTGTCTAAGGTCCCTCCCCATCTCCACAAACACTTCTTGCACTGCTCTGATCAGTAGTGTCTTTTGAAGGTTTCATAAACAAATATTGAACAGTTTCAGAGTTAGAAGGACTTTAATGTTTTATTCTGAGCATGCTCAATAGTGGCTTTTGGATAACTGTCTGCTACGACATGAAATATTCCCTGTCCTGAGAATTTTTCACTTTCAGACCACTTGCCTCTCACATAATGTCTCTTCTTCTCAAACTAAAAGACACTGGACACACATAAAAACTATATATTTTAAAAAAGCAAACTCCTGAACCTAGTTCAACTGAACCTGTTTACCTAGATTCTGTTGTTTGTTTTTTTAAAAATATAGCCTACCTTTTGTTGTCACCCCAAAATTCAGGGTGCACAGATTACAAAGAGAAGCCATTCATCAGCATTCCTATCAGAACAACAGGTGTTTCTTGACATCTGCAGTTGCAGATAAAGATATACAGCCAGCCTGAGTGCCAGCAGTGAGCTGGCATTGGGTCTTAGTCTGTCTATCTATCTATCCATCTATCTATCTGTCTGTCTGTCTGTCTGTCCATCTATCTACCTATCTATCTATCATCTATTATCTTTTACAATTTTTCATTCCCTCCTACACCAGCTCAGCCAGCTTTCCCTTATGTTTCCTTGATACTGTATTAAAAAAAAATAAACAGACCATGGTGCCTACCCCCAGTACCACTTGACAACCCCCTCACCTCCAGGTCACCTCCCTATGACTAGGTGGTGACACCGAGGTGCCCGCCCCCGGTGCTGCCATGGAGTTTAGCCAACACTTGGTACCCAGTCCCCAGTGTCAGATCTAATACTGATTTCAAACTGTAAAAAAAAAATAGTCCTTTGATGTCTTTATTTCTTTTTTAATTAACCTGTAAAAAATAAAACAGTTCCTTGCCAATCTGACCACTAACACTGCACCCCACCCCACCTCAGCCCTATCAAAGACATGTCCACCAGGGGGTGAGAAGCAATCCCTGCAGGAAGTCATGGACTTCATCATCGACATGGTGTCAGAGTCTCCCAGATAGATGGTTCTGAGTGACTTCAATGCTTCGTTCAAGGATGAGCTCTCACAATTTGGACAAGACTTCCTCCAACTTATGAATTCATTGGACCTCAGACAGGTGATTACCTCTGTGACCCATAATTTCAGTCACTCATTGGACCTGCTCTTCCTGCTGGATATGGAGACATCTGATTTAGTGGTGGAGCCAATCGAGTAGTCTGACCATCACACTATAAGGTTTAATCTCCAGGCTCCCCCCTATAGGCCTACCCCCTTGGAGATGGTTTGGTACCACCCTTAGAGGGGTTTGACCACAGAAGGCCTGATGGCAGTGCTGGACCTCTCGGGATTCATGAGTGTAAACTAGGATCCAGACAACCTGCTGCAGGCTTATAATGGGGCTGTGATAGTTGTTCTGGATTCCATAACTCCTGTCTGTGTTCTCCCCTTCACTCTCTGTCCCCTTGGTTTGATGGGACATTGAGAGAGATGAGGAGAGAGGGACAGAGGATTGAATGTTGCTGGAGGAAATTGGGCCTTGATGCTGACAAATTTAGACTGATGACCTATCATAAGGATTATCAATCAACAATCTCCTGTAAGAAAGCAGAGTTCCTGTCCAGGGAGAATTGCCACAGCACAGAACTGACCAGCTCAGCTGTTCTGAACTGTGGGCAGACTGTGCAGTCCACCCTGTCTGCAGTCTTGGAGAGCATTTCTACAGGAGAAATGTGATGAGTTTGCTCACTTCTTTGCCAATAAGGTGGCCGACATCAGGTCCGAGATCTATTCAGCTCATTCCAGTGGGGGTGATGGAGATCAGTGGGAGGTTGTGGATCCTTGGTCTGAATGGTCGGACTTTGACCAGTTGGAGATCGTGAATGTCATGCAGATTATGCAGCCAACCTGCTGTAGTTTGGACCCAGGCCCAACTCGCCTACTAGTGGTATATGTTGAGGTCATCTACCTGGTCTTAGCGGAGATAGTCTGGTGTTCGTTAGAGTCAGGTGAGTGTCCAGACTCCCTGAAGAAGGTGGTGGTGATATCCCTTCTTAAGAAACCCTCTCTCAACTTGGACTGTTTTGCCAACTAAAGACCCATCTCTAACCTTTCCTTTGTGGGTAAGGTTATTGAGAAGGTGGTCGTGTTGCAGCTGGAAGATCACCTTACCATCCATGACATCTATGATCCTCTCCAGTTGGGATTTCGCAAGAGGCACAGTACCGAGACTGCCCTTGTTCGGGTGCTCAATGATCTCCTGATAGTGAGAGATCAGAAGAGCCATTCCAGCTTGGTTCTTCTTGATCTCTCTGCAATGTTTGACACCATAGACTGTGATGTGTTGCTGGAGCATCTGCAGTTGATCTGTGGACTGCTTGGTACAGTCCTCAGATGGTTTCATTCTTCTCTCACTGGCAGGTCTCAGAGGGTGGAGTCGGGGATTTTTTCCTCTAATACATCCTCCCTGATGTGTGGAGTTCTGCAGGGCTCTGTGCTGTCAACCATGTTGTTTGCGATGTATATGCTGCCATTGGGAGACATTGTAAGGCAGCTTGGGCTGCACTTTCACTGCTATGCAGATGATAATAAGCTATACATGTCCTTTGTACCTGAGCAAGATGGAACGGTCTCGGTATTTAACTACTGCCTCTGGGAGATCTAGGACTAGATGAATAGAAACTGGCTGAGGTTAAACCTGGACAAGACTGAGGTGCTGGTTCTGGACCAGGGTCATCAGGTAGAGGAGCTGTTGACTGATCGGTCTTCTGGGCTTTGACTTGGGGGTAGCTAGCTGATGAACGTTGAGTGGGTGCAGAATCTGGGTGTTATTTTTGACAAAGGACTGACGCCTCAATTTCAGGTGTTGGCTGTCATCAAGACCTCTTTTTACTATCAGAAGAATATCGCCCAGATTAAGGACTTGGTTCCACCTGAGGACCTTCCAACTTTGGTTCATGCCTTTGTGACCTACTGTCTTAACTGCTGTAACTCCCCATACCTAGGGCAACCGGGGATTGATATCCACCTCCTGCAGCTGGTGTAGAATATGGCAGCCAGGTTGTTGACTGGGCTTTCTCGCTCTAGCCACATCACACCTGTGCCACGCAGACTGCACTGGCTGCCTGGTCAGTAGTAGATCGCCTTCAAGGTCAGTTTAATGACCTATAAGGCCCTACACAGACATAAACTGAGTTACCTGCAAGAGCATCTTTGTCCCTATTGCCCCTCTGACCACTCTGCTCTGCCAACGAGGGATTGCTAGAGATTCCCAGGGTTCATTTGAAGATGTCTGGGACCCGAGCATTTGTATTTGCAGCCCCCACCCTGTGGAATTCTCTACCTCATCGGATAAAGGAGTGCCTGACTGTGGAGAGCTTTAAAACTGCATTAAAATCTTATCTATTTAATCTTGCCTTTCCAGAATTAGAATGATTTGTCTGTTTCTGCATTTGTATAATTTTATGAATTTTAATTTGATTTTTTAAATGTACAGGCACTATGATCTTTGGGAATAGTGTTTTTTAACAAAAAAATGTGATTGATTGACTGATTGATTGCTGGAATGTGTGACTGTGATTTCAGAAAATAAGGTAAGTCTGGTTTAATGTATTTCTACGGGCTTTGAATCATTACTCATAACTTTGTTATTTTTTTATATTTTTACAATACATTTTCAACATGACCTTTTGGGACCCCACCTCATGAACAAGGTAGGTGGAGTTTTTCAAATCTGTCCATTTCATGCTCACTATGTGAAATCACGTTTCAGGTGGGGTTTGAACATTTTTATCTGCTGGGTTCATAAGGTGGGGGTCATAAGAAGGTGGTGTTGAAAATCTGGTGTACAAATATTTTAAAATTGCTAAGTTATGAGTGAACATTAAAATATTTCAATGTTCACTCATAACTTCACTAATGTTTAAGGCAGGTAACATTTTTTAAATCCATCTCAAAAGGTGACTTCACAGTCGCGCCACAAAATCATGTTTCAGGTGGGATTAATACATTTTCACCCATCAAGTTCATAAGGTAGGATCATAAGAAAACTATGTTGAAAATATGGTGTACAAATATGGTAAAATGATCAGGTTGAGAGGAACACTGAAATATTTCAACATTCACTCATAATGTTGCTAATTTTCAATATTTTGACTCTAGACTTTCAACATACAGTAGCTACTTTTCCACACCACCTCATAAATTTGAGAGGTGTCATGTTGAAAATCCTGGAAGAGACGTCTTTTTGCACATGCTGTACAACATAATGTTTTGGCTAGGATTCTATAACTGTCAAATGTCATTTTTATAAGGGAGAACTATAAAATGACAATCTTAAAAATGTGGGGTCAAAATTTAAAAAAAAGTGTAATCCTGTGCCAGTGATTAGAGTACAGGGGCAAATTCAGTGACCCAGCTGGATGGGCTGAGGTTGGGGAGAAGGCACTGTCATGTGACACCACCTCCCAGCCTGGGAAGGGTAGATCCAGGGTTACACACATGATGCCCAAGAGTCATTTAGTGAAGAGAAATCTTCTCTTGGCAAAGGGTCCTGCACCTCTGTACCTGCAGGTGCCAAAGGGCCCTGTGCTTCATCTGAGAGATGGATTCTTTGTCCGGTGTGTCTTTTTCTGCAGCTACATGGAAGTGCAGGGTCCAGAGGGCATTGTGCTTCTGCAGTCCACCAGACAGCCCCATGAATTCTTGATATCCACTGCTGCATGGAAGGGCCCTGTACTCCCGTAAGCAGACAAAGTCTTCCCTTGATGCATAGCCTAAAAGATTCTGTGTGAATGAATATATGAGTCCACTAACTCAAAAAGAAAGACACTTCTTTGCAAAAACTGTGTTAATGCACCAGTTAAGGCTCAGATTAGTGCCACAAAAGTAGGGAAATGTGGTATTAGGGTTTCCAACTATAGCATCCCACTCTCATACCCCAAACAGCAAACGAACAAGACCACACAAGCAACCACAGACAGACATCATCAGGTAAGACAAACAAATTACAGCAGTTTCCAGATGAGGCAAATACAGTACCCCTGATGTTCTATATTTGTGGATTTGTGTCTATGGCTGCATAAGCGCAGGCAATACAGGGGCCTGTGCTTATGCAACCACACCTTTGTGTTTATATAATATGGCATGCATGAGTTCATGTGGCTGCAGAAGCACTGGTTCCCATAGGCCTAAAGAGGCCTGCACCTTTGCAGTCAGATGTACTCTTACATGCTGTATGAATTATCTTGCTAGATAGCATGATCTGTTGCTCCATGGTTTTCTATATGTAGCTGTAAAACTGATAAACTACTATGCCCTTTAAAAATGTCTAGATCTGCTGCTCAAACCATGATACCCCATGATACCCCATTGCAACAGTACTGCTGTCTGCATATCTACAGGCCCCAAAGGTGCCTATTCTTCTGGATCCAGAAGTGGTGTGAATGTCTTACACCTGTGGCTGAAGAGGCACAGGCTCCTCAGGGGCCAGCACATTTGCACATAGAAGTACTGTTGCAGTTATAGTATTATGGAGTTTATGGTGCCTGCACGTCTGCAGCCAGAGGTCAAACATATCTTAGACCCTCAGCTGCAGAAGCACAGGCCCATCAAGTGTGTGCATGTCTTACAGTGTCCATGTGTACATGAGGCTACAGAAGCATAGATCATAATGAAGCCTGTTCTTCTGTGGACAAAATAACTCTTGTAATTTGGATATTGTGGATTTGTATCTGGCTACAGGGGCCTATGGTTTTGTACACATAAGCAATATTGTGATTTGAGTATTGTGGATTTCTGTCTTCAGTAAAAAAAGAGTGGGCATGTCCTGTGGTGTGCATGCCACAGGTACAAATCCATGAAGGCAGCTCATCAGTGCTACTACCTTTGTGTCATCTGGAAAGAGCTGCATGTCATTTGTCCTACCTGATGATGACTGTCTGTGGTTGCTTGTGTGGTGTTGTCCTTTTGCAACTTGGGAGTGGGGAGTTAGGTTTGGAAACACTAACACCGCATTTCCCTACTTTTGTGACATTAAGCTGAACCCTAACTGGTGCATTAAAGCAGTTTTTTGCAAAGTTTTATCTATCTATCTATCTATCTATCTATCTATCTATCTATCTATCTATCTATCTATCTATCTATCTATCTGTCTGTCTTGAAACAACACCAGCTTGAAAGCCATGATTCCAATTTGCTCTGCAAGGCTGTAGCTGCTCCTCTATTAGCCACTACAGCACTCGGCTCCTCTGCGATTGGACTTTTGCCCATTTCCAGGAAATTCAAAGCTCTTAGCGCTTTTTACCAATTTTAAACAAAAACTCTGTGTCTGTTAAGGAGTAATTTGTCCTGCCCGCCCACTCTGACCTCTATTAAATACACTTTAGACCCTGCCCTGCCTATCCCAGGCTCCAGTCTCTTGCCTAAGCCCTGTACACTTTCTCTTAAAAGGACAACACTCTATTTTGCTTGTTTGACTTCTCCTTTGTGTACCACTAGGTGCTAATCATTCTCATTGCTTCCCCACTGCTCCTTTCACCTTGCTCATGCACACCTGTGCCAACTGTCATCCCATCTTCTGTTCTACATCAACATGCCTGCCCTTTGACTTTTCCCTCCAAGGCATCATCTCTACATTGATCCGTACCTTGTTATATCCACAACTCTCTTGTAAAATGTGGATCCCCACTGCTGCACTACTGCCCATAGGCCTACTAATCCTTGCTCTGCCAACACTATTAGACTCTACACCCATATGAGCTTCAGCATCAGCCCCATTAATCATGGATAGAAATCAGCCATGTGCACTGGGATTCTTTACTTCCCCACACTCCTTCATCCAAACTGCCAGCCATAAACATTAGAATGGGTACCCTTCCCTGTACCTGTCATTATTTATCTATCATCCCAGCTAGCACCCCCCCCCCACAATCCTACCTAGGATATTCTTTGTTCAGGGAGAACGGTGTCTGTGATGAACCCAGCAAAGGCTGTGTCAAACCAGTAACAAGCAGCTAAAGAAATATTGTAATATTACTCACAAACAATATCCACACCTACCTGGAGCCACCTCTAAAGCCTTACACCACTCAGAGAAATGTTGAGACACTTACTTTTGCATCCCTCAATATCTGTAGCCTCCTCCCTAAACTAGACAATTTGAAGGTTTGGATTGCCCAACACAACACTGATATCCTTTCTATTGTTGAGACATGGCTCTCCCTGAAAATACCTGATGCATCTATCTCTATACCTGGCTATTCGGTTTTCAGACAGGATCGACTTGCCAAAAGGGGAGGAGAATGTGCAATTTATCTTACAGACAGCTTTCAGAGCCTTGTCCTGCTGTTGCACAAAACTGACTGTAATGTACAGTCACTTACCATTAAGGTTATTCTTGGAGCACACAATAAAACCATCACTGTGTTGTCGGTTTATATTCCTCCCAAGCAGACTACCACCAGCCTTGGCTCACTTCTGCAGTGCCTGGGTAATATAAGTCTTAACTCTGAAATAATAGTGCTTGGTGACTTGAGTGTCAACTGGCTCTCCTTGGATGCCAGCCCATTCCAAGATGAAATTTCTGCCATTAACCACATTCAGCTTGTTGAGTCCCCCACCAGACTGAACTATAAGACAGGAACTGGCATCCTACTGGACTGGGTACTCTCTAACCACCTGGACCACATTACTGGTACTTCTGTACTCCCAGATGGTATAAGCAACCATTTCCCTGTCCTTTTCTGTTGTGCTGATAAATTCATCAAGCCTCCCGCCAAAACAATTTACACCAGGATCCTCATCCAAGGACACCTCAGACTCCTGAAAGCTGACCTCCATCATCTAGACTGATCCTCAGTCTACTCCATTAATGATGTTGATGTTGCACTTGAACAATTTATTCAACATTTCAACACAGTCTGTGACAAGTATACCCCGTACAAAAAACCAAAAGTCAAAGGCCACAAGAACTCTTGGATCTCCCCAGATCTCACTGAGCTCCAAAAATCCAGAGATCACCTTTGGCACAGGGCATGATCCACAGGGAATCTGATCAACATACAAAGCTATAAATGTGCAAGAAACAACTGTACCAGGGCTATCCAGGTTGCAAAAAGTAATTACTACAAGGATACCCTTGCTCTCTCATGGAACAATGGCTGTAATTTATGCAGCAACCTCAAAGACGTCACTGGGAAAGCCCCCAAGGCACCACCTACAATGCACAACACTAATGGCAAGCCTACTTTGGACCCAAGAGACATTGCTAACACTTTCAACAATGTGTTTACTGATCTGAGTGGCATTCTCCCTTCAGACTTCTTTTGTCCACCTAGTGAAGATGACCCCATCTGAGATTCTGTCTAGTCCCCCTCTCACCCACCATTCTACTTTAGAGCCATCTTTGCCCTGGAAGCCAGGAAATACTTCCTCAGTGTACTGGGGAAGTCAAGATTTAGTGGTGATACCCTGGACCTTGAATTCATTGCCCTTGCACTCAACAAAATCTTGTTGCCCCTAACTCACATAATGAACCAACTGCTCAGGTACTAAAAATTTCCTGAAAATGGAAGTCTGCTACCATAACACCAGTGCATAAAAGTGGTGACTGAGCATTGCATGGGAACTATCAGCCAATCTCTATCCTGTCCCCACTCTCAAAAGTATTGGAAAGAATAGTGGCTGACCAGCTGGTCGACTACATGGAAAAATACCATCTGCAATCCCTAGAACAGCATGGCTTTAGAAGTGGACACAACACCACCACAGCCTTGCTTGAATTCACAGGTTTTATACATCACTCCTTTGATCAAGGTTATCTTGTCGGTGTGGCCTTCATTGATTTAACCAAAGCCTTTGACATGGTGAACCATGACCTCCTGGTTGATCAACTCTCCCCCATTGGCCTTTCAAATGACACCATAAAGTGGTTCAATAGCTATCTGTGCAACTGTTCACAATGGGTGAAGATTGGCAACATCCTTTCTGACAACAGACCAGTGTGCTCAGGAGTCCCACAGGCTCCATTTTGGGACCTCTACTGTTTAGGGTTTCCTGAACAAACTCCCTCTCACCTGGCAGGACTGTATTTTGTTGAATGCGGATGACACTGTCCTGTTTACCAGTGACCCAGATCCCAGAGCTCTGGAGAAGTGACTCCAGTCTAACTTTGTGGATGTTGAAAGGTGGATCAGCAAACATAAACTAATTATGAACTACAAGAAGACAAAAACTGTGTTGTTCTCCCGCTCCCAAAATAGACATAGACCACACCCTCTTTCAATCACCAACGTAGTGGGCTCTCCCCTGGAGCTTGTGCAGCACTTTAAATATCTGGGGATCACAGTCAACAGTTTACTGACATATGCATCTCACATTGACAATATTGCCAGGGACATCAATGCATGCATAGGACTCCTTTACAGGCACAAATATTGTTTGACCACTGAAGCCCTTAGACTTGTTATTCATAGCTCAGTGGTCTCACTTGTTGACTATGGGCTTGTTATCTATGTGTCAGCAACAGAAACTGCCCTCCACTGCATCACAACAGCACTTAACAAAACCTGCCGGCTCCTAACTGGCCCTGCCCCATTGACCCATACCTGTGACCTATACACCCAGGCTAACTGGCTCCGTCTCAAAGGCAGACTACTATACCAAACTTGCTTACTCACAAAAAAGTAAGCCTTGGGTTGATGCCACCTGAAGTTTAGGAACTCCTCACCTCATACAACAGCCCTCATCACACCAGAAGCACTGATAGCCAGGTCTTCAAAATATCCCACTGTTGCATGTCCCAAGGTCAAAAATCCTTCACCTACCAGGCTCCATAATGATTTAACTCTCTCCATATCGACATCTCCACTGCACCTTCTCTGGGCTTTTTTAAACTAATGCTCAGACAACACCTTGTTGCTACTGCCAGCTGTGACTGCTTCCACTAAATCAATCTCAACAGCTTTCCAGCACATCCTTTCATCCCTGGTCTACCCCAGTTGACTCTACATCCTCCTACTGTCCACCTACCGTACCACCCTACCTCCTGCAACCTCCATCATCTCCCCACCACACTTAGACTAGGCCTTCTCAGCTGCTGCTTCTGTCTCTCTCTGTCCTTGGTCTACCCAAGTCAACTGTACATATTCCTGCTTTTCACCTACCTACCACCCTACACCCTCCCTACCCCCATACCCTCCCTGCCTTGCACCTTCCATCATCTCCCCACCTTGCTTAGACTAGGCCTTCTGGGCTCCTTCTCTGCCTCCCCCCCTGCCTTTCCCTGTCTTCTTATTCTCCACCCTTATACATTAATCTTTGGCATTTCTCTCCACCCAAATTGTTTTCTCCACCTGTCTTCTAAGGCCCTCCTTGACTTAATCATATGGGCTGCACCTCTTCTCCCTCATGCTGCTACCTCTGTTCTCAGCTCTCCCAGTCTATGAATTGCATGCCCATGGCATACATTGTACAATGGCAAGTGTTGTTAGCTAGTTGCTCCAATTGTGACGCTATTCCTAGACTTGTTTGTATTAGCCTCCTCAAAGTATGTATGCTCTCCTGTTCATTTCATTCTGACTTGGAACCTGTGTAAACAGCTTGTAGCTCAAAGATGTTAATCTGAGATTTAATAAATAAATAAATACATCTATTTATCTGTCTGTCTGTCTGTCTGTCTCTCTCTGTCTGCCTATCTATCTATCTATCTATCTATCTATCTATCTATCTATCTATCTATCTATCTATCAATCTATCTATCTATTATACTGGTTCGGTAGCACCAGTATAGTTAGGGTTGAGTAGGCAGTTTAATGTTAAACCCACATTTCTGCACTTTAATAACTTTGCAACCATTCTATGAATTTGTAGGGAATTTTGTATATGCTGTCAGAGACCCAAGGTCTCTTGATGTGGCAAGTTTCATTCCAATCTGTGTAATTACAGAGATGCAGAGTACAAACAAATATGCAATTTACCTGTTCTTTGCTGTTTCTTTGTCCACCTGTATCTCCCAAATGGTTTGGAATTGTGGTCTGAAGTTTTAGATCACACAGGGCAAGACTAACAGATGCGCCTTTTCCTGGTTTGGGGAAAAAATATTAATCTGTTCCAGAGATATAACATTTTTCAAATTTGGTTCTGAGCATCCACAGTAGCACTGTTGGAGAGATGCACTGTGCAAACAAGAATCCTGTTTCAAGACTGTGTCATCCTTCTCAATCCTTTTTTGAGCTTCTGAATTTCTTTTTCATGGTTCTGCCATTTTGTTTTTGTGTTATGGATGGAAAATTCAGTGAAAATGGCCTTTGTAAGGGATGAGCGGTAGCATTCTGCCCTCCAATATACCATGATAAGGGCATCTGCTATTGAGCACCTACAAAAAGGGTGACTCAATAGCAATGCCTGTTCACAGGGCTACTGGACAGGAGGATGAATATGGGTATAGCGACATCCTGTCACTATATGTATATGTGTGCATGGGGGGAGCGAGCACGCCATGGGATGGGTGGAAGGGGAAGGAGGGTTTATGAGGTGCAGTGCAATGGTGGGTTGCTGAGCTGGCCATGTGGCATGGTGAGTTCATTGCAGGCTAGGGTTGGGAGGATGCAGGGCTCAGTGCTGGGCATGTAGAGATTTTTGTGCCGGTCTGTGTAAATTTTTTTTGCACCCCCTGAAATGCCTCCCCAGAGTAGGGAATCCTTTATTGGGGGGGGTATGGGGGAGGCAAACCTATCTTTTTGGCACCCTTTCAGTTTGCACCACGAGTGTACGTTTGCAAAATTGATTTTTGCTGATGTATTCGCCCTAATGGCAATCACCTTTCCATGATCGCCGTTATCATGTAGAACCCTGCAATCCTCCCTTTTATGTTTCTTGGTGACAAACTCATGTACATTACTTATAGGAACCCCCTTAACTGGATTTTGTGCTCAACTGTTGCAAAAATGCCCTTAAAGTGTTGTTTTATTATGATTATAAATCTTTTTTTGTAACCCATGATCTGAAAAAATGTTCTTTTTTGATTTGATGACTCACAAAAAAAGGACATTTTTTGTGAGGGAAATATCCTTTTCACTTTGCCAGGATGGTTTTCCTTATGCCTAGTAGCACACCCATCTTTTGATTGGCATACCCATATATAAATTATATTTCCCAGTTGTCTAGTGGCACCCTCCACCCTCCAATTGCCATGCTTATATATAAATTATATTTTCCTGGTGTCTAGTGGCAGTACCCACCCTCTGATCATGGTCCCAAAATTATGTCATTTTTCCTTGGTGTCTAGTGGCACTCCCACCCTCTGATTGCACTCCCATATTCAAATTATATTTCCCTCATGTCTAGTGGCACCCCCCACCCTCCGTTTGCCATCCTGTGTGTATTATATTTCCCTGGTGTCTAGTGGCACTGCCCCCACCAACTGATCACTGTCCCCATTGACATTCTCTCTTTCCTTGGTGTCTAGTAGCACCCCCTGCCATCCAAAAGCTGTCCTTTCTGTAATAAAGAAAACAGTCCCTCAATGTGTTTATAATAAAACCTGTAAAGAAAAGGTCCCTTGGCTATCCACCCTGACTACCTACTCAGCACCCATCACCCTGCATTCCCCCCCCCACAATCCTCAGTCACCTGAACAATTCCCACTGTGAAGATCCACTCTCTGATCAAAGACATATCTTGCTGCTGGAACCGGTGACTGCTATTTGAAAAAAAGGTAAGTGTGATTCAATGTATTTCAGTGGGGTTTTCAACTCTGGCACATAACTTTTTCATTTTTAAAGATTTTGACATCACATTTTCAACATACCCTTTTTGAGATCCCTCCTCATGAACACTGTTAGTGGCATTTCACAAATCTTGACCAAAATATGATTTTGCATTTAGTTGGTAAAACCACCTTTTGGGCAGAATTTGAAAAATGTTACTGCCCTTGTTCAGGACATAGGGTCATAAGAAGGCTGTGTTTAAAACTTGGGGTCAAAATATGTGAAGATGGCAATGTTGTGCGCATGCTTTGAGATTTTGCTACACTCACTTGTAACTCTGGTAATTTTAAATATTTTGACATCAAATTTTCAACATAGACATTATTTTACACCACCTCATGAATGTGACAGCTGTCATTTTTCAAATTCTGGCCAAACTGTCTTTTCACACCTGTGGCTTGGAATGATGTTGCAGTGGTGTGGAATCACATTTTAGCAAGGATTTTGAAATTTTAGCAATTATAACAACTATTAACAACAACAACAGCAACATATAACTATAACAACAATACAACGATAACAGATAACTATGACTATAACAACAATAACAACTATTGTCAAGGTTAACTGTGATATAAATATTATAACTTAACAATGAATAGCAGTGTCTTTTGGAAATAACAATGTTTAAAGAAACAAACACATTTAAACTTAAAAACAGACAATAAGATAAATCCCAAAGTCAGCCATGTGGCACCATTTTAAAAAGAATACTATGCAATTAATTAAATAACAAAAATAAACAAGAGCATGAAACAAAATAAAAAATGTATATACAGCATCCCTATAGGCCTCCCTTGTGGGACTCCTAAGAGTGACTCCCACCACTCCTGCAGTAGCCACTCATGTGTAGTGTTGCTCATGACAGTATTTGAAATGTTTCAAGCTGACTGACCCCGCTCTCTGTCTGTCATCAGCCACCAGGTAGGAGGAGGCAGTTGAGGGAATTCCCTGGTGCTGGAAACCAGTAATGCAGTACAGTATGTGGAGGGGGGAGAGTGGCAATGATGTCCCAGGCAGTCCAGACCACCAGAAAAAGGCAATCTCTGTGAGGAAGTACAGTATGTGAAAGAAAAATGCAAGCTTTGCAGGATTGCTTCAAAAGGAAGGAAACCAACTGTTTTGTCTTGGCATTCAGGTTCAGTTTATTTGAACAAAATCAGTGCTGAAGGGTATCCACATTGGACTGAAATCTGGATGCAAAGAAGTTCCTGGGATTGATAACAGGACTATTGACATATAGTGGAGTCCACCAGAATGCAACACATTGCCACAAATTTCTGCTTGACAAAAGGGATTAATTGCCATTGAAGCTGCTTTGTTTCCTGCAGAATTGCATTACTTCCTGTCAAGCTCCACTGTACAGAACTGTAGCATCCTCATCTGTGTATACGGATAAGAGGTACTCACTGCAGATTAGTCATTAATTGTAAAGGAGAGATTTCTCTCAATTTGTCTTCAATGAATGAATGAATGAATGAATGAATGAATAAAGAAATACAAAGAGAATAATGGGGCCCAGGACTGAGTCTTGGGAATCCCCATATCTATAGGGAGGGAGGAGTGGGACATCTTATGAGAATGGATTAGAATCTGTTCTACAGGAAGGGGTTTAATCTAGAGGTAGTTAACTCAGACAAACCTACAATGATCAACTTGTTCAGTAGGAAAAGGTGAGCGAGCGTGTCAAAATCTTTAGAGAGGTCATTGAACATGGCAGATGTAAGGCATCCCAAGTCTAACTGGCAGATGCTTAAGTCAGTAATCCTAAACAACAAAGTGTCAGTTGAATTATTGGCCCTGAAGAAATCAGTATAAAATATAAAATAAAAGGGACTGATTAAATGCATGATGAAAATAGAAAATGAAGTTAGAGCTGACATTAATGCCATAGGTTTTCTTCAGGAATTAGCTGTAACACATGTATGCATTATTATTGGTTGTCAAAACTGATCGCAGATATTCAAGAGTTCTGTAAAAGGCATGAGTTATAATGAAAGTTGAGATAAGAGTAACCATTATAGTCATGTACTTAGGATGTTAAACAAGTTCTAGGGATAGTGATGTCAACCTCTGGTACAGAGTCCGAATTGTCTGACGTTGAACCCCCAATGATCAAGATCTCTGAGTCCAACTGGAAAACATTACTTTTGACATTATCTGCCATTTTTTGATTGAAAGATACATGTAATTGTTATGCAAAATTGCTGTGCATTAATTTTGAATTTTGGTAACAGGGAAAGGTACGTTGAACTGAGGCTCATTTCCAGGTGCAACCCAGGGGGATGAGGATGTGAATAAAGTAAAGTACAGCAAAATTAAGTAGAACAGTTGTTGAGGATACAAAAATGCATAGATCGATTTACAAGAAAACAGGTGAAAAGTAAACCAAAAAACAGTGCAGCGATGTGGCACGTAGTCAGAATGAATAAAAATCAATTCATCAAAAATGATGTGGCATAGATAAATTACTTCAGTAGTACAGGGAAAGTGTTGCAAAGCAAACAATTGAGCAAGAGAGTATTGGGGGTTGGGGGATTGTGAGGAAATGATGGGGTAGGGGAGGAGAGAGGCAGCAAGGGGTCAGCATTGCCTGTGTGAACATAAGCACAGCAGTAAAGACCTAGAGGGCATACTGTACATAACAAACAAAGGAATTATAATTTAGAACAAATGTCAGGAAGCACTTTTTGAATCAATGAATAATAAATGTCCCAAATAATTTGCCAGATAAGGAAGGAGAAATTATTTCAGGTAGATACAGCTATCATATGCTATCATTAGAAATCTAGTGTACAAAAATCTAATGGGCCTTGATAGACTCAGTACCCTTTCATATATTATTTTGTATCGTAGCAATACAATATCATATTTTGTCTTCAATGTGGACTCCAAAGAGAGCTAATTTGAAAGGTTTACATTTGAAGATGTGTGGCACAAACTGGACACAAGGGCTGGGTGAAATATGTAGATTCCACTTCCATGAAATTTAAAATTTATTGAATTTCATGAAATGTCCATATATTTAGCTGATTATAACTCGGCCATGAAAATGGGTATACTCACCCATGGATGACAATCTAAGTACCTGCCAAATTACATGACATTCAACAATACACTTGTGAATGTACAGGGGTTTTAAATCTGAGAGCTTATTTCTTAGTGAAATTTCATGGAATGTTACTAATATGTTCAGTTGGTTTTAGCTCAGTCAACCTTTAAACTGGAAACCTAAAATATCCCAACATGTGGAATTTTACTGTGGGGCTCACAATCTGGCAGTTTATGTCTATGTGAAATTTTGAGACATCCTGTCAGTATGTTCATCTAGTTATATTAAATTGTTCTTCAAGATACAGACTAGTGATGTGCTGAATTTTCAATTCTGCCTATTCCTGTGGTATTCCATTGGTAGTGTAAATCAGAAATTTCAAAGGCGGAATGCTTTTTATGGATTAGGAATCCATGGTTTGCATAAAGTGTGAATTCCTTTTCCATAATCTCCAGAAATATTCTTATGGTTTACATAATCTCCAGAAAGTTATTGCATGCTTTACATTTGAATACATTTCAGAATTCAATGGAATTCAAAAAGAAATTCTGAAAAACATTTCGGAAACTGATTTGACATTCTACAAGAATTCCGCAGGTGGAATTCTGCATTCTGAACAACTACAGACATGAACACTGGCATTCTCAGCTATGGATTAAAACACTCTAAATACCTGCTGTGTTTCAGGTAATACAGTATGTGGTTTTGAACTTGAGAGGGCATTGAAACCTGGCTGTTTGTTTCTTTGAGACATTTCATCAAAATATCCAAAATATTGTTTTGCTTCTAACTCAGACAAAGAGTAAATCCAATAGATTATGTAAAGGTAAAACATTATGAACATCTTCAAACTTGCCTTAAAACGTCATGGAAGTGGAATAGATCATGCTACCACAAGTCCACTTGTGGAATTTTCATTTTACAAAGCATTAATCACCACCACTGCATCAGATTTGGATTCTCTCTCTCCTAATTTCCCCAACCAGCTGACAATAAGCTCTGCTGAGCTGTTTGAATTCTTTAAAACACTCACGGGTGATTACTTTGCCCCCCTTTCTCTAGCAAACCCAAATGAACTCTGTGGCACTGCTTGTCCACTCTGATATTCTCCTTGTGCTTCATATGATACTCTTCAGTAAACAGGGAACCACCCAATCCCTCTTCTGACAAATTTATCCATTTAGAATTATATCAATACCTGTAGTGGGAAAGAAGTGCTTACTGGTGTGGAGCTGATGCAAACTATAGGTGGCACTGAGGTAAGAAATTGTTAAGTTGTTGCAACATTGCACAGTGCAGGAGGGTTACTACAAGTGATTAGTTTAATCCTAGTAGTGGGAGTTCCATGGCTAGGTAGTTGCTTTTGAAATGGTACATTTCTAGGGTTCAGTTTTTTTTAAAATTTTGGAATTGTAGTGTTTAATATACCTTGTTGTTTGGGAGGCTGTTTCTTGATGTTATGGGATTCTGCACTGTTGTTGGTCTTTTGTCTGCAACTGGGGATTTGTCTGAGTACCTAACAACTTGTTTTTGTAGACTGTGGTATCATACTGCTTAAAATACCCTGTTATTTGGGAGTCTGTATCTTGGTGTGAAGGGATTCTGCAAGGGTTGTTGTTCTCTTGTCTGCAGCTGTTTAGCCTGAGTACAGAACAACTCTGGGACATATGTGTATGCTTGTATAATTACTGTCACTATATAGATGAACTAGCCAGTGTTACTAGACTCTTCCACCTGTGTGGGGAGTGCATTTGAACCACAGTTGGTACTAGTTAATTGACTCTTTCATCAGCATGGTTCTTAGTAAGATGTGGTACAGGCTGGAGGCACTCAGCTGTAGGAACTGTGGGGCATTCCTCTCCAGAGAAACACTCTGGAGCAGAGAGTACTGCCCCTTTTGTAGGACAATTGTGGAGCTCTGTGCTCAGCTGGTAGCAGCTAGGATAGAAATTACCCAGTTGCACACTCAGCTCAGCAGGAGTCTATATCCCTTATCCCCACTCCCACAGAGAATCACTGGTTCAGAAGTGTGGAGGGTGGTAGGGTGTGGGAGGGTTAGAATGGGCTGTCTCAAAGAAATTGTCCAGACCAGCTGCATTCAGATGATGAATCACTTCATACCTTTGGAGGAGGTTCAAGCTCCTTACTCCACAAGGGGGGGGACTCTAAGTCAGTCACAGGTGATGGTCCAGACAGTACATTAGTACCCAAGAAATATAAGACTGCAAAGAAGGTCCTAGTGATCAGGCACTCAATAGTTAGAGGTACAGGTAGGGTGCTGGGGGAACAGATGGAGGAGTGCTGGTTTGATTCCTGTTTGGAGCATCAGCTAACCAGGACTTAGACAGAAAAGGGAGAATGGTAGAGATGGAAGGGGAAGCTGGGGGTGCTGGTGCACCTAGGTACCAATGATCTGGCCAACAAGTCAGTAGAGGCAGTGAAGCAGAGTTTCCAGTAGACTGGGGCACAGGTTGGCAGTGCACTCAACTTCCCTGGCCTTCTCCAAAGTCCTCCCTGTGTGGGGCCAAGCAGGGAGGCAAGACAGGATTAGGGGAGCTGAGATAGCAGAATTTAATACTTGGCCAAGGGCTTGTGTCAGGACATGGGGTATCACTTTTTAAGGGACATGGGGATTTATGGAACAGAGGACTCTTCAAAGGTGAAGGGCTTCACCCGATGAGAGACAAGGCCAGTGCACTGGGGCAGAAGTTTGATGCCTATATCAGGCATTTAAACTAACTGCAGGGTAGTCCATGTCTACAGGATCCACATTGCAGGGCAAGCAGAAAGGGATCCAAATAGTATCCCCCACACCCAGGGGATGGTAGCAGGATAGGGTGTACAGGGAACAAGGTAGGGGTTATGAGAGTAAGGGAGGAACAGTTGTAAGAGAAAAAACTGCAGGCAAAAGCACTAAGGAAGACTTCCGGTTCTGGCACCGATGTAGTAGGCAGCTGAACATTTAGCTCTGTGTGGGTCCCCCCCTATAATTCATTGGAATTCCTACCTCTAACAATCAAAAACTTTGCTATCCACAGCAAGTTGTAAGCAAGAGATGTCCTGTAAGCCACCACATTCTTGTCCAATGAAAAAAACACAAACAGGGACTAAAATGAAGCAACTGCTTCTCAACGAAGACCTATAGGGCTTTGCGGCCTCAACACGGTGACGGCACTCAGCATCTGAGTTCTCCCTCAACCTGGACATCGACGAAGAAAACTCATCAACAGGCACCACTAAAACACTTCAAAAAATGCTCCAAATGGTAAACAAGATTAACTCATTGCTTGAGGACCTAAAAAAAGACATCCATAGATTGGACAAGAAGGTTTTGGAAAATGTGGCGAAGGTCACAGATATCTCCAAAGCACAAGACACAACTAAGAGGTTGGTGCTATATTTGTTGCGGCGAGATAGGGAGGTGCAGGCATGGATGGAAGACATAGAGAATCATGCATGCCAAAATAATTTCTGCATTCATGGGGTACCTGAAGGAGCAGAAGATGGATAGCAATAGACTTTATTCAAAATTTAATAAGGCCTACTCTATCCTTGCCATTGGACATCAATCTGGATATAGATCAGGCCCACCGTTCACTAGGCCCCAGTTCAATGGATCCAGCAGCACGCCCTAGTTTATGGATTGTCAGAATGGTTTATTTTCAAAATAAAGACACCATTCTGTAGGAAGCATGGCATCATAGGGACATCAGATTTAAAGAGGTCCAGATTTATTTCAGTCAGGACTTTTCCACAGCCCTTCAAGCTGAATGACACAGGGTGCGAGCAGAAATCAGAGACCTAAAGGCAAAAAAAAATATCAAGGCCCAACTACTGTATTTTTTCCAGCATGGATCAAGATACACACAGAAACAGGCATGAAAACATTCACCTCCTTAATTGATGCCATCCCAACACTGAATACCATAGACATACCACTCCCAGATTTGGAGATGGAACAACTGGAGAGACGTCTGACTGTGGGAGCCTGGAACCTGGTTATGTGGGGAAAGAGTCAGAAATGCAGACATCCAGAATCACTCCCAAAGACAACAAATGCTGACATCACAAAGCTACTCAAGTGAGCAGACTTTAGGAACCACAATAGAAATCCTGACCCTGAAATGTCACGGTGGCCTATAAAATAAAGTACTGTAATAAACAGGGGAACTGACAGATGCTGACGGAGAGCGCTTGGAGATCCACAAGGCTAAGGCTCCAATGGACATTAAATGCCTAATTAGAAAGCTATTAGGTAAAAATTGTTGAGATTGGGGGTAAGTAAGCATATTCAAAACCAGTATTTCTTAGTCTTCTTCCAGTGACTACAACTACAAAACATTTATGGTTAAGCATGGAAGGATGAAGGGCAAAGCTTAAACTGACACATATCGGGGAATATATATAAGCCTAACTGCCCTAAGGACACCCCCCAGAAAATGTTGAGCATTACAAGGGTAGGATGGAGGACAAATTGCATGGAGCCTCTGGTGATATGTGGCACTCGGTGCTACACCTATACACCTAAAAAATGACGTAATGCCTTCAGTCACAATCTCCAGAACCCACTCTATGTCACTAAAATAAAGGAAGGGATAAGCAATACAGAGCTCTTGATGGTAGATGGAGTCAGGTGGTAAATTCCTACACTTAAAATGGTGGAATGCCACCAACCGCCAATAAACAAGAGAACAGTGAAGGGAGGGGACTTGCACGAGCCTACGAATTGAGTGACCAAGCTACCTACAAGATGTTTTATGTGACACTAATCCTCTTATCACTTGGTAAGGACTGGCATACAGGTGATCTGTAGACCTGCACCACCGTACCCCACCTCTGTATGGGGGGTTGACAGATTATCTGTAACATTCTGCAGTATAGTTCCATCACTGCAGCATATTCCAAGGAATTCAATTTTAAAAATATGTTAGAGTGAAGAATCAGGCATGTTTGACCAACGTTGAAACTATTTATGTTAAATGTATTTTTTGTGGAAACTTGATTGGTACTAATATACCTGAAGGGAAGGAAACCATGCACTACAGTCAAGAAAGATAAATGGCAGGGCTGGGTAAAAAGGATGGAGAAGGTGACAAGACTCCATTTATATAAATAACATGACTAGTATAAATATTATCTCCTACAATGTGAATGGGATAAACTCCCCCATTAAGCATACTAGACTGTTAACAAATTATGAAGACTAAACTGTGACATAGCGTATTTACAGGAGACACACCTATATATGGTGGAACACACTAAATTATGAAAATCTTGGGTAGGCCAAGTAGTAGCTGCATCTCATCCCACTGCTAAAAAAGCAGTGGTGGCAATTCTTATTAAAAGAGGTAGTCAAATTCAAGTGCAGAGCATGGAGGAAGAAGTGCAGGGCTATTTCATCCTGGTATCCTGGTATCTGGAACCATCCAGGGTAGACTGGCGAACCTTATTAATGTATATGCCCCCAATGTGAATACTGACAAATTCATAAAATATATTATTCAGAAAAATGGCAGCACTGCCCAATGGGCAAGTCATAGTGGGAGGAGACTTTACCACAACCCCATGCTCCTCCATGGCTAGGTCAACTGGTCTCCCCATTGTAAATAAGAAGACTACCAAAAAACTAAAAGCTTTAATGTCCGAGGTGGGTTTCAGGATATCTGGCGAGAACAACATGGGAGGGAGCCAGACTACTCATTTTATTCTCCAGCACAGAAATCTTATCCCCAAATAGACCTTTTCCCTCACCCACAAATCCAACATGCACCTAATTGCTTCCTCTGCTAACTGCCCTATCACCTTATCTGATCATAGTCCCATATCAGTCAAGACACAATGGAAGATAGAGAGTCAATCTGAAGACTTAATGTCTCACTCTTCAATGACAAAAACTTCCTCAAACAAATCTCACAGGTAGTGACAGACTTTTGTAAAGACTCACCCAAAACAGACTGCTCCCCTCTTTTGTGACGGAACATCTTGAAGGCAGTGGTAAGGGGCCATGTAATTGGTTATGCCTCAGCCAAGAAAAAAACAAAATAAGGCCAGAATAATTCAACTGACAAATCAAATAAGCTCTTTAGAAACAATGCACAACCCCCTCCCCCCAGGAAACTCTAAAATCCAAAGAGAGCTAGATGTGGCCCGCACTGATCTTCAGAGATTAGAAAATTAAAAAGCAGAAGGCTTACTGCATTTTTCAGCACAAAATACCATGAAGTGGGGGGACGAGCAGCCAGACTTCTAGCTTTTCACCTGAGAAAAAGTCAGGCTGATAGGCATATTTCTCAGCTAGTAGATAAGTCTAACTCACCAAATACATGGATTAGACCTAAAGACATTGCTAGACAATTTATTTATTTATTTATTTTTTTTGCAATTAATATTTTATTGAACATTTTGAACATACAACTGCGGGAACAGTATCAAAACAGTCAGTAACATACGATTAAGTACACGTAACCAACATTCAGAATTACTTATAGTGAAAGGGAAAACACATGATTCCCGCAATCCTGCCTGTCGCCCCAACCCCTACCCGCACCCCCCCAAAAAAGGCACTGCAAATAACAGTTAAATCACAGGCATACGAAGAAAGAAAGGTCTTTTCTGGACAAGATTTTCTATTTGTAAGCCGTTTCCAGAGGAGACCAGATTTTTTCAAAGCGGGGCAGCACATTATGAAGTATAGCAATCATCCTCTCAGTTCTAAGAAAGGAAAGGAGCTCAGTCAACCATTCAGAGTATGAAATAGGGCGAGGATTCTTCCAATATCTCAGTACCAATTTTTTAACTGCACTAGCAACCATAGATATATGGAATTTCCTCTGTTTAATCCTGCAGCCCGACATATCTCCCAGTAGACAAACTTCCGGAGTGAACAGATCCTCTAGACCCAGTAATGGGTCAGATTTACTTTTGATTTCATTCCACAGAGGAGCTATGTTAGGGCATGCCCAAAAAATATGAAGAAGATCGCCCCCTTCCTTACCACATCTATAACACAGGGATTCTTCTACTAATTTTAAGTCCTTTAATTTCTGAGGAGTATAATAAATATTGTGCAATATTTTAAACTGCATTAATCTAAGGTGATCTTGTTGTATCCATTTATGACAATTTTGCCAAATATGTGTCCAGTTCCACGACATGTTCGGGAATATTTTGGTCCAATATGAGGTTGGTGCCAGATTATCCTTAAAGGCCCAGCTGAACAGTGTTGAATAAATCTTAGAAATAGCTTGTGGGGCACCAATATATGAGTTAAGATCATCCCAAAAGGAAATACAAGGCGAATGAACCATCTTGGTACCAATTCTTTGAATCAGGGCGTGTCGCAGCTGGTATATTTTGAAAATATCTTTATGGAGTAAATTAAACTTCCCTAGTATCTGCTCAGTTGATATCTCCCTACCCTCCATATTTATGAAATCTCTCATGGAGCAGTAGGCTAACTTAGGGACCCAATTCTTTTTAATAGACTGATATCCTATCTTCCAGTGCGGGTTACCCCAAATAGGCTGATCCCAATCCCATATATGGTCATATTTTAAAAAGTTACAAAGCTGGTTGTGTATTCTAAGCGAAAGTTCAACCGGTGAGTTTTTCAGTAATGGAGGGAGCATACGAGGTGGGATGAAAAACAAAGCCTTAGGGTTTATATCTAGGCTTTTAATAAGGTTAACCTCTAAGTGAACCCATAGTGGGGTGTATCCTATGTTCTTAGTAGCACTGTCATGATACATCCATCTCCCGTGTTTATTCAAATGTGCCGCCCAGAAATATAACGCAAAATGAGGCATTCTTAGCCCACCAGAATTCCTAGGAGCTGCCAATTTTGAATACGACATTCTAGCCTTCTTGTAACCCCATACGAAATCAGCCAATTCTCCATGAAGTTTCCTAAACCAGGAGAGGGGAATCCAGATATTTAACATAGATAAGGGGTAAAAAAGTCTCAGAAATATGTTCATCTTTACAATACTAATCCTCCCCCATAAGGATAGAGATAATTGTGCCCATCTCTTGAGATCAAATCTAATATTTTGAAGTAAAAGTTCAAGATTAATTTTAAGAGAATTAGCCTGGGTATTCGTTACAGCGAGACCTAAATATCTAAAAGATTTAGGTTCCCATCCTAGACCAAGTGTAGTTATAGCCGCTTTAAATACTCTGTTATTTAAGGGATATACAACAGTTTTGTCTTGGTTAAGTTTATAATTAGATAATCTGCTGAACCCTTGAATAATCTCTAATAATTTAGGAATGGAGCAATCGGGATTTGAAACATAAATTAGTAAGTCGTTGGCATAAGCCGTGACCTTAATTGTACAACCCCTCAAATTGATACCTTCAATCTCAGCTGATAATACTATGCTCCTTATCAGGGGTTCCATATATAGATTAAATAGCAGCGGTGAGAGGGGACAGCCCTGCCTTGTACCAGCTTGCAAATTAAAGGCAGACGAAATAGCTCCGTTACACATAACCCTAGCTGATGGGTCCATATACAATGCTCGAATCCATTCCACGAATTTCTTCGGAAAGCCAAATTTGTGCATAGTTTCAAAAAGATAGTTCCAATGGACTCTGTCAAATGCTTTTTCAGCATCTAAGGAAACCAAAGCCATTGGTATCACAGTCTCCTCCGAAACCGAAAGGACATGTGCCAGAGTTCTAAAATGATCAGAAGAGGATCTGCCCCTCATAAAACCCACTTGTTCTGGACCAATCAATTTTGGTATTACCCGGTTGATACGGACAGCCAATATCTTAGCCAATATTTTAATATCATAATTCAGCAATGAAATTGGCCTATAATTGGCTGGGTTTTCCGGTGGTTTGTTGGGTTTGGGTAATAATACTATAAGGGCTTCAGTTAATGAAGAGTCTCTATTCTTGCCGGCTAGGATATATTGGAACAGTTCAAGGAGAACTGGAAAGTTGAGTGGCTAATGTTTTGTAGAAATTAGAGAAACCATCTGGACCGGGAGTTTTATCCAGTGCTAAGTCTTTAATAGCCGCCCACCTCCTCCTGTGTAATCTCCTGAATCAGCCCTGCTTGATCTGATTCACTGAGGCTTGGGAGAGGTAATCCTTTTAAGAAAAGGGAGAGATCTCCCGAGGTCGGGACTACTTGCATATCAGCGTAAAGAGTGGAAAAGTATTTCTGAAAGATCAGAGCTATATCGTCAGGGTTTGTTTTTATAGTTCCTTCCTCATTTGAGAAAATACCCTCTATCACGCGAGAGGCCTCAAATTGGGAAATACACTTGGCCAATATCTTGCCCGCCTTTTCGCCTTGATCAACATATTTTGCCTTAGTTTTAATAATTGTCAATTCTACCTGTTCCCCTAGCAACTTTAGATATGTATCCCTCACCCTAATTAACTTTAACTTTATCTCCTCAGTAGGGGTATTGAGATATTCCTGCTCTAGCAACTTGATTTGTTCTAGTGCTCTTCCATAGCAATTCTTTCTCCTTCTTTTTGCACTGCTTGACTGATTAGTATTCCCCGCATATATGCTTTAAATGCTCCCCAAAGAATATCCAGTCTGGGCTGTTCCGGGGCATTAAAAGCGAAAAATTCCTTAATTTGAGCTGACAGGTATTGGACTACTTTAGGATTCCTTAACATCTGATTATTAATCTTCCATCTGTTACTTTTCCGGGTTAAGGAAGGCAAAGAAACCGTAGAATCTACGGCTGAATGATCTGAGAAAGGGGCAGCAACAATTGCTGAACTGAAAACCCCAGGGAGTAAATTACGAGATACCAGAATATAATCTAATCGAGAGAACGACCCATGGGATGGAGAAACAAACGTATAACTTTTTTCCTGAGGATGAAGAACCCTCCAAACGTCCGCTAAACCCAACTGGTCCACCAATTCCCTGAAAGCTCTAGAGGCAGGGGTAACTAATGGTTGTGCTCTAGCCTTTCTGTCTAAAGATGGGTCGAGCACCGCATTGAAATCTCCTGCTAGTACCATGTGCATATGGGCAAAAGGTTGTAGAACTTTGAGCAGTTTAATGAAAAATTCCTGGGAGTCTGAGTTGGGCCCATAAATTGCCCCAAGCAATATATTTTTACCCTGTAATTTTCCTTGAACAACAATATATCTTCCATCATCATCCTGAATAACTTTACTGGGGACGAACTGTAAAGATCTGTGGAACATTAACATAACTCCTCTGCTCTGTGTGGTACCCTCATGATGAAAAACCTTTCCTATCTGTAGTCTCCTCATAGCATTACATTCTTCCTGTAATAGATGGGTTTCTTGTAGAAAGATTATCTTAGCTTCCATTGTTTCAATGTATTTCAGTATTTTAACTTGCTTGACTTTATCTCTTGCCCCTTTAACATTCAATGTAATCATTTTTATTGCCACATCCATCCCCACTTCCAGTAAAATCTGATAACACGAGACAGTTGCCTAATTATCCATTCACCGTAATTAACTTTGCAGGCCTTAAACCCCCCCCCCGTATATAAAAACCAAAACCCAAAATACCCAACACACCCCCTTCAACCCACCCGCCTCTACACGCATGGTTCATGATGACAGCCCACTTGGACCATTCTCCCCACTCCTCCCACCCCCCTCCATCCATGCAATAATTAATTATTAAACCAGTTTGCTAACTTATTAATATTGAATTATTCTACTTGACCATAAATGTCTAACCCATTCCTCCCCTTAAACCTAACAAAGCTCAGAAAGAGTTCAGTCTAAATCCCCTGTTTTCTTCTCTTTTTTTTTTTTATAAGTTATACTATCCAATTGAATAATGATCCTTACATAATCCCAGCAAGGTTACTTTCAACTTAATTAAACCTTCAACCGGAAATCTAGTAACCTTCCCTCCTTAACATTAGGGATATATTTGTCCATTTCCATACTTGTATTATTTTTAGTCCTCCAATGTAATAATGTTCTAAGTGTTCTGTACCCCACCAACAAAGGGCATCTTAGAACAGCACCCAAAGGCCCCAAAAACCAAATTATAATGCTAAATAACAGAAAGAAAATGAACAACTAGGTTTATAGTAACCTGTTCTTCTGGTTAGCATATCTTATTATCATAGGGCTTATCTTGAAACGATCTATATCATATACACAATTAAATGTGTCAGCTACCAATAACACAATCACATATTAGTCCGTTCTGGGAAGCTCACAATTTGTATCTTCGTGTTAAAGTCCTGGAAAGCGAATCTGTTATCCCGCCAAGAGATCTAGTGAATTGAGACAGGCGCGTGTTCTTTGGTCGAAGGTGACCGCCTCCCTTGACTTCCCCTGACTGGGAAGAAAATAAGTCTACTTTGGTACTACCGGCGTTCGTCTGTCTAGCCCCACACAATTAACTCTATAAATCTTCAAGGTATTGCTGAGTCAGGTCACCCAGTAGCATTCTAACCAGATATCAAAAGTTTTATGCCACCCTTAACAGTAGAGAGAGTTTATTTGCACTGCAGCAATACTATCACTTTTGCACCCCCCACAGTTATTTAATCGTTAACCTGGCGTATCGCATGTGAATGTGCCGGCTTCTGTTCAGGCTTATAGCAACAACTTCTGGCTCTGCCGCTCTATCCAGCAATATTCCCAATTCACAAGAGGGAAAGGTATCGGCTGTAACCTACAGAGCTTCTCGTCTCCGCTTAAGGGCCCAAGCTGATTCTAAAGATTTCGATAAATAGTAGCCCCATACCAAGCCTGGTTTCATAAACTTCTCTTTAAGGATCCTTTCCAGATCTCGTGGGCTTATATTGCTCTGTCATATATTAATCACACTTGTAGATGTAACTTGCATTTTTAAGAGGTTGAATGTCTCTTAACTGAGCTCCTATTATGTAGATATTACTCGTGGTGGAGAACGCTACTACAACTTTAAGCTGGGTACCGCAACTTAGTTTGCCAGCGTAAAGGAACTTCTTCTAATTATTCTATATTCCAGTATGATTGCCTTGACAACTATTTATAATACAAATCGCTGAAAATAAAACCTGACCCTTCACGCTCCCCATATGTATAGCAGGAGTGCCGGTTCCGTTCAGAAGTCGTATATCATATCCACAGCTGGATGAGTATACCGAAATTTCTGAAAAGCAGCCCCCGATGTTCTTCCCTTAAACCATATTGTGATTCGACTTTTGAATACAAGAGACCCCCAAGGTTAAACTTTCAGCTGCCTCGTATTATATGTTGATCTTGGCTATCAGGTAGCTTTGAATAGATTGGGGAACGAAACTTGCAGTTCTGATGCTGCAATTTCTACCATTTCAAATGCCTTCCAATCATCTCCAACCAGTACCTGAAATTTAACTGGGTATCCCGTACGGAATTTGATGCCTGCCGCCATCAGCTTGCTTATTAATGAAAGGTAGCTTTTGCCTGATTGATAAGGGTAAATCTCTGCCACCCTAATCTTGGTCCCTCCCAGCTTAGCTCTTTGTTTCTCTAGCTTTGTTATGAAGAGCTGTCGTTCCTGATAGTTAAGGAAATGAAATATCAGAGATCGAGTGGAGCATTTGGTGGGGGCAGTGGACGAGAATTTAAGAGCTCTTTCGATTATATATGAAGATCCAAATGGTGAGGGCCCCGCTATTTTCTCTACCAGCCTTTGCACGAATTTAATTGTATCTGTGCTTTCCACTTTTTCAGGTAGTCCAATAATCACGGCATTATTTGCTACACCTTCCTCAAGATCCTCTACTTTGAGCTCTAATTTATTGACTTTTGCTTCAGCTGTATCAAAGTGGTATCCAGCCTTTCTTTATTGTTTTCCAGCGATCGGATTCTTACTGTTGTCTGCTATCTTACGAGTATTCTCTTCCAGTGCACAGGTAAGATTTTTAAGCTCACTTGCCATTTCTTTCATTTCTGCCTTAAGCGCGAAACTCCTCCAGAAATCTTGCTAGGGTAAGCGGTTCTTCTTCTCCTGTCCGCTTCAGAGCTCTGCGGCTGCTGAGAGGTAAGGCCCTGGATTTTTGCGGCCTTCTCTGGTGTCATGGGTGTGCTTAGAGGTATTTTGCGATTTCTGCCTCCATAAACCCTTCGTTCTGACTATCAGATCTTCCGATCCTTCTGACACTTTTCTAGCGGCTTCAGAGGAGGTCAGTAATGAAATTTAATCTGTTTTGGAGGAAGGGTGGTCGGAGCTCCTGGAGAAAGCAGTTATGCCGTGCTCTGCATCTCGTGACTCCCCTTGCTAGACAATTTAAGCAGTATTACAGTACCCTCTATTCAGAAGAAAAATCTCCCCAAGAGGTGGTAGAACATACTAGAGCCTTTCTGAAAATGCTGGAACTCCCAGTACTGCCACAACAGGTGCAAGAAGCCCTGTCAGCGCTAATAACCGAGCATGAAGTGGCTCAGACAATCTCCAGGCTCCCAGCTGCAAAATCACTGGGGTCAGATGGCTTTAGTGCGGAATTGTTTAAAAAAATTTAAGAAAACCTTAATCCCTCATTTAACACAGGTCTTTAACACATGTTTGAAAGAGGACAAGATACCAGACTCCTGGAGGGACGCACTGGTCACAGTTCTTCCAAAATCAGGAAAGCCTGGAGTTCACTGCCAGGCCTGTCATCCAATCTCACTCCTGAACCAAGATCCCAAGATCTTGATGAAAATTTTGGCAACTCGCCTTCAAAAATATATAGAGATCCTGATCCACCCAGATCAGAAGGGATTTATCCCACACCGTCATATGTTGGACAACATTAGGAAGCTCTTAAATGTCATGACTTATAAATCCCCAACATCTTCAGCCTAGCTAGTGGTTTTCCTAGATGCTGAAAAGGCATTTGACCACCTGGGATGGGCTTATATGTAAGAGGTGCTGCAGAAAATGGGAGTAGGGGATCCTTTCTCCACTGGGTCTCCCTATGCTACCAAAGGCCTAGAACCCGAGTCCAGGTAAATGGAACCATCTCAGAATATTTTTCTGTAGCATGGGGTACCAGACAGGGCTCTCCCCTGTCCCCACTGCTGTTTGCACTCAATATGGAACCATTTGCCCAGGTGGTCAGAAAAAACAAGTCAATCAGAGGTATAGCGGTTAATGGAGTAATTAATAAGATATCCTTGCACACCGACGATACCTTGATCTACATAACCAATCCCGAGAAATCCCTTCCATACTTACTTAACCTCATACATGACTTCGGAACTATCTCAGGGCTTAAAATTAATATGGAGAAGTCAGAGATGATGTGTTTTATTGGCTCACTCTCACCTCAAATTAAACAGCTAACACCTTTCAGATGGGGAAGAGACAAGATCCAGTATCTAGGTATTCAAATTCCAGTGGAACTGACTAACCTATACCCATATAACTGCCATCTTCTTAAAAGTCAAATATGTGAGGACATTAACAGATGGAAAATTCTACCTCTGTCATTTATGAATAGAATAGACACTTTCAAAATGAATATTCTGCCACGCTACCTGTTCTTGTTCTCCACCCTACCAATACCCTTCCTAGAAGCGGACTGGAAAGAACTTAAAACAAATTTTCAGGCTTTATCTGGGCAGGGAAGAAACCCCAAAAGAGATGGGATCTTTTAACAGAAACTAAGGAAAGGGGAGGCATGGGGCTCCCGAATTTTAGGAATTGTTATAGAGTGTCTCAACTACTCCCTATCCTGAAAATGCTATCCCCAGAATTGGGGGGGGTTGTATACTATGGAAAATCAAGCACAGCAAGGGACTCCCCTTAATAACCTTCCATGGGTTGTCCTGGAACCAGACCTACAACTCCTTAAGAACAAATGGACAAAGCACACATTGTCAATGTCGGTAGAGTCCAGACAATGGTGGGAAATACCCATCCCAGTATGGATACTGATCCCATTGTCAAACTTGATGGGATTCCCCCTCACTAATGTAGAATCCAGCCTGCACAACTGGAAACTAAGAGGGCTTAAATACCTTAACCAGTTCTTGCAAGATGGGATAATTAAAACATTTGAGAAGTTGCAAAGGGAATTTGGCCTCCACAGACAGGACTTATCTCTAATGCCAACATTACATTACTTCCATAGTCAAGGTGACAACATTAATTGCAGAATTAGCACTGCCAATCATTTTAACTCATCAAAAAAGCCACATGGGAGACATGAGAAATTATATCGCTAGCATTTATAGAGCTCTACAAGAAGGGGTAGGTACCTTACTGATCCAACACATTGAGGGCAACAGACAGAAGGATGGGGCTCCCAGCTTACAGAGGAAGAGTGGCAAAAAATCTGGAAGAGAATACGTAAAACTACAAACTCACCCTCGTGGAGGGAATTCTGATGGAAAGTTAATAGTAGGTACTTCATCACCCCTGTAATCTCAAAACATTTTACTTCAACAGATACCAACACATGCTAGAGAGCCTGTGGGGCACAGGGAACACATTTTCATGTGTTTTGGGAATGCCCAATAATATATCCCTTTTGGGAAATTATAGGGAGATCAATAGAAGAAATATTTGAACTAACAGAACCCCTAACCTTCTCACAGCTGGTTTTGGGCTTGACTCGCAGGGTTTGAAGTCTTCAAACAAAAAATACCTGTTTTTCATCCTCACTGCAGTGGCCTTAAAAGTTATCACCCATCAATGGCTTACTCCCCATCCCTTAGTAAGGAGTATGTTGTTTAGCAATGTAGAATCAATAAGAAATGTGGAGTCCATCACGGCCCAAATAAGATTATGCACAGACCAATTTAACTCCAGATGGCTCCCTTACTTTGAATATATGGAATTCCGGCAGGGTATCTCAGTTCTCAATCAGCTGCTGACAGCCTGATGATTGCCAGAGAGTTCACCCCTGTAATACTTCAAGAATGAACCCCTTTTTTGGCCAAACATCACCAAGACTCTGTGGAATAACACTTAAACTTAACAGACATCTATGGACCACTTGGTCGCCACAGTGGCTTGCTTGGCTTGGGATGTCTGTGAATTGAAAACAAGGTAATACAGTTGAGTTTCCACTTACTGTTTTTTTTTCTCTATGATTTTTTCTTTTCCTATTGTTAATCATTAAAACTGTTAGCTGTCTGTTGAGACACGCTAGACATTCAGGACACAGAAGAATAACTTGAGTAAAAGTTTTATTGCTTCTCCTCTGGACAATATACCTAAAAGTGACAAGAAGACTAAGAGAACTCTATTTATGCAATATTATTAAACACCTTTTTGGCGAGGCCAGAGAGATCACCAAAAACTGAGGACTGATTACAGTTAACGAGGAAGTGACTGGCCTTTACTATTCTTCCTTATCTTCTTCCTGTTAAAAAAATAACAAAGGGAAAACTGTTATAGAATTGTAAGGTTAACCCAATGTTTGAACGCTAATTGGATGAGAAAGTAATGGTAGTTTACTTACCTGGTAAAGGTGATTGCATGAGCATCACCTTACAACATCTCTTCATCCATTACCTCTGGGTTACGTCCACCTCATGGGCTGCAAATGCACATGTGACCAGATTTGAAATTCAATCTGCCTAGCCCCTGCCCCTTCTCTCAGGTCTCCAGTTCGATCTTTTCCAAAGCTGTGTCGCTCGGTGTTGTTCTGTGGTAAAAAAGGTTATGGTATGGAGGTATAGATAAGGGTGAGAGAAGAGGCATGCATACATAATTTCAGTTTATTAGCTTGGTATAACAAAAGGATGCTTGAGCTGTGTAAGTAACCAGTTGACGTTTATTTCCTATTATTTACACTCTACTTCTATCCAGGCCGTAAGGTTGCTGGAAGACTGATGTTCTTTTTTTTTTTAATAAAGCTTAGGATTAAGTTAGCTTCACCGTCATCCGAGTGAACCTGGGTGGGACTGGGGATGCTGTAAGGTGATGCTCATGCAATCACCTTTACCAGGTGAGTAAACTACCATTGCATATTGCATATTGCATCACCTTACAGCATCCTTTCATCCATTACCTCTGGGTTGTAAGAAGCAGTGTCATGTTCGCTTAGGATATGGCAAGGTCAGATGACTGTGTAGCTAAGTCTTGGTGACACTGAGTAGCACCTTTCTAGCAAAAACTGCACTGGCTGTGTTTTCTATGTCTAGTTTGTAGTGTCTGGTGAAAGTGGACTGATGACCAAGTGGAGGCCCGACAAATGTCCATTATAGAGGCTTGATTTCCCTCTGCCCATGATGTAGCCATAGCTCTGGTTGAGTGGGCCTTAACACCCAGGGGCTGCTGGAGGCCCTGAGTTTTGTACGCCTCTGCAATGGCTTGTTTTATCCAGCTGGCCAAGGTCGATGTGGCAGCTGTTTGTCCTTTCCTGGGTCTGCTGTTCACGATAAAGAGCCCTTCTGATTTTCTGAATTCTTTTGTTCTGTCCAAGTAGATGGTGATCACTCTCTTCATGTCCCAATGCTTGGCTTCTTGTTGGTTGGGCCAAACCAGAAGTTCTACTGGTTGGTTGGTGTGGAATGGGGAGTTGACCTTTAGAATGAATGAGGGTGTGGTTCTTAGAGTAATTCCATCATTATGGGAGATGAGATAGGGTGGTTTGCAGGAGAGTGCTCTCATTTCTCCTACTCATTTGGCGGAGCAGATGGCTAGTAGGAATACTGTTTTGAGTGAGACCCATTTGAGGTCTGCTGAGGTCACAGGTTCGAATGGTGGATGGGTTAGTGCCTCAAGTACTATGTTTGGGTCCCAGGGTGGCACTGTATGTCTTTCTTTGAGGTGTATGTAAGACACCGCTTTCAGGAATCGTAAGACATCAGGGTGTGAACCTGGTGTGTACCCCTCGATAAGTCCAGTGCCCACCCCATGGCTGCCATCTGGACTCTGAGTGAAGCTATCAACTGCCCTTTGTTTACCCCTTGTTGGAGGAATAGAAGGACATGTGAGATGTTGATAAATTGTGTTTGGATGTTGTGCCTGTGGCACCAAGTTTCAAATATTCTCCAGTGTCTGTTGTAAGAGTTGTTGATAGAGTTACGCCTAGAGTGTAGCATAGTTTCTACCACTGTGTGGTTGTACCCTTTATCTAGAAGTCTTTGCCTTTCAGCAGCCAGGCCGTGAGTTGTAGTGGTGCTGGGTTCACATGTAGGATTGGACCCTGAGTCAGAAGATCTGATCGTAGTGGGATTGTCCCTGGTGTGCTTATTGACAAGGCCACAAGGGTGGCGAACCAATGTCATCAGGGCCATCGCGGGGTGATTATGACCACCATTGTCTCTGATTGCTGAATCTTGTTGAGTACTTGCTGGATGAGCGGTATTGGTGGGAATATATATATATGCTCTTTGGAAGGACCAGTTTTGGGTTAGTGCATCCACTCCGCTGGTGCCCAATTCTTTGTATCTGGAATAGAATGTTGGCAATTTTGTGTTTTTTGCTGTTGCCATCAAGTCCATCTCCAGTGGTCCCCACTTTTTGTTGATTTGCTGGAAGGTGTGTGGGTGTAGGGACCATTCTCCTGGGGCTATCTGCTGGTGGCTCAGCCAGTCTGCCCGTACATTGAGTTTGCCCACCAGGTGAACTACCGTGATTGACGCGAGGTGTTCTTGTGCCCAATCTAGTACTCTTTTTGCTTCTCTGAGTAGTTAGGGGCTCTTGTAGAGGACACATGTTCCACAATGCCCTTGATGCTAGGCTGATGCATGAGGCCATGGAGTCTAGGGTTTGTAGAGTCACTAGCAGGGTGGGGTTGCCCTTGGTCCCTAGTGCTTGAGTTTGTGACCGTACTTTGACCGCTCTGGCTGGGGATGGCCTTGCCTTGCCTGTTGCTGTGTTTATGGTTGCCCCTAGGTGGTTTATTACTTGGCTTGGTATTAGGCTGCTCTTGTCCCAGTTGATGACCCAACCATGCACTTGCAGTGTGTTTATCACTGTTCGTGTATGTAGTTGAGAGGTTTCTGGGTTTCTGGCTCAGAGGAGCCAGTCATTCAGATAAGGGATGTTGTGGATTCCTTGCTGTCTCAGTTTGGCTGCGAGTGTGATAGAGATCTTGGTAAAGACTCGGGGAGCTGATGCCAGTCCGAAAGGTAGCATCTGGTATTGATAGTGTTAGCCTAGTATTTTGAACCTGAGGTACTTGTAGTGTACTGGATGGATGGGGATGTGGAGGTATGCTTCTTTCAAGTCGATGGAGGTGAGGTAGTCGTCAGGTTTTATAGACCGTAGTGTTGTATGGAGTGTCTCCATTTTGAATTTCTTGTATTGTACGAAACAGTTGATGAATTTGAGATCTAACACTGGCCTCATGTCCTCCTTTTTCTTGGGTACCAGGAAGAAGATGGAGTATATTCCCTGGTTGACTTGGTCTGGTGGAACCTTCGCTATCACTTTGTTGGTGAGTAGGGAATTGATTGTGGTCTGTACCGTTCGAATTTTGTGAGGGTCCCATGATACTGGGGATATCACTGTTCTGTTTGAGAGTGGTTTCTGAGTGAATTCAATTGAGTAGCCCTTGGAGACGGCCTCCAGGACCCACCTGCCTGAAGTTGTTTTTTGCTAAATGTGTGAGAATAGAATTAGTCTGGCGCCCATGGGAGGGTGGCGAGTACTTGGAGGGGGCCGTAAGGAGTGATGGTCAATTTGGGCTATGTTTTCCTCATCTGAAAGATGCTTGGTATTTGCCTCTCTGGTATTGTCCTCTGGATTGCCCTCTTGTGTTGCTAAAGGATGAGGGTTTGAATGAGTAAGATTTTGATTGGGAGTACTGGGAGGTTTGCCTTCTGTCGTGCCTCCCTCGAAATGGGTGGTACCTGCCTCTGAAGGTTGGGAGATAGGTGCTCAAGGAGGGTCTTTCCTTATTGAGAACTTTGCCGTCCCCTTTTTGTTTAACATACTTCTCTAGTCCTTTCCCGAAAACAAGGTTCCCTTTGTAGGGTAGTTTGCTGAGCATATTCTTGGATTTGGAGTCTGTGTTACAGATCTTGAGCCATATATAACGTCTTGTTTTGTTAGTTAGGGCTGCTAACCTGGCAGACATTTTTTTTAGGGTGTCGATGGATGCATCAGCTGCGTACTTAGCTGCTTGTATGGCATATTCTGCTAGGTCAGCTTGCTTTGAGTCAGGCTCTAATGAAGATGCCAGTTCCTCCAGCCATGTGACCAGGGCCCTTGAAGTATAAGTCGCTGCAGTGTTGGCCCTGCAGGACATGCCTGTCATCGCGTAGGATCTTTTTATCTGTGGGGGTCCCGTAGGGGAGTGGTTGTCTCTGATGGGAGAATGGTTTTCTTGTATAAGACTGTAATTTGGTGATTGATAGAGGGGGGAGTGCACCATGTCTTGTTGACATCATCCTGTACCGGATAGAATCTATCAAAGGTGCGTTTCTCTGAAATTCTGGATGGATCGGGGGATTGCCATTCTCTCTCTAACACATCAATTAGAGCTTCGCAGACTGGGAAGGTTTCATACTTCTTCTGCCTGGCTCTGATAAGGGGGTTCAGCTTACATTGTTGGGGAGCCTCTGGGGTATCGAACCCCATACTCTGCTTTATTGCTCTAATGAGTTCTGGTAGAGCTTCGACGGGGGTGAGTTTTTTGTGAGGACGAGATCCTCCTCATCTTCTTCCTGCTGATCCTCATCCCCAGAATCACCATTATTAGGTTCTGCTGGTTCCAGACCTGCCAGAGTGCTTGGCTCCATAGGTGTTTGGCCGTCGACTTTGTTTTTATCGGTATTGTGATTGTCAGATTGTTTATGTTCTTTATTGTTCAGTGAAAGTTCCTCCATCCTCTCTAGTATCTTTAACATCACTGCTTGCTACGTTTTAAAGAAGTCCTCCGCGGTAGAAGGTAGATCGTTGGGTGGTGCCTCAAGGGGGTCCGACCCTTCCTCCACATGTCATTGTCAGTTGGGGTGCCTGGATTGGGCTGTAGGTGAGCACATGTGGGACATAGTGGACCTGCCTGATTGCCCAGAAGGGCAAGATGGCAGGCGTTGCGTTTTTCTTTTTTGTCTTAACCATCCTGTGTGATCTGTGGAGACAGGAGGGGGGAGTGAATTAGAGATGTAGTGATGCTGGAAGAATGAGTAGCTGCTGAAGAAGATCAGCATGCGCGGACAAAAAATATTTATTTAACAGTGTACACATTTGCTGACAGTCCCTGTGGCCCTTGACCCCTACTGTTAGGCCAAATTCTGTATTCTGTTTGCTCAAAGCTCTGATGAGCTGTGGGGTGCTGCGCCTTTAAGTCATCTCGAGGGGCCATGGTTGCGCATTGTGCATGAGCTGTGGTGTGCTGCATCTTTAAGTCGGCTTGTGGGGCCATAGTTGTGCATTGCGCATGCACGAGGGGCGCTCATGGGGCCGTTTGAGAAGTGTGCATGCGTGGGGCTTTACACATTGCGCATGCATGAGCCGTTGCAGGGAGAAGCTCTATGTGCCATAGCAAGATGGTGATGGGTCCGTAAAGGTATGGGAATGCGGTGCTACCTCGTTTGTGGAGCGATGCAGGGGTCGTTTGTTGGGGTGATGTGGCAATCGGGTGACTTGCTGTGGGAGCCTGGATAGTGTGCCTGCTGTGCTTGGGGGGGTGCTACAATGAGGGGTAGGCCCAGAACATGTAATACAGTTGAAAGGGGCTAAGGAAATGTCATGCCTTGCGTCTGTGGCCTGGCTCACTCGTAAGGGGCCCTGGCCGGCGCGAGGGGCACCAGAGCTGCTCTCGAGGGGCTCTCAGACCAATACTGATGCAGGTTTAATGGGCAGTGGGAGCATAGTCTTCCTGTTACTGGAAGCCTTGGAGCACTCGCAAGGGTTCTCAGGCTGGAGTCAGGAGGTTAAGGGAGCAGACAGATTGGAGGCCACATGACAGAAAATGAGTACTCGGTGTACTAAAAATGCTAAGCCTAGCCATGCATATTCCCTGATTAACTTTCATAACATGCTTTTGCCTTATTTACAGTACCACTTATTTTAGCTATTCAGACTTGCAGCAGTATATATATATATATATATATATATATATATGGCTTGTCATTGTATCATCTGTTCCTGTGTTTCTAACCTGGGTTGCTCATGATTACTGTACTGGTACAATATAATAATAATATCCTTGTCTGTTTATGATAGAGGAACCATACGATTTGTAGTACAGATTTAAGCAGGGATGGGTCTGGCTAGTAGCTGCTAGTGGTTCTACAGTATCTCAGCATTTATTTGCATCGTAGAGTTTGTAACATATTGTTTAGCTATAATAATTCAGGTTGTATGCCTCTGGAGATAGATATACAAAAAAATGTCTGGCAATAGATGCCCTTACCTTGATTAAAGTCGCCTGGAGCTAGGCAAATATGCTTGCAACCTCTGTGATGCACATGAATGAACTGGAGACCTGAGGGAAGGGGCAGGGGCTAGGCAGATCAGATTTCAAATCTGCTGACATGTGCATTTGCAGCCTATGAGGTGGACGTAACCCAGAGGTAATGGATGAAGGGATGCTGTAAGGTGATGCAATATGCAATGAAAATGTTATACTGTACCTGTCCTGTGAAGGTTAATAAACTTTACAAGCTAAAAAAAAGAGCACTAAGGAAGGGAGGGAGAAAGCATAGCAGGCAGATGGGCAGGAACAGAGTCAAGAGCAGGGGACAAATGGAAGGGGGTATGCATTAATGCCAGGAGCTTGAGGAACATAGTGAGCGCCAGTAAATGATGGCACATACTGAGGTAGATCTTGTGGCAATCACAGAAACGTGGGCCACAGAAAACAATGACTGGGCAATGGTGGTCCCCAGATATACATTATTCAGGAGGGATCACAGGTCAAGTAGAGGTGTGATCACCCTCTATCTCTGGGAGGGTATTGAAGTAACTAAAGATGGGGGCATTAGAGGTAAAGATGGGGATACTGAGTCTATATGGGTGCAATTCATGATTGCTTTGGGCAGAAGGCTAAGATTAGGGGTGGTCCATAGGCCTCTTGGTCAAGGGGAGTAAAGGGACAGAGTACCTGAGGAGTAACTGAGATGAGGGGTGGCAAAGGGTAAGGTGGTAGTGGTAGGGGACCTAAACTTGCCTGAAATTGATTGGGAGGTTCTGGTGGCCAAGAGCACCAAGAGTCAGTCACTGCTGGATGCATTTCAGAACTGACTCCTAGTACACCTGGTGAAGGAACCCCCCCCAGGCAGTCGGCAGTCCTAGATGTAGTATTCAACAACACAGAGCTGCTGGGTACTGTGAGAGGGGGGAGCCACTGCAGAATAACAACAATAGCTTTGTGAGGTTAGAACAGACCCTAGAAGCTGGAAAGCAACACTCAAAAACCCAAATCCTTGCCCTTAGAAGATGAGGGAACTGACAAGAGAGAAGTTAGAAGGGGTGGAGAACATAGGCAGGGTGGAGGAGAAATGGAAAGCAATCAAGGGGCTATCCTTGAGGCATCAAAGACATGTATAAAATAGTGTTGCTCAGATAATGCTTTTGTGGATCCTAACACTATCTGTCAGATAGTGATGGTGTCCTACTAGGATCCAACCAGAAATCCTACCAAAGACAGATGTAGGATCCAGGGTTATATAGCGATGGATCCTAGTTAGGATCCAGGGATCCTAGTGTAACCCATAGGAGGCACTATCCTATGGGCTACTACCCCTGCCTGCATGACTAGGCACAGGTTGAGGGGCCTGAGCTCAATGAACAGGTGCCTCCACCCAAAGAAATGGTTTTGGGGTAGCGTAATTGCTGTTGGTATAGCCCTCCAGAATGTTATAACCACCTACCAACCCTTCTAGTGGCCTACACAGATCAACAGAGTAACATTCACATATACAATATGACAGTAATATTGAACCCACACTCCTTGCACTTACCACCAGGGCTTGACCAGTTGCAATTGCCCTGGAGACCCCCTGTAAAACAAGACTGGTGATGTAGCAATTCAATGGAAGTTCAGTATCCCCACCAAGAAGGTACATACTAGCAAGGTTAACTGTAGAAAAGCCACAATCTGATTTATTCACGGGGATTTGAACAAGGCTGGGGTAAAAATTTAGCAGGTGATTATTAGATTTGATTAAGTCAGGCTGAACCTGCATGTACTGGGAGTCCCTGGTATACAGTTACACACCCTGGGTAGTAATAATAATAATAATAAACTTTATTTTTAAGGCACCTTTCAAATGCCAAGGCGCCTAACAAATTTAAAATCACAAAATAAACATCTCAACAACATATAATATATGCAAGAAATAACATCAAACAATTATTCACTGAATGATTGGTGCCATAAAAGAGTTTTCAGTGCTTGCTTAAATCCTTCCATGGTCATGCACTCCTGTAACTGACAAGGTAGAGAATCCCAAAGGGTTGGGGCTGCATGCATAAAAGCTCTGGCCCCAGATTTCAAACACACCCTTGGAATCTTCAGCAACTCCTCTTCAGTTGAGCCGAGTGATTATCCAGTGCAGTAAGGGACCAGAAGCTCTTTCAGGTAGTCCGGGCCCTGTCCGTGTATGGCTTTAAAAGTCAGAAAAGACCGTCTTTAAAGGTGATCCACCACTGAACTGACAGCCAGTGCAGTCCAGGTAGTACTGGCAAAATATGACAGGACCAAGATGATCCCATTAAAAGCCAGGCCACTGCGTTCTGCATTAGCTACAGGTGACAGATTTCCACCCCCGGTAGCCCAAGGTACAGGGAGTTGCAATAATCTAAGCGTGGGGACACAAAGGCATGGATCAAAGTAGGACGGTCGCTGGATGGAACAAGGTGCTTAATCCTGGAGATATTCCTAAGGTAGTAAAAAGAAGATTTAACGACAGCCGACACCTGAGAATGCAGGGTCAGCCCTTCATCAAATATTACCCCCAGGTTTCGCACCTGTTCAGAGGTCAGGAGAGATACGCTCCCAAAAAAATGTCCGGAGGGTGAACCCATCCCCAATCTCCCTATCTGGTGACCCAGATCCACAATCAGCACCTCAGTCTTATGCGAGTTCAACCTCAACCAACTGGAATCCATCCACTCCTGGATTTCTGAGAGGCAACTATTAAAGACCGAGATAGCTCCATCCTGGTTGGGTGAAAAAGAAAGGCAGAGCTGGGTATCATCAGCATATCAGTGAAACCTCAGCCCATACCTTCTTACAATGTCTCCGAGGGGCAGCACATACTCTGCGAACAACATGGGGGACAACACTGACTCCTGAGGAATCCCACATGACAGAGAAACTTGATCTGAGGAATAAACCCTGGACACCACTCTCTGAGTTCTTCCTGTGAGGAGCAATGTAAACCACCCGAGGACTGTACCAGCCAGTCCACAGATGAACCTCAGATGGTCAAGCAGGATTCCATGCTCCACAGTGTCCAACACTGATGAGAGATCTAGAAGAACCAAAATGGAACGGCTCTTCCTATCTCTAGCCATCATTGAGCACCTGAACTAGCGCTGCTCAGTACTATGTCTCTTTCGAAATCCAGACTGGAGAGGTTCATAGATGTCATGGATGGTAAAATGGTCCTCTAGCTGTGCAGCCACTACTTTCTCAATCACCTTCCCGAAAAAGGGGAGGGTAGAGATTGGTCTGTAGTTTTCAAGGCAGTCTGGGTCCAAAGAAGCTTTCTTCAAGAGTGGTGTCACCACAGCCTCTTTCAGGGAGCTAGGAAACTCTCCTGTTTCCAAGGAGCACCAGACTATCACAGCTAGGACTGGATCAATGGAATCAATACAACTCAGAATCAGGGAAGCATGTCCTGGGTCCAAACTATAGCATGTAGGGCGCACACTCTGGACAATCCGCATGACAACCATGAAAGCCGATTGGTCGAAGGTACTCCAGGAAAACTGAGGTGCAGTGTCCTCACGCTGATCAAAAGCAACATCCATAGAGTGTGCTGGTTGGAGTACCATCCTGATGTCAGCCACCTTATTCTCTAAGAATCGAGCAAGTTCGTCACACTCTACTTGCGAAAAAGCTTTTCAAACTTGTAGACAGGCTGGGTTGCACGGCCCATCTACAGTTCAGAACAGCTGAGCTGGTCAATTCTGAGCAGCTGCAATCTCCCTGGACAGGAACTCTGCCTTCTTACGGGTGATTGCAGATTGATAGAATTGATATTGGTCCATTATTCTAAGGTGGTCAGCATCAAGGGTGGATTTCCGCCAGCAATGCTCTAACCTTCATTCTAGTTGCCACATCTCCCTCAAAGTCCCATCAAACCATGGGGATAAAGGGCGAAGGGAGAGAGGACGAACTCAGACAAGAGCAATGACATCCAGGGCAGCTGAAATGGCCAAATTATAAGCCTTCATGAGGGCTTCTGGGTCATTATTTGCTACTGAGAGGGATGAGAGGTCAAGCACCGCCGCTAGGCCTTGAGAACTTATATCTTGTAAAGGAAGGTACCTGACCATCTCCACAGGGGTAGGCCTACAAAGGTGGGAGCTAAAACTGAACCCCACAGTGCAATGATCCAACTGTCCAACTGGTTCCACCCCAAGTCAGAGGCTTTGATCCCCAGGAAGAAGACTAAGTCAGGAGAGCAACCGTGTTTGAGTAGCAGTAGTAACTATCTGTGTAAGTCCTAGAAATGTCATCAACAGGAGGAAGTGCTGACCAAATTGCGAGAGTTCATCATCGATCCAGGCATTGAAGTCACCCAGGACCATCAGCCTGGGTGACTCAAACGCCATGTTGATGATGAAGTCCGCGACTTCCTGAAGGAAACACTTCTCCGGGTGGACGGTAGATGAGGGTGATCCAGCAACCTACATCTGCTACTACAGTACACTCAAATGATTCGGTCTCCTCAGCTGGTACATTCATAAGGTTAAGCTCGGTCTTGAAACAGACTGAAACCCCCCTCCCCCCTTGCAATCCAATCTTGGGTGGTGTATCACCAAATACCCGGCCGGAATTGCAGCCTCCAAAATCGAGCCAGAGCTCTCATCCAGCCAGGTCTGGTGATGCAAGCTAGGTCCACCGTCTCAACAAGATCTGCAATAATAGCAGTCCTGTTTTAATGGACTGAGCATTGCATAACACCGCCTGAGTTGGATGAATCTCTCAGGCTGCCTGGACCACCTGCCTACCACAATTGGTAGTGCCCTTGGGTATGGAAACCAGACATGACGAACCATATTCTAGGTTCCATTTCACCCCAGGGTGTCTTCTGGATCTTACCACCCTGATACAGGGGCCCCTCTCATTCACCCTCCGCTGTTCACACCCCCCACCTCCCCTTCCCTCCCCTACACACAATACCCAATGCCCTACAGCATTAGTAAGTTGCGAACCGAAGCGGGGAGAGGGGCCGAGGGCACGGAGAGTGGAGGGTGAATAGTGTATGACCATGGGGGCAGGCCTTCCAACACATTCTTGTGCCCCAAACAGTACCCCTCACTATCCAAATTATATACAAAAAACCCAAAAATATTAAAATAAAATATGCACTCTTACTGAAACCAAATAAATACCCTCTAATCCCAACCTCTAAAAGATAAATACCCCTTACACAAATCTGTCTAATATCATAGTCCTAAGAATAAATCAAAATAATAATAACTAACAAAATTCCAAATACCACATAAATAAACCAAACAACAAAACTTCACGACCCCAGGACCCTCTCACATCCTCCGGGGGTGAACAAAACAATATTATGCTAAAATAAATAAACCAAAACAAAAACAGCAAATCATAAAACCAATTGGTGTAAGGAGGCAGAATTGGATGATAATGCAGTCATTAAAAAGTATTTAGGGAGAAAAACATATGGTCCAAGTCCCAATGGTCCTCTCATGACCAGCAGGACTAAAGAATCCCCACAGGAGCTCACCCCCCGAGCAGATAGATGCAAAAGGTCTTTACATTTTTTTTTTAATCTATATTTTTTTTTCTCCCTGAATAAAACAAATTGTTCCTCAGTCCTCAGGTACTCTCACTGCCAGAACCTAGAGAAATACTGTTACGGCACTCTCACTACTGCAGGATAATAAGAATAAAAATCTGACCATGGCCCAGGATAGGAGAAGAAGTCCAGGAGATCCTCTTCAGAACCAGTCAGCTCTGAAGCCAGGAAGAGCCCCAAAAAATCTGATCTGGTGGCTGGCACCGGGCCTTACCAGCTACCATGAGACCCCCGCCAGAACCCAACAACCAGTAAGATCCCCGGGGTCCCTAAGGATCAGAGCTCCAACCACCAACTCCCCAGCGGATAAGAGCACAGACCCCATGCTGCCACAGACCGATGCACAGCCCACCCACCAGATCGGGCCTACTCCACCAAGCTCTAAATCAAGCTGCTGTTGTTCCCAAATCCACCACAAGTCCAACAATGAACTCCACCACACTCCAATACCAAGATCCAAAATACAGTGCCCAACTGGGTACCCAGTTGTTAAGCAGGCTAGTCTGAAGTGTTGCCCGGGATAGGCCGGCGTTGCAGCTGTTGTTGGGGCCCTTAGGAAAGAAAACAATTAGCATGCACATCAACCCAGAATTTGTAATCTGGAGCAGGATGACTCAGTTCGTTGTGATAAACCCAAACAAATAAATCAGATGACACACAATGATTGAAGGTTTGTTGCAGGGAGCTACCCTGTTAAGTACTCATGCTACCCAGACCAGGAGGCAGGACTGACGAGATGAAGACCTCAAGATGTTGTACTGGCTTGCCAGGGGAAACAAGGCCTACACAACTCACTGTGGTGGTTGCTACCTGATCGATGGAGTTGAGCAGGGGGCCAAATCCCCGAGTGGGTCTTTCACTGAAAGTCTCTGTGGTGAGAACAGCAGTCTAGGAAAAGATGGCAGGGCCCAGACCAGAGCAAGTAGTTCAGATTTAGTCCATAATGAGTGCTGGAGCAGCTTCTAGCTAGCATAACATAAACAATAGTGAGGAACCAGATCGCAACCCACACTACACATTTAGCACACTTATAAGCAACACTGCTATTAGCCACAGTTCGGATAAAGTCTGTTTGCAATTCAGCAGGGTTTCTGTGCAAACCTTTCTCTCTGGGGCTTACTTCAGTATCTGACAAGCTAGTCGCTTCTGGAGCAAGTCTTCGGTCCACACACAGGCAATGGTCACTCGCTTTCTCTTCAGGTTTCAGATCTCAATCAAGGCTATTGGATTTAAGTCCAATTTTACTCTCACAGACTTCTTCACACTAGAAGATGATGGCAGATAGGCCAGACACAGCCTTCCTTCCGATTCCCTACACTACTACGCAGGAGCAGCTGCTTGAATGGCTTGAGCTGTTCACTCTCCAAACTCCAGCTCTCGACTCCCTCACTGCTGCAGGCAGCTCTCGGCTTTCCCAGTGATCCAAAAAGTCCAGTTGTCTGATGGAACTGTCTGTCACAGAAAGGGCTTCCCCTCCAGGTCCATTTAGGTGCCAAACACTTAAAACTACAATTCCTACAAATTTCAATCCCACAAGACCTCTGGGACAGTCTCCATTTTAGGTCCCCAGAGGTTCCAATTGGTCCAACACTGGTTATCCAGAACCAAAATGGTGGCTTTATTCCAAATGTTTGTGCTGTGAATGGAAGCAGGTTAGACAAACATCTATATTGTTATTATTAAAGCAGATAAACAGCAAATAATTACAGTTCCTAAGCAAGCTCCCTCTGCGCATATAGCAACTGCAGAATGGAGCAAAAACACCACTCATCTAGCTGGTGGCGAGCCTTAAACTGCTTGGACCCACTCCAGACTAATTGTTAATATAGCATAATGACTCTCTTAAAGAGACAAGCATGGAGGCTTTACTATAGCACTTTCATGCAGACTATGAAAACTACTGCAAACACAGGACACCATCCTGACAATGGGCATTAGGCAAGCCAAGGAAGACATTATAGGAACCCTTATTTGTAGGAGGGTTACACTAGGTCAGATTGTTAGGATCCAGGGTCAGATAGCAATGGATCCTAGGTCAGATCCAGGGATCCTAGGTCAAACAGTTAGGATTTGAGCTGGATCTGTTGCTAGGATCCACAACATTTGTTGCTAGGATCCACTGGATCCACAATGTTTGTGGGATCCATGTACTGGATCCTAGAGGGTAGGATCCAGGGTCAGATAGCACTGCTATCCTACCACAGAAACTATCTGGCCAAATGGGAGGTATCTGTTGGTATCCTAGTTTCTAGGTTATTATCTGAGCAACACTAGTATAAAAGCAGTGGCAAAGAAAATAAGACAAAAGAAACCACTATGGCTCTCACTTGGAGTAAGGGGAATAGTAGGGGCCACAAAGAGGGCCTTTTATAAATATGAAAGCAAGCAAGAAGAGGCAGAATGGAAGGAATATCGTCAGAAAGCTAGGAAGGCTAAGAGGAACATCAGGGAGGCAAAAACAGACACAGAACTGCACATCGTGGAGGGGTGAAGAAAAGGGAAAACAATTATTTTAGCTATATTAGTGAAAAACCTAAAAACATGGACATTGTATGAATGGGGGGGGTAATAGAAAAAGATGGGTAGAAGGCCACCATTCTGGGTGACTATATATTTGCTCCTTCTTCACCACGGAAGAAGATGGGCCCCTGTCTGAGATCAGCATCAAAACGGCCTCAAAGGGAATTCCAGATATGAGTTTGCCAGTTTTTATTAGGAAAAGAGTCCTGAAGGGGCTGGCAGCCCTCACTGATAAGGCTCTGGGTCCAGATGGGTTGCACCCAAGGATACTGAGGGAGTTGGTAACCAAACTGGTTGATCCACTGGTTGAGTTGTTCAGCAGGTCACTGAGGACTGGAGTAGTCCCAGCGGATTGGAGATTAGTGGATGTAGTACCACTGTATAAGGGTGGGGACAGGGAGCAACCAGAGAATTTTAGGCCTGTGAGTCTGATTTCCATCTTGGGGAAGCTGATCGGGTCCCAGATGAAAGAGGACCTTATAGAATACCTGGAGAGCAATCGACTCCAGGATGATACACAACACGGTTTTGTCACAGGAAGGTCTTGTCAGAGCAACCTGATAGTCTTCTTTGACTGGGTGACAAGGGAGGTAAATAAGGGCCACGTGGTAGACGTGCTGTGCTTTTAACTTTAGTAAAGCCTTTCATTCAGTACCACACAAGAGGTTGCTTAAGAAAATAGAGAACCTGAGAGCAACTTAAGCTCTTGTGAGTTGGGTGGGAAACTGGCTAGCAGGTAGGTGACAGAGGGTGATGGTCAATGGGGTTATATCAGAAGAGAAGGAGGTAACGAGTGGGGTTCTGCAAGGATCAGGCCTGGTACCAGTCCTCTTCAACATGTTCATTAGCGACATTGGAGAAGGAATTCTGGGCAAGTTGTGTCTGCAGATGACACAAAACTATGTGGGAGGGTGGATCGTGAGGAAGGAAGGAATGAGAGAATATGCAAAAGTTCCTGTTAAGATTAGAGGGGTGGTCAAATGTCTGGCAGTTAAAATTCAATGCAAAAAAATTGCAAGGAAATGCATGTAGGGAAAAAGAACCCCACAATGGAGTACTGGATGGGAGGGGAGAAACTTTGCACCACAAACATGGAATGGGATCTTGGAGTTACCATCAGTAACTCCCTTAAACAAACAAGTCAGTGCTACAAGGCCTATAGTAAGGCCAACAGGACAATGGGATGCATTTGGAAGGGGATTGACAGTAAGAGAAAAGAGGTGATACTACCCCTCTACAGGGCCCTGATGAGGCCTCACCTAGAGTACAGTGCCCAGTTCTGATAGAGACAATGCAATGCAGAGTGACCAAAATTATTCTGGGACAGCAGGGTAAATCCTGCAAGAAGTGCCCCAGGGCATTAAATTTGTACTCATTGGAATCCAGAAGGGAGGGAGGGGAGTGATATGATTGAGACCTTCAAATTCCTTAATGGAATTAATAAAATGAACAGTGGGAAATTATTTAGTTTGAGTACAAACTCAAGGTCACGGGGTCACGAGTGGAAGTTAGCAGGTGGGAGGTTCAGGAGAGATGTGAGAAAGTACTTCTTTACAGAAAAGGTGGTGGAGCCCTTGAACAGTCTACCAGCTGAGGTGGTGGAAGCTAGCACAGTATGGAGGTTCAAACAGGCCTGGGATACAGTGAAGGGAATAGTGGTTACCTGGGCTACATGACTAGTGAAGTAATTAGTGTAAATCCGGGAGGGTTAGTACCCTGGGGGAACATTAGGTTCCATGAATGATCACAGGAATTTAGGGAACTTGGGCAGACTGGATGGACCATTGGTCTTTTTCTGCCATCAGCATCTATGTTTCTATACTTCAGTTTTTCATTTTAGGTTTCACAGTCATTTTCTTCCCTCTAACAGGTCTCTGTGAGTTCCACAAGCTCTGATCTTCCAAGTGAATCTGGCTCTTGTGTTTGCTCATATTGCTGGATGTGAGTCTCATATTGGTCTGCATTACTATGCTTCCTTGCTCCCCCGGGGTCTTCTCCTCTGAAGCTAACTAGCTCTGTTGTCTTTCTCTTAGTGACTTCCTACATCTGTCTACAGCCCTTCATTAACACCTGCATGAACTCTATCCTCAGCCATCTAGCTGAAATCCTCTCTGACTGCCTTGTCCATTCTCCTGGCTAGTACTCTCACCCCCACTAGGAACAGGTACTACCATATTGGGAATGTAGGCTTTCTTTGCCCTCCAGTTGGCCAGAAAAATAAGACCTTCCCCTCTTGCAAGAGACAATTATAAAGAGTTAGTATGCCTAATTATCTGCTGCCATTCCTTGAGGGCCCCAAGACCATGAGGCACCCTGGATACTGTACCTTTCATTTTAGGAACATCCCTAGTTTGGTAATGACCTTCTCATGTACTTGGGACTCATGTGTCCTATGTGATTCATGGCAACGTGGACAATAACTGTCTGCTTTTCTATCAAGCTGGATTATCTGGTTCTGAACAGTGATCATTCTACCTCTGCTACAGTTCAAACAGCTCAGGGGTGGCACACATACATTGAAAAAGTACCAAATGTTTTTATTAGTTAAAATAACAAACTGCGTGAATAGGACATTGCAAAGGAAAGTCATACTGAAGACTCCAAGATTTCAAAATAATAAAATAGATCACAATGTTTTGCATGACAGTGCACATCAACTGGAAGCTGAACAATAATGTGATCCAGACCCTGTTAAAAAACTCTATAGCTAAATTGGTCAATAGCATAAATACAGTCCGCTGACTTCAGCTACCTATTTTAGAAAAAAGCTGGAACACAGTGATATACACTTAAAAAAATTATAATGTGCTAATACTATTACAGAAGATGCAATTAACACAGTGTCCATAAGTTAAAAGGACACTAAAACCCTTTTTTCAACATATTGGGCATGATTTTCAAACATACAACTGTGACGCAAGGTGCCTGTACCAAACGGGTATGATGCAAGTGACAACTTGCACCATGGTTTGCAGCGATCCTAATTTTCAAATTCCAACTGGGGCAAAATAAAGATGCAATGTGACAAAGCTTCCCTGTGCCGCCCTTGTGCCAAAAGCACTGGTGCACCAGGTTGCAAAGGGGCTTGCACCATGGCAGGGCTGCACCATCTCCAGATGTGCTATTCTAAAAGCTCCACCATGGTTGCAATAGGGGGCTGCCTTTAGACCAGCCAGAAGGTGGTCTAAGGGCCATGTGCTGCAGCCTGACATGGTGGCAATTGGGGGGGCTGCAAGGAGGGAACCTGGGGCATAAGGAGCATGAGGTGCCCTATGGAGCAACAGGGGCATTATAGCAATGTGCAGGGGGTTGAGGTGGCACCAAGTGAGGGTGCCTTGTACTATTAGAGAGACATTATTAGCCCTGGTAATGGGAATTGCAAACAGGGTCCAGGACCCAGCACTCAGAAGGGTACAGCCCTGGCACCTGCCCATAGGTGCCACTGAACACAGCTCCGTCTGTGGGCAGCAGTGGCTGCAGGTTGTGGGGTTACAGTGGTGGCTGGGAATGGTCCCCAGACATGGTGGCAGTCCCAGGTACCTGGCCCCCAGCATGGAGGCAGGCTGCTAACTGCCAATGGTGCTGGGGTCAGTGGCACCAATGGGGAAGGTGCCAGGGCTGTATCCTTCAGAGTGCTGATCCCAGACCATGTCTGCCAGCCCCTTTAACCCAAGCTGATTGGCTGTCCCTAATAGCACAGACCACCCTGTAGGTTGCCACCTCAACACCCTTTACATTGTGGCCATGCCCCCATCACTCCTAGGGCATCTCCATGCTCCTTATGCTCATGGTCCCCTTCTAGCAGTTGTATTTACCTTGCCCCACCTTCACAGCCCCTTGAGTGTTCCGTCAACTGGACAGTTTAATGGAGCCTTCCACCAAACTCTACAGGTGTGGCACCTGTCCAGCGCAATGCGGATTTGGTAAATCTCAGGTCTTGGGTGCAGGGATCCTCATTTTTGTAAAATACAGTGCAAGGTCCCTGGTGCACCCCAATATTGCCACAGTCCTAAGTCACCACAAATTGCAGCAATCTAAGGGCTCTTTGAAAATCAAGCCCATTATTTCTAGTTGAAGCCCACATGTTATGATTGCTTACCTTCTCTAAAACTCATTAATGTTGCTGGTTGAATTATTTCCCTCCTTTCTTAGTAAGACTGAAGTGCATGATAATGTATTTTATACCCAACCTCGTTTTGCTTCAGATCCTTGATCTACTCTGATTGGATACGTCCAGAATAATAGAATCCCCCAAACAGTGCAGCCACTAATAATGCAATAGTTTCCTCTCCTCCCTTTGCATCATGAGTGGCTATACTGTATTGGGGGATGTTCCCAAGTCCTGGGAAGACACATTAGGAATTATTCAAGGAATGTAAACAAACACATTTTTGTGTGGTAACACCAAGATGGTGAGCAATCTGTTTTTCACTTTTAAAAAGGAAAAATCTAACTGAATCAAACTACTATCTATATCAGCAATGTCTACAGAATGTTAGAAATCATAAAATGTGTTTGTAAACTGGGGAAAATGTGAGGTCTAAGAGGGTTGGCAGTGCTTTTTTAAGGCACAAAGTGATACCCAAATTCCTAAAATCTAAGCTCTCCCTTAAAACCGCATAAAGTGTGTGTTTAACTCATTGTATCCTGCATGGCAATTTTGTATCAGGTAATTGATGAATGATTTGAGCTCCAAACAGAGCTCTTGGAAGTAGTTAAGATAGTCAAAGCAACTAAGGGCCACAACAAAGGTGATGGTGGTGCAGCACAGTAGTAAGGCAACAGTAGAAGCAAGTATACTGGTGTTACTTACCCATGCTAGCACACAAGACAACACTCAGAGCTGCTAGCACATCAAGTTTATTTCAGTGGGTAAGACAGCAAATATTGGAAACCAGGCATGGCAAGGGGCATGCAGTGACATTTTGTCATTGCACCCATCTGCGCATTGTCAAGAGACAAAGCATAGGCATGTGAAATGTCAAAATGTCACTGCATACCCCTTACCATGCTGGTGATTGGTGTTTGCTGTATTACCCACCAAAATAAATTTGATGCACTTGCAGCTCTAAGTATTGCATCTTGTGTCCTAGCATGGGTGAGTAGTCTATATTTTAAAACTGAGAGGTGGTAGGAGATCAGGGGAATGACTGGAGGGACATTCATGCCAATGTGGACAATAATTATCTGCTCCTCCTCCACCTGTATTACCTGGCTCTGGATACCACTCATTCCACCTGTACAACAGGCAGGCAATAGCACATCTATTTCTGTGGTATGGTCTATTAAATCTGCCAAATATTGCAAATTTCTGTCAAGAAGTTTAAAAGTTAGACGAAAAACACTGAAAATGTAATTTTTCTAACTTTTGCAAATATTTGCAAAATTTCATGAAAGCAGAATTGGTGATCCTTTACAAATTCAACAGCACTATAGGAAACTCAATGGACTGACTCAGAATAAACCATTTGTCTTTCTCTGTGAGTGTGCAGAAGCCTTCTTAACTCACTTATGAATTTTGCACTTGTCAGTTATGGCCCTGCCCCCTCGCTTATGAAGACTATTCTGAGCTGAACTATTGCATATCTATTTATTGCAGAATTAATTTATTTTTTATTGAAACTTTAGTTATTTAGATGACAGATAAACACAGTACAAAATGTTACAAATGAATCTGGAGTATCTATGATGGGACATATAGAACATATGATCATGGTTTGAAAAGTAAACTTTTAGAGTGACAATATAGTAATCCTATGCTTTTAGTATATATGATTGAACTGCTACCATTTTTGAACAAGCACACATAAAGTTAGAGGTTTACAGAATGAAATGAGCATAGTCTGTGGGAACAGCAAAGAGGCTGTCTCTCCCACATTAACATCAGTGCTTAATATGTTGCCAGATACAAGTGTCTGCGTACAGGTTTGTTGCCACCACCATTCAGTGGTATGGGGAGAGGGGAAGGCTTCTGAGTGGGTTGTTCTGTCATCATGGTGTAGCGCTGGCATCACCATGTTGTCTGCATCTAATGTCAGGACATCCACACTGGTGAGTGCTCATGCCACTCTTGGTGATGCCCCATCAGCAGTTTTGGCTATTTAAGGCTGTCATACAGAGCCATTCTATGTTTCTGTCAGTAGATTAGTTTGTTTGTCATTTCTTTGTGTTACAAACTTAGAGTAACATTATCAGTTTCTACCACATCTTCATTGAACATCACCTTAATTTACAAAACATCATCTTGAACAATGCAGCACTACACTGGATAGGTGAACTTTCTTCAAGATTAACTTAAAAATCAGCTCCAACAAAGAGATTTCAGCATGATTCTATGGCTTCAGCTTTAGTCATTCTAATTGGTTCCCGAAATCGGATACCTGCTGTTTATGACCAGCACATTCTCCAAAGGATTAATTGCTCTCTTTGTATCTCCAACATTGCTGAGAAGCATTCTAGTAACCTGATTCTGGTTCCTCCCGGCTGCATTCAGTGACCAAAGCTTCAAATCACCATGTTTTCTCACCTGGCACAAATTAAGTTGGTGCGTGCTCAGCGGCTGGCACAGGAATGCAAAAATGTATTGCTGAGGGATTACATCTTAATGGGAAGAAGTTGGTGTGTTTATAAAATCAGTTTTGCTGGGTCCTCAACTTTAATCTAGGGGACTGGTCTGTGAATTCTTTACATGCCATTTGGTCTACAACCTCAGTGTCAACTCATCTGCTTGCCTTTAATTCTGAAATCTGGACCTCTGTTCTGCCTCTGGCACTTGAACTCATGTGTTTCACCAGTTAGGTAGCTACCAGAGTCGTTGTTTGCAAGCTCTCCACTGCCTGCCCCCAAGTCTGTACAGGTTTTCCCTGCTTGACTGTAGCACTCTGAAATGGGGGTCACTACACAGCCATCTCTGATCTGCAAGACTCCTTCACCCCTACTGACTGTTAACAACTGTTCTCCACCAAATTTAACTCATTCACTTATTGCACCACCTCACTTATTGCATTTTCTATCTAGCAACTGTTCATTTGTTTTAGGTTTTATAATTGTCAGTGCTTTACCCTTATTTTTTTGCCATCTCTGGGTGTACTCACTTTTTGCATTTTTTCTGCCCAGCAGTTGTTCATTATTTTAGGTTTTATACTTGTCAGTGCCATCTGGGTGTACTCACTTTTTTTTACATTTTCCATCTAGCAACTGCTCATTGTCTTTGGTTTTATACTCCAGGATCCTAGGATGTAGCCTGTCCCTTCCTGGCTACCATTTTTTCATGCAGAAAAGAGGAAAACATAGGGGCAGTGTTGCCATCTATGTCAATCAGAGCCTGTCTTGCACTACAGCTTTCAGTGAGCTTGCATCTTCTTCACATGAATTTCAACTGGTCAGGCTGTCATTCCTCTCCTCTGTACCCATCTTCATAGGGTTTTTCTATGCTTCATGTAGAATAACCCCTTCCCGTCTGGTTGATTCCCTCTCTGCCATCACTTCTCTATTTTCTGCTGGTGAACTTATCTTGCTAGGGGACTTCAGTATCAGTTGGCTCTCCATGGCTCCCAGGCAGACCATCCACAAGGTTGAGTCCCTAAATCTTATGCCAATTACTACTGAACCCAATGGACTCAACCCCTGGCCTCATAACCACTACCTCCTGGACTGATTTCTTGCCTCCAAACACCACCATACTGTTGCTGCAGGAATCCTGCTGGATGCTTTCAGCAACTGCTGCATGTTATTCTGCATATGGAAGATCTGGTGGCCACCTTCCTCTCCTAAATACATCTGGATCTGGTTCCTCTGCCCACTGAATATCTCCACTTTCTTGATTGATCTCAATGCTGCAGATTGGTCAGCCATACCCTCTGCCATGGATATCGACATTGCCCTCTCCCTGATTTAGTCCAGATTTACCTTTGTATGGAGTGAGCATGCTCCATTCAGAAAATCCAGGGTCACAAATCACCATCACACTGGGATTACCCTTGAAATCATTGACCAGCGCAAGTCCCGTGACCTCACCTTGACATGTTTCAAATCATCTCACTCCTTTGCAGATCTGCTCTTATAAAGGCTATCAGGAACAGCTGTACTAAGGCTGTCCAGGCTGCAAAATCACAATATTTCAACGCCAACCTTCAGAACAACCTTAAAGCCCCCTCAATACTCTGGAAGGTAATTCACTCCATTTTTGACAATCCTACATAGTCCTCCCCTCTGGTCCTTCTTGTAAATGGTTCATCAGAGCCTGACCCCACCCCCCCCAGTGTTGCTGCTCATTTCAATGAGTTATTTACCACTTGTACTTTCTCTTCCAATCACCCTCCAGCCCCCTTCATTCCTCTTCACTTTCCCTCTCATTTCCCTTCCACTGGTTTCCTCTCTCTCTCCCCCTGTTACTACCCAGGAAACCTTTACTGCTCTTTACTCCCTCAACCTGTGTAAATCCAGTCCTGATGGACTGCATCCTAAACTACTCCAAATCTCTGCATTTGTCATAGCACATCCACTGAATCACATACTCAACCTCTCCTTCTCCCTCAGTGCTGTACCTCAGTCCAGGAAGTTGGCCAAAGTTCTTCCACTCCACAAGGGGGAACCTTTCCTTCCTAGATAACTTCTGGTCAGTCTCCCTTCATATGTCCCTTGCTAAACTGTAGAAGAACATTGTCTACACTAGAATTTCTGATCTTCTATCCTCCACAAATGTTCTGATGTTGTTCAAGTCTGGTTTTTGGAAGAATCACTTCATACTCTTTTCCCTGCTGCATGTAAATTCTATCTCCTGATGGATGGATCAGGGGTACATCACAGCAGCCATTTTCATTGATCTTGCCAAGTCCTTTGGCACAGTGTCCCGCCCTCTCCTTCTGGATAAGCCTAGAGTTGCTGGCCTCTCAGCTCCTGCTGTATACTTGTTCTGTTCTTACCTCTCTGGCCACCTGCTGTCAACACAGGTTAGTAGTACTCTGTCTCCTCTACTTCCCATGCAGGCCAGGGCCCCACAGTGCTCCATCCTGAGACCCACTCTAGTCTCCATCTTTCTTAATGATCGCCTCAGAATTTGTGCCAACTCATATATCCATATGTATGCAGATGACACAGTCATTTACACCTCCAGTCCCTCCACTGCAGCCATGGAAGGTCTGCTCCAGCATGACATCCACACTATTCTATGTTGGTTTCAGTTCAACCAACTTTAGGTCAATACAAAAAAACTGTGTCTATGACCTTTGGCAACAGCCAAAAATTGGCTAGACTCCCAACAATGACTATCTTCTCCACCATGGATGGTACCCCTTTTTAAGTGGCTCATTCATTCAAATACCTTGGTATGTGGCTAAACAGCAAAGTTGACTTTTCTGCCCACACTGACACCATCCACACCAAGCTCCACCCTAAAATTGGTGCCTTGTACTGCAATAAAGGCTGTCTGTCTCCACAGGTACTCTGTGAGCTTATCACCAAAGTGGCTCATCCGGTCCTTGACCATATTAACGTGGTTTTTGGCACCACTTTCTCCACCTCCCTGGCCAGACTGGACATCCTCTACAATGCCATCTGTTGTTTTGCTACCAACTCCCCATCTTGTACCCACTACTGCTCACTCTACACCTTCTTATCCATTCTTCCTCTTCCTTTATGTCACCAGACCCACTGCACCTTACTCAAATATAAAAATGCTGGTTTGAGTCTCTCCTCTCTTTCCTCTCCTCTCCTCTCCTCACTCCTCTCCTCTGTTAACTCTGCTTCGTGGTCTCTCTGCTCCAGAGATCCTTGCACTTTCACCATTCCTCATCTCCACTCCTCTGCTGGGCAATCAGCCTTTTCCTAAAGTCTCCCTTCATTCAGAAGCCTACTCCCATCCTCCCTCCATGTCACTACCTCCCCTGTTTCCCCTCAGGTGCCAGCTGAAACTCCTTCCCTCCCCCACTCCTGTTTTCCCCCACCTGACTTCCCCCCCTTACATCTGTTTCCTACCCCAGTGTAGGCATGGTTGAACTGCCTGAATTTTGCTGCTTACTCTTCTTGTACTTACTCCTGTTTTAATCATGTACTGTATTCCACTCTTCTGTAACTATGAACTGTCAATGCTATGTAATTGCATCTAACTGTGTACTGTGTCTGTGCTATGTATTTGCCTCCCCTGTTTCCTTCCTCTGAGTAGCACCTAGAAATGAGACTTGGCACAGTGTGCCATTCCCGGTCACCAATTTTCAAATAAATAAATTTGGACTTACATTGAAACAACATATAAACTTGAACAGTAGCATCTTACTCAGGGAAAATATGAGCTTGGATTCACAAAGTCAGCCACAAGTCATGCAGCTGTGGGAAAAAGGCCTGCAGCACTGTGAAAATGCTGGTGTAGGATACTGTGAAAGAAAAATTGCACATGTGCGGAAATCTGTAAAAAAAAACATCAGTTGCAGAAATTCAGCAGCTGCAGAAATTCTGCAAGTGCTGAAAATCAGCAACTGTGGATCCACATCTGTGGAAAAGGCTTAGGAGGCACAACAACAGGTGATCCATATTTGCTGGAGCAGTAGACTTTGCCAGTTTTGCCATAGATGCAGCTGAAAGTATCCACAGAGAGACCAGCAACCATTCCCTCAACTGGGACCACTGTAGCACCACTGGAACCCACAAAACCATGCACCACAGTGGCTGTCTGTAACTGATGGTTGTATCTCTCCCTGGAGTGTTTCTGTTGCTTGCTGCAGTGGCACTCACTGCAGGCTGTTCAGCCTCTACTGCCTGTGGGGCTCCTTCATGGGCTGCACTGGGTCTGGTGGTGGTTGTTTGCTGTCTTTCAATGACAATGTGTGCTAGTGTTGCTGTAACAACTTCCACTGCTATACACCTACTGGTTTGCTATTATTTATGCCTGACCTCCGCTATAATTGTATTGCAATTGTTGGGGCACTGCACTTTGCTCAGGGAGTGTTACTTCTCACTCTCATGTATGAAACATTTTTTCCACAACTGTGGAAAAACACTAGCTGAGCACAGCCTTTTAAGGGATGTGTCATACTTATCAATTACTTTTTTCCTCAGGAACTTCCACAGCTGAACTTTTTTCCATGGTCCATAGTGTATTTTTCCATAGCTGTGTAAGTTTTGTGTATAGCACTCAGAGTAATTTCCCCTTTTTTATGCAGTTTTAGAACTTTTGGGGACTTAGGGAAGGTTTTGCACCTTCAGATTGTTTTGTGAATCTCCCTATCCCCATTATGATTTTGTGTATACAGATGTATTCTACCTTTACAGAAAAAAAACATACTATCCACAGTGTGGGATCCTAAAATAATTTAAGATACATTTTATATTTAAGATAAACAAGTGGATAGTTTTATAGGAGTCAAAAATGATTAATATGTATTGTACTTTTTATTTTTCCCTAGAATTGTAGGGAAGAATTTATTTATTTATTTATTTATTTAAGAGATTTACCAGATAAGCATACTGAGCTGGGACCGCTCGTTTCCAGATGCGACCTGGGGGGGGGTTACATAGAATACAAAACAGGTACAAATACAATGATGTGACAACAGGTTCAGAGTACATACAATACAGGGTGATTACAACAGGTCCAGAATAGGTACAGGCTGGACTATATATTAGTTAGTGACGTACAACGTTTAGTCCTTTGACCACAGAGTGCATAGTTTGCTATGCCATAGTTAGGGCCTATGACCGCAGGGTAAAAACAGGCAGATGCAGTAGATATACAGTAAATACATTAAGTTTCTGGGCATTGATACAATTCAAGGCACGTTTAGATGCCTCTTGGTAGCAGCTCTGGGTTGTAGGTTGCAGTTGCATATCTCTGAGAAGTGGGCATGGAGGAGCAGTTTAAGGAGCCTTGGGGTGGGGGAGAGCCTAATGTCTACAGGGAGGTCATTCCAGAGTTTGGGCCGGTGATATCTGAAGGCAGATTGGCCCTTCGATGTGTGCATGAAAGGGACTTGGAGTAGCTTTGAGTCTGAGCATCTGAGGGAGTATGCCGGTGGGGGTTGTGTTGACAGGACGGAGCTGAGATGGGAGGCAGTGAATTGGTCCAGTATTTAGCTATGAGATTAGCACAATGTAGCTGACATCGAGACTCCAGTGAGGGAACAGCTAGGGCACTGTATAAGTCACAATGATGGGTGGTGGGGGGACATTCCAGGATGAACCGACAGAAAGAATGAAAGAGGGAGTCCAAGCTGGCCAGGGTGGATGAGGGGGCTGCACCCACACTGCCATAGTAAAATATAGGAAGAATCATTTTATGCACTAATTCCCTCCTGACAGTGGTTGGTGGGCAGCCTTTATTGCGATATAGTGCACCTAGTTTGGGGCGTAGTGTTTTCTGTAGAGAGTCAATGTGGGCAGAGAAGTCTAGGTGTCGATCAAGCCATACACCCAGGTACCTAAAGGAGGTGCAGGATTCCAGGGTGGACCCATCCAGGGTATGGAAGGTGAGGGGAGTAACTAGACAGGAGAGTCTAGGCTGCATGCCGAAGGTTAGGGAGACGGTTTTCTTTGTGTTTAGGACAAGTTGGTTGGACCTGAGCCATGTTTGAACTTCATACGAAGTGAAGCAAAAAAATATTTTGTTGTATTTGTCTTAGTTTTCTTCATTTTCTTGATTAAACTTACTACTGAGTGGCTTCTTGGTGTCCTTCCAGCTTGAAGAGGTCTGGAGATCTGCTGGTGGCGGCACATGTGTGCGGACAGGGAAACTCCTATGGTGGTAATGTTTCCCTAGATAAGAATCATTAATGAGCACTCAAAAGAGCTTACAGAAATAAAGGAAGCATGTGAAAGGCAGGCTACAAAATTTGCATTGCTAGAACTTGAGACTGTTAAATATAATTACAGCCATGCTATTTTGTGCAGTATTTCTAAATGAGAGATGGTAAAGCAATACCTTTTCCAATGAGTTATGTAGTATAAACTTCTGTTTGAAGTCAGTTTTGCACTCGTTATAGGAACCTGCTGTTTTGTAAATGCTGGCAAAGTGATAAATCCAAGAGGTGGTTAATATAGTAAGAGTTTGCTTGTGGATGGTATGGTATGATAATTAAGATGAGACTGAATTGGAATTATTAGGGATTGGTGTATAATATAGAGAATAATGTATGGGGTGGCATGTGCAATGAGATTTTACACATACCCGAGTTGTGGAGTTGTGGGATACTACATAAACACCGAGGGTGAAGCCCGAGGGGTTTGTAAAAAGCATCTCATAACGGGGCTGAGTGTAAAATTGAGTTTTACACAGGCCACCCCATATTTTATTTTTTATAATTGCTGGCTTGCATTTTTTCGCTTTAGCAATTATAGAAAATAAGCAAATAGACTGGTTTTCAGGCAGCCGTGGACCAGTCAGGATTTTGCATTCCCAGTAGTCTGCCAAGTTAACAGTGGCCCACTTGTTTGGGGAAAAATATTTTGTTGTATTTGTCTTAGTTTTCTTCATTTTCTTGATTAAACTTACTACTGAGCGGCTTCTGTGGCATCCTTCCGGCTTGACGAGATCTGGAGATCTGCTGGCGGTGGCACATATATGCAGACCGTGAAACTCCTGTGGTGATAATGTTTCCCTTTGGTTTTCAATCCTGGACATTCATTTCTTTTTTTTTCAATAAAAAAAGAAAATTAAGTAACCGCCGACAGTGAGGGGCTAGAGGTACTATGCGGCTTTAAAGTTACGGAAGACCAGTGACTGGCGCGTGCGTGGTCATAGGGAAATCCAGTGTGTGTTTGCCATTATAACCAGCTGAGCTGGTTATAATGGCAAATTATAACCAGCTTTCTCTATGAAAAAAAATGGAAGTCAGTAATTATATGGATATTGTACCCAACTCCAGTGATTAATAAATATTTGTAAATGTATATTCTCACTATAGAAAAGCTTATATCCTGATGAAACAACATTGAATTGGTTGTGAAACATTGATGGTATCCATTATACATCTTGGGCAAATGGTTTTGTATTTAGTGTGTGAGTCCATATGTCCAACATGTTGATTGAGATATTGTTACTGTGCTTGTTTGGGCCAGACACCTCACGCTGTTTCTTTACATTGTAGGAGCCAAGGGCTAAGCTGATCATCATGTGTTTTTTTTATTTATTTGAAAATTACTCCAACCAGGATGACCCCTTGAGATTCAGCATCTTGGTTTCATGGGGATCCCAGACAGAACAGCAACTGTCAGTTGGTTAGCAGTCTAGCAGGAATAGTTACATTCAGAGTAAATATACAAGGCAAAAAATATAAAGGTAAGTACATCCAAACAGCTATTAAAGCAAGCTAAGAAAATGAAGTTGCAGCAAATAATGAGAATGCATATTGTTATGCAACATTAATCATGAGCTGAGATGGGAAGAGGGAGATGCTGGATCAAAACAAATACAAGGAGTTCTATGGTGACCGGAAAGATGGGCCTTGAACTTTTGTAAACTAGAACATGCCTCAGCTAAAGAAGGAGTTTGTTCCAGGTGTCTGGTATTTCAAATACAAAGGCCTGTTACTAATGTTATGCTTCATCCAGTGATGTGAAAAAGTAAGTCCTGCTGCTGAATAGAGTGAGTAGCCACTGCTTGACTAGATGAAGTGCACTAGGAGATAATCAGAGTTTTTTTTCCCCTTTGCACAGTTGTACAAGAAATAAAGTCATTGGTAGTCATGTCTTACTGAGTGGCTTGGTGAGTTGAGCTGGTCATACAGCAGAAAATGATGAATAGACCACCCACAAGAAAGGATGAACCTGCACAAGTTGTTGAACAAATTATCCAATGGCAGCAGAGTGGACTTATCTGCACAGTGGTACAGTATATGATGTCTTCATAGTCAATGGAAGGGAGTAGGTAGTTGGAGACCAGCTACTTCCTCACATCAGCACTGAGATAGCATTTAGACAGCTAGACAAAGTTGAGCTTAGGATGTACAGTTGTTAAGATATGCTCAATGTGCCTAGTGTATTTAAGCGATACATCAAGCCAGCTTCTTAGGTATTTGAATACACTGACTTACATCAAACCAGATTCTGAGATACTTGTATATGTTGACTTGCTTAATATTATTTACTATTTGGCATTTTGGGTCCTTGAAAATTGTCAGGCAGATCAGTTTTACTGCACTTTTGTTTTATTGGATTTCTATTGATGAAAATCTGGCTGGATAGCCATCTCTCTCAATTCTCCTCCTCATAAGAAGAAACATGAAAAAATATCAAATAAAAATCTCTCTATCTCTCCCTCCCTCTACTCTTTGTCTGCAGGCAAGCAAAGGGCTTGGAGATGGTGGAGGACACTGCACTAGGTGTCTAACTCAAGTAGTTTCAAAGCTTGGGGAAGCTGAAGAAGCAACCCTTCAAAGGGCATGAAAGCATAACTCACAATCACAGGGGCAATGAAAACACATTAATACAATGTTTAAACTCAGTTTTATCAGATCTCTGAAACCAGAAGTTTATGCACACCACTTCCAGTTCCAGGGTATATCTCACTGCACATGTGCAAGTGTGAGTGTATTTGGGTACCTGTATGCTATCAGCAAATACATTTTATTGCACTTTCATTTCATTTTATTTCTATTGCTGCAATTCTGGCTTTGTAGCCATCTCTCATTCTCAGTTCTCTCCCCTCTTTAAAGAAAAATGAGAAATTATCAAATAGAAAATATACTTCTCTACTCTCTATCTGCAGGCAAGCAGGTGGCACTGGGAAGGTGAAAGAATCTACACTAAGTGTCCAACATAAAGGGCTTCAGAAATTGAAGAAATTGATGCGGAAACTCTTGAAAGGTCTAGAGAGCACAAATCTTGCTCAGAGGGGCTAGCTAAGTTTTAAACTCAGTTTTAGCAGATCCCCCTAAACTGGAAGTTTACACCTGCCAATTTCATTCCTAGTGTATATCTCACTCTGCCTGTTTGCATATCTATGAGTAACAAGGGCACTGACACAGCAGTTTCAAGTGTCTGACAGTGTCCACCAAAGACCAGCAGAACCAGCAAGAAACTCTGTAGTAATTACTCAACATCATAAAACCAGGTATTTCTCTTATTGTAAAGCAGTCTCGAGTGGATTAGTTATGGAGCATTATTAAGCACTAGCACTCCTCAAAAACATGGTGACCCAAGATTAACAATGGATAGGTGTTCTGGGTATAAGATATATTCTATAGATGAATAAAATGCAAATGTATTTATTTGCCTGACATGTACCAACATTGCTGACCTTGAAATGAAATTGGTTCATTTGAAAAACTGAACTAAACAAGGTGTTTGAAATCAGAGACACCAAGGCAACAAACTCACTTCTGAAAAAGTTATGACTGAAACCTTCAATGATTACTTTTACTCAGTTTGCCAGGCAGAATATGTTTGCGTGGAACTAAAGCAAATCAATCCAGCATGCACATAGCAAATCTAAACCTGACATTAGCTTAACTGAATTATAAAATACAATTATAAATTTCAACATCAACAAGTCAATGGGTCCAGAAAAAGATTCCCCAACATTTCTAAAAAGATGTTAAGTGATACTGAAAAACCCTTGCTACTTGTGCTAAATCAATCAATTTCTACAGGTACTGTTCTAGATGATTGGAGAAGGGCAAACTTGATTCCATTGTATAAGAAAAGGAGAAATGAGCAGATGTTTGCTATTGGTCATATTAGTCTTACTTGCGTAGTCTTGTGTAGGTAGTCAGCAATTAGTGGAATATTTAACAAAGATATTATTGTGTAACCCCTTTTGTTACCCGGGGTTACTAGAATCCCAGTAAGACCTAGTGGTAGGCAGGGAAGGCAGCTTGTGAAACTCCAATTAAATGGGTTTCACACTGTCTCACTCTGTCCTCAGTCACAGCTGAGACTAGAGGGATGACATCATTATAGAATTGTCACAGCTGCATGAGCCACATTTGGAATCTTCAGCTCAGAGTAAGTTAGAATCTTGGGAATTCAAAGTCAGTCTTCAGTTTGTCCTTAAGCAAACAAGAAGGACACCAGTAGTGTCTGTTTACCCCCCTCCCTCTGGGGGGGTGAGGAAAAGTTCTTTGTGGGTTCCAGGGGCAATCCCCTTCTCCCACCTTGGGAAGAAAGCTGCCTGTTTTAATTTAAGTTCAGTCTGTTCATGTATAACAGCAAAGGTTACATTTCTTCGCCTGTGGGGCACCTGCAATGAATGGGTGAGTGTTTGGCCTCATTGGAAGGGGGCAAACAACTTCTTTTCTTCAGTTGGATTTCAAGTATTGGGGACTGCTATTTGGGAGAACTATGTCAACTAGGACAAACAAATAGAGTAGTCATCTGTTTAAAGTGTTAAAGTTCATTGTAGAGGGGGTGCTTCAGGTCATCCACTGTCAATCTACAGTTTTAGAGTCTAAAGTTCTGTGTGTCCAGAGAAATGGCCGGGTATGGGCTGTGAGAGCTGGAGGTGGATAGATCCCCTTCTTTAGTAACCAGGTCCACCTCTACGGATTTCTTCTGTGTTTTTGCTACTTGCCTCATGCGCTTGGCCAGTGATGGGGTGGGTACCCAGACGTGGGTTGCAACTTGAAAATCTCTCTAGGAGTCACAGACTTCAAGTGGTGTGGGGAGCCACAGGATGGGAACATACTCCTTGTTTGATGGGATGTCTTTCCAAGTAGAGTTTGGGTTCACTCATCAAGTGGACCGTCAGTCGAGTGGCCGGCAGGGGAGCTGGGCTAGTCGGGCTGTGTATCCAATGCGCATGCAAAGTCCGGGCTGAGTGCCTGGTGGGTCCAAAGCCAGACAACTGTTGTAGTGTTCATTCCTCAAATGGACCACTGTGTTTAACCTCTAATCTGCATTACAGTTACGTAGCCCTGTGGGGGACCATACAGAGCTTTGTTTATATTCAGTGAGTTAATAAATAAAGCCACACTGAAAAATCCCAATCCTGGTTCTGGACATTACAGTTATTGCTTCCTGTAGTTGGATTTACTTGGGTGCTCCTGTGCAGAGTAGTCAAACCTAGGTCTCTTGTGCCAGGTAACCTCATCCTTCCTCGAACTCAGATACCCCTATGTATATCCATGCTACAAATATGGACACATAGAGGGTTACAATTGAAATACCTACAGTATGTTGCTCTGGGTGAGGGAGGGTAATGGTGAAGAGGGCAGGGGAGGGTGGGGCAGCTGCAAAGTGGGGGAGCTAGCTGCACATTCGAGTATACTTGATAGACCATGAGGCCTGTCTCTACTGGAATTTGCATATGTTTGTATATTCTTAAGGACTAAGTAAACTGAATTTATAATGCTTAGAGATAAGAAATATCAGAAGTACCTTCCACCTCTATTTAACATCTGCAGACTTTTGGATTTTTGTGACAGAACTAAATGTAACCACCCACTCCCCTGGGGTTACTAGAATCCTATCAGTATTAGTGTAAGGTAGGTAGAACAGGCAGCTGGTACGGAACTCATTTAGGGGCTTTTTACATAATGACATCATTGTTTTCTCAGCTAGCCCGAGGGAAGGATAATTATGTCATTTAGAACTCTTGTAGCAGCATAACAATTTCCAAGTCAGCTGCTCTGGGGAAGTTTTAAAATGTTCAGTTAGTTGATCAGTGACATTGAGAGTGGCAGGAGCTCTGCCAGTGGGCTTTGTGTCTGAGGGCCCTGTGTTTATCACCCTACTTTGGATTACAATTACCAGTTTCCAGAGAAGTGGAGGAGACCTGTCTTCAGCAGGATTCCTTGATGTTTCACTCTAGGAGAAGTCAAAGGGACTCCTAGTTCAGTGGATCCAATGGGAAGCCCCTGGAGATCCTTGTGTGTGTACAGCTGCCTTTGAGAAGGACTTTGAGAGACTGTTCTGATAAGCTACCAAGGGAAAGGGTGCTTTCTGTGTTGTTTCCATGCCTAAAGGAAGGAGCAACAAGTCTGTGAGTACAAAGGGAAAAGGAAGCATTCTGGGTTGTTTCCATGTCTAAAGGAAGGAGCAACAATTCTGTAATTTACAGAAGGAAAAGGGAGCTTTCTGGGTTGTGCCCATGCCTAAAAGAAGGAACAAGTAATCTGTGGAAAAGGGTACTTCATGGGTTGTTTCCATGCCTAGAGGAAGGAGCAACTATTCTGTGAGTACTAATTTGGGAGACAAGTTCTCTATTTGTTTTGTGGGTTGTGTCTGCCCATAGATAAGGCTAGATCGCACATGTCAGTGCCCCTCATTTACCAAGTGAGTGAAGTGAAGTGAAGTGAAGTTCTGAGTCTTTAGTATTTCAGTGGAGAATGGAGGCTTCTGTAGTGTAACCCTGAAGAAATGGCAGAGACTGTTGTTTGGGCAAAGGGTGGGAGGAATGCCATCTGGATGCTTACAAGACAGGGCTATCTGATTCATTGAAGGGTGCCAGTTTACTCTGAGCAAAGGCCATTGCTGCAGGATGAGGTGTGTGGCACAGTGCACAAGCAGACGCCTATTGGGAAGGAAGATGTTCTGAGTGTGTGGCCCAGACCATAAGTATACACACTTGGGAAATGGAAATGTGTTTGGATGTGTGGCACAGTCCATGAGCATACACCATAGGGAAGAGAAAGGAATCATTGTTTCTGTGGAAAACTGTACTGCCTAGAAAGGAGAGTTCTGAAAATGTGCCTATTTGCCATGACCGATTTTTGGGGGTCCATTGATGCTTTAGTAACAACTGTGAATAAAGCCATACTGCAAAATCCCAGCTGCTGCTTTGGACATTCTGATCCTTCCTTCTGTGTGGAATTAATGGGGCTCCCTCAGCAGTTAGGTCTAGCATACACCTAGCATCCCCCCCCTGGATCTGGTGATAGTTACAAAGGTTCATTTTTAGTTCTTGTACCCCCAACCCCCTTTCTCTAGATAATGAGCCTGGTATACATCCTAATGCTAAAGGTGGTACCAATCTTAGAATTTCTGCTAAATGTAAATGGCATGCCATGTGTGGGTACTTGTCCTGTTTTTATGGGGGAGGGTGTCCAACTTGCTAAAAGTGGTATGGTTGTTACCAAAAAATGGGGCTCTTCCAAAGGGATATATTTTGGGGGAGAGGTAAATGCTGAGGGTATATCTAGAATTTTTCTGTCTGGTGGCAGTGTACCGAAACAGAAGATCGTTGTCAGAAAAGCAATGTCTGTGCCAAGAAAAATGCCACCTGAGAACATTTTGCTGCCTGTGGTGCTGTGAAAGGAAGTGGGAAAATGTACTACTTGTGTGTTTAAAATTAAAAAATTGACTGTTAAACTGGGAAATCATTGCCCTTGCCGTTAGAGTGCTTGAAAAACTGTTCAAAGCTGAAAATTCCAGGAGGAAAGTATTTGTGGACTTTAATAATAACCTTTTTTCTAAGTGCCCAGAAATCGTCATGTGTATACTGTAAAAATTGGATGAGTTGCTAAGGAAAATGCACCAAGGACTGTGTGAAAATGCCTTAAAAGTGCTTGCATCACTGAAATTGCGAGCCAAGGTAAAAAGTAACAGTTTGCATTTTAAATTTGCCTTCTAAATGACTGCCATACAGGAGTGCAACTGAGAGAGAGAGAGAGAGCTCATTTGCATGGCTTTGTGTGATTGGTCCAGTGAACCTAAGCCCTGCTCTTTGCCTGAGTCTCAGTGTTGTGGAACATTTGAAAAGGAGCAGCCAGCAGTGTGCTAGTTCATGCAGCAGCAGGAGGGGTCATTGAGAGAGAAAGCATTCCTTAACTAGCATTTTTCAGTCTTTCACAGTAAAACTCAACCCATTTTCCGACCAACAGAAGCAGTGATCACAGTATTTTTGCAACCAATCCATGGGTCTATCAGCCCAGTCATTGGAAAGGCCTACAAAACCAGCAACAGGCCATTCTACATCAGCAGAGGGAACCAGCTACTGCATAGTAAATACCATGTGCAAACGTAAATAGACTGTGCTACCAAAATTCAGGAAAACTGTAAGAACAGTAACAGCAATGCAGCAAAGTAACGGAAAAAGAGTTTTGTGAACTTTAAAATTTGGACTGTGTGTGAAGTGACTGTTTCAAAGCGAGAGAGAGAGCTCTAAGGCAGAAATGACCCAATAGGTCCAAAAGAAATGTAACGACAGTATACATGTGCTGGATAGTGCTAAGAGTAAAAGTGAAACTGTGCTTTAAGTAAATCAGTAAAATGCAAGATTCAACAAGATTTCTAGCAATTTTTGAACTATGTGTGTGAGATGGGAAAAAACATTACAGCTTCCATTTTGGGGTGTAGTCAGTGAATGTAAACAATGCAGTGCTATCTTGGGCAAATATTTTAAATGTAGAAAACGTTTCAAGTGGTTGTGCTAAATGTTGTGGAACAAAATACAAAAGCCAGGCAGCCTGATAGCAAACTGTTACAAGTGTGTTTAAAGCCAAATCTCAGTGTGATTACAAAGGTAGTACCTTGAGACTTGTGTGTTTATTTACAGAAAATGGCACATCAACATCCTCATTACCCACTCCATACCAGGGCATGGGTTACCGAACAAGAAAAAGAATTAGCTCACTCTGAACATCTGCATAACTGAGTCAGCACCATCTGATGTGGCTTTACCGAACTTTCCTGTTAATGTGTATATTGTGTGTATGAATCCAGGGATGGATGTTCTGCTACTCCCCTATTGCACAGACTGTTGCAAACAATTCAGAATGAATAAAACAGGTGGCAGAGTAGTAGCTGAAGCAAGAAACATCCCCTTAGCCCCAACTTGGACATCAGCAGGGGATCCTGTCAGATCAGAGCAGCAGTGGGGTGGGTGCATTCAGAGAGACCACATTGAGTTTGACAAGGAGTTTTTGGAAAATGTCTGTACAGATACTTTGCAAGGCTAAGAAGAGATGGGAATTTCCACACTGTAGAGGGTGGATTTGGATGCTGCAGAAACAGGTTCTGTAGATCCTTTGGTGAAAGGCCCAAACCCAAGCCTCGTAGCAGAGTCTGAGGTAGAAGAAGCTTTGGGTTGGGAGCCCAATGCTTCTGAGTGCAGTGAGAAATGGACAATTTCAGGAGCTGGTGCAACTGTCAGCTCCTGGGCAGAGATCATGGAAGAAGAAGAAGCTACAATGCTGGTGGGATCCTGTGAGTCACCATTAGCATTGGCTTCAGTGGAGCCTCCTGAGACCAAAATGGAGGAGGGCTGTACAGATGTGCCATTGAGTGCAGTGGTGGACTGTTTTTACTCTGCATTGTGCATTCAAAGCTGGCTCAACCAGGAATGGCCACCCGCAATCTGTGCCATGGGTTTGGAGCTTTTCAAAAGCAGCAAGGAAGAATGAATCATTCGAATACAAGCTGTGGCCAAGTATGGACAGACATACCCTTTCTTCCCTCGAAGAATTTGGGAAGAAACTGAGGAAAACGGACATGCCTGACTATAGGAGGAAGCTTGTGCCAACCTGCATCTGAAAGTAAACAAATTTGTCAGAGTAAAAATGTGCAATTAGAGACTTTGGTTCTGGAAGCGTGGCAGGACTTTGTCATTTGATTCAGTGAGAGTGGTGGACAAGGCTTGCCAAGAGACATTTTCAATGTTCCTGTGGTTTGTCCAGATGGAGAAATGGTCCATGCTTCACACCCCAAGTGGTACTACCCATAATGGTGCCACTCATCAGAAAATGTGGCCGTTTGCCAAATTGAATTCAGCAATGTCAACTCAGCACCTGCCACCAAAGAGGCAGTAACTGAGGAAGAGGTGCCTTTCTTCTGGTGTTTCAGGTTCATCCACAGCAGCATACAGGTTTGTTTGCAACAGCATCCAGGTTTGTCAGCCGAGCAGTAGGAGAAGATTTCCCATCCAGGTCCAGTAGGAGGTCGTGGAAGTATCTGATCTGAAGATTTCATCTGTCCAGTAGCCGAAGATCATCAAGCCGCAGGTCCAGAGAGATGATGTTGACATCCATCTGTCACCTAGAAACTGGTAAGATGCGTTTTTCATTTTAATTTGACTGTTTTACCTACAGTTGAGGATGTCCCAGGAACTTTGTTTAACCAATAGACAGTCCTAAACTGGACTGCAGTGCTAGCAGGCATTGTGCCTGGCCAAAAACTGCTTCAGCAAGTTTCAGCCTAGGAGAGACTCTATGTAGTGCCTTGGCACTCTGGACTCATATTTAGAAGATTGGACTTGTACGGTTTCCCTTCCCCAAAATGTTTTTGTAAATGCTTTCATGTTTCTATTTTTGTACTTTTATAGAAAAACCCTTTTAAAATGCTTTTTGGGATTGTGCATTGGGAGGGTTTTGGTCACTATTTTGGTTTTACAGGTCGTGTTTGTTTGCAGAACGTGTTTTGCAATGTTTTTTTTTGCAGGTGTTTCACTGACTTATGCAGCCAGTACAGTGTTATGCTGGGGCAGCTGTGTTAGTTTGGTTTCAGCCGTTCGCACTCTCTATTCCAGAGGAATTACCACCTTGTAGGGGTACGACAGCAAGGAACTCTCGGAGAGCGTTCCAGCCCTAGAGGTGCCACGGGAAATTTCCCATAGCTAAAGGTACCTTAGAAATCTCCCCCCAATAAAATGTAGTATTATCCACAAAAAGGAGGCAACATGAAGCATAATGCAAGCAGTAACAGTGATGTGGAAGCAATAAACTGTAACATAGTAGTAGAGAAGCATAGGCAGTTGGATAGTTCAATGACATGCTCAGTTGTTGTAGTAACAGCCCAGGTTTGCATAGCATGATACTGATGGCTTGCATTGAGAGAAGGGGATCCCTTAAGGAGAGAGGAAATGGCAGGACATCTTCCACCTCCATCCAACAATGGAACCTGCCTAAAGAGACTAGGGAAAGCAACTATGCTAACAAAGAGTTATGACCTGAGGCAACGGAGGAGAGAAAAAAACCCTATGAGGAGGAAATCTCTGGGGATCCAAGGCCTAGGTCACCTTTCCTCCAGGCTCGGAGAAATTTATTTAGTGATGGCTCTGCAGCTGCAATTTGGAAAACCCAATTAAAGGGAGGTGGAAAATATTCCAATTTGGAGGGAGGCTCTCACTCAAACCCTCTAGCGGAAATGTCGTGGAAGGTTGTGTGAAAATTTTGCAACAATACATGCAGCCAAGGTGCAGGAGGAGAGCAACAACTGCTGAGGCACTCACCTGGCTTACCCACCCTAAATCAAACCAGGTGAACCAGAGGCAGTCATGGGGATGATGCGGTGAAGGTGCCTTGCTAGGGAAACCACTAAAGTCAATGGCCAACCATTATAGTGGAACACTTGAGCCAAAGGAGATCATCGTAAACACCCTTCACCACTGGTCTTAAATTCTACACCAGGAGCTGCTGTCACGTAGCAGGCAGCTACAGACAAGCCTGGGCCCAGGACCCTATAGGCCAGGTGAGAAGGATCCTGCCCCAAGTTGGACATTCTCGATAATGCAGACTAAATGCAGAGCGAGATCATCAGCGGCAGAAAACCTGCACCAGAATAGAATGGGTGGCATGCCCTAGAATTAATTAAGAGCTAAAGCAGGTGAGCTGAATGAGCACAGCATGCTGAGATCATAATGAGCATTGAGTGCTGAGACCTTGCAAGGTCGAATGCATATTGAGAACAGTAGAATCCCAGGCCGAAGCCAAGGGGATGGCAGTAGGAGTGAAGCAATGGTTTGCATAAGCAAGGAGCAACTGTTGCATAAGCAAGTGTGGAGCTGATAGGTCAGCAACCACTAGTAGTAATAGGTGGACCTGCATAATAACTGTATAGCAAGTAAACAGCACTGAATTAGGGGCAAGCCAGCCAGACATGAATAGCCAAATCAAGGAGACAAACTCTGAGGATTTTCGGTTGCGAAGACAGGATTTAGAACAGAATTAATTAACCACATAGGCCACAACCCCCCAAAACATCTCCCAGTCCTCGCCGTAGGACAAACAAAGAAGCGATGAAAGGCTGAGAACCACATGCAGATATAAAAGCTAATTTAATAGCCTCAGCAGGAGCTTCAGCTTACCTCAGAGTAAACAAGGTACAATAGGAATGGGTGTAAACAATGCAGCAGCAGGAAGCAAGTAGGCCTGCACAGCAGTAGTAAACAAATGAGTACACTGAGTTGTAGGTGCAAATAAATGAGCAGCTATGGTTGAGCTGAAATACACAGGTAATGAATGCAGTTGCATTGCAGTAGTTTGAACGTGGTGAGCACAGTGTTAAAACACAGGCACTGGGTACAATATTAATTAAAGTAAACAGCAGTGGCTGCAACTGTAGGTAACTGAAAGCAGTAGCATGAGATCTGAGTAGGTTCACAGTAGCAGTGCAAGTAATTTGAGAGTTGCAACTGAAGGCCAGCAGTATAAGCTCTGTTTTAGCAGTATGCTAGGAGTTTAGAAAATAAAAGCCCTCAAAAAGACTAAACCAAAACACAGCAAAACAGAACAGGGAAATGCCTAAAAAAAGAAACAAAATACACAGGGAAGCACACAGCCAGAGGAATACAAACCAGAAGCAAGAAAACAAACACCAAAGTCCAGCAGAGACACACATAAACAGCAGGCTGGGGGGTAGGCTCCAGCCAGCTCAGAGGACAAACCAACATAGCCTCCGGCTGCAAAGAAAAAATGCTTCACAGAGAGGCTTAGAGGAACTGCTTCTTATATAGCTCAGGAAGTGGGACTGGCTGGCTGCTTGGCCACTGAACATTAGGCATAGCCTTACATTTCTGAAAGAAGACAAGAAGAGGATTTTTGGGACTCATCGGAGTCCTCCTTTGTGTAGGGTTGCTAGGTTTTGTATAATTGTATAGTACAATGCTAACAAACTTTTTCTGCTTTGCAGGAGTAGAGTTTTTGTAGTTCTTAGATTTAGGAAATGTACTGATAAATGCATGTTTCTAAAGTGGGCTACTCTTCTTTTGGTGTAAAATTTTTTGGGGGGTTTGGGCACTTGGTAGGTAGCATAGGTTAGACAGATATTCCCCAAAGGGCTAGGATTATAGACAGGCTAGGGGTCCTGATCCATGGTAGGGGCCTACAGTGCTGATCTATTAGGACATGCTTCAGGCAGTTTCTTGGAGCCACTGAGAACCCATAGATAGTACAGTAGTAGGATAGGAGCTGAAGTTTCTTCAGCGGGCTTCTACCCTTTAGTATTACCTGCCTGTGCCTGGCACATGGTAGGGAGGTCCTGATCAACCTTCCCTGTAAGGAGCACAGAGGAAGGATGGCCTAATACTCGGCCATAATCTGGCAGCGGACAGCCAGCGGTCTGGTTGCAGTGAGTGTAACCACAAAGTCCCCTGGAGTTACTAGAATTCTATCAGTTTTAGTGTAAGGCAAGTAGAACAGGCAGCTGGTAAGGAGCTCATTTAGGGGCTTCTTACATAATGACATCATTGTTTACTCAGCTAGCCTGAAGGAAAGATGATTATGTCATTTAGAACTCTCACAGCAGCATAACCATTTCTGAGTCTGCTGACATGGGGATGTTTTAGAATGTTCAGTTAGTTGATAAGGTGACAGTGAGAGTGGCAGGAGCTCTGCCAGTGGGCTCGGTGCCTGAGAGCCCTGTGTTTCTCACTCTAGTTATGATTACAATTACCAGCTTCCAGTGAAGTGGTGCAGACCTGTCTTCAGCAGGATTCCTTAGTGTTTCACTCCAGGAGAAGTGAATGGGACTGCTAGTTCTGTGGATCCAAGGGGCAATCCTCTGAAGGTCCTTGCGTGTGTACAGCTGCCTTTGAGAAAGACTTTAAAAGAGACTGTTCTGACAAGCTACCAAGGGAAAGGGTGCTTTCTGTGTTGTTTCCATGCCTAATGGAAGGAGAAACAAATCTGTGCGTACAAAGGGAAAATGGAGCATTCTGGGTTGTTTCCATGCCTAAAGGATGGAGCAACAATTCTTTAATTTACAGAGGGAAAAGAGAGTTTTCAGGGTTGTCTCCATGCCTAAAGAAGGGACAACTAGTCTGTGGAAAAGGGTACTTCATGGGTTGTTTCCATGCCCAGAGGAAGGAGCAACTATTCTATGGGTACTTATTTGGGAAACAAGTTCTCTATTTAGGGGTTTGTTCTGGGGTGTGTCTGCCTATAGATAAGGCTAGATCACAGTTGTCAGTGCCTCTTATTCACCAAGTGAGTGAAGTAGAATAAAGTTTGGTATCTTTAGCATTTCAGTGGGGAATGGAGGCTTCTGTGGTGTAACCCTAAATGAATGGCAAAGACTGTTGGTTGGGACAAAGGGTGAGAGGAGCGTCATCTGGAAGCTTACATGGCAGAGCTAACTGATTCATTGAAAGGTGCCAGTTTACCCTGAGCAAAGGCCGTTGCTGTGGGATGAGGAGTGTGGCACAGTCCACAAGAATACACTTATTGGGAAAGGAGATGTTCTGATTGTGTGGCCAAGACCATAAGTATACACTCTTGGGAAATGGAAATGTGTTCGGGTATTTGGCACAGTCCATGAGCATACACCATGGGGAAGAGAAATGAATTGTTGTTTCTGTGGAGAATGGTACTGCCTAGAAAGAAGAGTTCCGAAAATGTACCTGTTTGCCATGACTGACCTTTGGGGGTTCATTGATGATTTTGTAACAACTGTGAATAAAGCCTTACTGCAAAATCCCAGCTGCTGCTTTGGACATTCTGACCCTTGCTTCTGTGTGGAATTAATGGGGCTCCCTCAGCAGTTAGGTCTAGCATATACCTAGCATTCTCTCCCCTGGACCTGGTTGTAGTTACAAAGGTTGATTTTTAGTTCTTGTGCCCCCTCCTCCTTTCATCTAGATAATGAGCCTGGCATACTTACCTGGTAAGGTGGGCTGGGGGGGATACTAGGATGCATAGGGAGAGGAATCACCAGTAGAAAGTAAGGAGGGTTGGAGGGATGCTGGGATTCATAGGGAGAGGTATCACCAGTAGAAAACATGACATTGTTATCGCTCTGTACAGACAGTTGGTGCGACCCCATTTGGACTACTGCATGCAGTTCTGGAGACCCCACCTCTGCAAGGACAAGGACAAGATGGGGGCAGTCTGGAGGAAGACAAGTAAAATGGTGCAGGGTCTGCACCAAAAGCCATATGAAGAGAGACTAAAATATCTTAATATGTATACCCTTGAGGAAAGGAGGGAGAGGGGGGACATGAGAGAAACTTTCAAGTACCTCAAGTAATCAACAAAGTCTAAGAGGGTAGCATCTTTCAGAAAAAGAGATGTGCAAGAACAGAGGGGCACAATTTGAAGATAGAGGGGGGGATGGCTTAGGGGCAACACAAGGGAGTATTTTTTCATGGAGAAGGTGTAGAACACATGGAATGGCCTTCCTGAGGAGATTGTGGGGTCAAAAACAGTGGGAGAACTCAAGAATGCATGGGACAGATAAAAGGCAATTCTGGTGGGGGGTACTGTAGGGAGAAGTAGGCTGTTGGTTAACTAGGATCTGCTGCTTATCCAATAGGCAGAGAAATGGGCAGAAAGGGTGGGCCAAGTGGTCCTCATCTGCCATCAAAGTCTATGTTTCCATGTTACATCCTAATGCTAGGGGTGGTACCAATCTTAGAATTTCTTCTAAAAGTAAATGGCATGCCATATGTGGGTACTAGTCCTGTTTTCATGGGGAGTGTCCAACTTGCCAAACGTGGCATGGGGGTTACATAAACACTAAATTTAACAATACAGACAAACAGCTAAGGGGTCATAAAAGCAAGGGAGAAACTATAGCATAGCAAAAAGGAAATGATAGTATGCTCAGACGGTGGTGCCTATATGGAACTCATGACTTGGATATGTTGTTCATTGCAACATGAAAATGTCATTTAAGAAAAAAACATGACAACCACATGTCATGGCAGTCATTGTATACTACCAATGAGTAGTGAAAGAATAGCCCACTTGGGTCTCAAGGGTTTCTCCTACCCTATTAAACATAGCATAGACTGTAATACCCAATGTTATGATTGCAGGTGGATTGGCTAAGAGAGTTAGACTTAGTTTTCATGGCATTAAGGAATGGACAGCTGTTAATTTACCAGGAGCAGACTGTGTTGAAAACAGAATGGAGTACTGAATTAACAGTGGACACTTTTGTTGCACTGTAGTAGAGCATGGTGTAATTTTCATACAGTGCATATATAGATAAAAACCTCTGACTGTGCTTGTGTAGGTTGATAACAACAATGCAGAAGAGCAGAAGGCCAATAATTGAGCCTTGAGAAACCACAAGATTTAAAACAGAGAAGCCTGAAATAATCCATTGTATGCTCACCAGCTGGGTTCAAATACTTGGATACTTTTCAAACGACTTAATGGCCTGTTGGCTGAGACCAAGAGTCCTGAGCTTGAGCAAGAGTATTGCATGATCCACCAAGCTGAATGTCTATGAGAAGTTCACAAAATAGCCCGAGTAAGGCAAATATTAACTATAGAAATTTAGAGATCATTGGTGACTTTAAGTAATGTAAAGATGATAAAATGATCCTTCTAGAAGCCATATTGCATTGGAGAGAGTGAACTGTGCAGAATGCGATGGTAGATCAACAAAGACAGATGAGAAAGGAGAAGAGCATACCAAACTCACAAAGGTGCTGCTAGACAAACCAAATGGCAACAGAAAACAAAGAAACATTTATCAATGTTGGATGTTTGCTTCCTTATTCTTGCAGTGTAGTTATAGAAGCTGCACATAATTTCACAAGCAAAACATGCAGAACCTGTTACAAATAGTAAGAATGCAGTAATAGTAAATATGGCATATTAAGGGGACAGTTTCTCATTTCTAGATGTTAATTCCATGTTTTTGTTTTACTTGATAATAAAACCTTTTAATATGGTCTTGTCTTTAATATTATTTATTCTCCATTTTACTCAGTATGTGCTAGTTTCCTAATCCTCAGTGTTTGAAATCAGCTTGAGCTTGCTTTTCACTATGCATTGTGATCTGCTGCTATCTGCATTTGTGCAATCTTTCTGCATGCACTTCTGTTGTCAAAGACACTGCTCAGAAACTAACATTCATGGCTTCTCACCTTCATGATTTTATTATAGAGGTATTGATTACCTATGTTAATAAATAGAATAATGGATAGGTAACTGGGTATTACTGGTGAGTAACACCATCGAGAGGTTCTGGACACATAGGAACCTCGAGAGCGAAGCTCGAGAGGTTCCCGTGTCCAGAACCTCGAGATGGTATCTCACCAGTAATGCCCAGTTATCTATCCATTAATTTTTTTAATATATGGATCTGACTTTTTTTTTAATCATTTTGCTGTGTCTGGTCGGCTGTTAACTAAAGGAATCTCATGCTCGTAGTTGACTGCCACAGCCTGTCACACTGTGTAGCCTGGTCTGCCTGTCTTCCCCGACACACACATGCATAGCAAACATTTCATTTTCTTTTACCTTTTGTTTTAGGGGATGGGTGAGCACAGGATCAGTGAGATACATTTTTGTTTTTAGATATGCCGAAAAAACTGTGAAGTTTCATCACTGTGGACTCTGCATAGTGTCATCTCGCTAAGTGAGAATCCGATGCCATATTTTTCAAACTGTTTCACCTGGAAATGCACCAATCGGATGGCACACTTAAAAGACGTGACAAGATAGACTTCCGCTTGTGCTGTTTATCTTTGGTGATAATACTATTACGGCTCCTGAACGATAGTATTATCACTAGGGAACAGTGGTATTATCGCTCCAGAAGCCATACTATTACCAGGATTTTTTTAGATGCTTTATGATGGTATTAATTTAACAATCCATATATTATAAATTTGTTGATCTTGAGGTGAAGGAATTAAAGTGTTATGATTAGATAGTCCAGACATGGCTTATGTATTTTTTCTAGTATGCTGCATTTTTTTTATGATACCCTCCACAAAACCTGCTCATACTGCGAGACATTGATGCCAGCTACAAACATTGGATTGCATAATACCTTTATGTTATCTGCTTAATATCCATTTTTTTTATCAAGGTTCCTAATTTGATGAAACATACTGACACTACAGATACTGCATTGTACTTTCCATGGGTTATCAAGATGTTTCATTACCTGGTGTTATAAAATGTGTTTATTGACAAGGTTGACCTAAGATTATTACAAGTGCCAGCAGTACTTAACTATGAGCACTCTCATTTGCAAACTGTTTTATGCCCCTATTTTTGTGTGTTCTATCCACACATTTACCCATGCATAGGGTCAGTTTTCAAACTTTTAATTTTCTTCTCCATGCACAAACCTTTCCTTAAAATAGTGAAACACTTTTTTGCAATATTTTTGGTGCTGCACATTTGTAATATTTCTAGCCCTGCCATTTTGCACCTAAAGGCACCCCAGCTCATGGTAGAGGTTTGAGTGGCACTAACTGTATTTTTGTTGACCAATGATTACTTTTACATTGCAGATGCCACTTTCAGTAACAGAACTTGTTGAAAATGTGGACACTATGGCATGTAGCATCACAACACATTGTATGCATTTCATAAACATTGATGCACAACCACAATAACAACAAGAGTAAATGCAGGACTGATTTACAAGAGAGAAATATAGACATAGATGGAGAGAGAGAGAGAGAGAGAGAGAGAGAGAGAGAGAGAGAGAGAGAGAGAGAGAACTTGATAGATGTGGAGAGAGAGAGAAATATGGAGAGAAAGAGAGACAGACATAAAGACAGACAGCTACAGATACAGAAAGACAGACTGAAGACACATTCTACACTGTATTGTTTATGGTTTTTGTCTGTACATTTCCAGTATCCCATATTCAAGATACAGGCTGTGAGACATGTCATTCTGCATATAATTTTGGTCTTCATTAAAATTTCAAAATGATAGGAGCTACAAGCATTCTTTGTCTATTTTGACTATACTGTATACATGATTGTGACAAAAAAGATAACATGATTTAACTATTTCTTAAACACCTAACTTGAGTGAAAAAAGGTTTATTGAACACTAATACATACAATAAGTACAGATCATCTCATATGCGACACATTATATAAAAGAAAAGTAAGCAAAAGTATCATCTTATATGAGAAAAAAATAACTTTGCTTACACATCTGGATTTTTATGAATAATTACATACCAGAAAACCATTTCCAATCATCATATAACAAAATTACAGCTGGGGTGCTGCATGGAAGAACTGAGATTGTGAAATTACAACTTGGAAAATTTGTTAAGGAGAGCATCAGCTTGCATTGCACAGTCCCATGAATGGCTGATGATGAGTTGGGGGGAGAGGTAGAGAGGGAGAGAGGGAGAAAAAACCCTCACCTGGCACAGAAACTGGGTCAGTTGTTTAAGGAAAGCTTGAGAGGGAAGAGAACATTGGCTGGCACTGCATAGTCCTACAAATGGCTGCTGGTGAGTGGGGGAAATTAGTTTGCGCTGCTGGTGGGCCACCAGGCAGCAGACAGCTGGTGAGGGGGGCTGCTTTACACTGCTGGCAGATGAGCAGCTGCTGGTGGGGGGGGGTTACACAGGCAGGTGATAGGCACTCAGGCAACAACACAGAGTACATCACTCCCAAGTCTTCTGCTGAACTGCATCAAACTGCTGTCACCTGGCTTCTGTGGTGAAAGATGGGTCAGGGAACAGATGTCCTGTTAACTCTTGTAGAGAAGTGAATGATACTTTCTCACCAGCATGAATAGGTAGTGTTGGGATTCCATGCAATTGAGCACCCTAAACAGCACATGGGGGGTCAGTGGGGAAGATTAGGACACCCTTGAGTTTATTTGGTAAGCTCATTTATGGGACAATCCACTGGTGTCTTGTGGGAGTCAGAAGCCAGTTCAGCAAAATGTTCAACAAGTATGATCCCTTCACTCCTTCCTCCAGACCCACTCTAATTCTATACTCCAGCCATCAGAATTGTAGCATCCTTTGGGGAGGGGAATGTCTTCTGATAGCATTGTGATTGGGGCTGGGTTGGCACTTAAAATATGAGAACATCTGCACAGTTGCTTTGCTCCTATCATCAAGTCACATAGTGAAAAGTCATATGCTGGCCTGGTACCATGCAGCAACCTATTTAAACATGAGCAGCTAAACTGGGATTAAAGTCTGTGTTTTTTGCTGTTGGGGGAGGGCATCTATACAGTTTGCAGCAAAACACAAACCTAAAGTTTCATCTGACTACAGGCCACCAACGGACTTTGGACGGAGAGGATGAGCAGCTGGCTGAAGTCAACCATGCTGGTGAGTCTGAGTAGAGATCACTAAGTAGCAATATAGCCTGATCAGGCTTGGGGGAGATGCTTACTGGGTGGCACTCTCTGCTTACTCTCTCTGCTTACTGGGTGGCACTAGGAGTGGCTCGTACTTTTGAACTAGTTTCTGTCCAGCAAGCAGAGAACACTGTCATAATCAGCTTGGCTGATCATTGGTCTGTCACTGGTGAGCCCACTGCAACTTGAGCTGCACTGGACTGAACAGGGACAGACCTCTGAAATAGCCTTGTTTTGTACTGCGTGTGCAAGCAAACATAAAAATGAAGTAGCACATACACCAGTCTCAGATGCTAAAGTGTTTTATTTAATGCATAGATTTATGAATGCTGGGTAGCTACCCCTACTTATCACCTCTCACAGGACTTCTTCAGAATGAAGGACCAGCTTGCATGAAGCACACATACATACCCCTTCAGTTCTCAATGACTAGACAATTTATGCATACCAAAAGTAGCCATGCTAAAAACTGCTGGTACTTTGAATAAATCACATTTGTACACATTGATACATTTATCAAATATCCAAAACAAGTTAAAAACTTTAACATACAAATTGGGTAACTGGTTTATATTTTGTTCTGTTATGGACATTAATAGTTTTTCTGAACCTCTGTTTAAGCACATGTTTGATCACTTGTAGATAATGTTAATATCAATCCATAAGACAGCAATGTAATAGTAAGAGATGTTAAATGTTCTTTAAACCATATTCTGGACAGTAATATCATGCAAAATAGTTCTTTACACATTACTCCAAAACAAACACCCTTTGAATAGTTTTTCCTTTCTTTATGTACGATATAGCCAGCACTGATATAAGTTGTAAGGGTTTCCGGTGAGAGTCATGAAAACACTATAGAAATTGTTGCAAAAATTCCAAGTATTAATACCAGCTTACATAATGGTACTTCCCTGGTGGGCCACTGCGAAAAAGAAAGAAAACCAGTAGGAGTCAGGTCATAACAAGCCTACAAACCATGTGTCCAGGTTAGGACAGGTAGACCCGTTCACCAGATGTGCAGTTCTTTATATTTTATTAAATTCATATAGTAGCTACCCCCCCCCCCCTATTTTTTCACTATAAGCACTATTCAAAACACTGCCAGTGTTTCAAGGAATAATTACCTTCCTTAGGGAAAAGGCATTTGAACCACAAAAAGTATATAGAATTATTCAAAATTATAATACCAAAAATAATACAATTATACATTTCACTACATAAAGACCTTATGGTCAACTGATCTAGCTTTTCATACCTCCTGTTTCGCTTGATACACTGAACCAACATCATCTTTTCTATTCTTGATCTATATAATATATTGAAAAACAACTCATGGGAGTGAACAATAGCCAATTTCTCAGTGGAAGCACTATCTACGTGACATGTTATTGTCAATAGTCTCCATATTGAATGGATTTAGAACAAATTTAAAGCCTGTTAAACCATACGTTTCTCACAAATCTTTATCTATGACACTTTGACACTTAAATGCACCTTCCAGAAATGATAGCTCTATGTCAATCTAGTGCATATCAGCCTAGTCTCGAGCATGGTTGCTTAGCAACTCTACCCAACAACACAGCATCAGAGCTGTCAGCCCTGCAGTGTGGTCTCAGGCTATCAATATATTTCTTCATAGCACATTAAAACCCTTTTGCTGGCTAAGTGTGACATACCAGTGTGATGTACTAGTGTACTACTTGCAATTCTTAGTCTTGTGATGCCTTTCTTATTCAATATTTCATGTCGTTGTTGTAGTCCTAAGTTAAATAGATACTGTCCTTCCAAATCTTGACCATGGTTGCCTAGTAACTCTGCCAAACAACCCAGAGTTGAAACTGCTGGCCCTGCACTATAACAGCACTACATGGAGTCAGTTTATCTTTCCACATAAATGTATAAACCTCACCACTGACTAAGGAGGATGTACCAGCCAAAAGGGATTAAAGAAAACATAAAGGTAACATTTATCACTGTACAGAATGTTTATAAAGCCATCCTGGAAAAATAACAAATACCATCCTCACAGAGCAAGCCTGGGCAGAGTTTAGGACTAAACCTGTGGAGAACCACAAAACCTTTACCTGGCCTGTCCCAGATAAATCACATCCACATTTTATGAGCCACACACTTTGGGAGGACTATATATAATGCAGACTTTCTATAATAGCTAACATCTCTCATATCTAGGGCAAGAGGCAAACATGCACAACACTGAAGAGGATCAAGAAAAAATATAGCCAGAATATAAAACCCATGCTGAATTTAAAACGTTAAATCTTCACATGTAAGTACCATAAACTATCATCACTTTGGGACCCTAAGGACATTCCAACCCAAACAAAAAGTGGTTCTTGGTACCCTCCCTTGATTCACTGAGTAAAACCAAAAACTACAAATTATGCAGTAGACATAAATAAATATAGGGTAAATAAGCGAGACTGTGACAAGTGGAAAATAGCCACTGTCACAGTGTCATCCCATAGGACAGAATACAACAGTCTGGCAAAGGGACAGAAAGCAGGAGGAACCTGCTCAGTCTGGCACAAAAAAATCCTCACAGTGGAAAAGCTAGAGGAATTTGCAGCAGAGGTGTCCAAATCAATTCCTCATTCATACCATGCCAGGGGTCAGTTAGCCTGAACTGGTCAATTCAGTGTGCTTCATGTAACAAAAGTTGTTTCTCTCTTTTTTTTTCAATTTAACAAACTTTATTAAAATAAGGAACCAAATAAAAAAATAATACTAACCATCTTACAGTCTGACGGGTATAAAGAGTTTGAACAAGAAAACAAACTATCCTCCCCATCACTCCCCCTTCCTCGATAAGCCTTATGTCCCTCCCCTACCTATCCATGCAGGCAACAGATATAATAAATTATAGAACCTAAGAAAGGGCAATATAATTCTAGGAAGCCAGGTAAGGCTCAAATGATTGGTTAACTCCAGCACACTGCATATGCACTACTTAAATAACCAGAAGGGTAAAGGGGACAAATTAATAGAAGAAAATCTCAGTTACCCAGTACTAATGAGAAAAAGGGAGTCCAAAAAGCCTGAAATTTTGGTTGAATCTGGTTGACAGTAGCAATGGCCCTTTCTGCATTTAGAATACAGAAGGCTTCTTGAATCCATTCAGCCCTAGAGGGTACTTGAAAATCTTGCCAATGTCTCATTAATAGTAGTTTGGTCACATCAGCCATACAAGCTATAATTGATCCATGTAAATTAAAACCTATCATAATATAATTGCCAAGGATATAAATCTCCACTGTGAAATAACGGGTATGGCCAAAAAGCAGAAGAGTCAGGGACCGTACAGTGTGCCAAAAAGCCGCTACTTTAGGGTATGGCCAAATCATATGAGATAAGGTCCCCTCCTCCTGGAAACATCGTGGACATGTAGGGTCCGACAGCTTGCCCATTTTATATCATTTTGAAGGCGTAAAATAGAGGTTGTGAAAAATATTGAACTGGAGCAAGCGAAGCCTGTCCTGTTTCATAAAAGTATAGCCATTCTTCCATATACATGTTCAAAGTTCTGAAGCATAGGTAAGATTCAGATTCAGTGACTACTGCCAATAAAATGAGGTAGGCAGGACCTTAGCCTATAACAGTTTTCCTATCTATATATTAGAGCTTGCTTTAGGCTGAATAGCTAACATTGATAGAGAGTCAAATAGTGAACCAGGCTCTCAATGCCAAGGTGGGGAACCGTAATAACTCATAACACAGTGTTGCAATTGTGCATATTGTTAAAAGTTATGTGCTTGGAGCTGAAATTTCCCTCTAAAGGTGCCAAAGAATAAAAACAACTCCTCATTCACCAGATCTTCCAAGGATGCAACTATCATCCTCCTCCATTTGCTAGGCAGAAGTGCTTTTTTTTCATCAGTTAAGAAGTTGGCATTGTTGAAAAGGGGCTGGCTGAGTTCTAATGTATAAGGCAAATGATAAATAAGACAAAACTAAGAATGTGCTTTAAGGGACCACCCTATGGGAGAAGCTCTAAGCAAAGTTGGGAGTTTAGCAAAGGGAATAAATAATAATGAGCGTAACATTAATCCCTGCTGCTCAGTTTCAGCTTGCTCAATTGTAAACCAATCTGAAATAGAATTTCTATTTGTCATTTGCTGACCCCGCTGAAAGTATTTAACGCCATGTGAAGTAAAGTAGTAGTTACATACATGTGGAAGATTTAGTCCACCCACTTCCCGAGGCCTGCATAGTTTCAATAAAGCTCTATAAGGAGCTTTTCCTTACCAAACAAATGTAGACCAAATAATATTAATATAATGAAACCAGCCTTTGGGAAGGAGAGGTTCAGTATATTTAAGGGGTATAAAAGGGAAGGCAAAATGGCCATTTTAATAATATTTATCTTCCCCCATAGAAATATAGGTAATTTCTGCCACCTCTGTAAGTCCAATTTCTTCTGATGTATAATTGGATCCAAATTTAGTTTTTTCAGGTTAGCAAGGTCTGAGGTCAAATTGATACCTAAATACATTAAAGATTTTGACTCCCAATTAAAACCTAAAGATAAAATTTCTGCCTTAGAACAATTTACTGTTAAAGGGAAAACTTTAGTTTTGGTCAGATTCAATTTGTATCTAACCAGTTACCCAAAATCTGAGAGTTAGGATAATGCTGCCAGAAGAGAAGAACGCCAGTTAGTAATATGAAGGAGGGCATCGTCTACAAACATAGAAAGTTTGTATTCCCCAGGGCTGACCTTAATCCTGGTAATTTGTGTCATGGATATAATTTTTCTTGCAAGCAGTTCAATATATAAATTAAACAACATGGGGGATAAAGGGCAACCTTGCTTTGTGGCTCTGGATAAAAAGAAGGGGGCCGACAGTTCATTATTACAAAGCACTCTGGCTGAAGGGGAAGTACAGAGAATGTGGATCCATCTAATATAGTCAGGCGGTAGGCCAGATTTTGGTAACAAAGTGAATAAATAAATCCATGACACTCTGTCAAAAGCTTTTCTGTGTCCATGGAGACCAGCACAGTATCTGTATTAGCCTCCTTGGACACAGAAAACAGATGAAAGAGCTTTCTAAAATGATCACTAGAATGAAAACCCATTATAAATCCTGCCTGTTCAGGCCCTATCAAATTAGTCCATATTTTCTTAAGTCCATTAGCCAAAATTGAGGCAAGGAGCTTCATATCCACATTCAAAAGGGAGATCGGTTGGTAATTATTGTAAATGCTGGGGATTTTGCCAGGTTTTGGAATCAAGACAATTTTGGCTTCAAACAAAGATGTTTCTCAGATTTCTGAACCATGTAAGTAATTAAACAAGGAAGTAAGAGACGGAACCAGTTCACCTCTAAAGACTTTATAAAACAAATGAATGAAGTCATCTGGTCCAGGGGCTTTGCCAGGTGACAAAGAGGTAATGGCCCAGAAAGCCTCTGAATCAGATATGGGCCCTGACAAAGACCTCTGTTGCTCATTTGTAAGCTGGGGAAGTTGAATGTCTGCAAAAAAAGGTGTCTAATTTCATTTGACAATCATCTGAGGTGGGCTGAGCAGTATACAATTGGGAGAAAAAAGACCAGAAAAGTTCTGCTAAGTGTTTAGGATCTGTTATCATTTTGGGGATGATGGGTCTGTTAAAGCAGTGATCCATTTAACTGCGGCCTTTTGCTTAAGCCGTAAGGTGAGCTTTTTGTGGCCTTTTCCCCTTGTCATATATAAGACACCTGAACACTAGCTGCTGCCCATGAGATTTTATCTAACAGAAAAGCCAAATACTGAACCTGGAGCCAATGAAGTTCCAACCTCTTTTCTTCATCAGACTCCTTAATAAGGGATTTTTCTATGTCTTTGATTCTGTCCAGCTATTCATCAGCTAACATTTGAGATTTCTGTTACCAGACAGTAGCAAGCCTAATCAACTCCCAGCACCAAAGTGCTTTCATGGAACCCCACTATATATCCATGGCCAAAATGGAACCTGCATTTCCTTCAATTGAGCAAGCAATAAATTGTTTTAGGTGAACAATGCAAGAAGAGTCAGCCAACAACAGAGCACTGAGGGACCAGGAGCTATTCCTGCTTAATCTCAAAGGTGGTACCGCATGTAGATACACTGGGAAATGATCTGACAGCTCCCTGGCCTCAATACCAGAAGCTGAGACAAATTGTAATAAAGTATGACTAATTAGAAAAATAATCCAGATGTGAATAAACCCTATGAAAGGGAGAATAAAATGTATATGACCTGTTCCTGGGGTTGGAAAACCCCCAAGGGTCCACTAAACACAGAATCTCTATGAATTCTCTTAAGGCCCTCTGAGCTGGAGGGAGACCTACCTTCCTCCTGTAAGATCTATCTGTCAGGGGAGTAAACCAAGTTCTAGTCCCCAGCAAGAATAATTGGCAGATGAGAATAAGGAGCTAGATCTAAGGCTAAAAAGGAGAAAAAAAGAGGGTGAGTCTATATTTGGGCCATAAATAGAACCCACTAAGAGTTCCATTTTAGCAAGCTTCCCAAGAATGAATATAAATCTCCCCTCAGAGTCCTTAATTTCAGTAGTTAACTGAAAGGGGACATATTTGTTCACTAGGATAGCCACTCTCCTTTGCCTGGTTCCCAATCCAGATCCATAAACTTGTCCCACCAATAATTTATGTAAGAGATGAACCTAGTCAGGAGGGAAGTGTGTCTCTTGTAGACATACAATGTGTGGATTATATTTTTTTAAATGCTTAGAACACAATATTTCTTAGCATTGTCCCTTCCCCCTTTAATATTCCATGACATAGTACAGTATTCCAAATTAAAGACATCCTAATAACAAAAATGTTATCATTTGCATGCTATCCATCCCCAAGCTATACTGCCTGCATGAGCCCCACCCCCCACATCTAATATTCAAATAAAAAACAGAAGACCCCCCATCCACCTATAAGCAATCCCTCCTACAGTGCCCCAAAAGTACTTGTAGCAGGCCCTTAGCCCCTCCTAACCATGTGGTCTATGGAAGCTAGCATGAAGACTGCTCCGTTTGGACCCACAACTCTATCACATAAAGTCAACTCCCCAACCTCCCACCACAGTAATGGAGGAAATGAAAACTTATAAAAAAACAAATCCCTAGAAGTCAGATCGTATACCAAAGAAATGAAAGGAGCCCAGTATATCAGATATGGATGCTCTTAAAAAGAGAAAAGATGTTTTTTAACCTGAATATCAAATAAGATCCCTCAGGCGATCTGGGTAAAGAACTCCAATAAAAAGGAATAGAAAAAACATATAAAATATAAAGCCACTTTTGCACCATTAAATAACTCCTGATTTGGAATTAAAATCATTCTGAGCAACTTGGTAAAAGAGCACAAATAAGAAAAAAGAATAAAAAGTCATATAAAGTATTTAGCAATGTCTGCCCGATTAAGCAGCTCCTGAACAAATTATTATAAATTCCCAGCATAATAAGCTGATTTCTCATTCAAAAATGCCTCTGGGCTGCAAATAATAAACAAAAGACACTGATTTGATAAAATCACCTGAGAGGCAAAAAATATATACAGAGCCATTCAAATAGTAGCATTCTGACATAAACCTCTGAGCTCCCCAAGCAATGACCCCATGAAGACTTATTAACATAGAAGTAAATTCTACATTTAAATTACACAAACCAACTGAGAGAAATATTTGTGTATAGTAATAGGAGTAAATTATAAAGTCAGTTCAAATGATCAATTAGGGACCCAAGAAACCTTGAAGGGGTAGGCGGTCCTCATAGGCTGAATAGGAGTTCTCCTCCCTTGAAACTTCTGGAAAATGATGCAGTTCAAAGAAAACTGAAACTCGACTCTTCACCACGTAGCAAAAATGATCGCAACTGTTGTAGTAGACCAAGCTCTTTTTCCATTGCATAACAGCAAACTTTAAGTAACTGCAAAATGAGGCTCTCCATGCCATAAGCAAACAAAAATAGTGAGAAGTCCAAAAAAAAAAGCAATCTGGGCAAAGTTTGAACAAAATGGTGTCTGAGCCTATAGACATGGGTAACAACGATAGTCTGCACCAAAGTAATCAATGTTGAAGCATCCCACCGGTAGTTCAGAAAAGGAAAACTAATCAGTGAAAATCCACACCAAAAACAAAGAATAGTTTCATCAGATAATACTATTGCTGCCAATCATTTTGATTAAACTCAGAATCGGTAGAAAAAAACATAAACAGGGCAGACAGGTCATCCGGCTTTACTGAACAGTTCCGGTAGGAGTTTGGAAACCTTAGCTTGGGCTTGTGATGCAGTCTCAAATCTAAAAACTCCTTTAGTGATGGACACTTTGAGTCTCGCTGGATAAAGCATTTTATGTTTAATGTTAACAGCCCATAACTTTGACTTAATATCCCAATAGGCAGCCTGGTCTTGACAGACCTTGAACGTTAGGTCAGGGACCAATTTAAGTGATTTGCCATCCCAATGGAGCTTCTCAATAGACCAGACAGCTTTTAGTAGGTGGTCCTGATCTAAGAAGTTTAAAAACCTTAATATCAGTGGGCGAGGGGGGTCACCTTAGGGGGGCTTAGGCCTCAAGGATCAATGAGCCCACTGTATAATATATCTTGGCCCATTGGGAGAGGTCCCTGTGATTTTTGTGCAGAATTTTTGGATACATTCAATGGGTTTTTGTCCCTCCTCTCCCTCAGGAAGCCTCAGAAGGACTAAATTATTGCATCAAGACCTACCTTCTAGGTCATCAATCTTTTGATCCAGTTTAATAATATTCCATTGCAATGATGCTACTTTATGCTCAGTTTTGATGACTCAATCTTTCACTGATGATACTCAAATCTTCATATCATTGATCCGCTGGGTTAGCTCTTTAACCTCAGGCTTAAGGTCCTTGAAGTCATCGATGAGCGAGAACAGTGTAGATTTAATCATTTCCATCTGAGCATATAGTTGGTCGGAGGTCACAGCAGTTGAATTTTCTTCTGGCTGTGTAGGTGGTGAAGGGCTGCAATAAGGCTGCTTTGCCTCCAATGTTAGGCCACTGTCCTGCTCCCCCTCCAGCTCCTTAAGCTCTAGAAAATGATTGCCAGGCTGCAGCTCCATATTTTCATTAGCCGTATCTTCAATACCCCGAAAGGTAATAATTTATTTTGCTAAATCTATATTTGTAGGTAAGGAGTTGGAAATCTAAGCATTAAATAATGGGATCCCGACTGAGTAGTGCAGGAATGCTGATATCTCCAGCACTGCATCATGTGACTTCTTTTCAAGTTTTTTCTCTCTATCACCTCTGCTTTTGAGGGGTGGAACATGTTCAAAACTGAAGAACCATAGAGAGAGAATGCTACGTCCCTCTGAATGGAAATGTTAAATCACTGCTGGTCTCAAATACTTTGTTCTGATGTAACCTGTCATGACCAGAAAAGGAGCAAAAAAAGGGTAGAAGGGCTATAAGTAAAGCCCCTAACCAAAAATCTATCCTGCTGCCAAACTCCTTTTGCCCTCTAGACCCAAGAGTATTACATGCCAAATTACAACAGGCAGCATAAAACTTTTACAGAAGATTTCATTGTCAGATACACTGACACTAGCGTGTGTGGTGAGAAAAAATAACTGACACTGTATGCTGTCTCCCAGGACCCAAAATGAAAGACATTGATGAAAGACTACATAAACTTATTAGTAGCAATGACTGAGACACTTCAATAATTTTATATGTGGAAATGAACAATGTGGGAAAGATCCATGAATCGCATCATGGTTCAGGAGTTACCTCGTTGATCGATCACAGAGCATGAAGATAGATGGGATTCTCTCAAGTAAGAGGAGTGTCACAATAGGGATCCCTCATGGGTCAGTCTTGTGCCTTCCACTATTCAATATATTTATAAACAACCTGCCGACAGTGAATACAAAGACAAAGATACTGCTGTACGTGGATTATGTGGTGATTTACTACAGCAGCTCACAGCACAACAACCTTACTCAGGAACTCCAGCATAGCTTTGAGGCCATAGAATCCTGGTTTAATCACAATAAGCTCGTACTTAATTGTAAGAAAACTAAAACTATGCTCTTTACAGGGACACACAGTAAATGTAGATCAGTCCCACTCATCTTACACAGTGCATTGGGTGCCCCACTGAAGCAAGTAAAAACCTTTTGATACCTGGGGGTCATCCTCAATGACATCCTATCTTTTAAAGAGCACATTGATAATGTCTGTTCAGATAGGAAAATAGGAAAATGGTAGTCCTCTTTAGACACAGGCTAAATCATACTGAGGAAGCAAGACACCAGGCAGTATCCAGCTTAGTACTCTCATGCATCAACTATGGTCTTCCAATCTGTGGGTCAGCCTATGACAAGGTCTTGGAAAGAGTCAGGATGCTGCTCAATAAAGCATGCCGCTTTGTAACAGGCTTGCACAAATATGCACACACCTGCAACCTATTTGCCCTTACAGACTGGCTCCCCTTCCCAGCAAGACTCCATTACCAAGCAATCTTATTGGCAAAGAAAGCACTACTAGGCTTCACTCCATCTGCAATTTGCTCCCTCTTGAAACCCATCTGCAACACCTACACCACATGGAGCATGACCAGGTGGGCCACTGAAATCCCACCATGAAAAACAAGCCTGGGTGATCATTCCTTTGCAAACTGGGCAGCAGTGTGGATAAATGAACTCCCTACCAGCATAACCAGTCTTCCCAGAATCTCATAATTCAAATGGGCCCTAAGATATAATCTGACCCTTAACTCTTAACTCAGCTTGCAACTGCCCTGTCCAAACCTGAATCTCACTGATATGTCAATATACTGCATATAGGTTATTTATTTGCATTATATTGTACCTACGGATCATGTCTACCTATGTAACCACAAGTAGACAGGTAACAAGGCTTCCCTGAGCTGAATACCATGAATGTACACTGAATTTTTCGTAAACTGAATTTTTTGTACAGTACTTTGTACTGCATGATGTATTTGCTGTTGTCTGATGTGGAACCTTTGCAAATGAGCAATTTGTGCTAAAAGGTTGTTTCTGATCATCTCAATAAATAAAATAAACACATGCCATGAATAATTAGTGCTAGTAAAAAGGTCAAACAGGAAAAAATTTAATCTGGTTATTTCAAGTATTCTTCCACATCAACTCCACTAAAAATTATGCAGCACAGTAAAAAAACAGAGTTACCAAAACCCCACAAGACAAAACTGCACCTCTCAAAAACAGTTAAAACAAAAACAGCAAAAAGGAAAAAACCTCACACACTAGCCACCAGAACATCAGAACACACTACAGCAGGACTAGAATAAACATAAAGAAATTGCATCAGTCAGAAGAAAAAAAAAAAACCTTTAATGAAACTGTATAACAAAACATTAAACTTGAAGCTGAAGATTATAAGCTATACCATAGAAAAAAGGATAATCAGTCCTGCTCCCATAGTCTTCAACCAAAACCGTAATCTGTTTTGCAGTGACCCTGTATTTCTTCCAGTGCAGAGGTGGCTCCTGTCCAGAATTGTATCATTTAGTTTTAATCTCATTCAGCTTCTGCTCCATCTTTAATCCATCTATGAACTTCCAAATAGTAGGATGACTTGCACCAAGTAGATTATTAAGACTCCAGTGCCACCCCTCAACAGAATTTATAGATCGAGGTAGTCCACACTTCACAGCATCATAGCAGTTCCAGAACTCAATAGGAAATAAGCTCTAGCACTGAGCAAAATGACTCACTGAATGTGCAATCCAGCTGTCCTCAAAGTAGTCCATAAGCAGCTCCAAAATGTCCTCATTGGTAACAAAAAACTCCCAGGTCCGCATACTCACAAACACAGCAACAACCTCAGCAGGTGGCATTTACACTAGAGCTGGAAGCAACCGAACATGCAGAGCACAATCCTCACTAGTCACAAACCACTCAGGAATGTCAGGCACTTCTTGAATTCTTTGCCAAAAAGCTTGACAGAGGTGAAAGAGGCAGTCTCTACTATCAGCTGTGGGGAAAACAGTACTGAATGCTTTGACAGTAGCCTGCTCAAAATCACTCATGATGGACTCAGGACACAGCTCTGGCCTCAGCTTCTTCAGCTAACTAAAAACACTTACATAACAGCCAGATGCTCTGCTGGACACTGAAACAAAGATACTAGGAATAAATGCACTATGTTGCACACCATGTATAGTGTAAACCTAGGAGAAAAGTAGAGCTTTTGCATTGAAAGTTCCATCTGCATACCAATGCTTACAACCTTCCATGTATTCCAGATTTCTCTCCAAGTAGAAAAAATAAGGAAACTGTCAGGTGCACTGCCACTGTTATACTGTAGGAACAGGTCTCCCTGATCTGTCATAGTGTACTCCTATGGAATCTGCAAGTCGGCAAGTGACTTTGGCAGAGTAGGCATAACAGTTGCTGCCCATCAAGCCCGCTGCACAATCTGTGTCAGGCAATTAAAGGAAGGCAGCTTCCCAGCAACTGAAGGAGATACTGTACTGGTGGCACTCGCAACAATCAGATGAGATGTTTCCTTTGTAGTGATGGCTTGATCCTTAATGTTTCTCAGCACTTGCCTTACAGAAACAGCCCCCACATCTGAAACATAGCTATGAGACTTCACTACTGCAGTTATGGAACCATCGCTAGTTTTGACACCTCACAGGACACTTACTGTACACTTATTGTACTGCATACACTTCCAGTACATCTTCCTGCAAAGCACTTTCTGTACCTATAACCATCATGAACCAGCAACTGCCACCCCCTTTGACTAGTGACAAACTTTAGAGATGTCACCACAGCAGGCTCTGTATGCCACATGCCAAACACATCACTACTTGCACTGCTATATAGAGCACACTAATTCAACACTGATGCACTACTAACACTAGCAGATTTACACACAGCACTCACCAATTCTTCATGACTACACACACAATTAATAAACCACATTTGAGAGCACATCTCATGCCACACACAAAACAACTACATAACTAACCTAATGACTCAACAGAACATCAGCACATCAGTAAACTAACTCAGCTAAATAACTCATCACAAAATCAGCACAAACCTCATGCCACAAGTTAACCACTACGTGATTGTGATTCTGACACCCCACGGTTAAGCATCTCCTCAGTATGTGCTATCACAGTGGTGCTATTATGCATGTCTCATTCCCCCATCTTTCGAGCTTTTGACTATATGCCCTTGACTACACTCCTATTGTCCCCACAGACTTGACATGATACCTTCTCTGCCAGTACCAAAGACTCATAATGAAAAAGAAAACAAAATAGTCAGAATTATTACTAGACTAGCAAATTGGTGTAGCAAAGAAAACATATTGTTCTTAAATAACTGGCATGCCTTTCACAACAACAATGGAGCACACTCAACTGACAGGCTGCATTCAATCATGGGGCACAAAAATATTGGGAAACATCTTTAAGAACACCTTCAGAAAATTAAATTTAAACTAAGGGTGCAGGGGTAAACATATACAAAATTGGCAACCAGGCCACCAGGTAGCAACTTAAATTATAAACAAGAGATAAGATGCATCCTCATAAATGCCTGTATTTTAGTGAACACGATGTCTGGCCTTAAAGTGCTAGCATAACAGCAATCAATGAAACTTGGTGGAATAACTGTAATATATGGGACTAGGAAATCACAGGCTATACACTATATAGTCACAACATGGGCAACAGAAATGGTGGAGGGGTGGTAATCTATTTAAAAGAAGAACTCACTGCTGTGGACATAAGTAAGAAAGTAAATAAAACAGTAGCATGAAAATGCTCTCAGGGGCTGGATTTTCAAAAGGTGGTGAATGGTTTGCACCAAACCCTGCATCATATCCTTTCCATGTGACATACCCGTTTGCTGCAACTGCACCTGATTTTTAAAGCTCAGGCAAAAGACACACTAAGCTGAGGCTTGCTTCTAGGTGTGTTCTGGGAGCAAATGGAAGTTATGTGATTCATTCCTGTTCCCACAGCATGCAAGTGGTGGTTGTGGGATTCGGACCCGGTTTTCCAGGTTTGAAGCTCAGTGCTCTTAACCACTACTCTTTACTGCCTACCTAACTTAACATTTTCCTGCAGGGCTCTGAACTGAGTAAGTAAGACTGGAACAGCCGAGGTGGACTGCGGAACTGGGCTGCAGGTCATGAGAGGATCTATGGGTCCGAATCTTTGTTTATGACCCTATTTCCCGTATGCTGCCTGGGATTTTATCTGTGCTGTGTTATACATCTGGACTTGCTCTGGTGAGAGCACAGCCTGTTTCTGGTACTGTCATGGACAGTACTAAAATGCTGGACTTATATTGGACTGCTGTTGTTATCTTCTGCTATTTGCAATATGCACCTTAACTGAACGCCCCTAGTGTATTCACCTACAATTTTTTTTAGTTTTAATTTTGCTTCATTCATTCATTCATTCATTCATTCATTCATTCATTCATTCATTCATTTCACTAGTTAATTATGTTGTGGTGGGTGACTTTGTAGGGTGAAGAGGGAGAAGATAAAATCAGTTAGTATTTAGTATAGGTTAATGTATGTTTGATGGTTTGGGTGGGTGGGTAGGTATTTATTACTGTATTAGATTTGGAGTAACTGTTGGTGTGCATGTTTGAAGGCTTAAGGTTGGGATAGTGAGAGCTCTGTGCTTCATTACAAAGTCTCTTTTAAGGGGGTGCATTTTAATTGTAGGTGTTGGTTGGGCAGTTTTTGTTTTTACCAGTGGAATAATGTGTTTGGGTCTGGGGGCCCCTTAGCCTTAGTTATTCCCCGTCCCAGCTGCTAGACCTTAGAGGTGACATATAGATATTGTAGAGAGGTGGGCATCATGATGAGGCAGGATGATAGGTGGCCTGAGGTAGGGGTTCTAATGGGGCGGTATTATATAGAGTGGTGAGGAACAGGAGACACCCTGGCCAAAATGGGACTGAGAAAGAAGCCAAGCATAGTTGTTTCCCATAGCTGTGGTTCCCACTGGACCAAGTGGAAAGGTAGCCTGCAGGCCAGCAATCTCTGGTCATCCCCTATGGGCAGTGTTGTGCAATGTAAGTTCTATGGGAAACAAGTCCATGATTATATTGAACTTGATTTCCATGTTCGATCTGGCTTGCATCATGAAGACCCGACTGGGTGATGATGCAGGGCCAATTTTAGAGGCATCAAAGCCAGTTGTATTCTGTGTGGTTTGCTGTCTGTGGATCAGTTGCATGGTGGGGGAAGTGGCCATCTGTTTTAGATCCAAGTTGAGCTTCACAGTGCCCCCAGTGGGAGATACTTTGCCATTTGGATTTGTGATTGTATGTGAGGGTCCAGTTGTAGGTTGCAGGATCCTTCTTGTGTATTGGCCTTCAGGGCAGGAGAGGGATTTCCTACAGGAAACCACAGACTTTGTTGCTGAGATGGTATTGGAGTTGCCCAGATGATTGATTCTGGGTGACTTCAGTGCCTGAGTCAGTGATGAACAATTGCAATTTTGTCAAGACTTCCTCCAGTTAATGATATCACTGGGCCTTGCACAACTGATTACTACTGCAATCTGCCAATACGGTCATGCCTTGGATGTAATGTTTTGAAGGGGACTCGAGGTAAATAATTTCAAGGCTGAGCCGGTCAGTTGGTTAGATCAATGCACTGTGATGTTCTCATTCAGAACCCGCCAGCTGTACTCCCCCTGTGAAGATGGTTCATTGTCACCTTTTAAAGGTGTTCTCCCTAACAGGACTTCAGACGGCACTGGACCTCTCGGGTGTGATGGCGGCATGTGGGATGGGATTGGAAGAAGGGGTGATAGCTTATATCAGGGCTGTGGCCTCAGCCCTCGATACTGTTACACCAGCAATTGTATGACCCAGGTCTTCTCACTTAAGATCCCCATGGTTTGATGGGGAGCTTAGGGAAGAGAAGGTTTTGGGTCACAGATCGGAGCATTATTGGTAGAAGTCCTGGGCAGATGGAGAGAAACTGGCACTGAGAACTCACTACTGTGAGTATCAAAGGGCAATCTCCCATAAGAAGGCAACATTTCTGTTCAGGGGGATTGCAGTGAGGAGGACCAGATGGGCTCAGCTTTTCTGGATGGTAGACAGGCTGATGCATCCTGCTTGTCTCCAGCTGGTAGAGGCATTTTCTTTTTTTCATAATAACAACTTTATTAGTATGTATAAAACAAGTAAACAGGTGTTGATAGTACAACAACAACAACAACAGAAAGCAACAATGAACAAGGAATTAAAAGAGAAAAAACTGAGTGGACATCACAAATGGTTGGTAGAGGCATTTCCATCTGCCCAGTGCAAAGTGTTCACCCAGTTGTTCTCTGACAGAATGCCTTCAATCAGGTCAATGATAACTCCAATTGGGCTGCTGCCACCCAGCAATATGGAGCGGGTTGTCTTAAGGAGCACTGCTCCTGTCTGGGACAAGTTTAGGCTTGTTTTGGTGGTGGAGGAGGAGTGTGTGGATTCATTTTTGAGCTGTGGCCCTCTTATTGTGGACTGGTCCGGGTCCAACATGCCTCCTAGTGAGTTGTGTTGGATTCTTGGGTCCAGTGTTTGCCGAGATTGTCCGGTGCTACCTTTTGGAGGGGGCCTTTCTGAGCACATTGAAAGATGTGCTGGTGAGACCCCTTCTGGAAAAAAAAAAAAAAACATCTTTCTACCCAGAGTGCTTGGCAAATTTTAAACCTGCCTCTAACCTTCCATTCTTAGGAAAGGTTATTGAGAAGATAGTAACTCTGCAGATTGAGGCCCACCTCACAGCCTTTAACATCTATGAGCCACTCCAGTCTGGATTTAGATCCATAGTACTGAGACTTCATTGGTCAGGTTGTATAATGACCTCCTCAGGGCTAGAGATAGAGGGGAACAGTCAGTTCACACTCTACTTGATCTCCGTCATTTGACACTGTGGACTCCATAGGTTTTTGTTGGATCATCTAAGGGAGTACTATGGACTCACTGGTAGAGTCTTTAGCTGATTTGAGTCCTTCCTTAGTGGCAGGACGCAGAGGATGGCAATGGAGAATGTTTCCACACTTCCGAAACTCCTGCTCTGTGGTGTAGTTCAGGTTTCAATTCTCTGACTTATGTTGTATGCAGTGTACATGCTGCCCCTGGGCAATATCTTCAGGTGGCGTGGCTTGGATTTTCATGGCTATGCAAATGATACCCAGCTGTATCTGTCATTTGCACCCAGGATGCTTAGTGCAGTCAATGTACTGAATTTAGGTCTGGTCAAGATCCAAGACTGGGTGCCCTTTAGCTGGCTTTGGCTCAACCCAGATAAGATGGAGGTGGGTAAGTCCATGAAAAGGGGTTACCAAAGTGTGACGTGAGGGTCAATTTTTCAAATTCACAATAGATCAATTTTTATAAGCTTGTCAAGACACTGTGATCCAAGAGTGAAAAAGGGACCAGACTGTGAGATAACTCCCCAGCACAGATTTGAGAAAAATCACCTTTAGTGTTGAGCATGCAATGGTGGATACAACAGGTCTTTAACTCAAAAAAAAACCTCTACTTTTCTTTACTTTATTTTACTTAGCATTTCAAGACACTGTGACCCAAGAGTAAAAATGGGACTGTGTTGTGGGATAACTCCATATCAGACTTAAGAAAAAAATCACTTCAGTGTTACGCGTGCAAAGGTGGACACCAAACGTTGCACATGCAACAGTGGACACCACACAACTGTTTAAGTTAAAAAAGGCATTGCCTGAACCCCTCTCTCATGAAAGTCCTACAGGACTTTTAAGACCCCATCCCAAAAGAAAATCATCACTCAAATGAAGCCGGATGCTTTCGCTGAAATTTTGGGGAACATGTAAAAAATGCAGTCTTCTTGGACACCAATGCTGCAGCCACCATACAAAACTTTGATTGCATGCATTGAAAAATTAGGGTGAAAATGTCTTAATTAACAAAAGGCAATACCAGTGGCAGTTTTCAACATAACTTTACTGAAGTGCAACAAAAATAAAATCTGCGTAGAAGCAGTGGAATGTACTGTGGTTTTACATGTCACAATTTGCTTGAAAAAATCTGTGACATTTTGGAGCTGGACATTGAATAAAAATAAAGTGGATGTACCCGGTTTTCTCAAACTATGAAACATATCTGTACTTGTGACAACCTTTTAAATTCACTTATCATGACTGCAGTGGCTGTTGTTATTTTTTTTAAATCAATATACGAAGTATTTGGCACATTGGTACTCCCATTTTATGGAATTACCCAGGTACTAGTGACTGAGCGTGGTCAACAGCAGTGTGTTGGGGGCAACAGCGGAGAGGACAAACTTGGCATTTGGTTCCTCTAGTCTGGTGGCCTATACCAAGGTTAAGAATCTGAGTGTCATTCTGGATGAAAGACTGACATTTGAGGCTCAGGTGTCACCCATAGTCCAGAATGGCTTTTACCATGTTCACAGCATCTCCTGGCTTAAAGCCTTGATCCCGCTGGAAAACCTGCCTCAGTGGTACATACTTTTGAGACCTCCAGACTTGACTACTGCAGTGCTCTGTGTCTGGGGGATAGTGGAGGGGTCCTGTGATAACTGCAGCAAATGCAGAATGCATTGGTTTTGTAACTGATGTGCCTTCTGAGGTCATGCCATGTGACCCCTGTCCTGTGTGACCTGCACTGGCTGCCAGTAAAGCCATTAATCTCCTTCAAGGTCAGTTTTCTGACCTTTAAAGCCCTAAAGGGACTGGGTCTGGATTAAAGGAGTGTATTCTTGTCTCCTTACTGCACACTTCACCCTCTGCTCTCCTCTGAGAGAACCTTCTAGCAGTTCCCAGGGCTAGATTCAAGAAATTGGGTGACTTCACTTTTGAGGTAGCTCATCCAGCCCTGTAGAACTAAGTGTCCAGCTCTCTGCGGGAGGCTTCTATGGTGGAGGTATTTAAGAGATGCCTAAAGAACCACCTGTTCAGTCAAGCTTTTGATCTGATTTAACCCACTGATCTTAGTTTTAAGTTGTCCTGACTGCTAAATTGGCACTTTTATATTTTTAAGTTTTCTGTATTTATGATTATGCATTATGTTGTTTCTGGTTATATGTTTTATTTTATGATGTACAGTACCCAGAATCTCTGGGACTGGGTGCTTAATAAATAAAATTACTACCACTACCACCATTATAGAATGGCTTTATTGTGAACATGTTTAACATTATTTAGACATTATTAGTAACTGTAAGTGTCAGTTACAAGGTATTACGGTACAGGAATTTGAAAGTCTTATTTATTTAAATGAGTTGATATTCATTAGCCAGCCTGCTTTATTTATTATAGAATGTGTATTTAGTCACCAACTTACAATTATATGGGTATTGGTTAACTAAAATAAATTTTACTTGCTTTGTTACTACAGCACAAACTCTATATTTTTGGCTACAGTTTAAGAGTTAGGAGCTAATATTCATGTATTATATGATATGTGTCAGAATCTATTTTGTCAGTGTGTATATATATATATATATATATATATATATATACTGCTTTTTAATATACTGCTTTTTAATATATTATATAGACCACAAATAAAAACTGATATTGGTTTAGTGTATCTAGAGAATTAGGAGGCATGGAAAGTCCGATGAGTCAATCATAACATGCTCCTTTATGTAGAGAAATGTATATCTAATTACTTTGTTATTTTTATATTGTAATTTTAAATTGTTCTATACATTTTTTGTAGTTCACATGTTTTGCCCTGAGGAAGAGGATTGCTTCTTGAAATGTTGACAGTGTTCTGAGCAGTATTTATAGTGAAAAAAAAATGGATTCTTAGCTACCATGGTATATGATTTTAATAAAATATAGAGAACTGCATACCTGGTGTGTGAGTCTAGCTATCCTAACCTAGACACATGTTATTACTAGCTTAGCAGCTCAACTCCTAACAATTCAGTTTACATCCTTACATTAGAGGGGTACCATATGTCAGAAAGGGGAATATCACAACATGATACAAAAACAGAACACATATACAATGACAGGAGAAAAAGACTAAAGGTCCATCCAGTCTGTCCATGTTCTCTAAATCCATGGAACTATGACAATAATTGTTATAAATCAAGAGACCCCATTCGGTGTATTATAGTAATCAAACTATTTTAGTAAGTGACTCTGGGGGGACACAAGCAATGCATTGAAAGTTGAATTTTAAACTTTTGAAAGTGGAATAATTACCACAGTTTATGTATGCCACAGATTCACTTTTCCCAAACCACAGATTAATATTCCACTGCTTATGTAGTCTGCAGAAAATTGTTCTGCGGTTTACACAGAAATGTTTTTAAGAATTCTGTTGCCATTTCACATGAATTCTGCTGGTACAGTTCTGCATTATATGCAGCTCTGGTGACAAGAAGGTCTTCAGGGCAGGGGGGTCAGGATTTGATTAATTTTCTCTTGGAGACATACTTTGAATGGATTTCTAGACCCCGGCCAGAATTCGCTGGGATGTTTGCTTTCCTTTCAGTAGTTGTGGTAATAATACATTTTGCTTTAGTTACTGCCAGTTTACTTAGATTCTAAAGTTATCTATTATACTGTTTGTCACTGAGGGATCTGTTTTTATTAAATCTATCCCAAGAGGCATCCCATTGAGAGAACTATTCAAAAACCTCATTAGAGATCCAAGGATAATGGTATCTTTTGACGGGATCTACCATGCCACAGTGACATCCCCCACAGTGATGGAATCATGCCAACATCCCTGACACCGACGTGTCCCAACACTGACCCTCAACACGGTGTCACTGACCACTACTCTTGAATGCAGCAGTGTGCAGGGGGGCCTTCTCCCCTGCACCCCCAGACATTAGATATCTAACTCCACATCACACAGACAGTGGAATTAGGTGTTTACTTCCTGTCTCTACAATGTCTGTCACCATGAGATCCCCATCACCGCAATATCCATCACCATTGGGGTTTCACTATGGGAGTGTCACTGTCCCGTCAGTATATGCTTTTGACCACATACGAAAAAAGCCAGCAGAAGAAGACCACCCAGTCTATCGAGTCTGCTCAGTAAGTGATGGAGGGTTTGACCTTACAATTTATGCCAATGACCCTTCCTCCCCCAACCATCCCTCCCCCCCTTCTCCCCTTCCTTGGTATCAGAGTTTCCCTTTGTGCTTGTCCCAGGCTATCTTGAATACTCCCACCATCCTTGCTGATACCACCTCCTCTGGCAGCTCATTCCAGGTGGACACCACACTCTCTATATAGAAATGCTTCATTACTTCCCTGCTAAAACTCCCCCCATCAATTTTAGGCAGTGCTCCCTAGTGGTGTTGTTGTCACTCATTTTAAAGAGACACTTCTTTTTCACTCTGTTAATTACCTTCATGTACTTCAAAGTCTCTATCATATCACCACTCTACCTCCTGTCTTCCATGGAGTACATCCCCAGGGCTCCCAGCCTCTCCTCATAGGACCTATCCTGTATCCCCTCAATCATCTTGGTTGATCTCCTTTGGACCCCTTCCAGCATGCTGATGTCCTTCTTAAGGTAAGGATGCCAGTACCTCACCCCATACTCTAAATGTTGTCTCACCAATGACCTGTACAATGGTAAAATAACATCACTCTGCCTACCACTGAATCCCCTTGCAATACACCCCAGCATCCTGTTAGCCTTCACCACTGCCTTTTCACACTGAAAGATGTGTTTCAGATCACTTGTAATCACTATGTCTAGATCCTTTTCCTCTTCAGAAGCTGTTATCTGAGCTTTTCCTATGTAATACTCTGTCCTAGGGTTGGTTAAGTCTGCTTGCTGTGGAAAAGATTTTTGTAAGTTTTACTATTGCTTTTTAAACTACAGGAGAGAAGGATTAGGTAATTCTAACTGCTGTTGAGAGAGTCAATGTGCAGAGGATTTTAATAAGTTTTGATATATATATATTTTTAACTTTAGCTTAAGGTAGAATTTAGCTTACAGGTTTCTGTGGCTGGAAAAACCACTGGGAGTGGTTTTGAAGGCTGTGAGGCAGGAGTTTAGGGAGCTGCAAACTGACCTGAGTCCTTACAGCAGGTCAGGAAGGAGGAAACAAGGAACAGCCATATCAGCTAATTCTTTAATATATATATATAAAAATGTATAACTTATGAGTAAGTCTATAGTCTATAGTTCTTATGAGTAGGATTGTGGTTTCCAGTTAGGACTGTAGTTGGCTGTCTTATGCTGCATGCAAGGGCATTTGGAATTAAAATTTCTGTTAGAGGCTGGTCTAGAATTAGTTAATTCTACTTGCTGTAGGGAGGGTTAGGATGGAGAGGATTTTTGTAAGTTTTGCAATTTTTTTTTTCTTTTATTTAACTGAACGGTTTCTGTGGCTGTATTTTTTGAATTAAACTTAAAGGTTTCTGTGGCTGTGTCTTTTGAGTTTACCTTAAAGGTCCCCATGTCAGTGTTTTTTGGAATTAAGCTCAACAGGAGTACAGTGACACCACTTAAAGCCATGGGGAGGGCCCTAAACAGGACGTGGGACAAACATCTAATTTTTGGACTGTATGTGTTTGTGAGACCTGGGAATTTGGTGGATTTGTACTTGTGTTTGTAAACAACTGCAATCAATATAGAGAAACTGTACTTCACTGTTCTGTATAGGTAATGTGGACCATGGGTAGGATTGCAGGGTGCAATGGTTGTGGGGCAGCAATGCGGATGAACATACTGTGGAGGCTGTGAGGGTGCCCAATATGCCACAAGCTAAGGAGGCTCAAGGAAAAGGTTCAGTGGCTTGGCAGGGAGCTGGGGAGGTTGAGGGATGAGGGGAGGATTGTGTCAGTAGGAGGGCTGACATCTGTGAGTATTGTGATGGTACCACAGAGAAGGAACAGTGGGTCAAGGGAGGGGTCAGGGGGAGGGGCAAACTAGACAGGAAGCCAACTGATGAAGGGTGGACTCTAGTAGGACCTAGAAAAAGTGGAGCAGTAGGAGGGAGTATAAAACACATAGTAAGGCAAAAGGGGTAGGGAACATGTTTGCTGTACTAACAGCACATGGGAAAGAGAACACAGGAGGAAACTGCACAAGGGATAGTACTCACAAAGAGGAGAGAGTGACAGGTGTTACTACTGGAGAGATTGTACATGGCATGGCAAGGGGAAGGATCATATTCAGAGAGGTGAGGAGGGAGATGGAGGTTGTTGGTCAAACAGGAGGAGGAGGGGAGGGGTCTCAATTGAGAGGGGCAGGGGGAAGACACTGGGGAAAATGGTAAAAGCACTGTCTTGAGAGGTCCCAGGAACTAGAACCTGGGTGGGGGGTGGCGACAGGCACAAGGAAAGAGGAGGGGGAATACTGGTGTTAGGGGACTCCATACTCAAGGGGATTAGATGGGGCAGCATGGGGGAGAGGCACAGTCAGATATGGGTGGAGTCCATACTGGGATTAAAGGCAGACAAGGCAGGACAGGCAATCCTAAGGTGCATAAGGAGGGGTAGTAGGAGGAAACCACACATTGTGGTACATGTGGGGACAAATGACCTAGCTGGGGAAACCATGGAGGTAACAAGGGAGAGGACTGAGGAAGTGGGTAGGTTGTGTGAGGAGACTGGGGAGTCTGTGGCCTTCTCTGAGGTGCTCCCAGTACTCTGCGCAAGCACAGTGAGAAAGGAGAGGATTAGGGAGTTGAACACATGGTTGGTAGAATGGTGTTGAACTAAGGGGTATGGAATTGTAGGTGGCTGGGGCAGTACCTGGGATAATAACAATCTGTTTGCAAGGGATAGGCTGCACCTGAGTGGGGAGGGGAAGGAGATATTAAAGCAAAGACTGGGGAGATATATTGAGACAAAGGTGGATTTAAACTAGAAAGGGGGGTGGCAAGTGAACAGCAGGTAGGCAGGGATCCAATAGCATGGAGTCACAGCCTACCCCCCCAGGCTAGCAGGGAAGGACTCAGGGAGGCCAAAAAGGGAGGGAGTAGAAGGGAGGAGATGGAGACTGGTGAAGGGAAGGGGCAGGATGGAGGGTGGTCTCACTGAATTCAAGAAGCTTAGGCAACAAATCAGCTGAGCTACAGGCACTCTTAGCAGTATGGAGGGTGGATATTGCAGCTGTCACAGAAACTAGGGCAACTGAGCACCAGGACTGGCATCTGGTAATCCCAGGATACAAATTATATGGGAAGGACTGTAAGGAGGAGGGGGGGTGGGGTGGCAGTCTATATGAGGGACGGGATCAAATGCAAAAGGGACACAGGGAAGAAAGGAGAACAAAGGCAATCTCTGCAGCTCCTAGACTGAAGGGGTAGGAAACAGGCGTGGAGTGCTATACAGGCCACCGTCCCAATCTGAGGAGCTTGACAGTGAATTAGCAGGACAAATCAGAAAGGTTTGTAGAAAAGGGAAGGTGGTCATCATGGGGGATTTAAACTTGCCTGGGGTTGACTGGAGCATTTCAGTCACCTCCAGTGCTAGGGAGCAAGTGCTTCTGGATGCTATCCAGGAGGGTCTCCTGACACAGTTGGTTAGTATACCTACTAGACTAAAGAACACTTTAGATCTGGTATTGTTGAATGGGGATGCAGTAAGGGAAATAAAGGTGGAGGACCCACTAGCCGACAGCGATCACCAAAAGGTGTGGTTTAATATCATGATGTGTGGGGAGCCAGAGAAATCAGTTACTTGGGTGGCAAACTTCAGGGGGGCAGACTTAGGGAGGATGCAGGAAGTACTGAAAGGGAAACTGGAGGGCATAAGGCAGGAGATGGACACAGAGCAGAAACTGGATATTATTAAATGGGGGATTACAGATGCAACAGAAGCCTGCACCAAGGCACAGGATAAGAGGAGCAGAGCATGAAAATCATGCTGGTAGAACAGTGCAGTAGTGGAGGTGGTGAGGGCTGAATGAGAGGCACACCAGAGGTATAGGAGGATGGGGAAGGAAGTGGACAGGGAGGAGTATGCAAGATGGTTCAGGGAGGTGACCAGAAAAGTGAGAGAAGCCAAGGCTCAGAGGGAGCTGAGATTAGCGCAGAGAATTAATGGGGGGGGGCAGAAAGACTTTTTCAGATACATCAGGGAGAAAAGGAAGTGCAAGGAGACAATAGTGAGGATAGAAAGGGGTGGGGAGTGGACAGAAAATAGGGAGGAGCAGGCAGAAGCACTGAATGAATACTTTTGCTCAGTGTTCACGGAAGAAAAGAAAGGACTGCAACCACCATGGGATGGGAGGGTGGGGGCAGGGGGAGAGGAGGCGACAGATGGAAGAACTGAGCCAAGTAGAGTCCTAGAGGGACTGAGAGCACTTAAAGTAGACAAGGGACCGGGATCAGATGTATCAACCCCAGGGTGCTGAGGGAGATGGCGGAGGTGTTGGCGGAGCCACTGGCAGATCTGTACAGCACCTCACTGGAGTCAGTATGTGTGCCACTAGACTGGAGGATGGCACATGTAGTACCATTACACAAGAGCGGACCAAGGGCTGAACTGGGTAATTATCATCCTGTAAGTCTCACCTCCATAATGTGCAAACTCATGGAAATGATACTAAAGGGCAGACTGGTGTCATACCTGAAGGACAATGGCCTCCAGGATGTGACGCAGTATGGGTTCATTTCAGGGAACACTTGTCAGACCAACCTGATACAATATTATGACTGGGTGACAGGTGAGCCGGATAAGGGTCATGTGGTGGATGTTCTTTACTTGAACTTCAGCAAGGCCTTCGATTTGGTGCCTCATGGTGGCTTGGTGGAAGCTATCTGGTATAGGGGTACGGGCAAAAATGACTGAATGGGAGGCTGCAATGGGTGGTGGTGAGAGGGGAGCTCTCAATTCCAAGGCAGGTGATGAGTGGGGTGCCACAGGGCTCTGTGCTGGGGCCAGTATTATTTGGGCTCCTTCATATAAGACATTGCACACAGGGTGGTGAGCAAGATAAGTCTGTTCACTGACGACACCAAAATCGGAGCAGTGGTGGATGGAGGGGAGGGATGGAAGCAGCTGCAGGGGGACCTAAGCAAGCTAGAGGAGTGGTCAGAGAGGTGGCTGCTGGGATTCAATGCAAAGCAGTGTAAGGTTATGCACTTCTGGGTGAAGAACTCAAGGGGAGAATACTGGCTGGGGGGGTTAAGCTGGGGATCACTCAGGAGAAGAAGGACCTAGGGGTAATGATAACAGGGATCATGAACAACACTGCCCAGAGCGGGAGAGCAGCTGCAAAAGTGAACAAAACACTGGGATGCATAGCGAGAGGGGGTTTCATCCGGGTGAAGAGAGGTGATCTTGCCCCTCTGCAGGTTGCTGATAAGGCCACTCTTAGAGTATTGTGTGCAGTTTTGGAGGCCATATCTACAGTAAAGCATGATATCAGGATACTGGAAGGGGTGCAGAGGAGGGCAACAAAGATGATATGTAGAATGGAGGGGAGAGACTATGAGAGCAGGCTGGGAGACCTGAATATGTACACCCTGGAGGATAGAAGGGACAGGTGGACATGATAGAGACATTCAAGTGTCTGAAGGGGATCAATAAGGATGGGGCAGATGGGATCTTTAAGCTAAGAAGTGGGATGGACACCGGGGGCATGGGCTAAGAATATAGGGGGCAGGGAATATTTAGGAGGGGAAATGAGGAGACACTATTTGACAGAGAGGGTGGTAGCAAAATGGAATGCACTACCAGAATGGATGGTATCATGTAAATCTGTGAACAGCTTTAAAAGGGCATGGGACAGGGAACAGGGGACAGTGAGAGTGGGGGAGGTGGGGGGTGGCAGTGGGATCACAAAGGGAAGGGGGTGAGGAAGCTATAAACTAGGGGTGCTAGCTGCAAACTCGTACGGACTAAGATAGACCAGGTGGTTGGTTTCTGCTGGCACACTCATATGTACATCACTTTGCACTTTTCGGCATTGAAATCAAGTTGCCAGATTCCTGACCATATCTGTAGTCTGGTGTGATCCTCCCTCAGGTCCTGTATCCTCTCCTCTCCTTGGAGTCCACTGTCCCACAGAGTTTGGTGTCATCTGCAGACAGGCACATTTTGCCTTTAATGCCTTCCCCGAGGTCACTTATGAAGACATTGAACAACACCGGCCACAGCACTGATCCCTGTAGGACCCTGCTGGTGACCGCCTTGGTGTTGGAGAACTCACCCCAACTACTACTCTCTGGGTTCTACCACTCAGCCAGTTCTCAACCCATCTTACTATAATCCCCTCCACCCCTAGATCCCTCAGTTTTACTATCAACCTTTTGTGTGGTACAGAATCAAAGGCCTTGCTAAAGTCCAAGTATATGATGCCCACCGCCCGGCCTTTGTCCACTGCCCTTATGACCCAATCGAAGAACTCGATCGAGTTCATTTGACATGATCTGCCTGCCAGAAACCCATGCTGTTTTTCATCCTGTAGACCATTCTCCTTTATGCACCTCACCAGCCTTTCCTTTAGTATGGTCTCCATGAGTTTACATACCATTGAGGTTAAGCTGACTGGTCTATAGCTACTCAGGTCATCCTTGGGTCTTCTCTTGTGGAGTGGCACCACATGTGCTGTTCTCCACACCAGCTGCACCACTCCTGACTCCAGAGATCTATTGAAGAGAACAGCCAGTGTCCCTGCCAGATTCTCCACTAACTCTTTCAGCACCCTGGGGTGTATTTCATCTAGCCCTGGGGATCTGTGCACCCTCAGGGCCATCAGTCCATCCCTCACTCTTTCAATCCAGATTACCCCATATGGCTTCCCTCCCTGTTCCCTCCCTCCTACTCCCTGCATGTGGCATTGGTCCATCCTTTTCCTTTGTAAAGACTGAGCAGAAGTATTCATTTAATACCTCTGTTTGCTACCATCTTCTTCAACCCAACCATCCTCCTTCCTCAGTCTAACAGTGCCATCCTTCTTGTCCCTCCTTTTGCTTAGGTAGCAAACATATGTTCTGATTGGTGCATGTTTGAGGCACATGAGAAATCTACTGTCAAAAAATTTTCAGATTTAGATACTAAGGGATTAAGGTTGACAAGGTCAGATTTTTTGGCTGATAAGTCTGTGTAGAGCTCCTCTAGTATTTTTTATTTATTTATTGGATTTTGATAACCAGGTAAGCCCCCTGAGACTAAAAGTCCCCTTTTTAGGGGTGACCTGGAGTTATTTACATAAAACAGCAATTATCATGACAATTTATTTTATTTATTTATTTAGCTTTTGTTGACCGGGTACATGCGCTAGACAAATCCTGCCTATTTTCAGGCACGACCCGGGGGAGGGGGATACAGATGAATGCCAATTGACCTTGAACCAGATTAAGCTGTTGGTGGTATTTTTAGTGAATGAGGGAAATTTGGCCAGGACACCGGGGAAATTCCCCTACTCTTTTCGATAAGTGCCATGGGATCTTTAACATCCACCTGAACTACCACCAATCCAGGCAGATGGGACCTCGATTTAACGTCTCATCCGAAAAATGGCACCTCAGAAATGCAGCACCCCTCTCATGCTGCATTATAGTGTCAGTACTGGGATATGAACCCAAGTGCCAGACGTGGGAACTGAACCCACAGCCCTCTGATCTCCCGGCCTCAGAGGCGAGTGTGCTACCTACTGAGCCACTGACACTGACACTGACAATTTAAGAATACATGCAGTAGTAGGAGATCAAGACATATGCACAGACACTCAAGAACAGTGACAAATTTACAGCATTGAAAGTGCAGATAAGAAATTTTTTACAAGGTCAGCCATTAGTTACACATACACATTCCATCACTACATAGTCAAGGAAAAGGTAAACATATTAGAGGCCTTAACAGTTTCTTTGAGACAAGAACATAATTAGAATGGTGGTGTTCAGCAATAACAGTTGCAGTGGCTTCTGCTAAGATTGAGAGCCTTGAAACTATTTCTGAAACCATTAGGGGTTCTGCAGTCATGGACCTCAGGAGGAAGTTTGTTCCAGATACTGTATTAGGGGCAATAAAGGCATATGACTGACTACCACAGCCAGCCTTGACTGTAGGAACTTCATGTAAATTACTGGATGATGAGCAAAGTAACCTCTGCTGATGTGATTTTAGGAGATCTCTTAGGCTGGGCTGGGGGGAACCTTTAACTAATTTGTGAATAAGGCTCACTAGAGGGTTATCCAGTGTACTTTCTAGAGAGGGTAATCTTAGCAGGGAGAAAACATCACAATGATCCACCTTCTGTGAAGCACTTTCAGCAAACCCACCTATCTTACTGTACAGTAGTTTAAGTATGTTCAGCTTCCCTAACTGAATGAAGGACTGAGGCACCATATAGCAGGCAAAGGGGGTAGAACACTGTTAGAGATGACCAGTCATGCTTCTTGTATAAAGTAGGCCTTAAGATGATAAATTAGCCCAAACTTCTGGTGGAGAGCTTTGGACAGATAGTCAACATGGGACCTGAGGCTTAGCTTCTGGTCAAGATAGACCCCTAAGTATTTCAGGGTATCAACAACATCAATCTGGGTCCCTGCAGCTGTGTGTAGTCTAAGTAAATTTCCTCTTTTAACACATAGATTTAATGTGCCAAACAGCATGGCTTTTGTCTGCATAGGTTTCATTAAGAACCATTTGTTGAGGCCCAGTGGCATGGAAGGCTACCACACTGGTGTCCCAGATTTGGAAATGAACTCAGGTCACTCAGGGTCAGCCTGGGGAGGGAGGATTGAGTACTCATAGGACTGCTCTCCTCCCTAAAGGAGGGGGTGGTACGTGACCACCTGGAGATGTCCGGGTGGCAGAGCAGTCTGGGCATGCAGAAAGACAGTCCACTCATAGTCTTTTGAGAATGTCTCTATGGAGGCAGTGCTCGCCTGTTACACCATTGAACATGTGTGGCTCAGGGGAGAAAATCAAAGAGGAAAACCTCTCTGGTCACAGGATGATGTCTGGTCCCTCACAGGCCCCACACCGGTGAACAGGCACCCTGACACAAGTCCTGCAAGTCGCAAGGATGTCTACGAGGAGGTAAACCCAGGAGAAGCTGGGTGATAGGACTGGGGGGACCAGACAGAAGGGGGCAGTCCAAAGGCAATCAGGGGATTAACAAAGGATGGAAGGTCCTTTTTTCCAGCTGTATAAAATGCTCCCCAAACCTAGAATTAAGCAAGGTTTGATCACAAGGGTTTCTGTATAGGAGCAAATTTGCACCATCACAGTTTTCAGGTATGTCATTCATGAATGATAATAAGAGCATAGGACCCAGTATTTATTTGTTTATTTGGTTAGTTTTTTGTTAACTGGGTAGGGTGCGCTAGGCAGTAAAATGCCTATTTTCAGGCATGACCTGGGAGAGTACAACATCAGGATTTTGAAGGGTTACAGTAAATAAATGGGCAAGGCATTACAAGTTACAAAATGACAACGCTCACAGATATATACAGTTGTAGGACTAACAGTAGTGCAATTTTTAGAAATGCATAGTACTGCATACAACAGACAATGCATTAAGGGTTTTGCTAGAGGTTACACTGTATCAAGTAGAGAGTGCTACAATTAAGTAGGCCAATTGCAATAGTGAGGTAAAAAGGAATACATGTAGTAAGAGAAATTAACAAGTTGTCACTAACAAGTTCAACCCTTGGGGCACCCCAGCCATTATAGGTCTGAGAGGGAATTGACTGCCCCTCCATTTTGCTGTCTGCTTTCTGCATGCCTGTATGAAATGCCTTGATGAGCAAGTTGTGATCATTTTCAGAGGGAATTTTTTGCTAAGAATTTTCCAGATACAGAAGGTGCTGGAATGAGTAGTTAAGCAGTCTGAAAGTACACACGTAGCTGAGATTCTATCAGGGCAGTTACTAAGAATCCAGTCGACAAGACTTTGGTTGGTGGCTTGGTTGAATCGTGTTGGCAGTGTGATGATTTGGGGGGAAGATTAAATTGAAAATAGCTTGTTTGTATTTGGATGAGTCCTTTCCCAGCTGACTGAGGTTCAGGTCACTAAGCAGGACAATCTCAAGGTCGTACCTTCCAATAATAAAGTCAAGCGCACTTATAAAGTTATTAAAGTCAGGAGACCCCTTCAGTGGCCTCTAAATACAGCCCACTAGTATAGCTTTTGAAGTAGTGAGCTTGGGTCATGTGGGAGATTCTTATCCTGACAATGGAAGCCCAGGCTGGAGATAATGCATCATATGTTCATACATGTTTGCAGGCATATGAAAAGCTATCCCATACTTCCCTGCCAATAACCTTGGGTTTGTCATTTAGACTATTTCCCACTTGGAATCTGAATGAGACCGATGATGCTAAAACATTCTATGTCTGGCATGAGTGGATACAAAAAAGCAGGTCTGCAGCACAAGATATTTATCTTGCCTTATATACTATAACTCTCATTCCAATGTTTTAGAACTTATTTATTTTTAAATAATTGATTAAAGGAAAAATGGATCACTACTATGAAGCAAAAGAGATAGAAATCTTTAAGGCAGAAAATGAATCCACTAAAGTACTCAGCTCCCTGCACTGGGATGTTACTGCACACACCAGCTTTTAGCTTGTCAGGTGTTCTTTGAAGTGGAATCAAGACTGTCACCATTCCATTTCAGAGTGATGGACTGCTCCCGTTAGAGCATTTTCTCAAGGCAAACATCAAGCCTGTTTTTTAATTTTTTTTATTTCTTGGAGCCCCTTTGACGAGGCATCTCTGCTCCCTGAGAAATCAGATCTGATGTTTCCAATCAATGAAGCTAAGCAAGACAAATGCCCGTGGAATGGATATTTCACAGTTCTTCAAACAGGGAATGATTGACACCATTGGCTGTTAATGTCACAGCTTAGAAGAAGGGGTAAGAAAAAGCAGGTTTGAAGCATTAACATAGCATCTCATCTTCACATTAGAAAACATTTTGGGAATTGTAGTGTATCATTCAGCTAAAGTGGAAGAGTAGGTTCTATAGCAGAGTTTAATGCTGTGTAAAACCAAATGTGTTCTGCAAAGCAAATATCCTGATAACCTGATTTTTGCACTCAGGGTGTTCTGAGTGATCAATTATGGTAGACAGTATGCAAATGTCCTCACTGAGAAGTCAAAAGAGCAATCAATTATAATCAATAGTCTGATGTGGGGGTTAAACACAATAATGTGCTGAGAGCAGTCTGGGGATGTGGCAAACCCCAACATGGCATGGCTCAGTTGTCTTGCCAAAATGTGCCCTCATGACATTATTTAATATTTATTTATTTATTTTAAATTACTTCAACAGGGATAATCCAATGAGATGCAGCATCTCATTTTCATTGGGGTCTCAGAGAGTATAACAACAGTCAATACATTGACATAGTCCAGAAGGAATACATACTTACAAGCTAAAATATACAGAGGAAAAACAAATGGTAAGTGTAAGCATTAACAGACCATTTCAGAAGTCCTAGCTATAGTGCAGTGGTTGTCAACCTTTTTGTCACTTAGGATCCTCTAACTATGATAGGTATAACTAAGGATTGTCATCCCTGAAAGAGTGTTAAAGCTTGATTTTTATAAGCTACATTCAAAGAAAGTGTTGTATAGTACAACATGTAATATATATATATATATATATATAGTAGAGGCAAAAAACTCCATTTAGTGCATTAGTTAGGGTTGTTCTCCAGTGACAAAGTGAGGAATTCAGTGTTAGGGTTGAAAGCCCCTGGACCCCCACCCACAACGGCATCGAGGTGCGCATTGGGGTTGCCAGCCCTAACTCTCACCCCATCAGATGTGTGAAGAAGCAGAGGTATAGGAGAATGGGGTGAGAGTTAGGACCGACAACCGCAATGCACTCTGCGCCGGCTGGGGTGTGGAAGCGGGTCCAAGGGGGCTTTCAACCCAACACAGAATTTCCTTGCTTTGTCGCCTGGAACAACCCTAACGTAATGCATTAAATGGAGTTTTTTTCATCTAATTTCCCTTCTTTTTGAGAAGTATAATGAGAAATAGTGAATGTAATGTGGCGGCAGGAGCAGCCCTGCGCTCCCACCACATGATGTCTTGTGACATAGTAACACGGTGCCCACAAATGAAAATGGTAATGAGCATGGTGACACAAAGAGAAACAGAAAGATAAACAGTACTGTAGACAGAAATGGTTAAAATAACGAAAACACAAGCACAAATGGAAACGTGAAAGGTAATGCACATGGTGCCGTAGACAGGAACAGTAAGTGAAACAGTTAAGGAACCGCAATCAGAAGTGGTAAGGGTAACAGTAATGTATGCACACAATGCGCACAGGCTAGTTTTCCCCAAAAGCTGCATAGAGAAAGACAGTGAGTACAAAGAATGTATGCATAATAATGGGTCTGGGAGCAGAAAATGAGGAGTTGGAATAGTAAATTGCTTATATCTCAGGAACCGTACGATGTAGAAAAAAATGTAAAAGTCATATGATTTATGACTTTCCTGACTAGTTTTGCACTTAGCTCCCATTAGGAGGCTAAACATTTTTCTAATGAAAGTCCAGATATCCACACCGTTCCCGAGATACCGGGCCACGCGTGAAAAGCGTGCGATAATGTTATCCTATGGGAAAAAAAGAAGTTTGGAGTGCCATAACTTTAGCTCTCTGTAATACTTTTTCACCAAACAAATATAAGGCACATCTGTGGGATGTGGCTTTCTTCTCTACAAATTTCAGCCCAAAAGACCTAACCGTTATTTTGCAGCAGGGCGACAAAGGATTCCTGTAATGTGGCGGACGCTTAATGTTATCCTATGGGAAAAAGTGTCAACTTTGGAGTGCTGTAACTTTGCCACCCTGTAATAGTTTTTCACCCAAATACTGAAGGGCACATCTATGAGATATTGGCTGCGTTCCCTCCAAATTTCAGCCTAAAAGACCAAACCGTTCTTTTGCAGCAGGGTGCCAAAGAATTGCTGTCATTTTCACACAGCCTGGAAAAAGTACTGTTGAACTTTGAGAAAGCTTTCGCAAATTCATTCGACGCTGTCACAAGTGCGAAAGTACTTTGCAAAAGTACTTTTCTCAGAAATCTGAAAAACATATTTCTGGGCTGTTTTACCCCAAAATAAAGACATGCCTAGCATCCTCAGGGTCCAACTAGGTGAATACAAAAAGAATTAGGTTGCTAGAGGGTCCCAAATTTAAATGGCAAGCATTTTTCTGATGACCAACTGAAAACAAAATGGTGAATTTGAGACAGTAAAAGGGCCATTTGTGAAAGTAAAAACTGCATTTGCGACACTGTCAAACTTTTTGTTAACTTTTCCCATTGACTTATAATGGGAACTTGTTTTCTGAATAACTTTTGAACTGTTTAATATTTTTTCACAAAATCTTCAAAAGGCACATCAGGGATCCTGGCCGCACATTTCCTGAAGATTTCGGACTAGTCGCACAAACTGTGCAACCTCTGGAGACCACCAAAGAATTCCAAAAAAGCATAAATGCATGCGCAGATCACGCTTAATAACTCTGCAACTGTATATCCAAACAGTACAAAAGTTGATAGATCCCAAGATCTATCATTCTTGATCATGTATTCAAAATTTCAGGCAAATCCGTTGAATGGTTGCAAAGTTATTAAGGTGCAAAAGTTTAGGTTTAACATGTAAATGGCTCCTCAACCCGAACTATGGTAGCACTACCGTGCTACCATAATATATATATATATATCTGTATATACAGTGCATATACAGTCAGACCTGGTTTATCCATGCCTCATTAGTCCGTATGTCTGGTTTCCCGAATGAGACACAATGCAAACTGATTTTTTTCTCATGTTAATTTCCTCTTTAATACGTAAAACTGAGAATCCGAATCCGTTTGCATTTGTCCCTAAGTAGGCTAATTAATACCTATTGACTGTGACCTCCTTAATCCATTTTTTAATTGTACTCAGGTGGAGGTGCTAACATGTTTTTAATAGAGTGTTAATCACAAACACTCTTAATCCCCTCCGGCGTGTTAACTCGGCGGAAAGCGACACTTCCATCAACTGCACGAGTGTACTCTCCTCCTGCTGCCGTTTTACATAAAGGAATGTTTTAATAGTCTTGTTTTACTGAGTTGTTTTTTTTTCATTTATTTTTCAGCTCGATTCCCAGTACCTCCGAGTGCAACTGAAAACTGCAGCTTCAGAGTCAAGCCCTGTCTTCCTTTTCCCAGTTCTCCCCAGATTTCTCCCTGGTTAGCTGTCCCAGCCTTCCCAGTCCACAGTTAATCCATTCTGTCCCCGAGTGTAGTTCTGTCTTAAAAAAAAAAACTCTTTCTTCCCGAGTAAAGCTTGATCTTCCCCGGTATGCCTTCTTTCCCCGAGTTTGAAATTTTGCCATGGTAGATCTCCTCGTAGATCGAGTTGTACGCCCCCCCCCACACCAGCTGTTCCTGCTGTCACCAAGTTTGAATGTTAATCTTTCTGCCCTGAGTAAAGGATGATCCATCATGATATGTCTTCTCTCCTTGAGTAAAGCCCCATTCTTCCTTTTCCCCACGTAGAGTGTAGTTCCGCCAGAAAAAAATCCACACTCCCCACCCCGGTAAATGCTGTAAATGTCCTCCGGTTATCTAGCGTTGTGCCTACTCTCCCCGAGTTTGAAATTTTACCATGTTAGAGATCCTCGTAGATCGAGTTGTAGCTGGTTAGCTAGCGGTGTGCCTACTCTCTATGAATGTAGTTCTGCCTAAAAAAAAATAATTCTGCCCCGAGTAAAACCCCAGTTCTGAGGCAGTTTTCTGGTACCCCAGGTAAATCTGTCCAGTCCTTATGTCCCCCAATTTGATTGACCCCATTGTTTCTGCTACCCAGCTAGCTGTCAAGCTATGAGTCCCTTGTTCTGCTCGTGATAAACTGTTCCTCTGTGAAATTTATGCTCATGATGTGCTTTTAATAAGTGCATTAAAATGGCAAAGGTTAAATCAGATGCATACTGTACCATAACATTTCTTGTGATTTTTTTAAGTGCTTATTTTTATGCTCATGATGCTTTACGCTCATGATGTGCTTTTAATGTGAGGGATAAAATTGCTTTTTAAATGCCAAAGGTTGAATCAGATACAGTACATACTGTATCATAACATTTCTTGTGATTTTTGTTACTGAAATGTATATGAAACAAAGTAATGTACATGTACCTATATGTTTTGCACTATATTTAAAGAGTGAATCTTTTTACAATAATAAATCTTTGGGGAAAAAAATCATAATCTGGTCAATGTCTGGTTACTACATAGATTTTTATTATGTAACAAATTGGGCTAACACAAATGCTTATGGATTAACCAGGTCTGACTGTATTAAAATGCCATTTCATAAGGTTTGCTTGTTTTTTTTCAGCTTTAACTGCATTTATCCCTTGTTCTCTTTTTGTTGACATTCCTCACAAGAGCATTCCCTGAATGAAACTTACATGTAATATCCCACCATCACCTACCTAAATAACCTCAGGGAGCAAAACAAATAGAATGTGACTACTATAGTACCTATCACTTTTCCTTGTCTTGTAGGATTCTGCTCTAAGTAAAACAGCTCAGTCCCACATGTTAAACCTAGTATTTTTCATCTAAATGCATCCTATTTGAAATAATAAAAAAATCTTTACTTTTAGTAGTTGATATGAGGACTGCACCCTGCTGCATCTGCTGTTGCACGATATATTGCCTTATGTGCCTATGTTTGCTTCTTACAAGCAGTCTCACTATGCAGCAAAGCATTCATCCTGCCAAAGCTGACCAAGTGCATGTCCGACAGTAAAGTAAGAATAAACAAAAACACATTAAAATACACCCAGTACAATGAGTCATGAATGAATGTATGTACAGACTGCAAAAGAGAGATCAAAATAGCTATTAAATATTACAAAAGCTTAAAAGACATTTTTCCAATAGGGCAAAGGAGGCATCTTTCTTAAAACATTTTCTTAAGTTTAGGATATTTCAGATTTACGTAGAGCAGAATTCCCAAACCAAATATTATTCTTGAAACAGAGACTGAATTGGACCCCTGCTCTGAATGGTATTCAGACTTGGTAGCAGAGGTGGTGGTGGTGTGTGTTTGAGGGGGTTAGTGGCATTTATAGTAATTGTCTTTATTTTGCCCAAAGTTTCTATTTGAATTCAGGTATGGCTGGTGTAATCATATCAATGTTTTTTTTTAGATGTTGATGCCTAAGGCACTGTATACTGTTCATGAAAAAAAGAATATTAAGTTAGTACATTTAAACCAGAACTCTACACGATTTTAATTAGACGTGACAAAGCACAATTATGAGGAAAGCTTACAGCACTGCCATGAGCCATCACAACTGTTATGGACATTTACTTGTTTCCATACAGTATTTATAGTTTCTACAAAGTAACCTACCAAACTAAAAGGTGTTACTGTTAGTGCTGCAACACTTAGTGGTGAGTAAGGATGGGCCACTGCTGAATCTGTATGTACTAAATGTGACAGCATTTGGCAGTATTGCCTTTTATTCAGTCCAGTCAAACTTTCAGGTTACTTCATGATCACCTCTGTCTTTAGCAAGTCAAGTTCATTAACAACACTTCAGCCAGTACCAGGTGGCCAGTGACAGACAAATGAGAACCCTTTCATGCACCCTGGTCATTCCCCACCTTCCTGCTTTCTCCCCAAACATGTCTTGTTATTTCAGTGGGCCTACACAATCAGAGTAATGTTATGCTTGTGCAACTGTGATAGCTGTTTGGCCAATTGCACTCTTAGTTCCATGGGGAATTATCACCCTGTAGGGGTAACAAAGGCAATAAACCCTTGAAGAGGGTTTCACCCATAGAGGTGCTGCAGGAAAGATTCCCCTGGGCTAAAGGTACCTTAGGAAGTAGCTCCCTAAGGAGATAGGCATGCTACTGTAGGAAGAAGGAAGGATGGTGGGGCCAAGAGGCAATACTTCACTAGGAGGCTGGGAGGAGTTGCTTATATAACTCAGGAAGGGGGTGTGGCTGGTTGCTCACCCCATTGAACCACAGGCATAGCCTTCCAATTCAATGGGCTTATGCAACCAGAGTAGTGTTATGCTTGTGCAACTGTGATAACTGTTTGGCCAGTCACATTCTCTATTCTGTGGAGAATTACCATCCTATAGGGGTACCAAAGGCAAGGAACCCTTGATGAGGGTACCACCCCTAGAGGTGCTGTGGGAAAGATTCCCCTTGGCTAAATGTACCTTAGGAAGGAGCCCCAAAAAGAGTATTGAGCAGTAAATGTTGACTACCAGATTGAGTGCAGATTAACACCATCAAGACATATTGCAAAATATGAATGAGATGCGCAGGCTGTCAGGACTGCACTTATAAAACAGATTGCACTGATGACATAAGGGGGCTTCCTAAGGAGAGAGGGAATGGCAAGTAGGACCACCATCCATCTCCATCCAACAGCAGAAACGTACCTAAGGAAACTAGGGAATATACTATTAACAATTAACTACATCTTTAACCTTTGCCATGGAGGAAAGGAAAAAAAAACTTTTTAAAAAAGGAAACCTCTGGGGATCCAAGGTGTAGGTCACCTTCCCTCCAGGCTAGGGATAGTTTATTTAGTGATGGCTCTGCTGCTGCAATTTAGAAACCCATTCGGGGATATTCCAATTTGGTGGAAAGCTCTCACAATCAGTCTAATGGGAATGTCATGAAGGTTTGCAAGAGACATCTGCAACAACTGGTACTCTTGAAGTGAGAGCAGACCCCCAAGATGGGAGGAGAAGAGCAACAATTGCTGAGGCACTCAGCCAGCCTACTGACTAAAACAGACCAGGTGAATCAGAGGTGGTCATAGGGAGAATAGCTTTTGAAGGTGCCATGGTGTCACCCTATCTAAAGGGGCACCCTTGGGCTTAAGAGCCCCACCCCTTGGCAGCTGAAGTCTAAAATTCCACATCAAGAGGTGCCACCAATGAGTTAGATGACTGAAGCTCTGCCTGAAATGAGGACATTACCACTATGGGCCAGATGAGAGGGACACCGCATCAAACGTCACATGGTCAAGATACGAACTTCGTGGGTGCAAAGCAAGACTGTCAGCTACAGGGCAAGCCCCAAGCCAGAAAAGGTAATTGACATGGTTGGCATGCCTATGATTTATGAGTGAGCATATAAATCAACTTTGATGTGCTAGACAGAAGGAGGTCAGGAAAAGCCTGCAGCTGCAGATGAGGTAGCAGGTTATTTATGAAAAGGTTGGGTGAAGTCAATGGTGTTAGTGATAAGGAGGTCAGGTGAAGCCAGCAGCCTGGGTAAGGTAGGAGGTTGTAGTGCAAGCCAACATTCATAGGCTGATAGTGGTAGCAGACAGCAGAAAGCAAGTCAACCAGTTCCATTAAGGAAGGCAAATTAATGGTGACATAAAAAGTAGGTGTTTAGGTAGTGAGAGGCTGAGATGTCAGTAATTGACTCAATGAGGTTTAGCATAATGGATCAATGAAGTTTAGCAGTTGATCGCTATGGTTCAGCATGAATAGTGAATTGATATGAGTGGCATGAATACCTTAGATGCCATGAAAGCGGAGTTAGGATGTTCCAGAAAAGGGCATCTGCAGCACAGGAATGAAATGCCATGAAGGCTGTGATGATGATAATGTATTTATTCCATGGATAACTGAAAAGCCATGTAGGCAAGGAGCAGCAAGGTGATTCACATAATTTATGCAAAGCATGATCCTGCTACCCGGGGCCATACTGCCCAGCTGTGACACCACAGTCCCCTGCTGTAGGAATAACAGGGAGCCACAAGCAGAGCACCATGAGACCAGGAAGCTAATATAATAGAAAGTTTCAGAATAGTGATGCAACAGTTGGCTGAGTGGAGCTAGCAATAAGTGAATTAAGAGCAGACCTGTTAAACACACATAGCACAACAGGGAGTGGCAGCTAGCTGAGCAGGTTGAAGCCTGGACCAGGTGCAAATAATTAAGGTGGAAAGCACAGGAGACAGAAGGTAGCAAAACAGCAGTGTGAGCTGAAGCATGCAATAACAGTACAGTTGACTGAGTGCTTGCAAAATCTGATGAGCAAATGGGAGCCTGAGAGCACAGGCACAGGCACAGGGCATCTTAAGGCAAGGAAACAGCAATATGTAACCTGAAGCACAAATAAGCAATGTACACACAGGGTGCTAGAAAACTAGAAAAGCCCAAAAGAAACAAACAAAGGCAAGCACAACTACAGGAGCAGGAAGGAAACAAGCACACAAAGAAGCACACAGCAGCGAGAGGCAAAGCAATACTAAATAAAAGCAGGAGAAGCACAATGAACAGAAGTCCATCATGATCCAAGTAGAGCCCAAGCACAAAAGAAGGAGGGAAGCAAATGCTGGGGGGGGGGAGAGACTTAGCAGGCCCAGGGGAGAAGGCAGAGACAGGCAGAGCCTCCGGCTGCAAAGAAAAAAGCTTTAGAAGGAGGCTAGGAGGAACTGCTTATATAGCACAGGAAGGGAGCATGGCTGGTTGCTCACCCCACTGATCCACAGACAAGCCTTCCAAAAAATATTCCAGCTGCTAGTGCCAAGCCAGGTGCTGATTGATATTTTTTAGAATTCTGGCTGGAGGACCAGAGCAGTGTGGAAGAGATTAGGACAGACCCGTGTAGTTGAGGTTGATTGCTTCTGCAACTTTCACCCATCTGCAGAAAGCTAAACCTCAGTACCAATGACCTGAAGTGTCTTTGACTGAACCAAAGATTTTGGGCTCAGATTAAAGCCAAACCAAACCAAAGTGACCAATTTCTACATAAGTTCACCCTTAGTGGGCAGTCATACCTGGAAATATAGAGGCGGGAATTATTGGACAGAAACTGCAAAATAATGAAGTTATCAAAGCAACTGTCAATTCCATAAATAGTAGGAAAAGTACTGTACATGTAAATTACTTAGGCTCTGATTTAAAAAAAATCACTTTTTTGCCCCAGGAAGTCCCTTTGTTCCACACCGATCTTTCCTGTAGCACACTGTGCACCTATCCTTGGTTGCAAGGGGTGCAGGAGTGGTGATCTCTTCTGTGATCCTGCCAGGTCCCATTCATTTCTTACTTGCTGGTTGCTGAAGTGCAATGGGATACATTCTAATTCTACCTCCCAATGAGTAAGCACACCAATTCATTGACCATTTCCTCTCTACTGTCCCTCTGAGTGTGAGGACCTAGGTCATTCTTGAATCCAGTTCTCCCATGTGGCATCACAAAACTCTGATATTTACCATGGCTGTACAGAGCTGCCACCTCTGGTTAAACCCCACCCTATGCAAGACAATACCTGAAGCACCACTGCCACTTTCAAACTGATAACAAGTCCAGCTGTACTCCTAGAATTGCAAGCACAGTCACTGCTACTGTATACCCATGAGGGCAGACAACTCCTCAGCACCAAACATTTCCAGTCCTCCCCCTCCCAGGGCCTTAGCTGCTGCTGTAGGACTGGGGACTCCAACTGGTTGAATAAGCCAGAGTAACACTTTTGCCAAATGCTCTTCATGTTCTGTTTCCTGTAGCACAGGGTATGGGGTTTCTTTGCAGATACCAATAGGCAGCCAAGGTGTCTATCACCCACTCCTGATGCTAGAGGCCAAACCCTCCCCCAAAGGCATTTGTAAACACCCTGTCAACGTCTGCTGGTCAGATCACCTGCTGCTCATGCCTTCTTTCCTGCTTCATCTTTGTGATGAGTATATGGCAGTGGTTGCAGAAGTGGCAGAGATAAATGGCAGGAGGTTACCACTGAGGTATCCCAACCTGCCACAATCACCAATAGCAAGCCCAGCCTTCAACCCACACTCACAAGGTTTGGAAAACATACTGAGCCCAGGCCAGATGACCTTTGATATCAGGGATCACACAGTCCAGCTTAGAGCCCCTCTCAATTGCCCTGCAGCAGGTCTCCATCTGCCCACCAGTCAAGCTAGATGGACATTTATTTATTTAAAAAGTTCACCAAGAGAAACATACTGAGCCAACCATTCATATCCAGATGTGTCCTGGAGGAAGGGGATATGGGCAGTCCAGTAATAAGTTACATCAGTAATAATTATAGAACAATAATAATGGTGAAAAAGAAAAATTATGCAGGAGACAATTGAGAGGAAGCACAATGAACAAGTAGTGCAAAACAAAGCATATCAATAGCAACAGTTCAGCAAAGTGCAACTGGCAGCAAAATGAGAGAGGGAAGGGAAATTGTGAATACAAAAGGGGACACACTGAGGGAAAAGTGGATCAATAATCCAGGGCACTGGGGAGAGGGAGTTGTATGGCATAGGCCTGGAGAAACCCTCCATTCACTAGGGATGACTATCACTTTAAGGCTACCCATTGTCCCTTCTTCAGTGTCCTGCTATATTGGTTGATGAACTTGCATAAAGTATTGAGGGGTGAAGGTATCTGAAATTAACTGAGAGTGACAACAGTATCAGGCTACACTACAGGCTCAGAGTCTGAGCAGTCAGTCAGTGGCAAAGAGTAAACACCCACACAGAGGAAACAGTAACAGTAGCTATGCCAGGAATACTGAACAGCCTAACACTGTGAACAGGAAGGGCACCAAACTACAGTAGATCACTCAGTCAAAACACACACTGAGGCTCCAAAACTCACTGTGCACCTCAACAAGACTATCGCCATCAATTAATTCTTTGATCTCACCTATATGGTTTGCATTAATATTGTTATTAATATAAAAGCATACATTCTGCTTTGTTACATCCTGTCTGTCTAACTTCAGCTAAGAGATCCAGCCAAGATGTGCCTTTATCTCAGGTTCCCTATTTATCAGCAACAGACTCTGTCTCTAATATGCCTGGAGGGATGGAGGCACAGGGGGAGTATTTGCAATCATAATGCTAAAGGAGAGAGAGAGTGACATATCATTGTATTAGTGCTCCTAAGGACACATATTAATTTAAAGAGACAGTTTGCTTGTTTTAAAAATGTTTGATAGATAGATAGATAGATAGATAGATAGATTAGATAGATAGATGACAACCTTTATTTTTTAGGGCTGTAGGTAAGCAGAGCCTGCAACCCTCTTGCATTAGCTCTAAAATCTAGCTTACCATGGAACTCCTTTTTGGACTTTTGGTAGTATCCATCCACAGCTTCAAAATAGTGTGCCCCCTCTGATTTTTGCTATTTGTTGCTCTGTCTTAAAGGCATCTGAAAGGAGGGGGATGCTACTGTGCAACTCCCAACTTCTCAGGATATAAACAAAAAAAAACTTTTGAAGCTGTAGTGTTTGTAGCCCCTCAATTTAACCCTTGCAGGGCAGCAGACTGAGCATCTGTCCAGCACAATCAAATAGATTCATTCTAGTGCTTTCAGCAGCCTAGGGGTTAATTCATTATCTCCTTACCCATTTTGTGTCAGATTAACCATGAAATTAGCAAGCTTCTAGAGGAGTTGCAAAATTACTTTTTTAATGGCTGAAAAGAAGAAGCATACAAGTGCTCTAAAGCAGTCCATGTCTCATTAAGCAGATTGCAGTGTCAAATTACAGACAGTCCAACTCCAGCCCGAGCTCCAGCTTTGCCCCTGTAATTCAAAACCAAGAATCTCAGCACTGTGGAGGAATACTGTGTATTTTTTTTATATTGTAATAAAAAAGAATGCATTTAAAAACTGGAAACTCGTGTATATGTGTGTGTGTGTGTGTGTGTGTGTGTGTCTTCTGTCAGAAGCTGCTCAGCCACTCCCTCCATCCTTCCCCCCCTTACAGACAAATTAAGTTTTAACCTTTGTTCCTGTGGGCATTTATTGGGATCTGAGACCATTTTTTTCCATTTTTATATTTCTTCTATTCAACCTTTTTATATTTGCTGTCCAGTGCTAGTGAAAGGTGGGTGCTTACAACACATCTGTTTATCCACAGAATGGAGTTCCCTGCTGACTTTTCCACTCTGTTGTATTTAATACTCATAAAAGGTACAGCTCAGACAGCACTGGACAGTAAACAAAAGCTCCTTATTTATCCACAGGGACAGGTGCAGTGCAGGTTTCACCCCACCCACTCACCCACAGTGATGAATTTAATGCTGGTAAAAGGTGGATAAAGCCCTCAGTTTATCCACAAGTACCATGTGGGGCAGGTGCAGTGCAAAGTTATTCACACTGTGATGGATGTAGTGCTGGTAAGAGGTGAGGGCCTGACACCACTTGAGCTTTAAACTCTCTGGTAAGCCACAAAGACAGCTACAGTGTGTTGGCAGGGACTGTGCTTGGTTTCTACACTGTCTGTATTTTAGTCCTGGTGACTAGTGAGAGATGCTAGACCTAGAAGCTACAGTCTTTTGTTATCTACAGTGGCAGGTACAGTGTGTAACTGGTGAACAGTAAGGGACTAGCACCATTGGAGACTGAAGCCCTCTATAAATCCACAGGGGTAGATGCAGTGTAGAACAAACAGTCCAGGGTTTCCACACTGTGATAGATATAGTGCTGATGAAAGGTGGCAGACTGATAGCACTAGAGGCTGAAGCCCTCTGTTTATCTACATGGATAGGTACGGCGTGGGACAGGGACAGTGCAGGGTTCTCACACAGATGTTGTCAGTGCTGGCAAAAGCTAAGGGATATGCAACACTGGGGACCACTCTGCTGTCTTCATGTCCACAGTCTCTATTGGCAGGTCATTTTAGAAGGCACCAACTTCTGGGACAAAATATATTTCCTAATGTTACCCCTAAACTTGACATCTGTGACCCTCAGAGCATGTCCCTGTGTCCTGCTGGAGAACTTATCCATATGTTCAGTCCTGTCAATACCCCTGAGAATGGGAAGACTGGGATCATGTCCCATCTCAGCCTGCTGTTCTACAGGGAGAACACAGTAACAACTACTAGTAAACATAAATATGGATATTATCTGTTTGATCCTTCCAGGTACAGTCAGACCTGATTAATCCATGCCTCATTAGTCTGTATGTCTGACATTCCGAATGAGAAACAATGCAAACAGATTTTTTTCTCAGGTTAGTTATCTCTTTAGTAAGTAAAACTGAGATTCTGAATCTGTTTGCATTTGTCTTTAACTAGGCTCATTAATTAGTATTAACTGTGACCTCCTTAATCTGTTTTTATTGAGCTCAACTGGAGGTGTTAACAGGGTTTAACAGAGTGCTAATTGCAAGCACTCTAAATGCCCGCTAATCCTCTGGCGTGTTACCTTGGCGGAAAGCTACGCTTCCAGACTGCCCGAGTGTATTCTCCCACTGCTGCTGCTATTTTAGGTAAACAGCTGTTCTCCCCAAGTCTGGAGTTAAAGTTTTAATGTGGCAGTTCACACGACTCCTTATTTCCCAACCCTATAACTCCCTTCTTATCCCCTGACTGGCTCCGTTTCATCAGTGAAAAAAAAAGATTTCAACAGCTGCTCTCCCCAAGTCGCATGACTTCATATTCTCCATTCTGCTTCCAGTTTAAATTTAAATTTTTCTGGTCCAGCGCCCAGTAAATCTATACACAACCTTATACGCCTACTCCTTTTCTGCCTTGGGAGAAAAACAAATGTAAGAGCCACGTTCTGTTGTGGCCTGCTTCCACCCGTAACTCCCTTCTGGTCCCAGTTCCTTTTCATCAGTGAAAGAAAAAAAAGATTAAAACAGCTGCTCACCCCAAGTTGCGTGACTCCTTTTCCCCATCCATGTAAGCTTGTCCCCTGACCTGTGGTTCTCCTCCCAGTTTTAAGTGGTCCCAGCTCATTTTCATCGGTGAAGAAAAAAAGATTTAAACAGCTGCTCTCCCTGATAGATCTTGTTGGTTGTACATGACCGCAATGTTCTGCTCCCTAGCAAGCTGGCTAACAGTCAAACTGTCCCAGTCCCGGTCCTTAAAGTGACAGTTCACCTTATTTTAATAAAAATGAATATGTTTTAAAAAATCTGGAGTTGTACAGTCTGAATAAGGGGTAGAATGGAGAAGCAAGTAGCACTGAAAAGTAAAAAAAAACAAAAAAAAAACATGATTTACAGTGCACCGATTGTTCTTTCAGAATCTGCCTGACCCCATCGTTCTGTTCCCCAGCTAGCTGTCAAGCTGTGAGCCCCTCATTCTACTCCTGATAAATGCTGCTGTTGTGATAAACTTAATTACAGAATTACAACTCTGACCATTTTTAACCCCTCTCTCCACACTCTATGATTCTTATCATGCTTAATTATGCTAAAATGTGGGTGCTTTTTCTGTGTGAGAGAACATTACATTTTAAATGATAGAGGTGAATTCAGATACAGGCTAAGTATCTCATTGACACAGTGTTGCATATCATAAAATGCAACTAAAAAGTAACTGAAATGTCAATAAAACGATACACAAACATTTTGCACTGTATTTAAAAAGTGACATTTTTACAGTGATATTTTTAGTGATAAATCTTTGAAAATAATCATCTGGTTAATGTCTGGTTACTACATAGATTTGTATTACGTAACAAATTGGGCTAACACAAATGCTTACAGATTAACCAGGTCTGACTGTATTCCTGTTTTGAAAATGCAGCTTCTCCTTAACAGGGATATCTAAACAGAAAGCCCACCAGCAAATTTGTTTTTATTTTTAGTACTGAACACATTCTCTTTACTGCTGTAGTAAATGTAAACACTGGAGGAAATATGAAGAAACTGATAGAGGGAAGCTTACAAAAGATGCCAGTAGGCATTTTATGCTATATAAATTCACTGCCACTAAGCAAGTGTCAGATGGGGGGGGGGGATTTTGTCAACACAAAAGGGGCTTGGTCTGCAGAAGTGAGAAGTTAAGTTTTCCTCTGTGGGACAGTGACCCACAGGATGTAAAATGTTGGGGTTATTGAAAATATGATGGATCATAATGGTCCACGGAGCCCATTTTCTTAAGGTAGCAGTTTTGTCATCAAGAAAGAAAAAAAGGTAGGTCAGAATTGACAACCATCTGACATTTTTCACAATCCCCCCACTCAAAAATTAATACCGACATAATTTAACTTGCTGAAGTATAAGACCGCACCAAAGAATTCAGCATCTATGCCAAGCTGTGTTTCTCTGCTTGACATATATGTTGCATTCTTTCAGCAGGGTCTTTATAGAGTACAGAACCACAATACATTTTCTTGACCTTATCCTCACTTCCATCTGAATGCACCCTAACCCCTTTCTGCCCTGATATCATGATATTTAGGGCTTAATTAAGTAAAGCTGTATCCAAAGTTCCTCCCCATGGAGCAAGTGAACCTTTTTCAATGCCAAAAAAGACTAGTAATGCATTACCTGGCCTTGAATAAATTTAATATGGGGTGGTATTATACTTTGCACATTTATTAGGAAGGCAATATAACACAGTGGGTTAAGGCTCTGAGCTGCAGATCTGGAGACCTGGGTAATATTAAATATTTTTGCCACAAATCTTCAATATACCCATTTCAGTACAGCAACTCATGAATGTGACTGCTGTAATTTTTCGGCTCCTGCCCAAAATATGTGTTTGCACCACAAAAGTTGATTTTGCCATCCCTGCACAATGTTACCTTTAGGCCAGGAGTTGAACATTTTCTCTGCCCTTTTTTTATGAGGCAGTGTCATAACAAGGCTGTGTGGAAAATTTGGTGTAAACATATTTAAAAAACATTTCAATACTTTTAACCCAGATTCCTCTCCTGCAATACTATTGGCTTTGGCTAGACTTATTTAACAGGCTATAACTTTTAGGACTGTAAAGCCCTGTTTTACAAAGTTGTCCTGATATGCAGATGATTACAGGACTAGATTGCACATAAAGTTTAATAAATTTCTTGTTGTAAAAATACATGGGGCAGGGTGCATACACAGGTCATACAGAATAATACAAAAACAAGGAATTACATAACGCAATCATGTACATAAATGTTAATTATACCTTGAATCACCAAAACAAAGATAGAATCACAAAAATAAATAAGATAATAAATCCTCCCCCCATGTATTTAGACATTATGGATATTAATTAAATCTACACTACTTTTTACATACATGTCCTGTTCCATTTATCTGTATCTACACAATTTGAGCAAAAATATAACATACTGTACAGTTTGGTCCTGTTGTTCCAGATGCACTAGAAGTGTGTGCCGAAATTTAACATCTGGCAATACCCAATGTGATGAATAAGACACAGATGTACTGAAATAACTACACACCCATGAAGTACAGTTATCATAGAAACAATGCATACCACTAAGGGTCATATTGCACTTATAAAAATGGTATACAGACAAACTTTTAAACAGGAAAATTTTAAACATTAAAAAATGTGTGTATAATAAATGCCAAAGGCTCCTTCCACATATAGGTGCCCCTAGGGGACAATTCATTCATGTATAGAACTCTGTGACTGTGTTTTGCCACAGCTGTCTGTCTGTATCCCAATACCCCCTCCCTCTAACACATTACTTACTGTAGTTGTATTGTTATGTGGTTTTGTTCAGGCACCTGGTGCACTCCATGATGGAACTGGAATAGAACAATATTTGCTTTTGCATGAGTGGGAGATTCCAGTTACTGTTCCAGTTTGGTTTGATACGGTTTCAGAAAAATTGCATAAAAAAACAAAGTGTTTGAAACTGGGGATGTTGTCAGTTTATGGTAACAGAGTAAGCAATCAAGACTATAGAAAGAGTAAGACATTGAGGAAGGGAGCTATGAAGTGTGCAGGTGGATAGCATAGCAATCAACCTAGAGAGTGGGTGAGAGGGTGAGCAGTGTTTGATGGTTGCAGTGAAGCTGACAGTTTGTTTGTGGCCATGCTGTCTGTCTCAGCATTAGCATGGAAAGCCCCGATTTGGATTTGTGTTTGTTTTATTTTTAAATTAACTGATGACTGAGACTCAGAAGTGTGGGGAAGGAATTGAATTGTATATTTCCTGCCTGCCTGCTCTTACCTTGTAATCTGTATCACCTAATGATAATGACTACTGTACTACTCAATTTGTTATCCATTGTATAGATGTTTTTCCTCTCTGTTCACCGCATGTTGCAGCCAGGATCGTGCCTGAAAACAGTCCTCTGGATCAGTGCACTTGCCTGGTTATCAAAGACTTAAATAAATAAAAAGAGTGAGTAAGGTGAGATAGAGGGAAGGCAGCCAGGGTAGGCAACTGTGGGAACTATGGAAACAAAGCATACTGTGCAAGAGCGAAAAACCAAGCATTTGTCAATGCTGAATATTTGCCACTTGAATTGCTGTTATACTGGGTCTTGCTTGTATACATTTTTACTCTGTTTTTACTCAAAATAGACCAGAGGAGAAGTGATATGGAATTTCCAATGGGGTCCTAATTTTATACAGTTTTATACTGGATTTACACAGGATATTAGAGGAGACATGCAACATCTTGTTTTTAGTGTGGTCCTGCTTTTATGCTATATTCTTCTAGGACAGATCATTTTCCTTTTTCAGTGGGCTTCTGGTGTAAGGTCCTGTTTTTACACAGTTTTGTAACATATGTATCCAGGAAAACCAAGCTGAGTTGCAGTATCTCATTTTCAATGGGGTCCCACTTTGACACATTATTGTACTGTACTTACATAGGCTAGCACAGCTTAGATGCTATCTTGTTTTTGGTGGGACCCCGCTTTTCCAAGTTTTTACTCTGTATCTACCCAGGATAGCACAACTGAGATACAATATCTCATTTTCAATGGGGCTGTGCTATTACTCATTGTTATGCTGTATTTAGGCAGAAAAGTCCAGCTGAAAGGCAAGTTACAGTACATTTTCAGTGGGGTCCAGCTTCTAAAATATATTTTTCCCAGGATAGAGCAGCACAGATGTACAGTCCAGTGGGGGATCTGCTGTACTGGGTCCTGCTTTTACATTTTGATACTCAATATTTACTTGGGATAGACCAAATTAAGATGCAATATCTCATTTTCAGTCTTGTCCTGCTTTTACACATTTTTAGATTGTACTGTATTTACCCAGGATAGGCCAGCTGAGCCATGGCAATATCGGATTTTCAGTGGGCTCCCATGTTTTGACCCAAAATTTCCAGTAATCTTTTTATGACCTGACGTTATAATCAAGACAGGTGTAATTTTTTTAATTCGGGAGATTTGAAAAATAACACCTGACATGTTCAGGAGGTGGGGTAACACAAGAGATATGTTGAACATTGGGGCCAAAATCTGCAAAAATAAAGTTATGAATAAACATTGGAGCAATTCAAGGTTTCTTCATAACTTAGGTGTTTTTTCACATTTTGACCACAGATTTTCAACAAAATCTTTTTATGACCCTTCCTTCTGAACATGATATGTGTCACTTATAAAATACTGCCCAAAATGTCAATTTGCACTACAAGTGTGAAACACGTTTGACCAGTATTTGAAAAACAATACCTATTGTGTTGAAAATGTATGGTCAAAATATTGAAAATTATCAAAGTTATGAATGCATATTGAACAATTTAAATGTACCTTAAGTCTATAGACTGGCAAATGGATTATACTTGTAATACATCCTCAGTGGCAGGACTTTTTTTTTACCAAGAACTGTGCTCTCCCAATACATGGGTCCTGATCAATTAGCCCAATATATTCTCTACCGATTTCTTTTTTGTATTTTCAGTTTATGTGCCACCCCTGGCATCCCTGTTCAGCCACTGATTTGAAGCCCCAAGGTCCATGATTCTCTCCCAACACCTACCAACATCCACCAGCCCTAATTGCAGCTTACCTGGGTAGCCCAACATATCCTTATGTCAGGAGGGTCCCTCCCATCTGGGGGGGAAGTGTCTTACCGGCTAACTATGCATCACAGGGCTATGGGGCTGGTCCGGGCTAACTCTGGGGCTTTGTGGCAGCAAGAGCCAGTGCTCATCATCCAGTTGCATGGAGAGCACATTTTCTCATTTTCTGCCCTGCCCGCCACAGTTCTGTCTTGCATGAGCGCAGGTGACCTAGAGCTGGGATGTACAGGGGGCATGTTGAGGCAGCACATCCCCCAAGCATGGCACCCAATCTGCCTGTAGGTGCCAAGGCTAGCCCCACCACCCTGAAATCCCCCTCCCTGATGGTCTCTGCTCCTGGTACCCGGGCTCAGGGCATGAACCTGTGTTACCAGTGTGCTGAGTGAACCCCTTCACTCAGCTCCATGGAGCTGGCTACCCATTTATTCATTAAAGAATAATTTAGGACAGGGTTTGACATATTGTGGGATATTGCCATGCCTCAAGTGCATTGTGAGTCATGAGGCCAGAGAAGTGGTAATATCCCATGATATACCACACCTTGGAGTGTATTTTTACTATTTTTCAAGTTTTTCTGTGTATATAAAACATATTTTTACAGTATTTTTTATTTTTTTACCATGCAGGTATACGTTTAGGACAAAATGTTAAAAATAGTTCCCTTGCTTTGTTATATAGTCAGAAGGTGGTGCTGTAGTAGGTTCTACAGAAGAAGAACGCATGAAGCAGTGTGGTAATGGTAGGAAGAGGGATTATTCTGAGTTTGCATGATAGATGGCCACTCCATCTTTCTTGTATGGAGTAAGCCCAGTGCCAGAGAGTGCAGCAGCAGTAGGTTAGGTGTGTTGAAACCTGGGAATGGGAGAGGTATGCAACAATGGTTTTACTGGCTTAATCAGGGGCCATTTTAAAACACAGTGGTGTAGAATGGGCACCAATGGGAGCCAAAAGGCTGGCCTTCAGGAAATATAAGGGAACGCAGCACTGATGAAGATAGGGAGGCATACCAAACTTCCCTAAGAGAAGCAGGGAAGGAAGTAAGGCAGGCAAGGGCCCAAACCGAGGAAACACTAGCACAAACAATAAAAGAAGGTGCCAAGACTTTCTACACATACAATAGTGAAAGCAGAAAGTCCAGATGGGGTATTGCTAAGATCAAAGAAGATAAGGGGGGGAGTGTGAGGAGGAGGACCATGTAAAAGCATCTATCCTAAACTGATACTTCTGCTCAGTATTTATGGAAGAGAAGGTAGGGCAGGGCCCACAGCTCAGCACCATGGACACAGGGGGGAAGGAGGTGTGCACTAGTCCCTTCACAAAAGGGACCTGATGGCATACATCCCAGGGTACTAAAGGAGCTAAGGGTGGAACTAGCAGAGCCATTATCAGAACTGTTTAGTGAGCATAGGAGAGGTCCCCGAAGACTGGAAAAGGGCTCATGTGATCCCGCTCCACAAGAGTGGTAGCAGGGAGGAGGCAGGGAACTACAGACCAGTCAGTCTTACCTCAGTAGTGGGCAAGATTATAGAAGCACTTCTTAAGAAAAGGATAGTGCAACACCTGGAATCCATAGGAACACAGGATCCAAGACAGCATGGGTTTACAAAAGGAAGGTCCTGTCAAACTAATGTCATAGATTTCTTTGACTAGGTAACCAGAGTGGTGGACCAAGGGGAGCAGTTGATGTCACCTACTTTGACTTCAGCAAAGCTTTCGATACTGTTCCACATAGAAGATTGATTAATAAGCTGGGTTAGCTTGGGGTGGGCCAGAAGTTGGTCAACTGGGTGGCAAACTGGTTGATGGGCAGAAAACAGAGAGTGGTGGTAAATGGTATACAGTCAGAAGAGATGCAAGTCACAAGTGAGGTACCTCAGGGATCAGTCCTGGGGCCAGTCCTATTCAATATCTTCATCAGTGATATTGCAGATAGACTAGAGGTAAGTTTGTCTGATTGCAGATGACACCAAGATCTGCAACAGAGTAGATGATCCAGATGGGGTGGGCAGAATGAGAAGAGATCTGGATAAACTAGCAAAATGGTCGAAGAGTGGCAACTGGGGTTTAATGCAAAGAAGTGCAAGATCATGCACACAGGAGAGAAACCTGAAGCCACCTATAGGCTGTGAGGAGAGTTGCTGGCAGTCACAAGGGATGAAAGAGACTTGGGCATCATCATCACCGATGACCTGAAATCATCCAAGCAGACCGCTAAAGCAGTAGGTAAGGCTAGGGGGAAGTTAGGGTGTATTAGTAGGGGTATCACAAGTTGGAAGAGGGAGGTAGTAATACCTCTTTACAAGACACTGGTTAGGCTCCATCTGGAGTACTGCGTGCAGTACTGGAGGCCACACCTTCACAAGGATATTAACCAAATTGAGACAGTCCAGAAAAGGCAACCAATATGGTGTAGGGACTGCATCAGAAAACATATGAGGACAGATTAACAGAGCTCAATATGTATACCCTAGAACAAAGGAGGGAGAGAGGTGATATGATTGAAACATTCAAACACCTTAAGGGCATTAACAAGGTGAAAAAGTCTAACATGTTTCAATATAAGAAAAATAACAGGACAAGAGGGCACATCTTGAGATTAGAGGGAGGCCAATTAAGGGGTAATGTGTGGAAGTTTTTTTTCACAGAAAGAGTGATGGATGCATGGAACGGCCTACCTCAGGAAGTGGTGGATATGAATACAGTGCAGGGCTTCAAATAGGCATGGGATAGGCATAAGAGAGCAATACAGATGAGTATGTATAGATAGGTCATTGACAGAGCAAAGGCCAATGGCACATTCATAAAGTAGAAAAAGAAATGGGCAGACTGGATGGGCCTTGCTGTCCTTATTTGTCATCAACTTCTATGTTTCTACTGTATGTGTCACCAGAGCAGCCATATTCTAGTACGTATAGGCAATGGAGGACTAAGTACTATGAAGGCAACTGAAAAGGCTGTTGGCTACCACTTTTTTTACCGTGGGTATGTATAGGGATGCCCCATGACTATTAGCCAATACAGTCAGAGTTGTTTGCTTTGGCCATTGGATAATAACATGAAGGCCCGCATTTTCAAAAGGTTAGCGTGGCACATGCTGGGTTTGTGCTGTGCTAACCAGGAATAGCACTGGCTGTCAGGTGTGGCTATATTCAAAAGTCACCTATGCACAGTGCACCCCCTGAAGCACTTTGGCACACAGTATCGCACTGTATGTATTCAGAGGTGCTAAACAGCCACAAGTGCAGCGCAGTTTAACATTTCTGAAACCCAGCCTTAACAGTGCGCAGAGGGGGGTGTGCCCTACAAATCCACCATGCACTGTCAAGGGCTGGGTACCCTGGTGGTCCAGTAGTCCCACCCTAGCTCCAATTCCCATCCCAGTAATATTATAAGAAACCCTGGTGGTCTAGTGGTCTCTCACATATCCCACTCCACTCCATGGTATTGTTCATTGTAAGCATTGGTGGTCCAGGAGTCCCTCACTGCCCCGATCCTGTCATGTACAAAAAACTCATTGGTGGTCCAGCAGTTCCTCCCCAGCCCTAATCCCTGTCCATGTAAAACACAAATAATTATTGGTGGTCCAGTGGTCCCTCCCCAGCTCCAATCCCTGTCCATCCAAAACACAAATTATCACTGATGGTCCACCAGTCCTTCCCTAGCCCCAATCCCCTCCCTGGCATGTTTTTTGAACTCACTGGTGGTCCAACAGTCCCTACTCAGTGCTGATCCCACTCCATAATAAACACAAATAATGACAGGTGGTCCAATAGTTCATCCTCAGCCTGGATCCCCTGGTACTGTATATAAGTAATAAATGAAGTCCTGGTGGTCTATTGGTCCATCCCCTTCCCCTGCTCTCCAATTACTGTCCTGACTAAAAACACATAACCCTGGTAGTCTAGGGGCCCCCACTCCAGCAGGTGGTGACCCACCGTCTCGCTCTTCCCAACCCGACTTGAGGCATCAACCAGCACAGCCCTCCTCTCACTGCCACAGCCAGCCACTGACTGAACTGTCACAGAGTGTGTACAGTATAGAGTATGCACTCATTTTCAACCAATGAGCATGTACTGTGTACTGTATGCACTCTGTGACAGATCAGTTGGCGGCTGGCCATATCGGTGTGGGGAAGGTTGTGCTGGTGGTTGAGTTTAGGGAGTGGGGGGAGGTGGGTCACTACCTGCCAGGGTCAGGGCTACTAAACTACCAGGATAATGTATTTTTAGTCAGGATAGTGATCAGAGAATGGGGGAGGGGCCACTAGAGTATCAGGACTTCATTTATTACTTATATAGATCAGGGATGAGGAGGGACCGCCGGACCAGCAATGATTTTAAAAAACATATCAGGGAAGGGATCATGGCTAAGGAGGGATTGCTGGACCACCAATGATTTCAGAAAACATACCAGAGAGGGGATCCGGGTTTGGGAGGGACCACTGGATCACCAATGATTGTTAGTTTTTTACATGGACAGGGATTAGGGCTTGGGGGGGGACTTGGCCTGGTGCACTCAGCCATGGCACTGTAATGCAGATGATCCCATAATTGCATGCAAATGGCCCCTAAGTGCCATGCATGCACAATGGACTCATCTGCTTGTTTGGGTGGAATATCACCCATAGGGTCCATGGCGTTAACCAGTGTGTGCTGCGCTTTACCCCTATGAGCAGTCTTTGGTATAGAGCTTTGGTGGCACAGCACAAAGCATGGCAACTGCCTGCTGTATGCCATGCTACCATGGCCCAATATTAAAATGGATAGCATGGTCAGTTTGGATTGCGGTCTCCATTTGAATATGCAGCCAGAGCCAGATGGCCCTATTTTTTCACGTGGCACCCTTATGTACACACACAGCTGGCTGGCTCTGAATATTGTGCCCTTAATGTCCAGTTTATTCATGTTGATCTGAAGGTACCTAACAAGTTAAAACTTTGCACACAGTTTGGTCTTGTTGCTCCAGAGTTGTATTAACTGGCATGTGTGTCAACATTTAAAAAGCTTGTGACATCCCTGGGAAACTAAAAAACATATTCACATACAATTCTGGCTAGATTTCATATACTGATTATACTTCTTTTTTTGTCTCTTTCATTATTACTAAAAACAGCTGCTTGAAAATAGGATCCTTGTCCTGCACACTTTTTCTGCTACTGCCATCTGTCTATAATCCTCTAATCCAATGTCATAATCCTCTGCGTATGATACCCAGTTGGTTGTCTTAGAAATTATGATGTCAAATGCAGTATATTATGAAATCAAAGGGAGACAAGCAGTACTAGTATGTGAAGTTCAACAATCAATGATTCTGTTTCCATACAAATTTCCATAGCAATAGAGAATAAGGTTAGCATAAAAAGAAGGAACTATAGGAAATATAAATAGAACTGTGTACTGTTACTAAAGTTTTTTCAGAGGTGTCACATGCTCTTTAAACTGCAGTTCAGTCTGAGTTTTGAGGTACGTGTGCAACTGGCAGTTTGGTCCTGTTCACTAGATGGACCCAAAAACCTGTGTTGACATATAACATGCAGTTCAGTCTCTGTTAATCCAGAGGTACCCAGTATGAGTGCTGGCATTTAAAGGAGTAGTACAGTCAGAATTTGCAAAAAACATAAATTGTGCAGTTTTGCTTTGTGTGTGTAGTACTAGTGTGTCCTTTCCTTTGTCTGCTGTTAAGAGTTTTTTCTAAATCAGCCTCCTAGTTTTATTGTAGTTTTATGGCCCCTTGGGGTCTCCATCTTAGCATGGTTCATTGCTCTTCTTGTTCCTACAATACCCCCTGTCCAGTGTGACAGTGATGTATCCAGGATCATGGATTCAGCAAGCACTGGTTTAGAATCAATTTACAACAGCGCAGCTGTGATATTAAGTGACTTTCTTTATCCAATGAGTACTAATGACTACATTTACAGTTTAGTAAATACTTGAGGGCTAATGGAGTGGATTATTCTGTAAGAAAACAGCTAGAGTCTTTACTAATTATAGCATTGATTATCTGGGCTGATTTGTAGACTTTTTATAGCTGTGTGTAGTTTTAAGAAATGAAAAGATTTAAAAGCAAAACATTTACTCCTGACACAGACATAGAAAACAAAAATATTGAATTAGAGCTATTTAGTGGAGGCCAGAACCCCAGGCTTCTATCTCTAGTACTTGCTGAATCAGTGGTCCCAGATACATCATTGTCACAGGGGACAGGAGGCATTATAGACAAAGAACAGCAGTAACACTTGCTAAGATGGAGATTCCCAGGTGCCATAAAACTGCCATATGACTAGTGTGCTAATTAAAAAAAAAGCTCTTCATAGCAAACAAAGGGAAGAACACAACAGGACTACACACACAAATCAAAACACTCTGCACGACTTATGTTTCTGCAAATTTTGACTGTACTACTCCTTTAATGCACTGCAGTTCAGTCCTGTTGCTCTGGAGTTACCAAATGTGTGTGTACTGAGTTTTCATGTCCAGTTGCTCAGGATGTACTGTACCTGATATGTGACATGAACTTTAATGTGTACTTTGGTCCTGTTTTTCCAGAGGTACTGTACCTGACCTGTGTGCTGACACGTAGTGCATTGCAGTTTGGTCCTGTCAGTTTGGTGCTACACAGAAAACTGCTGAAAAAGCTGGAGGATTTAGAAGTAGAGAAGAATTTAGTCAGGTTTGTAGGCAACTGGCTAGGGAGAGGTAACAGGGTTGTAGTAAATGAGTCAAATCTGTGGACAGAGAGGTCACAGGTGGGATCAGTCCAGGGACCTGTCCAATTCAATATGTTAATTAGTGACATAGATGAAGGTATCCAGGACTAGATGCATCTCTGCTGATGGCACAAAGCTATGTAAGAAGGCTGACAGCAAGGAAATTGTGAGGGAACTTCAGAAGGACCTGGGGAAGCTGGAAAGGTGTTCAAAAATCTGACAGTTGAGATTTAATGCCAAGAAGTGCATGGTGTTGCACTTAGTGAAAAGAAACATGCACTGAGTATTGGATGGGAAGGGTCAGGATGGCCACTACAACAGAAAAGAGGGATCTGGATGTCATCATCAGTGACTCCCACAAGCAACCCAGCTAGTGCAATAAGGCACAGTGAGAGTATCGGCCATCTTGCTCTAGTCCAGCAGTGTCTGACTCTATTTAGGGTACCTGTCTGTTCCATGGCTCCCCGACTCTCTCAGGGAAGTAGAACTTCTTTGCTTCACGCTGTGCACCTCTCCTGAATTTACCCCTGACTAACCTCCAATTCTATCTTCTTGTGACTGCACTCCTATTTTTAACAAACAAGTCTTCATTTTTTAGCTTTATTTTTCCCAGTCAGAAACTTGTATATCTCTATTATGTCTCACCTCATGCATCTGGTCTCCAGTAAGTAAATGTTCAGGGACACCAGCAGGTCTTGGAGATGAAGAACATAGCCACCCTCCCACAGAGTCACCCTGCCTACCTGCTTGACCCTTGCCTTGAGGGAGGCCCCCGCTACCTAACTAACCTGATCCAGTTCAGGTGACTGAGGGGACTGGTCACAAATTCTCACTTGCTGGCAAGGTTCCCTTTGTAGGCTATTATTTTACTGTAGTGCCAAGGGAGAAGGCCTTGACATGATGGCACCACTTGCCAGCACGTTCCCCCTCCGCCCAAGCTGTGTAAACTTTCCACTTACACTCCTCTTCTTACCACATAGTGTGACTTATCTGTCACGTGGACTGGCTTGCTTTTCTCTCCACACAAGGTGGCTCACTTCCCCACAGGGTACAGTGTGTTTCTACTGATGGGGGGGTTAAATGTAGTACAGCATGGCAATAACCCCCCATGAAGTCTTTTTCATCACAAGACAAGCCTTGTTAACACATGCCAACTCTTGTTTTGCTAGACAGATGATAGATATGATAGAGATACAGCAGGCAGTTTAGCATAGTGGTTAAGAGTACTGGTCTGCAAACCTGGAGACCTGAATTGGAATCCATTCAGCCCCCACTTGCATTCTGTGTGACCCTGAGCAAGTCACTTAACTTCCTTCAGCTCCCAGGTTTCACCTGGAAACAAGCTCTGGCCTAGTGTGCCTTTTCTGGTTAAACAATTTCCCCTTTCTCTTTTGACAGATAGACAGACAGAGTGATGATCACACAAATGTTTCTCATTTGCTTGAAATACAGTACTGCAATAATTAAGTAAATCATGATGCAGCAACTCCACTATCTTTGAGATACATAGATAGATAGATAGATAGATAGATAGATAGATAGATAGATAGACAGACAGACTGACACATAAACAGATAATTTAAAATGTGTTTACCTTAACACTCAAAGTGCTTACAAAAATTATTGGTAAGATGAACAAAACAGCAGTAAAAAACAACATAACAAATAACATGTGTTAATACAGTTTAAATAATCTCAGCATTTTAAAGCATGCTCTTTTTATAACTAAATATAGCTGACTACCAGTTGAAGATCATGGGCATCAGAATGTAAAAGCTTGATGGAAGAGCCATTTTTATGCTTACTTGCACGTGCAGCACACAAGAAACATATTGAGATAGTAGAGCATTGCAGAGGTGCGGCAGTGTTGTGGCCAATGCAGTGGATGCTTTAATGGGCACGTCCCTCGGCCAACAATTAATGCTGAAGCTGCCGATGAAGGCAGTTTCAGAGTGAGCGCCGCACTAGAAAGAAATCTGCTACTGCAATCAGGGGCAGTTTCCTCATTGCAGCGGCAGTCCCTCCCCCTCAACCAGGCACACAGCAGGACAACACATTTAAATGTTAACTCCCTCCCACTGCTGATGCCCAACCAGCACCCTCCATTCTCCGTCCCTTGCTGACATCGGGGTGCTCAATCCTCATGTCAGCATGTATCTCCCTCCCCCCATTAATGTTGCACAGTGGGAGCTCACCCCAGTGTGCAAGAAAATACTTCTTTGATATTTCCACACCGGGATGCCCACTCCCAATGTCAGATGTGCTGCCCCTCCACGCCTCTATGTTCTCAGCTGACCTTGAGGTGCCCAGTCCCCAGGTCGGCATTGATCCCCCTCTAGTACTCTGGCACACTGGGATCCCACCCCAGTGTGCCAAAATCCATTTTGCTAATATTTCACCTGTAAAAAAGAAAACAGTCCCACAACATAATTTTTTTTAAACCTGAAAAAAAAAAAGGAAACGGTCCCTCATCATTCCTGCCAGGCCCCATCCCCAACCCGCACAGTCCCTCTGCATACCCCACCTCCACCCACTCATACTTACCTCCAGCGATAAGGAGCAGTGATCTTCTGTGGACTGGGAACACGTCTGCACTTTTCAAAGACCAACCGGGAACTGAAGAAATGATGGTAAGCCCTATAATGGCAGTAAGTGGGGGGGGGGGGTCAACTTAGGTTGATACCTCAGCCAGTTTGTGGAGTTTGGGTCCCAAATTTTCAACGTGTGGTTTTTTGGACCCCACCTCATGAACACTGGCACTGTCATTTCATTTCTTGGTCCGGAAAGGTGATTTTGCAGTCGCTGCATGGAATCACCATTCAGGACCAATTAACGAAACGGCAGTACCACTTTTCAAGAGGTGGGGTCCCAAAAAGCCCTTAATGCAAGTTTGGTGAAAAAAGTACAAAAAATGACTGCATTATGAGTGTCCATTGTGCAGTTTCTACACGCTCATAACTTCATACATTTTTAATATTTTCACTCCAAATTTCCAACATTGCCATTTTTTCACACCCCCTTATGAACGGTACAACTGTCATCTTTCGTATCCTTTCTGAGATGTGTTTTTGCACCTGTGGTAAAGAATGATGTGGTTGCTGTGTGAAATCAACTTTTGGGACAGATTAACAAAATCACATTGCCACTGTTCATGAGGGGAGGCCTCAAAAAGGCCACGTTGAAAATGGAGTAAAAGCATTCCAAAAAATGACTACGTTATGAGCGTGCATTGCATGGTTTCTACCCACACTTGTAACTTCGCCACTTTTTCATATTTTCACTCCAGACTTTCAACATTGCCATTTGTTCACACCTCCTCATGAACAGTACAGCTGTCATTCTTCACATCCTGCCCAAAATGTGTTTTCATACCTGTGGTGCCAAATGGCATACTCGCTGTGTGAAATCAACTTTTGGGACTGAGTAATGAAATGATACTGCCACTGCTCATGAGGTGGGGTCCCAAAAAGCCCATGTTGAAAATTTGGAGCAAAAATACCAACAAATGCCTGGGGTGTTAGGGTTTTAAACTGTAACGTTCACCCTGTACAGACTGACAGGTGTCGTGGGTGTGACTTGGGATTGTCGGCCGTAATGCTCACCCCATTCTAGCCCCACCCCGAAGCCACTGACGGGCATTGAATTGTGTCTTGGGATCTTCAGCCTTAACATTCACCCTATTCTCCTATACTGCATCCAACTCAGCTTATTTTCTTATTGAATGGGGTGAGCATAAGGACCAAAGACCTCAAGGCACACTGCAACACCTGTTAGTGTCTGCAGGGTGGGGAGAGGTGGAATGGCATGTGTGTTATGGCCAGTGACCCAAAGGCACTCCCCCCAATGCCTGTCAGTCTCTGTAGGGAGGGGTTGAGTGGCATTGCTTCAATATTTCACTGCCATTCCTATTATGCATCTCTCTAACTCCTGTACTGCCAATGCCAATACCAGCAAGCAAACATTCGGTATTGACAAATGCTTGTATGCTTAGTTGTAAAGGAGGAAACTGTTTGGGCAGATCGGTTGTCTGGGGGAGAGCATTCCATGATGTTGGGTAAGCTACCAGAAACAGCATAATTTCTAGCAGATCTCAAGTGAGCTCCAGGTATCTTTATGAGATGCTGAAGCACATAACATACATTTCTCCCTTCTCTGACATCCTTGTGGGCTGCCTAAAGATTTCTGAGGCAAAGTGGTGCAAGTCCATTAAGGGCCTTATACAGCAATTATATTGAATGCACTCAAATGTCATTTCACATTACTAGAGCTGTATTGTTCTACTGCCAGCAGTAGTCCTCGCCAGGGCCCAAAGGGAAATGAGATGCCAATGAGATACTAGCTTTGATGTTTCCATTGACTTGAAGAAATTAAGGTGTCTTTAAATGTGCAAAATAAAGTTTACAAAAAGTTAATAGTTACAGTGGCCCAAAGAAACTAAAGTTAGCCCCCACATGGTAACTTTCTGGATTTTTGTTTTAGTAGTAAAAGTGTAGCAGTGTTGGTCCTTAGAATATTAGTGCCATTTGCTTATTTGATAAACTGACTTGTACCAACATGTATGTTGTGTAAAGTTGCTACAGTACACAAACATATTGATCACATGGGCCTTTTCATCAACTATTACAAAGTGACCAGTGTGGTTTCAATAGTTTGTGCATGTCAATGTATTTTTACATTAAATAATTTTGGTCCAGAAAAGGTATCAGCTATCCAAAGACTGCTTCTTATTTCAGCTGTGAACTTGAATATCACAGATTCAGTCAGCTTCATGTGCTCCTGGTGGTAATATTGTGATTTCTTTTTTGTGTATCATATTTTTATTAAGTTTTCAAAAACATAGAAACAGAGAAAATATACTTGTTCATCATAGCATTTTTCAATACATGACAGCAGAGCTATACAATTAATAGGATTACAAATGTCTTAATTGTTACATTAATACTAAAATTAACCTATACTGTTACAGGGTTGAAGTTATTTCTCTCACTTTTCCTGCTAAAATAAAACAAAACTAACAGCCTAGCATAGTAACAATCCACTTGTTTAAGGTTGGAAGGGAGATAAAGAACATCAGATATAATGAAGATTAAAACTAGAAATAGGAGTAAAAACAATTCATTCTGCTGTAGTAAAATCTTGTACTGATCTCATCTATTTGAGTGCATGTTTGTCTTAATGATAGGTACAGAGTTGTTATAATCCCTGGAACTGTGCTGATGGAGCCTAGTTAATCAGATGATTTAGTAATCTGACACTGCTCTCATGAAAAGAGGCCTAAATATGGCAAAATCTGTTCTCCATGGCTATACCCCTTCCTGTAAGATTTGTGCTTCTATAGGTGACAAAGAATTAATAACTTTATCCCACTCTGAGATACATTTTTCTTCTTTACCTTTGAGGGCATGTATAGGTTAATCTGTCCATGGCCAGAGTTGCCAAGAGCAGACTTGTTCTCATTGAAAGTGTGGGCGTCACACAGGAAACCCATGTGTTCAATATTATTTGATAGGCTACCACCAGTAGCAATCTCTCCCATCTAGGGTATAATTCCCATTCCTCCCCTATAGCTACCTCAATCTCCATTAATAGGGAGAGAGGTGAGACCTCAACATTTATATCCCACATTTGGGATACAGTCACTGCTATGTTCCTTCAGTATGTTTGGAGAGTTGGGCATGCCCCCCAAAAATGCAAAAATTTACCCCTACCAGCTGTACATCTGCCACATGTATCAGAGACCCCTGGGTAAAACCTGTGGACCATGTAGAGAGGGTAGGACAGCCTATGAATACATTTATATTGTATCTTTTTAAACATATTGCAAAGCATTAATCCCATGTGAGAGGTAAGTATCAGTTGCCAGTTTTCATCCGTTATTGCTACCCCCAGATCAACTTCCCATTGATTTTTGGTTCTAGTGGATATGTCCGACATGAAGACCCTATCCTGCTTGGCAGCCCTCCCAATCAGGCCCTTTTTCTGTACCCTAGCCTTAAAAACTTCTCATTTCACTACAGCTAGTGTGGAGTCTTCTGCTTGAGTTTGATTAAGACCAGTACAAAACTTCTTCACCTGCAGAAAATGGTAAAAGTGTGAAGCCAGTAACTCAAAACTATCCCTAATAATCTTGAACGAATACAGGCCATCTTAGTTGCAAAAGTCTCCTAGACATTTAGCACTTTTCTGCTCCCAAATAGCAAAGTCCAGGTCCTCCAGGCCTGGAAGAAATTTTGTGTTTGAGGCAATCGGAACTAAGACAGAATGATCTTCACCAGCACCTCCTTTATGCTTAATTGCATCCCATGCCTCCAGAACCACTAATACTAGTGGATTTGGTCTATGTAGGTGTCTGTAAGCCCTGAGACTACCCCCCAGAGAGATAAGCAGTTAACCTACTCGACTTCCCTCCTCTTCCAGTTCTACCCATGAGGCAGCCTCTCCCCCATTTACCCAATTGTGACAATACCTATTCTGGATAGCTAAGAAGTATCCCTTTAAGGCTGGGAACTGTAGCCCCCAACCCCTTTCCTTGGGTGCTTCAAGCCTTCTAAGTTTCATCCTGGATTTTTTCTCTTGCCAAAGGAAATCCACAAATTCCTTTTCAAGCTTTTTTATATCCAGAGCTGTGGGGCAAACTGGGACCATTTGCATGGCATAAAGAATTCTCGACAGAATATTCATTTTCAAGAGATTAATTTGCCCATGTCAAGGGATTGGGAGGCCTCTTCATCTGTTTAAATCTGCCAAAACTGTCCTGAAGAGTGTGGTATAATTTTTTAACCTATGAAGTGTGGAGCTGTCCCATCCTACTTTTATCCCCAGATAGGTAACAAATTCAATCACCCTCTTCAGGCCCCAGGAGAAATTGTTAAAGTTATCTCTACCTGTGCCTAAAAACATTATCTCAGATTTTTGTAAGTTTAGCTTATACCCTGAAAACTACACAAAGGCCTCTATCTCATTTAACAGTGCTGGGATTGATTCTTCTGGTAGAGTAACAAAAAAGAGGAGGTCATCTGTGTGGAGAGTGACCTGATGCTGACTCCCCCCAACGGGCCTGGTATCCCCCTGACCATTCTAGACTCTCGGATTCGGATAGCAAGCAGTTCTATAGCAATGGCGAAAAGGAAGGGGGAAGGGAGCACTCCTGCCTTCTGCCCCAGAACAACCTAAAGTTATCAGTTGGAGTGCCATTCATTAACACCCTCACTCTAGGCTCTCTATAAAGCATTTTGATTAGGGCGACAAACCCATCTCCCTTCCCAAACCACCACAAGGCCTCAAAAAGATAAGCCTATTCAGTCCTATCAAAAGCTTTCTTGGCGTCTACGGAGAGTACACTGGCCTCTCCAGGATGTCAATTGCCCCACCACAGGAAATTTAACAACCGCCTCATATTATGGTATGAAAGCCTTCCCTGTACAAAGCCCATTTGACCTGGATGTACTATATGGGGGAACACTTTTTCTAACCTTAATGCTAGCACCGTAGCCATTATTTTGCAGTCATAATTAAGGAGGGAGATGGGTCTATATGATGAACACTCCAGCTAATCTTTCTCAGACTTTGACAAGACACAAATGTTTGCCTCCAGGGATATCTGCAGCAGCACCCCTCTCCCTCCTGGCCTCCTCCATAAGGTCTTGCAGGGGTTCTACTAAAGCCCCTTTCAGCTCTTTGTAATATTCAGCCACAAACATGTCTAGGCCCCCTGCTTTCCCAGACTTAAGGCTTAGTATAGCTTTAACAACCTCCACCATGTTGACTGGAGCCCCTAGCATCTCTCTCTGTCCTGTGTCTAGGTTTGGTATGGTTATATTCTCTAAGAAATTACATGACAGGGGAGTCCTTCCCTTACATTCAGCCTTATATAAGTCACTGTACAAACCTCTGAAACATTGTCGAGTGGCCTGGTCATCATGCCTAATCTCTCCTCTTTTATTTCTGATCCCCACTATTCTATTCAAACCAATATCCCCTTTCATTAGTTTTACTAATAGGGGGCCTGGCACGTTGCCCCACTCATAAATTCATTGCCTGGCAAATAACAGTGTAGATTTGGCCTCACCTGTGTAGTGCTCATTTAGGGAGTCCCTAGCTACCTTTATCTGTCTCCTATCCTCCTCCAGACCCTCCTCTGCAACTTTTATTTCCTTTTTTTTAAATTTAAAGAACTTTATTAATCTTGGCTGAGACAAGATATATAACACATGAAGGATACATACTTACATGTATGTTCATTATCCCTATCAATATCCAGGACAAATGAGAAAAAAAGGTATCCAATAATTTTGCAAGTTTCTCAGCCAAGTTACAGTTATAATGATACTATCCCCCCCACTACCTCAACCCCATCCCCATCTCCGGAATTCAAGGTATGACCAGTATCGCATAGATGACAGTAACTACAGCACAGCAATGAAAATGCCAATATATGGTGTAGTATAGTTATACTTAGGATAAAGGGAATAAAATCATCAGTGACAGACCCTAGAGGGAACCATGAATGTCAAGTGGAAGATATACAACTATCCTTCACCTGGGGTTCAATGATAACAAGGTGTAAAGGGGTTCCCAAACTTGTTTGTATTTTTTGTATGAGCGTGACATACTAGCAATGGTATGCTCAGCTTGAAGTGCAAATAGAATTTCCTGATACCATTCCCTATAGGTAGGGATAGCTTGGTCACACCAGTGCTGAAGAATAACATTTTTGGTGCAGGCTGTTATTAGAGCCATATGTGGTTTCTGATTGCCAAATAAGGTTTAGTGAAGTTACCTAAACTACAAATCTAAGGGGTGAAGGCCTGGTCAGGGCCCAAAAGGGGATCTATATGATAGCTAATATCATCCCAAAAGGGTCTAACTTTATCACAGGTCCAAAGAATGTGAAGTAAGGAGCTCCAGCCTCCCTGACATCTAGTGCATATGTCCAGGGGCAACCTACCCATTCTATGGTGTTTAATGGGGGCATAGAACATGTTATGTAGAATCAGAAATTACATAAAGTGGTACCTGTCCCATTTCATGTATTTGTACACTCCTTTCCAAATGCAGGACTAGTCTCAAGGGTGATCCTGAGAAGGGAGGGCCTGATCCCAATAATAGTAGAGTGCCTATTCCCTTTCATCAATGAGATCCAGAAGACATGTGTGAAAGAAAGATATAATATGAGAGGTGGTGGTGGTCACTAGTAAGGGAAGTAGTGTATTACCCTAGGCCCTGGACCAGTTGCCAGGTCCAAAGTAGCTGAACAACATATGACAAAGTTGTAAGTATTTGAAACACATAGGTATGGGCCAGCCAAACCTCTGCTGTGCCTCCTTAAAGGTAAAAAGCTTACTGGAGGACAGTAGATGCTTGTCTGAAAGAAATTCTAGGGAGGGCCAGGCAGACTTAGTCAGTACTTACCCAGCAATCTTTAAGTTCTCGTTTTCAAGAATAGGTTGTGTGACATCGTGGCAGGGGCTTAGGGTGAACAGGTGACATAGTTGTTGATGGGCATAAAGCACATATCCAATAGGAGTGATCCTTAAGGGATCAAGGATCTTCCTGATAGGTCTGTATAGTAAAGAGCTAGGATGTAGGCCCAGCTGATGACTCCAGAAATCCTCTATGTCCAACCATTGAGAAATATAGTTGGTATCTGAGGTTCCAGAAGTGGGGTGGTTCCAAAGGGAGAGTCAGAAACAATGTTTGGCCAGATAATAAAGGCAGACATTGGGAACTTTTAGACCCCCAGCCTCTCTAGATCTCATTAATTTTACCAAGGCCCTAGGAGGGGGCTTCCCTGCCAGAGAAAACAGGAAAAAGTTCTATTGACCTGAAGAAACCATTTTTTAGAAAGGGCCAGACTGAGCATAAGAAGGGGATATAGGATTCAAGGAAGAACATTCATTTTGAGGATGTTCATCCAACCCCATGGAGATAAGGGAAGCAAGGACCAACAGTTAAGTTAATTTTGTATCTGAAGGAGTATTTGATCCAAATTATGTTTTTTGAGTTTAAGCGGATTAGTGCTAAGGTGCAGCCTCAAATACTTTAATATGTCTTTAACCCAAAGGAGACCCAGGTGTTCTACACTGTTATGGTGAGTGGAAGCTTTCAAAGGCATGAGTTCTGTTTTTGATAGATTTAATTTGTAATTGGAAAGAGCACCAAATTGGGTTATAATATTCAGGACTTCTGGTATAGAAGTAGAAGGGGACATGATATGCAGGAGACTGTTGTCCGCATAAACTGAAAGTTTGTATTGTGAGTGACCTATCGTTATCCCTTGAACCTGTGGGGAAGAATTAATTTTCCTAATTAGAGGTTTGAAATATAGGTTAAACAAAAAGGGAGACAGTGGACACCCTTGACGGGTTCCTTGCTGCAAGGGAAACGTACCAGAGAGTACCCCATTACAAAAAAATATGAGCTAAGGGTTTAGTATAAAGAACCTTAAGCCATGTTACAAATTCACAGGGAAGGTCGTATCGGGGAACCAGGTGAAACAAATAATCCCAGAAGACTCAATCAAAGGCTTTCTCCACATCCAGAGATGCCAGAACAGAAGGTATAGAGGAGTCCCGGGATGCGGAGATTAGATGCAGGATTTTCCGAGTGTGATCAGCTGACAATCTGCCCAAAACAAAATCCACTTGTTCTCTACTAAGAAGACATTCCCAAACTGAATTCAATCTAGTGGGCAATATTTTTGCTAAAATTTTTAGGTCCACATTGATTAAAGATATATGTCTATAGTTGATCACCAAGGAGGGGTCCCATCCAGGTTTGGGCAGAACGACTATAGTGGCGGCTGTGAGAGAGGTGTCTAAGACACCTTTCAAAAAAAATGTACTAGTATAGTTCCAGATGATACGGTGCCAACACGTCCTTAAACTTCTGATAAAAGTTTGAGGAAAACCCATCCAGGCTGGGGGATTTGTCCAGTGCTAAAGAATCAATTGCTGTTTTAACTTCTTCCAGAGTCAAGGGGGCCTTCAACAAGGTTACCTGGGCTTGACTTAACATCGGTAACTCAAGGTCCCAGAGAAAAGCATCTAATGTGGGGAGGTCTATAGGGGTTTTTGGAGCCATGTAGAGAGAGCGATGAAAGCTCTGTAACTGAGAAACAATATCTTTGGATGAAGTGAGCAACTGACCAGTGTCTGACCTGATGAATGGGATAATCCAGCCAGCTTGTTGGCTGCACAGGCACAGGGCAAGAAGCTTCCCAGCTTTTTCCCCCTGTCAAAATATTGGGTTCTGGTTCTCAGAAGGAGATGTTCAGCTTTCTCTCCTATAAGAGCATGATACTTTGCTCTAAGAGCTTCAAGATGCTCCTAGGCTGTTGTTAGAGAAGAATCTGAGAGTTCTCTCTCAGCTTCTGGATTTTTGATAATAGGGAGGCCATGGCTTGAGAGAGTTCTCTTTTTCTTCAAGTTGCCAACCTTATCATTTCACCTATAAGGGCACATTTGAAGGAACACCAGAGGATATCAAATTTGGGCATTGTAGGTAAGTTATAGGAGAAACATTCTGAGGTAAATAGCTGTAACCTCTCAGCTGTATCTGGGCATTTTAGTAAAAAATTATTAAGACACCAGGTTTTTTCTTTTTTGAATGAGGAAGCCAAATTGACCTGTAGGAGGACTGGGTGATGGTCAGATATTACCTTAGCACTGTAACAACAAGCAAGAACCACTGGTAGAGCTTCAGCACTCAACAGAAAGAAATCAACAAAAGAAGAGGAGTTATATGGAACAGTGTGAAAAGAGTAATCTATGGAATCAGGATGTATAAGCCTCCAAGGGTCTATCAGGCCGAGCGAATCCATAAGGTCTTGTAAGGCCAATTGATTCGATGTGAGGGGTTGGCCATGCCTGGAGATCCTATCTAAATCATTATCCAAGACTATATTCCAGTCCCCAGCAAGTATTATAGGAAGAGAGGCCCACTGGGATAAAATAAAGGGAATCTTGGAAAAAAAGGAGGGGTCCTCTACATTAGGGCCATAGACTGACCCCAGGATCATCTCCAGATGGTCCAATAAAGCCCTTACAAATATAAATCTGCCATGAGGATCAGTAATTTCCTGGAGAAGACAGAATGGAACAGATCTGGAGACCAGGATAGCTACACCCCACCTACGGGAGTACAGACCTGAACCAAATACCTGACCAACTTTGGAATGTCTGAGAAACATCATCTATGTCAGAGGAAGGTGTGTCTCTTGTAAAAAAGCCACAACCACCTGCAACTTACGAAGATGAAGCAGAACTTTGGCACATTTTTGGGGTGACTGGGCTCCTTTAATATGATATTCCACAAACAGTATCTATAGTTATATGCCATAACTGTATAGTATATACACTAAATATCAAAGGAATAGATATGTTCCATAAAGAAGACTCTTTGTAACAGATGTCATCCCATTTAGCATCTGGAGAAAACAGAGACGGGCCCCAAACCCCACTCCTCACCCTTAACCCAAACAGCCCATAGTACACCCATTGAAGATGGGTAACAATGGAAGAACAAGAATAACTGGATCAGACCATAGCCCATCCTCCCCCAACATCCCCTAAAATGTAAGACCCAGAACAGTACCCATCCACCACCCACCCACCCACCTTTACCTCCCTCTACCCCATGACTATGACTATTCCTACCACTAACTGACTGGTGCATAAAGCTCGAAACTGTCATAGATCCATGCTCCTCCCTCCTAGCACCCCCCACACTTGTTAACTTGTAATTAACCTAGTACACTACATTGTGACACAGCGAATTAGTATATATTTTTTTATATTCTTTATTTTTGTATTTTCATCATATCAGCAAGGATACAATATACACAATGACGTGATAAAGACATTCATCAATACTTTTACAGAAATATAGCAGCACGAGGATGACAGATCTTGAGACTTCAAAAGACATATTTCACATATCAAGATGTACTTTCAGATTAATTATCCAACCTTCTGTCATGCTCAGGAAACAAAGGATACATCTATAGGTGCAATATAAAATACCCACGTCCTCCAAGACAGTTCAAAGTGCTTAGTTCTATCTGTTCTTTCGGCAATCACCCGTTCTAAATAATAAATTTCAGACACTACCTTATGCCACATGTCCAATATAGGGACAGTACTGGTACGCCAAAGGCAAGTTATTACTATTTTTGTAGCAGCTAGATATAAATATATTTTACTTTTCCAAGGAGGAACAGAATCACCTTCACCTACATATAGGAACACCAGTTGTGGAGAAAGTGTTAAGCCATTTTACACTAATTGTCATAAACTAGATTCAATTTCTCACCAGTACTGGGCTATGCTTGGACAGGTGTAGAAGATATGTGTCATATTAGCCAATGACTCTCCACAGTCCCTCCAAAACATGCCATAACTGTCTGGTAGGAACTTAACCAATTTGTCAGGCATGTAAAAAAATCAAAGCCTGCATTTCCATATGAATTCAACCAAGTATGGGACTTGAGAAACTTTCATGGAGGGTATAATCGGCTCCAGCCACTTCTCATAAGTCAGACAGGTTTTTAGCTCTATGTTCCAGGCCTGTAATACATCTCTTGTGGATTCTTGCTAATGTTCCCTTAGGGCCTTATAAACAGAACCTATCCAGTGTTTGTTTTCCTGGCCTTGAATGGCCTCTATCAAAAGGCCCATCGGGGCGGCAGGGTTCAGAAAAGTATTCCAGGGTGTTTTTTTCTGACACAGAAATGTTCTCATCTGTAATTATCTATAATGATGGGAATTGGGAAGATGAAAAGCTGTTTGCAAAAAGGCAAAGGGTAACACTCCGTACAAGTCCATAAATTGGTATATCATTGACAGCCCCCTAGTATGCCATTCATTAAAGGCATGATCCATCTGTGTGGGGATAAAATCTCTCTAACTAACCAGTAGTCAAAAATTAAAGGTTTCCTCTAACTGTGGAAGGGTGCTTATCTCGTACCAGGTTTTTAAGGTGTTATGAGTTCCAAAGACAAAGTTCCTGAACTGTGGGGGTGAAGAAAGAGGAGCAAACACTATAGGAAGGATATTAAATAAATCATTTAACACAAACTCAATATGTTTCTAGGTTGGGTCCAACCACCTACTAAGCCAAGTCATAACTATGCAGGTTACTGCCCTATGATAGTCCCTCAAATTTGGGAAACTAAGGTCTCCTTTGTCTGTTGTTAATTGTAATAGTGACCAATGTATCCTTGGTTGTTTTCCAGTCCATGCAAACCTATACAGCATTCTGTTCCAAGACACAAAATAAAATTGGTGGGGGGTTAAAGGGTAAAGTCTGGAAAAAGTGTAGTATCTTAGGGAAAACTGTCATGCGGATAGCATGTTTTCTGGAATACAAAGACAACAATAAGTGAGACCATGTTCCCATTAGAGATTCTATTTCAAGGTACAGTGGCTCTAAATTAAAGGGATCCAAATACTCTGATTTATTAGGGATGTTCACTCCAAGATACTTTATCTTGTTATTTCTCCAACTGGCAGGAAGAAGTTGTTTCAATTCTTGGGTAGGGGCAAAGTTTAAGGCCAATATCCCAGTTTTTGATTTATTTATTTGATAGCTGGATATAGCAGAGAAAACCTTAATCACCTCCAGTGTTGCTGGAATTGAAAGTTCTGGATCCAGTAATGTCAATAATATATCATCAACATATAGAGATATGGTGAAACTTCTCCCACCAAGCGGTATTCCTTGTATCAGTGGATGTTGCTAGATGAATTTGGCTAAAGGCTCTATGTAGAGAACAAAGAGCAGGGATGATAAAGGGCAACACTGTCTTGTTCCCCTTCCAAGAGATATTAAAGTGGATAACTAACCATTTATTTTAAGGTATGCCTTAGGAGAAGAATATATACACTGTGGTAGAGCTACAACAGCTAAAAACGACAGAAAAAAACACTATGATTCTCAAAAGAAGTGGCAGGGAAGGTTAGGGAGAAAAGGATAGCATTCAGGAAGTATAAAGAAACACAGAAGGAGCAGGACAGAGAACTGTACCAGTTAAAGCAGAAGGAAGCAGGAAAGGCAGTCGGAATAGCAAACGCCCAAACTGAGGAACAGATAGCCAACTCGGTTAAGAAGGGGGATAAAACCTGGGTCTATGTCATTTTTGCTCCCATCAATACGCACCGCGGCAACTCGCTCCCGATGACTCACTCCACAATCAATTAGCTCCTGTACTACATGTTCCGTGTCTTTTCGCTCTCACAAGCATGGCTACAGTAGAAAAGTTATTATGTCTGCAACATACAAAAGAGCAGCATGGATGTATTTGTTTGTATTTGTTTGTGCTTCATTCATAGAATTAATTACTGCTGTCAATTGCTGCTGTCTATTATTAACAATCAGCAACATTTACAAAAATGGCTACTGAAGCGCACACTCACTGCTACCAGTTTAAAATGGATGGAAGGTTCATCTTATAGAAGCAGAGCAAGTGAAAGCTTGTAGATTATCATCTTTATCTACACACACCATAAACGTGGATATTACAGCAAATTGATTTGGCAATGTGAACTCACAGTAAAGAAAGATAAGCGATGCAATGCCAGGGTGCTTACAGTAAGCTATGACAACCCTGAAATAATTGCCACCTTTAGTTAGCACTCCCATGCTCCTGACCCAGCTGCAGTTGAGAGAGCAGAAGCAGTAAACATTGCAAAAGAAAGAGCTGCAACAACACAGAACATAACGGCACAAGTGCTAATGCACTCTAAGCAACATGTTTCATTGGCTGCACAAGGATGCTTAGTCGATAAAAACATAAAACAGACAATTCAGCGGATCAGAGTACTGGTTTAAAATGTTTTAAAATAAATAAAGCTTACGTTTTTAACTGAAACTCAACGCACACAAATGACGAAAGACTTGAAACCATGGTAACTGAAACTCAACACACACAAACCACAAAGGGCTTGTCACCATAGTGACTGGAACTGCGGCAAGACTGAACAGGTAAATTAAATTCTTTTTATGCAAATGTTAATATTTTCATCTTGGGAGTGAAAAGACGAGGAGCGAATGGTGGTAGGGAGTGAAAAGTACAGGAGTGTATTGACGGGAGTGCATTTTCCGGGAACGAATTATCGGGAGCGAATTGACATGCTCCCATAAAACATTTTATAGGTACATTAGGGAGCAAAGAAAGACTAAGGCAGGGATACTGAGGCTGAAAAAAGAGGAAGGTGGTTGGGCAGAGTGCGACAGTGAAAAAGCAGGGATACTGAATGAATACTTCTGCTCAGTATTCACAATGGAAGAGCAAGGGGAGATACCTAATCCAGACAATAGAAGCACTGTGGATAGGGGGTTGTAATTAGTCCTTTCACAGAAGAAAGGGTTCTGAAAGAACTCTTAAATCTGAAGGTGGATAAAGCAATGGGACCTGATGGGATTCACCCCATAATTCTAAAAGAACTAAGGGAATAACTAGAAACACCACTGGCTACCCTTTTTAATAAATCATGGGAGGATGGTGTGGTACCTGAGGACTGGAGGATGGTGGATGTGATTCCCTTTCACAAAAGTGGGAGTAAGACAGAGGCAGGAAACTACAGACCTGTCAGTTTGACCTCAGTGGTAGGGAAAATGATGGAATCACTTCTGAAGGAAAGAATTGTTGAGTACCTAGAGGCCAGTGGGGTACAGGACCCAAGACGGCATGGATTCACAGCAGGAAAGTCATGTCAGAAAAATCTGATTAATTTTTTTGACTGGGTGACCAAAGTAGTAGACCAGGGAGGAGCTGTGGACATGGCCTACCTAGACTTTAGCAAGACATTTGACACAGTCCAGCACAAAAGATGAATAAACAAATTAGCCAGTCTGGGAGTGGGTCCCAGGGTGGTAGCCTGGGTAAAACACTGGCTGGACAACAGGACACAGAAGGTAATAGTAAATGGAGTCCTCAGTGAAGAAAGGGGGCTTACTAGTGGGGTACCGCAGGGTTCAGTACTGGGTCTAGTCCTTTTTAATGTCTTTATAAGTGACATTGCAGAGGGACTGGAAGGAAAAGTATGTCTCTTTGCAGATAACACAGAGATCTGCAACAGGGTTGATACGCAAGGTGGGGTGGAAAAAATGAAAAGGGACTTGGCAAAGTTGGAGGAATGGTCAAATGTATGGCAGCTTAGATTCAACACAAAGAAGTGCAAAGTAATACACCTGGGAAACAAAAACCCAGGGGAAGAGTACACAATGGGAGTTGAGATATTGACAGCAACAAAAATGAAAAGGGACCTGAGGGTAGTCATATCAGATGACCTAAAGGTGGACCAGCAATGAGAGAAGGCAGTAAGAAAGGCTGGGGGGATACTGGGATGCATACAGACAGGCATCTCCAGTAGAAAACAGGAAGTTGTTGGCCCTCTGTACAGACAGTTGGTAAGACCACATCTGGAGTATTGTGTATAGTTCTGGAGACCCCATCTCCACAAAGACTTAGACAGGGTGGAGGTTGTCCAGAGGAGGGCAATCAAAATGGTGCAGGGTCTGCACCAGAAGACATATGAAGAAAGGCTAAAGGAGCTTAAGATGTGTAGCCTCAAGGAAAGCATGATAGAAATTTTCAAATACCTCAAGGGAATCAACAAAGTCTAAGAGGGTAACATCTTTCAGAAAAAGAGATGTGCAAGAACAAGAGGGCACAATTTGAAGATAGAGGGGGGACAGCTCAGAGGTAATGTGAGGAATTATTTCTTCACAGAAAGGGTTGTAGATGCATGGAACAGCCTTCCTGAGGAGGTCTTAGAGTCAAAAACAGTGGGGGAATTCAAGAATGCATGGGACAGACATAAGGCAATTCTAGTGGGGGGTAGGAGGAAGTATCTCTTGGTTAACTAAGATCTGCAGCTTATATGTTAGGTAGGAAAATGGGCAGACTAGGTGGGCCAAGAGGTCCTTATCTGCCATCAGATTCTCTGTTTCTACATTTCAATAAACTCCACTGGAAATCCAAATATGGACGTCTGCCATAGAAAGGGCCACCTAACTTGGTCGAAGGCTTTGTTAGCATTAAGGTTGACAAATACTGCCAGTATCTTCCTCTGATTTATATAATCCAGGAAGTGTTTTGTCCTACGTATGTTATCTGTGGTTTGATGTGAGCGAATAAATCCTAACTGGTCAGGATCTATAAAGCATGGCAACATCTCATCAATTCTAAAAGTTAGAATAGACATAAACAACTTGTAATCCACATTCAAAATGGTTATGGTCCGGTAGTAAGTAGGTTGATCTGCTGGCTTATTGGGTTTAAGAATGGGGGAGATATTAGTATAGGCCTAGGGGGGTCTTCCCTCCCAAATCTCCTGAAATGTTGTCAATGGGGCTTAGGCCAATTGTTTGAAAACTGTTTTATACCATTCAGAAGGTAAACCATCTGGGCCTGGTGTTTTCAAAGTTTTACTATATGAAACTACTCTCTTTAGTTCTTCTGCTGTAATCAGGCTTTTATTCTCTCTACCATATCCTGTGTAATTTTAGGAAGGGAAATAGATTTACATAACTCCTCATATGCCTGTTGGTTTGGCTGGGGGGGGGCATATCATATAATTGGGAATAGTAGGCCCTAAAAATTTCCATTATCTGTGGGGTGTTCCGGGCATAAACATTACATTGCGGATCCTTAAGGCGAGTAATATAAGTAGCTATTCTATGACTGCTAAGTCTACATATTAAGTTTCTAGTGCCTCTGGTCCCCCTTCAAATTTATATGACTTAAGGTAAAATAGTGCCTGCTGGGTTTTTTCATCACAAATCTTTTGTAGCTCTGCCTTCTTCTGATTAATCTGGTCTCTTACTTCTGTGGTAGCTAAGTTTGGGGTATGTTGTAAATTTTGTAGTTCTGCATGAAGTTTAATATATTTACTTTCCCACCACCTTTCCTGTGCACTGTATAAGCAATAATCTCCCCCCAGATAACAGCCTTCAGTGTGTCCCATATAATAGAAGCCGAAATATCAGGGGTAGATTTCTCTAATAAAATCTGTGTAATCTTTTCCTTAAAACTAGTTTTAAAGGTCTCATCTTTAAGCAGTGAGGTATTTAGGTGCCACCAAGTGGTCTTTTTTGGAATTTTGAAATCTAACTTCAAAAGTAAAGGAGAATGATCTGATAAGACACGTCTGACACGGGAAGGATGACTAGTGGTGTTCCTAAGGGCTCTGTTCTGGGGCCCACTCTCTTTAATACTTTTATCAGCGACATGAATATTTTATCTAACAACATCTTAGTAAAGTTCGTTGATGATACAAAACTAGGGGGTAACGTAAACAACGAGATCAACAAAAAAAGTTTACTAACTGACCTTGCATCCATAGAACACTGGGTGCATATTAACAAAATGCACTTCAGTGTGTCAAAATGCGTAGTGTTACACATGGGAAATTACAACCCCAAACAATTATACTTACTTAACAATATTAGCATCAGAGAATCTAACACAGAAAAAGACTTAGGGATACTGGTCAACAATTAATTATCTTTCTCATCTCATTGTAATAAAATAGCTAAGCAAACCAACGGTCTCCTCCATAGGATAATCTGCACCTTCATCTCTAAAACTGAAGAATGTATTATGACCTTGTATAGGTCACATGTCAGGCCATATACTGACTATGGCTCACTATTTTGGAGTCAATACCTGATCTCAGACATTAATAGAATACAACAGATTCAGTTTAGGGCAACCAAACTTGTACCTCATCTTACTCATCTGGATTATGATACTAGACTCCATAAAACCAGTTTATACTTCCTTAAACTAAAAAGAACTAGAGGTGATCTCCTACAGTTATAGAAAATTCTTCAATCACCTGTTCTGATGCAACAGTGTGGTATAACTTACTCTACCAGAAAAAGTGTAGCAAGTTTACACAATAAACAGCTGGAAGTCAAAAGAGCAAATAATAACAAAAGACAAAATGTCTTCACTGTTAAAGTACCCAGGATATGGAATACACTTCCATAAGATATAGTAGATTCTCTAAATTTCACAATCTTCAAAAATAAACTTGATAAATGGCTACTTAACTAAAATTGTGTTAATGTTCCACATATGTGGAGGACAATCTCAATAGGCAATTGCCTTCTTTTGTCCACTATACCAAGTAACCAAGTAACCAAGAATCTGGGGCCAATTGTTTAATCTTGTAATTATTCTACATGTTCTTTGGATATAAAAAAAATCTAACCTAGAATATGTATTATATCTAGATGAGTAAAAGGTGTATGACCTAGTAGTGGGAAAAAAATGGCTCCATATATCAATTATCCCTAGAGAATTCTGCTGGGTCCGGAATTGTTTCTGTGACGGGGAGAGGAGGTATTGGGAAGGTGCAGAAGAATCAAGTTGAGGCATCAATGTAAGGTTAATATCTCCTCCCATAATCAGGCAACCCTGCATATGGTCTAGCAACCTGGTAAAAAAACGTTGAAGCCTCCTCAGAGTATATTGTGGAGGAAAACAGACATTCATGAAGGTTACCTGTTTTCCATACATGAGACCTTTAAGGATCACAAAACAACCCTGAATATCTGTATACTGCGACTCCAGGTGAAACTGAGTAGTAGAAGAGATCAAAATTGCAACCTCTCTCCACTTGCCCTTAGGATATGAAGAAGCAAAAACTCGGTACCAACCCCCCAAACTAATTTCTGATACTCCTTATCAGAAAGGTGTGTCTCTTGTAAATAAATTATATCTGCAGATTATTCTTTAAGGTATTGAGATAGCCTGGTTCTCTTAATCAGATTATTAATGCCATTTATGTTAAGTGAAAAAATGTTTACAGTGCTAATTGCCATCTTTAATAATGTAGAAAATGAGCTGCACTGAAAAAAATCCTGGGCCTACAATGTTTCCCCGAGTCGTAGCATACAGCCCACCCTTCCAGTCTTGGCTGCCGTAAGTTTTTAATAATCCAAATGTCCCCTGAAAGTCTCTCCCAGCTGACTCTATCTTGTGCAAAACCTCTATTACCATCTTTAAAGTTTCACTGCCATATAAACCATTATGATCTAGTTGTATCCTGCTGAAAATGATATAATAGGTGCAATCACACCAGCGTATAGCATAGTAATAACATTTCAATCTATACAACTGAGCCAACAGGGCTAACAATATATTGTTGGGGTCAAGACGTTGTTGAGGCCACCTCTGGGTACTATTCAGGATCTGTTTTAGACTGATCTAAACAATTTTTTACATGTATACTTGTACTGAACTTCCAACGTAGGGGAAATCTCAATTGTTCTCCCTGTGTGTGTCACCATCAAAAATGAAGGGTTCACTGGAGGAAATCCAGAGATGGTTCTCTCCCGGGCCCCCTTGGGGTATGTTGTCCCCCTAAGTAGAAAATTAAATGCAGGCCAAAAATAAATCACATAAAAGAATACACATTAGAAAAAAATCATCAGCCCTGTAAAATAATACAAATTTGAGCTGCCCCTCTCTCCAACATATAAGTGCCCACCAACCTCTCTAAATGATATGTTTTCCAAGTAGAACCAATGCATCTTGATTTTACTAATAATGTCCTTTGTTAAATTAAATGATTTGGCTGCCAGAGCACTAACTCCAAGCAGAGTTTCATTGCTAAATATCTAGAGCTTCTGTCATCTGATATATATGTAGGGGTAAACATCACTGTTAAAGATCTAGCATTTCAAGCATATTCACATAATGAATAAGAAGTTTTCTGAGTTTTTATGAAATACTCATGTCCATGTCTTCAGGTAGACAATGGAGATCTTAAAATGTCCCTCAGTTCAAATAAGAGTGCGGTACCTTGATAAGCATGTCCCCAAATGGTATAAGGAGTTCAGGTCCCCGAAACACCGAAGGCCAAGGTCTAGGTCTCAACAGGCCTACCATATAATAATGACAAAGTTAGTGTTCCTACCCTTCAGGTTCGTCCATGGGCTGGTTGATGAAATCCAGCCAGTCTGTTGGAGATAGATGATACTTTCTGGGAAGATCCCCTTCGCAGATTCCGTGCATTCATCAAAGTCTGCCATCTAGGCGGATGCTGTGTTTGTTGTCTCAGCTCTGGCCTCATCTTAAATTGTAGTCTGAGCTTCAGAAGTGCTTCCCTGGCCTCCTCAGCTGTGTGAAATTCCTGCTGGCTGGAGGGGAGCTGCACCACAAGTCGTGCTGGATATGCCGTGTTGAATTTAATGGATGCCTCCTTCAGTGCTGGTAAAATGTCTGAATATGCATGCCAATTTCTTGTTGTTTGAGGGGCATAGTCATTGTCCAAATATATACTGGTCTGCCCATAGAAAACATTTCCCCTGCGCCATGTGGTTGTTAGCACCTTCCTAACAGCATAACTGAGGAACCTTGCAATAATAGACTGAGGTCTGGCAATTGGATCTGTGAGGTGAGGGCCCAATGCTCTGTGTACTCTTTCCATCTCAACTGGTAAGTCTGAGAGTAATTCTAGTGCCATTTTTAGTAAAGTAATGGTGAAATCAGTTATGTCCTTCCCCTCAGAGCCCTCAGGGATACAGTATAACCTAATATTTTTGTGTTGAGCTCTGTTCTCGCCATCTTCTTGCCTTGCTTGTAATTGTGCATATTGGTCTTGTCAGTTTTGTATTTCTAGCTCCATATCATCTACTCGGTTTTCCACTACTGTGATTTGGCACTCCGATGCATCTGTTCTTTGCTGTAAAGTTACTAAGTCCTTTCTTAATTCCCCACAAAGTTCCTTAATCTCTGCTCAAAAAGATAGAAGCTCTTTATAAATCATGTCCAGTTTAATGCATTTATTCTTAGCTGGTTTCTTTCTCTCTGGAGAGTTTTGATCTTGTTGTTCCAGCAGGCCCTGCGATTACTCTGAGTCTGAGGCCTTTGCTGCTGACATCGTGGCAGCGTGTAAAGTGCAGTTTAAGGGAAACAGGTAAATCCAAAAGTTCTTGGTTGGTATTCTGAAGCAATGTCCCTGAGGTTACAATATTTTTAATTGCTTTCAGCAGTTGCTTAATGTAGTCGGGGAGCTTTTTGGGGCAAGGTGGGCACGGAGCTTGATGTTTATACTGCCATCTTTGAGACAGCTCAACTAGAAGTCAAGGTGAAGTAATCTTATATTACATAACATCCTAAAAACCTTCTAGTAACCAAGAAGTAAGTTTCAAACCTTTTGCAAACTAGCTATAACAATACACTAACAGGTACAATTAAACTAACCCTAAACTTCTCGTGACCCCACATACCTTTAAGGTGACAAAAGGATCAGCCTTGGGAAATCACAAAAGTAATATAGTCTCTAAGCACAGTAAGACCCAGTACTGGTGCCGATGACCCAGTTAGTTCTGCCATGATAGGCATGAGTGAAATTAAAATGAACAAAAAGCAGGAAACACATATTAAGGCATCAATTGCCTAGGAATTGTGGGCCAAACTTGCAGTCATAGGAATAACAATATTCCACTCCTTCATTTCGAGTCGCATAGTGAAATCAAACCTTTTGACTTTTACATGGAAGTATCAGACCCAACATGCAAGTGGCACCCCCACTCCTCTGAGTAAAACAGAGGGTGAGATCCACTCACATACGAACCCAGAGATAAAAGCTCAATCGATTACCATACAGAGAGTCCTGTCCAGGCACTGGAGATGCAGCAAGGATTGTTCACAAGCAGTAGGCTGAACCAAAGTCCCAGAACATCCCCAATGATCCCGTGGAGAAAACAAAATGGGAGTCCAGCTTGAAGTAAAAATAGCTTACTGCATCATTCCAGACTTTACCATAAATAAGGCAGATAACAGGCAATTAAAGCTGGGTAGACAAAACTGCTGAGGAGGTTATTGCATGAGTTTGGAGATGGGCAGAAACAGGCAGTGCAGTCCAGCTAAAGAAGGGTGAACTAAATGCCCTACTGATGTATAGGAGAGAGTTTGTTTGACTGAACGCCTGGCAGTGAAATAAGATGCAGAGAGATTTGAGTTTTTCTTGAGAGAACATTTTCCAGAAGCTTATTCTGGAAAAAAACACTGGAAATGTTATTATATTAATACAAAACCTTAAGTTCTTAAAGTTGCTGCCTCTTCCGATGTGTTGCATGATCAACTATCAGTGGTTCCCCCACAGCTTCAGGGGAAAGAAAAGATGAAGGGTGCAAATCAGAAGAATTCACACGTAGACAGATCCTCTTGAACATTTATGTATATTTCCTTTATTATGAATATAGGCGCATATCCTCTACGTTTCACCAATATGTCATTGGCTTCCTCAGGAGATGCCTCTTAAACATTCCTTATTAAAAAAAACATATAAATATATTTAAGTGTCTATCTACATCACTCCTCTTATATATACATAAAAGCTAGTTTGTTAATTGGTCACTCACTTCTATTCCTATATACAGGCCAGTTTTGTTCACTTAGACATATTGCGGTCAATGTTGTTTCTAAAACCGAAACAGATGTTACATTAATATTACTATTCACTACTCAAATATTATACTTTCTCTTTAAAAGTTCACAGTATCTTAAATATATTCTATATAATTCTATAACAAAAATCCACTGATGATTCTGTTGAAATTCAGAACCTATAAAGTTTTTACCTTATTCAGCCTTTTGTGTGTTCTGCACATCACAGTTTTAGAAAACAGGTAGATAGCCCTCTTTAAAAAACTATTTCTGCAATGACTTAATTACATACATTCACAATTTCATATTGTATGTTTATATATACCAACACTAGACAGCTTTTAAACCAAATTTCATTTTTTAGAAAAAATGTTTTAACATTCATTACCCTACTTGCTTCCTTATATACAAATTAATACTGTGATTTTTTTAACTCAATTTCTAACTTCAGCATAGATACATAGATAGATAGACAGTGTCGGCAAATAAGGGCCTATGGCCCACCCAGTCTGCCCATTTGAGCTTGTAAGTTCAGTTTGTTTTCCTAGAAGTCTGTTGCCCCTTACCCCTGACCTCCAGAATTCCTTTATGTCTATCCCATGCATTCTTAAATCCGTGATTGTTTCAGCAGCCCCACCACTTCCTCTGGCAGGGTGTTCCACTTGTCCACCACCCGTTCTGTGAAGAAATTCTTTCTCATGTTTCCTCTGAATCGTCCTCCCTCCAACTTCATCCCATGCCCTCTTGTCCTGGAACATCTTTTTCACTTAAAAATAGTGTTTTTCTGCACCTTGTTCCTCCCTGTAAGATACTTGTAAGTCTATATCATATCCCCTCTCTCCCTCCTCTCCTCCAGGGAGTACATGTTCAGTTCCTTCAGCCTGTCTTCATAGGACTTGTGATGCAATCCATGCACCATCTTTGTTGCCCTCCTCTGAACCTTCTCTACCCTGTCTATGTCCTTATGTAGGTATGGTCTCCAGAACTGTACACTGTACTCCAGGTGGGGCCTCACTAGTGTCTTGCATAGCAGAATTATGACCTCCTTTTCCTGCTGGTGATGCCCCTGCCTATACATCCCAGCATCCTATTTGCTTTACCTGCTGCCTTGTCACACTGTTTCCCTATCTTGAGGTCATCAGAGATGACAACCCCAAGATCCCTTTCCTGCTTGGTGCATGCTATATCCTGACCCCCAACTGATATATTGTGCCAGGGTTTTTGTGCCCCATATGCATTATCTTGCACTTCTTTGCATTGAATTTCAACTGCCAAACCCCTGACCATTCTTCAAGTTTCTGCAGGTCACTTCTCATTCTGTCTACACCCTCTGGTGTGTCTACTCTGTTACAGAGCTTTGTGTCATCAGCGAACAGTGAAATTCTGCCTTCTAGGTCCTGCGCAATGTCACTGATGAAGATGTTGAATAGACCGTCCCAGCACTGATCCCTGTGGTACCCCACTGGTCAATCTTCCTCTGTGGAGTGACATCCATTTACCACCACCCTCTGTGTCCTGCCACCCAGCCAGTTACCTACCCACCACACTACTGTCCTGCCCACAGCCATATTTCCCAGTTTGTGTAATAGTCTTCTATGTGGCACAGTGTCAAAGGCCTTGCTGAAGTCCAGATAGGCCATGTTCACTGCCCTCCCCTGATTCACCTCCCTAGTCACCCAGTCAAAAAATTCAACGAGGTTGGTCTGACATGACGTCCCCCTGGTGAAACCATGCTGCCTTAGGTCCTGTAGTCCATTGACAACAAAATGTTCCACCAATCTCTCCTTCAGTAGTGCTTCCATGATCTTCCCCACTACCGAGGTGAGGCTGACTGGTCTGTAGTTCTCTGCTTCCTCTTTGTTCCCACTTTTGTATAAGGGGACTACATCTGCTGTCCTCCAGTCTTTGGGTACCTCCCTATTTCCAGTGATCGGCTAAACAGGATAGCCAGAGGTTCAGCCACCACCTCTCTTAGTTCTTTAAGGACCCTGGGGTGCACCCCATCTGGCCCCATTGCTTTATCAACTCTTATTACTTCCAGTTCCTTCAGGACCCTTTCTCGTGTAAAGGGACTTGTGTCCATTTCTGCACCATTATCACCCCTTGTACTCCCTTCAGACCCATTACCCTCCTCTTCCTCAGTAAAGACTGAGCAGAAAAACCTGTTCAATATGTCAGCTTTACTGTTGTCATCCTCCACGTGGCCCCCATCCTCCCCCTTCAGTCTCACTATCCCTCCCTTTGTCTTTCTTTTTTCACTTATGTACCTGTAAAAGGTTTTGTCCCCTCTACCCACTGATTTTGCAATGTGTTCTTCTGTCTGAGCTTTGGCTTCCCTTACTGACCTCCCTGCCTCCCTTTGCTTCTCCGGTGCTTCTCCCTATCCCCTTCTGCCTGTGTCTTTTGTATTGCTGAATGCAATCTTTTGGCTTTCACTTTCTTTGCTACCTCTTTGGGAAACCATAATGGTCTCCTCTTCCTTTTCCTCTTGCTAACCTGCTTAATGCATAATTCTGTTGTTCTTGTAATCCCCATTTTAAATACTGCCCACTGTTCCTCAACCCCTGATTCCTGTCCCATTCCCCTTAATGCCTCTTTCAAGTATCTCCCCATTTTCCCAAAGTCTGCCCCCCTAAAATCCAGGATACATGTTTTTGTGTGGTTTGGTTCTGCTCTTTCTGTGATTTCAAACCACAATGACTGGTGGTCACTGTTTCCCAGGTGCTCCCCACTGTTACCCCCATCACACTGTCCCTGTTTGTGAGCACAAGGTCCAGTATTGCCTTCTGCCGAGTTGGTTCCATGACCAGTTGCGTGAGGAAGGCACCCTGAAGGGAGTCCAGGATAAATCTGCTCCTAGTTGATGCTGCTGCTGGGATGCTCCAGTCCACGTCTGGAATATTGAAGTCTCCAACCAGTACTACCTCACCCTTGTCTGCCATCCTTTGGATGGCTAGCATCAGCTCCCTATCTGTTTCTTCCCTTACCTTAGGTAAGGTAGCATTACCTTATATTTAATTGCTTTATACTTCTGATGATTCTAATATAAAACAACCAATTACAATTTGTATGCCACATGTATTCCTAAACATTATTTATAACAACATCAATATTACTATATTTGATGTCGGTACTTCATAAAATTAAAAAAAAAAAAAAACATCCATGACATCTCTATAATCTTTTATTTTCATTGCAAGTGCGTACTGCCTTCACTTTAAACTTTCTATGTTCCTCAATTAGCAAATCTATTATTCCTTTGACCCTAATTTCACCAATCTTATACTTCTTATCATAAGCTTATTACTTTTTAACTTCCTATGTGAACTACGCTAAAAATATTTTCTGTAAAACACTCCTTTAACTTGTAACATACAGTTTCCATTTATCTCTGAGTCTTCATTCTTTTAAACCTAACTTGTTAATGCTAAGCCACTCAATGTGTGTTTATTCATCATTTTAAACATTTTTGTACAAGACTTATCTTGCCAAACCTTTCTAAAGTCATTTACATTCTTAACATGATGTAAGTAATTTAGACATCATGGTGGCTTACCTGGACTTCTCATATGCACGTCCACGCTGTGGCTCAACTTGTATTAAATGGGAGCAAGTGTTTCTAGCCTTCCTTTTATACACCTATGCACCTGATTAACATCATCAATTGAGAGATCCAACACAGACTATGAAAAATTGTAACAGTAGATTCAAATATGGGAGTGTAGAAAGATCCATAGTTAGGCCTCGAGTTCATCTGTCTTTGAATTAATCAGGCAGCCATCCCTTGAGGTCCTGCATGGCAGATTCCACCATCTCAAATGAGGGCCAGATGCCTTGAAGCGAAACCTGCAGGTGTGCTGGATAAAGCATCCTGAATTTGATATCCGCGGCTATGAGCTTGGCCACCATGGGGTGCAAGGCTGCATGTTTCTGTCGGGTGCTCGCTGGTAGATCCTGGGCAATTTGCAGTCTGGAGTCTTCCCACCAGATGTCCTTTAGGTCTCGGGTTTTTTGTAAAATATGTTGTTTGTCCAAGAAATTAAGCAAACTAAATGTGAGAGGATGAGGAGGGGAGCCCCCTGGAGGTTTAGGGTGGAGGGAGTGATGAGTCCACTCCACGATGTATGTGGGGCCATTTTGTGAGGGGCCTGCTACCCTCTCCAGAAATTTTTGTATAAACTGAATTGGTGAAGCTCCCTCTTCTCCTTCAGGGAGACCAAAGATGATTAAGTTCTTCCTCTGACTTCTTCCCTCTAAATCTTCCAACTTAGCCCCCAGATTCCCAAATCGTTGGCACAGGGAGGTAGAATCCAGCTCAGTGTGGTCTTTCCATTTCTCTAAGGAGATTGTTCTTGTTTTGATATCACCCACCAGTCTGCTCATATCTTTAAAACTGGAGCACAATGATTTTAATTCTTCTGTGATCATTTTCAGGGAGTCTTTGAAGGGTTCAAACTCCCAAAGAAAGCACTCTTCTGAGATTTGGGTGGGCGCTGCAGTAGCAGTAGGAGGGTGGCCTGTGCATGAACTCTTGGCCTTCGGGCATTTTGTCTGTTTGTCTGGTGTCTGCCGGAGAGTATGCCATGGGGCCACCAGTCACATCTCGACTTTTGACATAGCTGCTAGATTTTAGCTCAGCTAGGCACCGGATACCTCTTGGGCTGTAGTAGAAGGATAATCTACACAGTAGAAGGTCTTGAACTTCTAAAAAGGTAGGTTTTAAATCAAAATATGTGGAGATAGCGGGAGCCTCTGAGAAGAGCTGCTACTCAGGTGAGAACATCATGTGACTCCTCATGACTTTTATTTACAAGGCTTTGACATCTTGCTCCAATTTAGTAATTTTATCTCTCTTGTCTCTCTTAAACTTAACCGTACAACTAGTAGCCCCATACATGTATGCTTTTCTGACCTCCCATAAAGTTCCCTGAGACTCTACCGATCCCTTGTTTGTTACTATAAAAGCTTCCCTTTGAGCCCTGAGGTAATTCTGAAAGTCTTCCTTAACCAGCAGATAAGTGGGAAATCATTAGCCCCACCCTGTTCCCCACTCCCCAAGCTTACAACCAACTGCACCATGAAGTGGTCTGATATATTGATTGGTATGTTTGAAACTCCCACCACCCATTCACATAAGGCATTTGAGAGGAAGATATGATCTAAATGGGACCATGATCCACGTGGGCTAGAATAGATGGTGCATTCCTTCATTCTCAGGTTGTTAGTTCACCAGCTGTCCACCAGCTCCATATCTAACAGTCCCTTATCCCAGACTTCTGAACCCTTTGTAGTTTTATTCCTGGTACCCAAGTAATCCAACTTTGGATCCATGGTGCAGTTGAAGTCCCCACCCATTATAAGGACTGGAAACTGTTCTTTACTCAGCACATCCAATATCTGTTGATAAAATCCCAGGTCGAAGACTGCAGGTGTATATATGCTCCCTAGTGTCAGCAATTGCTCTCAAATTTTCCCAGTCAAAAAAATGTATCTCCCCTCTAAAGAATCTCTCACTATTCTATTTATTTCCACGGGGAAATTCTTGTGAATTAAAATGGCCACTCCACGTTTATGGGAGGAATGGGACGCAGTGTGTCAGGAGCCCACCCATTTCCCCACCAATTTATTGTGTTCCCTGGGGGTCAAATGAGTCTTCTGAAGCAGGGCCACTTGGATCTTTTTCTTTTACAGGGCGCCAAAATTTTGGATCTTTTAATTGGGGAGGAAAAACCCTTGACTTTCCGGGAGATTATTCTATCTATGCCAGTACTATCCAGATAGTAAAATGTAAATACACACTTGAATCAGCTCCACTTTATCTAGTAGTCTCATCGTTTGCCACTTTCTATTACACCATGCACTATGCAGAATAACAGCAGAATGAAATGAATGAAATTAGGATATAAAATCACCCAACAACCATATGTAACCTTACCTGAGGACTGGTAGAAGGCGGATGTGATTCCCCTTCACAAAAGTGGGACTAAGACGGAGGCAGAAAACTACAGACCTGTCAGTTTGACCTCTGTGGTAGAGAAAGTGATGGAATCACTTCTGAAGGAAAGAATTGTTGAGTACCTAGAGGCCAGTGGGGCACAGGACCCAAGGCAGCATGGGTTCACAGCGGGAAGGTCATGTCAGATGAATCTAATTGATTTCTTTGATTGGGTGACCAAAGTAGTAGACCAGAGAGGGGCTGTGGACATGGCCTACCTAGACTTTAGCAAGGCATTTGACACAGTCCCACACAAAGATTAGTAGTCAAATTAACCAGCCTGGAGTGGGTCCCAGGTTGGTAGCCTAGGTAAAACATTGTCTGAACAACAGGACACAGAAGGTAATTGTAAATGGAGTCCACTCTGAAGAAAGAGGGTTACTAGTGGGGTACATGAGGTCAGTACTAAATCCAGTCCTTTTAATGTCTTTATAAGTGACATTGCAGAGGGACTGGAAGGAAAAATATGCCTCTTTGCAGATGACACAAAGATCTGCAGCAGGGTTGATACACAAGGAGGCGTGGAAAGGATGAGAAGGGACTTGGCAAGGTTGGAGGAATGGTCAGAAGTATGGCAGCTTGGATTCAATGCAAAGAAGTGCAAAGTAATGCACCTGAGAAACAAAAACCCAGGGGAAGTCTACACAATGGGGGGGGATGTCGTAATAACAACAGAAATGGAAACAAACCTAGGGGTAATCATATCAGATGACCTTAAGGTTGGCAAGCAATGCGAGAAGGTGGTAGGGAGGGCTGGGGAGATACTGGGATGTATAGGGAGAGGTATCACCAGCAGAAAACAGGAAGTTGTTATCCCCCTGTGTAGACAGTTGGTGAGACCCCATCTGGAGTACTGCGTCCAGTTCTGGAGACCCCATCTCTGCAAGGACATAGACAGGATGGAGGCAGTTCAGAGGAGGGCAACTAAAATGGTGCAGGGTCTGCAAGAGAAGCCATATGAGGAGAGACTAAAGGAGCTTAATATGTATACCCTTGAGGAAAGGAGGGAGAGGGGGGATATGATAGAAATGCTTAAGTACCTCAGTGGAATCAACAAGTCCAAGAGGGTAGCATCTTTCAGAAAAAGAGATGTGCAAGAACAAGGGGACAAAGTTTGAAGACAGAGGGGGGACGGCTCAGGGGCAATGTGAGGAAGTATTTTTTCACAGAGAGGGTGGTGGACACATGGAACAGCCTTCCTGAGGAGGTTGTGGGGTCTAAAACTGTGGGAGAATTCAAGAATGCATGGGACAGATATAAGGCAATTTTTGTGGGGGGTAGGAAGAAATAGGTGGTTGGTTAAATAGGATCTGCAGCTTATCCTGTAGGTAGGGAAATGGGCAGACTAGGTGGGCCAAGCGGTCCTTATCTGCCATCAAAGTCTATGTTTCTATATGTTTCTATGTTTGATAGAAGAATAAAGAATAAGAACATTATGAAAAAGAACCTTCCTGTACTACTCTCCCTAACCCTTAACTGACCCACCCACCTCCCCCCGTAAATCCAGCATTTTGTAAAATGATTTTTAACAACTAAGAGATGCTCCATCAGGAGTTTTGATTCTCTCATAGACCTTTATACTAAGGAACTCATAAATATTGAGTTTTCAAAAAAGAAAATTCCTCCCTCTACCACCCTCCTCCCTCTGCCCAGCGTTGCCTACTTTATTTTGGGCAGAGCCATGCACCCTCATGCTGAAATACCGTATTAGTAATTCATAAATCTCTGCAAATGCCACCTAGTTTGTGAGAAAAAGGAACCCCTGCTGCTGCTCATGTCGATCGTTGGAGCATGGCTATCATGGCCCCAACTGAGTCTGACCCGACCCCAATATTGTTATTTCAAACAACAGAAACATTATTATTTTAACAATTGAACTGAAATAAAAATTATATACATTCAAAGTTCATTGTTGAGGGTCAATTTAAAAAAAACAGTGTGCAGCAATTTGCTGTCTAGTTTGCAAACAGCATCCACACTGAACTGCAGACTTTTTAAATGTAGAACTGCTATTATATGCATTGTGCTTGCAAATTAAATTTATTGCTCTTGTAACTTATATATTTATACATTTTGCTCTATGGGCTGTACTCTAAAATCAAAGTCCTAGAACATAAACTGCCCATGAATTTATTCACTTCTACTCTCTGATTTAACTGCAGCTTTCTCTTTCTCAGAGTTCATCACTGCAGAACATTGCTAAAGCATACTGTAACTTTTTGTCATATTTAAAGCCCTTGCCATTTGCACTGAATGTCCAGTAGGTGGACATGGCATTACTCGCTTGAAATGAGATGTTCCATTAATTAGAATGCAGCACAAAGGGAATGCTTGGCTCTACAGCCTGAAAGTGTTGCGTGAGAGTTAGAGCAGTGCAGTATTTTCAAATTCTGTGTCTCGCAGAATTCCAAAGAATTTCAGAAATTCTGCCTAATTCTGTTGCATTCAATTAGAAATGAAATTGCTCCATTGCAAAAACATTTGTGATTTCTTTCTTGAAGTTTACATAAACCAATAATTAATTTTTCACAGTTTACATAAAACACAGATTCGTTTTCTGCAGTTTACATTAACCACAGATACGTTTTCTGCAGTTTACAAAAAACATGGATTCGTTTTCTGCAGTTTGAGTAAACCACAGATACTATAAGTTTTCTGCAGTTTACATAAATCATAGATTAAGTTTCCTGCAGTTTACATAAACAACAGATTAGTTTTCTGTAGTAAACATAAATAATGGATTAATTTTCTGCAGTTTGCATAAACTACAGATTTGTTTTCTGTAGTTAACATAAACCATGGATTTGTTTTCTGCAGTTTACATTATCAACGAACAAGTTATCTGCAGTTTATATAAACCACAGATTAAGGGCTGGATTCACAAAACTTCTGAAATTGCACAGGCTGCCACAAAAACCTGGTACAAGTTGGATGCCACTTGTGAATCTGTAGATTTCTGCACTTTTCCTGCAAATGCGGGTGTTCACAAAAGTGGGTCCAGATTACAACTGGCTCCACGCTTTACGGTAGCTTGTGGGGTGGTGGTGGTGGTGGTAGGGAAATCCCCACTGCTGCGAAAAACCATTACAGCAAATGGGACCAGCCATAACATCATCATATGTATATATATATACCAGGCACAAAAGTATTGATTTAAAGCAGCGGTGCAATAATCAGGTGAAAATTTTGACCTATATTTTTTTATGCTATTTTAGATTGCCGCTTACCTCCTAACTTGTGTGATACCCTTCTGCCCACAATTTGAGTCTGCTTTAGTCATTTTTGTCATGTTTGAAATAATAAAAGGAATGGTCCTTTTAATATGGCTCAGAACAGGTCTTCATCAATATTCTCAGCTGTTTTGTCCATCAGTTGTTTAAATATCACTTATGTTGTGACTGAAATAACGTATTATGCACCAGACAGTGCTACCTGACCCATATGGAACAACAGATGTTAAAAAAACAGCTGAGAATACTGATGAAAACCTGGTCTGAGCCATATTAAAAGGAGTGCTCCTTTTGTTATTTCAAACATGAAAAAAGTACTACAGCAGACTTAATTTGGAAAGAAGAGGTTTCATATAGTCAGGACTCAGGAGGTAAGTGGCAGTGTAAAACAGCATTAAAAAGAATAGGGAAAAATGTTCACCGGATACTTGCACTGCTGCTTTAACATGCTCTGCCCTAACATATTTTTCATAACAGTGTCCTTTCATCAGTCAAAGGGGGAGCAGTATGCAAGCATGATGCTGTATTACCTCTTTTTCTATGCAGGATAATCTATGCACACCAGGAATACCTATTTTAACTTTTCAGATTCTATATTTTACTTAAGTTTTGCTTTGTACCATACATGCTCTAAACCATTATTTTTAGGATGAAATGACATGCTGGTGGTATAAGGGTGGTACTGCATAGATGGCATTGACTGGTGTGAGCCATTAAAAGGAGCTATGGACTCCTACACCAGTCAGTAATGGCAGCTATGAGTCTATGGATGGCCACTTCAGAGTCTAGTCTGCAGTGGTGTACAGAGAAAGTTTAAAGTGGACAGACCACCTGGTTGGGCATACCGTGTATAAGTCATAGCATTCTGTTATTGCAGTATTGGAAACAGACACTCAAAAGGATGTGAAATGAGGCACACTGGTCTTAATATTGTGGGACAAATCAAAGACAAGTTCAGCAAAGCTGAAAGCTAGTGACTTAACCACTCTACCTTTGATCACAGCATGCACATTAGCTGAATGTCCCAACAACTGAGTGATAATGACTCACATCAAGTCTTTTGTTGGATCCCCCTCTTGAACTGTCAGATAATTGCAACTCTTAATGAGCTGCTAATCATACCAGGCCACCTGGAACACTGAGGGAGATTAGCAACAGGACTACAGCCTGCTATAGCAAGGATTTTTTTCAACTTCAATAACAGCCATGAAAAACCTGCACTAGTCAAGATGGACAAGTAGAGGGTTAGCTGCACTAGCCGTGGCAAATCTGCACTAGGTTTAGGGCTAGTAAAACAATGTTTATTTTTTTTTTGAAATTCAAGTTTATTAAAGTTTTCTCCCAATGCAGAGCAAGATGCAACAATGCAGGATAATCCAGACATCAATACCCACATGAGACAATGTGAAGATATCCAGGTGCCTTATCAGGAGCACCTTGCCTCCCTCCCTCCTACTTCCCTCTCCCCTACTTCCCCTCCCCAGCAGACAGAATTATAGGTGGTATACCTTATCATTAAACACCTATCATCTGATATTGGATAATTAAGTGGAATAAGCACCCATCTGAAGTAGATACAACTCATGTAACTTAGTAAAACAATGTTAAGGTTGAACCCTGCAGGCACACCTGGGGCTGGCCTGTTTGAGTGCCTGCACACCCCCGCGAGGACATGGTCGCAGTCCCATGGTTCCACCCCTGGGGGCCTGTTGCAACCCCGCCCCCGGCTGATGCACAGCCTGTGGCTGCTGATCAGCTCTAGAATGGCTGCCTCAGTGGCAGTGGTGGCCATGGTGCCGTGTGGCAGCCCTGAGCTGCGGGCCGCCCTGACTGCAGTCTGCAGCTGCTGCCCTGTGCGCACATTGGCAGTGTGTGTGTGTGCCAACCACTGGTGTCGCACCTGTGTGTCGCACCGCATGCTGTCTGTGTGTGTGCTTGCCTGGCCATGGGACAGTGTGGCATGGGCATGATGATGGCAGTCTAGCACCGTTGTGCCTATGCATCAGTGCAATGTGTCTGATCCACACCATACCAACACCTGGGTGGGTGGGTGGGTGCCTGTGTGTGTGTGTGTGTGTGTGTGTCTGTGTTGCTGTGTGTGGTTGTATGCCACTGACTCCCCTACCCCTGCATCACACCTCTGTGTATGCATCCCCATTGCCATGCATGCTCCTGCATGTGTGCTGTACCTGTTTGTGTGGCCCATGCATGTGTACAGCACCACCTACCTGTGTGCACCATAGTACTCCTGTGCGATGGTGTCACGGTGGTGTCACACCTGCTGGAACAGCTGGGGGTCCCTCTACCCAGAGGGTGGCTGTCCACCATCCTCCAGCCCATTGCCTCCATCGTACCCACTACTGTCACCCTCACCATCCTTGACAGCTATCACATGGTCAATGGCCATATTGTGCAGTATGCAGCAGGCCAGGAATAGGCCACAGGCTTTTGAGGGGCCGTACTGTAGGGCACCGCCTGACCTGTCTAGGTAACGGAACCGTGTCTTCAGCATGCCTAAGACACGCTCGATGATGATGATGCATGTGTTGGCATGTGCCTCATTGTACCATTCCTCTACTAGGAACGATGGGCGCCAGTAGGGGGTGAGCAGCCAGGGCCTTAGCAGGTATGTGCTGTCACCTGTGTGGAGAATGACATGGTTAGCCCTCTGCTATTCTGTGCTGCACCACTTGCCTGTCCCTGGTGCCCTCACCACCATGCACACCATGCACACCCTGCCCACCCCATCCCCAGATCTGCTCTGCTCATCGCCCCTTGTCCATGCCATACTCCCCACTAGGTGGCCCGTGGGGATGTCTCCATGTTCAAACCTGTGGCACAGCGCAGAGCTGTGCCAGATGAATGTGTCATGTGCACTCCCAGGGTGTGCAGTGCAGACACTGGTGATGCATCCCATGGCATTGCACACCACCTGACTGGTGACACTGGGGCTCCCCTTCCTGTTTATATATGCAACACCCTCGGGGTCAGGTGGCATGTGGATGCCCATGTGGGTGTAGTCAATGGCCCCAATCACTCCAGGCATGCGTGCCACCCTGTGGAAGTCCTGCATGGTTGCTGTATGCTCCGCCTGTGTGCTGGGGAAATGGATATATTCTGAAGCACATGGCAGCAGTGCATTGAGGAACTGTGTGAGGAGGTGGGATGTGGCTGCCTGGGTGATGCCTGTGGTGTCCCCTGTTGGTCTTTGGAAGGTACCCGTGGTGAAGAAGAACATGACGGCAGTAACCTTCATCTCCACAGACATGGCGTGTGTCTGTCTGGTGGGTGCCTGCATCTCCTCACTGCACAGCTCACAGAGCTGCCTCAGAATGGCCCTGTTCAGGCGGTTCCGGCCCATGATCTCAGTGTCACTGTAGTTCTCAAAGGTGATGCGGGCACGGTACCACCTGTGTCGGGCATACCGCCGATGGGCCCTTCATCGGCCACATCGCTGTTCCAACTGCCCCCTCACACTCCTCATTACTGCCTCCATCAGGAAGGGCACACTGTCCATGGCCCTTGCTGTCCATTGTCCCCCTGGGTGTTTGGCTGCTGGCTGTGTGCCACCCTGGTGCATTTGTTGTGTATGTGTATGTGTGTCTCCCTCTCTCTCTCTGGCCCTCTCTCCCTCTCCCTCTCCCAGGCCACCTCTCTGTCCCTGTTCCTCTGTGTGTGGCCTTTGTCTGTCTGTCTGTGTCTCAGTTTGTCTCTCTCTCTCTCTCTGTCTCTCCCTCCTCTCACCCCTGGTGCAAGTTCTGTCTGTGTGTTTGTGCCCTGTATTTATAGGAACAAGTCTGCTTGGAGCAAATTTGATTTGCTCCACACTTGCGTCATGGTTTCCCAGTTGAATATGCCACTGCACTGGATATTCATGGGAACGCCCCCTGTACTTGCACCTGCATTCATTATAGTTGTGCACTGTCTCCCACTGAATATGGCTCCTTGGTGCAGTTCCGCACTTGTGCAAGTGCAACTGCTCTGAATATCTGGGCCAAACACTTTAAATTTCATTATTCATTTAAATATTTTTCCAGGTCAAAGTCAGAGTAATAAGATCTGTCCCAGTAAAGAGGCTTACGATACCTCAGCTCAGGTAACAATAATTTTATTTACAAGTACAAATTCAAAGAATTGATTCGGATTGAACTGGGCAGCAAACTTACTGTTTTGAACTTTACAGGGTTGGTCCAAACTACCCCTTGCCTACATGGTTTAGGATAAAAAAATTATTAAATCAGGTGTGTTCCCCCTGTACATTTATTTTATTTTGGAGCTTACAATTTGCTTATTATCTTAGTTAATGAAATACATAGACATTAGTTTAAAAGATTAAAATCTTTATTATTATATTGTTTTTACAGACAAACAGATAAAAACAACAGAAAAACTGTTTGTATGGATATATAAATAAATGATGGAAAGCTCAAAGTCTAATGAAGGAACATTTGGTTCTGAAACAACAAAACAAAAGAAAAAGCAAGTTTATGAGCACAAGAAAAATAAAAAGAACATACTGTTTCATATATAATTGTCTTTTTGGGGGTTGAATGGGAGCTTACATTTTTGCTTCAATATTTGAATATAGACTTAGAGGGAGAAGCAGCAACAGATTATAACCATCTGAAAGCAGAGATCCTGGCAAGAACTAGAGTAACTCAAACGGAGAGGACACTGAGGTTCTACAGCTGGCAGTTGAAGGAGGGGAAAGTTCTCAAATCACAAATGTTTGATTTGATCCACCTGGCCAGGAAGTGGTGAAAACAAGACATCAACAATCCAGCTCAGATCATAGAGATGTTGCTACTGGATCATTTTCTTCTTGGACTTCCACTTCGTCTACATAGATGCATGGGACAAGGTAACCCCACCACAAATGACAGCATGGTAACTTTAGTGCAGCAATACCTGGCTACCACAGAACCTTGCTGAACTACACCTATGGAGCTATCTCAGAGCCAGTGGTGACCCCAAGACCCAAGGACCCAGAGCTATGGGAGAACTGGTAAAAATGAGACTAGGAGTGGTGGCACTGAAGAGTGACCAGAAGCTGAGAAAGGACTTCGAGTTCCTAGCAAAAAGGACAATAAGGAGGGAATTAAGCCAAAAAACCCTTATCAATGTTTTGAGTGTGGGGAACTGGGTCATACTGTGGCTAACTGTCATAATAGCTCAGAACCCATGCAGTGTAAGATTGGGGAACAAACAATGATGATTACTGTGTGCTAGTGAGTGCAGTTGGGATGGCTGATGGTATTCATATCTATTGGACACTGGTTACATTGACTGGGAAATGAACAATGGCCCTGATAGGCTTGGGGAATGCAATTATCCTAGTTTCAGGGAATCTGATAGACCCTTACCAATTTGTCAAGGTTAAGAAGGTAGGTGTCACCTGTGTACATGGATCAGTAAAATATTTTCTGGAAGCTCCTATGCAAATAAGTATACATGGACAAATCATCTTTATCACTGCCAGGGTGATACTAAAATTACCATACCCACTGATACTGGGAAAGGACATTCCCTATTTCTAAACCTTGATACAACTACAGCCAGGGGACAGCCCCGAACCTGAGTCAGAACTCATTTTCCCAAAAGAGAGCCTACTAAGAATTTTCCTATTCACCTACTTGGACTTGTACCTGGAAAACTGTAAGTGCTGTAAGACAAAATTAGAACATAGACAAGATAAACTCTGAAGTACTAAAACGTCAGGGAAGAGCCACATGGAGGTTTTGCTTAATGAACCTTCAAAGCATTTTAGAAAAGGTGTGGCAACCCAGTTTAGGGAATCTGACTGAGATCACTCAAGAGACAGGACAATGAGTTCCTGATGCAGCTGCAGAAACAGAGAAGGGTGACTTAGGCAACTTGGGAATTTCTGATGATAACTTTGGCCAAAAGCAGGATAATGTCCTCCTACTGCAGAACGTTCACATGGATGTAGTTGTAATTTATGAGGTTCCTGTAGAAGGGAGGATGAGACGTACATGTCCCTACTTTATTCTTAAAAAGTACTTACTATACAGGGTGGCCCAGATGAGGGTCAAGAAATTGAACAGTTGCTCATACCCCAACCTTATAGATGAAAGGTATACACTTAACCCATAGTCACCTGTTTGGGGGGCATTTAGGGGTGAAAAAGGCTTGGGAAAGAGTTTGGACAAGATTCTTCTGGTCAGAGGTGTATGAGGAGATTAAACAGCACTGTGCCTCCTGTTCTGATAGCCAGTTGAAGGCACATAGGCCGCATTGGAAAGTCCCCTTAGAACCATTACCTATCACTAATGTTCTATTTGAATGAATTCCAATGCATCTGGTAGGACCCCTTGAGAATCAGCCAGGGGTCACCAATATCATAGAATCATATCATAGAAGCTTGACAGCAGAAAAGGACCATTCTGACCCATCTAATCTGCCCTGTTTTCCCCCCTACACCTCCCCTCCCTGCCAGCCCCCACCCTCCCCCCGATACTCAGCCCCATATGCTTGTCCCATGCCCTCTTGAATTCTTCCACTGATTTTTTCCCCCACCACTGTATCTGGTAGTCTGTTCCAGGGCTCCACCACCCTCTTCATGAAGAAACACCCTCTCACATTGCCCCTGTATCTTTTTCCTTGCAGTCTGAGACTGTGTCCTCTAGTTTTGACCCCTCCTTCTCCTTAAGTAAACCCTCTTCTCCCACTTTATTGAGCCCCTTTACATATTTATTTATCTATTTTAGACAGCAGTTTGAAAAACCTTTGAGCCATAGGCTCATTTACAAAGGTACCTTGTCACAGTAAGACAAACGAAAATACACAGTATAACAGTACAACAGTAACTTAAGACATAGATACAAACAAGCTGGTACAGGCAGGATTGATGCAAACAATACCAGAGTTATGTTGTCCTTAGCAGCTTAGCAGTAAGCTTTGTCATTAGTATTGAGTACGGCTTTGACTAGTGGCAATTACAGCTTCGAGTGTTAACAAGGTGGTTCCGTAAGGACGTTTTGAAGCACAATATAGTTTGAGCTTCGGAGATGGAGGGGGGCAGTGTGTTGAACCAGGAGGGGGCCCTAAAGCTGAAGGCTCTTTGGCCGTGAGAGGTCCTAGCTCTAGGGATAACAAGAGATGTTTTCCCAGAGGTCCAGTATGAACTAGTGGGACAGGCGGATGGATGGTAGTGTCAATCCAGGCGAGGATAGCCAAGGAGGGTCTTTTGTAAGGGTACAGGTCAGATATTTGAGGCTCATCAAGATCAAGTACCAGCGCTTTAGCGTACAGTAGACAGTGTGTGTTAGCCTAGGTGCCCCAGTAATTAACCTGCAGGCCTGGTCAGAGTAGAAAAGGACTTTATGGAGTGCGGTCTGATCAGCAGCACCATACACCAGCAGTCCATAGTCCACTAGGGACAGGATAGAGGAGGTGACTCATGAGTTGAAGAGCCTCCGGGAGAGGCAGTGTTTATACCGAGTAAGATGCCCAATCGGATATTAGTGGCAGTGGCTAGGGCAGCGATGTGTCCATGGAAGGAGAGGAGGGTCAAAATGGATCCCTAGGTATTTATAGGAGCAAACTTGTTCGAGTGGGAAAGAGGACCCAGAGTGAATGAGGAGTTTGAAGTTGCAGGACTTGTTTTGAGGATGAGTGAAGGACACGGTTTTTGTTTTTTTAAGATTTAACACCAATCTATGTTCCTTGAACCAGCCCTCGGCTTCAGCGAAGGACTTCTGCAGCGAGTCCTGGAGGGCAATAGGGTTACAACTTGAGGCAAAGATGACTGCATCATCAGCGTACAATAGAATGTTCCCCGAGCAAGAGCATGAAAGGGTGTTAAGGTAAAGGGAGAATAGTAAGGGGCCCAGAATGGAGCCCTGGGGAACCCCAGAAAAGATAGAACAGATGTCTGAGTAGGTCCCATTAATTTTTACAAGCTGTGAGCGGTCAGACAGATAACTGGTGCACCAGGAGATAGGCCCAGCAGCAAAACCAGAGAGACTAAGGGCATCAAGAAGGATGGGGTGGGAGCCAGTGTCGAAAACTTTAGAGAGGTCAATGAAGGCTGCACCAGCCAGAGAACCAGTGTCTAAGGAGGAGTGGAGAAAGTTGGAGAACCCTAGGAGGACTGCGTTGGTACTGTGGCCCACTCAGAAGCCATGCTGCTCGGGACATAGGACATTGTAGGTGGAGAGGTAGTCAGAGATTTGAGAGGCTACCACTTTTTCCAAGGCCTTGGAGAGAGGAGAGAGAATGGAGATTGGACGATAGTTTCCAGCCACAGTCCTATCACCACCTTTAAAGATAGGGGTGACAGTAGCGACTTTCCAGGCAGTTGGAACCTTCCCCAGGCAAAGAGAGTGGTTGATGAGGCACGTGATCGGGGTAAGGACTGTGTCTAAGACCAGCCATAGGATACACGGATCCAGGGTGTCACTACCCGTACTATTACTCTTGAGGGCAGCGACAAGGTGCGGCCTAAGTTCTTGGGCAGAAACACGGCAGAGGAGAAAATAAGGGCGAGAAAGATTTATGGCAGGCGCTGGGGGAGGAGAGTCAAAAAATTTGTAGGGAGGATAGGGCTAAGGTCAGTGAATGAGGTGATGAGGTGGTTGGCTATAAGGGCTGGGTCTGAAGAGATCATGCCATTAATGTTGATCTGGGTGGGTGGGGGAGTGTGCACTCCCATTTAACTGTTTAATGTTATCCCAGAAGGTTCTGGGGTTCCCCCACGAGGCTGTGGAGTGAGGACCAATAGTACTCAGACTTGGCCTTTCTGATGGCCCAAGTGCACTTGTTTAGAGTGGCAGCATATAACTGCCTGTCACTGGGCCGGCCAGTCTCAATGGCACAGTGCCATAGGTTGTCCCTATGTTTGAGTTGGTGGATCAAAGCTGGGGTTACCCAGGGGGCGTTCTGCCTTTTAGAATGGCGGGTCGACATTGGGGCAAAGATATCACAGGCATTATTAAAAGTTCGGGTAAAGAAGGAGAGAGCTGTGTCAATGTCAGGAGTTGCCTGTATAGGAGACCAGTCAACTTGGGACAGAAGTTCTTTAAGTTTTGTCAGACCACCAGGTATTAGACGCCACCGGCATGTGGACTGTGCTATGGGTTTGGGGACTGAGGATGACCAGTGGAATAGAATGGGGGCGTGATCACTGAGAGAGTCTGGGAGGACTTGTACATTGGGGATCCGATTAGGGCGGTTGGTGAGTACCACATCAAGCAGGGTACTGGAGCCTCTCTTGAGGTTAGTCCTGGTAGGTTGGATAACTAGTTGTGTTAGGTCTATTGCAGAAAAGGAGTCACGGGTAGAGGAGGAGGAGGGGCTGAGCCAGTTGACATTTAAATCACCCACCAGAATTTGATCAGCGGAAGGAGGTAGTGAGGAAAGGTATTCTGTAAGAGAGGCAATGGCCTGCATTTGGTCCCTGGGGGGCACGTATGCAGTAGTCAGATAAAGGGGTCCCTTTAAAGGGTCAGGGGTTAGTTTCAGCGTAAGCGCCTGGGCCCTGGAGTCAAGGATTGGAGTAGGCAGGGCTAGTACAGGGAGAGATTCTTTGACATAAATGCGCAGCCGCCGCTCCGTCTCCCAACACGGTCGGACCGGAAGAGGGTGAAACCAGGAAGGGAGACCAGGGAGTCAGGGGAGGATTTCGACAGCCAAGTCTCAACCAGAGCGATGACATCAGGGTTAGTTGATGAGACCAGGCATTGTAGTGCGTCAAACTTTTTTAGGAGGCTACAGATATTCATGGAGACCATGCATAGGCCTGTGGTGCTAGTCAGGGAGCTCCTGGGAACCGGGCCAAGGTTTGGATGAATGTTCCCTGACAGGAATAGTAGCATGACTAACACCCTGGCTGGGAGATGGTGAGAGGTTTTCCTACGATTGACATGAGAGGGGGGGAGGGGACACTAAGGGAGCAGGAGGTGGGCAGGGTGGTACAGGAAGGGAAGGCAAGAATAAGAAGACACCCAGATGTGCCTGAGGCGAGGAGGAAGCTAGAGGGAGGGCAGGGAGGACCGAGACACACAGAGGTCCCAAGGGCAAGAGAGCAGGTTCAGGAGCAAGGGAGGGAGGTGCCAGGGCCTGATGCAGAGTAGCAGATGGGTAAGTGGGCAAGTGCACTGCTAGTGGGGATAGGCACAGGCAGAGCGTGAGGCAGGGCCAATACATTGTGGTGAGCAAGATCCAAGGGAAGGAGTACTGTACAGGTAGGAGTAGGAAGTAGCGAGGGAGCATAGGTCCCTCTAGTGGCCAGCAGGTATAACCTGCAAATGGGAAAGTGGGGAGATAGGTTCTGGGCAACAGGACGTGATGTCACTGGATGTGATGTCACAGGGGTGGATCCTTAAATTGACAGCCACCCCTGGGTGGGTGGGTGGTTGGGGTTTAAAAGTTTCAATCATGTCTCCCCTTTCCCTCCTTGTTTTCAGTGTGTATGGATCCAGCTCATTACAGCTCTACTTGTATGACTTTCCCTGCATACCCTGCACCATCTTGGTTGTCATTTTCTGAACCCTCTCCAATGCATCTATATCTTTACAGAGATGTGGCCTCCAGAACTGAACCCCATAGTCCAGATGAGGCCTCACCATGGCTTTGTAAAGGGGCATTACTTCCTCCCTCTTTCTGCTAGTAATGTCCCTGCCTATGCATGCCAACATTCCATTGGCCTTTCCCCCCATCCTGCTACATTGGATTTCTATCTTAAGATTCGAGGAGACTATGATCCCCAGATCCCTCTCCTGTTCTGTTACTTTAATTTCCTCCCCACCTAGGGTGTACCTAGTCCCCAAGTGCATCACAACACACTTCTTGGAATTAAATTTCAGCTGCCACATCCCAGACCATTTTTCAAGCATCTTTAAGTCCTCCCTCATGCCCTACACCCCCAGGGGTTTCCACCCTATTGCATATATAAGTATAATCAGCAAATAGGCACAACCCTCAGCAACATCACTGATGTAGATGTTGAAGACAAGTGGACCCGAAACTGCCCCCTGTGGCACTCCACTCTTCACCCTCACTGTTCTGGAGTGTACCCTGTTTAGCACCACCCTCTGAGTTCTTCCTGACAGCCAGGCCTCCACCCAGCTTGTTATTTTCCAACCCAACCCCAGGCTTTCCATCTTGCACACTGGCCTCCTATAGGAGTCGGTGTCAAAGGCCTTACTGAAGTCCAGATAGGCTACATCCACTGCCCCCCTGGTCAATCACCTGAGTCACCCAATATATATATATATTGGTTATAATCAACTATGCAGCACAGTACTTCAATGCAATTCCGTTACAGAATACACTATCCAACACTATAGCCAAAGAGTTGATTCAGGTGTTCTCCCATGTCAGCATCCTGAAAGAAATCTTGGTTGATTAGGGCACAATGTTTGTATTCAGATTGATGCATGAGCTCTGTGACCTCCTTAAAATATGAACTATAAAACCTTGGTGTACCACCTCAGACAGATGGGTTGGTTGAGAGATTTACCAGAACTCCCCAAAGTATGCTACTTAAGGTAGTCAGCAAGGATGGGAAGAATGGCTCTAAGATGCTGGTTCGACAACACTTTTGTGGACTGGCATCACAGCGTTGAGAATTATGTTGACTGCATGTTGGGGTTTACATACTTCCTGAATGTCTCCCGGTCTTGTTTCTCTATTTCAGGGCTTTGCCCCTGGAACCCCCCATGCGGGGTGCTCTACCCCCACACCCTCTGTACTTTAGATTATCAACTCCGGTCAGAGCTGATTCGGGGAAGGGGCACAGGACCAGGAGACAGTGTTCCCCTGTCTCAGGCATACCAACACAGCGAGCTGTCAATTTCATTGACAGTGATGTAGGTTGCTGTGTTAGTATCGGTGTACCGAGGGTATACCGGAAGAACTGGGACACTCTACTGCCATATCTACTCTTCACAGTTAGATAGATCCTCCAAGCTTCTACCAGGTTTTCTCCATTCAAAATCTTATATGGGACACATCCATGAGATATCCTAGACATAGCCAAAGAATTATGGGAGGACCAAATACTCCTGGGGAAAGATATAATAGACCACATAGAGCAGATGCGAGACCACATTACTCTGATCACTACCATAGTGCAGCAGCATATGGAGAAAGCGCAGGGCCCCCAACATACGTACTATAGCCTTTAGGATACAATCCAGAAATTCCAACCAGGGGACCAGGTCATGGTCCTAGTACACACAGCAGAAAGCAAACTACAAGCCCAATGGCAAGAGTCCTATCAAGTAATAGAGCCAGTGGGTTCCACCGCATCAGTGTGCCAGTGGCAGTGCGCCCAGTCATTATGCTGCCAAGTGGGAAAATCACCATCCCCTCTTTTTGTGAGGGGCTGTGCACCCAAGCCCCCCACTCCCTCTTTGTAAGCATACTAACTCCAGGGGGCAGAACTCAAGGAGGGGTGGCAGATCTGGCATTTGGCACCGTAATGACCCAGTGCTGTAATGCCAGCACCCTAATGGCCAGAAAGTGTGCCAGTGGGCCAGGTGAACTATAGGTTTAGTTTAGTTTAGTTTATTAGTCTAGGAATTAATACCTTTGAGCCAGGACTCTTTTACAAAGGTTCCACGTCACAAAGAACATTTAACAAAGCACGATACACATTACAGGTAAAACCAGACAGGAAAGTTACATCATAAATTTGCTATTAACAGTTTAAGGCAGTAACGTTTTTAAGTTTCATAGAAAAACAAGCTATAACAGGTTCAAGCGGTAGACAATTTCGAGGTTAAGAAACTTCCAGGAGGGTGATCATTAGGCGCAAAAGGAGGCTAGAGAGGAGGAAAAGGTGGTGAGCGGGAGAGTAAGTGAGAGGGACAGGAAAAAGGGTGGAGTGAGTTTGGGTGGGAGACAGGAAGTAGTAGAGGTACCAGAGGGTTCATTAGTCAGGAGGAAGAGGCCTCAGATGTGAGGATGGACATGAGGGTAGTAGTCTTTATCTAGCGCAATCACAGTTGCTAGTGGTGGTGAGGTGGGCATAGAGCATGGATTTGAAAGCTTCAAGCGAGGTTGAGGATAGAGTAGGTGGACTAAGCGCATTGAACCATGTCGGGGCCCTGTATGCTAAAGATCTTTGTCCCTGTGCAGTCCGGCATCTCGGAACCAGGAAAGGTTGGCGTTCAGATCTGGTGGAGGGTCGTGAGCCAGGATTCAGTCGGAGCAGGTTTTGAATACATAATGGAGTCAGTCCCAAGATAGATTTTTTTGCCATTGTGCAGGTGAGATAAATAAAACGATTTGATAGGTTCAACCAGCCTGATTCATAGTACCGATCACATGTGTGAGTCAGTCTCTGAGCCCCCGTGAGGAGCCGGCAGGCCTTATTTAGAGTGATTGAGATACGCCTTAGAGCAGTGGAGGTAGCTGAGCCATAAATTATAAGGCCATAGTCAATGATTGAGATTATGGAACTCTGTATAGCTATTCTCAATGCTGCTTGATTTAGAAATTGACTGTTACGGAATAGTATTCCAAGGCGTCGGTTCACTGTTTTCAGCAGTGTTGTCAATGTGGTTGCAGGTGAGCCCTTGGCCAAAAGTGATGCCAAGGTATTTGAAAGTATTTACTTGGTCCAGTGTAATTCCTGCAGAGGTTTGTATGGTGGTGGAGTATGCCTATTCTTGTTTTGGTGATTGGAGAAGAGCATGGCTTTTGTTTTATTGTGGTTTAGCACAAGTTTACTATCCAGGAACCACCTTTCAACACTAGAAAGCAAGTTGCAGGCTTTTCGTAGGGAGTTTGGATCCTTGTGGGAAGAGAATTACAGCATCATCAGCGTATAAGATTATTTTCTCCTGGCAGATATCTGGGAGAGTTAAGGAACAGGCTAAAGAGGAGCGGTCCAGAATTGATCCCTTGGTACCCGAGAGAACTGGTTTGAAGTCGGAGAGTTCATTAGAGATTTTTACAGCCTGTGACCGATTGGACAGGTAACTTTTTACCCAAGCACAAGGACCTTTGGCCAGGCCTAGGCTAGAAAGTAGGGAGGTAAGTAGGCCATGATGGACTGTGTCGAAAGCTTTTGTAAGATCGTAAAAGACTGCACCTGTTTGGCACTCTTTGTCCAGGGCTGAGTGGACTTCTCCAAAGAAATCAAGTAAGGCTGTTGTTGTACTATGTCCTTTCCTAAAGCCATGCTGTTGATTACAGAGTAGATTGTATTTGTCCAGGTAATCAGAGAGTTGGTCTGCCACTATTCGTTCAAGTGCTTTGGAGAGGGGAGGGAGTATTGATATTGGTCGATAGTTTCCTGTTGAGGTTTTGTCCCCCTTTGTGCACTGGCGTAACTACAGTAGATTTCATTTGTTGGGAAATTGACTTTGACAAAGTGACAGATTAAGAATTTTTGCAAGGGGTGAATTACTTCATCCAGGGTGAGAGACAGGATTTTTAGATCTAGCGTGTCACTACTTGTTCTGGATTTGGAGCAGGCCTTTCTTATGACTAGTGCTTACGTGCACTTTGATTTTCTTGAAGTAAATTGTGGTTTGTCACGAGGGGTGTTTTGTGATACTAGGCTAGGCACAGGTAAGTCCGAGAAGAAATCTGGGGGGAGGACCCCACTAAGGTCTGTGAATGTCTTATTAAGCGCATCTGCAATAGACTTTGGGTCAAGAGTGGTGGATCCATCAACTTTCATAATGGTAGGTGATGATTTTGATTGTTTACACATTATGTTTCGGATGTTGTCCCAAAAAGCTCTTCCATCACCCTAGGTGGATTCAAGGGCATTTTTGAAGTAGGAGCTCTTCATTTGCCTAATTTGTGAGGTACAGATATTTCGTGCCTGCTTGTATTATAGGGTATCATGAGGTGAGCCTGTGTCTCTGACAACTGCCCAGATGTGGTCCCGAACCTTGAGCTGGGCAGTGTTTGGCAGTAATCTATGATTTGATAGCGCTTTGATTTTACGCTTTTTTTACTGGGGCTTATAAGTCGCATGCAGAGTTGAAAGATTTAATGAAGTATTCTAGTGCGGTATTAATATCAGTTGATTCAAGGATTGGCGTCCAGTCCTGTTGTAGGAGATGGGTTTTCAACTTGATAAGATTCCCATAAGGCAATACTCTGCTTGTTATAACTTTGGGGGGTGGCTTGAGAAATTTATTAGACCAGGTACAGGACACTGGGGAGTGGTCACTGAGGGAGTCAGGGATGACTTTAATGTTTTTTATCCGGTCAGGGTGATTTGTGAGAACCCAGTCAATAAGGGTGCTTGTACCAGTTTAGAAAACCTGACCGTAGGAAGTCTGACCAAATCTATCATATTAACCTACTCAAACACTGGAAGGATAGAGGCCTATATGGTGGTATCAGCAGTGTTACCCAAAAGTGACCACTCACCTGAACCAGAGGTAAGGATCTCAGAAGACCTAACACCTGACCAGTATTAGGAGGCTAAACAGATGATTAACTGGAATAGGGATATGTTCTCTGATGAGCCAGGAAGAACACAAGAAATATTCCATGACATAGTCACTGAACCAGTTGTGAAAGTCAAGCTAAAGCCCTATCGTATTCTAGAAGCCAGAAGGGAGGAAGTAAGGGCCAAGATAAAGAAAATGCTAGAGCTAGTGGTTTTTGAGGAGTCCTATAGCGAGTGGTCTGGATTGATTGTGTTAGTTCCTGAACTGGAAGGGTTCATCCATTTTTGTAATTACTTTTTTTCAATTGAATATGCTTTATTGAATGAAGCACAATGAACAATGAAGTACATCAGAATAAAGCCAACTCCAGTCGGCCCATCTGTGCAGCGGTTGGATTTCCATCTGTGACACCGGCAAACCGAGTTCTGGAACGGACTCGGGTCACCGGAGGGCCAGCCGGGAGGAGAAGGATGAGCATCTGGGACAGCTCTCCTTCTCTGGGGGGAGGGCAGGGATGCACACCAGGCGCATGCTGACTCCTGGCAGAGGCTGGGAGTACAGCATGTACAGCTGGACTCGGTGTTCAAGGGGGAGTGACAGACGTCGGTGTATGCCTTGATGTCAGGACGTCACTCCCCACAGAAAAATGGAAAAAGCTGCCTCCTGGTCTGCCGGATGATGGCTGCTGACTCCCACCGTCTCAGATGCCCCGATGCCCAGGAATCCACCTCAGCAGCACCCGGGGACTGATCGTAGAGTGCGCTGGTATCCTCTCCTGGGGTCTTCCCCCTCGGAAGAGAGGGACCCATCCGGCGAAGGGTTACGCCGGGCTACCCCTGGGTCGGCTGCGATCTGAGGTGAGTAGGAAGGGGGTCAGAGCGAGGAGGTCGGGGGGGGTCATGTGCAGCTGGAAGGAGAGGCAGGCCAGGGGCAAGTAAGGCAGGGAAAAAAAAAGAATAAAGCCAACTCCAGTCAGAGAAAATACAAAGTAAGAGATGCAGGGACAACAATGTGAGCATAACTACGTTGAACTATACATAGTAACTAATAACCAGAGAAAAACAAGAAACGAAAAGGAAGCAAAAACAAAACTCCACACACAAAATGACCACCTTCCCCCAATCCCAACCTCCCACCCCTACCACCGGAGAATGCCGGAATCTTTGAGAGCAAATAAAGAAAAAAACAGGGTGCTGGAATACGTAGTAATTATGTAGGTGCTCACTATGAAGGCCAGGCAAGTAATATGAAGACGGGTGGGTATTGCCATTAGGAGCCACCAACTACAGGAAATTATACAAGAAACAGGAAGGTTCAAATGATTAGCAGGACATACAAGGGTTCCCAGATCCTCTAATATATGAGACTGATTCAACAAACAGGCTATGATCTGTTCTGCCTGTAGAGCAAAAAGTATCTCCCTATACCATTCAGTTATGGAGGAGAAACTTTGATCAAACCAGTGTTGTAGGATTACATTCTTTGCACATGCCGAAATAAGTGCTATGTGTGGCCACTGATTACCAACCAGTGTATTCCCATAGTCCGCTAATAAACACACTTCAGGACATTTTTGCAATGACTTTAGGAAAGTCAATGAGGTGTCAACATTTCAAGCCTATCCAATACCTTGAGTGGATAAATTGATCGAAAAACTGGGTAAAGCCAGATTCCTAACCACCCTAGATTTGACCAAGGCGTGCTGGCAGGTTCTTCTAACACAGTCTGCCAAGGAGGAAACAGCCTTTGTGACACCACCCTTACAGAAATATAGGTGTGCTGTGCTGTGTACATGCAGAATGCATGCCACATGTTTAATTGTGCAATGTCTGCACGCAGTTCACATACACAAAGTGATCCTTAGTGAACCAGGTCTAAAAAGCAAATCAGGTTTGTATGCTGCAAGTTTGACATGTGCGCAGCAGTTAAGCTGGTGTGAACATCTTCTAAAAATCACATCAGGTTCGCATGTTGCTCGCCTGACGTGAGTGCAGCAGTTAAGCTGGTGTGGGCATCGTTTAAACATCACATCAGGTTCACATGCTGCATGCTTGCCATGTGTGCAGCAGCTAAGCGGGTACAAATCTCATCTAAAAAACACATCCATTTCTATTTCTTATACTACCGCTAGAAATTAGAGTAATTAAAATACATTTTTTATTTGGATTCCCATAAAAATTAGGTAAACTCATTAATTCTGATCCTTTTACAAGTTGTTTAATGACTTTTGATTTTTGTCATTAAATAGCATTAATTTGTAAAGTATTGTTTGCTTACTGCATTAAATGCCTAGGATATAGCCAGTCACCATCCCCCATTCCAGATGTATGAAGAGGGGCTGCTGTGTTTTGAAGCTTATCCATTTTGTTTTGGACCATGCTAATCCCTTATGCATATTTAGTGCTACAAATGTGTTTCTCTATTGCTGTTTCATCTCACTTACTTTCCCGTTATCATTCTGTATTGAGCATATACTGTACACTATGGTCATGCTCAGCACTCTTTGTGTTGAGTAGGGTCTTGGAAGCATGCACCATACACATTTTGTCACTGAAATAAGGGACATGGACATTGAAAATCAGGGACAGTGAGGGACACTAACCCACATGATGATCAGGACACATCATGAAACATGGAGACAAAGTACCTCAGAACAAAGTGGGAACCATTGAATTAGCACCTGAGGATAAATGCGGTGCCATCTAGGTAGGGCAGAGGCAGTCCCCCCCAACCCGTATTTGTGCCTAGGTTGTTCTTATGAGGTGGCAATAATGGCATTAAATTTGGATGTAATCTGTTGCACAATAAGTGCCACCTGGCCTGTGCTGCTGGTACTCTCCAGACTTAATTGTGTCTGCATTGTGTTGTCCACTCTCTCCACCTATTAGCAGTGGTGCAATCACATGTGATGTGGATGAGTTCCAGCCAAGAAAGAGCACATGAGTCTTGCAAGTACTACACTGCCTTTTCTGTCACAGTGAATACAGTAATAGTCATTCACAAATATGTGATTGAAGTCATTCATTCACATGTATGTGAATGACTATTAGAGTATGCACTGCAAGCCCATTGGTCCACAGTGTGGACCAATGGGCTTACAGCTGCTACTGTAAGCTGTCATTCAGCGGGCAGTTGCAGTGGTATGTGGGTGGGTTTTCTGCTGCCCTCCAATGATGGGGGGAGCTGGGTGGGCAGGGGGTCCTGTGTGGGTGGGGGTGCCACTGGACCACCAGGGATATATGTCAGTGCCCATACAGTTAGTGGGGATATGGGTGGGTGGGGGTTACCACTAGACTACCAGGGAAGTATGAATATTATTTTATGGGCATCGCAGCTATGGGAGGGGTGGGGGACCACTAAACTATCGGGGGATTTCAATATTTATTTCATGGAGATCAGAGCATTGGAAGGGAGGGGGTGCCACTAGACTACCGGGGGTGTCTATATTTCTATTATGGCGATCGGAGCTATGGGGAGGATGGAGGCTCCACTAGACCACCAGAGAAGATGTGGGTGCTTCTGCACAGTGTACTGGGTTGGCAGGTGGCCACCCATGGCTGTCAGCTGCTGTGTTGTGCCTTGCAGTGCAGAAGCTTGCCTGTGGGTAGCCACCATTTGAAACATTTTTTTGTAGGCTCGAAGTGGAGCCCAGTATACGGCACATCCCAGGGTTGTGCAGGCATATGCGCTGCACATCCTGGGCTGAATATCGGGATGTGCCGCATATGCATGGGCACACCCCCTGGAGATGCATTGCATGCATTATCTTTGCACCCTGGTGCATCAGGACTTGCCCTGCACAAGTCCCTCCTTTGAATATTGCCTCGGGGTGCATTTCTGGGGTTGTGCTGATGCAACTTACTTGCACCAGGCACAATCCCTTTGAATATCTGGGCCATACTGTCTTCAACATTTACTGGTTGCTAATGACAATTTTGCTTCCATGGAAAAGTATCTCCTAGTGCATGACATAACAATCAGTTTGATTCTTGTAGTGTGGGGCAGTATGCAGGCAAACCTGGCAAACATTGTTATTATATCTATAAAACCATTTTTAATGACAGAGGAAATATTGACAAGAGCAGTATGGCTGTCCCCTGCTTTTTTTAAAAAAGCATATATGGATCTTTAAAGATTATTGGAAATCTATAATATAGGTTATTTATTTTGGGGGGGTATTATGTAGTAGCAACAGAAACTGTGTCTCAGTAAAAAAAAGTTTCTCAGACTTAGCAAGGGTTTGTGACATCATACTTGTTTCACTGCTACTCATTTCCTTGTCTCTCATGCTCACAATAAGTTTGCAATATGATTTTAACCCTAAGTTTCTTTAGCAACATGAGTCATTTCATTTGTCTTTGAAAAAGATGATATTCATTTATAGTGTCAGGAATCATTGGTATAAGCTATGTGCTCAATTTATGTTTATAGCAGGAGAAAAACTGTGCTGAGAATAAAATGGCATTGTGCTGTCTCCCATTGACTGTTGTAAATTTGAGAACTAAGGGCAGAGACTGCAGTGAATAGACACAGTTTTGTGCTCTACCTCCACTTAATTTTTCAAATAAAGAATATTTTGTTACAAATACACTACTTCATTAAAATAACCCAAAGTAAATTCAATATTTCAATTTTTCATTATTTTTTTTATTTATAGCCAAATCGGGTTTTCGCTTAGATGTTTTCTCTCTCTCTCTCTCTCTCTCTCTCTCTCGCTCTCTCTCCCTCTCTCTCTCTCTTTCTTTTCCTATCCTCTCCTATCCTCTCCAGCTAGACCCTCCTTTTTTAAATTGAATATACTTTATTAGTTGCATGAACAATACGAGGAAGCAAGAACAGACTAAGACGCATATAAACAGAATAACAACAAATAACCTAAAACTGAAACAATATACTCAAAAACCAGACAATAAAACCCCTGACCTCAACATCCCCTCCCCAAACAAGAGCTGCTTTTTATGGAAAAATCTTAACACAATATGCAGTGATTGTTCAATAACAAAAACAAAAGCCACCTTATTTTGATGAAGGTAAGAGAGAAAGAAAGCATAAGGCAGTGTCTCAGGCAGATGACTTATACAGAGGATAATGCCAGAGTAACAGTGGTTAACCATGATGTAATTACCTCAAGCAGTTGCCAGGACAATCAAGTAAACTTTAAAGGTGCAGCTCAAGAGGTTTACAGTTGTCATGGCAACTGAGAGAGTTGATTATGTTCATTGTTGCCCACTGTTACTCAGGCATTTTATTTCATAGTGTATGGAAAAACTAGCCACTGTGGGAAAAAAAGACAGTTTTTTTCAATGTACGTTTGTTCTCCTGCTTGGCTATGAATGCCTCCTGGTTCGAATGTTGAGCAACTGAAGTACTGAAATTAACTATGGCAATATACTGCAGTGGGTCTGTAACTGTATGAATGGAATATGTGTGTTTTGAACGAATGTCCAAGCAGTAGATCATCTTTGCTTTCCAAGAATTTTGACAGGTGGTGACATTCTGTCCTGTAATCCCATCATTATGACATAGTTAAGCAAGATTTACAGCATACGGATGTCATAACGATGGGATTATCAGGTTATAAACTGACTGAAAACAGGGGTTAATAGACACTGTCCATACCTTATGTAGTTATTAACCTGGCGTATAACAAACACCATTTCATGAAAAAGGATTGACGTCTACACTTTACATTAGCAATATACAATTCTGCATTTAAGGTGCTAAAGATTTCAACATGTCATTCTGATCATGAAGGAGTTTTATTGTGAAGCCAATGTTGTAATAAAACTATTTTCATAGTTGCAGAAATGAAGGCAATAAAACCTTTCTTGTATCCTGGAGAGAGATTCTTATAAGAGACCAATAACAAATCTCAGGTGTAAATACCTCAAACAGATCAAATTATGGGACTAAATGAGTTTTAATAACTGCCCAAAATGGTGTGACCTTCTCACAAGTCCATAAAATACAGTAAAGAGATTCATCTTCATGCTGACACCTGGAACAGATGGGTTGGGCTTGCCATTCTACAAAGTCTCTGAGGAGTAAAGTAAAGAGTATGTAAAATTTTAAATTATGTTAATCTACAATGGTTCTGTTTCATGAACTGTAGATATCTACCCAAAATCTTTGCCAATCTGCAGGGGCCCATTCCAGATCATAGATATCATAGGTACCACAGGTATCTTTACAAGCCAAAAAGAGCCAAGGCTTATATGGGGCTTGCTCTTTACACAAAGGGCTAACTGGGAAATCTGTTTGTAGAAAAAAAACAGCCTAATCTTGCTTTAAATAAGACCGTAGAACTACTAATGATAACATCTAAAGGTAGTCTGTTCCAACAACCCTCTGGCTGTAACCCACTCTCCTTTTGGTTACTCTGGTCCCTTCTTTTAACTGTAGGTCATGTGTCCTTGTCATATACAGATGTGTCAAGCCAGGATGAAGCACAGAAATGCTGTAGAATATCACAGAATACTGCAATTTACTGCAGTGCCATTGTAAGTCAATGGCAATTAAGCCCTTTTGTCATGCAGGATTTTGTGAAATGCCATTACTGCAGGTTACTGCGCTTCATCATGGCTGACACATCTGTGATTTTGTTGTTGTAATTCACAGCCCAAGCATTTCCATAAATCATCATTAGATACTAACTTAAATAGTAGACAAAGGTCACCCCTTAGTCTTCATTATTCTAGGGTGTCTAGGTCCAGGTTAATTAGCTTATTTTCCTAATTAAGATGTTTGTAGCCAGAGACCATCTTATTTGCATGTCTCTGCACTCCCTCCAAAACCTTAATCTCTGAATTTGTGTTTGGTGACCAGAACTGAGAGCAGTACTCCTACTGTAGACAGATCAGGGCACAAACAGGGGAATCATAACTTGTCTATCCCTGCTTCTGATGTGTCCCCTTGTACAATGCAGTGTGGAATTTTCCTGCTTCACCAACTGCCTACAATGTGTTTTGAATTTGAAATCTTTAGAAATGGTCACACCCAAATCCCTCTCTTCTGTTGTCACCTTCAGTAGTTTCCCACCCAGTATATAGTTAGCACACTGATTGTTTTTACCTAGTTGCATAACCACACATTATTCAATATTAAACTTTAGTTTCAGTATATCAGCCCAAGACTCCAACTTACTGTATTTAATTCAGTCTGTAGTCTAACAACATCCATTTGATTGCTAACCACGGTACCAGCCTTGGTGTTGGCTGCATATTTTGTGATCCAGACCCTGCTATTACAGATGAAGACTATTTTGTCAGTAGCAACAAATTCCTATGGGGGTAAGTGGATCAGGGTTTGATAAATATTATATAATTGAGAAACTACATGATGGGAGCCTGAACCATTTCTTCAAGCGGTTGTTGAGTCCGTTCATTTCAAGGAGCAGGAGGAGGACCTACAGTAAGTGAGCTGAGATCACTTAAGACAATTGTAAGTATTTGAAATAATGTTTGGGAACCAGATTCTATTTTGACTGAAAGGTATTAAAATTGAGAAATTGGTCCATGGAGGATTCCATAATACCAGTAACAGTAACTTCAAGGGGAAGAAAAGCAAGAAGAAGGGGACGGTGGGCAATTTTAAAATTGGGATTAAGATATAATGGCTGAGCTAAACTGTGTGTAGCATAAATATGAAAATATTGACAGAACTGTGCATGGGTACATAAAGACCAATACATAGGGGTTCTTTTCAAGGGGTGAGGAAGAAAAGATGGGAGACATACGAAAGGGCAGATGGTTGTATGTTAAAACTCCTACATAGGGCCCTTTCAAGGGTTAACTATTGTTGTTCGTGTGGATCATTGAGATACCCAGGAAAGGGATGTCCCCATTTGAAATACTTACAGCCCTATACTGCTAAGTAGTTAAAAATAAAAATTAGGGAGCCAAAGCCTGCCGTGTTGTTTAGGGAAAGTGAGTTTGTAATAAGCCCTCGTAATCAATTTACCCTGCCATAAAAAGGAGTTAAGAAGGAACTGCAGTTGATGGAACCAATCGCATGATAAAATAATATTTAACATCCCCAGGGGATACAAAATACAGAGTAGAATATTCATTTCAATTACACTTACTCATCCCCATAAAAAGAGAGGTAGGGCAGTCCATCTATGTAACTCTTGTTTAATAGAACAAAGTAAAGGATCTAGGTTTAGTTTTCTTAAGTCCGAAAGATGCTGTAAAATATATAGGCCCAGATATCAAAGCACCTTAGGTTCCCAATGGAGGCCTAAATCAATAATTTGTTTACTTACATAAGAATTTAGTGACAAAACACTAGTTTTACCCACATTTAATCTGTAGGTAGCAATTTTCCCAAAGGATTCAATTTCGGTTGAGGCAATGGGAGAAGATGTTTCTGGAAAGAAAAAATGTAATAAGATATCATCTGCATAGATGGAAAGCTTGTACTCTGCTTGTTGAAGCCGAATTCCCTGGATCTGGGGGTTCCCCTTCAACCTTAACATTAAAGGTTCTAAGTTAAAAAGAAAGGAGGACATGGGACATCCTTGCCTAGTGCCAGAGGTAATAGTAAAAGGTTTCGATAGGACCCCATTACATAATAAAGTAGCTGAAAGATTCTCATAAAGTAGTCATACCCATCTAATAAAGTCTTTAGGAATATTATAATCCTGAATTACTTCGAATAAGTATGGCCAAGAGACCCAGTCAAAGACTTTCTTGGCGTCCAGGGAGACCACAGCCACAGGAATTTTTGTCTCTCCAGAGGCTGAGATTAAATGAAATAATTTATGGGTATGGTTACTAGAATTATGGCCCTTCATAAATCCTACTTGTTTGGGCCCTGTTAGAACAGACCAAACATCTTCCAATCTGTGGGCTAGAATTTTTGTCAACATTTTAAAATCCAGATTTATAAGCAAAATGGGGCAATAACTGGAGGGAAGAAATTCATTTTTCCCTGGTTTAAGAAGAAGGGTTATACAGGCCCAAGAAAGGGATAAATTAATGAAATTATGAGAATGAATAAAATTAAAAACATCAACCGAGATTGGAGTAAATTCTGTGGATAACTTTTATAAAAGTTAGGAGGGAAACCATCGGGACCAAGGACCCAATCAGTAGGAAGGGAAGTAATAGCCCAATGTAGTTTTGCGGCAGTAATGGGGACTATAAGGGAGGTACTCAGCTCAGCCAAAAGGTGCGGCAAGGGTACATCTTATAGGTACTGCAAGATAGAATTTTAAAGTTTGGGGTTACCTGGAGCAGCAGAGTACAAGTACTTGTAGTGATCTCTAAAGGCCTCAACAATATCTCATGGTTTAATGATGAGGTCTTGTGATCCATCCAGCTTAAGCCTGCGTACCACCCAAACAGATTACTGCTGTCTTAGTGTTAGAGCTAACAATTTACCTGCCCACGCCAACATTCCAGATAACAAACTAGTTTGAAAAATAGCCAGTACAGCTTTTTCATTTAAAAGGGTTAATTGGAGCGGAGGGAGTTAAGGGATAACCAGGCTTGTTCTGGGGTGGTGGGAAAAAAGAGAAGCTTCTAAGGTTCTAATTTGAAACAACAGATCATTAAGTTGTGCATGGCATTCTTTAGCCTTTTTAGAAGTGAGGCGCATACCATTCACCATAAATTGTGGTTTTGGCTGTACTCCATAGCACATCTAGGTTAGCTACTGAGTTGGCGTAGTGTCAGAAAAGGTCTATATGAAGTGTTTTAAAGTATCCACTACTGCTTTATCCCCTAACAACTGAGTGTTAAAATGCCATACAAAATCCCTGTCAGAGCCACACTTAATAATGAATGCAAGCCAAACAGCGGCATGGTCAGAAAGGACTGTTTCCTAAATTTCACAACCTACCACCCGAAAACATTTTCCTGATTTTATAAGAAAAAAAATCCAATCTGGAAAATGAGTGTGTGTGTGTGTGTGTGTGTGTGTGGGGTTGGGGGGGAATGTATAGCTACATTCTGTAACAGCTGTAGGGTATAACAAACACCAGTGGTCTATAAGGTCCAGGAGGTCTATAAATTCCCACAGGCCTCATTGAGCTGGTGAGAGACATTTTCCAGGATGGTGCAACCTATCTAAGTCAGGTTGGAATACTATATTCCAATCACCTCCAATGATGTTGTGAATATGAATATATGGAGCTAACAGGGAGGCTAAATGGGTGAAAAACTGATGATTATCAAAGATGGGACCATATACAGAGCCCAAGTGCACTTCATGGAGTCCTAATCTTCCATAAATAAAAATATAACACCCCCCTACATCCCATATTTCTACAAAAGTTGAAATGGAAGGTGTCTAGCAATTAAGATACAAACACCCCTCTGTTTGGTACTGTTGCCTGCTCCATAGACCTGGCCACCCCAGTCCTGTCTAAACAAAGTGAGTTGTTCTCTCTTTTAGTGAGATTCCTGTAAGTAGGCAATGTCAGTACCCATCTGTTTCAGGTGTTTTAAAACAGCATACCTCTTTTTAACATCCTGATCACCTTTAACATTTCAGGTAAGAAATACATAGTGGCTCCCCATAAGTTATCTAATTAAAGAAAACAAAATACAAAAATAACTACTGCATAGAAATTAACAAAGTATAAGTAGCAGCAGCACTTCCCACTCCCCTTTATACATATACCACATCTCAAAAGTAAGAAACAAGCAAACTGGAAGGAAAAACAACAGAGAAGAACAAAATAGAACAATAACAGCTAACAAACAACAAATAAGAAAATACAGTCCCAGTCCCTAGGACCATTACTTCACACCCAGTAGGTCTGCGATCGATCCCCACCAATGCTCCCACAAATAGTGAGCTCCAACTCCCCCATCGCAGAAAGAGAAAGTGTATAGTTCGCCCCTAAAAGGTTGAAAAATGGAGCGTAACTATATTAGAACTACAATTAGTTCCCCAGTATTAGCAATCTGAAAAGGAGTTCACACTAAAGTAAGTAAACAACATCAACTTAAGAACAAGCACCAACTAGGAACAACACTATGTAAATGATAAAAGAGAGTAGCAATACAAATTAAACTCTTTGATATTATAGATTAACACTTCTCATTACAACAATAATATGGATTATTCAACCCAGAATGCTCCGAAGTCTCGTAAGTCCACAAAACCTGCAGCAAAATGCAACAGTAAAAGCTTTCAATAATCAGAAAGATCCAGAACATTTAAAGCAGTACAGAAGTTCAATTGGACTTCTTTAAAAGATCCAGGAAATGGATCAGTAGCTCCATCTGTGTTTGCTCTGCAGTGTGAAATATTTTCTGTACCCCATCATGGGGAATCTGCATTTATGCAGGATACAACAGCCGAATCTTGATATTAGCAGCTGAAAGCTTTGCAGTATAGGGACGATATGTAGGTCTTTTTTGTCGGCTCTGGAAAGGCAAATCCTGATATATGAAAATTCGTTTCTCCTCCCAAAAGACTTTCTGCAAGCTTCTGACTTAGGGCTCAATTTTCAAAAGGGATGGATCAATGTAAGTGACTTGCATCAGAAGATTTTGATGCAAGAAGTCACTTGCATCACAACTTGTGTCAGTCTGGATTTTCTAATGCAGCTGTGTCAAATCCTGACCCAGCTGAGCTAAAGCCTCCTTTCAAAATGGCTGAATCACACAACCAGGTGCATTAGGTCACAAGGGGGCTTGCACCATGGTGGGGCTGCAACATCCCCTTTTTTGGCATTCTGGAAGCCCAGCTGTGGGCTCAGCAATGGACTCGAGTTACACCAGCCAGGAGGTGGTATAAGCACCTTGTGCCATTGCCACACAAGGTGGTGAACTGGGTGGGATCTGAAAGTGAGGTCATAGGGCAGAAGGGACACAGGGAGTGCCATATGGATGTTGGGAAAAGGTGGGCATGCCAGTGAATGATGTTGTACTTGGTGGGGGTGCCATTAATAGAACCATAAAGCCAACAGGATGGTACCGTGGAGGATCCAGGGACAAACAGTGCAGTTGCCCCAGCTGAGCACAGCCCTGGCAGCAGCCCCAGCCTTGGGCACTGTTTGTCCCTGAAACATCTCCCGTACCATCCTATTGGCTTTATGATTTTATTAATGGCATCCCCGCTGGGTGCCACATCACTCCCAGGCATTATCATCATCTCCTAAACACCCCAATGGCACTCCCTGTACCCTTCTGACCCAACCTGGCAAGAATGTTTCACCCCCCAATCATTATGGCCTCTCTAGTGTTGTGCTGGGTGGGAGGCAGATCCCTGGTGCAATTCCTGCAAGTGTGCTAATTGTTTGGTGCTAGCCTGCGGGTGTGGCAACTCCCAGGTTTTTGGTGCAGGGATTCCTGTTTCTACAGAATTAGGCACAGGGTCACACTGACTTTAAAGTGTCTGTTGGAAGCTCAAACTTACTGCAAAGAACAAACTGCAACTCCATTTAGGACCTGGAAACCTGATTAAGGCATAATACTGTAGAGCACTGGGTAAGACGGGGAGCTACACTTTCTACAAAAAGTTTTAATTTTATTTTTCCTTATTGGCATTAAGCAGAGAATTGCAGGATTCCTTTAAAAGAGTAGTAATTTTATAACCAGAGTGAGTGAGATACAACTGAATTTGCTTGAGTGCGGGGGTTGAGACCTAGGAGTTGGAAGGATATTTTTGTAACATTTTAAGTGTCCTGCTGGCTGAGGAGTGAGTTCATTTTTATCCCTGGACTCAGTAGAGTGGTTTGTGTTGGAGCCGTGGTCTAGTAAATTGTGGTGCTAGTTGTATTACTATAAAGGACAGTACTCACCAGGGTGGTGGAGCAGTTGTGTATTTGATTGTTTCTAACAGTCACCAGTGGCTGTGCACTACCCCCTCTTCCCCACCCCCACCCCCCCAGGCGTGGCATTTCCTTTATAGCCACAGTTCTGACATCACTTCCTCAACAGGTCTTGGGGCAGAACTGTCATATTCCTAATAACCCTGCAACGTGCATAAAGAGTAGTTACAAAAAACAAATAATAATACATATACAGTATATAATTACATATTGTATGTATTAAGGGAGCAGGACATGTGGGGAGTGGTGCAATGCACTGGCTGTGGGGCAGCAGTTTTCCAGAAAACATTCTGGAAACTGTGTTGCTGTCCTATTTGTAGGCAACTGTCAGCTCTGAGAGAGGAGGTTGCCCACCTCCAGGCTGAACTAGCAAGGACTAAGGAGGCCTCCCCCTCCCAAAGAGCACCACTGCTACAACCACTGAGTCAGAGGTTTCGGAGTGTGAAGAGCAGTAGGACCACAGTGGGTTCTGGGAGGGTGCGAGTGGTGGACCAGAGGCGAAGCCCCCTAGTTGAACTTCTACACAAATCAGATGCCATTCTGGCAGAGCAAGGTTCCTCTATGATGGCACCCTCAGTGGAGACCCAGAAGAATGCTGAGGACATCCACAAGGGAGACCCACAAAAGGGGGGCAAGGGACACCACAGTCTGCTGCTCCCTTTCTGATCATCTAATAGCTCCTCTATCCTGGTGTGTTTCTGCCTCAGAGATCAGTTCAGGATCAGTTTTATTGCACCAGTCTGCCACAGAGCAAAGCCTTGCCTCAGTCTCTCCGACCAGGCACGTAAGCTCAGTAAGAGTCACTTGGAGGACTTTCGGATCCTCAGAGAGATGGATAATTGTATCATGTAATGGGATTAATTCCTGCAGAAATATCTCACTGTTAGTAAGAATGTGTCAGAATTACCCGGGAAGTCTGGGTTTTAGTCTTGCTTTGGCTGCATTGGTCCGCGTTCTTTTTCAGGAGTTAGTGGTGCTGCTCAGCCATAGTGTCTATTTTTTCAGCCATAAAGCATACCGGACAAAAGCCCAGTGATGAAGAGTAGCCACTACTGAAAAACTTCATGAAAAAGCAATGGGGATAAATTTTTAAAATAAATAAAAGCCAGGGTAAGTGAAGCTGTGCTGGAGAGCTGGTGTTACTGTTGGAACATCATGCGACTCCATCCCTGCTTGGCCCTCCTTCCTGCTGGCTCTCCCAGCCTTGTAACCCAGCTTCTCATTGGCTTACCTTCCAACTCTGCCCTTCAATGTATCACTTCCTTTTGGCAGAGGGTGGTGAGGTACGTCTCATATCGCTTGGACCAGGTCCCATACTGGAGGAGAGCCACATCGCTGGTGCAGGGTCTGCAGGAAGCCAACATTCAGACTGCCTTCTTCCAGGGTATTTCATGTTTAGGTCCCATCCCTCAGGAGAGGTCCCAGAAGACTGGAGAAGGGCTCATGTGATACCACTCCACAAGAGTGGTAGCAGGGTGGAGGCAGGGAACTACAGACTAGTCAGTCTTACCTCAGTAGTGGGGCAAGATTATGGAGGCACTCCTTAAGGAAAGAATAGTGCAACACCTGGAATCCATAGGGGCACAGGATCCAAGACAGGATGGGTTTACAAAAGGAAGGTCCTGTCAAACTAATCTCACAGATTTCTTTGACTGGGTAACCAGAGTGGTGGACCAAGAGGGAGCAGTTGATGTCGCCTACCTTGACTTCAGCAAAGCTTTTGACACTGTTCCACATAGAAGATTGATAAATAAGCTGGGTAGGCTCGGGGTGGGGTCGGAAGTTGGTCAACTGGGTGGCAAACTGGTTGACAGGCAGAAAACAGAGAGTGGTGGTAAATGGTATACAGTCAGAAGAGATGCAAGTCACAAGTGGGATACCTCAGGGATCAGTCCTGGGACCAGTCTTTTTCAATGTCTTCATTAGTGACATTGCAGATGGACTAGAGGGTAAGGCTTGTCCGTTTGCAGATGACACCAAGTTCTGCAACAGAGTAGATGATCCAGATGGGGTGAGCAGAATGAGGAGAGATCTGGATAAACTAGCAAAATGGTCAGAAGAGTGGCAACTGGAATTTAATGCAAAGAAGTGCAAGATCATGCACATAGGGAAAAGAAACCCTGAAGCCACCTATAGGCTGGGAGGGGAGTTGCTGGCAGTCACAAAGGAAGAAAGAGACTTGGGCATCATCATCACCGATGACCTGAAATCATCCACGCAGACCTCTAAAGCAGTAGGTAAGGCTAGGGGATGTTAAGGTGTATTAGTAGGGTATCACAAGTCAGAAGAGGGAGGTAATAATCCTCTTTACAAGACACTGTTTAGGCCCCATCTGGAGTACTGCGTGCAGTACTGGAGGCCACACCTTCACAAGGATATTAACCAAATTGAAGCAGTCCAGAGAAGGGCAACCAAAATGGTGCAGGGACTGCATCAGAAGACATATGAGGACAGATTAACGGAGCTTAATATGTATACCCTTGAGCAAAGGAGGGAGAGAGGTGATATGATCGAAACATTCAAACACCTTAAGGGCATTAACAAGGTGAAAGAGTCTAAAGTTTAAATATAAGAAAAATAGCAGGACAAGAGGACACAGCATGAGACTAGAGGGAGGTCGATTAAGGGGGAATGTGAGGAAATTCTTTTTCACAGAAAGAGTGGTGGATGCATGGAACGGCCTACCTCAGGAAGTGGTGGCTATGAATACAGTGCAGGGCTTCAAACAGGCATGGGATAGGCATAAGGGAGCAGTACAGATAAGTATGAATAGATAGGCCACTGACAGAGTAAAGGTCGATGGCACATTTATAAGGTAGAAAAAGAAATGGGCAGACTGGATGGGACTTGCGGTCCTTATCTGCCGTCAACCTCTATGTTTCTATGTTTCTATAGGACACAGGTGGCAAGGGTGAGCATGTGCACACACATGATCATGCTTAGAGTTGCACCAGCCTGTACCCCCCTCTCCTATGCTACTCTGACTGCACTGCCACCTTTGGTCACCCAAACGGCAGTGGAGCAGTGGAGCTGGCCTCATCTGGGATGCTCAATTTTCCTCCCCCTTCTAGCCCCTAGTGACCCAGGCTCGTTCCTGAACCTGGGTCACTGGCATCACAAGTAGTAGTGCTACTGCTGCACCGATGGGTTGACAATCTTCACTTGAATACCGATGCTGCAGTATATTAAGACAATAGGTGTTTAGTTAGCGTTACTTTATTGCAAACTTGGAGCAGCAAAATAATAATAATAATAATAAAATTTATTTAATTAAGCGCCTTTCAAATTTTCCAAGGTGCTGTACATAAAAACATGAGAACACCAGCATAATCAATACATACAATAGAATTACACAACAAATATTACCAGGCTAAAGTAACCAATTACAGTATAGCAGGAAAAGCCTTCTCCCATAAAAAAGACTTTAAGGCCTTTTTAAAACTTCCCACCGTCGTACTCTCTCGGAGCTGACTGGGCAGAGAATTCGAGAGGATAGGAGCCACAAAACCGAAGGTATGGGCTCCAGAGAACTTCAAATTTACCCTTGGAATCTTCAGCAACCCCTCGTCAGTCGAGCGGAGCTGTCTCAGAGGGGTGTAAATAACCCTTACCAATACTGATTCTGCAGTATATTAAGACAAAAAAAAGTTATTAGTTACAGTTGCTTTATTGTAAACTTGGATCATCAAAATAATCCTTACCAATATTGATGCTACAGTTTATATGGCATATGTTTTTGGATATCTGTAGAGATAAAAACTACTGTCCCAGGCAGACAGTGGAGATATCACTGACATCTCCATACTCCTATACATCATTGTGATAGCTTCATGTTCCTATACGTCATCCTGATATCTTCAAGTTCCTATTCATCATTCTGAAATTTAGCTGTTTGATCCCACCACTTTCAGATTCTCTTACCGTAAAAGCACTTTCACTCTTCCGCTAATGTGTGTGACTGAGTGCTATCAATAGTGATAGATGACATGCTGTCAGACCTTTAGAATAAGGCACTCTATATTGGAAAAGTTAGAAAACTGTGCCTTTTATTGTAAGTTTAATTTCATTTGTTTAAAAGAAGCTGGCAACTGTACAGAGACAAGAGTGAGTGAGTCAGCTGCTTCAGAAAAGTAGACACAAGCCCGAGGGACTGTTGCTATAGCAACACACGCTCCCACTTGCATCTGCTTTTCTGAAGCCACTGGCTCACTCTCATGTCTGTATAGTCAGCAGCTTCTTTTATACAAATCAAGGTAAACTTACAATAATATACACAGTTTTCTAACTTTACCAACACAGAGTGCCTAATTCTGAAGGTCTGCCAGTACGTCATCTATCACTATTGACAGTACTTGGTCATGTTACATTAGTGGAGGAAAAGTGAAAGTACTTTTACAGTGAGAGAATCTGACAGTGGCAGGATTAACCAGATAAGCTTTTTTTAAATAACTTGAAAGTGGCAGGATCAACCAGATAATTATTTTTAAATAACATATGTCATATGTTGTGTTGGGGGAGGGTATGTGGGGTTGTGCTGGGAGGGCCATCTCCTCTATGTGGGGATTTTACTAAAGGGGGGATGTGGGGGATTGTGTCGGGGGAGTCCACAACATATGGGATGTCATATTCAGAAGAGATACACGGCGCATCCCTGGCTGCACCGTGCATCTTTGGACTTGCATGGGCCATCGAGTGCGTGGCCATATTCAAAGGCCATCAATGCATCCCACACCCTGATTGCACTGCCTCGTGCAATATTGGGATGTGCCCGTGCAAATGAGGGATCCCTCATGCATATGCCACACATCACAATATTCAACCCCCTCAGAGTAACTATGATTGGCAGTGCCGGCGCATAGTTACACTTTTGAAACCCTACTTTAACTATGTGCTGGTGTGGAGGGGTTATGGGATAACAGATGGACCAGATACAGAATTTCAGGTTCAACACACAATCTCTGTGTGATGTTTATTTCAAATATAGGCGATGAGATTAAGCAATGGCATATCCCTTCTTTAATAAATCAGTTTACAGCAACAGACTATGCATGTCCTTCCTCTGCACTTAGTCAGCACCTCCTGACCCACTGATCTATCTCTTTAGTGAAAATTATTTCATTCCCTATCTCAGTCTTGTGTATTTGGGTGATGGGGAGCTCAAAAAAGAAAAAACCCAAAACAAACTAAAAACAAAGAACTTCAGTGCAGAAGCACTGAAGCAAGGGTTACCCCAAAGGGCATTGGCAATAAAACCAAGTTTCAAAGAAACACAGCATCACGCATACCCCTATAATGAAAAGCATCATGGAATGTACAGTATATGCAAATCACCATGACATTTTAGGCTGGTTCAGCTTAAAGCAGGAATGCATGATGCCAAAGAGCATCTCAAACAATCTGTAATTTACATGCAATTTAAATAACACAACAGGGGTTTTCTGATATCTCTATCCCAGTAACTTAATTTATATGATATAGTCACCTAGTAACTTTTTACCTTTATCAAAAACACTTAGTGCCATGGTATTTTCAACATTTACAGGTTTCATAAGTACTGGACATATACCTAATGTGCTTATGTCATAGAGCTTTTACATACTTTAGGTCAACGACAAGGAACACAGCCTGTTGTTTTAAATCAGTTCAGAGGTCACAACGATAACCTCCCTGTATGAGGACCTGAGAGGGAAAAGGAAAATTAAAGAGGACACTATAGCATAGTCAAGAAAGGGGAGGAGGGGTGCACATAGGTGGCCAACCTTATGGACTACAAATTGTAAAGGCTAGATTAGGCTAAGAAATAGAAGAACTGTTGCAATGGATTTAAGAAAATGTCAGTACTCAAGAGTGGCAGGTTCTCCCTGTTACAGCAGGGTTGGGTGGTTCCTCGCACAAAGTCTAGGGCCTGGTACACGGTCCCCCTCCCAAGCATGATCAGTTTGAAAATAGAAGAATATCCCTATCCCCTTTTCCATATTGTAGTATCCCCTTTCCCTGCCCAGGGCAGTGATATAAATAAAAGTATATCCCTATCCCCTTTACCATAGTGTAAGGGTCCCCCTCCTCAGCCCCAATTACTGTTATAAAACAAATAATCCCTGATCCCATTTTCCATAGTGTAGTGTCCCCCCAGCCCTGATCAATGTTTTTATTAATTTATTAGATCATCTGTTTGCAAACCTTTGAGTCAAAGACTCATTTACAAAGGCACCTCGTCAAGAGAGCAATACATCACAGCAAACAAAACAGTGCAGTACATAATGCTTAGATTAGAAAAGCAACCAGTGTTACAGGAATTCAATGGTGGTACAAGCTTGGTAACAGGTAGATCACAGTAGTCATAATATAGGTACACAAGTACCACGTCAGGTAGCAACCAGAGATATTTTATTACATTAGTCAGCAGATGTTGCCTGAGACCCCAGGCATATGCAGCAAAAGTAGAGAGGGCAAACCCAGCCTAGGGGTGAGGGTAAGAGGCAGGTGGGGAATTATGTGCAGTTGCAGCTGCAAGTGCTTGTCAGATGGCTTCTGAGGGAGACCTTGGAAGGACCAAGCTTAGTGGAGTCAGCTATGTTGGCTGGGAGAGAATTGAACCAGGAGGGAGCCCGATAGCAAAAGGATCTCTGGGCCATAGAGGTCCTTACCCTGGGGACTATAATGGAGGTTTTGACAGTGCTGCGGGTGGAGACTGAGGAGGAGGCATGCTGCAGGGAGGTGGTGACCCAAGTAGGGGGAGAGCCCTAGCAGGGTCTTTTTTACAAGAAGGTAGGTTTGGAAGCAGAGTCTTTCTTCAAGGTTGAGCAAGTTGGTGGTGGAGTACAGCAAGCATGTATGGGTTCGCCTAGAAGCTCCCAGCATTAGCCTGCAGGCCTTGTTTATAGAGAGCTGGATTCTTGCAAGCACAGTGTTGTCGGCTGCAGCATAGATGGGCAGCCCATATTCGATTAGCGACAGGACAGAGGAGGTGATTGCCAATCTAAGGGCATCTTGTGGTAGGCAGTCCTTATGGTGGTATAACAGTCCAAATCTGACATTGGTGGCAGCAGAAAGGGCATTGATATGGGAATGGAAGGAGAGTGCTTAATCAAAGGTCATGCTCAGATACTTGTAGGAGGAAACCTGCTCAATGGGGTTTAGTGTGCTAGGCAGTATCATGAGAGGGGCACCACTGGCTTTGCTTTGGTGATGTAAGAAGAGCATAGCTTTAGTCTTTTTTAGGTTCAGGACTAGCCTTCGTGATGTGAACCAATGCTCAACTCTATCAAAAGCTTGTTAGAGGGTGGCCTGGAGTGTGTTGGGGTTGGGGTCAGAGGTGAAGAGCACAGCAGCATCCGCATAGAGGAGGATCTTACTTGGGTAGGCCAAGGGGAAGGAGTTGAGGTAGAGACTGAAGAGGAGAGGGCCTAAAATGGAGCCCTAGGGAACCCCAGCGTGGACAGGTCATGTGTCAGATAGGGTGCAACTGATTTTTACTCACTGACTTCTGGCAGAGAGGTAGCTGGTGAACCATGCAAGGGGGCTGGAGAAGAAATCAAGGCATCTGAGGGAGTCATGCAGGAGGGGATGGCAAACCATGCCAAATGCTTTGGAGAGGTCAATGAACACAGCACCGGCAGGACTTCCAGCATCAAGAGTAGAGTACAGGAAGTTGGAGAATCAAGTAGCATGGTTGTGGTGCTGTGACCTGCATGAAAGCCATGCTGTTCAGGGCACAGGATATTGTGCATGGCCAGGTATTCAGCAAGCTGGTTGGCAACTACTTTTTCAAGGGCCTTAGAGTGGGGGGAGGATGGAGATAGGTCGATAGTTACCCGGGGTCGCTCGATCGCTACTCTTTAGGATGGGAGTGATGATGGCAGTTTTCCATGTGCTGGGGAACTGCCCCAGGTACAGAGAGCAGTTGAGCAGCTTGGTAAGTGGGACCAGGATAGCTTCCAACATCAGATGAAGTAGCCTAGTGTACAGTAGGTCGGTGTCAGGGTTATTACTACTAACGTCTTTTTGCAGAAGGGGTCTAGGCTCCAGCAGGGGGAGATGGAACGTAGATAGAAAGGAGGTCTCTAGGGAGTGGGCAGGGGCACTACTGGGATGGGGTCAAAGAAGTTACTGGGCAGGACTGAACTCAGGTTTGAGAAAGTGTGGTTTAGGCAGTCTGCAATGCCAAGGTGGTCAGAGAAGACAGTTCCATTAAAGGAGAATTGAGAGGGGGATGGAGAGTGGGATTTGCCATTCAGCTCTTTTACATTATCCCAAAAGTTCCTAGTCGACCCCCAGGAGGAGACAAGAGCGGATTGGTAGTACTGGACTTTGGCCTGTCAAATGGCCCAAGTACAATTATTGTGCTCAGCGTTGTACACTTGCCTATCAGCTGGCTTGCCAGATTCCACATCAGTGTGCCATAGGTTGTCTCTCATTTTAAGTTTGTAAAGGAGGGAAGGAGGTGGTAACCCAGGGCGTGTTTTGCTTTTTGGTGCGATTTCTAGCCAAGGGGGCATAAAGATCACAGGCAGTGTTAAAAGTACGAGTGAAAAAATCCAATGCCTCATCTATGGATGGTGCAAGCCTGATTGGGGATCAATCCAGTTGTGAGAGGAACAGATTAAGGTGACGCAGGACACCTGGGAGTAGGTGATGTCGCTGGGTGGTTTGTGGTGCAGTTTTGCTGTTGGTAGCGGACCAAGAGAATACGACTAGGGAGTGGTCATTAAGTGAGTTGGGAAGTACTCTGATATCGAGCACCCTCTGGGGGCAGTTGGTAATGGTGATGTCCAGGAGGATGCTGGTACCAGTAGAGGGGATGAATCTAGTTAGGGTGGTGACAGGCTGAGACATGTCAAGGGCAGCAAAGATATCTCTGGTTTGGGAGGCTGTGGCAGAGAGCCAGTTTATATTCAGGTCACCAACAATTATCTGGGCCATTTTGGGTGGTAGGCCAGAGAGGTAGTCAGCAAGTGCCTGAATGGCGAGATCTTGCTTTCTGGGGGGAATATAGGCAATGATGAGAAAGAGTGGGCCCTTACCAGGGTTGGGGGAGACTTTTAGCATGAGGGTTTGCACCCCATTATCAAGCTTGGGTGGTGGAAGTGCATGTCCAAGGAGGGAGTCACGTATGTACACAGCACAACCACCTCCACGCTTACCCACCTGGTCTTCCCTGAAAAGGATGTAACCAGGGAGGCAGACAAAAGAGTTAGGGGTGGATTTGGATAACCAGGTTTCGATCCAGGACTGGAATACAGCAGCCTTCTTAAGGAGGTTGCAAATATTCATGGAAGCTGTGCGGAGTCCTTGAGCCTTGGCAGGCTTGTTCATAAGATTGGGCAAGGGGCCAGGGTTTGGATGAATGTTACCTGACAGAAGCAACAGGATGGTGATTAGGTGCACCATAGCGTGGTAGTGATTGTGGCATCTCTCCTTGCAATTAGACAAAACATACTCCCCGATCACATTTTCCATAGTATAGGAGCATCCCCCCCCAGCCCCAGTCACTGGTAGAAGGCTCCAAACCCCGCTTTCCATTCCCTGGTGGCTAGTATTCCCCCCAACCCAGTAGGCAGTAACCCACCACCCCACTCCATTCCTCCCCATCCCAACCCATACTGGCAACTGGCACAGCCCTCCTCACCTTGTCATGGCCAACTGCCAATTGATCATTACTGGAGCCCATACATTACATAGGATGAACTCATTGGTTGATACTTCCAGTTAATATGACCTGTTCCTTTAACTTCAATCTGAACCGTAGAAACATAAAACCATAGAATTTGTCAGCAGAGACTGATGATCCATCAAGTCTGTCCATATTATACTACCCCACCCCCTGACTTAGTTTCATGGGGTTGTCTCCTTCTACGCCCCCCCACCAATATCTTCCCCACAGTTCTCCCCAGTGGGTCTGTGAGTCCTCTTCCTTTGTCCCAGCCTTGACTGAACCCATCAAGGGTACCTGCCCTACCACCTCTACCGGTAATCTGAAGTAAACCTTTCTCACATCTCTCCTGAATTGAACCCCACCTACCTTCATACATGCTCTCCTGTGATGCATCCCTATTTCTAACAAACAGGTTTTCACTATTCACTGAATTTATACCCCTCAGAAACTTATCTGTCTCTATCATCCCCCCCCACATGTCTCCAGTGGGACTGGAGATCCAGGTGGCGGGCAGATGCCTGCAGAGGGAGTGCTGAGAGAAGTTTCTGGCATAAGGAGTTGGGGAAAGTTCAAGCAAACAAAAGCATTTTTTTTTGAATGTGGCAGAATTAAGCTGTGATTGTGCAACTGTGGGTGCTGGGATTCCAGGAGGAGAGAGGACACCAGCTTATGGAGGACTGAGGGCAAGAACAGAGTCAGAGCAGCCAGTGGGATAGGAGGTTGTAGCAGAGCATGTAGCTGCAGCTAGCCAATAGGGCAGCAGTAGTCTGTATACAATACTCAGAAGGCAAGATGACCTCTCTCATGAGTGCTATGTAGCAAGAGAGTGCTTTCCAATTAAGTGGCATTCAGGGCTGTCAGCACGACATCTACAAGAAGGACCACAGGCCACACTGCTCAGAGGAGGGTAGGCAAGGTAAGGAAAGGGAGACGGATAAGATAGCACTAAAAGGGGCAGGGGCCGATGAGGGTGGAGTAGTTGGTACTCCCTATCTTGAGTGGACCCACATTGTAAGTACACATAGGGTAAAACTACACACTACCTTGTGTAGGCACTTAGAGTACTCCCATCTGGAGCAGAACTACAGAACAAGGGAGTAGGGGGATTGAAATTAAGCCACATATAAGGTACTCAGACAAGGAAATCTGAGAGGTTTCAGCTAATCCCTACCTAGGATCAGCTGATGAAGGAATCTATGGGGTTGCATCCAAATCCCCATCGAGGGCCACCTGACAAAGGAATTAGAAGTGTAGTTCCTACTCCTTATCAGTGGTAGGCCTATATGGTGGGAAGGTATTGTTAGGAGCTTAGGGGAATGATTACTATAATTGTACATAATGAGAACAGAACTGGAGATAGGTGGCATGTGGGGGGTGGGGGTGGCAGCAGGTTCAGGCAACAGGGGGACCGGGGCAGGGTGGTGTGTTATACAGGATGCAGTGCGGCCATATTCCTGGGTACACTGTGGGAGCTGGATAGTTATCTGGTGTGCAGGAACCTGAATCACCTGATGGCAGAGGTTAAGCAGCTTAGGTGGGAGTTAGGAAGGCTTGTGATTGATGGAAAGAGGGGATGGGACAGTGGTAGGGTGGTGGATGGGAGCAACTCAGGTGGGAGAGACTAGCAGGTAGGGGATGGTCGAGAAGGGGAGGACCCAGATGCTGTGGGCATCCCTAGCTCAGAGGGTAGGTGTCCTAGGTAGGAGTGCTGGAGAGTAGTGGGTGGTAGGGGTGGAGTTACGATGGGGGGGACTGGAGTGGGAGTACCAAGAGATGTGCCAGTGTGGAATAAATTCCTACAACTGACTTGGGTAGAGGATGGGAGATGAAGGTAGGGAAAGAGGACTGGTACAAGTCAGGGGGCTCAGGGAGTTTGCCAAGGGGGGTAGGATACACAGCAGCAGTTGAGAAAGGGGATGATAGACTAGGGAGGGTGTAATATCTGCAAGCAAAGGGGGACAGGAGGGAAAGAAGAGCTAGAGGGGATCGATGAAGGGAGTTTAGGGGGTATAAAAGGTCAGAATAGAGGGAAGGCAAGAGGGGTGGTTGAGGAGGGCAGAGGAAGGGATAGTCAGACTGAGGGAGATTAGCTTGGGGAGGACTGGAGAGCAAGGCTGAAGGGGATCAGACAGACAGGGGAGGAGCTTGAGGGATGGACACAGTGTGAGTGGGTTAGTAAGGGAGAAGGGGAGGTAAGGTTGTAACCCTAAGGGACTTGATAGTAAAGGGTATATGGTGGGGAGAGCAGGGGGATCCAAGCATGGGAAGGTGGCATGCATTGTGGGGATGATGGCAGAGTGGGTGTGCCCAAAGATTGCTCAGCTGGTGCAAGGGTTTGTGGGAAGTGGAACCCCATGTGATTATCCATCTAGGAACAGACAACCTAGCTGGAGAGGAGGTGGAGGTAGTGCAGGAGAGGTTCATAGATGTGGGGGAAGATCTGTAGAGAGGTGGCCAGATTGGTAGCCCCTCTGAGATGTTGCCAGTACATAGAGACAGCACAGCTAGAAAGAAGAGGATAAAGGAATTTAATTTCTGGCTGCATGAATGGTGCAGTATGGAAGGTTATGGCTGCACTGGTGGCTGGGGGGAGACCTGGACCCAACAATCCCCTATATGCACCAGAGGGGCTACACTTCAACAGAGGGGATTCAAGGGCCCTTAGGAACAGGCTGGGGTATATAACTGGGGTCCTTCCAGGTAATACGCTTCGACTGCCTCATACTGCGATCCACAAAATGAATCTTTGTAATTTATCGCACCTTGCCAAAGTGCTGTAGGACTGTAATTGAATACGAGACTTTACCTTGCCTGAAATGCTGAAAGCACCTTGCTTGGATTTGGTTCGTCGCAATTTTCAGCATGCTTGTGCACAGCTGCCTAGGAGCTCCGAGCTCTGTGTAGGACTAGCCCCGCCAGCTTCGCCGCCTGCCCCACCGCCCCACCACCACCCATGGTCGTCACCATATCTTATAGCTGAGATCACATGGTGGGTAAAAATCGATCAGCCCACTTTGCCATTTGCAGGCTATCCTTTCCCACCACTAGAAGCCTCTCAGCATTAATCTGCCTGCCTCATCTATCCTATTAGCCCTAAGAGCGATAACTGAGCCTGTCTTCTTCATATTGATTTGAATTCAAGTGACTATTCAGTTAGCCCTATCCCCTGGTCTCCGCTAATCATAATTGCCTATTCTTCTGGGTTCCCTTGGGCCAGTCCACCCCCAGTCCTGTCTCCCAGGGCAGAACCCCTATTTGCTCACTTAAGTTAAAGCTGCAAGGTTTTCCTGTGAGCTAGCACCTGGCTAAGACGGCCACACTGTACACTCTCCTGCCGAAGCCAGCTGCCTTGCTTCGCCACTGGGGACTACTCCTCTGTTGGACACCTCATGCGCTCCTACTGCCCAACCGAGCAGTGACCATGACACCTCTGGCACTGGCAGGTAACTTAACCAGCTGTCAAGGTTCTCAGCATACCCAGTACCCTTTCAAGCCCCCCACAGCCTGGTTATCTGCTAAAGGCCTCAGAATTGTGCACCTCAGTATCCACAGAATCCTACAAAACCTAGCAGAGCTCACGGCCTGGGCGGCCCACTACAAGCCAGACATACTGTTTATTACAGAAACATGGCTGAAACCTTGCATACCTGACTCTGCATGCACTCTCCCAGGTTACAGCCTCATATGGCGCAATAGGGCAGGCAGAAAGTGTGGGGGGTGTACTCCTTTACTTTCGAGTGCACCTAAATGTATCCACTGTGCCTCATTCACCTCACGAACCTCCTGTATGTGAGTTCCTTCACTCACTCCTCCTACTTGGAAACACAAAAAAGGTGCACATAGTTTGTGCCTACAACCCTCCGAAGGGTGGGGTCCAAGGGCTCTCCACCCTACTTGACCTCCTTAAAGCAAAGGTTGGCTCAAACGAGTTACTTATCCTGGGGGACCTCAACCTCAACTGGCTGGGGCCAAATACCAGAGTATTTGAACCTCTTCTGTCAGGCCTTGCGCTTAGCCAGATCATCACATGGCTCACTAGGACCTCCTCTCGGAGGGACAAAGCCTCACTTATTGACTGGGTTCTATGTAACCGATTCGACAGAATTGTCCACTCAGGAACTCTCCCCGAAGCCATCTTGGACCACTCACCAACCTACTGCATATGGGGCACCTCCTCACACAAAGTCCCCAGGAGGGTGATCCAGATAAGGGACTTCTCCAAGCTCAGTCTAAATGATTACCTCAATGACCTACGCTGCGCTGACTGGTCTCTGGTCACAGCTAGCAACGACCCCGTTGTAGCCCTTGATCAGTTCCTAGCCATATTTGCACCATAGCAAAATAGGCATGCACCCCTCACTAAAAGGACGGTGAGGGGCACGGTCACTAAGTGGCTCCATGGGGGACTATTCTCCCTCATGAAGCAGAGACACAAATGATGGGTGAAACATAAAATCTCATGCAACAATAATGATCTCCTTGAATACTGGTGGCTCAGAAACTCCTGCAAGACAGCCATACGCACTGCTAAGAGTGAGTTCTGCAAATCTGCCTTGCTTGCCTCAGCCTACAACCCCTGGCAGTTCTGGCAAAGCATCAAAAACCTGGTCAGTGGGTCTGCCAAGGAAATGACCCCCGACGTGAATATTGGGGTGTCCAATTGCAATAACCCCCATAATATTGCCACTGCTTTCAACTGCATGTTCACTGACCTGACCACCCTGTAGTCTTCCCAACTCGCTGCACCTATACAGAATGACTGGCACCCCCCCTCCCAGCCTCCTTTCTACCTCAGAAGGATCTCAGTTGGGGAGACCAAGGCATTCCTTGCTGGGCTCTCCCATCACATGGGTGCTGGTCACGACAGCCTCGAGCCAAAACTGCTGAGCTTGGGGGCCCCCCTCCTCGCCAGGCCAGTCGCCCACATATTTAATGCCTCACTTATCTCGGGGATCATACCTGACATTTGGAAAGTTGCTAAGATTGTCCCTGTATACAAGCCAGGAGACCCCAAGGATATGAAAAATTACCGCCCCATCACCCTACTCTCACCAGTCAGTAAGCTCCTAGAAAAGGCTGTTGCCTCTCAACTCTCCCACTACCTTCAGGGGTATTCAGTTCTCTCCCCAGCCCAGCATGGCTTTAGGAAGGGGCATAGCACATTGACAGCACTTGCCATAGTTACCTCTGAGATCCGGTCAGCCACCGACCAAGGCAAACTGACCAGAACCGTCTTCATTGACCTCTCTAAGGCCTTCAATCGTGTTGACCACTCCCTTCTCCATTCCACTCTACAGTCCATCAGATTCTTCCACCGAGCCTTTGCATGGTTCTTTGACTGCCTTGGGGGAAGGCAGAAATATTCTTGTTTCTACTGTGCCCTCTCTGCCCTCCCCCCGTCATCTCGGGGTTCCCCAGGGATCCGTCCTCGGACCCATTCTGTTTTCCCTGTTCAACAATGGGCTGCCCTCCATTGCTACCCACGGGCAAGTAACCCTATACGCAGATGACCCTGTCATATTGTACAGTTCTCCAGACATGTCTAGCATAAACACGCGCCTGAACTCTGACTTCACCAGTATCCAGAACTGGCTGGAGGGACACAAACTCACCATCAACCTGGATAAGACCCAGGCCATGCTCTTTGGGTCTTTGGCCAAAACCAATACCCGCCCAATACCCCTAATAATTTATGGAGCTAATGGCTCCCTCCTGACGGTCACTGCTGCCGTGAAGTACCTAGGCATTACCCTCGATCTGCAACTGGATCTTACAGAGCACCTTAGGCATGTCTGTAAGGCCACAAACGGGAAGCTCGGACTTGCATACAGGGCTAAAGATTGCCTCACCCCGGCTGCTCGCCTCATCATAGCCACGGGGATACTCCTGCCCACACTTTACTACGGGCTCATAGCCTTTGCCATGGTCCTGAACTCTAGCCTAGCTAAGTGGGATACTTCATACAACAACATCTGCCGCTTTGCCCTCTCCACTCCTAGCCTCACGCATCATTGTGAGCTCTACTCCAGGCTGGAATGGCTCTCCCCAGAAAAACACCGTGCATTTGTCCTTGGCAACTTTGCTGACAACATAGTCAGAACATCCACTCCTCCTGCACTAGCCGTCCCCCTCAAGCATGATACCCTTGCCTACCACCTACGATCTAGTGCTACACAGGTCCTCCTGGTTCCTAAGACCCAAGCTCTCACCGGCGACCGGGCCTTCTCGGTCTGTGCACCTAGGCTGTGGAACTCCCTTCCCACCCTTGAACGTGCATCTCCCTCCCATCACTGCTTCAAAACCTCACTCTGGAACTTCCTCAAATCCGCAGCTTCCTGTCTTTGTGCTACATAGTTCAAGAATTGTCTCCTCCTCCTCCGGATACTCTTGGGAGACTGTGGGTTGTTTCACTGCCCGTGGCTAATCTAAGATGGTTACCTGCATTATTGCACTTAAGCCATCCTGGAGGGAGAGCATCCCTGTCTAAGCACTTCCCGCCTCTAGCTGCTCAAGGAATGTAGCATTTCTCTCTAATGATAGGAGCTCATGTAATGTCATGTATTTTTTTGTACTCTGCGTCATGGTGGTTTCCTGGTGCTAACCCACCTCCCTACGGCCGATTTATATCCTGATTGCTGTATACCTTACTATGTAATGACAGTGTACCATGTTGCTGTTCCACCCACTTGTACGTAGGCCTGAATGTACCCTGACCCTGTATTGTGTCTCCTATGTACTCTGTAACCTCCCGGGTCACACCTGAAAATAGGCACATACTGTCTAGTGTGCTAACCTGGTTAACAAAAGCAAATAAATAAATAAACTGATGGGGGTCAGAATGAGCCTTTGAGCCAGAGGCTCCAGGGCAAGGAGGCTGGCAGGTCTCCCCCCAATTCAGGCAGGTTGAATTGGAAGTAAGGTCTTAGAGAAAGGGGGTGGGTCAGAAACAAGTAGGGATTAGCGGAGTGGGATGTACAGGTGAAGGGGGAATGGCCACATGACATGGATGCTCAAAAGAAATGTTAACAGGGAATGTAAGGAAGTAAAAAGGGAAGTAGAGGGTGAGAGGTAGGAGCAGACAGAGGAGGGCAAGATGGAAGGCAGTCAGACCAGGGGGGAGAAAGGCTCAGATTCATTATGGAGGGTGGTGTCCCTCAATGCAAGAAGCCTCAGTAACAAGATAGTTGACCTGCAGGTATTGTTGGCAGAGAACAGGGTGGATGATGCAGTGGTCACTGACACTTGGGCTACTTCTTACCATGATTAGGACCTCTCAATACCTGGGTATAAGCTGTACAGAAGAAACAGAGGAGTAGGGAAACAGGGGAAGTGGTATATATTAGGGAAGAAATAATGTGCATTAGGGAGGTGTCAGAAGAGAGAAAGGTACAGGTGATGTAGTCACAATCCACTAGTGGGAAGAGAGTAAGACTGGTTTACAGGCCACCTAACCAGGAGGCGCAAAAGAACAGGGAATTAGGTTCTATGATAAGGGTGATTTAATTCTTTGACTAGGTCACTCAGATAGTAGGAAAGGGCCAAGCAGTGGGTATCCTGTACTTGGACTTCAGCAAGGCCTTTGATTATGTGCCCTATAAGAGATTGATAAATATGCTGGAGGATCTGGAGGTAGGAGAGAACCTGGCTGGATGGGTAGCTAGCTGGCAGAAAGGAAGGTCCGGGAGGGCGGTGGAGGTGGAGAAACTGAGTTGCTAGGGATGTCACCAGTGGGGTTCCACAGGGCTCAGTGTTTGTGCTGATACTATTTAATGCCTTCGTCAGTTACATTGGGGAAGACATAAAAAGCAATATGTTCTTATTTTTGGATGCCACCATGCTCTTTCGAAGGGTGGATACAGTGGAAGGTATATGGGACCTAGAAGAAGACCTGGCCAAGCTTGAGAGGTGGTCCAGAATTTGGGAACTTGGCTTTAATGCAAAGTGTAATGTTATACACATTGGAGCCAAGAACCTGAATTAACCACAGCCTGGTATGGGTTCTAATAACCAAATCTGAGAAGGAAAAAGATCTGGGAATGTTGATCTCTAGTGATCTAAAACATTCCATACAGTGCAGCAAAGTGGCAGCAAAAACCAACAGACTGTTAGGCTGCATTGTCAGAGTGACCAGCAGCAGGCAGGAGGAGGTCATACTGCCATTGTACAGGTCACTGGTATGCCTGTATCTGGAGTACAGTGTACAGTAATGGCCTCCCTACCTAAAGGTCAATAAACTCCTAGAGGCAGTCCAGGGGAGGGCAATAAAAATGGTTAAAGATCATCAAGGCAGAATATATGAGGAGGTTGGTAGCCCTGAACATGTACTCCCTGGAGGAAAGGGGAGAGGGGACATGAGTGAAAACATAAAGGCATAACCAGGGTGGACAAGGAGAGCCTCTTCATGCTCAGTGGAAACAAAAACATGTGGGAGCATCACCTTAAATTGGAAAAGCAGAGATTCAAGAGTGAGAGCAAGTGGTTTCACAGAGAGGGTGGTTTCAGAGTGGAATGAGCTCCCTGAGGAGGTAGAATCATTTAAAATAGTGGATAGCTTAAAAAGGGGTTAGGACAGGGTTAAAGGCAAAGTCAGGGCTAGGATAGCCAAAAATGAGGGAGTATCATTTGGGGAGTCCTTAGCTGCCACTGGGGACTCCACAATATGAGCAGACTAGCTAGGCTAAAAGGCCTAATTTTGCTGGCACCTTTAGTAAGTTGGTATGTTTGTCTAGCCTCCAGTGAGTACACATTCAGGGGCATCAGTCATTTCTCACAGGAGCTGCCTTGCTTGCCATGGATCATTTTGGTGACCCTTCTCTGTGCTGATGCCAGCCTCTCTATGTCCTTTTTCCAGTGAGGGCTCCAGAACTGTACACATATTCTAGGTGAGGCCTCACCAGAGATTTGTATAGGGGCAGTATCACTTCACTCCTCCTGATATCAAAACTTCTCCCAATACACCACAGCACCCACAGTACCTTGTGGTATACCTTATTGCACTGGCTGGTTTGCTTGAGGAAGTCACTGATTATGTCTCCCAGAATTCTTTTTCTCTTTTGTAGTGGCCAGTCTAACCCCTCTCATTCAGTACTCTGTGCGTGGGTTTCATTTTGCAAAGTGCATCACCTGCACTTCTTCACATTAAATCTCAACTGTCAGATGTTGGATCACTTTTTCAGCTCTTCCAGGTTTTTCTGAAGTAGCTCACCCCTTCCTCACTGTCAACCCTGTTGGATAGCTTTGTGTTGTCAGCAAAGAGACACATCTTGCCCTGGACACCCTCCCCTGTATCACTAATGAATATATGGAATAGGACATGTCTGAGATCTAATCCCTGCAGCAACCCGCTCATGACCCTCTGTCCCCTAATTTGGCCCTATTTACTACCGCTCTCTGTTGCTTCCCCCCTAGTCAGTTCTTCACCCACCTGAATAAACACTCCTTTACTGCTCAGTCCTCCAGATTTTTCAGCAGCCTCCTGTGTGCCATTAATTCAAAAGTGTAGATAAAGTCAAAGTAGAGCAAATCCCCTGCCTGCACTCTATCTCCTTAGTGACCCAGACAAAAAACAGTATTGGGTCATTCTGGCATGACCTTCCTAACACAAGCTCATGCTGCTTGGCATCCTGCAGACCTTTGTCTTCTAAATAGGCCAGCAGACCAGACCTTTCTTAACTATAGTATTCATCAGGAGGTAAGACCAAACAGCCTGTAGTTGCCCGAGCCCTCGTGTCCCCCACCTTGTGGAGTGGGACTATTTTGACAGACCTGCAATCCTCTGACACTGTTCTAGACTCCACTGAGTGATTAAATAGCTAGTTTGAGGGTTCTGCAAGTTCAGAGGCCAGTTTCCTAAGTACCCTTGGGTGCAGGCCATCAGGTCCCAACACTTTATCCATCCTGAGGGCTTCCAGCCATTTTTTTGCCCATTCAGCCATGCTCACTACCATCCCCGTTCCCTACATTCTCTGATAGAGGCCCATCACTCTTAACCATAAATACTGAGCAAAAGTAATTGTTTAGTACATTAGCATTCTGCTAATAATCTTCTACTACCATATTGTCCTTAGCTAAGCTGACAATCCCCCAAGTTTTCCTGTTCTTCTGAATATACCTACAAACTATTTTTCCCTTCCCTTCACACCTTCAGCAATCTGCAGCTTATGTCTATCATCTCCCCACCTGACTGTCTACCTTGCCTCTCTTAGCCTGGTCTGATATTCCACCCATTTTTCCTCCCCATTATTCCCCTCATACCTTATGAGGGCACATTTTTCACCTTCACAGACTACCTTACTATATGTCCTCTGAGAAACAGATTGACCTGTTGAGCTTGTTTTTTTTTTTTTTTTTGACTGACCTTTCTTGTACAAGAGTCGGTTGCCTCCAGAATTGCCCCCTTGATCTTTCCCTAGTTGTCCTCTACTCCTTCAATCTGATCTATGCCCACCAAGCTTTCCCTAACCTTTTCCTGCAGTTGGCAAAAATTTACTCATTTTTAGGTTCAGAACCACTGCCGTTGAGGGGAACCAGTGTTTCCCATTGCCAGTTCAAACCACATGGAATTATGGTCACTGAACATCAGTAGTTCCTTGACTGCCACCCCCACCCCACATCCAAGTTGGTGAGTACCAAACCAAGAATGGTGTCCTACCAAGTGGGATCCATGATGACCAGCTGCCCCAGTAAGTAGTCCTGCATCAGAGTCCAGCAGTGCCTGACTCCTGATGCTGTTAGCCGCAGGAGGTATCCCAGTCTATGTCTGACAGGTTCAGTCTCCTACTGATATTAGATCTCTTTTTTTAACCCCTCTTGATTTCCTCCCCCAATTCCTATGCCCCTTTTCTTTTTGATCTAGCTGTCTATAGACCACAGCACTTTAATCTATTTTTCCAGTAGCCCCATCCTCTGTATCCTCTATTCCCACCCTGATGTAGAAACATAAAAGCATAGAAGCTGTCAGCAGAAAAGGACTTCTTGTCATCCCTACCTACTGCGCTACCTCAGACCCTAATTGATCTCTGGCCTCCCCCCAGCCTGGTTACTAAGCTCCCTGTGTCTATCCTATGCATGTTTGAAACCTGTTACCATTTCTGTACCAACCACCTCTGATGGGAGGTTGTTCCAGGCATCTACCACCCTTTCCATGAAGAAATATTTCCTCACATTCCCTCTAAGTCTCCCCCCTTCCAGCTTCATATCATGCCCTCTCGTCCTTGAACATCTCTTTCTGTGCAATATGCCACCTTCTGTACCTTATTGATACCCTTGAGGTATTTGAATGTTTCTGTCATTTCTCCCTGTGGAGGGGTTGGGGGATAACAGATGGACCAGACACCAAACTTCAGGTTCAACACACAATCTCTGTGTAATGTTTATTCAAAATACAGAAGATAATGTTAAGCAATGGCATATCCCTTCTTCAGTACATCAGTTTGTAGTAACAGACTATGTATTTCCTTTTTCTGCACTTAGCCAGCACCTACTGACACTGATCTCTGATCTAACTTAGCAGTTGAGATTCAGCCTCCACACCTATGCAGGCCTTGTTTGCTTGGGTAGTGGGGGCTCACAAAAAAAAACAAGCTAAAAACAAAGAACCTCAGTGCAGAAGCACTGAAACAAGGGTTACCCCAAAGAGAATTGACAGTAAGCCAAGTTTCAAAGAAATACAACCTCACACATACTTCCCTAATGCAAAGCATCATGAGATATATGTAAATCACCATGACATTTCAGACTTGTTCAACTTACAGCAAATTACATGCATTTTAAATAGCACAACTAACTTAATTTCTATAACAGTCACCAAATACTTTTTACCATTATCAAAAACACCTAGTGCCATGGTATTTTCAATATTAACAGGTTTCATAAACACAAGGTATATACAACAAAGTATTTTTTATGACATAGTGCTATTATATACTAAATCTAACAATGATAAACATAACCTGTTTTACATACACTTGGAGGTCACCACAATAACCTCCCTGTATGAGGGCCTGAGAGGGAAAAGAAAAATTAAAGAGGGCACTATAGTATAGTCAAGAAAGGGAAGGGGGGCCCATAGGTGGCCAACCTTATGGACTAGAAATTGTAACAGATAGATTAGGCTGAGAAACTGAAGAACTGTGGCAACAGATTTTTTTTAAATTAATTTATATTGAAATGCTTCACCAGGAAGGCACACTAAGCAACAAGTTGCTCATCTCCCGGTGCAACCTGGGGGGTAGGGGAACATGAGGATAGTATACAGAGATTTGGTACACAATATAGATATACTATTTGATTATATTCAATAAAGTGAGTGGACTCTACAGAAGTACTGAAAAGGAGGAATGCTAACAGGTATGAATTAGATGGATACTATGCTAGCAGTCTTGAACTAGATAGATATGATAGCACAAATATCTTTGGCAAACACTTGGTGGGACATAGCTTTGTGGTTAGAAAATGGCTGGATAGAATACAAGGAGGTTGAACTAGGGCACAATTGTGAGGAGAGACACAGATAGAACAAAGTTTACAAGGTGTAACAAAAGTGCAAGGTTGACTATAAGTGCATTAGAGATTAGGGGTTAGCCAATAACTATGGCTAGGAAGGAGGGGAAGATGGGTGGGTGGGAGCATATAGGCAGAGATCAGGGGAGTAGAAGAGGTTGGAGGAGAGGAAGGCAAGGGGCAGAGAAGAAGGGTCTGCCAGGGCCTGAGCCCCTCAAGAATTCTGGGGATCCTGCCTGCACCAAGTGGAGGTCAAGCATGAACAGAAAGGAAGCAGGTTGTAGGCAGTGAGTGTTAGAGCACATCAGGAAGGAAGAGAGGGTGAAGAGAAGGGTTTGCTAGGGCCTGGTCCCTCCAGTATGCTGTGGACCCTGCCTGCACAAGGCAGAGGTAGAGCATGACAGCAGGGAAGCGGGTTGTAGGCAGCAGAGGTAGAGCATGACAGGAGGGAAGTAAGCAGAGATGGGGAGTAGGCTTCAGAAGGACCCAGAGAGAGGGAGGTGGGACAGAAGAGGGGCCAAGACCCAGCCCTTTCAGGAAAGAATGAGGTGGGAGTCAGAGGTGAGGAAGGTGTTTGCCTAGGTTCTGGACCCCTCCAAGATGCAGAAAAACCTGCCAGGGGCCTAGGCCAAGCAACGACAAGTGGGTAGTGAGGGTAAGCTTGTGTACAGACGATGGAACAGGGGGGTGGGAGTAAGGTGGAAAGGAAGAGGTGCTGGGGGAGGATGTGGGGGAGGGTTTAGCAGGAAAGATGTGGGCATGAAACTGAAGCAGGCTCATAGGGGAACAAGTTAAGAGGGATTGTAGCAGGAGCAGCAGGCAGAGAGAAAGTTATGTAAGGCAGAGGTAAGGGAGTGGGAGGAAGAGGAATGTTGTATTTGAGGTGGGAGGGAGTTCCAGATTTTGGAGAAGTGATGGGAGAAGCCTGATTGGCTGATGAGGTGGTACGACAGGGGACTAGCAGGGTGCGAGTGTTGGAGGATCTGAGGGAGTGGGAGGAAGGCAGGGAGGAGGGAAGGAGCATGAGAGGTAGGAAGGAAGTACACCAAGCCAAAGTTTGGAAGTTAGCTTAGCACAGTGAGCCAGGCATCTGTTAGCAAGCGGGGGGAAGGACAGGGCTCAGTAAAGGTCACAATGATGGGCTTGAGATGGGGTATCAAGAATGAATTGACAGAAGGAATTGAAAAGAGAGTCCAATCTAGTAAGGGAAGATATGGGAGTGGCACCATAGACTACATCACAGTAGTCAAAAATAGGGAGGATCATCTTCTGGACAAGTTCTCGCCGGGCTGTAGGAAGGATGTAACTACGGTTCCTGTAAATGGCTCCAAGCTTGGGGCTGCAGTTTTTTCGGAATGGCATCAATGTGACCAGAAAAGCTGAGATGTTGGTCCAGCCAAACTCCAAGAAATCCGAAAGAGGGGGTGTCCTCAAGGATGGTCCCATCAAGACTGGAAAGAGGGTAAGAGGTGGAGCCTAGAGAGTCTCTGCCTAGTGCTGAAGGTCATGGTGACTGTCTTTTTGGCATTTAGGAACAGAAGATGTGAGACAAACAAGAGCTGAACCTGGTGGAAGTCATGCTGTAGAGTGGTTGCTACATCAATGGTGGTTTTGCCAGAGGTGAACAAAACAATGTCATTGGCATACATGTGGATAGAAAAGGAGTGGGGGCAGACTGAGGGAAGGTCATTTAGGAAGATGGAGAAAAGGATGGGGCCGAGCATAGAGCCCTGTGGGACTCCTGTTGAGATTAGGAGGGGTGGAGAGATTGCATACTGATTCCTGACTGATTGTGTTCTGCCTGTGAGGTAAGCTCTAAACCAGGTAAGAGCAGGATCAGACAAACCAGCAGCCATAAGGGAGCTGAGAAGGAGGGTATGGGAGACTGTGTTGAAAGCCTTGGTGAGGTCAACAAAGATGGCAGAGGTGATGAGGCCATTGTCCATCCCAGTAAGGATGGAGTCAGTGAGCCTAAGGAGGGCGGTGGCAGTGGAGTGGTTCTTCTGAAAACCAGATTGGAATGGAGTGAAGAAGGAGGAGGAGTCAGCAAGAAAAGAGGTCAGTTGAGAGAGGACCAAGTGTTCTTGGAGCTTAGCAAGATTGGGGAGGAGGGAGATTGGGTGATAGTTGGCAGGGGAGGAGAGATCACCACCCTTAGGGAGAGGGACGACCATTGCATGTTTCCAGGGCATAGGGATGGAGGAGGACCTAAAGGAGAGATTTAGAATAAGAGATAGAGGGTAGGCAATAGCTGGGGCTGAGAGGCAGAAAAGTTTAGGGTCAAGGTCATCCAGAGAGGAGCCTTTGGAGGGATTGAGAGAGAGAGGAGGGCCATTAGTGTATCCTCAGGGGAGATGGGACAGAATGAGAAAGGTGCATGGGTATGGGGGGATTGAGTGGTAGGAGAGGGAGAATGAGTGAAGGAGAGGCTTGAGGGGAGAGATTTTAGATGGACTGAGGCACCGGAGGTGTAGTAGGAGTTGAACTCCTGAGCCACTATGCAAGGTTCAGACTCTAGTGTGTTGTTTATATTAAGCATGGAGGGTGAGGGATGCGGGGGGGGGGCAATAGTGAGTGGACTACTTTCCAAAATTTGGAGGGGGAGTCTATGTTATTGAGGAAAGAGGATGTAAAATATTCAGACTTGGCAAGTTTGATTGCTTTAGTACAAGCGTTTCTTAGTCTGCACTAGTTAGTAAGGGCTGATGGGAGCTGAGAGGCCTTCTGTTTCCTCCATGATTTATCATGCTCCCTGAGGCAGGTCATTAATTCAGGGGTGATCCAGGGATGATGGATACCTTGGACTGTAATGCATTTGAATGGGACATGGAAGTCCCAGGTAGCTATAAATCTGTCTTTGAAGTAAGTGAGGGCTTGGTCAATGGAAGTGGCAGATGCAATTGGGGACCAATCATAATTGGATATATAATTGAGGAGAGGGTTTATGTCAAGGGAACTGAAAGAGTGGAGTTGCAGGATTTTATGGGGTGGTTTAGGTCTGCGGACCTTCCTGACCACAAAGATAGGGTGGTGATCACTGAAGGCATCTAGGAGGACACCGGACTTCATGACTCAGTGAGGGTGGGAGGTGAGATCCCAGTCTAACAGCAAGTGGTTTTGGGTTTTGTGATTTAGTAGGGTAGGCTCCTGGATGAGTTGGGAGAGATTTAGAGCAGAGATATCACTTTGTGTCTTAGAAGTGGTTGATGACAGCCAGTTTAGATTTACATCACCGAATACATAAAGCTCACCTTTGTGTGAGATGGAAACTATAGAGGTGATGAGGTCAATAGATTCAGAGGGCTTGATACCTGGGTGACAATAGATACTAGCAATAAAGATGGAGGAGGAGAAAGGCAGGGCAATATTTACTACCAGGGCTTCATAAGTAGAGGGTAAGGCAGACGAGAGAACAGTAGTGTATTGAAGAGAGAACTGGATATACATGGCCACTCCATCTCCCCTACCTGCCCTATCCCGCCTGACTAGGGAATAGACTGGGATGGCAATGGAAGGATCAGAAATGTTAGTATTCAGCTAAGTTTCAGTTAAGATTAGAATGTCTGGCCAGCCCGGTGGCACTGAGGGTTGAGGCGCTGGACACCACACCTCACACCATGCTGGTGGCTCGGGTTTAGACGCAAGCCTGGGTTGGCAGGGGGGATAGGATCGAGTGTCAGGAGGACTCCTCTCTTATCCCAGGGAGGGTTGTGGGTTCCCACCACTCTGCAGCGGCCCCTGGTGATGATCGGGGGCACTGCTAGGGATAGATTGACCACACAATAAGTGAAACGAGACAGAGATTGGATTGGATGAGTGCACTTAGAACTGAGCCTTCCAGTGGCTGAAAAATATAATCTACTAATGGAAAAGTCAACAATTGCTCAAGTTCTAACACAGAATCAGGAATACAGTCTAGCCCTCTAAAATTCCCAGTTCAAACACACAGTTAAGTACAAGTAAAATTACACTTTAAACTGAAGAAATTCGGCAGTGGGCATATGAGAAAAATCAGCGGTTTGCGGAAGACAAGACCCCCTGCAAAGGCCAAAATTCCGATGCAGCACTGATTATAAAAACAGTCCAGAAATCAGAGGCAATACAGAATTAGGGGAAAAATAAGGTTAATGTGGCTGATGGTAGTGACATAGTCCAGTCAGGAGGAATTGAAAATGCCGGGCAGGATGAGGAGCCAAACAAGGAGCTCGTGGACCACAGGCTATCAATAAGAGCTGTCCCAAGAGAAAAGCAATTGTCCTTTGAAAATTTAGAGACAGCCACACAGCTTTGAGTTCCTGGAGCACTGTCCAGGTTGTAACTGCAAGCAAGGGCTCAGGGAGTGTGGCAGCAGGCTCTTCTCACCATGGAGGCATGTAGATCCCCATTGGAGGTGACCACGGAGGCGTTGTTAGCCCAAAGGGCTATGAGAGGACACCTGAGGGAGAAGGGACAAGCAGGAGTTAGATATAGCTCAGGAAACAGTGGGAGGCTTCCTGCTTTACAAATTCACAAATGAGCTGTGTCACAAATAATGGGAGTTAAATTGGGGGGCAGGTCACAAACAGCGAGCTAGGTGACAGGAGTTTCTGCAAAAGGGAGAAATAAAAGAAGCTCAAGTCAGGGGGTAGACAGTAGAAATTAATTGAAAGTGGTTTTCACAGAAAAACCCAGTTTGGTAGCAGAGGCTCCAAATTGTTCAAGCTCTAACATAGAATCAGGAATACAGTCTAGCCCTAGGGTGAGATTTAAGAAAAGATTAGTCCTCAAGAGTGGCAGAAGCTCCCTGTCACATTCCCCTTTCTTTCCTTTCAATCAATCAGTCAATCAATCGTTTATTTATAAAACATTATTCCAGCAGATCATAGCATTGTACATATATTAAAAAAAAACTTATTAGTCATATTATCAATAAAAACATAATAAACAGCAGGACTATACATCTAAAAAAGCTAAATCAAATAAGATTTTAAGGCAGCTTTAAAGGCCACAACGGATAGGCACCCCCTAATTCGACGAGGTAGAGAATTCCACAGGGTTGGCGCTGCAAAAGCAAATGATCTAGCTCCAGAAGTTGTCAAATGGACCCTGGAAGGGGATCACATGATGCAGAGTACCGGGTAGAAGCTCCTCTGCATAACTCCAGCCTCCTAACTGCAAAATATCACTATTTTGGTCACTATTTCTCCCTAAAAACCAGAAAGATTACTGACTACCGCCTTCTTAATATCCTGGGCACCTGCCAGCTTGTTCTCAGTGACTATAGAGGTCTACATGAAGAAGCCTCTGCAGAAGCACACAGTGCCGGTTACTCCCGAGAAGGCCCCGAAAAAATCAAGGGCCTCGAGTGCAGTGGATAAGACAGAGCTTCAAAACCTGATCGCTGAGCAAGAACCCCTAACTTTGAGCAGATTTCTAGAAGACTTTAAACCCTTCTGGGAAGAAGTTAAAGAAATATCAGCTGAATTTAAATTCCTTTCTAAAAAACTCGAAGAGGTCCCGATGAAAACTTCAGATAATGCAGCTAGAATCTCTTCTCTTGAGAAGCAAGTGGAAAAAATCGATTCCAGTCTCCTGGCTCTGTGGCAAAGGATTTCTAGTTTGGAAGCCAAGCTGGAAGATTTAGAGGGTGCAGCCGAAGAAATAATGTAGTTATCTTGGGCCTTCCAGAGGAAGAGGAAGGCCAGAATATGCTTGCATTTGTGCAGAAGCTGATGGAAAAGGTCGCTGGTCCCTCTCCCTTCGGGGCCAAGTACAACATTGAAAGGGCGCATGGGTCCCTGTGACCCAAGCGATCTCCAGGAGCAACGCCATTTCCCATTATCTGTCACTTTTTAAATTACCTGGAGTGACATTTTCTGGCAAAAGTGAGAGAGCTGCAAGAAGCGAAATGGGAAAATGCCAGGCTCAGAATTGCCCAAGATCTGCCGGGGTCGGTCAGAGTGAAGCGCACTGCTTTTCACCCTATTGTATCGAAAGTCATAGCAGCAGGCCTCCGCTTTAAGATGGGTTACCCAGCTAGATTACAGGTACTAGTGGTTGGTACCTGGTCAACATATGAGAATCCTGAAGCTGCTCTTGTGGGACTCAAGGCTGCTTTGCCCGATCTGTTTTGGAACACTTGATCTGTTTGGTTGGTCTCATCCTATCCTGTGCTGGAAGGGGGAAGTTTTTTCTCGTACTACTATACAAAATGAGGAATGAATAACTGTCTGATCTCGAAGGTCCCTGAATGCCATGGGGGAGGGGACTACTTTCACTGGAATCCTGCTCTCTTACACTTTTCGTCTTAGCACTCAGTGTTTTGGAGCAACTCCATATCCCAGGACTTTGTTTCTAGGGGGTTGTGTCATTCCTGAGAGGAAGATCCCTTTTCTCGCATGGATCACATCTTCCTGTTTTTCTTTTACAAGGACACCAATTATTTCTCATGATTTAGTTATTATAACGAAAGCCCTCTGATTTGGTGTTTTTGACTGCCCGGGCACTAGTTGGAAGAGCGACCTTCTGGTGACTGTTTTAGCTGGGCATGCGTTTTTGTTATAATATCACCAGAGGGTACTCTTGCAGTATATTTGGTGGATCATCCCCATTACTTGTCTTGGGAATTTATTTTCCTTGGTTGAACATAACAGTGGGGGCTTGGGAACAGGTGGAGATCTGCTACTTGGGAGCATTTAGTTCTTTTGCTAACAAATGTCACTGGGAAAACTTTCAATCTTGCTAGTGGCAGCAGCTACAATAGCGTATTTTGCTTTCACGCTTTATATTGCTCCTTTCTTTCTCAGGTATTCGGGTTCCCTGGTCTGCTCCCAAGTGGGGGATGCTCTCTCTTCCCTCTCTCGTTCTCGCTCTCAGCTTTTCTGGATATCAGGAGCCCAGTAGTTGTTTATTATCACTTACATTATCTCTACCTTTGTTTAGATATGGCTGATTATTGTTTGTATAAGAAGGTTCACATATTAGCGCAGGGTTTTTGGGCATATGTTTGGGAGGTTGGAGGGGGAAGAAGGAAAACGGTATTGTGCTGAACGTTGCTCGTGACAATTGGGATGGGGGAAGGGGATGATATTGTGTTCATGGTTCTCATCTTATTTGTTCGTTGGGTGGATTTAGAATATTTCAGCGGGGTTGGGGATGGTGGGTGGTGGGAAGGAAGTTGATGTTGGGTTGTGAGAGGAATGCGGCAGCAAACATGGGTTCTGGTCACTTAATTCCAAATGTTGTAATCCCTAGATGTTACATAAGAGACTCTTTTTTTCTTTTACTAAGATGGCCAGTCGTATAAATCTTGCTACATGGAATGTGAAGGGGATAAGGAAAAGAGTTAAACAGTATCAAGTGTTAAAACATTTAAGCTTATTATCTTCTCAGATCACCTTCTTGCAAAAATCTCGTTTACTGGAAAGTGAATCTCTGCAACTTAGGAGGCAACAAGTTGGGCAGGTATTTACTGCCTCAGGGTCCACTAACAGCTGTGGGGTTATGATTTTGGTCAAAAGAGGCATTCCCTTTATCTCTAAACAAGTTCTCAGGGACCCAGACGGTAGATACGTCCTGGTCCAAGGGAATCTCTGGTCTATGCCAGTTTTACTTGGTACCATATATGGGCCAAACACAGATGATCTGGGCTTCCTTATGAAGCTTATCTCCTTACTCCTTCCCATGGTTCCCATTGGTATAATTATGGGTGGGGTCTTCAATCTGGTTCTTGATCCTGAAGTGGATAAGTCTGGTAGTGGGCCAAGGAGTCTGTTGCCCGGGCAGAGGGCCCTCAGGGATTTTTTGGATCAGTGCGGACTGTGTGTGATGTGTGGCGTGTACTGCATCCTAAGGACAGGGAGTATACTTTCAACTCGCCTGTGCACAGAACCCAGTCTCGCATCGACTATCTTTTTCTCTCTCAGGTCCTCTTGCCCGGGGTTGTAACTGCCTCAATTCAGCCAGGTCCAGTGTCAGATCACTCTTTGGTGACTTCCAATCTGACTTTCCTTAACATTCCCCATAAAGAAACCCGATGGAAATTAAATGAGCAATTGCTGAAGGATATCAAATACTGTAACCTAATAAAAGAGCAGATTGATTTCTTTTTCTCTACTAATTCCTCTGAGGACATGGCACCTGATATTTTGTGGGGTGCTTTCAAGGCTTACATGAGAGGGATTGTTTTTAGCTTAGCCACAAAGAGGAAAAGGATCCGTGAGGTGGAATTATTAGCTTCATTATCTTTAATTAGGTCTCTGGAAATCAAGTTATCCTCTAATGCCTCAGAAGAGGGTATGAGGAGGCTCTCAGTAGCTAAAGATAAATATTTAGATCTGCTGAGGGAGAAGGCAGAGATATCTATTATTTGCACCAAAGCAAGCTATACCGATCAAGGGGAAAAAGCAGGTCGCTTGCTAGCCTTAAGGTTATAACAGCAGGAATCTGCTAGATTCATACCTCCAATTAGGGCCTGGGCAGATGGATCCCTGAAGGTGTCCCATTCTGAGGTTGTGCAGGAGTTTGCTTCATACTATGAGCATTTATATAGGGGTATGGATAACCCCCCTTCCTTAGAAGCGCCCGTGGCATATCTGAGGGATTCTTCTCTACCCTCTTTATCTGAACCACAGAAGAAATTCCTATCCTCCCCAATATCTCTGGAGGAAATATTAGGGGTCATTGGGGCTTTGCCCTCAGACAAGGTCCCAGGACCAGACATTTTTTCCGTCTTATTCTATAAAACTTTTCGATCACAATTATTACCGGTTCTTCACCGGTTGTACTGTCACATTCTTTCTGGTGCAAGAGTAGATACACATCTGTTTGAAGCCCTGATTGTTCTCCTTCCTAAGCCTGATAAAGATCCAGAACTAGTGCAAAGCTATAGGCCAATTTCTTTATTGAATCAAGATGTTAAAGTTCTCTCGACGATATTGGCCGATAGAATAACACGGGTTCTTCCCGATCTGATTAGTATGTCTCAGATGGGGTTTATGAAGGGACGTTCATCTGCTGACCATTTACGCACCTTGTCACACGTTGTCTCGGAGTCTAGGGATGCTGTCTTTCCTGAGGGATTGGTCTCCTAGGACGCCGAGAAGGCATTTGATCACATCAACTGGAATTTCCGGTTTCAGGTCCTTAAGGTATTTGGTTTTCCAGTTAAGTTTATAGACTGGATTTGGGCCTTATATCAAACTCCCTCTGCCAGAGTCTCCGGCAATGGAGCATTCTCCAAACCCTTTCTCCTGTCTTCCGGTACCAGACAGGGATGCCCTCTCTTATTTAATTTATACTTAGAACCTCTTATCTGAAATATTCTCAATAATCTGGAGATATGTGGCATCCCGATAGGTAATCAAGTGGTGAAGATCATGGCTTATACTGATGATCTCCTCCTCCATCTATCTCATCCAAGAACATCCATTCCCGTCATGTTAGAAGAAATTGCCAAGTTCAGTACTTTCTCAAACTATAAACTGAATATAAATAAATCCTCAATTTTCCCTCTTAATCATAAGGTTTTCAAAAATGATGTGTCCCCTTTTGGTCTCGGCTGGTCTCCTCGTGTTCTCAAATACCTTGGTATTAATTTGTCGCGTACCCCCTCTTCCTGGTTCAAAGAAAACTTGGAGCCTCTTTCCCAAGTGATAGTTCAGTACCTCAATAGCCAGGTTAGCATATTATAAGCTGGCCACTCAGAAAACAGATGGAGGACTGCGGATCCTCCATCTGGCAATTTATTACTGGGCTAGTCATATTACAAAGTACATGCGTTGGGTAAATCCGGGTCCGGAACACTTAAGACCGGTCTGGCTCAAAATTGAGTTAGATTTCATTCAGTCCGAGAACATAGACCCCCAGACTATGCTGTATCTTAAAATGGCATCCCTTTCTGACACCTGTAGTTGTCCCACTATTCGAGCGTCCCTCAGAGTTCACTTGCAGCTTTGTTCATTTTTGCGGTATTCCCCACATTTGGACTTGTCTCAGTCTATTTGGAATTCCCCATCTTTCACAATAAACAAAAGGATGATTTCTTGTAAATGGTTACTCCAAATTGGGGATGGGATCATCTCTACTTTTCTGGATGATGCAGGAGAATGGCTCTCAGTTTCCAATATAATTTGTAAATTTGACGTCCCTTCAGTTTTTCACTTCAGTGTGGTCCAATTAAAGCACCTGCTGTCTACAGTATTTGGTATCATTCCTCCTTGCCCACCTGCCTTTCTATTTGTATCTGATCTCTCCTCCTCGTTGGGGTCACTAGGCACTATTTCCAAAATATACCATGTTTTATTTTATTGGAAATATGGGAGACTTGAAGGCCCCACTAGGCTCTGGGTTTCCTTTTTTCCTCAATACACTCCCAACTGGTCAGCTCTATGGAAGTTCTGTCGTAAATGTGTTTCTCAGGATAGACTTCACCTTATGCAATACCACATTATGCACAACATGTATTACACCCCCTGTGAAGCTGAGGAAATGGGGTCTTATAAGTTCGGGGGCTTGTACCAGAGGATGTCAGGAGAATGGTATACTTCTTCACATCTTTTGGTCATGCCCCAAGATAAGGTCTTTGTGGGTAGCCATACAGACTAACCTAGATCCTATATTAGGTTTACAAGATTGCTTCACCCCAGATGTATATTTGTTGGGAGATCTATCCTCTATCAAGGTGAGAATCAGGAGATTTCATATCTCCATGATTGCATTATCTGTTAAAAAAATTGTTCTTTGGCATTGGAGGGATGCAGTAAGCCCATCATATCAGGAATGGGTTAATGAGATTCTAGCTAACCTACATACAGAGAAAGCGATAGCGAGCCTCCATAAAAAGTTGCAGTGGTACAAGAACACTTGGGATCCCCTTCACAAGCTAATCATGGCTAGATCAGGTATATGAGTTATTGTAATCAATGATCCCTGATTTGTGATACTATATAGTACTCTTATCATATTACTGTATGGACTCTGCTGCTGTATGGGGTGGGGGGAAGGGGGGATGGGGACAGCTCATGTAACACTTTGAATATATGCAGAGTATGTTGTAACTCTCTGTCCCCTGTAATGTGAAAATTTGTTAATAAAATATGAATTATAAAAAAAAAATGGACCCTGGAAATCTCTAGCAATACCTCGTCAGTGAAACAGAGAGAGCAAAGAGGACAGTAGAAACAAAGGAGATCTTGCAGATACCATGGTCCCTGTCCATGTAGGGCTTTATAGGTCCGTAACCTGATCTTGAAGGTGATCCTCCACTGCACCGGCATTGAGTGCAGGCTGCAGAGCACAGGTGTGATATGGCAAGATATCGAAGAGACAGTCAACAACCTGGCAGCCACATTCTGCACCAGCTGTAGGAGGTGAAGGTCCAACCCCAGTAGCCCTAGGTATAGGGCATTGCAGTAATCAAGGCACATGGTCACAAAGGTGTGGACCAGAGTCGAAAGATCATCTAAGGGGACCAGGTGCTATATCCAGGTGATATTCCTCAGATGGTAAAATTAGGTTTTGACAATAGCCTTTCCTTTCCTCCAGTGAGTACATATTTAATTCCGTGAGTCTTTCATCATAAAGCTTCTGATGCAGGCCATGCACCATTTTGGTTGCCCTTCTCTATACCACCTCTTATGTCCATCCTGAGAGGGGGCCATCAGAACTGGACACAGTACTCCAGGTGTAGTCTCACCATTGAGCTATATAGGGATAACATTACCTCCCTTTTTCTGCTGCTGGTACTCCTCTCTATGCACCCCTGCATCCTACTAGCCTTTCCTACTGCCTTACCACACTGCTTTGCTACCTTGAGGTCATCAGATATGATGACCCCAGATCCCTTTCCTGTTTTGTTGTTAACACCTCCCCCCCAATGATACAATGCCCTTGGGTGTCTGTGCCCCATGTGCATAATTTTACATTTTTTGGTGTTGAAGCCCAGTTGTCAAACCCTTGACCAATCTTACAGATTTTTTAGATCTTCCTTTATTCCTCCCCCATGTGTTCACTCTGTTGCAGAATTTTGTGTCATCCATTAAGAGGCATACCATAGAGTGCTACTCACCCATTTACCCTTGCTCTTGTCCCACCTACATAAGTGTATCCTAGAACTGCTAGATCCCAATAATTGTTCCCAGAGGCCCACATCTCTATGATGGCTACCAAGTCTAACTTGGCCTTTCCCACTATCGCCTGTAGCTCCCCGATCTTATTGCTTAGGCTTCCAGCATGTAGGTAGACCACCTTCCATGCTTCCACCTTATTCTCTCTCCTCTTACTTGTTCCTGAATGGTTCTACAATGCCAGTTCAACAAAAATACTGTATGTCAACCCAACATTACAATGATGGCTGTATGCCAACCACAGTTGCAGTCGGCATTGTGCCATCCAGAAAAGAAGTGTGTTGTAGCAGGGGGCCACACCCCTGCACCCCCTCCCCGTACTCTAAAATAACTAACTGTAAGTCTGAGCTGTTTCAGGGAGGGGGCGCAGGTCCTAGAGAAGTCGTGCTGGGGTCCCAAGTGACCACTACAGTGATCTGCCAATGTTGTTTCTGTGATGGTCTTCGTTTTACTGTCAGAACGGCATACCTTCCACAGTTACTGCCTGCCACACTCCTCCACCACTGGAGATTAATGGAAGGAGCCTCAGTTTAACATATCATCAGAAAAACATTACCTCAAACAGGACCACGCCTCTGGAGCTACACTATACCCTACCGGGTCCCTTTGTCGTACCCTCTACAGTGTAAGACAAAAACGCGCAACCAGAACAGCGCGATAGGGAAGATTGAAAGGGTGCAAAATCGCAAAAGGGTGTATGCATGGTAGTGCACCATCTCACCCTCCCAGGCAGAGGATAAGACCACTGCTGGGACAGGGGTCCAGTGAGCAGCTGCCGTGGCTCAACGGGATGATCCACTAGCAGCAAGGGAGGCAGGCAGTGAGTGTGCAACCGGGTTTCGGTTCCCGGTCCCAGATGCATGAATTTTTAAATTTTTTTCACTTTGTGTGATTTTAACTGTTAACCCCCCAACCTGGAATTAGTTATTTTAGTTGGGGGGATTCAGGGGGTGCAGTAGGTGGAGCCCCCCACAAAAAAAAGTCTTATGCCGCTGGCAATATATTGCGCTGTATTGGCAGTGCGGTACATTGCTGTGGCATAACTTTTTGTGACATTATGATCCTGTGCCCACTATACTGAGTATGAAATCAAGTCCCCAGCATGGGGGCTGAACTTTTGCCCTTTTATCCCAGAGGTTCAGTCATGCAAAGCAGAATAAAAAAAACTAATAATGCGGCTTTTATGTCTATCCCTTTCTGTTGTTTAGATGCTACCAAATCTTCCTTTTTCGTTTTGCTGCTGCTCAGCTACCCTGCAGCTCTGAGAAGTCAGTAATCAGTGATTTATCCATCATCATCGCTGATTATGTTTGCTCCTGTCTGCGTATATTTATTTCACTTATATTTATGTACAGTAGTCTCTCTTTTTGTTTTGTGTTGTGCAGCCTAATTTCCTGACTATGAAAAGCACTTGAAGAATGTCCTTATTATTTTGGCTCAGGCTTGCGCAGCCAACATATTGCAGTAGTAGCAGATTTGGAGGTGCGGTCACTTTGGGCGATTGCAGGGCATGCATCAGTAGGTGCATCCCTCATTCCCCAATAAGGCAGCTGCAGGCGCTGACACCAGCAACACGTAACATGGCCACTAGATCAAACAAAAGGTCTGCTGCAATGACAGCCAAGCTCATCACGCAGTGGCACCTCCTGATGTGCCTTTCCTGGTGAAGCATTCAAGCAAACATGGCAGTAGTGCCTGCCGTCACTCCTGCCACAATGCTAACTTTGGGGGTGCCTGTCAGCATGCCCTGACCCAGTTCCTGTGCCTATGGGGGAGCCCACTCCTCCCCGTTGGCATAATGCCCCCCCATTAGTTATGTGCCAAGGGGAGTGCCCAATCTCCCTCGGCTCTTGCCCCCCCTTTGGTATGTGCTCATGGGAGTGCCCAATCCACCATTGGCTAGCCTTCTCAAACACTCAGGTACCAAGCTGGGAGCCCATACCAGTGTGTCAAATGCCCCTGTTAAAAAAAAAGGTCCCGCAATGTTTTTTTTTTTTTTTTTATGTAACCTGTAAAAGAAGATAACGGTCTCTCCCACAACCCGTGCCCACCCTCTGTGCACCCTACCTCCCCACACCCCCCTCACCCCATACTTACCTCTGGAGTCCAGCATGATGATCTTCGGAGGACCGGGAACACGTCTGCACTCTTCAAAGCCCGACCATGAACTGAAGAAATGCTGGGAAGCTGTATAATGGCATAAATAGGGTTTTTTTCAACTTTGGTGCATATCTCAGGCATTTTGGGGAATTTTGGCAGCACATTTTCAACAGGGGTTATTGGGGCCCCTCCTCATGAATTCAGTCACTGTTATGGCATTATTTGGTCCTGAAAGGTGATTTCGCGGTCACTGTGCAGAATCAACTTTTGCAACTGAATAATGAAATGACAGTGCCACTGTTCATAAGGTGGGCTCTCAAAAAGCTTATGTTGCAAATTTGGAGAAACAATTCAAAAAAAATGACTGTTTTACCAATGTGCATTGCGCAGTTTCCACGCACGCTCGTAACTTAATGAATTTGTGATACTGTCACTCCAGATTATCAACATTGGCATTTTTCCACAACTCCTTATGAAAAGTACAGCTGTCATTTTACATATCCTGGCCAAAATGTGTTTTCACACTTCCGGCACAGAATAGCGCGGTCACGGTGCGAAATCCATTTTTGGGACAGTTTGAGAAAATGGTAATGGCACTCTTCATGAGCAGAGGTCCTAAAATGCGTGTGTTGTAACTTTGCTAATGAAAGTCCATAAAATGACTGTGTTACAAGCATGCGTTGCATAGTTTCCACGCACCCTTGTAACTTGGCAAATTTGCAATATTTTAATGCCAGATTTTCAACACTGGCATTTTTCCACACCTCCTTATGAACAGTGCAGCTGCCATTTTTTACATCCTTCCCAAAATGTGTTTTTGCACCTGTGGTGCAGAATGGTGTGGTTGCTGTGGGAAATCAACTTTTGGGACAGATTAACAAAATCACAGTGCCACTGTTCATGAGGGGAGGTCTCAAAATGCCTATGTTGAAAATATGTCTCTTCAGGGTGGGGGTGAGGTTGGCATCAGTTTAACACTTCACTGTCATTCCTATTATGCATCTCTAACTCCTGGACTACCGATGCCAGCGAGACAACATTCAACATTGACAAATGCCTGTTTTTTAGTCTACCTACACTACTGGGTTCATCTTGTACAGTATGATTATTATACTTGTAGTAAAGTTAATAAATATATGTCAGTGGCATGTCCCCCCACCTGCCAAGCATAGTAATGGATGTGTGCGTGTGTGTGTGTGTGCGCACGTGCGGCGCTTGTGTGCCTGCTGCCCCAACAGACCAATAATCCCTTACCTGCAGACATGAAGGACCAGTATCTGCATCCAACAATCCAAGTGTCAAGATTTATGCTGAAAATTAAACTGCAATTCCAATGCAGAGGAGTAAGTACTCTAACATGGGCATATTACTGAGGCATAAATTAAAATAAAGAAGATGTGCAGTATATCTAACTGACTAAGCTACCATGTTTTCTAGAGAGGAGAATCATGTATTTGTTCTTCTGCTTCCATGGAGGCAGACCAGCTGAATTATATGGTCTGAAGTGAACATTTCTGGTTCATGTCAATGCTTTGTCTGCATTAAATGAAGGATCAAGTTTGTCTAGGGGAACTCTGGTAAGATTTATATACAATACATGCAACTCTGTGCAAGTGGATAATATATATCTGAAGGACTGGCAATGCTATATTCAAATAAACTCCCTCAAGTAAGCAAAGAATTCTAAAACTCTCAGGTGCCCATCTATTGATTACCTGCAGAGATTTACTAATGAAGTTACTGCATTAATAATGATGCATAGTACAGTGTAATCAAAGTTAGTAGGGCAGGTGAGCTCAGACTGGTATACCAAAGCACATGCATGTAACTTAGTGAAAACTGCGATGTAGCTGTGTGTAACCAGAAAGTCCATGAAATGATCTAACAATACTGTGCTCCCATCACACATCTGGACTTTACAGCTAAGCTCATGAATTATTCACCCCAATTTCATTCATTGGGTTATCAATGCTATTTTTAATTGAGGTGATGGTAGCATACAGACACAGGTGGCTGCCTGAAGATAGAACTGTAGCACTGGTGCAGAGATTGTGAATGTTATCGCATTGAAACAATTACATAGGAGTGAACCTTTGCAGTTGGATTATGTAATACTGTTCATCCCTTGAACTTCCACTTGATGGAAAAGTATAGAAACTAGTAAGTAGCAGCTGAGGAACAATACAGTTGTGAAAATGATCATTGTGGAAAGACTTGTAATGATATTAATTATCAGCTTTATCCAGGTCAGTAATGAGTACTTGCTGTACTTTTGAGTGGCGGAGGAAGACCAATTATTATGTGTGCAAAATCAGAGACTCTGTTCTCAACAAAACTGTCACCTCTGCATCAATTCCCAGTGGACATTGTTGAGACATACATGTCGAACAGGTAAAGGCAAGGCACCATGGTTACAGAATTAGGCACTCTTATAAGCTTCAGGCAATAGAAAGGGACAACAATACAGGTCTCCAGTGGTTGTTTTTGAACTGCATTGGTTTTCATTCAAACAGCAAGGCCTACAAAAGGCTGTCTTTGGATACCTGTCACTGCACTTATTACGGATGCACAGACAAGAGTATGTTCCCGACATTCTTGGATGCTGTGCTGCAATATGTATTGTCCATGTAGCCATTTTAAATTGTATTTAGGATTAGTTCTATAGTTAATGAAGTTCCATAAGAAAGATGGCAGTTCTCATCGGCTTTTTAAAAAAACTGCTTCCCTGAGGATGATCATCAGCGCTGAAAGCTCTATTCAGGTTGCAAATAAATTATGCCTAGGTGGTGAAATAACAGGAGTATGATGATTGACAGTGCAGTACTGCCTTAACCAATATTATCAGGCTGGCAGCATAGCCCAGAGGTTACAGCAACAAGATGTGAAAGGACTTGGTACCATACATCCAGCAGAACAGGGTTCGATTCCCACAACCTCCATTTGTATGCTATATAGCCCTGAGTAAATCACTTAACCTCCCTATTTCCTGGGATGCACCTGGAAATGAGTTTCAATTAAGTGTGCTTTTCCTGACCAGCAATTGTAGCATACAAAATTATATACAAATCAAGGAGAGGCTGTTTTTTAAATGATTGCTAAATAGGTGCCAGGTGGACAGAAAGTGTTCAGTGCCCACCAAGTACTAGTGGAAGGCTGCACTGTTTAAGTGCTCGAACTAAGGGTGTAAGTTTAGTTGACAGTTTGTCATTTAGTTGGGGTTCCTAGATTTGGAGGGATTCTTCTTTTTCTGGGGGTAATGACTGTAAAGGTACTAATTTTCTTATTATTCATGGTTGGGGCTTCTGGGAGTTGGGAGGGGGTTGTTGTATTGAGATGGTTAAGAGGGAAGCATAAGTGTCAAAGAGGAATTGTTATGTTAGTGTTTAAAGGTCACACTGCGTTTACTGTTTTTGAAAAAAAAATGTTGAAAAAGGGTACTAGGAAAACTAACTTGTAGGATTTGCATTATAAAGTATTAATAGGTGAAGGGTACAATGTATATACAATTTCATTTTAATCATGGTTGAGACAGCCCTCTTAAGAAAGTCTTGGAATATACATGGGCTTAAGTCACATATTAAACATAAGAAGGTAATGGCCAGGATCAAGTCTATGAAGACAGACATCGTCTGCTCCAAGAAACAGATATGACTGAAAAGGAGGGGGCCCATATGAGTAAGAATTGGGGAGGAGAGTGGTATGGAGCTTATTTCTCATCAAAGGCCAGGGGGAACAGCAGTTTGGGTCAGGCTGAGATTCCCAGGGACAGTTACTAAATCATATGTAGATCCAGGAAGGAGCTTTGCTCTCATACAAATTCAGCTGAATTCAGGACACAGAGTGGCAATAGGATCTGTGTATGGACCTAATATAGAATGCTCAGAAATATACTAAAGATTAAAAGTACAAATGACAGATTTTGAAGGGCCCTTGATTCTTTATGGGGACTACAACTGTGTCCAGGATGTAGTGATGGATAGGTCATCCAGGGTTATACTCCCTGTGTCAAGGAATGCCAAGGCACTTGCAGAGATTATTGCAGATGATTGGTTGACTGATGCATGGTGTTTTAGGTTCCCAACAGGTAGGGAGTATACCTACTATTCCCATTCAGCTGGGGCATACTCTAGACTTGATGCAGTTTTGATCTTTCAGTCCTTCGCTCACTCTATACAAGCTGTCCAACATGGCTCTATTGAAATCATGGATTGCGTACCAGTTTTGCTGGATCTGGGAAATTGTGGTATTCCTCTAAACAGTAGGAAGTGGAAGCGAACCCCCATCTTATTACAAAAACCAAACTTTGTTGCCTTCATTCTGGAAGAGATAAAACTGTACCTCCATATTAGTCAGCATGGGGTCATAATGTTGCAAGACATTACAGTGCAGCAATATACTGTGCTGCCAATATATTGCCAACTTAATTACTGTATCTCTTGCGGAAGGGTCTACCACCCGCACCCCCCATTATGGTGGGGCTGTGCCCCCCGAACTCCCCCAACTTAAATAACCAACTCCAGGAGGGGGGTTAACACTTAAAATCGCACAAAGTGTGAAAAATAAAAAAAAAATGTTATGCGTTTGGGACCGGGAATCGAAACCCGGTCCACAGACACACTGCCTCCATTGCTGCCTGGGGCTCATCCCATCATGCCATGGCAGCTGTTCAAGAGCCCCTCCTACCAGCACGGGTCTTATCCTCTTCCTGGGAACAGTGGGAGGGTGTACTACCATGCATACACCCTTTCATGCTTTTGCACCCTCTCATTCTTCCTGACAGCGCTGTTCCTGTTGTGCGGTTTTGAAGTGCATGGTAGAGCGTGTGATAGACTGACCTGGTAGGATATAAATCGTAGAGGGGATACATCTGCCTCCACTAGGTGGGAGGCACTCAGGGCAGTATTGAGGGGGGAAATCATATCCTACACAAGTCACAAGAGAAATCTAGAAAACCAACACCTCTCAGGTATAGAGCATCAACTCAAACAAGCCAAAAAACAATATATGTAGAACCCTACCCCTGAAAAATACCATGAACTACAAAAACTAAAATGGCAATTTAATCAGATCTCAAGCTCAAAAGTATAATGTAATATATTGTTAAATCAAGCCTATTTTGAGGGAGACTAAGGTGGCAGATGGTTGGCATGGCAACTGAAACATAAAGAAAGCTTTAAAAACATAGCTAATATATGGGATATGAAGGGGGAGTTAACACACACATGAAGATGTAGGAGAATGTTTCAGAAGTTTCTACCAGGATCTTTACACTTCAGAGACTCAGATTACTGAAAAGGAAATTCAAGCCATTCTTTAGGGGTGTGAGAATACCTTATTTTGAATCTTCGGCTAAATATTCTATTTCAGGGCTCAAATATTCAGGTATTCATATTCAGAGAGGGAAGGATGTAATTAAAAAAAAAAGGCAAATTAACAGTTCCCCATCCACCTCATCAGCCCAATCACTAAATCCAACCCCCCAATTCATAAAATCCCTGGGGCAGCTTTTCAAAGGCTTTAGACTGATGCAAGGTGCTTGCATCGAACAGGTCTGATGCAAGAGGCACCTTGCACCAAGGGCTGCGCCTAGTACTGTTTTCAAAGGCAGCCTGCATCACCCAGCAGGATACTTGCACCAAAGTGTGCTAGCACCTGCCTAGCACCATGAATGTGGCTGCAGCATGGCACTAGGGGACTTGTGGCAGACCCAGACTGCCGCAGCCCTCACATCCAGAATTTCAAAGACCTCCCCAGGAACTAAGTGCCAAGTACCATAAGACCAGTGAAGGGCGGGATTAACGGTACTTAGACAGCTCCTGGGAGGGTCATCCAGTATGTGCCACTGTGTGGTCTGACCTGATCCATCCCCAGTGGGTGATCCCTGGTGGTCCAGTGGTCCCCCCTCACCTCCGCCTTCAGATACCAACACCCATTGTATTGCAATTGTTCCATCTCCTTGGTGGTTTAGTGCTCCCCCCCAGGTATCCAGCACCTCACTCCCACCTCCCTCCCATCCGATCCGGCGACCAGCAGCCCTCAGCACACCACCACGGCCAGCCACCAATGAGCTGTCGGTGCGTACTGTATACAGTACATTGCTGACAGCTCTTCTGAGCCATCTGTGGTGGTGGTCATGGAGGGCTGCCGGTCATCGGATCAGGGTACAGGAGGGGGATGGGAGTGAGGTGCTGGGCACTACCTGGGGGGGCACTAAACTGCCAGGGTCCCAGTGTGCATTGGGGTGCAGGTGCCGGTGGCATGGTGGTGTTGGGGGGCTGTGACCAGTCACTAGCCCATCTGTGGGTGCCACAGACACCCCGCCACCATTGCGGCATTCTGTGTGGGTGCACCATCCATTTGGCACAGCACCATCTTTGCCGCATGCCACTGGACAATGGCACTGGGACCCTGTGGAATAGAAAATCGGGTGCAGGGTCCCGGACACACCCGAACTTGGCGCAAGCTGCCAATGTTGCAGCTTGCATTGGGGCTTTGAAAATCCAGCCCCTGGTGTCTAGTGGACCCCCCACCCCACTGATCACCGATCCCAATATAAATAAATATATCTTAATTCCCTGCTGTCTAGTGCCACCCCCCACTGATTGCAGGCCACAGTTGAAATAAAGAAACCCACCGTAGGTCCCCAAAAGGGCACACACCCGCCAATCACTGCCCACTGAGTCGTTGTAAAAATATAAAATATATTTTTGTAAATTCAATCCCTGGTGTTTAGTGGACCCCTCACCCGGTTAGGGAGTGCCCCACCATGACCACATCACCCCTCTCCCCCCCATCCCAGTCTCACCCCGTCAGGCCAGTGGCACAACCCTCCACTTATCTACATGGCCGGCAGCCCGACTGAGCTCTTAATGAATGAGTGTGTGTTTGTTTGTTCAAGCATGCACTCATTCATTGACTGGTCAAGCTCGTGGTCATTTTAGTTGCTCTTTCAGGGGGCTAGAGAACAGGAGGGTACTGCTCTTGTCACCCAAGGGGGGAGGGAACGTCATTTTGGACCCTGGGATATATATATATATATATATATATATATACAAACACACACATATATGTATATATGTGTGTGTGTGTGTGTGTATATATATTATATATATATATATATAGAGAGAGAGAGAGAGATAGATAGATATATATATAGAGAGAGATGTGTGTGTGTGTGTGTGTGTGTGTGTATATATATACACAGTATATATAGATATATATATATTAGAGGCAAAAAAACTCAGTTTAATGCATTAGTTAGGGTTGTTCCACACCAGCAAAAGCAAGGACATTCGGTGTTAGGGTTGAAAGCCCCCCTTGGCACCCCCCCGCCCACACCCCCAACTGGCATCGGGGTGCACGTTATGGTTGTCAGCCATAACTCTCACCCCATCACATGTGTAAAGAAGCAGAGGTGTAGGAGAATGGGGTGAGAGTTAGGACCGACAACCCTAATGTGCACCCAGATGCCGGTTGGGGGTGTGGGTGGGGGAGGCTTTCAACCCTAACACCGAATTTCCTCACTTTTGTCGGTGTGGAACAACCCTAACTAATGCATTAAATGGAGTGTTTTGCCTCTAATTTCCCTTCTTTTTGAGAATGATAACAAGAAATAGTGAATGTAGTGCGGTGGTGGGAAGGGCCACGCGCTCCCGCCACATGATGTCTTGTCACATAGTAACATTGTGCCTGCAAATGCAAATAGTAATGTGCATGGTGACGCAAAGTGAAACAGAAAGAGAAACAGCAGTGTAGACAAATGTTAAAAACAATACAAAAGCAAGCTCAAATGAAAACGTAAAAGGTAACGCGCATGGTGGCGCAGACGTGAACGGTAAGTGAAACGGTAATGGAACTGCAAGGGAAAACTGTAATGGTAACAGTAATGTAAGTGCACAGGCTGGTTTTCCCCAAAAGCTGCATAAAGAAAGACAGTGAGTACAAAGAATGTATGCATAATTATGGTTCTCGGAGCAGAAAAGGAGGAGCTGGAATACTAAATTGCTTATATCTCAGGAACCGCACGACGTAGAATAAAAATTTAAAAGTCATATGATTTATGACTTTCCTGTCTAGTTTTGTGTTAGCCCCCATTAAGTCCTTATCTCTTACCTTTTCCGAGATACGGGCCCTGAAAGGCGTGGCAAATGCCGTAATGTTAATCTATGGGAAAAAAAGAAAAGTTTGGAGTGCCAGAACTTTAGCTCTCTGTAATATTTTTTCACCAAACAACAAAAAGGCACATCTGTGGGATGTTGGCTGTGTTCCCTCCAAATTTCAGCCCAAAAGACCAAACCGTTGTTTTGCAGCAGGGCGCCAAAGGATTCTTGTAATGCGTCAGACGCCATAATGTTATCCTATTGGAAAAAGCATCAAATTTGGAGTGCCATAACTTTGCCACCATGTAATATTTTTTCAATGAAACACTGAAAGGCACATCTGTGAGATGTCGGCTGCTTTCTCTCCAAATTTCAGGCAAAAATACCAAACAGTTATTTTGCAGTAGGGTGCCGAAGAATTGCTGTCATTTTCTACAGCCTAGAAAAATACTGTCAAAGTTCGCAGCTACATAAAATTCATTAAGACAGTGTTCGCAAGTGCGACAGTACTTTGCAAAAGTACTTTTTCCAGAAATTTGAAAAACATTTTTCTGGGGTGTTTTACCCCAAATATAGACCTGGCTGGGATACTCAGGGTCCAACTAGGTGAATACAAATAGAATTATGTTGCTAGAGGGTCCCAATTTTAAATGCCAAGCATTTTTCTGATCGCTAACTGAAAACAAAATGGCAGATTTGTGACAGTAAAAGGGCCATTTGCAAAAGTAAAAACTGCATTTGTGACACTGTTGAACTTTTTGTTAACTTTTCCCATTGACTTATAATGGGAACTTGTTTTTTGAATAACTTTTGAACCATTTAATATTTGTTCACAAAATCTTCAAAGACACATCAGGGACCATAGCCACACGTTCCCTGAAGATTTTGGACCAGTCATGCAAACCGTGCGACCTGTAGAGGCGACAGTAAAATTCCAGAAAAGCATAAGCGTGCATGCAGATCACGCTTAATAACTCAGCAGCTGTATAAGTGACCAGTACGAAACTCGGCAGATCCCAAGGTGTATGGGTCTTGATCATGTATTCCAAATTTCGAGTAAATCAATCAAATGATTGCAAAGTTATTAAGGTGCAAAATTTGGGGTTTAACATGTAAATGGCTCCTCAACCCTAACTATAGTGACACTACCGTGCCACTATAATGTATATATAGTTATATTTGTGTATGTATGTGTGTGTGTGTGTGTGTATATATACATTAATGCCATTCCCCCCATTCCGCCCCCCCGCTGGTGACCGGAGTTGCCCACTCCCATTCTCTAGCCCCTGAAAAACAACCACGAGCTGGAGCTGTCAAAGAATGAGTGCATGCTTGTACAAGCATGCGCTCTTTTGTTAAGAGTTCAGTCAGGCTGCCGGCTGTGGAGGTGAGTGGAGGGCTGTGCCGCTGGTCCACTGGGGTCTGAGATCAGGATGGGGGCAGGATGGTGTGGTCATGGTGGGGCATTGCCTCACGGGGGTCCACTAGACACCAGGGACTTAATTTACTTACAAAATATATATTTTATATTTTTAATTGCCAACTCAGTGGCCTGCAATCTGCAGGTGTGTTAATTCAATTCCGTGATCAGCAGGGGAGGGGGCAATTACATGATTAGTGGGGGGGGAGGATGACCACCAGAGCTTTAAGGGTTTTATTTTATTAAGAAAATATATGCCTACATTTTCTGAATAGAATGGCATGAATAGTGCTACTATTCATAATGAATACCACATTATTCATGGTATTTGGAAAATGATATTTGTTACTCGCACACCCCTACCTTTCTTGATAGGGCCACACTTCCAATTATCAGGTCAGATGTGAGGAATGACATGGAGAGGAACTTGAGCTGGGAAGAAATTAAACTAGCAATTCGACATTTGAAGAGAGGGAAGGTCCCAGGACCAGATGGGTTCCTAGTGGACTTTTATAATACCTTAAAAGTGACAGGAAACAGTTTTTATACCACTAGAAGCCCTCTAGTTGTTCTTTTATTGGCTACCCAATATTCTAATATGTTTTTGATCCTTTTTGTTAAATTAATAATCTAATTTTGTTAACTTTTTAAGGACCCTGAATCCCTCTCTCCTCAGTAGTCACTACTGTCTCTTTTCATGCTGTGTGAGCATTCTATGACATCACAAACTCCTATTCCAGGTCATTCAGAACAATAGCATGGAATGTGAGTTAGTGATGTCAAAGAATGTCTTAGAAATATGAAAATCAAGAGCAGTAGCTGGTGAATAGAGTGGAACTCAGTGTAAATCTGAGGGCATCCCAAAGCTAAATTATTTATCAAAAAATCATCAAAGCATACCAGAATACATAACTGGCATGGAAAGGAAGATGGAAGGGCAGTTAACTATGTACAAATCATTTCCAATCTCCTTTAAAGGAAGACTTGCACGAACCTTTGGGAGATATGATAGAGGAAAGTCTTTGGATTGGGGTGCTACCCCCCTCCATGCAGTCAGCCACTATAACAGCCCTCCCCAAGTCAATTAAGGACCTAACGCAATGTGGGTCTTATAGACCTATCTCTATTAACAACTGACTACAAAATAATTGCACGAATGCTAGTGGGAAGACTAGAGACCTCCTTGCCCTCTATAATCCACTCTGACCAGGAAGGATTTGTGCAAGGGTACTAGGGAAATAATGTTAGAAAAACCTTAAATATCCTTAGGTTAAGGGTTAACAGGGGAGAGAACCAAGAGGTGGCAGCAATCCTTGAATTGGGCCTGGAAAAAGCTTTTGACCACATGGCGTGGGTATACATGTTCAGTACACTCAAGCATTTTGGATTTGGCTCGAATATGATGAGGTGAATAGCTACACTATGTAACCATCCCACAGTACAATTGTTGGCGAATGGGAGGCTATCTCAAACTATTAAATTTACCCACAGCAACAGACAGAGATGCCCTCTATCCCCGTTGCTATATGTACTTTCCCTGGAACTATTGTCCAGTATTATACAGAATGACCAAGGGGTCTTCAGGTTTCATATAGCTGAATATCACTATAAAGTCTCACTATTTGCTGTCGACTTACTAATTTTTGTGGAGGAGCCAGCTGAGGGTATACCCAGGGTACATCAAAATTTGTCAGACTACATTAAAATATCTAGTCATAAAACAAACTAGTCAAAATGTGAACTCTTGCCGGTAGGTAAAGGATCTAGACAATCTTTGCTAAATAACTCATTAAATATAAGAGTAGTTAACACCCTTAAGTATCTAGGAATCCACATCAGTAATAAAGGAGCTAAGGTTTTTCATGATAATTATAATAGCCTGTTAAATGCTTTCAAACATGATTGTGACAGATGGGAAGGCCTACCACTCAGCCTAATTGGCAGAGTTAACATTGTAAAAATGAATGTTCTACCAAAGTGTATCTACTTATTTCAAAATATCCCCATCAGAGTTCCAGAAAACTTTTCAAAACAATTAGTAGTATTTGCACAGATTCCTATGGGATGGTAAACTGGTGCACATACCATGATCTATCCTCCAGCTCCCATTAAATCAGGGCAGTCTAGCTATGCCAAATATTAAGTACCACTATCGGGCTGTTCAGCTGGCTCTTCTGGTAGACGGTACTGGGGTGCCCCCCCTTCCGACTGGATGTCATTGGAAGATGAGACATATACGGATGGGATATTATTTGGATTTTTATTGTAAGCTTTAAATGATTTCTTTTTGCCACAAGGGGGGAACCCTTACACCAGCCAGCTTGCTAGAACATGGATAGGAGCTCACAAGTTAATTCAGCAAAAACATGGTATGTCTGCTTGGGCAGGCCTTCTGGCTATACTAAAAAGATCACAAGGGTACAGTGTAAATCTACATCAGGTCCTACTAAGGTGGAGGAAAAAGGGTTTGGACAGAGTGTCCCAATTGTATGAGAGGGGTACTCTGAAGTCTTTTAATGCTATTAAACAGGAATTGGTGAGTTGCAAACAGGGGAATTTTTCATCTATCTGAGAATTAGGCAGTTCTTCTTTAAGGTCACTCTCACAATCTTCCTGATTGAGGAAATACTTTTTAAGCCACAACCAGGATCAAATCCATTAACATCCATTTATAAACTATTTATTGGTGCAACTCCCTGCCCTAGAATAAAGGCAAGACAGCAATGAAGCATGGCTCTGGATCTGGATCAGAGTATAGATAATGAGACATGGCAATCTGCCATAACACATGTTCACAGTTGCTCCTCATCAAACAAATTAAGGCTATACAACAAAATTTTCTTTATAGAACACGCAACACACCACAGACACTCCACAGGTTCAAGACCTCACATGACCTGACGTGTCCAAAATGTAGTGTAGAGGAAGGAGACTTCATCCATATGGCCCTTATGTGCCAAAAGATTGCCCCCATCTGGTAGCAAGTGCACCAGATCATGGAGACAGTATTATAGGGTGCCCTCCCAAAGACCCCTATGACATTAATGCTGGGGGTGGACAAGTGTCCACAGATAGGCAAAGATAGCATATTGCACCATAGGCTATGGGGTCTTGCTCTTGTAAATGCTTGGAAGACAGTGGCACAAAACTGGCTCAGTTCTTCCCCACCAATAATTGCTCACTTGCTCAAGACCTGTTGTTATGTATGAAGCTGGAGAGTTACCAACTAAGAGCCACTGGAAATAAAGCTCTGTTTCATAAGACTTGGGATCCCATGATATGTACCATTAGCAATAATGAAATTGCAACTTAGTGAATATGAAACCACAATAGGGGCAGTTGCATAGGAATTTTAAGCTCACACACTTGCTTCTACATAGCATGGGGTGAGATGGTCAAACTTGCCCTATCAATACCTGATATAAATTAACCTGATAAAACCTATCATATTTCTCTTTAGGTCCTTGATTACACCAAGACTAGGAGGATTAAGGCAAACAAGCATAGTGCTATGCCATCAGAGGCAAGTAGTGTGTTCCTTAATGTAGTGACAACTTGATTGTTTATACTTAAGTGTAATTATAGATTGATTTTTCTTAACCATGATGTGCAAGTCCTAATGTCTATATCATTATGTACAATGCAATGTTTGTTTCTTCTGCTTCTTAGTACCTCAATAAAATATGTTTACAAAATAAAATGCTGCCACCTGGGTGATCACTGGTGTCAGGGCAGTTGGAGCAGCTTCATAGGCAGGGGTGACTGGCTGGTATCATGTTTTGCATGCTTGTATATGTGTTCATGTGCACCCTAGGCACTGCCAGCTCAAGGGAAGGGGACAGTAAAAGTGGAAAGCCTAGGCCAGTGCAGGATGACACTCTAATCACCTGCAGGTCCCACACCTGTGACTTGGCCTTTCTCTAGATCTGGATCCAGAAATGGAGTGAAAGATGGGGAGCCCTGTCTCTCCCACCATTGGAGGGGGGGGGGCTATGTCCTGGGGGACAGGAGTTTAGGTAAGCCCAAAAGAAGCTGGGTGGCGGGACTGGGGAGGTCCACACAAAGGGGATATGGCCAGTGACAAGGGGGGATAAAGAGAATAACCAAAAAACTTCAAAATTCATAACTGTACTTGGAAATGAAATACAGTCTTTGAATGGATGGGATTTGCTTTTTCTACCTGCTGACTGTTTCAATGTGATGTATCATGAACTGCTGCTTCAACCTGTCAGTGCTCCAGTCCAACCTGCTATAGAAGCAAGACCCAGCTGAAAACAAGATGTTGTGTCTCAGCTGGGTTATCCTGGTAAACAAAATACCTTGAGCCAACTGGGGCAAGGTGGCAGACATTCTCTAGTACAGCACTGCATGGACTAAAACAATGAAATAGTAGAACTTGAGACAACTAGTGATTTTTACAATTACAAATAAACCTATGGCTGGCAGAGCTACAGTGGTATCAGGAAAGTTCAAGTTCAAGTTTATTGCAGGAAAACGCCATTGAGCAAGCTCATTCACAAGGAGGTCCTGAGGAATGTATAGAGACAAAGGAAATTTTATACATAAAATCTTGGTACATAAAAGTATGTGGTACATGTGGTACATAGTGCTCAAAATAAGACATAAAAAGGTAATATTTATAAACGTAACTTGGCGAAATCATTAAAAGTAGAGAAACTACAGCCAAAAAAGTTGGAACAAGAGCAACAGGATGCATAAGGTGAATGGAGAGCATATGATAGGTACAAAGGGGAGTGGAGAGAGAGAAAAGGGGGGGCTTGTAAGGAAGGAGGGGGAGGGAAAAGGAGGAAAAGTGCAGAGGAATATCGAAAGTAAAGATGACTGAAATAAAGAGTAAAGGGAGGATGGGGAAGGAAAAGGAGAGGTAAGTAGAATTAGAGAAGTAGAAGAATTAGGGAAGGGGAAAGTAACCACTAGGCAATCTAAGCTGCAATTCCAACTTCAAAGAGCCAAACTCTACTGGCTTGTCTGCGGATGTGTAAAGGCCCGATCTGCGTCTGCGATTACAAAGGCAGAATGACAGATCTGGAAAATCAACTCACAGTTATGCTAGCTATGCTATACAGTATGCAAAATGAAATGAAAGCTGGATTTACTAATACTGTACCACAGCACAAATCAGTTACCTTCAATCTATGGTCACTGGCCTGATGAAGACAACTGCAGCACACTCTAACTGGCTAGATGAAATGGAGAAACAGCTCAGTGGAGCGGAGGACATGCTGGTAGATATGGCACGTGAAAGGAATACCCTCAAAAAACAACTACCAGAGATGCAGCAAAAAACAGAATACCTTGAGAATCAGTCCAGGTGATCCAACATCAAGATTATAGGTCTTCCGGAAGGTTTGGAAAAAAGGACCCAGCTGCAGAAGTCCACCGTGCGTTAGTCCATCACTTTGTATAGGAGAGGCAGCATTCAATTTTGAGGTTGAGAGGGCTTACCATACTGGCCCAAAGCCAAAAGCTGGTGAAAGACTTAGGCACTTTCTGATTAAGCACCTTGGCTACACTGACAAAAAGGGTACTTCAAGTGGCAAAATCCAATGGTCCTGTAGCTGTAGAAGGAGGTGGGAAGGTGTATGTGGTCCAGGATTACAGTAGGGATTTATAGCAGTGCAGGCAAAAGTTCAGTGGAGTAAAATCCACTCTCCATTGAAATGGCTGGGAATTTGCTCATTTATATCCCTTTCAACTTTGGATTTTCTGCCTGGGTAGAGCTCCCCATTATTTTGACTCTCCACTCGAGGTTGAACAGTTTATCTGGGAGGAGGAAGCAGCCACAGCAGGCTGATCGCTGAACCATATGAGTGCTCCAGCCTGACAGTTGCCAGTTTCAAACTGTCAGAACTGACCAGCTGGGCTTCTTGTAAATTTCCTCAGAGGCACCTGTGCACTTGGTTGCTTCGCATGCTCTGCTGACTCTCCACCACCATCACAATGACCATAGTATGGGACAGACTTTGTAGATTATCTAGTGCCCTAAACCTGCAGGTATGTCCCCTTCATGACTGGGGCTGGGGGCCAAGTTATTTTAAAAAGAGAGGTCAAAGAAAATTGAACAAGAAATCTGCCTGTGAGTGGCATCCTAGGGGAACAGGATGATACCTCTGGGGCCTGGATGTGTGCTGGGCAGGGGGGCAGGGGGGTGGGATTGACATATTTACAAGAGGTGGATGGCCGGTGCTGCACCAAAACTTTGTGAGATGGCTCTGTGTCCACTCAAGGGTTGTGGTGGGTAAGCTGGAAAAGCTTGAAGGGCCGAGGGCCTCTATCTGGAAGAGTGCAGTGCTAGAAAATGTGACATGCCCTCAGCGGAGTGATGTGGATCTGACTGCAGTTAGTCATTGGGTCCCAGTTGAGATTCTCACAGCTTGATGCTACCGATTCATGGGAGAGGGTTTCTGCAGCCTTCTCGGAAGAAATGAGGCATCAATGTGCCCCAAAATATTTCCTTTCTGTTTGCTGGGCTGTCCTCTGAGTCAAAAATTCTGTTCATGATGATACTGCTATGCTGAGTGGGCATGCTCACTACTGTGTGCCTCAGTGCATGTGGAAGGAAGATTATTGTGAATGGGCTGCTCCCCACACCCAAACTGTACTATGGGGTACAGGTAATAGTGACGGGGGGGGGGCTGACACATAAGATAGGCGATGACGAAGTACAATGAGGAGTTTATAAGGCTCTGGTGGACATACTTGTTTCTTGTTGCTGTGGGAATTGAAACTGGGGTGGAATGGCTGCAGTGAACGATAGGGTCACTCTATAATTCATCATGAACCCTGTTCTCTGACTGTGTCATATGGGACACAGGTATCAATGGAGTTTGGGTGGGGGGAATTGAACATCATATAATTGCTCGCTGCTGCCTGACAGCGTCTGGATAAATGGTAAGAAACATGGAGATCAAACTGCAGACACTGCATGTATGACTGGGAGAGGTCTCATGAAAGGAAAAAAAACCAAAAAAATAAAGAACTGTTATGTTGAACTGTGATGTAGTGTTGTGGAGGTGTGTGGGGGGGAGCATGTGTGCGTTGCTGACTTGGTGTGGAAGTGTTCAGGGAGAGGTCTGTGGATATAATAAGGAGATGTCACTGGCTTGCAAGTTCTTAATATATGATAAATGCCAAGTTATGCTTCCAGAAAAGAGTAGGGGGAAGATGTAACCCTACTCCCCCATTCAGATCATGATTATTATATCTGCTGTAATAATAGAGTGTAAGCACTGTGTACAACTAGTCCATTGCTAATGCTCTAATTAGCCATCTATAACAGATGGGAGGGATGTGGATTGGTAGGTTGCTGTTCCAAGAAGTCAGTTTCATGGTTGGGATCAGTTTATTATTTAAGCAATAATGCACGACAGGGTGTGTGTTGTGCTGGGATAACATCACGCCTGGGGTGATTAGGCATGAGGCTGCAGGCCGAGTGTGACTAATAACCCCAGAAGTGATGTTATACCAGCACAACATACACCCTGGAGTGCATTATTGCTATTATGCAATGGCTCGTTTATATCTGAAAAAAAAAAAAACATAAAAAGTGTATTTTTTGACAGTTTTTCAGTTTATTTATGACTATGGAGGAGTATAAAGGAAAAAAAATAGTTCCGATTTTGGCCAGTATGTGGTGCTGTTGGTAAATGAGTGGCTTTATCTGTTCAAATGGATGCCCACACACACACTTTTCTCATCGTATTACAGGTCTCCTCACAACTTTCGGTTTTTGTTTGTGACATCCTCTCACTGACTTCTCAGGTTTTATTTAGTTTTTTTAACAGAAAGTGCATTAATATAAACAGTGCCTGTAGTACAGCTGGCAATGAGGAGCACCGTATTGAACTGTACTCGTGCTTTGAGGATCGTGGTTTCAATAAGGAAGTAAAACCGGTCATCGCGTGAAGTCTCTCGCAGGTTCAGGAAGCTGTATGGCTGTTTTTTCTTTTATTATCCTGTATCCTGGCTACCGGGGAATGTGGCGAAGCCAACCATGTAATGACTGAAGCAGGAGATCAGTAAGTGGTGCGCGTTCTGGGGGAGCTTTTATGCAAGGTTTGTGGCTTCGTTTTGGAGAATTATCCTGTTGTGTGAGTGATTCTCCTATAAACTGACATTTGGACAGAGAGGATTGTGTCACGGTGGGGGGGGGCAGGTATCAGGAAGGCTACAATGAGAAAACTGTTAAAGGGGAGACTGAAAGCAGTTTGCGAGGGGGAATCAGTGACTTGAGCTGCTGAGCAGGGAATGATCTCATTACCATTTGATGTGGTCATCTGTGTGCTGGGACTAGATCTGTGATGTTGTACTGGGATAATATCACGGGTCCAGTCCCAGACTGACCAATCAGAGGCAAGCATTTTTTCTTGTCATTGTGTAATAGTTATTAGTAGTTTGAGGTTCACAACCAGTTGGGTAACTGGGGGTATGCTTGGGGATGGAAGCTGAGGGGAGGAGGGAAGGGATGGGATAAAAAGTGGGGAAAAGTTGAGGTTTTGTACGTTGGGTATTATACAATGGCAAGAACATTTCCTGGACTCTGATTGGTCAGTGTGTGCCTGAGACAGTGATGATATTACACAATAACATCACTGTGTTGATTGTTTGGAGCCTGAGCTTTTGTTTTTTCAGAAACAAAGATACACTGCCTCACTAAAAATCTATTAAAAACTTTTTTATTTTTATTTTTGTTTTGTATAACATCAAGCCATTGTATAATTGCAATAAGGCAGTCCAAGGTGTGTGTTATCGTGTAATAACATCACTCCTGGGGTGGTGGAAGCACTCAGCTTCACCTCGTGCTTCAACCCACCCCAGGAGTGACGTTATTACACGATAACACACACCTTGTCATGCCTTATTGCTTAATTGTATCTGTATTAAGAATTACATGGCTATGGTTACATGTGTGGTTTATGATCTCTGTGGAAAGGTGCTGTATGTGAGTAACAGTAGTGAGTATAGTTTCTTGCAATGTCTTCTATGGTATCATTATGGCTGACTTCATTAATATTACAAAGTGGAATGTTAATGGGCTAAAAAGTGTTCTGAAGTGCAAAAAGGTGCAAAGTAGAATAAAGGAGCTTAAAACTGGTGTGGCTCTACTGCAGGAGACACATATGATCAAAATAGCTTAAGGGTGTACGTGGATAGCAGCCACTCAAACTGCCAGAGCGAGAGGTGTGGTGATCTGGATACCTCTATGCATTCCTACACTGATCCTGGGGGCAGGTTCGCTTTACCCAACTACAATTTAATACTGGTGAACTTGTAACTATGGGGTCCGTCTATTGTCCCAATGTAGAGGATCAGGGGTTCTACTGTAAATTGCTCCTAGACATGTCTTCTTATCGGGGACCATGGATTTTGGGGGGACATTTCAACTGCATGAGCGACACAACTCTGGATAGATCCAGTCTTGCTCCTGTAGTGATCTCTAAAAATATGCATGCCCTTCTAGAGGTGCAGAACACCTAATCCTTCATGGATGTGTGGCATCATCAAAACCCCATTGGGAGGTAGTATAGTTTTTCATTCCCATTCTCACCAGTCCTACACCAGACTAGATAGATTGCTGTGTCCTCTTCACTTGCCCTACGCATAGACCTTACTAAATATGAGCACATATTGATCTCGGATTATGCACCTTTGACTGCTCAACTGTGAAGTGCAGCGAATGAGACCACTGCTAAACTCTGGAAACCTGACCGAGTGCTCCTTAAGGATAAGGCCTATATGTCTTTAATGCACACAACCATTCTGGAATATTTGGGTAACAATGTGTATGGGGAGACATCCCACTCTTTCCAGTGGGAGGCATTGAAAGCTTACATAAGGGACAAACTATATCATATGTAGCATTTAGAAGGAAAACAGAGGAAAAAGATATTGTTTTTGACGAGTGGAAAATACAAGAGCTTGAAAAGGCCCACATGATGCATCCCACTCCTGGATTGTACAATAGACCTCGTCAGCAAAAGTGGCAATACAATGCTCTAAGTTCAGCACAGCTGGAACACAATTTGCTCTTAGGTAGAGTGGGGCCATACTTTGATGGGGACCGGGGTGGGTGCAAGCTGCTTTCACGGCAACTAAAAGCTAGGGAGAATGAAAACACGACATGGGGCAAAAAAAAACTACCAGGGATAGTGTAGTCACTGATTAAAAAAAAAAAAAATAAGATAGGCATTTACAGAGTTTTAAATCAAATCAAATCATATTTTATTTATAAAGTGCTTTTCAAAAATCAAAGCGCTGATACAATGTTAAAATAACAAATAAATAAATACACAATATTAAAACAATAAATATAAAACTAATTTTCCTCTCCAAATGCTAGACAAAATAAATAAGTTTTCAGAGAGGATTTAAAAGTCTCAGTGGATGGGCATTCTCTAATCTAATAATTTTAGAAGGCACGATATTCCTTTAAGGTGTCTCCCCCAACCCCCCACAGATACAATCTTTTCTCAACAAAGCTAACATCACCCTGATCTCCAGTCAAGGCCTTGGATGGGGCAATTGGCTATGGGGAGATACTGAATGTAGTCAAGCAACTGAGGGATGTAAAGGTTCCGGCCTCAAATGGCCTATCAGTAGATTTTTTTAAACAATTTAAAGCTAAACTGGTACAGCCCCAATTTGCCACTTATGAAGAGAGTAATATTAGGGGTGTTCTCCCCTGCTCCATGTGGTTAGCAACTATAACTCTACTTCCTAAGCTGGACAAGGACCCTGCACAATGCACTTCATATCATCCCATATCCCCCGCTTACATCAGATTATAAAGTCTTGGCTAGAATTATAGCCGCAAGACTGGAAGATAATGTATATTACCAACCATTATACATCCTGATCAAAGTACTTTGTCCAGGGGAGGCAGGGGAAGCATAACATGCATAAAATGTTGACTATCATTTAACGCTAGGCCCTCACTCACAGATCTCATGGCACAGCAGTCCTTGCCCTGGACGCAGATAAGGCCTTCGGCCGGGTGGAGTTGGGGTACTTATTTGAAATCTTGTGTGCCTATGGTCTGGGGCCAGGTATGCTGTCTTGGGTTAAAACCTCTGTATACCCAACCATCCTCTCAGATACTAATTAATGGTGCCCTGACTCCTAGCTTTAAATTGCAGTGGGGAACACATCAGGGATGTCCTCTATCACCACTATTATATGTCCTGGCATTAAAACCCCTAGCAGAGGTCATACATAGTCACCCAGGTGTGGTGGGATTTGGCGAGCGGGGGGAATATAAAGTTGCATTATTCGTGGATGACTTGTGATTATACCTTCATGAACATGCAAATTGCCTTCAGCATGTCCACACCCGACTGCAGGAATATGCCGTTATTTCAGGCCATAAGATCAGGACTTATATCTCCCCCAATAAATGCACACTTTTGACTGAACAAAAGCATCTACGCACCCCAGATGTAAAATACACAAAAACACCTTCGTCCATATGACATTAATGTGTCCAAAGATACTACATTTCTGGAGTGAGATCCATAGAGTCATGATTGATGTATTAGATGTCTCACCTCCCAAATCACCCCTGGAATTCCTACTTGGGGCTGACCCAGCTGGATGTTTTCTGGACTTACCCTTATGGTCCTTGGCCCTAATAAATGCCCGGAGTACTATTGTCCAGTTGCAGCTCACCAACAGCTCCCCAACAATACAACATACTAGCATACTAACATACTATTTGCCAGCAGATTAGGCCTTATGGTCTATCGAGTCTGCTCAAACCTAGATCCTTAGTTGGGTGCCGAGACCCTCCCATCCCTTGTGCTCCAGAAACCCCTATCATCCATCCCCACCCCCCCGGGACAGGCCATCATCTGATACATCCACTTTCTGTGTCTGTCCCACCCTCTCTTGAAGCCCTCCACTGTGGATCTCTGAACCAGCTCACCAGGCAGTGCATTCCAAGGGTCCACCGCCCTCTCAGTGAAAAACCTCCTCCTCTTTTCCCCCCTCACCCTTCCACCTTCCAACTTCAAACCATGCCCTCTGGTGATACCTCCCTGCTTTAGTCTAAAGATCCCCTCCATGTTTACCCTATTTATTCATAGATACATAGATACATAGACAGTGTCGGCAGATAAGGGCCTATGGCCCACCTAGTCTGCCCATTTGAGCTTGTAAGTTCAGTTTGTTTTCCTAGAATTCCCTTGAGGTACTTGAAGACCTCAATCATGTCCCCCCTGTCTCTCCTCTCCTCCAATGAAAACAGGCAGAGCTCCTCAAGTCTGTCCTCATAAGTCAAATCCCCTAGCCCTCGTATCATCTTTGTTGCCCTCCTCTGTACCCTCTCCAGGAGCTGTATGTCCCTCTTCAAGTGTGGTCTCCAGTACTGTACACAGTACTCAAGGTGTGGTCTAACCAGTCCATTGTACAGTGGCAGAATCACTTCCTTGCTCCTAGAGGTGATCCCCTTACGATGCATCCCAACATCCTGTTTGCCTTGCTAGCTGCCTCCTGCACTGCTCAGAGTTATTCATACATGTATCCACCATGACCCCTAGGTCTTTTTCCCCTATTGAGGCCTCCAGCGCCTCCCCTCCCAGGGTGTACCTGTGTTTAGGTTTTCCCTGACCAAGATGCAGCACCTTGCACTTGGTGATATTGAAATTTAATTTCCATGTGTGAGCCCAGCTTTCCAGGGTGTCCAGGTCCCCTTGCAGGGCCAACCTCCCCTCTTCTCCCTCAACTACTGCTCCCATCTTGGAGTCATCCACGGAGAGACTCATTTCACACCCTATACCCTCCCTGATGTCCGATATGTATGCATTAAACAGGATTGGACCCAGGACCGAGCCCTGTGGTACCCCACTACCAACCTCTCTAGGGTTCGAGAGCTCCCCACAGACCACTACTCTCTGAGTGCGTCCAGCTAGCCAGTTTTCAATCCATCTGACCATCAAAGGGCCTACTCCTAACCCCATCAGTTTCTCCACCAGACCATTGTGGGGGACAGAGTCAAACGCCTTGCTGAAGTCCAAGAATAATACATCCACAACAGTGGGCTAATAACTTATTAATGTGTCTTAAAATTGAAAGAGCCCAGAGTGTAGTGACGGATAATGGCCGTCAATTTGCACATATCTGGCATAAACTAGAAAAAGCCTTAGAATGAGGTTCTTTCCAGGCTAAAAGGGCTTCTGTGCTATTGGGATAATTAGTTGCCTCTCTGCACATAAGTCAATACCTCAAAATGGATTCTGAATCATATCTGGAAGTCTTCATATTATTTGGTAATAGAAAAAACTGCTCTGTTGAGGTATATGCAATATCACCTACAGAATGTAAATGTTCTATTATTGTTATGTATCCACATGCAGTTTTGGACAAGTGGTAATGTCTGTTGTTACAAATGTTTAACTGTTTCTTTTTACTCCAATAAAAATGTTTTGCCAAAAAAACATCAAAAGATAAAAAAAATATTGAAAATGGAACATGAGGAACTGCCATAGACTACAATCAAAAATGGCTAATTTACTAACCCCTGGGGTGCATAACAGACAACGTCTGAACACCTCTTAAGGACATAACAGCTGGTCAGGCTTTGCCTTAGCAAAAGCTGAACTATTATTTCTGAACCTGTGGACATTGTAAGAACATGAAAGTCAAGCAGGCAGGAGCAAAGCATTAGGTCAGTTTCAGCTAGCTGCAGTCCTGTAGATCTCAAATAATAGAAAAGCACAGCTGTGTCTTTCTCCCTTACCTGATATGAAATGAAACTGCAGCAGATATCTACCTAAATAACAAAAGGCAAAGTTTACAGACTGGTAACTGCTGCCACCACTGAAGGCTGCATACAGATGGAGACGTGACATTGGGGCAGAGACTGTTAATGTTAGTTTAGCGAGATGATCTAGTTGGGTGAGCATATGCAGCTCAAATATGAACAAAAGCAGATGGAGACAGATTGCAGTGAACAGAACGTCCCCCTACTGTGTCTCTTTTATGCACTGCAGCTTACAATATGGCTATTGTTTCCAGTTTCCTGTTCAGTCAAATAAGCTGTTACTGTTCAGTAAATATACTTAAATGAGGCAAACAAGCTGCAGGCAGGAAGATTCCTAGAATGAAGGTTGGTATGGCCCCATCCCAAGGGTCTGAAGCTCAGAACTTGGACTCTATTGCTCTCCTAGTCCTGGAGCAGGATGGACTGACTGATCTTGAGTGATGAATTTAAACAGAGGAGGTGATGAAGGCAATCAAAGCTCTCCACAATAAGAAATCCTCAGGGCCGGATGGCTTTGTGGCTGAGTTCTATAAGATGTTTCAGGATGAAATGGGGCTAGTACTGGCCTGTCTGTTCCACAAAATTCACAAAGGAGGTGAGATGCCAAATTTTTGGCAGCAAGACCTGATTACAGAAATTCAGTAACCAGTGATGATAGTGATTGTAAATGAGGGACTGTAGAAACAGCAACTCATTTATAGCACTATCATCATCAGCTATCCTGCAAGGGTAGCAATGCAACAGCGCGAAAAACTATCAGAAGGGGAGGGATAGGAGGGAGGGTTTGTATGGGTAGGGGATCGTGCTACAGCTGAGTCAGTCCTGTGGAGTGGTGGTGAGAGTGACTGTCTATGGTGTAGCGGGCACCTGGGTTCAGGACTTGCTGGGGGTGATTGTTTTGCCGCTGCATGTGGCTGTCTTTTTTTTTTTTTTCCATCCGTGTTTTGCCCCTCCTCAACATGCACCTCCCTAGAGTTAACAATCCTTTGTCAGGGGGGTGCAGGAGGCGATGGCCCCCCCACAAAAACACTTAAAATAGCCAGAAGTTGGGGTCGCTTGGGTTTGTATATCGCCAAAATGCTTTTCAGTGATATACATTTGCTATAATAGCGATCACTGTATTGCGATCACTATCATGACATGGAACCCAGTAATTCCCAAAGGTGGGAAGGAGTGTACACAGTGTGACGCCTTTAGACACATCTCCCAGTGGAATGAAGACTCTAACATTTTTGCCAAGGTTGTAGCTAACCGGTTGCAGTCGATAATAGGGTACTTAGTGCATGGAGGCCAGGCAGGGTTCATTCAGGGAGGGCACATAAAGGATGACATTAAGAGACTCCTACTCCTAAATGTACAGGGGGAGAGAGGAGACCAAATGTGGTAATAACGGTGGATGCGGAAAAGGCATTTGGTTGCCTGGGCTGAGGGTTTCTCATAAAAACACAGAAACATTGAGTTTGACAGCAGATAAGGACCACTTGGCCCACTTAGTCTGACCATTTTTCTCTACCTACATTATCACCAGAGACCCTACTTCATCTACAGCTCTTTTTTACCTCCCTCCTTCCTTTCCACTATGATTCCCTCGTGCCTATCCCATGCATTCTTGAATTCCACCATTGTTTTAGTCCCCACCACCTTCACTGAAAAGCAGTTTCAGGAATCCACTACACTTTCTGTGAGGAATTACTTCCTCACATCTCTCCTGAATCACACCCCTTTTCAGCTTCATACCATGTCCCCATGTTCTTTAGCACTTTTTTTCAGAAAAATACCCCCATCCTGTACCTTATTTACCCCATGTGGTATTTAAAGGTCTCTATTGTATCAACCCTCTCTCTCTCCTGTCTTCCAGGTTGTACTTATTGAGATCCTTTACTCTATTCTTGTAGGACTTTTGATGCAGACCTCACCATTTTAATTGTCCTCCTCTGGACTGCCTCCACTCTGTTTATGTCTTTTGGGAGATGTGGTCTCCAGAACCGGACACAGTACTCTAGGTGGGGTCTTATCACGATCTATACAAAGGCAACACCACCTCTCTCTGTCTGCTGGTGATACCCCTTCCTATGCACCCCAGCATCCCACTAGCCCTCCTGACTGCTCCTCATGGTTGTACTGACAAAAATGGGGCTGGGTGGCAAATTAAAGGACTGGATACAGGCTTTATGCGAAATGCCTAAGGCCAAGGTCCAGATCAACAGGGCCAGGTTGGGAGACTGCACATCTGGTGGGGAACCTGACAAGGTGTCCTCATCCCTGCTTTTATTTGTGCTTAGCATAGATCCCTTGGCAGGAGCACTGAGGTCAAAACTGGACATCACAAGAATAAATACGGGAGGGAAGGAGGTGAAAATCTTTATGCTGAGGACACCTCGCTCTATCTGCATGACCCAGAATCCAACCTACAGAAATTGCTGGACATACTGGGGCAGTTCAGTAAGGCTTTGGCTTTAAATTAAGTAGTAGTAGATTTTATTTGTTTTGGGCTCCCTTCCCCAAAGTCTCAGGGAGCCCTTAAACAATGTAAGAGACTGACAGACAGCATATAAATAAACAACCATACAGAATGAAATAAATACATCACTTACAATCAGTCAGAACATTAAAACTCCTTATTATATTCAGTTCAGTTATCAGTTAGACCCTGAAGGCATGTTGAAAACAGAAAGATTTTAAATATCTCTAAGGAGTGTGCCTCTCACAGGTACTCCGGCAAAGAATTCCAAAGGGTTGAAGCAGCCACTTCAAAAGCTTGATCCTGGGAAGACTTTAATCTTGCCCAGGGGTCCTCCAGAAAGGCCTCTCCTGCTGATCAGAGAAAGTGACCGGGCTGTAGGGATGCTGAAGGTAGCCCAGACCCAACCCATGCAGGGCCTTGTAGGTCAACAGACCTATTTTAGAGGAGAAGCACCAGCACACTGGCAACCAATGCAGTTTGCACAACACCAGCATAATATGGCAGGACCTTGAAAGGCCTGTCAGTGGCCAGGCTGCAGCATTCTGCAACAGCTGCAGGCATCGTGTCGCACCCCCTCTGACCCCGAGGTAGAGTGCATTACAGCAGTTGAGCCTCAAGGTAGCAAATGCTTGTACTAGTGTTGCCAGATCATCGGTGGGATAGGACATTTAATTTGGATGATATTTTGCAGATGTTAAAAGCCATTCAGGACAGCAACTGACACCTGAGCATCAAGTGTCAACTCACTGTACATAGAGATGCCCAAATTCCCCACCTTAGTCGAGGTCCCTAGTTTGGCTGAGCCAATAAAAAGCTCAAAATCCTCTCCAAGGGCCTTCATTCCCCTCCTTGACCCGGCTCCACCACCAGCACTTCAGTCTTCCCTTGGATGAGCCCCAAGCAGTTTGACGATGTCCATGCCCACTGCTTGGACAAGCACTTATTCAGCACATTGACTGGATCTGATCTTCCAGGTGTGCAAGACAGGTAGAGCTGGGTATCACTGACATAGCAATGAAACCCCAGCCAATACCATCTTATGACCTCACCCAATGGCAGCTTATACACTGCGAATAACATGGGGGGAGGACAGAGCCTTGGGGCACTTCACAGGACAAGGCCATCGGGCCTGAGGAATACTTCCCCAGGACCAGCCTCTGGGATCTGTGCTGGAGAAAGGACTCAAACCAGCTGAAGACCTTGCCGGTGAGTCCAATATACTCCCTCAGCCTGTCCAACAACACCCCATGATCCACAATAGCAAATGCTAATGAGAGATTGAGGAGAATGAGAATTGATCGCTGTCCTCTATCCCTTGCCCTGAGCAGGTCATTCAACACCCATACTAATGCAGACTCCATGCTGTGCATTGTCCTAAACCTGGAACAGAACGGCTCATATCTGGAAGTCCGTGAGGTGATTCTCAAGCTGCTTCACAACCACCTTTTCAAGAACCTTCACTAGAAATGGAAAGTTCGAGATAGGTTGGTAATTTGCCAAAATGTCATGGTCCAAAAAGGTTTTTTCAACAGGAGCTTCACCATAGCCTATTTTAAGTACTCAGGGAAACCCCCCATTGTTAAGGAACACCCATTAATCTCGGCAAAAACCAGGCCCAGAGCTCCAATGCAATCAACAAGTAATCACATCAGACCTGGGTCCAGGCTGCATAAAGTTTGTTTCAGCATCGAGATCACCCCACAGACCTCCGCCGTCATCACCACTTGGAACTCTTCCCGGAGAAACCGAATGTACCTGTCCCCCCAAGGCCCAGTCCTGTCAGATGATGACAATCCAACTGGAGAAATCCCAGCCCTAACAGGCAGCACACTATCCAAGAAGAATCATGTGATCGCCTCGCACTTTTGAGCTGAAAATGCTCTAAACAAGTTCCAGACACACTGGATGTAAAAGTGTGGCCACAACCTGAAAGAGCTGAGCCAGTCAATTCTTCCCAGCTGCAATCATCCTAGACATAAAAGCTGCCTTTTTTTGTGTGTTTGCATTCTGATACTCATCATAATGAGACATCAGAACCAGCCTGTCCTCCTGGGTCCTGGTTTTCCTCCAATGCCCCTCTAACCTTTGCCCACTGCTTTTTAGCATGCTCAGCTCACCGTCAAACTATGGTGAGCCTAGATGTGAAACCAGTGGGCATACACGGGCTGGTGCCAGATAGTCCAAGGCCTCAATGACAACCCTATTATAGGCCACCACAGCCTCCGCTGGACCCTCCACACAAGCCTCCAGCACAGACGAAATGTTCAGTTCCATCATCAGTCCCTCCAGCCACAGCTCTTTTAAAGGGCGGAACTGTACCATTTCCACAAGGGAAGAGACAGAAGGGGGGACTCTGAAGCTGAACCTGATGGCACAATTATCTGACCAAATAACCGGATCAATCTCAAGGGTGTCAATCTCAAGCTCCAGGGAGAACACCAGGTCAAGAGCATGTCTGGAGCGGTTGGTCCTAGCCATGGTTTCAAGGGCCTCCATACTATTCAGGAAGTCCCTGGCACCTGACAAAGCCTCATCATCCACCCAGGTATTGAAATTGCCCAGGACAAACCATCTCAGTGATTCTAACACCCTCTTGGAGACAAAAGCTGTCATCTCTTGTAGGAAACTCCCATCCCAACCAGGTGGATGGTAGACAAGGAGAATCATAAAATCCACCACGGGACCTCCACACACCACCACGCACTCAAAAGACTGGGTGTCTCCCACTGGGTGCACTGTCAGACCCAGCTCTGACTGAAAACAAATGGCTGTCTCCCTCCCCTGCATTCCTTCTTTGGGCAGTTAACCATAGAAAAAATTACCAGGACCAATGCCTCCAACATAGGGCCAGAGGTATTCCCCAGCCAGGTCTCCGTAATGCATGCCAGGTCAACTGATGCCACGAGATCAGCCATTATGGCAGTCCTATTCACCATCGACTTGGCATTGCACAACACTGCCTGAAGAGGATGAAAGGCAGAGGCTGATCCCCTCAGCTATCTGCCTCCTCAGTCCAGAAGGTTCCCTGGTCAGAGAGACAAGGCACGGGGGTCCTCATTACATCTGCCTCCTCATCCCAGGGCATCTCCTCGTCCCTACACCCAGATCAGTCTCCCTCTGATCCAATCCCTTTAAAACCTCCCTCTTTCTGCCCCTCCTCATAATTCCCAACTCCCAACACCGCTGATGGACTGTGGGCAAAAGGGATGAGTCGTGGAAGGGGTGCAAGGCCTTCAGAAGAGATGAGGAAAAAAACAAAGCCCAGGGGTCTGGATTAGAAAATCCATTGCTAACACTGTCCAAGAAATCTACACTCACCCAATAATACACTAAATTAAAACACTCAATCCACCCCAATAACTCTACCACAACACACCACTCACTCAGCCACTCACACTCCCCCCACTCTCTCCAACTTCACCCTATAAATCCACAAACAATCCTCCCCCCAACCCTTTAAAATTTTATCTAATATCACACCCAAAAAGAGTTACAGCAATTATATACAGGGAGTCCAGAGTCCAAGGAGCAGCAACCAGTATTCGTTTATGGATTCGGGTTCCAAAAGGACACTGCAATCAGAAATCCAGTAACTGGGGCAAGAAAGGCCCCAAACAGACCTTAAGATGATGCTCCACTAGGGGGTATCAGTACCCGGGGCACAGTTCCAGAGATTAACAGTACAGGGTCGCTCACCCCTCCAAACTGCAATGCTGTGGCAGTCCTGATTCTTGGTCACATAAGCAACACTCTAACCAGCCAAACAGTATTCCCTAGTCAGGAACATTTTTGCATCAGTGCAGAGGTGGTGGACCATGCTGTTTGTGGCTGTGTAGGACCCAAGCAGGCCAGAGAAGGAAGAAGATGCAGTGCTGCATCTTGCTGGCTGGAGCAGGCATGCTTTATCTAGCTGGTAAAATGTCATTTATATGTTGCATCAATGTGGAGGTGGTGAACCATGCTGTTTCTGGCTGTGTAGGACCCAAGCATGCTAGAGGAGGAGGAGGGGTTGGTGCTGTGTCTTGCTGGCTGGAGCAGGCATTGTCTCTAGACATCACATTCAGGAAGTGGAGGCAGATAATCGATTAGGTCAAGTAAACAGCAGCACAACAATTGGGGCGGGGACACGTAAAATGAATGAAAATAACACAATTGTGAATCATACAGTAAAGGATTATACTAAGGGGAAAGGAGAGAAACAACAAATCTTTTTTTTTATGCTTCAACCTCACTGAGGAAGCAGCCCTTACAGTCTTCCAGACTGGAGTTGTCACCAGATGTGAATTCTCTCTCCATTACTGCTACAGCCACCTCTGTGGTACAAGACAATTTGCTAGTGCCAATAACACCTTGCTCTTCATCTTCACCGTCATGTGATAGGAACGTGAATATGATTGTCTTGTGCAGAATGTGACCATCATTCATTTTAATAAATGTTAGCATGCCAATATAAGCCCAAACCACCCCGTTTGGGGCTTACATGTTGTGGCTACTGCCCTGGATGCCCCTGATGTCCTGTTTCTGCCTCTGGTCCCCTGTGCTGTCAAGGAGCCCCTGGTGATATTCAGGTCAGGGCACCTGCCTGATCTTCATGGCAGCAGACGCCCACTGTATGTGTTCCTCAGCCCCATAAGTGATGCGGGGCTGAGGTCCGTTGGTGCTGTTGGTGCCTCTAGGTACACAGAAAGACTCCTGTCTGGTTCTGTGTTAGTGGTAGCCAAACTGGGATGTAAACAGTCATGGTCGTGCATGCAGAAGTTCCGGCTAGAAGCTAGAGGTGGAGATTGTGTTGGAGGACTGCACAAGCCAGCAGGCTATCCTTGGTGCAGATAGGCCCTCCGAGCCTAGACAAAAGCTTCAGGCAAAGTGCCTATAATCAATTTTTTGTTATAGCAGGGAAGTAATTGAACTATTCAGCTGTCCTTCCCAGTGGGATATAATTTGAACTACTGTTCTACCCAAGTTTAATCCTGTATCCTGATTTTAACGGTATCCTATGTAAAAGGCGACCGTGACTGAGCACTTTCAAAAAGGGTGACTCAATCATGGCACCTGTGTACAGGGCTACCTAGCAGGGTAGTGACCAGATACGGGGGGTGGGTGAATATATCAACAAGATGTCACTATGTATATAAGTGCGCAGGGGGGAGGGACCACGCCAGGCAACGTGTGGAAGGGGAGGGAGGGTTTGTGAGGTGTAGTGCAGCAGTGGGCTGCTGAGCTGGCTGTGTGGCATGGTGGGTAGGTGGCAGGCTGGGGTTGGGAGGTTGCTGGGTTTGGTTCTGGAGCGATTGTGTTTTGTGTCGGCTTGGGTTTTAATTTTCTTTTTCAGTTTTACCCCCCCCCGGCCTGCACCCCTCCTAGAGTTGAGAATCCTTTAGTAGGGAGGTGCGAGGGATGCAGCCCCCCACATAATATAGAGACTGGGTGCCCTCTTGCAGTTTGCCACGAGTGTACATCACCCTAATTCATTCTTGGCGATGTACACTCACCCAAACGACAATCGCTATTTCACGATCGCAGTTATCACATGGAACCGATTTGAACTGTTTGCCACCCAGGAAGAAAAGTTATTTGGGCTGGGTTTGAGACTGTTGAATGCTTTGACAAAGCTTGTGCTCAGGTGAAATGTTAGAAGGTTGTTTGTCCATTCTCCCAGACCCATAGTTTCATTTTAACTTCCATCTCAAATAAGTTGGAAGTTTTTTATGAACTACATCAACGTGTGAGACTCCAACCTACTTAGTGTGACGGGTGAGTGAAGTGATTTTATGCTTTGTACTGTTAAAAGCCTGTCTGTGTTTAAGTTCCAGTGGAAGCTGTGTGTCCTGGATGTGCTGGGTGACCACAAGCTTGGGTGGTCCCCTCAGAAGATGGTGAAAGGCCCATGGGGCAAAGATGTTGAAAGGCCTCAGAGGTGAAGACGATGAAAAGCCAGAAAGGTGAAGATGACGAAGGGCCTTAGAGGCAAAGATGATGAAAGGCCAGAATGGTGAAGATGATGAAAGACCTGCCACAGGCGAGTGGTCCTGCACTTGCTGCACAACTACAGCTGGCTGATGTGGGGCAAAGAAAGACTGTCTTCTGATTTCAGAGTGGTACCACCAAGCCTTTTCCTTTCACAGCACCCTTGAAGCCTTCAGAAACTGTGAGTACCTCTGGGCTGTGGCCCCTGAGGAGTTCATTTCAGAGTTAGTTAGTTCGTTAGCTAGATATAAAGGGGGTGCAGTCCTGTGCAGGACTCGGTAATCTACGGGATAAGCTCAGGCAAGAGATTGCAAAATTCTTTATTTCCACATTTTTAAATCCTGTTTAAAGTTCTACCACTTCACATTTAAAAACTGTGTTCCCACTGTGTTCCCAGTGTGCGACAACTCTGCAACATCTGGTTGGCCGCCAACAACCCAGTGAGGTGCCCACCACAATGGACAATTACAATATTTATGGCTGTGGGGGAAAGCTGGGTTCACCCACTAGGCTGGTACAAGGACTGTGTGGGGAAAATTGTTTAAATCAGAATTACTTGTTCTAAGTTTTTTTTTTCTTCCTCTTCACCCATTCCCTATAATAAATCAGAGGTTAGTTTATTTTACAATTGGTCTTTATGGTTTTTGATTGCTGTGTATTGCTATTGTGTGGGGAAAAACTACCTGTGTGTGAGAGGGAAAATAATATTTGTTCCGGGTGGGGGTGGGGGGATTAGGGACACACTGAGTAGACTCATATACTCCAGGTGGAGGCACCAAATCATTTTACTGGTATTCAATTTGTGTATTGCACCCTAAAAAAAAAACAGGCAGACCCCAAGGTAGGTCAGTGGGTGAGGGGGCACCAGAGTGCAAACGACAGAAAGATCCCACCTTACACAAAAAATTTTTGGTGACAGATTAGTGCACATGTCCTGCACAATGGCACCAGCCACACTGAATACACATTCCACACTGACACTCAAGGGTGGGCAGCTGAAGTATTTCATTGCAACTGAGGTCAGTGCTGGACACTCAGTGACCTTGCTGCTCCATTATAGCAAGGGTTCGTTGGGAATGGTAAGGTGCCTTGTGTCCACCAAATATACATCTACCATAAGTTGCACTGCTCGCAGTCCTGCTGCATCATCAGCCTCCTCCTCCTCTTTTTCTTCCATGTCTGCAACTTCCACCTCACTTAAAACATCCCAAATGGGATTTGTCATTTTCACTTCTAAGCTGCATGTTTTCTCAGCCTGTTTACCATGTGATGAGGTGGTAGCAACACCAGATCTCTATGGAGTTTCATGTTGTGCCTTAGATATATGTGTGTTTAGCATCTGTGTCCCGCTTGCCCTTCTTATCAGAAGACTGGTCAACTTTTGAACCTGCTGATGTTCACCTTCAAATATTGATACCAGCTCATGTTTATAGCATGGGTCAAGCATAGTGGCAAGCCCCAAATCTTCAGACTGCAGAATGATGGAAATATGTATGTTGGAGTCTAAGACATGGAGCATGTGTTCCATTAAGGCACAACTTCCACTAACACCGACTGCCTCTAGCACTTGCTGCACATTCATCAGTGTCTCCCTCAGCATATGTAGTAGGGAAAATGCCTGACTCATATAGGCAGTGTCTCCACTCACTGCCTGTGTTGCATGGCCTGAGAATCATAATCAGGCCATCCATTTGGAGCCACTGCTCTGTTGTCAATGACATGGATACTCCAGCACTGTCACAGCTTGTATGTAGTAGAAGATATTCAGATATGGCTTTATACTGCTCATACAACTGCTCGATCATGTACAGTGTTGAGTTCCATCTGGTGACAACATCCAGCTTCATACGGTGCTGAGGCAGTTTGTTTTGTATCTGCAGCTGATGTAACTGGTTACGGGCCTTTATGGCATGTGCAAAGTGGACACGGCTGCAATGGGTCACAGTCAAAATATCCTTGATATTTGGATGGGTTAGAAACTACTGCACAAGATTAAAACAGCGCGGCAGGCATAGCATGCTGACACCTCCCCCCCCATTACTGATGTATTTCACAGCACTCAATCCATTATCGCACACAATGAAACCTGCTTTCAGTGAATGTGGGTGAAGCTACTCATCAATCTTGGCACATCTAGCATTTTCTCACCCATGTGTTATCTAGGTATACTCTTCATTGTCAATGTGGCATACTGGCAAAGACCCAGGATGTTGCTACCACCAAAGTTGGGCTAAGTGCAGTTTTTCCCATGCCCAGAATCAAATATTACCCCAGGTACCTGTGCCCAGTGTACTGTAATACACAAGTAGGAGCTACCAGCTGTTTGGCCACTGGTCCACATATCCATGCGCTGATGTATGTATGGTGATGCAGAATGCTTTATGGCATGGTTTATCATCTGTGACACTGTCCCATAGAGTTCAGGAATGGAACATTTTGAAACCATGTTCTTGATGGAATCTGCCATTTGGGAGAGGCATGAGCCATCACCTCCAAAATCCAACATTCTCAGCAAAAGAGAATGGCAATAGATCAGTTGCCAGCCTTTCAGCAGCAGCTGCATTTAGCTCACATGCAGTAGCATGACTGGGAGGGAATTTGGAGTGATGCTCAAACATGCTATGCAGCATAAGCTGGACCTTTCTTGGGGCTGGGCTACCAAACAGCTGGACTCGTTGTGGTGGCAATGTTGGGGTGCTATTTGACTCCTGGGGATTCATATGTGCTGCTGCTCAAGTGACACCAGTGATTTGGGGGGTTTTCTACAATGGTGTTACTGTACTTTTCTGACTTGAGGTGGTATTACTCTACACACCACTACTGCTGCTGCTATGCCCACTACTAGGCAGACTCACAGAATCCTCCTCCTCCTCCTCACTGTAATCCTTCTCACTCATCCCTCCATCCACCTGGTCTATTGCCCTGTCACTTCTGTTTGCCTTGCCTAATGATGATGATGAGGAACAGGGACCGCCTGCACTGACTTCCTCCTGGTATTTACAACAACGTAACAGGTCCCTGTTCTTCAAGTGTGTGTGTTGCCCACTGGTGCCTAGGTGGTGGCCCTTTTTCCCACCCTGCAAACTTGTGCTTGACATAGTTGACAGATACCAACTGCCTAATCAGCTGGATCAAGTATATAGAAATCCCAAACAAGGGATTTCATTATCCTTGTTTTACCATGGTGCTGGCAGTGGGATAGCTGAGGGGTAGGGGTGGAAATGTGTTTTTTTGGATGATTTGTTAACCTTAAGAACATTGGAGGGGGGGACTTTGGTAGTTGGATCACTAGTGCACACAACATCCCCTGCACCATCTGCATTACCACCCTTATGTTTTTTCTTTTCTGGCTCCCATAAGGAATCCAACACATCATTTCCAGCTGTCCTCCTCCTCCTCCTCCTCCTCCACAGGTCTGTCTTCCTCAACCTCACAATCTCCAGGCTTTCTGACCCTCACATCATTAGTGGTAGGTGAAGTGGCCTCAATCCTCTCCACGCAGTGATTCGCAGAGCAAAGGCGGATTCGTGGAGTGATCCATCATGAGCGGAGTACTTCAGTTATGATAGGTAACACGAAGTCCATTGAAAACAATGACTTTGCATTACTCCGCCTTTCCAGACCACTACTCCACCAAATATTAAGGCAAAGTGCATTGAGAACAATGCACTTCGTTCACTTTGCCTTGTTTTTGGGCTCCAAAGGTGAATTTTGCAGTGATTCATGGGATTTCAGGTCACATGGGCTCTATATTGATCTGCACAGCCTCAGTTCAGGGTAGTATGTCTAGGAAGGAGTAGGAGACAGTGTGCTCTGAGATCTGTCTGTGATTGAAACCTTCTAAAAGCTGTTGAAAAAGCATTGTTGCATTTTTTGGGAGGCTCAAACTTTAGTTAATCGATTGTAGAAAACCCTCCTGTGCTCATATCATCGAGCATTTTTGTTTTTGTGTGGATTTTAAATGTTAATGTAGAACATTGAGTGTGTGTAGTGAAAAACAGTGAAAGTGTGCTTTGGGGGAAGGGCATATCTGTGGTGTAGGTAGATTTAAGTTGGAGAAATAGTGATTTCTTTGTTTTTTGGTTATATTTTTATTGTATAACTGGCTGTGTTAATGTACACACAGTAATATTATCAGTAATTGTTGAAATTGTCTTGCTGATTGTGTGTTGTGTGGATCTGGTGCAGCAGTTTAAAATTTCAGGTTGTTTACATAACAATACGTAGCATATTATTGAACTTTTGAATTTGCTATGCATTACTCGTTCAGCATTGTAGGCAAACTGTTCTGTGTGTGAGTATGTGTGCGGTGTTGCATGACATCAAATAATACACCTTTTATTGTGCCACAGACTAGTGTAATTGCAGGCGCAGCAGTGTGAACCTGCTATCCACTGCAGCTATCTGATTTTGTACTGCGATCGTGGTATCTGTTCTTTGTTTTATTTTTTATTTATTTATTTCAATCTAGGATTACAATACCTTTGAGCTGAGGCTCTTTTACAAAGGTTCCACGTCAGCATGTGCAACAGTCATCATTTTTAGTTACAAACATTTAGTCATTGACTTACAGACATGTAATAACCAGTACAAAGACTTGAGCTATGAGCAAGACAAGGAAGGGGGGGGGGGGAGTGAGAGTAGGAGATCGAGGGAGGGAAGGAGGTGCAGGGGGTAAGGGGGAGTATGGGAGGTGGTTGGGGTGGGAGCAGGAGTGGAGATATGGTGGGAGGTGGGTGAGGGTGAGAGACAGTGCAGCCAGGGGGCCATGTTGAGGGAATATGACAGGTAAGGTGCTAGGGGTGCAAAGACTGATTGTAAGTGTTGGGTGCTGGGGTATGTGCAGCTGGAACAGTGGAAATGTTAAGATGGACAATCGCAGGATACAAGCAGTGAGAGGCACAGCTTGGACTTGAAGAGGCCGAGTGTTGGAGCTGTCGCTATGTCACTGCCAAGAGATTTGAGCCAGTTGGATGCCTGCTAGGTGAATGATCTTTGTCCTTGGGTCATGAGACATCGTGGGATATGTAGTAGATGGGAATTGGATCTCCTTGTAGTGACGTTCCTATGTCTAGGCTTAAGGAGGGTACAGACACCAGGTGGGGCAAGCCCCATTATAATTTTCTTAGCCGTGATACAGGTTTGGTATTTTATGCATTTGTCCAGTTGAAGCCATCCAGATTGGGAATAAAGGTCACATGTGTGGGTACGGCGATGTGAGCCAGTGATGAGATGACAGACCTTATTCAGGGAGGTCGCGATACTTTTGACAGCAGTGGTAATTGCAGACCCATATATGATAAGACCATAGTCTATGATGCTGACGATGGAGCTCTGGACGGCCACTGACATTGCTTCTGGGGTTAGGTGTTTCCTGTGCTGGAATAATATACTTAACCTCACATTGGCAGACTTTGCAACATTGCTGATATGGACAGCATATGTGAGGTGTGGATCAAGGGTGATGCCAAGGTACTTGAACGACTGTGTTTGCTCTAGGATGGCTTCTTGTTCGGTTGCAATGGAGAGGTGGAGTTGTTTGTTTTTGTTGTGGGGGCTACAGAAGACCATAGACTTGTTTTTTTTCTGATTGAGAAGCAATTTATGATTTAGGAACCAGGATTCGATGGAGGAGAAGGCCCACTGAAGTTTATTTTGTAATTGGATTGGATCAGGGTCCGAAGTGAGGATCACAGCATCATCAGTGTAGAGAACTATTTATTCTGGGCAGCTGTCTGGTAGTGAGTTTAAGAATAGGCTGAAGAGGAGGGGTCCCAGAATGGAGCCCTGGGGGACTCCCACATGGACCAGTCTAGGGTCTGAGACTGTATCAGTGAGTCTTACTGTTTGGGACCATTCTTCAAGTTAGCTCTTAAACCAGCCAATGGAGTCGGATGACAGCCCAGTGTTCTGAAGCTGGACAAGCAGGAGCTAGTGATTGACGATGTCAAAGGCTTTAGTTAAGTCAATGTAGATTGAGCCTAGTAGTTCACCAGAGTCAAGTGCATTGTGGATTGCACCGGTGAATTCAAGTAGAGCTGTGGAGGTGCTGTGACCTTTGTGGAACCCGTGTTGTTGCCTGCACAGGATGTTGTACATATCCAGGTATTCTGTGAGCTGGTTCGAGATGATGCATTCTAGTGCCTTAGAAAGTGGGGGTAGTAGGGAGATAGGTATGTAGTTATCATGGGCAGTTTTGTCACCACTTTTATGGATTGGGGTGACAGTGGCAGATTTCCATCTGTCTGGGAGCTGGCTAAGGCTGGGGGAAAGGTTGACAATTTTGGTCAGAGGACTAAGCACTTCATCAAGTGTGAGAGACAGGATTTTGAGATTGAGGGAGTCATTACTGAATCTTGATTTACCAAAGGCTTTGGTAACATATTTGTGTACTTGGTGAGTCTTGACTGCTTTGAAGTAGAAGCGGGAGGAGCTGGTGGGAGTAGTGTTCATTGCGGACAGAGTGGCTTCACCATCTTTGAAGTAGTCCTGGGGTAGGACAGCGCTGAGGTCGGTAAAGGCTTTGTTAAAGGTATCCGCAATGGTTTTTGGGTTGAGGGTTGTGGTTCCATTGATGTTGAGTATTGATGGGGGGGGGGAGGGTTTGGGTGGATTCCCAGTGAGTTCCTTTATGTTCTTCCAGAATTCCCGATCATTGCCCCAAGAGTGCGTGAGGGCATGCTTATAGTAGGTAGACTTTGTTTGCAGGATTGTTTTGGTGCAGTCATTGTGGGCATGGTTGTAGTTTTGGATGTCGTTTTGCCTTCCAGAGTTTCAGGCCAGCTCCCATAGGTGGTCTCTTGTTTTTAGCATCCTGAGGAGGTCACCTGTGAGCCAAGGGTTACTGAGTGATTTGACTTTGTGTTTCTTAATAGGAGCATACGTGTCACAGGCCACAGTGAAAATGTTTATGAAGTGGTCAAGGGCAGTGTTTACATTGGTTGCACTGAAGATAGGGGACCAGTCTTGATGGAGGAGGTGGAATTTGAGTCAAGGAAAGTGACCACAGGGTAGAACCCTGCTGGTGATAGTTTTTGGTGGTTGTTTGATCAATTTATTTGACCAGGTGCACCTAACAGGGGAGTGGTCACTGAGAGAGCCAGGGAAGACATTAGTGTTAGATATCCACGATGGGTGACTGGTAAGGATCCAGTCCAAGTGTGTGCTGGTGCCGGTCCTGTAATTTTTCCTGGTTGGTGAGTCAACCATTTATGTGAGGTTCACCACAGCAACGGTATCCCTGTGTGCACCAGCATCAACCGCAGGCCGGTTGATGTTGAAGTCGCCTAGGAGGATGGATTCGGTGTCCGGTGGGAGTGACTTTACAAAGTCAAGAACAGCTGTTAGACCAGTTCTCTGTTCTTTGGGAGGGATGTAGATGGTGGCAACAGTGAGGGTTTTGTTTTGGGCTCCAAGGAGGATTCTCACTGGCAGTATCTTGATGTTGTGCCCCTGTATGGAGTCTTTTAGGTAGACAGCATAGCCTCTGCCTCTTTTGGAGAGGTGATCCAGCCTAAAGATGTTGTAGCCAGGAAGGCTGATTGCATGGTCCGGTACTGATGGCGTAAGCCAGGTTTCGACAACTGCCAGAACATCAGGGCAGTGTTGGCTGGTGAAGGCCTGTTTTGCTGCTTGTACTGCCGTAAAAATTTGCAGTCAGTGCTCCCCCCACCCCCACCGGCAAAAGGAATTTTTTAGCAGATTGGATTGTTTTTGTGACCTCATCAGCACCACTGGTTACTGAAGTTGTTTTCACTGCATGACAGACTAGTCTCTTATCTGTTGCTGAAGCTACAGTTGTTGTTTTGGCTTCACATCCAGCGTCCCCCCCCAAATCAGACAGTGAACATATCAAAATCTAAATTTGTTTATAATATTGTGGTTGATCCCCCAAAATGCCCACAAAGAGACGTGCAAGCAAAGCTGTTTCTCACTATGGCAATGTTGGCAGTAAGATACTGTGTGGGCGTGGTAGTATGCAGATGCAGATGTGCATTGCTGATGTGAGGAAAGGTATTTCTCATGCAAAGTTTTTTACAGCCCAAGCAGTAGCTTCACTCATAGTTGGAGGAGATGATGTTTTCCCAGCCAGTGGTGTTAGTGTTACTGATGTTAGTGGTGGTGGTAGTATTAGTATTGGTGCATCAAGTTTGAATTCCGACCAGTGTACCATATCCAAAAATACTGAGTGTGAAGCAATGCAAGTGAGTGGCAGCGTAGATGATGTCATACTTCCCAGTAACATCCCAGTAATTGAACTTGAGGATTCTGATAATCATGTCTACGATAGCATACAATGTGATATTCCATCTACCGTGGCATTTAATGTTACGCATTTTCCATGCAGTGATTCACAGTGTGGTGAAAAAATATCAGGTGATGGTGGTGTAGATGCTGATGATGAATGTGATGATGACAATGATGTTGCTGTTGTTGCAACATGCAGTCCATATGCTAGCATCCAAGCAGAAGATGTGGATGTGTGTGACGTTGATGAATATAATGGTGATGTAATTGACCCCAGTTGGGAACCAGAGAAAAAGAAATTGAAAGTGGCTGTGTCTGAGTCTGTTTGCAGGAATTACCCCCTCCCGTAAAAACTTGTGATTTACCAGTTTTAGTTGATGATGATGATCCAGTAATAAATATGATCGGTAGTCATGGTGGTCGGTTGCAGTCCAAGTGTGCAGTGCCCAAATCATCATGTGCCCCCACCACTTCAGTGCTTAAAATAATGGACTTAAATAAGCCATCTCATGGACATGTTAAAAGCAGAGCATCACAATCCCTTGTTTGGGATTTTTTTGTTCAAGATGCAAATAATGAGTCAGTTGCAATCTGCCAGGTTTGTCATGTGAGTATGAGTCGAGGTAAAAAGGGGAGCCATCTGGGCACAGGACGACAGCATACACATCTCAAGAATAAGTACTTGGCACTGTGGACCCAGCACAAGCTGGCAGCCAATACCACAGTGGGGTGTTCACCCTCGTCACCAGCAACCATAGCGAGCATGCTATCCCCTTCCATGACTGTTAAGTCCAGTAGTAAATTAAACGTGTGCAGTACTGAGGTAATAAGAGCAGAGGATTACTACAGGCATGATGAGGTGGAGGACCATAATGACTTTGAAATGTTGTCCAGTGCTGGTGAGAGTAGCAGTTTTTGTGGTGGTGGTGGTGGTGGTGAATGCAGTATGTCTAGTGCAAGTGGTACATCAACCCTGGTTGGCAAATTTGGCAAAATTACTGCATTTCTGGGTTTATCATCATCAACTGTGCAACTGTTTTCATCAAATGTCCACACTCCACCACCTGCAAATGCCATTCATCACAGAGCACAACCATTTGTGATCATACCCCATGTAAAGCATTTAAGTCAGCCCATGTTACAGAGTGTTTTTGAGCATAAGCTGAAGTACCCCCCCGAATCATACAGTGTTACGTGAACTTAATTCTGCTGTAGCAGAAATGCTGGCAATTGATCTTTTGCCCTTCTCCTTTGTGGAGAATTCTAGGTCCTGGAAGTTTGCTGCATGTGCCCATCCAAAATGGAAAGTCCCATCCAGGACATACTTTTCTACCCATGCTGTCCCCGAGTTGTTCCTCACTGTGTCCGACTCAGTAAGACATGCCCTTCAACATTCCTCCTCTCCATTCATCCATTTAAGTAAGGATATGTGGACAAGTGGCAAAACAGCGGGGAGTTCATATTTGTGTATAACTGCACATTGGGTACAGGTGCTGGGGGTTGTTTGTGATGTTGGTAGTGTGAATAATCAGTGCAGTAAGGTGGATTGTTGTGGTAGCAATCTTCCAGGAATTCGACAGCATGTAACTATTGCTATGCACGATGTGACCTGTTCACACACTGGTGAGAACATGTTGGATGTGGTACTGACTGAAAATGACAAATGGCTAAACCCTCTGTCCCTGAGAGCTGGGTTCATAGCAAGTGACAATGGGTCAAATGTGGTGAAATGCATCATGAGTGGTGTTTTTTTTCGTGTTCCATGCATGGCCCACTGTTTAAATCTTGTGGTGCAGGAGTTTCTGCAGCACCCTGATGTAAAGGAAATTCTGACCATTGCATGGTGTATCTGCTCTCACTTTTCAAGATCTGGAAAGGCCCGTGACCAACTGCGGCAGTTGCAGATACAAAACAGCCTGCCTCAGCACCGCTTGAAGCTGGAAGTTGTCACCCAATGGAACTCCACTTTATACATAGCAGAGAGGTTGTATGAACAATACAAAGCCATCTCAGAATATTTTGTGATGCATACGAGCCGTGACAGTTCGGGGCCTCCATGTCTATGACGACTGAACAGTGGCACCTCATGGACTCTGCAATAACAATTTTGCGGCCTTTTGAACATGCCACACAGGCAGTGAGTGGCGAGTCTGCCTCCATTAGCCAATCAATTCCACTGCTGCGGGTGCTGAGACAGACATTGGTGAATGTACAGCATGGCCTTGATGTTGCCGGAGACAGTGGTAGAAGTATGTTGCTGCAACACATGCTGACATTATTCGACCAGAATCATCATGTTGTGAGCATTCAGCGTAGTGACAACTTTACATTAGCAACAATGCTGGACCCACGATACAAACGTGGAATTGCATCAGTACTGGAGGGAGGGCCTGAACAGGTAAAAAAATATATCAGTGGTCAACTGGTGCACTTGGTTCATGGGGCACACAAGTCATGTGCCAAGGTTAGCAAATCTCAGCAGCATAATACATCTGAAGGTGTACCTGTAGGACTATCAAGCATATCCTGCAAGGGGAAGGGGACAGCAGTTCCAGGTAGTCTGTCATCCAAAGCGGCTGGTGTCAACCCACTTTGAGAGGCTTTGTCCCAAGTGGGTATTTGTGAAATAAATGATTCAGGAGAACAGGATGATTCAGGAGAACAGGATGATGCATCAACAACTGGACTTATTGCAGCTCAGAGAATGGCTGAGTCATGTTTGTCTGAAAACAGTCATCTGACAATAACTGAAGATCCTCTTTTGTACTGGAGTGGAAAGGTCAGTGAATGGCCAGAGTTGACTGCAGTGGCACTGAAGTACCTCACATGCCCACCCTCCAGTGTAAGTGTTGAGAGGGTATTCAGCTCAGCAGGTGCAATAGTCAGGGATTGTCAGACAAACGTGTCTCCTGCAAATGTTAGTTTGCTAACATTCATTAAAATGAATGAGAGGCACATACCAGCACAGACTGCAACCTCAGTATTCGTACCCTGGCCTTGGTTTTGGTGATGTGGAAATGGACCATCCTGGTGGCACTGGTAGTGGCTGCCTGAAATGGCCCACCACTGATGTAGATGATGACACAATGGAGAAAGACTTTCCCAGTGGTCAAACTTCAGATATAGATGACTGTGAAGGAAGCTTTCTTTATGAGGATGATGATGTGGTTAATGTTGGCAGGCTTTAACTGAAGTTGTTAAAAGGTGGTGTGCCTCCCCGGACCACCAACACCACTACAAGGACGGATGTTAGTCACTGCCACCACTGAGCATGAGTCTGTCTGACCCCCCGGACCACCACCACCACCACTGGGACTGATGTTAGCCACTGCCACCACTAAGCATGAGTCTGTCTGCCCCCCAGACCACCTCCACCACCACCGGGACTGATGTTAGCCACTACCACCATGAGTCTGTCTGACCCCCGAACCACCACCACCGAGACTGATGTTAGCCACTGCCACCACTAAGCATGAGTCTGTCTGCCCCCCAGACCACCTCCACCACCACCGGGACTGATGTTAGCCACTACCACCATGAGTCTGTCTGACCCCCGAACCACCACCACCGGGACTGATGTTAGCCACTGTCACCATGAGTCTGTCTGACCCCCGTACCACCACCACCGGGACTGATGTTAGCCACTGCCACCACTGAGCATGAGTCTGTCTGAACCCCGGACAACCACCACTGGGACTGATGTTAGCCACTGCCACCATGAGTCTGTCTGACCCCCGTACCACCACCACCAGGACTAATGTTAGCCACTGCCACCACTGAGCATGAGTCTGTCTGACCCCCGGACCACCACCACCGAGACTGATGTTAGCCACTGCCACCATGAGTCTGTCTGACCCCCCCAGACCACCACCACTGGGACTGATGTTAGCCACTGCCACCACTGAGCATGAGTCTGTCCGGACCACTACATCCTTCAACCACAGACACAAAGCTTCTTAATATTTAAATCATAAAGTGAGTATGTGTACTCATGTTTGTTATGCTGTTTCACTTCCTTTAGTTGTATGTTTTGTTTTCTGTAACTTTTCAGAGCTGCAATGGTAAAGCACATATGGTACACTTATTTTGTTTTTTTTAAATGTTAACAAAAAAAGTCTCCATCACTAAAACTCAGTGGGAATGGTACTACAGCTGTAATGTACAGAGTAACCTATGGAATATCCATGTGAATTCCATTCTGATGAGTATGAAGATTTTATTTCATCCGTTTCATTGTTTTGGAAAGACTGCAGCAAATATTGCACACAGGTTGTGTTAGTTGACAAGATATGGGTTTGAAATGTAACTTGACTTGAGATTGAGAACCAGGGAGGGACAAATAACAATTAAGTTATAAGAAGTCATTCATTTCTTTTTTTAGGAAACTTCCAGATGCTTTGTTGTTCTTAAAAAGTGGCCTTATCCAAAAAAGCTCTTCAACATCATCAGGCACACCCCTCCCCTGGGACTGGGCACACATGCAACATGCAGAAGTCATTTCATTAGATGACCATGACCATCATTAACAACCGGACTCCAGAAGGATGCAGATGAAATCTGTGAAGAAGTAACAAAATAAGAAACCATTACAGACAAACCTGTAAATATGATTCCCACCACCCCCCCCTGCAAAAAAATACTTACCTTCATGTACTTGAGAGTTATCCGTTTCCAATTTCAACACAAAAAATTCTCATTGAGCACTGGAATGTGCACACCAACAGTTTCTATGACATGTGATACAGAACAATACCATGAGTACATGTCCATGTCAACCCCCCTCCTCACCTACAAAATACGCAAACATATATCTATATATATCTACTCAACAAGGCTACTATTGGTGTACAGCCAAAGGTGAGATGATCACATTGCATTTGTTTGAATCGCCTTGCAGAACACATTGGACCAGCAACAGGATGCTTACGATCATCATTTTATTCTAGGGGACTTTGTATGTGCTGAAACAGTCTCATTTTACTGTGTTACCACTTGTCAATTTTCTGCACACAAGAAGGATGCATTTTGGGCCTGCAGAAAAAATCTGGGGACTCTGTGCCACCAATGCATGCATGCCTGAGTGCGCCATTAATTCTGGGGGACTTTGTATGTGCTGAAACACTCTCATTTCACTGTGGTACCACTTGTCAATTTTCTGCACAAAAGAAGGATGCATTTTGGGCCTGCAGAAAAAATCTGGGGACTCTGTGCCACCACTGCACGCATGACTGTGGACGCCATTACTTCTGGGGGACTTTGTATGTGCTGAAACAGTCTCATTTCACTGTGTTACCACTTTTTAATTTTCTGCACACAAGGAGGATGCATTTTGGGCCTACAGAAAAAAATCTGGGGACTCTGTGCCACCACTGCATGCATAACTGAGTGTGCCATTAATTCTGGGGACTTTGTATGTGCTGAAACAGTCTAATTTCACTGTGTTACCACTGTTCAATTTTCTGCACACAAGGAGGATGCATTTTGGGCTTACTGAAAAAATCTGGGGACTCTGTGCCACCACTGCACGCATGACTGAGTGTGCCATTAATTCTGGGGGACTTTGTATGTGCTGAAACAGTCTCATTTCACTGTGTTACCACTTTTTAAATTTCTGCACACAAGAAGGATGCATTTTGGGCCTGCTGAAAAAATCTGGGGACTCTATGCACCACTGCGCACATGACTGAGTGTGCCATTAATTCTGGGGATGCATTTTGTATGTTGTGTGATTGTTGTGCGCTCATGTTGTCATGCTGACATTATCAATTAAAGCAGCATTGCAAGAATGTTGTGACAATTCTGAACTGTACTTTTTGATGCTAGTTTGTATTGCCACAGCCACTAGTTACTCCGAGTCGTGACTTGAATTATACACTTTTTTACAGAATTTCTGTCTGCTTTACTTAGTTGACTACTTTTTTCATGTATGAAAAAAAAAAAATGAGCACTCCTTTCAATATTATTCTGACCAGGTTTACTGTATATTTATTTGCAGCTGATTTTCAATAAATATTGTTCTGTGGTGTCATAAAACACTGCCTGCTGCATAACTGTTAATTTACAACAGAAGTAATATACAGTATAACAACTAACTGATGTGATGGAGAAAAGCAGAAGAAAACCATGACAAAGACCTTGCCAGCACCAATTTAAAAGCAATGCTCCTTTTATTATTTCACACATGAAAAAACGTAGTACAGCAGACTCAACTACTGGACATTCTCATATCATTCCAGTCAGGATGTAAGTAAAGGAAGTTGTAACATAGCATTAAAAAATATAGGTCAGAGTTCTCAACAGATTGTTACACTGCTGCTTTACAGAGATTCACCACTTTACATAGTTATGGTAATGTACATAACCTAATATGTGGTGGCCTTACTTCCAGTGGAATATTTCTTGCTCCACAGAGTGCAATATATTTCTGAGAAAATCGCCCGTAATTTCATTACAGTGTGTCACGTGATAGAGGAATTCTTGTTCAGAAAAGCCGCCCATATTCTACCCCCCTTTCTCAGCAAAGTTAGGATGTGATGCCAGGGGGAGTGCAGGTACATGCTCCACTATAGTGAATGTCCGACAGCTATCCCAATGTTTCATTTTGTTATAAGGTTCACTTTGTGGTGAAATGTGGGAATGTTTCCACTAACAAGGCTCTTCTTACTGGAAACATGCCCACACGTTTCACCACAAACTGACCATTATAATATAAAGAAACATTCAGAAAGCTGCCTGACAATCGGACATTCACTGTAATGGAGCACGCACCAGTGCTCTCCCTGGCATCACGCGACGTTGCTGAAGGTTGAGGCAGAAAGTGGGCGGCTTTTCAGAAGTTTAATTCCTCCGTCATGTGACACACTGTAATGAAATTATGGGTGGTTTTCACAGAAATGTATTGCACTATGTGGAGCAAGAAAGATTCATCTGGAAGGGAAAAAGTGTATTATTAAACAACAAAGAAAAAACACAGAAAATCAGTATGACACAGTAGTGGGTGGGCAGAAAACAATCCCTTAATGTGGCCATGGGATGCCTTGGTGGTCCAGCAGCAGGTACAGCATTGTCAGTATTTGTTGCTGCTTTTCTTGTATTGTGTTGACCTGCTGCTACAAAGCATCGACCCTCTGATTACTCTCCTCCAGGACCACCCACACCAGGGTGATGTTGGCCTCTGTTGCAAGGACCGTGGCAGGGTCCACTGCTGGTGGAAATCCAGGTAGTGGTGGTGGTGGAGAGACTGGTGCTGGTGGCTGTGGTGGCATTGGTGGTGGTGGTGCAGCTGCTGTACTGGCCCTCATCCTACTGTGGCAAGGCCCAACTTTGACCCCAGCAGCACTATCAGCCACTGCCACAGAAGGGCCAGCAGGTGCACACCTGGCCCCTTCTATGGCAGCCTGCCTCTCTGCCTTGTGGTGGTTGAACATGTGGGTGCGTTGGCCACCAGTCCCCAAATGTGTCCCCTGGGGGAAACGGCACACCAGCACACCACACAGATGACACACCATGACTGTGCTGTCTCCCCCCACAGAGTTAAAAAAATCCCACACAAGGGAGCTGCGGGGAGGACCAGACACAGTCCTAACACCACCTATGGTTTCCAGGGGCGCCTCCTGTGGCTGTGGGGGTGGTGGAGGGGGTGCTGCTGGAGTCCCTACAGCTGCTACCAGTAGTGGTGGTAGTGGCAGAGAAGGTGGATGCACAGCAGCCACCAGTGGCACTGGTGCTGCTGCTGCTGTTGTTGCTTCCACTGGGGGGAAAGCAACACCCAGGAGTCAGGAGTGGTCCAGCATCACAAGACCTCCCCCACATGTCTGCACTCCCCTCCTCTGACCATGCCCATGGGCCAATGACTCGCCTTCTCCAGGATCCACGTCCATCCCTCCCACACAAGACCCCGGCACACACACACACACTCACACACACACACAAAACAAAACATTAAAAAAATTAACTACCAAAAAAACAATCACACACACACAATACAAAAACTAAATAAAGATAGTTTTTAAAAAAGCTGTTGTTTTCTTCACAGAAAGGCAATAAAGCACTTTGTCACTGACTCCTACATTGCTCTCTCACAAAGCCTTCTCCCTCAATGAATGTAAAGGAGAAAGTGAAACTGCTTCTCTGGCTCACTTCCTTCCTGCCTGGCTAAAGCATGTGACTTACAGTATTGTAAGCCATGTGATGTGTGGGGGGCTGCCTATTTACTTGTCACTTCACGCCGCCCGCTCTAAGGCATAATGGCAACTCGAAGTAATAATGATAATGCGAAGTGAGCACTGTGCAGTGCCCACTTCACGTTCACTTCGCCAGCAGATTAAAAATTTGCTGCATCTCTACTCATCATCAGGAGTCTGATCCACATTTTCTAGCTCACCCAACTCAACCACTAGCTCCACACTATCAAGTTCTGCACCATCACCACCACCAGCCACAGGGACACCAACAACCCCCCCGACCACCATTTCTTGTTTGCTGGTGCTGCTGCTTTTCTTGTCACCTCCCACATTCCCCCACTAGCATGGCTGCCACAGATGTGGCAGAGAACAATTTGGCTACATTAATGCCACTGTTGCAAACTACTCCTTTGCTACTATCAGCTGCGGAGCCCATAGAACATGTTGCCACCACGGCCGCAGGCATTGTTTTTTTTTAACTGCAGCACTATTTTGTCCAACAGACTTGGAGCTCTTCTTTGCTGCCTCCCTGGCACCTCTCCCTTTAGTTGAGCTTCTCTTCCTGGTTGTTCTTCTGTGCTAAATGTAAATTCATTTTTTTAAAACAGAACCAGAATTACAAGGAGAGGGTAACAGGGGTAAGTAGTATAACAAACAGTGAGAGAACATTTTTTTTTAACAGCAGAGGGATTACAAAGGGTAACAGGGGTAATTAGTATAATACACAGTGACAGAACACATTTTTAATTTTTTAAACTGCACGTGGATTACAACGACAGGAGTAATCAGTGTAACACACAGTGACAGAGCAATTTTTTTTAATGGCACAAGGATTACAACAACAGGGGTAATGGGTAATTAGTATGACACAGTGACAGAACACATTTTTTTAAACAGAACAGGGATTACAATGACAGAGGTAACAATTAGTATAACAAAAAGTAACAGGACACTGTCACTTTAAGGAAAATATTGCTAGAAAATCAATAAAACTGCCACAGGAACACAATGACAAAATGGCTTACTTAAACACACCAAGCTGAAACAACAGAAATAAAAATGAGAAATTGCTCTACAGATAAAAACAAGTTAACAAGAAAGACTGAGAAAACAAAAATATAACACAAACCTCCTGCTTACAACAAAAGCTCTGGATCTTTCTGGGTTGCCTTGCTACCTTGTTGCTTTCAGTACAATCCTCCCTTACACTACTGCTTCACAGACTGCCCAAACAGAGACCAATACTTTAAAGTAAATACTCAGCAATAAAATAAACTAAAAACACAAATCTAGGGGCCCCATTTTCAAAAGATTTGGGCCAGCACATCCCGGGATGCACCACCCAAACTTAGAAATGTGCCAGCTGTCAGGGGTGTGCCCATATTCAAAGGGCACAGAAGCATGGCGCACCCCTGACAGTGCTGACGAGCACAATATTGTGCTGCACCTATGCAAATGAGGGGTCCTCCATACATATGCAGCACAGCACAATATTGAAATGTTTCAGAAGTGCAAATCAGATCCCACCACAGCACAGATTTACACTTCTGAAACCCTGTGCTAAGTATTGCGCAGACCCGGCTGCACACTATTTAGGGCAGGGAACCCTGTCAGTACAGTGGTCCCTCCTTAGCCCTGATCCGTAACTGAAGAATAAATAGTCCAATCCCAGGTAATCTAGTGTGACCCCCCACTTCTTATCCCCAATCTGTAACTGAAGAGTAAATGGTTCGATCCCTGGTAGTCTAGTGTGACCCACCTCCCAAGCTCTGATCCATAAATGAATAAAGAATGCCCCAATCCCTGGTAGTTAAATGGCCCCCCACTCCATTAGGCAGTGACCCACCACCCTGCCCCCCCAACCTGACTTGAACCAGCGACTGACACAGTTCACCTCACACTGCACCAGCCAGCTGCTGACTGAACTGTACAGGAGTGAGTACAGTATTCAGTACACACCCATTTGTTGACTGTGTCAACCAATGGGCGTGTACTGAATACTGTATGCACGTCTGTACACTTCAGTCAGCAGCTGTCCAGTGTGGTGTGAGATGAGCTGTGCCAGTCACCAGCTCTGGTTGGGTTGGGGGGGCAGGGTGGTGGGTCACTGCCTAATGTGGCGGAGGGGGCCACTTGACTACCCGGGATTGGGGCATTCTTTATTCATTTATGGATCAGGGCTAGGGAGGTGGGTCACATTAGACTACCATGAATCAAACCATTTATTCCTAAATTATGGATCTGGGCTGGGGAGGGGGGTCACACTAGACTACTAGGGTTTGGGGGATTTTTCATTCAGTTATGCATCGCGGCATGGGAGGCATACTAGACCACCAGGGATTGGGGCATTTTTCATTAAGTTACTGATTCGGGGCTGGGGAAGGGGGCACTCTAGGCTACCAAGGATCGAACCATTTATTCTTCATGGCTGAATCAGAGCTGGTGGGGTGTGGTCATACTAGACTATCAGGGATCTGACCATTTATTCTTCATTTATGGATCAGGGCTGTGGGGGACTGGCCCGGCCCACTTCTCGGCAGCGCAGGCATGCAGATAAGCCCATATTGGGTGTGCAAATTGCTTCATTGCACCATGCATGCCCAATGACCTCATCTGCATGTTTGGGCTGAATATCACCATGGGGGCTGCAGCACACACCAGTGTGTGTCATGCCATACTCCTATGGGCAGTCGTCAGTCCTGCACCCTGGTTGCACTGTGTGTAACCTGTGTTGTGCGCTGTGCATTCAGGGTCCAATATTCAAACAGATTGTATAGTCTGTTCTGATCATGCAATCTGTTTGAATATGCAGCCAGAGCCTGCTGGCCCTTTTTTCTGTGTGCAGTGCACTGTTTAGTGCATGTAGCCATCTGGCTTTGGATATGGGAGCCTAGTAGCACAAGGCCCTCTACAACAATTTGTGAGCAAGTTGGATTCCAAAAAGCTCGATTTTTAAATGAATTTAAAGCTTTTTCTTTCTCTGACAAGCACACAGACTTCTCACTACTCTCTCCTTCACAACACTGCACTGAGAAACAGCCTCCTCTGCATGGTATAGGCTGTTTCAACAACATGTGACCTCCAGTCCCATAGTACATTGCAAACTTCTCCTCCTTACCAAACATTGCTGGTGAAGTCACAACTTTGCATTCTTATGAGGCTTTGCCTCTGTCCCCAACTCTGCTGGCAAATTTACGACTTCACATGTTGCGGAGATATCACTTTTTTGCAAAGTTGTGACATTGCATGGCAGATTAATTCATGAAATGAGGTGAATTTGCAAATTAATCCATGAAGAGAAGTTTTCCAACTTTGCGAATCACTAATGATATGAGTACAGTTTGGCCTCAGGTAACCTCACGAGTGGTGTAAGCCTTGAGTGAGGTGTCCATGGGTACACTGCATGAATATACAGTAGATAAATCATGTATTCAACTGTTCCCCATTGCATATTTCATTTATGCAACAGGGACCAGTTTGCACAGTGGAGGTAGTTCTGTTAGAAATAGTTTTTTTTTAATTTTTTATAGAAATTTAAATGAGGTTTTTTGGGCTTTTTCATGTGCAGCTCCATTTATTGGTTACTAGGGGGTTGCAATAGAAGCTGTAGCATCCTGACACCCCCGACGTGTGTGTTCATTGGTAGTCAGGTTTGTTTTATGAATCATTACTGAGAGAAAATGGTGGTGCCTCTTAGCAAGATGGCAAAATGGATGGCAGCTCACAAATTGCATTTGTTTTTTATCCTTTGTTTTATTTATTTACGGTATTCCAGAAAGGTGAAACCCATAGTTTTTAAAAGTGTATTAGCTGCAATGGAATTGGCAGTGGCTGTTTGTTGGAAGGAAAACCAAACATTCAGAAAGAGCATGCAGTCAAGTTAGGCTGAGAAGCTGAAGAAAAAAAGAAAAATGAGCCTGTCTTTTGTTTTTGGTTTTGTCTGAAGCATTTAGAGGAGCTGAAATGGTGGATGCTGTGTGGACATGAAGAGGTACTGAACTAGGCAGTATTGTTTGTGGTTGTGGGTGGGCTGCTGTGCGGGTGGGGGGGATGCTGTGTGAGCAGGATAGGGTTGCCATGCAGTCAAGGGAGTGGAATGTAGTCAGTTTTAAAAATAACAAGCATTTGTCAATGCCAAATGTTGTCTTGCTGTTATTAGCATTGGTAGTGCAGGAATTAGAGAGATGCATAATAGGAATGGCAGTGAAGTAGTGAACTGACAACAACCCAACTCCCACCCTGCAGAAACTGACTGGCATTGGGGTGTGCCTTTGGATCATTGGCCATAACACTCATGCCATTTCACCTCACCCTATCCTGCAGACACCAACAAGTGTCACACCTTGCAGACACCGACAAATGTTGCAGTGTGCCTTGGGGTCTTTGGGCCTTACACTCACCCCAGTCCATAAGGAAATATGCTGAGATGTGTACAGTATAGGAGAATGGGGTAAGCTTCGGGGCTGAAGAGTCCAAGGCACACCTCTGTGCATGTCAGTGGCTGCAGGGTGGGGGTGGAATGGTATGAGCATTGCAGCCAACAATTCCAAGTCACACCCCTGATGCCTGTCAGTCGCTAAAGGGTGGGGCTTTATGGTTAGAAACCCTAATGCCCAGGCGTTTGTTGGTATTTTCACTCTAAATGTTCAACATTGGCTTTTTGTGACCCCATCTCATGAACAGTGGCAGTATCAGTTTGTTAGCCAAAAGATGATTTTGCACAGTGATTGAGCCATTTGAGCCATTTTTCGCCACAGTTGCAAAAACACATTTCGGCAAGGATGAGAAAAATGACAGCTGTACTGTTCATGATGAGTTATAAAAAAAGGCAATGTTGAGAATCTGGAGTGAAAATATGAAAAATTGAAGTCACGAGCATGCATAGAAATTGGGCAATGCATGCCCATAACGCAATTATTTGGGGATTTTTTTAACCAAATTTTCAACATAGGCATTTTGGGACCTCTGCTCATGAACAGTGTCACTTTGATTTTGTTAATCTGTCCCGAACATTGATTTCCCACAGCGACTGCGCCATTGTGCGCCACATGTGAAAAAACACATTTTGGGCAGGATGTGAAAAATGACAGCTGTGCTGTTCATAAGGAGGTGTAAAAAAAATGGCAATGTTGAAAATCTTGAGCGAAAATATGAAAAATTGGTGAAGTCACAAGTGTGCATAGAAATTGCGCTGTGCATGCCTGTAACACAATTATTTTGGGGATTTTTTTAACCAGATTTTCAACATGAGCATTTTGGTACCTCTGCTCATGAATAGTGTTACTGTGATTTTCTTAATCAGTACCGAACATTGGTTTTTCACAGCGACCTTGTCACTGTCCATCACATGTGCGAAAACACATTTTGGGCAGGATGTGAAAAATGACAGCTGTACTGTTCATAAGAAGCTGTGAAAAAATGGCAATATTGAAAATCTGGAGTTAAAATAGTAGAGATTGCCGAAGTTACAAGCTTGCATGGAAACTGCGCAACACATGCTCGTAAGTCATTTTTTGGAATTTTTTCACCAAATTTGCAACATAGACTTTTTGGGACCCCACCTCATGAACAGTGGCACTGTTGTTTCATTAATCAATCCCAAAAGGTGATTCCATGCAGTGACCGCGAAATGACCTTTCGGGACCGAATAACAAAATAACAGTGCATGTGTTCATGAGGTGGGGTCTCAAGAACCCCATGTTGAAAATTTGGAGCCAAAATTCCAAAAAATGGCCACGATATCCACCTAATTTGAAACCCCATATTGATGCCATTATACAGCTTACTGTGATTTTCTTCAATTCACAGTCATCTTTTAAAGAGCTCAGACGTCTCCCGCTCCACCAAAGATCACCACACCAGACCTCTGGGGGTAGGTATGAGGTGAGATGGGGTACAGGGAGGTGGAGTGCACAGAGGGTGGGTGCAGGTTGGGGGAGGAGTGTCCTGATGACAAGGGACTGTTTTCTTGTTTACAGGGACAAAAAAAAAAAAGTCAAGGGAAGGTTGTTTTTTTTTTTTACAGGTTTTATTAAAGCATACATTTGGGCACAGTGGGGTGGGCTCCCAGTGTGCCTTTTTCCTCTTGGAGGGGACTGAAGCCGACAGGGATTGGAAACCCCCGTCAACAAAGAAAGCATGGGTGTGTTGGGGGGGACTGATGCCGACAAGTATTGGGCATCCCCGTTGGCAAATAAATTAAACTGGGGAAGCATTATGCCAATGGGGACTGGGCACCTCCATAGGCAAAGATATTAAACTGAGGGGAACATGATGTCAATGGGAACTGGGCACCCCCGTTGGCAAACAAATTAAACTGGGGGGGCATTATGCCGTTGGGGATTGGGCACCCCCATCTGCAAACAAATTGAACTGAGGAGGGGGCATGCCGACAGGGGGACTGGGTGATCCTGAAGTCGGCATTCTGGGGATTTTGTGGCAGACAGCAGACGGCAGCAGCCATTGCCATGTTTATTGCAATGTTTCACCAACAAAGGCATGTAAGGGAGGTGTGTCATCTGTGCCACTGCATGACAAGCTTGTCTCTGATTGCAGCGGCACATTTCTTTTAAGTTGGTGACACTTTGCATGTACTTGTGTCAGTGCTAGCATGCTGGCTAATTGGAGAATGAGGGACGCACCTTCTAAAGTGTGCTCTAGATTCACCAACACTGATACACCTCTGTATGTATCCTACTACCACAAAATGTTGCTTGCGCACACGCAAGACAACATAAAAAGGACTGAAAAGAAATTAAAATTGTTTAAGATATGAATCTTTGTCATGTGTCAGGCTATGTGTATTTACTACAGTTTTATTTTTGTACAGTAGCAGGGGGCACTCAGGCTGTTTAAAGGCTCTTTGTAAGCAATGCTGGCTTGGTGGAGGGGGTCGTGGCAACTGTTGAGATAAATGCTACTGCTTAGATAAATGCATTTATCTCACTGCTCACTGTTTAGCAGTGAAATAAATGATTTAATCTAAACTAATTTTAGTCCACCTCTATTGCATAAATGTAACTATGTGCGGTTATGGTAACAGATACCATATCCATTTTCCAGCATGATCCAGTGACAAAACCCTGACCAAGCACCATGTAGGACTCAAACTTCCTCATGTTCACCCTTGCGCTTGTGCAAAGTGAACATAATGGTATTGTAGTGGATTTTGAGAGGTGTGTCACTGTCAGTCCAGTGCAGGGGCAGTCTGCATTGGGCTCAGCAGTCACAAACCAATGACCAAGTACTCTGGTCATGAAACAACTCACTGCTTGCTGGGCAGAAACTTTGCATAATAGAAAGGACTGAAGCACTCTTATGAGAAGAGCCCCTTGGTCTTTTCATTAGTATGAAGTCACCAGGAAGCAGCTGAGTGACCTCACAACTTACCTGATGGCCTGGTGGATGCCTCTGTTAAAACCCCCATTCTGTTTGTTCCCTGCTTGGTCATACACCAATAGCTTATTGGGCTCGATATTCTAAAGCTATTGCCTGGATCTGTCTGTTTTGAGGTCTGCTGGCATTTCCTATGGTATTCAGCTGCTGACAAGCAGTGCTGCAATCAGACTGGCTGGGTGGTACAGGCTGGAGTCCAGCGGGAGTTACCCAGGAAGTTCCTCTGCCATTTGCTGTGGCAGAGCAGGTGACAGAGCCCAGTGATTTGCAGGAGAGTGAGCCTGGAGTGGATTGGAGAAAGGCTGGGGAGAGAGGCCTAGGAGAATTGTCTTGAGGTGTGTGAGAGACCAGGGAACCAGCTGAATAGTCCTAGCTTGAATGATTCAGCTGGGATCCAGCATTATTGACACCATCAAGATCTGGGACTGGGATCGGGAATCTGCCCAGTTTGCTGGTAGGTTCATGTCTTAGCATGGGGTTGTGGGTGTAGGTATGGGGGGAGTGTATGCTCACGAAGAAAAAAAAAACGGGACAAAAATATAAACAAACCCAGGAAGCAAGCACATGTGCTGCCTGTCAGCAGCTGGGGCAGCAACAAGGGAGAGCAACACTCCACACAGAAAGGCTGGAGTCTAGGGTGGAGTAAGGGCTGAGATTAACAGTTTCTATGTCTCAATCTCAGCACCCAGATATACTGGATAACACACCCTCTAAAAAAGAAAACCATCCATCGATGTCTGTTACTGCTACTCGACCACCACCACTGTTACCCCCCCACACACACATGACACTCCCACTAAGCACCCCCACACCCCTTACTTACATACCAAGACTCCAATGCCATAATCGTCTCTGGACAGAGACACAACTTCACTCTTCCATGTCGGACCTGGAACTGAGGACACCAGGTATGCAGTTCAATGTATTTCAATTGGTTTTGAACCTATCCTCATAACTTGTTCATTTTTAAATACTTTTTTCCCAAATTTTCAACATGGCATTTTTTGATATCCTACAGTACCTAATGAACAATGGCGGTGAAATAAATTTGGGTTCAAAATGTGGGATGCCACTGAAAAGTAGGTATTGCTTCTCAGCTGGCCTGTCCTGAGTAAATACAATCTAAAAATGTGTAAAAGCAGGACACAACTTAAAATAAGATATTGCATCTTATCTGAGCTATCTGAGGTAGATATATGGTAAAAATGTGTATAAGCAAGAACTGGTACAACAGCAACGCAAGCAATGAACATTTGACAAATGCTTGTTCTGGTAGGGACTGGAACTCCTGCAAGTCCAAAATGTGACCCATGGTCAAGGACAGTCCCAGTAGCTACCAAATAGATGTGTTTTATCAGCTGCAACAGTTAAAATGAATCTTTTCTTTAGCTTCCAATAAACTCCGCAGGACTCTTTCCTGTATATTGTCTTTCACTGTTCAACTCCCAAGCCCCTTTTCTCCAAACCAGGGACAGTGGGAATTCTAGCTTCTTTGTTGCCATATTGGCTACTGGTTTAACTTGGTGTATTTAGACAAAGTAGGCTAAATGCCCATTAAATTGTCTCCCACTCATAGTGGGGTTATTTCCTCAGTCCATTTCCCAATAAGTACTTGTCTAATCTTTTCTTGAAGATATCCAGTGTAGGTGACTCAATAATATTCTCTGGTAAAGTATTCCACATCCTTGCAGTGCATATATTGTAAAAATTAAAGCGTTTGACTGTAAATACTCTTGGTATTGCAATTTGTTTATGTGACCTAAGATTTACATTTTTATGTAGTCTGTGTATGCCACATTGTTCCATTAAGGAGGAGTCCTTTACAATTTTGTACATAAGTAATAGGTCTCCCCTAACTCTTCTAGTTTCTAATGAGAATAAATTAAGTTTCTCCAATCTTATATTATAATCCAAATTCTTTAATCCCTCTACCGTTTTGGTCAATCTCCTCTGTATTCTTTCTACTAAATTGATGTGTTTTTTAAGATAGGGGCATCAAACTGGAGTTCCATAGTCCAGGTGTGGTATTATGTATGTTTCGTATAATTTCATAACACATTCTCTATCCCTGGAGATAAAAGCTTTCTTTATAGAATGACTAAGTCGATTACATTTCCAGGCAATTTTATTTAGAATGGGTGGATGAAGACAAATTCGAGTTTATCCATACGCCTAGATCGTTTTCACTTACACTGCATTTAAGTGGCTTACCATTAAGGTAATACTGGTAGCTGAGGTTATTTTTCCCAAAGTGTATTACAGAACATTTTACTTAATTAAATTTCACATTGTTATCAACACCCCATTGTTCAATGGTCTGGAGATTTTTACAAAGAAGTTGGTATTTATGAAATGAGGATACATCCCCACCTATTTTTTGCATCATCTGCAAATTTGGAGGCAACACTATCAAGCCCCTTGCCCACTTATATAGCCCAAATAATTCTGGGCCCGGGACTGATCCCTGCAGAATTCCGCTAGTGACATTTCCATCTTCGGAATATACAGAATTTATTCTCACACTTTGCTTTCTGTCTGTTAACCAATTTTTTTATCCATCTAACTCTATATCTATTCAGTCCCAAATCATTTAATTTTATAGTAAATTTGTCATGTGGAACTGAGTCAAATGCTTTTCCTACAATAGGTCCAGGAAAATTACATCTGTTGGAACTCCTCTGTCTATTTGATTACTTTCAAAATTATAAAAGGAAATAAGATTAGTAGTACAAGAAATACCCTTCCTAAAGCCATGCTGTGTTTGATCTTGTAGTCCTAATGTAGCAACTTCACTATCAATTTTGTTTTTTATTATTCTTTCCAATAATTTACAACAGAACAATGTGAGACTGATGGGCCTATAGTTGGCAACACTTGATTTGTTGCCCTTTTTATGAATAGGGATGACTGTGTCCCTTCACCAGTCAAGTGGGACCTCTCCAGTCATAAGGGATTTGTTAAACAGAATAGTTAATGGCTGTACCACAACATAAGTAAGTGTTTTCCAGATGATAGGGCTTATATTATTGGGTCCTGGTGAGGATGATGTTCACAAATTAGATAGTTCTTCGAGTACTATTTCAGGATTCAGATCAATTTTCTCTGAGCTGTCAACACAAAGGGCAGGCATCACAGGGTTTTTTGGATGAAATACAGAAATAAAATAATTGTTGAAACTATTAGCAATTTCTTTATTATTATGAAATGTTATACCACTGACTGTTCGTGTGTTAATTCTACTGTTTATTTGCTTGCTGTTATTTACATATGCATAAAAGCCTTTACAGTCACATTTTGCTAGCCAATTTACACTTTAGCTTAATTTTCCAGTTGACCTAGCTCCAGTCTTATCTTCCTTTTGTGTGTGTGCCTTATAGTTGCATGCAAACATATTGCCAGTCTTGGAACCCTTCCTACCTGACACAATGACTGGTTTTCAGTCTGATCTCTTCCCAGCAGTATTGGATTTGCCAGGGACTAACAAAAGGGTCTGTCTTGGAATAGAAGCCATGGACCAACCCACATGCATGCCACCCATACTGGTTAACCTCAAAGGGAATATGGCATCCAAGCCAGAGATCATGATGGCCATGATGATTACAGTGGGGATGAGAAAAAAAACTCAAAGGAAAAAGGGATTGTAATCTGCGAAAAGTTGTGGTTGTATTTTTACTCTTTAAAATCTATCCAAGCCCTAGATGCAATGTTTCATTTTTAGCAAGGTCCTGCTTCCACCTGATAGCTGAGAGGGCTGAATGGCAGGGAGATCAATTGACTTGTACAAGGACAGAAATATGTCACTGACTAGTGAATTTCAAACCATGGTAATTAGGTTCACAGTTTGGTTCTTTAACTCCAAGACTAAACTGTCTCCTCATATGTTTTAATGTGTTTGAGACATAGACACATAGGGTGGGATATTCAAAAGGGTTGCGCCATGCGCAATAGGGTTGCGCATGCGCAAGTCCGAATTTGCGCCATTCTGCAATATTCAGCAGGAGGCAGTTGCTCCACTGAAAATAGGCTGAGCAACAGCGCAATGCAAATGAAGGCATGCGCCACTAAAGGGGGTGAATCCATGCATAAAGAGCGCAATGCAATATTCAAAGGTTTGCGCAATGCACAATAGCAGAACAACCGGAAGGTGCGCCACAGAGGAAATGAGCCAAAATAAAAAGGCTCAAGTAAGAGGCCCAAGAATGCTACAGGGATGCCAGTGAGACAGACAGAGAGACAGACAGTGACAGTCCAGAACAGGGCAGGCAAGGGAAGTTGTGTGGGCCATAGGCTGCAGAGGCCAGCGGGGATACCCGGTGCAGTGGAGGTAGCAGTCAGGAGAGCGGGGGTAATAGAGCAACATCAGCCAGGGGGGGTCACAAGCCAGGGAGATGGACAGTGCCAGCTTCCACATGGAAGCTGTAATGAGGGGGATGAGAATGCATGCTGCAGGGGCGTGGCCATGGAAGGGCCGTTAGCGATACGCCCCAACAGGCAGCATGCCGCCCCACATCAGCCTGAGCTGTACACAGATGTAGAGATGCGTGGGCGGTACCGCCTGAACAGGGCAATACTGAGGCGGCTCTGAGCTGTGCAGTGATGTGATACAGGCACCCTCACGACGCAGTCATTCTCTGTCGGTGGAGACCAAGGTGACAGCCTGCATGTGCCTGCTCACCATGGGCACCTTCCAGAGGCCAACAAGGGACACCACAGGCATCACACAGTCAGCCACATCATGCATCCTCACCCAATTCCTCAGCGCACTGCTGCCACATGCTGCGGAGCACATCCATTTCCCCAGCACCGCGGCAGAGCGTACAGCAAACATGCAGGAGTTCCACAGGGTAGCACATATGCCTGGTGTGCTGGGGCCATAGACTGCACCCATGTGGCCATTCGCACATCACCTGGCCCCAGTGGGGCTGCATATAGGAACAGGAAGGGCTATTCCAGTGTCAACTGCCAGGTGGTGTGTGATGCCACTGGGCGCATAATCAATGTCTGTGCCACACACCCTGGCGGAGCACATGATGCCTTTATATGGTATCAGTCCGCACTGTGCCATCGATTCGAGAGTGGGGACATCCCCACAGGCCATCAGGTGGGTGAGTACACATGTAGGAATTGCAAACATGGGGCAAGGTTGGGAATGCCACAGGTGCTATGGTAGTGGCACACAGGGATATTGGCAATATGGACCTGAACATGATACTCATCTCCACCATCTCCACACAGGTGACAGCGGATACCCACTCCGTCCCTGGCTGCTCACACCATACCGGCACCCCATGACCCCATCGCAGCAATGCTATAATGAGGCGCATGCCACCACATGCAACATCATCGAGTGGGTGTTTGGGACGCTCAAGGCACGATTCCGATGCCTAGACAACTACGGCAGTGCCCTACAGTACAGCCCCTCAAAGGCCTGTGGGATATTCCTGGCCTGTTGTATCCTACACAACATGGCCAAAGACTGTGGGATAGCCATTCAGGTCAAGGAGGGAGACAGCGATGGGGACACCAGTGGCACCGGTGATGATGGTGATGAGCAGCCCCCCCTTGGATGGCAGGACCCCCGACTGATCCGGCAGGCCCAGCTACACTGGGACACCATCACGGAGGAGCATTATGCACGACACAGGTAAGTCAAGGGGCCATGTGCAACCAACACTGTCCTGGTGCAACCCACAGGCACACAGAGTAACACACCAGCGGTGCATGATGGCAAGGGGAGTGGAAGGGACCAGGCACACTAACACAACATCAGGGAGGGGTGAACAGTCATATGGACACACACACACACACACCAGGCACAAAGCGTACATGGGAAGGTGCACAGCAGAGCAGGAACAGACATGGCAAACACACAGATCCACAGACCACACCCACCACCTGTACTGTCCAAGTACGTGTGTCAGATGCTGGGCACCCTTGCACCTTGGTGTACTGTACAATGCAGGCATCATCATGCACACGCACCTGTGGACAGCAGTCGGGATGGTGTGCAGGTGGTCCATGTGTCGGCATGATGGGCAGGGCACCCACCAGTGCACTGCCAACCATGACGCACATCGCACACAGGGCAGCACCAGACAGGGCCCACACTGGGAGACAGGTCAGTCATGTTGCACTGTTCCACAGCCACCGCGGATGCATGGGCGGCCCTGCCGTGACTCAACAGCACTGGCAGACTGAGCAGGGGCCACATGGGGTGGCACCGATGGACCACCAGGGGTCCCACTGCGTGATCGTGACCTTGTCCACACTGGGGTCTGTAGTATGCCAAACATACCTGCACCAGGGGTGCTTAGGATGCCCACAGCAGAACATGGCATCGACAGGCTGGGTGTCACACGGCCGGGAAAGGGGAGTGGAGAGCGTACTGTGTGGGGTGCGCGGTACAGGGGCACCTGCTTGTGTGTCCAATGCAACCACGACAGTGACCAATGCCTGGGTCTGCCTGTCAATGGCGGCGGTCACATCCATCCGCATATGGACCATCTCTGCAAGGATCAGAGCACAGTCCCTGCTGTGCCGCTCCACAGCCACGCACAGTGCCTCCACGGACGTTGCAACCAGTCTTTGCTGCTGTACTGATTCCCGCAGCAGGCAGGTGTGCTCTTCAAATGGGTACTGTGCCACAGCAGCATCCTGTCCCCCAGGGTATGGAAAGTCCTGATGCTCAACACCCCTTGAGGGTGGGCACTGTTCACCAGGACCAGGAATGGGCATATCAAAGGGTGGTGGGCATGTGCCACCGCTGGACACTGTACCCCCAGACCTGGTGGGTGACTGCTGCTGCTGCCCCTCCAACCGCTGTGCCCCAGGGACCACTCGTTCCACTGCTGTGGCCACAACAGTACCAGACACCTGCACAGCCACCAATGCTGCCCCACCGGTGCTGACAGGCACAGCCTGGGACTGTGCCGACATGCTGGCATACACGTTGGAACCAGCTAGGCCCAGGGGCATGTGCTGGCCTGCTGTGTGTCCGTCATGGGACACACACATGTCACTGCCCATTGCAGTCCTTGCATTATCAATGGTGCAGGTACATGCTATGGCCACAGTCACAGCGTGCTGGCATGCTTGCATGCCAGACTGCTGAGACACAGGCTGTGCACCCCCCACACCTGACTCACCGACAACAGAGTTGGCAGCCAGGCGTGCCTGCTGGTGCAGTGCATGCTGGCTGGCGACAGAGATGGATGGACCCTCCTCCAACTCCGGCAGGTCTTCCTCACTGCCTGGACCCACCACCACCATCCCCTGAAGACGAACAGGATCTGTAACAGAAAGTGAGAACATGTGAGTGCATGTGAACAACCTCCCCCAACACCACCACCATGTCATACCGTGCAGTGATGGGCTTCCACCTGTCTGGAATCCACCTCCTGGTACGCCCTCAATAGCACTCCACTGCATTGATGCAGCCAGTCGGTCCTCAGCCGGGGTCAGCTCTGCCACCGCTGGCTGGCCCCCGCCTGTGCCAGCACGTGCAGCCCTGAGGGCTGCCACCTTCTCCTTCACCCTCCTGCGGTCTGTCCCCATCTTCTTTTTGCATTCCTGCACAGAGCTGGTGGCTTCCATGCAGGTTCACTGCCCAAGCTACCCCCTCCCATGCAGCCACACGGGCCTGAGGGGTGCCCCGCCATCCACTCAGTAGTGGCTGCTCCTCCAGGTAGGCCTGGAAGAGGGCCTCTGTCTCCACCGTGGTGAAGTTGGGCCTCCTCCTCCGCCCACCATCCTCACCCTCACCTTGGTTCTGCTCGGTCATGTCGGTCTGTATGGGTGGAAGTGGACACCTGTCACTGTGCAGTCTACAGCGTTATCCCATGACCATTGTCCAGAACATCACACAGCATGCAACCTACCTCTCACCTGCAGTAATCGAATCTGGCCAGCGCAGCCCAATGTCGCACATTTATAGTGCAATGCATGCAAATTAGGAGTGGAGCAACTGTAATGAGATGCAAATCGCGCCACTGTGCCTTTGAATGGCTGATCAGATGATTTGCATGTGTCACTGAATATCGCACCGTTGCCCTTCGCGCAATACGGTTGAGCCGGCTGAGCCAATGGCGCATTTCCGTGACTGTGTAGTACACCACATTGTGCATGCCCAGGTGGCTTATGTAGGCGTCTGCTGCGCTGATGACATGCTGTGCGCTATCAGCAATTCAGGACATGGCCACCATTGTGCCAGTGGTGCTACAGCACTGGGAACCAAATGGCGCTGTGGCACAACTGCGCAATAGTCCACTGTGGCACTGGCACGCGGGTGACCATTCGCGCAGGACATGTAGATGTCTGATGGTGCTGTGTGTGGCCTTGCGCCACTGACCCCTGACCTTGTGCCCGACCTTTGCCCCCTGGCACTGTACGTCTGGCATGTGTATGGCTCTATCGCTGTTTGGTGACAGCGTGATAAGAATAGCAGTGATAGGGAATGGTGGCGATGTACCACGCAGTACTTCCACGTGGAGTTGCCATGCTGTGGAGCGCCATATTGTCTACTATAGCATTAGAGATGGCATGCAGGAGACCCCTCAGTGGGATGCCCTTGAGTTGGCCAACCTTGTGGCCACTGTGGAGCCACACTATGGCCCACTCTTTGGTGAGGTGCCACTGGACAGGGCCAGGACCCAGGTCTGGGAAGAGGTGGCCACTGACCTGGAGGCGGCCACTGGCCACAGGAGAACAGCTGAACAGTGCAGGCACCGGTATGGGGACCTGAGACGGAGGGAGCCGGAGCTACTGGCACGTCTGCGGTCTCGTGCCAGGAGGGGCGTGGTGCCTCGTCCAGGTGGGTGATACGTCTACACACTTGTATGGTCCATATGGGTAACACTGTCTCATGTGTCCAGCACATAGGGGAGGGATGGTCTAGGGTTGGCTGTGGCGGTGTTTACAGGGTATGGGATGGGTGGGTCTGGCTGGGTGGGTGGGCACACACATTGGGGTGGGGGGAATATGCTTTGGGTTTGTACTGATGTGTTTCTCTCCTTTTGTCTCCCACAGGCGTGGCTGAGCAGAGGAGGAATATGGAGCAACAGCGGAGGGTGGTGGCTGCAGGACCGGATCGTGGCGGTGAACAACCACAACGCCAGCAGCATCCCTATGAGGGTGAGTGCCATGACACCATGATTGCTATTGCATGCTGTGTGGCAGGGTGGGAGGCAGGACATGGCCACCATCCATGGACACCACTGCCATGCATGCGACATGTGACAGTCAGCACTGTCCAGTGCCACTGCATGTCTGGGAGTGCATCAATGGTGGTCCATGCGTGCACTGGGCACATGGCTGTGGCACTGCCTGCTCACCGCATAGCCATGTTACTGTACGGCTTTGGTTGTGCTGTGTTGGACATGGGCGGTGGGTGTGTGCAGTGGTACACGTGGCTGTTGCTGCCTGGTTGGGCATGTCTTGTGGACACGGTCACTGTGGCTGGGCACACACCATCACAGGAGCGTGGCACATGGCTGTCTGCCATGCATACTGGGTGGGCTGCAGGGGGATGGACAGTCACACCCATTGACTCTGATCCCTTGTCCTAGGTGTGTGGATACTCCTGCAAATGCAGCGGTCCATCCAGGACCTTGTGCGGGTGCTGCAAGAGTCCCTTGCCATCCTGCAGGATCTGCAGCAGCATGGCGTGAGGAGGAGGAGGCAGACAGACAACGCCCAGGCAGCAGAGGACCAGGCTGGCCACCAGTGAGAGACAACCTCCCCCTTTGACCAACCCTCACCCCACCTCCCTTTCCCATATGTTCACCCTGCCCTTACCCACCCCCACCTTGTTCCTGTCCCTCCACCCCATGTTTGTACATAATTGTAAATAGTTGTTGTTGTTATATTTTTGGAATACAGTTATTTTGATATGAATACTGTGGTGGTCTCTGATTTTCAGCTGGCTATAGGTGCTCAGTTGCAGTGGTGTGCATGGCACCTGGGGTGGTTCAGTCATGGGTATGTGTGGTGTGTGCGTGGGGAAGTGTCTCTGGTGTGGGAGTGGCCATCAGTCAGTATTTGTGGTGTGTGTGTTGTTCCCTGTGCATTGCATTACTGTGTGCAGTGGTCCATGGTGCCTGCTCTGTGTCCATTGTGCCCCTGTCAACCCATCCTTGGCCTGTGCAGCTGACACCCTTGCATGTCTGTGGCCTGCAAGGTCTGCTGCCTTCTCAGTGGTGGCTGTCCCTGCAGGTCATCCACTGTGACCATCACCATGCTGGGTTGCCTCCTGTCAATGGTGTGGTGCATGTTTGCCTCGGGTGACACTATGGCCTCCGCAGTTGCTGTCCCACCTCCATGCTGCGGCTTGTGTGTATTGCAGAGGCTGTGCACCACTGTCTGTGACTTGTGATCCAGGCATCTGTTGGTGGCGTACAGGGCCACAGTTCATGCACAGGGTGGGTGTCACCCCTGTGCCATGAGGGACTGCAGGCTGTGTGTGCATAGTTTTCATGGGCCCACACTGGGGGCTTGGCTGTCACACTACTGCGTCCCTGTGTTAGTGTCCCCGTGGGTATGGGTATGTGTTTGCCCCTGCACTCTGTTGCATCCAGTGTGCTGCATGCTTCCACACACCACTGTGGGTGTCTGTGCAGGCTGCTGTGGCTCATGGTGGGTCTGGCTTGTATGGTTCTGTGGTACACGAGCTTGCAGTGTGGCAGTGGTGGGTGGTGGTATGCATGGGGATTCCCGCAGTGGTGGTCACTGCTCATGGGGGGTGTCTTGGGGTCATGGTGCAGGGTGTGCTGTGCCGGGGGGCTGCTGTGCCATGGGGTGGTCCGCTCTCCTTGTGTGGCAGTCTCAGCTTGCCGGTGGGTGTGCTGGGGCACCATGGCCCAGCTGTGCTTTGTTTGCTTGTCCCCATGGTCCGATTGCTGTTCCATCCCTCCCTCAGTTATGCTGTGCTTGGGGTGTGGGGGTACATTGTTGGTTCTGCAGTGTGTCCCTGTGCCCATCTGTAGCATGGGTGGTGGGCCCCTGCCTACCTCCCTGGTTGTGCAGTTCCATTGCTCTGCTGCTGGGGGGCTCCCTGCTTGTGCTATGGCACCTCTGGGCTGCTCAGCTGGGCAGCCCTTGTTGCACCATAGCGCATCGTCTCTGCTCAGCTTCCCCTTCCTGGTTGCGCTATAGCGCAGGTTGTGCGATATTCAGACGCTGGCTTGTTGCGCAATTTGGCTTGCTCCATGTTTGAATATCGCGTCTATTGCACATGTGCGCAAGTGACTTGTGCTTGCTCCTGCTGTTGCTCACTTTTTGGGCGCAGTTTGAATATCCAGCCCATAGAACCTGTCAGCAGAGCCCATCAAGTCTGCCCATTCCTACCTTTATGTGCTGTTTATGAGGGCCCTAATGGCCCATCACTACACCCTCTCCCCACTTTGCACTGTCTTAATCCATCCTATGTGTCTGTCGCACCCATGTTTGAATCCCTTCACTGATTTTGCACAGACTACCTGCCTTGGCAGATTATAGCTGGTAGTATAGCCTAAAGGTTAGAGTAATGAGCTGTGAATGAGCTTGGTATATCCAGCAGACCTGGGTTTGATTCCCATAACCTCTACTTGCATACTGAATGACTCTGAACAAGTCACTTAACCTCCTTAGTGCTCCCAGGTCACCCATGAAAACTGGCACTTGTTTCTAGTGGGTCTTACCAGGTTACCAAAGACTAAAATAAAAAATTAAAAATAAATTCCATCCCTCCACCATCCTCTCCATCATGATATGCTTCCTGATATCCCTCTTAAATCTTCCTTTGCTGGCTTCATTGAGTTTTCTTTGGTGCTTATAATTCCACTCAGCTAGAAGAACTCTTAACTATTTCCTTTGCAATCATGTGTAGGTATAGGTATGTCTCAATCATGTCCCCCCCCGCCGCCTCCAGTGTGTACATGTGGAGAACTGCACACTGTACACAATGTGAGAATGCACAAGGGACCAGTACAGTGGAGAAGGGCTCATGTGATCCCGCTCCACAAGAGTGGTAGCAGGGAGGAGGCAGGGAACTATAGACCAGTCAGTCTTACCTCAGTAGTGGGCAAGATTATGGAGTCACTCCTTAAGGAAAGGATAGTGCAATACCTGGAATCCATAGGAGCACAGGATCCAAGACAGCATGGGTTTACAAAAGGAAGGTCTTGACAAACTAATCACATTGATTTCTTTGACTGGGTAACCAGAGTGGTGGACCAAGGGGGAGCAGTTGATGTCACCTACCTTGACTTCAGCAAAGCTTTCAATACGGTTCCACACAAAAGATGAATTAATAAGCTGAGTAGGCTCAGGGTGGGTCAGAAGTTGGTCAACTGGGTGGCAAACTGGTTGACGGGCAGAAAACAGAGAGTGGTGGTAAACGGTGTACAGTCAGAACAGATGCAAGTCACAAGTGAGGTACTTAAGGAGCAGTCCTGGGGTCAGTCCTCTTCAATATCTTCATCAGTGACACTGCAGATGGACTGGAGGGTAAGGTTTGTCTGTTTGTAGATGACGCAAAGATCTGCAACAGAGTAGATGATCCAGATGGGGTGAGCAGAATGAGAAGAGATCTGGATAAACTAGCAAAATGGTTGGAAGAGTGGCAACTGGAGTTTAATGCAAAGAAGTGCAAGATCATGCACATAGGGAAGAGAAACCCTGAAGCCACCTATAGGTTGGGAGGGGAGTTGTTGGCAGTCATAAGGGAAGAAAAAGACATGGGCGTCATCATCACCGATGACCTGAAATCATTCAAGCAGACCAGTAAAGCAGTAGGTAAGGCTAGAGGGATGTTGGGGTGTATTAGTACGGTTATCACAAGTCATAAGAGGGAAGTAATAATCCCTCTTTACAAGACACTGCTTAGGCCCCATCTGGAGTACTGTGTGCAGTACTGGAGGCCACACCTTCACAAGGACATTAACCAAATTGAGGTAGTCCAGAGAAGGGCAACCAAAATGGTGCAGGGACTACATCAGAAAATATATGAGGACAGATTAATGGAGCTCTATATGTATACCCTAGAGCAAAGGAGGGAGAGAGGTGATATGGACAAATCATTCAAACACCTTAAGGGCAATAACAAGGTGAAAGAGTTTAACATGTTTCAATATAAGAAAAAAAGCAGGACAAGAGGACACAGCATGAGATTAGAAGGAGGCCGATTAAGGGGTAATGTGAGGAAGTTCTTTTTCACAGAAAGGGTGGTAGATGCATGGAAATGCCTACCTCAGGAAGTGGTGGATATGAATACAGTGCAGGGCTTCAAACAGGCATGGGATAGGCATAAGGGAGCAATACAGATGAGTATGAATAAATAGACCATTGACAGAGCAAAGGCCGATGGCACATTCATAAGGCAGAAAAAGAAATGGGCAGACTGGATGGGCCTTGCGGCACTTATCTGCTGTCAGTTTCTATGTTTCTGTGTAGAATCACCTCACTCCTACTGCTGTTCCCCCTTACTATATAACCCAACATCCTATCTGCTTACCCATTGCCTGTGCACTGTACTGTAGTTATCACAGATTATCTGATTTGGTTACCCTCAGGTTCCTTCCTTCCTTGATGACATAGGACACTTGAGAGTTGACAGAACATTGGACCAAGTAGGAAGAAAGTTATATTGGCCCCAGATGAGTACGGAGGTGGGGAACTGTTGTAAACAGTGTATAAAATGCATACAGTGGAAAACACTGCCCACCTGAGCAGACCCTCTGGTGAACATTACCACAAGTGTTCATATGGAACCAATTGTCTATATAGCAAGGTCTGTGAAACTGTTAATTCTGAACCTGTTGATATTGTTATGTTGCTATGGAAGCCTTTGTCTCGGTAGCACTGTTAGTTGTTGTTGCCGCCTGTTTTGTGTCTTTCAGTTAAACACTGGATGGAACTTATGGAATTGCTGGGATGACAATTCATGATCTGGGGGAAAGTGTAACCCTCTCCGAAGGGAAGGGGCTTATGTGACTGCTGCTGCCACCCTCCAGATGTCCCTGGAGCTCTGTATTCATGCCGCTAGATCCCTCCTGTTCAACCATGTGTGTGGCAGTGGGGGCTAGTGAGTGGTAGCAAAGATGTCTTTAGCGCCTACTGTAACCTTCTTCTTTTGTGGCTGTGTCTATGTTTCTTTGGCCCAGTTCCCCGCTTATGCCCATGAAGACCAGGAGAGACAGAGACCCTATTCTCCAGTGCATTCTGTGGGACTGACTGCTGCTGATGGCTTGGAGCAGTAGCGCATGTTCAGTGGTTCCAGCCCAGTGTATCCTGCTCACCTTGTTCTCCTGAATCCTGCACTCACTGACTCATGGACCCGCTACCTGATTCCGTTTGTGAACAGACCAATAATAGCACAGAAAGGCTACAACAAAACTCGGGGGTGGGGCAGCATACACAAGGGAAGAAATGAATACCATAAAATAAAGACTTTGGAGCACTAGGCTCCATCAGCACATGGCCAAAGCCATCTCGTACCCTCTTGACCTCATTGACCCACCAGATATCCAATCAGAGGGCTAGGAAGCCCAAAACACTCACCAGGGAATTGTGGGAGGATGATGAAATCAGGGACTCTTCCCACATGAACTGGTGGACTAAGAGGGTCAGACAGAGAGTAGGACAGGGCAGAATGGCTGATGAACAGCCCCTGTCCAATGGGAGACTGATTTGGAGAAAGAAGTTTCTGGGTTCTCAAGGAACTTGTGGCACTCTGGAGAGACACTGAGGTGCTCAGATCTGCTGCCTGAGACCAAGCAAGAGGCCTAGCCAGGCCAGCAATTCTGGCATCCCTTATAAGGATTCACCATGCAAATTCACTGTGAGCCTTATCTTGAGCTTAACCTCTCCAGAGACTGTGTCAGGGAAAAGCATCCATGTAGTGAAACTTGTGAAGTTGTGCCAGATGAGCACCTATTGGGAGGAACCACTTTGAGTTTGAGCCTGTTAGGCATTGCTGCATACTGAAGCTGCTGAGCTGTACAAAGCAGAGGCAGAGACCTGTATACCACCCATGTTGCTTTGGAGCCAGGTAAGGGGCCTGGTAGCCATTATTTAGTGGGGTGGATCGGGGAACAGGGAGTCACGGGGTGTGTGCCTCATGTACAGTATGTGGGTACTCTTGATTCGAAGGGGAGTTGGACCTTGGGGTTCACTCCTGGTTCCTGGGCTCCTTGTGAACTGGCAAACTGTTACATAGTGCTCCTGTGACAGAGCTGAGCCAGAAGAGCTGCGTCCTGAGAGGTGTGAGCTAGAAGGGCTGTATCCTGAGAGATGTGAGCCAGAAGGGCTGTATTACTGCAGAACATCTGAGGGAATCTGAAGGGCTTCATCCCCAGGCCACTGGGCCCTGTTCTTCACTGCTGCTCATCCTGTTGCTGTATGTTGTCACCTGCCTCAACTGAACTGCTGCATCTGTGGGTCATGTTAGTGTTGTCTGTGCTGGCTGGGGTCTTTTGTACATTTCCAATTTTGGATTACAATTACTGCATTTGGATTACAAGTTGGTTTTCAAGTCATTTCCATTTGGAATCCAAGTTCTTTAAACTGTGCTGGCACACTATGGCCTGCTGGGGGGATAAATTGCAAGCTTGCAAATTCTCATTAAGTGCACCATGGAAAGAATGCAGGTAACATCACTGCCAGGCCTGCAACAGGATCCTAGTGTAATTCTTGGGTACCCAGTGCCATTGGTTGTTGAGTCATGTTTGAAATTGTAGTTTTACTATTGGTACCAGCTGAAGAGTTACCACACCCTGTGTAATATAATTCCTCTTTTTGTGTCCCTTGATTGGGGTGGTGTGTCATAGACTGTGTGGAATCTGAGAGGGTGGTTGTGACCCACAGTACAGTGGCTATTAGGGAACATTGCTATATATTCAGAATAATCAAGGTGACTTGCAACTGCTTAACCCCTTCTTTTCTTCCAGCTTCCAGGCCTGCATTCTTAAATAAAAGCAATTTTAATTCATTGACTTTTACTTCTGTGTGTGCGCCAAGTTTTTATAATCAGATTGAAGTATTTATTGGTGAAGGTAACAACTGTCTTAATGCTCCTAAGGTGGTGGACCAGTCCAGTGTAGGGAGGTAGGTAGGTAGGCACTGCATCCTAGGGGCTGGTACTACACACAACATCTAGCTCACTTATTCTCGCTTCTGGGTGGAGGTACTGCACTATTTATTATTTATCCTGGGATGAACCCACCCCCAACCCTTACAGGAGAAAGAATTAACCCAATACCCTCCACTAAGTGAGCCTTGTGCCATAACCAGGCAGAGGTGTGAGCCCAGACATGGTGACCTAAGGGTCTAAGATTTTAAGGCTTTGCTGAAATCAAAGTTCAGTATATCAAAAGCCTGCCCCATGTCCACCACATTTATCACCCAATCAAATAATTTTGAATACCTTGTCTGACACAATTTCCCACCTATAAACTCATGTTGTCTGAAACAGAAACAGAAACATAGATTTTGTTGGCAGAAAAGGACCTTTAGACCCATCCAATCTGCCCCCTGTCCCTAACTATTCTGTCACCAGTTACCCTAGTTAGTCATAGGTGTCCCCCCCACACTTCTTTACCTAATATGCCCCTCTGCTTATCCCATGTATGCTTGAAGCTCCCCAAAGTCTTTTCCCCCACTACTTCCTCTGGCAGGCTGTTCTAGTCATTCACCACCCTTTCCATGAAGAATTATTTCCCCACCTATCTCCTAAGCTTTCCCCCTCTTAGCTTGTTCTAGTGCCTACCTTTCCCTGAAATAGACCCTCCACCTGCACCTTGTTCACTCCTATGAGGTACTTATAGATTTCAATCATGTCCCCTCTCGCTCTCCTCTCTTGCAGGGAGTACGTTGAATTCCTACAGCCTTACCTCATATGGCTTCTCTGTAACCCCCTCACCATTTTGGTTGCCCTCTTTTGTACTGCATCCACTCTTTCAAGGTTCTTGTGGAGGTGCAACCTCCAGAACTTGACACAGTGCTCCAGGTGGAGCCTCACCAGTGAGCCATAAAATGGCAGCACCTTCTCTCCACTAGAAATTCCTTTCCCAATGCACCTCAACATCCTACTAGCCTTTCCCACTGCTTTGTCACCCTGCCCAGCTACCTTGAGGTCATCAGATATGATAACCCCTAGGCATCTTTCTTGCTTGGTGACTGTAAGCTCAACTCCTCCCATCTTATACACAGCCCCTGGGTTCCACAGCCCTAAGAGCATAACCTCGCACTGTTTGTCATTGAAACATAGCTGCCACTCATTAGACCATTTCTCTAGGTTTTCTCAGATCCATTTACATTCTGTCCATCCCTTTCTGAGTATCAACCTTGTTGTAGATTTTGTATCATCTGCAAAGAGACACACTTTACCCTCAAGGTCCTCCACAGTGTCACTTATAAAGACATTGAAGAAGATCGATCCCAGCATCAAACCTTGTGACACCCCACCAATCACTCTTCTTTCACCCGAGTGGCTACAATTTACTGCCACCCTTTGCTTCCTATTCCTCTACCAGTTTGATATCCAGCTTGTCACTTTCTTATCCACCTCTAGGCTGCTTAGTTTCTTAACTAGCCTGCTATGTGGCACAGTGTGTCAAAAGCCTTGCTGAAGTCCAGATAGGCCATGTCCACTGCTCTCCCTTGAGCCATCTCCCTGGTAATCCAGTCAAAAAAATCGATGAGATTAGTCTGACATGATCTCCCCCTCTGTGAAACAATGCTTCCAGTAGTCCTGCAGCCCTTTTGCTCCAGGTGCTTCACAAGCCACTCCTTCAGTAGTTCTGTCATATTGCCTTATTTTCTTCAAAGCTTCCAATCCCTTCTGGACCCTCTACACTGAAAATTGATTTGTTTCCACACACAAACACCCCCTTCTTGTTTACTACAGCATGCTATAAACCCATGTTTTCTGTTATCTGGAAGTCCCTTTGCCTCCAAGAAAACCACTAGCATCTCCTTAAACATTCTAGCAGTTTTCTCATTATGAACTTCAGACTGACAGGTCTGTGGTTCTCTGGTTTGTCCCTACTCCTACTCTTGTGCAGGGGTACCACATTCACTGCCAGTTATTAGGTACCTCCCCACCTGCAGTGAGCAATTGAAAAATTGAGTCAGTGGCACAGTAAGGATCTGTCCTACCTCTTTCAGTACTTGGGGATGCAACCCATACAGGCTCATAGACCTTTCTTCCTTCAATGCATTTCACCCCTCTAACATTCCTGCCTCTCAAAACAGACCCTCATTCCTTCCCTCATTGCCTTGATGACACAGTCTAATAAAAGCCCCTTATTCTCTACTGTGAATAATGAACAGAAAAACTGGTTCAGTATGCCTGTCTTTCCTTTGTCCTCCTCCTCCTCCTCCCTTCCTTCCCTCTTCCTAAGTGTGACTATTCCATCCTTTTTTTTCACTTCTCCCTTATGTCCCCCCTCTTCATTTCATCTGCTATTTTCAATCCAGTGCCACATTTTGCCCTATTCACTGCCTTGTTGGCCTGCTTCATTCAATTTCTTTGGTGCTGTTTGACAAACACATTTCTTGTCTCTTCAGCTCCTTCAAAGCTGTAATGACACACTGTAGCTAGATAGAGAGTAGTCCCTCTCTCACCTCACCTCAGTTCTGTACCCCCAGGCAATTGAAAAAGAAATGGCATGTACAGTTGCAGCACTGGCCTGTGCCATATAAGAGAACCCCAGCTCAAGAGCAGTTTAAAGTTTCTGGGCACTTGGCTGGGGGCCAAGGATAACAGGACAGAGGTTATTTTTAGACCCCACAAGCACAAAACCTACTGACTATAGAGCCACATTGATATTGGCTGCAGAGGCAGTTCCTGACCCAGACTCCAGAGCAGAGTACTTATGTCACTGCAGCAATCCTAAAAACCAAGAGCAGAGAGGGTTCATGACACTGAATCCTAGTCATTATGTATTTAAGACAGAACCTATGCCTCTCTGTCTCCTGAACTGTGCCCCAGTAAGACCACTATGAATGGATGCAGTTCAAATAGATGATTCAGAAAGCTGTTCTTTAAAAATGCTATAACCCTGCATCCCTCTGGATATTCAATGAGAGCGGGTATTATTACTCTGTTTTGCAGTGCTTCTATATCATTGCAATGTAATGATTTTTTTTTGTCATTTAATCCAGAATTCTTATTAATGCATCAAAGGTTAAAAGGAGAAGAATGGGGAAAAATCAAGCTTCCGTCCTTGAAGTTGGAAAGCAAGTGCAACCATCACCTGTGGAAAATTCATTACTCAAAATGATGAATCACCTTCTCCTGCCATGCTGATGCTAGCTCCTCAAATTAAAACCTAGACACATGTTAAAGCCTTCTCAAGATACTAATTTACATGACAAGTACGCAGGTTACAGCTATTGTATTTCACTAGATCCTGTGCTATGTCTCACTAAAGAAGAAACATCTCTTTGGTTTCCTACATATCAATTTATTCAGCTAGGTTACTAGAATGTGTCTGTTTACCTTCATTACGGCCCATGACCATGGTTACAATGGATGACAAAGTCATTTTTTTCAACTTTACTTAATTCATTTTGCCTTTCTTTTTCTTTCAAGAAAAAACAACTGCACATCCAGCAGAAATAATGGATAATGCCTAAAAGTCTTACACAGCTTCTATTATACGTCAGTGTTTGTGTCCTGTATAGGTTTTGTTTTCAATGTAAGTGACAGATTAGTGCTTGGAATGGGCGCAGAAGGGGACTTAAGTTCTTTGCTTATTCTTGATAAAGTATAGGACTGGCAGGGCTTCTGCCTCACGTACCTAGTGCATATCAATTATAGCCTTAAAAATAGCATGGACATTCTATGGTTTTGTAATTTGTGATACATTATCTAAAAGGCTGCAGTCCCACTAGTCTGCAACAGTCTCCTTCCTCAGTCACTCTTATAGGGTGCACAAAGTAGCCATAATAGGAGGTGCTGGCATGTTCTGAACTATTTAGGTCTGTCATGACAGGCCTGGTAATGGAGCAGGAGCTTTTAAGCATATACTGTACCTCTCCTTGGAAATGAAACAAAAGAAAACAACAGTTACAGTATGTTAGTGGTTTATTTTTGTTCAAATGTGTTGGATTATTTTCATGTTTTTTATTATATTGTTAATTAAGGGATTTCCATATACAGGGGGTAATTGGTAATTTTTAATTTGAGATATGCAAAGTTGGCTAACTTTGCTCTGCGGAGCACTTTGGGAAGGTGGATTGCTCCACAAAGTTTTCCGTCGCAAAGTTTCCGACTTCACAGTTTAGTATAAGTTCCACAAACTTGTGAAGTTACAGTGATGAACTCCATAGAGGATGACATTATAGCAAGGGTCATAGTTCAGATTGCAGTTTCCTTCTACCATTTGATTCCTTGCCTCTTGGCAGGCCTTGTTAGAGAGCCTTGGAGGAAGGATTAACTCCTGAGAGAAAACTTGTTTTCAAGTATTTAGTGCAGCATCTACATAAAAAGTGCTCAGTGACATTGATTTGTTGCCTAACATCCGTAGAATCTGTAAATTGCTTTTTGTCCTGAAAAGTCACTAGTTTTGTCTTATTTCTGGTACTGTAGCTCAGCTCTGTGTCTGTGCTGCTGTGCTTTCTGTGCCTAGTGCTTTCAGACAGTGGTGGAGGGGTGGTTGTTTAGTTTGTCACTGATGTTCATGAGAAAAAAAGCTGCATTTTTTCCTTCTCAAACTAGTCTGACTTTTCATTGGTGATTTATTTCTACTTGGATAACAAATCAATATTTTTGTAATGTTCTGCTGTATAAGTTAATGTATTCTGTTATCTATGTGCCTCCTCTTTTTTCTGTATTTAATTTTCTGTGTGTGGAAAAAAGTGTATTGTAAAAAAAACAAATGAGTAGTAGGGTTGGTGTTGGTGATAACTTTAAAACCCATGGTGGTGGGCATGGAAGAGGCTGAGGTAGGGGCGAATATTAGGAGTCATATACATCCAGTTCTGGGGATGCCTTTTTTGGTCATTGAGTGTCAGAGGAGGAAAGGATGCTAACTGATACTATAGTGGCCCCATATGTCCATGAGGATGTGGGCAGCAGTGGGAGTGGGGAAGTGCTGGTGGGTCATCCTTTGTAGGAGCAGTAGGCTCAGCAGCTCCCATGTCCAAGGAAGTGGGTTATAGAAGCTCTGTAGATGATAGTAAGATGATAGCCCAGTACACTGCTAGTGATTTAGCAGCAGTTAATCTTGAAGTTGATGGTGAGGGTGTTAATGATGTTGCCTTGTGTGACAGTGTCATAGGCAAATAACAGTTAAATCAAACTTTGTCTCCCCAAAATGTCTCCAAAAATGCTTCAGCCATGAAATCCACAGAATCCACAGTTTAAACAAGTGGTGAATTGTTGGATTTTAAGTAAAAGGAGGCTGAGGATTAAGTTCAGGAAATAAGTTGTCAGGCAGAACCACCCAAAAGTGATAAGCATATGAAAATTGATGAGGAAGAGGAGGATGAGGAATAGGATGTGGATAGTGATCATTTGAGTGATTATGTCTCTGACTCAGCATGGCAGCTGGAGGAACCTGAGGTTAAAAAAAGAAGAAACCAGATGCAGAGCATATTAATAAAAGAAATATCACAACTGCAGGGATATTTCTACATTTTGTTAAACAAAAAAGTATCAAGAACATTATGGTGTTATGCCAGTAGTTAGCGGTGCAGTTGTCAGAGACAGCAGCAGCACTCTCAGCAGCACTGTTACAACCTGTAATATTGTCATCCAGTTTACTACCCATATCAGTGCCATCCAGTAACCAGTCATTAACTTCCCAATCTGAACAATCCATGAAATACATTGTGATGAGACCTACAATATCCTTGGAGTGATTTTTTTTTTTTTGTTACTGATCCCAAAGACATCAGTATACAGCTGGCTCAATATCTTGCTAACCAAGTGTAAGGATGAGTGGGAAACTGAGGTACCTATTCCCCTTAAATACCTCCCCTCTACTTTAGTAAGTCCTTCCAACTACCTCTTGCAGAGACATAAAAGTCAAGCCCTTTGAAGGTCTTACAGTACGCAATTACCGGCTTTATTCTGTTGAATTGCCTTATTTGTTGTATTGCCTTATAGCTGTCACTTTTGTTATGAACCTGAGTCTTTGGGATTGGTTGTGTTCCTCTGTTCTGCCTCTAGGTAATGGCCGGAGATTGCAGAACATATACACACTTATAGCTCGACTCCTGTCATGCTGCCGTGAAAATGATTAGAGCGGCCTGCGCAGATACAGTAGAACTGACTCATGTGCCTATGTCCAGCAAACCCTGTCTGGAAGCTCATCCTTTTGGTGAGTACAGTTTTATATAAATGATTGCATACTGTTATAAATAATGACAGCACACTGTTAAACCGAAATGTTTTAGGTCTTTCTTACTCCTTCTGACTTTCCCATACTAATAGTCCACCTTTTATCCTTATCCTTCGCTATCAAATTATAAACAGGTGGAACACAAGCTCTATTTCCTTCCTAACGGGTAGACCAGAAAGGATATGGATCCTACCTGAAATTTCCTGTATGTGGATTTGTATGTAACCTGTTGATTCCTTTCCCTTCCCTTCCCTTTCCATCCCTTCCCTTCCTTTCCCTTCCCTTCCCTTCCCTTCCCTTCCCTCACCTGTAGAGATTTAATTTTTACTCCTCCCCCCTTTCCTACCCTTCCCCATAATATAGGTAATGTTTAATGTTTTAAGTACATGTACTCAGCTTTACTGTCATAGGCCTCGGCCATCTGGATGTAAGCTTGTGTAGTTTTCTTGTTTAAAACTAATAAAAAGTTACAACACAAAGACATCAGTATAGCAGTATGTCAGTTTGCCAGGCCAGGGTCAGTAGAGGCAAAAAAGAAGTCACCGTGGAACTGGGTGCTAACAGATGCATCTTAAAGGAAACATGGCTCAGTGTGGGCTGCACACTGTAAAAAATGCTGCTGAGGGTGGAACAGCTGCTGTTTCTATTAGCCCCCCCCCAAAAAAAAACAGTCCTTTACATTTGTCCACAGTAGAAAGGAGGAGGAGGAGGCTATAGAACTTATTGATCAAGCACCACCAAAACCGACACATATTCAACACAGTGAACATGGCAACAGCAGATTTACGGTACATCCTGCTGGGAAAGAGTGCAGGCCCCAAAAGCCAGATTCCTGACCTCCTCTGTAACTTCTAGCCCCAGCACTGTTCCTAGCAGAATGCTCCCAGTTTCCAGAAAGTTTAGCATGCCCATGAGTAAAAAGATATAACCCAATGGGACTGAAGCCTCGGTTCATTGCCCCTGACAACACTGCAAATGTGATCAAAGCACTTAGTGATGGTGGCTACATAAGGGTGCCATGCATGGCCCTTTGCTTAAATCTGGTTATGCATGAGTTACTGGCACACTTACAGCAGAAGAACTTGTTGACTGTGTGTTGATGCATATGTGCCCAATTTGCAGGGTTCTGCAAGGCAAGGAAACAGCTTTGGGCACTACAGATAAAGAATGGCCTGCCTCATGACTGTCTGAAACAAGAAACATAGAAGGTGACAGCAGATAAGGACTGTGTGGCCCACCTAGTCAGCCCTTTTTCTCTACTTAATGCAATACCACAGAAACATCTGCGGCTGGCCCTCTCTTCCCTATTGCGAGAGTGCTCTTATGTCTATCCCATGCATTCTTGAATTCCCCTACCATTTTTGCCCCCCTCCACCTCTGCAGGGAGGCTATTCCATGCATCCACTACTCTTTCTGTGAAAAAGTACTTCCTCATGTCACCCCTGAGCCTACCCCTTCTAGCCTCATATCATTCATGCCCAGTTGTTCTTGTACACCTTCTTTTCTGCAAGATGATACCCTTCTGTATCTTGTTTATATTCCTAAGATTCTTGAATGTCTCTATCATATCCCCCCATCTCTCCTCTCCTCCAGGGAATACATAGTGATGTGGTTAAATCATGGAGTTCAACAAGGGGGGGGGGGCTCAATTTTCAGAAGACAAACTATGATGCAAGGTGCTTGTGCCAGAAGTGTATAACACAAGTGACAACTAACATCATAGTTTGTGGCATTCCCAATTTTCTAACACTGGCTGTGGCAAAATTTGGACACTGTGCAGCAAAACCCCCCTGCACCACCCTGGTGGTAAAAGCACCCATGCACCAGGTCGCAAGGGTGGGTGTGTGATGGCAGGGCTGCACCATCCACTTATTTGGGATTCTATAAGCTCCACTGTAACTGCAACAGGGGACTGATGTTATGCCAGCCAGAAGGTGGTCTTAGGGCCCTGTGCTACTGCTTGGCAGGGTGGCAACTGAGCTGTAGAATCAGGAAGGTGAGTAACATTGGCTGCTGGGGCGGGGGGGTGCTATAGGGCATAAGATGGTCATGGTGGCAGTTACAGGAAGTGGAGGAGGCACCTGGCAGAGGTGCCAGATGGCATATCTGACAGCTGAGGGGACAGGGGTGGTTGGCATGTTGAGACTATTATGACACTCCTCCAGATTGAAGTAGCCCTTGCACCTGACTCACAAAATCCACAGTTGTATGGGGCCAGTGCCAGCGCTGCTTCCACCTGGGGCCGTGTCATAATAGTCTTGCCATGCCAACCCCTCCTCCCTGGTCCCCTTGTCTGTTAGATATGCCATATGGCACCCTGCTAGGTGCTTCCTCCACTCCCTGTAACTATCACTATGCCCCCCTCATGCCCTATGGCACCTTCACTGCCACAGCAGCCCCTGTTTCCCACCTTCCAGCCAGAGTCCTTCACCCACCTCCATGGGTCATGGTGGGGGGTTAACAGATTCCTCCTTCAAACTCCACAGGTGCACACAGTGTTTGACACAGCCCTGCAGCTGCAGTAACTCCCGGGTCTTTGGCACAGGAACCCCAAATTTTACAAAATTGTGCACAGGGTCCCTGATGCACCTGGAGATCGCCGCAGCCCTAGATCACTGCAAATTGCGATGATCTAAGAGCTGTTTAAAGACTGAGCCCAGCCAATGCTGAAACATTTGTGTGAGCGCATTCTACATTGTCTGACTACTTGACACTGCATATGTGCAGAGATAATGCTGGGGCTTCTATTTCACTGTTTCCTGATGACTGATGGCTTATGCAGTCCTTAATTATGATCCTAAAGTCATTTGACCATGCAACACAGGTTGTGAGTAGTGACACTAGCTGCATTAGTCAGGGGATTCCACTATTAAGGGTGCTGAGAAGTCCAATTTGAATGTTGAAGCAGAAGTAGTGGATGCAGACAGTGATGAAACACAAACATAAGTATTAATTGCTGAAGTCTTGGGTGTGTTGGATAGCAACAGATATAAAAAAGCATTTTGAGGTTTTGCTTCTTTGCTATAGCTACCTTGTTGGACCCAAGACATGAGAGTGGCATTTCCACAATTCTTCCAGGTGGAATTGAAACTGCTGTTTAGCAGTGAAAGCAGCTTTTATTCCGTTTTTGTCACTGTAAGGCTCAGTCTGTGCAACTTCCAGCATGTTACCTTAATTAAGGCTACAGAATCCAGCCTGTTTTAGCAGTGAAAGCAGCTTAGGTTACTTTAATTAATGTTAGACTGCTTCTAATGTTAAAAGATTAATAATTACTGAAAGAACCCAGCTTGTTTTAGTTTTAGTGCAGGTAAAAAGTGATTATAATACAGTGGGACTCAGAAGGTTTTAGTTTACTCTTTACTGGCCGCAAATCCCGATATAGACCATCCGCCCCCTGCATCTTTCTCCCTCCCCTTACTTACATAATCAGTCTTTCTCACTCTCCTTTCTTCCATAGCCAAACCCCGATGATCCAGGAGGTTATGAGGGCTTGGATTCAGCCCTCCCCCACAGCCAACAGCAAAGAAAATTGCCCAGGTACAGCATCTCCACAGCTAAGGGTTAGCCCTGCTCGCTGATCGTGACCGAGCTGCGCAGCTCCCAGGAGTTGCCCCCCCGAACGCTGCGTGTTCAGCTCCCCACCGCCCCCACCACCACCCTTGGTCTGCTTTTACTCATTTAGGGAAGTAGGTGGTCACGTGGTGCGAAATTAACCTATCAACCCACTTCTCCATCTGCAGCTTATACAAGCTCCCCACTAGTGGCCACTCTTCTCAATCCCAAATACCTAACCTTCTCTACAATAAATATGCTACCACTTCACTGGATAGCTATCCTTATAGCCTCTATGATCCCCCTTATGGCTGTACCACTCCCCCTCAGGATCTAACACTAAACAACAGCCACTCTGCTGGCCAATATATAATTACCTGGTATTGTCCCGTCTTGCTAATCCCCAAACCCACCTACTCCATGTTACGTCACCTCACATGCACATACTCCCTATCAGAGCCTATTTTCAACTCCCACACATGCAGTACTCATTGTACAGCTACCTTGATACCACGCAGACCACAACTCCCTATTCATCCTTCTGCCTTTCTACCGGGTACCCAACCCCTTGTCATCATGATAACCCACCTCCTACGCACACTTCCTGTACCTAGCACTAAGCTCCTCGCCTTAGCCACACTACTCACCCCGGCCACTGACCCATACCTCCCACTCCACCATTGGACCATGCATCTGCTATGCTCCAGTCACCCTACTGGTACTACTGTGGTACCACAATGGACACTACTCTGCCTGGCTTCTCTCTCCCTACAGGACCTATCTACTCCCACCTCCACACAGTGCTGTTCCCCCTCCCTAATGGCTCCTAAGCTCATGAAGAAATGTTTAAGGTTGGCCTCCTCGCATCCTACTACTACTACGCCTTCTTCTTTCTGGAGATGTACACCCCAACCCAGGACCCACCCTCCCCACCCCAGGGTTACTACATCCAAGAGCCTCACGATCGCCTCCCTCAATATATAGCCTCCTCAAGAAATTTGATTCCTTTCAAGGATGGGTTGCCCAGAATCGCCCCAATGTCATCTCAGTAGTTGAAACCTGGCTCAACAACCACACCCCGACTCTGCGGTCTCACTTCCTGGCTTCACACTATACCGAGCAGATAGAACCTCAAAGAAAGGTGGTGGTTGTGCACTGTATGTCCAGGAATCATTACAGTGTCTCGCACTCCCCTTCTCATCACTTGAGCACGGGGCCCAATCCCTCACACTGAAGATCACTCTTGCCCGTAACAGAGCCCCTCTATTCCTCTCCTCTGTATATATCCCTCCCCAAAATCAGAAGACCGCTTTCCTCTCCGTCCTCAACCATCTCCAGACTCTCCCTGGCAATGCTGACATCATTGCCTCAGAGATTTCAATACAAACTGGCTGGCTGACACTTCAGCCCCTGTTAGGGATGCTGCAACTGCCCAGAACCTGACCCAGCTTGTGACTACTGCCACAAGAATAAACCAGAGGACTGGTACTGCCACTCTCCTAGATCTAGTGCTCACTAACTCTCCACATAAAGCAACACAGATCAGGGTACTACCCGATACTCTGAGTGACCACTCCCCAGTGCTATGTCAATGGTCGTACTGTATTAACAAACACCCCCCAAAAAAAAGTCTTACAATGCCGCCTCAAACCTGGCAAACTACAATCACTTAAACTGTACCTCCTAGTTACTGACTGGTTCCCCACAAGAAATGCTCAGAACATTGACTCTGCCCTCAACTATTTCACTCATATGTTCAACACTGCATGCAACCGGTTTGCACCCCTAACCAAACAAACAATTAAAGGTGCCAACACACCTTGGCTATCCCAAGCCCTTTTGGACCAGATGCTTGAACAAGACAATCTGTGGCACATTGCACAGGATACCAGAAAACCCTCTGACAGGCAGCGCTATTAGGAAGCGCACAATAAATGTACATGGGATATCCGTAAAGCAAAGGCTGAGTACTATAAAACCTTGTTCACCAACACATGGGGTACAGGTAGCAAGTTTTGGGACTCACTAAAAATGCTAAGTGGCAAAGCCCCCACTGCCCCACCTACCCATATCTGGGCCAATGGATCTATCACCTCAGACCCAGCCCTTATCTCTGACACATTAAATGACACCGTCTCTGACCTCTCTGGTGTCCTCCCCCCACCCCACCCACACTGCCCCCTCACCAACCCCCCATTCTACTTTTAAAGCAGTTTCCCAGCATGAAGCTGCCCATCTCCTACTCAAAGCCCTCAGCAAATCCCTTTTCAGCAGTGACTCGCTGGACCTAAAACTGCTTAGACTCACATTCAACGAAGTTCTCCTCCCCCTTACCATGCTTTTGAACCGCTCCTTTTCTCTGGGTCAGTTCCCATCCAAATGGAAATCTGCCCTCATCACTCCGATCTTTAAAAGTGGTGACCGCACCTTGCCTGGGAACTACCAACCAATATCAATCCTGCCTCCCCTCTCTAAAACCCTGGAAAAATTTGTGGCCATACAACTAACAGACTACTTCACCAAATATAGTACTCTGTGTCCTGAACAACACGGCTTCTGCCAGAACCATAGCACCACCACTGCCCTCTTGGAATTTACAAACACCCTCCATGCATCCCTGGACACTGGTAACACTACTGGCACTGTCTTTATAGGCCTCTCAAAGGCTTTCGATACCATGCACCATTCATTCTCCTGGACTCCCTCACTCAGTTAGGCCTCTCCCATGAGACCATTGACTGGTTTGCCAGCTATCTGTCTGAGAGAACCCAGACAGTCCAGATTGTCCACTCCCTGTCATCCCCCCACCAAGTCAGGTCTGGGATCCCTCAAGGCTCTATCCTTGGCTCACTTCTCTTCTCCCTATACCTCAACACCCTGCCCAGTGTCTGCTCTGGGAAAATGCTATTGTATGCAGACAATGCAGTCCTCTACAACTCTCACACTGATCCCACAGCCCTCCGCTCGGCACTCCAGAAATCCTTCTCTGAAGCTGAATCCTGGTTCTTTCAGCATAGGTTAGTACTAAATTACAAAAACTAAATCCATGATGTTTGCACACCACCGAAATAAGAACCTAGGACAACCCTTGCACATTCTGAACTCACTAAATGACCTTCTTGAACAAGTTAACACTTTCAAATACCTTGGCATCACCCTAGACACAGGTCTCACTTTCCATGACCATATCTGATTACTAAGCACCACCGTCAACGTACGTATTGGTCTCCTTCACCGCTATAAGCACTGCCTGCCTCCTGAATCTCTCTGCCTAGCCATCTCTACATCTATTCTATCCCTAATTGACTATGGTATCATCATCTATGGTGTGGCTGATACCACCCACCTACACAAGATTAGAATGGCCCTCAATAAGGCCTGCAGACTTGCTACAGGCTGTCCTAGACTCACTCATACATGCACCCTCTATGCCTCAACAAACTGGTTCAACTTCGATGGGAAGCTAAAGTACCAGGCCTGCCTCTTCACAAAGAAAATCACCTCAGGATTACTCCCTCCAGCCCTCACCCCACTACTTCAGGCCCCACTGTCTAGTCGCCTCACACGGCAGTCAGCAACTACCCACTTTAGGGTACCTTGCTGCAAAACCACCTCTGGGCAAAGAACGTTTCGATATCTGGCCCCAATCTGGCTCAATTCATTCCCAAACTCCCTTCTCACTGAACCCAAACTTGGTCTGTTCAAGTACCAACTAAGGGACCTTATTACCCAAGGATCAGTATGTGATTGCCCCTAAACGTGACCCTCCATTTTTCTACCACCTCCCATCTCCCATGTCTATGGACATAACTCTGGTCTGCTGCCCCTGAGCATGCCTATATCATGACAATGGACATCTCTGTCCAGCCTTGGCCAATGAATAACGTGTGGGCATGGCTAGTGCCATCGCCCTGAAATGCTCTGCATATATCCGCAACCTTTATTCCCAGCTGCTATTTTTTGTATTCTTTGTATTTTCTGTAATCATCTGCAACCATTCTGTAACTGCTGTGTTTAACTACTATGTTACTTGTTACTCTGTACACTGTTGTCTCTTCTTATGTATGACGTGGAACCTTTGTAAAAGAGTCTTTGACTCAAAGGTGTTATCCGATATTTATCAATAAATAAATAAATAAAATAAATAAGATGTGAAAGAGGTGAAGACCCCCTTAATAAAGGTCCACAGCATGCAGATTGTGTGGAAACATGATCTACAGGGATGATCCCACCAGGCTACATCTGGCTCTACCAGTGCCAACAGCAGCAGCAGTGTCATGCAGAACCATAGTGGAACATTGTCAAAGGCAGGACCAACTTCTTCTGGCAGTGTGAATCCTGTTTGGGCAGTCCTTTCCCAGGTTGGGGTAGAGGAGGTTTATGAGGGGGATGCTCTAGAAGAGGAACTCAGCATGAAGTCCCCAGAGTGGATGGTGGAGGCATATATGGCAGACACCAATCACCTTAGCATTGAAGAACCTCTCAAATGCTGCAGAAGAAAAAAACTGGAGTAGTGGCCTACATTTGCTCTGAAACACCTAACCTGCTCTCTTGCAAGAGTAAGCTCTGTAAGGGTGTTCAGAGTAGCAGGGTCAATCCTATATGATAGAAGAACAACTCCTCCCCCCATAATGTTAACATATTAATGCTCATGAAAAAGAACAGTCATCATCTTCTGCCAGCAAATTGTGTGGCATCCGTGATTACACCACTGGCTGTCGATGCTGACAAAGCAGGGTCGGTGTCAGACGCATCAGACATCACTGAATTTTTGGCAGCAGAGTTCCTATCAGGGATAATTTGGATTTGGAGGTCTGTAAAGGTGTATTCCTAATGGGTGACCACCATGATGAGGAGCTGGATACAGATTTAACACCCCCACACAAGCAGCACTGCAGTGCAGTGCAACAGCAGCAGCAAGCTGACTCTGCTCCTCATCAGTCACTCCACCTAAACGTACTTGCAGCCCACTCCCATCACTTTTTTACTGAATCCAGACAATCAAGAATGACACCCAGTATGACTTAGGATACACTGCCTGAGTTGCCATAACATGCTTTATCTGTCAATATGCTGATTTCTGTTGCTCCGAGTCTCATCACCTGCTACTGCTATTTCTACTGCTGCTTCTCTGTCAAGTGCCCACACCCCCATCCATTCTGTTTTGTGTGAACCCTGCCCCAGCCAAGGAAAAAACATGGTGTGAGTACAGACCCACCTCCTGCCAAACCAGAAGAAGTCAGAACTTATTTGCCATCCACTGGTCCCACATATGACTGTGCTGCTGCTGTTGTATCCTCTATCTGCTCTGTTCTGAGAGAACCCTGCTCCAGCCAAGGGAAAACCATGATGTGAGGAAAGACCCATCACCTGACAAACAAGAAGAAGTCATAACTTATTTGCTATCCACTGCTCCGAAGTGGGACAGTGCTGCTGCTGTTGTACCCAATATCTTCTACTGCTGCTGGTTGGAGTCGGTGAAGGAAATCTACCCATTGCATCCCAGTGGGCCAGACTGATACTATTGTTCTTGTAAATATATTTATTAAACAGCACTGGGAATTCCCGAAAAATGCCTGGCTAGAACTTGTGACATGCCCGTGCACTGAAATTAAAGCTGTGCGGAATGAGAACATTCCAAATTTGTAGAATTTTAATGAAATTTTGCAGAATTTTTAAAAAGTATTAATTTGGTCATAACTCAGCAATCTATTGAGCTAGAGCTCTGAGGTTTTGCATGCTTACTTTCTGGGAGGATTTCTAATGTTGAGCTGATTATCTTGAAATTAAGATGGGTTGTATCAAAATTCCAGGTGTTCAAATGCTGTCATTTTATTTATTTATTTTATCATGTAATATTTTATTACATTTTTCAATTTTCAATTTTGACAAGCTGCTTATGAGGTACAGAGCAACAAACCTGTTGGTTGGTTCAACCCAGGCATGTAACAGTTATAACACCATATAATACATTCAGTTATAACAAAAACAAGACTTATTCTACAGTTACACCAATTTCAAAACATTCAAGAAAACTCAGAAAGGCCGGTTGGCTCAGCTCTATAGTAGGAAGGATCAATCAGGTTCTCTTAGGTAATGTGTGCCAGGTAGCCTATTGTACTGGTATTTAGATTAACATAGGGACAGAGAAAACAAATTAAGGAAGGTACGAGACATAGACTACGATGGTAAAGAGCCAGTCAGAGGCTACAAGGGAGAGACCTCATCGCTACTATTTCAGACTCAAATCAGGCCAGCAAAAAAGGAGGGGGGGGTTCTGCAGTGGAGGAGGTGCTACCCTGCAAATGTGAGAATGCAGATAGGCATCCCATTTCAGGTAATAGTCAGAAAGCTTCCCTTTGGCTACCATCGTAAACAGCTTGAAAACAGCCAGTCTGGCCATAGCTGCCCACCATTGCAGAAGTGTGTGTGGGGGGGTGGCCTGCCGCCACTTCACCAAGATAGCTCTTTTCGCTTCCATAATTGCCAAGAGAACCCACGCCTTCCTGGGAGAGGGGAGGGGGCTCAGCATGGAGGTGTCCCCCAACACAAGGAGATAGTGCTGAAGGGATATTGGTTTGCCTATTATGGTGGAGCAGTCCTTCAACACTTGAGTCCAAAAAGTGTGAATAGTTGGGCATGTCCATAGAATGTGAAATAAATGGGCAGGGAAGGATTGGCATCGCCAGCAGTTATCTTGTGACATTATCTTAAAATTATATAGGACTGTGGGGGTTCTGTACCATCTGAGGAGGATTTTAAGTTGGATTAGCTGACTCTTTAATCCTCATGGCCGTATGGGCCAATCTGAGAGCACTCTGACCACTGCTGTTGGGACAAGGGGTGGGAAGGTCATATTCTAGGTGGATTACTGGAAGCAGTGACATCTGGCTGGGCATCCCTAAGGGTTTTATAGAGGGTGCCTATCAGGCCCTTACACTTGTTGGGGTGTTGGCCAGAGTTTAAGGAGAGGAGTTAGGGCGCTCCTTAGCTGAAGAAACTTCCAAAAATCTTGTGAAAACAGCCCATATTTTTCCCTGATCTGCTCGAACGACATTAATGTCAGGGTATTGGGGAGGAGAAGATCACCCACCACTCTGATATGCTTGGAGGCCCATGTGGACCAGTTAAGTGGTTTATGGTCTACCTTGATAAGTGGGTTGTGCCAGATCGGTGCATAGCATAGAGGCGGGAGGTAGTTTGTGCTGGGGACCCCAGCTAGTGCCATCGCTCAACGCCAGGAACTGCATGTTTCTATCATAAGGGAGGGGTTAGATGAGGTCCAGAGGGTTTCTTGCTAGATAGCAAGGAGAAGAGAGGGGCGTCCTTTGACAGGGAGGTTTCTAGCTCCACCCACTGGGGAGGGGGTGGAGCGAGGGGCAAACTAGGCTACTGCTTGGACTATTTGAAATGCCAACTGATAGCCCATAAACCAGGGGATGCCAAGGCCCCCTCTAGTCCAGTGGACTTGAAGCTTTGTACACACCCATCAAGGGGTCCTACCCTCCCATAAAAACAATGCAACTTGCCTGTCTGGGCTTGAAATGTCTTTTGAGAAAGAGGGATGGGAAGATTATTGAGCATGTATGAGACTCTGTCAAATATAAACATTCTCACAGCTTCTACCTTTCCTTTCCTTTCAAGGTTAGGTGCATCCTTCTCCATCATTGTACAGCAGCTGCAAGGGATGCCAGAAGGGGGGAGAAATTAGCAGCTTCCAAATCTTTCCAGGCCATCGTAATAAGGATGCCCAGATATTGGAAGCCTTGCGGAGCCCAGGCAATATCGGTTCCTGTGAGTCAGTGTCTATTACATTGTCTATTCAGGGGAGACAGTGTAGTTTTCTTTTGATTTACTATTAGTCCTGACAATGAGGAAAATTCTTGCAGGATTAACAAGATAGTGGGGAGGGAAGACTACGGATTGGAGAGAGAGTGAGCAGCATATTGTCTGCATAGGCATTAACTAAGTACAATGATTTTCCCACTGGAAGCCCTGTGATACTTGGGGGTATGGGTGAACATTCTGACCAGAGGGTCTAAAGCTATAAGAAAGAGTAGGGAAGAAAGAGGACATCCCTGCCTGGTACCTCTATGCAAGGTGAAGAGGAGGGAAATATCCCTGTTGGTAAGAATCTTAGCCGTTGGTGAATTATACAAAGTGGATACCCAGGAGCAAAAGAAGGGTCCAAATTTATTTATTTATTTATTTATTTATTTAAACTTTTGTTATCCAGGTAAACAATATGAACCAAGACCCTTTTTCAAATGTGACCTGGGACCATAATCTATGTTACAGTCAAGATGTGCTACAAATGTATTACAATACAATGCAATCATACAAAAGAACATAAAGCATAATAGCATACAAACAGCAAATTAATAACAATTACACACCACCCTACTTAAAAAGTATTGTCTCACTGATGCTTTAAAAGCATTATTTCCAGCAATATGTTGTAAAGTGCATGTAATCTTATTACGGTATACTGGAGCACAATTAGAAAAAGCCTTCTGACCCAATTTAGATTTTGTTTTGGGAATGGTTAACATGACAGAAGCATTAGAGTGTAGCTTCCTATTGGGCATCTTAATATTTAACAATGAAAACAAAGGAGAGACTGTACCCAAAGCAAGAGTTTTATAAACTGAACAACTTGAACTATACAGAGAATATGAAGACGGGGGAAGCCAAGACGCTGCTATATAAATTGCAATGATGTGTTCTGAATTGAACTTAGTGCAAATCTACATATGACATGAAATATTGTTGTTAACAATGAAGCAGCAGACATAGCCAGATTTACAAATAAAAATGTATTATGATTCAAGATTGACAACAAAACACTTTAACTTATTGCCAATCTAGCTTCCCTAGTTAATAAATCTCACAGCTTGAACAAAGTCCCCAACCTTTGATTGATATTTCTACAGATATGTTTGATATGTAATGAATAAGGTAAGCAAGGATCTAAAGTAAGTCCTAGATACATAAATTGAAAACCCTACTCCAAAATAACACCATCACAAGTTACAATCTCCAGAGGATTACTTCTATTTAATCTAAACTTAGATCCGAAAAGCATACTGTTTGTTTTCTTTGTATTTAAAAGAAGGCAATGAAAACATAGCCACAAATCAAGTGTCTGAAAGCTAGCAGTCAATTTTGATTGTATTTCATCCTCTGATGGTGAGCTATTAAAAATAATAATATCCCAGTACATCAAAATGTCAGTAAGTGGCAGATAATCTGGCAAGTTATCAACAAACATCAAAAAAAGTAGGGGCCCCAGGATGGAGCCCTGGGGTCCCCCACCTCCATCATTTTACTCCTAGACAGAACTCCCTGATAACTCACTTGCAGTGGATGCTCAGTTAAATAACTACCAAACCATCTCAATGGGGAGCTCCCAACTCTGAGGTCCTCCAACCCCCGGAGCAGCACGTAATGATCTACCAAGCCAAAGGCCCTGTACAGATCCACAAACACAGCTGCAACAAGTTTACCACAATCCAATGCTCTACCAACATAATCCATGAATCTGGCCATGGCCATACCCAAGGCCATACCCATACCTTGATGTTTACGGAAGCCATGCTGCACTGGGGATCGGAGGCCCGTAGAGTCAAGGAACTCCATCTGAGGATTCACAATTTTTTCAAGCATTTTCCCCAAAACAGGAAGCAGAGAGATGGGATGATAGCCATCCAGCTCACTTACTGATCCACCCTTGTACACAGGTTTTATGATTGTACTTTTCCAAGAAGATGCAAATTCACCCATAGTCAATGACAGAGTGTAAATTTTAGTTAATGGAACTAGTTAATGGAACATATATATATACTCAGCTGCAAGTTTTAAGAACATTACATCAAGCTCACCTGGCCCAGAGCTTTTATTGACAGACAATTGTTTTAATGATCTCAAGACTTCACTAGGCCTAATTTGCTGAAAATAAAAAGTGAAAGGATTCTCTTTCAAATACAAATGATCCTGGGAGTATGAGGAAGAAAAATCCTTAATACAAGTAGAGAAATCAGTAAATTTAGTCATGAAGGCTTCAGTAATAATAGACAAATCAGACGTAAGATTCCCATCAACATTCATCTGATTTGTTGCAGCACTAACCTTAGGGGCAGTCAACTCCTTAATAGCAGACCAAAATTGCTTAGCGTTATTCAAATTATTCTGCTGTTTAGTCTGATAAAATTCTGACTTACACAATCTTATTTTGGCCTTACATAGATTACATAAACGCTGATAATTATTAAAATGTTGGTCCTTTTTTAGCTTTTTATAGAGCCTCCGGGCAGAATCTCTCTCTTTCATATATTTGAATAAATCTGGTGTTATCCATTTATTTACTATGCCTCTGACCCTACGAGTCTTTAAGGGAAAAAAAATATTTTGAACATCAGCTAGAGTTTTATTGAAATAATCCACTGCACAATTAACCTCAGGGATTGCATCCAGGTAAATCCAATCTATTTAATTTAAATCTTCAGCCAAATCCTCTGACATTACTGACTTTGCTAAATAATATAAATCTAGGTGGAGGTTTTGATATATTTTATTTTTTGTGGGAAATTTCATGAACAAATTTATATACCTCAGCCACCTATTGGGCCAGAGATCATAAATTTGGCATGATTACTTGATGATGAGTGTTCTAAAAATGTGCCATTAATATCATGACAGTAGAATGTATTGTCTCAAAATTATATTGGCTCAAAGTCTGTCATTTTATTTTTTTGCAGGAAATTTCATGAAAAATTTGATCTGCATATAACTTAGACACCTTTGGAGCTAGACATGTGTAGATTAGCATGAATTACCTTTTAGAATCAACTAAATTTAGAGAAAATTGGATCAGAGATTTTTATGTTACAGGGGTTCCAAATTTTACTATGTAAATATTTGCAACATTTTTTCAAAACTCTCAAAAATGTGTTTTTTTTTTTGTAACTTCTCTGCTCTTGCAGGCATAGACTTAACATTTGACATGCATGTGTGATGGCAGTGCATCCTGGTGTCTAACACAACCGGATAAATTGGTTTAGCAGTTTTAAATTTACAGTAGAAAAAAACCAAAAATATTGGTAACATTTTCTCAAATATTTATGGAAGCACATAGATGAAGTATCCAGAATTCTTTTTGTGGAATTTAACTATCACAATGCACATATCACTATTTCATTTGAGAAGCTGGACTGAGCTTTTTGAAGTCCTGCTGTTCCTCTCTGGGTGACTATTTTGCCCCCCCCCATGTAGCCAGATTGTCTCAGTAGAACTACTAATCCCACTGATATACTCTTTATTCTTTACAGTGATAAAATTCCTTAAAATAAGAGTCACCTACTCATTTTCTTATCAACCTATCCAGTTGAAATAGCCAGAATTCTTCCTTCCTGGTGCCCCAGACATTGTATTTCCCCAGTACATCTTTTTAAGTGCATCTAAGTCCCAGACTTGCACATATGTCAGACTCCCTGGATCATCAATTCACTGGGTGGTATCCTTATATATGCTGTATTCAGTTTAAAATTGTTGACACTCTGTGCTTTCTTGTTCCAACTGGGGGGGTTACCACTGGTGTACTTCCCAGCTCAGCTGTCAATTTCTTGGTGAAACTATACATCTAACTACTGAATCTGGTGACCCACTGTACTACCTGCCTCTCATTCCCCTATCTGTTAATGTGAATCCCCCAGATAAGGCTTAGTGAAATTAACAAATTCCAATTTTATGGAATTTTTGAGAAATTTCACAATTTTCATAAACACTCATGGAATTTGACAGTAATTACTGATGTTATTTTGCAGTTTCTGGCAGCAAGCAATTAATACAATTGACAAACACACAATCTCCTTGTAAGGTCAAAGAACCTGGCAAATTTAATTGCATTGCATGTTCTAGTTTCAAGGTTTCAGGAGTTTATAAATTTGCAGTTTACATCTTGCAAAATTTAATTTGAAAGTGTTTTGAAAGTTTGACTACTTTAAATTCAGTCTCATTTAAAGCTATAAATATGAACATTGTCAGAAATGATCATGTGGTATATTAGTTTAAATGTTTTAAATCTGGTTAGATTTGGATATGTTATTTTAAAATTAGAGGGAAATAACTGATCCAAGAGCAAATGAGCTGATACCTTTTATTGGAACAGCATAGATGTTACAAAAAAAGAACAAAGTTTTCAGACCAACCAGGTCCTTCTTCAGAAGTTGGTCCGAAAACTAGAGCACTTTGTTCTTTTTTGTGTAACATCTATGTTGGTCCAATAAAAGGTATCCAATCATTTGCTTCTGGATTTGTTCTTACAAGGACCAATACGGCAACTACACTGTTTGTGAGGGAAATAACTGAAATGTAAATGCTGGCAACATGTTTGGCAGGGTACACACACACACACACACACACACATATATATATATATATATATATATATATATATATATATATATATAAAACGTATACCTGTAAAATGGTATAACATTTCAGTCATTACTATCAAAATTATACTAAAATAACAGAAATGTAAATGTCGGCAAAATGTTTGGCTACCTATAACTTAGTACCCTTTGAAGCCTGAGACTTTAAACATGGTGCACATTCCCATGTTGTATGTTTCTCTAAATCCTGAAACTTTGGAGAAATTTGGATAAGAAATTTTAATATTAGATCTAAATAACTGAACATTTAATTTTGATTAAATATTTGACCACTCATCCCTTACAGAAATAATTACATGAAATATTTTCATGCTGCAACATAGAACTGTCCAAGTGATATGCAAGTATGATTTAAATGTCAAATGGGTACCTAAACAAGCAGTTTTTAAAATGGCAAACTCCAAAATCTGGCTTCATTGTGAGGTAAAATAAAGGCTGCTGTTTACATGTATGCTAAAACTGCATTTATGTAAATAACATAAATGCAGTTTCATAGCATTTGAAAAATGTAAACATCAGCCTTTCACTTTCAAAAAACAGCCTTGGCTTCTCCCTAAGATGTCTGCCAAGTGTGTTAAGTGATGAGTCATGATGACATCATCAGAGCCAGAGCCAGAGATCCACATATATTTCTGTAGTGCTAACTGTTCTTCTTTACCTCTTTATTTTGAATAGTTGTACCAGAATGATCAACACTGTGTATTACCTCATGGATTATTTTGATCAGTACATGTGTTAGGCTGTGATTTTGTTCATTTTGTTTACTTTAACTTGTAGAAAATGTTTTGCAATCCAGCTGACTTTTTTCTTTGGCAAACTGCATTACAGTACAACACTTCATCTACCTGATGATCAAGTGGTTATATGATGCACTGAATTTTGTTTTTTGTTAACCAGAAGAGACACACTAAGCTGAAAGCTTATTTACAGGTGTGGCCTCGGAGCACAAGGAAGTTTAATGACTTACTCAGGGTCACACAGCCAGTGTTGGGTACATTACTTTTTCTATTACCTTCAATTACTTTTGGAAACTTCTTCCAGGAAGCTTCTGTGCAGTCACTAGCAAGGATGGAGAAGTACTAGAACAATTAACACACCTTACAGTTACAGTTACTTATGTCTTTTTATACAAAAGTAGTAGGTAACTGTAACTGATTACAGTTATTTTAAAGTAACTAGTAACTATCTATTACTCTCAATAGTAATATGTTATAGTTTTTTATTACTTTTGCATTGAATGAAATACATAACTGTAACTGTAAGATGTATTACTTTTTCTTATACTTCTCCATCCTTGCTAGTGACTGCACAGAGCTTCCTGGAACAAGTTTTCAAAAGAAATAGAAAGTAATAGAAAAAGTAACTTACCCAACACTGCTCACAGCAAAGTAATGGTCTTGTTTAGTTCCAAAGTTCATGCTCGCTTGTTAATTCACAAATAAGGCTTTCTTTTTCCATGTGAACCCCCTGCACCTAGTCGGCCTTCTGTTGAACACCCCACCATTCATACCCTGTCCTTAGTATTGCCTGGGGCCGCATACGAGCTTGCAGTCTCATGAAGAGAATTATCACACCTCATATTGTAATCTTGTACCTCAGAGGGTTGTGCACAGCTATATTGATATGCATCATCAGCTGGCACTGTTAAAAAATGCCTCCCAAATCACTCTCCAGTTCACATTTTCAGTGTTTGACTTCTGCTCCCACAGTAAACATTGAGTGGATCACCACTCTTCTGCACAGTGATGGTAGTATGTACAGTTCCCTGTTGTATTTTTTTCTCACCTCATTAACCAACGACTAGGTCTTCCTGGAGGGCCAAGCAATAAGCATCATAATCCACCAGAAAAACTGCTGTTCATGTCCTCATAAGGACTGCACTTACAATTGATAACAATATTATTATCAGGAGAGGCATACTAATACCTTTAGTGAATCAACCTGACTTCCAGTGTCAGTCTATTCCTTTATCTATGATCTGCAGAACCCAGCAGGACAGTTCCCAGCAATTCTTCTCTAGTACTTTTCTGTGCTCTACTCTACAATGTGAGTTGACTGGCTACCACCCTTCCAAATCTTGAATGAGCTATACACATCTCTCTCAATAATGTCCTAACAAACATCAACATCCCCCCCTCACCCGAGGGTAATCTCTCTACACTGAATTCAAGTAACAGTTTAGGTGCAGCCCTGCTGCTCTGAGTATTTGTCATCGCTAGCTACTCTCATCCAGTCAGGTAGTGATCACGATGCTGGCAGACCCACATTTCAAATCTCACAGTGATCTGCTCAGCGTCCTCCTTCATGTCTTCAACTAACTTGAATATAGCTGTACCCTGCTGGAATGGCCTCTTCAGTTCCTCTCTGGCATTCATTCTTCTCACCTGCTCTCCACACCAAAAACTGGTGAGTTCATTACCCTTCCGCATCATGAAATTGGATAGTACAGTCTTCTGTGTTATAATATTAATAATAAACATGATCTTCTGGTAATCCAGACTGATAGCAGCATGGCACAAGTGGAAAAATAGGCTTTCCTACCCATATAAGATCTAAGCCACCTTTGACTAGGCACTATTAAATGACGTGCATAATGATGTGCACACCCATCATTTAATAGTGCCTAATCAAAGGTAGCCTAGATCTTTTAAGGATAGGAAAGCTCATCATTCCTCTTGTTCCCTGCTGCTATAAGCCTGACTTACTGGAAAGATATGTTTATATTTAATAAGTCAAAATAAAACAGGGAATGTGCTACTTGCATTCATGATGCAGAAGGGTGATGAGCTCACCAGGTTTCTGTGTGAGGAGGAATAGTGAAGAAAGAATACCAGAGGGGGACTGAGAAGACCACTCTTGCAAGGTACTGCTATATTCAGGGAAGAGGAAGACAGATGGAGAGAAATATGAACAGATTACTGTGAGAAACAAGATGTGGGGCTGCCAGCACCGTAATCACTACCTGACCCCATTGTCCTGGCCAACATTCCCCTTCCCATAAAACCAGTTCATGCAATTGTCCAAGGCTGTGTGTGGATATTAATGTATGGAACAGCTGCCACTACACGTTCAGTCACTTCACTATCAGTCTAGTATTGCTTGTAAAGCACTTTGGGATACAATGTGTATGAAAACCACTATATAAATGCTGATTATTCTTCTTCTTATTGTTATTATTTCACATGGAAAAAGAACACAAGACAAGCATATATTTGAGTTTTGAGAAAGTATAAACTCTAGCATTGGACTGCACAAGAACTTTGCTACAAAAAAGTGGTGGCTCTGGGGGTGGTGGTGAAGGGTGTGGCTGCAACCCCCCCCACATAGTAACATACTTCCTTGCTGCTGCTGCTGCTGCATTTCACTTTGTTGAAGACGTCTGATTTATTGATTCTACAAATGTTTACATTCAAACTATGGATTACATTTGTAGGTTCTGTCAAAAACATACTAGAAAAGGATAATAGCAGAAAATATAAAGGTTTAATAAAAATATTAAAAAGTGCATATTAAGCATGCACACCACCCCAGCACCCCCATTGTAGCATCCTGGGTTCATTATAACCACTAGACCACCAGGTTATTCAAGATTTGTACTGCACTGTGGTTTGCCACAGAGAAAGTCAGTTGGATTAAAACACATTTTCAGCATGTTAAGGTAAACAAAATGAACAGAACCATAGCCTAACATGTGCATTATACAAAATAATGCACATGGTTTTGACCATTTGGGCGAAACAATTCTATACAAAGGGAAAAAAGAACTAGTTAGCACTACAGAGAGCCATATCTCTCTCTCTCTCTCTCTGACTTTGGCTCCGATGATGTCATCACATAACACATTTGGCAGCCATTTTTGGAAGCAGGTAAGACAGTATTTTTAAATCGGAAAGGCTGATTTTACAATTTTCTAATGCTCTGGAACCACATTTAGGTAAATTATGTAAATGTAGTTTTAGCATTAATGAATACAGCAGCCTTTCCTTTAGTCACATACGGAGTCAGATTTTTGAATAGTTTGTTGTCAAAATGTTGTTTAGGTATCCTTTAAATTGGAAATGATTACATGCATATGACATGTGTGCAGCAAGCAAGTATGGAAACCATGATTGTTATGTTAAATTGGGAAAGACTGCATGCATGTGACATGTGTGCAAAAAGCAAGCAGTCACTGATAACTGCTCACATAAAAGTTAAGTGACTTGCTCAAGATCACACCATACACAAGTGGGGATTGAAGAGATTCAAACCCAGGTCTTCATGCCTCCAAGTCTCCTGGTTTGTAATTTGGTGCCTTTAACCACTAAGCCATACTGTCTGCATACTTATGACTCAGTTGTACTTTAATACATACTGTATCTGAATACACCTGCATGCATGCGGCATGCTTGTAGCCACTGTTATGCTTTTCAGCTTTCTTCTCTCCCTCATCTCAATTTCACAGCTGAACTGTAGCACCCATACCAATGGAAACACATGTGTTTTTCCCACCCCAATACACAAACTTACCCACAAAAACACTTAACTTCTTCTGTCTGGCCTGTACCCCTACTATTTTCTCTCCATAGCTTTGAATGCTTCCACACAAACAGATTTTAAGGTGCAAACATAAAAGTAGCAATAACTTGACACACACCCACATGGCCAGTCTCCCTCCACATGCACACACACACACACACTGTAGTGGGTATGGCCATGCTGCTACAGACAACCCACCAAGCACAGATATAAGTAAAAAGTCTATTGCATACTAGGGAGCCAGAGGCAGGACTCTTTAAGAGATTATGTCCATGTGTCAGAGTGCTGGGGCATCCCCCCTTGAAATGAATGGAGTTATTTTTATTACTATTTTTTATGTTATGATGGTGAGTTGGAGAATAATGAAGGCCACTGTTCTACTAACAAGGCCCTTGTTACTAGAGCGAGGGACTTCATTAATATCCAACTCTCCATCAATAATGTATAAAATAGTAATGCAAAAATACCCCATTCATTTAAATGGTGCACACCCATGCAGTCTCCTGTGCCCTTTGTCAAACTGTGCCTGTGCGTGAGGATGTGAAGATCAGCTTCACTGGGGGAAGGGCATAAGCCTGACTACATTGGGGTTCCAATAGTCTGTGCATACCATATTGCTCAACTGTCCATGAATGCAAGGGACAGCTGTAGAAGATCTGTAACATCTCTAAAAAGTACAACTTATTTGTTTTAACTGAAAAGTGATATGCAAATCAGGAAAATTTAAGAAGTATTAGACTCATCTATATATACCCAGAGCAGTGCATCAGATTTGGGCTTAAGCTCACCCAGTTGTTAACCAATTTTTTTCCTGGCTGAAGTTCTGCCCCCCCCCCAAAAAAAAGAACTGTGTCTTGATTTTTCTCCCCAAATCCATTCCATTCAATACCCATCCCCTATGGGTCATGAAGCTGCCCAAAGGTGAAGAAACATGAAAAACACATCAATATTTCAGTCCTTCCTCCTTCCCCAATCCTCTTGTAAAAAAACTTATTTACTTTTACTTACCCAGCCATATGGCCAGAACCTGCAGCTGGGCACAGTGTGTCACCAGCCCTGTTTTCAGTCTGCTTCCCCTCTCTCCTTCCACTAGAAGATGGATGCTAGAACGACCATCACAGGTCCCCAACGTGGTCCATGACCAAGTCACCTCACCAACCGAACCCACCCAACCTGGATTATTTGCTTCTTGCTTGGTTGCTGCTGTGGCTCCTTCCACACTGCACTGATCAAGGCCTATGAAAGCCACCAACACCAGAGTCATCACTGCTGCTAAGCCTAGCTTGCTGCTGTTGGGGTCTGTGCTGTTTTATTTTCTTTCAAGTTAAGCCTAGTAGAGTAAGTAGGTAGCCTAGTCTTGAGTTAGCTTCTAGCTCACCCTTTGCCCCTTCAGCCACCAGTGGAGACGGAGACTCACTAAGAGTAGACCTACAAAAATATGCTGCCACAACACTGCTATTGAGAATTCAGTGATCACTGACTCCTCCAAGCTGTAGTGTGCAGTCTGTCTGCTCTGTTGAGGAAAAGACAATGTTGCACTTGCAAGACTCATGCACTCTTTCTTGGCTGGAGCTTATCCACATCACATGTGATTGTGCTGCCGCTAATTGGTGGAGAGAGTGGAGAACACAATACAGACACAGTCAAGTCAGAAGAGTACCTGCAGCATGAGCACACACAGGCCAGATGGACACTTATTGTGCAAAAGATTAAATCCAAATTTCATGCCATTATTGCCACATCATAAGAACAATCTAGGCACAAATATGGGGGGGACAACTGCTACCCTCTGCCCTACCTAAATGATAGCCCTGCTTAATGGTAGAAATTCATTCTCAGGTTCTAATGCAATGGTTTCTACTGTGTTATGAGGTCTTCATGTTTCATGATGTGTTCTGATCATCATGTGGGTCAGTGTCCCTCATTGTCCCTCATTTTGAGTGTCTGTGTCCCTCATTTCAGTGGCAAAATGTGAGGTATGGTGCATGCTTCCAAGACCCTACTCAGTACAATGAGTACTGAGCATGGCCATAGTGTATATGCTCAATACAGAATGACAAAAGGAAAGTAAGTGAGTTGAAACAGTCATAGAGAAACACATTTGTAACACTAAATATGCATAAGGGATTTGCATGGTCCAAAACAAATAGGACAGGCTTTACAACACAGAGGCCCCTCTTAGTACATCTGGAATGGGGGATGCTGATTGGCTATATCCTAACCATTTAATGCAGTAAGCAAACAATACTTTACAAATTAATGGCAATTTAATGACAAAAATCAAAAGCCATTAAACAACTTGCAAAAGGGTCAAAATTAATGAGTTTACCTAATTTTTATGGGAATTCAAATGAAAATGTATTTTAATGAGTTTAATTACTAGCAGTAGTATAAGAAATGGAAACATAGGGAGAGGCATCACCAGTAGAAAACAGGAAGTTATTATCCCTCTGTACAGACAGCTGGTGAGACCCCATCTGGAGTACTGTGTGCAGTTCTGGAGACCCAATCTCCGCAGAGACATAGATGGGATGGAAGCTGTCCAGAGGAGGGCAACTAAAATGGTGCAGGGTCTGCACCGGAAGACATATGAAGAGAGACTTAAGGAGCTTAATATGTATAGCCTCGAGGAAAGGAGGGAGAGGGGGGACATGATAGAAACTTTCAAGTACCTCAAGGGAATCAACAAAGTCCAAGAGGGTAGCATCTTTCAAAAAAAGAGGTGTGCAAGAACAAGAGGGCACAATTTGAAGATGGGGGGCAGCTCAGAGGTAATTTAAGGAAGTATTTTTTCACAGAGAGGTTGTGGATGCATGGAACAGCCTTCTGAGGAGGTTGTGGAGTCAAAATCAGTGGTGGAATTCAAGCATGCATGGGACAGTCATAAGGCAATTCTAGGGTGTGGGGGTAAGAAGAAGTAGGCTGCTGGTTAACTAGGATCTGCAGCTTATCCAGTAGGTAGGGAAATGGGCAGACTGGGTGGGCCAAGCGGTCCTTATCTGCCGTCAAATTCTATGTTTCTATGTTTCTATGTTAAACTGATTTGTTTTTGTAAGATGAGATTTGCAACAGCTTAGCTGCTGCACACATGGCAAGTGTGCAGCATATGAACCTGATGTGATGTTTAAATGATGTTCACACCAGCTTAACTGCTGCACTCATGTTAAGCATGCAATATGCAAACCTGATGCAATTTTTAGAAGATGTTCACACCAGCTTTCCTACTGCTCACATGTCAAGCTTGCAGCATATGAACCTAATTTGCTTTTTAGACCTGGTTCGCTTAGGATCACTTTGTGTGTGCGAACTGCATGCAAACATTGCACAATTAAACATGTGGCATGCATTCTGAATGTACACAACACATCTATATTTCTGTAAGGGATAACTCTGCCACCTTTCAACCTATGACTCTGACATGTGGAACACATACAGTATGTAAGCTATTATTAACTGTCTACATACCAATGTTGGTGTCAGTTGAATTAGTACTTTTAAAATTAGATCAAAATGACTAGAATTGAAAACTCTGTGAAATTCTGCAGAATATTTGCACAAATTGTGCAGATATTTTTGCCCAAATTCTGTGAAATTATGCAGAATATGCAGAATTGGAATGGCAATTCCGCAGGCATTCCACAGGCAAAATGTTATATTCCACACAGCTCTAATTGAAATGCTTTAATATACAGTAAGAAAGGGAGATTTTGTTTTCTGCTGCAAACAAGCTTTTATAGATCGGCCCATATCATAGGAGCAATAATACATGACAGGGTGTGTATTAAAATAGCTATGCCTCAGCTATGCCTCTTGTCTCATACCCCTGGTGCATGCTTTAAAGTCATTTCTAAGAATTTTGGCATTTCTTTTTAATGTTATAGGTGGAATAATGCAATCCAAGTTTGGCAAAATGTAGCTATGATCTCATCTCCTGGATGGTAGGATGGCCTTCGGCTGAACCTCAGGCCTCCACCCCACCTAGGTCATTCAGTTATTCCAATGTTGTGGCACACCTGATATTGCAGTAGTCTAAACTTAATGCACTCCCTGTCATGTTGTATTATAGTTTATACTGTGTGCCATGAACAGTTCTATGACTGATACCAATTCCCTCTTATTTCCTCATCTTCTTCACCTATAGGTCAGGATTCGGTGCCTGCTGTCCAGTGCCCACTATTCTGCAACAGTGATACCTCCTCCTCAATGCCACACCAGGAGGCCTGGTGGTCCTTTTCCTGATGGTGTGTATTTGAAGGGATTGCTGTGGGGAGGAGAGCCTCTGTGAAAGTAATCCTTGGAAACAGTCTAAGTAAAAACAATGCATGTAGGTTCTTGCTATGTTTACTATTGTTTTGTAGACTACGAGAGGGTATTGGGTGTGGAGTGGGCTCAGGTGGTCATGTTATGGATACATAGATAGATACATACATACATAGAAATTGTCTGCAGAAGAAGGCCACTAGGTCCAGCTAGTCTGCCCCTCACCTGCCTGATCTGCAAGGATAGGCAGTTCATACAAGCAGCTCAAAAGTAACTTCCATATTAGGAACATAGGAGAAATGTACATTTTGGCTGTGCTACAGTCCAGCTGTGCAGCTGAGATGAGGGGGGAAAAGAAAACTAAAAAGTATAATAGCGGCTGCAAGCATGCTGCATGCGTACAGAGGTATGCAGATTTGTATTGAAGTACAAGTGAGCCATATGTGTGCAGGCAGTATAGCTTAGTTGTTAAAGGCACTGAACTGTAAACCAGGAGACTTGGAGACCTGAAGAGCCAGGTTTGAATCTCATCAACCCCATCTTGTTTATGGTGTGATCCTGAAGAACTCACTTAACTTTTATGTGTGCAGTTATCAGTGACCACTTGCTTTTTGCACTCATGCCACATGCATGCAGTCTGTTTCAGTTTAACATAAAAAGCATGTTTTCCACATTTGCTTGCTGCATGCATGCCACATGCTTGCAATTGTTTCCAATTTAACATCTAAATCATGCTTGCAGCACGCATATCAAATTGGTAGCTTTATGTGTGCAGTAGTGCGAAAAAATTTCATATAATTATTTCTGTAAGGACTTGCGCGAATGCCCTTCCTTTACAGGTGAGGCATGACTGAAATATAATTGTTTGTCTGCTTCTTCCTTTGAAGGTCATTTCAGTCTGAACCTGTTGCTGCCAAGTCTGTGCCTGCTAAATGAATAATCCAAACAGCAGAGCTAATGCTACATTGCTGATGGTAAGTATGAATGGTGTTTGGTGCTGTGGGGGTTGGCAGTTCTTAACATAATCTATGCAGTAGGTTTAAGAGAAAATACTTGTGGTGGGACTTGTTTGCCAGCTCACTAGTATTTGTGGGAATATGAGAGGATGATTGGGTCAATGCTACAGGGTGGGCTACAGTGGTAACAGGCAAAATGTAACACAGCATGCTTGTAAACTGCTTTTGAGACACAGGTACAGTATTTATTGTCACTAATGTCCTATTTTGTCTCTTTTTTGTCTTACAGACAGAAGTAGTTTACTTGCTGTATTGGTTCTTGTAAGAACATATCCTGAAACAAATGGTTTGATACCTTTTATTGGACCAACATTTGTTCTTCCTCGGAGGCTTATTCTTCCTCATATACTTGGCTGTTCTGAAAGCTTAGGCACTGTTTTCTTTTGTTACATCTATGTTGGTCAAATGAAAGGTATCAAACCATTTGTTTCTGATTTTGTCTTACAGGTCAGCCATTCATCCAAGACTAGGCCAGTCATTCCCATAGGCACTGACACAAACATTCGATGAAGCACCCCATTGTCATCCTCTCCTCCAAGCTTTACATCCCCTGCCTCACTCTGAGAGATACATAATGGCACACCAGAATGATCAAAATCAGTATGCCTTGTATGGCAAAAATTGGAATTTTTTTTTAGAGCACACTGTCCAGACCAGAGCAATTACAGTCATCATGCTTTGTATGCCAAACATGATAATTTTTTTAAAGCATAATGCCACCACCAGATTAAATACAAGAAGCATGCCTGGAATGATAAGCATGAGAAATGTTTCTTTCGGGCATAATGTCACCAACTGATTAATTACAAGAAGCACACCTGACATGTCAAGCAGGAAAAACAGTTTTTTTCAGGCATAATGCCACAACCAGATTAATTATGGGAAGCATACCTAACATGTCAAGCAGGAGACTTTTTTTTTCAGACATGAAGCCCAGGCCACACCAGATTAATTATACAACAGGCAGAGGTGGGGGCTGCCCTTTACCATCAGGGGGAGCAGATGTAGGACCACCAGCCAGCAGTGCCACTATCCAGTACAGCTTTCCCTCCAGCCAGTCCATGCTATCATTTAGTGCAGATTGACTGGCCTGCAGACTTCTGACCTCCTCCAGCACTCTAGATTGGTTGGCCTGCAGACTCCTGAACAGCTCTAACAGTATCAAAAGATCAGGCCTCAGCCACTCTTCCACAGACCCTGACTGGCCCTCACTGCCATCACACGAATTGTGACATTAACATTGGCCACTGAACTGCCTCCTTCCCTCACCACCACTACTTGGGCCCAGCAGAGGCACACTGCTTCCGCTGTTGGCACTGTCTTCTAACCTACCACCATCAGCCTGGTGCCTCTCCCACATCTCCTTGGTGCTGAATACTGAGATGGGCCTGCTACGTTTGCAGGTTGAGTAAAACTTTTCTGGATTTCTATTATCCATCAAAGCCCCCCATTTTCATTTGAGTAAAAACTGCTTATTAGGCTGCTCTAAGCTAAATTAAGTTCTGCAGGATTGTACGGTCTAGATGACTGTCTGCTAGAAACTGAGATTTGAATACCATACTTATTATTATGCTGCTGTAAACTGAATAGAGTTTTGCAGGATTTTACAGTCCAGATGTCTGATTATTAACAATATAATTTCATGCTTAAATTCTTGTAATGTATGTGTTCTCATTGTTTGCTATTTTGCACTTGTGCTGTTCACTAATTTGTTCTACCTTGATGGTCTGAGTTGTGCCTGAAAACAATCCCAGGGACAGATGCACCCATCTGGTTCACAAATAAATAAATAACATACTCATTTTATCAGTGACTTTAGTAATAACATTGAAGGACAGTGCATTCATTCACTGTAATAACCAGTGCAGTAAGCTATAAAAGCCAGCCTAACCTGCTCATGCAACAAATGTCAGCATTGATGTCCAGTGCAATTTGTAACAAGCCATGCAGCAAACTGTCAGCACTGATGGAGTGTGCTAGAATTTGTGGTGCAGATGTCAGCATTTGTGTCCAGTGTAGTCAGTCAGAACACGCGCAGCAAATATCAGGACTGGAGTCCAGTGCATATCTAAATAATGTATTTTTTTTTATTATGTTTCCATGGCAGCAATGAAGTCAATCATTCATGGGTGTTGCAAAATAAAAGCAAAACTAGCACATTTAATTGTGCATCAGTTATAGCTTCATCTATGTTTTTTTTTTCCTAAAATATAGCATCAATGTCCATTAATGAGGTTTTTTTCCAAGCTGGGAAACAAGCTGTTCATCTTTCACCGATTAATGGTGTAATTCTGTTTTATTGCGCTTCAAGGCATCAATTAATTTCACTGGGTAATTTTCACTTGAATTACAGGCTAAGTGAAACCCATTGATTGATTTTTCTCCTCCCCAGACAATCAAACTGCATGACTAACCTTCTGTTAACCCAAAAAATCAATGGTTGATAAAAAATGTCATTGAGGAAAAGAAATTACACGTTTAAATGACCCATCAAATGAATTGTTTAAAAGCAAGGAAATTCATGTTCCATACATGTAAACCTACAGTAGCTTATGACTGTTATAGAAGTACCATGGTGATGAGGATGTAGGCCATGTTCCTAAATCTGTATCATCCATTCAGTTAGCACATGTAAGGGCACTGCTTCATTAATTCTAAGTGTAAAAGTTACAACAAATATTTTTATCAAAATTGAAAAACACTAGTATGTGTTTATTTTAAACCATGCTGAACTAGTTAAGAGAAACATGAGTGGGTTGAAAATCAGGGTTTACAGCTTTATGTGATATTTTACTGATTTCTTCCAGTCTTAAAAAATGTGAGTATTATTTTACTACCTTATTCCATTAGCAGGGATCGTGTAACACAACTGTTACAGATGCTTTTTCTGGATTTCTGTACAGCTATGTAAACACTTTTCTCATCCAGCCTCTCAGTAACACACATATCCGACTCCATCACTATAGGTACCATTGAGGGACCCAGCTCATCAGGGAAGTGATGGCCTCTTCTGGACATTAGAACATGTAGATTTCAGGCCTTCTCCCTGTCCCTTTGTCATTGTGACAGGAGATCTTGGGCTCAAATCTCAAAGGGCCTTTAGATTGATGCAAGCTATGGTGAAGGGCAGCTTACATCAATGCTCAGTGCTCCAGGGACTCTGCACTCAGTTGTCTATCAGGTAGGTCCCGGTGGCAAATTTCCACAGCTTGTGGCAACCAAGGCCATATGAAAATAAGATTATGCACCTGGAAGGTTTGCCACAAGCTACAGGGTGGCTGTGTGGCACTTAGAGAGAGTAGTTATATCTAGCACTGTACAGCACTCCATCCAGCAATGTATGTGAATATGTATAACAGGTAATCAACAGCAACTCAATAATAGAATTAATCTACATGATCACATTGACAGCATTTATGGATGCATCGGATAGTGCCTAATTGCATGTCCCTATTATAATACCAATTAGTCATGAGTAGGTACTGTAGATAATAAATGTAATAAACCAGTTGTGGATGTAGTGCCATTATGTAGTGTCCTTATTGATGGCACATCTTAGGCATTCTACATTGTTATTAGTTGGTACCTTACAACTTCTGGTCAGTAAAACCCATTATGCCAAGGCTGTTATGGTGGTGTGGGTGATCATGGAGGGTGGCAGAACATGTGCCCTACTGCCCATGGAGGGCTCCGGGGGTGGCACACAGACCTGGCTGGTCTAACGGGTGTTTGATTTTGGTGGCACTGTGCACTTTAGAGAATGTCAATAAAAGGGATGTTGCAGTATTTCCCTGGCACAAGCTCTTTGCACCTTGCCACATCCCTTTTTGTGCCACAATGACAGTGCAAGACCCCCTTGGCACATACAGCCTGTGGTTGCCACAGGCTGCATTTGAGAATTTCTCTCAGTGCAATTACTGATGCAAGCTGCTGCTTGCATCATTCTTTCTGATGCAAGCTCCTTGCATCATGCAGGAAGCTGTGAGAATTGGGCCCCATGGGTTTAAATCCCACTATCGCTATTGGCTCATTTTGTGACCTAGAGGGAGTCACTTGACTTCCCTATGTATTAGTCCTTTCCTGCTATAATATTAGGTACAAGCAAAACCTCACCAAAACTGAATATGCTACAGTACAATTCACTTTCAACAGTTATACCATTGAGCTGGTTTTGCATCACTTTTCTAAACTGGAAATGCATTGGCAACTCTTAACCAGCTCAAGAACAACTATTGTAAAGACAACTCAGCTTGAATACCTCTGCAGTTCTGTCACAATGCGAATCAAAACTGAGTTGCAACTATTAGGCAACAGTTTTACAAGGCCTTTTATAGCATCCGGCAACTCAACTCATCAAGGAATGCTAAAGCAACTAGCTGTTGAGACAGTTGTGTTGCAATTTGTACTGTAATTACATAAATGCACTTTCCAAAAGTTATAAATTAATTAATTTATTACTACACAGGCTCCCCACTTCCCCCACAGTATTGAATGGAGTATCTCAATTTACATTCTTGTAATTCAGGATATATACAGCCCCTCATGTCCAGTACAGAACAAAAGTACACCTATTAGAAGTTATCTTGGGGTATGATGCTGTCCATACTTGACTAGAAAACATGACAGCATGTTGGCCAGTTGTGAGGAGATACAGGTTAAAAGGGTGCCATGTTTTGTCCATAAGATGTTTAGTGATTAATATTTTAACTGGGAATTTGGAGCTGCCAATGGGGTCAACGTGGATCATAGGTGCTGGAACCTATAGAGGAGAGATGTGGAGGTCCCCACGCTTTTGCCCATTAGTATTCAAAGTGCCCTTTTAAAGGATGCAAGGTCATAAAGGAAGCAATCATAGTCTCTCTTGTAAGTACTACAGCCCCTCTCTCCCACTTTTCCCCATGCTCCTGCATCCATGACATGGATGCAGATTATGATGGAGATAGGGATGTGCTGACTCCAAATCATAATTTAAAATGAAAAGCAACACCCATATGACAAACAGAGTCACAGATTACATTTGCAAAAATATTGAATGTTTCAGCTCACTGGGCCAGTGCTTTAGTTTATAATATGCTGTCCAGTCCTTCTTTGTCTCCCCTGAGGATTATATCCTTCAGCCGCCCTGCTACTAGCTATCAAGCTGCAATGTACAACAGCTCCCCTAGAAGGACTTGAACCTCTAGACCAGTTACAAACTTAAGCTCCACCCCTATGTGTGGTCCCCATCCCCCAAAATCTAGTTGACCAAAAGTCTAGTTCTGTTACAACACAAATGTCCACACCTGCCCATCTTGGAGCTTATTAGTTACCTAGCTATCCCAGCCACAACCAAGATGCTGTGTCACATACTGTTCCATGCTCCCTCACCAGCGCGCAAACAATGATTGTGATTGCTGATCCTCCGCAAGAGTTACCCTGTCCTTTGTCTGTTCAATATTGTCACTAATGTCACTTCACACTACCCCTTCCGGTACTCAGTATGTTTTTTCTGGAGTAGAACAAAGGCAGAGATAGTATGGAGAGCAGCAGTGGGACCATGTGACAGGCTGTATTGAGCCATCAGGTCCACTGACACTCGACCCCTCTGGACCGAAGAAACATAAAATTTGTTGGCAGACAAGAAATGCTTGGCCTACCCAGTCTTCCCAGTTTGTGCCTGCCTTTAGTGTCACTGCAGACTGTAGCTGATCTCAGGCTACTCCCCCCCCACACACTTTTCTACCAAGGTTATCTTGTGCCTATCCTGTGCACGCTTGAAGCCCACCATTGTTTTCACTCTACCACCTCTGCTGCAAGACTGTTCCAGGTGTCTACCACACTTTCATCAAAGAAGTACTTCCTCATATTCCTCCTAAATTTCCCTCTTCTAGTTTCATTAAATGCCTTCATGCACCTCCTCTTCTGAAAAATACTCCCGTCTTTTACCTTATTTTTCCTATGAGGAACTTATAGGTCTTTAGCATGTTCCCCTTCCAGGGTGTTCATACAGAGATCCCTCAGTCTCTCCTCATAGGGTATATGATGCAGCCCCAGCACCATTTTAGTTGCCTTCCTCTGGACAGCCTCCACCCTGTCCTTGTAATTAGTGTGCTTCATCTGTATCTCACCGCATGTGAAAATTGAATAAACCCTTATGTGGGCTTATGGGTTTCAGTCATGGTGGCCCAAAATAAGAAAGGAAGCTAAGAAGACAATGAATCCCATCACAGAAGCATTGAGGCAAGAGTTAACAAAAAAGGGCATTGGCAACAAAGCCACATTTATAAGAAATACAAAACCACACATACCTCCATAATGCAAAGCATCATAGGATGTAAATGCAAATCACACACAAATGTAGGCTTGTTCTACTTTAAGTAAGAATGCATAGGACTTAATTTTGAAAGAACTCTTAGATTGCTACAATTTGTGGTAATCTAAGGCTGTAACAATCTCAGGTGTGTCAGGGACCCTGTACTGTATCTTAAAAAAATGAGGGTCTCTGCACCTAAGACCCAAGATTTTCCACATCCGCAGGGTTGCACTGAAGAAGTGGCACACCTGTGGATTTTGACAGAAGGCTCCATCAACCATGCCCCCCCTCCCAGTAGGGGACCAGGGACACAAGGAGTATGGGAGTGCCATAACGACCAATGTGGTCATGGCAGCAATGGGAGGGTTCTGAGGTGGCACCCTGTGGGGTTGCCCTGCAGATGTGTAGCCAGCCGATCAGCCTGAGTACATGAGGTTGGCAAGAAGAGACCAGGACCCAGTCACAGGTACATGCAGTCCGAGCACCTGCCCCATAGGTGCCACTTACCACAACACCATAGGTGGGCAGCAGTCTGCCTAAAGGCAAGGGTCTGAGTACCAGGGCACTTTCGCAGTGCCCAGGGACCATTCCCATCCACCACCAGCACCCTACACCTTGCAGCCACTGATGCCCACCTACAGTGTTTTGATAAGTGGTATCTCTGAGGCAGGTGCCCCATGCTGTGTGCACCTGTGGCTGGGTCCCGGTCCCCTTCTTGCCAACCCCACATACCTGAGCTGATCGGCTTCCTACATGTCTGCAGGGCACCCCTGCTGGGTGCCACCTCAGCACCCTCACATTGCTGCTGTGTCCCTGTCACTCTTTATAAAATGGCAAGGGAAAATACTGTGTCCCGACTGGCTGCTACCTGTGCATTAGATCTGTCTAATTCACAGGTAAAAACAAGTGCAGACAATCTGGATGCAGGTAAAAAAAAAACAGATATAAATCCACATTAAGAATCTTCAGAAATGTTGGGGAGTCATGTGATGCAAGTGCCTGCCTACCACCCTGACTGCTCGGATCTCACCTCCCGTCTCTGTTTTTCAGTTAAATATTAGTTTGAAAGGTGGTGCAGCAATCAAATTTGATTCAAGTTACCTGCCTAAAGTGCTGGAGGGTGAAGAGATCCCATTTTGGTAGCAGATGGAGAAAGAAATGTGCAAAAATCATGGGAAGCATACTCCGCCTGTCTCTCCTGTGAAGGCCCCAAAGAAAGCCAGGGCCTCTACAAGTGCTGGGGATCTGGAAACCAAAATGGAAGCTATGGAAAATGAGCTGTTAACACTGGCGAGATTTCTTGCAGAGTTTAAACCATTCCGAACAGAACTTCATGTGGTCACTGAAGAATTAAAGTCGGTAAGCCAGGCATCGGAGGATTTATCCAGACGTACAAGGGGATAATGAAGCTAGAATCACATCTATTGAAGCCTGTTCAGCTAAACAGGAACCGGAGCTGGTGACCATCCATCAGAAATTGTCCAGAATGGAAACAAAGATTGAAGATTTAGAAGGGAGGAGTAGACGTAATAATGTAATTATTATAGGTCTACCAGAGAAAGAAGAGGGGGCTGACCCTATAGCATTTGTGCAGAGGTTCCTGCTAAAAGTTGCTGGCCCGTTGCCATATGGCTCAAATTATACAATAGAACAAGCCCATCGGGCTCTGAGAGCAATGACCCGGCTGGGCGCCCCACCTTAATCCTCCGCTTTCTGAATTACCTGGAGAAACAGCACGTCCTCCTCAAGATTAAAGAGCTTAAAGAAATCTCCTGGGAAAATGCCACTTTGAGGATAACTCAAGATTTACCTTTAACAGTGCGGCAAAAGCGTGCAGAATACCACTCTATAGTGGTGAAGCTGATTGCCTCCTCTACCCGATTCCGCATGGGCTACCCAGCGCATTTGCAGGTTCTTCTGTCTGGCTTCTGGGTGAATTACGAAGACCTGCATGTGGCAATGGAAGGCTTAAAGGTTGCACTCCCGACCTGTTTAAGTGAGAGGAAATCTCTTTACCCTGAGGTTGAACGCTAATTTCTTGGAGTTGGGGGGGCAATGAGCGTCGGAGGAAGGCATATCTCCCGGCTAATTGATGAATGAGAAGTTTTATCTGCTGGACTGTTGGCTCCGGTATGGGGTTTGGGGTGACGAGTGAAGTCTGAAGTGGTCAGGTTATTTTCATGAGTCCTGCTTGAGATGGAACTGGGTGAAAGTGCAACACGGCGCTCTGAAGGACAACTTCATCAAGTTTCGATGATCCAACAAGTGGGAATGGACTGAACATAACTGTTTTGTTAAAAGCCGTCATTTACACCCTTCTCGGGTCTGGCTGCATTTAACTTTAAGGACTAATAGGCGTATTTAGCCACTAGAGAGCACCAGTTCTCTGTTTTTGGTTTGAAACTGTGTAAGTTGTTTTTCTTATTGCAGGTTGGACTTCTGTTAGCCAGGTTTCCCGGTGCTTGTAAGAATTTTCCCCGATATTTTTACTAAAGATGATAGCTAATTTTCATGCAGGATTGTGCAGGGGCAGCGGGTAAGATCTGGGAAAGGATGCCTCTTTCTCCCGGTTATTTTTAGTCCCCAAGAGACGGAGAGTGGAACCCTGTATAGTAATGGGGGTTTCTACATTTCCTTTTCACTGGGGATTAGTAGGAATGAGCAAGTACGGGGCATTTCTGGAGTGAGGATCACAAGGGGAAGAAATGACAGTGTGGATCATACTTTAGCTGTCTGAATTTTACATATGCACCACGGTATGAGAGGAAGGGAGCTTTAGCTGTTTCCTGCTCTCTGGGTTCTTTTCTGTTCTTCTTCTTTGTTGCGAGGGTACCGATATGTTAGGGCTCAGTTTAAGGAGGGCTCAACTGAGTTTTGCATTTTTTAGGGTTCCTTTCCCTCACCAAGAATCTTCCTGCAGGATAGCTAGGGGGTAGTATTGTTATTTTTTTATTTTGTTTTTGAATAGGGGCTCAGCTGGAGCTGGATAACGAATTGGGCTTGCAGTAAGTGCAGGGCCAGAGGGCTGGGCTGAGATCAGGAGGGTAAGTGCATTTGACATCGTGGACCATAATGTTTTTCAGTTGGGGGGGCGAACACTTCTGGTAGTGTGTTTGGGGGGCTGGGGTTAAGTGTTATTTGGGGATTTATAAGGGGTCAGTGTGGGGGACTGAACCGTATTGGGGAGAAAGAGTGGGGCGGGGAGAAGGGAAAAGCAGGCAGGAGATTAGGGGAACCCATCAGGTATGGAAATATTTTATGGAGTTTGAAAATCAAGGTTGTTTACATTCAGTAAGGTATTACATATATATAATATCCAGACTTTAAATGGGTACTCTATGTGACTTCATTACGTGGAATGTTAATGGGGGCAGAAATAACACAAAAAGATACAAGCAGTTGAAACACTTACAAATGCAAAAAGGGAAAATTATTTGTTTACAGGAAACGCATTTGCTCGAATCAGAAACCGCTTTGTTTAGGCGACAGAGTATAGGGCAAGTGTATTTGTCTGGAGATAGTACAGACAGCAAGGGAGAAGCTATCCTGATCACTAGGCAAACCCCATTTTCCTGTGACAAAATCATTAAAGATTCCTTGGGATGGTTTCTGTTCATTTTGGGTACATTATATAGATCTAAGTTGATAATTGACAGTATCTATGGCCCAAACACAGATACGACAAGTTTTTTTGTAGATCTTTTAAAGACCTTGTCCCCATTTGTCCATATCCCGATGTTTTTAGGGGGAGATTGGAACTTACCACTTGACTCAGAATTGGACAAAGATGGTAGATGAAGAAGTGGGCTAACGCCCCCTCAAAAAGCCTTAAGGGAATTGGTGGACAGTGTTGGTTTATGTGATCCATGGAGGGTTCTTTATCCATCACATAGGGAATACACATTCATTTCGGCTGCGCATGGATCCAGATCTAGGATTGATTATTTTCTGATTAGTCAATCAGCCCTCCTGGGTCTCTCAAAGTGTACAATATTACCTGCGATAATCTCAGACCATTCAATGGTCTGCTGCTCAATAAATCTATCCCCTAATCTTCCTAGACAAATGAACTAGAAACTGAACAATCAGTTATTACGCTCCCCGGTAATCACAAATAGCATCATTCATATTATAGAGCAATATGAAGAGGTAAATCTAGATTCGACAGGTAAAGGGGATATGGAATGGAGTGCACTTAAATGTGTTCTAAGGGGTGAATTAATCAGATTGGCAGCAGAAAGAAAGAAAAAAAGGGAGAATAAAGCTATGAAATTACTTAGGCAAATCAGAGAAATAGAGTGTACCCTTTCCGGGAACACCCCCGCTGTTATTAGAGAGAGGCTAATAGGTTTAAGAAACCAATACAGTGACCTCTTGAGGGAGAAAGCTGAATACGCTCTGCTAAAGACAAAAGCCTCGTACTTGGACCAGGAGGAAAAGGCGGGACACCTGCTGGCAATGAGATTAAAAGGTGACGAGTCTGCCAGGATTATAAGGAGTATTACTTCCCTGTCAGATGGGGAGGTCAAAACTCACCCAAAGGAAATTGTCCAGGAGTTTGACAATTATTACAGGGAGCTGTATAGCCTGATGAGTTCTAGACCCTCGAAGGAGGAGGTGGAAAGATATCTTTCCTCTTGTCCACTCCCTTTGTTGCCGTCTAAATTGGGAGAGGAGTTATCCCATCCCATATCAGAGGAAGAGATTGTCACTACAATAAATTTGCTTACCCTAGATAAAGCCACAGGCCCTGATGGGTTCTCCCCTAACTTTTATAAATGCTTTGCCATACAGTTAGCTCCTGGGTTAAAAAGACTATTTCAATGTATTTTGAACTCTGAGAAGGTGGACAAGCATTTATTTGCAGCTCTTATTATTGTTATCCCTAAAGAAGGTAAGCAGCCAGATAAAGTGACCAGTTACAGGCCTATCTCATTAATAAACTACAATGTTAAGATTTTAGCAAAAATCTTGGTGAGTCGCTTAGCTAAAGTAATGCCCCTACTCATTCATAGTGATCAGGTAGGTTTCAAGGCGGGCAGAATGGCCTCTGATCATCTACGCAAACTGGCTAATGTCTTCTCTGCGTCCAGGGATTATTGCTTGCCTTCCGGGTTGGTTTCAGTAGATGCAGAGAAGGAGTTTGACAGGGTGGATTGGCAGTTTTTATTTCTGGCCATGGTGAAATTCAGTCTCCCCCTTCCCTTTATTAAGAATGTCTTCTCCCTGTATAGTCAGCCAAGCGCACAGATCTACTGTAATGGGTTTTTTTCTTCAATATTTCCCCTGTGCTCGGGAACTAGATAGAGATGTCCCTTATCACCCCTTCTTTTCAATCTTTACCTGGAACCTCTTCTGACAAAAATAAGGCAGGATCATAAGGTTCAAGGCGTCAAAGTAGGTTCCTATGAGTTTAAACTTTCTGCCTATGCAGATGACATTCTTCTCCATTTAACTTATCCTGCTACCACTATACCATGGTCTTTGGGGCTTATAGAGGAGTATAGCAGGTTCTCCAACTACAAAATGAATAGAGAGAAAACCCTGGTGTTTCCTGCTGAACTCTAAATTATTCAAGTCTGAAATTACCGCGTTGGGCTTACAATGAAGCCCACATAAGCTCAAATATTTAGGAGTAATACTGGCCCGGAGCGACTCCAAGATGGTGCAGCTGAACTTAGATTCAAATAAGAATGCTGTTCAACAAGACCTTACAAGGTGGGCCAAGCTCCCGATATCTTTATGGGGAAGAGTAAGTATAACGAACATGAATTTGTTGCCTAGGGTACTTTATCCTCTAACCATGCTGAACTCCTGGCTGCCATTAAGGTGGTTTAAAAACTTGCATGCAATAATATCAGCCTTCATCTGGCAAGGGAAAACCCCACGCAGAGCCTGTTATAGAATGGCTGCCCCCAGAGAAAAGGCTGGGTTACGTTTACCACATACTGGACTATATTATTGGGCAAATAATGCCAGTAAGTTCCTAAAGTGGCTGGTAACTCCCACAGAGCATTGTTCACTCTCTTATGTGCCCTCATGGGTCAAATTAGAAGTGGATTTAATAAAGGAATCTGGTATTGATCCGATCGCCCTTCTTTACACTTCACCGAAGTCCCTCCCCACTGATTTATTTCCCACCCCAATAAAAACCTCTTTAATAATACATGCACAGTTATGCTCATTCTTAAAATATTCCCCAGTAAAGACAGGCACCAACCTCAGTGCTGGAACCTAAATTTAAAAATTGGGGAGAAAATGATTCAGGAATCTTGGCTCCCTGAGATAAAGAGCTTAAAGGTAACAGACCTCTTTCAGGAGGGGAAGTGCCTCTCGCTCACGGATTTAATCAATAAATATCATATGGCCCCTAGTGAAATATTTAAGGTTTTTCAGCTTAGACATTTAATGGTGCAATCCCTTCAGAAGTTTGACAGGTCTCAGCCATGCGATGGTCTAGTTGAAACCCTCACGTGGACTGTATGGGAGCCACATTTAGTTTCCAGATTCTACAACAGTTTATTCAGTCAAGCATATCAGCATCTTGAGGGTACCCCCCGCTGCTGGAATACTATGTTGGGGGGGCCGGGGAGGGATTGGGACATAATTTGGCAGCATACTTATAGGTATATAACTCAAGATAGACTGAGAATTATGTAATTCCAATTTTTAAATAATATATTTTGGACCCCGTCTAAATTGCATAAGATCGGCTGTGTTCCCGATTCAAAATGTAACTACTGTCACCAACAGGAAGGGACATTACTCCACATTTTTTGGGAATGTCCCAGGGTTAAATCCCTGTGGGATACGATTAAGGAAAGAGCAGACTCGCTGTTGGGACTCGAACCTTTTTTCAGCCCTGATGTCTTTCTATTGGGTGATTACTCCAAGGTTAAGGTAAAAATCAGAAGGTATTACATGGCTATCATATCATCATCACTCAAAAAGGTAGTACTGAAACATTGGGTGGATGGTACCTCAATTTCCTACACAGAGTGGTTACAGGAATTGCTTTTTAATTTTACATGGAGAAATTCAGTGCGAATAGAAGAAATTGTTTGCCGAGGTAACGCAGGGCATGGGAAAAACTACAGGAGTTGTACCTATTCCAGACAGGTGCTTATTTTTCATGAGTACAAGACTAAATTGGATGGTGTTTCAACAATATTCGCCTTGTTATATTGTTCTGTCTGCTTGGGGGAGGAGATAGGATGAGGGAGGGAGGGGGAGAGCAAGAAGCATCTGGACACAGTTTCTGGGCATATTTATAATGATATTAGAATGTACTGCATATTGGAGCGATGTATGTACTTGCAACTTGCTCTGTATTGGGGAAAAATTTGAATAAACTTGAATTTCAAAAAAAGAATCTTCAGAAATGTTAAGAATGTAAAGGACCGACATTTTTCTTATTTTAACTGAACAAATTTAAAATGAAATATATCACAAATACATCTACAGGACCCTGCATAAAACAGTTATGACAGCATTTTTTTTGTTTATTCTGAATTTCTTCCACAGTAGCCATTTGTTTTCATTTAAGCATCACAACAACCCCACACCGCCACTTGCTCACCGCTGCGGCTCCTTCTCACACTTGCTCATTGCTGCCTCCTTTTCCATCACTTTCACTTATGTTCCTGATACAAAATGCCACTCCGCTGTTCTCCGAAGTACTTGTCAGTTTATTGAGCAGGGCATTTTCTTTGTAGCGCTTTTAAAATATCTTACCAGCTCTCCAAATGCTTCCTGCAGCTTGCATCCTCTGCTTTACTTGATGGACTACCTGTATAACTGCACTAGCTCACTGCTAACCAACTTCATCATCAGACATATGTAAAAATAAAAAAGTAAATAAATACAATATACAGACATGCTTCTGTGTATCAGGATAATGATGTGTGGGGGGGGGGGGGTAGTCAAGAGTGTGTAAAAAAGGACCTTGTAGCCATAGCAGTCATATCAGTCTATGTTGGCAGCCGCTCACGCGATTATTCACTGTTGTGGCCCATTTGCACACTTGGTCATTTCTGCCTCCCATTCTATCACTTTTACTTATGATCCCAATACAAAATGCTGCTCCGCTGTTCTCTGGCACACTTGTCAAAGTCAAAGTCAAATTTATTGAATTGTCAAAGACCATGGCAATATACATATCATAATTTAGCAGCAGACATATATATAAACATTTCAATACAGTAGTTTAGTGTGCACTCTTGCCAAATAGCCTATCAGCAATAATAAATAGATACAACATGGGGAATTAAAAATACTAATATATCCATAGACACATTATAGCTACAGAATACATAGACATCAATATCTATTCTTTATACAGTATTTAATCAGCGCAAACCAGATCCAGATCAAGGAGCTAAATCATACATATCCCAATCAGAATACAATTTCAAAAGGCCATCATCAATTTATTATCATCCTTTTCCATCTAAGTCTTAAACTGGGTATATTTACCAGATAACTAGCCACTGCTCTAATTGTGGTTTTGTCATTAGTCGTAAAAAGGATAATCAATAAAATACTATGGTCTGTTGTCTGTATGGCTCGACAAAGTGGCCAAATCCATCTTGCCCTTGGTACATCATGCCACTTGCATATAAACATAACATGCTCCAGACTTTCTGGAGAAGTACAAGTACAAGAACAATATCTGGAGCAAACAGTACTATCTTTTTGATATATAGCTTCAAGTATATTATTTGGAAATATTTCCATCCTATACCTGGTGTATTGTTTTCTTTGCTCAACATCTGTAAGAATGTCAAGATAATATCTATAGAAATGTGTAAGATAATTTACCCTATACCAGGAGAACAGCTTCAACCCTTTAATATAATTTAGGTCTATTACCTTATAATGTTCTTTAAATTTATTTGTAATATAAGTCTGGTATTTTAGACTGATAGTAATTCCCATGGCTCTATAATGATGCAAATGAATCAGCCCCACTTTCTGCAGCAGCACAGGTATGGATGTTAACCATTCAGATTTTAAATGACCAAGAGAACTCCAGGAATATTTTTCTTTTAAACACAAGGCAGTATATTTACCTTGCCTATGTTAAAGAAGCTTAATCCAGTAATTAACCCTCCTAGCATCAAAGGATACCTTCAGGCTTGAGATCCCTGTTTCAGCCTGTAATATAGCAGCAGAAATAAATTGACATACCCCCAAATTTGCACAAAGCAATTTGTTTAAAGGGATCTCCAGTTTATTCATCCTGTGGTGATGCCAAATCTCAGCATTAAATAGGGCCTGGGCATAATATTTAGCCTGCACTGCAGTCAAAAGTGGTTTAATCGTATTTCCACCATACTTTTTATTAAACAGGAGTAACGAATTAGCTGTCTTCTTCAGTTTAATAAGTGTTGTATCAAGTTGTTTGTTCCATTTTCTGTCTTTTGTCAACTATAGACCTAAATAAGTATAGCTATCTACAGTATCCAACTTTTCCATCCCTAACTCCCAGACTTTCTTGCTTTTACCCTTAGTTCCGAAAGGAAGAACTTGACTCTTCTGTACATTTGTAGTCAGGTTCATCCTATTGGCATGTTCTGCCAGTATGTTTAACTTGGTTTGCAGTCCTGCTTGAGTTAAAGAAAACAGGACCAGATCATCTGCATAAGCCAATACACCACACTGTTTGTCCATAACCGTAGGTGAATCAGTATTAGCAGAATTCAGATCACATAATAACTTATCAACATAAATATAAAAGAGCAACAGAGCAATTACACAACCTTGTCTAACACCCATGTTGGTGTAAAAAGTTGAGGAAAATTGCCCCCCAGTACCCATCTCTACTTGAACCCAGGTTGAGGTATAAAGTTCCCTAATAGTTGCTATCAGTTCCAATAAGAAGCCTTTTTTTCATTGTATCCCACAATAACTTCCTTGAGACTGAGTCAAACGTACTAAAGTCTATAAAGGAAGTAAAGAGTTTCTGTTTCCTTAGTACAACATACTTCTCATATAAATGTCTGACTATAAAACAATTATCAGTTGTACTACATCCGGCCCTAAAACCAGCCTGTGCCTCAGAGAGGTCCCCTAGTTGTAATAATTGCTCTTTTAATCTATCTAAAAAGAGTCTGGAGAATATCTTCCCAAGACTGTCCAATAAAGAAATAGGCCTATACATTTTAGGGTCTGCCTTGTCTCCTTTCTTATATATTGATATTATTATTGTACCTTTCCATGAAGCAGGAAATTGCAAGTTTTGGGAGCAATAATTAAAATATTTGGTCAACACTGCACACCATGAAGCAGAGGCCTCAAATAAACCTCAGATGGTAACATACCAGGGACCGATCTTCCTTTTTGGGGGATATATTACATAATACAATTCTGCTGGTGAAAAAGGATGGAAAACTTGCATATTAAAATCTAACACTGCTTCAACATTTGCAACATTTGAGGAAAAAATTTTAGTAGAATAATAAGAGAACCAAGTCTCCATCATAATCTAAGTATCTAGTTCATATTTGATATTATTTGTAACCTTAGCTAAAAACATCCAGTAAGTTTGATAATCCTTATTATATATAGCTTTAAGCATGCAATCACATTGCTTTTGTTGATATTTTTCACGTTTAAGTGGAAGACACTTTTTATATTTTTCTCCACATTTATTTAGTTCTCTAAGATTATGTATAGGTTTACAGTGGTTAACCTTCCTAACTTTTATATTCAGTTCTTTTTTTTTGCTTTATGGCATTCCTCATCAAACCAAGTATCATTTATTTTCTTTAGATTTTTATTAATGTCTGTAACCTGCAGTGTTTTTTTTTTAATTTGCTCAAGACATGAGAACAGATGTAGATGCAGGGACTCATATCCCAAATTCTCAAGATTAATTTCTGTGACCAAATCCTGCAATAGAAGCATAGAAACATAGAATTTGATGGCAGATAAGGATCTCTTGGCCCACCTAGTCTGCCCATTTCCCTACCTAATGGATAAGCTGCAGATCCTAGTTAACCAACTGCCTACTTCCTCCTACCCCCCACTAGAATTGTCTTATGTCTGTCCCATGCATTCTTGAATTCCTCCACTGTTTTTGACTCTATGACCTCCTCAGGAAGGCTGTTCCATGTATCCACAACCCTCTATGTGAAGAAATAATTCCTCATATTACCTCTGAGCCATCCCCTCTGTATCTTCAAATTGTGCCCCCTTGTTTTTGCACATCTCTTTTTCTGAAAGATGCTATCCTCTTTGACTTTGTTGATTCCTTTGAGGTACTTGAAAGTTTCTATCATGTCCCCCCTCTCCCTCCTTTCCTCGAGGCTATACATATTTAGTTCCTTTAGTCTTTCTTCATATGTCTTCTGATGCAGACCCCGCAACATTTTGGTTGCCCTCCTCTGGACAACCTCCACCCTGTCTATGTCTTTGCAGAGATGGGGTTTCCAGAACTGTACACGGTACTCCATATGTGGTCTTACCAACTGTCTGTACAGAGGGCCAACAACTTCCTGTTTTCTACTGGTGATGCCTCTCCCTATGCATCCCAGTTTCCCTCCAGCCCTCCTTACTGCCTTCTCACATTGCTGGCTCACCTTTAGGTCATCTGATATGACTACCTCCAGGTCTCTTTCCATTTTTGTTGTTGTCAGTATCTCACCCCCCATTGTGTACTCTTCCCCTGGGTTTTTGTTTCCCAGGTGCATTACTTTGCACTTCTTTGCATTGAATCTAAGCTGCCATACATTTGACCATTCCTCCAACCTTGCCAAGTCCCTTTTCATCCTTTCCACCCCACCTTGTTTATCAACCCTGTTGCAGATCTTTGTGTCATCTGCAAAGAGACATACCTTCCCTTCCAGTCCCTCTGCAATGTCACTTATAAAGACATTAAATAGAACTGGCCCGAGTACTGAACCATGCGGTACCCCAATAGTAACTCTCCTTTCTTCACTGTGGACTCCATTTACTAGTACTTGCTGTGTCCGGTTGTCCAACCAATGTTTTACCCAGGCTACCACCCTTGGACCCACTCCCAGGCTGGCTAATTTGTTTATTAATCTTTTGTGCAGGACTGTGGCAAATGCTTTGCTAAAGTCTAGGTAGGCCATGTCCACAGCCCATCCCTGGTCTACTGCTTTGGTCACCCAGTCAAAGAAATCAATTAGATTTGTCTGACATGACCTTCCCACTGTGAATTCATGCTGCTTTCAGTCCTCTGCTCCACTGGCCTCTAGGTACTCAACAATTCTTTCCTTCAGAAGTGATTTCATTATTTTCCCTACCACTGAGGTCAAACTGACAGGTCTGTAGTTTCCTGCCTCTGTCTTGCTCCCATGTTTATGAAGGGGAATCACATCCACCCTCCTCCAGTCCTCAGGTACCACCCCATCCTCCCATGGTTTATTAAAAAGGATAGTCAGTGGTGTTACTAGTTCTTCCCTTAGTTCTTATAAAATTCTGGGGTGAATCCCATCATACCCCATTGCTTTATCTACCTTCAGTTTTAAGAGTTCTTTCAGAACCCTTTCTTTTGTGAAAGGACTAATATCAACCCCCTATCCAGAGTGCTTCTATTGACTGGATTAGGTATTTCCCCCTGCTTTTCCATTGTGAATACTGAGCAGAAGTATTCATTCAGTATACCTGCTTTTTCACTGTCACTCTCTGCCTTACCACCTTCCTCTTTGTTCAGCCTCAGTATCCCTACCTTAGTCTTTCTTTGCTCCCTAATGTTCCTATAAACATTTTTATCCCCCTTCTTAACCGAGTTGGCTATCTTTTCCTCAGTTTGGTCCTTTGCTATTCTGACTGCCTTACCCACTTCCTTCTGCTTTAACTGGTATAGTTCTCTGTCCTGTTCCTTCTGTGTTTCCTTATACTACTTGAATGCAATCTTTTTTTCCCTAACCTTCCCCGCCATTTTTTTTGAGAACCATAGTGTTTTTTTCTTTCATTTTGATTTGTTTATTTGCTTCACACAAAGACTTGTTGCCTCTGTGATGGCGGTTTTGATGTTTCCCCATTGCTGCTTCACCCCACTTTCTTGCCTGTTTGCTAGTGCTTTTCTGAGGCACTCTCCCATTTTGACAAAATCAGCCCTCCTGAAGTTCAGTACCTTCACTTTTGTGTGGCTTGACTCTACAGGTAAGTTTGTCGTGAACCACACTGTTTGGTGATCGCTTGTTCCCAGATGGCTACCCACTTCAAGATCAGAGATCCTAGCTCCATCCCCATTTGAGAATACCATGTCTAAGATTGCTCTCTCCCTAGTGGGTTCCAAAACTAGCTATCTGAAGCATGACCCCTGTAGGGCATCGAGAATGGTCATGCTCTTGGATGTGGCTGAAGCAAAGGTGTTCCAGTCAATATCTGGCATATTCAGGTCCCCCATCAGCAATATCTCACCTTTCTCTGCCATCCCAAGGATGCCTTCTATCATCTCTTTGTCCATTTCCTCCCCCTGAGACGGGGGTCTGTATACAACCCCTGTGCAGATTGTGGAGCCATTTCCAGTCTCCAGGGTGACCCACAGTGCCTCCTCTCCTCCCTGTTTACCCTTTATTTCTGTTGCTTTTATCCCTTCCCATACATAGAGAGCTACTCCTCCTCCTCCTCCTCTTCTTCCCTCCCTGTCCCTCCTGTAGATTGTGTACCCTGGTATGTTGACATCCCAGTCATGGTTCTCTGTGTACCATGTTTCTGTGACTGCCACAATATCCATGCATCCCTCTTCCATCAAGGCCACCATTTCAGGGAGCTTTTTACCTAGACTACGGGCATTGGTACTCATTACCCTCCATTTTTTATGGTTTATTTCTTTTTGCCCTGTCCCTGTCCCTACTGCCTTTGTCTTTTTCTCCATTTACCCCTGCTCTTCTCCCTATCGACTGCTCTATTTTGGTGTTTACCTCACTAATTACCCTGATTTTTGGGGGGGCTAGGATTTCCCTTCTCCTCTTCAGTGCCTCCCCTCTTGACTTGTTTAAATGCTTGCCACTGAAGCATTTAAACCTATCACCTTGGATCCTGGTTTCTCTCCAGGATAGATGCAGACCATCATGCCTGTATAGGCCTGCATCGCTTCAGGTGGAGCCCCAGTCCCCAATAAAGCCAAATCCCTGAGCTCTGCACCAACTTTTCAACCAGTCATTGAATCCCATGGTGCGGAGTGCACTAGCCTCATTCATGCCATAGACAGGTAGCACTTCTGAGAAAATTACCATGTGTGCTACTTGTCTAAGGCCCCTCCCCAACTCCACAAACTCCTGTTGCACTGCTCTGATCCCATTCTCAGCCAGGAAATTCATTCCTAGGTGGATAATGACATCCAGCTCCCTTCCCTTTGCTATTGCTCCCACATTCCTGAGGATTCATTTCCTGTCCCTCCAAGCCTTAGCACTGGGTAGGCACCTTACCTCCCTTTCCCCTCCCTCCCCCAGTTCTACTCCCCTAACAATTGAGTCCCCCACCAGGAGTTGTTTCCTTCCCCTGTGGGGTCCTGGGCCACCCTCCTGTGGGTCTTCATTGTGGAGGTTCCAAGCATCCTCCTTGGTCTCCACTGCAGGTGCCTCCATAAAGGAACCATGCTTCACCAGAGTGGTAAATGAATTGTGGAGAGGCACAACTGGAGGGATGCACCTCTGTTCCACCACCCTCACCCTCTCTGAGCCCACCATGGTCCAACTACTCCTCTTTCTTGGCAACATCTGAGGTAGTGGTGGTGGCCTGGGTGGTCCCTGTGTGGAGGAGCAGGTTTCCTGAATCCTTGCCAGGTCAGCATGGAGACAAACAACCTCCTCCCTCAGACCAGAGAGGTGCCTGCAAATAGGGCAGCAACGCAGTTTCCAGAATGTCTCCCAGAAGACTGCTGCTCCACAGCCAGTGCATTGCACCACTCCCCACATGTCATTGTCCCTTCCAGTTACAGATGCTTTTTTGGTTTTTGTTCTTGTTTTAGTGTGTGCAAGCTTGTGAGTGTCTCTACCTCCTATTCAGTGTGCTGTGCCTTTAAGGATATGAACAGGTGTATGTTGTTAGCAGTTTTGAGAAAAGTGATGTCAGAGCCCTGCTATAAAGGAAGTTATGTGCTTAGGGCAGGTGGTGTGAGGGAAGGTGGGTGGAGTAAACCTATGCTGTCCAGAAACAATCACCTACAACTCTTACTCCACACCCCGGGAGTGCCTTCCTCCTTTCTCAGACACCTATTTCACAAAGGCTAAGTAACAGGTCTAGTCACAACTGACTGCAAATATCTCCCATCTACAGTTCCTCCCTGGCAAATTAAAGTTAAAACTAAGAAAAGTCCATCCCAAAAACAGAATCAATACTAGTTACTTATACAGGTCCAAAAAGTAATAATTCAGTTCAGTGTAGTCTAGAAAATAGCCTCCTTGATTCAAGGAAACTGTGGCTGCTTTCTCACTCTCCCTGTCTTCAATGTGAGAAGGAGACTGCAACACCTCTGAGACAAAAAAACCTTTTCAGCAAAAAATAAATAAATAAAATAGGGGCAAACAGTAATTTTGCTTAGCCTAATGATAAAAAGTTACAAAAATGTAAGCACCACCTGTAATAATTTCACAGAAGATATACCCTGTAAGAAACACTTTGCTACAGAGCAAAATAAAGCAGTAACAGAAGATATACCTTGCAAAAGACAATTTGAATCAGAAGATTACAGTAGGAATCTGTTAGCACACACCTGTAGTCACACCCTGTAATAATGCAGCAGTAGGTATACCTAGCAACAGCAATGTGAATCAGAGCAAAATAAAGCAATAAAATGTAAGCAACAAACAGTAGCAATCCCTGTGTGTACAAAATAAAAAGAACAACACACAGTAAATCTGCCTTGCCAAAAGTCTTAATCCTTTCCTTTACTCTGGTAAGGTTCATAGTTCTGTCCTTTCAAGCAAGCTAGAAGGAAAGAGCTCAGGTGAAGCTAGGTGCCTTGGCCAGCAAACCTAGCAAGATATCTCTTATCAAGGGAATCAAGCTATCATGCCATTTGAGTCTATTATTACAAATCACAAGCTGTGTAAATTCAGAGGGAACATCAGTGGAACACTCTATGTCCTTTGCCTGTAATATAAGAGGGAAGTGATCACTTTCCCCCCTGACTGGGTTTTTTAAATATCCCAGTATGTCATGTTCCCATTCCAGAAAATATAGTCTATGAGGGACCTTTGACAGAAAAGTGAGTAAAGTTTCCCTTCCTATCTCCATGAATCCAACCATTAATAGGTACTAAATTATATGAGGACAAAAACTCTTATTAGCTTTTGTCCCATCTTGTTCAGCCTGTTATCTTTTGTTTTCCTAGGAAACCTGGATGCTTCTGAATGGCACCAATTATGAAAGCTGCTATCAGTATATCCATCATAGAGCCATATCCTTGCATTGAAATCACTGCAAAGAAGTATTTCTTCACATGTGGTTACTGCCCAGCTCTTATGTACAAGATCCTCCAAGTGATCCCATAGTGCAGGAGAATAAGATTTAGAATTAGGTGGGGGAAAATACACTTTCACTAAACAAAAGTTAAGCACACTTGTCAATTTATTGAGCTAGGCATTTTTTTGTAGCTCTTTTAAAATATCATATTAGCTCTTCAAATTCTTCCCCCAGCTTACATCCTCCACTTTACCCACCAGACCCTGATAACCAGTAACCACAGTCACTCACTACTAATAGACTCCATCCTTGGACAAACGTAAAAAAAAAATTCAAATAAGTAAATTAAATTAAAACAATACACAGACATGCTTGTGTGAATCAGGATAATGATGTGGTGGGGGGCAAGAGTGTGTAAAGAAGGACCTTGTATCCAAAGCAGTCATATCAGTCTATGGTGGCTATATTGGGAAAAAAGTCTGAAGTGCCAAAAAAAAAAAAAAATCTATTACAGGTTGAAGAACTATTTTACATTAAAAAACATTAAAGAGTTTACTCTTTTACTATTTAAAGACAAAAACTTTGATTTTTGCAAGCATGTAATAAACAAAGGGTCATTTTATAAGTGCAATAAGACACTCCGGGGATGTGCATTAGACATTTCTAATGCACGGCAAGTGGCTGAAGGCACTTGGCCTACGGCCTCACACCTCACTACATCCCTAGCCATGTGTTAGAAATGTCTAATGCACACCCCCTCATCTCTTATTGATTACTTATGCCACCTCCATGGTCCTTATGCCCTGGGTCCCCATCTTGCAGCTCCCCCAGTCGTTGCCCTGCACAGGGCCCTTAGACCATCTCCTGGATAGTCTAACCTGAGTCCCCTGTTGTAGCCACAGTGAGGCTTATAGAATCCCAAATAAGGGGGGTGGTGCAGCCCTGCCTTGGCACAACCACCCTTGTGACCTGGCACATGGGCATTTTTGACACAAAAGTGGCACAGGAGGCTTTGCCGCACGACATCCTGATTTTGACACAGATGATATTTCAAAATTGGGATAGCCACAAACTTTGATGCAAGGTGCCACTTGCATCATACACCTTTGGTGCAGGCACCTTGCATCAACGTTTTACCTTTGAAAATTGATCCTATAGCAAAGGCCCTAGTGCTCTGTGGCAGCATTTTTCTGATTTCTGCAGCAGGGCTCCTAGGCTTCTGTGGCAGCATTTTCTGATTTCTGCAGCATGAATTATTCATTTCTGTGGCAGAATGCAGTCCTGCCATTGGCTAAATATGATGTAATGTCATTGATGACATCACATGCCAAGCATAGATGAGGGACGAGATGCAAATTCTGCAAAAATTCCGAAACAGCCGAATTTCAGAATTGCAGGGAACTTGAGTATTGGTGAACAACATGGTATCCAGTATGTGGGGTGACTGGAAGGGGAGGTGGGTAGGTACAGCATCCCAGGGGGTTGTACCAATCTGACACCTTGCCCACTGTTACTTTACTCTGGGTGGAGGCACTGTGCTACTATATTTCTATTCTGGGATAGAACCCTCAAACACCATTGTAACAGAACCCAGGCCCCTTAACCTGTGTGGTAGTCAACAGGCAAGGGTAGTAGCCAACTGGCACATGCCACCTGGGCTACGTGCTGTTGCAAGATCTCACTTGTATTAGCTGGAGCAGGAGGAAAAGAAGGAATGCTCCTGACCATGTGACTGAAACAACAAGATGCAACCAGATCAGTGCATAGCTTTTGTTGACCACTGGGGAAACATTTCTGTGGAAGGATGCAGTCCTGCTGTTGGCTATAATATGATTTGATGTCATTGATGACATCACATACCAAGCATAGAGGAGGGGTTTCAGGATAAACAAGATGGGTATGGCAGCCTGGCACTATTGAAAAACTATATATTTGAATGAAAATTCACCAAAAGCAATGAATTCTGCAATGCTATATGAATTCTGCAACAAGATGCAAATTCTGTGGAAAATTCCGCAACTGCAGAATCATAGAATTCCAGGGGCCTTGCCTATAGTGTCAAAGGGCCTCTCATACAATCTGCAAAGACTGAGAACAGAAAACTCAGGCACCTGTTTCATCCTACACAGGACTCGTCAGTGTACCTCATCTGTTTAGACTACTGAAACCCCATGGACCTCCCATGCTGGGAAAAGCCCCCATCTCTATAAGGATTTGAACTGCTCTAAAGGGTTAAAAGATGTGAAGGCCTGTTTGGATGGGATCAAGGGGTGCAGCATTAGATTCTGGTGATAAGCAAATATCTGTAGAAGCACCATGTATGAAAATCAGGATTATAAAGAAACCATATTGTGTAAGTGTGGGTTTGAGCAGGTTATAGTTTGTTATTTTAGTTGCAAGGGGAGATTGACCCAAGCTCTTGTAAAACTGCACCTTTGCTGATGTCTCTGTGTATTTGACAGGTGCAGCCTGAGTAGCCAGATCACAGGCTCTGACTGTTTTTACTTAGTAAGTACGAAGCACCAATGAAACCTTGAAATCGTATGATTTTTCCTGAAAAGTACCACCGTAGTTTATTGCATAAAATTTAAGGATAGGTTAATGCTGGCTGCCCAAGCACTCTTAAGTGCATTGATGGACTGACTATCAAAGTGTCTGCCTATCACTATTCTTTAAGAACACCATTCAAGTTACTTGATTGTCTATAATCCAGACAACACCCTGTCTTAGAGTTTGCCTACCTCAGATTGTTCACTTACACTTTAGTGGTACTCACTAATAAGTGTGGTCTATCGGTTTGTAATAACTGTGGCTTCTGCCCTGTTATTACTGCCGTGTCCTGCCAACACCCTATTTAGGGTTACCTACTTGAATTCCTGCCAGCACCCCATTTGGAGGCTGCCTCTTCATGGTTCTATCCCTTAATTTGTGCTTCCACTTCTTTGTTACTGCTGTACACTGGCTGCATACTGTGTGGAGATTAGCTTTGCTTTTCAACCAAGGTTATTGCAGCATCCAGCCATCACCCTGTTTTGGGTCTGTCCACTTTTAGGCTCTCCCACTTAATGTTAATTAATAATTGCTTATAGCTATTGTTATCTGGTCACCTATTGTTTTTTGGCTAATCTCTGCATTTGACCCTGCCTTTTTACAGTATAGATTCTACCCCTTATCAGGTTTCTAAGTTTTGCTAGCTGGCAATTGCTTAAAACTCCTTCATTCTAGTCAAATATTGTACTGGTTTTAGTTCCATCCAGGCTAGTCCCCTTCTATTATTGCTGCCTGATATTTATCAGCTATTGCCTTTTCAGGAGGTGATGGTAGCTTGGTGTACTTCTGACATCCCCCACTACATAGAGTGTTTCTACTTCTTCTTGCTTTGGTCACACTCACCAGGCACAATGAACCTCTTAGCAGCAACCATACTAATGAACTCCCTCATAAGGTGACTTCCCATGATGTCCGAGTCTTGTGCTCACATCTTGGCTATAGATCAGACTGCCCTCTCCCAATTTTTCACCAACAGCCTGACCTCACTTCTGCCCCTGCTAGGGCATTTGGGTCCTGTTTCAACCCACTGTTTCTCCTGGTCTTCCTGGAGGAAAGAGACTGTCACTTTCTATGTGCTTTCATAACCTTATTAACCCCTTCCAGGTTCCCCTGACCTGTCTCCTGCAGCCCCAGGCATCTATTTTCCATACTGTTGCTACTTTTAGAAGGAGATATTGGAAGAAACCCAGGCCCAGTCTCCTTTCCCTTCACTCACAGTGACCCCATTTGTCTAAACAAGTACAGCTTTAGAGTTGTGCATGTCAACATTTACAGTCTTTACAGATTCCTGTCCAAATGTGCAGAGCTGGAGGTGTGGGTCTCCCCATACAACCATGATATCATAGGCAATACTGAACCATGGCTGAAGCCTACCACCCCAGACTCAAACTGTTGATTGAATGATTTCACTCTGTTAATGCACAACTACCCAAGGCCCCAAAGGGTGGTGAAGGACTTATATTTCGAAGGCTGCTTAGTGTCACCATAACCTCCTGCAGCTCATCTGATAGCTCAGATGGCTAATAGTTTGTTACAGAATGTCTCTTGGGTCTGCAAAAAATATTTACATCTGTTTCTGTTACAACCCCCCAAGGGTGAAATAATTGGCCAGACCCACTTTCTGGATGGCATAGGTCACTTCTCCCCCACTAGACAGATCACTATGCTAGAAGACTTTAATCCAAACTGGCTAACCGGCACCCAAACAGAATGCTGTGAATTGTTGAAACAACTCAATCTGACCCAGCTCCTTACCACCCCCACTCACCTAAACACCCGATCCTCGAACCACTCCCTTCTGGACTGGATACTAACCAATCAAGAGGACAGAATCCTACATGCTGGAGTCCTATCCATCTCCATCAGTGACCAATTCCCTAAATTTTGCATCTGATCCTCAACAGCTCCATTGCCCTTCCTCCAAATTCTTGACCTTTAGAGATTTCTCTAAATGCAACTCCTCTTGTCTATTCTTGAATATTAGAGTGGTCAACTGTCCAGTCCTGCACACAGTGCCAGACATCAACCCAGCTTTGGGTTTCCTAGCTGCAGCCCCAACTACAATCCAGGAAAGGCTCTTCCTCCTAATCACCTGGAAAGTATGGGGTGGTAACACGAGATGGCTCTCCAAAGACCTCCTCAAGAAGATGAAGGCGAGAGATGCCAAATGATATGCACACAAACCTCCCCTCCCTCTGGAATGAGCACAGACACCTGTGTATTCTCTGCAAGCACATGATCAAATCACGCAAGGCTGAGTATCTCAGAAATCTCCAATCCCATAACCCGGGCAACCCCAAAAAGTTATTATCAGTGGTAAAGTCCCTTATCTCACCTGGGACCAGACAGACTGCCATTAAACTTGTACCAGGGATAGGATCCTTAACCAACTCTCACAAGATTGCCAAAGCCCTTAATGCCAAATTTGTGAACCTCTGACTACCTTGCTGAATTTCCACATCTAACTCCATTCACTGTCCTGCTGGACAAGCCACAGACAGCTCCATCATTCTACCCTTTTACTTTAAGGCCATTTACCCCCAAGAAACCTGTAAGCTCCTCATGATCCTCCCCAATCAGGGTAATGCCAATAATGATGGCCTCTGCCCGAGATTCCTAAAACTTGTAGTCCACATTATTGCCAAACCTCTGACTTCAGTATTTAACCTTTCCCTTACCTCCTCATCCATACCCCCATCTGGAAACAAGCCACAGTCATCGCCACTTTTAAGTCTAATGATCCTCTACTAGTTGACAGTTATTGCCTGATCTCCATCCTTTCCCACCTAAGTAAAATCCTTGAAAAAGCTGTGCACCAGCAAAACTCAGATCATGCATCTAAGTACAACCTCCTCTGTCCCCATCAGCATGGGTATAAGAAGGGTCACAGCACCACCATAGCCCTGGCTTGTTCAACAATCACATTTACAGAAGCATGGATGAAGGCAAACTCACCAGTGCCACCTTTGTGTATCTCACCAAGGCCTTCAACTTGGTGGACCACAGCCTCCTGCTAAGTAGTAGTGTCAGTGGCTCAGCAGGTAGCACACTCGCCTATGAATCTGGAAGATCAGAAGGTGGTGGGTTCTTGTCTCACACTGGGAATTGGGGACAAATTCCAATACTGACACTGTAGTGCATCAAGAAGGAGGTGTTGCAATCCTGAGGTGCCATCTTTCAGATGAGATGTTAAACCGAGGTCCCGTCTGCCTTTTTGGGTGGTTGTTCAGGTGGACATTAAAGATCCTATGGCACTTCTCGATAAAAGTAGAGGAACTGTTATTGTAAATAACATACAGACATTAGAAACGAAAGCAACATTGGTACATAATCCATAAACTTATGCAAAAACAGACAAAAGTTTCCATCTCTATCACTTAAAAAATCTTATTTTAACTATCTAATAGTGGAAACTATACAAGTTCAAAATGTAATATTTACAAAACAGAAATAATATTGGTACCCTTGTTCTATGTACCTGTAGCATGTAATTCAAAATTAAAAACATAAAAAGTCAGTCACCTTATTGCTGTAATGAAAATATCATAGCCCCCATTTTCTTCCTATTTTAATCAGAATTCATTTAAGAGGATAGGACATTTTGACAGTTTTTCCATAATATTCTTGCTTTGGTACTTGAAAACTTTTTACTCTCTTGCATACATACTGACTGTAATGCTTTCCCTATGCTCTGTATGATCACTTGATGGAACACATATTTTTGTTGGAAGAGCCAGGCACATCTAGAGCGCCACAAATTGTGCATGATAAATATACCTATTAGTTGCAGTGTGCTTTTGTAAAATGTAGCCCAATGTGTTGCATATATCCCCAAAATCAGTTCTTAATAAGTAATTCCTATAAACTTGTTTGTCTGCCAGTATGTGGATATACCAGTCCAGAACCCAGTAACATAAGGGCACTGTAGAAATAGATACTCCAGTGTTTCAAATGACATCTCACAACTTGGGTATGGGCAATATCTATCTGAGAGTGGTTTATGCTTGACTGCATCCCTTACCCCTAATCTGCCATGTACGCTCATCCATAATACATCCCATATGTAGCCTGGGATTCTATTGTTAGTCAGGTAACCTAGCACTATTCCTTTCTCCTCAGTGAGACAATGAGGAAAGATTATGGCCTCATTAAAATTGGTCTGCATGATTTCCTGGTATAATTGTTTCCTTGTGCAGGTTGACATCCATACATGTGTGATTTTCCATTGTTTAACCTTAGTGAAAGCCTCAATTACATAATCCAGCTGATAAAATAGCTTCTTAATTTTTTTGAGAGAGCTTGCTAGCCATTTAGGCCATAGCTCTACATGCCATTATTTTTTTGTCTTCTATTTTGATTTGATTTTTTCAACTACAATACATACATACCATAACAAAACAGCAATGGATTACATGGAAATAACTGGACAGTTCCATCTCTGCTTATAACACTTTTAGAATACATTACCTATTATGTGGTCCTTTATGGTACTTTTAAAAAAAGAAAGAGAAGAATTAGAAACAAAAACTTCCTCACTACAAGTATCTTTAAAGCTTATTTGGACCTTTGTAACAGTATTGTTATTATAAGATTTAATAATTACCAGAATGTATTGGAATTAAATAAAGTAATATGAGCAAACTGTGCCTTGGTCCGAATATTCTGTTAAGTAAGAAAATAACAGTTTTCCCCTGAATTAATGTTTTGGCAGCTGAGAAGTTAGGCAGAGCAAAACATTCACTCATGTTGTTAGCCTCTTTACTCTGTTGATTATAATTCCCATAAGCTCCTCAATGGTAACCTATGCTGTCCATCCCTCCCTAAAGGTTGCTGCTTTTCCCATCAACAAGGTCCCCAAGAAGCTCTCCCATATCTTCAAAAAGCTTTCTTCTTTCCCCTTAAGTACATATGTTCATCCATCCACTACCAGGGCTTGTATGGCTAGGCTCTTCCATTGTTCCACTGTTGGTACACTATTAGTTATCCATAAATTCTGGATACCTTGGCGAGCCACAACTAGCAGGACTTGAATCCTCCTGGGATGGAAATCCCAGTCCCCCCCCCCTTCTGTAAGGTCACCCCAAGGAGCAGGGAGCACAGGGAGATCTCCATAGGTTGGCCCTCCATCCGGGTTAGCTCATCTGCCAACCCCTGCCAATAATTTTTTATCCCTGGACAGTGCCAATAAAAATGCAATCAGAGTACCCCAGGATCCTCCACATTTCGTGCATATGGGAGAGATACCAGGTTGAAATTTATGTACCATGTTAGGTGGATAGTACAATCTCTGGAGAAATTTAAATTGCATTTCTCTGAATTTATTGCATACCAATAATCCCATGTAGGATCTCAGCAATAGGTCCCAGTTGGGGTCAGAGATAGTAATTCCCAAGTCTTGTTCCCACCATCATCTGATTTTCAGATTTTCACCCTGAAAGTTGATTCTATTTAATTTTGCTGCTCTTCCTATTAGTCCCTTCTCTTGCTTTATTGCCCCTAATATTTCTTGTTCTACCGGGGCTATATTGGAGCCACTATCCCTTCCCCTATTCAGGGTCTTCCAGTAGTTGCAAACCTGGAGATATCTGAAATGGTGAGATGGTGGAAGATCCAGACTCCTTTAGACCTCTAAATATGTATACATTTCATCCCTCTTGATTAAATCTCCCACGCACCTGACACCCCTCTCTTGCCAGGCTATAAAGCCTTCATCTTCTAGGCCTGGCAAGAACTCTGGGTTACCCACCACCGGCATCAGTATGGTATTATCTCCTTCCTCTCCTCCTGTCCTTAATAGTCTTCCACACCTCCAAGCAGCTAACAACTATAGGGTTTGGGCTCTGCAGGTGCTTATAGGCTTGTAGGCTTGTTTTTCCTAGGCAGGCCGAGTGATGGCCTGTGCATCCCTCCTTTTCTAAGTCAAGCCACTGTGCGGCCTTTCCCCTATTAATCCAGTTGTGTAGATATCTGTATTGGGTTGCTAAATAGTACCCTTTAACATCAGGGAAGTTCAAACCTCCTAGTTCATTGTGGACTTTTAATTTCCTGAGACTTATTCTTGGCTTTTTCCCTTGCCAAATAAGTTGTCCGAATCCTCTCTCTAAATTCTTAATGTCTGTGTTCCGTAATCCCATTGACATCATCTGAAGAATGTAAAGTACCCTGGGGAGTACATTCATCTTCAGAACATTTATTCTGCCCATCCAAGATAGGAGGAGAGCCTTCCACCTTTGTAAGTCCTTTAGTATCACATCGATAAGAATTGTGTAATTTAAGTCATACTTTTCTTTTAGGTTTTGGCCTACCTTTATTCCTGGATATGTTATTGCTTTTTGAACTTTCTTAAGTGCCCATGTATTTTATATACTTCCCTTCTGCCCTTTACCCAAGTACATTATTTCTGATTTATTTATATTTAACTTATATCCTGAGAAGGATGCAAAGGAGCTCACTAGGTGTAGCAACCCAGGTATGGATTGATCTGGGTCCGTGAGAAAAAGGAGGCTATCATCCACATAAAGCGTAATGGTGTGTTTCTGGCCATGTCTACCCCAGATACCCTGGATGTATGGATCCTCCCTTATTTACATTGCCAGGGGTTCAATGGCTATTGCAAACAGAAGGGGGGACAGTGGGCAGCCCTGTCTTGTACCCTTTCCCCTCTGATGGCACTCCATTAATTAAGATCCTCACTGTGGGGGATCTATAAAAGGCTTCTATTAATTGGATGTACTTTTCCTCAGACCAAATTTCCCCAGTATCTTAAACAGATATCCCCATTCAATCTGGTCAAATGCTTTTTCTGTGTCCATAGAAAAAATGCATGCCTGCCCCAGATGTTTAGTTCCCCACCATACAGCATTCAATAATCTTCACGTTATGATATGACATCCGTCCCTGTACAAATCCCATCTGATCTGGATTTTATATCAAGGGGAGAAACACATCCATAAGCAATAATACCTGATAGGGTGGGTGGTATTGGGCTATACCGGACCGCCCAGGGGCGTAATGAGGCCCGACGCTGCAGACGGAGGGCCTTATAGCCCTTGGAAGGTCCAGTATAGCATAATACTGCCCACTCTGGAGGGTATTATTGCGCTTAGAAAATGGGCACTGTAAAAAAATAAGTTTAAGAAAAAATGTTAATGAAAAATTGATTTAAACTAAGTTTTGTAATAAAATAGTTCCTCCGCCTGGTTTAGAATGATTTTTTTTTTAGCTAGGGACTTTTGTCCTACTGAAGAGTGTAAATGGTTGCTGATTTGAGCCTGATGCACTGCAGAGGTGAGGATGAGGGACTGATTTCAAATTTAAAAGCAACACTTTGAGACTGCAGAAGGTGTAGAAAGCAGATTGAAAACCACATAAGGCTACTTTTGTTTTGGTACTAGATATGCTAAACTGCCTCCTTCTGTAAGTTGTTGTCCTTATTACCTCCCGAAACACAGGGACAGATATGTTGATTCTACATGTTTCTCTGCAGTTTCCATCCCCCCGGGCTGTGCTCTGTGTTTTCTTTTTTTTTTTATATATCCTCAGAGCTCAGATACTGATCTCTCCCCCCCCCCAGGTGCGATTCAAACTGACAGCCATGTACGCGAATGGCATAAAAGCTGCAGGACCGTATAAAAATAATGGCTTTTTTCCCCCATTCGTGGTTCCTTGTTCCATAAGTGCAATAAAAATAATACTTAGTGTCACTCTGACACTTGGACTGCTTTGTGTTCATTAAGGTGGTGTTTTTTTTTACTTTGGGCATTAGTCGTGAATGCTGAGCACTGTTGCTGACTCGGGAAGCAGGCTCACGGTCTGTGACTTCGGTTTCCTTTTAAAATGAAATTAAATAAATCTCTCAGCAGCAGTGGTTATGTGGTACTGACAGTGGGAGAAAAGCTGAGGAGCGGTGGTGGCGGGCGGGCAGCCAAGGAAGAGAGAGACTGCTAGCTCTCGTGCTGCTACTATGTGTGAGAGGAGCAGTCATTTCTTCATTTTCCATACCGCAGATGGACATTCATCTGCGGTACGGAAAACGAAGAAAGTACCACTGTTCTCATACATAGTGAGCTGCCGGAGATAGCACACTCTCTCTCTCTCTCTCTCTCTCAGCTGATTTAGTCATGACTGTTTATTTTGTTGAATTTCTGCCTTATTTTAATGTGTGCCTACGATTTTTTTTTACATTTATTTTACATAAGGAGGGGGTGTTGGCTGGCTGCAAAGTCACCCACCAAGCAAAAGGAAAAAATGGCAACATGTCAGATTTGAACGTTCTGACCCCTTGATTTCAGAGATTGGGTCAGTTGGGACCAGCACTTTCTCAGACCCGGGCTCTGTTGTCTGATAGATACCTACCTTGCCAGGGCTATCAGCCAATCAGAGCCTGAGAATTTCTCTGCCCATTTTCTAAGCAAGCAATAATATCCAACAGGATGGGCGGTATTGGGCAATACCAGACCACCCAGGGGCGTAATGAGGCCCGGACGCTGCAGGCGGAGGCCTTATAGCCCTGGGTGGTCTGGTATTGCCCATCACCGCCTACCCTGAGGGTATTATTGCGCCTTAGAAAATGGGCACTGTAAAAATAAAAGGTCAATAAAAACTGTTATTAATAGTAGTTCAATGTAAGTTTTGAGATAAAATAGTTCCTCCACCTGGATCAGAATGACTAGAAAGTACCCCTCCCCCAACCTGTTAAGATGAGGCATCTTTGCTTTTCTATACCATTTTTTTTTTTGCCACTGGCAACAGAAGTTTGTTTTTGTAAGTGGCAGCTGTTGCTATAGGTTAGAGAGAGGGGCTGTCAGCACAAGTGGCTGATCGCTCTTTGTGAGACTTCAGTTTATTTTTTTTACCTTTGGTCAGAAGATGCTGCTGTTAGGTGACCTTGCATGACCCGCACATGAAACCAGAAAGTTAAGATGCAGAAATCCAATGGGAAATATCTGCAGTCTAAATTGTTATTATTATTATGTTTTATATTACGCAGCTCTTTACCAGCATCGGAGTCAAGCCTTAACGATCTGTGTGTCCAGTTGAGGACTCCTACTCTCTGAACATGTATGTGGCAATGCTAAGGATAATGGTACAAGTTACATTTAAATTGATAAAAACTGTTGTACCACTTTTTTTTAATGATGAACTTTTGGGAAGCGAGCAATCAGGGGCATAGTGAGGCTGCTAGGACTTGTGCTTGTGTAGGGCATGTCTGGGAGAACGCGATGGACGTGGTAACAGTGCTGAGCATCGCACTGTGCTGGCGGTTTTTAAAAGAAAAACTTTGCTTTCTGCCTACTACAGGGATGAAGTGGGTTAACAGATACTTTGCTTTTTGGGGGAGTTTACTGTTAATCTGGGAAATTATTCAATAGGGTAGTGGAGCTGACAGCGGCAGATTAAAATCAAGCCTGTAGACCCGCGGTTAAAAGTTTGAAACGGGCTGCTGGAAAACCGAACCTCGTTTTTTCAATAAAATAATTTTGTTTATATTTTTTTACGTAGTGAGGGGGGATTAGTCACATGGAGCGATCAAGTTATGGGGAAGACATCGGATTCTGCTGATCACGCTGTGCAGGTTAAGTCAAGTGGAAGTAACTCTGCAGGGGACCTCACTTTCAGCTTTTTTTATTACCTGCACAGGCAAAGCTCCACGTGTGACTACAACAGTAAGTTTGCCTTATTCATTTTACTCTTCTGAATCACACTGCAGTCTGGAGAGTTGCTCTCTTCGTGGGGGCTGTCGCTAACTCTGATGCTCAGATGCGGGCGGGGGGGGCTGGATTTTTCCGTTGTCCTGCCAGTGAGCAAAAAAAAATGGTGTCTGTTTAAAATTCAACGTTCTGTCAGCGCAGTTATTTCGAACGTAATCAGGTTGGTTGGGGCTGGCACTTTTAATACCCGTGCTCTGTTGTCTGATAGATGCCCACCTTGCCAGGGCTATCAGCCAATCAGAGCCTGGGATTTTGCAAGCCCATTTTCTAAAATCTCATAGCCAACACCTTTGTCATAATTTTAAAATCTAGATTCAACAGGGAGATGGGCCTATAGGATGAACACTCCTGGGGGGTCTTTATCCAGCTTGGAGAGCACACAAATGGTAGCTTCACAGCATGATTTGGGCAGCCCCCTCTCCCTCCTGACCTGCTCCAGAACTCTGCACAGGGGTTCCACTATCTTCTGCCTGAGTTCCTTGTAGTATTCAGCCCTGAAGCCATCCAGTTCCACAGCCTTTCCTTTTTTAAGGGACCCTATGGCCTTAAGTATCTCCTCTTTGGTTATAGTACCTCCAAGAGAGGTCTTGTTCCTCTGTCAAGGTGGGAAAGGTAAGGCCTTCCAAAAATGTGTCCATCAGGTGATCAGCTCCCTTATACTCAGCTGTGTATAATGTGCTATAAAACTCTTGGAATCTTTTCCTTATGTGTGATTCAGTTTGTAGGACTGTGCCCTCTTTATCTTTTATAATTAGGATTTTTTTTGATCATTTTGCCCCCTTTCATTAATTAACCAAAAGAGGCCCCGGTCTATTACTCCATTCATACAAATGCTGTCTGGTGTACATTTGTCTTGATCTAATCTATTCTGCAAGGCATTCATTCAATGCTTCACGTGCAGTCTGGTGATCCCCTCAATGCCAGGCCCCCCCATCTTTAATCACCTTTTGTTCTAGTATTCTTATTTTTTGTTCTATTGCTTCTCTTTTCTGCCGCTTCTCTTCTTTTAATTTGGCAGTGTACCTGATTATTATCCCCCCCATGTATGCGTTACTGGCTTCCCAATACACCCCCTCGTCCTCCACTGTGCTCAAATTCGTTTCCTTATATAATTTCCATTGGTCCCGTAGAAATTCTTTAAAGTCTTTCTTTGCTAGTATATAGCTGGGAAACCTCCATGTTCCCCTTCTCCCCCCCTCTGTCCCCAGGAAATTTCAATCCGCACCATCGTGGGGTCAGAGAGGAAAATAGGACTGTGATCCACCCCGTACCATCTGTCCATAGCACTGCCTCCAGCCTGGACCATGTGGCATGGGGATGTGAATAAAAAGTATATTCGCATGCCCCTGGATTGGCTGTGTGCCATACGTCTATTAAGTCCAAATCTACCAGCACCATTAACCATTGCTGGACTTCTGCTATCTCCCTATATCTGGATCCTGAGTAGTCCAATTTAGGGTCAGTCACGCAATTAAAATCCCCCCCATCACCAGGTTAGCAAATTGTTCCCTCACTATCACATCCACTATTTATTGGTAAAAAGTCGGATCCAGCACTGAGGGAGCATATGCGTTTCCCATGGTTATGGACTGTCCATGTAGCTCTCTGACTACAAAGATATATCTACCTTCCAGGGGGTCTTTTATCATGCGGTGCAGTCTAAATGGGAGTCTCTTCCTCAAAAGAATCGCCACTCTTCTTTTGTGTGAATTGTACGAAGAGGCATCGCAAGCCCCAACCCATCCACCCACTAACTTATTATGTTCCTGTGGGGTCAAGTGAGTCTCTTGCAGCATGGCAATATCTGCCCTTTTATGCTTTAGTGCTGCCAGAACCTTCACCTGTTTTGGTGGAGAAGAGAATCCCTTAACATTCCAGGAGATAATCACATTGCTGGAGGCTTTATCCATATTGTCTGACCCGCGTGATCCATTAGTTTCACATGATTGCCCCCCCCTTGTACTTCCCTGCCTAGACTTCTCTTTTTTTTGTTTGCTCAACCAAGGCATAAATAAAAATGGTAAACACTTGCACAGTCAAATGTATGCACATAACAATAACTTTGAACAACAAAAAGCAAACCTTGTCCCTCCCACCCCTCCCACCCAAAAGTGAACAATTTTCTATTTCTCCATTGCATTAAACATATATATGTTAGAGTTCCCATTGCTTTCTCTCATTGTCCCATGAGATGTGTATTCGATCCCCACGCCCCCTCCCCCCACATCCCTTTTCACACATCATTAAATGTCCTTAGGTTTTAGAAAAAACCCTTTTCCTTTTGTACTGTTTGGAAAGTTGCAGCTTTTATCAGGCCTATTGCCCTGTAAAAAAACCTGGGCTTTCGCTGCCATATTACATCTTTCTTCAGGTGGTTCCTCGGTATACCCAGGCGAACCCCCGTAGCTGGTACCATTCCTTGTATTATTAATTTTCCTCTTAGGCAGCCCTGTAAAGTCCCTTAATCCCTCAGTATATTGGAAGAAAGCCATGCAATTTATACATTTCAATACCCACATGTCTATACAGCTTAATGTCCCCACTGTTTGAATGTCCACTTGGCAGAAGGTATTACATGCAGCTCGTCAATAAACTTCCTCCCTTACTAGAACAGTGCTGCCTTCGAGACAAGAGAATTCACTCTCTGATAGCCCCAGTCTCTCTTGTCACAATTATGATTGTCTCTCCCCCCCATTCCCCATTACTGTATTTCAGCTCCAGCCACGAGGTAGTGGGGAACTCCCAAAAAAGATGATAAACTGAGCCCATTTATTCACTGGGCTGCTTAACCATTCTTATTGTGCTTCTTATCCCATTCCTCAATGCAGTGCTGTAACTTGCTGGGTTCTCAAACCAAAAATGTCACACCTTCCCACTGAACTTTAACCACTGCAGGATATGCCATGAATAATTCTAATCCTCTCTCCCTAAGCTGATCAATTAAGGTATTGAACTGCTGGCATTTAAAGAGAGAGATCCTGATGTAGCGTTATCTTGTTCCCCTCATATTTGAGTTCTTTCATATTATGGTATGCATTAAGGATGGCCTGTCTGTCTGGGTAATGATGCATTTGAAAAATAACTTGGCGGGGTGGTTGATCTGCAGGCGGTCTCGGGGCAAGCATGCGATGTGCTCGCTTGATCTTAAGTCGTTCAGCCTTAGGATTCAAATTCAACAATTTAGGCAGTATTGTGGCACAAAGGTTCATGAGATCTCCCTTCTCTGCACCCTCTGGTAGGCCCTGAATGTGTAAGTTGGTGCGCCGGCTATAGTTTTTCTGGTAGTCCAGGGCATCCCGTAACTCCTCTATTTCTTTTTCCAGTTTGGCTGTTTTCTCTGGTATTTCTTTGGTGGTGTCCTCCAAATCAGAAATACACTGCTCAGCTTCTTGAATTCAGCCTGCCTTCTGTTTTATCTCTGTGAATATTCCTCTGATAGTTTTCTCCACTTTCTCCCATCGTGGGGTCAAGTCAGCCAGCACTTGTTCTGAAACAGACTTGCTTATCAGCGAGAGCTCCAAGGTGGAGAATGAGATGGGGCCTAGTCCCCCAGGAGTCAGTTGCTCTGGACCCACTGTTTTCCTCAAATTTTTGCCTCCCTACCATGACATTTTCCCCTGAGATAGGTACTCATCCATTGCGGTGAGATTAGGCACCTAGGAAATGCAAAGTTTTAAGTTTTACAGCCAAAAAAAAAGGGTTTTTTTATCATTACAATGCGGAGCTCTGGAGAGTTGCGTTTTTCCACCTTAGCTGCTCATTAGTACCCCCCGTACACGCCATTTTAATATAATCTTACTCCACCCTGGCCTTTGTGATTTACAGATGACTCCAATATTGGTGAATAAGAAGATAATATAATAAAATACCACAGGATTTATCATTTCCCAAGCTCCCCGTTTCTTTACCTTACATGTTGTGTTACTTTTCACTGGGTTTAGTCTACTTCCCCAAAGGACCTGAAATAAAACACTGTAAATCCTTGTTTCTAATTCTTTGTGAGTAGCGGTATATAACTAATATATATGAAGATGGGTAACTGCAACGTTTTTATTAATGCTATCCTTTTCAGTTTTTATTATTCTTCCTTTCCATGTCTGTACTTTATTTTCTGCTGTTATTATGCACTTTGTCCAGTTGTTGTTAGCCATGTCTTTGGCCCCAAAAGTGACTCCCAATATTATTTTCTCTGAGCTATCTATGGATATATCTGCTATATGTGAAGGAAATTGTTGGTCCTGGTCACCAAGTGGGAATCCTACACTTTTAATGTAGTTTATTCTAGATGCTAAGAATAGAGCAAACTCCTCTGTTTCTCTTTTTAATTCTCCTCCAGAAGTCTCATCTGCTAGGACAACTACCATGTCATCTGCATATGCCATGACTTTTATATGAGGGAAGTTTGGCATTAATTCTTTTTTTTTATTCACAAATTTCTATTCAATTTTTCAACACAGATAAGTGTTACATGCATTAGATATCACAGAAAAAACAATAATGAAATACATCACGTAATCCAGTAATAATAGTGGCATATATGAAGGGGTTACAAAAGCAGCCACTAAGGAGGTTTGTGAGAAACAGTCACATACTTCCTGTAGTACCTCTGCATTCTTAGAAAGAGTGAAGCCCTCCTTGTAAAGCTACTCAGACCCTTATTCATGCAACTGTATAGAAAAAATTTGAGGGTACCTTCTGTCCTTAAGTTGTTATATAGAGGTCTGCGTTTTTTAATGATCTGCCCAAACCAAAAGCCCAGGTCCATGCTTAGGTAAAACCCTTGCAGACTAGAACCTCTAATTCCAAAACATAATAAAGTGATTCTGAAAAAAAGGAGGAAAAATTTGGATGCAAAATTAACTTAGTTAAAGGAGTGGAGTCACTGTACTATACCATTAATTGAGAAGGGAGTAGGGAATCGGGGTACTGACACTTCCTCCCCACCCCAATGAAGGCCAGACACTGCCCTCCCTGTTTCCAAGAAGGGGTGAATGCATGAAATTGTTTGCTACTGGTCTCATGATTTTCCCACCAGCCCATGTCCCTCTAAGGCACAAAATCCACAGAGTGCTCCAACTGATACAACACCCATTTTCTCCAGCAATGTTCAAATGCCTCCAATCGGTTAGAAAGTCAAGCTGTTAGCCTTTCCAAGACATAAATTTCCTTAACTAATGTTCTCCAAGACTCTTTGGTAGGTAAGGTTTTACAGTGCCAAAGCCTGGTTATGGATTTCATGGCAGCCAGGAGCAGCAGGGTAATCTGTCTGTATGTGACCTTATCAATCCAAACACCACCTGGCATTGTAAAGGTCAGAATGTAGACAGGAACCAATAACTCTGGGGATGCATAGACCTCTATTATCTTCTGAACTACTTCCTGCCAAAAAGGACCCAGGCTCTCACACACCCATAGGATATGCCCCTGATCAGATAACTCACCTCCGCAGCCCCTCCAGCATCTCCCAGCTGCAGCTCCTGAGTATTGTGCAATTTTACTAGGTGTCTGGAAAAACCTGATCCTTAACTTCCATACGAACTCCCTCCAATATGAAGAGGGGAAGACCTTATATGCAGGGAGAGATGAAGTAAGCCAGCCTCTGGGTGGAACCTCAGTTTGTAAGTTCTGCGACTACTTAATCCTAATAGATTCAGTTGAATCTCCAAGTTTCTCCTGGAAGGCTTTGTAAGTGAGACTAATCAAATGTTCTGTTACGGTACCATTCATATGAGTTTGAATCAAGGATACCAACAAGGAGAGACCTTCAGCTATCGAAGATAGTGTCTCCTCCAACGGGCATAGGTAAGATTTCAATTGTAAGTATTTATGAAAGCACCCTTGGGGATCTGATAATTTGCTTGTAAGGAGGCAAATGAAAAAAAGCCAGAAGGGGCCACAAACTGGGAGACATGCTGTATTTTATCCCATATTAGTGCCATTGTAAGAAACCCCCTTCAAGTAGAGTAGGAGAGAAATTTGAGTCATACACAAAAGCCCTCAAATAGAGAACTTCTGTCAGAGATAAATATCTACATAAAACCTGAAGCCACTGATGAATGGTTTCTGTAGTAAATTGTGGGAATTTCATAAGTGGGAGCAATCATGTAAAACTCCCAAATATGTAAGCCGTATAATCAAATAAATCACTCAGGCAAAGTTCTACCATTTTCCAATGAGCCCTGTACTGCAGATTTATCCAACACAAAAGTGTGCATAGTTGGGAGGCTAGGGCATAATGTTGTAAGTGAGGCAGGCCAAGACCTCCTCTCTGCCTTGGAAGCTGTAAAATAGAGTATCTCACCCTGGGAGGTCTCACCCACCAAATAAAGTGGGAGAACAGTCTGTCCCAGGCCCAGAAATAAAAATCACTAGACATATACGGAGTGTTTGAAAGAGAAATAAAATACGGAGTAAGACGTTTTGGTGGACGGTTTTGACCCTATTCAAAAAACTAAGGGGAAGGTGGGACCACTGGGAGAAATCCTCAGTCAGTTGTTTCATTATAGGTTCATAATTAAGTAATTCTGTGTGGAGGAGATTTTTGGGCAACTTAATTCCTAAGTAACTCTTAACCTGGGTGTTTCATCGAAATGGGAAAGTATTTTTCATAGATTTGGGAGGGACAAAACTATAGAGAAGAACTCAGTCTTCTGTTCATTCACCTTATACCCTGACAGGGAACCAAACAATGTAAGTTGTTTCCAAACTGATGGGACTGATTGCTCTGGAGAGGTCAAGGTGAGTAAAATACTGTTGGCAAATAATGAGATCTTTTGTGAATGGGCACAACGGGGAACTCCTTCTATGGCCAGATTAATACAAATGGCCACCTCCAGTGGCTCAAGATAAATGGCAAAAAGCAAAGGGCATAAAGAGCACCCCTGCCGAGTGCCCTGGGAAAGTGAGAATGGGTCAGACAGGGAATCATCCAATTTCAAAAAGGCCTGAAGAGAGTAGTTAATATGTTGTAATTGGGCAATAAACTTCGGGGGAAGGCCAAATTGTGACAGGGTCACCTAGAGAAAAAGCCAGGTGACCCCGACAAAGGCCTTCTCCATATCAAGACTCAAAAGAACTAATGGTATTTTCCAAGTAGTAGCATAGTCCACCAGCAGGAAAGTATGATGGACAGCATTCTGGGCCTGTCTTGTCTTAATAAACCCCACCTGGTCAGGATCAATAATGGAAGGAAGCATGCTTTCTAGTCTATGCGCTAAGACGGACATATAGATTTTATAATCATAATTTAACATTTAAATTGGGCAGTATGAAGGGGGTGTACCTGGGATCTTTTCAAGGTTTGGGGATAACCATTAAAACCACATAACTCCAGGAAGGGAGAGAGAGATCACCCTCCTGAACCTTGTGGTAGGCAGAAAGCATAGTGGGAAGGAGTAAGTAATTAAAATGTTTATAAAATTCGTAAGGGTATCCATCAGGGCCAGGAGCTTTAAGGGTCTTTGCCTTTTTAAAAAACATATCCACCTCAGCCCTCATAATTGGGGCCACAATTAATTTTGCTTGGTTCTGTGACAGCTTTGGTAAAGATAGTTTTTGAAGGTAGTCATCTATCTGAGTGGGGGATGGACCAACCTCCACCGTGTATAGTTCCTTATAGTAGCTCACCAGGACAGTTCTTATCTCCTGAGGTCTAGTGAGAAGTGTTCCAGTGATAGGATTGAAAATACTGATCACGCAAACTTTGGCTTTGAACTCCCGAAGTCGTCTCAACAGATTTCTTGCTTCCCTGGGCCCACCTTCATAGTACAAGTGAAAGAACTGTTGTTCAATTTTTTGGTTAAGTAATTTCTGTAACTTCTGTTTTACTAGTTGTATCTTGTTTTTTACTGTCTGGTTCCCATGAGTCAGGGTAAGTTGCAATACCCAAAGCTCCTCCTGCAACCCTCCCAAGGCAGTCTCCCTCTCCCTTTTTTTCTGGACAGAATATATAATTATTTTGCCAAGTAAGACAGATTTTAATGTATCCCACAATATTGTTGGGGCACATCTGACCCAGAATTCTCAAAATGCAGGGAACAGTCTCCCGAACCATGTACATAAACTCAGGGTCTCTATGATGTACCAGGATCATGCACCAGTGTGAGGTTCTGAGGCCCACCCCAGGACAAACTTGGCATACACTGGGACATGGTCAGATAAAAAAAGTGCCCAGTGCCATACTTCACATAGTGAGTCAAGCTGCTCAGCCATTGTAAAAAAGTAATCGAGCTGAGAGGCCACCCCTGTATGTGCTGTACTGTATGTATACGCCCTGGCCATGAGGAAATATTGTGTCCATGTGCCAACTAAGCCCAGGGCAAATAAAGTCTGCCACAAATATTTCTGTAACAGACTGACCTGGTGAGGAAGGGATCTAGAGACATCTAGGGCTGGATCTAAAACCACATTCAAGCCCCCACCCATGAACAATTCTCCTTGAAATACATTCAAATGCTGTGCAAAGAATTGATGCACCACACTTTTCAGAGATCCCGGGGAAGGTACACTGATGCCAGAATCACTGGGTGAGAGTACAGCTACCTGGTAGCTATGGCATATCTGCCCTCAGGGTCAATGACTTGGCCCTGTAACTCAAAAGGAATATTCCGTGGTACTAAAACCATGACTCCACACCTCCTACTAGACCCATGAGAAGCTGCCACCACCACCCTAAATCCAAACAGTTGAAGCTCAGAATGCTTCTCAGATGACAAATGTGTCTCTTGAAGAAAAATGATTTCTGGCTTATCCCACACCTATTTGCTCTATATGTAAGATGTTTTACTGTGTAACTAATTCCGGGTCGCCAATGGAAAAGGGACCTTCGGGGCTCAGCAGGCCTACCCAGTTATCAAAATTGAATAAATAAATAAATTGTATCAGCCAGGAGCATTTAATGGGATTATGGATCCTTTTAATGTTTAAAGACAATATTAATGATTGTGTAACCACGTAAAACATCCGAATTAAGCTCTAGATGTACAGTGATCCCTGTCCCTATTGGAAATAACTGAACAATGCAATGATAAACCCCTCATGCCACCAATCTCATTCTGCTTAAATATTAAATGCCACTCATCCCCTACAGAAATACAGATGTGCTGTGTACATGCAGAATGCATGTTACATGCTTAATTGTGCAATGTTTGCATTTGGTTCGCATACACAAAATGAACCTAAGCGAGCCAGGTCTAAAAAGCAAATCAGGTTCGCATGCTGCAAGGTTGACATGTGCGCAGCAGGTAAGCTGGTGTGAACATCTAAAAATTACATCAGATTTGCATGTCGCATGCTTGACATGAGTGCAGCAGTTAAGCTGGTGTGAACATTATTGAAACATCACATCAGGTTCACATGCTGCACATTTGCCATGTGTGCAGCAGTGAAGCTGGTACAAATCTCATAAAAAACACATCAGTTTCTATTTCTTATACTACTGCTAGCAATTAGAGTCATTAAAATTCATTTTTATTTGAATTCCCATAAAAATTAGGTAAACTCATTAATTCTGATTCTTTTGCAAGTTGTTTAATGGCTTTTGATTTTTGTCATTAAATTGCCATTAATTTGTAAAGTACTGTTTGCTTACTGTATTAAATGTCTAGGATATATCCAACCAACATCCCCTATTCCAGATGTACTAAGAGGGGCCTTTGTGTTGTGAAGCCTGTCCTATTTGTTTTGGACCATACAAATCCCTTATGCATATTTAGTGCTACAAATGTTTCCCCATGACTGTTTCATCTCACTTACTTTCCTTTTGTCATTCTGTATTGAGCATATACTGTACACTATGGCCATGTTCAGCACTTGTGCTGAGTAGAGTCTTGGAAGCATGCACCATACCTCACATTATGTCACTGAAATGAGGGACATGGACACTCAAAATGAGGGAAAATGAGGGACACTAACCCACATTATGATCAGGACACATCATGAAACATGGAGACACAGTACCTCAGAACACAATGGAAACCATTGCATTAGCACATAAGAATGAATTTCTACCATTAAGCAGGGTACCATTTAGGTGGGGCAGAGTGGGGCAGTTGCCCCACCCCACCATATTTGTGCCTAGGTTGTTCTTATGATGTGGCAATAATGGCATGAAATTTGGATTTAATCTTTTACACAATAAGTGCCCACCTGGCCTGTGTGTGCTCATGCTGCAGGTACTCTCCAGACTTGACTGTGTCTGTAGTGTGTTGTCCACTCTCTCCACCTATTAGTGGCAGCGCAATCACATGTGATGTGGATGAGCTCCAGCCAGGAAAGAGTCCATGAGTCTTGCAAGTGTGACACTGTCTTTCCCACCACGGAGTAGAAAGACTGCACAGTACAGCTAGAAGGAGTTGGTGAGCACTGAACTCTCAATAGCATTGTTGTGGCAGCATATTTTTTTGGGTCTACTCTTAGTGAGTTTTCGCCGACCCTGGTGGCTGAAGGGGCAGAAGGTGAGCTAGAAGCTAACTCAAGACTAGGCTACCTATTTACTCTATTAGATTCACCTTTCACAAAATAAAACAGGACGGAGCCCCACGGCAGCAAGCTAGGCTTAGCAGCAGTGGTGACAGTGGTGTGGGTGGCCTTCATAGGCCTTGATCATTGCAGTGCAGCAGCAGCCACAGCAGCAAGCAACCAAGAAGCAATCAATCCAGGTTGGGTGGGTTTGGTTGGTGAGGTAACTTGGTCACAGACCACATTGGGGACCTGTGATGGTTGGTTCTAGCATCCAGCTTCTGGCAGTAGGAGAGGGAGGAGTGGACTGAAAACTGGGCTGGTGGAACACTGTGCCTGGCTGCAGGTTCTGGCCATATGTCTGGGTAAGTAAACGTAAATCATTTTTTTTTACAGAGGGAGTGGGGAAGGAGGAAGGTCTGAAATATCGATGTGTTTTTCACGTTTCTTCACCTTTGGGTGGCTTTGTGACCCATAGGGGATGGGTATTGAATTGAATGGAGTCTGGGAGAAAAATCGGGACATTGTTCTTTTTAGTGTGGGGGGGGGCAGAACTTCAGCCAGGAAAAAAATTGTCTAGTAACTGGGTGGGTTTAAGTCCAAATCTGATTCACTACTCCGGGGTATATATAGATGGATCTTACACATTTGAATTTTTCCTGATTTGCATATCACTTTTCAGTCAAAACAAATAAGTTGTACCTTTTAGAGATGTTACAGACATTCTGGAGCTGTCCCTTGCAATCACGGACAGTTGAGAGGTATGGTATGCACAGACTATTGGAGCCCCACTATAGTTAGGCTTATGCCCCCCCCCAGTAAAGCTGACCTCCACATCCCCATGCTCAGGTACATTATGACAAAGGGCAAAGGACACTGCAGACATGTGCACCATTGAAATGAGTGGGGATATTTTTTTATTACTATTTTATACATTATTGATGGAGAGTTTGAGATTAATGAAAGCCACCGCTTGACTAACAAGAGCCTTGTTAGTAGAACAGCGGCCTTCATTATTCTCCAACTCACCATCATAATGTACAAAATAGTAATAAAAGAAAACTCCATTCATTTCAAGGGGTACGCCCCAGCACTCTGACCCATGGACAACATCTCTTAAAGACACCTGCCTCTGGCTCCCTAATACTCAAGTAAGATACTTTTTACTTATATCTATACTTAGTGGGTTGTGTGTAGCAGCATGGCTGTACCCACTACAGTGTGTGCATGGGGGGGGGCTGGGACTGGCCATGTGGGTGTGAGTCAAGTTATTGCTAATTTTGTGTTTTTACACATTAAAGTCTGTTTGCATGGAAGCATTCAAAAGTATGGAGAGAAAACAGTAGGAGTACATGCCAGACAGAATCAATTAAGTGGTTTTGTGGGTAAGTTTGTGCATTGGAGGTGGGAAAAAAACACATGTGTTTCCATTGGTATGTGTGCTACAATTCAACTGTAAAACTGAGATGAGTAAGAGAAGAAAACTGAAAAGCTTAACAGTGGCTACAAGCATACCGCATGCATGGAGATGTAGTCAAATACAGTATGTGTTGATGTACAAGTGAGCCCTATGTGTGCAGACAGTATGGCTTAGTGGTTAAAGACATTGAACTGCAAGCCAGGAGACTGGGAGGCATGAAGACCTGAGTCTGAATCTTATCAACTCCCACTTGTGTAGCATGAACCTGAGCATGATACTTAACTTTTACATATGTAGTGACCACTTGCTTTTTACACTCATGCCACATGCATGCAGTCTTTCTCAATTTAACATAAAAATCATGGTTTCCACAATTGCTTGCTGCACGCATGCCATATGCATGCAGTTGGTTCCAATTTAACATTTAAATCATACTTGCAGCATGCATATCACTTGGGTAGTTTTATGTGTGCAGCATAAAAACATTTCCTATAATTATTTCTGTAAGGGATAAGAAAAAAGACAAGAACCTCATTCCCAGAAAGAGTTTAAACAAAAACTGCAAGCCTGTAACCTTCAAATACAGAGCACCAAAACAAACTATCACTTTCAACATAGAATGAAATAGCACAGAAAGGAGGAAGAAAAAAACTTGTACAATTTGCCCAAGTTTAGTTCCATTTCTCAAATCCTTACATAGTAAAACTACATTATAGCCTACTTCAAATGAAATCCCCCTTCTCAAATAATTAAACTTAACCTGGGCTGGTACCAGCAAACAGAGAACAATATTTCCCACCCTCCACCAGAATTAAAAGACACACCTAAAGCTGCCTTATTAACATGGCGGCCACAACAAACATAGTGTCCTGTAGGATAAAAACTGGGACCCAGAAAAGAAAAACCTCCAACTATACCCAACTGTTATCATGTCAGAATTACTAAGCAAAATTGTAAAAAGCCATAACCAAAAGTGTTCATTGTAATAACAAATACACGAAAAAAACATAAAAATGGGTGGAGCACCAAGCATGAAGACTCCCAAGGTAGGGAAGAAACAAATATTCCTCCTGTGGGGGAGCTAAACCTAGCCCCCCCGGGAGTAAATCCACAAAACAGTCGTGGGCCCCTGTCATCACCCGCTTGAAGAAGCGTGGTGATGAAAAACAAGTAAAGCCAGGCTAGGCAGGGAGGAAGCCCCCGGGCATAGAGACGTAGATACATAGACACTGTCAGTAGATAAGGGCCTATGGCCCACCCAGTCTGCCCATTTGAGCTTGTACATTCACCTTACGTTTTTCTAGAAGTCTGTTGCCCCTTACCCTGACCTTCAGAATTCTCTCATGTCTATCCCATGCATTCTTGAATCCCACGATTGTTTCAGCTCCCACCACTTCCTCTGGCAGGGTGTTCCACTTGTCCACCACCCGTTCTGTGAAGAAATTCTTCCTCACATTTCCTCTGAATGGCCCTCCCTCCAACTTCATCCCATGCCTTCTAGTCCTGGAACATCTTTTTCACTGGAAAATAGTGTATTCCTGCATCCTGTTCCTCCCTGTAAGGTACTTGTACGTCTCTATTATATCCCCTCTCTCCCCCCTCTCCTCCTTGGAGTACATATTCAAATCCTTCAGCCTGTCCTCATAGGATTTGTGATGCAATCCTTGTACCATCTTTGTTGCCCTCCTCTGAACCTTCTCTACCCTGTCTATGTCCTTACATAGATAAGGTCTCCAGAACGGTATGCTGTACTCCAGTTGGGGCATCACTAGTGTCTTGTATAGTGGAATTATGACCTCCTTTTCTTGCTGATGATGTGCCTACCTAAGCATCCCAGCATCATATTTTCTTTACCTGCTGCCTTGTCGCACTGTTTCTCTATCTTGAGATCATCAGAGAGGATAACCCCAATGTCCCTTTCTCCTGTTTGGTGCATGCTGTATTCTTACCACCCCCCCATGATATGTTGTTCTAGGGGTTTTGTGCTCCATATGTATTATCTTGCACTTCTTTGCATTGAATTTCAACTGTCAAACCCCTGACCATTCTTCAAGCTTCTGCAGGTCCCTCCTCATTCTGTCTACACCCTCTGGTGTATCCACTCTGTTACAGAGCTTCATGCCATCAGCGAACAGGGAAATTCTACCTTCTAGGTATTGTGCAATATCACTGATGGAGACATTGAATAGGACTGGTCCTAGCACTGATCCTTGTGGTACTGCACTGGTCACTCTTCAATCTGTGGAGTGACAGTCATTTAACACCAACCTCTGTGTCCTGCCACCCAGCCAATTACCCACCCAGTGCACTACTGTCCTGCCCACATCCATATTCTCCAGTTTTTTTTAATTCCAAGGCCCCCGTCCTAAGCTCACCTAGCCACCTGGTAAGGCATACTTGTAAGACATTGTACATTGAGCTATAACCAGCGGAAGACACTAAGATAGGTTCCCTAAAAGAGAGAGCAAAGAGAAAAACTGAATACATCCCCAAAATATCAAGCACCCCCTGCCCAGTCCCAAACCTGAATTGAAACCCCCTGACATAATATAACCCCCTCAAAATATATAAACAAATGGTGCCAATTAAACAGCTATTTATCCAGAGCCCATAGGTTCCAAAGTTTTCCTCTGGGTTGGTCTAAGCCCAGTAAGATAAAAACTATAAAAAACAAAGTAAGAAAAAAGCACCAGTTGAGAGAGCTCTCTCCAACTACCCCTTACACCCTTGATTTATTTCTCAGGAGAAGGAAAGAAATGAGAACTAGATGAAGAAACAATAATTGGTTACTATATGAAGTACCTCCCATAAAATATAACATCCCCTAAGTACCATAGCAACCACCCCTGGCCACCCACCTCCAACCATACACATAATAAAATGTCTTGTATACATTTGAGTCACAGTATGTTACAGTCCAACCATACAAAAATGGAACCCACATCATAAAGACTCATCCCTCTCCCTCAGCCAACCACCCATAGAACATCTTATCCCGGTAAAAGCTGAAAAAGACCACATTAGGTGAAAGGCATGATGCATTAAAAAGAAAAACAGAAAGAAAAAAAACCAAGGAGGGGGGGAGAGCCCTAACAAAACAAAACTAAAAGACAAAGACAACAGAGAACATGGTCCAGGGTGCAAATTCAAGACAGGTTGAAGGACAAATTGAAATCAAGTGCTGAGCTGACAGTATACAATTTAAACCACTAGATGGAGATAAAGGTCATTAGAGCTACAGAAGCAGTCTCCAGAGCCAAATATTTAGAACAGAAACTGAACCTTCTAGAAAGAAAGAGAAAAAAAAACATAAAAGAGGACAGCTGAATTAAAACTAGAAACTGGTAAAATATGAACAGAGGAACAGTAAGCAAAAGACAGAAGCCAGGCAAAATAGCCAACTGAATAGTAAAGAAAAGGTAAAGAGGAAATTAGAGAAGGAGAAAGATGGAGCAAAAAATGTGGAATGAGGGAGGTGGAGGCATACGAGAAAAGAAACACACAAAATATGGGTAAAGATGAACCAAAAGTAACCAACCACAGGAACAAAAAGACAAAAAGGGAGCTGAGGGAAAGTGCAAAAGACCTGCTCCCAGTCATCACCCATTAAAGGTGTCTGGAAGCAGATAGGATGAGCCAATATTAACAGCCCATTTTGGCAAAAAAAGTAGTGTCCTCTGCTGAGCTCAAATCTGCAGAATTCTCCCAGGCACCCTCCAAGCAAAATGAGTAATCAGCAAAAGCTGGCAATATCCTCAGGAAGGTTCCTTTCAACAGAATGCTTGCAGGTGTGCCTAAACATCAGCCAGGGTGTCTTCTTGCCTCCATTTTTTACTGTGAGGCGAAACTTGATGCCAAAGCTCCTTTTGGAGGGTGCACTTCTCCCTGGTGCTCTCAGCTTCCATTTGTTCCTCCTCGGTGATCAGGCTCCTAGAATGGAATTCATGGAGCACTGCCTCCAGGGTATTAAAAGTCCTGACCCCATCTGTGAAATGGACTCAGAGACGAGCTGGAGTAGGCGTTAGTAAACTTCAACTTCTTACCCCTTAAGACCCTCAACATGGGTATATATGCTCTCTGCTATGCTTGTACTAGGGGGAATAATCATTATCTAAAAAGATTCTTTTCCCCTGATAAGTTAAGACCCCTTTGCACCAAACTCTAAAGAGCACCTCTTGCTTGATTGCAAAATTAAGGAACTTGGCAACAATGGATGAGCACATAGCTATAATTATTGGGGGGATGGGGGGCACAAGTCCCCCCCAACATTTGGAGCAGTCTCAAGTTGGTACTTTTGTTCCCCCAACAGTTAGAGTCCCAACCGCACTACATTGCTCAGTATGGGAAGTCGTTCAATTCAAAATTACAGTTTTCAGAATATAATTAACAGTAAAATGTCTATGACTAACAACAAAATGTTTACAGCATAATATTATGAAAATGACAAACATGAAAATGAATATATCACACACCAAAATGGTTATGAGACCTTCTGAAATGGTTATGACCTATACCAAAATGCGTATGACACATACCAAACAGGATATGACATACACCAAGATGGATACAACATACACCAAGCTAGAAATAACACTTATTAAAATAAGTATGACATATACCAAAATGGCTAGGACACATACTGAAACAGGCAATGTGCATATCAAAATAGATGTGACACATACCAAAATGGCTATGACACACATTAAAATGGGTATGATACAAACCAAAATGGATATGTTATACCAGAACCGGTATGATGCATGAAGAAATAATTATGATACATATTGAAATGGATATGGCCCATACTGAAATGATTATGACACATAGCCAAATGGGTATGGCATACCAAAATGGGTATGACACACATCAAAATGGGTTTAGCACTAACTGAAATGGATATGACACACACGGAAAATGGTATGACACATGCTGAAATAATTGTGGCACATACTGTACCTAAATGGATATGACCTATACTGAAATGGCTATAGCACATAGCAAAATGGGAATCACATACCGAGATGGTATGACACAAACTGAACTGGATATGGCACACACTGAAACTGGTATGACACACACTGAAATAATTATGACATATACCCAAATAGATATGACCCATACTGACATGGATATGACACATAGCAAAATGGGTATGACATACCAAAATGGGATTGACAGTAACTGAAATTGGCATGATACACACTGAAAATGGAACGACACAGGCTGAAATAATAATGACACATATCGAAATGGATATGACCCATACTGAAATGGCTATGACACATAACAAAATGGGTATTATATATCAAAATGGGTATGAGACAAACTGAACTGGATATGGCACATTTTGAAATTGGAGTAACACACACTGAAATAGCTTTGACACACAGTTAAATGGATATGACCCATACTGAAATGGGTATGACACATAGTAAAATGGGTATGACATACCGAAATGGTTATGACATACACCAATATGGTTATAGCACAAACTGGCATGGATATGACACACAATGACATGGGTATGTCAAATACTGAAATAATTATGACAAATGCCAAAATGGATATGTCACATGTTGAAATTAGTGAGACACATACCAGAATGGGTAAGACACACACCAAAATGGGTATGACAAAAAACAAAATGTGTGTGGTATGCACCAATATAGATATGACACATTCTGAAATAATTATGACACATGCTGAAATGGATATGACCTATACTGAAATGGATATGACACATTCTGAAATAATTGTGACACGTGCTGAAATGGATATGACCTATACTGAAATGGATATGACAGATAAAAAATATATTTATGAACTGGGTGCTGTAAATACAGAAAGCTGATTGGCTGAGACGTTTTTTAAGCCATGATGATATCGGGCTACATTATCACGGCTTAAAAAAAGCTCCGGCTAACAGCCTTCTTACACTCAGCGCAATGTTTCCTATTTCCCAAAGTCTGCAGTTAGCCACTATCTAAAAAAAATAAAAAACCTTGACAACTGTCCCCCTTCCCTTTACATTTTGCCCACAGTACCTGCTCTCCACATGAAAAAGAAAACTCTCACTCTCCTTCAGCGCGCCATGTACTACAGTATGGAAACAGCAGTTCCTCACGCGCTGCCACTAATCCAGTCTCCGGCTGACTGAAACAAACCGCTGCTGACTACCAAGCTAACTCCAACTCAACCCTCCTACTCCTCTCAGAGGCAACACTCCAACACCAACTCCTCTCACAGACTGCGCAATCACAGGTCCCGCTCGTTTTCCTCAAATGCCAGCTCCTCCGGTTTATTCAGCGAACGGCTGCTCCCCTTCACTTTACCCCATGCTGCATACAGTGACACTCGGTTTGTAAGGAGGGGTACTCGAGGACAGCGCTCCAATGTTTAACCAGCATGTTTTACATATTGCAGACCATCAGCTCTTGCTAGACTTACCAGATTACTCCTTCCTTCCTTCTTTCCATAGCCCTGAAATCCAATATAAACTCAATGATGGGGGGGGGACGGGGAGTAACTGTGTGGAACACATACACAACAATGGCTGGTACCAAACAGCAGTGATAGCATGCTGATGGGGAGCAACAAATGGAAACAGTGTCACCTACTGCCCAAAACATGACATATACAAACTTTTTTTTAAATGTCTACCTACATTCATATAAAAACAGTATTAAAACATTTTAAAATTTTATTTTTTTACATTAAATGCATAAAATATCAATTGATACGGTTCATAATAGCAATAATGCACTCCAGGGTGTGGTATATAATGAGATATCATCACTTCTCGGGTGGTTGGATGCACTCGGCCTGTGGCCTCGTGCCCAACCACCCAAGGCGTGACGATATCTCATGATATACCACACCCTGTCATGCATTATTGCTTAAATAACACATACTGAAATAATTATGACACATGCCAAAATATATATGATCTATACTAAAATGGATATAATACATAATAAATAGGGTATAATGTATACCAAAATGAATATGACACATACTGAATTGTAGATTATATTATTTAATATATTGATACTCTTGATAAATGTGTGCTGTAGTAAATAAAATGATTGTGAAGTACTGAAAACAAAATCATGTATTAAAATGTGTATGCTGCATACTGAAATGAGCATATAGCAAACTGAATTGTTGCCAAACTTGCAAGGCATAGACTGAATAGAGTGTAACATGTGCCATGGTGTGAATACAACAACCTGAAATGAGTATAACACATACTGAACTGAATATAACACAGTGAAAAGCACATGACTTGTGTAACCAATCAGAGTGCAGCATCACCCCCCTGAGATTTTGTAGGACTCCACCAGTTCTTGTTCAGCTCCACTGCAGGTAAAAGCTCCTTACAATCTGTTAATCAGGAATATGCACAATGTATGTTTTTATATTGTTATTTTACTACTGTACCAGTTTTATTTTAATTGTTTTAGTTTCTGTTAAGACGACCTTTGTTTTCAAAAGTTTTATCTGATTTTTATTACACAATTACTGTTATATGTGTTCTTTGTGTAAGGTTATATTTAATACCAGATAATTCCATCCTGCACTTGTCTTCTTCCAATGTTTTGCAAAGTTATACAGTATGTTGTGTTGCATAATATTTTTGTTTGCCCTGTAAAAGAAGGGGCATTACCAAAAGATCTGTAGCTCCAGGATTATCTCATTCCTTTGTGTTTTAACTGAATTTTACCAACTTACTGAAGGTTAGCGTTTTTCTTTGCTGCATTCTGAAAACTAATGTCAGTATTTTACCACTTTTACGGACAGTAAATTAAATACATTAGCCATTTTTTACTTTGCAAGAATAAGTGCTAGGAACACATATTTTACACTACTGGAAAGCTGAGAATCTCTAATACTATAACCCAGTTGTTTGTAGCTTATGACATTATGGAGCATACAGCCCCATTATTAATGTCCTATTTTCTTCTAAAAAAATGGCAGTTTGGGAATCTAGTTATTCATCAAATTATTCATTTCACTGCCCTTTCTCCCCAGATTTCCTGACTTTTTATAAGAAGAGTGCTACATTTTTATAGGCTTCAGTACACGTGCTGAACTACTGAATCCACACCCAGGTTAGTGAGCTACTGTTTTTTTCTTCAGACTGTATTGGTGAGGATAACTATTTAAAATGCTGGGACAGCATTTTAGTAGGTTATTCATTTGCTTACATTGCCTGGTTTATTGCCACTATTGTGAGCAGCATAATGGGGTGGTCGTCAGCTAACTGTATAGTAAATCTGTGAGGTGGTAGTTGGTGAAAGACTCTTTATCTTTGCATTCAATCTCTTTTTAGAACTCTTTATTTTAAAGGGACACTGCCAAATTCCCAGCTTCAGATTTTACCTACTGTGGAAAACACACTGCTTGGTTGCACATGTTATGCAGAAGAGGCTGGTGCAACCAGTGGTTGACTCAGTTATGATTTTTGTCATATATAGCATAATTTCAAAATCTGTGCAGTCTGCTGCAAAATCGCGTGCCAGTTGAGAAGCGCGGTCACATTTCTAAATGGCACCGAAGTGCCTGGAGGCTCGTCCATGTCTCCCAATACCCGAGTTCAGCTAAAAGCAGTTTTTGACATAGAAATAAAAGCTGAACTCAGGAAAGTTGCAGCTATGTGTAAACGAGGGCTGTAGCTGGTAGAAATCACAATCGGAAAGTCGAGCCGTGATACTGGGCATGCACGTACACTAAGCAGAGGAATGCAGTTTGGCCTAGAAGTTAGAAGAGTATGCGCACATGCCCAGTATCACGGCTTGACTTTCCGACTGTTATTTCTACCAGTTATAGCCATCGCTTACACATAGGAGAGCTTTTCTGAGTTCAGCTTTCATTTCTCTGTCAAAACTGCTTAGCTGAACTCGGTATTGGGAGACATGCATAAGCCTCGGGTGCTTTGGCGCCATTTAGAAATGTGACCACGCTTCCCGACCAGCACGCGACTTTGCAGTGGACCCCATGGATTACAAATTTATACTATATACGACAAAAATCATAACTGAGTCAAACTACTGGCTGCACCAGCCTCTTCTGCACAACCTGTGCAACCAAGCAGTGTGTGTTTTCCACAGTAGTTAAAATCTGAGGCTGGGAACTTGACAGTGTCCCTTTAAATTGGTTGTGTTTTAGTTGCCCTTAAATTGTTTACTAAAGGTTAGATCTTTTGCTGATTTTTTAAAACTAATTTCAGCATTTTGCCACTTTTAATGTAAACATTAAAGTAAATTATTTTGCCATTTACTCTGTAACCATAAGATGCGTTTCTAGTTTATGCCACTGTGGAGCAAACAGCCTGCTATCAGTGTTCTGTTTTCTGCTAAAATCAGCAATTAGTGAAGCCAGCTATCCAGCAGTAATCAATTTCCTGCCCTTCCCCCTTCCCCTGATACTGCCTTTTTGTAAGAAAAGTTTGCATGTTTTCACATTGCACTTCATGTGTTGAAGTAATGAACTGTTGAGCAGCAGACACAGTCAGGTTTGGAACATATGAAAATTGGCAGCAGAAAAAGGCCATCATGGTTTATTGAGTCTGCTCGAGTTTGCAGCTAGTTCCCCTATTTAACAGCTGCCCGTTCCCCCCTCCCCCTCTCTTTACCCTCCCCTTTTCCCTGTCTTGCCCCTTCTTGAAGCCTTCCACTGTGTTACATGCCACCACCTCTGCTGATAGTGCATTCCAATTTGCCACCACCCTCTCTGTAAAGCTATTCCTCCTCACCTCCATCCAGAATCTAACTCTCCCCAATCTCATAGTGTCCTTCCCAACTCTCCTCCAAAATAAACCCCATGTGTCCATCTTGATTATACCCTTTATGTTTTTGAAGGTCTCGATCATGTCCCCCTGTCCCTCCCGTCCTCCAGCGAGTACATGTTCAACTCCCCCCAACCTGACCTCCTAGACCCTAGATGATTTTTGTCAGGTTGTTGGTTTTGTGTTCCCCTATAGACCGTATTGTTAGGGATAGCTATTTTTTTCTAATTGAATATACTTTCCTGAAAATGTTTCTGTACAGTCAACAAAAAAAAGCAAACAGAAGAATCATGATAACAAACAAGAGAAAAGATTAACAAAGATACAGCCGAGAAACGACACCCACCCCCACATGGCCTGTACTCCATTACATAGCAAAATTAAACCAGTTTCTGTTGGAGTCAACAATATTGAGTCAAATTAAAGAAACCTTAAGGATACAGTAAGAGCAAACTAATGAAACTACAGTGTACTAAATAGTAAACACAATACATTAAAGCATCCAAATATATGTAAATATGGGTGTCTACAAAAAGGGGGGGTTAGCATAATAGAGCACAATTAAAAAGAAAGCTCACAAGAATAAGGTAAACTTGCTTTTTATATTGCTTGGACAATATATTTCTTTGGGTCTTTTACCCTTTGCTTGGAGACCTGATACAGTAGCTTGGGAAAGGGGAAATTGTTTAACCAGGAGAGGCACACTAAGTCGAAGCTTGTTCCCAGGTGCAACCTGGGATCACATAGAAATTAAGAGACTTGCTCAGGGTCCCTCAGTGTGCAAGTGGGAGGGGGGCGCTGTGGGATTGAAACCCAGGTCTCCAGGTTTGCAGCTCAGAGATTTGGGATTTGGCTGCCAGACATGTCACTTCCTGTTTGAGTATTTGTCTTGCAGATCAAAGAGGCTAGGGAAGTCTTTCTGATGGGATGTTTATAATTTCTTGAGATGCATTTTTTTTCAGCAGTTGGAGGAGCCCACGAGTAGCAGCAGCCCCTTCCCATTGGGGGAGGGGGAGGAGTTGCAGAATGGAGCACATGTGTGCATGGGGCATGCTAATGATTAGGGTTAGACATTCTTTTGCCTTTTTTTTAAATATTCTTTATGCAGCTTCCACCTGTGGAGTTAATAAATGGACAGTATTTGAGGACTCCCACGGTTGGTTCCATCCTGTAGTTGAGGTGTTCGAGGATATACCCCTTGATTTCTCCTTGCCCCTTCCCCTGTGATGGTGCCTGCTGAAGGACATATGTCCAGGCTATGTGTGTGCTCATGCATGACTCAGCCAAGCATGTAATGGTATCCTTCCCCTCCCTGCACCACTAATCCTGCACTACCACCCATGCATCCACAGGTGGCAGTGTCAGAGTGGTGTGATGGCCCTCCCTCACCATAGGAGGGGAGCATTCCATTTCCCAGCATCATAAGCAATAGCGCTACTGCTGTGCCAACAGGCTGGCTGACATTCTTCTCTCTTATGGAGGCTCCTTGAGATAAGCTATTGTCCAGGTCTGTCCTGTTTTGTCCTTATCAAATTGTCACTCTAAGTGACATAAATTTTGTGCACATTATTTACTTAAAGTGATTTATGAAGCTTAAGGAGGTAAACACACTTAAAATGTTGGCCATGCTGGCAATAGACTCCTTCTATAATTTGTTATTTTTTCTGTGCCGTGATAATTTAATGGGAAGAGATTGTAATTTGGTCTTGACAAGGAGCCAGCTGGTCCCTTCCACTTCTATATTCATTTCCACACACCCACACTCAGGCACATTATGAAGTACAGCAAGGGACAGCATGGGAGCACACCCCATCTAAATGAAGTTCAGTATTTTTTCCTTACTATTTTATACCTTATGATGGTGCATTGGAGTGTAATGGAGGCCACCGCTTGAACAACAAGGCCCTAGTGAGGAAATTATATCCCAATTCTTTTCAATGGGGAAAACTCCGATGCTCTCCCTTGCTGCATGTCATAGCATGGAGATGTGGAAATTAATAAGCAAGTAGAAGAAATCAGCTAGCCACCTTGTCAGGTCCATATTACGATTCATTCCTGTGAAATTACAGCTGCAAAAACATAATCAAAAGTGAGACAAGGAAACTATCACTAATATGACCTATCATTTTCAGTAAACAGTCCATTTACTTTTCAAACTGTACAAACACTTTAATGGTGTATATACTATTATTATTATTATTATTATTATTATTGAATTTCATTGACTGGGTAGGCCACTGATATTAGAAGTCCCTTTTTTAGGAGCGACCCGTGGGGAGGGGATACAGATGGTAACCAATTGAAGTTCAACCAGACTAAAGCAGCAGTGCAAAGGAAAAAAAATCTGCACTTTTTCAACAGTTTATTCCCTGTGCTCTGCTGAGCATTTCCCCTGGTAATCTTTCCCTCCAGCATTGTGCTATCACCCCATAATGTGCTCAGTTTTCCTGTTTTTGTTTACATTTTTGCCACCCACCATGTTAAAAGCAGCAGTAAAGATAGCAGCCACTATATTTACTGTAGGGCTATAAAATTGGAAACTGATCACTTCCTGATTAGGTAGTATTGCTGCTTTAAGCTGTTGGTGGCATTTTTAGTGAATGTGGGAAATTTGAACACAAAACCGCCAACCTGACAAAAATCATCCGGGGGCTAGGAGGTCAGGCTGGAGGAGTTGAACATGTACTCGCTGGAGAAGAGGAGGGACGGGGGGACATGATCGACACCTTTAAAAACATAAAGGGTATAATCAAGATGGACACATGGGGTTTATTTTGGAGGAGGGTCAGGAAGGACACTATGAGATTGGGGAGAGTTAGATTCTGGATGGAGGTGAAGAGGAATATCTTCACAGAGAGGGTGGTGGCAAATTGGAATGCACTACCAGAGGTGGTGGCATGTAACACAGTGGAAGGCTTCAAGAAGGGGTGAGACAGGGAAAAGGGGAGGGTAAAGAGAGAGGGGGGGAATGTGCAGCTGTTAAATAGGGGAACTAGCTGCAAACTCGAGCAGACTCAATAAACCATGATGGCCTTTTTCTGCTGCCAATTTTCGTATGTTCCTAACCTGACTGTGTCGGCTGCTCAACAGTTCATTACTTCAACACATGCAGTGCAATGTGAAAACATGTAAGACTTTTCTTACAAAAAGGCAGTATCGGGGGAAGGGGAAGGGCAGGAAATTGATAACAGCTGGATAGCTGGCTTCACTAATTGCTGATTTTAGCAGAAAACAGAACACTGATAGCAGGCTGTTTGCTCCACAGTGGCATAAACTAGAAACGCATCTTATGGTTACAGAGTAAATGGCAAAATAATTTACTTTAATGTTTACATTAGAAGTGGCAAAATGCTGAAATTAGTTTTAAAACATCAGCAAAAGATCTAACCTTCAGTAAACAATTTAAGGGTAACTAAAACACAACCAATTTAAAGGGACACTGTCAAGTTCCCAGCCTCAGATTTTAACTACTGTGGAAAACACACTCCTTGGTTGCACAGGTTGTGCAGAAGAGGCTGGTGCAGCCAGTAGTTTGACTCAGTTATGATTTTTGTCGTATATAGCATAAATTCAAAATCCATGGGGTCCACTGCAAAGTCTCGCACTAGTCAGGAAGTGTGGTAACATTTCTAAATGGTGCCGAAGCACCCGGATGCTCGTGCATGTCTCCCAATACCCAAGTTCAGCTAAAAGCAGTTTTTGACAGAGAAATGAAAGCTGAACTCGGCAAAACTGCTCCTAGGTGTAAACTAGGGCTATAACTGGTAGAAATCACAGTCGGAAAGTCAAGCCGTGGTACTGAGCATGTGCGCATACTCTTCTAACTTCTAGGCCAATCTGTATTCCTCTGCTCAGTATGCGCACATGCCCAGTATCACGGTTCGACTTTCTGACTGTGATTTCTACCAGTTACAGCCCTCATTTACACATAGGAGCTACTTTCTCGAGTTCAGCTTTTATTTCTATGTCAAAAATTGCTTTTAGTTGAACTCTGGTATTGGGAGACATGCACGAGCCTCCAGGCACTTCAGTGCCATTTAGAAATGTGAACGCACTTCCCGACCAGCAAGTGACTTGGCAGTGGACCGCACAAATTTTGAATTTATGCTATATATGACAAAGTCATAACTGAGTCAAACTACTGGCTGCACCAGCCTCTTCTGCATAATGTGTGCAACCAAGCAGTGTGTTTTCCACAGTAGGTAAAATCTGAAGCTGGGAACGTGACAGTGTCCCTTTAAAATAAAGAGTTCTAAAAAGAGGTTGAATACAAAGATAAAGAGTCTTTCACCATCTACCACCTCACAGATTTACTGTACAGTTACCTGACTACCACCCCATAATGCTGCTAACAATGAAATGAAGATAATAGTGGCAATAAACCATGCAATGTAAGCAAATGAATAACCTAACTATGCTGTCCCAGCATTATAAATAGTTATCCTCACCAATACAGTCTGAAGAAAAAAAAAACAGTAGCTCACTAACCTTGGTGTGGATTCAGTAGTTTAGCACATGTACTAAGGCCTGTAAAAATGTAACACTCCTCTTATAAAAAGTCAGGAAATCTGGGGAGAAAGGGCAATGAAATGAGTAATTTGATGAATAACTAGATTCCCAAACTGCCATTTTTTTAGAAGAAATAGGATATTAATAATGGGGCTGTATGCTTCATAATGTCATAAGCTACAAACAACTGGGTTATAGTATTAGAGATTCTCAGCTTTCCAGTAGTGTAAAATATGTGTTCCTAGCACTTATTCTTGCAAAGTAAAAATGGCTAATGTATTTAATTTACTGTCCATAAAAGTGGTAAAATACTGACATTCATTTTCAGAATGCAGCAAAGAAAAACTCTAGCCTTCAGTAAGTTGGTAAAATTCAGTTAAAACACACAGGAATGACATAATCCTGGAGCTACAGATCTTTTGGTAATGCCTCCTCTTTTACAGGGCAAACTAAAATATTATACAACACAACATACTATATAACTTTGCAAAACATTGGAAGAAGACAAGTGAATGATGGATTTATCTGGTGTTAAATATAACCTTACACAAAGAACACATATAACAGTAATTGTTTAATAAAAATCAGATAAAACTTTTGAAAACAAAGGTCGTCTTAACAGCAACTAAAAAAATAAAAATAAAACTGGTACAGTAGCAAAATAACAATATAAAAACATACATTGTGCATATTTCTGATTAACAGAATGTAAGGAGCTGTTACCTGCAGTGGAGCTGAACAAGAACTGGTGGAGTCCTACAAAATCTCAGGGGGTGATGCTGCACTCTTATTGGTTACAGAAGTCAGGTGCTTTTCACTATGTTATATTCAGTTCAGTATGTGTTATACTCATTTCAGTTTGCTCTATTCTCACCTTGGCACATGTTACACTCTATTCAGTCTATGCCTTACAAGTTTGGCAACAATTCAGTTTGCTATATGCTCATTTCAGTATGCAGCATACACATTTTAATACATGATTTTGTTTTCAGTACTTCACAACCATTTCATTTACTACAGTACACATTTATCAAGAGTATCAATATATTAATTAATATAATCTACAATTCAGTATGTGTCATATTCATTTTGATATACAGTATACCCTATTTATTATGTATTATATCCATTTTAGTATAGGACATATATATTTTGGCATGTGTCATAATTATTTCAGTATGTGTTATATATATTTTTTATCTGTCATATCCATTTCAGTATAGGTCATATCCATTTCAGCATATGTCATAATTATTTCAGAATGTGTCATATCCATTTCAGTGTAGGTCATATCCATTTCAGCATGTGTCATAATTATTTCAGAGTGTTTCATATCTATATTGGTGCATATCACACCCATTTTGTTTTTTGTCATACCCATTTTGGTGTGTGTCTTACCCATTCTGATAAGTGTCATACTCATTTCAACATGTGACATATCCATTTTGGTATTTGTCATAATTATTTCACTATTTGACATACCCATGCCATTGTGTGTCATATCCATGTCAGTTTGTGCTATAACCATATTGGTGTATGTCATAACCATTTTGTTATGTCATACCCATTTTACTATGTGTCATATCCATTTCAGTATGGGTCATATCCATTTAGCTGTGTGCCAAAGCTATTTCAGTGTGTGTTACTCCAATTTCAAAGTGTGCCATATGCAGTTCAGTTTGTCTCATACCCATTTTGATATATAATACCCATTTTGTTATGTGTCCTAGCCATTTCAGTATGGGTCATATCCATTTCAATATGTGTCATTATTATTTCAGCATGTGTCACTCCATTTTCAGTGTGTATCATGCCAATTTCAGTTAGTGTCAATCCCATTTTGGTGTCTGTCATACCCATTTTGGTATGTTATACCCATTTTGCTATGTGTCATATCCATTTCAGTATGGGTCATATCCATTTGAGTATGTGTCATAATTATTTCAATGTGTGTCATACCAGCTTCAGTGTGTGCCATATCCAGTTTAGTTTGTGTCATGCCCATTTTGGTATGTGTTACCCATTTTGCTATGTGCTATAGACATTTCAGTATAGGTCATATCCATTTAGGTATGTGCCACAATTACTTCAGCATGTGTCATACCATTTTCCGTGTGTGTCATATCCATTTCAGTTAGTGCTAAACCCATTTTGGTGTGTGTCATACCCATTTCGGTATGCCATACCCATTTTGGTATGTGTCATAATCATTTCAGTATGGGCCATATCCATTTCAATATGTATCATAATTATTTCTTTATGCATTATACCGATTCTGGTATAACATATCCATTTTGGTTTGTATCATACCCATTTTAGTGTGTGTCATACCCATTTCGGTATGTGTCATATCTATTTTGATATGCATATTGCCTGTTTCAGTATGTGTCCTAGCCATTTTGGTATATGTCATACTTATTTTAATAAGTGTTATTTCTATTTTGGTGTATGTCGTATCCAACTTGGTATATGTCATATCCAGTTTGGTATGTGTCATACACATTTTGGTATAGGTCATAACCAATTCAGAAGGTCTCATAATCATTTCGGTGTGTGATGTACTCATTTTCACGTTTGTCATTTTCATAATATTATGCTGTAAACATTTTGTTGTTAGTCATAGACATTTCACTGTTAATTATATTCTGAAAACTGTAATTTTGAATTGAATGGCTTCCCATAGTTCAGCTCTGTGTTCACATTTACTATGGGAAATGCAGCCTGGGCCGACACCAATGTTACATAAGAAAAATGCATTCCCCAGTGATGTTTTCACACCAGGTCTCACTCTGTCAGCCAACCTCCCACATTGTGCTAATTGATCATCCTCCAGTCGCCAATCAAATAGGCAAAGTCAGTGTTACTTTTGAGTTCGTTGGCATCAGGGTTCCATTGACTGCAGAATCAATCAGTGGCTCTCTAATTCATTCAAAATTCTCTACTGGCACTCACTCCTTCCTTCCTTTCTTCCTTCCCCTTTGACCACAAGGCACTCTTTTACAAAGGTTCCACATCAGTAGGTGAGGGTAACAAACAAACAAAGGAATACTAAACAGAGGTAATCTAAAATGACAAATGAACAGTTACAATCCAGAAGAACTAACAGTGGTAGTCTAAATGACACAATAACAACTCAAATCAAGGAAAATAATAGGTAAACACAGTAATTATACCAGCAATTAAAGAGAGCTGAGGTAAAGAACAGTTATGGGGGGGGGTAGTAGTAACAGCCCTGGGCCTTGTCAAGCTAAGCAATAAGCAAAATGTTCTTGGTAGTGGCCAGGGGATGTTGGGTAGGGTGAGCGCTATTTGTAAGAAGGCTGGTTTTCAACCATTCAGTCTTTTGGCACTCCTTTTTACCGCACTGACTGCTTTTCTCCTCATTGGTGTGAGTGACTGCAACTACCATTGTTGGTGACGTGGCAAACAGAAAAGCAAGGAACATGCAGGGCAGGTGAGCTGATCTCAAGCAGCAGTAGGAATGGTATACAATCGATTGGACTAGTGGGGCTATGTTTTCTCCTGACTCTCTTCCCCATCTTCTCTCTGATTTCTTTAGACTGAGCCAACTAGAATGGTAAGCAACAAGTAAGGGCTGTTAAATGAACGTTAACGGTGAGTGGGGGGTGAGGGTTGAATTGGCAAGCTGTGGCTGGGTCGGGGATAAGGTAAGGAGGTAAATAATAAACATATTTTTCAGTGCAAGTGGTGAAAAATTGGCAAGCTTGGCCTGGATAAAGGAAAACAAAAATTAAGCTTTTTAAAATGTAGGGGTTGTGTTATGGGATTAGCAGGCCAGGCCAGGGATAGAGATGGAAAAAATAGATTAAAGGTAAAGTATTTAGTGGTTTGAGGGGTTGGCAAGGTGGGTTAGAGATACAGTCAAGGAGGGAAAAAATACATTTATTTTTATTTATTTATTAGAAAGAATTGGATTACATTTAAAAGTGTGTTTTAAAGACCTGTAGGGTGTCAGGATAAGGTAGTATAGCATGACAGACTGTACTGGTCTTCAGTCTTCTGCCATCAAATTCTATATTTCTGTGTGTATGGGTGGGAGTGGGGGGGGAGTTGTAGAATTCATGGAATTGGGAAGCTGGGCCTGGAGCAAGGAGGAAAAAAACAGATTCACACAGTATTTAAAATGCAGTGGGTTGTGCAGTTGATAAGCCAAGCCTGGGAACTGGGGATAACGTGAAAACTATAGATTAAAAGTGTATTTAAAATGTAGGAGGCTGATTGTGGAATTAGCAAACTAGACCTATGATGGCAAGGAAACTGGAAAATTAATGGGTTGTCTCCTGTAAAAGCATATTAAAAAATAAATAACAAATAAAGTGGGGTGGAATTGGCATTCTGGAGCTTGCTGCCTGGGATTAAAAGTAAATGAATGAAAAAGGGGGTGGAATTGGCATTCTGGGGCTGGCTGCCTGAGATTAAAAAGAAATTAATAACAAAGGGGGTTAGAACTGGCATTTTAGGACTGGCTGCCTGGGATTCTTGAGGGGGAGGGATACAGTAGAGATTCATAAATATGTAATATGAACAAAGTATGTGCATGAGGAGGGGTAATTGGCAAACTAGGTGTGGTATAAGGAGGAATATCTCCTGGGAAGAGCTAGCATAGAAAAGCAGGGTGAAATTGGCAAGCTGGGCCTGGCTGCCTAGGATTTTATTGGAGGACTTAGTTTATTATGTCTGTTTGGACCATATTTAATTGCATGCTGGTGGTGGTGGAGAGATGGAATTAACAAGCTGGGGCTGGCTGCCTGTGATTTTTATTGAGGAATGGTGTATTGGTTTATTATGTCTTAAGTGGACAAAATACTCAATTATTAAGTATGATGGGCTGATCTCCTGCCCTATGATTTTATGGAAGGAGCAGACCAATGGAGAAAACAATTAAAAAATGTGTCAAGTGGTGTGGAATTAGTAAACTGATCCTGGCCTGTGAGTTTGAGATTATGGAGGAAAATATTGAAACGTATAGGAGAGGATGAAACAAGTAAGCTGGTCCTGGGGCTGTGATTGTATTTATTTAGTGTTTGTTGACCAGGAAAGGAGGCCTAGGCAATTCTGCTTATTTTTAGACTCTTCCATGGGATGTGGGGAAGAGATGCAGATGATCTAGAAAATGACTGAAGCTGATCCAGATTAAACTGTTGGTGATATTTTTTTTTTAATGAATGGGAGAAATTTAGCAAGGACACTGGGAAAATTCCCACACTCTTTTCCAGATGGGGGGGTCTGGTGGATGAGGGCCAGGCTACTCCAGTCAAAAACAGGTCTGCAACACCTCCCAAATAGTTTTTACCTTGGAAGGAATTGAGGTGTAATTTTTTTATCAGGTACAGCCAAATGCTGTCTATCATTGTTGGTACAGAATCTACCTGAGTAGCACCTGTGATACGGTAAGGGGCATACTCTGCACAGAGCTGCACCACTCAAGTGCCTTTTGCCAGGATAAAAGGACGTGTAACCTATGTGAAGAGTATGGACAGTCAGATAGATCTTGTCCATGGGCCTCCTACAACAAGGATGATCCCATGGCTCAGGCCTAATAAGATTTTTATGTAAACAGAGCACAACGATTTGGTCCTAGGTGTGATTCTAGCAGGCAGTCCCTGCCTCAATCCCCCCCCCGGGAACATCAACCCAGAAACCACAGGGAGCAAAAAAACTACAGATCACTCAGGAGCTGGCTCCTACCCTTGATATTCCTATTTTGGAACCTTTGGTCCCTTTCTCAGGAGAGTTGGCACAACATGAAAACACCCCTTAGAACTGGTTAAAAGATCTGAAAGCAGTGGTATACCATAAACCACTGATGGTATCAGAAACTGCCCATGGTATTGATGGCATTACTTCTGAGACTGTGAAACTGTCATACCATGACACCCTTCATTATAATCCTCCCATTTTTGCACTGCTTCTCTGCCTATGCCACCATGCCCACTTAGAAACTCAATAGCGAAGGTCTAGGTTTTGGTGGGGGGGCAGGTCTAGTCAGGTCATTCAGATGGAAACAGGGACAATCAGGTTAACTGGTGATAACCTGGTTGTCTGGGATGTTAGGTTTCTCTCAACAGACTGCTTCCACATCTGGGGCATACGTTATGCACAAGGTGAGGGGGTGAGAAGCCATCATTCTGATTGATTAGTACAGATTGCACAACAGTAGCCATTAGTGATACGGCATTTTGTGCACACAACAGGGCACAAGCTACTGGCCCTTTTAAATAGATTTTTGGCATAAGCAGGTCTCTTGAGGCAGGGTAAAAAGCTTTGCAATCTTTGGCCTTCTCCTGCGGTTGTCCCCCTCCAACCTTTTCACCAAAATTACTCCTCTGGATAAGCATCTGGCTGCTGAGATTTTGGGGCCAAGGAGTGATGGGTCCGTTCAATATGCAGGGGGCCCTGATCTGAAATATTCAGCAGAGAGGTAAAAAGGTCTTGCAGAAAAGGGATCATTCCCTTAGATTCAGACCCCTCTAGAATCCCATAAAAACATATGTTATTGTGGTGAGACCAGTTTTCTAAGTCCTCACACTGGTCCCGCAAGTCATATTGCTCCTGTAGGGTTTTGGCCAAAATCCTTTCCAGCCAATCCACACAAGAGCCCACCAGGGTCCTTTCCTGCTCCACGGCCACAGCCCAGTCCTCAAACATGGCCTATTTTCTTTGATGTCTGATTGCAGGGTTCAATATTCTGCCTGGAAAGATCTGAGAGCCTCCAGAACTGCTGAATTTGTAGGTTCTGCTGCAGAGGAGGTTGGAGCCACTACCATGCCTGAATCCAACATCGTAGAGAGTGAGCTGGTTGAGTTGGGAGAGGAGACTTAATGCTAAGGACTTTCCATTCCATGGTGCCTCTTAGCTTTCTCCTTCTTTTGTTTTGGCCCCATATATTGGCAATGTGGACAGCATGGTGAGTAGCGTTATATCATCGGGGAAAATGTAGAAATATAATAAAAATGGATCGGGCAGGACAGAGCGCTATCTCTATGCTGCCATTTGGTCACCTGTCATCACTAGAAGGCAGTTCGGCATTAATTCTAATCCTTTTGTTCCCAAATTAGCCTGAATTTTCCGAAATAATGGATCCAGTCCAAAGATGTAAAGCAGGGGACACCTCGTCCGAGCATATATGTTCCACTGACCCAACCATTCACCAGGGGGGTTACATAGGCTGTCCTATATAGACTTGCTATCCATTTTATGAATTTTTCTGGAATACCATAGGCCTTTAACACCGACCAAAGACAGATGTGCAACAGTCTACCAAATGCTTTCTCTTGATCGATGCTCAGGAAAAAGCCACTTAACATTTTATTATTCTTCCTATAAAATAACTCTCTTATCACAATTAAATAATCCTGGATACACCAAGTTTTCAGGGCACATGTCTGCATTGGACTGATAATACTGTCCACTGCTTTAGCCAAAAGTTGGGTCAATATGTTAGTCAATATTTTATAATCAGCATTTAGGAGACTAAGTGGTCTCCAATTACTTAATGCAGTTTTGTCACCTTCTTATGTATAAAGATCATTAGGCCTTGTGACATAGTATAAGAGATGGTACCTGTTAAAAGACAATAGTTAAAAACATCAGTTAATGGGGCTGCTAGTTGTTCCTTGAAGGCCTGGTACAATTCTGAGCTTAACCCATCCTGACCTGGGGCTATATTCTTCTTTAGTGCAATAATGCTGTCTTCTACTTACGAGCCTCACCAAATTGTGTTTTATCTCTTCAGACAGGTCAGGGATATTTAAATGCATAAAACAAGATGTATCAGGGTCCAGTCCTCCCCTACACAAAAAATTGTTTTGCACATGGCTGTTTACGTCCTCTAATATATCTTGTTTTGTAGGCACTTCTTGTCCATTATCCATTCTCAGATGAGTCATTTTTCTACCATCCACCCTTTTCTGGCATTCTGTAAAGGGGTCAAAGGTCTATTTTTTTGTTGTGTCCCAAACTCTACTTCTTGATTTAAGGAAGTCTCGTGGCCATACTGAAGCTGTCTCATTTCCTGTATTAGATTATGGATTAAAGGTATATTATTACAATTATATTTCTCATCTTGAGAAATTGCTTTATGCAATGTAGATCTCAACTGTATATATTTCAAGTAGTTAACAGTGCCTTTTCCCCGTATATTGTTTAAAAAGGTCCCTTATGGCTTGTTTGGTATCCTCGCACCAGGCCAGATTGTCTTCATAAAAGCAGAGGACTGATTCCCTAGCTTCTCATAACTGATTCCATTCCTTCACTAAGTGTGGTTCCATCAGTACTTGAATATTCATCCTCCATATGCCTTTGCTTGAGGGGGGTATCTGTCTCCATTGCACCTTGATCTTGAGCCTCTTGTGATCTGAGTTTTCCATTGTTGTTAATACTGCACTATGTGTTGAAAGAGTGGTGGAAATAAAAATAAAATCTATACTTGTCTGCAGGGTGCCTTTTAGCAAATGTAAAACCTCCTGTTTAATGTTTTGCTCAGTAGGTATCCCTCAGAGAGGACTGTTGTATTATCTTTAACAGGCAATTTGTGTCATAAAACATTTAATCAGTCTATAAACCTCTATCTGCCTTCTCCAGTCTGCAATTAAAATCACCACCCCACACTACAAGTCGAGATGTATGCAGATAAGATTGAATGGCTTGAAACAAATCTACTCTTGCCCCTTTGGTTTGAGGGGCATAAATAGTTGAAAGCTAAAATCAATGTTCTGTCTGAGGCAACATCTATAAGTTTTGTAACTTGAAACCCTGTTCCTGCTAGTAAAATCCTACTCCATCACACCTGTCTGTCCCAATTGACCAGAAAGCTGGTCCCTTTGTCCATTGTTTATTAGCTTGTACTGTTTCAAATAGTGTTTTTAGTCTGGTATCTTGTAAAACAATTATCTGCACTGTACTGTCCATTAAAGTTGTGAAAGTGATTAGACATTTCCTGTAGTTTTTTTTATGCTATTCAGATTTAAAGTGTGGATTATTAGTGTACCCATGAATGTTTAGTGTGGGGAGAAGCAAAGTATCCTAAGGTCAACATGTATCATGACATCTTCCCGGACTTAGCTGCTAATCTGGTGACTCTGGATGTTTTTTTGGTCACATTCTTGGTCTCCATTTCCTCCAGCTCTGATGATGGATCCGGCAAGGATGAGGAAATTGAAGAAGATTCTGAATCATGATCTTCCTTCTCTGATTCCCCCCACTCCTTCCTCCTATTCAACACCCGATATCCATTTTGTAGAAGAATATCCTGTTTTTTTCTCTAGATGTAGGGGTTGTACCTGACTTTGTTCTTTTTTCTTATCCCTAGAATGCACACTAGTGAAGACAATCGGGGGGGGGGCATCTTGCTCGAGGTGCCTGGAAGGAACTGTGCTGAGGCTTGGACTACAACGTCAGGTTCAGGGTTCTCATTATGTTTTTCAGGTTGTTCCACCATCTCTAAGTCCTGTTCTTCTCTTGTGTCTGGTGTAGCCTTGGGAGGTGTGCTGGGCCCTGCTTCTTCTTGTTGGGGGGGGGGGTCGTGCATACCTGACTGGGCCTGTGACTGTTAGTGTGCCCTTATATCTGCCATGTGCCTTTCTGATGCCCTGGCTGAACCCTGCTGTTGTGCCTTAGTGACAATATCCTCCTGGGACATATGCATTCCCCTAGTATGTGATGCCCATGGACATTTTGAGAAGGAGTGTCCCTACCTTTCACAAAGGTTGTACCTAAAGGCATTAGTCTAAGCTAAGTTTACATGTCCATATTCCATGCATTGGGCACATCTGGTGTTGTCACAGGTGTTATTAAAATGTGACAGGGATCCAAACTTAAAACAGAATTTAGGCTGACCAGTATAAAATAACATACCTTTATCGCTACCTAGCAAAAAGCTGTTTGGCAAGTGCACAATTCCATAATCAGTTTGTTGTAGCTTAACTAGTACCTTCCACCCCCTGTCCAAATCAGCTCTGAGTCAATAATTGGCTTGGGTTTACCCAATACCTTGCAATGCTGCCATAACCAATACAATATATCTGCTATATTGACACTTTGCTCAAAACATTAATAGTGATGGTTCTTAATGCTGGTCTTATCAATAGAAATGCTAAAAAGGGGAGCCACAGAGTGGTATCTCTTAGCCTATTACTTTGCTTCCAAAACCTAAGTTATAAATTTGCTTAAAACTTATGTCATAATTTGAGTCTCCTGTATGTATCATGGCATAGATCTCTGATGCACAGAACTTCATTGAGTCTTTAATCAGAGTCCTTGCCACATAGACCCTGTCTGGCACTGCTCCAAACCTCCTTTATAAATCAGCTGTACTGCGTTTCTTTGCAGTGCTGGTTTTCCTGTTGGTTTGAAAAAAATCTGAATATTGTCTATGTGTCCTGTTGGTGTTTTCAGTTCCTGGGTGCTCACTATCACAACTGGACCGTTCTCCCCATGTACCCCCTGTTTGTCTAGCATGCTGTTCGGTTTCTGTGTTATTAGTTCCCTTGATAGACATTTCCTCAGTTGGCAGTCCTGTATAATTCCCCCTTCCCCATTCTGCAAGACAGACAGCCTCAGTCTTTTTTACATTTTCAGTGGTAGACTTACCCTGTTTAGTGTGGGTTTGTGTTGTTATTCTTGACCCATTTGTTTGTCCTGCAGTGTTTGTGGGTTGCTGATCTTGCTGCTCTCCTTCTCCATCATTTTCTGTTCTTGGTGGTGTGCCCTATGGAGACCTATAGTGCTGCACATCAGAATCAGTGCTATCCAGGATTCAGTCTTCGGAATTGGACTGTGTCCACCCCGCTGCATGCAGAGCTTTCCCTGGAGACCAAGGTACTTCTCTAGAGTCTTGCTGTGGTTGTCTTCTATTAATGTGTATCATACTGGATACTTCAATCCTAGGTGTCTGCTCCCCCTTGTCACTCTTGCCAGACAGGCTTGCCAAATCGTGCTGTGCTGTTGAAGTTGTAGCAATAGGAACTGTAAGTGTTTTCTCTGTGATAATTGCCATTTCTACCACTGCAAGTTGTTGTTCCTCCTCTTGCAGTTATGCCAGCAGCAGGGCTCTTCAGCGCTCGTGTTTCTCAACATCTTGCCTGGGGTCTGGTGTTACTACCAGGCCTCTCAGCTGTGGATTCTGGTTTTGTTTTTCCAGCTGTTCTGATGCAACACAGTATTTTACTGGTGTCTGCATTATATCCATGTTGAATTCATTCTCTGTATGCCCTCTATTGACCAGAGCTGCTGGGGTTTGAACCTCCAACCCTTCCTCTTCCAGTTTGCTGCTCTGGAATGTTTCTCCCATTCTGCCATCTTGGACTGGTAGCACCCCCTACCCAAACACTAGGGGAATTTTATTTAAGTAAGAAACAAACAGAAAAGTCATAACACATTCTACACCATTACATCATATTACACACACAAACAAAATACGAATTCAAATTATTTAAGAAACCATGTACAAAAATTTCAGTACATCCTAAAGGTATTAGGTGAGAAGACATTTTTTTCAAGATTGTATCTATCTAGTAGGAATCTTTTAATTTGCTGTATCACCTGGTGCACAGAAAATTATTTTTGTTGTAGGAGCAAGGCACAGCTCACTTGCCACATGTAATATCTGCAAGCAACGAAAATTAGGCTGTATGCTAGGATAAAATTTTTAAGTCTTACGTGGTAGATTCCTAATACCAAGATTTCATAGGTAATAGGGAAAAGCAGTGGTTCCTGCCATATTTTTGCAAGTTCTCCCCAGAAATCCTGTGCATAGGGGCAGTGCAGATAAAAATGTTCCTGAGTTCCTACCAGTTGTGGACAAGTAATCCTAGGACACTTCCTTTCTTCTATTGCTTTGTGTTTATATGTGTTCCTTACTCCTACTCTCCCAAAACATGATAACCGGCTTACATCCCATAACTGAAAGGGTATTCTTTTATCTGTTAGTTGTAAGAAAACTATACTATGTTGTTCAGGTGTACAGTGCTCCAGATTTGGAACCTTATAATAAAATACATCTATAACGGTATTATAGAAGGCTTTCCGATGGGTATTTTAAGGGTAGCAGCTGAAATTTTCCAAATTCTTAATTTTAAGCAGGCTGGGTAAAAAATACCAGGCATGCATTTAAGTTTTATTTTAGGGGGGAAGCACATGATGTAGCATGCCTGAAAGCAGCTCCATTAAACCTCTCCAACCATCCGCTCTGGTAAAATTACCTTTTCTACCTCTCTAAGGTTTAAAAACCTTCCAAAACTGAATGGGAGTCTCAGCAGTCATTTGTGCAACACCCAAAAGGCGTCTACTGGGCAATGGAGGTCGAGATGAAGAAACCACCACCGAGACAACCCCCCCCCCCCAGTGACACCCAAGAAGGCCCCTAAAAAAACACGGGCTGCTGGTGGTAGTGCCCTGCAGAGCATGTTTCAGCAGAAAATGGACCAAGAACCACTCACACTCTATGGCTTCCTTGTGGAGTTCCGACCATTTCAAGAAGAGCTCAGAGGTCTAACTACAGAAATTAAATCTTTATCACAAGCTCTTGAGGATATCGCAATCCGAACATCAGACAACAAAGCTCGTATTATTTCCCTAGAGAGATGGGCTGAAAAGATTGACACAGAGCTGGCTGCGGTTAGACAGCGACTTTCTAAAATGGAATCAAAAGTTGAGGACTTGAAGTGTTGTACCTGCAGGAATAACGTGGTTATTATTGGGCTCCCAGAAGCAGAAGAAGGGCAGGATACCATGCTTTTTGTTCAGAAGTTTATTAAGAAAATAGCAGGGCCTTCCCCCTACAGCTCCAAGTATGTAATTGATAGAGCTCACAGGGCACCCAGACCTACTCCACCTCCTGAAGTGGTTCCAAGGCCTCTCATATTTCATTTTCTTAATTATTTGGAGCACCAACATTTCCTTAATAAAGTGAAGGAAACTCAAGAAATGCAATGGGAGGGCAAACAAATTAGAGTGGCCCAAGACTTACCAGCCACTGTTTGACAGCGAAAAATGGCTTTCCACCCCTTGGTCACTAAATTAATTGCAGCTGGGCTGAAATTCAAGATGCTTTACCCTGCAAAACTCCAGGTACTTCTCTCTGGGATTTGGCAGACCTATGAGAATCCAGAGTCTGCACAAAGTGGCCTTAAGACTTTCTTGCCGGATCTCTTTTGTGGCCCCTGATTATGTTAGACTCTGCTTTTATTGATGGTATTAAAAGTGTTCTAATCAGAGTCAATATTTTTAGTTCAAGGTTGGATAAACCAGATGCTGAGAACTGTGGAGACTGCCCTTTAGAGTGAAACATCATCGTTACAACTTTATGGACTGATCATATTGTCCATGGTTCTCCCTCTCCAGCTTCTCCATTTATTTATTTCCAGAATTATGGAAACTTTATAATTGAACTTAAATCTCTGGTCTCTGACTGTAATTATTAATGACTTTCAGGTGCCTCTGTGTGAAGCAAGTTCTTCTCGCCCTACAGCTACTTAATAGGGTATTTCCACAGTTCCTGCTTCAATGCATCTTCCCGCAGGTTTGGGGCCTTAAGAAAGTTGTTGGGACATATGCTTAGCCTCCCCTTTCTACCACGTTGAACATGGGGACAGAATTAGAATTTATAGCATAGAGTCGAAAACTGTCTTATTCCTTTTAGCTGATATAGGTGCACGAGTTGTACTTGCCTGCTATGAAGGGAATTTTCATGTTATACATTACTATGATTAGCAAGGCTCAGTTCAAAGATGTGGCTGGTCATTACTGGTTTATTTATTAGGTTATAGTGATTAAGGATTACATTTTTATTTTAGGAGGCATAAAAAATAGAGGTGCTTCCCAAAGTTTAAATATGACATGAAACCAATTAGATAGACTCATATTCCAAATATTTATTTTTTTCCCAAAAGTAAAGGGAGAAAATTGTTGTAGATAAACATACTGGCCCAGATATTCAAAACTGCACCTAGAATGAGCGCAATGGAATGCGCAGTGCAATGCGGTTGTGCCATATGAAACTGATGCCATATTTAACAGATGCACCACTGACATGTGCAAGTGCAAAGCACACTGAATATAACAAGGATGTGCCACCGTGCAACCAGACATGCACTGGAGTAACCAGGAATGTGCAGGAGCATGAAAATATGCAGCAGCCAGCAGGCTGAGCAAGCACAACAGGCAAAGGGGACCACAGGCATGGCAGCACAACAGCAGACTGCCAAGCCAGCAGTGGCAGACCCAAACCACAAGGGCACAGTGGCCAAGATGCACAGCAGAGGCACATGGCCATAGGGCAACAGAGTATGCCAGTCTGCCAACACCAACACAGGTTGCAAAGCACATCAACCCACCCACCCTGAAGGCATGTCCGCTGGCAGGCCCATGGCAGTGCACCACCACCACAACCCTGACAGGCAGTACTGTATGGGACAGCGCCACAGCCATGGTGCAAGGACACCAGGCACACACAGTGGACTGATGTAAAGGAGACACTGACACAACGGGGAAACAAGGGACAAATGGCACACCAACAGGCAGGGACACAGGGCACAGCACTGCACAGCACACCCGCACCAGCAAGGGCAGCATGGCAGGTAGACAGCAGGGCAACACAGGCAGACAGGGACAGAAGGAGTGGACTATGCACAGGGCAGGTGGAGACCCAATACCCATGGGCAAGTGAGACACAGGGACACGGCAGACAGGACCCAGTGCACACAGTAGCACAATCCAAAGGGCACAACACTGGGAATGAAGGGGATACATGCAAGTCCACGACACAACAACTGCAGCACAGTGCAACAGCCCATCTGCAAAGGAGACACAGACACCGATGTGGAAAATATAACAGCTTTACTGAAACAGAAAACAACAATTGTGTGCCAACAGGGCATGCAAAGACTTTCAGGTAGGGGTAAATGCAGGGAGTGGCAATGTGGGACACAAGGGGAATGGGTCTGGGAGGATGCACATAGGTGGGTAATGGGGAACAACCAAAGTGGAGGAGGGCAGGGGAAGTCCAGGGAACAGCAGGGATGGGGAACAGAACTAGTGGTGCTGTTGCCACAGCATGGTCCTCAGGCAATGCACCTCCTGCACCAGGTTCTGTGTGGTCTCAAGATGGCACCATTCAATGCAGATAACCAAATTGGTCCAGCCAATGCCCCTCTGCACAAGGTGTTGGAGTTGTAACTTGCACCCTGCTATGAGCCCTGGTCTCCATCTTCTGGCCCATGGCCCAGCCTGATCTAGGAGAAGGGACAGAACAGGTAATAAGTTATGTGCATCAAGAAGGCCAAGCCCCCCCCATGTTTGTGCACTGGACAGCTGATGTGCCCACCGGTGGATGGAACTCTCAACGGTACAGTGGACAGCAACAGCCAACCCTGACACACCCCACAGCCAGACTGCCAGGCCCCCCAAGGGTGACATGCACCCACACCTCTGCAGTGTACCCCACAGGGCTGGTGCAAAGCCCCCCTGGGCAGGTTAGTATACCCTCAGCTGCAGTCACACACCATGGGGGACACATGCACAAACCCACCCACCAGGGACAGTGACTGAGTGCCACCACACAGAGGCCACATGCACAAAGCCACCACACAATGCCCAACATGGCACAGGTGGTGGAAGGAACCTCCCCAAACAGTGACCATGCATGGCGGCAGTGCCCTTGTCTGGACCGGGTTAGGTACTAAATCCCGCAAGCAAAAAACCTGACCAAAAAATACCATCGGAGGATTTCTGATTGATTATTAGACTGATGGCAAATAATTCCGATACTCACAAATCCTGCCTGCATACCTATAAGGCTGCACACAGCTCAGCTGGAGAAATTAAGAGACCAGCGAAATGGGATGCAGTGTTGATAATTGCTTTGCGAAATTAAACTTCCACAAACTAAACTCATGGTGGCATTATGTATTCTGCTTCCATGCATTTTGAGAAAATGTCACCAATTTGTAATCGGTGATATTTCCTCTGTAAATGTAAAACTACTAAACCAAATGTATCCAGATTAGGGCTATGAAATGGGGCGCTGTACCACCTACTGCAGCAGCATGTTCCAGTGTTCAGCAGCTGGCCAAAGGGAGAGAGAGAGAGTGACAAACATAAATACAGCCCGACATGGACATCTCTGCTAATGTATTATACAATGATTGTGTCTCTTATCTGGCAGCCATAGTCCTCCAGTCCTCCTGGCCGACCACCCTTCTGCTGCAAATAATCCACAGAGAAAGAAACTAGCAGTAAGAGAGTTACACCTGGACTGACAGCCAGCAAGGCTTGTGACAAAGAGGAAGCAGGTATATGCGTGGCCATGGAGGGCGTGACGGTGCTGTCTGCCCCGAATGTCTTCGTGCAACTAACCAGGTAAAGAAAAAGATCATGCGGAGCCTAACAATTGCCTTTTGGGTAGTAGTAACAGGATGGTTGGGGGAATGTTCATGAGTCAGGCCGGGAGAAAAATAAAAGTCAGTAGCCTGGAGCTGTGGAAGAGCCACGAGCCAAAAAAGACAAACTGCAGTAGCAGCTGAGTAGCCTGTCTGGCATAGCACGCAAAAATGCATTTCTGGATTATTTATTTTGGGATTATGCAATGTCTGTCTTTTAGTAATTCTTGATTTTTTTTTCAGGATTTTTTAGTGCAGGATTATTAATGGAGGGATTTAGGACAGATCCCGGCAGGACCACACCACCCATCTCAGTCCCACACATGCCTCGTACAGTATGCTGCACACACTCATCTGCCTGTCCAGGCACCGGTGCAGCTGCAGCACTACCATCATGCTGCAGCCTGCCCCATCCTGCAGCCACCCTGGCCCTCCTGTGGTCCTCCGGTCCTGTGGATGGAACAGAGATACAGGAACAGACATGAGTGCCATGCCATGCATAGCCCTCCCAGCACCAACACCATGCTCACCACTGTCACAGCATGGGCAGGGACACTGACCCATGTGTGGGGTATGGTGCCTGGGCCACAGCACCGTGCACCACACAGGTTCACGTGCAGCACCACAGAACACGCAGCACCCACCATGCTGCACCCCCCCGGGCAGCTGCACACACAGCATGTCAGCACAGTTATTGGACAATGTGAGCATGCACAGTGCATGGGGACACCTACCTAGCTGTGGCACAGCCCCTTGTCATGTCCTGTCCAGCAGCCATTGGAGGAGCACTGGATCCCACCTGTGAAGGTCACCATAATGGTGGCAGCATTGCTCCCCTGTGCACGGCACCCCTGTACACCGCTCCAGCTCTGACGCTATTCTGTCCCATGCCTGGGACTGTGGCACCTGGAGATCAGCTGCCCCAAATGGCTGGGCTGCCACATGCTCCACCAGGACCACTAGAGTGCACATCTCCACCTTGCTCCAATTATGTGCATGACATGAACAGGACCCTGAATGTGACATATTCGTTCACCAGTGGATACTGCACTACAGTGACCACTGTGGCCTGCAAAGCATGCATCTGGAACTATGCATGTATGATGTGCAATAGGGGACTATGGACCATGGCTGTGCAGCACAGAGATGCATGATAGACATGCACAGTAGAGGCCTATTGCGCAATACAGCATATGTGCAGTGCAGCATAGCAAGGTGGGAATATGGGGTCATGGCCATTACCCACGTCCGCACCCTGCATGACCCTGCACAATGCCATGTGTGCACCACTCACGCAGTGTCAGGCAATGCGCAGTCAGTGGCATTGCACAACTGGCACAGCAACACAATGGGGCTTGCCGGTGCAGTGTCTCCATATGCGCGGCATGCACACAGGGCCACATGTGCAATAGGGGAAAGCCATGCAGCACACACAGCTGTGCGATAGGCCACAGGATGTGTTGCCTCTCATGGTGCACATGTGCACCATGCATGCGCTAGGAATGCACCAGCCACTTGATCTGATACAGTTGTATTGCACAAGATGCAATTCTGCAATATTCAGCAGGTGTATGCAAATAGTGTCATGAGCCAATGCCAGGCACAGTCACACACATTAGCATCTCATTAGAATTGCACTGCTGTCCATTTGCATGCATTGAGCCATAAAAGTGCCACAACACAGCACAGGACACTGACAGGTATTGTAGCCATTGAGGTAAGGACCATCACACTTTGTGAACTAGCTGTGCATGTTGTCAGTGCTGCACTGTTCCAGGTTGGGCTGCCAAGCCACTAATCGGGCCAATGTCTGACTGTAGACAGTTAGCATCATGTCTGATATGGAGGGAGCTGAGAAGCAGGGGCCTGCATGGAAGCACACGCCCAACTTCAGGAAGGACAAACAGCAAGCCCTGTTTGAGGCCTACCTCAACAGGGAGCCACTGCTGAGAGGGGCCACTGACACCCTGCAGGACCATACCACTGGGTGGGAGGAGGTGGCAACCTATGTGAATGCCCATGGAAGACATAATAGGAGTGCACAGTAGTGCAAGAAAAAGATGGGGATGGACCATAGGTGCACCAAAGAGAAGGTGGCCACCATCAGGGCATCCTGCAGAAGGATGGGCTGGGGACCATACACCACCCCAGTACCGATGGTGGGTGAGGAGATGGTGGTGGTGACCATCACCTGTGCTGCCATAGAGGGCGTACCAGGAGGAGGATTCCAGATGGGTGGCAGCCCCTCACAGCACTGTGAGTCAGTGGGTGTCATATATGTGTGTGTGTGTGGGGGGGGGTGTGCTGCCTTGCAGCATGCAAGTGTGACAGCAGCATTGATGTGTGCCAATGGCTTATGCGGCATGCAGCTGCGCATACCACACATGGAGCTACCATGCATGGCATTGGCCACCTGTGTGCAGTTGGACAGCAGCATGGGCACTGTACTTATGGCCCCTGGGTGTGCAGCACTGAAGGGCAGCCCCACAGCACTATCTGCACAGTGTACCACTGGCATGGCATGGTCCACAGGGGCGCAGGTGGCTGCATGGCACACCACTGGTGTTGCTGCCGGTGGGGGGGGGAATATGCATGTTAGCCATGTGTTGGTGCGACACCATGTGCTGCATCTACCCACAATGGCTGGCCTGGAGTGAGCAGTGCCTGTAGCATGTCCACCCTGTTGTGTGGTGCTGCACAGGCATACCCTGTTGCGTGCAGGCACTGTGTTGAGGCGCATGACCCCATTGCACTGGCCATGGCTCTGTGGGCACATTGCTGTCATCAACACTGATACTGCTCTCCTGTCTTCCAGCACCATCATGCCTCAGGGGTGAGTTGCAGGACATCATTGACTATGTTAGACCCACAGAGGCAGAGCCATCCACGTCCACAGGCATCAGGGCTCGTGACCATCAGTGACAAGGCAGTGTAGGGCTGCTGGAATTCCTGGGTCTGGGAAATGATGACCCCCTGATGGACCTCCTGCTCAACAAGGCCCTACCCATGCTTGTACCGGGGTCACAGGAGGGTGCATCATCAGACACAGATGAAAATACACTGAGCCTGAGTGGCACGGGACTGGACATGCTGCCCAGGCACAGGGCTGTACACAGAAAGCAGCTGCCACTGGTGGTGGTATGGCACCCGCTCCTTGATCATGGCTGCATGGTGGCATGTGGCACCACTGCTGTCGCTGGTCATGGAGGTGTGCTGCCACAGTCTCTGATGCCACAGGGATGGACCCACAGGCAGTTGAGCAGCAGCAGCAGGCTGCAGTGGCCACCATGCAGCATGCCACAGGGGCCGCCAACAGGACACCCACACAAACCCCAACCCCATATGTTCCCCTGCTCAGCATCCCCAGGTAAAGGAATGTTGCACAGCATGCCACCACAACCCCAGCAGGTCAGCGTGTGCCCCAGGAAGTGCAAGCCACTGACACACTGAATGAGCACACCAGGCTGCTGTGGTCATCTGTGGACAACCAGGCAACACAAGGGGATGAGATCTGTGCACTGCAGAGTGAGTTGCATCAACTGCCTGAGCATGGGGACATTGGATGTGCCCAGCTGATTGGTGAGCTCTGGCAGCTGTGGGAGGCCACGACCGCATCGCTGGACCACATCGCCAGTACCATTGCCGCCGGATTTGCATCGCTGGTGTCCACAGGGTGCATGGGACTCCCTGAAGTGCAACACTGACACCACGGACCGGGCGTCTGGTGACCCCAACACGGCTAACACCGGGCTCTGACATGGCCATCCCTAACACACCCGGCAGTAATCTCTTTGCCGGTCTGTTCATGCCCGCAAGGACCTGGTCACATTCTTAGGTCTCTAACCCCGTGAGTGCATTGGTTACACCTTCAGTGGCTGTTGAGCAGCCTGTGGCTGCCACACAGACCATGTGTGGCCACCCACATGGCCGTGGCCGACATGGTATTGCACAGTAGACCTGCTGGGTGTGCTGTCCTTTCCTGCTGCCCACTGCTGTTGGCTGGTATGCACTTGGCTGGGTGCACCCATGTGCATTTGCTGGCACATTTGTGTGGTGTGTGACATGTCCTCCATGTGTGCATGCTGTGCTGCTTGGCCTTGTGGCCTGGACGTGATGAGGGCAGCATTGTGCCAGCCTTTCCTGTGTGCTGGTGGATTCACTCTGATCCATGCCACATCCAGCTGCACGTGTGTGTGTGTATGTGTGTGTGTGTGTGTGATGCCACAGTGCCTACCGCTCCAGACTATGCCACCCACATGCCCCACTATGCCCAGCTGTGTACCATGTGATGGTGCTGGTGTTGTTTGTGCAGGTCATGTTTCAGGCAGCTCTATGTCCAGCACAGGGCCTGCATGTCTGGGCATGTGCCCATGCCTGTGCACTGTGCTGTGGGCATGTGGCTGTATGTTGTGCAGTCCCTGTGCATGCTGTGTGCATGCCAGTGTTCCTGCATGCCTCCCTGTGTGGCTATGTGGCTCTGTGTTTGTGTGGTGTTCTGTGCATGCACAGCTGACATGTCTGGTACTCACCTGTGGTTCCCAAAGTGCTCCTGTACAATAGTGTCCTGGTACCTCCGTGACCATACGGCCATCCTGGGGTCCCTCCTCTGCATGGGTGGCTACACCCCCCCATCTGGTCCATCATCCCCATCCTCATCACTGCTGTTGCCCTCATCCACCTGGACAGCTATCCCACAGTCAATGGCCATGTTGTGCAGCATGCAGCAGGCCAGGAATAGGCCAGGGTTTTTCGCAGGGTTGTACTGTAGGGCACAACCGGACCTGTCTAGGCAATGGAATCACATCTTGAGCATGCCGAAGACTCGCTTAATGATGTTGCATGTAGCGATGTGTCCCTCATTGTAACTGTCCTCTGCAGCATTGGAAGGGTGCCTGATGGGGTGAGAAGCTGAGGCACAGGGGGTAGGCACTGTCACCTGTGTGGGTAGAACATGCTGGTTAGCACATGGCATTGCTTATTTCCCTCTCCTCCCTCCTGCCGCCGCCGGCCACCCTCTCAGGTTCCACCATGTGTGGCCTGGGCCAATGCCCCCTGTGTGGCTGCCCTCTCACCTCATCCCATGCCATGTTCACCTATCAGGTGACCCATGGGGATCTCCCCACACTCAAACCTCTGGCACAGAATGGAGCTGTGCCAGATGAATGCATCATGTGCACACCCAGGGTGGGTGGCGCTGACATTGGTGATGGCTCCGTGGCATTGCACACCACCTGGCAGTTGACGGATGGGTAGTCCTTTCAGTTCATGTAGGTGGCCCCCTCTGGGCCAGGTGGTGTGTGTATGGCAATGTGGGTGCAGTCTATGGCCCCAATCATGCCTGGCATGTGTACCACCCTGTGGAAGTCCTGCATGTTTGCTGTACACTCTGCCTGTGTGCTTTGGAATCATATGAACTCCGAAGCATGTGGCAGCAGCACGTTGAGGAACTGTGTGAGGAGGTGGGACGTGGCTGACTGGGTTATACCAGTGGTTGCCCACACTGGTTTCTGGAAGGTGCCCGTGGTGAGCTGGCACATTGCTGCTGTCACCTTGGTCTCCATTGTCATGGCATGACTCCTTCTGGTGGGTGCCTGCAACTCATCATGGCACAGCTCACAGAGCTGCCTCAGAATTGCTCTGTTCAGATGGTACCAGCCCAATCTCTGCATAACCATAGTCCTCAAAGGTGAGGTGAGCACGGTACCGTCTGTGTTAGGCATACCACTGATGGGCCTGTCCTTGGCCACATTGGTGTTCATCCCTCCTCCTCACACCCCTCATTACAACCTTCATTACAAACGGCCCTGCAACCATCACTGTCACTAGCTCTGGCTTGCACATCTGCTGTGTTTGTGTTTGTGTTTGAGCCTCCTTTTATATGCTCAAGTCTGTCTGGCACATTCTGTTGGTTGCTCCTGACTTGTGCCATGCTTTTCAACTGAATATGCCATTGCGCAGCTTATTCATGGGAATGCTCCCTTGTACTTGCACTGCATACATTACTGTTGAACATCTGCATATTGGATTTTGCGCTGCACATTCACATTGGTTGAATATGGCATTGGGTGCATTTCTGTAGTTGCGTATGTGCAACTCCTCTGAATATCTCCCTTGTTATGGAAAAACACAATTGGATTCAGCATCCTAAGACCACGTTTTTTGCAGTCGTGAAAGGTATGGTTCCATTTAATCAGGTTCAAGCAGCTCCCTCATAGTTCTTGACAAAAATACTATTGATAAAAACTTATTTTTGCAAGGGTACTGGACATATAACTGCTACATACTTAAAAATAGGGAGAATAAGTGTTTTAAGCAAGTAGACCCATTTTCTCTTAGAAGCTGTTCTATTCTTCCATGCTGCTAATTTCCCTGTGACAATAGCTAACCTGTTCTCCCAATTTGAGGTTGCATCATCATCACTACTAAACATAATTCCTAAGATTTTCAAAGATGTATCTGAAATTTGTATATTAGCTATTTTGGAGAGTACCGCTAAATCTTGCCTTTTTTGAATGGGGATCCCATGACTTTTATCATAATTTAGTTTAGCTCCAGAGATTGTTTCAAAGTTTGAAAATATAGTGATAATATTGGAATTTGCTGCTGCATACCCTATACACAAACAGACATCATCAGCATAGGCACATACCAGATGTACAGGAGTTTGTTTGGAACTAATGATATGAGGAATAGTAGCATTTAAAAATTTATGAAGAAGTGGGTCAATTGTGAAAACATATAATAAAGGACTGAGTGGACATCCTTGTCTCACTCCTTTACGATCAAGAAAACCATTACCCGGATATCTGTTAATATATGGAATTATGTTTCCATTTTTATAAAGGGCCTGCATCCATGTAATAAATGTTTGTGGAATATGATACAGAGACAAACTTTTGAACAAAAAAGAATGGTTCACCCGATCGAAAGCTTTTTTTTGATCGAGGGATAAAATGTAACCTGAAGCAGCTCCCATTTTACCCTGAGTAAAAAAATCTCTTAGAAAAATCGGATTATTAAATATAGATCTATTTGAGATGGCACATGACTGAACAGGAGATATAACTTTTTTCTGCAACCCTTTGTAGTCTATGTTGCAAAATAAAGGCCAGAGTTTTATTGTCTTTGTTTAATAAACTGACAGCCCTCCAATTTTTTATTAATGCCTGGTCTCCTTTCTTATACAGCAAGATTACAAGTGCTTGAATCATGTTTTTGGAGATTGTACCTGTACACATGATTTCATTAAAAAGTAAAGTTAAAACAGGGGCTAAGGAATCAGACATTGTCTGATAACATTCTGAGGTAAGACTAGCCTGGTCTGGAGATATATTTTTTTTCAGTTTCTTTATGGCAGTAGTAACTTCCTCAAGTGTGACTTCAGAAATCATACTTGCACTATCTAGATCTGATAAGTGAGGGACTGATAGATCAGAGAAAAATTTGTCCTCTCATATTGTATGAGATGTAGTACCAAACATGTCATACAAATATTTTTGAGTAGCATTCATGATTTGATCTTGAGTATTGTATTCAATGCCTGCAATGTCATCTTTTAGGATATTTATGTTAGAATGTTGAATCCTAGAAGTGCAACTTTTAAATATGCCCAAATCCAAATTCTTACCTTGGGTCCCACATTGGGCCTCCATCTTTAAGGATGCTGCTCTAGTATACTAAAAATCTATATTTTTTCTTTAATAGCCCTAATTTTCTCAGTTAAGTCAACTTTATGTTCATGAGATAACAGAAATTAAAGAAAACAACTTCAGTCAAAGATTTAAATACTTGAAATATTCTGTTCTTTTTTTCCTAACTGCTTGGGTGACAAAAAATCTTTAAAATCCCACTTTGAATCATCCCACCATTCTTTAATTGAATGGTGAGCGTCAATAACAGTGATACGAGCAGCATAAAGATCCTTCCATTTTTGCTTAATTTCTTCATCTAATAACAGCATTATTAAGATTCCACCTTACTGTCCTATGAAAAGTACCCCCTTTTAATATTTGACAGATACAAGAGACCTCAAAATGGTCAGATATCTCAAAAGGGTTTGTGTGAGCATTGGTGATTGTGATTTGTTTAGATAGAAAGATATAGTCTATTCTGGTAACAAGATGGCCTTGGAAATAGAGTATGTTTTAGCTCTGAGAGGATATGCTGCTCTATATCCATCCTGTAAATCAACTAATTTTATAATGTTTTCTAAATGTGTCATATCACTAAAAGTTTTAGCAGTGGTTTCTCCTTTATCAGATTTAGTTAAACCACAATTAAAATCCCCCCCTAATATTATATGCCGGTTAGTGAATAGAAAAGATTAAATCTTATTTAAAAGTTCTACCCAGAGAAAAATGCTTTGTGGACCATATACATTAATCAAATGAATTTTTTCTGATTTATAAATGGCATCCAGCATCAAAGCTCTCCCCGTATAGATTTCAACAACTCTTGAGACATGAAAGTCAAAACTGTTAAAAAGTATATCTACTCCATCACGGAGTTCTTCCCCCTGAGACCAAGAGGAACAGCCAGCTGTGCATAGCTTTTTAACTTGTAAGAGTTCATAAGATGTTTTTATTCTTGTGTCTTGTAAACAAATAATGTTGTTTGGAAGACTATTTAAGATTTGGAAAGGGTAAGTAGCTTTTTATATGTTTTAACGCTACAAACATTAATAGTAAGGGTAGAAACAGAAATGTGGTTATCCAGTTAAGTAGACAATAAGCAATATTATCTTAAGGATTTTAATCTGCTTTTCACTTTTTTAGTAAGAACAAGTTCTATATGAGAATCTGAAGAAACAATAGAGGAGGTGTCAGAGTCACCCTCATCCTCTTCTTCCTCTGTGTCTCCCCTTTGTCTTCTATTGGCTAAGAATTTGAATATATTTCTAGTAAGTACCTGGGAAGGGGTTCCCTAATGTCTGACTTTCTTTTCCTTTACCTCCTTTTGGGGTTTTCCATGGTAAAGGAAGAGTCCGGGGGGGGGGTTGCATAGAACCCTGTTGGGAGGTATCCATTTCTTCTTCCTGGATTATCTCATGGGTAAGATCCTGATGGGAAGGGGGGTGCTCCTGGGTTACTTCAGGAGCTTGTTTGGAATTTGTGGAAACTCCATGTTCTGGAAGTTCAATTGGCTGTTCTCCTTTATCTTATGATGAAGAAACTCAGGCTGCCAATATCCTGGCCTGTGCTTCTACAATTAGTGTTTTGGGATTTTAAGGGACCTTATCCTTCCTATTGTGGTCAGCCCATGTACATTGTTGGTAGGCATGACCCACCTCTTCATAAAGGTTGCATTTAAGAGGGTTAGGGCAACCAAGACTAACATGCCCATACTCCAGGCAAAGGTTGTATTGTGGTTTGTCACAGACAGAGCTGAGATGAGTACGTGCTCCACATTTGTGGCAAGTTCTTGGCTGCTCTGGGTAAAAACATAAACCCCTGTCTCTTCCAATGTAAAAACTTCCTGGGAGGTGGTATATTCCATGATCGGATTGTTTAAGCTGAACTTTAACCCTCCACCCCCCATCCAAATTCGGTCATCATGTAAAATAGGTGAGGGACAGTCTAGAATATCACACCATTGGTGGAGCCAGTACTGCACATCTGCAATACTGACTCCCTCATTACAGAAGAGCAAGATAATAGTGTTAACAGTAGGTTTTATTAGTGGTATCAGAAAAACAACTTCCACAAAGGGGTATCTTTAACAAGTTGATATTTTTGCCAAAAGCATTCTAATGTTTGTATTTGTTTAAAACTAATATTGTAAGTAGCATCTACTTTAACATGTATAAAAGCAAACAATTCATTTGCACCTATACCCAAGGAATCCTTTTGTATAGAATGTATTACAGTTTTTCCATCAGGAGTGTTTGCCAAATCACCTGTAAACTTCAGTCGCACAGTGTTTCTGTGTTGTTCAGGTTCCCCCATGGCTTGGAATAAATCAGATAGTTTAAATGAATTTGTTGAAGGACCAGGCTGAGGAGCGTTTTCTGTTTCTGAAAAGTCAGAGTTCACCTGGGAGAAGAAGGAGAGTTTTGTTCCACTGGTATAGTCATAAAGACAACGGACTCAAAAGGAGGTTTTTGATTGGTATTACCTGTATTGGTTTCAGTAGTCATGGCAACAGTTGGAATTGTTGTGCCAGCCAGCATTTCTTTTTAAAAACACCCTGGGCCCGATTCCAAGAGACATGTCGCAACTCACTGGCATTTGCGAGTTGCGACACATGCCACTATGCTGGGGACCCTGCACCAGATTCCAGAACAGGCAGCATCCTCAGTGACTCCATCCTGCGACTTGTGGCACCTCCAGCATTGCTCCACACGAAAGGCTCACCTGACCTGGGTGCTGCAAGCCGCTGACATGCCCACTGACAAGGCACAGCCACAAATCCCCCAGCCCCAAGACCTAAAACATGCCCGCAATCCCCAGTGGGATTTGGTAGAATTACACAGACACTAGGAGGTGGGCAGCACTGCACCATGGTGTCGGGAGTCAGCAGGTGGAACCCTGGTATTGCCAGGGATTGGGTGGATTCTATGTGGTGGGGGGGGTTAGGTGTGCCATGGCTGTGTGCAGGGTCAGGTACATGAGGGGGGCATCAGGATGTTAGGCATGGCAGAGTACTGTTATGCCAGCACATAGCCAGTCTAACATCGCTTTGCTGGAGGGCCTTCTGGAATGGCAGAGGAATTGTGAGGTTATGGCAGCTGCTGTTTTGGAATAGGGTGCAGATGCTGCCATAACCCTGCTTCCACTGTGTCATAGGGGCCTTGGGTGGCATAGGTCCCCCAGGGCACAGGCAGCCTGCACCATGGTGCAGGCCACCTCTTGGAATCCCATGCAGTGGTACTCATGGTGCAAAGTGCGACTTACGCCATATGTGTTGGCGCAAGTCACACGGTGCCAATGCATATGCATTTTGGAATCAGGCCCCCTAAGTTCACAGATTTTGCAAATAGATTTTGAGACTTTTCAGTGGGTTTTAAAGTGGTGTTTTGGGATGTACTACCATGAGCCACACATTGTTGTATGATGTAAAGTGCTGAGACTGGACCTGGAGAACCCCACCCTGTACCTGTACCCACAGCATCCTTTTCCCAAACAGTGGCTAACAGAGCAGCATTGACAGACCACGAAGAAGTATGTGGCTCTTTTTCTACAGTTCTCTCGTTACGTACACCATTTTTTTTTCCAAGGTGGTCTGTGACTGTAGAGGTTGAAGCAGTAATAGCAGGGTATTGTTAGGAATGTTGTGACTTTGGTACATTGGTAGAGAGTGATGGGACAGAACTCCAGATTGAAGAGACATTTGGCGCCAAACTGATGGGTGTCTAGTCCAGTTTAGCACAGGCCAGATCTTCCCATAACATCTTTAGGATTTTATCATTGTGTGTTCACAAAGTAGAGTGCAGAAAGTCATCCTGAGCAAGGCATTTAGAGTCAAGTATTCCAGATGTAGTTGGCAGGCTAGAAGGCAGTTTGTCAGCATCTGGTACATCTGGAATATCATAGTTTAGCCATGCATTATCAATTTCACCAGGACTGTTAGGGAATCTTCATATTGCAGTCTAATTTCTGGTTGTTCTCCATATTCTCTGTATTAGACTGTGATGTTTCCATATTTGTGTCCAAATCCATAGCCTGAGAATTCAGTTGGGTAGACCTCACCATAGCAGGCTCTCTTCCACCTCCACCCTAAGCAGCAGTCACTGCAGCAGTGCAGTGTGGGCCCGCCAAGATAATGGACAAGGGTTCCCTTTACTAGCAAGAGTAGGGGAATTTCTATTACAGAAAAAATATCAACCAAGTACAATGCAGTTGAAAACAATTGAAACAAACCAATATAGAGCACACATTGAAAAAAAAAATATAAGAAAAAAAAACCTCAGGACAAAACAAAACAATACCTAACAAATACACATGAAAATGTCCCATATGCTGATGTACCTGGTCAGCTAGAAAAAAAGAAGGAGGGAGGGAGTAAATTATTAGTACCACCTACTACGTCAATAGAAAGAAAATGAAAAACAATTCAAAATACATACACATCATGTAAGCGTGCTTTAACTGCACTGTAAAAGAATCAAGATATACTATAATCCCACTCTTAGTAGCCAAACCCACCACTACTAAAGCATTACCACCACCTATGTCAAGATAACCTTTTGTGAAAACCACTGATCAAGAATTATTGAGTCACCTACTACCATGCATTCACACAGTCTACCTTATGGAGTTAACCATGGAAAATGTCTCCACCATGTGGCTAAGACTTTATCAGGCAAAACAGTTTTATCTTTCTGAAAAAGCATCTGTATTTCGGTATTAATCATACCTAGTAAGCCATCCAAAGAAAGACATTTTTGTTGTAGACTATATTGACACCGCACTTGCCAAATACACCATTTGATGCAGCTGAGTACGAGTTGCAATGTACCAGGATAAACATATACCACCCATCCTGAAACACACCATACACCAATACTTCATACGTTATACTGTGAAATGAATGAATTCACCATGAAATAGCCAGCAAAGGCCTTAAGCCTGTAACATAAGGACACTGCAAAAATAAATGTTGCATGGTTTCATCCTGTGCTATACATATATCTCTTAAACCAAATTGTTCTTCTAGGGCTTTATGATAAGAACATAAGAACACAAGAAAAGTGTCGGCAGATGGGGACTATGCGATCCATCTAGTCTGCCCAAGAAACTACCCCCCCTCCCTATGCAGCCTTCATCCTAACTTGTCCTTTATGTCTGTCCCATGTGAGTTTGAACTCCTTGATTGTCTTTGATGCTACCACCTCATGGGGCAGGCTGTTCCATGGGTCTATCACTCTTTCTGTGAAGAAGTACTTCCTGAGGTTGCTTTTGAATCTTCCTCCTACCAGTCTCATATCATGCCCTCTTGTGTGTGCTGCCGTGTTCTGTTGAAATAGATTGCCTGTCTGATCTGTGTTAAATCACCTCACATACTTAAATGTTTCAATCATGTCCCCTCTGTTTCTCCTCTGCTCAAGGGAGTATACTGTAGGTTCAGCTGCCCGAGTCTTGCTTCATATGACCTGTGATGCAGTACATGCACCATCTTAGTAGCCCTTCTCTGCACCATTTCCAAATGGTCAATGTCCTTCTTGAGGTGATGTCTCCAGAACTGAATGCAGTACTCCAGGTGTGGCCTCACCAAGGACCTGTAGACGGGCATGATAACTTCCCTCTTTCTACTAGAAATTCCTCTACTTATACATCCAAGGATGCTACCTGCTGTCTGTGCTGCTTTCTCACATTGTTTTCCTACCTTTAATTCATCAGTGATGATTATGCCAAGATCTTGCTCTGTTTGTGTCTCCTCAAGTTGATGTCCTCCCAGTGTATACTTTTTTCCAGGGTTCCTCTTTCCCAAGTGCATTACCTTACACTTTTTGGCATTAAATTGTAAGTGCCAGTCCCTGGACCAATCCTCCAGTCTTCTAAGGTCAGCTTCCATGTTCTCTGCTCCTTCCTTTGTGTCCACTCTGTTGCAGAGTTTTGTATCATCTGTGAGCAGACAAACCTTCCCTGTTAGTCCATTCACTATGTCTGCTATAAATATATTAAATAGGATTGGTCCCAGTACCGATCCCTGCAGGATGCCACTGGTTACCCTACCCTCCCTTGACAATGATTCATTGACTAGCACTCTCTGGGTTTTATCATTCAGCCAGCTGCTGATCCAGCTGACCATCTTCTAGCCAACTCCTGTATGTTCCAGCTTGTTGGTTAGCCTACTGTGAGGGACAGTGTCAAAGACCTTGCTGAAATCTAGGTATACAATGTCCACTGTCCCTCCCTGATCCAATGTTCTGGTGACCCAGTCGAAGAAGTCGATCAAGATGGTTTGACAAGCCGGCCTAGTAGCACTGAGGGTTGAGGCACTGGTCACCACACCTTGCGCTGCGCCGGTGACCCTGGTTCGGGAACAAGCTTGGGCGCTGGGGGTTGGCAGGGGAAGGTTTAGGATTGAGTGCCCTTGTGGTGCTCTCTTCCCCGGGATGGAGGGGAGGGGGATGGCCCGGTGTGCCAGTGACCCTCAGTGGAGACCGGGGGCTGCTGCAGCATGCCATGCAACATGTAGTTAGCATAGCCGATGCAGGCAGGGTTGCTGTGTGCCAGTGCATCGGGGCATACGCCATGCAAAGGAAGGGGAGAGGGAACACAGAACAAAGAAAAAACCCAGTCCTTCGGGTAGGCGATGGCACCAGCCCCCATGCCCATAACCGGGCCTGTCCTGTGGGGCCTCTCATGTTCCTCCGCCGGGACCCTTGCCCGTAGCTGGAGTCTGTATGTTAGTGCACCCAGAGAGGAGGGGCGTCCTCACCTCAGAGGGGTTAAGCTGGGGGTGCCAGCTGCAGGATGAGGGGGAGGAGAGAGAAGGTGCTGACAGGTGGACTTCGGGCTGGGGAGGATCTGGCTGGATGCCTGAGAGAGGCTCCTCGGACCATGACCCAGAGCAAAAAAGAACTGTAAAAAAAAAAAAAGATGGTTTGAAAAGAGTGTCCTGCTGTGAAGCTATGTTGCTTTGGGTACATTTTTCCAGTATCTATTAGATATACCGCTATCCTCTCTTTTTGTAGTGACTTCATCATTTTCCCCACAACTGAAGTCAAACTGTCGGGGTGGTAATTTCCTGCCTCTTCCTTGTTTCCGCTCTTGTGTAAGGGCACAACAGTTGTCTGTTTCCAGTCCTGAGGTATTTTCTCGCTGTCTAGTGACTTGTTGAATAGCTCCGCCAGCTGTGTAGCCAGTTCCTCTCAGAGCTTCTTCAATGTCCTAGGGTGTATGCCATCCAGTCCCATGACTTTTTCCACTTTCAGTTTATTAAGCTCTTTTAGGACCCTCTCCCTTGTGAAGGGGTTAGTATCTGCTCCCTGGGTGTCTTCCTTTGTCCTGCTCAGTGTGTAACCTTTGCCACTGTCTTCTATGGTGAAGACAGAGCAAAAGAACTTGTTTAGCACTTCTGCCTTGTCCTCGTCACTCTCTCCCATCTTACCTTCCTTGGTTACTAGTCAGACTATTCCTCCCTTAGTTTTTCTTTTTTCTCTTATGTATCTATAGAAGGTTTTGTCTCCCTCCTTAACATCCTGTGCTATTTTCTCTTCTGTCTGTGCTTTTGCCCTTCTAACAGCTTTCTCTGCCTCATTTAATTTGTTCTTGTATTCTTCCATGTCTGCTTCATGTTTTGTTTACTTGAATTGTGTGAAAGCCTTTTTTTCTCTCTCTGATTTTGGATGCTACTTCATTAGAGAACCAGAGAGGTCTTTTCCTTCTTTTTGACTTGCTGATGTGCTTAGTGCATACAGTTGTTACTGTATGCAGAGCAGCCTTCAGAGTACTCCAGCAGTCCTCTACATCTCCTGTAAAGCCTCCTTCTAGCATGGATGCAATCATAGTTCTCAATTTGGGGAAGTTGGCTTTTCTAAAATCTAGTACCTTGATTTTGGTGTGACTGTTTTCCTCTATACTGTTCACAGTAAACCAGATTGAACTGTGATCACTTGTCCCAAGTTTGGCTCCCACCCCTGCTTCTGGAATCCTTGTGCTGTTTGTCAGCACTAGATCCAATATTGCTTTGTCTTTGGTGGGTGAGTTCACCAGTTGATGCAAACCTGCTCCCTTTAGTGCAAAAAGGAACTCTTTGCTTCGGTCTGAGGACTCTGTGTATGAGAACCAATCCACATCCGGAAGACTGAAGTCCCCCACAAGCAACAACTCACCCCTGTCCACCATTATCGAGATGGTTTCCCAGAGCTCCTTATCTATGTCGGACTCCTGGGATGGGGGTCTGTATATAACTCTTACCCAGATAGGGGCTTTGCCCCTGGCTCCTACTGTAACCCAAAGGGTGTCTGCTTTATTGTGTTTTCCCTGGTTTTCTATTGCTCATATGTAATCTCTGACATACAATGCCCCCCCCTTTCTTTCCCTCTTGATCTTTCTGGAATAGCGCATACCCTGGGATGGTGACATCCGAGGAGTGGTTCCCAGTAAACTATGTTTCCGTAACAGCAACCCAGTCTAACTGTGCATCTGCCATTACGGCTGTGAGATCAGGGATTTTGTTTGGCAGACGCACTTTGCCTTCCATCTACTTCTGTTTTGGTCATTTGCATTTTTAATACATTTTGGTTGTGTCATTTTGTTGAAATGCTTGTCCTGAGTACATTTGGTGCGATGTTTGGTCCGAGTATGATTGGTGCATCCTTGTGCTGATGGGTGAGGGACATTTGGCAACCCTTTTTTTGCTGGGGTGCCTGTGCCACCCCCCTGTCCACTAGTTTCAATGACCGATGTGAACGTCAAATTTTTGCCTTAGTGTTCAGGTCCCCTCCTTTGAGAGGTGTAGGCCGTCAAATTTAAAGAACTCCTGTTCACACAAGTCCTGCCATTTTCCAATAAAGTGGTGACCTTTTCCCTGGCACGGGTCCTTTAGCCAGGTGTTTAGCACGGAGATTTCCCTTCCCTGATCTTCTGCCTGTTGTCTCCTTTTTTCCAGACTGGCAGAATTTCAGAGAAGGTGATAGTGGATGAAAGGGAAGCAAACTTGTCACGCAGCCTGGTGAGGTTTTGTTTCATTTCCTCTATGACATACTGGCTAGGTCATTTGTACCTATGTGGAGAATGACATGTGTGTGTCTTGATCAATGCCTCGAATGATTTAATCTATGCAATTGGTGTCCCTCCATGCCGATGTTCCAGGGAGGCACCTTACCATGGTTGAAGCATGGCCCTGCTGGAGTTGAGTCTATACCCCTAATCATTGAGTCACCAATTATTAGTACCAGTTTCTTTTTGTCCTTTTTAGTGGGTTTAGTTGTGTGCTGTACCTCCGTGCGCCACTCTGGTTTGAGAGAATTTTTGATGCTCATTGCACTATTTGTCATGGTAGATAATGCAGCGTACCTATTCAATGTTTAAATAGGTTTGGCACCTTCCTGTATTGAGGATTTGTGCCAGTTGTACAAGATCTGACCTGTTGCCAGCCCCCTGACCTATTTGTCTTTTGGGGTAGGGGGACTGGTGTAGTGCACCTTGAAACTAAAGATTTCATGCTCTTGCCCAGTGGGGGTCAATTTAATATATCATGGAGGTATTTTATCTCAGCCCATGCAGCATGAAGCTGTGATCAGAGGTCTCTGATTGTGGAGCATGTTGGACAGTGCCCCACTCTGTAAATGAAGTCCTTGGTAAAAAGTGTGCCACAATTCTTGCAGTTCAAGAGGTTCATAGTGACCTTTATTTCTCTGTTTAAGTTTCTGGCAAGAGAAGTAGATGGCCTAAAGGCAATCTTTGGATGAAAGAAAAGGGATGCCTGTTATTTCACCGGGGTGTGCCTCTGCTCAGCGAGGGGTGGTATGATGATGGTTACTCCTAACATTCAGCTTCTCATGACAACATAACCACACAAAATCTTACATTTTAGGGGGCATTCGGGTTCCAAAATTTGGTCTAATAAACATTTGTCAGGAATGGAAGGCTAACATTTAAAATAGGGGTCACAGTTGAAATGTACTTGTAAAATATGTCTATAGAAATCTTCCCTAGTTGTATGTCAAATGGAGTCTACAGAAACTGTCCAAGTTTTTAGTTTCTGAAACTAGGAAACCAAATCATCCTCTGCTTCTTGTGGGACATTCCTAAACATCCCCCACTAATTCTCAACCCATTTAAGGAAAAACACCTGGCATCTCTCCTGAAATAAGTACACCCTTGGTTTCTACTGCTTAGTTAACTCATTGCCTCCACAGAAACTCTCTGAATTTGCACCACTTGTCTCCTATATACTGTTAACAGCGAATCCTGAGCCTTTCTAAGCAAAATCAAGCTATAGTCAGCATGTCACAAACAAATCCTAATAGCTCAAGAACCTTAAGTGTTAGACACAAAGTATGAGTGGCAAAGCTATTCAGCACAAAATTACCTTTCCAATGGTGGTTTGCAAATAGTAATATGTAATTTTGTTTTTTTTTCTATGCTGGTTGAAACAGCAAAAAAAAAATGTTCACTGAAATAGGCAACATAAGCCATACACACCATGCCATAAATAAATACGAATAACTCCTAAAGTATACATGATATACACAAAAGATCAGTGGCAAAGTTGTTTAGCACAAAATTATCTTTCCAACGGTGCTATGCAGTCAAATATATATTATATTCTGTTATATTATATATTAAAATATATAAGTGACATCTCCAGATGTTGCACGGGCACACAGGAACTCAGTAGTTGACTTCTGTAGGTGTCCTCAGGACACACCAATGTATTTTACTGATGACTACAGGTGTCTGGTCGGAGACAATGAGTTAAAAGAGGTAAGAAATTTGCACACACATAAGTGGAAAAGAAAAGTACAACAGGGTCTACCATGTTAAGACCACCCAACTTAATAGGCCTATAAGTAATTGCTCTTTTTGTAGGGTTCAATCTACTTCCCCATAAATGTCTAAAAAATGCTATATATTTTCACTTCCAATTTTACAGGTAAAGGAAGAACATAACTAAGATACAAACAAACAGGGACAATAAAAGTTTTTCCCACTTTTTCCACTTCTTCACTTTCTGTTCCGTTACAACAAGAACATCTGTCCAATTTAGTAAGGCCAAGTCACCCACCCCAAATAGGACCCCCAACACCTTAATTGAGCCAGGTACAATTTTAATCCCCTAATAACACCCCCTGAAACTCCTAATGTGCCATTTAAAAGCAAACACTGACTTTTATATTTATTGAGAATACACCAGAGACATCCAAAAATCAGAAACGATCTCCAGTGCAACCTCAGCTGACTGTACGTCCACAACCATAAGACAGACATCATCTGCATAGGCCATCACACAAGGGAAAGATGGTACTCAGCCATCTCCCATATGCTTAATAGCCATGCTCTGCTCAAGTTTTCAGAGAAGAGGATCAATGTTAAACACATATAACAGGGGGCTCAGAGGGAACCCCTGTCATATACCTCATTGTATTGGCACTGATTCACCCAGGAGGCATTTACCACTGGTCATGTGGTGATCCTCGTATATAAACATTCAATCCACTCTACAAAACAGGGTGGAATATCATAATGTAACAACACTGTTAATATATATTCATGATTCACAGCATCATAGGCCTTTGCTTGATCCAAACTTAAAATATGCCCCTGAACATCTGGTTTAGCACACATTTCTCATAAAAGAAATAAATTATCCTGTGCTGACCACTGCAGAATAGTGCAGACCTGAGTCGGAGCAATCAATATCTGAGCTGCATCCTTTAACCTATTACTTAAAACTTTACACAGAATTTTCCAGTCTACATTTAACAGAATGATGGGATGCCAGTTTTTCAAATCTGACCTATCCCCCTTTTTAAAGAGATAAATCAAAAAGATCTCTGAAATTTCAGGTGGTATGACTGCATGTCCTTGCACAATATCATTAAAAATAAACATGAGAAAGGGAACAATCGAGTCTGCAAATTCTTTATACATTTCACGATGTAGACAGTTCTGTCCACGAGCTGTACCCCTGACCCCTGACCAGACAATAGCCCTCTGAATTTCCTTTTCCAATGAGGAGCACCAAGCCTTCCCTTATCTCTTGTGGCAACACTGGGATAGTAAGATCTGAAAGAAAACTTGACATCCCACCTACAGTATGTCACCCTTAGATTTAGAAAACAAATTAGTTGTATGTTGAGATACTATGTGAGCCATCTCCTGATTATGGGACATTAATGAACTATCCTGTCTTTTCAAAGAAGACATATATTTCAGCTCAATCCTTTCTTTACAACTGTCAAAACGATTTACCTGTTCTTTCTTACTCTGAGTACCATATTTTTGTTCTGCAGCCAGAAAGGCAGCCTGAACATACTGTACTGCACTCAGTTCTGTTTTATTAGGTGAAATATGATCCCAATAATCAAAATCCATCTCAAAGGACCTCAAAATCAAGGCCTGTAAGTGACGCCAAATTTCAAGATATTGGACATATCTTGATGTGTGCTAATGCTTAGCCCACATCCAGAACAGAGATTTTAAATCAAATTTAGTGTCCACCCACAACTGAACTGAGTCATCATATAATAAAAAAACAGATTGTCAGTCCACAAAAAGTTCCTGGACCACCATCTAAATCTCCTGATCCCCCAAAAAAGAGATATTTAAACACCACATATGATGAGTAATAGATTTATTGAATGCAGCTCCCATTGATAACAGCAGTATTCCATGGTCAGAGGTTTCAATAGGTATTACATTAAACCCGGAACACAACACCCATTGTGAAACAAAAAAGTAATCAATCCTCAAGGAAAGCACTCCTTTATAAAAGGTATGGTCTGGAGGTCGTATTCCCCCTCAGCACTATCCTTAAGAGATGCACCAGTAATTAATTTATTAAAAAAGTTAGAATCAGTATATCACTTCTATGTTGTCCTTGTCTTACCTCGTAATGCCAAAATGCAATTAAAATCCCCACTAAACACCACTGTTTTAGTGGTAAACAAAAAAGGTTGAATAATACGAAGTACCTCAATGTGAGAGGTTTTGGTCTGTGGCTCATAAAGAGCTATGAGCCGATACTCCTGGTGCTGATAATAAACATCAAATAACAGAACCTGACCTGGGACCAGATCCAAACAACCAATTAACAACAATACCTGTTGTGTTAAATAAAATAGCCACCCCGATCATGGGTCCTCCCCCCTGGACCAATATGAGGGCCCTCCAAACTATTCCCCTGAGGCTTTAGAAATGTCATATCAAGTATGTAAATGAGTATCTTGAATGAAATAAACATGACACTTAAATTCTCATAATATTGCAAAGGTGGTCAGACATCATTTGGGGATTTTTAATGCACTTAGCATTTAGGGATGCAATAGAAAAACCCACAAATCATCCATAGCATCATCTAAAACCCTCTTCATGTCAGGTCCTTCATAAACTTCTTGATCTGAACCTGCTTTTTACTGGATAAACGAGAGTCTGTAGATGCCATATCTGTGTCTGTAGCCAAGGAAGAAGTAACCGAGAAGGTATCAGACTCTTTATCACTGTTTCCCTAGGATTTGTGTTTCACCAAAGCTGAGAACCTGTTCTCAGTAGGGAAGGAGCCCTTTCTCACCATCTTCCCTTATGGTGGCTTCTTTGGAGCTTTATTTCTGGAGCTCCTTCTAGGTAGCACCTGATTCCACTGTTGGAGGGGTTGGGGAGGCATAGCTTTCTCAGGTTTAAGCATGTGGGGAACCTCTACAGGTGGAACTGCAGGTTGTTCTGTAGACAGAAGGGCCATGGCAGGAGCCAACCCTCCCTCATGTTGACTGACCTCCAGGGGTTCTTCAGGAGCAACCTGCTCCAGCACTTCCCTTGGAAGTGGTGTAAGGGAAACTTCTGCTAGAGGGACCGATCATGAAAAAATCTGGCGCATGACTATGTTGGTCTTGTGCATGGGACATAATTTCCTCCCGGTCCTCCTGGTCAATGGTAGGTCAATTGTGAGCTGCCATGGGATAAGCAGAAAAGGAATGGCCAATTTTTCCACAAAGATTGCAACAAACTGGCATTGGACATCCCACACTGGTGTGCCCAATATCCCTACATAAAGAACATTTGAGTTTGTCACAGGTACTGCTCAAATGTGTCCAAGCCCCACATCAGAAACAAGACTTAGGCTGCCCCAGTTAGAAAATGAAACCTATATCCTGGCTGAGATGGAAACAGCTGCATAAATGTTGCATTGTACCATTCATAGGACTAGGGGACATACCCTACGTGAGCAGGCTGAGGGAGTTGAACATGTGCTCACTGGAAGAGAGGAGAGGAGAGACAGGGGGATATGATTGAAACCTTCAAGTACATGAAGGGAATAAACAAGGCAGGCACAGAAGGACTATTCAAGTTAAGGGGATAGGGACACTTGAGGTCATGATCTCAGATTGGAGGGGGGAAGGTTCAGAAGGGAAATGAGAAGACACTTTTTTATGGAGAAGGTGGTGTCTGGGTGGAATGCATTGCCTGCGGAAGTGGTATCCTGTAGAACAGTGGACTGCTTCAAAAGGGGATGGGATAGGGTAAGAGGGAGGGTCAGGGGAAGGGAAGGAGGGGCAGCTGCAGTATAAGGGTTGCTAGCTGCACACTCAAGCAGACTTGATAGACCATAAGGCCTTTATCTGCTGGCAAATTCGTATGTTCATTTAGTGGGCAAGCAAACCTTAATCCTCCAACCCCCAGTCCAGAGATGTTTTGAATCCATAATGGAGTTTGGGCTGCCCAGTAGGGTGTATTTTGACCATAACTAATGCAAGATATCATTTTTACAAACTCCCTCATTTTTGAACAGGACAGTAATTACCTTGAAGGCAGGTTTAGTTAAGGGAATTACAATAAATGGAGACCATAAGGGAGTGTGTCGCACTTACTGGTACCTGATCCAAAAGTTCTCCAAAGTTATTAGCTGTTTTGAAACTTAAATCAAAATTGATATCCCCAGCAGTGTGACTTAGCGCATAGACTTTGCTATCTTGGAACTGAAAACTCTGCTTTATCAAGTTTTTTTCCACATAAATATGGCCAAGAAAGACCTCCAGGCCCCCCTGTACTTAATGGCCCAGATATTCAAAAGGGTTGCGCCATGCGCAATAGGGTTGTGCCTGCACAAGTCCGAACTTGCTCCATTCTGCCATATTCAGCAGGAGGCAGTTGTGCCACAGAAAACATGCTGAGCAACAGCGCAATGCAAATGAATGCATGCTGAACTGGATGGGAGGAACCATGCATAAACTGCACAGCCGATATTCAGGAGGCTGTGCAGAGTCTCTGGCGCAACCCCAACCCTGCGCCTGCACAACTTTGAACCAAAAGAGCTTAAGTTGAGGCCACCCACAGGTGAGCTGCTGCATTGCAGGGCACAACACAGCAGCTGCCACCTGTGGCTGGCCTCAACCCAGTCCCTATGCCCCCTGCAGCCCGATCACGGCAGCCAACTGTAAATCCTCACCACCCACCGACGTCTTGGACAGGCATGTTTATCTCCACCAGCCCGATCGCAGCAATGTGGCCCTCGAAGACTTCTGGTGGTTAGTGATTGTACCGATCGGCAGTAGTTGCTTTTCTTCTGCCGACTATTCCATACATCCCGACGGGATATGTTATCAGTTCTAATATGCCTGCGGTTGCGTTTCGCTCTCACGAGCCACCATTTTCCTCGCAGTTGCGGGTGGTATCCAGTGCTGCCGCTTGCTGCCGCCGAGTGACTGCCCGTAGAGCTGTACGCTTGGTGCAGAGCAAGAGCCAATGGGCGTTTCAGCCTATATTAGATATGATAGTTCTGATTGTGAATGAAACATTCATTCATTCACAAAACCGGACTGAACCAGCACGGTAGGCTGTACGCCTATTGGCTTTGCTCTGCACCACTGGCGGTAGTCTCCACCGGGCAGTCAGTCGGGACGGGCGGGCGGCAGGAGGTGGATGCTGCTGCCCGCCGCCGCGGGGGAGCGGGTGGTGGGGCTGGGTGGGTGGGTGGGAGGACACCAGCCACCAGGGCTATGTTCAGGGGGGGGTTGTTCAACATGTACATCCCGTGATCGGGATGTGCCACTGGACCACCAGGGATTAATTCGGCAGGAGGGGGGTTATTAAACAACCACTGCCTGCGATCGGGCTTTTCGGTCTACTGGACCACCAGGGATGAATGCAGGAGGAGGGGGGTATCTTAAACAAGTACTGCCCGCGATTGGGCTTTTCGGTTCACTGACCACCAGGGATATATCTGGGAGATACATTGCCGCCAGCGATCGGGCTGGTTGGGGGATTAAACTTTGCCCACAATCGGGCCAGTGGGGGGTGGTGGTGGGGATTGTACACTGTTTCACCCGCGATCAGGCTGCAGGGGGCTTCGGTCCCCAACGGCTGCTGCTTGGCAGGGTGCCAGGTGCAAGTCCTCAGGGATTGGCGCACCTGCATGCTAATGGCATGCAAATGGGACCATAATCAGATGCAAATGGCTCCCCCTGCGCCTTGCATGAATTATGGCTCCATTTGCATGTCACCTTTTGAATATGGGGATTTTGAGCCTGGCGCAGTGGTACTTGCGCCACCGCGAATGAATGCACCACACTGACAACTTGCGTGGCGCAAGTTCCACTGCGTGGCGCACAGTGACTGTGGCCAGGGGGTGATATTCAAAGGAGTTGCTCAAGGGCGCAACTCCTTTGAATATCTCTCTGGACACACCCCTGTGAAACTATTTTGTGCAGCACAAGGGCTTGCACCTCAAAATAGCACAGTTTGAATATCCAGCCCCATGTGTACAGCATTCCTTCATTTAGCTGGGGCAGGTGGGGTATGGAACAACCCTGCATATGTACGAGAGTTGGGATCCTGACCTGAGGCTTCCAGTTCAATTCTCCTTCCAGGACATGGATGGTCCTCGGGAGGGGGCACCTTGTGCTGGTACACCAGATACAGAAACAGGCTCATGAGAAGGGGTATTGCTTACCACTGGGGCATCACAAGGCAAAATATGGGATGCAGGAGCACCATAATCCCTTCCCCAGGAAAACAGAGAGAAGGATTTTGAATCAATTCCAAATCAGCCGTCATGTGAAGGGGACTCCCCTCTCTGAATCACCCACTGGCAAGCCAAATTTACTGGCTGGGACAGGACCCAGAGACATTCATGGCTTGTTGTTCTGAGGGCTCCTCACCCATCCTGCCTGTTCATCAGAGATGGTTAGGCCCAAAGCAGGTAAGTTATTGTCAAAGAAATGACACAGTACAGTTTCAGTTTCTGCTGACACAGTAATAAATTCAACACCTTCATTGTCTGAGTCATGAGCTGACTGTAAACCAAAAGTACCTTGAGCCAAAATACATTGATTAGCTGACCGTTCTGAGTCCGCACCCATAAGCACAGATTTTTGGACTGCAGGAGGCCTGCCCACAACAACATGCAGTTCTTTCCCCATCTCCTGTCCTTGGCCAGAGAAAGCGTATACCAGGGAAGGTAATACTCCTACCCACCACCTCAGGAGTATCATTTGTCTGTACCTGAGACTCCCCTGTCTCAATTTCCCCACAATCCTGAATTACATTTGTATCTACCTGCACAGGGCTAGCAATGTCCAGTACCTGATTATCCCATACTGCCTCATTCATGTCCATGCTTTCTGCTGCACAGCTCATATTACCACCCAGATTCCTTTTGGATAGCTCACCATTCGGTCCACGTCCGAGCCACTCGAGGAGGTTCCACTTCAGCGGCCTTGCAGGCATCTTTTCTGCATCGCACTGACTTCCATGAACTGCCTCCTGTGGACCTTTAGCTCCAGAAATAGGTCATCCTCTGTGTCCTGAGCCGACTTCCCGCCGACTGGTAAGCTTGCTAGTGGGTCTCTTTCACAGGACACCCACGGACCTTCAGGAGTTTGCAAAGAATGTTCCTTAGGGCTTGACGCTGAAAAACCTTCAGCCCCAGAGAGACAACCTTCCTCTTCACCATCCATCCACTCACAGCCACCTGGATCTGCAATCCAAACAGACAGCAGCACCCCCTACCTTTAGAGTAGGGAAATTTTTTTATTAAAAAACAAATACATACATTATATTACATAGTTCACCTTGTTTTTCTTTTATATCTCTTCATATATAATGTTCATAAAATCTTTGTAATGTTCCCTCTTATCCCACCCAATGTACATTTTTCCACATTTGCTTTGTTTGTACTTCTCTATATGTCTGTAACTCATAATTCTACACACTATCCAATTCACATCTGAATTTTAAAAATCACATCTTCCTGCACCAATTTTTGCCCTTGAAGAAGCCTTTGGCATCTTGCTTGCCAAATAGACCACTTTATACATGCAGGAATCACAATTACAGTTTTTCTGTTCCATTGCTCCCAATCTTTTCCAAGTTGCTCATATACTAACTGTTCATATGTTATTTGCTAAACACAATTCTCATTCCATAGTTTAGATAGCTTTTCTCACAATGTACATATGAAACCACATTCGAAAAAAAGATGTTCCATTGTTTCTGCTTTACCTATACATCCTTCATACAGTACAGATGCATTCTTTCTTCATTACTTTTATGTTTGTGGTTATCTCTTACATTTAACTTCCCATGACTACACATCCATATAGTTTCTTTTATTTTTGGGGGAATTCTATTCTTTAATGCAGTTTCTAGGATTGTGCTCTCTTTTACGTAACTTGGGTCTTTAAAAACTGGTGTTTTGTAGAAATTTTGTTCTAATATTTCTTTATACAACTGTTTTCTGTTTAGCAATATGACTGCTTCCTTTTTCAAATTCCATTGCTTTATGCATTTCCTGCTGATCTCAATATACTCTGAAAAACATACTTCAGGCACTTTTTTAACAGTACCCCATGTATTTTGCAGAGCACCCCTTCATTCTTTTACTAAGGGAGTCCACACATTTTCTTCTTTTCCTACCAGAGGTCTAACATTTGTATTCAAAAAAATGGTTTGAAGGCAAAATATGAGCTGAATCATGTTCAAACCCCCTTTTTTGACTGGTCTGTATGTGTGATTCCTTTTGATAGGATTTAACCTGCTTCCCCACAGTAACTCAAAGAAAATACCAAGGGCTGGGGGCTGGATTCACGAACCGCCTAGAACCTAAGTTCTACTCCGCAACTGCTCTTGCGGACTGTAAGCACCCACAGCTGCAGCGGTTGCGATTCACAGCCGCAGCAGTTGTGGAGGGTGTTACGACTGCTCCCACCAGCCATAGCATATTCCTGCTGCTGTAGCCATCTCCCTGGTGACACCACCTGCAAACAGCTGTAGATTGTGGAACTGGACGTAATTCTGCTCCACCTTTGTGAATACCCACCGCTGCGGGTAACCTGCAGATCCACAAGTCACAACCCACTTGCACCGAGGTTTACCTGCAGCTGCGGGTAATTTTCGAGTCTAGTGAATCTTGCCCCTAGTGTTTTTGTTTGTAAATTTTGTGGGACTGGAAATATGTAAGCCAAGTATAAAAAGATTGGAAGTAGATACTTTTTAATAAGGAATACTCGTTTCTGTTTAGTCATATTCCTATTTTTCCATTTTTTAACTTTATACTGTGCAATTTCTATTTTTTCTTCCCAGGTTTCTTGTACGGCCCCTTGTGCCCCAAATTTAACCCCAAGTATTTTCACATTATCTGTAGCTAGCGGTATATCTCCTATGTTTTCATCAAATGCTTGACCTATTGGAAGAATTTAACTTTTTTGTTTATTAATCTTAATTCCTGTATATTTGGAATTACTTTCAAATTCATTAATTGCTTTTCTCCCAGACTGTGTGCTTTTCATGAATAGGACATAATCATCTGCAAAAGTACTTATTTTCCTTAGTTGCAAACCTTTTTTGGTCTTTATTGGCTCTATACTTGAGTTGTCTTCTATTCTTCTCATAATAGGATCCCAACATAACACATACAGGAGATGGCTAAGAGGGCACCCTTGCCTGACTCCATTATGTATATTCATGGGGATACCTATGCTATTATTAATCATAGGTAGCATCTGAGCTTCTTTATACAATGCTTTACATAGTGTTACCATATTCTTTGGTATTCCATACTTCTGTAATACAGCCCATATATAATTATGCCTTACTGCATCAAAAGCAGTTTCCTGATGTAATGCATATACATATCCATCTATGTGTCCTGATTGTCCCATTTTTATTACTTCCCGAAAATATATTAAATTTTGTTTAATATCCCTGTCTGGAATGGTGCAGGTCTGAGTATCTAGAATTACATTTTGTACTGCTGTGTCTAATCTTCTAGTTATAATTTTCACTAATATCTTATAGTCTGAGGTAAGCAATGTGATAGGCCTCCAGTTTCTTATATCTGTTCTATCCCCTTTCTTGTAGAGTAATGTTGTTAATGCTTGCTTCATATTTTTCCCTGTTTCACCCATCTCAGAGACATACTTATATACTTCTTGGACCATGGGTGTTAAATCCTCTTCGAATATTTTATAAAATTCATTTGGTACACCATCTATACCTGGAACAGTGTTTTTGGACAAGGCCTGAATTGCTTGCTTTATTTTTGCATCTGTGATTTGTTCTCTTAAAATCCTTCTTTCCTTTTGGGTTATTCTGGGTAATTTAACTCCCGTTAAAGAAAGATGTATCTATTATCTGCTCTTTTTTGGGGATTTTTTCTTTTATGTGCTGTTGCGCAATCAGTTTAATTTGCCTAAGCTCTGTCTGTTTATGTCCTGTTTCATCTGTTAATTCTGTTATTATTCTATTTTTAATTCTTTCTTTGTTACTATCATATGGGTTAACCTGTTATTTAGTTCCCTGAGTACCCCATTTCTGTTCCATAATTAGTGATATAGCCCTATTATATTGGTATTTATACATTTCTTCTTTAACTGCTTTTATTTCAGTTGTTACGTCTATTTTTTCCATGGCTTGTAGTGTTAGTAGCTTTATATACTTTGCTCTTAGACTTAAATATTTCATATATCTGGACCCTTCCTTTTCTTTTGATTTCTGTATCATTAAGGCTTTAATGTCTCCTTTTGTATTTTCCCACCATTCCAACATATTTTCATATAGAAAACACACTATTTTCCTAGCTGTTCGTAGGCTTTGAATTTCTTTTCTTATACTTTCCTCCTGTAATAAGGTTGTGTTCATCTTCCAATATCCTTGTCCTGTTATTTTATTTTTCCCCATACTTATTTGAATTTTAACTGCTACATGGTCCGATATTTCCATTGGAATAATGTCAACCTTTTGTAAATTCGTATTTTTTTGTAGACACCAAAAGTCTCTTATGGTTGAAATTTTACCTTTGTAATGAATATGTTTTGGTACCTTTTTTAATTTTATAGGCATCCTCTAATTCAGGCCTTTTAAGAATCATATTTAATTTATTTGTGTCATAAAAAGATTTTACTTGTTCTCCTTCCCCAGTCTTGTTTAGAAAGTCCACAGTTAAAATCCCCTTCCCACAGTACTGCTTTAGAAGTGTGTACGTATGGTTCAATTTCCTCCATAAGCGCATTCCTTTCTTTTTTAATTTGTTGGTTGTATATATTAATTAGTCTTAAGTATACATTTTTATAATAAACATCTACTATCAAGGCCCTGCCTTGGTGTATATATATTACTTTATTTATACTAATGTCTGGGTTTGTAAACAGTATGCTTATTCCTGAACATTTTTCTTTCCCTATTGACCACATCGAAGGACCTAACCTCCATTCCTTTTGTGCTTTTTTTATTTCTGTCACTGTATGCAACCTTGTATCTGTGTATATATATATATATATATATATATATATATATATATATATATATATATATATACACATACATATAGTGTTCCCAATGTTCTGAAGTATGGCAAATGTAGTTAATCTCTTATTTCTGTCATTAACACTATTCACATTACATGTTATACATTGCAACATTGCCATAGTAAGGTAAAAGAGGTAGAGTAAAGTGACCATTTATATATGTTTTATTTTTGCTTTCTTTTTTTTTTTTTGAGGTCTGAGTATCAGTAGACTCATATTCAGATGACTGTTCTTGTATAGAGAATGAAATTGAGGATGAAGCTAATTCTCCCTCTGAATCTGCAGATTCTTTGTCTTGGAATACCTTATATTTGTTTTGTAGTGGTATTCCTCCTTCCTCTTGTTTTTTCTATTTTGTCCTTGGAGGTTTATGAAGATTTTTTGATCTTGTAACTATTTGGAATGGTGGACCTGCTGGTACTTTGGGTGGGCGCATGGCTTATCTCTCTGTTTGTGCTTTTTGTTGTTTTACATTATTTTCTTCCTCTAATTTGGATTCCTCCATTTCTGTGTTTTTGTCTTTTTTTTCCTCTTGGATTATTTCTAGTTTTTTCTCCTTTTGGGATGGGGAAGGGTGTGTGTGTGTGTGATTTGCTTCTTTTCTTTCCTTTCTGTCTGGTTACTTTTTTCCAAAGGTTCCTCATTTCTTTATTTTTCTTTAGTAATTCTTTCTATTTGTGCTAAGGCCACAGAGACATCTTGTTCGGCTTTTTCTGCTGAATGTGGACTGTCTTGTGTTGACCACAGGCAGTTTGCAAAAACATGCCCATTTTCTTCTCACAGGCTGCATTTGATTTTGTTCTTTCAATTTGTTCCATGGTGACCTATTTCCCTACACAGCTCACACATGATTTTATCACAAACATTGCTAAGATGTCTTCTATCTCCACATCTCTAACACGCTGTTGGTTGTCCATTATAAAACACCACTCCTCTATCTCTTCCTAAAAAAACAGTTCAGTAAGTGTTGTATTTTGCCTTAAAATGATCTTTAATCTCCATCTTCCTGTCCATAAGTGTTCTTCATCCAGAATTGGCTCTGGGGGGCCATTCAGATCACATTTTTGCTTAATCAAAATGATATATCTGCCACATTAACTCCTTCATTTTTAAACAGAACTGTGACTATTTTGTGTGCTGGCTTTGTTAAAGAATAGCTATAACATTTTTCCACTGCAGAGTTGTTTTTAACTGATGATATTGCTTCCAAAACCTTTCAAGGTTTGCAGGGTGCATAAAACTTATATCAAAGACTGTGTCTCCAGGTGTATGAATAGGTGCATATAATTCATACACATAAAAATGCATACTTTCCTTGATTAAAGTTCTGCCCACATACAATATATCCTGTTTGGAACTTTAGAGAGGTCACCCTTATATTTTAGCTTTACTGCATTTCATCTTTTAGCAGGTTCATTTCTGATTCTTGCATCTGGAAACAGTTTTTCTCTGGTATTTGGGCCCCATGCATGCTCAGTTTTTAGTACTCCCTCTTTCTGATTCTCACTCATACTTTTTTCTATTTGTGTGTTTTGGTCCTCCATTTCAAAGGAAGATTCAGTTTCTTCTTCACTTTCTTCAATCATTACTTTATCACTTTCATCCCCCTTCCCTTGCATATCAGTTTTCAAAACTTCATTATTTTGTGTCTTACTTTGTAATTGACCTGTATTTACTGGTAGCTGCTCTGGATCTTCCTTTTGCTCATTTTGTTTTTCTTGTTGCTTTTTCTGTTCTGCATCACCTGAGAGGTTTGGATCCCATCCTTGGTTAGTTTTAATCCATCCTGCTCCTTTCAAGGCATCCGTGATCCACTGTGGAGCATCTTGGAAAGGAATCAGCTCTGCAACTTTGCTTTGTAGTTTTTCAACTACCCTTGCTTTTCCTTTCCCCTCCACACTTTGCTTTATTTCTGATTGTATCACCCTTCTTAGGCCGAGCCTCTTTTGGTCCATATGTGCCATTCCTTTCGGGGTGATTTTTGCTTTGTGTGTGTTTACCTTTCCTTTTTTCCCTTCATTTTCTTCAGCACATTTTCTGCAAGGGCCTGCACCTGTGATTCACTGCTGCTGACACTTGTGGAATGCTTTGATACTTCCACATCATCAGCTTTTGATGTGGAAGCCTGAGCATTGTCATTCTGTAGATTCTCCTGGTTCTCTTTACTTTGTATCGTTTTACTGCATTCCTTTAGAGCCGCTTCCAGTTTATCTTTTTCTTTTTCATGGCTTTGCTCCTCAGCCAGAAGTTTTAGCACAATCTCTTCTTTGTCCATGAAGGAAGGTATTCCCACACCTTTGAATTCTTCTTTTCCAGCATTGATTACTTTTTTTGTCCCCTTTTCTAAAGATCTGCATTCTTCATCCTTCGTGTAAGTATTTGGATTGGTCTCTGGCAAAATTGAGACTGGAGAGGAGACCTACTCTCTGGCCCCTTGCACATCCATTCTCTCTGCACATCTCTCAGGACTGACCATCCTGAACACTCCTCCACAGCATCCAGGCACCCCTACCGACAAGAGTAGGGGAATATGTATTGAGCAATAAAACAAAGCAAACATGACAGCAAAAGGAAAAAGAAACAATAAACCAAATACAAAATAGGCCTTTATGGCCAATAGAAAATAAGGACATGCATAAATCAACTAAACACATTCCAGGGAAAGTAAATAGACTTCTACATAGTACTTTAGTATAGCTCAATATGTGCTAAAGGAGCTGTACACCAGTGAACTTTTTTTTCATATTCAGTAAGCTTTATTAAGTTTTCCATACAACAAACAAATCCAGAACACCATTACATAGCATGACATGATGCTGTACAGCAACAACATAGACTCATTATCCCTTTATTACAAATCCATACCCAATATTTGGCGCCTTACAAAAGGAGGTAAAATATGTTGCTGTTAGGAAATTGATGGTGTAAAAAAGAACAAACAAAGGCAAAAAAACTAGGCAATTAATGGTGAGATAATAAAGATATATATTAGGAACTTGTAAGCCCCCTAATTCTTTAGGTCTCTGTAACTTAAACAACGCCCTATGAGGGGTTTTGTGTTTCCAGATGAATTTGGATATAATACCATGAACATGATTAAACCAGGCCTTAGGTAAATATTGGTGACACAATTGAAGGGGGTATAAGATCCGAGGTAAAATATTCATTTTAATAATGTTAATTCAACCTCATAAGGAGATAGGAAGCAACACCCAGCGATTCAGGTCAGTTTTGATTCGTGTTATTAGCTGGTCTAAATTATATTGCTTCATTCTGGAGTTAGATGGTAATAAATATATACCCAGATATCTCATTTTATCTTTTATCCATGTGACCCCAAGATGTTGGATGTCAGCCTTTAAGGTCCAGTTATTTAAAGGCATGACCTCTGTCTTGGACAAATTTAATTTATAATTGGATAGGCATCCAAATTCCTGAATAATATCCAGTGAAGCCGGTATAGATTTGGATGGATAGGTTATATGAAGTAAGATGTTATCTGCGTACACCGATACTTTGTATTGGAGATGGTTGATATGAATGCCAGTAATTAAGGTGGATGTGTTTAATTTTCTGATTAGGGCTTCCAAAAATAGATTAAACAAGTAGGGAGAAAGCGGGCATCCTTGACGGGTGCCCTGATGTAATATAAAAGGAGAGGAGGAGAAGACTCCATTACAAAAAATGCGGGCTGACGGGTAGGAATAAAGGACTTTAATCCATCATATAAATTGTGCTGGAATGAGGTATTTCGGGAGTAGATTAAATAGGTAGTCCCATGACACTCAGTCAAAGGCTTTTTCTGCGTCCAGGGACACCAAGGCTGATGGTGTGTCGGAGTCCCTGGACGCAGAAATGAGATGAGGGATTTTTCGTAGGTGATCTGCCAATAGGCATCCGGCCACAAATCCCACTTGTTCGGGACTTAACAGAGTCTGCCATACTTGAGCTAATTGGCTAGCTAGGATTTTTGCTAAAATCTTCAAATCAACATTTATAAGGGAGATTGGGCGGTAGCTTAACAACATTGTAGGGTCCTTATCTGGTTTTAAGAGAACCACAATAGTAGCAGAGGTAAAGCTATGGTCTGAAAGACCATTTTTATAAACATAATTATAAAACTCAAGGAGTTTTGGGCCTATTTGGGCTTTAAATGATTTGTAAAAGTTGGATGTGTAGCCATCAGGGCCTGGTGCCTTATCTGCTGGTAAGGCGTCGATGGCTTGGTAGACTTCATTTAATGTCAGAGGAGCTTGCAGAATAGAAATTTGGCACTGATACAGTTTTGGAAGCTCTATATCTTGAAGGAATTGGTCCAGCGTGGTATGATTAAAAGGCATAGAAGAACATGAGTAAAGTGACTGATAGTAATCTTGGAAAGAGGAGACAATATCCCTGGGAGAAGTGTGGTGGGTACCTGAGACATCTCGCACGGCTAAAATAAGCCTATCTGCCACCTGTGCCCTGAGCCTCATAGCAAGCAATTTCCCAACTTTGTCTCCTTGGTCAAAGTAGGTGGTTTTAGAGCACAGAAGGAAGTGCTCAACTCTATCACTGAGAAGGGTGTTATATTGAAAATGGAGGCTTTCTAGTTTTTCTAGGTCATCAGGTTTGGAGTAGGGCATAAAGGCTTGTTCTAACACTCTAATTTGTTGTAGTAATAGGGAGGATTTGTGGGAGATTTTCTTTTTTCTTATTGAGGCTGTGCGGATGACCTCTCCTCTTAATGAGCATTTCATAGCCCCCCATAGTATATCCAGTTTTGGCATGGAAGGGGTATTGAGCTAATAAAAATTTTCTATAAAACTACTGAGCTGCCCCATTAGATGTTCTGATTTTAGCAATTGAGAATTAAACCTCCAAGTCTTGTCATGAGTCATCAAATTAGGTAGTACCCATTGCAGTAGAGTTGGATGGTGATCTGAAATCACTTTTGCTAAATAATCACAGACTTGAACCCCTGGTAGGTGCTCAGTCCCCAACAAAAAGTAGTCAATGCTCGATAACGTGTTATGCGGCAGACAGTGAAATGAGTAGTCCTTGGTTGAAGGATGGAGGGTCCTCCAAGGATTTACAAGGCCCAGGGAATCCATCATTTCCCTCAATGCCCATTGTGCGGGAGTAAGGGATGAACACCTAGAGTTGGATCTATCCATTAAATTACTAAAAACTAGGTTCCAATCCCCGCTATTAGCATGGAAAATGTAGACCAGGGGGCCAGATTAGTCATTAGGTTAATGAAAAATTGCAGATCATCTCCCACTGGGCCATAAACAGAGCCCAGTATCAATTCCGTGTGGACCAAAATCACCCTAAGCAGGATGTATCTGCCGTGGGGTCGATAACCGAGTCTAACAGTTTAAAGGGTATCCGTCATGCTATCAACACCACTACACCACATTTGCGCCTGTTGAACCCCGCCCCCAGTACTGTATCCACCCATGTTCATCTAAGATTAACAATCTGTGTTGTGGGTAGATGTGTCTCTTGAGGGAAGGCCACATTAATATTAAGCTTATGGAGATGTAAGAGAATCTTGGCTCTTTTAGTGGGGGACTGCGCACCTTTAACATTCCATGAACAGAACTTTAAAGATACGACCATGAGCAGATACTAGAAATCGTGAGGTACCTCTTGGAAGAAACATCCCCATATATATAGTTTTCAATAACCCTGTAAACAACAATGTCTATGCCTGGTGGTGAATGATATTTGTCCCTTTTCCCATTCCCTTCTCCTAATACAAACTCCCACTTCCCAATAACTGTATCCCCCTTCCCCAACCCTCCCCTCCAATTATCCTACCTACTATTATTGAAAATGCAGCAATATCGTGGCAAAATTCTGTCACAGGTTTTCAGTTGTAAGATACTGTTTTCATTATTGTGCCAGCATTATTTCAATAAATTTTGAATTAAAAAAAAAAAGAAAATGCAGCAATATTTATGAGCATAACAGAAATACAACATATTATGAATAAGTGAAAGAAACCATTAACCCCCTTTCCCACTCCCCTTAACCATTTCCCTTTCCTCATAGTAGGGTATTTAGCATCCTTATTGCACTGCCTAATCACCCGGTCCCTGATATTTTGCAATCCCCAAAGCATAGTTACTGCACTCCATAGGCACCAGGTTATTCCACCCACTATAATAACCCCCCCCACCCTATGCCGGAACATGGTGCACTGATTAGACTACAATAATCCCCAGACCTTGCCACCCACCCCAGCCCCTCACTAAAATCATGTAACTAACATGTATATACATTGCTTTGATTGCTTAGTATAGTTAACAATGCATTGAGCCATCAGATTCGCCAGCTTGGCGCGTAAGGGTGAAAAAAAAGGGGGGTGAAGAAAGAAAAAAGGGGAGAGGGAAATTGTCCTTTAATCAAGTTCGCCGATATTTGATGTCATGAATGTAAAAGTTAGTTCACTCGGCAGAATAAGGCAGGGTCATGTGCCTGATGAGAAACATCTATCCTCTTAAATTAAGTTGCAGGAGATGGTGCTATCACACAGCATCTTCGCAGGAAAGGAGGTAGCCAAAACTGCACCAAGAGTCATTCATCCACGAGAGAGAAAAAAAAAAGGGGGGGGAGGGATCCTGTCAGATCGTTTGCCATCCAGTCTCAAGTCCGTCCCATTAACTAATCGAGGAGTCACCAGGTGACTGTCACCACACTAGCAACGAAATAACTTACTAATAATATTTGAGGTGGCCATAGCTTTTTTGTCTCGAAGTCGTGGTCTTTGTCACCCTCTTGTGGTCAATTATCAGAGGTGATCTCCTTTAAGCAACAGAATCATCTTCTCTTTAAAATAAACGGAATGAGAGAAAAAGGAAAGGAGATTACCCTCAGGATTTACATCCAACAACCTCAACGGAGGGTAAATAGATCGGGGAACAGAGACTGTAAAGCTGTGTTGGCTTGCTGAGCAGTATCATAGGAAAACCACTTCCCGTCATGTTGTACTGACAGATGAGATGGGTACTGTACTCTGTATTTAATCCCTGCAGCAATTAGCTTTGAAACAAGAGGGTGATATTCTGATCTCCGTTGTCTCACCGTGGCTGGTAGGTCTTGTGAAAATCTCAGGGGGTGTTCTTCCCATAACACCTTCTGTAGACTTTTGACTTGGCCAAGAATATATGTTTTATCTAAGAAGTTGAGGAATTTGATGATCATTGGCCTTGGGGGTTTCCCAGCAACTGGCTTGGGACATAGTGAACGGTGAGCCCTCTCTATTATATAGGTTGTGTTGTTGGGAGAGGGGCCAGCAATTTTTGTAAGCATCTTTTGGAGAAACATGATGGGCGTGGAGCCCTCAGCATCCTCTGGAAGGCCAAAAATTATTATGTTATTCCTACGGCTTTGGCCTTCTAAATCCTCCAGTTTAGCTTCAATTTTGTGTAGCCGCTGCCTCATAACCATTATCTCAGGCTCCATCCTTTCTTTCCAACTTTCGAGGGATGTGGTGCGAACTGCAACTTCTGAGATGGCCCAATTTGTTTCTGAAAGTTCACCCCTAGTTATTCTTATTTCGCCAGTAATCTCTTGCAAGGCCTCCTTGAATGACTGTATCTCCTCCATAAACTTTTGCTCCGAGAGAGGTGTCTGCGTCGGTGAGGTAACATTGGAGGCAGTAGATTTAGGTGGATTCCCCGATGAACCTTTTGAACGTTTCGAGCCATTCTCAGGCGTCTGTTGGGGTGTATGTTTAGGCAAGGCCTGACGCATCTCTGCCTCCATACTTTCAGTAGGCCCCGTTATCAAAGGTAGGCACTTAAAATCTATCTGCTTGATGCCGCTGTTCAGAAATGTTTCACGGTCACCCCTGGCACTTTCAAAAGTACACTCCGTGAGTAGGCACACAAGGATCAGCAGTAAGTAGCTGGTTTTGGCTTTGTTTGTGGCAGTTGGAGCGGGAGCTCGGTCCGAGAGCTGCACGTCTTACAGATGCATCACGTGATCTCCCACCAGCTAACTTTACAGATATCAAACAAGCAGGTCTAGCACAACTAGAATACACTCTTTACCACAACAAATTAATAAAGAATATAGCCTATATACTGATGGGAAGTCATGCAATTGGTATCATGTCTAGACAAGGCTTCCACCTCTTTTTCCATGCTGTTGAGGGCAACAGTGATTTGTCATATAAACACTGCTCCCATATTTCTTTCTCTATGTTTTTAATAATCAACAATGGAGGTGTATGAATCTGCTGCAACACAAACTTACACCTTGTCTGCCAAAGAAAAATTTTTATGTATGTAGAAAGCAGTCGTAGTGTTCCTTCTTCAATGGCTGGGAGCGTGCTAACATATCCTAATACCACCTGCTCATAGGTGAGAGAGCTCCACACCAGATTCTGCCATCTGAAGGCCAGCAAGGTCCAGAATAATGACACATAAGAACAATCCACTAGAAAGTGACTTAATGTCTCTTCCACATTGTGAAAGTCTTGTCTTGTGCACATCCTATCCTCCACCTTTTTGTGCTTGTGGTTTCCCTTAACACCTAATCTACCATGCAAGCACAACCATACAACATCCCACGTACGTGGAGGTGTTTGTTTATCCATTAGGTACTGTTCAATCTGTACTAGGGCCCCAGGCTAATATCTTTGTAAGTAATTGGGGTATCATAAGCCTGGGATTGTATGGTAAAGTACAACAGTTTTCTATGTATAATTAGGACTTGGGATTTCTCAAGCTTCCACAACTGGATCTTCCCACTCACTAGGTTGACATAGAGTGATAGCTTAGGAGATTTTTTTAAGGGCCACAAAAGAGTGGGACCAGGTTTCTTACAGGGGGTCCAGCCATACACTAGCCAAATATTTTCAGGGCTGCACGCCTGGCATAGTAAATTTCTTAATATTAGCATGAAGGAAAATACTATAGATATAACTAATAGGGTTTGTCAGATTCAGCCCATCATCCTTGTATGGTCTATGTAGGACTTCTTGTTTTATGGGGTTCAAACAGCTGTCCCATATCATTTGGAACACCAAACTATTAAATCGGACTTCACACTGAGTGGGGGATAAATAGCACTAAGAGAAGCTAAAAGGGATGTAAAAATGGTTTTGAGAAGTAGAACCTTCTTCTTCTTTGTTTGCTGCCATAGTTTCCATTTCAGTACCTTTTCATCACAGTGTTGTATCCTTAGCTCCCAATTTTGATTAAGAATCTCTCCCCTCCCAAAAATCACTCTTAATATAGTGATGTCATCCTATCGACATCTGAATGCCTTCTATACTATCCAGAAACGGGATAGTATGACTAATCACATAACCCCTACTTTTAGAATTATTGATAACAATGCCAGCGGTGGTTGCAAATCTGTGGATAAAAATTGTTGTGTTTGCCACTGTCTCTGCATCTGGTTAGAGCAATCAGATGTCATCCACATATGCTACAACCTTATGCACTGGGCTCACCTGATATAAATACATGCTCTGGATCTCATGATTGTGCTGAAGCAGGTGTAAAATAGGATCAATACAAAACACATACAACATGGGGCTCATGGGGCAACCCTGTCTAATACCTCTATTTATTTTAATAGTGGGGCCTACTTACTCATTAATCAATGGTTTAGTAGCTGTGATTTGGTATAACAATATTATCCACTGTATGAATAAATCTGGCAGGACATATTTAAGCAAAATTCTTTGTAGGTAAATATGGGCTATTTTATCAAATGCCTGCTCCTGATCAAGACTGACTATCACACCATTCATTCATTTCTGATCACCCAGGGCCACTATTTCTCATTTGAGCAGTAGGTTGTCCTAGATATGTCTCTCCCTAACCAAACATGTTTGAATAGGGACAATCCGCCAGGATGCAGCACTTGCTAACCTATTGGTCAGGACATCCATTAGGATTTTCATGTCAGTGTTCATCATACTTAGGGTCCTCCAGTTCTTGAACTCCTGCCTATCATATTTTTTGTAGATTAATATCTGAATTGAAAGCCCAAGCTGAGGTGCCATATCACCTGTCATCAACATGTTATTAAAAACCTGCTCCAAAATAGGAGCAACCTTAACCTGTATAGATTTATAAAATTCTGGAGGTAGGCATGTCTGGACCTGGGGTTGTATTATTATTGAGAGAGTGAATAATCTCATCAATTTCCTGAACCATGATGTGCATCACCAGGTGAGCAGCCTCCTCGCGCTACCTTTGGGGTGTCCATATCCCTAAGGAGCTGGTCGAGGGCTACTACATCCAAACCCAGGTCTTGATATATGGTGGTGAGGTGGGTTACCACAGTCTGCATGACATGCCCCCATCAGTGATTATTGTGTTTTGGGGTGTATCCATGTATCTTTGTTCTCATTGAGCTTTGCAGCTCTTGAAAATGTTTCCCACCCCCGTCCTCCCTGGTGTGGAAATCCAGTGTTCATAGAGCAGAGAAGCTGCCCTATCATAACGCAATAGTTACATTTCCATTTTTAATGCATGGATCTGAGATTCTAGTCACCTATACCCTTCATGGCTCCTGCTAAGAACCCTATAATACTGAGCTCTAAGCACTAAATACTTTTTATAAGTTGCAGTAGTCTGGAATTTTGCAGCATGCTGGAAGAACTTCCTGATGTCATTCTTCATTTGTACCCACCACCTGCTGTAGCAGTCCTCTAAGTACAGTAGGGATTCTTGTGCCCCATGAGTCCTTTCAGGAGGAGTATAGTCTCCTGGTTTGTCAAATGGGTCTGATTAAGTTTCCAGAAACCCCTGCCTACCATATGGGCCTCGTTCCTACTAAAAAGAATTTATACCAGAAGATGGTCTGAAGTCTCAATGGGTATCACATGTGCTGAGTTTACTGTCAAGGATTTAGAAATAAACAAATAATCAATCCTGGTGGCAATTTGAGGTCAATAGAATATGTATCCCCCAGTTTTGTGATTCTCTCTATAGGCGTCCACTAGGTCACTATCAATTAATACCTTCATGAGGGCATGAGAATCACAATATGTTCCCCCCTTGCCTTCATACATCACTGCGCAGTTAAAATCTCCAGCTCAGACTACTTGTCTTGTAGTTGTAAGGTAGGGTTTTATTAGGTTAAAGAATCCAACTCTATCTTTTTTAGTTTGTGGGGCATACGTAGTGATTACTAGTCACACCATGGAATTGTACATAAAATCTAGGAACAAAGACCATCCCGGTACTACGTCTACCAATTTTGTAACTGTATAGCAGTAACCAGTAAAAAGAATCCCCACACCAACACATTGGTCAGAACCCACAGAGTAATATGAGGAGCCCCATACCCATGCCCTGGTTGCCGCTGCTACTGCTGAGGTGGTATGCAGCCTAGTGCCCTGTAAAAGGCAAATGTCTAGGTTGAGATCTTTTAATGATGGAAAAAGAACAACCTTTTTCCTATTATTATAAATACTGTTAACATTAGGTGTAGAGATTTTTAAGGAATATGGGGAATGCATAAAGGGTATTTAAGTGGGTAAAATGAAAAAATAACATCATCCACAGTCATCAGTCTTATGCGAATGGAGACTCCTCCAGGTTCAGCTTCCAAGTTTTTTATTTTGTTGTCTTGCTTCTTTAACCTGGAGAGGAAGGGGCTCTTCCTCTGAGTCTGTAGTGGCTCCCTGCTGTGAGGATATAGTGGTGGAATGTTCAGACTCGGAATCCTGCTCCAGCTCAGACTGTTACAGAGGACCAAATTTATTGTGAGTGACAATAGATTTCAATAGTTTGGCTGCAGGTAGTTGCTTTCCATTCAGAGGCTGTTTTCTTGTAACCATTTTAAAAGGCATGGGAGGTGGCATGCCCCTGTCCTTGTCCAGCTCCTGATCAGGTTCCTGAAGCGAGTCTGGGTACTGGATTCCAACACACATAGGTTGTTCCTGAGTCGGCTGCATCTGACAGGAGGAGGCGCATTGTCCTGCACAACCACATCCACCTCAGGAGGTTGGGGAAGATCAGCAGCATTCACCATTTCTTGCTCGGGTGGATTCAGAGTGGGAGAAGCACTGGGAGGCTCCTGAGCAATTTTCTTGTTGCAATACTAATTTTCTGGGCATTCAAAAGAATGATGTCCTGGTCAGGTCTATCCTGTCTGTTGTAAGTGGCCCATGAGCAAGAGACATATGCATGACCTGGTTCCTCACAGAGGTTACATTTAACCTCATTTGTGTATTGTGAGCTCTGGTGGCCATATTCTAAGCACAGGTTACATTTAATGTGGCCATATGTATTACTAAAATGTATGAGGGAGCTGCACTTACAGCAAGTCCTTGACTTTCCAGATTAGTAGCAATGCCCCCTGTCCCTCCCCAAAAATAATGAACTGGGCAGATGTTGAATTCCATAAGGGGTCATTCTTAACGTTACTTGATATTTCCAACCCACAGTCGAAAGATGTTCTTCATCAAGAATAGGGAGGAGTTGACCCAGCACATCACATTTCTGGCCTAACCAATGTGTAATATCATAAACATTTACACTCTCATTGCGAAACAAAATGGTGATGTTTTTAATGGCAGATTTCATCAATGATATTGCCTTAAATTGTAGCCATAGTTCAGAGTACTTCTTTTTCTCATATGTACTCCAAAATCTATCTAGGCCCATCGGGGTTTGAAAGCTAACATCAAAGTTGTGGTCTCCTTCAGCATGAATAAGAGCATAGATCTCATTTGTAAAGAATCTCATTGATTCTTTGATCAATTTCTTCCCCACATAGATATGATCTAGTGATATGTCCAAGCCCCCTTGGTAGTGGAGCCTGACCACATTTTTCCTTTCTGCCAGTAAAACAGTACGTGCAGTCCTTTCTTGTTGTCTAAATCCAGTCCAAACCTGAGAAGTTTGCCGTTCAGTATTCTCTCTGAGTAGGCCCAGCTGCCCCCGCAGCTCAAGATGGTCATGGGGGGGAATCGAATGTCACATCCTCCACGCATAGATTAAGATCAATATTATCAGGGCCAGTGTTTTCAGGTGAATTTGTCCTGGGCTATAGGCCCAAACTTGGACCTGGTGGTGTTCCCGTAATTGAAGTACCCACCCCATCTGTGACCCAAACCCCTTCTTTATTTCATGTCCTGCCTGCACTGGACAAAGCTTTGATCACAGTCCATGGTGTGGAATCATCAGCTTTACCACCGGGGCCTGAAACTGTTCTTCTGCAAGAGCAGAATTGGGGGGATTAGATGTTATTTCAGTAAGTACATGTAATTTGGGAACAAAGTCATTAGCACTTTCCGCTTCCTGCAGTTGCATCTGTACATTGTGACAGGGAGCTCCTGCCACTCTTGAGGACCAACCTATTCTTAAGTCAGTTGCAACAGTTCTTCTATATCTTAGCATAATCTATCCTTTACAATTTCTAGTCCATAAGGTTGGCCATCTATGGGCACCCCCTTCCCTTTCTTGACTATGCTATAGTGACCTCTTTAATTTTCCTTTTCCCTCTCAGGTCCTCACACAGGGAGGTTGTTGTGGTGACCTCCAAGCATATGTAAAACAGATTGGCCCAGATATTCAAATGGGTTGCGCATGCGCAAGTCCCAAACTTCGCCATTCTGCGATATTCAGAAGGGCAGTTGCACCCACTGAAAACATGCTGAGCAATAGCGCAATGAAAATGAAGGCATGCGCAACTAAGGGGGTGGATCCATGCATAAAGAGTGCAATGCGATATTCAAAGACTTCGCGCTGACAGCGCAATAGCGACAGCCGAAATTGTGCACTAGCGGAAATGAGCCAAAATAAAAAGGCTCAAGGAAGCGGCGCAAGAATGCTACCAGGCTGCCAAGTGGGGGAGAGAGAGACAGAGACAGACAGACAGGCAGCAAAGGGCAGGCAGGGAAAGTGTGACCCATAGTCTGTAGAGGCCAGTGGGGGGTGCCCGGTGCAGTGGAAGTGGCAGTCAGGACAGTGGGGGTAACACAGCAACACCAGCCAGGGGGGTCAGAAGCCAGGGAGATGGACAGTGCCAGTTTCCACATGGAAGCTGTAATGAGGGGGGTGAGAATGCATGCTGCAGGGGGACGTGGCCGTGGAAGGACCCGTCGGCGGTATGCCCCCGACAGTCGGTACCGTGCCCGCATCAGCTTTGAGCTGTACACAGATGTAGAGATTGTGGGCCGGTACCACCTGAACAGGGCAATACTGAGATGGCTCTGTGAGCTGTGCAGTGATGTGATGCAGGCACCCTCACGACGGAGTCACGCTCTGTCGGTGGAGACCAAGGTGACAGCCTGCTTGTGCCTGTTCGCCATGGGCACCTTCCAGAGGCCGACAGGGGACACCACAGGCATCACACAGTCGGTCACGTCACGCATCCTCACCCAATTCCTCAGTGCACTGCTGCCACATGCTCGCGGAGTACATCCATTTCCCCAGCACCGCGGCAGAGCTACAACAAACATGCAGGAGTTCCACAGGGTGCTTGCGTGTGCCTGGCATGCTGGGGGCCATAGACTGCACCCATGTGGCCATTCGCCGCCACCTGGCCCGATGGCCAGGCATATCGGAACAGAAAGGGATTCCCCAGTGTCAACTGCCAGGTGGTGTGTGATGCCACTGGGCGCATAATCAATGTCTGTGCCACACCCTGGTGGAGCACATGATGCCTTCATATGGCATCAGTCTGCACTGTGCCATCGATTCGAGAGTGGGGACATCCCCACAGGACATCTAGTGGGTGAGTACACAGGTATGGAATGCAAACTCGGGGCAAGGGTGGGAATGCCACAGGTGCCATGGTAGTGGCACACAGGGAGATGGCCAATATGGACCTGAACATGACACTGATCTCCACTATCTCCACACAGGTGACTGCGGATACCCACTCCATCCCTGGCTGCTCACACCATACCGGCACCCCATGACCCCAGCGCAGCTATGCTATAATGAGGCACATGCCGCAACACGCAACATCATAGAGTTGGTGTTTGGGATGCTCAAGGCACACTTCCGATGCCTAGACACCTCTGGCAGTGCCCTACAGTACAGCTCCCAAAAGGCCTGTGGGATATTCCTGGCCTGTTGCATCCTGCACAACATGGCCAAAGACCATGGGATAGCCGTACAGGTTGAACAGGGGGACAGCGATGGGGATGCCAGTGGCGCTGGTGATGATGGTGATGAGCAGCCCCCCCTAGGATGGAGGGACCCCTGACTGATCCAGCAGGCCCAGCTGCACCGGGACACCATCACAGAGGAGCACTACTCACAACACAGGTAAGGGGACATGTGCAACCAACACTTTCCATGCGCAAACCACAGGCACACAGGGGAACACACCAGGGTGCATGACAGTCAGGGAGTGGAACGGTCCAGGCATACAGACACACCATCGGGAGGGGTGAGCACTCATATGGACACACACACACCAGGCAGAGGCGTACATGGGCAGATGCACGGCACTGCAGAACCGACATTGCAAACACACAGCACCGCGACCACCCCCACCACCCGTGCTGTCCAAATCGTGTGTCGAATGCTGGGCACCCTTGCACCTTGGTGTACAGTGCAATGCAGGCATCATCATGCACACGCACCTGTGGACAGCAGTTGGGAGGGTGTGCAGGTGGTCCGTGTGTCGGCGTTGTGAGCAGAGCACCCAGCAGTGCACTGCCCACCATGACACACATTGCACACATGGCAGCACCAGACAGGGCCTGCAATGGGAGACAGCTCAGTCATGTAGCACTGTCCCACAGCCACCACGGATGTGTGGGTGGCCCCCGTGACCCAACAGCATGGGCAGGCTGAGCAGGGGCCACATGGGGTGGCACTGTTGCACCACCAGGGGTCCCACTGCATGAACACGACCTTGCCCGCACAGGGGTCTGCAGCATGCCGAACAATCCTGCACCAGAGGTGCTTGGGATACCCACAGTAGAACCCGGCATCGACAGGCCTGGTGTTGCATGACGCCGGGAATGGGGAGTGGAGAGTGCACTGTGTGGGGTGTGCGGTACAGGGGCACCTGACTGTGTGCCCAATGCGTCCATGACAGAGACCACTGCCTGGGTCAGCCTGTCAATGGTGGCGGTCACATCCGTCCGCATACGGACCAGCTCAGCTCGGTCCTGAGCACACTCCCTGCTGTGCTTCTCCACGGACACAGACAGTGCCTCCATGGACCTTGCAACCCGCCCCTGCAGCTGTACTGATTCCTGCAGCAGGCGGGTATGTGCATCCAATGGGTACTGTGCCCCAATGGCATCCTGACCCCCAGGGTGTGGACGGTCCTGATGCACAACACCCCTTGAGGGTGGGCGCTGTTTGCCAGGACCAGAAATGGGCAGCTCAAAGGGTGGCGGACATGTGCCACTGCTTGACACTGTACCCCCAGACCTGGTGTGCGACTGCTGCTGCTGCCCCTCCAACCGCTGTGCCCCCAGGTCCACCTGTTCCACCGCTGTGCTGGCAACAGTGCCAGACACCTGCACAGCCACTGGTGCTGCCCCACTGGTGCTGACAGGCACAGCCTGGGACTGTGCCAGCATGCTGGTACACATGTTTGAACCAGAAGGCCCTGGGGCATGTATGCTGGCCTGCCATGTGTGTCGATCATGGGACACACAACCATCACTGCCCATTGCAGGCTTTCTATCATCAATGGTGCAGGTATGTGCTACTGCCATGGTCACAGCGTGCTGGCATGCTTGCATGCCAGACTGCTGAGACACAGGCTGTGCACCCCCCGCACCCATATCACTGACACCAGAGTTGTCGGCCCAGCGTGCATGCTGCTGCAGTGTCTGCTGGCTGGTGGTGGAGGTGGATGGTCCCTCCTCCATGTCCAGCATGTCAGCATCACTGTCTGGACCCACCACCACTGTCTCCTGAAGACGAACAGGATCTGTAACAGAAAGAGAGTACATGTGAGTGCCTGTGAACAACCGCCCCCCCAAACACCAACACCATGTCATACCGTGCAGTGATGGGCTTCTACCTGTCTGGAATCCTCCGCCTGGTATGCCCTCAATGGCGCTTGGCTGCATGGCTGCGACCAGTGTCTCCTCAGTTGGGGTCAGCTCCAATACCACTGGCAGGCCCCCGCCAGTGCCAGCACGTGCCGCCCTGAAGGCTGCCACCTTCTCTTTCAACCTCCTGCGGTCTGTCCCCATTTTTTTCTTGCATTCCTGCACGGGGCGCTGGTGGCTTCTGTGCAGGTTAACAGCCCGAGCTACCCCCTCCCATGCAGCCGCACGGGACTGAGGGGTGCCCCTCCGTCCACTCAGTATTGGCTCATCATCCAGGTAGGCCTGGAAGAGGGCCTCCGTCTCTGCTGCTGTGAAGTTGGGCCTCCTCCTACGCCCACCGTCCTCACCCTCACCTTGGCTCTGCTCGGTCATGGCGATCTGTATTTGGGGAAGTGGACACCTGTCACTGTGCAGTCTACAGCATTTCCCCATGAGCATTGTCCTGAACATCACACAGCATGCGACTCACCTCTCACTTGCAGTAACCAAATCTGGCCAGCGCAGCCCAATGTCGCACATTTATAGTACAACACATGCAAATTAGGAGTGGAGCAACTTTAATGACATGCAAATCACACCACTGCACCCTTGAATGGCTGATCAGATGATTTGCATGTGTTGGCTGAATATCGCGAATTTGCGCTTTGCGCAATACGGAAGAGTCGGCTGAGCCAATGGCGCAGATCTGTGCCTGTGTGGTACACTGCATTGCGCATGCCCTGATAGCTTATGCATGCGTCTGTCACGCTGCTGACGTGCTGAGTGCGATCGGCAATCCATGCCATGGCCACCATTGTGCCAGTGGCGCTACAGCACTGGGCACTATATGGCGCTGTGGCACTACTGCGCAGTAGTCCACTGTGGCACTGGTACGCAGCTGGTCGGTCGTGCAGGATGCCTATACGTCAGATGGCACTGTGTGTAGCCTTGTGTCATTGCGCATGACCTTGTGTATGCCCTTTGCCCCCTGGCGCTGTTCGCCTGCCATGTGTACGTCCCTATTGCACTGTCTGGTGACAGTGCTATATGAAGTGACGGTGCTGTTCGAACAGCGCGATTGGAGCCTGTGGTGGTCTATTGTGCAACATCTCCACATGGGGTTACGGTGCAGCGGGGCACCATATTGCCTGCTGTAAACTTGCTACCATGGCTAGGAGGAGGGCTGTGAGTTGGAACCAACTCAAGGTGGCCAACCTGGTGGCCCTAGTAGAGCCCCACTATGGGCACTCTGTGGTGAGGCCCTCACCATAGCAAGATCGAGTGTGGCAGCAAGTGGCCACTGACCTGGTGGGGTCACTGGATGGTGCCGGTCTGCTGAGCAGTGCGGCGCGGTCACGTGAGCACCACCGGCGGAGAACCAGGCGTGTTGGCGGGCTGCAGGCACGTGCAGGGTGGGGCGTGGTGTCTAGGCCAGGTGGGTGTACCATCTATGCACCTATTATCTGTAAGGGTGTGTGTGTGTTTTGGTGGCTGTGCATAGGTGATGGCTCAGCCATGGTTGCTGTGTCAGTGTGTGCAGCTGTGAGATGAATGGGTATGGCTGTGGGCAGGCACCTCACTGGGGCAGGGGCACTCTGCTTTTGAGTCACACTGATGTTTGTCTCAACATATGTCTCCACAGGCGGGATGTGAGGATGCGGGCCCAGTCGATGACGCCATGCCAGGGACCCGGGCCAGCAGGGTGGCACCCCAACAGCATCATCAGCGGCAGCAACAGCGACAGACAGAGCTGTTGAGCAGTGTGAGTATCATGACTTCATCGATGCTATTGCATGTTGGGGAGACCAGTAGCCCTGCACAATACAACCATGCAGGAAAGGGAGGTCATAATTCCACTGTACAGGACACTAGTGAGGCCCCACCTGGAATACAGTGTACATTTCTGAGACCATCCCCACGTAGGGACGTAGAGTGGGCAGGGAAGGTTCAGAGGAGGCAACAAAGATGGTGCATGGCTTGCATCACCAGTCCTATGGAGACAGGTTGAAGGAACTGAACATGTACTCCCTGGAGGAGAGGAGGGAGGGGATATGATGAGACATACAAGTATCTTACAGGGTGGAACAGGTGCAGGGAAACACTATTTTGAAGTGCAAAAGATCTTCCAGGACTACAGGGCATGGGATGCAGTTGGAGGTGGACGATTCAGAGAAACATGAGCAAGACTTACTTCACAGAATGGGTGGAGTACAAGTGGACACCCTGCCAGAGGAGTGGTGGGGCTGACACACTCACAAGATTTCAGACTGCTGGGATAGACATACTTGGTATTCTTGAGGTCAGGGTAAGGGCAACAGACTTCTAGGTAAACAAAGTAACTTACAGGCTGAAATGTACAGACTGTGTTGGCCATAGGCCCTTATCTGTCGACACTGGCTATGTATCTATGTCTGTAGGTGTGACACAGGTGACATGCATCACTGTCCAGTTTCACAGCACGTCTGTGTATGCATCACTGGTGGTCCATGCATGCACTGGGCACATGGCTGGGTAACTGGCACCGCACCACATTGCCACATCACTTGCCAGCCTTGTTTGTGCTGTGATGGGCATGGGCAGTGTGTGTGTGTGCAGTGGTGCACATAGCTGGTGCCACCTGTTTGTGTTGGCCATGTGCATGTTCACTGTGGGTGGGTGCATGCCATCACAGGTGCGGGACATAGGGCTATATGGCTTGCAGGTTGGGTGGTGTTCAGTGTTGTGGTCAGTTACAGCCATTGACTGTGTTCCCATTTTCCTAGGCCTCAAGGTTCTCTGGAGGATGGCAACAGATGTCAGGGCCATCCGACAGCTGGTGGGGCAGAACTCTGACATCTTGCACTTTATTCATCGCCATGGTGTACAGCGGAGGTGGCACAGACCAGCAGGAGACCAGCAGGAGGACGGGCGGCCAGCTGGCCCATGATTTCTCCACCCTTCCCACTTCTTCCATCCCTACCACCCTGCCTTCCCTCTCCAAGTTTGTAATCCCTACCCCTTGAACAACCTGACCTTGTACCCATCCCCCCCTTGTAAATAGTTGGACTTGTTTTGCTACTGTTTAGTGTTCTTTAATACATTGTTATATTTTTATATGAATAATGTGTTGGTCTGTGATTTGCAGCTGCCTATGGGTGCCCAGTTGCAGGGGTGTACATGCCATCTGGGCTGGTATGGTCCTGGGTATGTGTGTGTGTGTGTGTGCGTGTGTGTGCATGGGGAGGTATCTCCAGCATGGCAGTGACTTTCGGGTGGTCTTGCCATCTGCTGCCACCCACTGCTGGGTGCACAGGGTGTGTCTGGCTTGTAGGCTTCTGTGCTGCACTGGGTTAACGTGTGCTAGGGGGGATGCATGGTTTCCTGCAGTGCCAGTCACTGCACATAGGTGGTGTCTTGGGGTCACAGTGCAGGGTGTGCTGTGCGTACGGGGGGCTGATGTGCACTGTGGTTGTCAACCCCCTGTGTGTGGCACTCTCAGCATGCCAGTGGTTGTGCTGGGGTGTCATGGCTCTGCTATGCTGTGTTGGCTTGTCCCCATGGGCAAGTGGGTCATCCGTCCACCCCAGTGATGATGTGCTTGGGGTGTGCAGATGTGAGTGTGGGTTCTGCAGTGTGTTCCTGTGCCCATGTGTGGCATGGCTGGCGGTGGGCCCCAGCCTGTCTCCCTGGATGTGCAGTTCCATTGCTCTGGGGGGGGCTCTGCTTGCGCTATGGCACCTCTGGAATGCTCAGCTGGGCTGCCCTGGTTGCACCATAGCGCAACATTTCGGCTCAGCTTCTCCTTCCTGGTTGCGCTATGGCACAGTATGTGTGATATTCAGACGTTGGTTGCTTGCGCAATTTGTTCTGCTCCATGTTTGAATATCACACCTGTTGCGTATTTGCGCAACTGGTTTGTGCTTGCTCCTGCTGTTGCACTCATTTTGGGTGCAGTTTGAATATCTGGGCCATTGTGTTTATCATTGTTGGATTTAGTATGTAATAGCACTATGTCATAAAATATCTTGATGTATATACCTTATGTTTATGAAATCTGTAAATGTTGAAAATGCCATGGCACTAGGTGTTTTTGATAATGGTAAAACATACTAGGTGACTATCATAGAAATTAAGTTAGTTGTGCAATTTAAAATGCACGTAAATTGATGTAAGTCAAACAAGTCTGAAATTTCATGGTGATTTGCATCTATCCCATGATGCTTTGCATTATGGAAGTATGTATGATGTTGTATTTCTTTGAAACTTGACTTATTGCCAATACCCTTTGGGGCAACCATTTTTTTCAGTGCTTCTGCACTGAGGTTCTTTCTCTATAGCTTGTTTTTTTTTTCTTTTTGAGTCCCCACTACTCAAGCAAACAAGGACCACATAGGGAAGAAGGGTTTTAACTAAAAATGTTTAGATTAGAGATCAGTGTCAGTAGGTGCTGGCTAAGTGCAGAAAAAGGACATTCATAGTCTGTTGCTGCAAACTGATATACTGAAGAAGGAATATGCTATTGCTGAAGCTTATTTCCTGTATTTTGAATAAACATTACACAGAGATTGTGCATTGAACCTGAAGTTCAGTGTCTGGTCCATCTGTAATCCCACAACCCCTTCCACAGATTTGGTGTTAGAAGTGGGATAGTTTTCTGAAAGCATCTGGACTGGCCAAAGAGGGATGTTTTCTGGTGGATATCGGTAAGATATCCCAGGTAGACCAATGCACCAGGAGTTGCTGGAGAAGAGAGTTCATGGAGTTCTGACCAGACCCATGGCTGATAAATGAAGAGAAGCTGCTGCTGCCTGGACTGGACCTGGGAGCTCAGTGGAAGGTCAAGCCTGAAGACAATGAAGAGATGCAGGTCAAGGTAGAATGGAGGTATGAGACAACACCCAGGAGGTGGAGACCCTAATGAGGATGATCCTCTGGATGAGTGGGCAATGGCTGGAGGCAGACCAACTACGCAGACAAGTGGAACACTGGTGACAGGTGCTCAAGAGGTTCCTGTTAGAGAGTTTGGATAAAGAGTTGGAGGAGGATTTTTCATGGGCTCAGTTTGAGGCGGACTCCTTGACTGAGCAGAATATTCCTTTGTTGCTTTTGATCCTCGGATGTTGCCTGTTGGAGGTCAGAGATGCAAGTATGGAACTTGAATGTGATACCCCAGGTAAGACTGTACCTAGTGATATTGTGCTTGGGTTAAAGACTCCAAGCAAGAAGAAGCCTATGAGGCTGAAGGGACTTTCTCTTGGATTGATGCAGCTATATCTATTAACAGTATTGACTGGGGTATACTGCAGGATAAAGATGCTAATAGTGCCAAAATGTTACAATATGTTAAGATCAAGGAGGTGGTGCATGTGTTTTATTTTTTTATGAAAACCCTACAAAGGAGGAGGTAGGTGGAAAATGGATAGGGACCTGTAGGGTTAACACCAAAAGAGTGTTTACCCTCAGATGTCTTTATCTGTAACAAATGAATGAATCAAGAGACATAGTGGGTTTATATAGAGGGGTTGAACCTAGGACTGAGCCCCTGCTTAAAACTGACATGTCTGGTGGGGTTGGAGCAGGTAATTACTCACCCCAGAGAAACTCTTTCTGTGGTACTGGACTTTACAGCTGTCCAGATATTTGCTTAAGAAATATGACGGACCTTCTCTAAAAGGAGATAAGGTACCGTTAGTCTCTGTTGAGAAATGTGGTAATGCCTCAGGGTAAAAAATGATAATATCCACTATGTTTATGATAGAATGTTTATCGCTAATAGCGACCCTGAGACAGAGCTTCTGAAGATGGATGTGTAGAAGCTCCATCCCTTCCTGGGACAGGAAGGTGGTAAGCAGTCTGCAGTAACTGCTTCCCTCTTAAGGTGGGGGATATGTGACAGGGGGCTCCTGCCACTCTTGAGGACCAACCTTTTCTTAAATCAGTTGTAACAGTTCTTCTATTTCTTAACATAATCTATCCTTTACAATTTCTAGTCCATAAGGTTGGCCACCTATGGGCACCCCCTTCCCTTTCTTGACTATGCTATAGTGTCCTCTTTAATTTTCCTTTTCCCTCTCAGATCCTCATATAGAGAGGTTGTTGTGGTGGCCTCCAAGCATATGTAAAACTGGATGTGTTTATCATTGTTGGATTTAGTACGTAATACCACTATGCCATAAAATACTTTGATGTATATACTTTATGTTTTTGAAACCTGTAAATGTTGAAAATGCCATGGCACTAAGTGTTTTTGATAATGGTAAAAAGTACTAGGTGACTATTATAGAAATTAAGTTAGTTGTGCAATTTAAAATGCGTGTAAATTGATGTAAGTTGAACAAGTCTGAAATTTCATGGTGATGTGCATATATCCCATGAAACTTTTCGTTATAGAGGTATGTATGATGTTGTATTTCTTTGAAACTTGACTTGTTGCCAATGCCCTTTGGAGTAACCCTTTTTTCAGTGCTTCTGCATTGAGGTTCTTTGTCTACAGCTTGTTTTGTTTTCTTTTCTTTTTGAGACCCCTCTACCCAAGCTAACAAGGCCCACTTAGGGATGAAGGGTTTTCACTAAAAATGTTTAGATCAGAGATCAGTGCCAGTAGGTGCTGGCTAAGTGCAGAGAAAGGACATTCATAGTCTGTTGCTGCAAACTGATGTACTGAAGGAGGAATATGCTATTGCTGAAGTTTATTTCCTGTATTTTAAATAAACATCACACAGAGATTGTGTGTTGAACCTGAAGTTTGGTATCTGGTCCATCTGTTATCCCACAACCCCTCCACATACATCAGGAGTCCTGTCACTGGTAATTTCCACTGTTGCTGCAGTCAGTCGCAACTGCGGTACCAACTGCTTTGATGCTACTGCATCACCTGTGGCCTCTGGCATGACAGGTGCTGTCAAATCCTTATCCATGTCAGTAACCTTGTTAGGTGCAGCATCTGCACCAGCATTCAGCTTTGCTCTATTTGGGCTCATTGGAGCTTTCAGCAGCCAGTGTCACTGCTGCCTGGATAGTTGTTCCAAAAAAGCAGTTTCCTTGATAAAATCCTCGGACTCATCCATACCAACTGTCTCTTAATGGTGTACGGGTGCTGTAATCTCCCGCAGAGGATCACAGTTGCTCGGTTCTCCAAGCTCCATTGCTGGATCTGCAGGGGTGGAGATCAAATCCCCGCAGGTACACCAGCCACATCCGTTCTCTCCAGAGGCCAACTGTTCAACCAGCCAAAGATTCCCCTACAGGTGAGTAGGGGAATTTTTTTTATTCAAAACTTAAAAAACATATAAACAGAACAATATTCACATCATACAAAATCAAAAGAAAGAAACATAAATAATGTGAAATCTTAAAACAGTATTACATCATACATGCTATCCTGTACAAAAAGAATAATAAAGGAAACAGGTCCCCTCCCCTCACCCTACTAAAAGAGTAGTGGATTTTTTTTTAATCAAAACAGAATCGAAAAAATAAAAAAAATATACAAATCAATAATTCAACATACAAATCATAAAAAGAGAAATAACCAAAACAAGAATAAGTATTCATTCATACAATAACTCTTGTAAAAAAAAGAATCCAAAAATGAAAAATCAAATACAATGCAAAATTGAAATTACAATTCATGCAAAAAAAACATAAGAATTGTGTCCAATGAATAACCCCTATCACTCCAATCCTTGGAAAGAAGAAATCATATTGTATCAAACTGATCAGAGACATACCAGAAATACATCTAGACCACCAAAAGGCTAGATTAAATAAAAGCAAAATCATTCCACAACTCTTTCCATTTTTGCTGAGAAAAACATTTACATTCTTCAAGTTTCAAGGATTGCAAATCAGCCGCAACCATAAGAACCAAATTAGTTTCAGGGATATCCTGATGTTGCAATACTAAACGGCATCTGCTAAGCCAGAGCCAATATAAAAAGTATACATGTACGATTTGTAAAGTACTCAAACAAATTCCCTCCTTCAGCACTGGATAAATACCATAATATAAGGATTCAGACAGAGGAGGGATCGCTAACCAATTCACAAGGTTCAACCATCTATCTTTTAAAGCATCCCCAAATCTAACAGCATACAGACATTGGAAATACAAATGATTCATCGTTTCTAATTTGCCTGAACAATCTATACTTGGGCAGTAACGTTCCTGCAATACTTTATGAATTTGATTACTTTTATCGTTAACCTTATTATGGATCCACAACCAAGCAATGTCCCACATATGTACTGGAATTCTATTATTAGTAACGTAAGTAAAGATCTACTTCTGATGGGATACAGAAAAATTTGAAAAAGGACAATCTGCAAAATATGTACTCATTATCTCCTCATACAATACTTCTCTTTGTAATCCTAATACTCTCACATAACTAACATTCTATAATTTGATTTTATCAAAGACAGTTTCCCAGATTGCTAACAATCTGGGATTTCTCTTATTTTTATGTAAGAATTTAGCATCTCTCCATTCACTTAAAACACCTTTAACCTTTGAAAATCCACAAACTATCCACCATTTAAATTCCTGCCTAAGGAGAGGAAGCACATTATTAGAAAAAAAAAATCACAAAAAAGAATACAACCGGATTAATCATATCAAGTCCTCCTTCTGCAACAGCTTTATGCAATATATTTTGCTAACTGGGTTTAATCTACTTCCCCAAATACATGTGAAAAAACTCTTAATAACTTTGTTTCTGTTTCTTAAATGGGAAAATAGCACTTAAATAAAGAAACACCGGTATCAAAAAATTCTTAACATAATAAACTCTTCTCTCTTTTGCTACTTTCCAATGGTTCCAAACGTCCACTTTCCCCTCTGCTACATCCAATGCTCATTCCCAATTAAAAAGGGACATGTCCTCACCACCCAAATAGATTCCCAAGATCTTACAAGGCTGTTGCGCCACTGGAAACCCTCCCACATACTGGGGTACTTCGGGAAACCCAGCTAGATCCAGAATTTTCATTTTTTGAAGGTTTAAAGTTGCCCCCGTTGTTTTCCCCATACCCTGGATCAATTCACAAGCTAAAAAAAATAATTTGCATTACCCAAAAGCAAACACACGTCATCAGCATAAGCTACTACTTTGCAATTACAGCCTAACAGTTGATCTATCCCTTTAATTAGTTGGGAGTTATTCAAACTTCTCAGTAAGGGGTCTAAAACAAAAACATATAAAAGGGGACTCAAAGGGCATCCCTGTCGTAAACCAGTATATATTAAATGGGTACCTCCTTTCCATCCATTTTCGTAGGGAACTACAAACGCCAAAGCATAACATAATTTAATCCAACCTATAAAATCTACTGGTAAGCTAGAAGCTGTCAAGCAGTCCCACAAAAAAGAGTGTGAGACTGTATCAAACACTTTGGCTTGACCCAGACTTATCAAATAATCATAATCTCCTGAAGGTCTATCCTTTACTGCAGAAAGTCCAATAATTTCTCTCAAAAGTAATAAAGCATCGGAAATATTCCTCCCTGGGACAGCAAAAAATTGCATTGAACTAATCAAGGAGGGCATTACCTCCGCTAATCTATTCTCTAATAACTTTGCAAGGATCTTAAAATGAACATTTAACAATGTCAAAGGTTTCCAGCTATTTAGATCTTTAAAGTCCCCAGTTTTATATAAAAACACCAACAAACCTTCATATGTCTGTGTTGGCAAAGTATTTGGCAAAGTAGTTGGCAATTCTTGAGTAGTGAATGGACGTACCAAAAGGAAATTCTGATAATGTGAAGTCTGCGGAAGTGCTGCTATCTGTAAAAATACATTAGCTTTTGGATCAAAGGCTTGCATTGTCCCAAACCTTTTTATAATATAATCTTCAACTAATTCCATTATACCTTTATTATCATAATGTTCCACCCCAAAAGAGTCAACTAAACCTGTAAAGCCCCATTTATTCTTTCTTATTTTACTAGCTAAAAAAGGATTTACCTGTTCTGATTTCCCTTGGGTGCCAAACATTTGTTCTTGTTGTAAAGACTTCATTCGAGAACACTGGAATTCCTCCATGTTATATCTCACTGTAGATATGCGAACAGGTAGGTCAATTCCTTCCGTTACTTGTCTAGATAATAACAATCTTAATTCACGTCTATAATCCAAATATATCTCATTATGGATTTTCACTCTATGAGTACTCACCATTTTAAAAAAAACAAAACAACATACTTTCAAATCAGACCACCAATGGCTATATTATCATAAAGACCCAACGTAGATAATTTATCTTGTATAACACCTTGTAATTCCTGGAGAATATTCACATCTGTCAACAAAGAAATATTTAATCTCCAAATACCTTTCCCTGCCACACGCCTTGACGGGGAGTCAAATAATAAACCTAGTAAACAATGATCTGAAGTTTCAATTTTAACTAATTCTGGAGAGGAGACCTGGAAAGATTGATTAACAAAAAAGAAGTCTATACAGGAAGAAAGGATACCCTTAAAGAAGGTAGGTTTCTTAAGCAATGGTGTGTTTACAAAAGCATTTTTTAAATCAGTCTTGGACACCAATTGCTTTAAAAAGTTTTTATCACAATATTGCTTTTCGTCTTCTCGTTTCTCCTTAAAGTTAATATTAAAGTCACCCCCAAAAATCAATTGAAGTTTGGTGTGTAAAAAGGGCTGAATCTTTTTCAACAGATCAATACGTAAAGATTTCACCTGGGGGTTATAAGTATTTATTAAATGCAATGGAACACTATAAATTTCAATATCTAACATAAGGGCTCCCCCAGGCTCAATATCTACCAATCTGTGAACAAGTAAATCTGAAGTAAGGAAAGAAAACCCCACCCCGCTACAGGGGTCTGATCCTGAACACCAATAAGAAACACCCCATCCCCAATCTCTAGTGGCCTGCTGAAAATCAACTACAGACTTGCAATCTTACATCTTGTAAAGAAAAATGTCATAACTCAAAGAATGCAGAATACTAAATGTAGTGAGGTGACTTTTCCTATTCTTAGTGCTGTTTACATTCAAACTAGCTATGGAGAGTGTTAACATTTAAGGAGGAGTTTTTTTTTATTTTCTACTTGATCTCATAACCTGTATGGAAGTAGGTGGTAAACGTGCCCCCTTGACAGATAAAACTTCCTCTCCACACAAGGAGGCATGGAAAGGATGAGAAGGGACTTAGCAAGGTTGGAGGAATGGTCAGAAGTATGGCAGCTAGGATTCAATGCAAAGAAGTGCAAAATAATGCACCTGGGAAACAAGAACCCAGGGGAAGATTACACAATGGGGGGAGGTAGTAACAACAACAAAAAAGGAAAAGGACCCGGGGGTGATCATTTCAGACAACCTTAAGGTTAGCAATCAATGTAAGAAGGCAGTAGGGAGGGCTGGGGGTATACTGGGATACATAGGGAGAGGCATCACCAGCAGAAAACAGGAAGTTGTTATCCCTCTGTACAGACAGTTGGTGAGACCCCATCTCGAGTACTGCATCCAGTTCTGGAGACCCCATCTCTGCAAGGACATAGACAGGATAGAGGCAGTCCAGAGGAGGGCAACTAAAATGGTGCAGGGTCTGCAAGAGAAGCCATATGAGGAGAGACTAAAGGAGCTTAATATGTATACCCTTGAGGAAAGGAGGAGATAGAAACTTTTAAGTACCTCAGTGGAATCAACAAAGTCCAAGAGGGTAGCATCTTTCAGAAAAGAGATGTGCAAGAACAAGGGACACAATTTAAAGATGGGGGGGCCCTTCAGGGGCAATGGGAGGAAGTATTTTTTCACAGAGAGGGTAGTGGATGCATGGAACAGCCTTCCTGAGGAGGTTGTGGGGTCTAAAACTGTGGGAGAATTCAAGAATGCATGGGACAGACATAAGGCAGTTCTTGTGGGGGGTAGGAAGAAATAGGCTATTGGTTAACTAGGATCTGAGGACTATCATGTAGGTAGGGAAATGGGCAGACTAGGTGGGCCAAGAGGTCCTTATCTGCTGTCAAAGTCTATGTTTCTATGTTTCCATCCTTTCCCTGTGATTGGGTAGGCATATCATCAGCCTCCTCCATATCAATAGGATGGTCATGATCCATCTGTTCACTCCAGGAAGGCAGGCAAGTATATCTGTTAGAAAGTGGCACTATGGATGGAGTAGAAACAACATTCAAAACTTTACCACTTTTTTTTTATTAACATAAAGGGATCCTCTGTCCTTAAAGGTTCAGAAATATCTCAATTATCTAGAGGACTTACCATATCTTGAACATCCATATGCATACTATCAGGGGAACTGCTAGATAAAACTGTCTGAGGTTTAATAGGGGGTCCCGGGGGAGTAACAAAGGGAGAATCTTTCCCTATAACCAGAACCTGAGCCTGCTCCAGGACTACCTCTGGGGTATCCAGATTATCTGAGCTTAACTGTGTAGTAACATGAGAGGAAACAGACCTCCTACTTGTTCCTCTCACAGTCCCCCTTCCCCTATGTCTCTTGGACGTATGATATTTCATACTCAGAGTGGTGTGAGGGAATTTAGCTTTATACCAAAAATAAGCCTGATCAGAAGCCTCATCCAGATCATCTGTACCCCATGGACACTCCTCAAAGACATGTTCTGAATCCCCACATAAATTACATACTGGGGAAGCATCACAATCTGTTGCCACATGCCCAAGAACTCCACAAGAAAAACATTTAACCCTGTCACAATCTGTGTTCTAATGATCAAAAGAACCACATTTATAGCAGCTTTTAGGCTGACCAGTGTAAAAAATGATTCCCCTGTCCCTTCCTAAAAAAAATGAAGGGGGTAAATGTTGTATTCCAGAGTCATCGTGAGATATTTAAACGTGAAATGTCCAGCCACCAGTCCAGAACCCATTATCATCAATTATAGGTCTAGGGTGGTCCATTATCTCACAACACTGTTCAAGCCAGTAAATGATGTTAGCCACATTTACCCCTTCACTACGGAAGAGGACGGTTACTATTTTAACCATGGGTTTGGTAACAGGAATCCTCCAAAATTCCTTCCATATAGCTTGATCTTTCACCTCATAATAACGTTTCCAAAATCTGTCCAATAAGTGCATAGAACAAAAACTCACATCATATTAAGAGTTCCCTGGTGAATGTATAAATCCATAAACATCAGAAGGTACAAACCCCAAACACTCGAGTAGAAGTGATTCCCCCACCCATACTCTATCCGGAACAATCGGGGCTAAGCCTTTGTAACATAATCTGACCAAACATCTTCGTCGTGCTTCTTCTGCAGGACGCCGAAATAACCCAGCAAAAGATTTTTTTTTCCCCACATTTACATTTCCTGGAGAGACACTACCATTCTCTCTTCATATACTAGGGCCACCAACATCATTGCCACAGCCATTAATATCCCAAGACTTGGTACCTGAGATTGATGACTACTCCCCATTCTTCTGGCTAGTGTCCGAATTTTCCAGAGAGCGGATCATAGCGTCTGGCGTAGTTCTATTCACAATAGCCTCTCCTTCGGCCAACACTTGTGCACTAGCAGAATTCTGAGACTTTACCATTGCTGGCTGGCATACAGGAATTACAGAATGAGTACGTTGATCGTGAACTAAATTCATAGGTGCCCCAGAGAAGTGAATATTTGGGTCGGGGACCCAGATACCATCTCGTCGAATCCATCCTGCTCTAGTAAGAACATTGTTAGGTGACCGCATGTCATCTTCTCCCACAATCGAAGGGAGCATAACATCATGCTGTGCCTGTCATACTTCAGACTCTGTCGATAAAACAGGCAATGCCTCAGTTAGAATAGTAATAGGTAGTCTTTTATTGCCTGTAGACAGAGGGCTTGCAATTGAACATTTTCTTTTTTTCTCCTCATCTACAGTAGTTGTTTTTCACAAATTCCATAATCTCTTTCAGCCATTTGTATCAACTCCAATAGTTGCTTTTTCTTCATCTCCATTTCATCTTGTAATAAGTCTTCTCCTTCATGCTCAAATTCTGGTATCCCCAACAACATATCTTGGTCTCCTAACTGAGAAGCAATTTCTTGGGCTACAAGGCTTAATTCATCTTCGTCAGCTTGTGTAGAATCTATTAAGTGCTCCAGAGCTCCAGAAACCAAACCTTCCTCCTCCACAGCCTCCTTTGAACTGTGGGCTTCCATCCCTGCAGACAGACGGACAGCGCCACCTGCCTACAGAGTAAGGGAATTTCCCTAGTGTCCTGGCCAAATCCCCCCATTCACTAAAATACCACCAACAGCTTAATCTGGTTCTGTAAGTCAGTTTACATGTATACAAATATTCCCTTTCCTTTGTCCCCGGGTTGCACCTGGAAATGAGCCACAGCTCAGTGTGCCTTTCCTGGTCACAAACTTTCAAATAAAATAAATAAAAATAAAAGTAAAGTGAGCAGCACTGGATGCTCCATTGTCTCCACATCATGGTTTCATGACTACCTCTCCAGACAAACCTAGGCTGTCTATACAGTGGGTGCAATCTCCAGCACCCTGGAGGTCCTTATTGGGGTTCCCAAAGGATCTATACTCAGACACATCCTATTTTCCCTGTTTGTCAACTCCCTTCCCATAGATAGCATCACTTATAACTTGCTATTGTACACCGATGACCTTGTCCTATGCCATAGTGCTAAGACCATGGCTGAACATTCATTCACACTCACAGGCAACTTCAGTGCAGCCCAGAAATGGTTCCTTGCAAACAGATTACTCCTGGTAAATGCCTGGAAGACTATGGCCATGCAGTTCAGATCAAAACCCCGACTAGCTAGGTGGGCTGGTGACACCACATCTTTTTCAACAGCTTAACTCTTGAATTAGTGACTTCCTACAAATACCTGAGTCACCCTCAACTCTACACTGACTTTCTCTGATTACATCAGACTCACTGTCTGGTGCATTAACCAAAACTAGGAGTTGGATACAGGCTCAAGGACTATATGACTCCAGAAGTCCAGACTTGCCCTAACCCAGGGCACTTTACCCCACCTGCTGGACTACTGCTCACTTATGTACATGCAGACCTCATCCTCCAGCCTGTCCAGAATAAATACAACCTACAACAACATCTGTAGGTTTGCCTTGATGACACCTTACCTCAGGCATCACTGATCCCTGTACCAGGTCTTAGGCACATTGGAATTACCTCCTAAGCTGCCTAGTTGACAAATCCATCAGAGAAAAGGAGGTATCCCCCCCCACTCAGGCCTAAGCTATACCATGAAAGCCTCTGGACCTCCACTAGAGTAACAATAGAGTGCCCACAAGTCAACATATTATGGACCAGAAAGCCTTCTCTTCAGCTACCCCCAATCTTTGAAACAGCCTCTACAGGACCTGGACTCACACCCCTTATTCAAATCCCACTAAAAGGCTTCCCTTACTGCTACCACCACCTGTAAATGCCCCCATGGATAATTGGCAGACTGTGCACAAGGGAAACCAGAGTACCACAATGGACTCTGGAAATTGGCTGTCTAAAACTGATTGATATTACTGTAATGAAGTATGTTAGGCAGGACACTGCACTGCCACTTAAACTCTGTGCACTTTAATTACTTGTATCATGGCCACTTTATACTCAATTTTGCACAATCTTGTAACATTTTGTTTCATATCGCTTAATGTTTCGGCTGTGTAGTGTAACTACTTGCTGTCTCCTGTACATTTTGTACCTTTTTTTGCCATTTTTGTGCCATCTTTACAGCCTGGGTCATGCCTGAAAACAGTCCCTGGGATCAGTGCACCCCCCTCCACGGGTTAATCAATCCCTCGATCAATCTATCAATCAGTCAATAAATATATGTTTAATGACCCAGATATTGCATTCCTTCATGAAATAATGAGTAAATGTCAATAGGGTAATTGGGCCCTGAGCCCTTTAAGAAAGCCTCTCTTGGAGATTCAGAGGGAGAGTTCCTGATAGAGAGAATCCAGGCTGAAAGAGCCCAGGCAGAGTGCTATATTCTGCTTTTATTGAAAAGATTAGAACTATAGTAATTCAAAACATTTCTCAGATCTTTCTGGGACTGCAAAACACAGAAAAGAATTTACTTTTTCATGCTGTCCCTCTGGCACATTGGTAACACTACTGCTTGCGACATCAATGACCTGGATTTGGAAATGAATCTGGGTTGTTAGAGGGTCGGCTGTGGGGAGGAGGATAGAGCATCTGTAGGACTGTTCTTCTCCTCTGGAGGGAGGATGAGTGGGAGCTCAAAGCTTGCCTGGCCCCTGGCAGAAGCTGGAGAAAAGGCAGCTCAGGCCAAAAAGATTAGGAGAAATGGCAAACATTAGTACTTGTCATGTGGGAGTGTGTGGCATGCACCATGATGTCATTGCATGTCATGTCTTCCAGGGGTAAAAAACCAGAGGAAAAATTCCAGTGGCAGAATGATGATGAGTGTCTTCAGGTCCCACACCTGACCAGCTTGGCACACTGACCAGGACCAGATCCATTCTGCAGCGAGGTTTGGGGAACCACGCTGACACCATCGTGGGGGAGAGCCCTGGAGGAAGATGGCTAGCAAGTAAATGCCAGCAGAAGTTGAGGTGATGGGGCTAGGGCATTCCTTAGAAGGAAAATCGATGGGAGAAGAGAACAGAAGAAAAAAAAGTATAGACTTTTTCAGAGTCTGTCTGGGATTACAACACATAGAAAAATTTTGACTTTTTCAGAGCATCCAATTTTGTACTCTCAACTTTTCTCGGTTTCTGCAAAGATTGGCAGTCGAAGAAAAGAAAATCATTATTATGGGGAACATTTCTAATTTTAGTGTGAGACAGCTACAAGGTAGCATTAACAAAGAAAATCTGAATTCAATAATTTGCAGTTCAGCAGCCTCAGACAACTTTATTCCTACTTGCTAAAAGGAAAGGGAGATAGATCTAGATGAATAGGAAACATTGGCACCATTCATTTGTAAGGAGAGGTAAAGTGCAAATTTTGGGTTTTTGGCTGAGAACATAATTTCCATAGCATTCTGTTGGTTTCAGGACCCTGTATTAAACATTCCTGACTGTATCTATTTTCTGATTGGTCTCATATATACTTCAATATCATGAAACTAAACCTAAACATAGAAAACAGATACTAAGCTTACCAAAGCACAAATACAGCTTCAGAAGCTTTCAAACTGTCAGGTCATTTTGAAATACTATTGAAAAAAACAGCACTCTTAACCTCAGTTAGAAAGGGCTATACCCTGAATAACTGGATGTACTAGTTATTATATTTCAAAGGATGTTATTAAATAGAACAAATATTCAGAGCACAGCAAAACTGGGATTAGGACAATAGGTAGCCAACTAGGAACTAGTACTTCTAGATATTCAGAGCATATCCTTATCTAACTGAGTTTGAAGGGTGCTAGTTTTATCTTAAAAAAACATAGATATTGTTGGCAGATCCATAAATTCTGCTCAAAATATAGAATAATTGGTTGCAAGTGATTTAGGGCAAGAACTCATTTTGAGAACAGATCTTTAAAAAAATATGATGATGTATGTTGCTTAAGATGGGTTCTGTTTTTATCATGTGTAGTAACTGCAGGACATACATTTCACTATACATCAGATAAACTGATTTTGTTCTCTAATTTTTTTAATACTGTTATTTTGCCTTAGACTAACTGTCTGATCAGAACCAAATGCCACCCAGGCCTGACAGTGCACAAGGCCAAACATGAGTTGTATTCACTGGCAAGGGAATGCGTGGGGACCCTGGACATTCTAGTGCACTTGGGGACAAACAACATAAGTGGTGATAGTGAACTAGAAAATCAGCCAAGGTTCTGGGAGTTGGTCAGGGTATGCCTTTCTATAGGCTGTAAGAGCTCCTTTTCAGAAATCCTGCCAGTGCCAAGGGCTACTAGGGAAAACAAGATGTAGATTAGAGAGATAAATCAGTGGTTTCGGGAGTGGTGTGGGGAATTGGGGTATGGCCTGGTGGGGGCTGGGGGGAGACCTGGGAGGATAAGGGTCTGCATGCTAGGGACAGGATCCACCTTAATTTGGAAGGGAGGGAAATCCTAAAGCTCAAACTAGCTGGGTTCATTAGTGAAAGGTGGGGTTTAAACTTGTGAAGGGGGAGGGATAAAAAAAGGAGCAGTGCCAGCAGATACAATAAATGAGGGACATGGTCTCCACTCCTCTAGGGTGCTAGGGAGATATGGAACTGGGTCACCAGGTAGGGTGCAGGAGCTGAGAAATGGGAACTCAGGGGGGGGAGAAAGGAGAGGAGGGAAAAGGGGTTGAGAGTGGTCCTGATAAATGCCAGGAGCTTAGGAAATAAAATGCTTGAGCTCCAGGCAATGCTAGTTGAGGGGGAGGTAGATGTGGCAGCAGTCAATGAGACCTGGGCCACTCAAGGCCACAAGTGGGACCTAAATCTGGAGGGCTACACTATGTTCAGAAAAGATAGGGGTAGGGAAGGGGTGGTGGTGTAGCACTGTTAGTCAGAAATGGTGTGGGTATTGGAGGGGTAAAGGAGGCAGATGGGAATGTGGAGGCTATTTGGGTCACCTTGCTGATGCAGGGGGGGTAAGAGAGTAAGGGTCGGAGTGGTATACAGACCACCAGCACTGGCGGAGGTCCTGGAAGAAAGTTTGGTGGCAAATCTTGAGGGACACTGTAGATTAGGAAAGGGAATGGTAATAGTAATGGGGGACCTCAACATGCCAGGAACAGACTAGAGGACTATGACATCACCAGTGGCCAGAGAGCAGAGGCTGCTCGATGTCTTCCAAGATGTGTTTCTGAGACAACAGGTGGGTGAACCAACTTGGGAGGCCTGGACACTGGACGTGGTCCTGGCAGACAGTGATCAGATTAGTGTCCTAGAGGTGAGGGACCCGCTGGCTGGGAGTGATCACACCACAGTCTGGTTCTTCCTGGACCTGGGGGGCAGGAAAGTCAAACAAGGATAGTAGTAACAGACTTTAGGGGTGCAGACTTCAGGGAGATGAGAAGGATCCTTAAAGATCATCTAGACAGGATAAGGCTGGATATGGATGCTGACAGCAGGTGGGGGATCATTAGAAGGGGAATACAGGAGGTTACCAGATCCTGCGCAAGGGAAAGGCATAAGTTCGATAAGGCCAGAAAACCCTGCTGGTGGACCCGGGAGGTACAGGAGGTGGTGAGGGAAAAGAAGGTGGGCTATATGCGCTCCAAGTGGTCAAGGAGTGAAAGGGATCAGGAGGAATATGAGCTGACAGCCAAGAGAGTCACCAGGGTGGCGAGAGCAGCTAAGGCAAAAAAGGAGCAGTCCTTGGCCAGTGGGATCCAAAGGGGGGGACAAGGGGTTCTTTAGATACATGGGGGGAAAAAAGTAAAGTAAAGGGGCAGATCAGCAAGACAAGGGTAGGGGATGGTTGGGCACAGGAGGTGGGGTGACAGGCAGAAGTTCTAAATGAGTACTTTGCCTCAGTTTATACTGGGGGATGGAGGGGCTAGGTCATGCAAGGGGAGCGGGGGAAAACCAGAGCAAAGGGTGAGATCGGTAGACATCAAGGGCCTGATGGGTCTGGGGAAAGGGAGTGGCCAGCACAGACAGTTGGGGGCCCAGCACTGCATGGTGAAATGGGGGAGAATGAGGCTGAAATTCCATTAGAGAGCATAAGGGAAGCCCTCACGTCCCTTCAGACAGAGAAAGCACCTGGGCCAGATGAGATACATCCCAGGGTGCTGAGGGAACTGGCAGATATCCTGGCAGTCCCTCTAGCGGAGCTTTTCAAAATCTCTCTGAGGACTGGGTGGGTGCCCCAAGACTGGAGGGTGGCCCATGTTGTGCTGATCCACAAGAGGGTATCAAGAGAGGAGGTGGGAAATTACAGGCCCGTTAGCATGACATAGGTGGTCTGCAAAGTGATGGAGGGTATTATCAAGGAAAGGCTAGAGGGGTTATTGGAGCAAACTGGGGGTTTGGATAATAGGCAGCATGGCTTTGTCATGGGAAGATCATACCAGACAAATCTTGTTGAGTTCTATGACTGGGTGATGAGGGCCCTGGACCAGGGTAGGCCAGTGGACGTCCTCTTTCTGGATTTTAGCAAGGCATTTAATTCGGTACCCTACAGTGGCCTGCTGGCTAAGCTGAAGGAAATGGGGGTAGGGAGACAGTTGCTAAGATGGATAGGAAATTGGCTCTCTGAGCATACTCAGAAGGTGGTGGTTGGAGGGTTAGCCTCATCCCCAATGTGGGTTACTTGTGGGGTTCCCCAGGGGTTAGTGCTGGGGCCACTCCTGTTCAACCCCTATACATCAGACATCAGGATGTGGGATTAGGAGTGAGATTAGTCTCTTGGCAGATGACTCAAAGCTAGGTGCAGTGGTGGATGAGGAGGAGGGGAAGGGAGGGTGGCCTTGCAGGAGGACCTGGAGGCTCTGAAAAGGTGGTCGGGAAAATGGAAACTAAAATTTAATGCAGGGAAGTGAAAGGTTCTGCACCTGGGAGTCAGAAATCCAGGCCAGGGGTATACCTTGGAAGGAGACATGATTCAAGTTACGGAGGGTGAGAGGGACCTGGGGATAGTGGTAGATGTCAAAATGAACAACTCAGAGACCTGTAGGAGGGCAGCGGAAAGGGCAAATAGGATGCTGGGATGTATTGCCAGGGGGATTACCTCCAGAAAGGCGGAAGTGATCCTTCCACTGCACAACTGCTTGCTTAGGCCACACCTCGAATATTGTGTATAATTTTGGAGACCACATTTAAAGAGGGACATAACACTCCTAGAGAGGGTCCAAAGGATGGCAACCAAAATGATCAGGGCCTGGGGGAGAAGACCTATGTGGAGAGGTCAAGGAGCTAGACATGTACACCCTTGAGGAGAGGAGGGACAGAGGGGACATGATAGAGGTCTTTAAGTACATGAAAGGGATCAATAATGGAGGCCCAGTCAGGGTGCTCCAAAAGAAGGAGGGTGGGGCAACAAGAGGTCACAGGTGTAAGCTGGAAGGGGGCAGGTTCAGAGGGGAGAGGAGGAGAAGTTATTTCACTGAAAGGGTGGTAGAGCCATGGAATGCACTGCCCAGGGAGCTGGTAGAGATAGAGACTGTGGACAGGTTTAAGAGGGGATGGGACAGGTACAGGGGGAGGGTAAATCTGACCAGGCACAATATAGGTGGAACATCTTGGACTGGGGACAGTATAATCCAAGGGAGAGGGGGGACACCAAAATCGTCCCTCAGTGTGGGTGCTGAACATCGAGCAGACTCACAAGACCATTAGGCCTATTCTGCTGGCATTTTAGTATGTTAGTATGTATATTAGTATCAGAGGTAACAGTTTTATACCTTTACATTGTGTTATACACTAGCTCTAGTTTAAATATATGATGGGAGAAGCAAAAAGCTGATGATGTTATAGCTGAAATAATTTAGACAAAGCCACAACAGAAGAAATGAGGCTGCCAATAGGACAAGCTCAATAAAGCTGTGATGCACAGTGGGACTCTATACTTTAGGTCATAACTGTGCATTATAAATAGCTCTGGTTGAATAATACAGAGGGTGAAACACATAACTAAAATCAGTAGATTTCAGGTTCACCTCTCATAAGAGGAACAAGCAATATTTTCCAAGGAAATCTGAGGTAATGTTAGCTACAGACAGCTTTTTATGGCTGTGGGTGGAGCCTACAGCCATCTTGCTTTAGCTTGAAAAAAAGGAGTTTCCATGGAACACATCTTTTAGTAGTTTTCAGTGTATCCACCCATAACTGTAAATCCCTATGGCAGTTAAAAAATACTCCCTTCTTTCTTTTTAGAATGATGGACACAGAGCTCCAAGCTGCTTTTCTCTTAGAGCAAATGTGTACACATTCCAAACAAATCTAAATATCTTTAAAACTATTTAAGGTGCACAAAAACAATCAGTGTAAAAGTTGTTCAGGACAAAAAAACCTTTCACATGATGGTAGTCAGTAATCTGAATTCTTTATATTTTGTAAAATATGGTCTTCCAAACAACCTCATTGTTATTCTCTCATAGTGAACACAGTAGGAGTCATGTCAAAGAAATGTAAATATATCAGAAAGTAAACAAGATACCAATACAGAACCAACATGAAAGTTGTTCATGACAAAATGACCTTTCAAATGAGGGCAGTCACTAATCTGAATTCATTAGATTTTTTAAATATAGCCATCTGAAAGGTGAAGATTCTGAAGAAAAATGAAAATTCAGGTAATCAGAAGACCACAGTTTAAAATATATAATTAGTGCAGCTTAATGAATAGACTCATTGAAAAGCTATTTTTGTCCTGAACAACATTTATACTGTTGGTTTATGTGTAACGTGTATACTTTTAGAGATATATACATTTGTTTGGCATAACTCCTATTGCACTTCTAAACAGCCTCAGTTTGGCAAATTACTATGCCACTTAAGTGAAATTCTAAACCAGACCACCTTGTTCATCTCTTGTCATGCCTAATTTAAAGTGGACAGGAATTAATTACTTATGTGCAGCTGTTTGACATGTGTCTATTTTCATAAATTATATTTATACCTCCAAAGGTCCCTATTTAACTGTGCCTGAATAAAAGTTGAATCTGCCAGTTGTGTTTTGTATTGTTTTCTTTGTATGGACAAAATTCTGTGCAGTTTCTTTCATGGAACCAAGAATTTGGAGTTTTGACTATGTCACTTCATTGTTTCAGAACCGTGGGCACTGTACTGATAAGTTCATGCTAACATTTCTGAAACCGTGACACCACAGAAAAATGTGTTGCCATATTGGTCCTTGTAACACAAGATCCACAGAAACATATGATTTGATGTCAGCGTGGCTCAGTTGGTAGCACATCCGCCTCTGGACCAGAAGGTCGTGGGTTCTCGCCCCACACCGGGATTGGACTTGCACCTAAAAAATCGCTGGCATCTGAGTGCAGTATTGGGGGTGCTGTACTGCTGGGGTGTGCCGTCCTTCCGATGAGACGTTAAACCGAGGTCCCTTCTACCCATCCTGGTGCTGTCCTGGTGGGTGTCCAGGTGGAAGTAAAGAACCCAGGACACTCTTCGCAAAGAGTAAGGAACATTCCCGGTGTCCTGGCCAACATTCCCCTTCCCATAAGCCGGTTCATGCAATTATCCAGGCTGTGTGTGGGTGATGATGTGCGATATGGCCGCCACCACACATTCAGTCACTTCACTACCAGTCTAGCATTGCTTGTAAAGCACTTTGGATATAAGAAAAGCGCTATATAAATGCAGATTCTTCTTCTTCTTCTTCTTCTTCTGCTACCTTTCACTGGACTAACAGAGTTGTTATAAAAGAACACAGATGTTTTTAGCATTTGGATTACACCGCAACCTTCACCAGAAAACACTGACAGTTGTTTTAGAACATACTGTACTTTCTCAAAACCCAGGTCATACAAAAAACACTGGCAGTTGTTTTAGAAGAACATACAGTACTTTCTCAAAACCCAGATCATACCAAAAAAAAAAAAAACAAAGATGAAAAGTTGTTAAGGACCCCATTGGTTAAAACTGCATTCAAAAACACAACATACCCATATAAAGACAGCAAAAGTTCCATCAAAAGAAAGCTATCCCAAAGTCAAATGTCACTGACTTGAAAGTTAACTCCCTGAGAAAAACTATAAACCAACTGAAGCTTCATTTTAAAACCGTCTGTGTGTGTCTGTGCTAGCATTAGTAAATGACAATGATTAAAAACCACAAGGAAAAATAAACTTAAAGAGCAGCTGACACCTTCAGGAGAACTTTAACAAAACATAATATTCAGATAAGATTCAGCTTGTATTTCACATTGGTTCTTTATTCCTCCTCCCCATTGTTTATTGCTAAGGTCATTTGCATGAAAACAGGATTTTTGCTCCTGAAGAGTTCATCTATTTCTGTTGCTGTCTCCCTACCTGAGGTCATAATGCACTGCTTGTGACATCACAGTTACTCTCATGGCAACATATTGTGATGCCACAACAGAGCATTATGACTTGAAGTAGTGAGTAAGCTATAGATGCAGATTAACTTTAAAGTAACTAAGGGATAAAAATCATGTATTCATTCACATTTCCTCGGTAATAATCAATGGGGAGGAGAAATCTAGAACATATATATATATATATGCAGAATTTTAGCTAATTATTATGTTTTTCAGAGTTGTCTTTGAGGTATCAATAGCTTTTCAAGCAATACATAGTAAATAATGCTAAAAGTCTTATAAATATCAAAATATCTATGTGTTAAGTAAAAATAGGTTAGAAGACAACCAGCCCTAGTGTAAACTAAGCATTCACCAGCTGTTTCACACAGTGGTGGCAATCAAATTTTACACAGTGTACTGTTCAGATACATTTTTCTTAAACTCTGTGTACAATGAGTCCATATTACTCATGAATAGTTAAACTTATACTGTCTTAAACATGATCTATCTGCACTTCTGTAACAAGTGACCAGTGTATGTGTACATTCAAAACCCAAACCTAACTCAGACCACCTTGTAATTGAGATACTATTATCCTAATATGTCCATCTATCAACATGTGTCCACACATACCTATCTGCTGTTGTACTAAATAACAGTTCTATAAATCTAAAACAAAAACCAAAAAACAAAACACAACTGACAGCTTCAGCTTTTATTCAGGCACAGTTAAATCAGGATCCTATAGAGGTATGAATATAATTTATGAAAATAAAGACATTTCAAACAGCTGCATATAAGTAATCAATTCCTGCCCCCTTTAACTCATTCAGACCCACTGTGTGTTTAGAACTTTAGATACAGAACTCCAAACTGCTTTTCTTTGAGAATCTTCCTAATGCACTGTTCACAATTCTTAGGAAATGTGCACACATTCCAAACAAATCTAAATATCTTTAAAACAATTCCAGGTGTACAGAAACAACCAGTCTGAATGTTGTTCAGGACAAAAAGACCTTTCAAATGAAGGTAGTCACTAACATGAATTCTTTATATTTTGTAAAATATGGTCATCTTATTACCTATGTTTCCATTTTTGTTTTTACAAAATTCACATTTTGGATGGCTATTTAAAAAAAAAGCAACTATAAAGAATTTAGATTAGTGACTACTCTCATTTGAAAAGCCTTTTTATCCTGAACATAAGAATGTAAAATAATGCATTTGGGGCACAGAAATCCAGGGGCAGTGTGCAAAATGGGTGGAGTGGTGTTGACAACATTAAGAAAACACACATTCAAAAAAACCTTTTACATACAGTTGATTACTGTTTAACAATATTATGCATCTATGGCTGCCACTGTACATCATGGGTGGGATATTCAGAAATGCACCAGAAGCAGGCACATGAACGGCGCAGTGCAGGTACACTGTGCAGGTGCGCATCCAACATGATATTCAAAGGCTGAGCACCAAGGCAAGTGACAGCGCAAGATGGCTGAATATTGCAGGGATGCACCATAGCAAAACTAGGGCTGCACCAGGGATCAAGGCAGGAAGCGCAAGAGCATAACATGGGCAGGGCAAGTGACAGAGGTGCAGGGCCCCTGGCACAGTGTGGAGAAGGCCACAAGAGCAGGACACACTGCCACCATAGTGCAGGGGACAACCGGAGGGTGGCAAGGCAGATGCATGGCCACATGCCCTGACCACGCATCCCACTGCAGCGTATGGAGGTGGTGTGACACCCATGGTCACCAGCAGGCAGCCATGGGTAACACCCACAGGACAGCATGGGATATGGCACTGGGACCAAAGCAGACAACACACAAGCCAACAGCACATACCACACTGGCCACACAGCCCAGCAGGGAACATACACACACCACAGGGCACACACACACACACACACACACACACACACACACACACAGAGGCCACTGTGTGCAGACCACCTGACACAAACCCCAGTCAACCACAAATGTACCACACAGCCACCATGCACACCACTGCAGCATGGCACCAATGCCATCTGCAAAGCAGACACAGACACAGATGGCTACCAAAATATAACTGTATTGAAACAACAAGCAACAAACAAAACTATGTACAGTTGAACAGGGATAGGGCAGGGAACGGGGAGGACACATTCAGGAACGTAGGATTTATTTATTTATCAAGTCTAGGATTACAAATACCTTTGAGCCTTGGCTCTTTTACAAAGATTCCATGTCAGAGAAATACAAATTATGGGGAACATCAAGACAGACATTACAACAATGTGGACATTGCAAACAGAGTACAGATTAATACAATTCAAAGGTAGCATTGTAACAAGGCAGCCAGCAGCATTTGTCAGAGAAAATAGACAACAGATAAGTGCTAGAGTCATAGGGAGAGAGAAGAGGGAGGAGAAGGAATGTAGGAAGGTGGGAGAGGGTGAAAAGTGCAGCATTGGGTATACCAAGATGTGAGGGTAGAATCCAGTGAGAAGGGGAGGGAGGGAGGGACAACTAGAGCAGAAAGGTAAGTGGAGAAACAAGGTTAAGTTGGGCAGTCACAGGAGCTGTTGGTAGTGAGATAGTCCTGGAGCCTAGTTTTAAACATACCAATAGTTGGGGCAGAGGAGATGGCTGGGCTGAGGCCATTGAACCAGAGTGGTGCTCGATAAGCAAAAGAGCGTTGTCCCTGTGAAGTGTGACAGTGGGGGACTTTCAGTAGCTGTAGTGTGTGGATCTCCTAAGGCACCATTTGTTAATTCGGTGTTGTAACAGAGTTGAGACCCCAGAAGGTTCAAGGCCAAGGTAGATTTTTTTTCACCATGGAGCAGGTGAGAAACTTTATGCGGTTTGATAGTTGGAGCCAGCCGGTCTGAGTTGAACAGGTCACATGTGTGGGTGAGACGGTGAGCACCAGTGATGAGCCGACATGCTTTATTTAAGGCAGTTGAGAGGCTTCTAAGGCTTGTGGTTGTGGCCGAGCCATAAATGATGAGACCATAGTTTATTACAGAGATCACAGAGCTCAGGACTGCAGCCTTCAAAGCTTCTGGCATGAGGTGTGGTCTGTGTTTGTAGAGAAGACCAAGCCGTGTATCAGCAGCTCTAGCTACATTATCTACATGAAGTCCATAGGAGAGATTAGGGTCAAGCTGTATCCATAAGTATTTGAAGGACCCCACCTGATCTAGAGTGTTCCCCTGGGTAGTGGAGATAGCCAAGTGGTGTAGCTTGTGTGGGTTATGAGAGCTGCAAAAGAGCATAGATTTGGTTTTCTTGTCATTGAGGACCAGTTTATGATTAAGAAACCATGTCTCTACAGAACTGAAACCAAGTTGAAGGTTGTGTTGAAGAGTTGCAGGATCTTTGTGAGTGGAGAATACAACAGCATCATCAGCATATAGTATGATCTGCTCAGAGCAGTGGTAATGGAGGGAGTTTAAGAAAAGCCTAAAAAGGAGGGGGCCCAGTATGGATCCCTGTGGGACACCTGAGCGAACAGGCAGGGTGTTAGAAAGAGCGTCCGCAATTTTTACTCTCTGTGACTGATTTTCTAAGTGGCTTTTAAACCAGAGAGAAGAGTCAGGTGGTAGCCCAGCATTCAGTAATTGGTGTATTAGTAGTCCATGGTGTACTGTATCGAAGGCCTTGGAGAGGTCAATGAAAATGGCCCCTGTGAGAAGGCCGTTGTCAAGGGATTTGGGCAAAGCTCCAGTGAACTCAAGAAGGGCTGTGGTGGTGCTGTGACCTTTCTGGAAGCTGTGTTGTTGTGGACAAGGTATATTGTATTTATCCAAGTGGTCGGTAAGTTGATCAGCCACAATGCTTTCGAGTGCCTTAGAGAGTGGAGGCAGTATGGAGATAGGGCGATAATTTGAGTGATTCGTCTTGTCCCCACTTTTATGGATGGGTGTCATGGTGGCTGTTTTCCATAGGTCCTGGAATTTTCCACAGCTGAGAGAGAGGTTTAGGATTTTTGTTAATGGATGAATTACCTCATCGAGGGTGAGCAACAGAAGCTTAAGGTCCAGGGCGTCTCTACTAGATCTAGATTTAGAGATAGCTGCAGTAATATAGCGGTGAGATTCGTTCAGCCTTACCTCCCTGAAGTAGAAGAGGGGATGGTTAGACTGAGGGGCTGAGGTATTTGGGGAGTAAGCCCTGTTTTCGAAAAAGTCATGGGGTAGTACAGCACTAAGGTCTGAAAAAGCCGTGTTAAAGATGTTTGCGATCACCTTGGGGTCGAGGGTTGAGGATCCATCAACCATTAACATGGCTGGCGAGGTTTTTGGCTGCTTCCCTGTGACATCCTTGATATTGTCCCAGAAAGCACGACCTTTTCCCCATGTATTGGTGAGATCGTCTTTGTAATAGGTGGATTTCATTAGCTGTATGGCTTTTGTGCAGGCATTTCATGCTTGTTTGTAATTTTGGATGTCCAGTTGTTTGCCAGTGGCCCTGGCAACTGCCCAGAGGTGATCTCTTAGTTTCAGCTGTGAGAGAAGAGCCACAGTGACCCATGGGTTAGAGAGAGATTTTGTTTTGGGCCTTTTAGCAGGGGCAAAGAGGTCACAGGCTTTGTTGAAAATTAAGATGAAGTGATCAAGAGCCAAGTTAACATCTGTTGCTTCATAGATGGGTAGCCAGTCTTGTAGAAGCAGTTGTTGTTTGAGATGTGGAAGTTTTCCATGAGGAAGGACTCTGCTAGCGATAATTTTGGGAGGGGGCTTAAGGAATTTGTTAGACCATGCACACATGACTGGGGAGTGGTCACTGATAGAGTCTGGGAGAATGGTTGTACGAGAAATCCTTGTGGGGTGAGTGGTGAGGACCCAATCCAAGAGGGTGCTGGTGCCAGTCTTGTAGTTAATCCTAGTAGGGGAGTTTACCATTTGCGTGAGGTTAGCAGCTGGGATGGAGTCTTTATAGGCACTTGCGCTTGATGCTAATCAGTTTATGTTGAAATCCCCTAGTAGAATAAGTTCAGCTTTGGGAGGATGAGAGTTGGTAAAGTTTAGGACGTCGTTGAATCCATGTTTAGGGTCCCTGGGCCGGATGTATATGGAGACAATAGTCAGGGCTTTATGGTTGGGACCTAGGACAATTTTTATTGGCAGAATCTGGGCTGAGGCAGAAAGTGATGGAGTTGCTACAGGGTGCCAATACAGGGAGTCTTTGATATAGATTGTGCAACCACCGCCTTTTTGGATATCCGGTCCAACCTGTGGACATTGTAGCCCTGTATTGTTACTGCTGAGTCAGGAACTTTAGGTGTCAACCAAGTTTCCACCACTGCATGGATGTCAGGGTTGTGTTGGCATATGAAGGCTTGGAGTGCATCCAGCTTTGGTAGTAGGCTGCAGATATTAATGGTTGCAAGGATAAGGGCACCTGGAGTTTGTGTGTGGCCTGAGTTTCTAGGGCCATGATTGGGATGGACGCTGCCTGAGATGAGAAGGAGGAGGAGTAGGAGTTTTAAGGAGCAGAGTCGCAGCTCTTTGAGAGATAGTTTTGATCGTTGTTTCTGGGAGTAGAAGTTGCAAGGTTCCAGGCGGTATCCCATAGGGAGTGCAAGGTGGTACAGTGTAGAGAGGTGGCCACACTTGTTGAGAGTAGTGGTTGGGTTAAGTAACCAGGAATATCCAAATGGTGCACCAAGCACAAGTCTCGAGTGGAAGTGGAGAGTTCCCTTGGAGTAGCAGTAGAAACCAGAGTAGAGGTGGCGGGGGGTGGGTGGTGGGGGGGTGGCTAGGACCAGGGGAGAGAAGAGGGGGGCAGGGCAAGAAGGAGGAGGAGAGGCAAGAGAAAGGCAGAGAGAACCCTCATGGCTTACGTACTAGATAAAGAGATAGAGATATAGCCCTCTAGTGGTGAGAGGATATAATCTGCTAATGGAAAAGTCAACAGTTAAAAAAAAGCTACAAATTCACTTCTAATATCAACTCAGAACTTAAAATGACTATAAGGATTAAAGAAATTATTAAACCCTAGCACATAAATTCAACTAGAGACACAGAGGGAGATACAGTAGTTAGAGATGTGTTCAGCAGGAGATAGTGTGGGCCACTTGGTAATCAGTTTCCACTGGTACCAAATCCGAAAGTCAGGGCTAGTACCTTGCAGTACAGAGGATTTCTGAAAAACTGTTTAGGTTCCAGAAATTGAGGGGTCCATGGCCAGGTCAAAGCACGCTGGATCCCTGAAATAAAGTAGAAAAACAGGATTTTTAAAGGCTGGAGAAGTAGGCTTGTTACATCAGAACAAAGAGAATAATAGAAGTGGGCAGGGTCAGAGAGCAAAGCAGACGGTCTGGGGGAGGAGGAGAGAGGAGAGAGGCTGCAGGGCAGAGAGCAAAAGAAGGATTTACACAGTCAAGGCTCTAAATTCACTTCTAATATCAACTCAGAACTTAAAATGACTGTAAGGATTAAACAAATTATTAAACCCTAGCACATAAATTCAACTAGAGACACAGAGGGAGATACAGTAGTTAGAGATGTGTTCAGCAGGAGATAGTGTGGGCCACTTGGAAATCAGCTTCCACTGGTACCAAATCCAAAAGTCAGGGCTAGTACCTTGCAGTACAGAGGATTTCTGAAACACTGTTTAGGTTCCAGAAATTGAGGGGTCCATGGCCTGGACAAGGCACACTGGATCCCTTGCAGTACAGAGTATTTCTGAGAAACTGCTTAGGTTCCAGAAATTGATGGGTCCGTGGCCTGGTCAAGGCACGCTGGATCCCTTGCAGTACAGAGGATTTCTGAAAAACTGTTTAGGTTCCAGAAATTGAGGGGTCCGTGGCCTGGTCAAGGCACGCTGGATCCCTTGCAGTACAGAGGATTTCTGAAAAACTGTTTAGGTTCCAGAAATTGAGGGGTCAGTGGCCTGGTCAAGGCACACTGGATGGGGAAGGGGTGGGGAGACAGGGGACATGGTAGGGTTAGAACAATGGAGGAATGGGAGGGGTTTCAGTGGAAAGGAGGGTGAAGCAGGTCAATGGGCCCCTTAGAAGGTCCTCAACTACTGGTGCCTCTGCCGCCTCCTCCTCTGTGGCCAGAACATGGCCTGTGGAATGATGCATGCCACTGCAAGGGTGGCCGTGGCGACACACAGGATCTGCTCCAGGAGCCTTGTATGGACATCCACCGGTTGGGCTCCTAGGACAAAGGAGGGGACATGGATGAGTGCACACTCACACAACCATAGCCCACCCACCATATGCAGTGGACAACATTGGCATGTGCCCTGCAGGGGGCACACAGCCAACCACAGTGTGCATGCCCACACAAGCCACCATCCTGAATATCCACAGCCATGAACAGCACTGCACACCACCAGCAACCAGGCGCAGCATACCACAGCCATGACAGCCAAGTGAATGGCCATTGTGTGGGGCTGACAGTGGCCTGGCTGGGACCCAGATGCACCCACAGCAGCCACACACACACGTGCCCTGGGTGCAGCATGGTGCAATGGACCACGCCAGCGAGACATGGAAGGTAATGGCCATGCACACGGGTGGATGTGGCCCACCCCAACCCCACACAACAAAATACACCACCAAGGTGCCTACCTACAAGCTGTGGCCTGACTGGCACCTGACCACCTGCACCACCTGGCTGTCCGGCAACCCTCCATTGTGCACCACCACTGGCCTGCTGCTGTCCGGCAGCAGCACCCACCATCTGGGCTCTTCGCCGATCTTGAGGACCTAGTAGGGAGACAGTGTGAGACAGACATCAGCACTGGGCAGCAAGACATGGGCCCCCCAAGCACAGTAAACCCCATGACCCCGCATAGCAGCAGTGCTGAGGCACAGCACACCAGCTGTGCACTGCCATGTCCAGTGGTGTGCCTGGCCACTGCCCTCCACCCACAGCAGAATGGTGTGACACACGCTGACAACTCACACAACACCGACATGGCATGGATGGGTATATATGCACTCACCTGGCCGTGGCACAGCGCCCCTCCGGACACTTGCCTACAGTGACCTGAGCTGGTCAGGATCCCTCCTCCACAGTTCTCTGTACCTGTGGTCGCACTGCTCCCCTTCAACAGCACAACCCTGTCGCCTGCTCCAGCTCCTCGGCCACCCCCTGCCACACCTCAGTGCTTGGCTGGTCCAGGGGTACCTGCCCATAGAGGGCACCAATATGAGGCTCCACAAAAGCCACCAAGTTCACAAGCTCCACCTGTATCCAGTTTGGTGCTCTTGGTGTGCTTCTGCATGGCATGGCTCTATCTTGAACCGCAGCAGCATAATGGTGCCGGGGAGTGCATGAGACACATGTGCGAAGGATGCGTGATACGCCTGGTGATGCGCTGGCATCCCCTATCACTCATCTGCAGGGTATGCGCAATAAGCATGGGGCAGCACTGACACGTGCCGCAGTCACCAGGGGGTCCAGGGGGCACACACAGGGGTAAAAGGGTGAAATGCACACAGTGTGCAGCAGCGCAACAGAGCATGGGTGGCATGATGCGCTATAGGGTCCAGTGTGCCCCATGGGCAATGTGCCAATGGCACATGTGCGGGACTGGGTGTCCGGTGCATGTGCACTACATGCCCAATAGCAGCTGAGTGCCATGCTGCCTGTAGTGCATCATGCTTGGGAAGTGCCACCGACATATGCGACGTCAGTGCACGTATGCGCTGTACCATGCGGACTGTGTACGTCCCACAAATGTGCCATGATATGTGCATGAGCAACCCCATGGAGCAATGTGCAATTCCGCGATATTCAGTGGGCATATGCAGATGAGCTGATCAGCATATCGGTGGTGCATCAGACACATTTGCATCCCATTACAGTTGTGCATTCCCTCATTTGCATGTGATGCGCTATAAAGGTGCCATGTGGTGGCACAGACACCAGACAACCTTCACAGGTAGGATGCCAGGCACTGGGCATGTGGGGTCTGGGGGGGGCCCTTGTGTGTGGCAACCAGCACTGACTTCATGTCCCCACCAACAGGAACAGAATGTCAGAGCAACAGGAAGTTGAGGAGCAGGGGCCTGCACGGAAGCGCAGGCCCAATTTCACAAGGGTGGAGTGCGATGCCCTATATGATGCCTACCTTGACCAGGAGCCCCTCCTAAATGGCTCCACAGGCACCCAGCAAGCCAAGGCGGAAGCATAGGCAGGTGTAGCCAGGGCTGTGAACCTGCAGGGTGTCCATCAGAGGTCGGTACAGGAATGCAAGAAGAAGGTGGGCACAGACCGCAATCAGATCAAGGAGAAGCTGGCAGCCATCCGTCGCACATGCTGCCATGGGCGGTGGACAGTCTGAGGTGCCGCAGCTGACACCGCAGGAGGAACTTATGGCAGCGACAATGCTGCACAGTGCAGTTGAGGACGTTCCTGGTGGTGGATTCCAGATGGGGGGTAGCCCTTCCCTGCATGGTAGGTACAGTGGTGCAAGGGGATGTGGGTAAGGGGTGCATTGGGGTGGGGCTGTATGGTGGCTGTATTGACGTGTTTATGTTCCCTTACAGATCCAGGGCACCTGCATGCGGATGCAGGGGTTGCAGTGCCCACCCTGGGTGATATCAGGGACCTGGAGGAGTGCCCATCCACCTCCACCAGGGTCCATGGCCAGGACCCCTGCCAGAGCCACCACACTGTCTGCACAGATGCCTGTGCTATGGGCACGGGCAAGGTCCAGGCAGTGTTTCAGTGGGATGCCAGCCATGGCGTCCAGTATGCTGAGACAGTGATCGGGGTGGGGTCTACATCAGAAGACGACATGGCCGATACCCAGAACAGTGATGATGCTGTACAGGGGGTGGCACCCCTATCATGCACAGGACACAGCAGTGCCAATGGTGCATGGGTGGCACTGGCAGACCCGCCAGCCGCACCGCCTGGTGTTGCGGTGGCCACAGTACCTGCGGCACAGTCAGGCCCATCTGGTGGTGGGGGCACAGCCTCCCCGGCGACATTGCACTCACAGTGGCTGGAGGGGCAGCAGTGGCAGCAGGATGGTGCTGAGGGTGGACCAGGTGCAGTGTCCTCTGCCAGTGCACCGCAGTCAGGAAAGGCCCAAGGGGGCCCCACTGTGCAGCCATCACCTGCACGGGGGTGTGTGCCGTGGGGCCGCACAACCTCCATGGGTCGGCACAATGCCCAAGCCCCCCAGGGCACTGACCCGCTTGACGAGCACACCTGTCTGCTCAGGGCATCCATGGAGCAACAGATGCAGGTCATGGCAGGGGTGCATGCACTCCACACTGAGCTGCACCAGTCTGCAGGGAGGCATGACCGGGACTTTCAGCAGCTCCTGGCTGAGGCAACAAGCATATGGGAGGACATGACTGCAGGCCTGGATCAGCTCACCACTCCAGTCATGGCTGGTCTGGCAGCACTGGCCACCCTGGTGTAGGGCCATCTGCAGCAGTCACTGTGAAGTGCATTCTCCACCCCTCAGTCCCAGTGTTGAGTGACCCCAGCATTGTCATTGCTGGAATCAGCTGTGGGCATCTGGGGCATGCCTGGAGTGGGCCTGTTCAGGGGCTTGCAGACACCTGCGAAGGCCTGGTTGTGTTCTCACAGCAACATGCCTGGGGATATGTCTGTGACACCCCCTGTTGCTGCCGCACAGCCTGCATCTGCTGGGCAGTCTAGGTGGGGCCATCCACATGTCTGTGGTGGCCATCCACCTGCACGTTTGTCTTAGGTAGTGATCCTATAACTATTTGTATTTGTCATTCCTCAGCTCTTTTAGGTAATAGTGACCATTGTACTATTAATTTCAAAACTCATCACATCAAATGGGAAGCAGACAATATTACAAAAATATTTGCTTTTCATAAACAAACATCAAAGCTTTTAATAACTATCTTGCTGCTATTGATTGGTCTGCTGTGTTAAATAATAAAAATATGAATGGTATGTGGAATCTTTTTACCACAACAATTTTGAATGCTGCCAATAAATTCATACCTAAGGTTACAAAAAAGAAATTAAGTTATCAACCAAAATGGCTTAATTTAAAATTACATAAATTGGCAAAAAAGGAAAACAAATTATGTAAAAAATATTGTTCCAATAAATGCGATAGAACTTTAACTGCATTCAGGCATGTTCAAAAAATCTGTAAAAAAGAAATTAAAGAGGCCAAAATATCCATGGAAATATCATTAGCCAAACAAGCACACAAGGGAAAAAGTAAATTAATGTTCAGTTACATCAACTTCCTAAAAAAACAAACATGCAAGGTTGGCCCTATTAATTCTGGTACAAAAACCTTATACCATCCTAGTAATATGGCTGAATTTTTCAACTTACAGTTTTGTGAAGCTTTTTCTAACAATAATGTAAGTTGTAATGCCAAATTAGATGTCCAACCAATTCATGATGTAGATATATTATTAGAGACTATCAAATCTAAATTAAAGGAAGTAAAAAAAGGATCCTCTGCTGGCTCTGATGGAATCTCTGGTGATTTAATTCACTTAATGAAAGATCATCTTTGTGTCCCTTTAAAAATTATTTTTGACACAAGTTTAAATACTGGACAGGTTCCAACTGAATGGAAACACACCAATGTAATGCCATTATATAAAAAAGGATCTAAAAGTAATTCAGATAACTATTGCTCCATTAGTTTAACTCCAGTCTGTTGTAAAATTCTAGAATGAATCATTAAGGATGATCTAACCTCTGCCATTGCAAGACTAGATCAAACTCAACATGGATTTATTAAGGGACAATCTTGTATAACAAATGTGTTATGTTTCTACGATTATGTTAGTCAAAACTTGGACAAGAGCATTCCCTGTGACGTTATTTTTTTGGATTTTAAAAAAGCCTTTGATTCTGTTCCTCATTGGGCTCTGATAAAAAAACTACAGCTTCACAACATCGAATCAGTTTTTATTAGATGGATCACAAACTGGCTATCTAGTAGAATGCAGAGTTATAATAGATGGCCATGTTAGTCTTTGGAAAGATGTAAAAAGTGGTGTTCCGCAAGAATCCATCCTAGCTCCTCTTATCTTTCAGGTCTTTATATCTGACCTATCTACAAATATCAAAAGTATATCCATCAAATATGCAGATGACTGTAAAATCTGTAATCTTTGTAGTAGTGTCTGATGTTATGGTAATTCAGGAAGATTTAAAGATGCTTGAAACTTCGTCCCAAAAATGGAATTTTTACTTCAATACTTCTAAATGCTGTGTCTTGCACTTTGGAAAAAAGAACTCTAAACATCAATATTTTCTTTATGATATGATGTTAGTTAGTAAGGACAGCGAAAAAGACTTGGGTATTACTGTTGATGTAGGGATGACATTTGACACACATATCACCAACACAATAACTAAAGCTAATAAGATATGGTGGGCAATACGACACAATATTACATCAAATAATCCAGATGTGCTACTTCCTTTGTATAGAGCTTATATAAGACCACATTTGGATTTTGGCTCACAGCTGTGGAGTCCTTACAAAAAAAGGATGTGGCCAGAATCAAAAGAGTTCAGAGAAGGATAACTAAACATCTAGGGCTGGATATTCAAACTGCGCCATCCTGAGGCGCAAGCCCTTGCGCTGCGCAAAATAGTTGCGCAGGGGTGTGGCCGGGGCGATATTCAAAGGAGTTGCACTATTGAGCAATTCCTTTGAATATCACCCCCCAGCCACAGCCACTGTGCATGGCGCAGTAGAACTTGTGCCACCGCAAGTTGTCAGAGTGGAGCATTCAACTTGCGGTGGCGTAAGTACCATTGGCGCCACGCGCAAATCACGATATTCAAAAGGTGACATGCAAATGGGCCATAATTCATGGCGAGGGGGCCATTTGCACTGATTATGGCCCCATTTGAATGCCATTAGCATGTAGGTGTGCCGATCCCTGAGGACTTGCGCCTGGCGCCCTGCCAGGCAGCAGCCGTCGGGGACCGACGCACCCTGCAGCCCGATCGCAGGCAGCAATGTGGCTCCCCCAACTCCTCCCGTACATATCCCTGGTGGTCCAGTGGACGAAGTATCCGTCGGGCAGAAAGTAACGGAACCCCCTGAACATCACCCTTGTGCCCAATCGCTGGGCAGAAAGTAAACAGAACCCCCCGAACATCACCCTTGTGCTCGATCGTGGGCAGGTGGCAATTGAACCCTCAACATCTTCCTGGTGGCTATGTCCTCACCACCACCCACGAAGCCCACCACCGCTTCCCGCCGGCGGTGTCAGCAGCATCCATTCGCCTGCCACCCACACGCTCGTCCGACTGACTGCCCAGTGCTGGCATGCTCGTATTGGGCAGCGTTAAAAGCCAATGGTGTGTAGCCCATAGTCAGAGGATGATAGTCCAGATTGGTGATCATTCACAAATCTGGACTGTCGCGGGGCACGGTATACGGGAACACCCATTGGCTCTTGCCTGCACCACCGGGTATGCAGTCCTACCGGCAGTCAGTTGGCGGGCGGCGGGGGCAGGTGGTGATACTGCCTCATCACCGCCGCCGGGGAGCGGGTGGTGGGGCTTTGTGGGTGGGTGGGGGACACTAGCCACCAGGAAGATGTTTTGGGGGTTCAATCTACTTACTGCCCGCGATCGGTATTTCGGTCCACTGGACCACCAGGGAGATGTTTGGGGTTTAATTTACTTACTGCCCGCGATCGGGCATTTGGGTCCACTGGACCACCAGGGAGATGTTTTGGGGAGGAAGTTCAATTTACTTACTGCCCGTGATCGGCACATGGGGTGATGTTCGGGGTTTACTTTCTGCCCGTGGATCGCTACAAGGGTGATGTTCGGGAGGGTTCCGCTTACTTTCTGCCCACGATCGCACAAGGGTGATGTTCGGGGTTCCGCTTACTTTCTGCCCTCGATCGGGCATTTCGTCCACTGGACCACTGGGGATGTGAACAGGAGGGGTTTAAACATACTGCCCGCGATCGGGCATTTCAGTCCACTGGACCACCGGGATGTGAACGGGAGGAGGGGGAGCCACATTGATGCCTGCGATCGGGCTGGTGGGGGGGGTACACTATGCCCGTGATCGGGCTGCCGGGGGGCACAGGGACTGAGTTGGAGTCCAGCCACAGGTGGCAGCTGCTGTGTTGCACCCTGCAATACAGCAGCTCACCTGTGGCTGGCCCTCGACTTAAGCCTTTTTTTTTTGGCTCAAAGTCCTGCAGGCGCAGGTTGGGGGTTGCGCCTGCACAACCCTGCACAGCCCAGCTGAATATCGGGCTGTGAAGTTTATGCATGGTTCCTCCCCCTCCAGTTGAGCATGCATTCATTTGCATTGCGCTGTTGCTCAGCCTGTTTTCAGTGGCGCAACTGCCTCCTGCTGAATATCGCAGAATGGCACAATTTAGGACTTGAGCATGCGCAACCCTGTTGCGCATGGCGCAACCCTTTTGAATATCTGGCCCCTAGTATCCTCAAAAACAATTTCCTATCCAGACAGACTTAAATTTTGACCTAATGTCACTGGAAGATAGAAGGGCAAGAGGAGATCTCTTGCTTTTATGGGACCTACATAATGATGAACATCTGTTTGTTGAAAGTGGTCTTGACCTTAAACAGATTAAGATCAATACAAGAGGTCATCCACTTCAGTTGACCAGAAATAAATATAATACCAATAAAAGGGCTCACTTCTTCTCTCAATGAGTTGTTGTACCATGGAATAAATTACCAACTGCTGTTGTAATTAGTGATAATAAGCTAACTTTTAAGAACAGACTTGATGCTTTCAGGAATTTGAATAAATTTCCAAATTGTTAATTGTAGGATCAAGGCCTTTATGGGCATGTTGGCCTTTTTTTGCCTCATACAGTATCCTAGTATGAATCCTAATATGTATTATACTGGCGCCATTGCACTAGTATAGTTAGGGTGCAAGTGCACTTCTATGTTAAAGTTCAAACTTTGAGAGTTAATAACATTGGAGCCGTTCAAAAGATTTGCATGATAGTTGGAATATATAATCTCTAGGGGTAGGTGTCTTGAGCTATCAAATTTCATGAGAATCCTTTGAAGTGATTTCTGAGATATAAAGTGTTGAAAAAACAGAAACATTGAGATGTTTTGACATTTCTTTCTACAGCTGGATCTCAAAAATGGCTTTATGTTGTGGGCCGACATTTTCAGGGTAGAAAGCCTTTGGGTCACAGATGTGCATTTTGAAGGTTTGGCAAATAAATAGTAATCTGTTCAAAAGTTATGACATTTTTAATTTTCCCATTATTTCCTATGGGAAAATGTATATGTCAGGTACAAAAGATACTATGTTTCGAACAATAGGAGTATTGTTCAAAAAATGGCAGCTTATTTTCAAACAATAGGACTACTGTGCAAAAAATACCAGCTTATTTTTGCAAAGAATGCTGGTATTTTTCACACAGTTCACAATCCTGTGATTGATTGAGCTGTGTTGCAGCCGCCATCTTTTTTCCCTGCTTAGCAAGAAAGATGAAGTCCCAAACCTTTTTAACACAAGCAAAATCAGAAAACAACTAAAGAGAACCCTTTAGGTGTATTCTGATGTTTTTCTGTGTTTTTAACTGGACTCCAACAATTTTTTTTCAGGGTCCAACTTATACAGAGAACGGCTTGTCAGCCATTCTCTGTATGAGAAGAGCAGTATTTTCTTGGCTTCTGCAGCCACAGCTGGAACTCATGCTGCCAGCTGCAGAGTCAAGGAAGACTCACCAACATGGGGTGCCCAATCCCCATGTCAGAATGTACCCCCCCCACACACACATACACATATTTGGCACACTGGAAGCCCACCCCAGTGTGCCCAACATCATTTAAAAACCTGTAGGAAAAGAAAATTGTTCCCAATGTATTTTCTTTGATGCAGAATCCTGCATCAAAATGTGAGATCATTTTGATGCAGGATCCTGCATCTCACTAGCCTGCCTCCTTCACCAACAAGGGGTGCCCAATCCCTGTGTCAGGATAAATCCCCCTCAAACACACACACACACACACACACACACACACACACACACACACACACAATACATATTTGGCACACAGGAAGCCCACCCCAGTGTGACTACATTATTTAAAATCCTGTGAAAAAAAAGAAAACTGTCCCCCGATGTTTTTTCTTTGATGCAGAATCCTGCATTGAAATGTGCGATCAATGCAGGATCCTGCATCGAAGTAATGGCACCTTCTCTGACATCAGGGTGCCCAATCCCCATGTCAGTGTATATCCCCCCCAATTATTGTGGCACACTGGGAGCCCACCCCAGTGTGTTGATATTTGTTGAATTTGTAACTTTCTGACACTGGGATACCCACTCCCGGTGATGGATGACCCCTCCCAGCCCACTCTTATTGCCGATAGGGGTGCCAAATCCTCCTGTCGGCATGATGATCCCCCCAAACTTATGTGGCACACTGAAAGCCCACCCCGGTGTGCCCAAATTGTTTTTAAATGTTTTGTTCCTGTAAATGAAGAAAACCATCCCTTGAAGTCCATTTTATTTTTATTTTTTACCTGTAATGAAGAAAACGGTCCATTGTCATCTCATCTGTCCCCCTCCCCATCCCCCCTCCCTCTGAGCACCCACCTCTCTGCACCTCCCCACTCATACTTACCCTCTAGAGGTTGGGAGCTGTGATCTTCTCTGGACCGGGACGCATCTGCACTCTTCAAAGCCGAACTGCAAAATGAGGAATCGGGTAAGTGCTGTATAATAGAACTCAATGGGGGTTTCAACTTAGGTTGATATCTCGGCTAGTTTTAGGAAGTTTGGCCCCAAAATTTTAACATGGGGTTCTTGGGACCCCTCCTCATGAACACTGTCACTGTCATTTCATTTCTCAGTCCCAAAAGGTGATTTCATGGTAGATGAGAAGAATCACCTTTCAGGACCGATTCATGAAATGACAGTACAACACTTCATGAGATGGGATCCCAAAAAGCCCATGATGCAATTTTGGTGAAAAAATTCTCAAAAATGACTGCGTTATATGCATGCTCATAACTTCACCAATCTTTAATATTTTCACTCCAGATTTTCAACATTGCCAGTTTTTAACACTTCCTTATGAACAGTACAGCTGACATTTTTCATATCCTGCCCAAAATGTGTTTTCGCACCTGTGACACAGAATGGCATGGTCACTACATGAAATCAGCTTTTGGGATGGAGTAACAATATGACAATGCTACTGTTTATGAGGGGAGGACCAATAAAGCCCATGTTGAAAATTTGGTGAAAAAAATTCCAAAAAATGACTGTGTTATGGGCATGTGTTGAGCACTTTCTATACACGCTCGTAACTTTGCCAGTTTTTCATATTTTCACTCCAGATTTTCAACATTGCCATTTTTTATACCACCTTGTGAACAGAACAGATGTCATTTTGCACATCCTGTCTGATATGTGATTTTGCACCTGTGGCACAGAATGGCATGGTCATTGCACAAAATCAACTTTTGGGATGGATTAACAAAATCACAGTTGCAATGTTCATGAGGGGAAGACCTGTAATGCCGATGTTGAAGATTTGGTGAAAAAATTACAAAAGATGAGTGCATTGTGAACCTGCATTGCACAGTTTCTACACTTGCTTGTAACTTTGCCATTGTTTCCCATTTTTCACACTGTTGTACTAGCTGTATGGAGGGATGGGAGCACAGGGTCCAAAGGACCCTGCACTACCATCATAACATATGGATACTGTTGTACTATCTCGATGGAGGGATGGGAGCCTGAGGATACAATTATTCTATCTGAAAAAGAAGGGAAATTCTTTGCAAAAAACTTTGTTAATGCATCTGTTAGGGTGGATACCACAGCGACAAAAGGAGGGAAATGAGGTGTTAGGGTTTCCAACCCTAATGTCCTACCACCAGGGTTCTCCCCTACCACCCCACCCATATCCCCCAGCCTTCAGACACCAACAGGCACTGGGGTGTGCCATAAGGTCATAAGGCCTAACTCCTACCTGTTGTCCTATACTGTAGTGTGTAACTATGTTTACACATGGAATGTGGTGAGAGTTGGGCCTTATGACCCCATGGCACACTCTGACACCTGTTGGTGCCTGGAGGGTGAGGGAATGGGGGTGGGGTGGAAGGGGAACCTGGGGTGTTAGGTTGAAACCCTAATATCTAATTTCCCTTCCTTGTCACTGTGTATCACCATAACTGATGACAAAGTTTTTTGCAAAGATATATATATATATATATATATATATGTATGTATATATATATTCATGGCAAAAAAACTCTGTTTAATGCATCAGTTAGGGTTGCTCCACAGTGACATAAATGAGGAAATTTGGTGTTAGGGTTGCCACCCATTGCACTCCATGCCCACCCCACCCCCACCAACAGACACTGGGGTGTGCATTGGGGTTGTCGGCCCTAACTTTCATCCCATGTCCCATGCCTTCTTTTATCCCACTACAGTTTTTGCCCCCACAGCCTCTTCTGGAAGGCTCTTCCAGGCATCCACCACTCTTTCTGTGAAGAACTACCTACTTAAATCTCCCCTGAGCTTATCCCCCTCCAACCTCATAGCATGTGTATGCATTTTGTTAATTAATCAAGTCCCTCCAGGCTCCAGCAGTTGCTATCTGTGGGGATAGCCACTGTTTTGTAATACTTCTTTTGGTCACTGCAATCATAATTCCCAGAATACATTTAAGATGTTTATCCTGACATCCTGCCAGGTACAGCAGCAGGAACGTGTCTGCCATTGATACTATTGTATAGTTTACAGCATCACCAGCAAAACTGCAATACAGTACCTTGCAATATTACTGCAAAATTCTGCAGTATGCTGCAGGGAACAGTTTAATTTAATGGCAATTATGCCCTTTAATCACACAATATCCTGTGACACGTCATTTACTTCAAAATGCTGTGTTGTATCCTTGCTGACTCTGCTGTATGACTTCTGTCATAGCTTACTCTATGTCTGCTAGAAAATTGTTTGATTATAGGGCATGCCAACATAATATACAAGTAAATTACCCTTTGTTCGCCAAAGTCTCCAGCATGATGTATTCCCATGCATTTCACATGTATTCTCTCAGCATATGGTATGTGGAAATCCTTCTGGTTTCATAACACCCCTGGATTGGGAAGGACATTGGCAGAATGGCAAGTTAAGAGGAGGTATTGATTAATGGAGAGTTTAATCTGCTGGATTTAGACTGGAGCATTCTGACCATGGCTGCAACTAGAAGAAGGGCTGTCCTAGACTCCCTACAAGGTGCATTTCTTAGGCAGCTGTTCACAGAACCCACTGGTACTTACGAACAGAAACAGCACTGCAGATGTCACAGTGAGTAGCCCCCTGGTTACAAGCAATCATCATACAGTGTAGTTTGGCATACTGATTGGACATGAGGAAAAACACACTAGGATGAGGGTTCTAGACATCAGAAAAGAGATTTCAAAGAAATGGGAGACTGCCTTAGCAAATACCTTGAAGTGGAGGGGAGTGGAAAAAGATAAAGGAGGGAATAACTAAGATAACGGCAAGTTGTTTAAAGGAAGTATGCAAGATTAAGAAGAGGAAGGGGCTCAAAGAAGGTGGCTAAGGTGGTAAGAGAGAACAAAAGTGCCTTTAGAAAGTACAAGGAGACCCAAATGGAGGGGGACAAGACGGTATCTCTAGATAAACAAAGTGAAGCAGGAAGGAGGTTAAGGACAACAAAGGCTCAAATGGAGGAGAGGATCACCCAGGAAGTCAAAATAGGGGATAAGAATTTCTTCAGGTACATGACCAAAATGAGGAAGGCAAGGGGTGGTATAGTGAGGATCAGGAAACATGGAGTATGGGGACTGTGCAGTTGAAGGATAAGAGAAAGTTAAAATTTTAAACCAGTATCATTGCTTGGACTTCACAGTGGAAGAGGGGAGAGGACAGACTGACATGCATTAGCAAGCACCAAGGGGAGTGGACACAAGTCCATTTTTGGAAGAGAAAGTCTGTTGTGGATTGGAAGCCCTAAATGGAAAATAATGCAATGGGGCCTGCCAGGATCCACCCAAGCATACTGGAAGAACTGAGCAGGGTGCTAACCACCCCTCTGGCAACACAGTTCAGTACCTCACTGGAGACGGGGGTTAGTTAGAGGACTGGAGGAGGGCTGATGTGGTCCTTCTGCCCAATAGCAGCAGCAGGGAGGAGGCAAGCAATTATAGACCAGTCAATCTCATATCAGTGGTGTGGAAATTAATGGAGACCCTGCTGAAGGAGAAACTGATGGAGTACCTGGAGACACATGGGCTGCAGGACCAATGGTAACAGGCTTCATGGGGGGAGGCCATGTCAAACAAATCCCATAGATTTCTTTGACTGGATAACTAGGGAGGTGGATCAGGAGAGGGCAGTGGGTATGGCCTATCTGTACTTCAGTAAGGCCTTTGACATTGTACCACACTGGAGACTAATTAACAAACTTAGCAACCTGAGGGTAGGGGAGAAGGTGGTAAGCTTGGTATCTAACTGGTTGTAGGAGGCAGAGGGTGGTGGTACACGGCAGTCACTCAGGATGAGAGAGTGACCAGAGGAGTACCACAGGGATCAGTCCATTCTGTGAATCCACAACAGCTGATCCAGGAGAAAGAGAGCATCAGGTCCAGGCAGGCTCCTGAAACAAGAATCACCTACATCATCAGACTGTGCAAAGCCTGTGGACTTGAGTCTTTTACCACAAATCTGCTGTAGGCTGTCTGAACTCTGTCATCTCAGCCATTGAGTCTGGGCTCCAACTGGAAACAGTCTTGACAGAAGGGGGCATGTCCAAAGGAGAATGGGCAGTTTTTGTATGAGACACTCCGTTCTGTGATCCACAACAGCTGATCCTGTCTAAATGGAGTTTTGGGAACAGTCAGCTTCCAAAAACAGGAATTACCTACATCTTTGGGCTGAGAAAAGCTTGTGAACTTGTCTGTTACCACAAATCCACTGCAGGCTGTCTGAACTCTGTCACCCTAGCCACTCAGTTTTGCGCTGTGTTTTGCCATTGTTGAGGATCCCAAGGATGCTACATTCTGTCAGATAGTGCACTGATGCAATTTGACTGAATACATGGGCATGTTGGCACAGTGCTAAATCAAGCAGAACTGCCCTGACATTAGTTCCTGCATTGCAAGGAATAGTATCACCACACCCAATAGCACCAGTAGCCCTAGCCACGATATTCAGATGGACCCATGCAAATAAGCCCATTGGGCATGCAAGGCACTAAGGGGTTATTTGCATGCCTATTGTGGGTCTATTTGCATGGAAAGCAGCAGCAGGATTGCTCCACACCACCCCCACTCTGATTGCCCAGTCCTGTACAAGATAAAATATTCCCTGGTGCCTAGTGCCCGCCCCCGATCACTAGCCCATAAATTATTCAATATATCCCTGTTGCCTAGTGGTCCCTACACTCCAACCACTGGCCCATAAGTTATTCAACATATCCCTGGTGCCTAGTGGTTCTCCACCCTCTGATCACTGTCCCTGTAAATTCCATATATGTCCCTGCTGACTAGCATCCTTTCTCATCTTCAGTCCTCAGCCCTGGTACATATACAAAGGTCTTCCTGTTGCTTTGAAAGCCTGTCCATATGTGAAAGAGTTGTACAGAAAACCACAGAAAATACAATATTCCATGGTGTCAAGTGGTGCCCCCCAATCACCACTACCGTGCTATACACTACTCCCAGGCATGTAGTGGCTCCTTCCACAGGCAGTGGTACCCACCCTGCCACCAGCCCATTACTAAAAGTGCTAGTGCCACGGAAACATACGGCACCCAGCACAGCACTCCTCTCACCTCCTAAGCTGGCCGCTATACGAAAGAGCATGGAGAGTACAACCTATGTATAGCACAGGGTGCACATCCTCTATACTGTACTGTACAGTACAGAAGATGCGTGGCCCAGGTTATACATTGGTCATGTGCTCCCTGCCCTTTCACATGGTGGCCAGCTGAGGAGGTGAGAGGAGGGCTGTGCCAGTGCAGTACCTGGCCACAGCACCAGCACTTCTGGTGAGGGGGGGTGGTAGGATGGGTGTCAGTGCCTGTGGTGCAGGGGGGCCACTAGATGCTAGGGACTAGTGTATAGCACCAGGAATGGAGGTCAGAGGGAAGGGAGCAACACTGGGCACCAGGGCTTAACTTATTGATTACATGGCTGGTGATCAGAAAGCAGAGGTACCACTAGGCAACAGGGCATATTAAATTAAAGTACGGGTCTGCAATCAGAGGGTGGAGTGACCACTGGGCACCAGGGATTTATTTCTTTACTGATGTGACATCGATTGGAGGGTGGGAGGGGACCACTTGCCACCAGGAGGAAGGTGTGTTTCCCCACCGGCCAAGTTGGTTGTTGGCTGCAGTAGCTACAGTGGCCACTAGGGTTTCCTGGAGTAAGACAAGGTTTTGGTCAGTGATATTTGCACTGCTCAAAGGGACTTTGCTAACCCCTTTTGCACAATGCAAATGCGCTGAATATTGGGTTGTGAGGGTAATCACGTCCCTTCTCCTCCCTTTGCCTACCCACATACATTATTTTTTGCATATGTGCTAACCCTGTTAGTATGCACAACTGCCCCTTTTGAATATTGTGCTCCAGTGTAACACCCAGTTTGCAAGGGCAGACATCTGTTTGCACTCATGCAAACTCTTGAATATCAGGTCCACAGATGTTTGAATCAAAACTAGTCAAAGTATGTTCTCAAAGAAATACCTACCCTACCACAGAGAAATACCTACCCTACCACTTATAAAAACACTTCATAGTTAGTACTCCATTTAGGTGAATGGGATCATTTGCACCTTTTCTCCCATCTACTCTTTTAGTCTCTGTGGCAACAAACATTTTCTGATAGACTACTTCAGCATGGTTAAGTGCACTTATCCTAAGCCAACGGATTTTGAAACCAAACTAGAAAAGGATTCAAGTGAAAACAGTGTCAAATGAAACTCTTCCCCACCTTGCACAGCACTGTTTTAGTCAAACCCACGTCTGCATGCCAAATTGTCAATATGTTTGAGACTCTTTTATTGAAAATGTTAATATGTTTTGCACAGTTCAAGGCAAAAAATCAAAAAATTGCAAGAAATTGCCAAACAGAGCTGGCCCAGTGGCGCTGAGGGTTGAGGCGCTGGGCGCCACACCTTGCGTCACGCCAGCGTCCTGGGTTTGGGAACGAGCCTGGATGCTGGGGGTCGGCGGGGAGGGAGTAGGATCGAGTGTCCATAGGACAGCTCTCCTCTCCCTTGGGGGGATCCAAGGGCGTCCCGGCGTGGGAGTGACCCCCGGTGGAGACCGGGGGTACTTCCATGGCTGGGAGCACAAGCTCAGCCGGAGGCAGACGCCTGGCCAGAATGTGGGCGGATGCGCACACGCTCATGGCCACTGGCGTCAGTGCACGCCTGCCAGTTCCGGAAGAAAAAGTGGAAAAAAGGAGGGCACTGGTTGTGGCGGCATGATGGCCATCTCCGCTCGGACTCTCCCAGTACCTGGGTGCATGGCAATACTGGATCCGGAATGGGTGGGTTGAGCTCTGGAGGGAGTGCTCCCTACCCCCCTCCACGGGGGGCAAGCTGCGGGGGTAGCCGCGTGGCCTAATTAGGTGGCCGGGGGGCAATCCAAGGGGATGGCGGCTGGACAGACCAGTGGGGGATGCCAGGATGTGGCAGGTAAGCAGATCAGTGGCCCTGGGGGGACAAAAATAGAAGCAAAAAAAAAAAAGAAATTGCCAAACAAAATTGAGGAACATGCCAGTTGTTCCAGAGAATGGTAAAAATTGTGGATTCCGCAATGAAATCGTGGGTGCAAATTTCCAGTGCCCCATGTTATGTTAAATTAATCTGATAGATTTCTTTGATTGAAAGACCAAGGAATTAGATCACAGTGAAGCAGTGGATGTTGTCTACCTAGATTTCAGTAAGGCTTTTGACTCCATTCCACATAGGAGAGTGGTATGCAAGTTGTATAGCTTAGATGTGGGTCCAAAGGTAGTAAACTGGGTAAAAAATTGGATAGCGGTAGGTGACAGAGGCTGATGATAAATGGAGTTCGCTAGGAGAAGGCGAGGGTGGTCATTGAGGTGTCACAGGGAACTGTTCAGGGAACAGTCCTTTCTAATGGGAGGGCTGAAGCCCAAGGTTTAATGTGGTGGAATAGGCCCTCCCACATTCTTAATGTAAGCCAGCCCCTCACAGCCATCTATGCTCAATGTTTTTTTATTTGCACCTGGGTGGCTGTGTGGCTCATGTGGCTGTGCTCTCTCTGCTTTCCCTGCCTGCATGTTCTCTTCTGCTGTTTTGCTTTTGCTCGCTACAGCTCTCCCACTCCTTTTTGTTCCTTGTTGGTGTTCTTCTCTTCTCTTCTCTTCTTTGTTTCCCTGGCTTCTTCCTGGCCAGCTTCTTTGTGTCTTTGCTTTGTGTTTGTCTCTTTGACACTTTTCCTGCCTGCCTGTGGCTCCCATTCCCCATTTGTTCTATGGCTGCACCCCCCCCAGTTGCTTGCTCTAGTGTTTGTGCGCTTCCCCCCTACCTGTTTCACTTCCCCTCTCCTGACCTTCATTTTCTGATGACCCCTTCCCACTCATTGTTTATCTTTCTCTGCTTGTCTGTCTTTGTTTGGCTCTTGGTTTCTCTTTTTGGTGGGGGGAGGGGGCTTTCCATCTCCTTTCAGAGCCACTGCTCCATTCCTCTGTTACACTTCCAAGTTTGTGATGCATCCTGCTTCAGCTGAAATCCATGCTTTTCGTATTAGGCTCAGACCGGAAGTATCACTTGGTCCAAAATGATACTGGATTCTGAAGCTCAATATGAGGCAGTAAATAAAGATGCTTGAGCTAAACAAAGGATCATTTAGAGGTAGAGATGCCATCATTTTAGTGTCAGTGGGGAACAACAGTCGCCATATCTACAACAAGAGACTGCTCTCATTGTTAAAGGATTCAAAGAAAATGCCATATATTCAGGAAGAGCAGCTCCAACAGCTTTTTTCTGCTTCAGTCTGCCAAATCATTGCATCCTAAATGCTCTGGAATGCTTTATATGGCAAATCCTATTCATCTGTGAGTGCTTGATTTAAGTGTTACACTGCCATCCTTTCAATCTGTTTCCTTCCCCTGTGGGGTCCCATGCCACCCTCCTGTGGGTCTTTGTGGAGTTTCCAAGCATCCTCCTTGGTCTCCACTGCAGGTGCCTCCACAGAGGAACCGCACTCTGCCAGAATGGCTTATAAGTTGTGGAGAGGTACAACTGGAGGGATGCACCCCTGTTTCAATACCCTCACCTTCCCTGAGCCCACTATGGTCCAACCACTCCTCTTTCTTTGCAACCACTGAGGCAGCGGCAGTGGCCTTGGTGGTCCCTAAGTGGGAAAGGAGGTCCTCCAAATCCTGGCCAACTCAGCCTGGAGATGAGCAACCTCCTTCCTTTAGCCCAGAGAGGTGCCTGCAGATGGGACAACAGTGCATCCTTCAGAATGTCTCCCAGAAGACTGCTGCTCCACAGCCACTGGACAGCACCACTCCCACTATTTCTTATTTGTGGCCCCTTAACTGTTGTTTCATATAGTTACTCTTTCCTCTCTCTGTTTTTTTTAATATGCTTTTTTTCTCCCTACTTTCCTACTGCCTCCATGCCCTTAAAGATCGTGATCTTCCTGTTCTTTGACAGGAAGTTCCTATATTCCTCAGTAGTCTCCTTCTTACTTGGTCAGAGTCAGACCTCCAGCAGCTGGTGGGGGGGGGGTGGATGGAGAGCTACTATTTTCCTTCTAGGATGGTGCATCTTTTGTGCCTCTGTGATCACTGCCTTCCTGCTTCCAAACAGGAAATTCCTGTTGTCAGTCAAATCCTGTGCCTATAAAAATAGAACCGGCTAAGGGTGGGGGATGGAGGGCAATATTGTCCTAGTAAAGTTCTAACAGCAGCTCCTTCCTCTCACTGTTCTCTGCCAAAAGCTATCTAGGTCAGTTTTTAAATGCAAACACCTGGCTTCCTTCTGCTTATGGTACTCCTCCTAATTCAGTTTTTTTCTTCACCTAGCTAACTGCACAGAGAACAATTCCTTCACCCAACTCAGACAAACACACTGACTCTTTTTTTTTTGGTTTTTTGCTTGTTTTTACTCTAAATTGAAGTTCCCAGTAGTAGAGATTTAGTTCATTAATCCAGTAGAGTAGTAAAGTTCTGTCAGCAGCTCCTTCCTCTTGCTGTTCCAACCACATCAATCCAAATTAAAAGATTATCAGTGAGACAAGCTTCACGAGGACGTCACAATAACAACTCATCATTGCGTGGAAGTTATTTCTCCGTCATGCCATTCAATCATACCCTAGGAGTTCATCCCAATACTTATGCTCCTTCATTTTTCTTGGAACAAGCCAATGCCTCATAAGCACCAACTCAGCCATCTTATCAGAAGCCATTCCCTTAAGTCATATCATCTTGCCATTCAGAGAAGATCCTCTTCAGTTCAACCTTGTACTTACACTGATTACCTGCTTACATCATACTATATTATGAGGGTCAGCACTAATTATTCATTCTCCTGGTCTTCTATCTTCTTTAGAAATGCCCTATTAAGTAGGCCTTCATCAACTGAACTTTATCCAAAACCCTTTATTAAGTCTCTATCAACGAAGTATATACCACATTTCAAAGATCAGTGTGCTACCCTTTATCTTACTTGAACATGAGCTCATGAGTCATCTCATACTCCTTCCTGCATCTTTTTGAATGGTGTATTATGTCAGCATTTCTACTTTAATCCTGTCAGTCTCTAGCATCTTTACATCCTGATCTCAACCATCATAAGATGTTACAGATGAGTCCAGATTTCTGTTCCTGATTATAAAGAACTGTTAATCATCAGCTCCATAAACATCCTTCTCACCAACCCCCCATGAATCTTCTCCATGCTTTAAGATTTTTTCCCCTCCTGTGTGCTACTGTCCCCTCTCTCCATGAGTTGGAGGAAGTTATCTCTTTTTGGGACTTCTGTTTGCTAAACACTGCCTGCCCCTCTACTGAGAGCGGGAATAGAGAAAGGCCAAAGTTAAGGTATGCACAGGCACTATATTCTATTCACCAAACATTGAATGGGAGGGCTGAAGTCCAAGCTTCAATGTGGGGGAATAGCCCCTCCCACATTCCTAATATAAGTCAGCCCTGACAGCAATCCATATTCAGCATTTTTTGTTCCCCACCATCCTCCCCAGCCTCCTCCTGCTCTGGCACTCTACTCACTCTTGGTGTTTGACCTTCTACTCCCTAAAGGCTGCCTGGCTCCTCTACTGAGAGTAGGAATACAGAAAGGCCAATTTTAAAGTATGCACAAGCACTATACTCTATTCATCAAACATTAAATGTCTTTATAAGTGATATTGCAGAGGAGCTGGAGGGGGAGGTCTGCCTCTTTGCAGATGACACTAAAATATGCAATAAGGTGGACACTTCAGTGGGGGTGGAAAGAATGAGCAGAGACCTGACAAAACTCAATGGGTAGTCAAAGGTATGGCAGCTAGGTTTCTATGAAAAAAAGTGCAAAATAATGGACTTGGGGCACAGAAACCAAGTGGCAGAGTACAAAATGAGGGGAGTGTTTTTGATCATAGGAATCATAGGATGTATCAAGTATCATGGACTACAGTCCTAACAGCTTGCCAGTCCCTTGTTTTTAGAACTCAATAGTTCTGTCCCTACAGAAAAGCTCCAATCTTGATTTGAAAATTTTTATTTATTTATTTATTTATTTAAATCTAGGTTTACAAATACCTTTGAGCCAAGGCTCTTTTACAAAGGTTCCACGTCAAGGACAGGACAATACAGTGGTACACAGTGGAGCAAAAAGCAATATGCAAATATGCAAGTAAGGCAAGTGCAGGTTTAGAGCAGGTTAAAACAGAGTTAACATACAGTTACATTATAGTACAAGTATAGCCTGCCAGTGGCAATTGTCAAGTAGAACATAGGTGGAGGAGGAGGTGTGGGAGTAGGGGAGAGGAAGGGGAGTGGCTACCATGTTACGGCTACCTACTACCATAGATGGGAGATCATTCCATGATGATATTACCCTCTGACTAAACCAATTTTTCCTAGTGTTTAAATTCCATTTGGACAAGAAGAACTCTTTATTATGCCTCCTACCACTACTCTGACTGGTCTTGAGTGAAAACCCTAATTCATCCCTCAAATTGGTATCTCCCATTGCTTTAAACAGCATACACAAACCCCCTCTAAACCTCCTGTAATGGAGTGAATACAAGTTCAATGTTTTCAACCTTTCTTTGTATGATCTAGTTTTAAGAACGACTATATATTTGATAGCCCTTCTCTGCACCCCCTCCACACAATACTCCAAATGGGGCCTGACCAAAGCACTATACACTGGAATCAGAACCCCCTCCTCCCTGCTGGATATGTGCCTTAAGATCCAGTTAAGATTTTGGTTCACGTTTCTAATCTGATCATTACAGTAAGAACTAAATTTTAGACCAGTGGTGATCTTATCTCCCAGGTCTCTTTCCTCATGAGTAACTATTAGTGCATCAGTTCCAAGTTTATATACTATTTCATTATTATGCCTACCCAAGTGCATTATCTTGCATTTAGCTGTGTTCGACTCTAGTTTGTTTGACTTGGTCCACTCTAATATTTCATTAATAGCCCCTTGTAAACAAGTTGCATCCACAGAATTATTGACAACTGTCTCCACTCTACAGTCATGTCCGAACTTATAGAGACAAATATTTGGGTTCTTTAATTTTAGGGTGGAAATGTAGATATTAAAGAGGCATGGCCCCAGGACTGAACCCAGTGGAACCCCACTGGTGATAGGTGCCCAGTCTGATAGTGCCCCTTTTATAATAACCCTCTGTTTTCTATCCTGTAACCATACCAAGATCCAATATACAATACTGGTCTCTAGCTTAATCTCCCTCAGTGTGGTTAATAATTCTAACTGGGGTAGTTTATGAAATGCCTTAGCAAAGTCCATAAAGGCAACATCCACTGAATTCCCCCATCTAGTTCTTTATTAACTTTCTCAAAGAAGGTAAGGAGATTAGTCTGGCAGGACCTTGACTGTGTAAATCCATTCTGTAAGGGATTGGTCAGCCCATGCTCCTCAAAAAAGGCTTGAATTTTCTCTTTTAAAATACCTTCCAAGATATTTCCCATAATAGAAGTTAAACTTACTAACCTTATATTTAATGGAACTGTCTTAAGCCCTTTTTTCAATAGTGGAACCATGGTTGCAACCTTCCAATCTTGTGGAACCTCACCGCTATCAAGGGAGGATTGAAAAATATGGGTAAGCAGTGGTGCTATAAGATCCGCTAACTCATGTAATGCTCTGGGATCTATATTATCTGGCCCTGATGATTTATTAATGTTCAACTTAATCAAACAGGAGAGAGACCTGGGGGTAATCATATCTGATGACCTAAAGAGGCTTGGCAGTGCAGCAAGACACTTGGGAGGGCTAGTGAGATGATAGGGTAGATAGGGAGAGGTATCACCAGTAGAAGGAAGGGGTGGCCACATCTCTGGAAGGACATTGACAGAGTGGAAGCGGTCCAGTAGAAGGCAACTGAAACAGACAGGGGTCTGCATCAAAATCCCTTCAAGGAGAGGCTAAAGGGACTCAATATGTATACCCTGAAAGAGTGGAGGGAGATGCAGAATATGACAGAGTTTTAAATACCTCATGGGGGTAAATAAGGTACAGAAAGGAAGTATTTTTTCAGAAAGACAAGTGTTCAAGAACAAGGGAACAAACTATGAAGCGGGGGCAAATTCAGGAGAGGTGTGAGAAAGTACTTCTTCACAGAAAGAAGAAGAATCAGCATTTATATAGCGCTTTTCATACACAGTGTATCCCAAATCACTTTACAAGCAATGCTAGACTGGTAGTGAAGTGACTGAATGTGTGGTGGCGGCCATATCACACATCATCACCCACACACAGCCTGGATAATTGCATGAACCAGTTTATGGGAAGGGGAATATTGGCCAGGACACCAGGAATGTTCCCTACTCTTTGCGAAAAGTGCCCTGGGTTCTTTTACTTCCACCTGGATACCCACCAGGACAACACCAGGATGGGCAGAAGGGACCTCGGTTTAACGTCTCATCCTAAGGATGGTACACCCCAGCAGTACAGCACCCCCTAATACTGCACTCGGATGCCAGTGATTTTTAGGTGCAAGTCCAATCCTGGTGTGGGATGAGAACCCACGACCTTCTGATCCAAAGGTGGATGTGATACCAACTGAGCCATGCTGACATCTAGTGGAGGACTCCTAGTGGAAAGGAATGGGGGGAGGTAGAAAGAACCAGAGATCAAATAGGGTCTGTAGAAATACTGTAGGTAGGGAAAAATTAACAGACTGGGTTAGCCAAGCAGTCCTTATCTGGTGACAAATTCTGTTTCTATGGTACTGGGTCCTGTCCTCTTCAATGTCTTCATAAGTGACATTGCTGAGCAACTGGAAGAGAAGATGAGTATCTTTGTGGATGGCACAAAAGTCTGCAACAGGGTGAACACCCAGGAGAAGGAGGAGAGAATGCAAAGAGATCTGAGGATCTAGAGGAGTGGTTTAAGGTATGGCAGCTGGGTTTCAATGACAAAAAGTGCAAAGTTATGAATCTGGGGTGGGGAAACCTGGAAGCTGTGTATAAAATGGGAGAGAAGGTACTTGCAGTTATCAAGTAAGAGATGGACCTTGGGGTAATCTGTTAATCTCAAGTGGCAGGCAGTGCAACAAGGCAGTAGGCAAGGCTAGCCAGATTCTGGGGTGCATAGGGAGGAGGATTTCTTTTTTTTTTCTCTTTTTGGGTCCGACCTACTCTTGTCCTCGGACCTGTCTGTCCGCTGCCCCCATGCCCAGGCTTACCCCCCTGGGCAGGGCTGACGATGGGGTTTCCCACTCCCAATGATCATCGTGGGTAAGCCCCGAATTATCCCTCGGGTCAGGGGCCATGAGAGCAGGACCCCCCAGGTGGGTGTTGGAGGCAATGGGCAGCAGAATGGAATGGGCTGTCATGCCAGGGGGCTGTCATTTTGTGCTGCTTTGTTGCCTGGGAGTGGGGACGTGCAGTGAAGTCCAGCATTCACCCCCCCAACATACTGGTGCCACTTGCTGCAGTGTCCCAGCCTCTGCCAGAGGTCCATCAAGTGCTGGACACTCCACCCCTCCCTCCTCCCAGAGAAGGAGAACAGTTCTCAGGATGCTCGAACCTTCACACCACAGCCAGCCCTCCGACTCCTGGGTCCATTCCTGAAACTGGGTCATCGGCATTGCAAGTGGAAATCTAACCACTGCACTGGCAGCCTGGCTTAGGGAGGAGGATTTCTAACAGGAGAAGGGAGGTGGTGTTGCAGCTGTATTGCTCAATAGTGCGATCCCACCAAGCGTACTGTGTCCAGTTCAACACATAAAAGTAAAATGTTTGGATGTATTGTTACTATGTCAGATACAAAGGGAAGGAGTTAGTGGGCTTAGTCAGCAAGGTCTGCTGCTATTTGTTGGATTATAGGCTCACAGTTGTGTAATTTCAAAAAGGGAAAGATTTCTTGTTTAAATGACACCCAAGTATATGATAGCCTCCCCATTCCGCCTAAAAGGGAATCTGGTTTTAAGTGCCCAGGAAGGGGAGAAATTGAAAGCTAATCGTTCTGTTTTTATCATATTGAGCTTAAAACCAGATAAAGCACCAAAATCCTCAATAATCTTCCAGATCTGCACTAAAGAAGCTTCCAAGGGCGCAAGTTTAAATATAATATCTGGGCGCATGTGAGGTATGCGATCAAGATGGCTGCTTGACTGACCAGCTCTCTCAACCCACTATGTTTCTCATTTAAATCTGTGGAACCAGGAATTGAAACTGGGAAACCAATGCACCAATTGATGTAAAAAAATTGGATCTAATGAAATACCAAGTTTCAGCAACTTCCGTGAAGGCAACTGGCAAAAATCATCAGAAAACTGCTCCAGTGCTGACAGAGCTCCTAACTGATGAGATGGCCACACCACCCATACAGCTAGCACTTAAAATCACTACTGAAATAAAAGGACTGTTAAAAATGTTATTGAAGGAAATAAATACCTTCAAAATAGCGGTTTCAGTATTAGAGGATGAGGTCCAAACACTGGCCATGAAAGCAAAGGACACAGCAACCTTTCTTTCTTACATAGATAAAAAGGACACAAGACATGAAAGCAGGATCCAGGAACTAGAACAAACAATGGGGCTTTTGTGGAATAGGGTAGAAGACACTGAAAATTGTAATAGGAGAAATAATTTAAGAATCATTGGACTTCCTGAAGGGGCAGAACATAGGGATGTTTCAGGATGCTTGCAACAAGAACAGCCTAAACTGCTTAGACACAACTGGAGACCTACATTAGAAAATGAAAGAGCTCACAGATCTCTTGCCCCAACCCCCCACCACCATAACAAGAGTGTCATCCAAGAATGATTACTGAAAAAATCCTGAGGATTCCTGACAAAGGAAAAATACAGTCACTGGCCAGGGACAGGGGATCCTTCACCTGGAAAGGACACCAACTGCATATTTTTAATGACTTGGCTACAGAACTGGCACTTCACGTGAAGGGATTTACTGATGTAAGGAAACAGTTCCAGGCACTGGGTGTTCCATACCAGCTAAAATACACTGCCACACTGAGAATAGTATGCCATGGCACCCGAAATGAATTTAAAACCCAAGAAGAGGCTGCCAGCTACATCCAGAAAAACTGGCCACAGAAGGGAGATGACACCTTACATCAATAGAGACCACATACATTGCAATTAATGGAACAAAACAAGATGCTTATATGCTCACCTACCTCGGGGACACTACATACTTCATAAAGGACAAAAAAGGCAAAGACGCAGAATACTGTCACACATCCCTTTTTGGACAAAGCACTCTCCATGACTACTACACCAGTGAAGTTGATATTTTGGAATTTAAAAGGTATGCATTCCCCAATGAAGAGAAGAAAAATCTTAAAACATCTCAACAAGCTAGGAGCTAGCACAGTCTTCCTTCAGGAGACACATCTCCTCAAACAAGAAATAACCAAACTCAAAACGAGTTGGGTAGTGGAGGCATATGGAAGCCCCTACAATTCCAAAAGTAGAGGTATGGTAATAGTAATTCGAAAGGTCCCAGTTTTAAACTAGATAAGATCATAAATAACCCTGAAAGGAGCCTCCTAATCATAAAGGGAGAGCTAAAGGAAGAAAAAAGTCAGTATATGCAATCTGTATGCACCTAATTTGCCACATACAGACTTATTCCATGCTACAGTACAGTGCCTCACAGAAATTGCAGAGGGGCAGCTCCTACTGGCCGGACATGAACATGGTGCGGATAATTTTCTAGACAGAAGCAAGCCCCCAATGGGGCAGAGGACCACGGCCTCAGAAGCACTGCAGAATCTGGTGACCAAGCTTCAGCTAACAGGCATCTGGAGATTGGCCGATCTGAAAAGTTGGGATTATACCGTCTTCTCCCAACCCCACCAAATCTACACTAGGATACATATGAGGTTAATCCCAGAGACAGCACAGCAGATATTGCCAATGCAAAAATAGGGCATATATGCATATTGGGCCATGTGCCAGTAGGAATCACATGGGTCCCTCTAGCAGTCCAAAACAAAGAGAGGGGTCAATGGAGATAAATGTATTTCTGCTAACGGATACTGTCTTCAAACAGAAATTGGCCAAGGAAATGCAGGCATTCCTGAAGCTGAATCACACACAGGGTACACCTCAGAAGTCACAAGATAGGATGTCCCTGAAGGCATTTTTGGGAGGCAGGTGCATCAACTATGCATCCTACCTCAAGTGAACTAAGGTCAAGGAGACAGAGGCACTGCAACTCAAGCTAAAAGAGCTAGTGTAAAAATACTGGGCAGACCCTGACTCACAATCTGCTCTGCTTCCACAAACAGTTGGAATTAGATATAGTATTAATCCACATGTGCATCAGAAACATAGAAAGTGATGGCAGATAAGGATCACCTGGCTCACCGAGTCTGCCCAGTTCTCTACCTACAGTACCTAAAAACTGCAGATCCTAATTGATCTGCTGCTTACCTTTTCTGCCCTACCACTATGGTTGCCTTCTGCCTATCCCATGCATTCTTGAATTCACCCACTGTTTTTGCCTTGACAACTTCTGCAGGGAGGCTGTTCCATGCATCAACCACCCTTTCTGTGAAAAACATTCTACCTCGGATTACTCCTGAGCCCCCCCAGCCTCATATCATGACTTCTTGTTCTTGCACATCTCCTCTGCTGGAAGATGCTACCCTCCTGTACTTTGTTTATCCCCTTGAGGTATTGAATGTCTCTATCATATCTCCCTCTCCCTCCTTTCCTCTAGAGTATACATATTGAGGTCTTTCAGTCTTTTCTCATGCAGTTTATTGTACATTTCCATCGCCATTTCCATTGCCTTTCTCTGGACTGCCTCCATTTGGTCTATGTCTTTCTGGAGATGTGGCCTCCCGAACTGAAAACAGTATTCCAGATCTGGCCTCACCAATTGCCTGTACAGTGGCATCATCACCTCCTGTTTTCTACTGGTGATGCCTCTTCCTATGCACCCCAGCATCCCTCTGGCCCTCCCTACCACCTTTTCATACTGCTTGGCTACCTTTAGGTCATCCATTATGAGTACCCCTAGTTCCCTTTTCAGATTTGCTGTCCTTAGTATCTCTCCCCCCATCGTGTATTCCTCTTCAGGGTTCCTGTGTCCCAAGTGCTTGACTTTGCACTTCTTTGCATTGAATTTAAGCTGCCACACTCTTGACCACTTCTCTAACTTGCCAAGATCTCTTCTCATTCTTTCAGCCCCATCTGGAGTGTCCACCCTATTGCAGATCTTGGTGTCATCCACAGCGAGGCTACCCTTCCCTTCCAGCCCCTCCGCAATGTTACTAATGAAGACATTGAAGAGAACAAGCCCTAGCACTGAGCCTTGTGGTATCCCGCTGGTCAATCCCCTCTCCCAGGATTGAACTCCATTTACTACCACCCTCTTTGTCCTGTTGCTCAGCCAATGACTAACCCAATTTACCACCTTAGGTCCCACTCCCATACTGCTCAACTTGTTTACTAACCTCCTGTGTGGGATGGTGTCAAATGCTTTACTAAAATCCAGGTAGGCCATGTCTACCACCCCTCCCTGGTCAATCACCCTGGTTACCCAGTCAAAGATATGTATTAAATGTGTTTGACAAGATTGCCCTGCTGTGAATCCATGTTCCAGATGGTGCAATATGCTCTGTTTTGGACAAGACAGAGCTTCTGGGAGGTGTGCGAGAAACCAGGAAGACTCCTGGCATATCAACTAAAAAAAGAGTCAGGAGCAGTCCTGAATCACAGCTATTCAGAAACAGGATGGCAGCCTTGTAAGGATAATGTCAGTATTAACCAGGACTTCCTTGCCTTCTATAAGCAACTCTGTGCATCAGAAATGTAGGCCTCAAAGGAGGACATATTGGTTTTCCTGTTAAAGTTCCACCTCCCAACCCTCTTCCAGGTGCAGAAAGAAAATCTGGACAGACCCTTTCAGGTGAAAGAAATAATAGCTGTCATTAGGGCCATGCTAATTGGGAAAGCCCCAGGGTTGCATAGCTTCCCAGTGGACTTTTACAGTGCCTTCCAACATGAAATCATGAGCACACTAACATGGTTTTATATGATAACAGCAAGTCTATAAGACCACAGATTACATAAAGCGATGCAAAAACTGCCTGATGTCACAAGGACGAACCGCACAACACCGACTGTCTCAAATAGCTACGGTCACTGACTTTATAAAAACAAAAGAAAAGCAACTTTTTTATTTGGGGGCAAGCCTCCCACACCCCCCAACTGGGGGGGGGGGGAACCTCCTGCACCCACCAAAATAATCATTGTTAACTCCAGAGGAAGTGGTTTTAGGAGAAATTAGAAACTCCCCCCGAAGCAAAATACCTTCCTGCACCAGGATCCGAAACTGGCACTGGTAAATGCAAACTACTGGCATGTTCAGGCATAAGCTGATTCACATTCTGGCCAGCCCTCTTGCTATAGTTTACAAAGAAATGCACTCTGAGCTGAAACACACTCTCTCACTTTTCCACTTGCCAGGTTACAATTACAGGGACATGGGAGGGATTCTGCCCAGCAACAATGAACTATTTTGTGTGGAGGGAAGGATATTTTATTAAAATAAGCATGTAAAAATTAAAAAAGCATTTTCTTTACTTTTGTGAGGTAATTGTCATGTTTCCTAATTGTATAATTGGAATAATACACAACAGGGTGAGTGTTGGACTAGGATTTACCCATGCCTGATGTTTTTGGTCACTCGACCTTCAGCCTTGTGAAAGAATTACTCCAGGCATGGGCAAATCCCAGTCCAACCCACACCCTGTTGTGGATTATTCCTTAAGGATACTTCCCTCAGCAACATGCACCCACAGTGAAGCTGTCAGTACACACTTCAACGACCACACTAACTACCTAACAGTAAGAATGATGCAGGGACCTGTGCACTCATAGGGAGCATTACTTGGGAAGCAAACAGGGTATAGGCAGCAGCTCAAAATGCACAACCTCTGTTTTGAATTCAGCAAGCTTTGACAGAAAGGCATCTGCATACAAGGATGACAAGAGTTAACTTATGCAGTATACTTCATGTATTAACAGTTTTATAGTTATTGCCTTAAAAACTATAGACAGATCAACAAACTAAGATAACTGGAACATGGCTAGTAGCACTCTGTTTAGGAAAATGTTTACATCAGATGGTAAAAGAATGTAATTTACTAATCAAATTTAGTCTGTACTTCCATTGGGCACAGCCACAGCTAGGAAAGTCCATTATTTGTAATGTTTATAAGCTGGAAAATGAATAAACTTTGAATTGTAAATGTAAGTATGACATCATCTGAAAATATTGCAGTTTAATAAGAATGCCCCCCCCCAAGAGGGATGCTCTCTATGCCCTTTTCCCTGTGAACAGCTGTAGCTAACGGTTCTACATATAGCACAAATAACAAAGGGGAGTGAGGGCAGCCCTGCCTGGTACCCCTTGTCAGGGGGATAGGTGCTGAAAGAGTCACATTGGCTCTGACATACACTTGGGGGGGAGGTATACAGAAATTGAAAATTTGTTATCATATCTGCAAGAAAGGTCATGGCAGACAGGATGTCAAATAGAAAAGACAAGGAGGACACCCTGTCAGAGGCCTTCTCAATGTCTGCACCCATTACAACCAGGGGAAGAGTGCTGCATAGCATAATCCATCAAGTGGAGAGTGTAGTGGATGTTGGCATGAGTCTGTCTGTCTTTTGTGGACAAATCCAGCTTGGTCATTGTCTAACAGGTGTGGCAAGATGATATTGAGCCGCCTTGCCCATAATGCAGTTAATACTTTATAATCAATATTTATATGGACAAAAGGAAGAGGAGTTTGCTGAATTCTGCCCAGGCTTCAACAAAGCAAAAACAAGCATCATTCAGGGTGGGGTGGGAGGAATCCACCCTCCTGGACATGTTTGAAATCCCGGTGAAGTACCAGGAAAAGGGATTCTTTACATTTTTAAAAATTCTAATGGGTAGCCAGCTGGTCCTGGGTGCTTCCCTGTTTTAGCTGTTCTGTTAATTTTCATTATGTCATCTAGAGCGATAGGGGCCTTAAGATGAGTTTGAGGTTTTGAGGACAGATGAGAGAATTGTAAAGTTTCTAGGAATTATCTATTTCCTGCAACATGAGTAACAGTCTCCTGGGTGTAAAGTGCAAGATAATAGGCTGCTAGAATCTGAGTGATGGTTACATGGTCTCTAGTAATAATATAGTCTGCTAGAATCCTCCTGATGGCTACATGGTCTCTAGTAATATTACAGTCTGCTAGTATCCACCTGATCATTACATGGTCTCTAGTAATATTAACTGTAATCAAGCCACCCACCGGCACAGTTGTAGAACTACAGCTTGTGGCACCAATGGCCTGGGTTCAGGAGTGAACTCAGGTTGCTGGAGGGTCAGCCAGGGAGAGGAAGACTGAGCATCCATAGGACTGCTCTTCTACAGGGAGACCAGGCTGCTGTACCAGGTATAATACTGTCTCCTAGTGGTGGCTGAGGGCCAGGCACCCAGGAACAGCATTCTAGGGGTGGGAGGAGTGGTAGCTGATGATTTCCTGTGTCCAGGCGAGGAGGAGCAAGTCTAGGTGGCATTGCATGTCCACCCTCCCTAAGAATGTAATAGGATGGAAGAAAACTTGGCTGTCCAGCATGATAGAACCAATCCCTTGCAGTCTCCACACCTGGCTCTTTGGTGTGCTTCCTGTATCAAGATCCATTTCGCAGCTGATGGGGGCTGCTCCTGTCATGGGGTTAAGCCATAGGGAAGACAGAAGCTGGACAGTAAATCCATATGGGGCCAGGATGACGGGGCTGGGGGGGAGGTGTCAGTCTCTGTTGATGGGGCCAGTCTTTGGTTTTCAAAATACCGGTAACCAGGTCACATAATTGTACAATACAGGCCTGTTTCTTTTTTAATCCTAGCCACTTGGCTAACATACAAGCCATTCAGGCTCCACCTTCATGATAGTATTGCTGTAGGTACAAAAGGACCTGTTCATTCTGTTGCTCCATAAGATGTTGTAGCTCCCTTTTAGTCGGAGCAATATGATAGGTCACATAACCATTCCCGGGTAGTACAACAACTGTAGGATATGCAATTTTTACTGCAATGTTTTATATTTCTGCTCCTACAATTTTTTCTTTCATGAGGCATATTCTATCAAAATTCCTCATATAACATATGTTACCATATCATGCAATATTGTACGGGAGACCCCATCTTAGTCATTATCCAGCAAGATTATACCTTTCTTCTATCAATTTTATCAGATCTTTATCTTTCAATAAAGATAAATTCAACCTCCATGTGGTATTCTTTCTTTGGTTAACCAAATTTAGTTTAAAAACATTGGGGCATAGTCTGAAAGAAACCAGGCACCATGACTTGTCTTGGACTTTTTCCAAATGCACAGCCATTATAAAGAAATAATCTAACTGGGTCAAAGTATGGTGCCTGGCAGAAACATACATGTGTTCATGAGTAATAGGAAACAAGTGTCTCAAAACATCCAGAAATCCAAGATGGTTTACTGGGGCTCTAAATTATTTTTGGGCTGCCGAAGATTTCTGTTTTCCTGGGGTTGAAGTACCCAATGCCACATTCATAATAACCAGATTCAGGTCCCCACTTAGAATGATTATGTCATGGGATATTTCTAACAACTTATCACAAAAATGTTTGACCCTTTTTATATTGGACCCCAGGGGGAAAAAGACAATGGCCATGGTGACCAATTCCTCATAAAACTGCCCCACCAAAATGGCAAATCTACCCTCTTATCAATCACTTTACCTTGTAACATAGATGGGGTGCCCCTGGGAAAAAGAATTGCTGTACTACTTCCCCTGCCACTTCTATGGGACTCTGCTTTCACTATATCAAACCCAATAGAGGTGGGCGGAAATCAGCAAATTCTAAAGTCACAGAATCTTCACATAAATTCCAAGAATCATCATAAAATTTAATGAAATGTTTGGAATTTTCTGAAATTCTTTAATTGGCCATAACCTGGTCTGTGTTCAAGCTAGCTATCTGTAATGTGGTATACATATTGTCTGTGACAGGCCCTAAAAGTTTGTTAAGTTTCATGACATGTGGATGAAGGGTGGGGACGTTATAGGGGCTCAAAATCTAGCAGTTTAATATTGATTTGAACATTTCTGAAGATATTTCTGTGCTTAGAACTTACCCAACTTTGGAGCTAGATAATTGAAAACTTGAATGTATACTTTCTTGAAAGATTCATAGAAACTGAGAAATAGAGATTGTAAGATTTAGCTATGACCTGCCTCCCAACACGACTTCCAGGGGCTCACTGTCTTCAGCATGGCAACATGACTTTCTGATGCTGGACCATGGTGGTTACCTTTAAGCCTAATATTTAGGGTCAATGAGCTTAACAAAATTGGTGATATTCTGTTCTCTAGTTTTAAACTTATAGTGTCTTAAAATTCAGCAGTTTATGTAATTGTGAAATGTCATTTTAAAATGTCTAAAGGTTGGAGGCTTATTCCTCAGTCACCTTTAGAGCTAGAGATCTGAATCTTGGCACACATATGTATGGGCATGGATAATGTCACCATACAAAATTTGGTGCAGTTAGCATGTTATGGTGTGGGATAAAGCAGACACATTAGGCAGGAGATATAGTGCATAAAAAATGCACGAATGCATTTTATTTTTTATTCAAACATCAAATAAATCAATATATACAGAAATAAAGAAAAAACAGGGTGTTAGACAGCACACCCAAAGAAAACTCAGAAGATGACTCTTCCCTAGTCACTTTGCTAATACTTTGCTTCAGTTTCTTCTGCTGGTGTGAATACTGGCACACATTCCTCCTCAAAGACCAGCAGCACACTGGCCTCCCTATCTAAAACTCATTGCTTGTGATCAGACTTTATATTCTCTTGGGTTATAACATCATGATCATGTGACCAGTTGCAAGGGATAAATTAGGGTCTTATTCTCTTATTCTGTAGAATAAAGATGTCCCATATCACTAACTCTCAAGATACTGTAATCCTCATCCAAATTATATACTTTATTCAACAACACATATAGGTAGGGGTCAAACATCAGTTATTTTAGTGTAAGGGGGGCTCATTATGGAATTAAACCCCTCCCTTGCAATGATGTCATTGGTACCTGTTCATATAAATTCAGTCATTCTATGGGCAACCAGCCTATACAGGTACTTCATGCAACCTAAATGGTAATTACATTTTTATTACTTGTTCTTCTCTCAGACATTTCTGGGTTTGGCTAAAAAAGGGAGATTGAGGGTGCACTCCTCATCTTCCTTCCCCTGCCAGCTCAGGAGATCTGAACATATTTTGTAAATTTTTAACAGTTTTGTTATTGTATTATAATTTTAATATTCCACAGGGCTTCCTAAATAATTCATATATCCAGTCTCTATATAACTGTAATTAAGCAGAACTTTCTTTCCCTCAGTTTAAGTGCCCTGTTTATAAACCACATGCCAAACCCTTGTAACACAGTCGATGGCTGAAATTGCAGCCAACGGCTCAAATTTTCATTGGAGCCTGTTTGCCTAAATGTAATAATTTCTTTAGTTATTTTATTCTTATAGACCCAGTTACAACATTCTGTACTACATACAGTTTGAGGCACCTGTGCATCCTTTGCGGTCCTGTTGCATCCTGCATGCATCTGTGCACTTTCTTAAGCACCCTAAGCTGCATCTCACTAAGTGCTTTCCTGAGTACACCAAGTGGCGTTTAGCTAACTGCTTTCCTGAGCACACCAAGAGATGTTGCCAGGAAGAAAAGAGCAAGGCTGCTCCTAAGCCATACCAGAACTGCTCCTCAGCTATTCATTCAACTACTATGAGCAGCGGGTCACCAACACATCAGTGCCTTTCTCCTTCTATGTGGTACCAGTGACTTGGGCCCTTTTTGCACATTAGGGGCACATTTAAACTTATTTATAGTGCAATTGGCACTATTAGACAACTCCCGGTTGGAAGTATTCAACAAAACATTATCCAGAGCATTCTGTGCACAACATTGGGATTAAGAGGAAAAGGGGACAGCAAAGGTTAGGAGTTTGTTTGTCAGGTTGGCCACCCTGACACGAAAAGAGTAGGGACAGCATAGAATAAGAAACAGAGGACAGAACAGGGTGAAAAGGAAATGGGGGGTGCACATTGTCAATACCAAGGGGAAGGATATGTGTACATCAGGAACAGGGGCACCCTGTTACATTCTCCTCCCCACTCAAGAAGGCAGCATATGTTGACTGAAACCCTTCAACCATTGAAGGGTTGGAACTTCCACCCATCCTCTCCAGATGTTCCCTTTAGGGACCCTTATAAACAAAACAGTAATGGAATATAAATACCCCAATCCGTACAACATCTGCCATACTATTCTGCTCCCTGATGTTTTGTTTCAATCATCCAACAGGACAAAAACTATCATTACATTTTCTTAACAATTTCCATATCAGTTTCAGTTTTGTATCATGGTATTGCTATGTGCTCCAAAGCTGGACAGAAAATCAGCATTTTGATGCTGGGCTCCTGCTCTGTGCTTGACAGAAAATGTATAGGTCTGTAATGCCAGATACCTGCGCATAATCAGTGCATTCTTCTTTTTCAACTGGTCCAACCAGAACAACGGATTATGGTCAGTAAGAAAGGTAAATTCTGCACCCCCACAGGTAATATCACAAAAATTTAATGGTCCACTTCATGGCAAGGCACCCTTTCTCTATGGTCAAGTATTTCCTCTCATGAAGTTTCCTGCTAATATATATAACAGGATGCGCTCGCTTTTTGTCAGTTTGGGATAACACAGCCCCTATCCCTATCCCTGTATCCTATGTGTCTGTATGTACCTGAAAGGACACCTGGAAATTTGGACTCATTAGGACTGGCACAAAACACAAGATGGCTTTTATGTTCTGAAAGGCTTCCTCACACTCGGGAGTCCATTTTACCTTGTTGGGATGTGTATTTTTTGTAAGGTCTGTCAATGGGGTTGCTATTGTTGAAAAGTCTGGAATGAATCCCCTGTAGTAACTGGCTAGGCCTAGGAAAGAACAGACATTTTTTTTGTAGTAGGGATGGGGCAAATGGCAACAGTCTCTATCTTGCTTTTATCTGGCTTCACTGAACCATGTCCTATCACAAACCCCAAAGATCTGGTCTCTGTGTATGCTAGGACACTTTTAGTGGGGTTAATCATTAGTCGTGCATCTTTAATCGCCTGTATAACTGTACTTAGGTGTGTCAAGTGTGTTGGCCAATCTGTGCTAAAAATGACTACATCATCCAAATATGCAGCACTGTAAGATGTGTGGGGTCTAAGGATGTGATCCATGTACCTTTGAAATGTAGCAGGGACACCATGAAGTCCAAAGGTCATAGTCATAAATTGGTAAAGACCAACAGGGATACAAAAAACAGTCAGTTCCTGAGCCTGGGCTGCCAAAGGGATTTGCCAGTACCCTTTTGTTAAGTCCAAGGTATTCATATATTTGGCAGTCCTTATCTTGTCCAACAAATCATCAGTTTGGGGCATGGGATGCCCATCAAAGAAAGACACAGCATTTACTTTGCAGAAATCCAAGCATAACCACAGGTCACCTTCCTTCTTAAGGACTACAACCACCGGGGATGACCAAGCACTCCTAGAGGGCACAATGACTCCTAAGTGCTCCATTTTATGTATCTCCTGTATTATTTCTTCCTGAAGTCATTTGGGAAGTATATAAGGCTTCTGGTGAATGGGGTAGACTGAGTGACCCTTATCTCATGTATGATCCCTTTTGCCCTTCCCAGTGTATCTGTAAAGGTCTTTTGGTTCTGGTTTAGCAAATGTGCTATTTCTGCACACTGTGTGGGGCTTAACCCTGGATTAATCTGTACCTCCCTTGTCTATTGAGTAGGTTCTAACCTCTCATAGGCTATGTCCAACTCAGTCATACCTTGCTCAGGGTGTATGTACAGAGAGGGGAGTGGGCTGGTTTATCTACCCATTTTCACAGCAGATTGGCATGCTAGATTCTTTTCATGGGCCACCACCCAGGCATTTCAATTTCAAAGTTAACCACCCCGTTTGTCTTGTTACCGTATATGGCTCTTGCCATTTCATTAGTAACTTATTTTCCGTAGATGGTAAGAGTAACAACACCTGATCTCCTGGTGAAAAGCATTTTTCCTTTAGACCCATGTCATACCTCTCTTTTTGATTTTTTTGGCTGTAAGACACATTCTGATGGGCCATGGTTACAAATTTTATCAACCTTTTTTTTTAAGGTAGTCATATAGTACAGGATGTTAATATGGCCTACATTCTGATCCTCTTCCCAATGCTCTTTCACAACATCCAGTGGACCTCGGGGGTTTCTGCCAAATAACAACGCAAATGGTGAAAATCCTGTTGTAGCCTGGGGTACCTTTCTATAAGCAAATAGGAGGTAAGGGAGAAACATATCCTAGTGTCGTCCTTCCTCCTACACATACTTCTTTAACATGTTCTTCAATGTTTTATTAAAATGCTTCACAAGACCATCAGTTTGGAGATGATAAGGGGATGTCCATACTTCAGATACACCCAGCAGTTTATACAATTCTTTAAATATTTGGGAAGTAAAATTGCTTTCCCTGTCCAAAAGAATTTGTGCAGTATACCCATGCTACTAAAAAATGTTGATAACTCCTTGGCTACTCGAGAGGTGTTGGCAGTCCAGATGGGTATTGCCTCAGGATATCTGGTGGCGTAATCATACACTACCAGTTTAAACCTATTTCACTTTGAACTGGTACTTAGGGGCCCAACTATGTCCATAGTGACATGCTCAAATGGTGTAGTGACATAAGGGATGGGTTGCAGGGGCACCTTATCTGGTTTACCACTTGGGGCCAGCAATTGACAATCAGTACATGCTTTATAATAGGCTGCTATGATCTCATGGATTCCTGGCCAAAAAAAAAAGATGAGTTATTCACCCTAGTGTTCTATTTCTCCCTTTGTGACCTGCCATAGGGGAATCATGCACTAACTGAATTAGTTTCTCCCTATAAATTGGAAACCATCAATTGTTCTACACACATCTGGGTCACAGGATTAACACATTTGCAGTACAATAACTAATTTTTCATCACAAAATGTGGCAGTCCTTCTTTCACTTTTTGATCAACCTGTGAAGAAAATGGTAATAATGTTTTATCTGCCACTGTTCCTTCTTGAAATCACAACTGGATAACCCTGGTGCTACCTCACCATCACCAGCCTTATGGGTCCCCAGCCACTGTTTCTTTTCACTTCTCCTTTGTTTTCTCAACTTCAGGGTTTTCCGTGGGCTTCCTAGTAAGTCCTCATCAAAGGGAAATACCATGGGCAAGTTGGCATGTTTGGCCTGGGATCTAGTCATAACATTGACAAGTTCTTGACCAGGTTGTTGAGAATTCATCAAAGTATGAAAATGGGGAAAATCCTGCTCTATGATCACAGGCACCAGTAATCCAGGAACCAGTCCATCAGTCACACAATGTTGCTGGTCATTAATTACCAATTCTACCCTGGCAGTATGGTATTTGTGGATATCCCCATGGACATAAATCACTTTGGTATCAGCCTACATGATTTCTGGGTTAGGGAGCAGGTCTGCTTGCATTAATGTCTGTCTACTGCCAGAGTCTAATAGGCCCACAGTCTGATGTTGACCAATCCCCACAGTTGTCATATATCCTATGTTTGCTAAGGATAAATGAGCAGTCTTCATTCATTTATTGGGGCAATTTCATACCAGATGCCCTTTTCTCAAGCATCCATGATTTATAATTTTAGAATAGGGCACCCTTCCCCCTTTGTCCTTTCTCCCATAGTTGGCCTGTCTCTGGGGAGTATAATTGAAAGCTCTTACCATGTCCTTAGGCTGGGGTGCCACATTCTGTCCTCTAGGCATGGAGGGTCTTGCTGCCAGGTAATCCTCTGCAAGCTGTATGGTTTTCTCCACAGTCTCTGACTTGTGTTTCCTCACCCATACCTGCACGACCTGTGGTAGGATTTGGATGAACTGCTCAATCACAATTGCCTCCAGTATTTGTTCCACAGTATTTGTAGCTTGTTGCAACCACTTGTTGCAATAGTTCTTTAGCTTGGCAGATGTCTTTCTCAGGGCATTGATATATGAAATTTTCTGGGACCAAAATTGCTGCTGGTAAGTTTCAGTATTAATATCATACCGACACAATAGTTTGTCCTTCACCCGATCATAATTTACAGTGTCTGGTATACTTAGCTAACTATAGACCAACTGGGCATGCCCAGAAAGGATGGCACTAGTTGTATTACCCACTGGTCCCGTGGCCAAATACAGGCTTGAGCGATACATTCGAATGTAGTTAAATACACTTCAATATCATTATAGTCAAACAATTTAGTTAATTTAATGTCTTTTGGTACCATACGATCAGGTTGCCCTGGAATTAGGGCATGGATGACCCTAATAGTATCTGTCCTCTTCACCTCCTGTCGCTGCCAATCCTTATCCTGTTGTTTTCTGTCCTCCTGCTGTTGTCCATCCATCTCAAGCTGTCTGAAGCAAAGTCGTCTCAGAAGGTCACTTGATTCCTCTGGTGCTCTCTTCAGCTTGGGGTTCTGTTCTACTTCCTCTTCCAATTCCTCTTCCTTCTTCTTCACAATCATTGGCCTGGTTCCAATGCCTAAACCAGGTCCAGGCTGTACTCCTGTTTTCTCGGCCATTGCGCAAGTCAGGTGAATGACATTCTCCTGTCCCTCTTGCATCTGCCTGGGTACTATTTACAGTAACCACTGGTAGCGCCTCATAAGCAGTCACAACACTACCTGAAATCCCACTTCTGACACCAGTGTTATGGTGTGGGCATAAAGCAGACACGTTAGGCAGGAGGTATAGTGCATAAAAAAAAAAACGCAAGAATGCAATTTTGATTTTTTATTCAAAAATCAAATAAATCAATATATACAGAAATAAAGAAAAACAGGGTGTTAGACAACACTCCAAAAGAAAACTCAGAAGATGACTCTTCCCTTGCCACTTCTCCAATACTTTACTTCAGTTTCTATTACTGCTGTGAATACTGGCACACCTTCCTCCTCAAAGACCAGCAGCACACTGGCCTCCCTATTTAAAACTCACTCCTAATGGTGAGACTTTATACTCTCTTGGGTTATGACATCATGGTCATGTGACCAGTTAGAAGGGATACATTAGGGTCTTATTCTCCTTTTCTGCAGAATAAAGATGTCCCATATCACTAACTCTCAAGATACTGTAATCCTCTACCAAATACTATACTTTATTCAACAACACATATAGGTAGGAATCAAACATCAGTTCTTTTAGCTTAAGGGGGGGTTCATTATGGAAGTAAGCTCCTCCCTTGCAATGATGTCAACTGGTACTTGTTCATATAAATTCAGTCATTCTGTAGGCAGCCAGCCCTATAGAGGTACTTCATGCAACCTAAACTATAATTACTTTTTTATTACTTGTTATTCTCTCAGACATTTCTAGGTTGGCTAGGGGAAGGAGAGATTGAGGGTGCACTCCTCATCTCCCTTCTCCTGCCAACTCAGGAGATCTGAACATATTTTGTAAATTTTTAACAGTTTTGTTATTGTATTAGAATTGTATTACTCTACAGAGCTTCCTAAATAATTCATATATCCAGTCTCTATATAACTGTAATTAAGCAGGGCTTTATTTCCCTTAGTTTATGTGCCTTGTTTTTAAACCACATGCCAAACCCTTTTAACGAAGCCAACTACTGAAACTGTAGCCGACAGCTCAGCTTTCCACTTGGGCCGGTTTGTCTGAATGTAAACATTTCTTTCATTATTTTATTCTTGTAGACCCAGTTACAGCATTCTGGGTTACATGCAGTTTGAGGCACCTGTGCATCCGTTCCAGTGACTGTTGCATCCTGCATGCATCTGTGTGCTTTCTTAAGCTCCCCAAGCTGCATCTAACTAGACACTTTCCTGAGCACACCAAGAGATGTCACCAGGGTGAACAGAGCAAGGCTGCTCCTAAGCCGTACCATAGTGGCTCTTCGGTGATTCATTCAGCTGCTATGAGTGGCAGATCAGCAGCACATCAGTGCCTTTCTCCTTCTATGGGGCACCTGTGACTCGGGGTCCTTTTTACACATTGGGGGCACACTTAAACTTATTTATAGTGCAACTGGCACTATTAGACAACTCCCAGTTGGGTGTATTCAGCAAAACGCTACCCAGCACATTCTGTGCACAACACTAGGATTAAGAGGAAAAGGGGACAGCAAAGGTAAGAAGTTTGTTTGTCAGGTTGGCCACCCCAACAACAAAAGAGTAAGGACAGCTTACAATAAGTAACAGGACAGAACAGGGCAAAAGGGAAATGGGGGGCACATTGTCAATACAAAGGGGAGGGATATGTGTACATTAGGAACAGGGGCACCCTGTTACATAGCACAAATGCTTTTAGTTTACATAGCTGTTAACTGTAATATTAAAATTTCTGAAAGTTTGGAGGCTTATAACTCTGTCATTTTTAAAGACAGATGTCTAAAACTTGGTACACTTCTGTACGAGCACTGGGAAAGGCAAAGTGCAAAATTTAGTGCAATTAGGACAAATACATTTTAAACTAATCCACACACACAACACTCTGCAGGCAATGAACTGGTAGCGATACAAAAGTTTGTCAGATTACATCCAGCCAATTTCAACCACTGTAATTTCATTAGAATAAAAATATAATAGGATTTTGACTGTTAATGCTGGTTTTAAACAATTTTTGTACTTAATTTGTATGAATTTAATACACGAAGTTTGTGTCTTGTGTTGCCATGGACATTGTTCCTTGTTTATTGATATCAGATGATAGCAATTGATTTTCCTATTTAAATTGGGTTGTAATCCATGTAACCACACCCCCTGATGAAGGCTTTTGCCGAAGTGCTGAGGTTTGGGTCGAGAGCCCAGGTTGAGAAATAAATTGAATTTTTGTTGTTATTTTGTCTTGCTATCAGTTCATTCCCTGCAAAGTGCTGTGTGTATGAATTTCTTTGATTGTGGAGTTTGCAGCACTTCACACAGCACCAGCCCATTTGCTCAAGTCGCAGCAGCTGCTGTGGAACTGTGTACTTTTTAAACCACATGGAAATAACTGAAATCACAACACTGGTGAAATTTCACAATGTTTTTGCAGAAATTCTGTGACATTTCACCAGAATTCCGTTGGCAGAAGAAAAAAATCACCCATCTCTAAAACCTAAACATCAGACATTTTTGGTACTTGGACTGAGAAAGATGAGTTTCTTGTAATAATAAAACTCCAGGATTCTGTCACCTGAACATCTACAATAATCTGTAATGTTTAATAGGATCATGAATCCTTGTTAATGTTACAGGAGAGAAGTTTAGTGGGACTACTAGTCATCATGACTGCAAAAAAAGCAGTATCTGTGTAGTAGACCTGGGGGTTCACACTTAGTTACCCATCCTGAAAATAGTGTTTCAGAGCCACACTTGAATTCAGTATTACTAGCACCATGACAATTTTTGTAAAAATAGAGCAGTGATGCGAACTGGGCAAAATAGGTAACTAAATAGGAAAGAACAGATTTGCACTAAGGCAATAACTGTAAGAAATACCATATGTAGAGGAATTAGATAAATAGTGTTACCTGGGCTATCCAGTTCACCTAGGAGTATAGAGAGTAGGCATCGGGGAATACCAAATCTCCCAAAAGAAAGAGATAGAGAGAGAGAGAGAGAGACCGTGACTAGAATAAAGGAAAATAACTTTGACCTCCAAGGAGGGAGTGCAGTAAACAATAGCTCTTCTAGCCAACATCCAGGGTATTGACAACATTGGGAGGGGGTAGTCCAGTAAAAAAACAGACCCCCTGCACAGGTTGTCCTGTGTAACAGATACATCACCAGAAAATCATATTTTTTGTTATGAACAGGAGAGATGGAAAGGTCAGGAAAATTAGCAGTGCTTAAACGGGAGACAGATCTTGATAGATCAAAATCCCAACTCCCAACATGCCCATTCTCTTCCCACATATCCAGGACATGATGAACAGTAGGCACCCTCCAGGGAAAGATGCAGTGGCAAAAGCCAGAATGAGAAGCACCCTAGTAATAACTGATCAATAATTACTTTGGTTCTGATCTAAGTCTTACAGGGTGAAGCCGAGCTGTGCCACAACTCTATTAAGTCATTGAGAACCCCCTTAAGAAAGTGACTGAGTAACTCATATATACCTCCTCAGCCTATGGCCAGATATATCATCGACCAGCACTATTGTTCTGTTAAATCAGTGGATCGGCTAGGAGGCTGTCCAAACCCTCATTAGACCTTTCTCTTTCAGTCAATCGCTGAATGACAACCTGACATAAGAGATGGCTCACGAGAAACCAGCATTACATAAGGTTTTAACCCAAGTGGGTCTTGCAAGGTCAGCCCCACCTCCTTAGAGCCCCCGTCCCAGGGTCACCCAGGCCCTGCAGCTTTTATTAGTGCACAAGATGCTCTGTACCAACCCTGCCATCTCCAGCAGAGTGGGTCACATTACAAGACATGTGAATCCTCATGCAGAACAGCTAGGCTCCAATGGCTTATAGAACCTAACTCTTGACACAGTCAAGCTAGGGTTGTACCCCACCTCAGTCAGATCCCAGGCCATAAACAAACTGGGATACACCCCCACCACCCCGAACAGAACATACCCGCACATATTGCAGATGCACATATGGGATGAAGAGTCAGACATCCTGCTACATGCAAGCCTGTGCAGATATCTGTTTATACTGAAAGTCCCCAAAACCTAACATTATACACTGAAGTCCAAACTACAAACATTATGACTGCACAATATACTGTAGTACCCCATGGCATGGCAGATCCATGACTTACCAAGTTAATCACAGTGCCTTTACTGAAGTAGTTTCCATTCCCCAGTAGAGGTGTTTTATATTGTAAAGTCATATATAAAGTCAAAAAGAAACATTTGTTGAAGATCTGAATCTAGTGAAGGAAAGACCTGTGTGCAGAACAGAAAAATTCTTATTTAGTAACTCTCTGGAAATGCTTCAATATATCCTTGATTGCCAGGATATCATCAGGGGCTTCTTGTTTAGCAGCTGCTGAGGAAGACATGTGCTAACCATTTCTTCTCTGCAGGGAGTGCGCCGTCACTGGCTCTCTGGAGGTCTAAATACAGTACCTCTTTGCCAACTTGGTTTTCTGGGTGGCTGAGGGATCTCAAAACCCCTGTGCTGCATGTATGCCATAGTCTCCTGTACAGTGTGATATAAGATAGTACTCATGGTATAGTGCACCTATAATTTAGCAGGGTATGGAATCTACAATCATATGTCTGCTCCTTACAGAGCCCTCAGACATAGGGAATAGGACATTCTCTGTCTCTGCACTACCGGAGCGTAGTCCTGATCAAAATTTAGCCTTTGGTTCTCACAATGAATTACCTTCTCTTTCACCTTACAACTTAAGAATCTTATAATATAATAATTGTACTATCTTAGAATCTTAGGCTTTATGTATGTGCTCAATATGTAGAGGTTCTTTGGTGGGAAAAATCTAGCTGCTCTTGAATCAACTTTTCAATAAAATCTGAAATATGTTGGCCTTCTGCCCCATCTGGCAAGCCATATAACCAGTGATTTTTTTCTCTATATTGTCCCCTCCAAATTGCTGCACTTTTGCTCTGCTTGCACCTGTCTGTGGTGCATGTATAAAATTAACTCACAAATAGTGTCTTGTTCTCTCTAACAGTTCTGTTATGGCCCCCTGCATTTCTTTGTTTTTGGCTTGTAGCGCATCTACATCGGAACAGACAGCTTGCAATGAAGAGGAGATTTCAGCCTGAAATGCCTTGAGTTATGCTAGAATTTCATCATTTGTAACACTCTGTCCAGTAGTTCATGGTGGGCCCTGTGGAGAAAACTCCATGCTGTAAGTGGGTGAAGGGCTGCTAGAATATGATGTTCAAAAATCATTGGTGGTAAGCTGCTGGGCTACTTTATTTTTAGATTTTTTGCTGCCCTCCATACTTAAAGTTACCCATAACCAGTGTCTGATTTGAGCCAATCTTACAACTAATATTGTCAAGTAGATTGAATAATCCACCAAAGCCACCAGCAGAGTAATTATACATACATACCAGGTGAATTTTCTTGGAGTTACCCAGAAGAAGTAACAAGTGTTGGAACTCACAAGACAGGGAGGATTGATAGATGTGTTGTATGAGGGTGACATTTAGATAGCTCTTGTAATAAAGAAGCAGGCCACCCCCGTGTTTCTTACCTGGATGGGGGAGCCTAATAAAATTAAAGCCTGGGAGAAAACAGACAGAGTTAGGTATCAGGGGTTTGAGCCAAGTTTCAGTCAGACAGTCAATGTCAAGATTGTAATGAGCAACCCAGGCTATGAACTCATCTAAATTAGCTAAAAGACTCCCAGCATTTAGGCTGGCAATTTTAAGACCTTTTACATGTGAAACAGGGGTACCACCATACAGGAAGGTGGAGGGACAAGGAATCAATTCAATATCACCTGTCAGAGCAGTGTGTAGATGAGTTAGCTAGCACAGACACATTACAGACATTGATTTAATCATGGTCCTAGGGTGACAGAGCACATGTCTAACAAACTGACTAAGTTGTAAAAGGACCCAATTACTATGTAGCAAGCCTGGCTGTAGAGGCTCATTACTACCAACCATAAGGTTTGAGACGGTGAAGTCTCTAGATAGAATATCAGAGGGAGGGCTAATAAAAACATTGGATGCAAGGAAGCAAGTAAATGTGGCTTGAAACACTGTCAAGGCAACAGAAATCCCTATGAAGATATACATTGTTAGATCGGAGGTCTAAACTTGGGGCATGTTATACAATGGCACAGAAATACAAAACAGCAAACTATTTAGCAACAGTAATAAAGGATGCAGTCCTCTGATGAGGTACCTGACACTTTCAAACTCAAAAATGAGGCATACTAAGGATTTCTTCTCCTATGTCATTGATGGACATATTGAAAAGGACAGGTCCCAGTACTGAACCCTGTGATACCCCACTTGTGACTTCCCTCTCCTTTGACTTGACCTAGTTTACCACCACCTTCTGTTGTCTCCCCCCCCAGCCAGCTTCACAGCCATCTAACTGGATCCTTCAGTGTGCTCAGATCCTCTAACTATCTCAGCAACCTTCTGTGTGGCATAGAGTCACCTACCTTGCTGAAGTCAAAGTTGAGTAAATCTACTGCTTGTCCCTTATCCAGTGCCCTGGACTCCCATTCAAAGAACACTATCAGGTTGGTCTGACAAGACTTTCCTGCCATAAATTCATGCTGCTTATCATCCTGGAAACCATTTCTGTCCAGGTATTTCACGTGATCCTCTTTGACTAGTGTCTCCATTAGTTTAGCTGCTGTGGAGGTAAGACGAATGGGTCTGTAGTTTCCTGGTTGCAACTTGTCTCCTCCCTTGTAGAGTGGGACTATTGTATGTCCACTACCCTCCAATCTTTCTGAACAACTCATAACTGTGGCGACCTATTAAGTAGCCTTCCTTGGGGTTCAGCTAGCTCAAATGCCAGTCCCCTGAGCGCCCTCAGGTGCATCCCATCTGGCCTGGAGCCTAATCTATTTTCAAGGCTGCAAAATCTTTTCTGACCATTTGTCCCAAAATTACCATCTGCCCTATTTCAGGGATCCCTCCTACAGCAGCTTTTATACCGCCTTCAGACGTGGGCCCATTATCCTCCATTGTAAACAAAAGTAGTCATTAAAGAGCTAGTAGTACCAAAAATAGACAGGAAAATGTCATAAATTTAAAGAAGTAGACAGTTGTAACTGTTTATTTCTGAAGTATTTTTCCTTTTGTCTTTTGCTCATTAGAAAGTTTTCTGTGTGATAGTATTATGTTGAATGTCTGGCATAGTGCTCTGCATGGTAGCTGACATATTTATTTTTAATATATTTATTCTTTGATAATCAGTTAAGGCCCACTAGGCATAAGTCTGTTTACAGGGGGTGACTCAGGAGTACTGGGTATGTTAAGTGACTTGCTCAGGGTCATACAGTGTGCAAGTGGAGGTTGTAAGAATCAGACCCAGCTCTGCTGGATGTACCAAGCTCATTCGCAGCTCATTGCTCTAACCTCTAAGCTATAACTGACAGCACATTCTAGCTCTGTTCTCCCACTACATCATCAGCATTGCCACTGTGACATCACTGATTCTGACATCACAGCTGCTCAGGAAGAGTCACTCAGAAGCTGCCAGGTCAGTCACATGTGATGTCAGTGAGGTCACAATTCAGGTGATGTAATGGGAGGCAGTGCAGGAACTCACACAATGATGAGAAACACAGTGCCAGAGCACAATCCCCAAACAATCAAGGACATAATTTGAACCTACCCATAATCAGTAGTGTTGTTTCTGTCCCACACCTTCAAATCTGGCTCATAGCAGATATTCATATTGTCAAACTTCTCATCACTTATCAACTTCCAGAACGAGTAAACATAGTAACCTTGTTCAGAGAGGAGTCTGCCATACATGTGATGATGTCAGGTGTATGCATGCAGCTGATGTTTCAGACCTTGCCTTCGTCCAGTGGTCTGAAACATCATCAGTGTGCCTACACATGGTGTCATAATATGTGTGGCAGACTCCCCTCCAAACAAGGTTACTATGTTCACTTGTTCTGCAAGTTGCTAAGCTGTGAGAACTTTGTAAATATGGATGTAACTGGTGTGAGCTAGATTTGAAGTTGTCAGACAGAAGCAACAATACTTATTAAGAGTAGGATCTAATTAGGTCCTTGGCTGTTTGGTGGTTGTGCTCTGGCACTGTGCCTCCCACGAGTCTGTGGGTTCCTTTTCTGCCTTCTGAAACTGAACTATTACCAGAGGCACCATGCCTGTTATCTCCACAGAGGAGTGAGCCCTGGAACTTGTTTTTTTTTTCAATGTAATGGGAGAAACAATGCTAGATGTCAGCTTGTTGCCTAAACACTCTTAGTGTGTAGGATAAATAATAAAAATACTATTAATACAGATTCTTATGTCTTTGGAGTCTGCCAAGAAACATTCATAAACAAGCAAGAGTACTGATAAATGTTTATTATACCACTTATGCCAAGCATGTGGCAAAGAAAATCACAAGGGAGATGGGTTTCTCACCACTCTCCTGAAGAATGTACATAATCTCCAGAATTGTAGGATCTCAGGTTCTCCAAGATCCCATTCTATCTCTGCACTCTCCTGGAGCTACACTAGGTTGCAGAATGCTATATTCTACAGATAAGAGCATAGCAACAGAGATTACATCATAGTTATGGATATGAGAAGCATTATGTATTGGATAATGACTTAGGAGACAGAATTACTAATGAGTATCATATGAGACAAATAATATAATTCCATTTGCATTATAGCTTGGACAAAAGAAATGCTTATGGGGTCAGACTACACGTGGCATTTCTTGCCTGTGTATAAAATATAACAAAGGTTTTCTCTCTGTGTCAGTTTGCTTAGACAAAGAGAAATGCTGATTGGCCACAACTACATATGATTATATGAGAATATATATATATATATATATTTATGCAATGGGGGTGAGGATAAAAACTGGGAAATAACAGCAGTATTTCTGCCTGCACAGACCTACAGTGAGAATATTGTATTTATTTTCACTCCAGGTCATTTATTGTTACTGTAGGTAATAACCACACACAAACTGCACTTTACCACAACCGCTCACAAATGTTTTGATTGGTGGGAGCTGGCAGCACAAGCAGCACAATTAGAATTCACCTGCTCACTAGCATGCCAATTCCTACCGTCAGTTTCATTTCATTCTGACAACCCACTGAACACTTTCACTTTCTCCAGCACCAGATACAGCCCTAACACAACTCACCCTGTATAAACACCCCAAATATACTCACTCAGTTACCACACACCTGTAACACAAAACCTCTTCAGTGTGAAACCGGCATTCACACTGAAAGATTTTTTTGTGTGGCTCTCATGTATAAAAATACCCACCAAAGAAAGCAGTGAATGGACCATTTCAAACCGAGCAGCACACTCAATGCCTCCCTCGCTTCCCAACTCCAAATTCATCTCCGTACCTTTTGCTGCCTCTGAACCTGGCAAGGACGTCCTCCGCACCTTGATGAATTTCCAAGGAAAAGGCAGATTCAACCAGATAGAAAAGCACTGTGAGAGCACAAAGAAATATATAAAAAAAATCACTGCATCGCAAACTCACTCCTTCGCTAAGCGAGAGCTCCGCCGCCATATTTCTCAGACTTACTCTGACCACTCACACAAAACCATGACCAATGAAATGCTGCATTACCAAAACCACCATGTAAGGACCATAGCAACCATGCTACTGTCCCTACCTACCTAGCAGTGCAGCACCATGAAACAGCATATGGATAAAGAATTAAAATTAAATATAAAAAAATACAAAAACACCATTGCATAAATCAAATATGCAATGGGTCTACTGGAAATTTCACTGATATTTCCCCCTCTTGCAGTTTGGATTTTGTAACTCACTCATGGCTCTGCCACTAGTGAGGTCAAAGATCAAACTGCACCCGGGGTGGGGAATATCAGTGATATTTCCAGTAGACCCATTGCATATCATATATATATATATATATATATATATATATATATAGGCCCAGATATTCAAAAGGGTTGCGCCCCGGCATGATATTCAAAAGGGAAAAGTGCGTGGCACAAATCCCGATGCGCCGGAGCGCATCAGTAATGTATGCAGGTGCAGGTGGAGGGGGCGTGCCCATGCATACCCTGCACAGCCCGATATTCAGCCCAGGATATGCAGAGCCATGCATGCACAACCCCTACCTGCACCAGCACAAAGCTGATCCAAAAAAAAAGGAACAGCTGATGGCCACCCACAGGTGAGCTGCCTCATTGCAGGGCACAACACGGCAGCTGCCACCTGTGGGTGGCCATCTGAGCTCCGGCTGCACCTGGCAGTGCCCCCCCATGCCCAATTGTGGGCATTTGTAATGAAATAAAAGGATTGATTCCAATATCCCTGGTGGTTCAGTGGACCGCTGTCTGCCCGATCGCAGGGCATTTGTAATAAACAAAATGAATATGTCCAATATCCCTGGTGGTCCAGTGGACTGCTGACTGCCCGATCGCTGGCATTTGTAATACAATAAATGAATTCCGTCCAATATCCCTGGTGGTCCAGTGGACCGCTGACTGCCTGATCATGGGCATTTGTAATGAAATAAAAGGATTGATTCCAATATCCCTGATGGTCCAGTGGACCGCTGTCTGCCCGATCATGGGCATTTGTAAAAAAAATTAATGTCCATCCTGGTGGTCTAGTGGTACCCCCTCCACCCACCCACTGAGCCCCACCGCCTGCTCCCCATCGCCAGCGGGTGGCAGCACCCACCCACCTGCCACCTCGTTGTCCACTGACTGACCGTCAGTAGGCTGTACACTCATTGGTCCACAGCGTGAGCCAATAGGCATGCAGCCCATTCATACTACATTCCAGATATGTGAATGAATCCCATTCACATATCTGGAATGTGTGTATGGTATGAGTTCATGCCCATTGGCTCACGCTGTGGACCAATGGGCATACAGCCCTACCAACAGTGTCAGTTGGCGGGTGGCGGGGCCGCAGGTGGGTGGGGTGCTGCCACCCACCGGCTGACAGGGGGAGCAGGGCGGTGGGGCTCAGTGGGCAGGTGGGGAAGGGGTACCACTAGACCACCAGGGATAGTGGACTTGTAAATTTTTTCTTATTACAAATGCCCGCCATCAGGAAGACAGCGGTCCACTGGACCACCAGGGATATTGGACAGAATTCATTTATTGTATTACAAATGCCCACAATTGGACAGTCAGTGGTCCACTGGACCACCAGGGATATGGATGGAATTCATTTATTGTATTACAAATGCCCATGATTGAGCAGTCAGCAGTCCACTGGACCACCAGGGAGTTTGGGGATATTATTGATTTATTTAGCCCGTGATCGGTCAGGCAGGTCCATTGAACCACCAGGGAGTTTGGGGACATTATTGATTTACTTAGCCCACAATCGGGTGGGCAGCAGTCCACTGAACCACCAGGGATTTCTGATGTTCCTTTTTTTACTGCAGCCCACAATCTGGCTGTGGAGCACATTGCCAGCTGCAGGGGGTGTCGGTCCCCGACAGCTGCTGCCTGGCAGGGCACCAGGCACAAGTCATCGAGGATCGGCGCACCTGCATGCAAATGGGGCCATAATTACATGCAAATGGCCCTATTTGTGCCTTGTATACATTATGGCCCCATTTGCATGTCAAGTTTTGAATATTGTGGTTGAGGTGCATAGTGCAATGGAACTTGCTCTAGCGCATCCCCATGCTCCACTCTGGCCACTTGCACTGGTGCAGTGCCATTGCTTCATGCACACTGCGGGTGGCCAGAGTGCGATATGCAATGATGCCGTGCCATGGCACAGCTCCATTGAATATCACCCAGTCCACACCCCTGCACAGCCAAGTTGTACTGCACCCAAGCTTGCACCACACCCTGGAGCAGTTTGAATATCTGGGCCATAGTGTATGTGAGAAAATATATATATAGTGTATAAAGTAATCACTGATGATCCCTCAGAGTCATCTTATCAGTGATTAGGTAGATTATAAATGGAATATATGTAAAAGACAAACATAATGCATTATAGTGAGGTATAATAGTCATGCATGATATAATCCCATAAAAGGATGTAAACATTGGCATATATTAGCAGCAAAGCACAATCCTGGCACTCATGCTTATATGATGGATGTCTAAATCTATATATTAGTGCAAAATAGCACTATCACAATAAAATACCAGGAATACAGTGTAAGGTGTATGTGGGGTGTATGTGGGATGATAGGGGGCATAACCCAGGCACAACAGTCCCCTCTTTGTTGTCCTAATTGCAAAAGTGGCAACACAACAAAAAGATGATGGTTAGGCACCATTTGTCTACAGGTCCAAGGCACAAGCCTGATAAAGGAAGTTTAACTGGTCGCAGTGGCATTTCAGGGTTTTCCTGAAACAACAAAATGTAATTATAAGGGCAATGTTAGTAAACCGTGTATTACTATAAACATTTGGAACAAAACTTCACAATGGGATTTTCCAATATCAAAACGATCAGTAAATACTGAGCATCAAGATAGTTAGGACTAGATTTAATGATATCTGGTTCTGGGATGGGAACAGGTGTGTTTACTGTATAACCTGTTACCTGTTTAGGGAGTAAAAACAGAAGTTAGAAAAGTTCACTTTGCATAACCTTTGGTCCACATCAGAAGGATGTATAGTTGGTCACCACACAATGTTCCACATTAGCAGAATATGCCACCTTGGAGGATGGCATTTTTCAGTTGGTAAGTTGAACAGGACATGAAATGTCAATATCCACAAGTCATAAACTACGAACAGTTCAAGGGATAAATCCAGGGTTTCTTCAGGTGTTAGATGAAGATTCATAGTTCAGATTCAATGCATTCAGATTTTCCAAAGGTAGATCCAAACGTTCAGGAGGCTGCAGTATTTTCAGAGGCCTCAGCAGGGGGTGCATTAGATTGCACATTGAGTTTTACAATGGAATAGCAACAGTGTTCATTTGAAGATGATCACATGGCTGCACAAAGTGTAAACGTTTATAACAGTACTCGGTTTGTATGAGGTGCCAGCCAGGCTTGGAAAACAAGCAGTGATGAAAATGGATTTCTTGACTGTAGATCAAATAAAGAAGAGTCTTCTTGCTGAAGTTAGGGGATTGCCCCTACCCCAGACTTGCTTCATAGTATGCATAACAATGTGCCTGATGGTAGAATCTTAATTGGCTGGACTGAATACAGTTTACTTGAGAGTTCACAAGTGGAAGCCTAATTTCAGTTACTAGTCCAGTATTCACAAGTTGGTAAAACAAGTTGGAAGATGTCACATATGCATAAAAGGTGGTGTTCCTTTCAGGTACGACAATCAAAGTTCAGAGTCAGTCACGATTCCAAGACCTCATGGTAAACAAGGAAAGGAGGTAGTTTCAACCTTTCACGATAACAGTTCCCATCAAGAGGATCAATAGAATGGATGGTTGCCAGACGATCAGAGATGGATGTTGCCAGATAAAAATGTGGCAATGACACTGTGAGAGTCACAGACATGGCTTCCTGGATTGTGCAGGAATAATTTTTGAAACATGGAGCAATACTGGTGTCTGTGGTGACATATCCAAGGTTCCTTTCTATGACAAGGGAATAGTGCTAGATTCAAATAAACATTTGTTAACACATGCAATAGAAGTGCAAAATGTGGCAATGCCACTGACCCATACATCTGTCATGTGTGAGATCAAGGATTTATCCTAATTCCAGATCCTGGAAGAGATAACCAAAGTGTTGTAAGAACATAATAGCTATAGGCAGTGCAAAGGACTTTTCTAGCTATGTGATGCTCAACAGCTTCATTAATGTGAGCAGAAAATAATTCACTAATATGAACATTTGTCAGGTCAAACCCCTTCACAACATCCTTAATATTGTAAATGTAAATCACTCTTTATAAGCAAACCCATGTATACCATGCAATGGGGATGGGGAGGTATGATATTACATTTCATACTATCATGAACCTTTAACATATGTGCTTGAATGATGGCTATAGCAGCCTTATTTCAAATAGATGTGTCAGATCCAAATAGGCCTGATTCTAAACCTGTTTAAAAAAAATGAGAAAAAAAAATGCCTAGTGTGTTCGGGTAGGTTTACAGTCATAAGAAGTACCACTAGCAGTCAGGATGTAAAATCCTGTGTGTTTGTGTGTGTGGTGCTATTAGTGTGTAGGAGGTCATTAATGAGTACCTGGTATGCTGCCAGGGTATCCAATCACAACATTATTTAAAAAAACATGTGGAAAATGTTTGTTGTGAAACATATAACAAAACATTCCAAGTTCTAAAGGGTGAGATTTAAAATCACTGGGTTGTGCATGAGCTGCACATTATTAACTAGGGTACCTAGTTTGGAAGTGGCTATTAGACCACTGAGTGGGCCAGGATTCTATTTTGGGCACTCAGCATTAGGTGTCACAAATTATGGGGCATCATAGAGTAAAACCTCAAGGTCTAATTACTTTTACTGCCATAGAAATTTGGATGCAAAATTCCTGATTATCAATAAAATGTAACAGGGGTCCAGATCAAGTCTAGCTGTTAGAATTGATCCAAAGCAATGATCATAACATTCAGTAGAGCCTCACTACCCTTCTGGATGATGAACATGCCTTTTAGGACCTTAGTGTGAATTCCACAGGATACAATTAAATCATGTGGGCTTGTGAGGTACTGTGCCTCAGCAATCTGTTTATGTTTCAGTCACTGGTTCTTATCTGCAATAAATGTGCAGTTTTGGGCTTGTAAGAAGGCCCATACTTCTAAAATGAATAATAAGCATAAAAGCAACTCTCTCTCTCTCTCTCTCTCTCTCTGGAACCTAAATGGAAAGAGAAAAGAAAAATATAGTTAGTTTAGTACTATTCCGCCCATTGGGGTATGAAAAAGTAATTTAATCTCCTCTAAACAGGTTCATTTGATTGACATGTAGCTATTTGTCAATGACTGTTATTATGAGGCAGTTTAACTTGGTAGACTGCTGGACTGAGTTTGTTTACAGTGGGATAGGGCCTGTTGATGGGCCTTGTCCATACATTGTGCAGCAAACAAGTGTGCCTTTTGAATGTCTTGTTTGAGATATTTAACATATGTATCTACTGATGCTCCATCAGCAGGGGCAGTACACAGGTCCAGAAGTAAATGTTCTGGAGTCTCATGGACCATCCAGTCATGATTTCAAAAATGGGGTATGCTGTGTACCTGCAGAGGGTGTCCCTCTTATTGTCATAAGCAGTAAAGACAATAAAGAATCCCAGTCCTTTTGAGTTTTTCTGAACAAGTTTGGATAACATAACTTTGATCTGCCTGTTAGCCCATTCCACCTGCCCTGATGACTGTGGGTTGTAAGGGATATGAAACTTTTGTTTTACTCATAACAAATCCAGAATTTCCTGCATTACTTTGGCTATCAAGCCAGATCATTGTAATCAGAATTTACCTTTAGAGGTAAAGCCCTACCTGGTAAATAACTGGTTTACCAAGACATTTGCAGTCACTTTGGCTGTTCTTTGTGGGTGGTATAGGGCCAATGCAGTCAATCTGGATGTTGTTCCAGGGGCCTAATTGCCTCTGGGAAAACAATGCATTTTTTCTTGCTGGTATAGGATGGTTCTGTGCACAGATCAAATAGTTACTAATATAGTGTTCTACATCATTTCTCATGTGTGGTCACCAAACAGAGGATGTCAGTCTGTCTAGGGTTTTTACTGACTCACTGGTGTCCACCAGTTGGAGTATCATGAACTTGGTACAGTAGATAAAATCTACCCTCAGGTGTTCAAGAACTACCCATAACTTTTCATGAGTGTTATTCCTATGATGCCAAATGAGTAGGCCATCACTGGATAGGTGCATGTCATTTTAACTTTCTTATAAGAGCTATTTCTGGAAATTATTCCTCATTCCCTTTATTAAGGAACCTATACACTGCCCTCAAATGAGGGTCCTTCTTTTGGAGCACAAGGTTCAAATTTTACATTATGCTGGAAACTTATGAATATACAGTTTGCATTTAAACTGGTTAGGTTAGGGTTGTACACAAACAAGTCTCTGTATTTCACAGGGGTACTATTATAGTTGGAAGTTTGTTTTCTTCCAAAGAAATTCAGTCAGAGAGAAACATACCCAATTAGAAGCTGTAATAAAAAACAAAACAGTTTCTGCAGTGCTTTTGTAATTAGATCAAGACCATTTCTTAAAGCATGCAGAACTTAACCCTCTCATGGAGTGTTGGTACCATGTTACATAAGGAAAACAAACTTTGTATTCCTCTCTTAGCACAAGCTGTTTCACTCAAGGACTTATGAGCTTTCTAAACCATCCTCAAACATTTGTGGTAATAAGGAGATTCCTCGCCTCCCTGCTTTACATTTTTTTTGCCAGGTGTTTTAACATTGCCTGCGAATCGTACATATATGATGATGCAGTTACTAGCTATGCACACTCTGTCGTCACCAGAATTCCAAACCCTGCTATCTGACCCTCGTTGGTATGTGTAGCTGAATCATCAGTTAAAACATGACACACAGTGGTGTCTTTTACCACTTTCTGGGGTTCTGCCAGAAAGGGCCCTGGGACATGTAGGTCAGTGGGTTGGAGTGAACAATCATGGGTCTGTCCTATAAATTGTAGGCCATGGGCCAATAAAGATGAAGTTTTGATAGGAAGGATAGTGATGTCATGATCCTGTAAAATGAGAGACCAGTGTGTAAGTCTGGCATTGGATACAGACTCATCTTTTACTCTGTCTGACAACAGAAAGTTAGTTGGCAAATGATAGGAATGCAGCACAATGGGTGTGTATCCAATGATGTACATAAAGTATCTCACTGACTAGTATGTAGCCAAAAGATTCCTTTCACAAAGGTTGTATTTCAGCTCCACTGGGGCGAGCATCTGGGATGCATAAGCAATGGGTCTGATGTGTCCATTGTAGTTTTGGGCTAAAACTGATGAGATTCCTGTATCTGATACAGCAGTTTCAATATACCCTAAAACTGTGTTAGGATTAACCAATGCTGGGACCATGGTCAGTGATACCAAAAGAAAAGACAATGATATCAGTATTAGGATACCTTGCATCTTCTTACCAGAAGTGCCTGCTATTGTTTGTGCTGGGAATAACCCAAACTGTTTCTGACTTGTGTCTGCTATTGCATGTGCTGGGAATAACCCAGACTGTTCCTGGCTTGTGCCTGCTATTACAGCCACAGTATAGAATAATCCAGGTGTCACTGGTGGAGGGGGTTCTGCATCATGTGCAGGCAGTGCTGGCACTATCAGAGGTGCCTGCACAGTGGAGAAAAGTGGTGTGCAAGTTGCACGTAGTTCTCCAGCTATGGATTGTAGTTCAGTAGCCATCAGGGGTGGAGAAAGTAGTTCTGAAACAGTTGTCAGCTCAGGTTCAGAAATCAAACCTGTAACCCCCCCCCCCCACGTGGCCTGTGATGCTGAAAATATCACAGCCACAGGGCTTTCAGAATCAGGGTTGTCCCCTCCTCCATCAAATGTAAAGTGGGTTTCCCCACTGGAAGGTTGCCGGATAGTAACAACATTGTTTTTAATGTTACAGCTTAAAGTATTAATGTGCTGCATATGCCCAATGCTGTTAGGGCTAGAAATAACAGCACATTTAGCCTTCTCAGGGTAAGCTAATATTAAGTTACATAGGGAAGAATCACAACAATTCCTGTAATTAACTGCAATGTGTTCCTTAATAAAGGATGTTCTGGTATAGTAAACATTGCTAACAACAACTGCTTCTGCAATGTCAGACACTGACTTCATGACAGGCTGTGTATCAGCCTCATTCAAAAGTACGTCAACATCATTTTTAATGAGAATCTTCTGTCCCTCAGAAACACTAGTCTTACTGATAACATTAATAATCATGCCAAAAACCTCCGGTATGTTTTGTGTGGTTATCGCAGCAATCACAGGTCCCTATGACTGCATGATCCAACCTCCATGATGTGGTGGTCAGCCATTTTGGATTATTTTTCCTTTTTAGTCTTTTGGTAACTGGGTAAGGCCCACTAGTCAAAAGTGCCTGTTTTCAGGGGTGACCTGGGAGCACTGGGCAGTTAAGTGACTTGCTCAGAGTCACACAGTATGCAAGTGGAGGTTGTGAGAATCAAACTCAGGTCTGGTCTGCTGGATGTATCAAGCTCATTCACACCTCATTCCTCTAACCTCTAGGCTATACTGCCAGCTGGATTACCTCATGAGCATCTTGGGTTACTGTGTTATGACCATCATAACGTGACCATGAGTGACCATCTTGGGGATGGTATGGGGATGCAACCCGATGACATTTGTGTCCACCATTTTGAGACTTAAACAATTCTCCATTTTGTGAATCACAGAAAAACAAGTGGCTAGCCTTTGTTCTAGTCCACCCACAGCATACTGTAAGTGTTGGAAATCAAACTCTTCAGCATCAGAAGAGGCAAGGTTTATGGGCATTAAGTTAGTATGCCCTGCCATACCTCTGGCTGATGGTGCAAGTTCACCATTTCTGCCTTGCAATTTATATGATCAACCACAGATCTGGTATCACACTCATCATGCATAACATGTTTTTCCAAGTTTCTACACACAGTGGTAAATTGGGCATTTTCCTTACTCTTACATTCTAGCTCCTCAAATACATGAGTGAGCACACTGTGAATTAATCTAACTTCAGTTCGCAATACTTTCTCACAGTGAAAAACAAGTCTGTTGTCAAGAGACGCTTTATCACATTTGGTATTCAAAGCACACATTTTACATCTACTGTTTTCATAACTACTTAGTAATGAATCATATTGTTTAGTCAAGGTTCTGTTTTGAAAAAATAGTTCATTAACTTTCTCAGTAGACTTGGCATGTAACAAACTTATCTTTTGCCTGTATGTAGTGTAATCTGACTTCAAAGTATCACATTCTTATAGAAAATTCTCAGCAAGCGAATAGTGTAGCAACTAACAAATTTTCAGGAATATCTTCCTTGGTACCATGGTTTAACTGACTATAGTCTTCAGAAATCACCCTCATGGGACTGTTTCTGATTTTTGCCATATTGGCAAAATCTTCTAAACCTCCTTAAGCAGTTTTAATTTGTGAGGCATCCAGCCTCAACTTCAGTACTGATTTTTGAGACATGCCTTTTAAGAAATAAGAAACCCTTAGTTGTTTGTGGATCAAAAACTTTGTTTGCAACCAAAGTTCATGACAGGACACAAACAGCATTTAGCATATGTGGACTCCTAGATGAGTAAATAACCATTAGGATTTTAAACCACAAATGAAAGCAGTCTATCTCTCTGTTCAGATCCCTTTACAGCTGTATGTTCCCACAGAGAAAGAAGAGGGAAAACAAAAATAAAACAACTCATTACACAGAGATTGAATATCTGCCAAGAGATTGTTTTGTCTACACTGTGGTACTCACAACAGATCGAAGAGCTTTAAACAGAAGACATTGTCAGCTGCTTGTTATTGGAGATTTCTCACCCAGTGTTTTAATTTACAGAGGAAATTAAAATGTAACTTTGGCAAACACCCAGACTCCATTTGCGGTCACCATTTTATGTTGCCTAAACACTCTTAATGTGTAGGGTAAATAATAATAATCCTAATAATACAGATTCTTATGTCATCAGAGTCTGCCAATAAACATTCATAAACAAACAAGAGTACTAATAAATGTTTATTATGCTACTTACGCCAAGCATGTGACAAAGAAAATCACAAGGGAGATGGGTTTCTCACCACTTTCTTGAAGAATGTACATAATCTTCAGAATTATAGGATCTCAGGTTCTCCAAGATCTCGTTCTCTCTCCATGCTCTCCTGGAGCTACAGTAGGTTGCAGAAGGATATATACTACAGATAATGGCACAGCAACAGAGATTTCATCATAGTTACAGATATGAGAAACATTATGTATTGGATAATGACTTAAGAGACAATTACTAATGAGTATCATATGAGACAAATAATATGCTTCTGTTTGCATTATAGCTTGGACAAAAGAAATGCTGATGGGTTCAAACTACATGTGGCATTTCTTGCCTGTGTATAAGACATAACAAAGGTTTTCTCTCTGTGTCAGTTTGCTTAGACAAAGACAAATGCTGACTGGCCACAACTACATATGATTATACGAATATATATATATATATATATATATATATATATATATATATATAGTGCATATGAGAAAATATATATAGTGCATAAAGTAATCACTGATGATCCCTCAGAGTCATCTTATCAGTGATTAGGTAGATTATATATGGAATATATGTAAAAGACCAACATAATGCATTATAGTGAGGTATAATAGTCATGCATGATACAATCCCATAAAAGGATATAAACATTGATACATATTAGCAGCAAAGCACATTTCTGGCACTCATACTTATATGATGGATGCCTAAATCTATATATTAGTGCAAAACAGCAGTATCACAGTATCACAGACCAGGAATACTGTGTAAGATGTATGTGGGGTGCATGTTGAATGATAGGGGGCATAACCCAGGCAGAACAAGCTACCAGACAGAGCACAGTTCCGTAGATTACATTTACTGATGTCAGGTAAGACTCTTCTAATTAACTAATCAAAAAGAAGAAGTACCTAAGATATAAAAGGTAATTGGCTACTTTTAATACCTAATATTACATACTAAGATGACAGCAGAGTAGACCTAGTGGTCTATTGAATCTGCTCGAAAATCACCACCCTGCCAGGACACCGTTGCTGCCCTTCCCACCTACCCCAACCCCCCGAGCCATCCCCCATTGTGGTTACACCTCCAGATCTGACATTACTCAGTTACACTTCCCTTTATACCTGTCCCAGCCCCTCTTGAATACATCCACTGTATTAACAGCCACCAGTTCTGCAGGCAGTGTTTTCCAAGGGTTCACCACCCTCTCAGTGAATTAACATCTCCTAGCATCCCACCTGAACCTCCCACCCACCAGCCTCATGAAGTGCGCCCTGGTGGTCCCCTCCTCCCTCAGCTGGAACAGCCTATTTAGACTGATGCTATTTACTCACTTTAGATATTTAAAGACCTTGATCACATCCCCTCTGTCCCTCCTCTCCTCTCCTCCAGGGAGTACAAGTCGAACTTCTCAAGTCTCTCCTCATAGGATCTTCCCCCAGACCTTGCATCATCCTGGTTGCCCTTCTCTGGACCCTGTCCAGAAGTGCAATGTCCCTTTTCAAGTATGGATGCCAAAACTGCATGCAGTATTCCAGGTGCAGTCTTTTTTGAAATTCTAAATATTTATTGATTTTATAAACATAAACACAGTACCAGTTGAATTACAAGAGGTTAAACAACATCTGGAAAACCTAAACACAGTTCACTACCCCCGCTCCCCCAACTCCCCTCCCCCCAACACTCCCCTGGAGTGTGCCTATTAAAAGATTGTAAAAGCAGAAATACAACAATAATAGTAGCAGCCCTAGGGGCTTAGATACATAAACATTAGTTATCTCTAGTGTAAATATAAAGCATATAATTTGCCCCAGTTTTTATTGAAAGACTTCAGACTATTATGAGAGCTAGCAATCAAGCGTTCAGTTCTAAAACATACTGATAAATCATTCAGCCATTCAGTGTATAATATAACCAGTTGATCCATTCAATGCTTGAGCACAAGTTTTTTGACCACTATTGATATTATTGCCATGTGGAATTTACGTTCCTTAACCCTAATATCAGAAAACATACCCAATATACATATTTCAACAGTGAAAAGATCCTCTAACCCCAACATAGGGTCCAGTTTGGATTGTATTGTTTGCCATATGGGGGCAACCTTTTCACATTGCTAGAATATATGCAGTAGGTTTCCATCTGCCTTACCACACCTGGTGCAAGTGGAGTTGGGGAGTTTACCCAATTTGGCAAGTGTGACAGGAGTATAGTACATATTATTTAAAATATGATATTGGGTGAGTCTGAGTCTATCTTGGGTGTGGTATTTATAAAGATCCTTCCAGATTTGGACCCAATTAGGGGTTAAATCAGGTAGTAGGGAGTTCCAGACCATGGATCCTGGAAGAGGGTCTGGGAAATTATATGTTAGAAGAAAGGTGTATATCGCAGAAACACAGTGGGGCTTGGTTGAGTATTCTTGCAGTTGGACCAATATGGGTCTAGCTTGAGATGTTCGGGGGACGATACCAAAAGAGGATCCTAGTAGATGCCTCAACTGGAAGATCTTGAAAATGTATTTCTGAGGGATTTTGAATTTGGTGAGGATTTCAGGAGAAGAAAGAAGGGAGTCATGGGAGAAAAGATCCTCCACCAGGGTACCCTGTAGTTGAGGAAGCCAGTTGGGAGAAAGACACGCTCCATCTATCTTTATGTGAGGATTGAAGAAAAAGGACTGAGCAAAATCATTTTTAAGGGAGATCTTAAATTAGGCCCAGCATTGAGAGAGAACCTTAAGGGAAGTACAGATGACAGAGTTTTGTAGTGGAGCTGGAAGTGTTGACCCTAATAAATAGAAGATGGTAGAAGAGTCCAGACTGAGTGTTCTCAAAAGTCAATCTTCTATTTGGAGCCAGATGGGAGAATGTTCACTATCAATGGCAGAAAACCATCTTCCAGATCTAGATAAATGGCTGGCCCAGTAGTATAGGAGGAAATTAGGCCCCACTTACTGAGTGCAGAACAAGTAGGATTTGTTCAAGGTCGCTCCTCTGCTGAATTTTAATTCTGTGGGAACACTAACTTTAAGAAAGGAGAGTCTGGAGTGTTTGCCTAGCCAAATGAATTTAGAGATAATAGAAAGTATGTGTTGGAAAAAGGATAACGGAAGTCAGATATTCAACATATTTAAGGGATAGAAGATCTGGGGAAGAACATTCATTCTAATGATGTTTATACGACCCCATAGAGATAAAGAAAGGGCTACCCATCTCTGAAGATCCTGTTGGATTGTAACCACCAGATCATCAAGGTTTAACTTCTTGAATTTTGTGGTGTCATTGGTTAGGAATATACCCAGGTATTTAATTGAATGTGGTGACCATTTCATCCCGAGGTGACTGAACTCTGTTTTATGAGTGAGGCCATTCAAAGGGAAGATCTCTGTTTTAGAGAGATTTAACTTATAGTTAGATAAGTGACCAAATTGAACTATGACCTCCAGAGAGTGTTCAAGGGATGTTACCAGATGTTCTAGATGAAGAAGAATGTCACCTGCATATACTGAGAGAGTTAGGGTTTGATGAAATACTGAGATTCCTTGAATCTGGGGGGAATCTTTAATATGATGGAAGAGAGGTTCCAGATAAAGACTGAAGAGAAAGGGTGAGAGAGGACAACCCTGTCTAGTACTAGTATATAGATAAAATCGGGAGGAGAAGACGCCGTTACAATAAATTTTGACTGAAGGTGAAGTGTAAACAGTTGGTATCCAGCGAATAAAAGAAGAGGGGAATCCCATTTTCTTTAATGTAGCCCAAAGAAATTCCCAGTCTACCCTGTCAAAGGCCTTTTCGGCATCTAAGGAGATCAGTGCCATAGGGATCTGAGAGGTCTGAGCAGCTTGAAAGATGTGCATAAGTGTTCTGAGGTGGTCAGCAGAGGAGCGACCTTGAACAAATCCTACTTGTTCTGCACTCAGTAAGTGGGACCAAATTTTTTTTATCCTAAGTGAAAGGATCTTGGTTAGTATTTTGATATCACAATTTACAAGCGATATTGGACGATAACTGTCTGGGTCTGTATGGGGTTTATCGGGTTTAACCAGGAGAATTATTGTGACTTCCAATAATGATGGGTCTAGTCTGTCATCCTTAAACATGTAACTGTATAAGTTAAGAAGAAGGGGGCAAGTTCTTTGGAAAAGGTTTTATAGAAATTGGAGGGAAATTCGTCAGGGCCTGGTGCTTTATCTAGGGACAGGACATTGACTGCCTCTTCTATTTCAGCGAGAGTAATTGGGGACAACAGGGAGACCTAATGGTGGGACAGTAAACAGGGAAGGTTGAGAGACTGTAAGTAAGCCGCTATTGCTTGAGGTGATGACGGGGAGGAGCCTTTGCCGTAAAGTGTACAATAGAAGGATTCAAAAACTTGAGCAATGTCCCAGGGCAAGGTTTTGGTGGAGCCATCTGGGGCTAGTATGGAGGGGATTAGCCTGGAGCTTTCTATCTTACGTAACCGAAAGGGATAGCAATCTGCCAGCTTTTTCACCTTGTTCTGCATATTTGGATTTTGTCTTTAGGATGGCAAATTCTGCCTTTTCCCGTAACAGATCAGCATATTCGTTCCTTAAGGTTAACAGCGTTTCCAAAGAAGCAGAAGAGATGGCTGAAGATAGAGAGTTTTTGGACTCTCAAATTTGAGTTAAGAGAGATTTAGCCCTAGCTTCTCTTTGCCATTTTCTTCTGGATGCTAACTTGATGAATTCACCTCGGAGGTAGCATTTAAGAGTACACCATAGCAGGTCCTCCCTTTGTATGGAACCTTTGTTAAAATCCATGAAGGTGTGAATAAGTGTTTTTATATGAGAAACAGCGGCATTTTCCTTAAGTAATTGTGTGTTCAATCTCCAAGATGTATCTCTCTGTAGGTCTGGATCAGGGGACAACATCAACCATGCTACTGAGTGGTCGGAAAGAACTATAGGCTCAATTCTAGCCTGACAAAGACCAGCCAAGAGAGGAAGGCTAATTAGTATATAGTCTAGTCTGGGCCATGATTGATGCACGTTGGAGTAAAAAGAGAAGAGGCGATGAGAGGGGTTAAGGATCCGCCACTGACCACATAATCCCAGCCAGTCGGTAAAGTCAGTCAAGGATTTTTTGAGAAGGGGAAGTAGGCTTTAATGATAAATAAGATCTATCTAGATCCTGAGTTGGTGGTATATTGCAGTCACCTCCCAAGACCATGGGAGAGGGTAAGAGGGTAGCAATTTTATTGGCTAAATTCATAAAGAACCTCATGTCCCCACCCACTGGGCCATATATAGATCCTAAAATCACTTTGGTGTTATTAATAATCCCTTTAACTAAAATAAATCTACCATTTGGGTCTGTAATACTCACTTCTGCCTGGAAAGACAATTGTCCTTTTATTAAAATAGCGACACCCCGACTCGATGATGACTCACCTGCTGCGAAAAATTGAAAGATGCCTTGCCGTCACAGCCCGTCACACTTGCTAACAGGTGGGTTTCTTGGAGTAAAATTATATTGGAATTAAGTAGGGCACAATGTTTAAGAGCGTGATATCTTTTCGTTGGGTCTCTAACTCCCCTAATATTCCACATAACAATTTTTAGTGGATTATTAGCCATTGTCATCGTAAAAGAGTAATAACAAAGTTCGAATAGCAAGAAAATGATCTCACCCTATAAGGCACACTCCAGCCCCTTCCCACCCTCCCACCCCAAAATGACTATTCTGACACAAAAGGGAATCTCACTCTAAATAACAGTAACAACAACAACTAATACATGTGTTTTGTCTCTTACCCTCATCTTAAAACTGACATCTGTAAATCATATTGATAAAGAAGGCAACAAGTCATTTGGTGACCTACCCCACCTCCCCCCCCATACCCCAGCAACTATTTACATCGGACCTCCACTTAGTTAGTAATTGGATTCCTAACACAAAATGAAAAGTCCCAGGAGGTCATTCAAAACTGGTTAAACTTCTCCAGGTAAAGTACCGGGACATTTGAGATATGGTAGCTGTAGAAACCCAGTACCTCGAAGTTGACAACTGCTAAATTTGGTACTATATTCCAACAAAGACAATGTGGAACAGGAGAGCAGAGCCACCCCATCCCTGAACCGGTATGCTATGCAGACCTACCTTGAGCCTGCGCCATCTAGGAGCCCCCCTGCACCCCCAACCACCCTTACCTACATCCCATCACTTTAACATGTTCTTTGTGTGGTATTTTGACACAAAAGGGGACTCTCACTCTAAGAATAACAGTAACAACAACTAATACATGTGTTTTGTCACTGCCCTAGATAGCTTCTGCCAGAGAACAGGCAGAGAGACCGGGGGAAGGAGCTGCTGTTATTATAACTAAACTTCTCTACTGGGACTATATTGCCCTCCTTCCCTCCCCACCACCCCCCCACCCTAAACCAGTTCTAGTTTTATAGGCACAGGATTTGACCGACAACAGGAACTTCCTGTTTGGGAGCAGGAAGTGAGTGATCACAGAAATACCAAAGACTCACCATCCTAGAAGGAAGAGTAGCTCTCCGACCCCCCCAGCTGCTGGAGGTCTGACTCTGAGCAAGGAAGGAGACTACTGAGAAATATAGGAACTTCTTGTCTCAGAACAGAAAGATCAGGAGCTTAAAGGGCACAGAGGCAGTAAGTAAGTGGGAGAAAAAAACAGGTGAAAGAGTAAGTATTCCATACAACAGTTAAGGGGCCAGAAATAAGACATGATAGGAGTGGTGCAATGCAGTGGGTGTGGAGCAGCAGTCTTCTGGGAGATGTTCTGGAGGATGTGGTGTTGTCCCATCTGCAGGCACCTCTTTGGGCTGAGGGAGGAGGTTGCTCATCTCCAGGCTGAGTTGGCCAGGATTTGTGTGACCTCCTCTCCCACCCAGGGACCACCAGTGCCACTGCCATTGCCTCAAAGGTTGCCAAGGAAGAGGAGCAGTTGGACCACAGTGGGTTCAGGGAGGGTGAGGGTGGTGGAACAGAGGTGCTTCCCTCCAGTTGTACCCCTTCACAATTCATATGCCATTCTGGCAATGTGTAGTTCCTCTATGAAGGCACCCACAGTGGAGACCAAGGAGGATGCTGGGAACCTCCACAAAGGAGACAGACAGGAGGGTGGCATGGGATCCCACAGAGGAAGGAAACAACTCCTGGTGGGAGACTCCAATGTTAGGAACATAGAACTAGGGGAGGAAGGAGAGAGGGAGGTAAGGTGCCTGCCTGGTGCCATGGCTTGGAGGGACAGGGAGCAAATCCTCAGGGTCACTGGAGCAGCTGCACAGGGGAAGGAGCTGGATGTCATTGTCCACCTAGGAACAAATGACCTGGCTAAGAAAGGGATCAGAGCAGTGCAGAAAGAGTTTTGGAGTTGGGGAGGGGCCTTAGACAAGTAGCATGCATGGTAACCTTCTCGGAGGTGCTGCCTGTCTATGGCGTGGGTGAGGCTAGGGTGCTCCATACCATGAAATTCAATCAGTGGTTGAAAAACTGGTGCATAGCTCAAGGATTTGGCTTCATTGGGGACTGGGGTCCACCTGGAGGGATGCAGGCCTATACTGGCATGATGGTCTGCTTCTGTCCAGGAGGGGAACCCGGATCCTAGGTGATAGGTTTAAATGTTTCATTGGTAAGCATTTAAACTAGCCAAGGGGGTAGGCACTGAAAAGGAGCAGGGAAATCCTAGCCCCTCCCAAAAGATCAGGGTAGTAAGTGAGGTAAACATCAAGATAAATATGTCGATAGGGAGAAGGGCAGGGGTAAATGGAGAAAATGACAAACACAATAAGGACAGGGATGGGGCAAAAAGGGGTAAGGCCATCAAGAAATGGAGGGTAATGAGTACCAATGCCCATAGTCTGGGCAACAGGCTCCCTCAACTAGTGGCCTCGATGGAAGAAGGATGCCTGGATATTGTAGCAGTCACAGAAACATGGTACACAGAGAACCATGACTGGGATGTTAACATACCAGAGTACACAACCTACAGGAGAGACAGGGAGGGGAGAAGAGAAGGGAGGAGTAGCTATCTATGCAATGGAAGGGATAAAAGCAACTAAACAAAAGAGTAAATGGAGGAGAGGAGGCACTGTGGGTCACCTTAGAGACTAAAAATGGCACCACAATCTGCACAGGGGTTGTATACATACCCCCATGTCAGGGGGAAGGAACGGACAAGGATATGATAGAAGGCATCCTTAGGATGGCAGAGAAAGGGAAGATACTGTTGATGGGGGACCTGAATATGTCAGATGTTAACTGGAGCACCTTGGCTGCAGCCACACCCAAAAGCAGGGCCATTCTCGATGCCCTACAGGGGCATACCTCAGACAGCTAGTTTTGGAACTCACTTGTGAGGGAGCAATCTTAGACCTCATACTCTCAAATGGGGATGGTGAGAAAATATTAGATCTAGAAGTGGGTAGCCATCTGGGAACAAGTGACCACCAAACTGTGGTTCACGATAAACTCAGCTACAGAGTCAAGCCATACAAAAGTGAGGGTTCTGGACTTCAGGAGGGCTGACTTTGGCAAGATGGGAGACTTCCTTAGAAAAGCACTAGCAAATAGGCTAGAAGGAGGGGTGGAGCAACATTGGGAAACATCAAAACTGCCATCACAGAGGCAGCAAGCCTTTGTGTGAAGCAAACAAACAAATCAAACTGAAAGAAAAAGCAACTATGGTTCTCAAAAGAGGTGGTGGTGAAGGTTAGGGAGAAAAAGATAGGATTTAGGAAGTATAAGGTAACACAGAAGGAGCAGGATAGAGAATTGTACCAGTTAAGGCAGAGGAAAGCAGGGAGGGTAGTCAGAATAGCAAAGGTCCAAACTGAAGAAAAGATAGCCAATTCAGTTAAGAAGGGGGATAAAACCTTTTATAGGTACATCTTATTTGACTTTTATTTTGCTTTGAACATTCTGAAAATTGATTTCTTTGCTCTTTTATGAATTTTGAGGGTGGTGAGAGGGATATATATTTTATATTATTTTAATTTTGGTATGTATAATTATTAATTTGATTTAGTAATTTGGTCCCCTGCTATGTGAGAGGTAGTTCTGGGAGATTTTATAACATCTATTGCACTGCTGCAGGAGAGGTGCTTCAGTGTTTAAAAATACAAAATTGTTTTAGGTATTTCATTGTTTGGTTAGTTTTGAGTTGGGATTTATTTTAGTTTTATGTATATTTTGCCTCCTCTTTGTGAGAGAAAAGGAGAGCTTATTTGATAGGTGTGTTTATTTGAGTTAGTTTATTAGATAATTGTTGCTAAAGATGTGTTTAATGGGGTTTACAACGGTCAGGCACTATTCCCCCACTCTGCTCCGGGACCTCCGTCCCTTTTACTGTCCCTGGTTGTCTAATGACGTCCTTAATAACTGCCGCATAGCGGGTATAGCGAGAATGCGCTTAAGGGATGGGTGGGCTGGACAGAGTGGGAGATTGGAGGAGGGTGGGCAGATAGGGGTAGTTGGGTCGAGGAGACGCCCTGGGGTGAAATGGGATCAGAAGAGGGGTCCTCCTTGCCTGATTCCCATACCCAAGGGCTCCACAGATTGTGGGCAGGTACTGCGTTCCTCTCCAAAAACCCATCCAACTCGGACGGTGCTATGTAATGCCAGGTCTATTAGGAACAAGACTGCTATTATCGCAGATCTTGTTGCAACATCTGACCTGGCATGTATCACTGAGACCTGGCTGGATGAGAATGCAGGTCCTATTTTAGACTCTGCTGCTCCGGCTGGGTTCTCGGTGATGCACCGTCCAAGACTGGATCGTAGGGGCGGGGGAGTGGCCATCTTTTTAAGATCAGATCTGAGTCTTGTGGAGGTGCCGGTGGGTAACACCAGGTCTTTTGAGTGTATCCTGGCAGCAGGTGCAGAGTTTAGGATTCTCCTCATCTACCATCCACCCGGTGATGGTGGAGAATTCCTGAAGGAATTTGCGGACTTCATCATTGACATGGCATTGGAGTCACCCAGATGGTTAATACTGGGTGACTTCAATGCCTGGGTTGACGATGAACTCACACTTTGGAAAGAATTTCCTCCAACTCATGTCTATGTTGGGCCTGTCACAGGTAGTTACCTCTGCTACCCATATAGGGGGACACTCTTTAGACCTGGTGTTCCTACTGGATTTGGATGTTACGCATCTGGGGGTGGAACCAAATGTGTGGACAGACCATCACACCATAAGGTTCAGTTTTGGGGCACCCCCTAATAGGCCTGCCTCTACGGAGATGGTCCAGTATTGCCCTTTAAGGGGAGTAAACCCAGAGGCTCTATCAGCGGTACTGGACCTATCGGGTGTTTTAGGTGAGAGCATGAGTCCAGGAGACCTTGTTCTTGCCTATAATAAGGCAGTGAGCAGGGCCTTGGACCAAATTTCTCCTGTTCATGTTCGCCCACTCACCCAGTGCCCAAAGACTCCATGGTTTGATGAGTCTTTGAAGGAACTGAGGAGAGTAGGCGAAAACTAGAGGGCCGGCTGAAATCTGGCTTGGATGCTGACAAACTTAGATTGATGGATCATTACGTTATCTATCAATTGGCAATAACCCGTAAGAAGGCAGAATTCCTGTCCAGGAAGATTGCTGCTACGCTGAACTGACCAGCTCAACTCTTTCATACTGTTGACAGACTGTGCAATCCACTCTGTCTACAGTCTGGAAGAGATTTTTCATAAATAAAGTGTGATGAGCTTGCTCGGTTTTTCGCTGATAAGACTGCCAGCATTAAGTCGGATATCAGCCAGGCTCACTCTTCAAGGGTTTGCAGTGATCGGCAGGGGGAAACAAACACTTGTGTTACCTGGTTTGACTTTGGTAGGCCGGAATTCATGGATATTGTGAGGATTGTCCAGACTGTACGTCCAACCAGTTGTAGTTTGGATCCGGGCCCTACACCTCTATTATTAAGTTGAGTAGATACTATCTGTCCGACCATTGCTGAAATTGTTTGGAAATCTCTGGAGCAGGGGATCTTTCCTGATCCCCTAAAGGAGGCAGTCGTTCGACCACTCCTAAAAAAACCTTCATTGAACCCGAACTGCCCAGCTAACTACAGACCTGTCTCTAACCTACCCTTCTTGGGCAAGGTTATTGAAAAGTTGGTTGCACTGCAACTGGACGACCATATTACAAATCACAATGTCTATGATACTCTCCAATCAGGATTTAGGAAAAGACATAGTACTGAGACTTCCCTTGTCCGGGTTCTAAATGATCTCCTGATAGCGAGAGATCGAAAGGCTTGTACTATTCTGGTCCTTCTTGATCTCTGCAGCATTCGACACTGTGGACCATGGTGTGCTTTTGGAGCATTGCAGTTCTACTGCGGACTGTCTGGACAGTTCTGCAGTGGTTTTCATCTTTTCTCAGGCGGAGACAGAAGGTTATCACCGGAATTTATTCCTCTGATACCTTCCTCTTGCCCTGTGAGGTTCCGCAGGGCTCCATTTTAGCACCCATGTTGTTCGCTGTCTATATACTGCCATTGGGAGACATTATTAGGCAATACAGCTTGGGTTTTCACTGCTATGCAGATGATACCCAGCTGTATTTGTCTTTTAGTCCCAGACAGGAAGATGCAGTCTCTACACTTAACAGCTGTCTATCCGAGATCAAGGATTGGATGAGTGCTAGCTGGCTAAGGTTAAACCCCGGATAAGACTGAGGTGTTGGTGGTGGACCCAGGTCGCCTTGAGGTGGGTTGTAGGGCTGGGCTTCCTTCGGGCATATGGATCGATGGTGCCCAGCTCTCAACCTCAGACTGGGTGCATAACCTGGGCGTTATTATTGACCATGGTCTGACCCTGAAATTTCAGGTGTCATCCGTTGTCAAATCTTCCTTTTATCATCTTAGGAATATTGCTTGGGTGAAACACCTAGTTCCTTCGGCTGACCTTCCGGGTATTGGTCCATGCCTTTGTTACCTCTCACCTTGATTACTGCAATGCCCTGTACCTAGGGCTACCAGGGGTTGATATCCGCCGCTTGCAGCTGGTGCAGAACGCAGCAGCCAGGCTTTTGACTGGGACATCTATGAGAAGTCATATTACGCCTGTGCTGTGCGAACTGCACTGGCTGCTGGTTCAGTGGCGGACCACCTTTAAGGTCGGGTTACTGACCTATAAAGCCCTCCACGAACAGGGACCGCGGTATCTTCAAGATCTCCTTATTCCCTACTGTCCCTCTCACTCACTCCGCTCCGCCGACGAGGGATTGCTAGAGGTTCCCAGGGTCCACTTAAAAACTTCTGGAGCTCGGGTATTTTCTTATGCTGCCCCTACCCTGTGGAATTCTCTACCTAGTCAGATACGAAGCTGCCTGACTGTTGAGAGTTTTAAGTTAGAATTAAAAACTTATTTATTTAAACAGGCATATGGAGAGTGATTTTATTGTGATTATATTATTATTGCTGTTGTTTTATGTTATATGTATGTATTTTAATTGTTTTTATTGTACAGCGCTTTGGTTTTGAAAAGCGCTTAAAAATAAATTTTACTTACTGCTACTACTACTTACATCAGGGAGCGTAGAAAGACAAAGGGAGGGATGGTGAGGCTGAATAGAATGGATGGTGGGTGGGCAGAGAGGGACAGTATTCACAAAAGAGGAGGAGGGGGAGGTGCCTAATCCAATTAACAGAAGCACTCTGGATAGGGGGGTCGATCCCAGTCCTTTCATAGAAGAAAGGGTTCTGACAGAACTCCTAAAACTGAAGGTGGACAAAGCAATGGGGCCTGATGGAATTCACCCCGGAATTCTAAAAGAATTAAGGAGAGAACTAGTGGCACCACTGACTACCCTTTTTAACAAATCATGGGAGGGTGGTGTGGTACCTGAGGACTGGAAGAAGGCGGATGTGATATCCCTTCACAAAAGTGGGACCAAGACAGAGGCAGGTAACAACAGACCTGTCAGTTTGACCTCTGTAGTAGGGAAAGGGATGGAATCACTTCTGAATGAAAGAATTGTTGAGTACCTAGAGGCCAGTGGGGCACAGGACCCAAGGCAACATGGGTTCACAGCAGGAAGGTCATGTCAGACAAATCTAATTGATTTCTTTGACTGGCTGACCAAAGTAGTAGACCAGGGAGGGGCTGTGGACATGGCCTACCTAGACTTTAGCATGGCATTTGACACAGTCCCACACAAAAGATTAATAGTCAAATTAACCAGACTGGGAGTGGGTCCAGGGTGGTAGCCTGGGTAAAACATTGGCTGGACAACAGGACACAGAAGGTAATTGTAAATGGAGTCCACTCTGAAGAAAGAGGTGTTACTAGTGGGGTACCACAGGGTTCAGTACTGAGTCCAGTCCTTTTTAATGTCTTTATAAGTGACATTGCGGAGGGACTGGAAGGAAGCCTATTACAGATGACATAAAGATCTGCAATAGGATTGATACACAAGGAGGAGTGGAAAGGATTATAAGGGACTTGGCAAGGTTTGAGGAATGGTCAGAAGTATGGCATCTTGGATTCAATGCAAAGAAGCACAAAATAATGCACCTGGGAAATAAAAACCCATGGGAAGATTACACAATGGTGGGGGGAAGTAACAACAACAAAAATGGAAATGGACCTGGGGGTAATCATATCAGATGACCTTAAGGTAAGCAAGCAATGTGAGAAGGCAGTAGGGAGGGCTGGGGGGATACTGAGATGTATAGGGAGAGACATCATCAGTAGAAAACAGGAATTTGTTATCCTTCTGTATAGACAGTTGGTGAGACCCCAGCTGGAGTACTGTGTCCAGTTCTAGAGATCCCATCTCCACAAGGACATAGACAGGATGGAGGCAGTCCAGTGGAGGGTAACTAAAATGGTGCAGGGTCTGCAAGGGAAGCCATATGAGGATAGACTAAAGGAGCTTAATATGTATACCCTTGAGGAAAGGAGGGAGAGGGGGGACATGATAGAAACTTTTAAGTACCTCAGTGGAATCAACAAAGTCCAAGAGGGTAGCATCTTTCAGCAAAAGAGTTGTGCAAGAACAAGGGGACACAATTTAAAGATAGAGGGGGAATGGCTCAGGGGCAATGTGAGGAAGTATTTTTTCACAGGGAGGGTGGTGAACGCATGGAACAGCCTTCCTGAGGAGGTTGTGGGGTCTAAAACTGTGGGAGAATTCAAGAACGCGTGGGACAGACATAATGTAATTTTTGTGGGGGGTAGGAAGAAATAGGCTGTTGGTTAAATAGGATCTGCTGCTTATCCTGAAGGTAGGGAAATGGGCAGACTAGGTGGGCCAAGCTGTCCATATCTGCCGTCAAAGTCTATGTTTGTATGTATATATACTAGGACAAAAAATGGCACATAGGGCCATGCCCCCTCAGGGAGTAAAATAAAATAGGTGTAAGATCCCATACACTTAATTTGAGCCAGTAAGGAGTCGGTGATCCCAATCTTAATTGCCATATTGTGCAGCCGCCCTTTTGGCTCTATTATTGTTGGTCCCTGAATTGAAGCTGTACAATTCCAGGCTTGGACATACATCAGAGGCCCTGGGGGGAGACCAAAGTATTAATGTAACGTGGAACTCACCTCCGGATAGCCCTGGTAATCAGACTTGAATCGTCTCCAGCCTTCCCCAGTGAGATAACCCGCTCAATACCAACAAAATGAATAAATGAACTCCTTTAATGTCCTGTAACCTAAGACTTGCAGGGGTTAGCTGTTCAAATTCTAATGATAATATGAGGTGAGGGAAATGCTAGGGGGAAGAGAGTAGTGGTGAGACTAAAAGCAGTCCGTCCGCGAAGGCGTTACCCTGAAACCAATGGTAAAATTATGGTTCCTACCCCTTTTTACAAGGAGTGCCCTGAGACCCACTGCATTGGGAATTATGGCCTACACACCACCAACGCGGCCTATTCGGCCCTCCTCAGCAAGGGATTCTACTAGGCTAAAATGGGAGAAAAGGATTACTACAACAACCAGGTAATCTATACTTTAAAGCCAGCAACACCAACAGTTAGGAGAAAAAGACTCCTTGTAACAGTTATATAACTCAAATGTACCCACAGAATGTTCAGCCAGCTTTAAATAGATTAGGCAGCTAACATACTAACATACTAATTGCCAGCAGATTAGGCCTTACGGTCTATCGAGTCTGCTCGAACCTCAGATCCCTAGTTGGGTGCCGAGGCCCTCCCCCCCTTGCATTGCAGGAAACCCCTATCATCCATCCCCACCCCCCTGGGCCAGGCCATCATTTGATACATCCACTTTCTGTGTCTGTCCCACCCCCTCTTGAAGCCTCCACTGTGGATCTCTGAACCAGCTCGCCAGGCAACGCATTCCAAGAGTCCACCACCCTCTCAGTGAAAAACCTCCTCCTCTTTTCCCCCCTCACCCTTCCACCTTCCAACTTCAAACCATGCCCTCTGGTGATGCCTCCCTGCTTTAGTCTAAAGATCCCTCCATGTTTACCCTATTTATTCCTTTGAGGTACTTGAAGACCTCAATCATGTCCCTCCGCCTCCTCTCCTCTCCTCCAATGAAAACAGGCAGAGCTCCTCAAGTCTGTCCTCATACGTCAAATCCCCTAGTCCTCGTATCATCTTAGTTGCCCTCCTCTGTACCCTCTCCAGGAGCTGTATGTCCCTCTTCAAGTGTGGTCTCCAGTACTGTACACAGTACTCAAGGTGTGGTCTAACCAGTCCATTGTACAGTGGCAGAATCACTTCCCTGCTCCAAGAGGTGATCCCCCTTACGATGCATCCCAACATCCTGTTTGCCTTGCTAGCCGCTCTCCTGCACTGCTCAGAGTTATTCATACATGCATCCACCATGATCCCTAGGTCTTTTTCCCCTGTTGAGGCTTGATGGCAGGACATGTTAATGCTTGATCTGGTGATTCGTAGGAGACCCAGGAGCCTTCTATGGAGACTTGTAGTTTCGCTGGGTACAGCATCTTGAAGGGGATGCCTGCCACAATCAGTTTGCTGACTATGGGGTGGAAAGCCAAACATTTCTGGTGAGTTTCAAAGGGTAGATCTTGCGTGATTCGGAGTTTGAAACTTCCCCAGGTAATTGATTGTAGCTCTTTTACCTTCGAGAGGACTTGTTGTTTTTCTACAAAGCTGAGGAACTTTAGGATGATTGTCCTGGGGGGAGCTCCTGATTGAGGTCTCGGTCTAAGAGATTGGTGAGGTCTTTCAATTTGATAGGTAGGATTACGTGGAGATGGGCCCACAATTTTCTGCAAGAACTTCTGCAAGAAGGTATTGATGTTAATACCTTCCTTAGCCTCCAGTAGTCCTATTATTAAAATATTATTTCTTCTGCTTCTCCCTTCAAGGTCTTTGGTTTTAATTTGCAGCTTGTGTACTTGTTGGCAAAGCTGCACAATTTCTGGATCAATTTTTCCTCTTCATGTTTCCAGGGACGTTGAGCGGGCCTCCGAGTCACCATCTCTCCTCGTGAGAGTCATAAGGTCACCTCTAATGGATTTTAGCTTGGTTGAGATGTCAGCCAAAGTTTCCCTGAATGGCATGAGTTCTTGAAGGAAGCGATCCTCTCTCAGAGGGATCGCAGAAGAAGTTGAGGGACCCGGTTTGGTGGTCACCATTCCTTGAGCCCTTGGTTTCTTAGGCATCTTCTCTGGGGTAGTAGGCATTGTGTGCTTGATCGGGGCCTGCCTCATATCAGCGTCCATCATGGCAAAGGAAGCCAAATGCGATGCAAATTTGATTGAAAAGCGATCACTGAAGGCAGGAGGTCTTGTTTAAACAGATTTTAGAAAACAATTCTCCTGATAAAAGTGGTTAGAAGCAGTGGTAGAAGGTGGAAAGCAGGAGCTCCAAACTAGTGCTGCTGCTAGGTGCTCTGCATCATGTGATCTCCTCTAGGTGCATTTTAAGCAGGCAGTTATACAGAAGGAGAAGCACCTCCCGTCTCCTCGAGGTTATTCCCCTGGTGATGCGCTCGTGCATTTTATTTGCTTTTGCCACTACCCTCCTACACTGCTCCGAGTTTTTCATTTTGGCATCCACAATCATCCCAAGATCCTTTTCCCCTCCCAAAACCTGCAGTTTCTCCCCATCCAAAAAGTACCCATGAGCTGGGTTTCTAACCCCCCAAGTGGTGAACCCTGTATTTCTTGGCATTAAACCCCAGTTTCCAGGTGCGAGACCACCTCTCCAGGGTCTCTAGGTCCCCCTGTAGGGGTCTTCTACCCTCCTCCCCATCCACCACTGCCCCAAACTTTGAGTCATTGGCAAAGAGGCTCATCTCACTCCTGATACCATCTCTGATGTCTAAGATGTAAGCATTAAACAGGAGTGGACCCAGCAACTACCCTTTTGGGACCCTGCTAATGATCCTCCTAGGAGATGATACCTCTTCCCTGACTACTACCCTCTGAAACCTCCCAGTTAGCCAGTTTTGTATCCACCTAACCATCCTTTCCCCACCCCTATTCTCCCCAGCTTGTCCAGTAACCCAGGGTGTGGCACCGAATCAAATGCCTTGCTGAAGTCTAGAAAGAAGACATCCACCGGCCTGCCCTGGTTCAGTGCCTTTATCACCCAATTATAGAACTCCACAAGGTTAGTCTGACATGATCTGTCCTGAATGAAGTCATGTTGGTGATCATCCAGAAGGCTCCATGTCTCCAGAAACACATCCAGCCTTTCATTCAAAATGGTGTCCATCATTTTGCCCAATACCGACATCAGGCTGACAGGCCTGTAGTTACCCGGCTCCTCCCTTGAGCCACCTTTTTGGATAGGCACGATTTGAGCCTTCCTCCTATCCTGAGGCACCCACCCCATCTGAAGGGAAGGAGTTAAAAAGGTCTGCCAGGGGTGCAACAAGGAGATCCGCCATCTCCTTTAGCACCCTGGGATGAAGGCCATCCAGAACCGGTGGCTTGTCCCTTTTCAGGGACCTTAGGGCTTCCCTCACCCTACCAATAGGAATTTCAACAACTGTGACCTGCCTCCCCATCCTCATTCCTAGCCCTCCTCCCCCCTGTAAGATGCTGACCCTCCATCATCTCTAGTGAAGACAGAGGCACAGTATTCGTTAAGTATTTCTGCCTGCTCCCCGGCCTCCTCAGCCCACCCACTTCCTGGCCTTAGTCTGCTAATCTGCCCCTTCACTTTCCTTCTTTCCCTGATGTACCTAACAAACCCTTTTTCCCCCACTTCTGATCCTCTGCACCAACCTGTGCTCCATCCTCACCTTGGCTGACCTCACCACCCTGGTTACATTTTTGGATACCATATCATACTCCGCCCGTCCACAACCCGATGTGAGCACTTGTATTGTCTATAAGCAGCTCTTTTGTCCCTCACCACCTCCTGGACCTCCCTGGTCCACCAGCTCAGCTTTTTAACTCTACCAGACTTGTGTCTGACCTTCGTGAAGGCCTTGGTAGCTTTCAGGAGCCCTCTTTTTATAGTTTAACACCTTCTTTCTGTGTCTATTTCTGGTCTTATCCCCTTCAAATGCCCCTTGAGGATCACCTCCATACCCTTAAAGTCTACACCCCTAAAGTCAACCACCATGGTTTTGGTGTGATTTTCCCTTCCCACAGGTCTAGTGGAAACCAAACCATGGCATGATCACTCCCTGCCAGTTGGTCCCCTACCACTAGGTTCCTAACCAGATCGCAATCCAACAGGACCACATCCAGGATTTAACCATCCCTCGTCAGGTCAGCCACCAGCTGGGAAAGGAATGCATCCTGGAAGACATCCAGCTGGTACTGCTCTATAGTTGATGAGGATGCCATAGTTTCCCAATCAACCCCTGGCATGTTAAGATCACCCAGCACCATGGTTCTACTCCCCCCGCCGGCCACAGTGGTCCTTGAGATTCACCACCAGACCTTCCTCAAGTTCTTCTGCCTGCAGGGGCATCCTGTAAACCACCACCAGATTTATGATCTTACCCCCAGGCTCCTGCAAGGTAACTCATAACGCCTCTATGTTTCTTTCCACCCCCTCCACCCTACATATATCGATACCATTCCTAATGATGAGTGCTACCCCACCTCCTCTGCCCATAGCCCTATCCTTTCTGAACGCCATATACCCTATCAGGTTAAGGTCCCAATCATGCTGAGGAGTGTCCCAAGTTTCAGTGACTGCCACCGCATCCACCTCCCCTTCAGTTAGCAATGCCTGAAGCTCAGGCATCTTGTTACACATGCTTCTGGCATTAATCAGGACCACTCTTCATCCCTGCTCCTTGCCCCCACCCATCCCCCCAACTCGTAGTCCCCCAGTTAACTGCTTGCTCCCGCTCCCTTGTGCACAGTCTGGTGCCCTGGTTTGGCACCCTATCCCCTCCACTGGGGGGAGAAGGCTATGTCCTTCCTTGATGTACCTGCTAGCAGCAGTCTCAGGCCCCAGCCCTCACCCTCACAAGTTTAAACCCCACCTAGCTTCAATGAACTCTGCCAGTTTTAGTTTCAAAACCTCCTCCCCCCTCAAATTTAAATGGATCCTATCCCTAACTTACAGCCTCTTGTTCTTCCAAGTTGCACCCCAATCCCTCACCAACCCATACCCCCTGGCCACACACCATGCTCTGAGCCATTCATTAACCTCCTTGATTTTCTGTTTGTTTCCCACGTTAGCTCTACACAGTGGGAGGACCTCCGAGAAGGAGACCATGCACCCTACATCATGACACACCCTTGCTAGCTCCCAGAACCTTGCCTGTATCTCCTCTACACTATGTCCGGCACACTAATATATTAGTGGATCCACCACATTCCTTCACCAGAGCATAGACCAAGTGCTTGGCCTTGTGCACAGACAAGCCAGATATATTCTTGACCCTGACAGCACAGCCACACCTCTCACTCTTCCCATCCCACTTAATACCCCTGATCATGGAGTCCCCTAGCAGGAGAACTTTAACCTCTTCCTTCCCCCCTGAGCCTACCTCCTTCCTCCACCACACACCCCCACACTCCTCCTACCTCCCTGTTTTCTCTGGCCACCTCAACAGTTTGATTGTCATCAACTGCCTTCACTCCCCCATTCCAGCCATTTCTCCTGTCCAACCATACTTCTCCTAGCTCCCCCCGCCCAACCACGCTGATCTGCCCCAGCAGCACTACCGTTAACTTGTGGCCCCTCTTGACCTTCAGGGGCTCTTGCTTCCTCCCATCCATCATCCTTGTTTCTGTTCTCCCTCACACTTAATCCCTGCTGGTCCCTTTCCCCTGGGATACATGCTACCTCCTCACTGTCCCCTCATCCTCCCTTCCCAGGCACACGCTACTCCTAGCTCCCCTTCCCATGCTATCTCTGGCATGCCTGGTAGCCCCAGTGTCCATGCCCCCAACCCCCTCCTCATTTTCATCCTCCTTCTCCTTCCGCCCACTGCTGAAGGTGCCCACTGTTTCTTCTGAGGCACCCCCCTCCAAGGTGCCCACCAATGGCGAGTACCTGTTTGAGACTGGGATCCCCCAGCAGGTTGCATTCCAATGATTTCTTCCTATGAGGTGAGCCTCCTTGCTGTGGTTCTTGGAGGCCTTTTTACCCTTCTGCTGATATCCCCCACCCTCTGCCATCCTGCCCGCTCCTCCTTGTCCAGTCTCTTCAATCCCTCCCCCCATTTCTGCCTGGAGGGCAGGTCAGACCTAGCATGAGTGCTGTTGGCCCACCACCCTCTTGCACCTGCATTTGCAGGCACTCCCCCCGACTGTCTATAGGTACGTGTCTCCCATCCCATGCACTCATGCTCTTCAGCCTCCTATCCAATTCATGCCTGAGTCTGCACAGCTCAGTCTCCAAACCCAATAACCTGGCACATATGGGACAGTGCCCTAGTCCCCACAGTGTACTCATGGCCATTGCAGCTCCACAGCCATTGCAGCTCACCAACCTGCTTCCCCTTCATCCTGTAACTGAAGTCCCCCCATCCAGTAGTGATCCTGCACAGACCAGCTGCCCCTGTCTGCCACCCCACAATGCACCTCCCACCTCCTGTACCAATTATCCCTAGCATGTCCCCAACTTGGTGCTGCCATGTTGCCCTGTCTCTACTAGTGTACCGCCTATTACCCAGTAACTCCCCTGTGACAGGAAGCAGGTCATACCAAGACAGCGCAAATCAGCCCAAGGCAATCAATACCCAGCTAGCTGTAAATGTGTCATCCAAAAATTAAGCAGTTTTTAAGCCTGAGGACAGTATGCCCAGAAATTAGCCCAGAAATGCTCTAAGATAGAAACAGCACCAGACCACTCAAGTATTGTTTCATAGCAACTCAAGACCACTCTAAGGAGAGCAGTATGATTTCAGAAAAAGCCAATTTAATTGCACCCTAATTAGCCCAGAGTATCCCCCAACCTAAAGCTGTTCCCTTAATCAACCCAATTTGACCCCCTACCTAGTGTAATGCAAATCCTATCTCAGCAAAAACAAATAGCAACAAATTTGACATTAAGCCTGACCAGGACAAACAACTGGCAACAAATTAGACATAAAGCCTGATAAGGACAGCTTGCAGCAGGTAGCTCCACATTTAGTCATAAAAGCCAAGGCCAGTTCTCCAGTGTGCTCCAAATTTAGTCATAAAAGTCCAAGGTCAGCTCTCCAGTGTGCACTGTCCAATAAGGATACAAGTGATTTGCACTTTTGTGTTGAGTACATTACAGGCCTCATGGGCCAATCCTCTAGATTTCCTTACTGTAGGCTCCTCCCCCAACCTGTATTCAATAGAGGTCAGGGCTGGGGAGGGCAGGTGGGACACAAATTCCTCTGGAGAACACCTCCAGATCCTAACACCACCGATTCAGCCGAGCAGTTGATCCCCAGAGTGCTGCCGATTGTGAGCTCTTTGCTCTCCTCAGTGGCTGCTGATGCAGCTGCCCAACTGTCCCTCCTCACTGCCAGTGCAGCAATAACCAGCTCCCACTCCTCTGAAACATCTCTCTGAGTTGCAGCCAGGCCTCTCAGCTTTTAAAGCCTGGCCACGATCTTCCTGCTGCTGACCCCGATTGACTGGAGCCTTCTCTGCACACAAATTCCTCTGAAGAACACCTCCAGGTCCTAACACCACCGATGCGGCCGAGCAGCTGATCCCCAGAGCACCACCGATTGCAGGCTCTTTGCGCTCTTCAGTGGCTACCAATGTGGCCACCTGACTGTCCATCCGGACTACCAGTGCAGCAGTAACCAGCTCCCACTCCTTCAAAACAGCTCTCTTATTTTAGTTTTATGCAGTACACTATTCTACTCATCCTCCTGTATTATCCTACCCACCTCCTTCAGTCTAATAATTCCTCATCTTGTCTTCCTTTTTCCCCAATGTATCTAAAGAACTGTTCTCCCTTGGTTCCTTTCCACCACGTGCAGTTCCATGTTTGTTTTTGCATCCCTGAATGCCTTCTTGATCTCCCACATCTTTATCTAGTATTAACTCCATTCCTCTTCCCCCTCTTTCTCCTTGTATCTACTGAAGGTCCTATTTTAGGGCTGCAGTGGGTGGAGCCCTGCACACCTATTGTTTTTAAAAAGGACTCCTGCATTCCTTGCATTCTTTCTGAATGAACAACATGCTGGGCTTACTCCACAGTCACCTCTGCATCATGCTCACATTGCACTATTTTTAGGGCTGCAGTGGGCATAGCCCTGCAGATCTCTTACTGTGAGAAAAGGATTGCCACATTATTTTGCAACCCAATCCATGGTGCCAGCTATGTGGAGGTTTATAAAATTTGTTTTTAAACTTCCCAATATACCGTCTAAACTACTGTTAGCAATGAAAAGAAAAGAAAAAAAAATTTGTTGTCATAACAACTGTTTGCTAATCTTACTTGTGTGGTGCTGTACTGTTGAGAATATGTTTGTATGTGCGTATACGTATGTATTCTTATGTACATATGTGTGCATGTACAAGTGTGTACATGTGCTTATGTGTGAGTGTGTGTGTTAATTATGTATATATGCATGTACATGCATATGTGTGTGTGTGTATGTATACCTGTACATCTGTATGCAAGTATGTGTGCATATGCATATGCATTTATATACATAGATAGATAGATAGATAGATAGATAGATAGATAGATAGATATGTATGTATATGTTTTGATATGTATATAGCTACTGGAATGCTGATCTGTAAAGTTCCCTATGCCCACATCATTAAAGTTTCTTAAGTCTTTTTTCTCCTTTTTCTTTTTATATTATATGAGTTCTGTACCCTACTCTGTTCATATGTAATTCTGCTTATATGCTATTATGTTGCTGCTTGTATGTAATTATATGTCTTTATGCTTTCTTTCGCTTACTTTTTATGTATTGTCTTGTGATTTATCTTGACCCTTCCAGGTCCACCTTGTAAATTAATTTTTCTCAATGGTTTTTTGCCTGGAGAAATAAAGATTTGATTGATTGCTTGATTGTAATCATATAATGTTCGGCTACTCAGGAAGCCTTTACAAACCCTGCATTTGCTATTTTCATAAAACTTAGAAAAAGAAAAGATTACCTTAGTGGATGTGCCCTTGCAAACTGCAAAGCCAAGGCGTCTGCCCTTTGTGAAGCTTTGGGGTTGCATAGGTTTCAGTAGTTTGAGTTTGGGACTGAGACCTTGGAAGTTAATCTAATCACTGCAATTTCTCACCAGTGATCTTCTTTATGAGGTTCTCCATAATGGAGGTTTTCAGCAGGCATTGACTAAATCTGTCAGAGCACAGTAAAACAAAACAGTTGGTTCTCCCGCTCAGAGCCATAGATCAAGGATTTGGGGAGAAAATGTCACCACAGTGAGAGAAGGTGGTGTGAGTTGTTACGCAGAGGTTTCTAACTAAACTACTGCTAGCAATGGAAAAACCTTGTAATCATATAATGTTCGGCTACTCAGGAAGCCGTCGTGAACCCTGCATTTGCTATTCTATATAAAACTTAAAAATGAAAAGGTTACCTTACTGGTTGTGTCCTTGCAAACTGCCAAGCCAAGACATAGCTTTGGGGTTGCATAGGTTTCAGTAGTCTGAGACTGGGAATGAGACATTGCGTGTTGATGTAATCACTGCAATTTCTCCCCAGTGAACTTCTTTCCAAGGTTCTGCACAAAGGAGATATTTAGCATACATTGACTAAATCTGTCATCTGTACAAAAGTGAGGGTTCTGGACTTCAGGAGGGCTGACTTTGGCAAAATGGGAGAGTGCCTTAGAAAACCACTAGCAAACAGGCTAGAAGGAGGGGTGGAGCAACAATGGGGAACTATCAAAACTGCCATCACAGAGGCAACAAGCCTTTGTGTGAAGCAAATAAACAAATCAAAATGAAAGAAAAAGCCACTATGGTTCTCAAAACAGGTGGTTGTGAAGGTTAGGGAGAAAAAGATAGCATTTAGGAAGTATAAGGAAACACAGAAGGAGCAGGACAGAGAACTGTGCCAGTTAAGGCAGAAGGAAGCAGGGAGGGTAGTCAGAATAGCAAAGGCCCAAACTGAGGAAAAAATAGCCAACTCGGTTAAGAAGGGGGATAAAACCTTTTATAGGTATATCAGGGAGCATAGAAAGACAAAGTGAAAGATAGTGAGGCTGAATAGAATGGACTTAGGGTGTGCCGGGAAGGACAGAGAAAAAGCAGGGATACTGAATGAATACTTCTGTTCAGTATTCACAAAAAAGGAGGTGGGGGATGTGCCTAATCCAATTAACAGAAGCACTCTGGATGGGGGGGGTCAATCCCAGTCCTTTCACAGAAGAAAGGGTTTTGAAAGAACTCCTAAAACTGAAGGTGGACAAAGCAATGGGGCCTGATGGAATTCACCCCGGAATTCTAAAAGAATTAAGCAGAGAACTAGTGACACCACTGACTACCCTTTTTAACAAATCGTGGGAGGATGGTGTAGTACCAGAGGACTGGAGGAAGGCAGATGTGATTCCCCTTCACAAAAGTGGGACCAAGACAGAGTCAGGAAACTACAGACCTGTCAGTTTGACCTCTGTGGTAGGGAAAGTGATGGAATCACTTCTGAAGGAAAGAATTGTTGAGTACCTAGAGGCCAGTGGGGCACAGGACCCAAGGCATGGGCTCACAGCAGGAAGGTCATGTCAGACTAATCTAATTGATTTCTTTGACTGGCTGACCAAAGTAGTAGACCAGGGAGGGGCTGTGGACATGGCCTACCTAGACTTTAGCAAGGCATTTGACACAATCCCACACAAAAGATTAATAATCAAATTAACCAGCCTGGGAGTGGGTCCCAGGGTGGTAGCCTGGGTAAAACATTGGTTGGACAGCAGGACACAGAAAGTAATTGTTAAATGGAGTCCACTCTGAAGAAAGAGGGGTTACTAGTGGGGTACCGCAGGGTTCAGTACTGGGTCCAATCCTTTTTAATGTCTTTATAAGTGACATTGCAGAGGGACTGGAAGGAAAAGTATGCCTCTTTGCAGGTGACACAAAGATCTACAACAGGGTTGATACACAATGAGCCATGGAAAGGATGAGAAGGGACTTGGCAAGGTTGGAGGAATGGTCAGAAGTATGGCAGCTTGAATCAATTCAAAGAAGTGCCAAATAATGCACCTGGGAAACAAAAACCCAGGGGAAGATTACACAATGGGGGGTAGTAACAACAACAAAAATGGAAAGGGACCTGGGGGTAATCATATCAGATGACCTTAAGGTTGGCAAGCAAAGTGAGAAGGCAGTAGGGAGGGCTGGGAGGATACTGGGATGTATAGGGAGAGGCATCGCCAGCAGAAAACAGGAAGTTGTTATCCCCCGTACAGACAGTTGGTGAGACCCCATCTGGAGTACTGCATCCAGTTCTGGAGACCCCATCTCTGCAAGGATATAGACAGGATGGAGGCAGTTCAGAAGAGGGCAACTAAAATGGTGCAGGGTCTGCAAGAGAAGCCATATGAGGAGAGACTAAAAGAGCTTAATGTGTATACCCTTGAGGAAAGAAGGAGAGGGAGGACATGATAGAACCGTTTATGTACCTCAGTGGAGTCCAAGAGGGTAGCATCTTTCAGAAAAAGAGATGTGCAAGAACAAGGGGACACAATTTGAAGAGAGAGGGGGGGACAGCTACGGAGCAATGTGAGGAAGTATTTTTTCACAGAGAGGGTAGTGGATGCATGGAACAACCTTCCTGAGGAGATTGTGGGGTCTAAAACTGTGGGAGAATTCAAGAATGCATTAGGCAGACATAAGGCAATTTTTGTGGGGGGTAGGAAGAAATAGGCTGTTGGTTAAATAGGATCTGCAGCTTATCCTGTAGGTAGGGAAATGGGCAGACTAGGTGGGCCAAGAGGTCCTTATCTGCCGTCAAAGTTTATGTTTCTATGTTTCTATGTCAGAACATAGTAAACATTTTTCAACAGTTTGCTTATTTGAAATCTGTAAGGCATATGTCAGCCCTGCTTTTTGTGTTTGCAAGTTGCTTTGACCAAGTGGCCTGAGCTACAGACAGAAACACTGTGACGTTTCCTCAGTGATTTTACATAAAAGAGAAACATGCCCTTTTAGAGAGCGGATCAGTGTGCCTGAAAGTTTCCAATTGAATGGTTTTCTATTGCCTTAATCCAAGGGCTGTTTTAGAGGCTTATTATTGCTCCCCCTCCCCAGTCATAGTTGTTTGAGTGTGCCTCTGGCGCTAATTGTAGTAGTAGTGCTATCACCATCCTAATACATCGACAGAATGACTCTAGTTTGTACATTCAACAGGTAACATCCATGGAAGAGATTTGTAAAAAATACCCCCCTCCCAGACTGGCCCAGTGGCACAGAGGGTTGAGGTGCTGAACGCCTTACCTCACGCTATGCCGGCGGCCCAGGTTCAGGAATGATCTCGGGTCATTGGGGTGCTGGTGTGGGCGGGGGAAGGGGGAGCAGGATTGAGCATGCCAGCGGGCAGCTCTCCTCTCCTGAGGGTGGTGAGGGTGGATTAGCGCACCCACCATAGTTCCACTCCCACCGGTGGGTAGCGTAGGTGGAGAGGGCTGGCAAAGAATAGGGAGGTAGAAGGGGCTGATCTGGCACCACGGGGAGCAAAGTACGCCTCCGCACACTCACACAGCCGTGTTCCAGGGCCTCGGGGGGGGAGAAAAATCTGAAAAAAATACATATGTAGCCCCGTTGCCAGTTGGCAGGAGGAGGTGATGGGGACCAAAATGCTAAATAAAACCCCCACACACACACTAGTTCAGCTGGCAGACTGTGTGCGCATGGGTGGGGACTGGTTTGTTACTGACATCAGGTAAGACTCTTCTAATTAACTAATAGAAAAGAGAAAGTACCTCAGATATAAAAGGTAATAGCTGGCTACTTTTAATACCTAATATTAGTTTTATGCAGTACACTATTCGGCTCAGCCTCCTCTATTACCCTGCCCACTTACTTTAGTCTAATAATTCCTCATCTTGTCTTCCTTTTTCTCCTAATGTATCTAAAGAACTGTTCCTTGACTCCCCTCTGCCACATACAGTTACATGTTTTTGCATCCCTGACTTTCTTCTTGGTCCCCCACATCTTTAACTGGCATTAACGCCATTACTCTTCTCCTTTTTCTCCTTGTATCTACTGAAGGTCCTTTTTAAACCCTCACTACCTCCCTGACTTTCTTTGAGAACCAGATTGGTCTTCAGTGCCTTTTTCTACTTGTAACCATTCTCAGACATGCCTTAGTTGTCTCTAGAATGGCCCCTTTAATTACCCCCACCTCTTACCCAACCCCCTGATTTCATCCACTTCTCCCAGCTTATCCTTGACTAGTTCCCTCATCTGGTAAATGTCTGCTCTTCTGCAATCCAGAACCACAACCTTTGATGAGGACATGCTGGTACCCAGGGATAGTTTGAATGGTATGGTTTTATGGTCACTGGACCCTAGTGGCTCCCTAATTTTTTACTTCATCTGCAATTTCTGAATTCATGAGCACCACATCAAGAATGGCAGTTTGTCTTATGGGTTACCTGACTAGCTGCACCAGCAGGTAGTCCTGCAACATATTCAGTGGTGCCAGACCCGTGATACTCATAACTGCTGAATGTCCCAATCTGCATCTGATACTGTAGACTGAGCTTCCCCACCACCGCTACCTACCCATTTTGTGCCCCATCTGAATTTCTACACCTAGCTTCCTATCTCCCTTGTCACAATGTCCCGGTGGTCTGCAGATCACCCAAATGCATGACATTATTCCTGATGTGGTTGTGAGCTGCACCCACAGAGATTCTGTCTTCCCAATTCTTCTCCAGATGGACCCCTCCTCTACTGCCTCCATGCCTGATAACACCACAGAAACCATGAAGGTTTCCATGAGGGTATTTTGCCAATTTATGAATAGGTGCAGTCTACAGGTTAGGTGGCCAAGACCAGTGGACATTGTGGCGAGATTTATTCCATTGCTAGAGAAGGAAATGGTGGTTCATGCCACAGGCAAGGCACACTTCAGAGTTATGGTGTTCTGCCATGCCAGTGTAAGATTGTCAACCCAGATGGCCAGCCTGTTTAAGGCAGCCTTCCTCCTCCTGTTTTTAGGGTATTAAAGGTATTTGGAATAGGGGAACTGGCAGTAGAATCCAGTGTCACAGCCAAATCCAAGGATGTTATGGGTATGGGAGATGTGAAGGGAGAAAAAGTGGGCATCACCATCACTCTGCACTTATTGAAACTAACCAGGCAGGGGTGGGCTGCCTAACCCTGACTGGGAGGTGAAGGAATTCTTGGTAGTTAGGCTTCCTAGTCTGGGTCTCCTTCTCCTTCATGGGGATGGAAATGGCTGACATGGGTATCCAGTCAAGACTACGTGGGAATAACAGTGTGGTGAAATGCTTGCTGAGAAAACAGCCTGAGTGAAAACAGGTACATGGATATAATAGCAGGGATATTAAATAGCTCTGTACATGCAGCTGTTTTCACTCATACTAAGTAGTGTAAGTTCACAACTGTGTCCTGCCTAGCCATGTTGGAAGTGTAGCATACAGGTTAGAGTTACAAGCTTCTCCCCCCTCATGTTGCATCCCTCCCGAGTTAAAACAGCAACTCCGCCCCCCCGAGTTTCACCCTCCCTGAGTTGACAATAACATATCCAGCTCCCCCGAGTTGCTGCACTGTGATTACTTTGCTATGTTTTTCTGAGGCACAGTTTTTACTGTCAGCTCTTTGACCACACTTTTATTGACTATGGCATTTTGTTTACATGGTCATTTTGTTCACATGATCTTGACCCGAACCCAGTGACATGGTACCAATAGCAGCAGTCGCCAAGAAGACCATTGCCTTCCTGGCAAGGACCAGCTCAATATAGCACTCATTCCTTCTATACAGTGGCAGCCTTGGATGTGGCAAGAGCACTGGATGAGCAGAGTGCAGAAGGGTGGGCATATGCACTCTGCCCAGTGTGTAAAGTATATCAGACAACTCCAAAAAAATGAGTAAACATTTACAATTTACCATTTTGTTCCCCAAGCCTTCAGATGGCAGCACCTGATCTGTATCTGTGCGCACTCATTTGTGTATTGGGCTGGGATTTGAGCAGCCACATTATCTTTGACATTTGGCATGCCCATGCTGGGGGGGGGGCAGCTGGAAATCAACCCAGTAATGGTGATGAAGGAGTGGTTGGAAACAAGGGGATGAGGTGGCTTAAACTCCTGCCCACCCTCTTGTCAAACCAGAAGAGACGTATTGGGCCTCCAACAGTGTTCATGTCCATCTGGGAGAAAGTGATTTGGCAACCTAACCCTGGCATGAACTATGGTTACAGGTTTAGGATAAACTGAGTGGAAAACTGGTGGCCTAACATAAGAATGAGCAAATAGGAAAATTGGCAACTTCAGCTCAGCTTTAATTCAAATTTGTAGTGTTTGATTTTGCTTCAACACTTTGGCCAAAGTCACTTTGGGTCCTTAGTATGGGGGACTAATGGGCTAAAAATTAGAGTAAGAGACAATCGTTCACCAGTGCTCACCCACTCAGGTCAATCCCAATCACTTACATCGTCTTATGTTCCTTTAGTCAACTGAAAAAAAAAACACTCAGTACCTGGCAATTGCAAATAGCAGGACATCATTTTATAAATATAAATGTCACAGGAGGGGTAAATAAATGGAGATGGGGGAAGGGGTAGATATAGTATTAGCCATGACCACCTGGGAAAGACTAAAAGTTATTTTTTTAATTATTTGCAGAAAGGTTGAAGCAATCTGAAGTGACCCCAAAGTATGATTGGTCTTAATTTAAGGTAAAAGCGCCACACTGAGACACATTTACCAAATACAAATATGCCCATCCTTATTCTTACACCCTGTTGGTTTGGTTGAAGGTAAAACACAGAAGCAGAATGTGTTGGCAGAAAAGGGCTTATCATGTCTGCCCCTTTTTCTTTGCCTGTTACTACACCTTATTCAGTCACAGGTGCCCCTTCCTCCTCCCTTTCCTCTACCTACTATGCTCATGTGTCTATTCCACTCATGGTAGAAGCTCCTCACTGTCTTCATCCCCACCACCTCTTTTGACAGGCTGTTCCAGGAATTCACCAACCTTTCTGTTGAAAAGTATTTCCTCACACCCCACCTAAACTCCTCCCCAAGCTTCATAGCATGCCCTGTGTTCGAGAGTGCTCCTGATATGTTAAGACTCCCCTCCTATACTTCTTTCACATGTGTGAGCTATTTATAGGCCTCAGTCTTGTCCCTTTCACTCTCCTGTTCTCCAGGGAGTACATGTTGAGCTCCTGCAGCTTTTCCTTATATTGCTTCTCGTGTAACTCCTACATCATTTTGGTAGCCCTCCTTTGGACCACTTCCACTCTGTCATTGTCCTTGAGGAGGTGTGACCTCCAGAACTAGACACAGTACTATAGGTGTGGTCTCACTAGTGAGTGATACAATGTCAATACCGCCTCCCTTCTCCTACTAGAAATCCCCCCTCCCTATGCAACCCAGCATATGGCTAGCCATGCCTACTGCCTTGTTGCACTGCCTTGCCATCTTAAGATCATCAGATAAGACTACTCAAAAGTCCTTCTCTTGCTTTGTGACTGTAAGTACCTCCCTCCACCTTATACACAGCTGCCAGGTTTCCCCACCACAACTGCATGTCTTCGTACTTTTTAGCATTGAAACCCAGCTGCCACACCCTAGACCACTCCTCTAGTTTCCCCAGATCCCTTTGCATTCTCTCCACCCCTTCTGGTTGTCCCAAGGTGGCCCCATGGAGGATGTGGCACCTCACAAGATGCAAGAAAGCCTTGGGCAAGACATGGAGTAATTCAACTGCTGGGTGAGGGCAGCATTTGAAGTGGCAGGGGTGGGCGCTGCAACACACACCCTCACCTTAGATTACCTGGGGCTACACCAGCCAGATGGGGTGCACCTATTGGAGGTATATTTGGACATATTTGTGCTGGGGTTCAAGGACAGATTGGAGGTGTGCCTTAAGGGAAAGTTAAACTTTCATTGCTACAGATTAATGTTTGCTTGTAGCCCTTAGGAAGTGAGAGACAAGGTGGGACCAATTGGTAACAGAGATGACATAAGCATGGCCTCAGCAGATGACTTGGGCAAGTCCCAGCTCAGTAGGTCTACAGGCTAGCAGTGATTCTTGCCTGAGCAACAATGATCTTTGATTCACATTAATTCTTGCTAAAGAAGCCTGGTTCACATTTTGGTCCTGCTGTTATGGGCGCTGTGGTCCACATTAGAACCAAAGTGTATGGTTTTTGGAATGCTGACCTCTGCAACCCCACCTGGTTACTTTTCTACGGTATCCCATGACTTTGGTGACCATGGTTGGGTGTCTACTGAAAGGGCGACTCATTCGCAGCACCTGTCATTGAGGCGACTGGGGAAGGTGGGTGACAGGATTGGAGGGGTGCATGAAATAGCGACATCCTGTTACTACATGCCTACATGCACAGATGGGGGAATGAGCATGCCGAGCGTGGGTTGGGAGGGGATGGAAGGGTTGTAGGGGGTGGCACCACTGTGAACTGCCGAGCTGTTTCTGTGGCATGGTGGGTGGGTTCAGGGCTGCGGTGGGAATGGTGCTGCATTCGGGTACGGGCATAGGTACTTTTTGTTGTGTCTGGCCTGAAATTTTATTTTTGCTGTGTTTGCACCCCCCTGGAGTTGAGAATCCTTAAGTGGGGGGTGCGGCGGGTGCAGTTCCTGCATAAAATGTAAAATCCTAACTCCCTGGCTTCATTTTGCTGTGTGCTGGGGAGTATATCTGCAAAATATTTTTTCAGTGATGTGCCATTACTCTAACAGCGATCGCTGATCAGTTATCACTGTTATCACATAGATCCCTTTTCTACTCATGGTATAATGAGAATGTCATTATGGACAGAATATGCTTCCATCTGTCTGTCTGTCTATCTATCTGTCTATCAGATAGTGGGGACTGGGGTGGTTTATGCAAAGCATGTTGAACTGTTTGTATATTGTCATAACTGCAACTGGTTATAAATACTGTTAGTACATCTGTGGGGCATTCCGATAGTGCTATAACTGCCTGTCCCAGGTCATCAGTCTGGAAACAGAGTGGCAGGGAGTTGGCAGATAGTGTATGTAGACTATAACAGTATATACATACACTAATAGATGGAAGCATGCCACACAGCACGTTGAATCAAATCCCCCACTAGAATCAGTGGTGATAGCCATTTAGAAGAAGAATCAGCAGTTATATAGCGCTTTTCAGACACAATGTATCCAAAATTGCTTTACAAGCAATGCTAGTAAAGTGACTCAATGTGTATTGGCGGCCATACTGCACATCAGCACCCACACACAGCCTGGACAATTGCATGAACCAGTTTTATGGGAAGGGGAAGGCCAAGACACTGGGAATGTCCTCTACTCTTTGCAAAAAATGTCTTGGGTTCTTTTACTTCCACCTAAACACCCACCAGGACAGCACCAGGATGGGTAGAAGGGAAATTGGTTTAACATCTCATCCGAAGGATGGAATATCCCAACAGTACAGCACCACCCCAAATACTGCACTCAGGTATCATCAATTTTTAGATATGAGTCCAATCCCAGTGTGGGATGGGAAACCACAATCTTCTGGTCTAGAGGTGGATGTGCTACCAACTGAGCCATGCTAACATAGACCTAGAGCCTATGTACTGGACTATCTGTGATTTAAATGATGTGATTGTCTCATAACACACCACAGCTTCTGGTAGACTATTCTACATTGTTACTGATCTTTGGGTTAAAATGGTTCTCCTCAGATTAGCCCTGAATAGTTTGACACTGACCTGTATATTGTGCCCCCTTCTCTGATCTGTATATTGTATCCCCTTGTTCTATTTCCTTTCATTTTTTTAATTTAAATTTAGTCTACTAATAAAGGAGCCCCTGTTTCCTTATACATGAGGATTACATCTCCATTATTCTTCTGTTCTCTCATTGTACTATTTTTCCCTCAGTCCTTTGTACCATTCTTGCTGCTCTCCATTGAAGCTGTTCTAATTTTTTTTCTATACCTCCTAAAGTATGGGGCCCAGAATGGGCTATAACACTCAAGCTGAGTTCTCACCAGAGAGTGATAAAGTAGCAATATTATTTCCCTGCCCTGACTAATAGAGTTCCTTCTAATTGCTCTGAGTATCTGATTGCAGTTCTTGAATGTGGTATCATATTGTATGTTTATGCTTAATTTTTTCAGTCACTTAAGACTCCCAGGTTCTTTTTTACAGTCTGATGTTTTAATTTACACATTAATGAAGTAATATTTTCCCTTGTATTATTAAGGCCAAAATGAAATGCTGTGCATTTGTCTCTATGAAATTTCATTTTTGCTCAGAGGCATGGGTGAAGGAGTCATGTATTGATTCTTTCATCATCATCATGCTAACTCAATTTACGTACTGTAAATGATTATCCTAAATTAATTTATAGTCTCTCCTGTAACATTTAGTATATCCTTAGTATATCCTATTAAGAACAGTAGCCATGTCAAAAGATATATATTTTTTATGTAGTTATAGTCCTTACAAAAGGTTGCCAGAGTTCCTCAAAATTCTGAATCCGATTTTCCATTTTGTAAAAGTATCTCTCTCTCTCCCCCACTAAGATCTATCATAAGGTGGAACCATACCATGAAGTCTGGAGAATTTACAGTACATCATTCCAATGCTGAAAGAGTATATTTTCCAACAACCAAACCGATGTTTAATTAGTGTTCCCTGGTTAAACCTTAGATTATCATCCTTTGCTACTCCAAAAGTGACAATACTAGGATCAAATGGGAACAGTGAGCCTATTATTTTCTCAGATACTATAAATATCCTCATCCATAGCCTTTTCATACAGCTGCAGCTTACCAGGATATGTGCAAGAGTACTAGATAGATGGATAGATAGATAGATAGATAGATAGATAGATAGATAGATAGATAGATAGATAGATAGATAGATAGATAGATAGATATCTCTGACAAGCTTATGGGATTGTTGAATCAATTTTATTCAATATCGAGGGAGTATGTCCTATGGATGATATTAATATGAATGCGTTTTAGTCTATTATTTTCATACTAATTTCTGTAAAACTGACATTGTTGTCCCATTTAGAATATAGGATATTGTTATCTGAGATCTTTTTCTAATTTATTTTATTTTTTAATTTTACTAAATAAATGTCTTTTAAGTCTCATACAGCATACATTTTTAAAATTCATTTCTTGTCTGAATCTAAATTAATGACTATGGGCCAGATATTTAAAACTTTGCACTGGGGGCAATCCATTTGGGCAGGTTTAGTGTGGGATTAGTGCAGGTTTGCCATATTCAAAAGGCCAAACAGCATACGCAAACTGCATTAGCACTGGGCAAAATCATAATGTATGCAAGGGGCAAACTGAGGGGGCATGTACGTGAATACAGGTGCAATGCTATATTCAGTGACTAGCGCCACGCAAAGTGGTTTTGCATGACTTAGCGCGACACTTAGCATGGTGCAAATTACCACCCAGGAAAAGGTAGTCTTTACCCTGGGCAATCAGCTTTGTGTGACATTTTGGCTTTGCTTGGCATTTGTGTGGCTTTTGCATGGCTTTGCGTGAACCTAACAAATAAATATGACACATAGACAAAGCCAGACATAGAGGAAACGTGCTGCTCACTGACGGCATAACAATGATGCCATCATCTGCCTCCAGTCCCAGCCATGCCAGGCAGTAAGTGGTGAGTGGTAAGAGCCAGCCACCAGTGGACACCATGGCAGTGTGGCCATATGGAACACACCTGAAGACCACTCTTCTGTGGACACCAACAGATGCCAGCATACACATGCAGCTCTGTGGGCATGGAGAATGTTGAGGGGAGGATGTATGGGTGGCCAGGCTGCACCACAAACCAGGTGTGGCCACAAGGCTGGGACACATAATACAGTGCACATGGGCCAGTATTGGGAATACCATAGCACCAGTGTGCCTGTCTGATCATTCGTGCACCCCCCAGCCACATACTGCACAGCTGTACAAATGCCACAGCACACACATCCGGCCATGTATATATCACTGTAAGCATCCCATGCCAAAGGTGCAGCATCTATGGGTCACACAAAAGTGTAACAGTAATGACCACTGTCAGTAAACACCTGCAAGTTGGGCCTGTCACTGTGTACAGTGCAGTGGTCATCACTGCCCTACACACCATAGGCATTGCTGTGTCCCTCACACTACTGGCCCCTTGCTACTGTAGTGTCTGCTGTGTACTGTAGCATGACCTACAGTGTGACAGTTGCATGCAGCACCACCACAACCTGTGCCTATGCTGTGTTTCACCTGGGGTACAATATACTGTGCTGTACTGTATACAAGTAGCCTGCAACTATCATCGTGCACTGCCAGACTGACCTACAGGTGGAGCTGCGGGTGGACCCAACCAGCCCCTGTACTTCCAGACTGACCTACAGGTGGAGCTGTGGGACCCTGAAATAACGCTGGGCAAACTGCATGCAAATTAGGGCACAATGAGATGCTAATCTGGATGTTTGCCCAGAGACTACCTAAGTAGGCTCATTTGCATGTCACTTTAGAATATGGTGAAGTTTATCACTAGGCAAATGTGTGTTTGCACCAGGCAAATGGCTTAGCTCCACACTGTACCCACTCAAATGTGTTAGCACCGCACTAATGGTTCGGGGAATATTATACAGTTTTGCACACTGTACTTTCACATGCACTGCTGCCTACAGCTGTACTGGGTCCACGCATTTGCTGGCACACACATTAGCCACATAGTTCACCTCTACCTACCTTCATGTCGCTGTGCGTTGTGTTGCTGTTATGGTTTGCACTTCTTGGTTGCTATATTCAGGGCTGTCTTATTCCAGGGCTAAGTTTGCCCTGCACTCCCAGCCCAATTTGCCCCACTTCACATGCATGCTATATATTCAGAAGCTGTTTGCCCCGGGCTATTCCTTTTGAATATAGCAGGCTTTTGTGTCCGTGCTAAGTTTGCCAGCCGGGCAGTGTTAATTTAACCCCGGGGCAAAGTTTTGAATATCTGGCCCTATGTCTTCTACCTTGGATAGCATTTAAGTTCTTTTCTTATTTTAAATTTTTAACTGTGGACATTGAAATCTAGAATGTTATGATATTTTAAGTTTAGATTTCATTTGATCGAAAGACAGTAGTCCATTTTCATCAAAGAGATCCCCTACCTGCAAGAGTTTCTTTTCCTTTTTCCATGAGAGGAAAATGTCTGATTTTGGAGATGTTCAAAGTTGGCAAGCATCACTCCACAAAATAATTCCTAAAGCTTGCCAAATTCACAAAATTTGTGCTCACTTCATGAAGTTTTTGGCAGGTGAAGTGGAACTTTTTTCAGGAGAAGTTATACACATTTGCAGGTGAAGTTGCAACTTCACCTTAACTTTGTCTTAGCTTTGCCTGACTTTACCTGAAAAAGTGCAATTTCCTCAGGAAAACTCAGTGCAAAGTGACAAACTGGTGAAGCAGGCAATTCGTAAAGTTATTCACAAAAGTGAATTTTGCAACTTTGCTGGAACTTCGCCGGTGAAGTAAAACATTGCAGCATCTCTATCTGACATTGATGGCGGGAATTGTGTTCCATAATGTAGGCATACAGCAAATGTAAAGAACAAATAATCATCCCCCAGGGCTTTTTTGAGTGTGTATCAAGCTTTGCTTGTTGATTTTGTGGAATCAGACTTTTAAATATACTTTTGCAAGGATGTGAGATGTATTATTAGTGAGTCTCTGAAAGTAAAATATGAAAGACTTGTCTCTTCTACTAGGAAACAGGGCTCCTCAGCTTCTTTATATTTAAACCAATGATAGATACACTTTACTTGGGCTGCTAGATAGTGCAGTACCACAAGAAGCTGGAACAGTTCAGCCCTCCCTTACTTTCATTTTGGTATAAGTTTGTTTCATTTATTTATTTATTTATATATGTATGTATGTATACGTATGTACTGTGTGTATTGATTTTTAAAAATGGTAAACGGTAAAGGTATGCTGAGCTATGGCTCATTTCCAGGTGCAAGCTGGGGGAGGGGGAATTGAGTAGATGTAGAACACGAAATTACAAAACATCCAAACATTCATAATACATAAGACATTAACACCAATGAGCAAAATGTGGTGAGGCAATTACATTCACAACTGCATTATGTACAAAATGTGAAAGAATGCTAAAAGTGCACAATGCATGATGTGTAGGGTCACAGTGCTTCTTGTATGTGGAAAATAGGCCAAGGGCGAGACTACTATTAGCTCCAGTTTAGGGAGACATAAACAGGAGGGTCAGGAGAAATAGGAGAAAGAAGTCAGGAGGGGTCAACAGGGGGAGTGACATGTGCAGGAGGAGCAGGAATAAGACATTTCATGTTTCTAAAGGCAGGGAGTGAGGGGGAGAGTCAGAGGGAGGAGGGCAGCAGGTTCCAAATGGACAGGAGATGATAGAAGGCAGCTTGCCCAGCACTAGAGTGAGGGCAGGGAATGGAGAAGGTACCGGAATCCCTGGAGTGCAGTCAGTAAAAAGACAAGACAGGGGAGAGGAGTGAGGAAAGAAAGGAAGGTGGGGAAGGGACCCAAACCAGTTTTTAGTGATGAAGGAGGCAGAGTGGGAGTGATGACATGAATGTAGTGGAAGGAAGGAAAGGGAGGAGTAGAGGGAGCAATGATGAGTACGCTAACTAACAACAGCTCTGGTTTGCCACTTAGAGGTCTTGGTGCTATACCGAGACCAAGTTAAGACTGACAGTCTGTCTGTCAGTCTATACTTGGTCTCGGTATAGCACTGAGACCTCTAAGTGGCAAATCGGAGCTGTTAATAGCTCCTTCTGTAGGCTTACATTATACACACTTCCCCAGCTGCTCCCTGGTTCTGACGTCAGCCATGGGCAGTTGTGGGATGTGCCGCTAGAGCCGCTACATTCAAAATGCTGACAGAAAGGATGGCAGGATCAACCAGATAAAACAAAACTACTTCAAATGCAGGTACCAGTCTTATTGTAACATGTTGAAAATGCTAATCAGGAGGTGCTCCACACTAAGGTGTGGGGCATAGTGACATGGACGTTTCCCTTTAACTTGTAATCCTCATATTATGTTATATTGTTACTTGCCTTAAGTGCCTTAAATGCTTTTCTTTTTGCTTCAATTGCCTTTTGAACTTTCATGCTGAACCGTAGTTTTTTGCCTTTTTTGTTATGTAGATTTTTGCAAACACTTTGCACCACCAAAGAGTAACTCAGTATGAGTCCCTTGATATTTCATTTTTTATGGGGCCCTTGATATTTTATTTTTTATTTTATACATTGTTAATTAGCTGGGTAAATACACTGAGCAAAACACCCATTTTTATAACTGTCTTAATTCATATGGCAATACAGTAAAATACTGCAAGCAAAACTATTGTTGTAAATAGGCTTGTTGCACCACGTTGAGTGTTTGCAGTCAGACAGCAGGCACTGGAGCTATAAAATAGACCTTTATTAGCAGCAGCAAAATAGTAGGGTGAAGGTGTTGCTTGGCCTGGTTGATTGTTGGAGGCAGCACTCTTGGCTGGCTGGTGCTGACTCATTCAGACAGCACCCCTGGCTGGCTAATGCTGATTCTTGGAGGCAGGACTCCTGGCTGGCTGCAACATGGATTCCTTGGCTCTCAAGCTGGACTGACTGCCAACTGAAATGGCCCTTGCTTTTATGCTGTTCAGGATAATTGCACCTGACATAATTAATTATGGTTAAATAAATCCTGCCCGAGCTACTGAAACCCTATTTGGTAAAGCTTGTTTCAGCTGACATCAAATGACATCACCAGCCAAGTCATGCAATCCTTACCTGGACCAAGGTCCTAGTTTTAGATGTTGTTACGTGACATCAAAATAGTGACTGGCGCTTTAGTTACAACAGCAACTCCCTCATTTGCAGCTTACCAACCATGGAGAGAGAGGATGACTGGATAACAAAGTGGGAGGGAAGGGCCTCATAGGGTAAGTGGATTACCATTTTCATAACACTATCCCCTCCCACAGACAGGTGTTATACTCCCGTATAACAAAATTTTACTACCCAGGTGAGTTCCATCCTCTACAGTCCCCCCCCCACATTAGGACATCCTATTGGACTTTCAATGCCTCACCTACCATCTTTGTTAGGTGACCAAATGGCACCTCCACCTTGGTACCTGCCTGTCTCTATGAACTAAGGATTCACCAGTGTCCTCAGTTCATGACCAAGCATGGGAGAGCCAGGGTCACTGGGTGCTTTCATTAACCACGGTGATGTATGCCATCAGACAAAATGGGATGTGCTGGTCCCAGTTCCTCTAATGGTGGTTCACAAATGCAGTCAACTGCACTTCTAATGTCAGGTTGTACTTTTCAACCATCCAGACAGACTGTGACCTCAGGGGGAGTGGTCTGAGTCTTGTCAACCCCAAGGCCTTGCACACTAACTGAAAGACCTCAAACTCAAAGTTACAGCCTTGGTCTGAGTGTATCTCCCCTGGGGTACTAGACCTTGTGAAGAACTGATTCACTAAGACCTTGGTGGCATTGCCCACCTCCTGGTTTTTAATGTGATATGCTTCTGGCAGTTTTATGATATAATCCACTGTAATCAGAGGTAAGGCTTGTTTCAGCTAACATCAAAAATTTCATTAAAAACATTTTTATATGAATGTGCTTTTCCTAATTTTTAGTAGTTATAAGTGTATATTTTACTCATTTTAACTGTCTTATTTATCTGTGGATGCTTGTTTTATAAACTGTACAGCACTCTGATAGTTTCTTGATATTGCACTTTATAAACAAATTTATTATTATTATTATTATTATTATTATTACCAATTCTCAGACTCCAACACGGGCAGTGGGCTGAGCACATCAACAGTAACCCACTCCATGGGTGCTCCTACCAGGTACTGCTGCATGAGTGCATGCACCTTTTTGGGAGCCCTTTTTTGCAGTGCACATCACACTTCCAATTCCATGTCACCAAAGCCCTTCTGCATTATACCCAGTAGAAACTCTGCCTCAGCCTAGCCAATGTCTTAGCAACCCCAAAGTAGCCAGCCATCTTGGTGTCATGTAACAACTCCAGTACTATCTTCTTAGATTGTCGGGAGTAACTAACTTGTATACACTTCCATCTCCTGCTGGTTTCTCCCATTTCCAGTATAACACCCCCCCGACTGATTTCTAAGGACTCCTATTGTGACCACAGGACTTTTACTACAGGGTTGAATGGAGACACTGTTTCTCAAGATAGTTTCCTCCCCTACCTAGTTTCCAAGTCCGGGTCTTTATTTTGGGATTCCCCCTTTACAGCACCCATCAGCTGTTCCATAGTCCATGCCTGTGAAATTGCTCTGAAGATGTCCCCAGTTGACTCAGAGGTATTTAGTACTCTGCACAATTTCAGCCTTGGGAATACCTATGAGGTTGTTCCTCACCCTTTTCCAACCTTAGCTGTTCCATCTTCTCCTGTCAGAGGCAGTACCTACAGTCTTCCTGCCAGAAAGGCTGGTGGGACAAAGCATCAGCATTGCCATGTTTTCCTCCTGCCTGTACCTGGCTTGGAAGCTGTACTCCTGTAGTTTCTACAACCACAGGGCCACTTGCCCCTCTGCATTCTTCAACCTGAGATGCCACTTTAGTGAAGTATGGTCCATTCTTATTGTAAACCTCCCACAGATAATGATGGAAATGACCAATGGATCTGGTTACAGCCAGTAGCTCCTTCCTGATGGTGCAATAGTTCTGCTCAGCAGAGTTTAAGGCCTGGCTACAATAGGACACCACTTGTTCCAATCCATTATTATCCTCCTGGGAAAGTACAGCACCCACACCATAGTTGCTAGCATCAGTGTACAAAATGAATGAGCTTTTGTAGTCTGGATATGCCAATATTGATGCTGTTATAAGTGCTGCTTTTGGGTTTTCAAATGCAGCCTCTCACCCATGACACCAGAAAAAAGGCTGTCCCCTTTTCCAGGAGTTTATGCAGTGGCCTGGCTATATAGGCAAACCCTGAAATAGACCTTCTGTAGTAGGACAAAGACCCAGGAATCCCTATCCCTCCTTGACATTTCTTGGTGCAGTCCAGTTCTGTACAGATTCAACCTTTTTCCATCTGTACAAACCCCTTCCTTGGTGACATGATGGCCAAGGTATACCACTTCCCTCTGGCACAGCTTACACTTTTTGGGGTTTAGCTTGAGGTTAGCCATCCTCAGTTTGTTGCAAACTCACTTTAAGTGCAGCATTCCCTTGTCAAAGGTTTTCCTATGTACCAGGATGTCATCCAAGTACAACAGGCAAACAGACAAAGGTAACCTGTGCAGCACCCTCTCCATCAGCCTCTCAAATGTGGCTGGTGCATTGAATAACCAAGATGGCATTACCTTAAATTGCCACAACCCTAGCCGGCCTGGTGGTGCTGAGGGCTGAGTGGCTGGGCACCTTACCTCTCACCACACAGGTGACCCATGTTTAGGAATGAGCATAGGCCACCTGGGGTCTGCTGGGGGCGGGAGGGCTGGGAGTGGATGGGCGTCCGCCTGGCAGCTCTTCTGTCCTGGATCAAGGAGGTTGGCTCACTCAACCTAAAACCACCACCATGTGGAGGCGTAATGGTGGTACAGGTAGAAAGGGAGCCAGGCACTAGGCCAGGGGTGGAAGGAGCAGAGTCGGATCAGCCAAGGTGTGCACGTGCATCTCCATGCATATGCCAGACCTTAATTGGAGCTCTGGGTACTAAGGGGATAGAAAAGTGGAAAATGCAGGTGGTGATGGCTTAATGACACCCCCAGGCTGGCTCCGGTGGTCCTGCTGGGAAGTGGGGGTGGCCCCAAATAGACTGTGGATGTCTAGCACAGTCGGCTGACACAAGTTGCCAGCCTGCTGGAAGGAAATGCTTGTATAAAAAAAAAATTGCCACAATCCTTGGCCTGTCATAAGGGCATTTTCTTCCTCTTTCTTTGGGTCAATCTCTACCTGCCAGTACCCACTCTTGAGATACAGTGTGGAGAATCGTGCAAAATCTGCTATGGCATCCAGTGAATCATCAATGCGGGACAAGGGGTAGGAGCCTTTGGGAGTGATCTTGTTAAGTTTCCTATAGTCCACACAGAACCTGGTACTACCATCCTTTTTCCTTACCAACACAATTCGAGAGGCCCATGGACTGATAGAAGGCTGTATGGTGCCTTCCTCTTGCATTTCCTAGATTGTCTTCTGGGCTTCTTCCCTTTTTTGACACAGGCAACTGGTGTGGGGGTTGTTTGATGGGCCTTATGTCCCCTGCATCAATTTTTGATTGAACCAGTCAATGCAACCCAAGTCCCTTGAAGACATTGGGAACAGGTCCTGATGCATCACTAAGAAACTTCTCAAACAGTCTTTCTGTTCCACATTTACTAATGCTGCACCATACCTATAGAATTCTGCCATGAATTCTGGGGGTGACTCTCCCTTTTCCTTGGCCCCAGCTCCCCCTGATCCTCTCCTGTCTGAGGAGACAATAACCTCTACTGGCTTGCAGCACCAAGTGATTGTGCCTTTGGGGACCACCTGCTCATTGGACATCAAGTTCAGAAGTCAAACAGTGATGCATTCTTGTGCCAAGTCCACCAAAGTCCTGGCCATCAAAAAGGTTAGTTAAATTTGGCTTTCCAGTGGGGGCCTCTACCAGTCCCCACCTGTCTCCTACAGGAAACTTAAACAAGCATTGAGCAGGGGCTATGACACCCACCTCTGTCAGTACCACCACCCTCTTAGTGACTAACAGTTTCACATGAAATGGCCCCCTCTTTTCCATATTTTTACTTGAGATCTCTTCACCCCAACATTTAAGATTCCTTTTGCCACATCCAGCAAACAGTTATTAGCCTGGAGGAAGTCTAGGCCGATGATGCGCTCATCCTCTGTACCAGCCACCCAGAAATTGTGGACCAGTCCCCAGGTTTCAATCCTTATACCCAGTTGTCCACACTGTCACACTGGGGCCAACTCACCAGTAACAGTTTTCATCTGGAGTGCTGCACATTTGTTAGTGCCAAACTTCTCCTTCCTGGTAGCCCTTTAGAAGGTCTTGCCTAACAACCATGATACTGGACTGAAAATCAAGGATCCCAATTTGGTCTTTTACCCCAATTTCACAGTCAATTCTCAAATTGCTTTCCCAATTTTGAAATTTTCCTAATTTCAGAGTGAATTGTGAGACATTTTATGGTGACCCTAAGCTTCACTCTGCAAGCCTGGTAAAAGCGCATTTCCCTGAACACTGATCTGTTCCCCCACAGCCTCTTCTGACAGACCTTCTAGGCTTTGCTTCTATTTCCAACAGTGCTGTTTCTTATGCCCCTTTTTTCTACAGTACCAGCACTGGATGGTATAGGTGGGTCTTTCTCCCTGGCAAGACTGCAGCTCTTTTTTTTGGGGGGAGGAATATTCTTTTTGCTACCCAGGATTCTATTTAGCCCTCTCAGTAATTCCTCAACCCAGATTTTCCCCTTGTCAACAGACCTGGACATGGTTGCGTACTCGACATAGTCATACTTACCCAGGTCATCAGGAGTTACCTTTGCACTGGTAGTTCCATGGCAGGACTAGGATCCCCTTCCATCTGGTGTACCCTACTTCACCCCTCCACCTTTCTGAGGACTGGCAACTGTCTCATTTGCTGAGCTTCAGTGTCTGAATTCTATGTTGCCTGACCTGAATTTGCTGGGCTACATCTTGCAGTGAGTCAATAAACTGGTCCTTTGCCAATCAATCCTGGCGGCAAGCCAGTTCTGTGAGTCTCTGCAGATTCTATGCCAGTTCATGGAGGGTTTTCTCTCTCTCACTCATTTCCTCATTCTGAGCTGTGACCTGGACAGTTCAGCTTGGTGACCTACCTCATACCATATTTCCAGTGCTTGCAGCATGTTCTTATACCTCTTCCTTCTATCCAGGTGGAGTTTCTGTAGTATGTTGACTTCTGGCCCTGCTAAGTTTCCTGCTAGGAAGCTCCCCTTTTGTTCAGTCAACCAGCCATTCATTTAGCTCACAATGTTAAACTGGGCAAGGTATGCTTCCCGGGGGATCTTCCCATCAAATGCAGTGGGCCCCTGTACTGTGTGGGTTCCATTGCCATGGTTTTATGTGTGCATTCCTCCTCCTGTGGCTGGCACCATGGTATTTCCAGTGGTTGGAGTCATGGATTCTTCTTTTATTCTAGTATTTTCCAGTGCAGTTTGCATACACAAAGTGATCCTAAGTGAACCAGGTCTAGAAAGCAAATCAGGTTCACGTGTTGCACGTGTGTAATGAGTGCAGTAGTTAAGCTGGAATGAACATCATTTAAATATCACATCAGGTCTACACGCAGCATGCTTGCCATGTGTGCAGCAGCTAAGCTGGTACAAATCTCATCTAAAAAATCACATCACTTTCTAGTTCTTACACTACTGCTAGCAATTAGAGTAATTAAATACATTTTTATTGGGATTCCCATAAAAATCAGGTAATCTCATTAATTTTGATCCTTTTGCAAGTTGTTTAATGGCTTTTGATTTTTGTCGTTAAATCACCATTAATCTATAAAGTATTCTTTGCTTATTGCATTAAATGCCTGGGATATAGGCAGTTAACACCCCCCATTCCAGATGTACGAAGAGGGGCCTCCATGTTGTGAAGTCTATCCTTTTTGTTTTGGACCATGCAAATCCCTTATGCATATTTAGTGCTACAAATGTGTTTCTCCATGGCTGTTTCATCTCACTAACTTTCCTTTTGTCATTCTGTATTGAGCATATGCACTATGGCCATGCTCAGCACTCTTTGTGCTGAGCAGGGTCTTGGAAGCATGCACCATACCTCACATTTTGCCACTGAAATGAGGGTCATGGACATTCCAAATGAGGGACAAGGAGGGACATTAACCCACATGATGATCAGGACACATCATGAAACATCGAGATACAGTACCTCAGAACAAAGTGGAAACCATTGCATTAGCACCTGAGAATACATTTTTATACCATTAAGCAGCAGTGCCATTTAGGTGGGGCAGAGGCAGTTGCCACCCCCTCCCTGTATTTGTGCCTATGTTGTTCTTATGGTGTGGCAATAATGGCATTAAATTTGGATTTAATCTTTTGCACAATAAGTGCCCACCTGGCCTGAGTGTGCTCACTCTGCAGGTACTCTCCAGACTCGACTGTGTCTGTAGTGTGTTGTCCACTCTCTCCACCTATTAGTGGTGGCACAATCACATGTGATGTGGATGAGCTCCAGCCAAGAAAGAGCACATGAGTCTTTCAAGTGTGACACTGTTTTTCCTGCCACAGAGTAGACAGACTGCACACTACAGCTTGGAGGAGTCGGTGAGCACTGAACTCTTGATAGCAGTGTTGTGGCAGTATAGTTTTGTTGTTCTACTCTTAGTGAGTCTCCATCTCCCCTGGTGGTTGAAGGGGCAGAGGGTGAGCTAGAAGCTAACTCAAAACTAGGCTACCTACTTACTCTACTAGGCTCACCATGCAAAAATAAAAACAGCACTGACCCCCACAGCAGTATGCTAGGCTTAGCAGCAGTGGTGACAGCAGTGTGGGTGGCCTTCATAGGCATTGATCAGTGCAGTGTGGCAGCAGCCTCAGCAGCAACCAAACAAGAAGCAAGCAACCCAGGTTGGGTGGGTCTGGTTGGTGAGGTAACTTGATCATGGACCATGTTGAGGATCTGTGATCATTGGTTCTAGCATCCAGCTTCTGGCCAAAGGAGACAGGGGGAGCAGACTGAAAACTGGGCTGGTGGCACACAGTGCCAGGCTGCAGGTTCTGGCTGCATGGCAGGGTAAGTAAAGGTTAATCATTTTTTTATAGGGGGATTGGGGAAGGAGGAAGGACTGAATATTGATGTGTTTTTTTACAATTTTTCACCTTTGGGCAGCTTCATGACCCATAGGGGATGGGTACATTGATTTTGTCAAAATGGGAGCATGCCTCAGAAAAGCACTAGCTAACAGGCAAGAAGGTGGGGTGGAGCAACAATGGGGAAACATCAAAACTGCCATCACAGAGGCAACAAGCCTTTATGTGAAGCAAATAAACAAATCAAAATGAAAGAAAAAAACACTATAGTTCACAAAAGAAGTGGCGGGGAAGGTAAGGGAGAAAAAGATAGCATTCAGGAAGTATAAGGAAACACAGAAGGAGCAGGACAAAGAACTGTACCAGTTAAGGCAGAAGGAAGCAGGTAAGGCAGTCAGAATAGCAAAGGCCCAAACTGAGGAAAAGATAGCCAACTCGGTTAAGAAGGGGGATAAAACCTTTTATAGGTACATTAGGGACCAAAGAAAGACTAAGGCAGGGCTACCGAGGCTGAATAAAGAGGAAGGTGGTTGGGCAGAGAGCAACAGTGAAAAAGCAGGGTTACTGAACGGATCCTTCCGCTCAGTTTTAATAATGGAAAAGCAGGGGGAAATACCTAATCCAGTCAATAGAAGCACTCTGGATAGGGGGGTTGATATTAGTCCTTTCACAGAAGAAAGGGTTCTGAAAGAATTCTTAAAAGTGAAGGTAGATAAAGCAATGGGGCCTGATGGTATTCACCCCAGAATTCTAAAAGAACTAAGGTGAGAACTAGTAACACCACTGACTACCCTTTTTATTAAATCATGGGAGGATGGTGTGGTACCAGAGGATTGGAGGAGGGCGGATGTGATTCCCCTTCACAAAAGTGGGAGCATGACAGAGGCAGGAAGCTACAGAACTGTCAGTTTGATCTCAGTGGTAGGGGAAAATGATGGAATCACTTCTGAAGGAAAGAATTGTTGAGTACCTAGAGGCCAGTGGGGCACAAGACCCAAGGCAGCATGGATTCACAGTGGGAAGTTCATGTCAAACAAATCTAATTGATTTCTTTGACTGGGTGACCAAAGCAGTAGACCAGGGAGGGGCTGTGGACATGGCCTACCTAGACTTTAGCAAGGCATTTGACATGGTCCCACACAAAAGATTAATAAACAAATTAGCCAGCCTGGGAATGGGTCCCAGGGTGGTAGCCTGGGTTAAACACTGGTTGGACAACAGGACACAGCAGGTAATAGTAAATGTAGTCCACAGTGAAGAAAGGAGGATTACTAGTGGGGTCAGTCCTTTTTAATGTCTTTATAAGTGACATTGCAGAGGGACTGGAAGGGAAAGTATGTCTCTTTGCAGATGACACAAATATCTGCAATGGGGTTGATACACAAGGTGGGGTGAAAAGCATGAAAAGGGACTTGGCAAGGTTGGAGGAATGGTCAAATGTATGGCAGCTTAGATTCAATGCAAAGAAGTGCAAAGTAATGCACCTGGGAAAACAAAAACCCAGGGGAAGAGCACACAACGGGGGATGAGATACTGACAACAACAAAAATGGAAAGGGACCTAGGGGTAGTCATATCAGATGACCTAAAGGTGGGCGAGCAATGTAAGATAGCAGTAAGGAAGGCTGGGGGGATACTGGGATGCATAGGGAGAGGCATCATCAGTAGAAAACAGGAAGTTGTTGGCCCTCTGTACAGACAGTTGGTAAGACCACATCTGGAGTACTGTGTACAGTTCTAGAGACCCCATCTCCACAAAGACATAGACAGGGTGGAGGCTGTCCAGAGGAGGGCAACCAAAATGATGCAGGGTCTGCATCAGAAGACTTATGAAGAAAGACTAAAGGAACTAAAGATGTATAGCCTCAAGGAAAGGATGGAGAGGGAAACATGATAGAAACTTTCAAATAACTCAAGCAAATCAACAAAGTCCAAGAGGGTAGCATCTTTCAGAAAAAGAGATGTGCAAAAACAAGGGGGCATAGTTTGATGATAGAGGGAGAACAGCTCAGAGGTAATGTGAGGAAGTATTTCTTCACAGAGAGGGTTGTGGATACATTGAATAGCCTTCCTGAGGAGGTCGTAGAGTCAAAAACAGTGGGGGAATTCAAGAATGCATGGGGAAGACATAAGGCAATTCTAGTGGGGGGTAGGAGGAAGCAGGCTGTTGGTTAACTAGGATCTGCAGCTTATCCATTAGGTAAGGAAATGGGCAGACTAGGTGGTCAAAGCAGTCCTTATCTGCTGTCAAATTCTATGTTTCTATGTAGTGAATGGAATGCAGTTTGGGAGAAAAATCGGGACAGAGTTCTTATGGGGGGGCAGAACTTCAGCCAGGAAAAAAATTGGTTAGTAACTGGGTGGGTTTAAGCCCAAATCTGATGCACTGCTTTGGGTTATATACAGATGAATATTATACATTTAAATGTTCCTGATTTGCATATCACTTTTCAATCAAAACAAATAAGTTGTACCTTTTAGAGATGTTGCACACATTCTAGAGCTGTCCCTTGCATTTTTGGACAGTTGAGAGGTTTAGTATGCACAGACTATTGGAGCACCACTATAGTCAGGCTTATGCTCCCCCCACCCAGTGAAGCTGACCTCCACATCCCCATGCTCAGGCACATTATGACAAATGGCAAAGGAGACTGCAGGGGTGTGCACCATTGAAATGAATGTGGGTATTTATTACTATTTTATACATTATTGATGGAGAGTTGGATATCAAAGAAGGCCACTACTCGACTAACAAGGACCCTGTTAATAGAACAGTGGCCTTCACTATTCTCCAACTCACCATCATAATGTATGAAATAGTAATAAAAAATAACTCCATTCATTTCAAGGGAGTACGCCCCAGCACTCTGATCTATGGACATTATTTCTTAAAAACTCTTGCCACTGGCTAACTTGTACTCAAGTAAGAGAATTTTTACTTATATCTATACTTGGTGGGTTGTCTGTAGCAGCATGGCTGTACCCATTACAGTGTGTATGCAAGGGTGGGGGGAGACTGGCCATGTGGGTGTGTGTCAAGTTATTGCTACTTTTGTGTTTGCACCTTAAAGTCTGTTTAAGTGGAAGCATTCAAAACTATGGAGAGAAAATAGTAGGAATACAGGCCAGACAGAAGTAATTAAGTTGTTTTGTGGGTAGATTTGTGTATTGGGGGTGGGAAAAACCACATGTGTTTCCATTGGTATGTATCAGATGAGTAAGAGAAGAAAAAGAAAACTGAAAAACATAAAAGTGGCTACAAGCATGCTGCATGCTTTCAGATTTAGTCAGATACAGTATGTATATGAAGTACAAGTGAGCAATACTGTGTGAGTGTGTGCAGACGGTATGGCTTAGTGATTAAAGGCACTGAACTGCAAGCCAGGAGACTTGAGGCATGAAGACCTGGGTTTGCATCTCATCAACCCCCACTTGTGGCATGATCCTGAGCAAATCACTTAACTTTTACCTGTGCAGTTATCAGTGACAACTTGCTTTTTGCATGCACTCCACATGCATGCAGTCTTTCCCAATTTAACATAAAAATCATTGTTTCCACACTTGCTTGCTGCACGCATGCCATATGCATGCAGTTGGTTCTAATTTAACATTGAAATCATACTTGTAGCATGCATATCACTTGGGTAGTTTTATGTGTGCAGTATGAAAACATTTCCTATAATTATTTCTGTAAGGGAACTCTCTGCTTTTGCAAAACAACCGGGGACATCATTAAACCACCCCTGTGCTGGACCTTTCAGTTAATCTATCATTTTTAAAATTCTTTTTTCAGGATCACAGTAGCCAAAGTAGGCCTTGTGCTAGCTATTATTTCTGTACAGCTATGGTATGTATTAGGGTATGTACAAGTTCTCTTGTGGTTCCTATGCCCTTGAACAAGTACTGTAAGTAGAACCACCCCCACTAACTTTAGTGTGACAGGCCCATCATGGTGAGACATACTTCCAATCTACTCCCATCCTTCTTAAACATTGCCAATGTATTTATAAATGATTATTGTGTTATCCCTGTTTTCCTGAGAAATGTTGTCCTGCACAGGTAGGTGGTCAAATTGTTGGGGGTTTAGATGTCAACCATGTGATTAAACTCCCTTCTCTAATGTTCAGAGTACACCTGAGACCATACAGTAAAGGGCAACATCACCTGCTGTACCAGGCAAATTATACCATTGCCCTTCTTTCCCACAGAACTAGCAGCCTCTGTTACTGGTGCTTGGATGCTGATGTGCATTGCTTCCTGCCACTTACATAGACTGGGTTTGCTCCTTTTAAAATATAGGGCCTTATTTTTTCAAAGTGTTCCTGAATGTATTGTGTCAGTAGTTGCTAAATAACAGCTATGACTGAGCGAGAATCAGTACTTTGAAAACTGCTGGTGACTATACATAGATTTTCTTTTAACAAAATGGAGAGTGAGTTTGATTTGTTTTGTCAAGGAAAACATTTTGTTTGGCAATGCTGAGTGTTCCTAGCTTGTTAAAAATGAACCCAGTAATGATGTCACATTAGCATATAGCTTCAACCAGGCTTGCTGGATGATGGGCAATTAGCCACTGCCTATGTGTCTCTGCTCTTTAGCAACAATGCATTTTTTCCATGGTGATGAATTTTGAGCATGTTAATCCAGTGTGATTAAATCCTTGTGTGCCTCAGGTGGGTAATTTGTGTTTTAATGACATGGGTGGTTGAGCCAGGTAACCAAAGGCATCAGCTGTTTTCTCATCTCTTTTGTAGCTTGGAGGGCGGTCGATGCACTTATCTAGTTTTTATTTCATTAGTGCATTTAGTGTAGCAGTTCTTTTTCACGTTGCGTACCAGCCTTGAATCCCACACTTACTAGAGTGGTCACCACTGGACCCAGATAGTTACTCTGTCCCCTTATATATGATCCCATACATATCCCTCTGGGAAGGGCAAGCCACCCAAGAAAGAGAGATGGTTGGAACTTTAGGTTGTCAGCTTTTAAAAAAATATATTTGTGTGAAGCTGAATGCTTGCAGTAACAACTGAGACATACAGTATACAGTACTGTGTATAGTACTTCCACCCATGTGGAACATTGCTATAAGGTAAACAGGTAATATTTGTTGTGTGTTGGTACAGGGAAGCAAAATTCACATGTCTGCATAGATACAAGCAGTTGCAATCATGCTGCCATGAATCATATGGTTTTTAATATGCAAGCTTGTTGTAAGCCAAGCAGTATGTCCATAGCCTCTGCCTGCATAATATTCTAGGTACTGCTGCAAAGTGCAATTTCATGGCAAATGTATAGTCATACACAAATGTAACTTGCATGAACTAGTGCTGTGCAGAATGTGGAATTCTGCCAGAGGCATTAGTGTGGAATGACCATTCTGCCAGTGGAATTTCCATATAAATTTTAGTGGTCCTTCTGCTGAATTCCTCCTGCTATGATCTGTGGGTTAATATTCTGTGGAACAGAAGTGCTCTGAAAAATTATTCTGCAACTATTTCCACAGAAAATATTAATATCTGTGGAATTTAATTCTGCAGAAATGTAGTGGAAAATCCATTCTGCTTTATTCCACCGCTGATTTCTGCCATTCCACTTGTGACAACATTCAGTGGAATTCTGGCAGAACGTTGAAAATTCCATGAAATTCTATTCTGCTGGAACTTAAAAATTCCACAGACCACTAACATGCTGCTATGTGCAACCCACTGTTTCTGGCAGCATATTGTTCAGGTACTGCTGCCCAGTGGCATCATCAGGCTGTTTTGGGAGGGCTATATCACCCCCGATATAATCTAATGCCCCTCCCAATCATTTCCCTCAGCAAAGAAATGGAATTATGGCTTCACTGCTGAAAAAAATAAAAGAAGCCATAATACTTCTTTAAGATGCAGCACGCAGATGCAGCACTTCATAGCACCACTGCTGTACCACATGGAGTGCACTTTTGTTTTCTCCGTTGACGCACTTCATGTCTTGTGAATGCACGGGTGGCTGCTGTGATGCTGATGAAGTTGATTGGATACAGGAGACTGAGATCGGGAGTCGGAGGGGCACACACCATGCCACACCATGGGAGGCAACCAGGAGAACTCAGAAATTGTTGGGCGGAGAAAAAGATATGTGGCAGCAGGTTAGTTTTTTTTTTTTATCTGACAACACTGACAGCATCACCACCAAGGGGGCAGGGGTGGGTTCAAGCTTCACTTGGTTAAGCGCCAGGAGTGGGTGTTGCATTCCTTGTGTCTTGTGGGAGGCTATGAGAACAACAGAACACACAGGCCAGGCCATCCACCAAGCACCAGGGACTGAATGATGGGGGAGTTATGGCAATGCCTCTGCCTTCATTTCTGCCTGGCCTACCCTGCCAAAAAACTATTTGCTTTTGCTTGTACAGCCAGCCAGTCAGTGTACAAACATGTGGTGTGTTTTCAGACACACATGGGACACAGTCCTTAGGCTGTGCAGCAAAAGTTGTCTGATGCAGTTTTTGGTTGCTGTTAAAGAGAGAGGATTCCTCAAATATGGAACCCGTTACCAATCTGGCATGCAGCTGTTATTGGGCTAACTAGTATGTTTGGATGTCTGCCAGGATCTTTCGTGGGTTGCATGCCATTGGTTTCTGGGTGAGCTTGATCAGCAGAGTGGCAATTGATGTCTTGATGGATTGAGGGTCTTTTTTTCTACCTGTAAAGCTAAGCTAATCAATCTCATTTACTTTTCGATAAAAAATGTTTTTCTTATACCACACTCAGTACTTGGCATAGTTTTCAGCCCTGCTGTCTGTTTAACACTAGTGTCCTATAATCTTCCCAGCAGATCTGCTGGGGTAATAGTGCCTGACTTTTCCAACAGATCTGCAGGGAATATGGTGTCTCTCTGTCCATTGTCCCTGGTGGTCCAGTAGTAACAAAATCTTTCCACATGTAAGAAATACAGATGGTTAAACAGGCTCTTCAAACACATTTTTCACCATTAAAATGCAGGAAAAGCCACCGTTTGAAGGTAACAATTTCAAACTTTTCCGGGGGGGGGGCATGCCCCCAGACCCCCCTAGCTTTGTTAGGATTTTAATATTGGGGCATTAGCCTCCCCAACTTTATACCTCTAATGATGTCCTTGCTGCTGCTGAGTGTAAATGGTAGCCTCTGCCTCCATATTATTCTAGATACTGCTGCTATGTGTGACCCATAGTTTCTGCCAACATATTGTATAGGTACTACTGTTGGGTGTAACCCATAGCTTCCACCTGCATGTTATTATAGGGACTGCTGTTGAGGGCATTCCATAGCCTCTGCCTGCATATTGTTCTCAGTGAATCTGCTGAATGCAGTTTCGTAGACCCTGCCTGCATAATGTTGCTTTTCTGCTACTAAGTAAAATCCATAGCGTCTGCCTAAATATTGTTCTAGGTACTGCTTCTAACTGCTTACTGCAGTCCATAGCCTATGCCTGTGTAGTGTTCTAGTTACTGCTGCAAAACATTGTCACAGCCACTACATATATATTGTGCTTGATAATGCCACTAAGTGAAGTCATAGTCTTGGCCCATATATTGAACTAGCAGGCCAGAGCGCTTGGGTGGTAGCATACAAGCTCCACTCTGGTGACATTAATGTGGGTTGGCATTCAGTAGGAGACTCTGCCTCCATGTGCACCACTCCAGTGCCCCCAAGAATTGTGTGCAGGTACTGTCCTGACTGTAAACATGTATCAGGTAACTTGTGTGTGCCAGCTGTCTGGACTCCACGTGTGCTCCCTATATGTTACTGACAAGTGTGCATTACAGTAATGATATCTAAGTACCATCCCTCTTGTTGTGCCACTATGCCATATCAGCACTACTTATCAGGCACTGTTCCCTAGGAATCACTCTTCATAATGAATTGCTATACTTGAAAGGCAGGATATAATCTATGTTGGACACTACTAACCATGTCTTCACTTTCCTTCCCACTCTATTAGGTCTCCTATACACAATCCCTAACTCACTAGTCAATTCTATTTATTTATTGAAAGAGTTTTACCAGTAAAGTCCTACTGAGCCATAATAGTTTGTTTCCAGAGGTGTCCTGGGGAGGAGGGGTAGAAAGTAGATAACAGAGACATTGAAGCTAACCCCCCATCATACAGACATCCCATTTGGAATTCCTCAGTATCATGCACATAAAGTAAATGTTTACAGCCTTCTATCTAAGTCAGTGGAATTTGAAGCCCGGATTAAATGACACCACCTGGGCATGCTTGGTATATCTGAAAAGTGATTAAAACCCCCAACCCCTGACTCTATGCACTCCTGTCAGTGTTACAGAAATATACAAAAGGGCAGTGAAGGATCCAAAGGGGAGGTGGAATCCTCCTGTAGTTTATGAACCACCTAATGTAATAGTAACTAAAATCTCTAGCAGTCTCAGTAGTGGTTCTCTACCAGATTGGATACTAGCTGAGCTGATCCAAGGCCCCTGTGAAAAGTTTTACATCTGCTATTCCTAAACCCACTCCTTAGAAGTCACACTTCAGACCTAACTCAAAGTATCAGCAATGTTGGTAGCTACCTACTCCAGAGTGACATCCTCATTCTTATGGATTTTAACATAGACTGAAACAAAAAGAATCAACATACTTGTAATGAAATCCTGAAAAGTCTAAACCTTAGTCACCTCAAAGTCATCTAAACCCAAAGAGTAATATGAACACTATTTTGGACTGGTATTAACTAACTGAGTTGACAGTGTTAAGTGAACAGGAACATTTACTTAAACATTTTGTGTAGTGCACAGCTAATCTATGTATGTATATCTATCCTTGACAAACAGCAGGTCCACCTTGTAAATGAGCTTGCTCAACGGTGATCGCCTGGATAAATAAAGATTTGATTGATTGATTTGCTAATTCTATTAGTGACCACTCCTCTACATACTGCATCTAGTGATGCAAACCTCAGCAACCACTCCCCAAAACCCTGACCTATCACTTTTCATCAGAGATGCTACCTCAATCCTATCAGATGTTAACGTCATAGACTAGTCCAGATCTGACTTGTTTCCTGACATTTACATAGCCTCCTCCTACTTCTGTACCAAGCTGGGGGTATTCAGGACAAATACTTCCATCTTAGCACCAGGTGGGTGAGGGAAATAAACAATAAATGGCCAACTAAATAGCTTCTTTCCAAAATGAAGCTTATAGATAAAGCTTTGATCATCTATCAAGTTCTTCCATCCCCTGCAACCTGGTGCCTTTGAAATTAATGTAATTAATATGCTAATCATCTTATATCCAGTTACCTCAAGTATCAACAGACCCAGAGCTGCAGCATTCTGAAGAAACTCTGGACTGCAATTCACTAATTAATTCATAACAGAAGCTTAAATTCAGTAGTCTCTCACTTGATGGTACATTAATTATTGACCCCACCATTGTAGTGAACCAGTTTAATGAGAGCTTTATCAATCAATCTGGTTATTTACCCTCACTTTTTGCCTGTGATCAGGACAACCATAACCTCTTCTCCAACAACTTGCCTGACTGCTGCTTTCTCAACCCTGGCTGCCAACCTTTCTATTGCAAAACAATCTATCCCAGTGAGACCTATAAGAGTCTAATTTCCCCAACTGTACTCAATAGTGGAACTAGCAGTGGCAGACTAGACCATCCAGTTCCTGAAACTAACTGCCCCTGCCATTACCCAACCCTTATCAAAAATGTTCAATCTCGCATCTCTCTCATTAACTCCAGCTGCCATTTGAAAGGAATCCCTTGTTGTGCCAGTACCAAAAGGAGAAAAATCCTCATGTGTTGAGAACTAATGATCAATCTCCATTCTATCTCCACTAAGTAAAGTCCTGGAAGAAATTATCTTTGCACAACTTCACTGCTATGTAAACCAACACATCTTCCTCACCCCTGAGTAACATGACTTCAAGAAGGGGTACAGAACTACCACAACCACATACAGTTTTACTGGCCATAACCTCTCAACCATGGAAGACAGGAAACTCACATGAGCAGAATTTTTAGATCTGACAAAAGTGTTTGTTGTTATTGACCATAGTCTTTAAAAAAAACAAATTATCAAGTCTTGGTATATCACCCAAGGCCACCTCCTGGACTGATAAATATCTTTCAGGTAGGTCCCAAGGTGTTTTGCTTGGAAACACGCCCTCATCTACTCAGCCTATAATGTATGGGATGCCACAAGGATCTATCCTACACTCTCGCCTCTTCCCCTCATTTAGAAGCAACCTCCCCCAAGCCTGAACCAACTCCAGCACTCTGCTGTATGCAGATGAGCTCATCCTTTTCTTTAACTCAAAGTCGCTGAACAATTTCTTTCAAAACTTGAATGACAACTTTTCTCTTATCCAGACTTGGTTCCTGAGAAACACACTACTACTCAATATCAAAAAAGATTAAATCCATGCTGCCGTATATGACTCTAAGCCAGAATTCTCAGTTTTACCATGCCGCAGTGATATCCCGAATGGAGACATCCCTGACAGCGATAGCCACAGTGCCGAGTGTCAGCAATGCGGTGTCAGGCATGCCTCCGTGTTTCTATCAGGGGGCTGTGCCCCCGAACCCCTCATGTGGAGGGCTGTGCCCCCCACACCTCCCGGTCTCTAGGATTCCAACTCCGAGTCAGAGTTGGACCGGAGGGGGTGAAACACCCTGCAAGACAGTCTCCTGGACTTGCAGAGACCATCACAGTGACATGCAGATTTTGCCTAATTCCTATCATTGTGATGGTCTTCACAGTAGGGAAGTCACTGTGGTGTCGGTCTACCAGAATTCTCCAACTCATCCTCCACCCAAAGCTTGCCTACTCTTATGGCCTGATTGTAGAGTTCATACATACCATCAAATACCTAGGAGTCACACTCAACCTCACCTTCATCTATTCAGATTACATTGATTCTCTAAGTAAAAGAATTAATCAAAACCTGGGTTTGGCATACAGGCTGAAGCACTCCACGACACCTGACATTCACCTCACCATTGCCAAAAGTAGTATTCTGGCTATACTAATTTATGCCTCTCTCATTTACTTACAAGCCACTGTGAAAGTCGTCCCTTGGAAAACCACAATTTATGACAGCATATGCTGATTTGCCTCATTGGCCCCTTTTATAACACATAACTGTGACTTTTACAGTAACCTTGGCTTGCTCTCTCTACAGGCATACACAGGGACTTCACCCCATGCAGCCTGATTGACAGGTCACTATGCACCCCTACCCTCTTTCCCTTGTCAATGTTCTTAAGGTACAAATTCAGTCCATATGACCTGCACTCCTCTGATCCTCTTCAAGGGTTTGGTTGAAATTTATCTTCTGCTTATGAAATTCTGGTCCAATTATGAGTTCACTTGAGTGAAATTTCACAAAATGTTTGCAAGAATTTCATGAAAAGTCATCAAAATTATTATTTCAGTTATTTCCACCTAATTGTAGAAGTACTTAATCAAATTGCACCGCATGTGACATGGTGCCTTTTCAAAATTCTGTACAGTAGTGTGCCAAGTAGTAAAGCTGTGTCGTTACCAATGACTGAGTTATAGGCCTTCAAACATTCAGAATTTTTAACAATTATGTCAACTGCAGAGTTTTAAGTCCTTGTAACTTTAAAACTAGAGACCCTAATATCACCAATTTTTCTAGGTTCAGGGACTCTGAATAGTAGGCTTTGAGGCTACCCCATGGCTCAGCAGCAGAGTGTTGCACTGTTGTTGTGATGATGAGAGATCAGACGCAAGCCCCAAAAAGTCAGCCCGGTGCTGCTGAGAGGTACTAGATGCCATACATCACTCCATGCCAGTGACCTGGATTCAGGAATGGGCCTAGATCATCAGGGGTTGGCTGGTGGGGTAGGGCAGGAGCAGGATTGAGCAGCCATGAGGAAGCTCTCTTCCCAGAGGAGGGACTCTGCCACCAGCGCCACATGACTGCCACCAGGTGGAGGCCTGGAGGCAGTGTAGGATGGAGGATGGCATGAAGGGAGGTGTTGCAGTACTGCAGTGTGCACATGCCTCCACGTACATAAGTGCAGCTGCTAGTGGGGAGGGGAGAAAATTGAAAAAAAGGAGCTGGCAGGCTCCATGATGTCTCAACTGTGCTCCCAGTGATGTGATTGCAGGCCATGGATGGATCTGAGCCCCCCCAAGGGGGGGCTGGAGCATTGTCTGACAGCTCTGGGATAAATAAAATATGGAAAAAAAGAAATGAGCCCAGAAAGTCAGTTTGGTAGGCAGTCAATGACCAAGACAGCTGCTGACCAGAAATGCATCTCAGCTGGGGGATGGCTGGTAGTGGGGTCCACCAACATAGTGACCCATGAGGCTGGACCAGGAACCTTGTTTTGTTGCGGGGGAATCTGTGGCTGTGCAAGGCTGACAGAGGCACAGCACCCACCAGGGGAGGTGGGAGGGGAAAAAATGTTGAAGAAAAACCCAGCAGCCAGCTAAATGTTGGCTGGGTTTAGCCTGAGCAGAGTATATCCCTATGAACATGGCATATATCTGAGAGATGAGCTGCTGGTGAGGAGAAAAACAGATATGGAAAAAAAAATAGAATCTGTGCCTGTCAACTCTCTACCTTCTTTCTCAGAGGCTGGCCAAGTTACAAGCAGCCAAAGATTACAAAATAACATCAGTAATTAATGTTGAATTTTGTGCCAGCCTTTTGATGCAGCAGTGGTGCTGCCACTCGTGACACCGATGACCCAGGTTTGGTAGTGAGCCCAAGTCATTGCGGATGGTCTGGGGATGAGGATACAGTGTCCCAGAGGATGCTTTCCTCCTCTTGGGTGGGTGGGCAGCAAGTGCCACTGAAACACCACCACCAAGGTCACCACTATAGGTGGTGGTGGTGCAAAAGGAGCAGCTAAGGGGGTGGGAGTATCCTGCCTCCAGAAGACGTCAGCACACTCTGCATGCAGCATCATGCTTCCCACTCGATGGAGCATTTTGGAGGGAGAAAGGAAAATCCCACTGACTGGCAGGATAAAGCAGATGGCCCTCCACAAACACCACACCTCCTACTAGGTATAGAGTGGACTAGGCCTAGTGAGGTTTCCAGAGGGGGAACTGAGGTACCCCACTCTGGCCCTACCACAGGGAGAAAGCTCTAGGGATATAGACTAAGGCCAGAGGTAAGTCCCAGAGACAATAGGTGATGGGGTTGGGGTGGGCGTCGGCAGAAGTAAGGGCCAGCCGGTGAGTAGGGGACAAAAAAAGAAAGCAAAAAAAGTTTCATTTCTTCAGCTTTTGTAAAATTGCAAAATGCTGTAATATTTATCTTGAAGCCATGTCCATACATTTTACCCTGTCGTACACCTGAGTTGCTGTTGTAGGGGAAGGTAAAGGCTGGGTTAAAAGGCAATAAAGTATTATTCATAGGAGGCTCCACAATAAAAGTATACTGGTGCCAAGTGTCATGTCAATATCTTGAGTGATAAACTATGAAGAATAGGCATGAACATCACTGGGCACTCGCTTTTCTTCTTGCAGTATACTAACTAACCACTAGAGCTCACTGACTTAATGACTTGTAGTAGCACATGCACGTGCAGCATTGTTCCTGTACAATGCCACCTGCTGACTATTTAACAGCCTTGTAGATAAAAATGTATACTATTACTATTTGAAAACAGTGACACCAAATGACATCAAGCCTCACAACTAGTTGTGATTTAGGTCACTGTGACAGAAATATCTGGATACCTTTAGTCATGATGTAGTATGGTGCTGGGCATCACTATTACAGGAGTATTGGAGGGTAATGGAGGGCCTTGATGCTAGTGCAGGTAAGGTGAGTCCATAGTGATAAGTGATTTGTGAAAATTAAGTTCAACAAGTGGAATTCTACAGGCATTACCTGTTTTGCATCAGTGAATTTTTGAGTAATTTTTTCTAATTTTTAATTTTTAAAGTATCAACAATAAATTTAGCATTTATGCTGCTTAATTAGATTCCAGGACATATTTACTTTGGTATGCATACCAAATCTTGAGGGTGCATCTGCAATAGCAGTGGAGCTATAAACATCTAAATATTTTTAAAAATGTTCCCGCAGTTTAACAAATAATTAGTGAACATTTGAACTCTAACTTATAAGTTATATAACCAACTACCCCTCCATTTAGCAGTTTTTTAAGACTCTTCCAAGAAAGTATGCATATGCTATGTTGTAAGCATAGAAATATTTTCAGAAATGTTCACATGAATAATAAATTGCCAAACCCTGAGCCCCTATAACTTCCCCACCCTGCTTCCAAATGACATGAAACATGGCATACTTTCAGGGCCCCATCAGAACAGTAAGGATGCCAACATTCCAATATTTAGCTATAAGACTGACTGAGTTATGACCAATTAAAGAAGTTCAGAACATTCTACAAAAATTAACATTTCACGAAAATTCATAGAATTTCACAAAATATCTATACAATCAGAATTTATTAATTTTACCCAGCCCTATCCCTTCTGCTTAAAGTACCACAAGTAAATTATGCCTCTACATGCTTTCCTTGGTTCCCTGAGTGCCTTGGTTACTGACCTCAGCAGCAAGCAGCACACATCCAACCTGACCCCATCTGGATGGGCCCTCCGACCCAGAAGAAATTAATAATATTAACATTTTTAGTGTGGCTACACTGTTATGAGCATATGCGAGCCATGTCTCACTCCTCCCTCCTCCCAGCTGCTCTCAAGACCAAAGGTGAGAACGGTGGTGGTGACAACGGCTTATTGACAGTAGTAGGCCAAAGGCTTGCTTGTCTCTGTCGAGCTTTCTCTGCTCCTATCGTGTTGTCCACATGGCTTATGCTCTCGTCTTGCACCTCAGCTTGACTGAAACTCCTTGGTGGCTTGTGCCTCGCAGTATACTGTTAGCACAATGACTTAATTTTGGTGCTGCAATTAGGATGCCGCAACAAGGGCAAGAGTGACAGGGGTGATCTTGATTTTAGATCACCCCTCACTCATGCCGTCCTTTGCACCCACACAATTTCTGTCACCTCTAGGGCATGCCTACCCGGGAGAAGGTTATCTTTAGTTTTTTCCCCACTTTGGTGCATGTTAGTCCCAGGAGTTGCAATGCCTAGTGCCATAATGCTTTCCGGCATATTGGCTTCACCTATATCGGTGTTGACAAAATGATTGCTGCACCAATGTGTGTGAACCATGCCTCGCTGATTTGACTGTCACTCCTATCCCTCTCTCTCAGAATGAACAATGAATAAATTATGACTAGGGCCAAACTTGCATTCTCCTGAGAGTCTTCACTCTCTCACATACTATGCACCACTAACAGGCATGAGTGGAATTTTCAGTGGGCAGCTCACTACATGGGGGGGGTGACTGCTGTGCGTGGTGATGGGTTATGTGAGAATCTGTGAGCAGAACCTGTGCTTGGGGGAAAGGGGATGGGCCAGGCAGACTGACAAGTATTTTGAAGAAAAAAAAGCACGAGATACTTAATGAGCAAGACAGCCACACTAGAATAATTCGACAGCAGCAGTGGTCACAAATGCACCATTGAGGTTGCAAACAAGTCATAGGGGTCACAAATGTAACCCCTGGTGAACCCTAAAGGACACTTTGATGGATTAGATTCCCAGATTATGATGAGTGTCTTCCTAAATGGCCACAGTCTGACAGTAGTAAAAATAGAGACTGAGACTGGAAGACAAGCTATGGGTTATAATTCATATACCACTTCCAGAAGCACAAAATGTGTTAATTGTAATGTTCAGTCCATTTCCACGGACAAAACAATACCAACCATCATGAGTGGGGCCAGCAATCCTAAAGGACAGAAGCCTGTGATAAGTGTCTTGGAGGGGGAATGGGGGGTGGAGGCTAGAACCCAGGACTATGTAAAGGAACTATAATACAATACAGCACCTGGGAATAATCAAGAGAATGTGGGGCCATCTTCCCAGTTTGCTGAGCATAACAATCAGGAACTGGTTCCAGATAATAGAAGTGGCCCCTTGGACCAAACTGGTGGTCATTATTGAGGCCAAAAGGTGGAAATGCAATGAAGGGATGCTTCAGAATGTTAGATGTTTTTGCTAACAGGCCAGAACCTGCAAAACTAAGGAATGTAGTCCTTCTAAAATGCAGAGGTGGCATGAATAATATTCCTGACAGGGGTTACGTGGCATGTACAATATTGAAAAATGTATTAAGTTCTAAGTCTCTGAGATACAGTATATGCTCTTATACATATTTCAGGGGACACAATATATGACATTAACTTCAAGATGAATAGTGCTTTGGACCAGTTTTGGAAGAAATATAAAAACCTTAAAAATGTGCTCCTCTAGCTGGCCTGGTGGCACTGAGGGATGAGGTGCTGAATGCCATACTTCATGCCATGCCAGCAACCCGGGGTCAGGAGTGCTTTCGGGTTGCTGGGTGTTGGCAGGGGAGGGAGAGGATTGAACGTCTGATGGACTGCTCTTCTCTCCTGGGGAGGGAGGGTTTGTCATCCCACTCTGTGGCTGCCCCCTGGTGGAGGATATGCGGCAGTGTTGGAGTAAGGGAGGCTCAGGAGTGTGGGTATGTGGAGTTTGTGTGCCTCCACGCATGTACTCTCACACCACAGGGGAGGAGGGAGGAACAGATAAAACTGGAAAAGTGGGAGACTGTGGGCTTAGTGAAGCCCTGCCAAGCCAACCAGCATCCCGCTGTACCACCAGATCACATGATCAGCCCCTATCTGGATTGTTGTACTGCCTGGGGGGCAGATTGGCCCTCCCCTTCCCTGCCCTGCCACAGAAGGAAGTCTGTGGGGGATACAGGGGGCTTGGCGATACCAGGTGGAGCAGTGGACAGTCACAGGTGTAAGGCAGAGGCTGAGAGTCCTGCCTGTGGTCCCCGATGAAGACAGAAAAAAAAATTGCTCCTCTTACCCTTCATTGTCATCTTCCTCACCAAACACTAATTCAAGATGATTACCATCTTATTTCAAAATGATGGAGTGAGTGTGGCAAATACTGTAGAATGTAAAATTAGTACTAAAAAAATATTTTAACTATATTCACGGAATAGATTGAAACTGTAAAAATACTTTGTCAGAGCTACTTGTGTGATGTGGTTATTTCCTCACTGTCTCAGTGATGTGCTTGTTATTTGCACTGGTCAATGATTTAGACAGTACTTATCGAAGGGGGGCAACATCTATTAGCTACAGTATCATTTTCATTTGTCACAAACAAAGCAATAGTAAAGTAAAAGAAAATAAATAACTTACATTAAAACAAAACGTAGTGCAGCAGCCGAGCAGAGTGGAAAGCTATCATAGCTGAGAATCACATAACATCAGTGTACAGCTTGGTGGTTGACTTCTTGATCTGTGAAGGTAAACATTAGAAAGACAGATTCAATTACTGTGCAAGCACACAACTTAAAAACTCTGCTCATAGTGTACAATACCATAATCTGTGTTTAAACCCTCAGAGTGTGCTTTAGCAATATCAGCTTGTTCAAATCCACGCAGACAGTCTCATACTCAGGTGCTTAGGTGCTGGATGCATGCCAGCAGTCACTGTGCAGGGCAATTTTTCAGTGAAGACATCTTGAGGTCAGTATTGATTTGTGAATCTGTGTTTCTCTCTGTCAGCTGACTGGATAACTGCCTTGCATACCAGTCAGTTAATCGTGTTTTTTTTTAAAACTCATCTTTGAAAAGTTTATTGACTGAAATGTTTACAGTTTGTAGCATGTTGGTGCAGGAAGACAGTACAAAACTGGTATTATGTTCTACTGTTCCATAACCTGCGGTGCTTGTTTGGTTGTATGACCTCTGAACAAGCTGAGAATAAGCACATTTCTCAGTGCATTAGTCAGACCCTTTTTTAACAGTGATGGATTGAATGTAGGGCCCTATAACACCTTCAATGTAATGTTCTGTCATCTGTGAATTTGCTCAATGGTTTTCAGAGAGGGATATCTGTCACCCTGGTGGGAAGCTAAAAATGGGGTGACAGTGATCAGTTATGTCTTGTCAGACCACCTTGGGGGGGGGTTGAAACTAGCTAGTTAGAATGCAGCACAAAACTGAGCCAAGACAAGCAGTGCATGCATGCAACTGACAGCCTCTACGCAAAGCCACAAACTGAACTGTCAAGTGATCAGCTGAGCGAGAAGAGTGTGAAAATTTATTGCTGTGATTTTGCCTGTCATAGTTGAAATGTACAAATCTGGTAACTTGCTTATACTGTAAATAGTTGTATGGGTATTGGCTGCAGCAGAAGTGTGAGGAGCAGACTGGACCAAATTTCTGACTCGGAACAGATCTGTTCAGTTTGATGGTGATCGTGATTTTACAATAAAGACAGTGGGGTTCAGCAATTGCCTAACAGTTTTTTTTTTCTATTGACAGAGTGGGGGATTTTGTTTTATCCAGGCCAGCCAAAGGACTGCCATAAATGTGGGTCACTGGCTTACCTGGGGTGTGCTTGTGATCAATTTAGAGGTGGTTTCTGCTTTCCTTTTTGTCACAGAAGCGTAAACTGCTTAGATCTATTCCAGTGTAATTTATGCAAAAAGAGAGGTCATGCACACAAGAATTGCCCTTGGGTGGCCAATCACAGATACGGTAAATCAAGATGCTCTTCTGGTACAAGCACAAAAAGGAACAACAACCCAAACAGCAGCACAAAATAAAGTAATATTCCTTTCTCTGCAACAACCAAATAAGATGATTGTCCTCTCTAAAGTGCCATACTCCAGAGAAGTGTCTCAGGCTGCTGTACCCTCAGCATCCTCGGGCTGGGGGGAGTAAATTTTCCTCAACAGCTGACTCAACATTCAGAAAAAGAAGAGTCTGAAAAAAAAACAACAACAACAAAAACAGACAAAAGAAAAGGTCCCTGTGGTCCATCAGCTGTCTAGTGAACCATGAAAACCAGACAAACCCTCTAGGACACAAGATTAAGCCAACAATGCCAAGGTAGAATGGAGACAGAAATGACTGCTCCTGCCCCTACCCCCAGACAGTAGTACCAGTGAAATAGGAAGACAGAAACACAGGGATCAATAGCCAAGTCCAAAATTGCTAAAGACAGACAACATGCAGTTACAAAATAAGTTTGAACCTTTATTGACCAAAAGGAATTGGGGCGATGCCGAAGAGGAGGATTCAGGCACTTCTTCTCTGGCCTTCTCACTAAGATCTTTGCCATCCATAAATTAAATTGAGGATACACCTTCAGAATCCACTATGTCCAATAAGAAAGGAAAGAACCGACTAATAATCAAAGCTGGAAAGGTTAAAAAAATAAGTGAAAATGTTGGACACTGGGTCTTTCATACCTTTCAACTTCAGCTGACTTGACAACACTGTTGTCGAGGTTTGGTATAGTGAGATCCCCGATGCTGACAGATGGAATTTCACCTGTCAGACATTGATTTGTTTTCTATTGGGAGCTGTGCCCCCAAATCCCCCATGTGTGGGGCTGCTCCCATCCATGCCTTTCCTTCATTAAAATTCCTAACTCCGAGTTGGAGTTAACTCAAAGGGGGGGGGGTGAAAGTTGGTGAAAGGTGAAATTTCATCTGCAGGTCCCCAACAGTGACAATCTTGAAACCTGTCGAGATTGTTGCTGTGGGGGATTTTGCCACGTAGGTTTCGCCATGCAGTCGGGATATTCTTCGGAATATATGGGGGGTTTCTCTCTTTTCTTTTTCAGAACCTGATTGCGCATGACTTTCAACTGAAACATGCAACAATGAATGTAAATAGCATTAACTATATGAATAGAGGAATTACTACTTTCTCGGCTCTCCATGTCTCACCATATTTTTTTGTAGATTACGATAAAACACAAATAAGAGACAGTCACAGAATTTATGGAGATTGTTAAGGTTCTTTTCGGTTGACTGAGGAAGAAGCATGTTCCAGGGCAAGGACAGGATTTAATAGGATAAAATTTTACTTTAAACTATTAATTGATGTGGTCCCCTGGAGGGTACTGATACTTAATGTGGAAATAGAGAACACCCACTTCACCTTATTAATGTGTATGCCACACAGTCAAAACCCAAGAAGGTAGAATTATTTTACTCTGATCAACCATTCTTACATACCTTAAAAAAAGTAATTTTAGGGGTATTTTAACTGTAGTTTGTTGGTGAAGGAAAAAGAACCTCAGAGTAAGAAAATGTATTGTGAATTTCATTTTCTAGCTAATATAATCAATACTTCTGGGATGGGGGATGCGTATAGGGTAGTTCACAAAACAGCCAGTCATGCTTATTTCAAAGAGAATCTGTCTTCCCAGATTGATTATTTCTTTGAAATAATGTCTAAAAGCTTTCCTGTAGGTGCAGGAGAGACCATTGCTTCTGATACCTCAGATCACTTCCTAATCAGGTTCAACAGATGCAGTTATGAGACTCTGATCAATTGCACAGGGCTATATAAATTAAATGGTCAAATCTTATAATTGGAGGAGCTAAGTAAAGATTTTTTGAATGATTTGGGGCCCGTCAATCAGTTAAATGCTTTTATGGCATACGGGGAGAATGGTGGGATGATACAAAAATGGATTTAAGAGTATTTTTCCAACAGAAAGATCAGGAAATAGGGATGATATAACTACAATATAATCATGCTGTATCATTATTGGAGGAGCAATGTTTGGGAACCAAGGGTAAACAGCTATCAGTGAATTTGTTTGAGGGCTGTGCAATTAGAGTTCAACATAAGATGATGTCTAAGGTACTAAATCAGAAAGCGCATATGCTGTCAGGATATGTTCAGAGATGGATTTATAATAAGCCTCACAACTCTCTTTTGCTTTGTTGCATTCAGTACTGCATTGTTAATTTTATATGCCCAGCTTCTGTTTCTTGCGCCTGGGCACATTCCTTTACAGATCTCCATATTTAGTAGTAATAGATATCTTTAGAAAAACTGCATGGATATATAGGGCTCAATTTTCAAACCAGCCCTTAGATCAACGCAAGTTGTGCCAAACAGCAGCTTGCATTGATTGCCAGTGCACCAGGGACCCTCCACCCAATTCTCATACAGGAGGGGTCCTGAAGCCCAACTCCCACAGTTTGCTGCAACTGCTCCCATATACCAAACAAAAGGTGCAAGGGAATGGATTGCTGCAAGCTGCAGGAGGGTCGTGCGGTATGGCAACTAGTGCTATTGGCCTGTCAGCCAAGTGCCCAGGTGGTCAGCAGAGGCCGTGGAGGCCAAGGTGGGTCAAGTTGGGGGGCTGTGTGGGCTCCAATCCATGTTCAAGACAGGGACAATGACGCAAAAGGAGTCTGTTTTGTTCAATGACATGCAATGTACAGCATAGAACTGTAATACTGTATATAAGGAAAAGCATAGCAAGCTCCACGGTTTGCCATGTACATCGGGTTCTGTATCGCAACGCACCCCATTTGAACAGATATTTTATGAGGTCTTGTACATCACGTTATGAGACATAGACCAAAAGCAACCATCAAACCATGCCACTGACATGACATGTACACCTTGTATGACTAAGACATACATAAATACAGAGCTGCCATTTTGCATGACAGTCCATATCCATAGCTTGTGGCATGCATCTCCCATAAGATTATCTTTCTGGAAATGATATGTCCCTTACCAGTTTGTGCAAGAGTAACTGTCATGTAATACAGCACATACCATACCTGGTAGCCTTACATTTATGTGGTATTTGGTCGGACGTGTAAGTACTTTATAGTACTGTCAGTAGAAATACCTTTGTGATGAATGCATTGGCATAATAATATTTGTCCCGGGAAGTGTTCTGCTGTACGTAACAGAATGTGCATTCAGAATATCAGTCCTGTCAGTAGTTCTGAGTCCACCAGAAACAGATGCCATAAGACGTCTTATGGCTAGATAGGTGCTGGAGTCCTATGACAGATTCGGGGCATATTGGTCACTGTACGGTTACTGACTGGTGTGGAGTTGAAGTTGGACATGGAAGGTGATCGAGTAGATACTCTAAGCTATTTTCCAGGTAATGTTCTGACCGCTGCAGAAATTGGCACTGAGCCTGTTAATCTCACTTTGAAGTTACCTAGTTTCTGACTGTTTAATTCTCTCTGCTCAAGGGGCATTTGACCAGCCCTTAGATGGTCTAACTGCTGGTGGGGCTTGCGGACACAATGGGGCTTTGTGAATCCCACATTAGGGGATGCAGCAGCCCTGTTGTGGTGCAAACCCCCTTCCACCATGGCACACCCACATTTTGCGTGCAGTTTGGCACAAAGGCAGCCAATTTTGACACAGCCTGCATTTGAAAACTGAGAATGCTGCATGTTTTGACACATGGTGCCCCTTACATTACTTCTGTTTGGTGCAGGCACCGTTGCCAATTTCAGGGCTCTGAAAATTGAGCCCATTGTATAAAGAAGGTGACCAGCACATCAGGGGAAGAAATCCTGCCACTTCATAAGGCCCCAGTCAGGCCCCACCTGGAGTACTGTATGAAGCTGTGGGGTCTTCTACTAAAAAAGACACCGAGGCAGTCAAGGCAAATACAGGGCCACCATCATAAAGAAAAAGAGACATTAAGGAGAAAGTGTGGTCTTGTGGTTACAGCACTGGCTTGTGGATCAGGAGATTGCAGGTTCAAACTACACTAGAACCAAATAGTCATTGTGTAACCTTGGGCAAGTCATTTAACCTCAAAGTACTCCAGCTCACCCAGCTGAGGAAATGGGTAGAAAAAGGACCCCACTGGAAACAAGATATTGCATCTCAACTGGGCTATCCTGTGAAATATACTGTATAAATTAAAAGAGAGAGAGAGAGAGAGAGAGAGGACATGATCTCAGTCTTTTGCTTACTATAGGGCACTAACAAGATCAAAGAAATGGAGAGACATGATCTGGTGTCCAACAGAAGGTTGTAAATTCAGGATTAACATTAAGAGAAATTTCTTCTTCCAGAGGGTGGTGAACCTATGGAACCTATAGGGGCAGTGTCAGTCAGCGTCTTTGGCTTTGCACTTTTGATCATAAAATCAACACTATTTTACTAATATAGCATCCTGGTAATTTTTATATTTCCTTGTGTGTGCACAAGAAACATTTTGCTTTGCTTTGGAGAACAGCATTTCAGAGGTGTGTCATGGACTAGCCCAATGCAGAGCAGTCTACATTGGACTCATTCCTGACAGACAAATGAGTCTGACCACATAAGCAGAGTATGATGGTGGTCATAATTTTATGGGTGTAAACCTTGTGTACTTCAAAGGACTGAAGTGCTCCAATGAGAGAGTGCTTCAGTACTTTCATTTGCACTAAGTCACCTGGCAAGCAGCTGAGTGGCTTTATGTACATCACTGCACTAATCACCTCTCCAGAAAAGGAAACTGTCTATCATGTCTCTTGCAGCTGCCCCTCTCCAACCCAATCCAACTTAGTATAATGGCAGGGGGGTTCCCAATCCCCCATGCCAGCTGCCATTTACTATTCCTCAGACTCTGGCCCACACCCGTCCTTCAGTACTCCAGTCCACCCTCACTCCCTTTGTTCCTTCAGGTTCTCACCATTGCTATAAGTGTAGCAGGACTCCGCCACTCCATACTGCAGACTCTTCAGGATCTCTCCTTTGCCCACATTGTTGTCCATGACCTGCAGGAACTTGAGCAGGTAGTCATAGCTCTTCACTGGACTGCCTTGACTGCCCATGCTCGCTCAATAGCCATGAACCAACCAATGGCACAACACTCGCACTCAGCGGCAGAGGTCACTCCAAGTCCCCAGTGGGCACCCCCTGCTCCACATCCTGAAGGCTTGCCCTGCCCCATCACCCAGCCTGTGGCAGTACTCTAGCCCACGATGTGCTCCACCTTTCTGGCCAGGCACTGCTTCCCCTCTCCTGCCTGCTACTAAGCTTGCACTCCGGTGGGCCGTGCTGTCTCCACAGCCGTACTACAGTATTCAAGTTCTGGACAGTGTTGCGGCCTCCTGCTCTACTCCAAGGCATACAAAGCAGGTCCCAATCCACACAAACTCCTGCAAATGTCTAATATTCACTGACTGTACCTTCCTCCACAGTGAGGCGGCTCCACTGCATACCCAGCCTTTCTACCTCCCGATTGGATAAGCTCCCCACAATCTGCCACTACAATTGGCCGGATTAGGTGCTTATCAATGCACAGCACCCCACCCCAGCAACGATGGTCTGTGAATGCCATAAAGAACTGAAAGAGTCACACCAGAGACCTTACAGCAGTGGCTGTGCAGAGAAACAGGATGGGGGAGGTTAGCACTGGCAACATTAGGCCTCTAAAGTTATTTTTTTTTTCACTTTTAGCAAATGTTGATAAATATCATATTTATACACAAAATTCAACATATATTTTGTAGTTTACTGTATTTCTATTTTTTTTTTCATGGCTAGCCTAATTTACATTGAATCATGATCATGCCCCCATAATTAGACAAATTCTGCCTGCAACTCAGGACTTATTAAATGCATGCTGCGTAGACTATTTCTTTAATCACTTGCAATTTATTCAAAAGGCAGCTGATCTAGGACATGAGTGGAGGGTTTGGGGGCAGTGTCTGGTGTGGTGGGCAGGGAGCTAACACTGTACATCAGAGACTGTGTGGCTTGGAGATGGGTGGGGATGGTGGGGTACTACCACTGGATGCCATGGATTGATTCATTTAGGGTTGGAGGATGTGGGAGGGGTGGGCCAATGGATGCTTGGATTGCAGTAGAGTGTAGGAGGGCAGTGCCACTGGATACTAGGCATTCTCAAAATTGTATTTGTTATGGTCCAGAATCCCCATCTAACTGACCATGGTCATATCACTTAAAAGTGTTCATGCTGTTTGTTTGTAGTGAACCCACTTTTTATGTTTCCTTGCATGTGCGCAAGAAATATTTTCCTTTGTTCAGAGAACAACATCTCAGAGGTGTGTCACGGACTAGCCCAATGCAGAGTAATCAACATTGTGCTCATCCCTGACAGACCAATGACCATGCAAGTAGAGTATGATGGTGGTCACAGTTTCATGGGTGTAAACTTTGTGTACTTGAAAGAACTGAAGCACTCCAATCAGAGAGCACTTCAGTATTTTCGTTGCATAAAGTCGACCAGCAAGCAGCTGAGCAGCTTTATGTACATCATTGCACTAATCACTTTCCAAGAAAAGGAAACCCTCTAGCATGTCACTTACAGCTGCCTCTCCCCAGCACAATCTGACTTAGTATAATGGCAAGGGGGTGCACAATCCCCCATGCAAGCTGCCATTCCCCACCATGCCCATTTTGTCTCTTCTGCCTTGCAGCTGTGATGTGGTAATACAGTATCTCCTGCAGGCTGACTCCAGACACTTGGCAACCCCAGCCAATCTGATCCACCCTACTGTGCTGGCAGACAAGAGATGTGAGGGAGTAGCAGAGTCTCCGAGATGCTTATGGCCACCCCCTGTATTCACATTCTTTAGCCTGAGCAAGGAATCCTATCGGCCATCAGTGATTTTTCTTTTTACACTCAGCTGTTTGAGACAGACAACCCAATGGAGTGCCACCTGACACCCAAATTGTTTACCTACTAAACGAAATGCTTCCGGGGTGAGGACAGCCTTTTCTGGTCCCGTCACAGCAACAAAACTTACAGACTCTACAGGTGGATGATCCCTCATCGTCTGTTCCCATATCCTTCCACCTGTCATTGCTGTAACTGCAGGGGAATACATCCATCTCCATGTCAGAACCAGAGACACACTCTACGAAACTGATTGATAGGTAGGTGAATGAACAAACTAATAGGCAACTGGAGGGCGAGTCACGCTAGCCCACAGCAATCTGTGCTATGCCTTGGGCAAGCCCTGGAACTGCAGTATTTGTCAAAAAACATCAGCTCATACAACTCCTTTGAAGCATGGAGTTTAACTGTAGTAATGTAATTAGCAACTTTTTTCTCGGGTCCGATTGATTGCGCTACCGTAGTTAAACTCCAAGCTTCCGAGGAGTTGTATATAACTTGCATTCAGCTACAGTAGCTATACAGTACAGTACAGTACTGTACAGTAGCTACAGTTGGGAGGCAGTATAGCGCAGTGGTTTAAGGCTCTGAGCTGCAAATCTGGTGACAACCAGCAGCAGACCAGACCTGGGTTTGAATCCCACAGCTTCCACTTACATACTGTGTGACCCTGAGCATGTCACTTAACTTCCTTGTGCTCCCAGGTCGTGCCTGTAAAAAAGCTTTTAGCTTAGTGTGCTACTCCCGGTTAAACAACTAAAAAAAAAAAAAGAAAAAAAAAAACAAGGTGAGCTTCTGGTTCAGCAGCTTCAATGGACACATCGGCAGCTTTAAAGGGCACTCTCTCTGTCTTTGTGCATGAGATGCTTAAAACACAAAAACTGGGCTGCATACAAAGAGTGGTGAATAAATATTTAATGTGAATAAACATAAAATGCTTCAGTACATTATTGCACATGACACCCTACAACACAGTTTCCTTATTACCTTGAATACACAAAGTTGTGTGGCTCAGTAGGAAACAAAGGCAAAAGACCATTTGACCACTCTGCCTGTCAAATCCAACTCCTACACATTTAATTTTGACCTTGCTCTATTACTATCAGCTGTACAATATTTCCTTTATTGGACTGACAGCCCACAGGCCCTACACTGTTAAATGAATATCCTCTCTAAGAACTGTTATATATTGCCAGTTTGGAATGTGTCCCACCATCTGTTCTTGTAAATAAGATCACCTACTTGTCACCTTGACACCTAGGCAGAATTAACAACATGCTTAGGTGATTCTCAGAAGATGGCCCTTGATCCAGGCTTGAATATTTCCTGATGCATGCCTGACTGAATTTACAGCTACTATTTTCTTTTCTACTGCCAGCTTGGCCTCAGGAGTGTGTCCCCAGCCCATCTCCAGGTGTCTACCAACCGATGCTGACCCGAACTCCAGGGCTTGCCCCCCCGGTGGGGTCGGCGGGGTTCCCTAAACCCTACTGAGGCCTGGATTTAGTGGGCCAGCACTGTGGCTAGCCGGGAGTGGATCCTGTTAGGCACCCTCCACCACTGTGTCATGGCAGTGTGTTTTTCTCTTGTTCTCCCCAGGAGTCAGGGCATGCAATGACACCAGCAGAGGGGATCGTGCACGCATCCACACGTGTTCCCTCCAGGTGTCTGCCCTGACTCCTCCCCATCTTGTAGTATAGTGCATTGTCCCCCAGCCTCTGCCAGGGGGTGAACAAGCACCGACCACTGGAAACCCTCCTCCCCGGAGAAGGAGAGCAGTCTATTGGATGCTCAATCCTTCTCCTCCCCTGCCAACCCCCGGTGGCCCATGCTCATTCCTAAACATGGGTCACCAGCGTAGCATGAGGTAAGGTGTCCAGCACCTCAGCCCTCAGTGCCACTAGGCTGGCATGCATTTCATCATTACATTGTAATTCAACTAACACTATACACCCCTGCCACATACACCATGTAAGGAAACATTCGGCATTGACAAATGTTTGCTACTTTTCCACCTTAAGTGCTACCGCCCTTTATATTGTTGATAACTAGTTCAGGGTATTCTAGTGCGCACAAGTGCCATGTACTAGACCATACTGCTGAACATTTTTGTTTTGTTTTAGGTGAACCTATGGAACAGCCTACCATCAGAGATGGTGGCGAAGATTCTAATGCACAACTTCATAGTGAGACTGGCCACATTTCATCTTTCTGGGAAAATCACAGGACACCCAAGGTGGTTAAGTGAGTAGGGAATATCTATAAATTAGTGCAGTTGCAACCCCTGTAACTCCACCCCCGGAAGGTTACTATTAGGCAATGTCCACACTAGGGACCAATTTTAAAACACTTTTAATAATGTTTTATAAACCAGTCCCTGGCATGGTTGTCAGAGTATCTACACTGTGGTTTGACACTAGACTCTGTTTAATTATATGGCTCTGACAATTGTCCTTACCTGAGCAAGTTCCCAGGCAAGATTGTGGCACCAGTGCAAAGCACTGTGGGTGCCACAAAGCATAATGGAATACTCAGAATCAGGCGCCTAATGGATCTGGTTGAAAATCAGAATGACAAAATGGGGAGGGCATTGGGAGCACAGCCGTATATCTAATTGTTTTTTATTATACTGCAAGTTAAATTCATGTTATGTTTAAACATAGTTGCCTTAATCTGTGTTACAGCACGGATTTTGTCCATACTGCCATTAACACAGGTTAAGGCAACTGTGTTTGTCTAAAACCATGCTAAAAACTATCTCCCTAGCAGGGTACTATCATGCTTTTAGAACACTGTTGTAGCACAGTTCAACCATGCTACAGTGCATGCAGACCATACTTGAGGGGCTTAAAATGGTTCAAGGCACTTAAACCATCTTAAGTTCAATAGTGTGTATAGGGCCTTAGTGAGATGGTTGCTTCAGGGCATCCTTGAGTAAAGCCTGCAAGTTTTCTACACTGGTATCAAGCCAGGCACAACTGATGTGATGTTTAGAATTCTATGCAGTAGCATAAGGGAGGGACAAGGGGCAGACTAGATGGGCCTAAAGGTCTTTTTCTGCTGAAAAGAATCTATGCTCCTATGTTTCATGAGCCAGTTTGGAATGTTGCAGCATGAGCATTCTAAAAGGCTAGGCTCTGAGCTAACAGTTCAGTCTGAACTTGACTTCCAGCCAGACTACTGATGGAGCAGGTCAGCAATCCAGATTTCTTCAGAGAGGAAGTTATCCCAAAACCTCCAGTGTAGTGGTAGGGGCCATCCTAAACAGAACCTCTCCTTCTGGCATATTGAAAGAAACACCATCTGGCATTTGGTTTGTAAATATTTGGGACATGCTAACTCTGGGAGAGTTTCAGAGCCACTGCACTGCTGTTTAAGGCAATGTCTCTAGTGAGTCAAAAGTGACTGAACTATATGGGAAGTGATTTAAAGCAATTCAGAATTGTGTGAACTGTGAGGACCCCCTTCTGGTTCATCAACATCCCTTGTCCAGGACATGCCCTGTGAAACGTTGCCTGCAGGTTCATGTGAAGGGGTGGTAGTGCTCTAGGTGTAGCTGAAAAGTGAAGGTGGAGTCAAGGAGAATCCCTCCAGCAGGCTGTCAGATTCCTCCAGCCAGAGGTCACACATGCCTGCTGAGATTTGCTGACAGTGTTGTTAGGAATGAAATTGTTTATCATAACCTTTGTAACAAATAAACATAATAATAAGTAATAATGATAAACTAATAATATGGGTCCTCACGAGTTGTGACCAAATAAGACCATCCTGCACTCACGTAACATTTCAAAACCCCTTTTTTAGGGTAACAAAGAAAAGGCAAATCTTATAGTGGGTTACAAACTTCATAGACAGCTATGGCTATTGGCAGCATACATTGCTCTCGTCATCATCAAAGTCCTCTGTAGGATCTGCTGCAGCTCTTCAGACCCTTTTCAGAGTGGCCATTCAAGGATGCATGCAGACCAGGGTCCTGGGCTGACATAATATATGCTTTTGTCTTACATAAGGATGAGATATTATCTTCAAAAATATTTCTAAGAAATGTCGTCATAGCTACTTTGTCAAAAACAATTTGAAAAACAATATTATGAATAATATTTCATCTGAAAAAGGGTGTAGTTTATTATAAAAACATTTCTGAAAACAGGCTGAACATCTTTCATCAACAAGCCACATCATCACACTAAAATTCTAGAGACCTCAAACTGATAATAGGCCTTTCTCTATTTCTTAGCTTATAGAAGTTGCAAGTCACACTGCTCTGTTACCTATAGATAAAGGTTGTTTTTGTCAAAAGGCTGAAAAATAACTTGTTTTTCATGTCGTTCATTATGAATAAACATTTCTGGGTATGTTGCGTTCTCTGTAAGCCTAGTTCTGTCCTGGTCGGCATGACAGAACAAGTTTTCCCAATTTCTATATTAGTCTCAGTGTAGGCCTCTATCTCTCTTCACAGCCAGTAAATACTGTGGAATAATGTATAATTAGTTTTATAGAATATTGGGATGCATCATTGCATTATAATCCTCCCCCTGAAGACCCGAGAGTTTGTAACCCACGGGTGTTCATCAAGCATGAAAAAAACACACACACACACACAACAGAGCAAAATCTCAAAGAAGCAGCAGAAACATGAAAGGCAATGTATTAGAGCCATATGAGTCTCCAACACTGAAAGGGGCTGAAGGGACCCTCCAATATTGTGAGAGCTAGGTAGAACTCCCTTGTACCATGGATAAGCAACAGACTATGAGTCTAGGTGCAGAGTATGAATGGTCAAATTAGAGGAACCAATATGAACATTCCTTTTCTGCTCCGTTTCCTGAACAGCTTGACCCATAAGATAAAGCTGTAACAAGGCAAAGGATCACATGACAGACTCAGGAAACTGTACCCAAGGACTCACATTTAAACTGAAATATCAGAATAGCTTTTAACCACAGTCATTTTTTCTCTTCTAACTGCTCCTTAAGCAGAGGACTCTGCTATATTTTTTCCCTGTGAGGATTTGAAACCATCAGTTGACTTAGTTGGGACTTCAGAGTGAGGCATGCAGTGGGATTACCCCAGCTAAATAAGGGAATTATCATGTAAGGAACAAGAAAGATGCCCACAATGAGAAGAAACACCGAAAGACAATCCCGTAGGAAGCCAAACCCAGATATGAGATTGGAGAAAACCAATCTGGCATTTGGGAAATAGCATCCCATAAAGCTTGAGGTCAGAATAAAAGGGTATGGCTCATATGCTAGGCTGTGAAAAACAGCTCATTAGTACTGTTCTGTATATCAGGAACAAGGGAAGCTAGGGTAATTACTTCTTGTAGTTTGATAAAATCCTTTAGGCCATATGGCATCTGACTGAAACTGATAGATTGAATGTCAGGGTATATAGTGTATACAGCTGGCACAATGGACAAAAAATCATAATCACATGCATGGGCATGGGTTAGGAAAGTGACTAGTGTAGACCAAGTAGACCCCTCAGTGAGAAAACAGTCAGGGTCCAAAATGACATAAGAGCCATTGGACAGCCGATGCACTATATTATCAGTTGGGCCAGAGATCCGACTAACCTGCAGTAGACAGGCCTGAGATATCTCACAAGGATTGTAGGCTGTCCCCTCACAAGTGTACAATCTGGCATGCCAAAAACTATACCCATGATATCAGAGGTCACCCATTACAATTAGTAAGAAAACCATTTAAACACACCAGTCGTCAGTACTTTTTTACACTTAGAACTGTGGGACCCTGGAATAAATTACCACTAGATGTTGTTACAAGTGAGACTAAGAGTAGTTTTAAATATAGACTTGATAGATTAGTCAATGCAGGTTGTGACCTATCCTATTACCACTTGGCTTAGAATAAGAGCATTATGGGCTCTGGCCTCCTTGTTCTTTCTCGTACCTTAGTATGACCCTTAGTATGAGCCTTAGTTCACAAGAATCATGCGGAAAGGCTTTCCAGCTTGCTTCACTGTATGTTATGTAAGCATAAGGTATCTTTAAGATGGCATGCAGTGCTCTAGCAGGTGAATAAAACCCAAAATTAAGCACGGAATACCCAGTACCAGACTGTCCCTTGAAAATGATAATCATTCGTAAAATAAACTCTAAGCAAGAGTCACAATCCCTAGTGGATGAATGGTAGGAGTATACCATGGCTGCAAAGGCCATGGTTGCTAAATCTAATAAAGGGGCAATTCCTGAGTCCAGACTGTATATTAATAATTGGACAAAGTATGGCCCCACTAATTCCATTGGCAGGATGCCATTCCTTAAATCAGAAAAGGTTCCTTCCAATAGACTATGCATTTCTGCTTGAACTACACTATCATGTTGAGCAACTAAAATATTTTGTTGTGTAACATGAAAAGACATTTTTATTCCCAAAGTAATATTTTGAAAATTCCTTTCAGTTTTGCTGAGTGTGGTATGGATACTACTGAGAGCATTTATTAAGTGATCATGGCAGCTCCCTGCTAGACAGCAAGTGTCATACACTCCAAGAAGTGCCCCAATAAGACCCAAAAAGCATTTAGGTCTTTTTGAGAACTGATAACTTGGGTTCACTGGTTCATAAAAGTAGTTGTCTTTGCCTCTGCTGCAAAGCCACAAGACTTTGTAGCTGCTTACAACACTGTCCCTGAGCGTGTCATCCCACTGTTGGTTAACACACTCCTTGGCCAGCAAGACCGTGGAGGTAAAGTTTACAGTTGCATAGTACAGTTGATGACTGCCCCTATAGTCACAGACAAAGAAAACAGTACCAGCCTCATCACTCTGAACAGTAAAATCTGCACAGTTATAAGGAGTCCGGATTGCAATATGTAATTCCTGTGTGGAGTCAAAAGTAGCAGCAAGTATAGTATGCTGACTGCCATTTATTGTTTTTACATGATAGCAATGCATCATCTCTACAGAAATATCCTGACCTTCAGCTCTCCATTTTTGCTTTTTGTGATCACAGTAAATATACTGATGCCAAGGCGGGACAAAAGTAGCATAACACATTTTCTGCCACTTAATGTTCTGGTGAGCCATGACATTAAGAAATGTCTGATAAGAATTTTGAGTGGAGATACAAAAGTTAGACAACCCATCCCGGCCGGCCAAAATGGCTTTATGTTGTACAATTGCAGTTTGATTCATAACCTTGGATGGCCCAATGGGATCCTTAATAATATACATGTCTGTTTCTCCACATGCCCAGAGCATACCCTCAGGATTGTTCCTGAGAGTAAGGATGGCACACAGGCCGAAGGCTTCAAAATACTTTTGCTGTTGGTTCCTTTTACCAAAATTTGGATACCCAAAGGAGAAATCAAAATTAGGAATGTTTTTCCTGTAGGTATTATAGAGATTATTAAAGTCTTTACTAACTGAATCCCAAAGGGTCCATCCCTCTTTATTATTTTGTACCAACCTGGTTATATAGCTTGAACCCCCAATCATTTGTTTATAAAGACCCAGTGGGCTCAGTGGGATCTTAACTGGTATAAACAGGGTTTGATTACTTAGAAACATTGGATACATCAACTGATCATAAACAATTCCCTTGCCCACCTGCATAGGCATGTCCCACTGAGCATAGGCCACTTTCAGGTGTTCATGCTTACTTAAGAGACTGAAATTCATAGTAGTCTGAAAAGAATCATGGAGATTGCTTATCTCATAAGTCATGTTAGTAGAGCGCCCCCTAAGTGTAGCATCCCACCTTTCTGAGTGAAATGAATATAGCCATATTTTTATCACACAGGCAACTATAACTGAAGTCCACAGTGCCAGCAGTGAGGTAAAAACACACCAAAGTTTTTTTCTTCGTATCCATGATGAAAGTGTAAAGTGAACAGAGTTCAAAAGTCAGTGAATCAACCAAAATCAAAGGTGAAATAATCCAGGCAGATAAGTCTTCCTTAGTCTTTAAAAGTCTTAGCGAGAATGGTGGGAGCTTGCAGCTTTTGGACTAGATAAATACATAAGAGCTCAGTATCTGTAATGTCTGTCAGTTCAGTTAAGTAGCATGAAAACCTGTGCTGTCCTGAGAATTTCCTAGGGGAAATGACTGGCACCTTGCTGCTTTTAATGGTGTGGTTATTTCCCCGTCAGTTCATTTAGATTGGATTTGAATGGGATCTGGGTGGTTAAACCTCAACAAAAAGGGAGAAATACTAAGGGAAAAGGACAGACATTAGTACAAGTTCTGGCCATCAATTACACTTGAAGGGTTTTGTTTAATTTACATGTAACCACTTCTCCACAGTTTTTTTCTTATCTGGGATTCAGACTTTTATGACAGCTGGGGACAGTTTATCTGTTACTGCAAATGGACTTCTCCAGAATTTGTGCAGGGCATGGTCAGGGGTTCGATAATCCAAAATCATGACCCTGTCTTCCAGCCAATATTCCAAGGGGTTTACCTTGGTATCAAAATGCTGTTTTTGTATCTTTTGTGCCTGTCTCAAATTAGTGGACACAAATTTGTTAATGACTTAGAGATTTTCCTTCAGAACAGCCATGTACCTGTCCAGCTGTATTTTATCACAGGTAGCTGTCCCCTGACTGTCGTACCACAGGTGGGCAGGTGTTCTTATCTGCCTCCCTGTCATGACTTCAAATTGGATGAGTCCAGTGGAGGAATTTGGGGTTGCTTGAATCACCATAAGTACCAGAGGCAATTTAACATCTCAATCTCTCCCAAAGATTGAGGCATATTTTCTCAGCATTGCTTTGATAGTCCTATTCGTCCTCTCCACCCGACCGGAGGACTGAGGGTGATAGGGAATGTGATATTTCTGTTTCATCCCCAAAACAGTCAGACAATTCTGCATCATCTGACCTATAAAATGTGTCCTCTTGTCTCACTCAATGGTGCCTGGGAGCCCCCAAGCACAAAACACTTTCCCCACCAGATGCTTTGCTGTAACAGAAGCTGTGTTAGTTTTGCTTGGAATTGCATCTACCCATTTTGAATACAAGTCTGTAACAGTTAGGATGCACTTGTTAGCCCTAGCCATAGATGGCAATTGTTCTATGAAATCAATTTGCAAATTACACCATGGGCCATGCTTAATCTGCGGTCTCACCAAGGTCTTTTTTTGTATGCTGTGCTGAACTGGTTTGCACACATATTATACAATTAGAACAGTGCATTTGTATGTCTTTGATCATGTCTTGTCCACCAGGCTAATTTCTTGACCAATTGCCAGGTTTTTGATACCCCTTGTTGTCCTCCCTGATTATGGCACAACTTCAGCAATTCATGTCTGATATGTTCTGGTGCAATAAACAGAGTCTCTCCTGTCTTTAGAATTTTGTTCATCAATAACCCTGATTTCTCATCCACATACATGTTTGAAGGGTTTTGATCATCTAACCTGATTTGTGCTCTGAGTTGTCTTAGCTGGGGGTCTGCTTCCTGCATTTGTTTTAAATCCCAACACTCTAAATCCTGCTTAACAGTGCTTGCAACGTTGGTCACCCTAAGAGAAGGAAGCTGCCAAAGCTTCCCCGGGTGCTGGTGCAAGCAAGGAAGTCAGCCTGAGCATTTTGCTCAGCAAAGGGAGCATGATTAGAGTGTGTCTTAACCTTTAAAAGATAGACAGGGAAGACCTCATGCAATGGCACAGTGGAAATAAAGGGCCAGTGAGAAAGGTATTTAATGGGTTTGCTGTCTGAGGACATGAAGTTGCGCTGTCAGAGGGGAAGGAAGTCAGTTAATGCTAGGCAGAGTCAAGATGAATCAGAACAGAGGGCCACAGGAGGTGGAAGGCCAAGCATAGCAAATTGCTGTAAATTCAGCTGCTTGTGCAGAGTGTGGAGTACAGCGCATGGCACAAGATAAATCAAAGGACGGAATGTACACACCAAAGTTGGTGTGGGGCACCCTGTCCACATAAAAGGAAGAGCCATCAGAAAAAATACAGGAGACAGTGGATGCAAATGCAACAGAAGGTCATTCTTTGAAAATAGCAGACTGAGGAAGTTCCTCAGTGGAAGAGGATGGGGCAGAGACTGCACAGTCATGTGGCTCCCAAAAGAGGAGAGGGCCAGTGAGCTGAGAGGTAGCAGTGGGAGAGACTTCAAGGTCTATGTCCTGCAAAAGTAGGGCCTACTAAGTAAGCCAAGAATTGGAAACAGTACCCTCCTTTAGCTTGGGTGAAAGAAGGAAAGAGGTGGATTTATGTAGAGAGTGCAGAATGATTTTATTGAATCCAGTAATATAAGTAAAGTACTTAACAGCCCCGAACGTGGCCAGCAGATATTTTTCACAGGGGGTGTACCTCTGTTCAATGGGAGTGAGAAGCTGAGAGATGTAAGCTACAGGTCACAAGTGGGAGTGAACAGATTGGGTCAGTACTGCAGCCAGCAAGGTTGGTGAAACAGCCACCTCCAAATGGAAGAGTTTGGCTGCATCTGGGTTCACTAGACAAGGAGCTGAGGCCAAGCCTGTTTGAGCACCTCGATGGCCTGAGTCTGAGCAGAGGTTCAAACCCAGGGGGCATTCTTTTTGAGAAGAACATACAGAGACTTAGCCTTGGCGGTGAAGTCAGGTATGAAAGCATGAGAGAAATTACACATGCCAAGAAAAGACCTAAGTGAATGAAGGTCAGCCAGCTATGGGAGTGCCAGGACCATCTGAATCCTTTTAAGGGCTGGACATTTACCATTAGGGAAAATGGTGTGATCCATAAAGGTAACCTCCTGAGCACAGAACTGTGCCTTGTGGGGGTTAATCGTTAGGATAGACAAGGCAAGCAAGGATAGCAATTCCTGTAAAAGCTGCAGGTGAGCGTCAAAATCTGCAGTGCTAAGAAGAATATCATCTATGTACTACAAAAGACAGTCATGGTGAGAGAACCCCTTGAGAATTTTAGCTAGCATATTAGGAAAAAGCGTAGGAGCATTATGAAACCCCGGGGGGAAAACACCCCAGGTGTACTGAGTGTAAAATACAGTGAAAGCGAACATGTACTGGCATGCTTCAGTGAGAGGAATGGACCAAAAACCATTAGCAATATCAACAACAGAAAACCACTGAGACTGAGGTGGCAAATGGGACAAAAGTTCCTGTATAGAAGCCACCGTGGGGGGCCGTAAGAAGAGGCACTGCATTAAGGTGGTGATAATTGACTGTGAGGTGCAAGGATGGATCATGTCTTGCTGTAAAAGAGAATCCACTATTTTTTGGACTTCTTCACGAGCCTCCACAGGGAAAGGGTATTGTTTCTGAGGCAGGGGATCTGGGCCGTCCATGTGGACATAATGAACGGTACAGCCACAATCTTTTTTGTGGGTGGCAAAAACAGGGAGGTGATCTGCCATAATGGGAAGAAGCACCGGAGAGAATGGATGATTGTTGAAAGATTCCAGGACAGTGTAGGGAGTAGTGGGAGCAACAGGGAAGAGCCTTGTGGGAATGAGAGGAAGATCATGGTCATGTGGGGCAACCCATAAGGCTAGGTTAGAGAGGTCTGCAATAGCATTTAATGGATGCAAGACATCCATTCCCAGTATACCAGAAGTAGTGGTAGGGCCAATAAAAGGAGTGCGAGAGACAGTAAGATCACCAATAGTAATGAAAATGTCAGAGGAAGGTTTGGCTGACAGGCTTAGAGGTGCCTTCAAAGGTCTGCACAGCACCAGCTGGGATGGTGTCACGAACATAGAAGTCCCTGCCTAGCAGGGACACAGCTGATGCAGTGTCTACTAGGATAGTGCATGGGTGGCCTCCAACCCATGCTTCAACATAGGGTCTGCCATAGTCATCTAAATGAAGGGAAGAAAGGTGGCGACACCAACAGGCTCTTCCTGTCAGTAACAGCGTGGCTCCTCTCAGGGTGGGGGCCCCCCCGAGGGTGACAGGTGGCAGCCTGACAAGATCTCCTGCAATGTATGCTGCACATCCTGAACTGCCTGAGCCAAGGCTGGGGAGGGTATCCCGGGCTGGGGAAGAGGCAGGTGGCTGTGGTTGCCAGATGCACTGTTTCTGCAAATTATGGCCATGGTCAGGCCAGGAGAAACCTCCTTGCCCTTTGGGTTTCCACAGCCTGCCCCTGCCCTTAAGTGGTGGAGGAGTGGCCCCTCTACCTGCCTGGGGATTACTGCTGGGGAATATGATTTGCCTTTACCCACTGTTGGGGAGGGAGTTGAAGCTGGAGCAGCTGTGGGAAGTGCTGCTGCCACCTTGGGCTTGTCTCTACCCTTACATCCTGGGACCTAGCATCCACCTTATCCTTATCAGATCATTCTTTCCTGGCTGCTTTGATATTGAGATAGGCCCTAGTAGCATGGCTTAAAATTTCAGTCATAGGGAGCTAGCCCATTGGCGCTGTGGCTGGATTTCTGCTCGCGATGCCAGCCGGGGGAGAAGGAAACAGCTTCCTGTGGACTGCTCTCCTTCTCCAGGGGGTGGGTGGGGAAGTGCTTGGCATGTGACTGACCCCTGGCAGAGGCCGGGAGTCATGCAGCTACTGGTGCTAGCATGCGCTGGAGGCGGGGAGGACACTAGATGTCATTGTACATCCTCACCTCCCCAGAAAAAAATGAAAAAATAGGTGGGTCCTCTGTCTACATAAAGCCCTCCCCAGACTTCAATTAGCCACAGTCACCAGCTCTCCCAACTAGATACTGGATCCACGGTGCTGGGATTAAGGCGAACTAGTGCTGTGGCCCCGTCCACTGGGGGGCAAGACGGGGGTAACCAGGAGAATGCCAGCAGTTGACGGTAGGTGGGAGTCCGGGGGCCATGACCAGGGCAGAGCCTGACGGAGGACCTGCTAAATGCCAGTCATCAATCAATCAATCAAATCAATGAAAATCTTTATTTATCCAGGTGAACATCATTGAGCAAAGCTCATTTACAAGATGGACCTGGTAGGTTTAGGTAAGTCATAGGTTTAGTAGAATTGACAAGCATATCAATTTTGTTTTTAATGCCTGGGTGCATATTAGCCAAAAATAACCCTTTGAAGTCAGGGTTCTCTGAGCCAAAAACAGTTTTCCCAGTAGAAAAGGCAGCAGCAATTATTTCATAGAAAACACTGGGGATGTTCATCTCTATCTTGCACAGTATTTACAGCCAATTGTGTGTGATTTGCAGCTGGACAACATAAATCAGAAAGATGTTTAAGCAAACCCTCAAAAGACCGATTGCCTGCTTGAGCTGCTGGAGGTAATTTCCCCCACAGCTGAGCTGGAATGGTCATCTAGTAGCACCGAACCTGATCCTGAGGGTTGGTGATGCCATACAAACTAAAGTTACCCTTCAATTTAGTACCATGCAGCAAGATGGAATCCTCCACCTTAAAATTCCCCTGTACCTGTGCCACATGAACTAGGTGTTTCAAGGGGATCGGTGGTCCCAGCATAGCTGGAACAGAAATGGACCCTGAATCTTGGGGTGGGTGGGAGGGAGGCTAAGGTGACACCTGAAATTTGAGGAGTATGGGAAGGGTTAAAGAAGGCTAAAAAGTTGTATAGGGCATCATGGCAGGAGGGAGGGCAGAAGCCAAGGGCGTAGAGGTGACCCCTACTGGGAGGGGAGGCAAAGCCCAGTCTCTCAGAACAGGTTCCCCAAAAATATCAGATGGAGCTTGTTATTCAAGATGAGGGGTATTCCCCCACAGCATAGCCCTGCCAGAGCAATCTCCCCTGGATACTGCAAGTGTTAAAGGATGGCTCCCCATTCTCAAACTCCTGTTTTAAATCATCAGTGGTTTTATTTAATTGGGACATGTCAGCCTGCTGCTGAATTAATTTAAAGGTCAAATCCTGGTTCTCTTGCTGTGCCTTGTTAGCAAAGTCGGTGGCCTCTAACATGAGGCCCCATGCTTGGTCATATTGATCCTGGAGTTCAGAGAGCTGTGTCGTTAAACTCTGGACCTGTTCAGCTAATACAAAATTGTGGCTTTTTAGCAATTTAAGCTGATAATTATAAGCCACTCAAGGAGCATAAAGCCCTGCTACTACAGCCCCTTTAATGAAATCAGGAAATTTCTTTTGAACAACCCATTCCTGGTAGCTATGTTCTACACACTTTAAACCTCCTAGTTCATATTTCTCTTTCTGCCTGTTAATAACTGGTCACGTCCAGCCCAGTTAGAAATATAATCATTTATAAAATGTGCTAACTGGTCTGCCTTATCACTAGAGGCAGCCATAGTGTTGTGCCTCTGTGTTGTGGATGACTTCCTCCCCCTGGGCCACCATCGTTTTCACCCAGAGTTGCCTGGAGATATAATAACAACACACGCAAAAAATTAGGATCCTAAGTGCACTTAAAGTATGGTACCACAACAAGCTATAAACTGGAAAAGGTCTTACTCAACAATAGTGCCCAATATCTGGGGTGCCAAAATGTTAGGAATGAAATTGTTTATCGTAACCTTTGTAACAAATAAACGTAATAATAAACAATAATGATAAACAAATAATATGGGTTTTCACGAGTTGTAACCAAATAAGACCATCCAGCACTCACGTAACATTTCAAAACCTCTTTTTTAGGGAAACAATGAAAAGGCAAATCTTACAGCAGGTTACAAACTTCATAGACAGCGTTGGCTTTTAGCAGCATGTATGGCTCTTGTCATCATCAAAGTCCTCTGTAGGATCTGCTGCAGCTGTTCACATCCTTTTTGGAGTGGCCATTCAAGGACACACGCAGACCAGGGTCCCAGGCTGACATTATATATGCTTTTCTCTTACATAAGGTTGAGATATTATCTTCAAAAATATTTCTAAGAAATGCCATCATAGCTACATTGTCAAAAACAATTTGAAGAACAAAATTATGAATAATATTTCATATGAAAAAGGGTGTACACTTGTTATAAAAACATTTCTGAAAATAGGCTGAACATCTTACGTCAACAAGCCACATTATCACATTAAAATTCTAGAGGCCTCAAACTGATAATAGGCCTTTCTCTATTTCTTAGCTTATAGAAGTTGCAAGCCACACTGCTCTGTTATCTATAGATAAAGGTTTTTGTCAAAAGGCTGAAAAATAACTTGTTTTTCATGTAGTTCATTATGAGTATGCATTTCTGTGTTTGTCATGTTCTCTGTAAGCCTAGTTCTCTCCTGGTCAGCATGACAGAACAGGTTTTCTCAATTTCTATATCATTCTCAATGTAGGCCTCTATCTCCCTTCACAGCCAGTAAATACTGTGGCATAATGTTTAATCATTTTTATAGAATATTGGGATATATCATTTCATTACAGTGCCACATTTTGTTTTGCCCTGGGAGGTTAAAGAAAGTTTTCCCTACTGCGAGCTGGAACTGAGGGTAGGGTGCAAGGGACCCTGCATGGACTATAATCAATTGTTTTCCCTGATAACACCAGAATGGTTGTTGGTTGTTGTGTGGTAGAAGTCACTTAAGTGACAGTTGCCCTGGTGGGTAACTGAGATGAGAAATGCAGCTCTGTACATTTGTCAGTGAAATTTGTCTCCCCCCATGGGAGACCCCCAAAAGAGAAATGCTACAGCCAGTAAACTGTGACACAGAAATCCAAGTATGGAAGACCCCACAAGTTTTGTGTTTCTGTCTGAGTTCCCTGCAAATGGATCTCCACCCCCATCCTGGCCAGAGGAGTGGTTCAGGACAGCTAAAGAAGAAGACAGATCCTTGTAAATATGCAAATATGGAGTTAGGACAAAGGATAAGGACTCAAGTATGGTAATACATTAAATTGAATGTGATACTGTAATGAAAGGAAGATGTCTGTTAGATTTGTGTTAAAATAAATGTGATTACTGCTTGACTCTACCATTGAGGTGGCCATTCCAATTATTCACTGTTTTCTCTGTCAAATGGTGCCCCTCCAACCCCCAGCTGTGCTTGAACCCTGGACCAACCACCACACCAAGGTGGAGGGCTTCCAAATCTGTTCTGTCACTGGTGGTGGGTTGGTTTACCCAGTTTTGCCTAGCATTCAGGGATGGATAGGCAGACCTGATGGACCTAGAGTCCCTTCCAACCATAAAGCAAATTTTCAGGTTTCTGCAAAACAATTACTGTTGGCATTGGCGGGGCTCAAAGTTAATTGATTGGAAAAAAATGAATCTCTGGACCTTTAATTATTTGTTACTAAAAACTGCATGAAAACAGTTTCTTTCACCCTTAAACTTCCTCATCTCTGCTTATTTTAAAGCCATGTAATCCTCTGCTTGTGACATCAGAATCATGTCTGTGGCAACTGGTTGTGATGTCACACACAGAGGATTATGACCTCAATGGAGGCATAAGCAATGTAGAAGGATAACGTCTAAAGGTAAAATATTCTGCTTTACTGTAAATGTCTTCAGTAATAAAGAAAGGAAGGTCATGAAATTCAGATTTAGGGAACATTTTGTGTAACTAAGGCCTGCTGGTGACAAGTGTAATTCTTTGTCTAGAAACCAGAAAATCTCATTAAACTACTACAGTATGCTACTTTGTATAAAAGCATAGACTTTTTGAAGGCACATTTGTATACTGTGGCCCGGCTATTCAAAGCAGTTGTGCATGGTACAACTGAGTAACGCTGGCGCAAGTGTGGACTTGCACCAAAGAGCCATATTCAGTGGCAGCCATTGCACAGCACAAATTCCATTGTGCCAATGTGCAGCTATAATGAATGCAGGCACAAGTGCAGTGGGCGTTCCCGTGAATATCCAGCACAGTGGTATATTCAACAGTGAAACCACGGTGCAAGTGCGTAGGAACTCGAAGTTGCTCTGGGCAGACTTATTCCTATAAATACAGGGTGCAAGCACACAGACAGCACTTGAGCCAGGTAAGAGGGAGGAGAGAGAGAGAGAGAGAGAGAGAGAGAGAGACCAAGGCAGACACAGAGGGAGAGGGACAGAGGTGGCATTGGGGAGGGACAGAGAGGGGCAGAGAGATTGAGAGATACAGACAGACACACTGCCAGGCAGTGCACCGGGGTGGCACACAGCCAGCAGCTGCCAACCTCCCAGGGGGATATTGGGCAGTAAGAGCCATGGATAGTGTACCCTTCATGATGGAGGCCATAATGAGGGGTGTGAGGGGGCAGGAGGAATAGCAACATGACCGAGGAAGGGCCCGTTGGTGGTATGCCCGACATAGGTGGTACCATGCCTGCATCACCTTCGAGAATTACAGTGACATGGAGATTGTCGGCTAGTACCACCTGAATAGGGACATTCTGAGGCAGCTCTGTGAGCTGTGCAGTGAGGAGATGCAGGCATCCACCAGACGGAGCCACGCCATGTCTGTGGAGATGAAGGTGACAGTCGTCATGTGCCTGCTCACAATGGGCACCTTCCAGAGACCAACAGGGGACACCACAGGCATAACCCAGTCAGCCATGTCCTGCCTCCTCACACAGTTCCTCAACGCTCTGCTGCCACACGCGTCAGAATTCATCCATTTCCCCAGCGCACAGGTGGAGTGTACAGCAACCATTCTGGATCTCCACAGGGTTGCACATATGCCTGGCATGATTGAGGCCATTGACTGCACCCATGGGGGCATCTGCATGCCACCTGGCCCTGAGGGTGTGGTGTACATAAACAGGAAGTGGTCCCTGAGTGTCAACTTCCAGGTGGTGTGTGATGCCATGGGGTGCATTACCAATGTCTGTGCCACACACCCTGGGAGTGCACATGATGTGTTCATCTGTCGTAGCTCTGTGCTGTGCCACAGGTTTGAACATGGGGACATCCCCATGGGCCACCTATTGGGTGAGTATGACATGGGCAAGGGGAGATGGGCAGAGCAGACCTTGGGATGGGGGAAGGCAAGGTGTGCATGTTGGCGTGGGTGCCAGGGACAGGCAAGGGGCACAGCAGAGAATAACAGAGGGCTAACCATGTCATTATCCACACAGGAGACAGTGCATATCCACTGAGTCCCTGGCTGCTCACCCCCTACCGGTGCCCATCATCCCCAGCAGAGGAACGCTACAATGAGGCACATGCCAGCACACGTAACATCATTGAGTGCGTCTTTGGCATGCTGAAAGCATGGTTCCATTGCTTAGACAGGTCAGGCAGTGCCCTACAGTACAGCCCCTCAAAATCTTGTAGCCTATTCATGGCCTGCTACATACTGCACAACATGGCTATTGACCGTGAGATAGCTGTCGAGGCTGATGAGGGCGACATTAGTGGAGATGATGGAGGCAATGGGCTGGAGAGTGGTGGACAGCCACCTCCTGGGTGGAGGGATCCCTGGCTGCAACATCAGGTGCGATGACACTGGGGCACCATTGCACAGGATCACTACGGTGTACACAGGTAGTGGTGTGATACACATGCATGGGCCACACAAACAGGTACAGCACACATTCAGGGGCGTACATGGCAATGAGCATGCACACATAGAGGTGCAATGCAAAGGCAGGGAAATCAGTGGCACAAAACCACACACACACACACACACACACACACACACACACACACACACACACACACACACATGCACCCACACACCCAGGCGGTGATATGTGGTGTGGATCAGATGCATTGCACCAGTGCACAGGCACAACCAGTGCTAGACTGCCTTCATCATGCCCATGCCACATGGGCCAGTGGCCAGGCAAGCATGCACACAGGCACCTTGTGGTGTGACACACAGGTGCCTCACCAGTGGTGGGCACACACACACTGCTTATGTGTGCACAGGGCAGCAGTTTCAGACTGCAGGTGGGGTGGCCCGCACATCAGGTCTGCTGCACAGAACCATGGCCACCATGGCCATGGGGGTGGCTGTGCCTGGGCTGAGTGGCAGCCACAGGCTGATCATCAGCCATGGGGGCTGAGCAACAGTCCCCCAGAGGTTGACCCACTGGACTGTGACAGTGTCCACACAGGAGTGTGAAGGTGCCCAAACAGGCCAGCCCTGGGCATGCCTGGGATGCCCACATCAGAGCCCAGCATTGACTGTGTTGGGGGTCACTCGATGCTGGGTTTGCAGGGTGGACAGCACGGTGTGGGGGGGATGATCTGTGCCCGGCCATGCCCTGTGGCAGCCAGCAGTGCAAAGCCATCCGAGATCGCAGAGGCAATGTGATCCAGGGATGCAGTCATGGCCTCCTGCATGTGCTGCATCCCCACCAAGATCTGCACATTACCCCTCTCCTGCTGCTTGGCTTACTGGCACACCACACGCAGTGCACACACCCCAGTGGCAAGCAGCACCTGCTGCTGAATGGATGCCCACAGCAAACAGGTGTGCTCAGCCAGCGGGTCAGCATCCTGGGGCTCCCAGGTGCAACGCCGATCTTCATGTGGTGAATGGCCATGCAGCACAGTCCCCCTCTCTGGTGGATGCTGCACAGTGGGGTCTAAAGGAAGAATGGGCACAGCATGCGCTCCGGTGGTGGACCCTGTGTCTGGCTGCCCAGTGGCACTCACGGCCTGCTGCTGTCACACATCTGGCAACTGTATGCTACCCAGCACCTGGGTAGCCACACCACCACCACCACAGGGCACAGTTGGGGCAGTGCACACCGCTGCACCCACGGTGGTGGCAGGCAGCTGTACCACCACTGGCAGAGTGCCTGAGCATGCTGCCTCTGTCAGTGGCCAGCAGAGGCATCTTGCCTACAACATTGCCCATGTTGTCCAGGATAATCGTGATGTCATCATCGGTGTTCAAGCCTGCCATGATCTGTGTCTCTGCTCAGAGGACACCAAGGCTGGCATCCTGCAGGAACACATCCGGGGCCTCCTCCAAGCCCAGGTCCAGGATATATGCCTGCACTGTGGTGGTGATCTACAGCCTGTCAGGCCCCCAGATGCCAGTGGAGGTGGATGGCTGGTCCTCTGGGGCCATCCCAGTGTCCACAGCTGCTGGCACTGCTGACACCCCATCATCCACACAGAGGTGTGCTGGTGCTGCAAGAGAAAGAAAGGTATGTCAGTAATGCATTGCCCACGTGTGCCCCCCCACACTGCCACTGCATGTGTCCTGCAGCATGGCATGCACATGGGTGTGCACACATGCACATGACATGCATGCCAGCTGCTTGCACGGCAGCATGCCCGTGCATGCATGCACCCACCATGCCACCAGTTGTGCATGGCTGACATACTTACCATGCAGTGATGAGCTGCCACCTGTCTGGTAACCACCTCCAGGCACACCCTCCACCGTGCTGCGGCACATGGTGGCTGCCACCAATTCCTCCTGCATCATGAGTGCTAGCGCATCCACAGGCCCCCCTCCAGTGGAATTCTGGGATGCATGGATGGTTGCCTCCTTCTCTTTAATGCACTTCTTTTCCATTCCCACCTTCTTCCGGCACTCCTGCACCGACTGCTGGAGGCTGCCATGCTAGTTGACGTATGCCACCATCTCCTCCCAGGCCCCAGCCCTGGCCTGTGGTGTGTCCGTGGCACCACTCAACAAGAGCTCCCTGTCCAGGTATGCATTAAACAGGGCCTCTGTCTCTACTTTAGTGAAGCTGGGCCTGCACTTCCAAGCAGGCCCACGCTCCTCATCCTCCTCATGTTTGGACATCTCGCTCCCTGTGGACATGGACAGTACAGTGTGTCAGTGGCAGCATTTCCCTGGTCTGTCCCACCCTGCTGTGCTGTCTGCTCCCAGTGAGCTGCAGTTGCATGCACAACTTACCTTGAAAGGATGCAATACCGGTCCATGGCCTGTGCTGTTCCATGGTGCTTATAAGCAGGGCCCCTACTTTTCTGCGGCACAGTGGGACCAAGTTCTGCGGCAAGACTACTATTTGCCGCAGAACTTCTGTGGCGGTGGTTTGTAATTTCTGCGGAAATTCTGCGGCACTAACAAACTGCCGCATAACAGTGTCAGCTTGTCATCCTGACCTCACTTTCATGGCAGTGGTTATAGTAATCAGGATAGTGGCAAGCACAGTAACACTAGTTCAAAAAATAACAGACTTATAAAAATAATTGTATTCCTAAAAAAGCAAAACAAATGTCTCTCCCTTAAGGTCCTAGCCTGTTGCAAAAATGACATATGCAGAGGGGATCTTATGTGATAAATAAGGTATTTCTATATGCATGCTATCTATCCCACTAATGAGGTTTCTACTGTCTATCACTTATATATTTGTATGTGCTTTCTACACCACTCATGAGGTTCCCACTGTGTATCACTTACATATTTATATGCAATCTGTAACATACATACAAATATGCATGTGTGTGTGTGGTGAGAGAGATAGAGATACTGTATGTGTGTATGTGTATATATATATATATATATATATATATATATATATATATATATATATATTTTATTTCCATGAACTTGCATCCTCATTCATACAGGTCTCATTGGAAATGGAATAGAGGAGTTATTGCAAAACTCATTTTTCATGTCAACCTGCTTTCCCTGACACACTACATAACACCATCAGGCCATGGCATGCATGTGAACCACTTGTGAGATACAGCTCTCTGGCCCATCACAATGTGTCCACTATGTGACAGAACACTGCACCATACCTTCCCAGGCTCCAAGTAGTGATGTGTTCCACCAGTCCTCGTGCTGCCCAGCCAGCTCCCAGAGCTAATCTCTGAACCTGAGTTGCCGGCACGGAAACATAGCATGCTACCCTCTGACCCAACAACTGTCCCTGCACACAACATTTCTATCAACCAATGACAGCATGTAATCAATAACCTTGGCAAAAATATGTACCGTGCAATTATTTATTTAACAGGTCTATTCTTTCAACAGGTCTACACATCATTATATTTCACTTTTCTGGGCATAATTACTTTATTTTTCTTAAAAATTTAGACAGTTAAATTCATTTTACCAGTTATTCATTTCAGATAGCGTCTCTATACCTTAAAGGCACAAATAGGTTTGTACAAAGTGAGGTATGGACTTAACAGGTCTGTGCTATTGACAAGGTTTTGTTTAAGTTGGCCTTAGTGCAACAATGTAAGACTGAAAATTGTATTAGGCTGAAGTGCAGGTTGAGCAAATATCACTATGCCTGATGTGCTGTGCCACTGTCTCTGGCAGTGGGAGCTGTGGTAGATAAGTGACTGTTCATTTCTGTTGCAGATTGCAGCCATTTCATTAGCTAATGTATGATGTTATAGCAATGACAACATCACATTCTGAACATATGGGGGGGGGTTGGATATAAAAAGAGGGGAAGGGAACCAGATTCTATGTATAAACAGAAATATTAATAAAAAATCACCAAGAAGAGTAAATTCTGCAGCACTGCAGAAGTTCTGCGGTAGATTGCAAGTTCTGCGTAAAATTCTGCGGCCGCAGAATTCTAGGGGCCTTGCTTATAAGGTGCAATGCATGCAAATGAGGTTTGGAGCAACACTAATGACATGCTAATGCACCCAGTGTGCCACACATTGGCTGATGAGCTCATTTGCATATGGTTTTTCAATATCATGATTTTGCTTCATTCACAATGAGATTGCACCGGAGCAAGTCATGGCACAATGTGCATGCAGGCATAGTGCACATGCAGCTAAGGGTATCATGGTGTCAGTCGAGCACCGTGTACTGACAGCATGATGCAGTGGCATAGCGTATGTTGTGCCAGGCCGGTTATCACTCACATGCACACTGCACAGGTGACCCCTGACCCCTGGGGAGACATCTGACCCCTGGGTCACTCCCCTGACCCAGTGACCCCACCTGGCCATGCCCACTCCGTGCATCTCTGGCACTGCAAGATGGGCGGGCATTGTGCATGTTCCCTCACAGCATGCATCTGGTGAATGTTGTGGACACATGCACCTCCTGCCCTCATATTGGTCACCAAGATTGCAGCGGGCAAAATGGTGCAGGGACATGCCCGTCGAGCAGCGAACTGGTCACAGGTTGAGCTGGTCAACCTGGTGGCCTGTGTCCAGTCCCACACCCCCCAACTATTCGGCTAGGTGCCCCTGCAGCAGGCAAGGGTCACAGTCTGGCAGGGGATTTCTGCCAGGCTGCAGCAGAGGACCGAGATGGCCAAGATGGGGGAGCAATGCCACCACCGGAACAGGGACATGATGCAGCAGGACCCAGAGCACCTGAGGAGGCTTCAGGCATGCATCAGGCGAGGGGATGTGCCACAGCCTGGTAGGTCAGCCCATATTGCATGTGTGCCCTGGTTTTGTACTGTGGTGTTGGCTAGGCTGCTGGCATGCCCTGCAGAGGGGTACACTGTCCCCATGTGCATCATGGAGTGGCATTGCCAGCCGCTGCTTGTGTTGCAATGCAGCCGTGAGGGATGTGTCGGGCAGGGGCTCACCCTGTGCACAGGGGTGGGGGTGGCGGGTGGCTACTGTGGATGATTCCTGATGTGTACCTGTCTTCTTTCCATTTCCAGGGCCTGAGGATTGACACTGGGCACAGGTGGCAACAGCAGCACACCAGGCCACTGCGGGCCACGGAGGACTGGGACCAGCACCGGCAGGCCCGCAGAGGGCAGGTAGGCACTGTCAGGGTCCTTTACACTTTACATGGGGGGTGGTGGGGGAGTGGGTGCAGGCATGGCTGCCTGTGCCATGTGCTGTGGCAGCTGTGTGTGTTGCACTGTGCATGGTGCATGCCACTATGGCGCATCCATTGGACATGTGTGGCAGCTGTTGGTGGGGTGGGTGTGCACCTGGCTGCCACTGGTGTTGCTGTGGTGCTTCCAGTGCACTGTGCCATGTGACTGTCATTGCGCAGCCGGGTGGCCATTGTGCAGTGGGGACCACCTCTGTGCAATGTCATGGTGCGCCGAGTTGCTGTCAGGCGTTGACCCACCCCCCCCTGCAGGTGGCCGATACGGGTCTTCCGGCGGGGTGTTCCCACTGCCCATTTCACACTGTGGGTGGGCATGGTTCCTTGGGACATTGCACTGATCATCTGTCATGTCCCTTGTCATAGGTGTCCAGCAGAGGTGTAGAAGGCCCGTGTACAGCAGGCTGCTCCGGCAGCTCATCCTAATAACCTCGACTACCATGAAGGCGGTCCTACAGGTTCAGTGCCTGCTGCTGGCAGACTGGAGGTGGTGAGGGCACCAAGGGATGGCAGGTCATGGCCGCCGTTAGTTAGACCCCAGCCTTCCCCTGTTTCCCCTGCTGTACCTCCCCCTACAGTCTCCCTTCCCACTGTACAGTCTCTGTTCCCTGTCCCCTTCCCTCACTTTCCTACCTTTTCCCACCCCCTTGTTATTGTAAATAGTTTTCATTGTTAATATATATTTTCTGACTTACCTGCCTGTGTCAGTGTCTACTTTGCAGGTGGCATGAGGAGCCATGCTGCAGTGGCCCAGTGTCTGTCTGTGTGGTGTGCATGTGTCAGGGCGCCTGTTGTGCTTCTGTGGTTCACTGCTGTGTGCTGTGGTGTGTTCCACTGTGGTGGTGTCCTTTCCCTCGGTTGGTGGCTGTGCCTTGGGATGCCCATGGGGCAGCTGTCCGGGATGTGTGGCGGGGTGCATGCGTGGTGGTGGCACACAGCTATGGTTATTTGTCGGGTACTGGCTGCACACTGTGTTGGGGCCCCTGCTTGGCATTGTGCGGCCTGTTCCTTGTGGTCTGCCACGTTACCTGCCTCCCAGCACATTCAGTGCCTCATGTGTGGGCTTCCTGTGTACCTATGTGGCGTGTGTGTGTGTTTGGCTGTGTAGTCCTGGATGTGGCCTGCTCTGGTGTGGGAGATTGGGGGGGCATAGCCTGTAGCCTGCAGGCGGGCTCTCTTGGTGACCCTCCATTGGCAATTGGCACTTCTTGTTGCCTGCTATCTGTGCCACTGTTGTGTTCTGGAGAGGGGTGTCTGGATGTCTCTGAGCACCCTGCTGTGCCCTGCTGGTGGAGGCCTCCTGTGGCCTGTCACTGTGCTTCCTTGGCTCTGTCCCTGGGTCTCTTCTCTGTGCCATTCCCCCCTGTTGCTCTGCTGCTCTGCTCCCACAGTTGTGCTGGAGAATTTCTTTCTGCACCATGGCACAACTGTGTTTGCGCCATGGTGCAACTGTGCCATATTCAGCCAGGTTGCACCGGCTTAGTTTGGCTGGTGCAACCTCTGAATAGTGCTCCTGTTGCACCATGGCACATCGGATTTGTGCTGCACTGGACTTGCTCCAGCCTTTGGCGCATTTCTGAATATCTGGGCCAGTATGTGAAAAAGAAATGGCAGCTCATTTACAAAAGGGCATAAACAATTAATTTTATAGTTAATTTGTCTCTTTCACCTGTAGTCCTTCTGAGTCATACCTGAAAATAGTCATGTATTTGTCTAGTGTGCTTACCTGGTCAACAGAGCAATAAAAACTAAATTAATAAATAATTAAAGCCACTAAATAGGAGACCCAATATTTTACAGTTACAGTATCAAATCAATCACTTTATTACATAATTCAACATCCAGAGTTCCCTACACAAAATTATTTCTTCTTTACACTCACTAGTCTGTTCTCACAGATCCAATTCATTCCTGTCACTGGTCTCCAACAGGGTGACTTTTCTTGAGCAAACTGTTAGAAATTGCAGTGATCTGTTTTCAGGCTTTATTGTACATTTGATCCTTGGGATGTCTGAGAGCTTTATGAGGAGTCTCCAGCTGCATGGCTGACTCCCCTGTCCAACAGGGAGCAGGCATGCTTATGCAAATGCTACCTGATCCTCTTTAAGATCATATGCATTAAAGCAGACTATGTTGTGTTCCCCAGCCAACCTGACTGCAATAGTCATCTTAATGGGTGGTTTAGAATAAAAAATATAAATAAGAAAGTAGGTGCATCTGAAAAAGTATTTTTGTAGCTTGATTTTTAAATGAAAGTAATGACATAGAACAGGCATGAAAGATAAGGAGGCAAATGGTGAAGAGAGCAAAATGGTAATTTATTATATCAATACGGAGAATTTTAAAACCTTGCACAACATAATGTTCATACAAAAATCTACGTTGTGCCCACTGACTGCAAATGTTGCCACTCAGTCCTTTGAAGAGGTTGTTTAGAGGGATTTAGCCCTACTCCTAAATAGTATGATTGTATTTTTTAACAATCTGCAACCCTGTGAACAAAAAGCCTTAATGGAGTTAAGTGAAACATAAACAGGAGGCAATATAGTTATCATAAGCTTCCAGATCCAGATCCCTTCGTCCCAGAACCCCATGGTTTGATGGGTCCCTGAGGGAGATGCGGAGACAGGGGCGAAGGTTAGAGCGTCGCTGGCGCAGGTCCACCCTTGATGCCGACCACTCTAGATTGATAGAACATTATGTTAACTATCAATCTGCAATCACCCATAAGAAGGCAGAATTCCTGTCCAGGGAGATTGCAGTTGCTCAGAATCGACCGGCTTAGCTGTTCGAACTGTTGACAGACTGTGCAACCCAGCCTGCCTGCGTGTTCAGAAAGCTTTTTCGCAAATAGAGTGCGATGAGCTCGCTCAATTCTTTGCAGCTAAAGTGGCCGACATCAGGAAGAACCTGGGTCCGGTAAGCTGTATGGGAGAAGCCTCTGGTCAGCATGAGATGACAGTGCCTCATTTCTCCTGGAGTTCCTTTCAACGACCTGAGCTTGTGGACATTATGAGGATCATCCAGTCTATGTGCCCCACAAGTTGTGATTTGGATCCTGGTCCGACTTCCATTATTTTGGGTTGTTTGGATAACATTGGTCCGGTCCTGGCGCAAATAGTCTGGTGCTCCTTGAATCGGGTGAGTTTCTGCCCTTGAAGGAGGCTGTGGTAACTCCTCTTCTGAAAAAAGCTTCCTTGGACCCGGACTCTTATTCTAGCTATCGACCTATCTCTAATCTTCTCTTTATTGGGAAGGTTATTGAGAAGGTCGTAGCGAGTCAATTGGATGACCATTTAACCATCCATAATGTCTATGAATCCTTCCAGTCGGGCTTCCATAAAAGACATAGCACCAAGACCGCGCTGGTTCGGGTGTTAAATGATCTTCTGATGGCGAGGGATCAGAAGAGATGCTCCATTCTCGTTCTTCTTGATCTCTCTGCAGCCTTTGTACAGTGGACCACATGGTGCTGTTAGCTTGTCTGGGGTATTTGTGGAATGTCTGGAACCGTTTGCAAGTGCGTCATTCTTATACGGGAGATCACAGAGAGTTGTATCGGGATTTTTTCCTCTGACCCAATCTCTGTTATGTGGAGTGCCCCAGGGATCTGTGCTATCGCCCTGTTGTTTGCAGTGTACATGCTGCCCCTCGGAGGTATCATCAGACAATATGGGCTGAGGGTTCACTGCTATGCGGATGACACCCAGCTCTATCTGTCTTTTGCACATGACTAGGATGGAGCTCTCTCGGTATTTAACAGCTGTCTGAGGGAGATCCAAGACTGGATGGATTCTAGTTGGCTAAAGTTGAACTCGGAGAAAACAGAGGTGCTGGTGGTGGATCCTGGTGGTCGGGTGGTGAGGCCGGATATCGGTGCTCCATCTGGAATTAGTCTTGGTGGAGTACCTTTGCCGTCCTCAGAACAGGTGCGTAGCCTTGGATTTATTCTTGACAATAAGCTGACTCTTAAAGCTCAGGTGTCTGCTGTTGTCAAGACTTCCTTTTATCATCTTAGGAACATTGCCAGGGTGAAGCATCTTGTTCCGTTTGACTCCCTGCCTACTTTAGTTCATGCCTTTGTATCCTCACGCTTAGACTACTGCAACGCCCTGTACTTTGGGCTTTCCGGGGTTGAAATCTGTCGCCTGCAGCTAGTGCAGAACGCTGCGGCCCGGGTTCTGACGGCGACAAGTCATTTTTGTCACATCACTCCCATGCTGCGCGAACTGCACTGGCTGCCTGTGCGGTGGTGGATCACCTTTAAAGTCATTTTGTTGACTTTTAAAGCCCTTCACGACCAGGGTCCAGCCTACCTGAAGAGACCTCCTCATACCTTACTGCCCTGACCGATTGCTCATCTCGCTGACATGGGGTGCTAGAGATCCCGGAGTGAATCTGAAATCCTCTGGCAGCAGAGCATTTTCATTTGCTGCACCCACTTTTGGAACTCTCTACCATGTCAGCTTCGCAGTGCACTCCGGAACTCTTTAAAAAGAGCTGAAAACTTATCTGTGGAGCATGGCTTTTTAGACAATTAATTATTTATTAATGCTCTGGTTTTTATTACCATATATTTTTTATCTCGTGGCATGTTGATTTTACTTACATGTTTGCGTCTGTAATGATTGAATTGTTTAAATTGTTCAGCACCTTGATATGTAGAAAGGTGCTATATAAATAAAAATTATTATTATTATTATTATTATTATAAGCAAAAACCAATAATGAGATATATTGGAACTCATAAGCAACAATAACTATGAAAAACTACCATGTTACCACACTATAGAGTTCAAAAAGGCTTGTCATCAATACTAAAGGGCACATTCTAAATGGGCTGTAATTCAAGATGAGATGAAGCACCAAATCAAGAAAGATGGACTCAGTGGGAAACTCCATGTTATAAACATCCTGAAGTCGAAATATGCAGTCCAACAGTGATGCATTTATTTAATGCTAAAGTCACACACAATCCAACACACTGCACTAAATGGATCTTTCTTGCTCTAGTTTCCATATTTGGTGCTCCTAACCACATGGTAGCACTGCAGTAGCACTATAGAGTACAAGTTTACTCTAGAATGGTTGTTGAGGTCAGATTCCTCTGGGTTGATTTTCCCTACAATTTCCACCTTCTAGGTTCTACTAAAGGTACATAAAACATTGAGTTTCCTCCAAGCTATCTAATTATCTATGGAGCGGGATCCATAAGGGACATCCTATCCAAATTCATAGTCTTAAATGTAGTATGTCAACTATCTGATCCCATTTCAGAGTCACAATGGATTTATTATCAAAATTGTAAGACCTGAAGTAAGGATGAAAACCACTGAGTTAAGATTGATGTGGAAGCACTGTGCATGTTTACAAAGCATAATAATGATCTGAAGGCATTGAGTAAGCCAGGAAATACCAGCTGAATTTATTCTTTAGAATCTTAACTATTTCAGTCCAGAGTTCCTACAGTATATCTTCTACATCTGTCAGCGTCCCAAGGGTTAACTTTATACTAGCCACAACTACTTTGAATTTGAGGTGGGCCATTATCTTCAGCTGTATGGGACAGTGAAGTAGGCCTCTATTGACCCATCATACATTATGCTAATTTGTTCCTGTGATACTAGGAAAAAATAATACCATATTCCAACCAGACAGCTATTGATACACAGACAACATTAAGTGATACAGATTTATTGATAGTGTTGTCTGTATGGAAAGGGACTTATTTGGCAGTACAAAAAGTGTCAATGAGCTAAATCAATATTACTTAAATTTGACATTTACCTGCAGTGTTGATTCAGAAAAAAATTCTATGTATTTTTCTGAATATAATGTTATCCACTGAAAATGGTCACAAATTAAAGGGTTCTGCTATAGAAAGGATACTGCCAGAAATATTCTTTTGAGTGCAGGCAGTGCCCACCCCAAATCACCCATCATATCTGTACCCTACAGTCAGTTTCTAGGATTAAGGAGAAACTGTTTCTCAGTTGAGGATCTTAAATACAGTTCCAAGAGCTGAAACAGAGTTTTAGATAAGAGTTATGATCCACAACTATTAGGTAGTGCAATGGAGAAAGTTAGAAAGGGGTCGAGGACAGAATTCTTAGCCTCAAAGATCAGAGAGATAGAAATATGGGAATGGGTCCATACCATATGTAAAAGTGTACAACAGCATGGCAGAACAGATTGGAAACAGTATTAGAAAAAAGAGACTTTTTTTGAGTAATGTAGATCTAGCATCTCTAATTAGAACAAAATACTATTTTATGGTTACTTAGCGATATGATTGAAGGGATAGATTTGTGTACTGTCAGTCTGGCAAAGAGGAGGCAACAGTAGTGAGGTAGCTGCCAACATTTTGTAAATGTGGTACTTGCAATGTTTGCAGGTTTGCCTGCCAGGACAAGAGGTTTGTTCATCCTGGACTGGGAACCACAGCTGAAGTTTGAGAGTTCATCCACTGCATCACAGCCTTTGTAATTTATGTTTTGGGTTGTAATTGCAATATGTGAAGAAAACAGTACAACTCAAAGTATGCATACAGTGTTATGCAAGACCAATCATAGTCAAGAATGTGGATACACCCCTTGACTCATACTATGGTGCAAAGTACAATTTAAACCCAGCATGCTTAAAATTTATGAGCATTGAGTGTGTAAAGCCCAAGGATTGCTGTAAACTGCTCCTACAAAAAGAAAGCATGGGCATTTTATACTTGAATGCCCTCAAACCATTAGGATTAAATGAAGATATTGACATCAAGCCATTCTTGTAAAATGGAGTATGGATTACTTCCTACTATGTTGTTTCAAGAGAGCATTTTGTCAAAACAACTATAACTTGTTTGCTTTGGGATAAAATGAAAATATTTAAGTACAGATTTTGAATGTCAAACTGTATAATTGCATTAGTGCATGTTTGTATTATAATTCTTTTATAGATGTTCCTTACTCTCTTTCCCATAGTTGATTTCTTACAGTACATTTCTTTCTTCATCACTGTTCCTTCTATACCCAATCTCTCTAGCTGTGTATATCTGAGCTGTAATAATCCCCACAGGATTGCTAAATAAAGTTTTACTTTTGTACAGGCTGATTGCTCTGATGCCTCTGATTTGGATGGTATCAGGGCAGTTACTACTCCAGTAAGTGGCATATGTTGTGGAGTAAGTCTTTCATTTGCACTTGAATCTTAACTCTACTTTTGGACATAATCAATCTGTCACTTGTTGTATGACCTTTCTGGTGCAGTGTGAATCCTTTTATTGAGTACGACAGGCTTCCATGAGGGTGTCCCTTTCTGTGTTTGTTTGCTGTAGGGCTGGCCTCCATGAGACACACTGGATCTCTTCACCACATGCACATTATCAGTCTTGTGTTATTGATTTGTAAAGGCTATTTGGCATATATACATACATGCATACATACAAACACAGTTAGTGTGAAAAGAAGAACAATAGTCCATCAAGTTCCTCCCTCCCATTAGCTCTGTGGGTATACCCTGTTACCCCATTTTCTTCAAAGAACCTGCCTAGTCTGAGCTTGAACATTATTACCGTATCAGCTTATACTACATGGTCTAGCAGTCCAATCCAAGTGTTCACTACTAATTTAGTGAAGAAGTTCATTCTAATGTTCCTCTAGACTCATCTTCCCTTCAGTGACATTGAGAGTCCCATTGTCCTTTCATCCTTGTGCATCTTTAAGAGCTGTACTTGGTCCTATGGTGTTATCCTTTGCATACTGCTAATCATGTCTCCCTGAAAAGTGTTCTTTCCATGGAAAATAGTCCCAGTTCTGCCCATCTGTTCTCATAGTCCATGTTCTGCAAGCTATCAGCCAACATGGTTACCCTTCTCTGTATCCTCTTCATCATGTAAATAATCTTCCTTAGATATGCTGACCAGAACTGAGCGCTGTACTTAGGACAGGGCAGGATCAAGGATTTGTACAGATCAAGGTTTTGTATAAGGGCAATACAACATTCCAAGATCTTATTATGAAGGCTCTCATAATGCAAGCCATTGACTGCCCTGTTAGCTTCTGCCTCACTCTGCTGCTTCAGCACACAGTTGTTGCTGTTCAGTACTCCCACATGGTTTTCCTCCTTGATTTTAGTAATCTTAATGCCTTTCAGGCTGTATTTTGCATTTAGGCTGTTTTTTCCTGAATGCATCCCTTTACATCTGCCAACATTAGAGCTTATCTGTTATTTTGCTTGCCATTTCTGTAGTCTGCCTAGCTCTATCTATATTTCATTTACCCCCGTTTTGATGTCATTACTTTCCCTATTTTGTTGTTGTCAGGAAACATTGTGATTCAAGTTCTAGTGCCCACCTCTAGATTACTTCTGAATATATTAAACAATGTGCAGTACATCCCAGAACCAATGCTTGTGGAACTACATGGGTCACCTGTTTACTTGTCAATTGGGTAGTATCGTATTTATGTACTATTAATTATAACTATTTTCCTCCTATCCTGCTGCCAGTTTTGAATCCACAATCCATGTAGTTTTCCCAAAAAGAATGCAGCTGACCTGGCATTTTCTTCCAACTCCTTCTCATAGTATTGAAGGATGGCTGCAGATTTAAACTCTCACAGATTCACATTTTCCCTCCAATTGCAACATTTAATCTCCCCCCACCTTTGTCTGTGTTTTAGTTGCCAACCATGAGGCTCACCCAACTGCCATCAATAACAGCTGTGGTAGCTTTACTGTCTCAGTGTCACATATCTTACAACATCTTACAACAGTCCCTAAACAAATATGACTGGGCTGTGCTGTCTCTCAATGGTAGTCTCCACTAAGAACTTTCCATAATATAATGGAAACAGAAGCAAAACATTCACACATCAACCCTCCACACAAAAGTGTGTGGCAACTTGAACTCCCACCTTAGTTGACTATAACTGCCTGATGGGTACCTAGAATCTCCTTAGCTCCTGATCAGACCACTTCAGGGATTTTAAAAAGTCACTCTGGTAAGAGTGGAGACTCATTAACCCCCAATAGGACTACATCAAGAATAAAAAAATGCAATTGTTCCATTACCAGCTTCCATCCTCATACTTGTTGTTCAGCTATCCAGCCTATCACATCACCACCACCTGCTATCCACAACCAAAAGTTAGAGAATTACATTTTTAAATGTAGACTTACACATTAAAAATAATTCATAAAACATTTTAAAAACAGTTTTTATTTTGTTATATATATACAAGTATGGATCTATTTCATAATAACAATTACGCACTTCAGGGTACAGTACAGTATATCATAGATATCGTTCCTTCACATGTGCATGAGGCACTTGCCCTATAGCCTAGTGCTGATCAATTAATCTGATGTGTCCCAATATCCCATGATACACCACAACCTGTCATGTATTATGCTTATATAGTCTATTATTATTATAAGCTTATTGCTCTTTGAATATATAATGAAGGCTATTTAGATTATACAATGGTGCCCAGTGTCAGGTTTCATTATGTCAATCAGCATCTTGATTGAAGAAAGAGGAATAACATGAATAAAATCACTGCTAGTGGCAGAAGAACATGAAGAGTCAAAATGTCCTTACTCCATCTGCATTACAACTAGTTGTAACTGTGGACATGATGGTGATAGCAGTATCCTGATATCTTTAGTCATGAAGAATCCTAACTCTGAGCACCACTGTAAAAGTGTCTGTTTTATATATTCGTGTGCTAGATCAGTCATGGCTATATTTCTGGAGAGCTATACTAATGTAGAATCCCACACACTGAAGACATGACCCAGTGGAACTTTATTTAATTTTTTATCTTAGTTTCTTACTCCACCTGCCTACCCTTGTCCCAGCATTATCCTCCCAGCACTGTCACTGACCCATCTCATGGGCTTATGTGTTAACCACCATTTATACAGAACTGTACCAGAGGGTGGCTGCTATGTAGAGTCATGCAACCGCTGTAGGTAATGCTAAGCAAGCTGTGGCATCATCCTCCATTTTCTCCCGAGGACATCAGTGTGTGACTCACGTGTTGGCACACATGTGCTGTGTCAGAACATACCACCCCACATCTGCAGGTCCTGCAGGTGTTGCAACCCAGCCTTTGACAGGTGGTAGACAAGAGGCGGGACTCAGAATCCCCTCTCCTCAAGGGAGGAGAGTTATCTTGAGACAATCAATCCTCCCTCACATGGCTGACCCCTGAGCACTTCAGTCTTCCATGCCACCAGGCCGGCTAGTGGACCTTAGTTTGAAAAGCTGCCTGTGCTTGTAGTTTGGCATTAATATGTTGCATTCTAAGACAAATTCTGAAGCAAAGCCTATGGGTGAAAAGCTCCATAAAAGAGTAAAAGACCATAAAGCCATCTACCCCTCCCCCCCATCTTTTTCATGATGTTTTATGGAATCATGTTAGTGGTATGATACTTTTTTGCACCAATATTCAAGTTTTAGTGTGTAAGCATTTGGGCTGGGAGCTATATTTAGAGATCCTTGAAGGTGTTATTGTGTAAGTTACAAATCCTTCTTAATGAACAACTATTTTTAAAATTACCAAATATCTAAAAGGTTAGAGAATGAGTTGTTAGTGGACCACTTCTGACCTGACTCCACCTCAAGATTACCTTGAGGAAAGTTGTTTCCACCTTACGCAATTAATCAACAGCATTTCCTGTTCTGTTCCAGCAGCGTCCCTGCATGATAAACTGTGAAGGAGTTTCTGTCCTATTTGAATACATTTTATCTGTGATTTGGGGGTGGGGGGGCATCTGCCCAAGGGCTTAGGTTGATGCTAAAGGGCATCAGTGATCTACTGTGGGCTCTTAAAAACTGTGTGTGTTGCATATAAAGTAGTTGGGGAATGGTTGTAAGATAAAATCCAGCACTGCTACTTGTATGTCAAGAGAATATTATCATAGAGATTGTATATATAAAAACTAGAAGGGTCATCACATGACCCTCCAATCATTTGCATAATGGCCATTTAAACATATATGCCACTTGCATACAGCAGTGTTAAAGCCCCTGCATTTCCATATGATGTCCCTCTAGTTCTTTCGCTGTATATAGGATCCCTATAAATATGATGTGAAGAACATGGTGTCATATTCTAGAAATATGTAATATAAGGGGAGGTGAGAGAATGCAGTGGGGTGGGTGCTCAAAGGGCTGTGTGTGGGGGCTATCTCGGGCAGACTCAATGGGCCAAATGATCCTTTTCTGCTGGCACGATTCTATGCTGCTATGAATCTATGAAGTGGACTGTCTGCATAGTGTGTCCAACAAACTGCCACAGTAAAGTATAATAGGCCATAATGTATTTTTGTATGTGTGGAGCTTGATCAGATCATTATGGGTTTGTTGAGGTGCTACACTAGAATGTCCTGGATGATGTATAGTACTGTTGTCCCTAATTTGCCTGTCATTTTGGCACTTGGGTCCAGCTTGGAGGAAGCAGGTCTCTAAGCCATCCCTGTCTGTAATAGTGAGGTGGGAGGATTGTAACATAGTCATTAACACTTATACTTAGAGAAAACTGTATTAATTAACATATAACATTTGTCAAATTCATAAAGAAACTCCAACTTTAAGGACAGAAACAAATAATTGTAATTCAAGACTGAGGACATTGTCTCAGATGGCAAACCTGCTTGCCCAGGGATCCCCCAGGGATCAATACTGGGGCCCCTCCTCTTCAGTATCTTCTTAAATAAACTTCCAGGCTCTTGTACCAGTCACATGCTATTGTATGCTGATAACGCTGTCATTTTCACCTGCTACCCCAATCCAGAATTACTTCAAAATGACCTCCAACTAGGATTTACTGCTACTAAAGCATGGTTTAAGGAGCACAGACTAATCCTTAACTACAAGAAAACTAAGACTATGATCTACTCTAGCACCCACAGCAAACACAAGACCTTCCCACTATTCATCCTGAACAACAGTGGTGATGTGCTGGACCTCGTGCAGTACTGTATGTACCTTGGTATCATCCTTGACTCCACCCTGTCCTATGCACAGCATATAGACAACACAGCCAAGCCCATCAGTTCCAGAGTTGGGATACTCCACCACCACAAGCACAGCCTTACATATGAAGCACTTAACATGGCCATCACCAGCTCAGTTGTTACCCTCATTGACTATGGCCTAGTAGTTTATGGTTCTGCACCAGACTCAGCCCTCCATCTGCTCTCCCTGGCCCTTAATAAGGCCTGCCAACTCCTCACAGGTGCTACAAGGCTTACTCACACCTGTGAGCTCTATTCATGGGCAGGGCGGCTCCAGCTGAAGAGCAGAGTTAAGTATCATACCTGTCTACTGCCCCAAAAAATTACACTAAATCTGATGCCACCAGGAGTCCAGAATCTGCTCATGTGCCATATAAGTGCCAGGCTGACCAGAATCACCCACAGCCAAATTTTCAGTGAACCTAGATGCCGCACTGCACAGGGTCAGCGTGTATTCTACTACCGTGCATCACACTGGATCAATGCCCTTCCTTCAGCCATCTTTGGTACCACAACCATTGGTGCTTTCAAGCGTAAGCTTAGGCAGCACCTTGACACAGAAGACAATTGTGACTGCATTGGCCATTTATGGTGACCAAAACAACTTTCCTACATTTGGACCACCATAAAGCAGTAGCACTCAGTGTTTCACCTAATTCTAGGGGCACGTACCTTTAAAGCACTTCATTGTCCCACCCCCCATCTATCCCTCCCCTTCCCACTGGGTACCCAATTCCGCTCTCTGTCCCCACCCTCATGTCCCCCTGTCCGCTGCTCTCCTAGTCCCACTGTCTACAACCTTCCTTAAATCAGTCCTTAACCCCTTATGCAGGCATACACTTCAGTATGTCACAGTTGTGCCTGTTCACCACTCTGTTTCTCCCCCCCCAGAAGTAGGCTTAACTTTCTTTTTTTTTTTTTCCCTTCTATGTGCTCCACCACCCACCACTCCTTCAGGCTGCCATGGCCCCACCCAATCCACCTGTCCCCTACTGAGCCTCCAACTTCACATGGAAGCCACCCCCAGGGTAATCAGATGTAACTTTTTACTGAGCAGGTCCCCCTCCTCTGAGGGGGAAGGCACCGGGGGGCGACCAGTGCAACTACTTGGCCCTGGGGTGCTGCTGAGGTGGAGTGGCTCCTTCAGGCATTGGTGGCATTGGTGGATCAGCAGCCATCATCCGGTCAATTGTGGAGTGGTTTCCAGTTTTCTGTGCTGTTCCCCCTTATGCTACCTCTGCAGTGCTCCTGGTCTCCACCAGAGGACACTGCAGCATGATGCTGTCCCGAAATACCCACTCCAAGAGAGGACAGCAATCCTATGGATGCTCAATCCTCTCCTTTCCCTGCCAGCCCCCAGCATCCTGAGTCCGTTCCCGGAACCGGGTCGCCGGCGTGGTTTGAGGTAAGGCACCAGCACCTCAACCCTTAGCACCACTGGGCCGGCATAGGCTTAACTCTCTGACACAGGCACCTTCTCACCAATGCTGTAGCAATGTCTAAATGTTATACGTTAAGCTAAATGCTATGCCAGTTTTGTAATCCACACCAATGCATTGTCTACCTAGCTTGTAATGTTTTGTTTTGTTCCAATGCAATTTTGTACTTGCTTGTAATGTAATGCCTTGTATATAATGCTATGTACCTGTTCACTTTCTTCTTGTAACTGACGTGTAACCTATAAATGAGCATCCACTTACAGGTGTTCTCCAAGATCTCATTAAATAAAAATAAATAAATAAATAATAGAGTTTGGTGCATATTTCCCAAATTGCCTTCCTTCAGTGATTCACCATTTTGAAGATGCTGTGTCCTGGTTTGAATCTTGTACAAATTACAGGTTAGTTCACTTTATTGATCAGCTTAATGCTTTTACATATAAAAACAGTCATAAATATACTGTACATTGAAACAATAAACTACAATGTAATAATCTCAGACTAGAAAATAAAGACCCTGAACATATAAATAAGATTTATTAAAAAAAAAATGAGCGGTATGATTGATGTTCATTAGGGACTGACATTAGGAAATACAGTACCTTACTGTATGAAACTCTTTGTGTATGATCGAGGTTTCAGCCTACATACCTACACCCCGTGCATACAGAGTAGTCACTGTATAATCTGATGTGCACATATCACCTAAAATGCAGTGCCTATAGTGACTGACAATTCTACTGAGTTTTCAAGGATAACAAGAAATTAGCCAGCTTCAATAACATTTCCCTATTCATTGAACAAAAAAGAAAGACCATAAACTCATCACTTGATCAATCATACTGGGCTAGAATAGAGCTGACCAGTTTGTCTGGCAATGTTTTATATTTTGGATATCTTAGGACGATATGTTTCAAACCATCATAGTCTTTTAACATACAGGAGCAGAGTGGAGATTGCATACCATTACATTTTTGTTTAAAGAGAAGTGTGTTACATATATATGTCTCTAGGTGGACTCTTTAATTATATTACATTCTTTTGGATTGTTCAGTAAATTTAGATAAGGCTCAAAATTAAATGTTAATTTATTGGTTTTATGCCAAAGATGTAACTGGGTATCCTTATGGTTTCAGCCTTTTTCTGGGAATCAACAACCCTGGCACTTTGCTTTATTTTGGCTTCAATAATAGTTTCTCTGGACTCTATAAATATGTCATTTAGTATTGAGACTAGCCCTGCATGATACATAGCTGCTATGATGAATGAAAAATAAGAAAATTATAAACTTCAGTTTAAATAATTCATCTGCTCTTCTAAGAATTTTGCAGGGCATCTATGTTCAATTAGTTTCAGAAGATCTGTGAGAAATATTGTAGTCCTTTCTCATATCAAGGTCTTGAGTGACAAATGGTCCAGTTTGGCTCTTAATACAGAGGCACTAATAAAAGGGAGACGTCACAAGTTTCTGTAAATCCAGAAATATTCTTAAAGCCTCACATTTCAGATGCATATAAAATAGATGACTTTTACAGTTAATATGTATTTTATGGATTTCTCACCATATCTGTTATTCACTCTCTTAAATGCATTTATAGATTTTTTTGTTTTAATTCTGGTTTAATGTGATAGCTCATTATAATGACGATACAAATTTAAGGCCTAGATAGTTGTAGTTTTGAACTGTGTTAATCAGATGTCCATTTATGAATAAGAGGGATCATTTTTCTTTTCTTTCTTTTTTTAAGGGGGAGAACTTTTTCTTTTCTTTTCTTTTTTTGTTTACTGAAAAAATGAACATTTTGCTTTTATCTGTATTAATTACTAAACTGTATTTATCACATAAATTCTGGAATTTATTATCCTTTCTTTGGAGGCCTAACAATAGAGTTTTAAAAGTACTTTGGAAAGGAAGTTTTTTCGATCTGCAGTAGGAAAGTAGCAGACACAAATGTTCCCCCACTGTCCCCGACTCAGCAGTACACCTCTCTGGATATCTCCTCTTCCGTTCAGACCGAGTGGGAAAGAGACGGGGAGGCTGTGCTCTCTACCTCGAGAACTCACTCTCAGGACATCTACTTCCTCTGCCCCAACTAACTTCCAAGGCGCAGGCCCTCACCATAAAATTAACACTAGGAAAGTCTGCCGCCCCCCTCCTCCTCACCGCCGCCTACGTCCTGCCCCAAGACCAGAAACCAGCCTTCCAAGCCATCATGTCCTATCTCACTACCCTACCCCCTAAGCATAAAAAAATTCTCCTGGGAGATTTCAACATAAACTGGCTGGCCAAGACAGCTGCACCATTCATTAATGAGGCGGCCGCCCTCGATCTCACACAAGTCATCAAAACCCCTACCCAGGTAAACATGCGCACGGGGACAGCCTCCCTAATAGACCTAGTATTCACAAACCGCCCACACAAAATTACCGGTACACAGGTCCTCTCTGATGCTCTAAGTGACCACTCTCCAGTCATCTGCAGCTGGTCTGGAACTTCCAGCAAAGCCCCTCCTAAAATTATCTCCAAGCACAAACGTAGGCCTGGTAAACTAACTCAACTCAAGGCCCACCTCAGAGGCTGGGACTGGACTCCCCTAGCTAACACCCTTGACCCAGACCGAGCCCATGACCTATTCATCACCACTTTCAATACGGCCTGGGACAAGTTCACCCCCCCTACCAAAACTATGTCCAAGGGAAACCATGCCCCCTGGTTCTCGGACCACCTCCTAGACCTTCTGCGACAGTGTAACGACCTATGGCACCTAGCAAACGAGACCCAGCATCCTCATGACAGGCAACGGTATAGGGAAGTCCGAAACAAATGCACCTGGGCCATACGCTTTGGCAAAGTGGATTACTACAAAGCTACCTTAACCTCCACCTGGGGCACTGGGCGCAAATTCTGGGAAAACATTAAGGAGCTCTGTGGCAAAACCACTAATCTGCCACCTGACCAAATGCAAATTGATGGTAGCCTCTCTACTGACCCCCTCAGTATCGTCTCAGCACTAAACTCGGCCTTCACTGATCTTTCCCATGTACTCCCTCCAAACTTCTTTGACCCCCCTCCAGCCAAAATCCCCCCCAACCCCCCTTGCCCCTCCATTCTATCTATAAGTCCTCACACCTGTGACAGCAAAACCCTACCTAACCAAGGCCATTAGCCACCATCACTTTAGCCACGACTCCCTGGACCTGAGACTTCTCTGCCTCACCCTCCTGGAAGTCCTAGCTCTCCTCACACACATTCTAAACTGCTTCCTCTATCAAGGGAAATTCCCCAACCCTGGAAATCAACCTACATCATGCCCATACACAAAAATTGGGACCACACATCCACTGACAACTATCACCCCATCTCCATTCTACCCCTCCTGTCTAAAGCACTAGAACGCATAGTTGCTGACCAACTTACTGATCACCTTAATAAATATCACCTGCTAACCATCCAGCAACACAGCTTCTGAAAGGGTCATAGTACCACCACCGCCCTACTGGAATTTACCTCCCATGTACATTCTGCCTTGGACTATGGCCACCTCTCTGGGGCCATCTTCATTAACCTATCTAAGGCATTCAACACCGTCAACCACGTGCTCTTACTAAACACTCTGGCCTACTTAGGCTTCTCCAAGGATGCCATGAACTGGTTTACCAGCTACCTGTCAGGTAGAACACAGATGGTCAAGGTTGGCACCATCCTATCCCCCTGCCTCCCTGTCTGCTCTGGTGTCCCGCAAGGCTCCATACTGGGCCCTTACTTTTCAGTCTATACCTTAACTCCCTCCCATCGGTCTGCACCGGCAACCTGCTACTGTACGCAGATGATGCCATCCTGAACGCCTCTGACCCAGCACCCTCTAAACTCCACGAAACTCTCCAACATTCTTTCCGAGAATTCGAACAATGGCTTACCACCCAATGTCTTATAATAAATTACAATAAAACAAAAGTCATGATTTTCTCTCATCCACAGAACTCCCTCAAAAACCTCTGCCCCAAATTTCTCACCGCTAAACTGACACCCCTAGAACAAGTAAGCAACTTTAAATACCTAGGGATCACACTAGACCCTGCCCTCAAAATTAAGCTCCATATCCAACACCTATCTAATGCCCTTAACTCCAGACTAGGAGTTCTCTACCGATACAAACACTGCCTCACCCCTGAAGCATTACAGCTCACCATAAACTCCTCTATCCTCTCCCTGCTGGACTACGGCATCCTCGTCTACAGTGCGGCAGCCTCCACAGCCCTAAATCATCTCTGGCTGGTGCTTAACAAAGCCTGCCGGCTCATCATGGGATGTGACTGCCTCACATACACATGCTCCCTCTACAGCACAGCAAACTGGTTAAACCTTGACAATAGAATTAGGTATCACACCTGCCTAATGACCAAAAAAATTGTCCTTGGCCTCACCCCCCCCCGCCTTAAGCCAATTTATCCTTACAACATCACCAGGCAGAACAACCTGCAGCTCGAACAATCCACTGCTATGGGTACCACGTGGCCGGACTGCCCAATTCCAGCTAACTTTCTGCTACAAAACCCCATCCTGGATGAATGCCCTCCCCCAGCCTTATCATGGAAGAAACCAGGCTCGGCCCATTCAAAACCAGACTAAGGAATCACCTACAAGCCTCAAACCTATGTGACTGCAGCCGATCCTCCCCCCCCTTAGACCCCCCAACTTCTCTGACCCCCATAGCATAATGGCATAACTGTCAACATTTACTTTGACAAGCAGCCACCTCGGAAACTCTCTGCTCCTCTATGGCTGTGCGACTCTTGTGTTAAATCATACTTACCCTAGCAGGGTAGCTCACCCTCTGAAACAAATATAACACCATGTGTAGAAAAGAAAAAAAAATGTTGTTTTCCTTTACTTTGTATGATCTTTGTTATGTGCTCACATCCTGTAAAACATGTATTCTTTCTCTGTTCTTTATGTATGACGTGGAACCTTTGTAAATGAGTCTTTGACTCAAAGGTCTTTCTGATTATCTCAAATAAAAAAAATAAAAAATCAGGTTTATTCCTAACACAGTTTAGAAAATCAGTGACCATCTAATGGCTATCTGATAGATAATTAAGATAAGTGTGGTAATCAAGTGCCCTTGTAGTGACAAAAGTGGTGAAAAGCCTTTAGTGGGGCTATGATATAATAATTACAATGCTGGACTAATTAAGTGAATTTAATGGCAAGTCTCATGTATTGTAATTAAGTAGTATAATCATCAAAATAGTACTTCAATGAATGGCATGAACTCAAGTGTCTTTGAACTGTGGTTTGTGAACGCTTTGGTGAAGAAGATGCTAAGAAGATTTTTCTATAAATGTAAGTGCATATATTGCTGGATTATTATAACACATATATTTTCTTAAAAAAAATCTTTTTAGGAAGCCCTTTGAAAAAGCACTATATATGCGAAATGTCAGGGCTAAAGAGAGAAAAAATAAAATAGAAGAAATTTATCACAAACTCTAGCATCCTTCAATTTCTTGTCTGTGGACACCCTCAAGCTATTATTAGACCCTTGAAGGAGTAAATAAATGACTTAGAACAGTAACCATTCCCCCTGGTGACTAGCTTTGGCTACTCCTTCACAGTTAAAGGATAATACCATTGCTTTCCAGTTTCAGGCCATGGAAAAATTGTGCACAACAGTCGGAGTTGGCAATATTGACACTAAATTACTGCAAAGGGAGAGGTACTGGCAGTTCACTTTGAAGATATATGAGTGGCCAAGTTTAAATGAACACTTTCAGCTTGCACCTTATTTGTAAATTAGCTTGTGCTGCTTGATGTCTTATTTCAGAAAATCTGGTATTTATCCTAAGTGTTTGTTCCATTTTTCCAGCTTTGTACCTTACTTGAAATTCTAACTTACACTGCTTGATGATTTCTTCCACGACACCTGATATATAACCTAAATATGGATTATCCTGCATTTGTGTTGAACATTTTCAGCTTGTATCTTACTTGAATATTCATTCATGCTGGCTGATGAGTCATTTGAAAAAATATTTGGTATTTACTCTAAGGCCTGGCTATTCAGAGCACTTGCACAATGTGCAACTGAGTTGCACCGGTGCAAGTATGAAGATGTGCCGCCGAGCAATTTTCAAAGGGAGCCACAGCACAGCGCAAATCCCATTGTGCTAATGCACAACTAAACTGTATGCAGTGTAAGTGCAGGGAACGTTCTCATGAATATACGGCGCAATGGGAAATTCAACCATGAAGCCATGGCGCAAGTCCAGAGCAAACCCAGGATGCGCCGCCCAGACTTATTCCTATAAAAACAGGGCTCAAACACACAGACAGCAGATGCACAACCCTGCACTGAGAGAGAGAGAGACAGAGAGGTGGAGTGAGAGAGGGGTAGAGAGAAAGAGAGACACACACAAACAGTGTACCAGAGTGGCAGACAGACACACACACACACAGACAGGCACCCATCCACCCAGGGGAACACACAAAGAGAAGGAGGGATGGAGAGTGCACCTTTCCTAATGGAGGTGGTAATGAGGGGTGTGAAGAGGCAGGAGGAACAGCTACATGGCAGATGAAGGGACTGCTGGTGATATGCCCTGCACAGGTGGCACCGTGTCCACATCACATTCAAGAATTATAGTGACACCAAGATCATGGGCTGGTACCACCTGAACAGGGCCATTCTGAGGCAGATCTGTGAGCTGTGCAGTGAGGAGATACAGGCACCCACCAGACGTAGTCATGCCATGTCTATGAAGACCAAGGTGACTGCCGTCATGTGCTTGCTCACCACGGGCACCTTCCAACAACCAACAGGGGACACCATGGATATCACCCAGTTGGCCACGTCCTGCCTCCTCACACAGTTCCTCAATGCCCTGCTGCCACGTGCTTCAGAGTTCATATGGTTCCCCAGCACACAGGTGGAGTGTACAGCAAACATGCAGGACTTCCACAGGGTTGCATACATGCCTGGCATGATTGGGGTCATTGACTGCACCCACATGGGCATCTGAATGCCACCTGGCCCCAAGGGCATGGCATATGTCAACAGGAAGGGGAGCCCAAGCATCAACTACCAGGTGGTGTGCAATGCCATGGGGTGCATCATCAATGTCTGCACCACACACCCTGGAAATGCACATAATGCATTCATCTGGCACAACTCTGCACTGTGCTACAGGTTCAAACATGGGGACGTCCGCACAGGCCACCTTGTGGGGGATTATGGCATGGGCCAGGGGCGAGAGGTGTGGCAGATCTAGGGATGGGAAAGGCAGGGTGCGCATGGTTGTGTGGGTGCCAGGGACAGGGCAAGTGGTACAGAACAGCATAGAACAGGGCTAACCATGTCAATCAACACACAGGTGACAGCACGTACCCACTGAGGCCTTGGCTGCTCATCCCTACCAGTGACCATTGTCCCCAGCAGAGGAACATTACAATGAGGCACAAGCCAGCACATGCAACATCATTGAGCGTATCTTTGGCATGCTGAAGGTGCGATTCTGTTGTCTAGACAGGTCAGACGGTGCCCTACAATACAGCCCCTCAAAAGCCTGTGGCCTGTTCCTGGCCTGCTGCCTACTGCACAACATGGCCATTGACCATGGGATAGCTGTTGAGGCTGTGGAGAGTGACAGTAGTGAGGATGACAGTGACAATGGGCTGGGGGGGTAGGCAGCCACCCCCTGGGCAGAGGGAACCCAGACTCCTGCAGCTGGCACAATACCATCGCAACATGGTCGCACAGGAATACTTTGACTAACGCAGGTAGGTGGTGTGGCACACATGCATGGGCCACACAGACCAGCACATCACAGATATGCAGGGACGTGCATGGTGAGAGGCATTCACAGAATGTGGCATTAAGCAGGGATAGGGGAGGCAGTGGCACACACCTACACACACCAACACACACACATACACATGCTGCACAGGCATGTGCACACACACACACACACACACACACGCACGCACCCATACAGGCAGTGGAATGTGGCCTGGATCAGACGCATGTCACTGGTTCGCAGGCGCCACCTGTGCTAGGCTGTCCTCATCACACCCATGCCACATGTCCCAGCAGCTCAGCATGCACACACAGGCAGCATGTGGCACAACATGCATGTGCGCCACCACATGTATGCTGCACCCACACCACCCAAGTGCGCACAGGGCAGCAGCAGCAGACTGCAGGCTGGGTAGCACACACCTCAGACCAACCACACAGGTCAGGGTGGCCGGGCTGGAGTCGATTGGCAGGCACAGGCTGCACATCAGTCATGGGGGTGTGTGTCCAAGGCCTCCCAGGGGTATATGTATGGGATCATGACCATGTTCTTGCTGGGGTATGTAGGCAGCTGAACTGACCAGCCTGGGGTGTGCCAGGGATGCCTACATCCGAGCCCAGTGACCACTGTGATGGGATCACCAGATGTTGGATCCATGGGGTGGACAGCATGCTGCACGAGGTCTCCTGTGCTTGGCCATGCCCAGTGACAGCCAGCGATGCAAAGCCATCTGCAATGGCACCTGCAATGTGGTCCATGACCACAGTTGTAGCCTCCTGCATGCATTGATGGCCCTCCAGGATCTGTGCAGTGCTCCTGTCCTGCTGCTCGGCTAGCTGGCACACTTCCTCCCACAGTGCATGCACCCCCAGTGGTAAGAAGCACCTGTTGCTCAACATATGCCAGCAGCAGCCGGGTGTGCTCAGCCAGCCGGTCCACATGCTGCACCTACTGGCCAGGATGACGATCAGCTGTGGGTGACCTACCACGCCGTCCAGTCTCCCTCTCCTGTGGACACTGCACAGTGGTGTCTACAGGGGGAAGGAGTATGGCAGGCTCACCGGTGGGGGAACCCATGTCCAGCTGCCTGGTGGCACCCACAGCCTGCTGTTGTCACCCATCCATCTGCTGTATATCACCCTGCTCCTGGGCAGCCATGGCAGAGCCACCACCCACACAGGGAACAGTGGTGGTGCCACACACCACTGCACCCACAGTGCTGACAGCTGTCTCTCCTTTTTGTAAAGTTGGGCCTGCACTTGGGAACAGGCCCACGCTCCTCACCCTCCTCACCCTCCTCTTGTCCTGACATGTTGCCACCTGTGAACATAGACAACACAGTGTGTCAGTGCCAGCATGGCCCTGGGCAGTCCCACCTTGCAGTGCTGCAACATCTTTGTGTGTTGCTGCGGCAGCCTCCACTTACCTGTCAAGGATGCAATACCGGTCTATGGCCTGTGCTGTTCTGTGGTGCTTAGAAGGTGCAGTGCATGTAAATTAGCTTGTGTGCAACACTAATGATATGCTAATGCACCCTATTGCACCACACATTGGCTGATGAGGTCTTTTGCATAGAGTGTCTGAATATTGCATATTTGCACTGTGCTCAACAGTGTTGCACTGGAGCAACTCCATGGAACATGTCCTGCTCATGTGCAGTGCACAGTCCTGAAGTGCACATGTGAGTACCCTGCCACATGGGCCTATCATGCACACGGCATGCCTTGTGTTATACCATGCTACTGTGCATGCTCCATTGTGTTGGCATCATGCATGCCTGCATGCACTGCAGCATAGCCCGATCGCACATTTGCATGATGCTTCATACTGTGCAGTTCATGCACATGCATGACACTGCACGGTGTCAGGACCTGTCACCTCTGGCTCGGGGTCGTGACACCATACAGGGGTGGGTCATGGCGTGGTGCCCATGCCCATACACACACACTGTAGCTCTGCATTGCTCATCCACATCACGCATGTCCATGATGCATGACTGCATGCTGTTGCACCCTATCATGCAAGGCACATCTGCTGTCACCGTGTGAGTTTTCCATCATGGAGGCCCAGAACTATATTGCAAATGAAAATGGTGAGCAAATATGACAGCTGGGCATGCAACTGGTTAGACATCGAGCTGGTGAACCTGGTGGCAGTGGTCCAGCCATTTGTGGACCAGCTCTATGGTCAGGTGCCACTCCAACAGGTGTGGGGCAGGTGTGGCATACCATGTTGCAGGCCCTTGAGAGGCACACGGGTGTGGCACGGTCGGCCGAGCAGTGTCACCACTCTTAAGGGGAAATGCAGCACAGGAGTTCTGATGTGCTATGCCAGCTGCAGTTGAGGGTGCAGAGTGGGGCTGTCCCACAGCCAGGTAGGTGTGTGTTGCTGGTGTGCATGCCCATGTGCCCAAACATGGTTTTCTCTGTTTTGCACAGCATGCTGGGCTGCTGGGGTGGGATCATCCCTGCAACCACACTCATCATGCATGTCCACAGCATGTGTGGTGAGTATGCTGGTGTGTTGGTCGGGGGCTGTGCTGGGTGGCAACCATGTGCAATGTGGGCCATGGTGTGGCGGAGGACCTTCCATGCATGTGTACTCATGTCCTCCTCTCTACCTGTCATCCACAGGGCCGGAGGACTGCAGGTGGGCCAGGGAGGCCTCAGACAGCAGGAGGGACCAGGATAGGCCACAGGATGGTGCTTGCAGGGGTTGGAGGAGTGCAGGTAAGAGTGGTCACATTGGTGGTGCCTCTCACTGTGGGTGGGCAGAAGGTGTAGGGTATGGCCATGATTGAATCAGCCCTGTGTTAGGTTGGCTGTGTGTGGCACATGGTCCATCTACTGTTCCACTGTGGCATGTCAATTTGTGGCCTGTGGCCAGCCGTTGGGGGGCTGTGTGCCCACCCACCGCCTTGTGTGCTGCGTCGGTGCTGCCACCCTGTGCCATGTGCCCATGTCCATCTGTGCATGGTGCCAGCAGGCTACACTGTCTACCTGTCTGCATCATTGGGGTGTATCATTTGGATTGCTGGGGTGGACGACATGGCACGGGTATGTTGTGGACCCCCTGTGGTGCTTTCCTCCATAGTCCACTGAGCACCATGGGTGGGTGTCATTTGTGCAGTGCACTAATTGTCACTCTTGTCGCTTCCCCTAGGTGGACGTCAGCCTGCTGCCAGAAGGGCAGCCCTACTGTGACCACAGAGCCTGGCAACAGTGATTGCACTACAGTGGAGGAACCTGCATGTGGTTGTGGGGATCCGGAGTGCACTGCAGTCCCTGGAGAGGTCACTGGCATGATGTTGAGGGGTCCAGCCATCATTTCTCCCTTCCCTCCCATTCCTGTTCCCCAGCATTTCCTCCTCTAACTGTACAGACCCCCATCTCTGTTCCCATCTCCCTCACTCCCCCTTGCCCCGTTTTCTGGTTTTGTACTTCCTCTTTTGTATTATATAAATGCTTTTGTGTTAAATATTTGCATCTGTGTCTGATTTGCAGTTGGCATGGGTAGCCATGCTGTAGCTGTTTGTTCCATGTTCCTGGGGTCACCATGGGTGCAGTGCAGGGTCACTGGTGGCAGTGGGGTCTGAGTTGGGTGTACCACTGAGTCCCAAGGCCTTAGCATGTTTACCTGGGTGTGCACCAGTAGGGCGTGCTGGCCCATGGGGCCATTGGGGTGCTGTTCCACTGCCATGGTGGTGGGGTGCCATGGTCAGGGTCTGGGTCCCATTGGTGGTTTGGCCCCCCTTGGGTTGTTGGGCTTCCACATTCTAAGGCTGCTCTGCATGGGGGGGCAGCCTGTAGCATTGTGCAGGAGGTGGTTCAGCACTTGTGTGAGGAGTGGGGGCATGGGTGTCATTGTGCCAGGGGGCTGGGGTCACTGTGTTCAGGGTGTGCTCTGCATGGGTCTCTTGTGCCCCTTCCCCTGTTCTGCCTTGGTTCTGTGTTCCTTCTGCCTATTGCTCTTGCTCTGCTCACTGGTGTTGTGCTCAGGTCTGCTCCGCACATCCCTGATTGTGCTGGTGCATCCTTGGTTGTGCTATGGTGCATCTTTGCCATATTCAGCCAACTTGCGCATGGGATTTTAGGGTGGTGCCTCTTCTGAATATGGCTCCGGGTGTGCTATGGTGCAATTGACTTGCACTGCACCTGTCTTGCACCAGGGATTGGTGCATTTCTGAATATCCAGGCCTAAGTGTTTATTCTGTATTTGTGCCGAACCATTTCAACCAGCACATCTTGCTGCTTGAGGTTTTACTTTAGAGCACTTATACTTATTCTAAGTGTTTATCCTGTATTTGCCTTAGGTTAATACTCTTTTTTGGAGGCCATTTTTCTGTAATAAATAAGTGTATATTATATATCCTAGCTGTATTGAGATATCCTGAATTGATAGTGTTTCATTTTTATCACATTTCTATCTCCTTTTCTCTTTCACACTTCTAACTGTTTGTACTGTGTGGTTCATATAAAAACAACTATCTCCTTTTGGCACTATAATTAATCTTAACACTACAAACAGTTTTTATCTCTTTTCTTTCTCTCCTCCCCCCTCCCCACCTTTCCTCTCCTCTTTTTACATTTATATTCACAATGCCTGGGCATATGAGTAATTTTACACATATTTATACCTTTTTGATGCAGGATTTAAAAAGATTTTAGCACCACATTTTCAGCACTGTCACTTTAACTTTATTTTTTATAACACCTGTGGTTCCTGCATCTCTCCAGTCTTGAAAAAGTGTGTGCTCGTGCAAAAATGTTTGACTGCAATCTCTGGGAGAGGTCTTTCTATCTCACTGTTAGCGTTCTACATTCCAGTGGATTTTAACCATTTGGATTAATAAACAGACTTTTTTACAACTTCTGTACCAGCGCATAGTTATTTCTTTGGATGGAGACCAGGATACCATTGCTGTCTTTTCTGTGAGTACTCTAATTCATTTGCATTGGCACAGGTCCTTTTGCTATGTCTAGTCACCTTGACTTTTTTCTTTTAGTATTGAGACTAACCATGCAGGATACATTTTTGCTCTGATGGAGGATAAATATGGAAATTAAAAACCTCAGTTTGAATAATTTATCTGCTCTTCTAATCATTTTGCAGGGCATCTTTCAATTAGTTTCATAAGGCCTGTGTGAAATTTTGTAGTCCTTTCTCATATCTAGGTATTGAGTGGCAAATGGTCCAGCTTGGCTCTTAATACAGAGGCACTGATAGAAGGAGGGAGACTTCACAAGTTTCTGTAAATAAAGAAGTAGTCTTAAAGCCCCATATTTCAGATGCATATAAAATAGTTGACTTCTACATTTAACATGTTTGTTTTATGGATTTCCCACCTTATCTGTTGTTAAATCTCTTAAATGCTTTTATAGATTTTTGTTTTTGTTTTAATTCTGGTTTAATGTGCTAGCCCATCATAATGATGATAGAAATGTAACACCTAGATAGTTGTAGTTTTGAACTATTAATCATATGTCCATTTATGTATAAGGGGGATAACTTTTTATTTTCTTTTTTTAAGGGGCAGAACATTTTCTTTTCTTTTCTCTACTGAAAAATTGACACTTTGCTTTTATCTGTATAGCACAGTGGTCTAAGGCTCTGAGCTGCAAATTTGGTGACATCCAGAAAACCAGACCTGGGTTTGAATCCCACAGCTTCCACTTGAATACTGTGTGACCCTGAGCAAGTCACTTAACCTCCTTGTGCTCCCAGGTCGCTCCTGTAAAAAAGCTTTCAGCTTAGTGTGCTATACCTGGTTAAACAACTAAATAAAAAAAAAATTACTAAACTGCACTCATCACATAAATTCTGGAATTTATTAACCTTTCTTTGGAGACCTAAGGATGATGTTGAGGCAGTAAGACATCATTGGCATACACCAAATGACCAGTTATATATCCTGCCACATTGGGGGAGTTAAAATCAGCATCTTATAATGAAATGATGATCCTATTAAGATATAAATCAAACAACAGTGGTACCTGATTATATTCTTAGTGTACTCCTAAATCTCTGGAATGAAATTTCCTGCCTGATTATACTGAACAGCTGTCGATTTACTGTTGTGCATTCTGATCAAAATATCAGTCAGTCAGTAAGCTTTATTTAATCAGCACATACCATTACAAGCTCAACCATACATCATACATACTTTAAAGGGACATTGAGAATTGTAAATAAAATGGTAAAAATACAATAAGAAAAAAGTACAAAACCATTAAGAATACAGATACAGTTAGTATCTAAAAGGTTTGAATTTCCTAATCCGCTTGATGATAAAAAAAATACTCCAGCAATTTATTAATAATAAATTCATCCTGAACTATAAATAAAATGATTAAAGACTCTTTAAGGTTGTAATGCAGTTCTCTCCAGATGATATACATCCATGTGTGGTGAATTTTTGCTTATCACGTACATTCAAATATTACATGAAATAAGTTTCCTACACATCCTAAGTCACAAGAGCAGGGAGTTTGTGCAGTGTTTGGAATCCCAGCAAATCTAGCACATAGTGTGTTGCTTGCTAAGGTCTCAAACTTGTAGCACATAAATGCACTTCTTCTTTTACAGTATTGAATACAATCTAAATAGAATCTGTATTCAAACCTTATGTCATCCGTTGCATACCAGGGAGAATACTTTTTTTTTTATTATGGCTAGGTCTGTTTCCTGGTTGATAATCCTGATTTTGTTCTTTTAATGCTTTTTATATTTAAGACTTATGGATATAATGTTTTGGAAATATTTATACAGAGAATCAACTTTTTAATTTCTTATTAAGGAGTACATGTATGTCAGCCATAAAGACTTTCTATATCCCAAGTTACTCCATTTGTATTTTTCTTCTAAACAAATACATATCAGATTATCTGGAGAGGCTCTGGTATATTTTATCCAATATCCCATCGCAAGGGAGTCTGCCAGCATTCTATAACTATCAAGACCCAGTTTTGTCTTAATATAGGAGGAAGGGATTGTTTAGTTAGGCCAAAGGAAGATTTATGTAACTGTATGGATATTTTTTCTACTTCAGAAATCATAAAAGGTGCCCAGATCTCAATAGCAGAAACGGCTAGTGAAATTAACTTAAAGGAGGTGGCTAGTAAGCAATTCATCTTGCTCTGACCCATGCCTGCTTCAAGAGAATGCACCACAATCACTTACTTTGCTCAACTCTCTGTGTCTGCTTTCACCCTCCTTAGACCCTCCTATCCTCCACCCCTGACCACCTCATCTCCACCTACTACTGCCTTTCTCTCCCCTCCTCTCTTTCTACCAGATCCTTATCTTCCATTATCCTTTTTCATGTTCTCACTCTACCTCCTTCTCTCTCTTAAGTCCCTGCTGTTTTCCACCTATTGTACTCTAGAAACTGTTTCATTGTCATTTGTAATCCTTGTACCTTCCTGGGTCATGCCTGAAAATAGGCATTCCTATGCCTAGCGCTCTTACCTGGTTGCCAAAAGCAAATAAATAAATAAATACTGTTGCCACCATAGGTGTTAATAAATTTTCTTAGGCCAGTACTAGCTTTTATGGCTGCAGTAGGTGGAGCCTGCAAATGTTTTGCATGTACAAAAGGAGTGATGTCATGTTTTCTGCCCATGGAACTGACTGAAGGTGTAAATAGTCTCCTCCGCCTTACCGTCCTCCAAGAAATGTTTTCCGCCCTCAAATAAATACACTTTCACATTAGTCAATGGTTGCAGGGTACTATTTTCTTTCTTAAATGGGCGGTACAAGAACTGGAACCTGAGTAGTGGGAGGCAGCATTAGGTTTTTTGGGGGAGTCAGATCCACCTCCACCTCCACCCCAGAAGCTCCTAAAGATCCACCCCACCTTTTTTTATTCATGTGAGAGGGGCATGAGGTGGATCTATCATGTTGGAACAACTGATGATCAGAGCTTCCTGTGGAAGTAATTAAGGAGTGCCTGAAATTGCATCTAGGCATATCCCCCTCAAAACACACACACAAACATAAGCTCCTAAAGATCAAACCCCACCTTTTTTCTGATTCATGTGAGGGGGCATGAGGTGGATCTATCATGTTGAACAAGACACACTAGTTTGGGACCTGGACCAAGCAACAAAACAAGTTTGTGGAGTGATTGAGTTGTGGAGCGCCTGCATGTTATTAAGGACTAGAAGAACAGAAGATACTTAATGCCTTCAAATTGACTTAAAACCCTTGGAACAAATTATTGTCAGAGCCACCTGAGGCCTCAGAAGGAAAGAGTAATTAAGGAGTGCCTGAAACTACAGCTCCCAAGGAAAACAACAGACACAGCATTCTGAATCAAGCTGAAAGAGCCACACATTTTTCTTAAACATTTATATACTAAAAACATAAAGTTCAGCTTATGGGATTAACAATATTTGTTTACCATATTCAATATATATATATATATATATATATATACACACACACACACACACACACACACACACACATATATATAGTTTGTCTTTTTAGTAGTTTCAAAACTTTGAACGCATTGGTGTTAGTAATGCATTTAGAAATGCATTGTTTTATTATCTTTACAGTTAAACATTCAGTTTCATGTGAGGGCACATTTTTTTGGGGAGGGGTTTCAAATTATTTTAATCATGGACACAGTACTTGGTAAACATAGTCCTTTGATGATAAAGTGTATTTTTTCTTTTAAGTTTGAGAAGTATGATTATATATAAGTGTAGCAGTGTTGTAAATTGGACTGGGGAATGAATAATGCTTAAGTGCCTTGAATTTTTTTAATATATGAGTTTATAATTGGAAAGTAGGTAGGGGATAGTGTTTTGAATGTGACAGTAGGACAGACTTGCTAGGCTAAAAATATGCTGTCTTGCAAATAAGAAAAAAATTGTAAGGGATACATTTTGCAAAACAGTGACATATATCATAGTGTTTTCTTTGGTGTACTGTTGGAAGAAATAGCTATGGCTCATTTTGTACTATCAGTAAAAGGAGAGAAGAAAACATTGAACAAGAAAACAATTGGTGATTTTAAAAGCTATTCTGATCAGCGCTGACATTAAAAAAAATCTCAACTGTATTTCTTATTTTATTTTATCAGGGACACTAGAAACAGGAGTACTGATGCCATTTGTCTGTGTTAGGGAAGTTGTGGGTGGAGTTGCCTTGCACATGTTAATATATACCAGCTGCAATTGACAACTACTTGTAGAAGCAAAAGGCTGGGTGTTTTTTTTCCTACATTCTTTTCACTGATATTATAAACTGAGCCATGAAAATGTATGACTGAACAGATCAGAGATGACATTAAAAAATGTGATGTTCCTAAGGTCTGTTGCATGCACTATGCTTTCATTTTCATGGGAGGGGCATGAGGTGGATCTATCATGTTGGAACAACTGACTATCAGAGCTGCCTGGAGAAGTAATTAAGGAGTGCCTGAAACTACATCTAGGCATGCCCCCCCAAACACACACACATAAGCTCCTAAAGATCCAGACCCACTTTGTTTTATTCATGTGGGAGGGGCATGAGGTGGATATATCATGTTGGAAAAACTGACTATCAGAGCTGCCATGGGAAGTAATTAAGGAGTACCTGAAACTGCATCTAGGTATATCCCCCAAACACACACACACATAGACATCATGATTTTTTTTTTAACTTTAACCATGTCAATATTTGGCTCTTACAGTATGGGCAAGTTGGGCATAAAAATAAAATAGAAAAAAAGGATCAAGCATGTGCCTTTTTCTTTGTCAGATAAATGCAGACAGAAGGTCACAAACCTTGTATGACAAGTTTATTATATGGATGTTTTCCATGTAAAACAAACATTTTGTTAATGACATGTCTGTAGCATCATTTGTAGCCAGTAAACTATTATTTACATAGGTACTGTAAATAACATGTTTTAATTCAGAAATCCAGTCTTGATACATTTGTTTTTTAGCAGTTCTGTAAGATTTATGTCTATCTGATGTAAGAGTGCATAGAATAGAAATGAAAGTTTTTCTGTAATTGATTGTTCTTTGCATAAGAAGTGGGTGTGCCAGTGGCATGCAAGAGTGAAGTCTAAATTGTTTCTTGGCCATTCTGGGATCTAAAGTTTAACACTATTGTGTGAAGAAAATAAAGTCTTGTGTTTTTTGCTTTTGAGTAGATTAATGTTTTGAACTTAAAAGATATAAATATATATACATAGTGTCATGGGCACCTGAAAAGGAAGGAGATACTACTAAAATAAATGCTATTCTGATATTTTATTTATTTATGTGTGGAGATTTTAAGTGTAGTTTTGTCTAGGTCACATACACATAACCTATAAATAAGGATGGATGTATTAGTCAAAGCTTGTAGTAGCAAAATAAAGCAAGAAAAATAATGTATTGTGTTTTTTTCTGTAAGGTTAAAGCTGGAATGTACTGCATATATAGCATAAGGACTTCTATTGTGTATATCTCTTGTATTATACATTTTTTTCTTTGTTGTTCTACATTTTATATCTCCTGTCTATGTAATTGTGAACTGTATGTGTATGTGCCTCAGGACCTCCTTGTGAATGAGCTTGCTCAATGGAGTCTTTCCTGCAATAAACTTGAACTTGAACTTGAACTTGAACCAGGAGTGGCACACTAAGCTGAAAGCTTGTTTACAGGGCAACCTGGGAGCACATGGAAGTTAAGTGACTTGCTCAGGGTCACCCAGTATGCAAGTGGGAGCTGTGGGATTCAAATCCAGATCTCCAGATTTGCAGTTAAGAGCCTTAAACCACTGTGCTATACTGCCTCCCTAGTTATGGCAGTCATATGTTTTATGGTTCATGATGTTGGTGTAGTAAGCATACCAACATACTAACATACAAAAATGCCAGCAGAATAAGCCTCTGCTCATTTGGTCAGTCCCCACTCTGGGAGCTGACCTTGCTGCCCCCGCACCCTCTTGGGCTTCTCTCTTCCCAGTCCAGGGTATTCCTGCTTGATTGAACTTTGCTTCACACCCTTCCCATGTACCTGTCCACCCCTCTTGAACCTTCACAGTCTCTGCCTCTACCAGCCCCCCCCCCGGGCAGCACATTCCATGGTTCTACTACCCTCTCAGTGAAGTAGCACTTTTTCCTTTCTCCCCTGAGTCTCCCCCTCCAGCTTCCACCCATGCCCTCTAGTGCCCCTCCTCCTTCCTTCAGAGCACCATGACTGTGCCTCCCCATTTACCCACTTCATGTACTTGAAGACCTCTATCATGCCTCCTGTCCCTTCTCTCTTCCAATGTGTACATATTTCGCTTTTTGAGCCTCTCTCCATAGGTCCTTTCCCCCAAGCCCCAGATTATTTTGGTTGCCTTCCTCTGGACCCTCTCCAGGAGTTCAGTGTCCCTCTTTAAGTGTGGCCTTCAAAACTGCATGCAGTACTCAAGGTGCAGCCTCACCAAGCAGTTATATAGTGGGAGTATCACTTCCCTCCTTCAGTAGTGATCGTCATAGTGATGCATCCCAGCATTGTGTTGACCTTGGCCGCTGCCCTCCTACAAGTCTCTGAGTTGTTCATCTTGACATCCACCCCCACCACCAGTCCCTCTCAGCCATACAGCCATAGCAGCAATACATTGCATAGCAGATATAAAATGTAAATAAGCAGGCCATGCAACAGATGCACTGAGCAGTTACTGAAGCAAGAAATGTACAGCTGTCATTTTTTACATCATGTTCAAAATGTGTTTTTGCACCTGTGGTGCCAAATGGCACAGTAGCTGTGCAAAATCTCCTTTCGGATAATGAACTGATAGTGTCACTGTTCATGTGGTTGGTCACAAAAAGCCCATGCTGAAAACTTCGAGTGAAAATACCAAGAAATACCCAGGGCATTAGGGTTTCTGACCATAGCGCCCTGCACTGTAGGGACTGACAGGCATCGGGGTGTGACTTGGGATTGCCAGCAGTAATGCTCACTCCATTCCACCCCCATCCCCACCCTGCAGCCGGTGACAGGTATTGAGGTGTGCCTTTGACTCTTCAGCCCCACAATTCACTCCATTCTCTTATACTGTACCCATTTCAGTGTATTTCCTTATGGAATGGGGTGACTGTAAAATCTGAAAACCCCAAGGCACACCTCGACTCTTGTCTGTGTCTGTAGGGTAGGGTGAGGTGAAATGGCATGAGCGTTATGGGCAATGACCCAAAGGCACACCCCAATGCCTGTCCATGTCTGTGGGGTGGGTGTCACTTCAATACTTCACTGCAATTCCTATTCTGCCTATCTGTCTGTCTGTCTGTGTCTGTCTCTCTCTCTCTATCTATATACGTCTATGTAATTTTCTATCTTTTTATTAATTGCAAGCATCACTATTTTACCTATTTCTAAAAACAAACCTGCATATCACATTTGCCTGCACTCTGAGCACATACTTATGAAACTATGCATATTTGTACTCCCCTTCTGCATAGACCTCATACTTTCCTAATATTCCCATTATCACGAGCAAAACTACCTTGCCCTTATCAAAACTGACCCCCTGTGAAAGATAATATCATATTTTCTCTAACAGTCCATCATCGTAACACCTGACTTCCTGACATCAAAAATGTGTTTAAATATAACTTATATCACCTCATGGACAAAAACCCTGTTTCTCTTGAAAAAACAAACAAAAAAAAAACCTGTGTAAATAATCCCAAGGCTGAACATATGCCAGCCATTATTTTTTCATGTGCTGCCCACCTTCTGTACCATCATGGGGATTTGCATGTTTCCCTTGATGCTTGCATTATTGGGATATGTGCAATTGTGTTTTCTTTAAAATGTTGCTATCTGGCCAATATCATCTGGGATAACACATACATCAGTGGCATTTGCTCTGGGGTTGTTTTATAAGCTTCCTATTCCTTCCATTAAAATGTACAGTACAAGTCACATTAAACTGTTCCTCCAATGAGTTGCTGTAGCATTTCTGACTGAATTGCATAAGTGTTGCTAGATTAAGCACAAAGCCCTGCACACACTGTTTCTTAAAAGTTTAAACTCAGTTTTGCATTGCACTATGCCTGTACTGAAAATGCATTCCAAATGAGTTGCAAAAACATTTTACAAACACTGCTCTTGAGCTGGTTAAGCATTGCAAAATAATGCAGTTGACAATGAGTTGCCAATGCATTGACAAGTGTAAAAAACAATGTGAAACCAACTCATTGGTGGAACAATTTAAAGTGACTTGTACTGTACTCCTCCATATATTTTCCTAATAATGTGTATGCCTTCCTTAGAACAGAAACTAAAACAAATCTTACTACTTACAAATCATTGTGTTGTTTCTCCATACCTCATTAAAAATTTCACACAACTTCACTAACTTCATTATGCAGCTGTGGTGGATCTGACCAGAATTTATTTTAATCTTGATCTTAGTGCTATGTCAGGATACCATGAACCTTTAGAAGAGATAGTGATCCCAAAGTAAACATATTTATCCACAGTATTTATGTGTGAATTTCTGATTTCCCATCTACATGTGCTGGATGATTGTCTTTTATTAAATACAATAATTTTGGATTTTTCTTGGTTGATGGTCAGGAATAGTCTATATGCTACACACTCCATGCACTCTAATTTCTTTTGTAGGCCTGCTGGTGTACTGGCCAGTAGGAAAAGATTGTCTCCATAAACTAAGGTAGGAATGGTTAGGTGATCTATTTTAGGAGAATCTAAAGATTCCAGTGCAGTAGCATTAAGTACATTGTCCATGTAAATGTTAAATCAGGTTGGGGCTAATAGACAGCCCCAGTGCACCCGTTTATTTGTCCAGAATTTGCTTGACACTTTGTTTTCAGAGCCTATTTTAACTTGGACCCAGGTTTCTTTATATAATGATGCTCTAACTGAGGTTAGAGAGTAGTCAATCTGCTTATCCAGTAGACTTTGCCATAGAATATTGAGTGAAACTGAATCAAATGCAGAATAAAAATCATTTAAAACGACAAACAATTTTTGGCCCCAAATTAAGCAGCATTTTTCACACAAATGCCTTAAAATAAAATTATTACCTAGTGTGGAACAGTTTGCTCTAAAACCAAATTGTAGGGGAGAAAGGATGCCCTTGACCTTCAAATGTTCACATAGTCGGGCAAGAATTATCTTTGTAAATATTTTTCCCGAAATGTGCAATAAACTAATTGGACAATACCTTTTAGGATCAGCTTTGTCACCTTTTTTGAAAACTTAGACTATTTTTGCACCTTTCCAGGTTATTGGAGGGGGAAAAAAACTCTTGCATGCATTTATTACAAAAACAGAAGGAAACAATCTGCCTGAACAAGAGGCACCTGTGGATAAACCTCTGCTGGATCAAATTGGGACCAAGAGCATTTCTGCATTTTAAGGACAGAATCATGCTACACACTTCTGAAGAAGAAAAAGGATTTATTGGGAGACAGATGAGAATGAGGGAATTAAAATTGCCTGAGGGATCATAAAATAATGAGGTAAAGTGTTCAACCCAAGACTCTGCTGTTATATAGTTGTCTACAGAGCTAGACCAATAAGTGGTACCCTTGGCCACCAACAGCAAAAAGCTTTCTGGTCATTTTTATTGATGACCTCTAGCATAATTTCCCATTGTTTTTTTTTATTCTGCTTTATTTTGTTACCTGAAGAAAGTTTTTATATATTTTCCTAAATTTATTTAGGTGTCTACAATTGTCCCTAGAGGGGTGAGTCTCAGTAACTTTGATAAGTTTTAGCAATTTTGCTTTTTCTTGTTTACATTGACTCAGGAAGGCTTGCTTCTAAGCTTAAGACTGCATTGTGGATACAGTATGTTATAAAATTTAAAAAAGAAGGAGTCCAGCCATTTATTGAGTTCATGTGCAGTGAAGCTATTCAGTTGGACCATTAACATCTGATTTAGAAGGGCAGACAATAACTGAACAGTCTCAGATGAGGATTCATTTGTCAGTCTAAACCAGTGTTGATTAATAATTTCCACTTTGGGGGCATTATATCTTTTGTGAGTCACCCCCATGTTTGGGGGGGAGTGGAATGTCTAGCACAAAATTAATAGCTAAAGGAAAGTGATCACTTTCTGTCCTCTCAATAATTTGAAGTGAGGACCAAACATTGAGAGGCCCATCCCAGATAGCATAGTCTATAGTAAAGGTATATGCTGTCCTACCTAGGACCTCCTTGTGAATGAGCTTTGCTCAGTGGAGTCTCTTCCTGGTAAAATAAAATAACTACATAATTAAAAAGATATGTAAGATGCCATTCTTTTTCATCATGTAATCTACCATTTAGAGGGTAGAAATTATATTTCTGCATGAAATTAATAAAGTTTACCCCTAATCAATTTGTTATGGTATCCATGGAGTTTCTGATTGTGGTGTGGGAGGCTGTAGTGTACATAGGAGGCCTATCACTGAATTTATCTGTGAGGCCATTGAAACCACATATTCTGGCATTAAAATCACCCATGATTAAGATTGGTGTCTGCAGAAATGTCTCGTATAGCTATCCCAATATCTCACCTAGTATACGTCATGGGTTATCTATTGACAATCTGGATGCGGTAGCAGGAATATATACATTTACTACAAGGAAGTTAAAACTACCTGTCTTAATATGTAGTGTTAGAATAATGTATCTTGTATTAACCAGATAGGTGGGGAACTAGTCCCTATCTTAATAAAAATTGCCAGACGTTTAGATACTGTACTCCACTTATAATCTCTTTATCCGGGAGCTGAAACAGTTCAAAATTATTAATTTGAATGTCTTGGTCCATAGAACACCAAGGGCTGGATTTTTAAATGTTGGAGCAGAACTTGTGTCCCGCCCGGCACCACAAGGGTTTAACTTTTGCAGTGTGCTAACCCTCTTTGCTACATCTGCACCCGATTTTCAAAGCTCAGGTGCAGTTGCAACATTTGACATGGTTTATGGCAGCTTGCACCAATGCTCTGGTGCAAGCAGCATGTAATAGCCTCCCGGGGGTGGTCCACAAAACCATGGTCTAAGGAAGGGCACTTGGTGCAAAGGATTGAAAATCCCAATCATCGACAGGGGATTGCCACAAGCTCCTTGTGTCATTTGTTTGGCAGTGGCTTGCGGCATCCCCGGAGCTCTGAAAATCTGGCACCAGGTCTCTTGAAAACATCAAATCTACTAAGATGAGGAAAATTCTTGCCATTCCACATCTACAACTTTTGCATTGTGGCCTGCAATATTCCAAGACAGAATATGAGTGGCAGTTGACCCAAGTGTATACTATTGGTGTTGTCTAAATTAGTATGACCAAGGGACTCAATCTCTAGTCATTGGTACTCTGCCAAAGCTTTGAATCTGTTAGCTAAAGGAAGTTAACTGAAAGTGTCTTCTCTGTCTGCATTTCTGGCAACATAGCCTAGAGTTCAGAGTAATGAGCTGTGAATGTGCTTGGTACATCCATTAGCTCTGGGTTTGATTCCCACAACCTCCATTTGCACACTGTGTGACCCTGAGCAAGTCACTTAACCACCCCAGTGCTCATGGGTCACCCCTGAAAACATGCACTTGTGCCTAGTGGGCCTTACCCAGTTACCAAATAATACAATAAAAATAAATACAATTAAAAATAAAACTCAATCTTGTGTGGATCTAAAACTGAGCTACTAGCAACATAAATGCCCATGTTGTGCAGAGCATTACATTTGTTCAGAATTTTGTACACAATAGCCTTAGATTTGAGTAAAATATCAACTTGGACACTATCACAGTTCTCTGTTCTCTATGCTTTAATTACACCTGTATAACCTACTGTATTGAAATTTGAAGGAAGTTACAATGAAGGAGGAAAGTTATCTAGTTAATCTTCGATCCCTTTTTCCTTTGGGCTTCTTCAGCCCAAATATTCTGATAGTGAAAGGTTCATTTTACACAGTGCAGAGCTATCAGGGTTGGGAGCATCCTTTCTGTTAGCATAACTAATAATGATACTGTATTACACATTTCTAGAAGGTAAGTGTTATTCCATATATAATAAGCTGTTCTGTGATTCCTACAAAACACTTGGCTACAGTCTAGGCCCAATTCATCTTTCAACCACAATGCCCGTACTACATCCTCATTCTCAATCTGAATTTGCATCTTGGGTTTACAGAAGAGGCTCAAGTGCTCTGTCAAATTCTCTTCATTTTCAAGCTGTTTTATTAACTCCATATAACCTAAGGATGCCTGGCTCCTGAAGAGTGGTATTGACTTCTGAGACCAAAATGGCTTCACCCTTAGAGAGAGATGTTCTAACCTGAAAGTTTTAAGTAGGGTGGTCATTAATCTCCGGAGCAGAAGATTTATGTATTAGCAAGAGCTCTGAGGTCTGTAATGGTACTTTTTTCCCAGTGTTATGACACCATCTACTATAGAAGTCATAGTGCCAGGATTTGATTTATAAGGGCCATTATCAATGGAGTTAGTTACAGCTACTTCTTCTATTGTATTCATAAGTTTGGTTCCTGACCTGTTATCAGAGAGGTCAGAGTGAGAATTCTTCTCTCTTGGCTGATTTGGTTTATGTTTTTCAGTACATTTCCTATTTCTATTTTTTTTTATTTTATTTTTTTTCCATCGTGTCCCTTTCTAAAAGTCAGGTCAGGAAAATCAATAGAACTGAAATCAGATTTTGTTGTTCCCTTTAACCTACAGTATCCCCTGAGCTCTCCATTGCAGGAATTGAGGATGACTCATTTATAGGTTGGAACATTTGTAGATTTCATAAAATATCATCCGTTCTAACTCCATTTACGGCTAAGTCCTCCCTTATTGCATCTAGTTCAGTTCTAATAATAACTAGTTGTTCCATCAGCATTAGGTTTGCTGCATATGGATTACTCATTATGCTTATTATATCCTCACTGAGATATGATGGGAAGTATGGGAGAGGGTCAGGTTTATCTTCAAAGAGGAGAGCCAGCATCAGATCTTCAAAAGAATCTATTCCTGATTTTTTACTGGTATATGATTCTGTTTGCTTACAGACAATATTTTCCATTACCCTTTGTATTGACCTCATCTTATGCAGATTTTTCAACCCATTGATAGTATTTTGAAGATCCAAAATGACATTGTAGATCACTGCAATTTGTCAGTGTTACCAGATTATTTCTCCTGTAAGTGAGGTGAGCCAGAGAGTTGTAAAAAGCTATTGTCTGAGTGTTTAGATAGCTCATATAAGTTGTTTTATTTACAAACTGAGTTTGAGGACGTATATTCTAAAAGAGGTGATTTAGTTGAAGAATTAGACAGCTGCTTTACTTTTTCATTTTTGTGAGGTGAACTGCTCCCTTGAAGGTCCACTTATGGTGTAGAAGATAAATGTTTAGAGTTTTCTTGCAGGGCCCCTGTGGAATTATTTTTATTCTTACTTCTAAGATGCTTAGTAATTTTTGGTTGTGATAGGTTAAATATATGAACGACTTTAATAAGTTTCCTCAGTGACTTGGTGGTACATTTAGATTGTATATGCTGATCTTTTTTGGTATTTTTTTGACTTTTTTGTTTCCTTCTCAGTACTAATTTCAATGTCCATTATCATGCCAATTTGTTTGATTGTGCTCTTGTGACTACCATTATTAAACAAAGAGAAGTTAGATGCCAGGCTACCCAGAGAGTGAGAGGAGAGGCTATTCTTACAAGAACTGTTCAAGATACATATCTATCTATATATATATATATATATATACTGTATAATGGTGGATCAGTAATTGTACTAGTGTGATAATATTCTCTAAGCAGCTCTTTTAAGTTTATAAATCTGGTATACAAAACCTAGAGAAATTTAGGATTTTTGCCTGTCAGCAGAACACTCAATTATGCAATCTCAGTGTAAAACTGAGTATTCCATACCAAAGTACAAATACAACGTTTTATGTGCTAAAATCAAAATTGCAGTCATCCTGAGCTCAAACACTCAGCAAACTATAAAGAGAAATGTACTCACTCTGTGCTAAGGTTGGAAATTTAGTCACAGAAAGTTGAATACATTTGACAAATCCAATATGGCTAATGGCAGTTGTCAGTAAGCTGACTGTCTTGACAGAGTATAAGCTAGAAGATGCCAACATATGCATTGTTTATCTGTTGCCTGACACATGACAAAAAGGTGGACATTTTTAAAATTCATAAAATTGAAATATGTTAAAAATGATGCTCCAGAAAGAATAATTACAAAAGTGGCTTAAAAAAAATAGAAAAAGGAAAAAGAATTAAAAACTTCTACTAAATTTTGCCTAATGCTCAGTCAGGACTCAGAGAAATATGCTGTTATAGTGGCTTGAAAATTGACGTAATGTAAAATTTGTCAAATAAACAAAGCTGACTTAGAAAATTGACTTAAAAAAGGAATCAACGTAGCATAGCATACTATAAAAGCTTAGAAAAAAGAACACTCAGATGAAAGCAACCTCTACATAGAAATAGAACAGCATATACCACACTTGAGGGGATAACGGAGAGCTCCTCATCGAAAGAGAAGGGCGTCAGTTTGGGAATTGTCCAGAAATAGTGTGGTTATACAGGTACAACAGTTAAAAATAGCAAGTCAACTAATAAGTATTAGTGGCTTTGTCAAGACAAAGTGCAAACAAGTCATTCTGTTTAACAATGTTGCAATGTTCATTAAATGAGAATGAAACAGATGTTCAATTAAAACACAAGAGTCAGTTTAGAGATAGTTATATAATCTGCAGGAAAAACTTTAAAAAGTATTAGGTGCAGTCCAAGGTATAATTCAGAAGCACCTTCCTTGAATAGTCAAACTTTGGTAGAAAAAGGGAGAAAAAAAACATTCAGGTTGTTTGAGGTATGCTTACTTCAGTCCACTTTTTCCAGCTCTGGTCCTCTGTATAATTTCAGGATTCAGTTTCCAGTGGGTCTTTGGGGAGAACAGTGACAGGTAATGTTCCTCTCTGCTGCACATCTTTTCTCTACCACAGAGTCCACTTCTCCGGTCCTGCACCATGTCAGATCTTCACTCTTTGCTGATGCTAGCTGCTGGCTCTAGGGCCACTCCATCCAAGCCCCACAGCTCCGGCAGTGCCACCACCATCATGCAACCTTCCTCCAGTGAGGTGACAGACAACAACAAAACAAAACCAGCACCAAGAAAGCCACACAAGCTGGGCTGGAAAGATTTGACAGAAATGTATGGGCAACAATGTTTTACCTGCTAAAAAAAATAATAGATGCTTTTACAAAAACCTGCTACAGCTGTTACTCCTCAACAGACAGTGCAGGTGGCAGCCCTCTTGGATCCGTGACCAACACAACTACTATGAGTAAAATCAGGTCAGGTATATTAGTATGGAAGAGATGCTGGGAGGATCGAGTAAAATGTCAAGAAGGACTGGGTCTAGTCCATCCTGGTACAAAGATTACCAGAAAGCTTTCATCTGATGGAATTAAAAGCTGACTTTAGATCCATGAAATAACAATATGGGAAAGATTATTTCCCTTTTATATATTTGTAAGCTAGGTGACTGAGGACCATACATTGTTGTGTCATGATCTCCCTTAAAGAAAGGCATTTGATGCTTCTTCAAGTTTGTTGTTCCTATTTCCCCATTCCTTTTATTGTTGTTACAAACTTCCTGTAAAGATCTTTTGGGAGTGGTCAAAAAGGCTAATGGACCTTTGCCAGGATCAGCTGCTGTTTCAGCCTTCTTGAATATCAAGACTATAACACTGCCAGTCCAAGAAAACAGTGCAGTCCTGTGTTGTATGATTGAATTAAAGATGTGGTGAAATATAGGAAGCTATCATTCTGTTACCAGCTTATATCTATCTACTGGAATTTTGTTTGGTCCTGGGGCTTTTTTGCTTGATCTATTGCCTCCCAAATCTTGTACTTAGTTATGTAAAAAGGAATCTGTGACAGTAACATTTTGATCTTAATTTTCCTGTATTCCCAGCCTTTTTAATTTGTTTGATCTTAAAAACAACTTTATAATGGTTAATTAAAGCTTCTGGAGTAATGGAAACATCTATTTTATTTGAATACTGTAGTTATTTGGAATTCTTTTTTCTAATGCTTCTTTTAACTTGTTCCTCAAGGAATAACTTTTTTATGTTCTTTCCTGTTTTTGATTCAGAGCTGTAATATTGGCCCTTGTGTTATATGTCCTTACTTCTCTCATGTATTTGTGTAATCTGATCAAAAATCTTATAAATCTGTTTAATGGTTGCACTTGACTTCTGCTGCTCTGAACTGGGTATTTTAAGACCTGCCAGCCTTTCAATCCATTCAGCATACTCCCCCCCCCATGTTTCCATTACTGGCTGATGTCAGAAGCCTGAGACAGATGGCATAGGGTAGTGATGAGAGCCAAGGGCAGACTTAGACAAGATTAAAGGGGAGCCACCCAAGTACCTCTCCAAGGAGCAGATCTATGCTGGAGTGGTGGGAGTCTATAGCGGAAGGCTGCAGGAAGACTGCTTCCAAATTTTCTATGTAGTTTTTGTTCTACAATTCTTCTACATATTTTGTAAAGCAGTATTGATTTTATATATGTTACTTTAGCATTAACTATGATACATTCGTATTTTGAAAGTGTCAATTGTTTCTTACCAATGTATCTGCTGTTTGCATGTTACTTTTTTATTTACAACTATTTTTATTACGTATGTTTTACTTAAACACATTGGCCCAGATATTCAAACTGCGCCATTCTGAGGCGCAAGCCCCTGCGCTGCTCAAAATAGTTGCACAGGGGTGTGGCCGGGGCGATATTCAAAGGAGTTGCGCTATTGAGCAACTCCTTTGAATATCATCCCCCAGCCACAGCCACTGGTCATGGTGCAGTGGAACTTGCATCACCGCAAGTTGCCAGAGTTGAGCATTAAACTTGCGGTGGCGCAAGTACCATTGCGCCATGCGCAAATTTCCGATATTCAAAAGGTGACATGCAAATGGGGCCATAATTTATGCAAAGGCGCGGGGGGCCATTTGCATCTGTTATAACCCCATTTGCATGCCATTAGCATGTAGGTACCCGATCCCCGGACTTTGCGCCTGGCTGCCCGCCCAGGCAGCAGCCGTCGAGGACCGGCGCCCTGCAGCCCGATCGCGGGCAGTATCTCTGTATACATTTCCCCCACACACAGATCCTGAAAGCCCGATCGTGGACAGAAGTATCATGACCCCCCACACATCTCCCAAAGCCTGATCGCGGGCATAAAGTAACATGACCCCCACACATCTCGAAGCCCGATCGTGGGCACAAAGTAACATGACCCCACACATCTCCCGAAGCCCGATCGTGGGCAGAGTAACATGACCCCACACATCTCCTGAAGCCCGATTGCAGGCAGAATGTGTATCAACCCCCAGTGCGATCGTTGGGCAGAATGTAAAAACTCCCCCAACCTGATTATCTCCTGGTGGTCAGTGGACCATAATGCCCAATCATGGGCAGAATGTCAGATTACAACCCCCAAACATCTCCCTGGTGTCTAGTGATCCCCCATCCACCCATGAGCCCCTCCACCCTGCTCCCCCGGCGGTCAGCAGCATCACCCGCCTGCCGCCCGCTGCCCACCAACTGACTGTCCGGTGGGCTGCATGCCCATTGGTGCCAGGCTACAGCCAATGGGCGTGCAGCCATACCGTACATGACAGTCGGAATTTGGCAGAATGAACATCATTCCGCAATCTGGCTGTCATGTACGACATGAACTACACACCCATTGGCTGTAGCTCTGCACCCAGCATATGAAGCTGGAACAGTCAGTCAGCAACGAATATGGACAATGGATACTGCCACCCGCCGGCTGCTGGGGGTGGGTGGAGAGGAACCATAGTGAGAGACCCAGACACCGAAACTGAGGGCAACCTCTGCCATGATCAGCGTACGGTCACTGGACTCAAAATCGAGTTGGAGGGCCCCCCATTCTGCCCACGAGGGCAGTAGAGGGATGATACATGTTCTGCCGGTGGGCCGAGCAAAGATAATGAAGCGAAGAGGTTCATGTTACTTTATTGCCAGCGATCGGGCTTCGAAGACTCAATAGTGAGGAGTTCATGTTGCTATTGCCGGTGATCGGGCTTGAAGATAAGGGGGAGTTCATATTACTTTATGCTGGTGAGCTTAGTGTGTGGGGAGTCATGTTACTATGCCGCGGGCGGGCTGGTGAGGGCACGGGGACCGAGTTGGGGGCCGGTCAGGAGTCGCGGCTGCTGTGTTCAGCCTGCAATACAGCAGCTCACCATGGGTCGACCTCAACTTGATCCTTTTTTTTTTGGCTCCAGGTCCTGCAGGCGCGGGTTGGGGGTTCGCATGCAATACTGCACAACCCGATGATCGCCAGATTCCGCAGTTTATGCATGGTTCCTCCCCCTCCTGTTGAGCATGCATTCATTTGCATTGCGCTGTTGCACAACCTGTTGTCAGTGAGCGTAACTGCTCCTGCTGAATATGGCCGAATGGCTCAAGTGGGACTTGCAGCATAAGCAAGCCCTGTTCGCAAGTAAGCAACTAACCCTGAATATCTGGACCATTATATATTAATTTTCTTTTACATATTGTACCATTTACACAGTTCCTTTATTTTTAACTTTTCATTAGTTATGACAAAAATTATTAATTTAAACTATACATTTAGAATATGAACAGTATACCCTCCTCCCCTATCATGAAGACATTAACTGTAATCCTTAGCAGTTTAACAAAGGTAGCAACAGGGCTTCTTTATCCTTCCATACTGATATATCAATTTCATTAAATTATTAATTTCATCAGCTCAAACAGGATAGCCTCTCTTAATCCATACCACCATCTATTGATAGGAGAAGGTTTCTATATTTGGGACATTTCGTTGTTTCAATATAAATCTCTTGGTAATCATTGCTAGGCCATACAACATCTTATACTGTCGGTTTGTTTAATTCTAATTCACTACCATTAAAAATAAGAAAAGAAACCATTGAGAATCCATTTACCCAACACTGATTCTAGTAGTGCAAATTTTTCATCTACCATGGCTTTATCTGAGGTCATTCCATAAGCAATGTGATAAATCTTTTAAAAGCTCCACATTGATGCCAACAATTCTGCTTTTCCCTTAGTAAAATTACCCACAATTTGAGTATAAAGTAAGCTCTATTAATTACTTTTTTGTGTTGCTTTATTCTTTACAAATAAGTAATCTTTATTTGCTTTAATTCTCAAATTTTCCAATGCTAATAATAGTATAGTCTAGGTTTATTTCTGTACCATCTTTTGTTGTCTTTTCCATGGATTTTCTTAGTTCATTTGTATAATTAAAAATAAATCTGGGAGTAGTTTACTAGTCCCCATTACAATAATTTGTTTCTATTTTTAGTTCCTTTACAAAGTCAGTTCTGTTTTCTAGATTTGTTGTTTTCAAAAGGAATTCACATTTCCTTTTAAGGGTTATGTAATAGAGAAAATGCATTCCTGAAACTTTGAGAAGTCTGTAATTAAAGTCCCCATTAGAACAAAATTCTCCCTCTTTTAATAACTGGTACAATGTTTCTACTTTTGTTTTACTAAGTTTTTTAATTAAATCTGTTCCTTCACCTTGCCAGATCGAATACCCATTCCAAATATTCAATTAAAGTCATGGTAAATCTTTAGTAGTTATTAAATTTGTTATAGCTCTTTCAATAAATGGTTCTAATGGGCTAAAAATGATAGGGATTTTGATTTTATGATTTACACCCCAAATTATATTCTCATTCTTATAATTTGTCACCATGTCCCATAAAAAATCCCCAATGGTTTTCCTCTTGATCCATAAAGGCCCATTCCCACCATATTTTTAATTGATTTGCTACTGCGTAATACAGTGGATCTGGTGACTGTATCCACTATCCTTTCTGGGGCTAATCATCTGGTCCCAAGCAATTCTTGGTTACCCCACCTCAAAGGAATTTCTAATTTTTTTATGTTGTTGTAGCAGGATAGGAAGGGTGCCAATTACTGCCTGAATAATAAAAGTCATTAGGGCAATGCCATGATTTTCATTTTAATCCTACCCCAAAGCGATATGATAAATCTTCCCAATTTTGCAGCAATAGTTTGATTTTGTTTTGAGTATTTTGATAATTAATTTTAAAAGTTTCTTCTTGTTTACTATACAAATTAATGCCCAAGTACTTGAAGTTATTATTTACTATAACACTGTCCTTAATAGCTTGATCCAATTTTTTTTTTGTTCTTTAATGAACATTATTATTGATTTCAGTTTATTTTAGCTATATCCTAATAGTGCATCATATTTCGATACTTCACCCAGAAAGGCCAGCATTGAAACCTTAATATTATTCATAAACAGTAAAATATCATCAGCAAATGCATTTATTTTTACCATTTCACCCGCAATGGGTATTCCTTGAATTTGCTGGGTTTCCCCTAACATAACTCAAGAAATGTTCTAAACATAATAAGAAAAAAATTGGAGACAGGGGACAACCCTGTCTCACCCCATTCAACATTTCAAATGAATCACCTAGATAGAAATTTATAGGGAATATAACCATAGTCATTTCATAAATTAACATAATTGGTGTTAACAAAGATTTTGGAATGCCCCATCCTTTTAAGCATGCAAACTTAAATTCTCTATCTAAAAAGTCAAAAGCTTTGGTTGCTACTGTACTGTGCTACTGTGTGATTTTGGATTGTAATACTTGCATAATACAGTATTGCTGGGACCTAGTGGCTTGATATATTTTTCTTCCTTCAATAAAACCAAATTGTTCTGGATGGATACAATCTGGTAAAGCACTTTTATTCTGTTGACAAGTAATTTTGTAAATATTTTATAGTCTGTGTTTACTAGAGCAATTGGCTTATAACTTCCTATGTTTTGGTGGGTCTTTTCCTTCTTTTGGCATTAGCATTATTTTTGCTTCTTGCACTGAAGCAGGAATCTTTCTCCATTCCTTATTTCTTCAAACATTACTTTGATCTTTGGCATCAGGCCCTCTTGAAAGGTATAGTAGAATTCTATTATAAAACCATCCATTCCTGGACTTTCGTTTCTTGCCATGTCTTTCAAAATTTGACTAATTTCAGTTTCTGTAATAGGAACTCATTACAGTATATCTGTTTTTGTTTAGCTTTTGATATGTAGCTCTATAAAGTTTGTTAGTGTAATTTCTTCTCTGATACATATTTTTATATTCATTTAAAACAATTTTTGCTAAATCAGTATCTTTATATTTTGTTTTACTTGTTAGTCTTCCAAGCTTGTTATAATATTTATTTAATTTTGTTTCTTTGATAAGGTAGCTAAAAGCTTCACTGACTTATCTCTCTGGATATATTTAATCTTCAATAATTTGACAATATTCTCTTGAACTCTTTATTATTTAATTCTGTTTTTTAACTTCAACTGGTGCCATTCCTTGTTATATTTCTGATAGTCTTGTATTCTCCCTGTCTTGTGGGGTCCCCCAGTGCTCAGTGCTCTCTCCAGTGTTGTTCATGGCATATATTCTGCCTCTAGGAGACATTGTAAGATGGTATGGGCTGAGGTTTCACTGCTATGCTGATGATACCCAGCTTTACCTGTCTTTTGCTCCCAACCAGGATAGTGCTCTCTCAGACTTTAGCAGCTGCCTCATAGAAATCCAGTACTGGATGAAATCCTGCTGGGTGAAATTGAATTCTGATAAGACTGAGGTGTTGGTTATGGATTCAGGATAGAGGGGTCAGTGGCAGGGCGTCCCTTCAGACTTTGGTTCAGGAATAATCAGCTGCCTTCTTCTGAACAGGTGTGTGACCTGGGGTGCTTCTTGATGACAGGCTGACACTGCATTCACAGATGACCGCTGTAGTCAAATCCTCATTTTACCATCTTAGGAACATCACTCAGGTCAAGCACCTTGTTCCATCTGGTGACCTGCCAACATTGATCCATGCCTTTGTGTCCTTGCATCTGGACTACTGCAACTCCCTCTACCTAGGGCTTCCAGGGGTTGATATCCACCACTTCCAGCTGGTGTGGAACGCTGCAGTATGGTTGTTGACTGGGGCTCCTTGTTCAAGCCACATCATGCCTGTGCTGTGCAAACTGCACTGGCTACCTGTTCAGTGGTGGATCACCTTCAAGGTCAGTCTTCTGACATTTAAAGCCATACATGGACAGGGCCTAGGCTACTTGTGAGAGCTCCTTGTTCCTTACTGCCCTGCCCACTCACTCCACTCAGCTGATGAGGGGTTGTTAGAGATTCCCAGGTTATGGATGAAAACCTCTGGCTCACAAGCTTTTAAGTTTGCAGCCCCAATCCTGTGTAATTCTCTGCCTCATCAGATTCAAGATCACCAGACCATGGGGAACTTTAAAACAGCTCTAAAGACCTGTTTATTCCACCAGGCATTTTGTGACTAGGTTTGTCATCTGCTACTGCTTGTTTTGTATTTCATTACCTGATATTAATATGTTTCTGATATTTATGTATTGTTCTTTTAATTGTTTTTATGATATGTATAGCACTTTGATTTTAGAGATTGTGCTAAATAAACAAAATTATTATTATTATTTATTACAATGCTATCGAATTCTTGTAAACTTTTATTCATATCATTCTCTTGTTTTTTGTTTTGTTAATTAATGAAACATTGATGTGAAATCATCACTTCCCTAATTACCACCTTTAAAGGATACAATAATTTGGATACTGATCTATAGGGTTTAGAATAAAAAGGCCAAATTGCTCTGATTGCTTCTTTGTTTTTTTAATATAGTCTTGATCTTTTAATAATAAAGATTGCCTCCTAAAGAGCAACCTAAGTTGTCAGGGGTGCCCTGGAAAGGAAAAAAAAGAAGAATATGGGATGGGGAAGGTAGGAAGATAGGAGGGGCAGAGTTATTTTTTCCAATTGTTTAACCAGGGTAGACACTAAGCTGAAAGTTTGTTTACAGGCATGACCTCTGAGCACAGGGAAGTTAGATGACTTGCTTCAGGTCACACTGTATGCAAGTGGGAGCTGTGGGATTCAAACCCAGGTCTTCAGATTTGCAGCTCAGAGCCTTAAACCACTGTGCTATACTGTAGGGAGGGGTGAAGGTAGGGTGATGAGGAAAGAAGGGGAGGAGTTAAGTAAGGTAATTGACAGGTAAAAAAGTGTTAAGGATTGAACAGATGTTGGGCAGGGGAGGTGATAAATGGGGCTTGATAAGGGGTTACAGAGAGATTCTGACCCTCTTTTCTGCAGTTTTTGATTTTGAATTGAGGTCTAGAGAACAGCACCAAGTGGCCTTTGTGGATTAGGTAAGGCAGTTAGGACAAGGGGGGCTTGTTCAGAGGTCAAGGGGTACTTACAGATTTCTTTGTGAGATTCAACAAGTATGTTCAAAATTCTTAATGGATTTTCTTACTGCATCAGTATGTTTGACATTCTTTACTGTTTATCTTAATGCATCATTATGTTGAAATTGTTTGCTGTTATAGTAATGCATCCGTATGTTAAGAAAAGCACTCCACTGTAGAGACAGTTACAGCTGTTTTAGTCCTGCTCCATGTTTCTGACTCTCAGGACCTGGTTTAGCACTGAAGGAGGCCACACTAGGTTGGGAGGTGTATGGGGGCTGCCTAACTGGCATAGAAGAGCCAAGATGGAGAAAGCCAGACCCAAGTGGGAATGGAACAAGAGCAGGGGAAGTTTCAGGAGCAAAACTCACTCAGTTCCCTAACAAATCATCAAGTGATGTGCTCCATTTTGGGCTGTCGCAGGAAGGTAATGGCAAAGCATCTTAATCCTGAGAACCACCAAGCAAAACAGTACCACTGGACAGGAGCTAACATGCCTTCAGAATCCAATGGTGGGGGTTGTGCTGGTGGGGAGGGGAAAGTGGTGAGAGGGCATAATCCTTGTAGTTCCTGTGGTTTGGGGGAGTGGATCTGTGGGTAAAAACCAAGAGAGTGCTCGGCAAGATGGGTGGGGAATTTTGTGGCATCAGAAGCAGCCGGCTTCAGCAGATGAAAGAAAACAAATATATATATATATTATAGGCAAAAAACTCTTTTTAATGCATTAGTTAGGGTTGTTTCACAGTGACAAAAGTGAGGAAATTCAGTGTCAGGGTTGAAAGCCCCCCTTGGACCCCCAACCATACCCCTAACCTGCATCTGGATGAGCATTGGTTGCTCTGCTCTAAACTCTCACCCATCAGATGTGTGAAGAAGAGGTATAGAAGAATTAAACAGAGTTTTGCTCTACTTTCCTTCTTTGAGAAGGATAATGAGAAATAGTGAATGTATTCGGTGGCGGGACGTCTTGTCACATAGTAACACAGCGCCCGGAAATGCAAATGGTAATGCGCATGGTGATGGAAATCAAAACAGAAAGATAAACAGTACTGTAGACACAAATGGTTAAAATAACACAAATGCAAGCGCAAATGAAATCGCAAAGGGTAACGCACATGGTGCCATAGACGGGAACAGTAAGTGAAATGGATACGGAACCACAAGCAGAAGCAGTAAAGGTAACAGTAATGCAAGCGCACAGGCTGGTTTTCCCCAAAAGCTGCACAGAGAAAGACAGTGAGTACAAAGAATGTATGCATAATAATGGGTCTCAGAGTAGAAAATGAGGAGTTGGAATACTAAATTGCTTATATCTCAGGAACCGAACGACATAGAAAAAAAATTAACAGTCATATGATTTATGACTTTAATGGCTAGTTTTGCACTTAACCCCCATTAGGAGGCTAAGAATTTTTCTGACGAAAAGTCTGTATCTCACACCGTTTCCGAGATACGGGCCCTGAAATGCACGGTGAAAGCCATAATGTTATCCTACTGGAAAAAAAGAGAAGTTCCGAGTGCCATAACTTTGGCTCACTGCAATATTTTTTCACCAAAGCACTGAAAGGCACATCTGTGGGATGTTGGCTTTCCTCCCTCAAAATTTCAGCCCAAAAGACCAAACTGTTATTTTGCAGCAGGGCGGCAAATGATTCCTGTAATGCAGTGGATGCCATAATGTTATCCTATGGGAAAAAGTGTCAATGTTGAAGTGCCATAACTTTGCCACCCTATAATATTTTTTCACCGAAATAATGACAGGCACATCTGTGAGATGTTGGCTACATTCCCTCCTAATTTTGGCCCAAAAGACCAAACTGTTCTTTTGCAGCAGGGTAGCAAAGAATTGCTGTCATTTTCCCACAGCCTGGAAGTACTGTCGAATCTTGCAAAAGCTGAAATTAATTCGACAGTGTTCACAAATGCAAAAGTACTTTGTGAAGTATTTTTCCAGAAATCTGAAAAATATTTCTGGGGTGTTTTACCCAAAATAAAGACATGCCTATCATCCTCAGGGTCCGACTAAGTGAATATAAAAGAATTAGGTTGCTAGAGGGTCCCAAATTTAAATGCCAAGCATTTTTCTGATGACCAACTGAACACAAAATGCGACAGTAAAAGGCCATTTATGTAAAGTAAAAACTGCATTTCATGACGGTCAAACTTTTGTTAACTTTTCCCATTGACTTATAGTGGGAAATTGGTTTTTGAATAACTTTGAACCGCTTTAATATTTTTTCATGAAATCTTCAAAAGGCAATCGGGGACCCCGTCACACGCTCCCTGAAGATTTGGACCGGTCGCACAAACCATGCGACCTGTAGAGACGAGCAAAGAATTCCAAAAAAGTGTAAACACGTGCGCAGATCACGCTTAATAACTCCACAGCCGTATATCTGAACAGCACAAAAGTTGGCAGATCCGAAGTTGTGTGGTTCTTGATCGTGTATCCTAAATGTCAGGCAAATCTGTTGAACAGTTGCAAAGTTATTAAAGTGCAAAATTTTAGGTTTAACATGTAAATGGCTCCTCAACCCTAACTATGGTAGCACTAACATGCTACCATAAGATATATATATATATATATAGGAAGTTTCAAAATGCAGGAACAAGGAAGCCATGATCGCCTCCTGAGTGAGATGGGGTCAGGGGTCAGGAGGAGAAATGCAAGTCGAGCTGGGATCACAGGCTGTAGGGAGCTATGCAGAGAAGCAGGCAAAGGCCATTTAGGCCATGGCATCTGATATCACCCACAGGCCCATGTGGTGATGGGGGTTGGGGAGAGGAGGCAATGAATATGAAGGGCTAGGAGGAGCAGCCCAGCAAAGGGGAAGAGGGGGATTTTCTGCAGCGGACAATGGCTGCCATGTATCAAGGTTGTTTTATCCAAAATGGGAAAAAAAAGTAAATGAGGCCCAAGGAAAGAAGAAAACAGGCAGGAAAAGATGGTGCTGAGTCAGGTGGTGTATGATTAGGACCGCATGGTGGGGGGGAGCTGAGCCTAGAAAACATATGATCAGCCCAAATAGAAAATGGCAGTGCTGGGATCAACTAGGCCATTGGGTACTGTAAGGAAGGTTTTTTTTTCTGGGAAAGCAGATCCAATGCGGAGGCACTGGGGAAGTATACAAGGGGCACAATGGGGAGACAGGGGTCTGGCTCAGAATTTGACATGGGTGTGGGCCTCAATAAAAAAAAAAACATAGATGGTAACACAAGCTGGGCTGATAAGGCACAGACAGCAAGGTATGGTTGAACAGAAGTTTTTTCCTTTTTACAAGGTTGCAGGAGGGGATGGAAAATATGTTTATAATAGTAACAGGAATTTATAAAAAAAAAGAAAAGCTATTGCGGGACTAGGGGTGAGGTCTAAAGAACAAAAGGGCATTACCTACATGGTCTGATTATTAGTTATAGGTTGGACCTCAAAAAGTCACAATGCAGACCAGGTCCAGCAGTGACCAGCTTGCACAGAAGGCAGCGAATCTCCTAGAGCAGGTCCAGACCCTCATAAAGGAAACAAGGGAAGCAGAAGACAAAGAAAGACAAGCAGCAAAGAGAAAAAAAAAACAATCCGAGCAATGACCCATCTAAGAAGAGGGTGACAAGGAGCAACCATGGAGAGAGTGAGGAGCCTCAACTGGACCCTGGTATGGAGCCATCAGTGTATTTGATAGTGGATGGTAGCTTAAAAGAGTATTTGACAGGGATTATGATGAAGAAGGTGAAGAAAGGATTGGAGGAGCTGGATAAATCATGGCAGGAACTGAAGGGTGAGAGAAAAAGGGAGCAGGGGTTGGAAGGAGGGGCAGGAGGAGAAAGACAGGAAATTAGGTGGGGTCCTGTTATACCCCTTGGCGAACATGTTCCACACTCCATAAAAGAAAAAATTTGGAAAGGAGAGCATGTAGACATGTTCACTTTGGTTAAAAAGGAGGCAGCTAAAAAATATGAACAGAGGGAGATGGTATGAAAATCGGAGATGGCGGTGGCTCTGGCCTTAGTGAGGAAGACTGCTGAGGACACAACCTTCAAAGGTAAGACATTTGGCACTTGGGTGGAGGGCTTTACGCACTTTAGTGCCATTCTCCTCCGGAAGTGTCCAGAACTAGCCATCCCTTTGTTGATGTATTCTGCCATCATTAGGGATGTGTAAAATAAAAGGGGTTATGGCTGGTTGGTGTATGATGAGAGGTTCCATCAATGAATGGTGTCTCCTGGCAATGTACATTGGGATGCTACACAGGTGGACCTTTGGCTAAGAACACTGTCTGGACATGGGGGATCTGTCTGTTAGGGGGCAAAGGCAAGCGGAGGACCTACAACTAATACTTGCTGAGCATATAAAAAGGCATCATGCACATGGGCCAACTGTAAATTCAAGCACGTGTGTTCAAGATGTGGAGGGTATCATCCAGTTTTAAGCTGCAAAGTGCCGAGGGATAAGCCTGGCTATCAGACATACAGGCAGCTCTTTCGAGAGGTCTCTGTGGAAGTGGGATTGGACAAGGGAATGGCAACAGGGGACACTCCAGGAGAGGTGACTTCAGTGCAGGAGAAAGAGAAGGACAGGCAGATGGGTCCAGTGTTCTGACAGGGCTTCTGTCTGGCAGTCACCCCCATCAAAGCTGACGTCTAGTATGCCTGGACAGAAAGCTACCTGAACTGCACTGGCCGGGGAACCTTACCTTGAGGTTGTTGTGAAGGCTTTAGCTTTCATTACAGTGGGACTAGAAAGAATACTGAACCCAGGAATCTGGGGTCCATTAAGGGAAGGAGGATATAGTACAGAAAAATAAAGAAAATCGACTGTCATGTACGGTATGGGCTGCACACCCATTGGCTGTAGCTCTGCACTAATGGGCGGCAGCCCTACCGGACAGCCAGTCGGCGGCAGCGGGCGGCAGGCAGGTGGATGCTGCCACCCGCCGCTGCTGGGGAGGGGTGGAGGCTTCATGGGTGGGTGGGGGAACACTAGACACCAGGAGATGTTTGGGGGTTGTAATTGACATTCTGCCCATGATCGGGCATTACGGTCCACTGACCACCAGGGAGATATTCGCTGGGGGCTTTTTACATTCTGCCCACGATCGGCATTGGGGGTTGATATACGTTCTGCCCGTGGATCGGGCTTCGGAGATGTGTGCGGGGGTTCATGTTATTTATTGCTTCGCGATCGGGCTTCGGGAGATGTGTGGGTGAGGGGGTTACATTTTATTGCCCGTGATCGGCTTCTGGAGATGTGGGGGGTTCATGTTACTTTATGCCAGCGATCGGGCTTCTCGGGAGATGCGTGTGGGGGGGTCATGTTACTTTATGCCCATGATCGGCTGGTGGGGGGCACAGGGACCGAGTTGGGGGCCAGTCAGTCGAGCTGCTGTGTTGCGCCTGTAATACAGCAGCTCACCTGTGGGTGACCCTCAACTTGATCCTTTTTTTTTGGCTCAGGTCCTGCAGGCGCAGGTTGGGGTTCAGTGCAATAACTCTGCACAACTCCCGAATCGATCGGGTTCCGCAGTTTATGCATGGTTCTCCTCCTGTTGAGCATGCATTCATTTGCATTGCGCTGTTGCACAACCTGTTGTCAGTGGCGAATCGCTCTCCTGCTGAATATCGCCGAATGGCGCAGTAGGACTTTATGACAAGAAGAATCTCTGTTGGCAAGTATGGCGAACCTTTGAATATCTGGACCATTATATATAATATTTTCTTTACATATTGTACCATTTACACAATTCCTTTATATTTTAACTTTTCATTAGTTATGACAAAAAATTATTAATTTAAACTATACATTTAGAATATGAACAGTATACCCTCCTCCCCTATCATGAAGACATTAACTGTAATCCTTAGCAGTTTAACAAAGGTGGCAACATGGCTTCTTTATCCTTCCATACTGATATATCAATTTCATTAAATTATTAATTTCATCAGCTCAAACAGGATAGCCTCTCTTAATCCATACCACCATCTATTGATAGGAAAAGTTTCTATATTTGGGACATTTCATTGTTTTAATATAAATCTCTTGGTAATCATTGTAGCCATACAACACATCTTATACTGTGGTTTGTTTAATTCTAATTCTGCTATACCATTAAAAAATAAGAGAAGAGAAACCATTGGGAATCCATTTACCCAACACTGATTCTAGTAGTGCAAAATTTTTCATCTACCATGGCTTTATCTGAGGTCATTCCCATAAGCAATGTGATAAATCTCTTAAAGCTCCACATTGATGCCAACAATTCTGCTTTTTCCCTTAGTAAAATTACCCACAATTTGAGTATAAAGTAAGCTCTATTAATTACTTTTTTGTGTTGCTTTATTCTTTACAAATAAGTAATCTTTATTTGCTTTAATTCTCAAATTTTTCCATTGCTGTGTAGTATAGTCTAGGTTTATTTCTGTGCACCATCTTTTATTTGTCTTTTTCCATGGATTTTTCTTAGTTCATTTGTATAATTAAAAAAATAAATCTCTGGAGTAGTTTACTAGTCCCCATTACAATAATTTGTTTCTGTATTTTTAGTTCCTTTACAAAGTCAGTTCTGTTTTCTAGATTTGTTGTTTTCAAAAGGAATTCACATTTCCTTTTAAGGGTTATGTAATAGAGAAAATGCATTCCTGAAACTTTGAGAAGTCTGTAATTAAAGTCCCCATTAGAACAAAATTCTCCTCTTTAATAACTGGTACAATGTTTCTACTTTTGTTTTACTAAGTTTTTAATTAAATCTGTTCCTTCACCTTGCCAGATCGAATACCCATTCCAAATATTCAATTAAAGTCATGGTAAATCTTTAGTAGTTATTAAATTTGTTATAGCTCTTTCAATAAATGGTTCTAATGGGCTAAAAATGATAGGGATTTTGATTTTATGATTTACACCCCAAATTATATTCTCATTCTTATAATTTGTCACCATGTCCCATAAAAAATCCCCAATGGTTTTCCTCTTGATCCATAAAGGCCCATTCCCACCATATTTTTAATTGATTTGCTACTGCGTAATACAGTGGGTCTGGGTGACTGTATCCACTATCCTTTCTGGGGCTAATCATCTGGTCCCAAGCAATTCTTGGTTTACCCCACCTCCAAAGGAATTTCTAATTTTTTTTTATGTTATTGTAGCAGGATAGGGCGGGTGCCAATTACTGCCTGAATAATAAAAAGTACGTGGGGCAATGCCATGATTTTCATTTTAATCCTACCCCAAAGCGATAGTGATAAATCTTCCCAATTTTGCAGCAATAGTTTGATTTTGTTTTGAGTATTTTGATAATTAATTTTAAAAGTTTCTTCTTGTTTACTATACAAATTAATGCCCAAGTACTTGAAGTTATTATTTACTATAACACTGTCCTTAATAGCTTGATCCAATTTTTTTTTTGTTCTTTAATGAACATTATTATTGATTTCAGTTTATTTTAGCTATATCCTAATAGTGCATTATATTTCGATACTTCACCCAGAAAGGCCAGCATTGAAACCTTAATATTATTCATAAACAGTAAAATATCATCAGCAAATGCATTTATTTTTACCATTTCACCCATATGGGTATTCCTTGAATTTGCTGGGTTTCCTAACATAACTCAAGAAATGTTCTAAACATAATAAGAAAAATTGGAGACAGGGGACAACCCTGTCTCACCCTATTCAACATTTCAAATGAATCACCTAGATAGAAATTTATAGGGAATATAACCATAGTCATTTCATAAATTAACATAATTGGTGTTAACAAAGATTTTGGAATGCCCCATCCTTTTAAGCATGCAAACTTAAATTCTCTATCTAAAAAGTCAAAAGCTTTGGTTGCTACTGTACTGTGCTACTGTGTGATTTTGGATTGTAATTTTCTTGCATAATACAGTATTGCTGGGACCTTCCTAGTGGCTTGATATATTTTTCTTCCTTCAATAAAACCAAATTGTTCTGGATGGATACAATCTGGTAAAGCACTTTTTATTCTGTTGACAAGTAATTTTGTAAATATTTTATAGTCTGTGTTTACTAGAGCAATTGGCTTATAACTTCCTATGTTTTGGTGGGTCTTTTCCTTCTTTTGGCATTAGCATTATTTTTGCTTCTTGCACTGAAGCAGGAATCTTTTCTCCATTCCTTATTTCTTCAAACATTACTTTGATCTTTGGCATCAGGCCCTCTTGAAAGGTATAGTAGAATTCTATTATAAAACCATCCATTCCTGGACTTTCGTTTCTTGCCATGTCTTTCAAAATTTGACTAATTTCAGTTTCTGTAATAGGGAACTCATTACAGTATATCTGTTTTTGTTTAGCTTTTGATATGTAGCTCTATAAAGTTTGTTAGTGTAATTTCTTCTCTGATACATATTTTTATATTCATTTAAAACAATTTTTGCTAAATCAGTATCTTTATATTTTGTTTTACTTGTTAGTCTTCCAAGCTTGTTATAATATTTATTTAATTTTGTTTCTTTGATAAGGTAGCTAAAAGCTTCACTGACTTATCTCTCTGGATATATTTAATCTTCAATAATTTGACAATATTCTCTTGAACTCTTTATTATTTAATTCTGTTTTTTTTAACTTCAACTGGTGCCATTCCTTGTTATATTTCTGATAGTCTTGTATTCTCCCTGTCTTGTGGGGTCCCCCAGTGCTCAGTGCTCTCTCCAGTGTTGTTCATGGCATATATTCTGCCTCTAGGAGACATTGTAGATGGTATGGGCTGAGGTTTCACTGCTATGCTGATGATACCAGCTTTACCTGTCTTTGCTCCCAACCAGGATAGTGCTCTCTCAGACTTTAGCAGCTGCCTCATAGAAATCCAGTACTGGATGAAATCCTGCTGGGTGAAATTGAATTCTGATAAGACTGAGGTGTTGGTTATGGATTCAGGATAGAGGGTCAGTGGCAGGGCGTCCCTTCAGACTTTGGTTCAGGAATAATCAGCTGCCTTCTTCTGAACAGGTGTGTGACCTGGGGTGTTCTTGATGACAGGCTGACACTGCATTCACAGATGACCGCTGTAGTCAAATCCTCATTTTACCATCTTAGGAACATCACTCAGGTCAAGCACCTTGTTCCATCTGGTGACCTGCCAACATTGATCCATGCCTTTGTGTCCTTGCATCTGGACTACTGCAACTCCCTCTACCTAGGGCTTCCAGGGGTTGATATCCACCACTTCCAGCTGGTGTGGAACGCTGCAGTATGGTTGTTGACTGGGGCTCCTTGTTCAAGCCACATCATGCCTGTGCTGTGCAAACTGCACTGGCTACCTGTTCAGTGGTGGATCACCTTCAAGGTCAGTCTTCTGACATTTAAAGCCATACATGGACAGGGCCTAGGCTACTTGTGAGAGCTCCTTGTTCCTTACTGCCCTGCCCACTCACTCCACTCAGCTGATGAGGGGTTGTTAGAGATTCCCAGGTTATGGATGAAAACCTCTGGCTCACAAGCTTTTAAGTTTGCAGCCCCAATCCTGTGTGAATTCTCTGCCTCATCAGATTCAAGATCACCAGACCATTGGGAACTTTAAACAGCTCTAAAGACCTGTTTATTCCACCAGGCATTTTGTGACTAGGTTTGTCATCTGCTACTGCTTGTTTTGTATTTCATTACCTGATATTAATATGTTTCTGATATTTATGTATTGTTCTTTTAATTGTTTTTATGATATGTATAGCACTTTGATTTTAGAGATTGTGCTAAATAAACAAAATTATTATTATTATTTATTACAATGCTATCGAATTCTTGTAAACTTTTATTCATATCATTCTCTTGTTTTTTGTTTTGTTAATTAATGAAACATTGATGTGAAATCATCACTTCCCTAATTACCACCTTTAAAGGATACAATAATTTGGATACTGATCTATAGGGTTTAGAATAAAAAGGCCAAATTGCTCTGATTGCTTCTTTGTTTTTTTAATATAGTCTTGATCTTTTAATAATAAAGATTGCCTCCTAAAGAGCAACCTAAGTTGTCAGGGGTGCCCTGGAAAGGAAAAAAAAAGAAGAATATGGGATGGGGGAAGGTAGGAAGATAGGGAGGGGGCAGAGTTATTTTTTTCCAATTGTTTAACCAGGGGTAGCACACTAAGCTGAAAGTTTGTTTACAGGCATGACCTCTGAGCACAGGGAAGTTAGATGACTTGCTTCAGGTCACACTGTATGCAAGTGGGAGCTGTGGGATTCAAACCCAGGTCTTCAGATTTGCAGCTCAGAGCCTTAAACCACTGTGCTATACTGTAGGGAGGGGTGAAGGTAGGGTGATGAGGAAAGAAGGGAGGAGTTAAGTAAGGTAATTGACAGGTAAAAAGTGTTAAGGATTGAACAGATGTTGGGCAGGGAGGTGATAAATGGGGCTTGATAAGGGTTACAGAGAGATTCTGACCCTCTTTCTGCAGTTTTGATTTTGAATTGAGGTCTAGAGAACAGCACCAAGTGGCCTTTGTGGATTAGGTAAGGCAGTTAGGACAAGGGGGGCTTGTTCAGAGGTCAAGGGGTACTTACAGATTTCTTTGTGAGATTCAACAAGTATGTTCAAAATTCTTAATGGATTTTCTTACTGCATCAGTATGTTTGACATTCTTTACTGTTTATCTTAATGCATCATTATGTTGAAATTGTTTGCTGTTATAGTAATGCATCCGTATGTTAAGAAAAGCACTCCACTGTAGAGACAGTTACAGCTGTTTTAGTCCTGCTCCATGTTTCTGACTCTCAGGACCTGGTTTAGCACTGAAGGAGGCCACACTAGGTTGGGAGGTGTATGGGGGCTGCCTAACTGGCATAGAAGAGCCAAGATGGAGAAAGCCAGACCCAAGTGGGAATGGAACAAGAGCAGGGAAGTTTCAGGGCAAAACTCACCTTCCCTAACAAATCATCAAGTGATGTGCTCCATTTTGGGCTGTCGAGGAAGGTAATGGCAAAGCATCTATCTGAGAACCACTACAAAACAGTACCACTGGACAGGAGCCAACATGCCTTCAGAATCCAATGGTGGGGTTGTGCTGGTGGGGAGGGAAAGTGGTGAGAGGGCATAATCCTTGTAGTTCCTGTGGTTTGGGGGAGTGGATCTGTGGGTAAAACCAAGAGAGTGCTCTGCAAGATGGGTGGGATTTTGTGGCATCAGAAGCAGCCGGCTTCAGCAGATGAAAGAAAACAAATATATATATATATTATAGGCAAAAAACTCTTTTTAATGCATTAGTTAGGGTTGTTTCACAGTGACAAAAGTGAGGAAATTCAGTGTCAGGGTTGAAAGCCCCCCTTGGACCCCCCAACCATACCCCTAACCCGCATCTGGATGAGCATTGGGTTGCCTGCTCTAACTCTCACCCCATCAGATGTGTGAAGAAGCAGAGGTATAGAAGAATTAAACAGAGTTTTTGGCCTCTAATTTCCCTTCTTTTTGAGAAGGATAATGAGAAATAGTGAATGTAATTCGGTGGCGGGACGTCTTGTCACATAGTAACACAGCGCCCGGAAATGCAAATGGTAATGCGCATGGTGATGGAAATCAAAACAGAAAGATAAACAGTACTGTAGACACAAATGGTTAAAATAACACAAATGCAAGCGCAAATGAAATCGCAAAGGGTAACGCACATGGTGCCATAGACGGGAACAGTAAGTGAAATGGATACGGAACCACAAGCAGAAGCAGTAAAGGTAACAGTAATGCAAGCGCACAGGCTGGTTTTCCCCAAAAGCTGCACAGAGAAAGACAGTGAGTACAAAGAATGTATGCATAATAATGGGTCTCAGAGTAAAATGAGGAGTTGAATACTAAATTGCTTATATCTCAGGAACCTAACGACATAGAAAAAATTAACAGTCATATGATTTATGACTTTAATGGTTAGTTTTGCACTTAACCCCCATTAGGAGGCTAAGAATTTTTCTGACGAAAAGTCTGTATCTCACACCGTTTCCGAGATACGGGCCCTGAAATGCACGGTGAAAGCCATAATGTTATCCTACTGGAAAAAAAGAGAAGTTCGGAGTGCCATAACTTTGGCTCACTGCAATATTTTTTCACCAAAGCACTGAAAGGCACATCTGTGGGATGTTGGCTTTCCTCCCTCAAAATTTCAGCCCAAAAGACCAAACTGTTATTTTGCAGCAGGGCGGCAAATGATTCCTGTAATGCAGTGGATGCCATAATGTTATCCTATGGGAAAAAGTGTCAATGTTGAAGTGCCATAACTTTGCCACCCTATAATATTTTTTCACCGAAATAATGACAGGCACATCTGTGAGATGTTGGCTACATTCCTTCCTAATTTTGGCCCAAAAGACCAAACTGTTCTTTTGCAGCAGGGTGGCAAAGAATTGCTGTCATTTTCCCACAGCCTGGAAAAGTACTGTCGAACTTTGCAAAAGCTTTCGCAAATTAATTCGACAGTGTCACAAATGCAAAAGTACTTTGTGAAAGTACTTTTTCCAGAAATCTGAAAAACATATTTCTGGGGTGTTTTACCCCAAAATAAAGACATGCCTAGCATCCTCAGGGTCCGACTAAGTGAATATAAAAAGAATTAGGTTGCTAGAGGGTCCCAAATTTAAATGCCAAGCATTTTTCTGATGACCAACTGAACACAAAATGCGACAGTAAAAGGGCCATTTGCGAAAGTAAAAACTGCATTTGCGACGGTCAAACTTTTTGTTAACTTTTCCCATTGACTTATAGTGGGAAATTGGTTTTTTGAATAACTTTTGAACCGTTTAATATTTTTTCATGAAATCTTCAAAAGGCAAATCGGGGACCCCGGTCACACGTTCCCTGAAGATTTTGGACCGGTCGCACAAACCATGCGACCTGTAGAGACGAGCAAAGAATTCCAAAAAAGTGTAAACACGTGCGCAGATCACGCTTAATAACTCCACAGCCGTATATCTGAACAGCACAAAAGTTGGCAGATCCGAAGTTGTGTGGTTCTTGATCGTGTATCCTAAATGTCAGGCAAATCTGTTGAACAGTTGCAAAGTTATTAAAGTGCAAAATTTTAGGTTTAACATGTAAATGGCTCCTCAATCCTAACTATGGTAGCACCAATATATGCTACCATAAGATATATATATATATATATATATATATATATATATATATGGGAAGTTTCAAAATGCAGGAACAAGGAAGCCATGATCGCTCCTGAGTGAGATGGGGTCAGGGGTCAGGAGGAGAAATGCAAGTCGAGCTGGGATCACAGGCTGTAGGGAGCTATGCAGAGAAGCAGGCAAAGGCCATTTAGGCCATGGCATCTGATATCACCCACAGGCCCATGTGGTGATGGGGGTTGGGGGAGAGTGAGGCAATGAATATGAAGGGCTAGGAGGAGCAGCACCTAGCAAAGGGGGAAGAGGGGGATTTTCTGCAGCGGACAATGGCTGCCATGTATCAAGGTTGTTTTATCCAAAATGGGAAAAAAAAGTAAATGAGGCCCAAGGAAAGAAGAAAACAGGCAGGAAAAGATGGTGCTGAGTCAGGTGGTGTATGATTAGACCGCATGGTGGGGGAGCTGAGCCTAGAAAACATATGATCAGCCCAAATAGAAAATGGCAGTGCTGGGATCAACTAGGCCATTGGGTACTGTAAGGAAGGTTTTTTTTTCTGGGAAAGCAGATCCAATGCGGAGGCACTGGGGAAGTATACAAGGGGCACAATGGGGAGACAGGGGTCTGGCTCAGAATTTGACATGGGTGTGGGCCTCAATAAAAAAAAAAACATAGATGGTAACACAAGCTGGGCTGATAAGGCACAGACAGCAAGGTATGGTTGAACAGAAGTTTTTCCTTTTTTACAAGGTTGCAGGAGGGGATGGAAAATATGTTTATAATAGTAACAGGAATTTATAAAAAAAAAGAAAAGCTATTGCGGGACTAGGGGTGAGGTCTAAAGAACAAAAGGGCATTACCTTACATGGTCTGATTATTAGTTATAGGTTGGACCTCAAAAAGTCACAATGCAGACCAGGTCCAGCAGTGACCAGCTTGCACAGAAGGCAGCGAATCTCCTAGAGCAGGTCCAGACCCTCATAAAGGAAACAAGGGAAGCAGAAGACAAAGAAAGACAAGCAGCAAAGAGAAAAAAAAAACACCGCCGAGCAATGACCCATCTAAGAAGAGGGTGACAAGGAGCAACCATGGAGAGAGTGAGGAGCCTCAACTGGACCCTGGTATGGAGCCATCAGTGTATTTGATAGTGGATGGTAGCTTAAAAGAGTATTTGACAGGGATTATGATGAAGAAGGTGAAGAAAGGATTGGAGGAGCTGGATAAATCATGGCAGGAACTGAAGGGTGAGAGAAAAAGGGAGCAGGGGTTGGAAGGAGGGGCAGGAGGAGAAAGACAGGAAATTAGGTGGGGTCCTGTTATACCCTTGGGCGAACATGTTCCACACTCCATAAAAGAAAAAATTTGGAAAGGAGAGCATGTAGACATGTTCACTTTGGTTAAAAAGGAGGCATAAAAAATATGAACAGAGGGAGATGGTATGAAAATCGGAGATGGCGGTGGCTCTGGCCTTAGTGAGGAAGACTGCTGAGGACACAACCTTCAAAGGTAAGACATTTGGCACTTGGGTGGAGGGCTTTACGCACTTTAGTGCCATTCTCCTGCGGAAGTGTCCAGAACTAGCCATCCCTTTGTTGATGTATTCTGCCATCATTAGGGATGTGTATAAAATAAAAGGGGGTTATGGCTGGTTGGTGTATGATGAGAGGTTCCATCAATGAATGGTGTCTCCTGGCAATGTACATTGGGATGCTACACAGGTGGACCTTTGGCTAAGAACACTGTCTGGACATGGGGGATCTGTCTGTTAGGGGGCAAAGGCAAGCGGAGGACCTACAACTAATACTTGCTGAGCATATAAAAAGGCATCATGCACATGGGCCAACTGTAAATTCAAGCACGTGTGTTCAAGATGTGGAGGGTATCATCCAGTTTTAAGCTGCAAAGTGCCGAGGGATAAGCCTGGCTATCAGACATACAGGCAGCTCTTTCGAGAGGTCTCTGTGGAAATGGGATTGGACAAGGGAATGGCAACAGGGGACACTCCAGGAGAGGTGACTTCAGTGCAGGAGAAAGAGAAGGACAGGCAGATGGGTCCAGTGTTCTGACAGGGCTTCTGTCTGGCAGTCACCCCCATCAAAGCTGACGTCTAGTATGCCTGGACAGAAAGCTACCTGAACTGCACTGGCCGGGGAACCTTACCTTGAGGTTGTTGTGAAGGCTTTAGCTTTCATTACAGTGGGACTAGAAAGAATACTGAACCCAGGAATCTGGGGTCCATTAAGGGGAAGGAGGATATAGTACAGAAAAAATAAAGAAAGAGTTAGCAGCGGCAGAATTGAAGGCCCATTCACCCCTCTTTTGTGAATACATGGGTCTCCCCTTTGGGTCTGGTGCCCAAGAAACAGCCTGTTGAATTAGGCTGATCCACCACCTCTCATACATAGAAGGGGACTCAGTGATGAATCCATCAACCAAGATGCAGCATGGTGTCCTACGCCACATTAGAGCATGCAGTGCAGCTAATCAGTGTGACAGGTGGGGCCTGGCTCATGAATACAGACATAGAAGAAGCATTTTGACTGTTTCCTGTCAGAGCCAAGGATTGAGATTTGTTCGGTTTTAAATTTATGGAGAGTTACTATTTCGATCGCAATGCCAATGGGCTGTTCGGTAGCATGCACCATGTTCAAAGCATTTAGCATTTGGATGCAGTGGGTTTTTGGGGACAGATATGGTCACAGAACTGCAGTTAATTTTTTGGGTGATTTCCTACTGGTCAGGGAAGGAACAGCCAGGGCACAGGAGATGTTGCGCAATTTCCAGGCTATGTGTTCAGAGTTTGGAGTACCCCTTGCCATAGATAAGATGGAGGGCCCAGCTAAAAAACTTCAATTTTTGGGGATAGAGGTGGATGCAGAAGTAGGTTGTTTCCAGCTGCCCACCAGGAAGTTAGCATGGTTAAGGAAGCTCATCAAGGGAGTGACGGGCAAGAGGCGGGTGCAGTTGAAGTTGTTGCAGCATCTGCTTGGGCACCTAAACTTTGCATGTAGGGCTGCGGCACCAGGCAGAGTATTCACATGCCATTTGGCAAGAGCTACGGCAAAAGCTGAGCGCCCACACCAATGGGTGGACATCTCCAAATGGGTATGGCAGGACCTCAAGGCATGGGAGGGATTTTTAAACACTACAATGGCATCACATTCTGGGAGGAAGACTGGCTGCTCGACACTGACCTGGAACTGTACACAGATGCAGCTGGTGGGTTCAGCATGGAAGCACACTTATGGGGGGAATGGATATCAGAGAGATGACCAGAAGAGTGGGAGAGGCTAGGTTTGTTGAAGGACATTACTTTCCTGGAGGTTTTTCCAATATGGGTAGCCACGGTGGTGTGAGGAGACAGATTATGGAATCAGAGGGTCATTTATAGGTGCGACAGTAAGGCAGTAGTGGAGGTGTTGAACAGATGGCCAGGATCCAAGGGATCAGTCTTGTGGGTAGCCTGACAGCTAGTGCTTGAGAGTCTTAGGTTGAACATGTCATTCAGAGCTAGACACATTGAGGGCATTAGGGACACAACAGCTTACAGCCTTTCACATTTACAGTTGGGCAGATTCCAGTTGTTGGCACAGGGGGTGGCTGTCCAGAGACCGCAGGTCCCTCAGCACCTATGGGTGATTGGATGGAGCAAGCCCAGCTGCTGTTTTGGAATGCTTTGGCTCCCAATATGCTGAGAGCATACAGAAATGTGTGAAGGGCATTCCAAGAGTTCTGGCAGCAGGCTGGGATGCAGGTAAGTGGGCTAGTCATGGAGACTCAGGTCATGAGGTACATGGTAGCAAAATGGGAAAACAGGATGGCAGTATCCACAGTGGGACTCCATTTGGTGGGCATTGGGATGGTTTGTAACTTACAAGGGTGAGCACAGCCCAACAAGACCCCAGCCATCTAGAGGATGTACCAAGGGTGCGTTAGTTAACAGGGAAGACAGCTGGATAGAAGAAGGCTGGTGGGGGGGTGACTTGTTCCCCAGACTGCTGGGAAGCCTGAAGCACATCTATGCCTCAGTCTATGAAGCATGGCTGTTCCAGGCTGTCTTTTTAGTGATGCAAAAAGGAGCATTTCAAATAAGTGAGGTGGTAGCTAGCAGCAAAACTGATCGTACCTGTAGGCTACAGTGGTCGGATTTAACTTGGGGAAAGGATAGGGTAGACATTTGGCTGTGCAAGTCATAAACGAACCAGAAGGGAAAGGGGGTGCAGGTTAAGCTCAAATGGGGAGACACAAGGGCACATTGCATAGTCAGGTCCTTTGAAGAGTACATGAAGGTCTGGCCAAAGGGTGAATGTTGTCTCTTTCAACATGGCGATGGGGTACCTGTCACTGCATACCAGCTGGCAGCAGTTTTGAGAAAAGGGATGGTCTTTTTGGGAGAGGACCCTAGATGTTTTTCATCTCATTCATTCCGAATAGGGGCCACATCTGAGTTAGTAGAACAGGGGAGGAGCCCATTAAACATCATGGGAGCAGGAAGATGGTGGTTGAACTGCTACAGAAGGTATATCAGAAAATAGACTGCTAACTTGTATTTTTGTATTTCAGATGGGACAAACAAAATGGTGGTGTGAATAATCGAATAATAATAACTGGCTTAGCCTTTTTCCCATAGGAAAACTGTGGCGTATTTTGCCGTTATAAAGGAGCGTTTATAACAGCAAACACGAGCGTGGTTTCCCTCGCTCTGTGCATGCCCCACTGCTGCTTTTCCCTTAAGAATGCACACGGCCGCTTTGCCCGAGAAGACTGAACCACCATTTACAATCGGACTCGGTGGTAAGCTTAATTAAAAAAAAAAAAAAAAAACTTTTAACTTTTAAAAATAGCCTGTTTCTACGGCTTACCCTCCAAAAGAGTTTTACATTTATTAAAAACGGCACTGCGAGTCACTCTCACAGACTGGATGGTCAAATGGAACCGGGTGGGCCGTGCAGCAGCCTACATTCATTTTATATAATTGCTGAGGCAAAAAAGACAAACCCAGCAATTATATAAAATAAAATATGAGTCTGGCTGTGTGAAACCTCGAATTTACACACACCCTTGGGGTCTGATGCTATGCATAAACCCTTTGTGCTTTGCTCTTGGAGTTTATGTAGCATCAAACCCCTTAGGTGTGTGTAAATTCTCATTACACACCCAGACCCATACTTTATTCTCTATTTCTTTCATATATTAGGCCAAAAGGTGGGTGGCGGTGACCCCAGGGGGAGACAAATAAGGCAAGACCTGAGACACAAGAATCTATTGGAAAGGGGTGCGGGGACTATGATGGGCCCAGATGCAGCCAATGATGAATGAGAGTGGAGGACATGCCCCAAACCAGATCTGATAGTATTCCATGCTGGGGATGACCAGGATGACAAGCCATGGGTAGTCCTGTCTCATGAAATAAAGATTGCTCTTGAGATGGTAAAGATCTGGTGGATGAACATGATCATAAGGAGGACTGGGATTATACCCAGAAGGGTATGGCAACAGGCAAGGGACATAAGGGTGGTGGAGAAGGCTCTCAAGCAGGTTAACAGAAATATGGCAGTATCGGTTGCAGAGAATGGGGGGTTGTACATAAGACATAGTACTATCACACATGATGCGGTGGGGTTTTATAGGCAGGATGGGGTACACCTGATTGAAGTCAATAATGCCACATTTAATTGGGCAATCATGGATGCCATTGAACTGTGGGGATCAGCGATCAGTAATTAATAAGGGAAGGGTTGTTTTTCAGTGTGGGGAGGCCCACAGTCCATCGCAGGAGCTGGATATGGGCTAGTGGAAAAAACAGGGCTCAGACCGGGTCAACACCCGGATGGGTGGGGGGGCATCTCATTGGGTGGTCACCCCAGGGATGCAGGGCTGAGGATCAGGTGGGAAACCCAACCCCAAGGGAGAGAACCAGAGAAAAAATATAGGTGTCAGGACATACATCCAATCCAGAAAAGAAGAACAGGCAACAGATGTACAATACAAGAAATGAATGTCAGGTACCAGATTGTAAATAAAGGGGCAACCCCAAATAACATGGGAATAAGATTTATGAAAATGGATGATGTGCGGATTTTATGGCATAAGTATATGGTAGGCATATGTATGTAAATATTATGAAGTCTGCTCAAAATAAAATGGCAATTCTGAACCCAAAGAAGGTGCTTTGGTGTAGTTGCTTTTAAGGGAATCCCAATGACAATAACGGTTGTCTCCTAAAAAGCAACCTAAGTTGTCAGGGATGCCCTGGAAAGAAATGAAGAAAATGGGATGGGGAAGGTAGGACGGTAGGGAATGGGCAGAGCTAAGGCAGGGAGTGGGGTAGGGTGATGAGGAAAGAAGGGAGAGGAGCTAAGTAAGGTGAGTGGCAGGTAAGGGCATGGATAAGGACTGGACAGGTGATAGGCAGGGGAGGGGCTAAATGGGGCTAGATAAGAGGCTGCAGAGAGATACAGATCCTCTTTTCTGCTGTTTTTGATTTTGAATTCTCAACCACCCAGTTTTTAGACCTGTTTTGAGCAGAGTGTGAAGGGCATGTTATGGTTTGCTGAGTGAGGGCAATGGAGCAGAACTGTCACAAGGATATGGATTGTCATGGGAGGGCAACAAAAAAAAATAAAAGGTGGGGATTGAGGGGATAATGAGGTGGAAGGAGGAAAGAAAAAATGGGGCCTGAACTGGGTCAACACTCTGATTAGTGGAGGTCCGTCTCATGGGGTGGTCACTCCAGGGAGTCAGGGCTGGGGATCAGGTGGGACACTCAACCCAATGGGAGAGAACCAGAGGAATAATATAGGTGTTGGGACATACACCCGAGCCAGAAAAGGAGAACAGGCAACAGATGTACAATACAAGAATTTAATTTTGGGTACCAGATTGTAAATAAATGGGCAACCCTAAATAACATGGAAGTAAGATTTTTGAAACTGGATGATGTGGATTTTATGGCACATGTATATGGTAGGGATACGTATGTAAATGTTGTGAAGTTCTGCTCAAAACAAAACAGCCATTTTGAACCCAAAGAAGGTGTTTTGGTGTAGTTGCTTTCAAGGGAATCCCAGTGACAATATGTTATTAAATCTCCAACCTTTTGAAAAGATCCTGTTTGTGTCTATAACTTTTAGATCCATTTGAACTAAAACATGATCTGACATTAACATTGGATAATATTTAACCTCTTGAATTTTGTTCACCAATACTTTTAAAACTAAGATTCAGTCTATTCTAGAGAATCCCTTGTTCTTTTTGTCATGGTGAGTATACTCTTTAGTTTTAGAATTTAAATTCCTCCACGCATCAATTTTATCATGATTTTGCATAAAGCTATTTATTAACTTATTATGTGGCATGTTGAAGAAAGTGTACGTAGACATTTTGTCCATTTTTGGGTCCATTAATATGCTGAAGTCACCTAAAAGGATTATGTTTTTTGCCACCATTTGGACTAAGCCTTTTGTAATTTCTGTCATAAAAGTTGAGTATTTTGTAAATGGGGCTTAAATAGAAGCAAGTGTGATTTCTAATTCATGACACTGAATTTTCAATATTATTATTCTTTGATATAAGTCAGAATAGTTCTTTATATATTTATTGAAATCTTGGAAATACACCTTTGAGCTGGAAGCTCATTTACAAAGGTTCCACGTCAAATGAACAAAAGACACATAACATACAATATAAGATTGGAACACTGGAAACAGTAAAAGTGCAGTGTTACAGGGCACCAGTGTCCGAACAGAGAATATAAGGATAACGTACAATTAGATTACAATGTAACAACAAATTGGGTATTTAAGCAGAAATAAATGTTTCTTTGTCAAGCTCAAGAGTTAAGCAGGATAAGTACTTCTTTGTCAGGTTCCATGAGAGAGGGAGAGAGGGGTTAAGGGGTGGGAGGGGATAAGTGCAGAAGGCATAACGGGCAGAGGGGGGTCAAGGACAGGAATCAGGGAATATGTATTATTTTGCAATGTGGTGATTTTCTTATTAACAACACAACCCCAGGTTTTTTCCTAGTACCTTCCGAATAGTAAATATTAGAAATCCACTTTTTTCTTTAAATCTCTCTTTATCTCTATATCCCTCCAGCTCTGCATCTTTGGGAGCACCACGGAGTCTACCCCTGCAAACCACCTTACCTTGGTCCATTGCTGGTCCCCCATGGAGCTGCAGTTTACCCCCCTGGTGGGGACGATGTGAGGCCCCTTACACCTCGACACATCACATTTTCGTCAGTCCCAGGTGACCAGGTAGGTGGATGCGCATTAGGGCTAGCTCCAAGAACTCCATCTTCCTGGATCTGGAAGGCCTTTTCGCTTGTTTTAGTGGTGTCGTGAGTCCCCAGATGTCATGATGCAAATGCTGATGTCTGCAGTGTGCTATCCCTTACTACATAAGACTCAGGTGCGTGCTTATCCCCAGACCTCCATCAAAGGAGAGCCTAGCACTGAGGTGCTGACATCCTGCTAAGCCTCCGGCCTCCGCCAGGGGCCAGCAGACACCAAGCAGCATCCCCACCTTCCCCCAGAGAAGGCAAACTGTCATTGCATGCTCCAACCTTCTCCCCCGGCCATCCCTCTGAAGACCTGGGCTCATTCCTGAACGTTGGCCGCCAGTGTCACAGATGGAAATCCAACCGCTGTGCCGGCGGGCCAAGAAATCCACTTTTGTTTAAGTTTTAATATTTCATATGTATCAAGGTGGGTTTCTTGAAGTGCTATACAATTCACTTTTGTCTTCTTTAGATAGTTCAACAACCTTGCTCTCTTTAATGAAGAAGGGATACCACTGATATTTAGAAAGACACACCTAAAATTGTTAATATTGCTCATCATCAGGAAGACTGTTTAACATATCTATAAAATTCCATGTTGCTTTAACTTCTCTTTGTTTATCTCAGTAATAGTCCTTCCCTTTAAATACCTACCCTAATCTATCATCCCTCTGTAATTTTATCATACAAACTAATACACTCCCCACATCCCTTCCCTCTTAGGCCCAATTTGCTTTGGGACCTGTATACCCCTTCTTTTTTTTAACTTCCATACCATCTCCCTCCAAGCAAGACACCCCCTTGATCTTTGCAGATAAAAATTGAGAAGATAATGAGCAAAAGAGTGAGAGTGAGAGAAGAGAGAGAGAGAGAGAGAGAGAGTTTGAGTATCTCTTCTTTTCCTTGTGAAAAAAATAGTTTTGCACGAGCAATAATACTGGACAGTGTAGGGTATTAAGGTCAGACCGCCTAGGGCATAATGAGGCCCGACGCCACAGGCGGAGGGCCTTAAAGCCCCTGTAAGGTCCAGTATTGCCCATACCGCCCACCTTGGAGGGTATTATTGCACCTAGAAAATGGGCTGTGTGGCATTTTTTTATATGGGAATTAAAAAAAACTTAAGGAAAACATTTAATAAATAGGAATGCAGTTTAGCTCTGGGTTGTAAAGTAGTCCTGTTTTGTGCTGTTCTGTATCCTGTCCCCCCTCCCCAAATACAGCCATTCTGTTTTATTTATGCCCCCCCAACTGTAGGCCATCACCGAATGACAGTCACTGACCGGGAACTGGCTAGCAGGGCGGCAGTCACCAGTGATTCCCAAACACTTGCTGGAGCACTGGCAGTCCTCGGACTGTAACGATTCCCATTTCCCACCTGCTGACTGCACTCCATCTGGCCTCCAGTCCCGAGCCCGGGCTGGGAATGGATTCCTGTTTTCAAAACTCAGTGTGTCTCACTAGCCTGCTCCAGTATTCTGCTCTCTCCATAGAGTTGGTGCTCCCCTCCTGTCACCGCTAAGCTTTGGGGGACGAATACTGCTACTGTTCATTAATCCCGCGCTGCGGTGAGGAGTGATGGTGGCAGTTGGGTGCGCTTTGAGAAAAAAAAATTGACGATCCATGATGGGACAGGGTCCAGGGGGAAGTGTGACAGGCGGGTTAAGCGCTATGGAGAAGGCGGAGCGAGAGCAGTGCCGTTGGAGATGAGCACGGGGGATGCCAATTTCTCTGACTCCTCGACAACAGAATAAAAAATTTGTATTGTGTCTTAATGGTTATTTTAAAAAAATATAGCGCTTCACATTTAGGGGGGGATTCAGTTGTTAGAGGACTGTTTTGGGAGCTGTACATTACAGCGAGAGGCATCAGAAGCAGCGCCGGTTATCAGTGTATTGTACTGCACCACAATTGAGTTGTTTTTTCACTGAAACTGTATTTTTTTTTCATCTTTGAGAAACTGCCAGGTTGGAGGAAAAGCTGAGCTTAGGCTGTGTGTGTGTGTGTGTGTGTGGTCTATCTCTTACTAAGTGAAGGAAAAAAATGGCGTGGATTTCAAATTTACTGGGGGTGCTTTTGGCCAATGAGGGGCAGGGGTGGCACAAGGATTTTAGAGAGGGTGAAGGGGGTACTGGGGCTAGTACTTTTTATTTCCTGGGCATCTATTGAAAGTTAATGTACCCCCCTGGCAAGGGTACTAGCCAATCAGATGCCAGGAAATAAAAAGCCCATTTTCTAAGGTTATATAAGTCCTGCTTCATTTCTGTAAGTAATATTTCTTCTGTAATCTTGATTTTTCTCTCTCTGTACCACAGTGTCTTGTTTTCTTTTTCTTTTTTTCTTCTTCAAAACTCTCCTATCTTCTCTTTTAGTGTTTTCTGAACTTCTTCCACTGAACTGAATGTAAGGTGAGACCCATTTTCTGGTCCTTTCATTTTTGCTGGATATACCATGGTGGCCTTATAGCCTTTAGCCCATAGCCTGCTTCTTAAGTTATCATATTTCTTCCTTTTCTGCAACAGACCATGGGCTAGATCATTGTACATGGAAATTGTTGCTTCAATAACAGTCACCCTTTTCATTTTGTAAACTGCATTCATCAAGTGTTCTTATCGTGAGATTAAAAAAATACAATAATAGGTCTTGGAGGGCCTTGTTGTTTAACTTCTGGTCTATATACTCTATGGATTTGATCTATTTCAGTTCACACTTCTTTTGAGTCTATTTCCAAATATTCAGCCATAATTAAAGTTTATTTTAATGGTTTGTCTCTGTCCCAAGATTCTGGAGCACCTAAAATTCTTACATTTCTTTCTTCTGGCTCTGGTCTAAAAAGTCTGTTAGTTTTTCCTTTAAATTCTTTGCTAACCTTCTCAAGTTCAGAAAATGATCTTTTTATTTGGATTTGTTGATCCTCTAACTCTGAAATTCTTTCCTGAGATTCTTTTAGGTCTTGTCCTAATTTTTGATTTGCATTGAGCAACTGAGTAACTGTGGTCTGGAAAACTTCAGTCTTCTGCTTTATCATTTTATTTGCTTTGCCCATCTCTGTTGTTAGGTTGGCAATTTGGCCTATTATAGATTTTTTGGCCCATGGAGTGAGGGGCACACCTTCCTAATCCTGATGCTCTGATTCTTCTGAGGAATCCATTTTGGGCAGAGAACTTCTATAACCTTGTTTTTAATCTTTGTATTGTTTGTTGTGGTTATTTTAATAGCCTCTGACTCTGTTTGTTGCAAAACACTTAGCAAGTCCTGCACTGAGCTGCTTTCTGATAATAAGGAAGTTTGAATATCCTTCTTAATTTTTTGCTCCCCTTGTTCATTTGTTCTCTTATTCTTGATTAAAGGGCTGTTATTGCTAATTGAAGGGCTAATTGAAGCTATATTTGACTCCCTTTTTTCCATGCCCTTCTCCTTAATTTCTGTGGGCTCATTGATACTAGTTTCTCCATTCTTCTCTAGATGTTTATTTTGTTCTTTATTTAAGCAATGTGTAGAATTTAATTGACACACAGTACCTTCTGAGAGCTGGTATCTTGTACTGAGATTCCTTGTTGCAAAATTTTCAGGATCTTCTGTATTTGGTCCTTGTCTGTATGTTGCTCAAATACTTGCTCAGCTTCAGATACCATCGGGGGAGAATTATTGGGAGGTAACTGATCACTTTTCCCTCTCAGTGACTCAGGTCCCTCTGGTATTTTCTGAGCTTCAGCAGTTCTTCTCTCTGATACTTATTCTTGTTTTTTTTTTCAGCAAAATTGGGGCTGTATTCACCAGAGCTATCCTAGTAGATGGGCCCAGTATCTCTTCACCCAGTGAGTTCATCTTGCTTTAATTTCTGCACAGTCCTTTGTTCAGGGTGGTCTGATTTTTCTTTCAGTTTCCATTTGTTTATTTCTGGCTCCAATGTTTGGTCTCAATCTTGTTTGAATTTCAAGTTGTTTTATTAATTTAGCAATTAGTTTTGTAGGGTTCATCATCTTATTGTTGTTAATTGTATGCTTCCTCTGCATCATTGTTTTCTTGGATTCTCTGCCATGTGCACCTTTTCTCAATTTAAATGGTTCTTGCTGTCAGTCAACTCAGAAAATATTTGATTTACTCTTCAGTCTGCTACCTTCCAGGAATAAAGCTTGACCTGTACCTGCATGTCAGGAGGGGGTGGATGGAGCTTTACTGAGTGAGTCAGCATGCTCACCATCTTAATTCTTCCCAGAAGTATTCCTGCCTCTTTGCATGCTGCTTTTAAACAACATTGCCCTATGTAGTGTAGGTTTTGGCTTGTTTTATATAGCTTTTATTTTATTTACTGATGTTTTAATTACTCACAGTCACTTGGTGCCATTTCCAGGTGAGAAAAATGAGGATGTTTATCTTCATTTTCTCACAGCTGGTAATTGCTCCTTATCTTAGGTTCAAATATTTGGTCTTGATTGCAAGATTCTGGGTTACAATATAGGCTTCGTCTTTAGAAAAGCCAATGTTTTGGTGGCTTTGTTAAGCATGATTTTATTTCAACAATGTCAGCTATCAGGTCTAAATGCCATTTCAGAAAATAACAAAATTATTACTGAGCCTTCTGAAATGGCAGATGTTTTTAATAAATATTTCTGTACAACACAAACTAAAAATATTGTGTCTGTGAATTATTTCATTTATAACAAGGAGGGGGACTACAGCACAAAATTTGAGAATATAAGAATAAAGTAGATCAATTAAAACTGCTTGGGGCACCAGGGCTGGATGGAATAACTACACAATAGTTACAGTTAATCAAGGACACTATCTGTTACCCTCTTAAGATACTATTTGATAAATCCCTAAACACAAGAGAAATCCCTAAAGACTAGAAGAGTGTTTGAATTACACCCATACACAAATAAGGAAACAAACAGCAAGTTTATAACTATCAACCAATAAGTCTGACATCTGTCCCAGGAAAATCTTAGGCTCTATTATAAGGGACAAAATGTTAACTTATACTATAATAGAAAATAAAACTGATATTAAACAGCATGGATTCATCAGACTGCAGTCCTGCATCACAAACTTGGTATGCTTTTATGAATATGTTACTAATCTATTGGACAGGGGAGTTGTGGTGGATGTAATTCTACTGGACTTCCAAAGGGCATTCGACACAGTGACATGCTGAGCTATAATTGAAAAGCTATTTAAACATGACATTGACATAACCATTGTTAGATGGATTACTAGTTGGCTGGCAGAAAGAAAACAAAAAGTGTCGATCAACGGTTATGTGTCTGGGGAGAGACTGGCGACAAGTAGTATACCTCAGGGACTGGGCCTGGGTCCAATCATCTTTCAATTGTTCACTGCTGATTTAAATGAAAATGTGATGAATTGCATGGTGAAATATGCTGATGATATAATACTGGGGTGGATCATGTAGTTCTTAAAGATAAATAAATATAACCCAGTCTGACCTAGATATAATAACAAAGTGTGCATATACTTGTGGTATGTCTTTTAACATGGACAAAACATTACATTCTACATATAGATAAAAAGAACCCCATAAATAAATATATGTTAAGTAATGCCATACTAAAGGATGTAAATAGAGCAGAAGACCTGGGAATCATTGTAGATGATAACCCGAACCTCAGAGAACAGTGTGCAGCCACAGTAGCTAAGGCCAACTGGGTTATTGGAGCTATCAGAAGGAATATTAAAAGTTGCAGTGCTGATGTGTTAATGCCTCTTTTTATTTCCTATGCAAGACCACTACTTGATTATAGAGGACAGATATGGTGTCCTTACCTTACTAGAAAATGGAGATCAAAAAAGTTGAGAAAGTTCAGCATAAAATAAACAAGATAGTTAGGAACTTACAGCATAGTTCATATGAAGAGAGAGTAGATAAACTTAAGATATATTATTTGGAGATTAGAAGAAAGAAAGGAGACTTGCTGTTACTCTTTGACATTGTAAATAACAAATTAATTGACTTTTGAAAGTTGGAATTTAAAAATAAGAACACAATTACAAGGGGACATCCATTACACATGAAGGTCACCAAGTTTAGGACTACAAGAAGGAAATACTTTTTAACTCAGAGGGTGGTTAACTTGAGGAATAGCTTACCCACGGAAATAATAAGAAGGAAGACTAAAAATCTCTTCAAAAAAAGATGGATAGATACATAGAAAGTGGAGAAGAACTGAAATATTTCATGGAAGATTAAGGAACTAATTGTGTGCACTCCACCCTTTCTTCTCCTTTTCAATAGTGATAATAGTGAAAATATTGTCTAGTGATATAGAACTGAATCCAGGACCTTTACCTAATTGCAGTGACTCACATTCAAGTTATTTCTGCACTGTCAATGGGGGTTTAAGGGCTGCACATTTTAATACTCATAGCTTGGCTCCTAAGATGCACGAGTTTGAGGTTTGGGATGCATATTATAGGCCATATATATTGTAATAACTGAATCTTGGCTTTGACCCTCTATACCAGACAATGAGCTAACAATTTTAAACTATGTTATGTTTAGAAAGGACAGAATTAATGGTAAGGGGGAGAGGTTTTGTTTATGATAGAAATACTTTGACTGTGGAACCTCTGAATAAACTTATCTTTCACATTGTTATTGCTAATATATTGGTGTACAATACAAAATAGGAGTATCTACAAAATTGACAATTTATTGCATTTATACCCCCAAAATATAACACTCAAGATTCTTATGAATTTGTTGACTTGGCGTCTAACCATGGTAAACAGGATTGGAACTAATTGTTGTGAGGGATTTTAGTATTAATTGGGAGCAAATTAAATTTACTAAATATTAAAATGCTTTGTTTGGCTCCAGATTACAACAGATGATCAGTATCCCTATTCCTCTTAATTTAAAATCAGACAAGCATACACTACTTGATTGGTTTCCTATGAATAGAAAAGATCACATTATAACTAATGGACTGGTCTCAGATTGTATAAGTGATCATCACCCTATTTTTGGAATCTGGAAAATGTGGGTAGGGCTAAGATTTTGGAATTTAGGAATTAGTCTACATTTAGATACCCTGTTTTTTTTGTATAGATTATCTGATGTGGACTGGTCCTGTTTAAAACTAATACCCATTGTGCACTTGATTTTTCCACTAAAACCCTTATGAAAGTAATACATTCCTGTGTCCTAGTAACTCAGAGAAGAGTGAGTGGAATGATATCTAAATGGTTAAATAATAACATTTTTAAATTGATGAAGGTTAGGGACACTGCCAGGTTTACTTACAAAAAGAGTAAATCCATTCATGACCTACATGAATATAGGGAAAAAAGAAACATTTGTAAAAGGGAACTAAAGTTAGCAAAAATTAATTATTTTAAGGAACTAGTGGAGAATTTGTCTACCCCCCAACATTTTGGAATTCTATTAAAAACATTTCCCCTACTACTGTTAATTGTTCAAGTATGTCTAAAATGATGAGTTACTTACGTGTCCTGCAACAATTACAGAGAAATATAACTTACAATTTGTGAATCTGGATTGTTATCAGGAAGGTTTTAATGGAGACGTCTGTTAATCATATGGTTAAACTGGAGAGGTCTAGTTTCTATTTATAGGAGAAGACTCCTGTATATTTATGATTTGAATATGTCTGATGTATTTATCATACATTACTTCAAGTACTGTGCATATGTCAATAAGAGATCAGTCACGTCTTCTGTTGCAACACATATCTAGAGTCTGAGGCTCTGACACAAAGTAGTAAAGTGTCAAGCAAGCCTCCATTTACATGCAAATGAGTCACTTTAATACAGCCCCTTCCATTCCTTGATGTCACTGCAGCAGCAGTGCCGAAGAAAACATAAGGGTATCAGTGCTGTCTATCCTGATTTTAGTTTAAGTTTGCAATGGCTTAAGACAGCTCTGTCATGCAACTCACACAGGGAGTAGTACTTGTAGCCTTAATACTGTATGTGTAGAGCAAATAATACATCTAATAGTATTTCATTAACAGGAAACACAATCTGTTACTTTGTACTGCTCATTTCTCTCTGTGAGACAGTTGTAACATGTTGTGGAGAGTAGACTGAATCAGTCAATCAATCAGTCAATCAGACAGTCAATCTGTATTGAACCAGGTGAACACCCTCAAGAACCTTCGTGTACAAAATGGGTCTGCTGGGCAATTTCCCAAAGGATCACACAAGACTGAATTCCTCCTTTGCACAAAGGATACACACACACCTTTTCAGCCGCCTGAAAGTGGAGAGCTAGATCACTTACTTTATAAAGTGTAGTTTTACATTTCAAATGCTCCTTAAATCTGAATTTCTGACTGGAAATACCAAGACACAGAATGCATATGACATGAGAGGAATGAGCTAAGCAAATACAGAGCACTACAAACACTGAGATTGATTAGTTTCTTTCCCTACAACATCTGAAATGTAGCATCTGATTTGTGAGGGACATCCTACTTCAAATGCTGGCATTACAAAGTGGGTGGGGGGGGAGTGGCTGCCACAGCTTGTCCTCAGTACCTTCAAAGTGAAGTGCTGTAGCTCTCACATCACTGCTAATAATTTATAATGGGAATGGGGGCACTTTTAAAGTCATGGACCTGAGGGGCCATCACAGTTCCCAAGGAGGCTAGGGCAGGTGTGTAGCCAGGGATTTCAGATCTGCACACCAAATGGATTCAAGCTGCCCCCCCTTGTTAGCATGAACTTACCCCACCCCCCGGAGTGTAGCCAGACAATATACAAGTGCACACCAGGACCGTGTTTGTTGCCCCATTTGGCACAATAAATACAACTTTTGTATCTCATGACAGTGGTTGTTGCCATACATGGGTAAATACAAATGTCATGCATTGTTCCCTAAGATGCCCACATACCAGCCCAGAGCCTGTAAAGCTGTATTGTCCTTGGGATACAAAGAGTATTAGTGACCAGTCCTTCTAGTTTTGACTCCTATGAACAAAATTACAGAAAGGTTCAGTATTTTCTTTTAGTTTTCATGGAAAAAGAAAGTAGTTCAGAGCCTATTTGCTACCCCCCTTAAATAAAATTGCTGATCATGGAGTGCTTGGAGTATGCCTGCCTACACCCTTGGGCTAGGGGAACTTGTTAGGGCTTAGACAGCAAGGGACTCTAGCAAGATCTGAACCAGAGTTGCCCAGTTCTTGTGCCTGTGCTTTATCCACTAGATTATCCTTCTTCCATATGCTGCAGCTGATGCTTTTCTGGTAACTTATTTCTTGCTATAGCTGTACTCTTTATCGCCTTACAGCAACCATCCAATGACTGACTGCCTAGTTACAAAGGGAAAGGGGCATATTTGCAAGATTACTTCTCACTGCTGGTGTCAATCAAAACAGAGAATGTTAATACACACAGAACATAATACAACAGCTGTATAATACCACTTAAAACTCTTGTTGCACCCAGAGTCATTTATTCGGAAAACTGATTTTGCTAACAGAAACAGTAACACAACACGTACAGGCACTTCCTTATATGAATACTGTATATACCTCAAATCAGTGCTGCAGCATACTCACATGGTCCTAGTCCCTATTAGACACGCACTTCAGGATGTGCACACCACTTAAAGGGCTTCTCCATTACTCAAGTGGGGAATCAAACATTGTGGGTTTGGTTTACTGGTGGAACTGCATTTAGTGCAGCACCATTATCTATTGCTTTGATGATATCATCATCCAGCAACACTGACGGTAAAATGGAGACCAAACACATTGATAACTTCTGGGGGCTGTATATTTTTATTTATAATCTAGATTTAGACAGCAATAGGACTGCTGGTAACTGGAGAAGGCACACAAAAGTTATACATAAGGAGTTGGGAAAATATTGGTGTGAAACTATGGGAGACTTCCCCCTTTAAAGACAGTGAGTAGAGTAGACATTTTACATTTACTTAAAGAGATAATACCCAATAAATCCCCTGGCTGTGATGAATTGCCTCAGAAACTTTTGACTGTTGCAGCATCTGAGATAGTCTGCCCAGTTAGTATTTTATTTAATTTGTCCTTCCAACTTGGAAAGAAACTGAAATTGTGGAAATAATCTTATGTTTTTCCAGTTCATAAATCTGGCCCTTTGACTGATTTTTGTAATTATCAACCTATTTCCATACTTTTTCCCTTGACCAAGGTGCAAGAAAAAATTAAATGATTACACTAAGATGCACTATTTGATTTCCACTAATCAACATGGATTGGGGGGGGGGGAATCACAGCACTGAGACTGCCTTGGTTAGGTTCACGAATACAATTCACAGGGCTTCTGGGGCAGGTTGTCTCGTTGGGGCTGTGTTTGTGGACATAATCAAGGCATTTGACTTGGTTGGCTAATCTTTTCTTATTAATCATCTCAAGAGTGTGGGAGTGGGTACTTCTGCTGTGACATGGTTCAGTGATTATCTTTCTGATAGATCACAATGTGTAAAATTTGGGGGAAATACCATCACCTTACAGGAGAGTTTAGTATGAAGTGTCTCAGGGCTCCATACTGCCACCTTCACTGTTTTCCCTTTTTATTGATCCCATTTCTCATGTTGTTCAAAACTATGAGCTACTTTCATATGCAGATGATGCAGTGCTGTTATCAAATAGTTCTTCTATAAATGTGATTAATTACACATTGACTCACAAATTTTCAAAAATGCAGGATTGGCTCAATTACAATTCTCCTCTGGCTGCTACCTGCATTAAATTGGTGTAATTAGTGACTGGGGAACTTCTGAGGCAGCTGCTGGAGCAGACAGATGGTGAAGGAAACATGAATGTATCCTTTTCCTTCATGTGTTATTATTGAGGAGCAGTTTGAGGAGTGACTGCTGTCCGGGAAGGAGAGAATGGTGTAAAGGTGCAAGAGGCTGCTGGTAGAGGTGGAAAACTGTGTAACATCAGGCGTGAGTGCCGGAAGGCTTAATAATGCTCTTCATTTGAACATTTTAAGACTGTTTTATTCTAACAGCTGAATTGTTATTTGGTCACTGGGGTCTACAGTTGGTGGGGGCATATGTGGGCCTTGGGCTATCGGGGTTGTAGCTGTTGGAGTTTCCTGTTGTAGGGCAGATATTTCAGTGGCTTTTGGGTTGCTGGTTGTCTGGCTATTGGAGGATGGTCAGGAGAGCAAGCCCTAGTCCCTAGCTGTTGGGAGTTATTCAGAGCCTCCCCCATATATTTGTGGGCCTTTAGTTGACTGTTCTATCAGATGTTGGAGTGGAACCTGGACTTTTACTTAAGGTACATGCTGAGGGTGACCCGTGTAATAGCTGTCTGTTACCTGGTTCTGTAAAGAAAGATGTATTCCTGGGACTAGTGAAAGGATAATCTGTCCGTGACTGCCTCAAAGTTGTTTTGGGCTCCATGTAATTTTAATTGCATAGTTTCATGAACTGGTTGAAATGCTGTAGTGAGAGACTGGTGTTTTCCTTGGACATAAATTTTATTGCTGGCTGGGGGTGAGAGCCTCAAGTGAGCATAATTGCATTTGGACTTCTGTTTGTATTTGCTTTTGTGCTTATTTTAATTTGTGAGAGGGTACCCACTGAATGTGTTTATGTATGTGTGGGGGTGGTACTGGAGTGTGGAATTATTTTGATTGTTTTGGAGTTTTTGATAATTATTGTATTTAATATATGTTGGGAGGGTTGTAAGATGGCCAGGCATTATTCCCCCACCATGCTCAGGGAGTTACGCCCTTTTGAATGTCCCATTTTACCAGCTGAAGTGTATAAGAGATGTCATCCCTTGGGGATAGTCAGAAGACGACTGAAAAGGGTGAAATCTGGGCATGGTGGGAGAATGGAAAGGGGTGGATGGATGGATAGAGGTCATAGGGACTAAGAGATGCCCTGGTGTGGAATGGGGGCAGGGAAAGGGCATGTCCTGCCTGGTTCCCATACCCAAGGGCTCCACAAACAGTGAGCAGGTCTCGGGATCTTCCTCGATGACTCCTCCAACTTGGGTGGTGTTATGCAATGCAAGATCTTTTAGGAACAAGACAGCTATTATAGCTGATCTTGTCAGAACATCTGATCTGGGATGCATCACTGAGATGTGGCTGGATGAAAATGCAGGCCCTATTCTGGCATCTGCAGTTCCATCTGGATTCTTGGTGATTCATCGCTCGAGATTGGATCATAGGGGCAGGGGTGTAGCCATTATTTTTAAAATGGAACTGGGTCTTGTGGATGTACCAGTGGGGTGCACTCAATCCTTTGAGTGTATCCTGGGAGCAGGTGTAGGATTCAGGATACTCCTCATCTACCATCCACCCGGTGATGAGGGAGAATTCCTGAAGGAGTTTGGGACTTTATTGTCGACGTGGCTTTGGAGTCACCCAGATGGTTAATTCTGGGTGACTTCAATGCCTGGGTCAATGATGAACTCTCATAATTTGGAAATAATCTCCTCCAGCTTATTACTATGTTGGGGCTTACACAGGTGGTTACCTCAGCTACCCATATAGGGGGTCACTCTCTGGATCTTGTGTTCCTCCTGGGAATGGAGATCATGGATTTGGGATGGAACCAGTTGGTTGGTCTGACTACCACACCATAAGATTCAGTTTCAGGGCAACCCCAAATAAGTCTGCCCCTATGGAGATGGTCAAGTACCGCCCTTTAAGGGGAGTTATCCCAGAGGGCCTATCGGTGGTGCTGGACCCATAAAGTTTATTGAGTGAATGCATGAGTCCAGGGGATCTCATACGGGCCTATAATAAGGTGGTGGGAGATGCCTTGGACTCAGTTGCTCCTATTCGTGTTTGCCCACTCACTCTGCATCCAAGGCCTCCTTGGTTTGATGGGTCCCTGAAGGAGCTGAGAAGAGTGGGTCAAAGGCCACGGAGAGTTTGGCAGAAATCCAGCCTTGAAGTTGACTGGCTTAGATTGATGGAGCATTATAAAGGCTATCAATCAACAATCATCCGTAAGAAGGCAGAATTCCTGTCTGTGGAAATTGCTGCCGCATGGAATCAACCAGCTCAGCTCTTCCAGACTGTGGACAGACTGTGCAATCCAGTCTGTCTTCAATCTGGAAGAGATTTTTCACAAATAAAGTGTGATGAGCTAGCTCAATTCTTTGCAGATAAGGTTGCCAGCTTCAGGTCAGGATTGGCCCAACTACCTCTATGAGGGATTGTGGAGATCAGCTGGAGGTGGCAAGCAACTGTTATGCCTGGTCTGACTTTAGTCGGCTGGAATTCATGGACATTGTGAGGATTGTCCAGACTTTGCGATCAACCAGCTGTAGTTTGGATCTAGGCCCTACGCCACTATTGGTAGGTTGTGGAGACGTTATCTACCCAATTCTTGCTGCAATTGTCAGGAGTTCCTTGGATAAGGGGGTCTTTCCTGATCCCCTCAAGGAGGCAGTTATTCAACCACTCCTTAAAATACCCTCCTTGGATCCAGACTGTCTAGCTAACTACAGACCTGTCTCTAATCAACCCTTTGTGGGTAAGGTTATTGAGGATGTGGTAGCATTACAGCTGGATGACCATCTTACAACTCACAATGTCTATGATGCTGTCCAGTCTGGGTTCAGGAAGAGACATAGCACCGAGACTGCCCTTGTCCTGGTCTTAAATGATCTCCTAATTGCGAGAGACCAAAAGGCTTGTACTATTTTAGTCCTTCTTGATCTCTCAGTGGCATTTGACACTGTAGATCATGGTGTGCTTTTGGAGTGCTTGTGGCTTTTCAGTTGACTGTCTGCAACAGCCATAAGTTGGTTTTGATCCTTCCTCATGGTTAGGTCACAGAGGGTCATCACTGGAATTTATTCCTCTGATGTCCTCTTCCTGTCCTGTGGGGTGCCACAGGGCTCCATATTGGCACCCATGTTATTTATAGTGTATATGCTGCCATTAGGAGATATCATTAGGTGATACGGTTTGGGTTTTCACTGTTATGCAGATGATATCCAACTGTATATATCCTTTATTCCTGGACAGGATGATGTAATCTCCATGCTTAACAACTGTCTAGCCGAGATCAAGAATTGGATGAACACTAGCTGGCTGAGGTTAAATACAGACAAGACTGAGGTGTTGGTTGTGGACCAGGACCATTTGGATGCAGGTCTTGGGGTTGGGCACATTTCGGGCTTATGGCTTGATGGTGTCCAACTCATGACCTCAGACCGAGTGTGTAACCTGGGAATTATTTTTGACAGTGGTTTGACCATGAAATTACAGGTGTCTGCCATTGTCAAATCTTCCTTTTACCATCTAAGGAATATCACCCAGGTGAAACACCTGGTTTCCCAGACTGACCTTCCTATATTGGTCCACGCCTTGTAACCACCTGCCTTGATTACTGCAAAGCCCTCTACCTAGGGCTTCCAGGGGTTGATATCCATCACTTGCAGCTAGTGCAGAACACGGTGGCAAGGCTTTTGACTGGTACATCCAGGTCCAGTTATACTACGCATGTGCTGTACGAACTGCACTTGCTGCCAGTACAGTGGCAGATCACCTTCAAGGTCGGTGTGCTGACCTATAAAGCCCAACATGATCAGGGACCCTGATATGTGCAAGAGCCTCTTATTCCATACTGCCCCTCCCGCTCACTCCGATCTGCTGACAAGGTATTGCTAGAGATTCCCAGGGTTCAGTTAAAAACATCTGGGGAACAAGCTTTTTCTCATGCTGCCCCTACCCTGTGGAATTCTCTGTCCCATCAGTTAAGGGAATGCCTGACTGTCTTGAGTTTTAAAACTGAGTTTAAAACCTATTTAGTCAGGCTGTTTTTTCTGAATGTTTTTAAATTATTTCACTGTTATTATTATTTGTTTATAATTGATGTGTATTTTATTGTACAACACTTTGATATATGAAAGGCACTTAAGAAATATATTTTACTTACTTACAATAACATGGTTCTTATTAGATCTAAAACTGAGTCTATGCTGTTGGGTTCTGCCCCTAAATTGTGACAATTTTCTCAAACATTCAAGGTACAAACTGTTGATGGGGGTGTACTTGACTATGTTGACTCTTTTGAAGTGATTTATGGAAGGTTGCCATAGCACATGGGCATAGTAACCTGTAGGAGTTGTGAATCAGTTTCCTACTATTTAAACTGCCAAAAAGTACTGTTTTCCATGCAAAAAAATCCTTTTATTTCTGTGCTCTGTCTTGTTTGCAAAGCCCTGCCCCCTTTTTTTTCCCAGTGCTGCAACCCACAACCTTTACATCATGCAAGGGAAACAACATTTTTAAAGGGGCACTGTCAGTTTTTAGCTGACTCTTTACACTGTTTGCAAGTAGCTCTATCTAACATTATAATGTGTAGAAAAATTCTAGTGCTTCGATTTGCTAAAAACAGCTCAGAGTTGTGTAATTATTGACCCATAATTACACTACTGAACTACTTATAGCCATTCAAGCCCCATAACATAAACATAGAACAGTATCATCACACTCCCACATTCTAGCAGGAGCTGTCATTTCAGACATGTCTCTTCACCAGCAGGCAGTAAAAGTGAAACAACATCCACACAGATTGGCAAATTATCTTTGCAGCCTACCTGTATCACAAAAATATTTTTTTCCAGAGGCTTTTCTACAGACTGTACTTCTGTAAACACTACCGAAATAGGAGACTGCACTTTGATTGGGGAGATAGAAAATCAACTATTCACTGTATCCACAATGCCTCACTATATAAATTAGTATACAGGCTATTATATTGCTGTGCTTACTACAGAACTAGGAAGCCCAGATATTCAAAAGGGTTGCACATGGCGCAACAGTGTTGCACCATGCGCAACCCATGGATGCGCCCCAGCACAATATTCAAAAGGGAAAAGTGCACGGCACAAATCCCAATGCACCGGAGTGCATCAGTAATGTATGCAGGCACAGGTGGGGGGGTGTGCCCATGCATACTATGCACAGCCTGATATTCATCCCAGGATGTGCAGAGCTATGCATGCACAACCCCTACCTGTGCCAGCACAAAGTTGATCCCAAAAAAAAAGGAACAACTAATGGCCACCCACAGGTGAGCTGCCGCATTGCAGGGTGCAACACGGCAGCTGCCACCTGTGGGTGGCCACCCCCCCAAGCTCTGGCCGCACCTGGTGGCACCCCCCCATGCCCGATCGTGGGCATCTGTGTAAAAATAGAAATATGTCCTATATCTCTGGTGGTCCAGTGGACTGCTATCTGCCCGATCGTGGGCATATGTATAAAAAAGTAGAAGTTCCTATATCCCTGGTGGTCCAGTGGACCGCTATCTGCCCAATCGCGGGCATGTGTATAAGAAAGTAGAAGTTCCAATATCTCTGGTGGTCTAGTGGACTGCTATCTGCTCGATCATGGACATTTAAAAAAAAAACACTTCCAATATCCCTGGTGGTCTAGGGTACCCCCCCACCCCACCTGCCCACTGAATCCCACTGCCCTGCCCCGCGTCAGCTGGCGGGTGGCAGCACCACCGCACTGCGCTCACCGCCTGCTAACTGACACCGCCAGAAGCAGTACGCCCATTGGTTTACAGCAGAGAAAATGGGTCGCAGCTTCCAGAACAGATTACACATTCCAGATATGTGACACATATCTGGAATGTGTAGTATGGTATATTGCATGCCCATTGGCTCACGCCAGGACCAATGGGCGACAGTCTTACTGAAGGTGGCTGTAGGGGGGCGGCAGGCGGGTGCTGCCACCTGCCACGACTGGGGAAGCTGGGCCAGGGATCAGTGGGCGAGTGGGGAGGGGGTCCACTGGACCACCAGTGATAATAGGTGTCTCTTACTTTTAATTCAGCCCGCGATCAGGCAGACAGGTCCACTGGACCACTAGGGATTGGGGTTACTTTTTATTTTAATTCAGCCCACGATCGGGCAGACAGGTCCACTGGACCACCAGGGATTGGGATTACTTTTTATTTTAATTCAGCCTGCGATCGGGTGGACAAGTCCACTGGACCACCAGGGATTGAGGTTTCTTTTTTAACTTTAGCCCACAATTGGGTGGGCAGCAGTCCACTGGACCACCAGGGATATTGGAACTTCTACCTTTTTTATACATATGCCCATGATCGGGCAGCTAGAGGTCCATTGGACCACCAGGGATATTGGAACATCTACCTTTTTTATACATATGCACACGATTGGGCAGCTAGAGGTCCACTGGACCACCAGGGATACAGGAGATCTTTCTCATTTTACACTGATGCCCGCAATCAGGCTGCAGGGGGCATCAGTCCCCAATGGCTGCTGCCTGGCAGGGCACCAGGCGCAAGTCATCGGGTATTGGCACACCTGCATGCAAATGTGGCCATAATGACATGCAAATGGCCCCATGTGTGCCTTGCATACATTATGGCACCATTTGCATGTCAAGTTTTGAATATTGCGGTTGCTGTGCATGGCGCAATGGAACTTGTGCTAGCGCATCTCCATGCTCCACTCTGGCCATTTGCACTGGCACAGTGCCACTGCGCCATGCACACTGGAGATGGCCAGGGTGTGATATGCAACGCTGCTGAGCCATGGCGCAGCTCCGTTGAATATCACCCAGTCCACACCCCTGCGCAGGCAAGTTGAGCTGCGCCCAAGCTTGCACCACAGCCTGGCGCAATTTGAAAATCTGGGCCGGAGACTACAGTACAAGCCACATTAAACTATTCCTCCACTGAGCTGTTTTAACATTTCTGACTGAGTTGCATAAGTGATGCTGACTGCAATACAAAGCCCTGCACAAACAGTTTCTTTAGAGTTAAAATGCAGTTTTGCATTACATTGTGACCAGACTGCAGATGTATTCTGATTGAGTTACAAAGCCATTTTACAAACATTGCTTTTGAGCTGGTTAAGCACTGAAAAACAATGCAATATGAGTTGCCAATGCATTTTCAACTGTAAACAAACTCTGGTCAGAGCTAACACAGCAGCATAAAGCCATTCACACCACTCATGGAGAGCATGGAGCTCATGTGGGAAAATTGGAAACATAGAAACATAGAAAACTGATGGCAGATAAGAACCACTAGCCCCATCCAGTCTTCCCTTTTTCCTTACCTGTAACAATGGCTGGTGACCCTATTTGGGCATCAGCTAAGCCTCTCCTTCCCACTTCTAGGGTTCCTTTTGTCTATCCCAAGCATGCTTGAATCCCTGTACTGTGCTTGCTTCCACTACCTCCTGGGGCAGGCCACTCCATGTATCCAACACCCTGTCAGTGAAGAAAAATAACTTCCTCATATTTCCTTTATCCTCCCCCCCAGTCTCATATTGTGCCCCCTTGTTATTGTACTCATTCTGTACTGAAATATGCCACCCACTTGCACCTTTTTATGCCTTTAAGATACTTGAAGGTCTCTATCATATCTCCGCTTTATCTTCGCTTCTCCAGTGAATACATATTGAGGTCACTCAGTGTCTCCTCATATGTCTTGTCGTGCAAGCCCTGAACCATCTTAGTTGCCCATCTCTGAACCACATCCACCCTGTCTACACCTTTACAAAGATGTGGCTGCAGAACTGAACAAGGTATACCAGATGAGACCCCACCAGCATTCTATACAGTGGTATCACCACCTCCCTTCTTCTGCTCATGATACCCCTCAGTGCACCCCAGCATGCCACTGATTCTCCCTATAGCCTTTGTGCATTGTTTGGTCACTGTTAGGTCATCCAAGATGATAATCCCCAAGTATATTTCTTCCCTAGTGACTGCCAGCAATTCTCCCCCCCCCCGCATCCTGTAGCTCTCTGCAGGGTTTCTGCATTCCAGGTGCATGACTTTGCACTTCTTCACACTGAGTCTCAGTTGCCACACTTCGGACAATTTTTCCAGCTTTTCTAGGTACCTCCTCATTTTCTCCATCCCATCTGGAGTGTTTACCCTATTTCAGATCTTGGTGTCATATGCTAAGATCCCTTTCCTTCCAGCACTTCTGCAATGTCACTAATGAAGACGTCAAAAAGGACTGGCACCAGGACTGCTCACTGAGATACCCCATTGGTCACCTCCCTTTCCTTGGACTGGATATTATTAACCACCTCCCTCTGCTTCCTATCCCCCAGCCAGTTCCTAACCCAGTTCCTGTGATGAAGTTCTCCTTGAAGATGGAGCTCACAGCAGAGAAGTGTGCCATGTCCAATATGTCCACTGGAGTTTGTGTATCCACACTGACTCAGGAGATCTATGGCAATCGGAATCATGAGGTGGCATGATACACAGCTTGTGAATAAAATTGTTCACCCTGTATTTTTATAGTGTATAGTATTTTTTTATTCATTTGTTAACTGGATTGGTGCACTGGTCCAAAGACCTTTTTCAAGCATGGCCTGGGCCAGAGACTGGCACAATCAATGGTAAAATACAGTGAACAGCAGCAGTGAATCATACATAAGCAAGTACAAAATCCAGTACAGTCAAGCAACATACAGAGGTGGACAAATAATAATATAAGCACACAGTGCAAGATACAACAAATAAGGTGGGCATTATACAAGATAAACACATAAATACAGGCACAGTATCAATGTCCTGCTACAATAGGTCATGTTACAGTTATGTGAAATGTGCAATGCTGCAGTTATGTGATATGTGCACACAGCAGTTCTTTGGCTTTCAGAAAGAAACTGATGTATGCAGTTTCTAGAGGTTACATAATGCTGTTGTACCACAGAAGGGTACAATCACATTCAATGACCTTTGAAGTGGGGTACAGCAACATTTTGAAAGGGATGGAATTCTGTGCAGAGCAATTTTCTGTTATACACTGTATATCAGTTCTTGGTATATAAGGATATCTTTCTACACCTAGACAGCCTGTTTCCCTACCTACTGTGATGCAACAGACCCTACTTATTTGCCAGCTTTATCATCATTTCCACTGCACCAATGTTCCATTATGCATATCTTATGCATTCATGAATGCCAGTGTCATTTCTGATCCTACCACCTCTGCTTTGAGGATGTACAGTGCATTCACTGCCCTATTAGAGAAGAAGGACTTTCACACATTTTGCCTAGGTCTGCCCTTCCCCAGCTTCATATCATGACCCCTTGTTCTTGGACACCTTTTAATCTGAGTATGTTTCACTCTTGAACCATATTTATACTTGTGAGGTATTTCAAAGTCCCTATCTTTTCATATCATACCGTATCATATCCATAGTTACCTCTAGAGTGTATATAATGAGACACTTTAGTCTCTGTTCATAATTATTTTATAATAACTGGTCGGCAATTTTTTCAAAGGGCTGACCCAGTTATAATTTGCAGTTATCACCTGTGGGTTATAATGGAAAACACACGCCACATCAGTAAACAAAGAGCTGCATTCTGATTGGCTCTACACTTGTAATGAGCGAGCTAAATACTGTCACAAACATGGCGACTCCTCTGTCCCACTTAGCGAGGAGCCGCCACACCATGAGCATGAATACTGTTGGGTTTTTTTTGTATTTTAAAACTATTTGCATCTGCCTGATCCTGCCATTCACAACCTGCATGGGCATTTCAGAGCCCCACCAGAGAAAAGCTGCTGGGAATGACTCGCATGCGTCACCAAGAATGACTCTGACCTCGCTTCCTGAGGTAAGAAGATCGCAATCGCGTTGTCAGGCTGCAACTCTGCCCAAATGAAACAAACCTAAAAAAGGAACTGTAACAAAAGAAAAGTTAAAAAAAAAAGATGAAGGGGGAGACAGAGTGTGTGTGTATGTTTGTGTGTGTGAGAGAGAGAGAGTCAGTGAATCAGTGTGTGTGTGTGTGTGTGTCTCAGACTCAGGACTGGAAAAAATTGCTGCCCAGCAATTATAAATAATAAAAGATGGGGAAGTGTGCTTAAATTTGAAATTAATGGTTGCCCTCAGTGTGGAATGCTTTAATAAAACCCCTCGGGCTTTGCCTCGGGGTTTATGTAGCATCCCACACCTCGAGCAACCATTAATTTCTCATTACACACTTCCCCATCCATTATTTTGTATATAATAACTGGTCAGCAATTTTTTACATAGGCTGACCAAGTTATAATTAGCCATTATAACCCACGGGTTATAATGGCAAGTACGCGCTGAGTCACTCAAAAAACAGCCACTCTCTGATTGGCTGTTGCTCTACTATTGGGTGGGGTAAACAGTTTCAGAAACATGCTGGCTCCTTATCCCATGTATCAAGGAGCTGCCAGACTGAGAGTCATCATCGGTTTCTTTTTTTTTGACCAGCTCAACATCTACAAACAAAAAAAATCTATCTGGTTGATCCTGTCATTTGGAACCCGCAGTGGACAACAACTACCAGTGGGAACCGGGAATGGCTCAGAGGCTGAAGTGTCTGAGGTATGCTGACTGTGATTGCAATCCAAATGCCCAGCTCTGCAAGTCTGCAAGTGAAACAATAAATGCCAGAATAAATAGAAAAGCCTTACAAGAAAAAAAAATCAGCAAAGGAGACAAGGATAGACTGTGTGTGTGTGCGCATTTGTGTGTGTGTGTGTGACTGCCACAAGTGATACACAGCAATACCAAATGCACTTTGACAAAAAAAAAAAATTGTTGATCAGCAATTATAAAAAATAAAAGATGGGAAAGTTTCCTATTCAAATGCAATGGTTGCTCTTGGTGTGGAATGCTTTAATAACCCCTTTAGGCTTCACCTTAGGGTTTATGTAGCATCCTACACCTTGGATGACCATTAAATTCTCATAACGCACACTTCCCCATCCATTATTCTATATGTTACAGTCACTGCACCATTTTTTTTAATCATAAAAGATTTTAGAATGATTTTTCAACAATGGAACATACATGAAGCAGAGAAGACTGCATCAAATGCAGTAGGTAGCAGTTGTATACTTAACTTTTGCTTATAGGATACACTGCTTGCAAATATAGGCATGCACTGAAGGAATGCAACACTAAATAGAAATCTACATTGAGATGATTAGTCCCTTTCTATATTAACCATAATAAGTAAGAACATCAACCATTGCTTGGTTCAGTTCCCACATCTGGCACTTGGGTTAATATCCTAGTGCTGACACTGTAGTGCAGCATGAGAGGGGTGTTGCACTTCTGAGGTGCAGTCTTTGGGATGAGACGTTAAACCGAGGTCCCATATGCTTGGATTGGTGGTAGTTCAGGTGGATGTTAAAGATCCCATGGCACTAATCAAAAAGAGTAGAGGAATTTTTATTAAGAGGACTTACAGACAGAAAAGAAAACATACATCATATTTACAATATACGTACATCATGATTCTTTACATATTTACAGTCAACCAGCACCTTTAGTTATGCCATAAATTAAAACAATATTAATGCTAGATATAACCATTAACCTTTCTTGTTCAGTCTTTTAAGGTGGTTTAGCCCAATGTTCACAGTTGATCCAAAATAATTTCCTTTTTTCCTCCATATATTTTTTAGTGTCTAACTCCTTCAATTTCTGCAATGAGATGCCAATATTCCTACCCATCTCAATATATGACACTGTTCTCTGCTGAGTTGCCCACAAACATCGGGATTGCCATATATAATATTTTACAATTGCCAATACTATATACAGTGTTTCAAAATAATACTTCCCCATGCCCCCTTCCACCTGATCATATATCAATGCACCATAAGATAACTTGGTAAAACATGGCTCATTCCATTCTTTAGCTAGATATGCCCAAAAATCTTTTACATAATCACATTCCACAAATAAATGTTTTTGTGTTTCCCACTGTTGAACACATGATTGTCTTAAGCAATACCTATCCTGAACCTGTTTGTGTTTGTTATTGTTTCGAATGCCCAATTTCCCATGTAGACTGAGCCATACTGTGTCCTATGCAAACTCTGGCATACGCTTAGATTTTAACATGTCAATGTTTAATTGTAAATTATTATCTGGACATTCCCCCAAGGAGAGTTTGTCTCTATCTTCCTCATTTAATATGTGGGAGTATAGTTCTTTCCTATTCTTGAATTGAATCATTTCTTTTGTAATATTCCATTTTATTACATATTTCAACATTTCCACCCCATATTTTGTAAGTCCTGGTACTCTATGTAAAGCCACAGTTTTCTTTAAGGACCAAGCACTAGAACCTAATTTAATTTCATGCATAAATTTTTCTTTCCAAATCTTAAATCCAGGATGCAATGCCCCCCTGAGATTGTATGACAAAAATATACTATAGAAAAAGGTGATAGGATTAACCATTCCTAGGCCTCCTTCTTCTGTTTTTCTGTAAGTCACTAACCTCTTTACAGGGTTAAGCCTGCTCCCCCACAATGCTTGAAAGAACACACTATATATTGTTACCCATAATGACTGTGGAGGGGGGAAAAACATAATTTATGTACAAAAAGGTCGAGATTAACAAGGTTTTTATCAAAATGATTCTCTTTTTTTTTCCCATAGCCTGACCCTTCCACCCGTTAACTAAATGTTGTGCTCTCTGTAGTTTTGTGTTCCAATTTAGCCTAGCCATGTCTGCACCTCCATATACTATACCTAATACTGGAATGGTGCCCTTGTCAATTTTAATCCCAGAAAAGGACCTATGCTCTGGGACAGGAGTAACACCTAATGCTATTCCTGCATTTTTATGAAAGTTTATTTTTGAGCCTGACAAATCAGAAAAAGTCTGGTAATGCTCTAGTAGAATATTTTCATTTGTTGAAGGGTCTATACATAAAATTAAATCATCTGCATAAGCTAAGTTCTTAATTCTGGGCGAAGAAGAACATAGTTCCAACCCTTTAACTCTATCATCTTGTTCTAGTTTCCTTAAAAACACATCAATACAAAACACATACAATAAGGGACTTAGTGGGCACCCCTGTCTTACACCTCTTTTTACTTTAATATCTTTACCTATCCATCCATTTATGTTAGGTGTTAAAGTAGCTTGTTTGTATAAGACCTCCACCCATCTAATAAATTCCTCAGGTATGCCATATGCTTTAATAACTTTGTACATGTGTATTGCTGTGATATTTTATCAAAAGATTTTTCTTGGTCAATTTTTATTATATATCCTTGCAAATTTTGTTTCTCAGCTTCATAGAATATCTCTCTTAGTACAATTAAATTATCTGCTTGTTTCCTGTTGGGAATTGCACATGTCTGACTGGGACTGATCAAATTTTCTGCAACTGACACTAGTCTATTCATTAATAGTTTGCTTAATATTTTAAGGTCCACATTTAATAGGCTAAGTGGCCTCCAGTTTTTTAAATCTTCTCTTTCACCTTTTTTTAAAGAGTAGAATTAGTGATGCTTCATACATGGATCTTGCTAACATACCTTCTTGTAGCATACTGTTATATACTATCACCAACGCCAAAATTAAATCTTCACAAAAAATTTTATAGAATTCTGCCCCTATTCCATCTGGCCCAGGGGCAGAATCACTCTTAAGTCCTTTTATAGCACTCCTTATTTCCTCTCCCAGTATAGGGGCTATCAACTGGATACTGTCCTTTTTATCAAGTTTAGGTAGATCCTGCAGTACCTCCTCTCCCCCCAATGTCTGTGGTGCTGTTCCAAAAGTTTCTAAAAAATGGGTATTCACCTGCTTTAGCATTTCTTCCGGTGAAGAAGTTATCTGTCCAGATTCTAACTTTAATTTATGTAGAAATCTGTGTTCTACTCTATCTTTGGAATCTTTAAAAGGATCCATTGATCCTTTTTTTTTATGTTGGTACCAAATCTTAAATCTTGCTCCAGGCTTTTGGCTCTATCATATTGTAATATGCACATTTGTTTTTTGATTTCATGAATTTGGTTACCTAAGTTCAATTTTAATGTCTCTGATTTTGAAATCAAGGCCTGCAGTTGAGCCCTTAACTGTAAATATTTCAAATATTTATCATTCATCTTCACTCTTGTAAGTTTCTGAAACCAATGTTTCCAGGATGCTTTTGTGTCCTCCCACCAGAAGGCAGCACTATTATACATTATGGCCACTAATAACCTAGCCTACCATTCTTGTTTCCACAGTTTTTGCACTTGTTTGTCTGTTAAGACTGAGCTATTCAGTCTCCATAGGTTTTTCTTGGATCTAGGAGTATCTTTCCAAGTAACTTTTATAGTTATTGACTTATGGTCTGAAAATTTCTCTTCCTAACAAGGTAACATTTAAAATAACTAAAATTTCAGCAACAAAAACAAAATCGATCCTGGTTGATAAATGTCCCTTAAAAAAAGTGTTTCCACCTGTTTTACATTTTGCTCTATAAGAGTCCTTTAATTTTGCATTATCAACTATTTTATTTAGGGCTGTGGAGTCACAGAACATTTTTTCTGTTTTAAGCCCTCTATCCAGTTTCCCCAATCCACAATTAAAATCTCCAGCCCATTACAGTAATCTGGATGTATGCAAGTATGGTTGTACCTTTTGAAATAAAGCAACTCTGAGAGCTTTAGTCTGGGGTGCGTAGATATTTATTATCTGAAATCTTTCAGAATATAAGGAAATATCTATCATTAAAGCTCTCCCTGGATCAATGTCTACTAACTTAGCAACCCTGATACTAGAGTTGCTTATTAAAATTCCTACCCCATCACATCTTTCCTGACTTACTGACCAAAAGGATGATCCCTTTGTCCAATGTTTAGAAGTTTGCTATAGTTCTGTATTTGTCTTAAGCCGGGTATCTTGAAGACAAATTATGTCATTTTTTTCTGTGGCTAAAGAACTTAGAACCATAATCATTTTAGCATTGCTTTTAATGCTATTTACATTTACTGTTGTTAAAGTAAGGGATTCCGGGCCAGATATTCAAAGGTTTGCCCTGGGGCTAAATTAGCACTGCCCGGTGGGCAAACGTAGTCTGGAGCACAAAACAAGCTATATTCAAAAGGAATAGCCCAGGGCAAATAGCTTCTGAATGTAGCATGGGAATGAGGCCGTGCAAACTGGGCTGGGAGTGCAGGGCAAACGTAGCCCTGGAATAAGACAGCACTGAAGACAGCAACCAGGAAGTGCAAACCACAACAAAAACACAGTGCACAGAGATGTGAGGGTAGGTAGAGAGGAACTATGTGGCCAATGTGTGTTCTGGCAAATGCAGGGACCGAGTACAGCTGCAGGCAGCAGCACACATGAAAAAACTGTGCTCAAAACTGTATGATATTCCCTGAACCATTAGCGCGGCTTTAGTGCGGAGCTAAGCGGTGTGCCCGGTGCAAACACGTTAGCCCCACGCTAAGCTTTGCCATATTCAAAAGTGACATGCAAATGAGCCTACTTAGATAGTCTGAGGGCAAACAGCCACATTAGCATCTCATCATGCCCTGATTTGCATGCAGTTTGCACAGCCTTACTGCAGGATCCCACAGCTCCACCTGTAGGTCAGTCTGGAGGTACAGGGGCTGGCCATGTCCGACCGCAGCTCCACCTGTAGGTCAGTCAGGCAGTGCATGTTGATAGCTGCAGGCTTCATGTAAACAGTACAGCATAGCATATCGTACCCCAGGGGACAGCACAGCATAGGCACAGGTGGTGGTAGTGCTGCATGTAACCATCACACTGTAAGTCATCCTACAGTGCACAGCAGACACTACAGTAGCAAGAGAGATGGTAGTGTGAGGGACACAACACTGCCTATGGTATGTAGGGCACTGATGACCACTGCACTGTACACAGCGCCAGGCACTTCCCATAACTATGTCCTGTGTTTTCACATAAATTGCACTTAAAAAGGTTAATGCATGTGGATGAAGTATGCCCATAGTCTAGACGATGACTACATCTGGGGGTATCACAGGCTGTACTTAAATGGGCACAGGAACTGCATTTAAAGCATGATGTGGGTTGCCCCATATAAAATAGAACTCCTCTGTCTCTCCCCAGAAAAAAAGTACTTGGCAAGTGTACTGGTCCATTATTTGTAGAGTACAGTTTAACCTTTATTTTCCAGCCCCCATTCCATATATGCTCACCATCTAAAATGGGGGCTGGCTTCTCTAACACCTCACATCTTTGTCTTAACCAAAAAAGTATGTCCTCTACACGGACTCCCTCACTACGAAACATAATAGTGATGTATTTTACAACTGGTTTTGTAAGAGGGATGGCCATGTAGGGGATCCACAAAGGATTATTCTTCAGTGTCTGGTATTGAGACCAGAATCTGTCTAGACTAGAGACAGTTTTGAAACTAACATCAAAGTTCCCATTTCTAGGTGAATTAATGCAAACATTTCTGATGAAAAAAAATGCATTGTTCCTTCAGTAATTGCTTAGCAACATAGATCCTATCAGAGGATCTTCAGACCTCCTTGAAAATTAGCCTGACAGCATTTTTTCTTGGGGCTGGCTCCCCTTTGTTTTGGAACAAGTCAGACAGTTTAAACATGGGGTCCAACCAAGCCCTTTTATTAGGATCCTGCAGAATATGCTCTGCTGGCCCCAATCTAGGTGAAGGTTCATTTGTCTGAACTGTAGCGTTAGTCACTTGTGCTGTAAAATTTTCATTTTTTTCAATGTTGGGGCCCATATCCTTTGCAGAGGAATCCATTTTCATGTTTAAAGGTGAGCTAGCATTATTCTGGTCATTAGAAGTAGAAGCTCCACATTGTAAAGTCTCAGCACGATATTTCTGCACTGTTTTATCTTCAGAATCTGTTTTCCAGACTCCTGATGAAGTTTGCAATCACCCTGCACTTTCTAGCACACCGGCAAGGGACCAGTTTTGCTGTAGTGTTATTAATTCCTCATTTCTTACATTTTTCTTCAGTGGTGAATGCGTCTTGTTTATCGCACTTGCATCCAACAGTTCTGAACACATTGGGGCTTCCTTCACTGAAGCGGTTTTATTTCTGAGTTCTCCTTGAATATTTGAAAGTCCCAACCTATGTCTTGCTGGAAGAGAAGGCTTTATCTGCTCTTGGCACACAGTACTTTGTTGTTTGCAACTGCCAGCCAGAGAGGTTTCCTGTTTTTTGGGGATAGCTTCTGTTACCATAGTACTAGTACTTTTTGCCATGTTACCGCTCAGCTGAGATGCTGGTGAATTACTGAGTGTTCCTGTCGGAGGGCTGTCTTGCAAGTTTGACAGCTCTCTCTGTAGTGCTTCTCTTTTTACTTACATTGCTCCGCTGTTATTAATAGCTCTTTTACCAGTCTTTCTTTGTCAGTTACATTCATACTATTAACAGATAAAGGAGACAATACCTGAGCTTTGCTCTCAGCATTTTCCACGATTTGGGACCAGTCCATATCTTCATTGAAAAAGCAGACTGGTGCATCATCTTCTTCTTCAGGCAGCACATTCACATCTTTGTTTTCCTCTGGAGATGCAGATGCAAAAACAACGTCTACCTCTCCTGTTTGCAGTCCTCCTCCTTCTCCTGGATCCATCTGGGTGGCCATCTTGTCAGCTATGTTTTCCCCACTGCCACATCAGCACTTCCTCCTCCTCTGCAGTCCAGCTCCAAACCGAGCTCCTCCACTCTACAGGAAGTCAAGCCCCCTGCAGGCAGAGTAGGGGAATTTCCCCGGTGTCCTGGCCAAATTTCTCTCATTCACTAAAAAAAATACCACCAACAATTTAATCTGGTTCAAGGTCAGTTGGCATTCATCTGTATCCCCCTCCCCCGTGTCGTGCCTGAAAATAGGCAGGATTTGTCTAGTGCACTTACCCAGTCAGCAAAAACTAAATAAATAAATAAATGGTGAACCATACCCTCTAGGCCTGAGTCAATAAAGAGAATATGCAGCCTGGGCATACATCAGCCTGGAAGCAGTGTGGGGTCACCTTGTTGAACCTTTACAGAAGGGGAATGAGCAAAATCCTGAATATTACCAGCCATTGCTGACCTGTCTTGTGGGGGGAGGCTGATCCTGTATTATTAAGAGTGCCCCTTTCTAAGACCCTTCATCCTATAAGGACTGACGTGAACCAGTTTGGGTGGAAGTTTAATGTGGAGTAAGACTGTTGTCTGGGTCAGAAGGGTGGGTTTCCAGGTGGTGGGGTGGGGGCAGAGCATAGGTGTGATCTGAAATAAAGGTGACATTTCTTGTTGTAAACCTGTGTGTGGTTGGTGGTAGTGTATGTCAACCATTCGAAATATGCTAACTAAGCCACTGTCATATGCCATGTAAGAAAAAGGGGGAGGCTGATTCTGGCACCACCTCATCAGGATAGTTCTTTTGGTTTCAAGTATCACCACAACGAACCATTTGTTGGATTGGTTGGAACAGTTTGACACCTTTGAGGTATTGCCCAAGAGGCTAAGGGTTGGGGAAGGAGAACCTTTTGTTTGCAGGATCTTGGAGCAGTCCAAAATTACTCCTGTCCAGATGGGCACCAGTATGGGACACTGCCATAGTATGTGCAGCAGATTGGCCTGTGGGGCCTGCCCCCTCCAGCACGTGGAATGGGGGATGAGTCTCATCTTTTTGGAGTGTGTCAGAGGTACTGTACCATCCCAGAAGTACCTTAAGGTGTATAAGCTAGCTTCTAGAGTCCCTGTAGACCAGATAGGCATCCTTGAGGTATTGCCACCCTTTGGTGTCTGTTATCTTTATTTAGGTCCTGCTCCCATTGCACCTTATACTTAATTGTGGTATCGGGTAGAGAGTCCCTAAGCATACCATACACCTTGCCTGCAGTGCCCTTTACTTCGCCTTGTTTATGCATGGTGGTCATCTATTTCCACCCAGCTCCCATAGGTGCTGTGGCTCTGAGGGTCTTGGATGCATTTCTGATCTGCTGAAATCTCCAGAAGTCTGTTTTAGGCAACAGATACTGTGCCTGCCATTGCAAGAAGGACATCATGGCTTCAGAGTCTCGTGCATAAAGATCTGCTATTGTACAGATGCCTGCTTGCTGCCAAGAGTGCAAGTTGATGGTTTGACCCCCCACTAACACAGCTGGGTTGTACCATAAGGGGCTGTACTGTGTAGGTGGTGCCCATAAGGGGGCTAGACATTGAGTGAGATGTTTGCCCATGTCAGGTTTCTCTTGTCTCTTGGATAATAGGAGAAAGGTGGCCCTTTGGGTGGCCCTCATTGCTCAGTAGGTTCCCCAGCCATTTGGAGTCTGATAGGTCCATTTTCAGATTCCCCCATACAGGAGTATTTGGGGTTTTAGGGAGAAATTATCTGATTGCTTGTGCAGCCCTATATGCTAGCAAATATTCCTGCAGCCAGGGGAGACCCATTCCCCACAGACCAATGCACCCATAAGCTAGTTTTTCCAAATCTTGGGGCTTTGTCTTACCAGATGAATCCTGCTGTCACCTTCTTGATTTTCAGAAGTGTGTTTGGTTGTGTAGGGATTGGTAGGTTGCACATGAGGCATGCTATCTTAGGCAGCACGAACATGTGTACATCACCTACCCTGCCTTTCAGGGATAGGCATAACATAGTCCATCTTAGTGTTTCTTATCTGATGGAGGCTGTGATGGGTGTATAGTCTGCCTCAACCAAGTTTCTCCATAGTGTGGTGATGTTTATCCCCATGTATGTAAAACCTTGGGGCGCCCATACCACTGGAGTGCCCTGTAGGCATTCCCTCATGCAGGGCAAGTTTAGTGGTGAAAGCATGCCACTACACCATTTTTGTTGCCCTCTGCTAGACTGCCTATAACCTGTCCACGTCCATTTGGAGATATGTTCTCCAGAACTGGACACAGTACACTAGTTGAGGATTCATCAATTACTTAATTTTACAGTGGTGAAAACAGCTCATACTTCTTGCTGGTGATACCTATGCACAGCAACATCCCACTGGCACTCCCATCTGCTTTGTCACACTGCTTGGCTTCCTTTAGGTCATTAGAAATGACAGTCCCTAGTTTTCTTTCCTCTTTTGTGCTCACCATTGCAGTATCCCCTTCATGTACTCCCCCCCCCTTGTTTTCTATGCACCAAGTACTTGATTTCTCATTTATTCACAAATGAATGTATGGTGTATTGTAGAGCGTTGTTCTGTGTAAAATTCCATGCCTTTTAATATATTGTTGTACTACAGTTCAAAGGTCATGAAATGTGATTGAACCCCTTTGTGTTACAACATCATTCTGAAAGCTAAAGAGACTACACACCTCAATTTCATTCTGAAAGCAACATAACTGCCACATGCATATTTAACTCAGTACTATATACATTAAATAAAATATAGGATGTGCAACTTTATTCACAACCAGTGTGTCCTGCAAACTCGGGGTTCTGATTCCCACTGACATCTGAAGCTTCACTTTCGAGGTTAGAGGGAATCAAAACCCATCTATGGCAGAATACACTGGTTGTGCATAGTTGACCATCCATTATTCTCTATTTAATGACACACACTGGACAACTCCTCAAGCTTAAGTAGTTCTGGCTTCAGTGTTCCATTTAGTTTTCCACGCCTCCACCTTGGTAGTGTATACCCTGTGGTAGATCTTTGTCTCAAGCATAAAAAAGCATATCTTACCTTCTAACCACTCTTTATTATCATCAGTGATGTTAATAAAGAGAACAGGCCAAAGTACTGATCCCTGTAGTGCACCACTGGTCACTGCCCCAACACCAGGTGAATGCCATTTCCAGTCACCCACTGATGCCAACTACCCAACAGATTCTCTACCCAGTTTAACATTTTAGTACACACTCCCAGGCTACCCAGCTTCTTTACTATTCTTCTATGTGGAAAGGTATTGAGGGCCTTACTGAAATCCAGGTAAGCCACATCCACCACTCCACCCTGGTTAATATCCCTCATCACCCCCTCAAAGAAAACTAATAGATTAGTTTGATATCAGCTCCCCTGTACCCTCAAGTGAATAAATGCAACCACAAGATACTGTAAGACACAGGATTCAAAATATTCTAGAATCCTTTTCCCTCAACAGTGCCTCCATTACTTTCACCTCCATCAAATTCAGGTTGATGGGCCTGTAGTTATCAGCTTACTGCCTGCTGCCAGCCTCCTCTCTGCTTCCACCTTTGTACAAAAATTCCTTTGGTGAGGGTACAGCTCTGCAATAGTGCTAGATCACTTGTTACCAGATGTTGCAAGCATTATGCAGCAAGGCAGTGGTGCAGAGCATTGCAAATGTGATGAAGAATGTATTTGAATATAGGGTCCCTGACAATGAGCCACTTTTGTCACATTCACTTGGCACAGTAACCTAGAATAGAATTCCCAGCTTTGAACATTTAGATTTATTTTATGCTCTAACACGGTACCTCACAACAATATCTAACTGGTATTCCTGTACATACTGATTTAATGTGAAAACATTTTTTTCCTGACATGTTATAAATTACAGTATGATATTGTTAGACCCCCCCAACGAAGTCTGATCAAATGTCCAAGCAGTGTACCATGCTTTCAATAAAAAAATACTTGCTATCACCACCCATTAAGTTGCACACTTTCAGCATAATTGTAAGTCCTCTTTTGGTTGTGAGTCTCCACACACACATACACACACACACACACACACACACACACAAACACTGTGTCTCTCAGTCCTAACACAGTGCATGTATGAAAGTAATGTTTAGGCTGGTGGTTCACTTTCCTATTTGTAGATAGCAGCAGATGTTTTGAAGAAGAAGACTCCAGTGTATTTATGAACTGGATATTTCTGACATATTTTTCATACATTATATAAGTTATTTCAAGTATGTCATTAAGAGATCAGTCATTTGTCTGTTGTAACACATAGCAAGATTCTGAGGCAGTAACACAAGCTTGCTTGTAACTGTTCAAGCCAATCTCATTGTATATGCAAATGAGGAACTTGTAATACAACCCCCTCATTCTTGGACAGCACTCAGCACTATTTACTCAGAAGCTCTGAAAGCATAAGGTTTTCAATGTTCTCTTGTCTATGATGTTTTCAATGCTTCCTATTTGTATTTTATGTTGTTTCAAAGGCTTAAAACAGTCCTGTCACACCACTCACACAGTGTGTAGTACTAATAGCCTTTATTTGCGCAAAGTGTATATTTTTACATTTCAAATGCTCTTAAACCACAGTTGCTGACTGGAAATATCATGCCAGCGAATGACTACTGTATAACACTGGAGAACTGAAGTAAGCACCCCCTCACATTACTTTGTAAATTAACCCATTCACCACTGACTTTAGAAACATTCTCGAAGGACTTGACAGAGCAGCACAGAAGGGAGCATGCACCACACACAAACAGGAAGCATAACCAATTGTAAACAAAGCAGAGCACAGGTCTGGGGTACAACATTGCAGGCCTACAAATGTAAACAAAAACAAAGAAGAAACTGGAATCAAATGATGCACGGAAAAACTGAATTTTAAACAGCTGCATGCTCAACAGATCAGAAGAAAGACATCTATGTGGCAATAACTTTTTTTATGTAGTACTGCTGCTTTAAGATGCAGAGATTTGTGCCTCAGCACCAGTCGAAACACCAAGCCTAGGACAACTACCTCACATTCCTGTACAACACTCATTTTTCTCTCCTACATCATGGCAATATGTCAGCATGGCTCCACCCATTCTGCCATAAAAACAATGCTAAACTAACTCATTGGTGGAACGGTTTAATACAACTTGTAGTATACATCTCTCTGTAAAGAAATCCTGTCAGCTAGATACTGTATGCACAATGCCTTGTTTTGAAAATAAACATATGAGAGCTTATACTATTGAAGTCACTACAGAAATAGGAGATTGCTCCTCACAGTATGGAAAATGGAGAACAGCTTCTTATTGTACCCATAATGCCTTGCTATGTACATCAACATATTAGGTACTATACTGCAGCCACCACTACCGAAATAGGAGACTGCACCTCTGAGTAAGGAACATTTAAGTCAACTGTATAATCTACCCAGAATTCATTGCTAACATACTAACATACTAAAATGCCAGCAGAATAGGCCTATCGGTCTCTCGAGTCTGCTCGATTTTCAGCACCCACACTGAGGGCCGATTTTGGTGTCCCCCCTCCTCTTTGAATTATACTTTCCCCAGTCCTGGATGTTCCACCTGTATTGGGCCTGGTCAGATTTACCCTCCCCCTGTACCTATCCTATCCCCTCTTAAACCCATCCACAGTCTCCACCTCTACCAGCTCCCTGGGTAATGCATTCCATGGCTCCACCACCCTTTCAGTGAAATAACATCTCCTCCTCTCCCCTCTGAGCCTGTCCCCTTCTGGCTTACACCCATGACCTCTCATTGCCCCACCCTCCTTCCTTTGGAGCACCATGACTGGGCCTCCCTTATTGATCGCTTTCATGTACTTAAAGACCTCTATCATGTCCCCCCGTCCCTCCTCTCCTCCAGGGTGTACATGTCGAGCTCCTTGAGCCTCTCCTCACAGGTCCTCTCCCCCCAGGCCCCAGATCATTTTGGTTGCCCTCCTTTGGACCCTCTCTAGGAGTGTAATGTCCTCTTTAAATGTGATCTCCAAAACTGCACACAATACTCAAGGTATGGCCTATCCAAGCAGTTGTACAGTGGAAGGATCACTTCCGCCTTTCTGGAGGTAATCCCCCTGGTGATGCATCCCATCATCCTATTTGCCCTTGCTGCTGCCCTTCTACAGGTCTCAGAGTTGTTCATTTTGATGTCTACTACTACCCCCAGGTCCCTCTCACCCTCCATGACTTGAATCATGTCTCCTCTCAGGGTATACCCCTGGCCTGGATTTCTGACTCCCAGGTGCAGAACCTTGCACTTCTCTGCATTGAATTTTAGTTTCCATTTTCCTGACCACCTTACCAGAGCCTCCAGGTCCTCCTGCAAGGCCACCTTCCCCTCCTCCTAATCCACCACTGCACCCAGCTTTGAGTCATCTGCAAAGAGACTTATCTCACTAATGATCCCCTTCCTGATGTCTGACATATAGGCGTTGAACAGGAGTGGCCCCAGCACTGACTCCTGGGGAACCCCACTAGTAACCCACCTTGGGGATGAGGCTAACCCTCCAACCACCACCTTCTGAGTACACTCAGAGAGCCAATTTCCTATCCACCTTAACAACTGTCTCCCTACCCCTATTACATTCAGCTTAGCCAGCAAGCCACTGTGTGGTACTGAATCAAACACTTTGCTAAAGTCCAGAAAGAGGACATCCACTGGCCTACCCTGGTCCTGAGCCCTAGTCACCCAGTCATAGAACTCAACAAGGCTTGACTGGCATGATCTTCCCATGACAAAGCCATGCTGTCTATCGTCCAAGTACCCAGTTTGCTTCAGTAACCCCCCCAGGCCTTTCCTTGACAATACCCTCCATCACCTTGCCAACCACTGATGTCAAGATAACGGGCCTTTAATTTCCCATCCCCTCTCTTGATCCCTCCTTCTGGATTGGCATGACATGGGCCACCCTCCAGTCTTGCTGCTGTATTTAAATCAGTATATTAGCTGTCATACTGCTCTAATCATTACCAACATTTCCCTCTTCAATAGACTGTGCAACAAGTGAAAGTGATTGATGACTCCCTTGCATGACATCATTCTGGGGACATGGCCACAGGCTAGCACTAAGAGAAAACTGGGGGCAGCCAGAAACAAAGTGCTGATAACACATCAAAGAAAATGCAGATGGCAAATTTTGTTTACAAAGCAAATTGCAGCTTGAACATCTGAAGCATGGCAGGCAATGGCATACTATATGAAAAAGGCATTTGAGAAACTTCCATAAATCAATTTAAATATTTAGGAGTTACATTGGATCCATTTTTAAATGCTAATATTCATTTGGACAAAGTAACTGATGTGTTACACTTTAAAATCAGTACACATTACCATACTGAAATTATTTGACCAAAGAAACTCATTTGGCTGTAGTGCAACAAAATCTTTTATCAGTTTTGCATTATGCCACTGTTGTGATTGACACAGCACTTGCCTGTTGTGAAAGGGCTAAGCTAGGCCCTATCCCACTTGTGTTATGTAGGAGGGAAGTGGAAGAAAGGATTCTACTACTATCTCTATCTTTTCTAACTCTCTATTAGACTGCACAGTCAATTACCTCTACCTGCTGTACTTTCTAATTCCTAATTTCTAATTTCTAAGTTGCTTAGGTTTGTATTGTACACAACTGGGTCCCTGATACATAAACTAGAGATAGTGAAATGATGGCAGAGATGGCTGTGATAGAGTGATGTAATCTGTCACAATGCTCTAGCCAGCTACAATATGCATCACAATGTTAGGCCTAGCAACAAACAGCTGCTAGATGGGTCACAATCTTATGCCTTGCAACCAGAAACTACAGGATCCTGTTGTACTGAGATGTGTGGGAAATTGATCTTCAGCAGAGCCAGGACAGGCTGCCTTATGTTCTTCTGGAAAGATTGATTTGGAAAGAGAGAGAGAGAGACTACTGTAGATGAGAGATGCTGACATTTTTTCCAATTAGTTTGTTTTTTTCCTTGTGATTTAGTACAATAAATCACCACTTGTGGTTTTCTACAATTTTTCCTGGACTGCTCATGCTTCCTCACCTAAGCCTCCAATATGTTTAGTGTCAGGCACCTGGACAAGTTACATCTGGTGTCATGCTGTGTCAGAAGCCACACCACATCCAGAAGCCTCACCACATTTGGTGCCAGAAGTCATTGGACTTACACCATGCATACTCTAAGGCCAAGAGTTTGTTTGTGGGTTCCAGACTTGGAACAAGGGAAGCTATAGCAGAAAGGTATGGATCCCAACAAAGACAGAACAGGATTGTCCACCAGAAGTATGGCAGCCAAGCTACCAGAGGTGGGAAAAGCCTGAGCAGCAGAACCAGGAAGTCTGTCTGAGTTTTTCAAATGGTGGAGGATACAGCAAATAGAGACTGAGGCTCAGATAGACAAAGACCTCCAATGTTGAGAGGTACAAAGAAAAGAAAACATGCAGTATTTAGAGGCACAAAGGAAAGAAGACATACAACTATGGCTGCCTGCCATGCAGGCTATTAGAGATGGAGGAAGTGGTACAGTCCCCACAGATCGGCAAGACCCAGGTTATTTGAAAGACATTAAACTGACAAAGCTGTTCCCCTCAGATGATATTGATGCACACCTGACTACATTTGAAAGGGTCACCAGTGCATGCCAATCACCAGAGCAGCAATTGGCTATCAGGCTGGTACCTTATCTCACAGGTATAGCCCAAGTTGCCTACAGTAATGTGGGCACTGTTCAATCAGCATAATATGACCTGGTGAAAAGAGAGATACTGAAAAGATATGACATCTCTGGAGAGACTTATAGGCAGAACTTTTGGTCCCTGAAGTACCAGTCATTCGACAATCCCTGAGAAGCTTACACCTGACTCAAATAACTTCTCATTAAATAGCTACAATCAGAGGGCAAATCAGTCCCCAAGCTTATTGATATTTTCACAGTAGAGCAGTTCATCAAATACCCTGCCTACAGATGTGCATCTTTAGGTAAAAGAGCACAGACCAGAAAATGGGGAAAAGGCTGTTTCTTTGGCTGAAGAAAATAAATAGCCAGACAGACACCACAGCAGGGAGGTGATAGACCAGGACCAGTAAGACCCTCTTTTTCCCCTATCTAACTCCAGGTCAGATAAGAACTCTGGTTGGTATAACAAATCTGCAGCTAAAGACTATATTTGCTATAATTGCAATCAACCAGGCCCTATTGCAAGAAACTGTTGTAAAAATATGAAAGGGACAACTGAAGCAGATTTGGCCTTAGCAAATTGGGCAACTATTTAACAGAAGTCAAGTTGGGAGACAAGGCTGTGAAAGGACTTACAGATTCTGGAAGCAGAAAGACCCTTGTGCATGCTGAAGTTTAGTTTTGGGAAAGAGTTGTATATGAGGAGCAGGTACTCTGGTCATCTGCATTCATGGGGACACTGGATACTATCCCACCGCTCTACTGATTCTCAACATTAAAGGTGTGTCACACCAAATGAAAGTAGGAGTGGTACTGAAGTTACCTCAATCAGTGATAATTGGAAATGACTTTCCAGGCTCTGCTAAATTAATCACAGAGGGAGACAAACCTGTAGTTTCAGCAGCTGTGATGACAAGAGCACAGGCAAAGGAAAACTTGAATGAAGATGGCAGATTTCCCGTTGGTAGCTTTGATCAAGACTTGTTTCAGTCCAGCTCCAAGATCCAGAAATCCCGGCAGGAAAGCAGACACCTGAAAGAGCAGTAGCAACAAAAGACTGATGGATGTAAGGGGTTAATTTATGAAAATCCCGAAGCCAGAGTGATACCTAATCATGATTTTGCTTCTGACCAAACTAATGATGTTTCTCTCCAAGGTTACTTTAAGCAGGTGGGGTGAAAGAGAAAAAGGGGGAACCTGTTTTTAGAAAGTATAATGGGCTACTGTACTGAGTTTGTGCCAATTCTCAGACACAGGAACAGGTAGAGCAATTGGTCATCCCAAAGAAGTATAGAAATGAGTTGTTACAGATAGCACATGATAATCCTATGGATGGTCACTCAGGGAGGGACACAACCTTGCCAGGGTGCTGCACAGGTTTTACTGGCCTGGGAGAGATCTGTGATGATGTAGCTACTTATTGCTGGTCTTGTCCTGGAATGTCAGAAAGTAGCCCCAATATTTAAGATAGACAATGTGCCCCTGCAGCCCCTACCTTTGATAGGTGTACCATTTGAAAGGATTGCAATGGATGTGATAGGCCTCTTAGAAATACATGGGGTAATTGTTTCATTTTTGTAGTATGTGAGTATGCTAGTAGATACTCAGAAGTGGTGCCTATGCACACTGTAGCAGCCCTGAAAGTGGCTGCAGGGCTTGCAAAAATGTTCAGCAGTGTGAGCATACCTAAAGAAATTATTACTGATCAAGGTAGTAATTTTGGTGCTGCCTTACAGAAGAAGCTATACCGATTACTTGGTGTAACCACCATAAGGACCTCCCCTTATCATCCCCAAACTGATGGTCTTGTTGAGCATTTTAATTATACCCTAAAACGCATGCTAAAAAAGTTTCTGAAAGATGAAGGAAGAGATTGGGACCAGTATCTACCATACTTGCTGTTTGCTTTTCAAGAAGTGCCACAGGCATCAGCAGGGTTTTCACAATTTGAAATGCTGTATGGTAGACAACCCAAGGGGTCCCTAGATATTATAAAGGAATCATGGGAAGATAACCCCTCATCATAAAAATCTATTTCAGCATATATATGTGTGCCAAGAAAGAAGTTAGCCAAACATGTTGAAATTGCACATACTAACCAGGAAGAGGCCCCAAACCAACAGATAGTGTATTATGATTATGGGGTAAAAGAAAAAGTTTTTGAACCAGGTGAACAGGTATTGTTACTATTACCTACAGTACTTCAGAAAACAAAATGCTAATGAAGTAGCAAGGACCATACAAAGTGCTTAGGCATACTGGCATAGTTAATTATGAGGTTGAGACCCCTGATAAAAAAAAAACATATTAAGATATACCATGCTAATCTCCTCAAAAAATAGGTTAAGAAAACACCACAGGCTGCTTTGTTAGTATTGCCAGAAACTGAAAAGGGAGTTATGGACATAGCTTATAGCAGGCTAGAACAAACTGAAATTTTGGAGGCAGTAAAGATAAAAGATTCCTTAACCCTAGGGCAAACTGCAGAAATGCATAACTTGGTAAAGGCATTTAATAGTACCTTTACTATGGTACCTGGCTGTGCAAAAGGGATTGAGCATGTAATAAGGACAGGTTGTGCTTGCCCTATTGGACAAAAGCCATATAGGATACCAGAGAGGTTAAGAGCAGAGGTAGTTAAGTAAATGGATAAAATTAAAGAAGTGGGTGACATAGAAGAGTCAAGAAGTACCTGCACATCACCAGTGGTGACTGTGAATAAGAAGGAATTTGCCTTGATTTTAGAAAACTTAATCAACTGTCTAAATTTGACAGCTGTCCTATGCCCAGGATAGATGACTTAGTGGACATTTTGGGAAGTGTTAAGTACATCAGTACCCTTAATCTTACCAAGGGTTACTGGCAGATTCCCCCTAGCAAAAGAATCCAGGCACAAAAATGCATTTCCAGTGCCTACTGGATCCTATCAGTTTACCAACATGCCATTTGAGTTACATGGTGCACCCGCCACATTCCAGTGGTATATGAAGGTAATCCTAGCCCCACACTTGGGTTATTGTGTGGCTTACCTGGATGATGTTGTAGTGTATAGTTCAGACTGGAAAAGCCATCTGGATCACCTATGAACAGTTATCCAAGCCATCAAAAATGCAGATCTGACCATTAATCCTACCAAATGTGCATTGGGCATGTAGGAAACCATTTATTTAGGGTATATTTTGGGAAATGGGGAGGTAAAACCAGAACTTTTTAAGACAGAAGCTGTAGCTAACAGCCCTATCCCTAAAACAGAAACATGTCAGGTCATTTTTAGGGCTGGCTGGTAAATACCAGAGATTTGTCTCCAGCTTTGCCCAAATAGTTGTTCCTCTCACTGAATTTACAAAGAAAAGATATCTGAATAATGTAAAATTGACCCTAGATAGAGAAGAAGCTTTTAAGGCCATTAAGGCTGCATTATATTTAGCCTTTGTTTTAAAAAGCCCAGACTTCAAAGAGCAATTTCTATTGCAAACAAATTCTTCAGAAGTAGGCTTAGGTGTGGTTCTTAGCCAGAATATAGATGAGAAGGAACATCCCATTCTATATGTCAGCAGAAAGTTGCATGGCAGGGAGAAAACGTATTCCGCCATTGAAAAAGAAGCACTAGCAGCCAAATGGGCAATGGAGTCTCTTAAATAGTATTTGCTAGGAACTGACTTTGTGCTTATAACTGATTGTAATCTTCTCTGTTGAGTGAATCAAATGAAGGATAAAATTCCAGATCACAAGATAATACCTGGCATTACAGCCATTTAAATTCAAAGTGGTGCATAGACCTGAGAAAGAGAATGTCATTGCAGATTTTTTGCCATGGCATGGTTCAGGAATTTAGAAACAAGAAAAGGAAGAAAATGAAGACAGTAGTGATATATAGACTGTGTATGTGATGAGATGAGAATGAGTGAAGGTTTTGAAAACCTGTTTTAAAGAGAAAAAGTGAAAAAAGGTTCCCTCTTGGGGGGGTATACAGTATGTGACAGTGCTAAGCTAGGTCCTGTCCCATTTGTGTTATGTAGGAAGGAAGTTGAAGCAAGGATTTTTCGACTATCTCTATCTTTTCTAACTCTCTATTAGAGTGCACAGACAATTATCTCTACCTGCTGTACTTTCTAATTTCAAATTCATTTTATTTATTTAAAAGTTGATAACCAGGAAAGGCACCATTGAGCTGAGACTCATTTCCAGATGTGACCAGGGGAAAGGGGTACACAGAGCAAAACAGATACATGAAACAAATACAGTTGGTAGCTTAGCAAAAACAAGATACATGATTACAAGATCCAAACACAATTACATATAACACAACAGCAAGTTCACAAAACATGGGTCGCAGTTACAATGACCCAAAACAATGACCAAAAACAGCAAAAATAGGTAATATTGTTGGTATAGGTTAAAAAACGATATCCTGTGACATAGACAATCGTGAATGAGCACCTACGAAAACAGCGACTCAATCACAGCACCTGTTATCTGGACGACCCGGCAGGGAGGACGACCAGGTGGGGGGGTTCGTGCATATAGTGACAGGATGTTGCTACATGCATACGTGCATGGGGGGGAGTGAGCAAGCTCAGTCAGAGCTGGGAGGGGAGGGACTGATTGTGAGGGGTAGTGCCTCGGTGAGCTGCTCCCATGGTGTGGTGGGTGGGTTCAGGGCTGGGCTGCACAGGGTGCTAGGTTTGGGTCCAGACACAGGTACCTTTTGTTGCGCACAGCCCATGGGGGGTATGGGGAGCACAGCCCCCCCCATATGAACAAGTAATTTGTAAGCCCCCGGTGCTCTTTTGCTGTGCACAGGGGAGTACATTATTAAAATTTATTTTCGTCGATGTACATTTGCCCTAATGGTGATCACTATTCTGCGATCACCATTATCACATAGATCCTTAAAAAACATAGCAGAAAGGTAACACTGCCTGATACAGGCTAATAATTAAAAGAACTAGTGTCACTTCAGCTTTGATACTAATGTAGGTGGGGACCTGAGGTGACAAGGGAATGGGTGAAGTGAGGATGATTGATCGCAGGAGAAAGGAAAATTGGAGTGCAATCAATGACTTTCTTACCATAGAGGGTTGTAGTAGGGGGCTGGGGGATTGGCAACTGAGGGGAGACCAAATCAGTAATTGGGGGGGTTGGGAACACTGAGAGCACAAAGGATGGGGTAGCAGTCTGAGGAGCCTTTTGAGAGAGAAAAGGGAGGAGGCTGATCTGAGGTCAGGGAGGAGTTTGTTTCAGAAATTAGAGAAATAAAAGGAGGAGGCAGATTGACCAGAAGTGTAGTGGGGGCAAGGGATAGAAAAGGTGCATGCATATGTGTGTCAAAGGGAGTAGTTTGAGGAGGCAGCTTGAGAAAGGCAGGAGGAGAAGTAGGTGGGAAGGGTACCAAACCAGAACTTAGCACAAATGATGCACAGTGAACCAATCTTCTGTGAGATACAGGAGAAAGGTAGAGGGTGGAATATAGGAGACAGTGGTGAGAGAGTGGAGGAGAGGCAGTAGCAGAATGGCAGAAGGAGTTTAGCAGGGTGTCAAGTCTGGTGAAGGATGAACGAGAGACAATGCTGTACACCACATTGGCATAATCAAAAATGGGTAAGATCATTTTGGAGACCAATTCACAATGGGTGGGAAGGGGGAGACTGTCTTTATGATGATAGAGGACTCCCAATTTAGGGTGCAGTTTAGTGCAGATAGCATCGAAATGAGTGAAAAAGTCCAGGTGACTGTCCAACCAGACCCCCAGGTATTTGAAACTTGGAAAATTCTCGAGGGGAGAGCCATCCAAAGTAGTGAAGGCAGGGGAGGACTGGAGGGTGGCTAGTTTTTGTCCTGACCCAAAGGTCATGGCCACTGTTTTTTTTTGCGTTAAGTCTGAGTTGGTTATCCATGAACCAGGACTGAGCACTGTTAAAGTCATCCTGGAGGATGGCCTGTATGCTGATGACTGAGGGTCCGGAGATGAAAATAATAGTACTGTCAATGTACATGTGTATTTCAGAAGATTTGCAGACCACTGGGAGGTTATTTATGAATAGGGAGAAGAGGATGGGACCAAGGATGGAGCCTTGGGGGATGCCAGAGAGAATAAGGAGTGGGGAGGATAGGCCATCACCTACTTGAACAGATTGCACCCTGTCATGAAGATAAGAGTGGAACCAGTTAACAGCTGGTTCAACAAGACCAACAGATCTAAGGTTTTGTAGCAGGAGGTGGTGAGAGATAGAATTGAATGCTTTCACCAGATCAATGAAGATGGCTGCAGTAATAGAGTTCTTAGCCATAGCAGAGAGTATAGACTCTGTGACTCACAGAAGAGAGGAAATAGTTGAGTGATGTTTCATGAAGCCAGACTGCACAGGAGAGAGTGTTAGTATTAGCTAGGAATTCAGCTAGCCTAAAGTGAATGATGGATTCTTGGAATTTGGCGAGGGAGGAGAGGAGTTAGATAGACCTATAGTTACCAGGTACAGAGGGATCACCCCCTTTATGGAGTGGTAGGACCTTGGCTGGTTTCCAGGTCTTAGGAATAGTGGAGGTGTAGAGATAGGTTAAGGATATTGGTGAGTGGGGCATCTATGGCAGAGGCTGAGATGTGGAGCAGCTTGGGGTGGAGACCGTAGGGGCTGGACTTGGTAGAGTTCAGGGCTAGAAGGGCTGAGTAGATTACTAGGGGAGAGAAAGGTGTGAAATGGAAATTTATGGGTGGGACAAGGGCATCTGAATGGGTCAGAAGGGGGTCAGGGGTGAGGGGGAATGGGTATCAGGGAGAGCACAAGTGGCAAAGAAGTGGTTGAAAGTCTCTGCGACTGATGCAGGGTCAAAAACAGGAGATCCATCAACAATTAGGACACAGGAGGTAAGTTGGACAGGGGGATCTAGGAGAGAGCGGGAACCTTCCAGAAAGACATGGGGAAGGGTTAATTAAGCTGCAGGTGGCCTTAGATAGGTGGATGGCTTTGCTGCAATTATTCCTTAGGGCTTTGTAGGCTAGGAGGTCCACATGGGTTAAGAAATTTTTGTAGCAGTGCCAAGCTTTGTCCCTGGCTCCACACTTGGCCAACTGGTCAGCAGTTATCCAGGGGTGATGGTGTCTTTTTACTCTGGATTTCTTAAGGGGGGCATGGTGATTCCAAATCCTGAAGAAGAGTTTAGAGAAGTGATCCTCCTGATGACGCATGTGTAGTGTGAAACCGGCCGAGGTTTGGGTTTCTGTACTGCGGGGTGGCCTTGCAATTTTACTGTTTTCAATAAATTTACAGCTATTACCTGCGGTGCCTTTGTTTTTTTGCTTAGAAGTGAGAGAGGGCAGAGTCGACATTGGCAGCTGAAAAAATAGGTTGACAGTCAGCCTTGGCGAGATCATGTTGAAGGGTGGCAACATCTACTGTAGGTTGTGGAGGGGGCAGAGCCAAATTTATTTGAGGGCTGTGAGGGGAATGTGACTCTTTCTTATGCAGATAGTAATGCAGTGATCACTGATGGCATCTGGCAATGTCCCAGCTGCAGTGATGTGGTGGGGGTGGAAGGATAAAGCCAAGTCGAGCTGAGTATGGCTCTGGGATCGAGGGTTTAAGTAAGTGGGTTATGGATCATCTGGGTAAGGTCGAGATCTTCTATTTTAAGGAGAGGAGACTTGGAGGAAGGGGAGAGCCAGACAAAGTTGAAATCCCCAAGAAGGAATAGCTCACTGCTTGCCCTGAGGAAGGAGATAGAGGAGATGATGGATACTAGGGAGCCGGTAGACGTTTTAGGTGGGGCATAGCGTGCATCTAAGTAAAGCAGGGCAGAGGAAGGGATGGCTAATAGAGCAATGATTACTTCTTGGGAGGAAGTACAGGAATATTTGAAGAATATGGAGCAGGAGAGGGATTGTCTGATGTATAGGGCAATGCCGCAACCCGTTTGCTTCAGTCTTGACAAAATAAGCAAACCTCAGGGATGGAGAGGGCAGAGTCAAGGATTTTAGCTGAAAATCAAGTTTCAGTATCACGGAAGATATCAGGTGGGTGTTGGGTAGAGATGTAGTGAAGTTTTTCCTTTGTGGGTGAATATGCGGCGAAGTCACCAAATTCGCACCCGTGGAGCACTTTGCATAATTTTCAGAAATGATCTGGAATTCGTCATTGTGACTTCGCATTGCTTTTGGGGGTTTTAAATGCAAATTACACCTAAAAACCCCAATGCAGGGAGAAGTCGCATCCACTCCACAGCCGGCAGCCTGACTTCAATCCCTGGTGTCTAGTGGTCCCCTCCACCCCCATCTTGTCAGGTAGTGCCCCCACCCCATTCCCCCAGCCCTGAGTCTGATCTAGCTTAAAAAAATGTTTAATTTAATCCATGATGTCTAGAGGACCCCTCACCCTGTCAGGTAGTGCCCCCACCCACTCCTCTCAAGCCCAAGTCTGATCCATCTTTTAAAGAAAAAAGTTTAATTTAATCCATGGTGTCTAGTGGACCCCCATCCCCCACCCTGTCAGGTAGTGCCATAAACTTGCTCCCCCCAACCCAAGTCCGAACCATCTTAAAAAAAAAAGTTTAATTTAATCCATGGTGTCTAGTGGACCCCCACCCTGTCAGGTAGTGCCCCACCTGTTCCCCCCAACCCCAACTGGAGTGAGCCACTGGCACAGCCCTTCATTCACCTCCATGTACAGCAGCCCAACTGAGCTCAATGAATGAGCGCATGCTTGTACAAGCATGTACTCATTCACAGACAGCTCGTGGTCATTTTGTTTTGTGTTCCAGGGTGTAGAGAAGGATAGAGGGCTGCTCCAGTCACTGATGGAGGTAGTGGGATGGGGGAATGGCACTGTGGATCCCTCTGGGGTCCACAACAGTGTTCTTCCCATCCTGCCCCCCCACAGGACACTGGAGCAGACCCTACACCCTGGAACACAAAAGAAAATGACTGCAAGCTGTCAATGAATGAGCACGTGCTTGTACAAGCATGCACTCATTCACTGAGCTTAGTCAGGCTGACAGTCATGGAGATGATTGGAGGGCTGGGCTGGTGGCCCCTCCAGTCAGGGTTGGGGGAGGGGAGGCACCTGACTGAGGTGGGGAGTCCACTGGGCATCATAGATTAATTTAAACTTTTTTTAAGATGGATCGGACTTAGAAGTTGAGGAGAGGGGGTGGGGCACTACATGACAGGGTGGGGGCTGGTGGGAGTCCACTAGACATCAGGGAAGGGTACCAGCAGCTGGGGGGTTTATTTATAGTGGTAATTATCTAAATGTTTCCTACCTCTGGGTACCTCAAGGTACCACCGAGGTACCACTGAAGCAATTTGCATTGACTGTAATGTGATCCTGCCTCATTCTGCCTCAGTATCCCTAGGTATACCTCAGTACTGAGAAACTTTTCTATGACTACCACTTTATTGTGTTATTGTGTCCCTGGTGATTGGTGGTGGGGGGCAAATTGTCAAACTTCACGAATTGTGCTCCACGAATTGAGCACAATCCGTGAATTGTTTGTCAGAGAAAATTTTCTAGACTTTGCCCACCTTTAGTGTTAGGTGATCCAAACTTTACAAGTGTCCAATTTGGGAAGGAGGCTGCGTGCATTGAGATGGAATATATGAAGACCCTTAGGGAGGGAGGAAAGGTTCATGGTGGGTGCTGAGTGGGCTTGGGCCAGAGGAGGGGAAGCAGACAGAGGACCTAGGTTGGGGTGGATGTCACCAGAAAGAAGTAGAAGTAGGAGTAGTAGGAAGAGGGGGAGTTGGGGAGGATCCTGGACTTTCTTTAGTTATGGGGGTGGGTTGGGATAAGTGGTAAAGTATGGTGAAGCAGGGCCTCAAGGTTAAGAAGACAGGAGGGGAGTAGCCCAGGGTGTATGAAAGGAGAAGGAAAGGGGAGGGGTAAGCCAGGAGAAGAAGGCAAGCAGGGTGATCCATAAGGGAGGGGAGAGGGAAGGGATTAGAACTGAGTAGAAGGGAGGAAGTGATGTAAAGTTTGAAGAGCAGAGTGTGGGCTGTGGTGAGGGGGGGTGAGCAAAGGAGAGGAGATTCTGGAAGAAGTATCAAGAAGAGAGTAAGCAGAGAAGAAGAAAGTTAGAGACATAGTGGTTGACAAGGGGTGGTCAGGAGTAGGAAAGGGGAAGAGGTAAACCTTAGCAAAGTGAAAGAGGACAGTAGAAAGATTTACATGGGACAGGGCAGTGATCCCTAGGTAGTTAGAGAATAGAAGCCTTAGAGCCTTGCAGGCTTACAGCAACCACTAGTAAGGCAGACTGTGATAGATGCAGGAACCAGGTTTTACAATGTGCAGAAGTCAAAGACGAGAAGTGAGTATGACTGGCTGCAGCCAGAGAGTAGGAGTGGAGTGGACCATGATGATAAGCAGAGGTGTAGACTACTAACTAGCTTTGTTTAATGCTGGGGGAGTACCAGAGGAGGTAGTGGCACTAGCAGAACTACAATCAAACAGGAATGATGAGCAGGAACAATATCTGATACCTTGAGAGTAAACTAATGCAGTCCAATAAGCAAAGGGAACCAGAAGACAGATTGTGAAGCTCCTAGTGGATTGGCTGTATAGCCTACAAATGGGAGAATGGGCACTTAGTCATGTGAGCGTAATTTGCTATAAATATAGTAGTCCAGATAGGTCAGGCAGATGGGGGAAGATGGGGAGCCAGCGCATAGCATCCATGGGAAGCCTTAAAATGAAATCTTCTCCCTCTGTGGCCATGGGCATACCTTGTGGTCTCCAGGGTCCGGCGACTGGCTCGAACTGCAGGAGTGGTTCCTGGAAAGGACAGCCTGATCAAGGGCTAAGGAGAAGCCTAGGGTTAAGAGGGAAGGGAAATAAATTAAAACAGGAATGGGTTGGTAGCCTGCTAATCAGGGGGAGGGTTTCAGAGTGATGGAAGAGCTAGAACAAAGAGAGCAGAAAGGACAGGGCGCAGCAAGTCAGATTACAGGCTACGGGAAGCTGAAATATAGTTTCAGCCGAAGTGAATAATTAGGCAGAGAAAAAGAATACAGAATAGTGACTAAGTGGGAAGTTACTCAGAGAGGGCATATGCAGGCACAGTGGAGAGTAAAAAAAACCCTTAATAAAACAGTTTCAATCCAGGCACGGTGTATTACCCCCTCCCCAAAAAAAAAACAAAAAAAAACAGTTTTGATCACAGAGACAACAAAAAGCAGAGGCAGTCAGAGCAAAAGGCAAGAGCAAGAAAAACAGGTGCCAAATGTTAAAATGAAATCTTCTCCCTCTGTGGCCATGGGTGTACCTTGCAGTCTCCGGGGGTGGGTGGCTGGCTGAGCTAGAGGAGCAGTTCCTGGAGAGGAGAGCCTGATCAAGGGCTCTCCTCTCCAGGAACCACTCCTTCCTAATTTCTAATTTCTGACTTGCTTAGGTTTGTATTGTATACAACTGGATTCCCAGATACATAAACTACAGATAGTGAAATGATGGCATAGACAGCTGTGACAGAGTGATGTAATCTGTCACAATGCTCTAGCCAGCTACAAGAAGCATCACAGTGTTAAGACTAGCAACAAACAGCTGCTAGATGGGTCACAATCGTATGCCTAGCAACCAGCAACTACAGGAGCCTGTCTTACTGAGATGTGTAGGAGATGAATTTTCAGCAGAGCCAGGACAGGCTGCCTTATGTTCTGCTGGAAAGATTGCTTTGGAGAGAAAGAAAGAGAGGGAGACAGAGAGAGACTAGATGAGATATGCTGAAATGTTTTCCCTGTTAGTTTATTTTTTTCCTTGTGATTTAGTACAATAAATCACCATTTGTGTTTTTTTACAATTTATCCTGGGCTGCTCATGCTTCCTCACCTAAGCCTCCAATGTATATAGTGCCAGAGGCACCTGGGCAAGTTACTGTACATCTGGAGTCATTCTGTGTCAGAAGCCACACCACACCCAGAAGCCTCACCACACCTATACACTGTACAGAAAAGAAATATTGTTACAAAAGATTTGTAAATTTACATAACCAGCACCCTTTTGAACCCACCACTGCCAAATTTTGGAGAATCTCGATTGGCTGTCTGTTCGAAGTAACTATAAACAGTAGCATATTGATTTCAAAATAGCCTTCATGGCTTACAAATGCTACAATGGGCTTGTTCCATACTTTTCGAGAGACTTGTTGAACTTTCATCTGTTTGATATCTCCTCTCCATCTCCACCAATCTATTTGTTCTACCATCTGCTACATTTGCCACCTATGGTGTCTGAGTCTTTTTAGTTTACATTTTCTGGAATCACTTCCTTCTGGAAGGTCATTCCTCCTCTGCTAACTATACATTTAAATGCAAATGGAAAACGTTGTACCCTTTGAGTGAAGGAGTTCTGAAAGGATCTGTCTCAGAGATGGAAACCGCATTTGCAAAGTGACCAACCATGTACACTGTTAGACCATTTATTAGGTGATAATGGCATCTAAAGCTTAGAAGCAATAATACCGGATAATGTGGCATTTGATGCATTTGTTGAAAACACCCTGAGCCCTTTAAAAATAGTGTGGGTGAGCCTGGAAGCAGTCATTGGACAAGGATGTCAGAGGTTCATGCTGCTGCATCCACATCCAACCCCTTTTGGTTGTAAATCTTTTTATTCAACATATTATACAACAAACAGACATACAAACAGGAATCAGGCATATGCATTAAATAGATTAAAGACTGAGAAGGGTATATAAGAGAGTACCACAGGTGCGTGGTGTACATGGATTAAATAACCAGTGTAGTATGTGTAGCATAAAATCTTTAGCATAAACAGGAAAAAATAATTCCCAGCCCTTGTCCTGAATGTTGAAGACTGCATCTGGTTTTATCCAGTTTTTCATTTTATTGATTGCATTGCTGTTCAATGCTTTTAAACTGATATACTGTACAGTAAGGTGCATAAGAAATACAAATTAGTATACCTCATTATAACTGTAACAAATTATTTTACAGCACATGACTCTCAGCTACATACCTTTTTCAAGGGTTCTTGTTGAGAGTCACCATCATGACTATTTCACTGTCTTTATACCTGGTGATCGCTGTATTTGAACATTTTACAGCAAAAAAATAGAATTAATGTTATGTGGCACTAGGCGGCTTTTGTGCAGGTTCCATATGAGGGAACATTTTTTTGAATGAAGCAGAAAAATGCAAGCATGAACCTGCTTTAGAAATCTCTGTACTTTGTGTGACCCTTTAATGATCTTCAATCAGGCATATCAGAATAGTTTGCAAATCATCTTACTGCTGTCTCAGAAATCAGTGGAAGCTGTGAGTCATTTTAGTTTGGGGCACTGCTGAGATACTGATTCATGACTTTGCATATCCCAGATTGTTTACTTCCATTCTTACATAGCTGGTCTACCTAAATGTGCTACAGTACCTTTAAAGTTCACTTTGTCCTGAACTGGGCAGCGTGGGTCATTACCCAATCTAAGTCTAATGGGCATATATTACCAGTTCATAAAAACATCATTATCTCTAATTCTCTGTGAGGATTGATTTTACAATAGTAATGCTGACTTAATATAGGATACTTCACATCCAGGCTTCTTAGTTGATTCATGACTTCTGACTCTGACAGGGGTTCATCTGAGGACTGTAGAGAGCTGAGAATTTGGTTACCATGCCCCTCGCCTCTCGATCACTTTTCACAGTTCTATCAGATACTCTGTGCCATTGTCAGTGTTCTGATTATTGTATGATAAAGTGTTTGACTTACAGCTTTTTCTGATGATTCCAGAAATACTACATTTGTATTATTTATTTATTTGCTTTTGGTAACCGGGTGGGTGCACTAGACATAGAGATGCCTATTTTCAGGCACGACCCGGGAGTATACAAGTGAAAATACATGAGCAGTACAATGTGACGCAGCACAAGGGAGAAGTAGACAATAGGACAATAGCAATACAAACAGTATTTGACAAGTAGATTGTTTTAAAGCATTCAACAAATATTTCCAGTTGCAGCTAGAACAGTACAGCTACCCAGAACATACATACAATGTTAGCGCTAACAGGTTCAAAGTAATAGTAAGTGCCATCAAGTGACATGAGGTTTTAAGAGAGGAAAGATGGGGTAGAAGACAGGAAGAGAGAGGGTAAGAGAAGGAAGGCAAGAAGGGTAGAAGGTAGAGGTGAGTGGAGTGGGCTATGGTGGCTGGAAGCATGTACAGGGGTTAGAAGCCAGTAGATGTCGGTGGTGGAGTTTCTTGAAGTGGGCATGGGTGGGGGCTTGGCGAATAGACTGTGGGATAGTGTTCCAGTACTTAGGTGCCAAGTGGGAGAAAGCACGTGTACCCATAGAGGTTTTTGCATCTGGGGATGAAAAGAGGGGTGACGTCATTTGATCAGAGACCATAGGTGGAGGTTTGGGAGTACAGAAGTGAGGAGAGAGATCTAGGTAGACCTGAGCTGTTTATACCGTGTAGTAGAGAGCCAAAGGCTAGATGCCGGTGGGCAGAAGGACTAGGCCATTTTAGGTCAGCATAAAGCTGACAGTGATGTTTGAAGCGTGGTGCCCCAGAGGCATAGTGGCAGATGCTATTGTAGGTGGTGTTCCATCTGAGGAGTGAGGTTTTGGAAGCTCCTAGGTATGTGACTGAGCCATAAGTCAGAGCTGGAAATAGAAATTCTTGTGCCACAGCAAGCCTGGTGGATGGCGTGAGGGCATAACTAGTACGATAGGCTCCTCTAATTTTTACATTGATAGATTTACAGGTGGAAGTGATATGAAGGTCAAAGTCCAGGGATTCATCAAGGAGGATGCCCAGATATTTGAAAGAGCTGGTACTTACTACCGTGGAGCCGTTTGCACATGAAATTTGAAAGGAATTACGAGCTGATTTGAGTCTGGCAGGAGGGCCAAAAAGCATGGAGTGTGTTTTGCTCTCGTTAAGTACCAGATAGTTATCACTTAGGCAGGTTTGAATACTGCGGAAGCCTTCTGTTAGGCAGTGAGTTATATCCACAATATTTCTTCCGCTATGGTAGATGACAAGATCATCCACGTAAAGTAAGGATGAGCAGTCAGGAACTGCAGAGGAAGGGTGATTTATAAAAAATGGAGAAAATACTTGGGCCTAGTACAGAGCCTTGAGGAACTCCCATCTACAGGGAAAGATGAGATATGGCTGAGTTAAGACTACCGCCTGCATTCGGTTGGTTAAGTGGTTGTTGAACCAGTCAATTGTGTCGACAGAGAAACCAAGCGAAGACAGTTTGGGAAGGAGAAGGGAGTGATTGACCAGGTCAAATGCCTTCGTGAGGTCAATGAACATGGCTCCTGTCAGAAGGCCAGCTTCCATAGCACCGTAAATGTCGTTTGTGAGTTTTAGTATAGCTGTGGTAGTGCTATGGCCTTTTTGGAAACCATGCTGGGAGCGTGACAGGAGGTTATACTTCTGTAGATAGTCTGAAGTTTGGGTTGCCACTAGTTTTTCAAGGATTTTGCCAAGGACACAAGTCCTTACTTAAAAAGCAATTAATTTTGTATAACAGACTTGTTTTGAGGGACATTTTTCTCTCATCCTTACATTTCAAGACTTGACAACTAGGGCCAGATATTGAAAGGGTAGCGCCGGGCGCAAATCCGTTGCGCTGGATTAGCACCAGATTTGCCCCCGACAGCAATATTCAAAAGGACATTTAGCGTCGGCGCTAGGTGTTATCACTGATGCTAAATCATAATGTATGCAGGGGAGGGACTGAGGGGAGGGGACCTGACTGCCTGCACAACAGCATATTGAAAGGTATAGCGCCGCGCTACAGGCATTAGCGCAACCTGTAGCACTGCGCTAACTACCACCAAAAAAAGGCTGGTGGTAATGCGGAGGTGCCCCCCCATGAAGCACACCCCCCCCTTGACCACAACATATTATGTATCCCTGGTAGTCTAGTGGCCCCCCCAAGCACCGCCTCCTCGACCCATCAGAAAATGTAATACCGTAATATTCCCTGGTAGTCTAGTGGCCCCCCCCAAGCACCGCTCCTGACCCGTCGTAAAATGCAAACACTAATTTTCCCTGGTAGTCTAGTGCCACACCCAAGCACCGCTCCCGACCCATCGTAAAATGCAATACTGTAATATTCCCTGGTAGTCTAGTGGGCCCCTCCCCAAGCACTGCTCCCGACCCGTCGTAAAATGCAATACTGTAATATTCCCTGGTAGTCTAGTGCCACCCCCAAGCACCGCTCCCTACCCATCGTAAAATGCAATACTTTAATATTCCCTGGTAGTCTAGTGGGCCCCTCCCCAAGCACTGCTCCCGACCCATCGTAAAATGCAATACTGTGATATTCCCTGGTAGTCTAGTGGCCCCCCCCAAGCACCGCTCCCGACCCGTCGTAAAATGCAAACACTAATTTTCCCTGGTAGTCTAGTGCCCCCCCTAAGCACCGCTCCCGACCTGTCGTAAAATACAATACTGTAATATTCCCTGGTAGTCTGGTGCCCCCCCAAGCACCGCTCCTGACCATCGTAAAATGCAATACTGTAATATTCCCTGGTAGTCTAGTGGCCCCCCAAGCACTGCTCCTGACCTGTGTAAAATGCAATACTGTAATATTCCCTGGTAGTCTAATGCCCCCCCAAGCACTGCTCCGACCATCAAAATGCAATACTGTAATATTCCTGGTAGTCTAGTGGCCCCCAAGCACTGCTCCGACCCATCGTAAAATACAATACCGTAATATTCCCTGGTAGTCTAGTTCCCCAAGCACCGCTTCATGACCCGTCTTAAAATACAATACCATAATTTTCCCTGGTAGTCTATGGCCCCACCCCAGTGACAACCCGCCCATCCATACAGTTCCCACCCACGTCGTAAAATGCAATACTGGCAGTATTCCCTGGTAGTCTAGTGGCCCCCAAGCACCGCTCCGACCCGTCGTAAAATGCAAACACTAATTTTTCCCTGGTAGTCTAAAATTGCCCCTAAGCACCGGCTCCCGACCTGTACGTAAAATACAATACTGTAATATTCCTGGTAGTCTAGGCACCCCCCAAACACCGCTCCTGACCGTCGTAAAATACAATATATATTCCCTAGTAGTCTAATAGCCCCCAAAGCCTGCTCTGACCTGTCGTAAAATGCAATACTATAATATTCCCTAGTCTAATAGCCCCAAGCACTGCTCCAGACCATCATAAAATGAACACCAATATTCCTAGTAGTCTAGTGGCCCCCCCAAAGCACTGCTCGACCCATAAAGTAAAATGCAATGCGTAATATTCCCTGGTAGTCTAATTTCCCCCCAAGCACACTTTCATGACCCGTCATGGTACAATACCATAATTTTCCCTGGTAGTCTAGGCCCCCCCACCCCAGTGACAACCCACCCATCCACAGTTCCCAGAATGGAGCGGTGACAGCTCAGCCCTCCCTCTCACCACACCACGGCGGCCACCCAGCCCAGAGGTAGGAAGAGCTTCCTACCCCTCAGTCGGCGGCTCCCGGCTCCATGGTGAAAGAGGAGCAATCCCCCAGATGAGCTAGAGGCGAACTAAAGTGAAAGAACCACTAAGTTCAAAGAAAAATCTGACCATTTTGACAGCAAAAGCAATGTAAGAAAGACCCTGGGCTTCAGAAATATTACATTGCCAAAATCGAGGTAATGCTAGGTAGAAACAGACACAAAAGAAAAAAGTGTTGTATTTTAGGACAGAGTCAGAGCTTGATGCCCAGAACTACCAAGAGTAACAACAACACCAGGTGGAAACAGGGACCAGACGGCTGTGAAGGGCTGCCTGGCCCAGCCTGTCTGCCCAGGTCCCTATATGTTGGATGGCTGTGCTGCACAGCCCAGTGACCCTACAGCTGACAATCCACCCCATCCCCAGCAGGTTTGCTTTATGCCTGCCCCATGCTACATGTGTTCCAACCACACCTGCTGTGGGCTGCCTCTGTTGGTGTAGAGTGGGGCATCATCCAGGGCATGTGGCCACTGGTAGTATGTGTGTATATAGCTATATATATATATATATATATATATATATGTATATGCATGGGTCACTGTATTAATCTATAGTTATAGATCACTACGGATCTATATATCTCATTATGTACTGCTTGCAGTGCTACATAGCTATGTTGTATGCACTGCTGGTACCTGCCAGCGCACAGTTCCTGCTGCTGTCATTCCGACCAAAAGGGGGAGCTTTGTGCTCCATGCAGTAGCACCGGGCAAACTGTATGGTAATGTATGCTAAGCAGCACCTAATGAGATGCAAATATACCTGTTTGCCCACGGATTACCTAAGTAGGCTCATTTGTATGGGAGCTTTGAATATAGCTCCAGTTTACCCCGGGCTAACCAGTTTGCACCGGGCTAATGTGTTAGCACTGTGCAATCAGGTTAGCCCCAGGCAAGCCTCACTTCAGCATAGCAGTTTTGCAGTGTGTGGCTTATATTATTGTTTGCAGTCATACCTCTCAACTGTCCCTGATTTTCAGGGACGTCCCTGATTTTACCTCAAAATCTTACTTTGTCCCTACTAAACATTGTGTTTCTGTGGCCAAACAGTGGGGGCATACCTCTCAAGTGTCCCTCATTACGAGGGACATCCCTCATTTTGCCCCTTAAAATTGCTCTGTCCCTCATCCGTCCTCATGGAAAAGGTGCTACCACAGAGAGAATGTGCTGTATATTCAGATTTTAAAGCAGAAACTCTAAATATTCTGAAATACTAAATCCAAAATAAACCTTGTACAAGTAAACACTATGGTTTTCACAGTGTTCTGAACTTGTATCTCCATGTTTGAGGATGTGACCCTCATTCTGAGTGTCTGTGTCCCTCATTGTCCCTCATTTTCAGTGTCCAAAAATGTCCATGTCCCTCATTTCAGTGACAAAAGGTTGAGAGGTATGAGTGGGGGTTGTAAGCATAAAATACTGTCAAACATTAATGTTACTGTTGTGTTCTTCCTTAGTAAATGCATTCTACACTACACCACTTATCCTACCAGCTTCCTGAGTGGATGTCACCAATATTTAGGATGTGTCCCTGATTTTTAAACCTTTGTCCCTGATGTTTTTAGGCCTTGTCCCTGATTGATGAGGCAGGGGGTTGAGAGGTGTATTAGCAGCAGCTGTGAAATGTCTCTGTGCAATCACACACAATGTTCTCCACCTGCAACACTGGCTTGCTACAGAGTCTGATGAGCTGCAGTTGCAGTTTGCACTTCCCTGTTGCTAAATTCAGTGCTGACTTATTTCCGGGCTATTTTTGCCCTGCACTCCCAGACCAGTTTGCCCGGCTTCCTTAGACTGCTATATCCAGCAGGATTAGCACTGGGCTATTTCCTTTCGAATATAGCTTGCTTTGTGCTCCGGCCAAAGTTTGCCTGCTGGGCAGTGCTAATTTAGCCCCGGGGCAAAGTTTTGAATATCTGGCCCCTAGTCTGTAGTAATGTCAGGGATCATTAACATATTCTCTATCACTACAGTTTGTGACTCCATAACACATTAAATTATAAAATCATAGCAGAGCGGAAAGCAGACTAAAGGAGATTCTATAGGTACAGTTGTGTAAAGCATAGGGTTTTCTACTTTCACATGGGCACCAACCACAGAATTTTCAGGTCTTCCACCATTAAGCAATATGCCCTCTGATCAAATTGAAGTCACCTGATGGAGTGAGAATATTTAGGCATGTAAAGGGCTTCAGAGAAGTGGACTAATTAATTTGGGATATGAAGTCATGAATCACTGATTAGTAAACAGTGTCCTGGTGTAAAATGGCTCACAGCTTTGCAATATTTTTGAATCAGAAATATACTGATTAGCAAACTGTTCTTAGATGTTTGATTGAAGGTCTGTTAAGGGTCAAACAAAACATCCAGATTTTTACAGGTCCATGGCAGTATGCCCCACCATGGAAGGGTGCTGGGGCCAAGGATGGGGACAGCTCCACTACTCTAAAATGAGAGGGGTACTTATCAGCACTCTTCAGTAACTGGTGCCAGGATCACTACTGTTACACATGTTTGTCAATGATCTGGAAGATGGAGTCTCCAGCAGCCTGCTGAAGTTCAATGATAGCACTGAGCTAGCCAGGGTGGTGGACTGCCAAGAATGGAGACAGATCCTATGTATAATGTAACAAGTTGTGTGATTGGTCAGAGTCATGCAATCTCAGATTGTTTTTCAATATATTGTAGCTTATACCATGTTGTTTGTACATTTGGCCTCACATTCTGGCTCAACCCAGGCAAGCATCTAGCCCCTTCCTCCACTGATCTCAATGCAGCTGTTTTCCACAACTTTTCACTTAAAGTAGGGCATCATAGGATTGGGCAATCCTCCTCCTGATAATAATGATCTGGTCAGGTTCAGGTGTTGGGTTAAATAGTATGGGGCCTAAGGTTTCTGAAAGACCATCATTTGGATGGAGGAAGGTGGTTTCTCCTCATTATCTTGATCCCATCATCACCCCAGTTCTACTGCGATGTTGTGCCACTGCTCCAGCAGCCTAGCTTGATGCAGCCCCTCTTAGTGCTCATGCAGTGCTCCCCCTCTCAAGTACAAGGCTTTTTGGTTTGCCACAAGGATTCACTGCACCGGTGAAACCTGATGTCTTCCCTTACCCAATAATGTACTGCACTTGGAGGAACTCATCAGCCCTGGCCACCCACTTCCAGTTCCCTGAATCTGCTACCAAACCTGGGTTTCTGTCACAGAAGTTCAAAATCTTTCTTTTGGGCTACTGGGTGGTCTCTGATGTCCAGATTCAGTATAGCCAAATGCAAGGTGTTACACATGGGAGAAAAAGCAGAGTGAGTCAATCATTGACAAATTTATGTACAGTAGGTCTCCACTTGGAATGACCAGCAGGACAAAGTAAGTAATCCTGCCATTTTACAAGGCCCTGGTCAGACAAAACCAGGAATACTGTATTCAGCATTTGCTACTCAGTACACAAAGCATATATTATGATTTGGTGCTTTCAGGCAGGACATGAGGATGTAGTTCTTTAATTTTCTAGAGAAAATTAAGGTAATCTCATGACGCTCAGAGGAAGCAAATTCAATGCTGAAGTTAGGAGTCACTTCTTCCTCTCCTTGCAGAGGTTGGTGAATCTATGGAAAAGCCAACCAACACTGGTAGTAGAAAAGAAGACAGTGCAACCTTCAAGGCAAGTCTGAACAAATGTTTGCTTACCATATGGCTGACAGGTTACCCTGGGGAACAGAGTGGCAGAAAATCCCAATAAATCAGAACATGTTTTCACATCATAGTTATTCATATCTGCTTTTGAAGCATCATGGCTCTAAAATCCTCCCCCAAATTATTATGTTACTATTAGAAGCAACAAGAGAGGCCAAAAAGGGAGAAGAGAATACAACAGAGCTCTGTGTCACCCAGGGCAGACCACAATATTACACTGTTTGCAGACATGGCAGCTCTATGGAGTGGATTGGTCAACAATATGTTGGATTAAGAGAAAGTAAAAGTAAAGTCAAATCAGTGTAGCAATATAGTGTAGTATTTTCATTAAAGTATATTATTTATTACGTTATTTAAAATGCATTGACTGTGAGAAGTGCACTGATCCAGAACTTGTTTCCTGGTGTCACCTGGGGATGGGAGGAGGTTACAAGTGATAAACGATTCAATAAACAGAATGTAGTAAAGGTAAAGTACTATAGCAAATAAAGTGACACGTGCAATGTGCAATACAGAATATCAGATGGTGCAAGGTACAACATATACAAACATGTAAGAATTTACAGTACTAAAAAGTGATATACTATACATAGTATGATAACACAGAATATCAGAAGGTTCAAGGAACATACATTTGCAATTAAAATTAACTTAGTTAATGGTAATACCTCATATGAACATACAAACATATGAAATTTGCCAGCAGGTAAAGGCATAGAGGTCTATCAAGTCTGCTTGAATGTGCAGTTAGCACCCCTTATTCTGCAGCTGCCCCTCCCTTCCACCCTTCCCCTTCATTGACCCTCCCCCTTGTCCTCTTCCATCCCCTTTTGAAGCAGTCCACTTGTCTACTGGATACCACTTCTGCACATAACACATTCCACTCAGCCACCACCCTCTCTGTAAAAAAGTGTCTCTTCATCTCCCTCCTGAACCTTCCTTCCTCCAGTCTCATATCATGGCCCCTGGTGTCCCTCCCCTCCTTTACTTTGAACAGCCCCTCTGTACCTGTCTTGTTTATTCCTTTCATGTACTTAAAGGTTTCAATTATGTTCCCCCGGTCTCTCCTCTTCTCCAGTGAGTACATGTTCAACTCCCTCAGCCTCCTCTCATATGATAAGTTCCCCAGCCCCTTGATCATCTTTGTCACCCTGCACTGCACCCCCTCCAGTAACTTAATGTCCCTCTTCAGATACTGGCACCAGTACTGCATGCAGTAGTCCAGGTGCAGTCTAACTAATGACCTATACAGTGGCAGAATCACCTCCTCCCTCCTCAAGGATATACCCCTTACAATACAACCCAGCACTTTGTTGGCCTTTGCAGCTGCCTTCCTACATTGTGCCAGGTTGTTCGTTGACCCTGTAATGAGCACACCCAGATCCTTCTCCTCCTCCTCTGTCTGTGCAAGCTGCTCTCCCCCAAGCTGGTAACTCCTCCTTGGGTTCTTCATCCCAAAATGCAGCACCTTGCACTTTTTGGCATTAAACCCCAGCTGACAGGTGTCTGACCAGGTTTCAAGCTTTGCCAGATCATCCTGCAACCCCTGCCATCCCCCTAGGTCATCCACCACTGCTCCTACCTTGGTATCATCAGCAAACAGACTGATCTTGCTCTTGATGTCCAATGATATGTCTGCAATGAATATCTCAAACAACACTGGTCCCAACACCGAGCCCTGTGGAACACTGCTCGTCACTACCCTTGGGTGTGAGAGCTCCCCACCCACCACCACCCTCTGTTGCCTTCCCTGAAGCCAATTCCCTATCCATCTCACCAGCTTTGCACCTGCCCCAGTGCCTACTAACTTACTTCCCAGCCTTCCATGCGGCATCAAGTCGAATGCCTAACTGAAGTCCAGATACAGGACATCCACTGCATGGCCTCTGTCCAGTTGCCTAGTTACCCAGTCATACAACTCCACCAGGTTGGTTTGGCAGGATCTGCCCTGTATGAAGCCATGCTGTCTGCTGTCCTGTAGTCCCTTGGCCTCTAGGAGGGCCACCAGCCTCTCCTTCAGGATAGTCTCCATTAGCTTACCCATGATGGATGTGAGGCTCACTGGTCTGTAGTTTCCCGGTTCATCCTTGGGGCAACTCTTGTGGAGGGGCACCACATGAGCCATCCTCCAGTCCTGAGGTACACACCCCGAATGTAGTGAGGCATTAAATAGGTCTGCCAAAGGTCCTGCAAGGACCTCTGCCAGCTCCTTTAGTACCCTAGGGTGGATGCCATCTGGGCCTGGTGCCTTATCCACCCTCAGTGCCTTCAGACTCTCCTGAACTCTGCCCTCCATGATTTCCCATCTGTCACCCCTCCCCTGTTTCTGCCATTTTCTCCCCTTGGTGTCACCCCCCTCTTCTCTTTAGTAAATACTGAGCAGAAGTACTCATTTAGTGCTTCTGCCTTATCGCACCCTGCTTCCACCCAACACCCCTCCTTCCTAATCCTTACTATGTGGTCCTTACAGCTCCTTTTCTCCCTGATGTACCTAAAGAAGTCCTTTTCCCCCTTCTTAATGCCTTGTGCCAGCCTGAGTTCCGTAGATGCCTTGGCTCCCCTTACTGCCCTTGTCACCTCCTTTGATTCCATCTGCACTCCTCCCTGTCCTCCCTCTCCCTGTTTTCTTGTACTCCTAATGGCAGCTCTTTTCCTCCTTACCTTTTCCATGACCTCCTTTCTCAACCAGCTCAGTTTTTAGCCCTAGCCTTCTTGCTCTGGGCATTGCAGCAGGTTTTGGTTGCCTCCACTATCCCCAGCTTTATGAGCTCCCACCTCTGGTTAGCGTCCATACTAGATTTAATTTTGGCCAGACACCCTTTTACCACTTCCCCCATCATCCCAAAGTTGGCCCTCCTGAAGTCCAGCACTCTTGTGCCAGATTCCACTCCTTCCTTGCCCATATCCAATGTGAGCCATACTGAGTGGTGGTCACTTAGAGTAAAAAATAGGTTGTGGAAAAAGGCTTTAAAATCTAAATCAGTTTCTGATTGGGAGTTGTTTAAAGTTAAGCGTAATGCATGTAAACATCTTATAAAGAAGACTAGGGCACAACATTACAGAAACAAGATGGATTGTAATTCAGATCCACATAAGTTTTGGCATACTATAAATTATTTAACAAATCCAGGTAAATATGGAGCACAATTAAATTTAAATCTACAGATTGGGGCAAATTTGGTTGATAAACCAGAAAGTACTTCTGAGGCCCTGAATAACTTCTTTATAGGCTTACCAGGGTGTAATGAGTTGGGAGGTTTTACATATGGTGATATGCCTATACAATCAGAAAATTCGCCTTGTTTACCACCATTTAGATTTAAGGCTTTGAAAATATCAGAAGTATGTAGAGAATTAAGGTCTATAAATGTTCATAAATCAGTAGGGCCAGATGAAATTGAGGGTAGATTTCTCAAGTTAGTGGCAGATATTGTAGCTCCAATTGTAACTTATATCTTTAATTGGAGTCTACAGTCTGAATACTTTCCCTTATCCTGGAGAGAAAATAAGATCATTCCAATTCACAAAGGGGGTGATACTGCAGAATTGAATAATTACCGGGCTATAGCCTTACTCTCTATATTGTCTAAGTGTCTGGAGAAATGTGTTAATAGGCAGATTTCTGAACACTTGGACAAATATGGACTGTTGACACCCCATCAATCAGGGTTTAGAAAGGGCCATTCTACAACTACAGCATTGTTAGAGTTTAAAAATCTGGTTTGTACTTCCTTAAATTTGGGGATGGAAACAGCTGTTATATTTGTAGACCTGTCCAAGGCCTTTGACCTGGTGAGCCACTCCCTACTACTGGATAAATTAAAAGATATAGGTATAATTGATGGGCCAAGAAATTGGATAACATCCTATTTAACAGAATGCACTCAGAGGGTAGAGGTCTCACAGACATTGTCTACATCTAGAAATGTTAATAGATGAGTTCCACAGGGGTCGGTTTTAGGACCATTGTTATTCCTCTTGTTTAATAATGACCTTCCCCAGGTGGTAAGGCATTCAGCCATAAGACTGTATGCAGATGATATTGCGATTGTCAGCTCTGGAAGTTCTGTTTTGGATCTTCAACAAAAACTTCAAACAGATTTTGCCAGGGTAGGGGGTGGCTCACCAGGACAAGGCTTTTGATGAATGTAAAAAAAACAAAATTGGTGTATTTTTCAAATAAGAAACTAAAATCACAGATTCATATTGTTACACATACAAATAAACTTATAGAACAGGTGGATAGTTATTGTTATTTGGGGATGACTTTTGATTCTTTGATGACCTTTGACACCCACATAAATAACAATATAAAAAGTGTGACCAAGAAATTAGGAGCTATAAGATGAATCACTAAATGCTTACAACTTAAGGATAGGAAAAAAGTGGCTGAACAGTTGATTATGCCAACCCTGATGTATGGGGATTTTATTTATAGAACAGTGAGTAAATATCAGTTGAGTAGATTGGATAAGGTGCAACATAGAATAGCTAGATATGTTCTGCAGTGTTCATATCGAACCCATCATTGTGATATGTTCAAAAGATTGAATTGGCAGTCTTAAGAAATGATTTCTCAAAAAAAATTGGTTAATGTTGATACATAAATATAAGACATTTTACCCCGAACATTATATTACACAAATACTTTTTCCCAACAGTTAGTAAAGGAAGGTATGAGTTATTAACATCTGTGCATAGACATAGGGTCTGTTCTATAAAAATTTATAATAAACACAGTAATAGTTCCATTCAAAGTCAGGCAGCTAAAGTATGGAATATTTTACCCCCTCCAATAAGATCTTTAGAAGACCACACGATTTTTAAAAATGAAATTCTGAAACTTTGTAAAACAGAGTGTAATTGCATATAACTGTTTGGATGGGGTGTTTCATTGTATAATTCTGTATTTTTCTCCTTTGTATTTATGTCTTAATGTGGTTTTTGGATATTGTTTATTCTGTATTGTATGTATTTTGTATTTATTTTGAGTAATATTATATGTTATATGTTTAGATGTAACTTTGCGAGTTGTACACAGGACTATCTTGAGAACAGGATTGTATAATCCTAATGATAAGTATCTCCTATATAAAAATAATGTTTTTATCTATCTTTTTATCTATCTCCTTGACAGTGGTTTCTCCATTGTAAGTACTCTCACAAAGTCCCCATTTGCCAGCACAAGGTCAAGGGTATTCCCTAACCTGGTTGGTTCACTGACCTTTTGCAGCAGGAAGCTGTCCTGGAAGGCATCCAACAGTACCTGCTCCCTTCTGTTCCTGGTTTTTGGGGTACTCCAGTCCACTCCTGGCGTGTTGAAGTCCCCCACAATCACCACACTAACTTTCTCACAGGTCCTCCTGATCTGTTCCGCTAGTTCCCTGTCTAACTCCTCCGTCTGAGATGGCTGCCTGTATACCACTCCCATTCTAAGAATCCTATTCTTGGAATCCTGGATTTGCATCCAAAGTGACTCCATACCACCCTCCTCCCCTTCCTCCCTTACACATTTCAGTTCTTCCTTCACATATAGTGCCACACCCCCTCCTTTCCCAATCACCCTGTCCCTACAAAATAACCTGTACCCTGGTACAAACAGGTCCCAGTCATTGTATTGGGTAGCCCATGTTTCTGTGATGTCTCAATGGCCACCTCTCCCTCTGCCATGAGCACCTGTAAATCTGCAGTTTTCCTCCCAAGGCTCCTAGCATTAAGGGTAATCACCTTCCACCCTTTTCCCTTCCTCCCATCCTGCCCTCCTTTACTAGCAGCACCAATACTACTTGCCATTTGTCCTTTGTCACTGTTATGGGGGGAAAGCTCATATGGTTTCCCAACCTGTGGTCTCTGCATGTCTCTTGCCCAATTGCCACCCCCTCTCCTAGTTTAAATTCCCTACTTCCTCTATGTACTCCTCCATCCTAAAGTAATTTAGGTAGTGTAAACATTAAAGTAGGGGCACAGATTTACAAAAATGTACAATGTGAATATTAATAAATAATTAAAGTAGTGGAACTGTGTGGGGGTGTGCAGTGATGGTCAGAACCATGTAAGTGCCAGCCAAAACCAGTGTGAGTGGCTAGCTGTAGAAGTGAGGCAGAGAGAAATGAACCAAAAGAAGTAGCTTAAGAGAGCAAAGTGAGACTGAGAGTCAAATACAGAAAAGAAGATTAGTCCAGAGAGTTGGGAAGTGGACAGAAAAGGAGCAGAGACCAGCAGAGTTATTATAGTGAGGGATATGGAAAGAGTGAGCATTAGAAGAGTATGATGGGCAACATGAGTGGATGCAGTGGGTCAGAGAAGAGGAGAGGAGAGGTAAGAGGGGATGGCAGCAAGCCAGTATTTAACCAGGAAGAATGAGCAGTGGACTAGTCATTGGTCTTCAAGGGAGGGCAGAGAGAAGTTAAGATAAAGGGAGCAGTGATGAGTATAGGATGGGGCTTTTTTTTGTTTGTTGATTCTCTTTATCTCTCCCCTAGCCGGAACTCTCTCAGGCTTATCCACTGGCCTGATCGCTCTACCATCCACTGTGCCTCCCGTCATCTTAAAAGACATTATGACTCTCCAGGATCCGGGCCATACAGCCTCAGAGAGATCAAAGGGGCAGTGACGAGACACCAGCATTGGGTGTGTGGCAACAGCACTGGAGGAAGCCATCACCTATCTGGCAGGAGAGGGCTTTTTCCCTCATGTTATGCCTTCCTCCCCTTCCCATGTGTGGTGCACATCCCCCAACTTCTCAGCACACAGCCACCCTGCCAGCATTGGGCCATGCTGTGTATGTGCAGCCCAGTGCTCTGCAGCTCCCCTGATCTCCACCAGGGGCCGCTGGAGCACTGGACTTCCCAGTAGCCTCCCCTAGGATAGGAGAGCAGCCCAGTGGGTGCTCAATCAAATCCCTTCCCTGCTGACCCTCGGCACCCAAGCTCGCTCCCAAACTCAGGTTGCCGGCATGGTGTGAGGTGTGGCATCCGGCGCCTCAACCTTCAGCACTACAGGGCCAGCCTAGGATGGGGATTTTAGGATTAAATTACTGAAGGAATGGAAATGGAGATCCTGTGTGGCCAGGGTAGATTTGGGTACAACACTGCAGAAACATAGATATCTGATGGTAGAAGGAGACCAATGGTTCATCAAGTGTGTGCATACTATACTACCTCACTCCACCGATCTACTGTGCTGGTGGGTTGTCTCCCTCTTTCCCTCCTCCCTCACCCATATAGATGCTAAGAAGTCCATAGAGGTGCTTTGTACAGATGCGAAGCAAAGACTGCCATTACCAGAATCTGAGCTCATTTTGTATTTTACTATTTTATCTATTCAGGATGGATTGTATTAATGCTCCCAGCTAATCAGGGGCATGACGTTTGGGTGGAGGGGGATTTTAGCCTGTTTGAAGGGTGAGACATGTATACTGTAATTTAAATTGTAAATAATATTTGCAATAACATATGAACATATGAAGAATCCCAGAAGATACAAGCCTTATGGTCTATCTAGTCTGCTCAAGTGTGCAACTTGCAGTCTATTATACTGCAGCTGCTCCCCCCTCCTACCCGCATATCCAATTTCATACCTGTACTAGCTGTTACCCCTCTCCCCAGTGCCTCATTGGCAACCTTCCCCCTGACTTTGTCCCATCCCCTCTTAAAACTGCCCACTGTCTTCAAGAATACCACCTTATCAGGCAGTGCGTTCCACCCTGTCACCACTCTCTCCATGAAATAGTGCCTTCTCATTTCCCTTTTGAATCTACCACTCTCCAACTTTAGATTGTGCCCTAGTGTCCCTTCCACCCCTTAATCTTAAAATTCCCTCTGTATCATCTTTATTTATGCCTTTCATATATTTGAAGGTTTCCATGATGTCCCCTTTATCCATCCGTTCCTCCAGGGAGTACATGTTGAACTCCCTCAGTCTCTCCTCATAAGGTTTGGCCTCCATATGGAGGATAATCCTGGTTGCTCTGCATTGGACCTCCTCCATCCATTTAACATTGTTCTTTAAGTAGGGGTGCCAGGGGCTGGCCCGGTGGTGCTGAGGGTTGAGGCGCTGGACGCCACACCTCATGCCATACTGATGACTCGGGTTCAAGAATGAGCCCAGGTTGTCAGGGGCTGGCAGGGGAGGACTAGGACTGAGCATCCATTGACTGCTCTCCTAGTCCTGGGGTTGGTCGGGGAACAACCATCTTGCAGCAGCAACCTCTGGGGATGCCTGGAGGTACTACCAAATGTGGTTGCAGTTTGGGGGAGTGCGGTGAATGTCAGCATGCAGGGCCTGATGTCACTGCATATCTGCATTCCTGTGGGCAAAAATAAGAGGAAAAGGCTGGCCGTGACCATGCAGCTTGATGGCCATGCCCTGCGCTGCTCGGAGAACTTGCGAGGAGTCCCATCTGGGAGGACCCAGGGCTGTTCTGGCTGGGCGTGGTAGAAGAGGCCCTCCAGCAGGGTAGCATGACAGCCAACCTGGACCCTCCTGTGTGTGGTATGAGCCACCCAGCTCTCCGGGTGGGCAGGGCCAGTGGCTGGATGCCCCAAGCTGGTCACACTGCAGAAGAGGTAAAAAGCAGCTGTGATAAAAAAAGTAGGGGTGCCAGAACTGCATGCAGTACTCCAGATGCAGCCTCACCAATAATCTGTACAGTGGCAGGATGACCGCCCCTCTCCTGGACGTGATTTCTCTGGCAATATACCCCAGCATCTTATTGGCCTTAGCTGCTGCTTTTCTACACTATGCTGAATGGTTCATTCAACAAAAACAAAGACAAAATTAACAGACAAAGGAGGTAATTGATTAATTACACTAAGCCATGGAAAACTGGGTGAAATGTAAAATGTGCAACATGTACTGTATGTAGAGGAAAATGGGGAAAAGGTCTATATTTGTACCATGTGCCTTTACATACAAAAACTGGAAAATGAACTGAGAGACACCAATGGAAAATTAGCATTGCAAATTGAAATAAGAAACATTAAGCAATTTGTCCATACCACAGGAGTCTTAATAAATCAAACAAATAATTTTTTTTGAGAAATTACTAATGATGTCAGTGATTTACAAGTCCATGAGAAAAGGAAAAGTAATGCAGGAGTGATTCTGAAAGTGAACATGGTATGCCATTAGGAAATGAGTGGTGTATGGTGTGGGCGGGGGAAGGAGGGAGGGTAGAATAGAACCAATAAATACCTAAATTGGATTTGAGATTCTGCAAGACCTGGAAACTGAAAGTAATCTCAAAGAAACAGATGTAAACATAGAGGTAAATACTGTAGAAACTGAAAAAATAGAAAACGAGAAAGACCAACCCACTACTGTAACTACCAGAAATTGCCCTAGACAAAGCAATGTACCTGGGAGACAGCTTATAACTTCCAAAAATGTGGTTGTTTTGGGAGATTCAATCATTAAATACAATGACTCTGCGCTATGCAAAAATACAAAAAGAATCCACATCAGTTAGTAGCCTCTCAGTAACTGGAGTCCATGACACGTTAGACTATTTAGAAGGAATGTTAGAGAAAAAAAAATGAACCCTTAATTATAGTGGACATTGGAACTAATGATGTCAGGAAGTGAAGTGAGCTTAACATATAGAGACTTTGAGGAGCTATGGAGGCTTCTACAACAAAGGAAGTGCACTGTCAATATTTCCAAAATACTGCCAGTCCCAAGAGTGGGGAAAGCCAAGATTACAGCTATAAAGAGTCTAAATGGATGGTTGAGGAGATAGAGTTTTAGAGAGTACTTTCACTTTATTAGGCATTGGGGCAGATTCTCATCAGAAGAATCACTGTTAGAGATGTTGTGAAATTAAATTTTGTGGGTGAAATTTCTGCGAAACAGGCAAGTTCACCACACAAAATATTTCCTGTAAGATGTCCATTCCATGAAATATTTTGTGGTGAAATTTTGAGTGCAAAATGCAAAATTTGGCCCTTAAGTGGCAAATTTCCCCATTTCACAGTTGAAATTTCATGCTCCATGAGTGACATTTCGCACTCCATAAGCAAAATTCTGCATTTTGCTTCCACAAACAATTTCACGAAACAACTGAATTATGCAAAATATTTCTCATAATGAAATTTGGTAATTTTGTACATCTCTAATCACCGTTCACAAGGGATGGGCTACACCTCAGTAGAGCTGGAACAAGGGTACTTGTGGGGAGATTAAATAATGTTATAAATCAATATTTAAACTAACAAATAAAGGGCACAAGGGAGGAGGCCCTCTAAATTTCCAGCAACATAGAAATACTAAAAATACCAAAATAACAAAAGTTACTACTGAGAACACGAAGGCACTATTGATATGCTAGAAGAGTAGGTAATAAAAAAGATGATCTGTAACTACTGTTGAATACTGAGGGCATTCATATATGCTCCATAACAGAGACATTGTGGAGGGATGGGGATTGGAGCAAAGAAATTGATGGATACAACTTATTTCACAAGGGTTGCTATAGTAAAGGAGGTGATGGAGTGGCCCTGTATATTAAAAATATTGAGGAAAGTGAAATAGAACAATTATGTAGCCAATCAACAGAAGTAGAACAAGTATGGGTAAAAGTTAATCAGAAAAAAAAAATAAAATTCAGTTGGCTGTATGCTATAGATATCCAGACTTAAGTATTGAGGAAAGCTATAGGTTTATTGAAGTTCTGAAAAGCACTGATCCAGGATCTAGAATATTAGTTCTGGGTGACTTCAACCTTCCTAGCTTAGACTGGAACATGCTCAAAGGAGAAACAGCCCTTGACAAAAAAAAAATGCTGGAGGTTACAGCTACACATAATCATGAGCAACATGTTAGAAATAATACAAGGGATCATTATTTATTCTAGCTTGGCTCACTGGCCTTCTTTGAATCTCCTTCTGATTCTTATTAATTTTAAAGAAGATAGGGCCAGATGGAAGCAACTTTATCTCTTTGGGGTAAAGTACAGGCCATACAGATGATATTCATCCCCAAGGTTTCATATATTCTTCGTTATTTGCCTCATAAAATTCCAGATACTTGTTGGAAACAGTTTTCTACTCTACATTCATATTTTTTCTGGGGGTGGGGGGCTTGTCTTTCAATTATGTGCTTGAACCATATACCAAGGGAGGTTTTCAATTCCTGTGGTTCAAGGAATATTATGTTGCTTCTGGTCTCTGCCAAATCTGGATGTAGCTGCACTCAGAAAAGCTCTGCTTTCCTGCTCATTGGTTGGATCTGGGATTTGGTATGTAATGTTTCTCCTGAGAGTATTCTTTGGGATCATAAACATACTGTATGACCCCTTCTGACACAAGAATATGCTTTCCATATTTGAATGGTTGCTAAGGCATGCTTAGGCCATCAGTGGGACATTCTCTTGTATCTCTGGCCTTTATGGTTCAATTCTAGGTGAAAAATTGGTGGTGCTTCCTTGTATTGGCCATTGTGGCACTGGGGGGTATACAGAAGGTGGGTGATCTTTTTTCTTCGGACTCTTGGTACCTTAAATCTTTTGGGGACCTACAAAGGAAGCTTTCTCTACCTTTCTCACATCACTGGAGGTATTTTCAAAGTTGACACCTTATGATGTCAAAGGTCAGAGTGACACTTACACTGCTTCCATCGAGTCAATGGGATAATGTTTTTGGGAATATTCATGGCACTAGTGGTGGCCTTTCCCCTCCTAGACTGGGGATATTTATAGCACAGTTTTGGAAGAGTATACCCCAGATACGAGTAGGCTAAATTCACAGTAGGAGTAGATGCTAGGTAATATCCTCTCTGATGAGGAATGGGATCAGGTTTGGCTAACACTTATGGGGTTTGCAGGGATACTGCTGGCTGTTTGATGCAATTAAAAATTTTACTTTTGTAGTATCAGACTCCTTCCACTTTGTATACTAAGAGATTAGTGCAGTACCCAAGGTGTTGTTGCTGTGATGGCATGAGAGGTACCCTACTTCATTTACTATGGAAGTGTCCTAGGATTGGGGTGTGGTGAACTAAGATACTTTTTACAAGGGAGAAGGTTTTAGGATTTAAGATCCTGAGGGATGCCTCTTTATTTGTGTTAGGTAATACCTTGAAAATCCAGGTTGTTAATACATTTCAAAGGGCTTGGTTTATGTCTGCCATTACAGAGGTTAAGAGCCTCCTACTGCATAGATGGCATTCAACAGATGTACCAACATTTGATGAGTGAGTGGAGGGAATGTTTAAGCTTGCAGGGTATAAGAGATTGCCTTATAGTGCAGCTGGTAAATATTGGCACTTTCAGCAAACTTGGCAGTCTTTTCTATTCCGCTTTGGGATTTCCCTGAATCTGGGCCACCTCTTTATTCTTCCTTGCACATGATTTTGGCTATTTTTGTTTGTGTTTACTTGTTGTTAGTTTGATTCATAGGTACTTGGATAGTGTTGATGGGATCATAACTAGGTTACAGCCTGTTCCCCCCTTTCTTATTTTCTTCCTCCCCCCAGGTGGTGGAAGCGTTTATTAGTTTCTTTCTTCTCTGATGGTTGGTTATTGTATCTTTTGTATTATATAACTTGTCTTTCTATATTGTTTTTTGGTTGCTCAGTTAAATTGTAACTCCAAGGAGTGATAAACGCTCTGGCCAGGTTTTGTGTTGATTTTGGTTATTTGTTTTTTTAATGGTTATTACTTGTTTCAGGTGTTAAAATGTAATAAAGTATTAATTATAAAAACAATAATAATAATAATAATAATAATAATAATACAAGTGGTGAAAATATACTGGACCTTGTATTAAGTACCATGGAGGAAGAAATAGTTGACTATACTGTAAGAGAACCCTTGGGAGAAAGCAACCATAACATGGTACAGTTTATTATAAAAGGAAATTGGAAGCCTCAATCAGACAAAACCAAGATCAAGTGCTACTCTAAAGCCAGATTAAAAATAAGAATGAAACAATACCTGTGTAAGTGGAACTGGAAACATGATCTTAAAGGAAATACATTGGGAGTAATGTGAAATAAGCTGTATTCAGAACTGGAATATTGCATACATACTTTTGTCCCAGGAAGATCCAAGTATAATAACAATGGAAAAATCCCCAAATGGCATAATGACAAAGTAAAAAAGTTAATAAGAAAGAAAAAACAGCATATAAAAAGGCCGAAAGGAACTCCTCACCTGCTACTTGGCAGGCATATAAAGACAGTGTAAGACAGAGTAAAAATCATATTTTAAAAGAAAGCCAAGTGGGATGAGGAATTGAAATTGGTTGTAAAAGCCAAAAACAACAGAAAATCCTTTTATAACTATGAAAATCATTTAAAATGAGGGAAACAGAGGATAGGGCCTTTAAGAGGGGGTAGGGCAAGATTGCCAAAAGGTAAAGATATGGCAGACATTTCTAACTCCTACTTTCTGAGTATTTATCAGTCAAAGGAGCCTGTTCCCATATGTACTATAGAAACTGGGAAATCCAGGAATAAAGTAATAAGTGAAAATGATGTTAAACTAAAATTCAGAAAACTAGATTCAAATGCATCCCCAGAACCAGATGGTCTTCACGCTAGACTCCTCAAGGAACTGGAGGGCAAACTGCCTGGCCCATAGCTATGATATTTTTACACTTCATTTCAGAAGGGAAAGTACTATCAGTATGGAGAGAAGCAAATGTTATTCCTATCGATAAGCAAATCTGGTCAGATCCACCACGGCTGCATAATGAAATTAGTAAAGTTGTGTGGAATTGTTAAGGAGACATGGAGAAACAACATAATTATTTGTAAACAGTAATATATGTTTTAGTTTGTGTTCTAAGGGAGGCATACACATTATTAGGAAAATATATAGAGGTGTACATTTTAATGGAAGGAAGAGTAAGCAATATAGGTTTACAAAAGAACCCTAGAGCAAATGCCACTGAGGTATGTGTTATCCCAGAGGATATTGGCAGTACAGTCAAATTTTAAAGAAAACAAAATTGCACATATCCCAATAATGCAAAGCTTCATGGGAAACATATGCAACTCCCTATGATGGTACAGAAGGTGGCAGTACATGAAAAAGTAATGGCTGGCATATGCTCAGCCTTGGAGTTATTTACACAGGTTTTTATTTTAGAGAAACCGGGTTTTTGTCCATGAGGCGATGTAAGTTATAGTTAAGCAACATGTTGATGTCAGGCAGTCAGGTGTAATGATGGATTGTTAGCAAAGAAAATGTGATAGTAACTTTTAGAGGGGGTCACTGCTGATAAGGTGGAGGTTATTATGCTTGTGATATGGGAATATTAGGAAAGTATGAGGTTTATGCAGGAGTGGAGTACAAATATGCAGCGTTTCATAAGTATGTTCTCAGAGTGCAGGCAAATGTGATATGCAGGATTGTTTTACAAATAGGTAAAAACAGTGATACATGGAATTGATAGAAAGATAGATAATTACATTGACAGATAGATAGAGAGACAGACAGGCAGGCAGAATATGAATGGCAGTGAAGTACTGAAGTGATGCCAACCCCACCCCCACCCTGCAGAGATGGACAGGCATTGGGGTGTGCCTTCGGGTCATCACCCATAATGCTCATGCCATTTCACCTCACCCTACCCTGCAGACACAGACAAGTGTTGGAGCTTTACACTCACAACATTCCATAAGAAAATACGCTGAAATGGGTGCGTATAGGAGAATGGAGTGAACTTTGGGGCTGAAGAGTCAAAGGCACACCTCGATAACTGTCACTAACTGCTGAGTAGGGATGGGGTGGAATGATGTGAGCATTACTGTTGACAGTCCCAGATCACACTCCTGATGCTTGTCAGTCCCTGCGGGGCAGGGTGTTATGGTCAGAAACGTTAACTCCCATGGCATTTCTTGGTATTTTCACTCCAAGTTTTCAACATGGGCTTTTTGTGACCCCACTGCATGAACAGTGACACTATCAGTTCACTAGCTGAAAGGTGATTTTGAACAGTGACTGTGCTATTTGGTGCCACAGGTACAAAAACACATTTTGAACAGGATGTAAAAAATGAGAGTTGTACTGTTCTTGAGGAGGTGTGAAAAAAATGGTAATATTGAAAATCTGGATTGAAAATTAAAAAAAAATGATGAAGTTATGAACTTGTGTAGAAACTGTGCAACACACACCCATAATGCAATTATTTTGGGGATTTGTTACACCAGGTTTTCAACATAGGCACTTTGGGACCTCCACTCATGAACAGTGGCACTGTGATGTTCTTAATCTGACCCAAACATTGATTTCACACAGCGACTGCACCCATTGTGCACCAGCTTTGAAAAACCACATTTTGGGCAGGATGAGAAAAATGACAGCTGTACTATTCATAAGGAGGTGTACAAAAATAGCAATGTTGAAAATCTGGAGTAAAAATATTAAAAATTATCGAAGTTATAAGTGTGCGTGGAAACTGCGCAATGCACGCTCATAACATAGTCATTTTGTGGAATTGTGAGACCAAATTTTCAACAAAGGCATTTTGGGACCTCCGCTTATGAACAGTGTCACTGTGATTTTCTTAATCTGTCCCAAACATTGATTTCCCACCATGACTGCACCATTGTGTGCCAGATGGGCGAAAACACATTTCAGGCAGGATGTGAAAAATGACAGCTGTACTGTTAATAAGGAGGTGTGAAGGTGTGAATAAATGGCAATGTTGAAAATTGGATTGAAAATATAAAAAATTCTTGAAGCTATGAGTGAGAGTAGAAAGTGCGCAATGCACGCTCTTAACAGAGTCATTTTTTTGATTTTTTACCAAATTTGCAACATAGGCTTTTTGGGAGCCCTCCTCATGAACAGTGACACTGTTGTTTTTATTTATTTGTTTTTGTTTACCAGGTAAGCACACTAAACAACCAGGTGCCTATTTTCAGGTGTGACCCGGGAGATTACAGAGATACATACATGATTATTACAGAGATACATACATGATTACAAGGATACAGTCAGGTACGGCAGGCAAACAATAAGAGCTGGTACAAGTAAGGGCATCAGACATAAACATAATAAATGAAGCAACACCAGGGGACCTTATCTACACTGTGGTAGAAAGATAATAACATCATACATAGGAGGCCAGCCATCAGCTGAGAATAGCAGCCAACAGGGCAGCTAGGGGTTGAGGCATACATCAAGGAGATTACAAAAGGCGGATAGGAGAGACCAAAGGAACACTCAGCTGGCCTAGCACAACTTGATCCAGAAGAGCAAGGCAGGCTTCTTGTAATTTGATACAATGAACCCCTATATGTTTCACCGGAGGGGAAGGTCAGGATACACTACACCATAGAGCAGAAGTAACAGTGGGGCAAGTGGCAGGAGTAACTTAAGTGCAGAGTCATTGAAGGGCAGATTTGAGGAAGCCCCAGAGAGAAGCCTTAAAACAGGAATGAGAGGTGGAGGAGCGAGTGTGCGCTGGAAGGGAGTTCCATAGTCTTGTAGCAAGGGTAGTGAAGGCCAGATCACCCATCTGGGTGCATGTTTTCGGCACCAGAAGGACATGGGAGTCATTGGACCTAAGGTGGTAGGAGGAGGGAGGAGAAATGAGGGTAGCTGCAAGGGCAGGAGGGGTGGCAGTTCTGATAACCTTATCAATGAAGTTGCATAATATGAAGGACCAGTATTTTTCCGGAGGAAGCCATTCCAGCTAAGAATAGAGCTGGCAGCAGTGAGTGAGGCGGGGGGCAGAGAGTGCAAAGCGACATATATTATTGCACGCCATATCCCATTTGGAGAGATTGTTTCTTGTGGTAAGGGCAAAGGAGACAAGGCCGTAGGAGAGCGTACGTAAGAGGAGTCCTTTGGCTGGGCAAGACGTGCCGCCGGGGTGACACAACTTTTTGCTCTATACGCAAGGCCCAACTTGCAGTTAGAGGCCTTGCAGACATTGCGAATGTGCAGAGTGCAGTCCAGTTGTGGATCTAGAGTCACCCCCAAGTACTTAACGGATTGAGCGTCATGTAGGAAGGATCCGTCAGCAATGATATCCTTAGAGGGGAAGGAGCCGCCTTTAGTTTGGCTGTGGAACCAAAGAGCATGGTTTGAGTTTTCTGCAAGTTGATAGCAAGCTTGTGTTCATCCAGCCATGCTTGGATCTGATTGAAGTCAGCATTGAGCTTGTTGTTGATGTTTGGGCTATCCTGGGAGCTGAACAGGATGACTAAGTCATCAGCGTACAGGGTGGAGCACCCATGGGCTGGGGCCGAGGGCAGCTGATTAATAAAGAGGGAGAAGAGGAGTCCCAAATGGCTGTTCCATGCAATAACCACAAAATCACCTTTTGGGACTGAATAATGATATGACAGTGACTGAATTCATGAGGTGGGGTCCCAAAAACCCCATGTTGAAACTTTGGTGCTAAAAGTCAGAAAACTGGCTGAGATATCCGCCTAAGTTGAAAAAAGCATTTACTGTATGCCATTATATAGCTTACTGGCATTTCTTCAGTTCGCAATCAGCTTTGAATAGAGTAGACATATTCTCACTCCACCAAAGATCATTGCTCCAAGCTCTGGAGGTAAGTATGGGGTAAGGGTGGGTGGGGAGGTGGGGTGCGCAGAGGGTGGGTGCAGGTTGAGGGAAGGGGCACCGCAGTTGATGAGGGACCATTTTCTTGCTCACAGGTTAAACAAAATAACAAAAACTGTTGCAGAAAGGTTTTCTTTGTTACAGGGACATCTGGCATGCTGGGGTGGACTCCCAGCATGCCACCTAGGTGTTTTGTGAGGGGGACTGGAGCCAACAGGGATTGGGCACCCCCTCAGCAAAGAGGAAAGGGTCTTTGATTGGGGGAGCATGATGGTGAGGGGGACTTGGCTCCCCCTCGGCAGACAAATTTATTGGACATGGGGACCATTATGCTGATGAGGATTGGGCTCCCTCATCAGCAAATGAACTTGGGAGGGGGCATGCCTACAGGGGGGATTGGGCACCCCCAATGTCAGCTTTCTGGGGACTAGAGGCAGACGTTGACAGTGACAGCCACCGCCATGTTTATTGAAATGTTACACCAGGCAAGGCACAACCTGCAATGAGGGGGGTGTTCCTTCATTGCAGTGGCAAAACTCTTTCAAGTTGGTGGCATGCTTTTGCACTGCTGTCATAGACAGCATGCTCGTTTACTGTTGCTACATAGAAAAACCCCACAAAGCAGTGGGAGCATTGGCCACAATCTGCTATTTTGCACATGCGCACAAGCAAACATACAAAAGCATGCCTAAAATATAACATGATCAGTCTCTGCAGTCCTATAACTGCCAGAGGTTGACAGCTGTCCTGAGAACTTTTTTTTGGTCTGCTGTCAAGTCTGTAAAATTAATAACACTGCAGGAACCCGTGTGTGTGTGTATGTGTATGTGTCTGTGTGTGTGTGTGTGTGTTTGTGTGTCAGGGAAGGAAGGACTCTGCATGTAGCTGAGTCTTTCCAGTGCACAAACGTTTGACTGTGATGGTTAATTTCACTGTTGCAGTATATGCTAGCACCATAACAAATACAAGGGAAAAACAGGCAGTACAGTAAGCAACCCAATACTCTATCCTGAAAATTATAATAATTTCTCCATGTCCATGTTTTATGGCTATGTTGTCTGTTGCCTGTTTTCAATGCTTAGCAGTCATTGTGGCCATTGACACAGGGAGGTCACTGATCTGTGCAAAAGGTCATATACCTCCGGTTGTACATTGACTTTAACCCTCAAGGTACTGTGTTTTTTACAACAGGGCCCCCCCTCCCCTGCTGATTGCAGGTCTGGTTACTCATTAGTGTTCAGATATGCTTCACTTACACTGAAGTTTAATAATAATGTTTGTAGTTTGTTTGTAGATTTAATTTCTGTGACCTACGCAGTGTTCAGATATGCTTCACTCACACAACAGAGTAATAATAATAATGTGAATATTGACCTTTCCATAAGCCTATGATCTGATCATATATACAAATGCAAATATATGTGGAGGCTTAATGTCACAGATCAATCCTAGCTCAGGGTACTTAATAAATAAAGATCCACAGTCATGTTTAATAGATATTTTCTCCATTTAATGGTCAAAGCAAACACTTCATGCCCCACTGGGCCAGGGAAAGATCATTGTGGAGAGCATTTTCCTGGTCTAGTTGGGCATGTAATTTTTGCTTTAACCGTTTCATGGAGAAAATATCTGGTAAACATTAGCATGGACCTTCATTTATTAAGTAGCCTTTGCTATGATTGTACCTTGACTTTAAACCTCCGGGTACTGTTTTTACTTGTCACAGCCCCCTTCCCCCCCCTCATTGAGTGCAGGTTTGTTTACTCATTAGTGGCCAGCTATGATTCACTCACACTGAAGTTTAATAATAATGTTCATAGTTTGTTTGTAGATTTAATTTCTGTGACCTACACAGTGTTCAGATATGCTTTACTCATGCAACAGAGTAATAATAATGTGCATAGTTTTTTTAGACACAATCATTTTTACAATCATTTTGTAGCTGTGTTCTGCTGTGTGTGTGTGTGTGTGTGTGTGTGTGTGTGTGTGTGTCTTGTGTAGAAGGCAATGCTTGACTGCTTGTAAACAAATCTAATTATTTTGCAGCTGTGGTCATCCACTGGCTAAGTAGGCTTTGTGATTGTTTTTATGTGATGCAGTCCTTACTTAGTATTTGGTTACTTAATTGATGTCTCCTATGGAGGGACTGAAAATGTGCAGGATAGTTTTTTTTAGCAAATTCAGAGAAATCACAGAGGCATCAGACTTGGACATTGGGTGGAGTTTTCTTTTAACTTCTCTGAAGCCTGAGACAAGCCAAATAAAACACTATGGAGGAGGTTTCAATTTGCCAAAAAAGGCTATTTAAAGATATTCTTGCTAATGGCATAATCTTCCCATCAGTGTTAGTCCTAGACATACTGTATCTAGCTTGGCTTGATGAAGGGTGAACATGGTCAGGACCCCTTAGCAATTGAGAGGCATATGCAGCAAATAAGTCAAAATGGACTAACTTACCCTAGAACTGTTGCATATTACAGTCTGCATAATACACAAGGCTTACAGCGATGAATCTTCATATGATTTGGCTGGTTTGGATTCTACTGTTTATAATTCAGGGATGAATAGCTAGGGAAACATTTTTCAATGACTGCCAAATGTGGTACAGTGGCAGATGTTTTGTAAAGGTGTAACAGAAATTATGTCTATCAGGCATTGTTGCCCAGGAATTGGATCACATTTTCATAGAGACACATTACACTTATGGTACCTGATTATCCCTTTGTGAATCACTGCTGCTTTCTGCACTGAAATCACTGTTAGACAAGTAGCTGACTTAAATCTTACTGATTCTAGAATTTACCCTGAATCTGTATTTATTAATTTAAAATATATATATATATTTTGAGGGGGTGCCTGGTTAGGGATTATCCCAATATTTAATTTCAGCATTTTAGTGGAAACTTTGCACTCTGATTTTCTTAGTTTGAATTTTTTTGCAGTATGTTCTTTCTCTTGGCATTCCTGGTAATGTACAGGGGCAGGGGACTGAAGTTTGATTGGGTGTGAGTAAGGAACACAAATATTCATTACTTTGCCTTGCTATCTCCACTGGATTTTTACTGTATCCCCTTTATTATTAATATGCTTACATATTTATTTTTATTTAGGCTATTGATGTAACTGCACAATTGCTTGCTGTTGCTTTTGTCTGCATTTGTTGCATTTGAGTTCCATTTTTTTTTGAAAGGGTTACTTTTGTGTTTATGTTTCTTTAAACATGTTTCATATTCTGACCCTGTGATTATGTCATGGCTTTTGTTTTAAGATATGTTATTGCATGTTTAGCTTTTTTGTTGTTTGTTGTTGTTGCTGAGTCACTTTGGCGAGTGGCAAGTGCCACTCGGGGTAAGAAAATTTTAAACTTAAATTGAATTCAAATAGCTGTACTATGAGATTATATATGTATCTGTTTGTGGGTGGTTGGATATTGTGGGGAGTATGTGTGGGTAATCTTAATGGGCAAAAAAAGGATTGCAATAGTGTTAGTAAGGGTCTGGGTTTTGTTACCTTGGGGGTGGGTTTTTACCCTGAAATAAATAATCTTTATGCAAGGAGGAATCATTTTGCTAATGAAAAACATAGGTATATAAAACAAGCAAGTGTGATACAGTTTAAGAACAGAATAAATAGTATAGGTGTTGGGGGTTTGCTTTGCATACTTCTATTGATGCAAAGTGGAGATATAGAGGCTAATCCAGGTCCAAAGAAGGGAGGCATTATTACTTTTTATCACGAGAATGCAAGAAGTGTTGTATATAAAATGGATGATTTTAGAGCTTGGGTATCAGATAAAGAATATGATGTAATTGCTATATCAGAAACATGGCTACATTTGGGTATTGGGAATGATGAAATTAAATTTAAAGGGGTATAGAGTGGAAAGAACAGATAGGAAAATGAGGGGTGGAGGGGTAATGTTATACTTGAAAGATAATATTGGTCCTTATAAGGTGTTAGTATCAGAGTGTCATGAAGGAATAGACTGTTTAGTAATTGATTTGCTTAAAATTAAACTGATTGTGGGAGTGTTTTATGTTCCCCCCAAAACAAAATTTAAACATTTTGATTCACTTACAGTCTTTCTTTTGGTGAAAGTAAAGGATAAAAAGATAGTTTTTACTGGTGACTTTAATGCTGATTGGAAACAGGCTAGAGGTATTAGGTTAAAAAAGAGTTTTGAATGTTTGGGGTTAAAACAATTAATTGATAAGCCAACAAGAACCACACATTTGAATAATCAGGGAACTATTTTAGATCTTATATTTGTTTCCCAGGAACTGGATATAGAGTCTTGGGATGTTTTGCCTATGAATCTTGGGGATCATAATCCCACTACATGTAAAATAATGAATCAGGTTTTGCCAGTTCCAAAAGAGAATATAAAATGGGAAAGGGACTACAAAAGATTTAATGAGATTCAATTTAAAGATTCACTTAGGGGCTTTAATTGGAATAGATTATATTTGATTCCTGATATTAATTTAGCCATACAGGAATTTAGTGAATCCTTACTGACAGTGATTAATAAACATGCTCCAATGGTACAGAAAAGGAGGAAAAATAAAGAAGATCCATGGATTTCAGATAAAATAAAAAAGGAATTAAGGGTAAGAAATAGAATATGGCAGAAAGCTAGGAAAACTAAGAATTTAGATGATTGGGATAGCTTTAAAAGCTGGAGAAATAAATGTAAAAGGAATATTAGGATGGCGAAGAGTAAATATTATTTGAGTAGATTTGAGAAAGTAAATGATTCAAGAATGTTTTGGAAATTTGTTTCTGATCTAAAATATAGTAATAAAAGCAATAAGGTAGAAAGTATATTACAGGAAGGAAGTATGATCAAGATCAAGCCAATATTGTTACTATATTAAACCATTACTTTCTCAAATTACCTGACCTGGACATTTTGCCACCGAAAGAACAAACTGCTGATATATCTGTAATAGAATTAATTGCTGAACAAAAACAGAGGTATGGGATACAGCAAGTTGATAAGTTTGATTTTAGACCCTTAAGTATAGCTGAAATAAGAAAACAACTACAAAATTTAAATGTAAGTAAGGCAGGTGGTTTAGATGGAACTGAAGCTAGATTTTTGGGGGATTGGTGCAGATATCTTGGCACCAATAGTAACATATCTTTTGAATTGGAGTTTAACAAGTTCAGTAGTCCCTGATATGTGGAAAGTGGGAAAGATCATTCCAGTTTTTAAGGGTGGGGATAGTAATGTGCCATCTAATTATAGACCAATTACGATTCTTCCAATATTATCAAAAATATTGGAACGTAGTGTTCATTCACAACTTAGTCACTACATGAAAATGAATGAAATATTATCAGATAAACAACATGGGTTTAGAGTAAGGAGGTCCACGGGCACCACCATACTGGATTTCCAAAATCTGGTGGTAACATCACTTGATGATGGAAAGGCTACTGGGGTGGTGTTCGTGGACCTCAGCAAAGCATTTGATTTGGTACAGCATAGAAAATTGTTAGAAAGACTTTGGTTAGTAGGGTTAGAGGAAGGACTATTAACATGGATAGCATCATATTTAGCAAATCGTAGACAGTGTGTCATCAATGGTGACCTTGTGTCGAGCCTTGGGGAAATAAATCATGGTGTTCCCCAGGGATCAATACTAGGCCCATTGCTGTTTAATGTCTATGTAAATGAGTTGACGCAAACAATAAAATATGGGGAGGTAAGATTATATGCGGATGATACAGTTCTGTTGGTTTCTGTAGATAATATGAGAAATGTTGAATTACAGCTGCAGAGAGATTTAATCTCATTGGAAAATTGGATGGATAACTCTGGCCTTCTAATTAATGCAAAAAAAACCCCAGTGTATGATGTTTAGTTTGGAGTATAAGTTGAAAAAACAATCACAGTTAAATATTCATTTGATAAATGGTGCTCAAGTTGAGGAAGTTAAAGGTTACAGGTATCTCGGTATGTACATTGATTCTGGTATGACATTTAAAGTCATGTTGATATGCAGATAAAGAAAGTTAATCAAAGATTGGGTGCTTTTAGAAGATTAACAAATGTATTGCCTAAATTAGCTAGAGAAAAACTTGTTAAGCAAATACTAATTCCGGTACTTGATTATGGGGTGTCAATATATATGAATGCTTCACAGAGAGTGTTAAAAAAAGTTAATCAAACAGTTTATAGATTAGGCAAATTTATTATTAAGGGTGAATATAAAATGCATCATTGTAAGTTATATGAAAGGTTAAACTGGTTGCATCCTGAGGCACAGAGAAAGTATACCTGGTTAATTAATTGTCATAGGTTAATATATACCAAAAGTAATCATCCATTAGTCAAGTATATTAGTTGCAGACCCTGGATAGTTATAGTCTATGTACAAGAAATTCAGATAATAGGGTCCCATTACTTAAATATTGTAGTAATATAGGGGAAATGAAATTACAGAATAGACTTGCTTCATCATGGAATAAATTGCCTAAGTATTTGCAGAATATAGTTAGCCTTGTTAGTTTTAAAAGTAAACTATTTGAATATTTGCAGAGTGAATGTGAGTGTGTATGTTATGGATAATGTTATTTATGTTGTAATTGTGAGTTTTGTATTTTGTGTATTTGATGTTATTTATGTATTATTTACACAGGACTTGATTGTAAACAGTGTTTTTGCACTAATCAAATATTCCTGTATAAAACTAAAGTTTTAAACAAACAAACAAACTTTCTTCACATCCTCATTTAACCATCTTGCTTGTCATCAGTTTTTGTTATATTCTTTGATGCTTTGAATGTAAACTATTGCAAATGATAATATGTTGCCCTAAGCAAGTAAGACCAACCAGCATCGTTATCAAACTGTGAATTGACACCTCTGTATGAGTGGGAAGGGGATACCAGCAAAACAAGTTTCTCAGTTTGTAAATTAAGCACTGAAACTTAGCACGGAAAGATGACTATAGCGGAGGTTTCAGCTTGCCAAAAAAAAAAAGACAGTACTGGGGATAGCTCAATTAAAGGAAAACTCCATGATAAATGTGTGTGTGTGTGTTGATTCAATTGCTTGTTTCTTACTTAGAAGACAGTGCTTCTAGACAAATCTAATCATTACTTAATAATGCCTTTATAGTCTAATCAATACCTCAGTTGTTCTCTCCCTATATTCGCTAAGGAAAGTGAAAAATATTTAATATACTTTTTCTTTTCATACTCCTAGTTTGCAAGATGGCATCATGCCAACATTTTTTTACTGCCACTGGTGTCCTGTATTTCTGCTTATACAGTGTGTGTGTGTGTGTGTGTGTGTATTGGAACAGGGGACTACATGTATATATATGCATGTCATTATGAACAGGGCTTGATGTTTTTGCAAATACATTTGTTTTGCATCACTTTTTTGAGTTCCACAAAAAAAAAATGATCTTTTAAGTAATAATGTCTTTCCAGTCAAACCAATGTGTCAGTTGTTATCTCCCTATATTTCCTAACTGAAATTATACTGGTATACTTTTTTCCTTTTGCATTTCATGCTGGCATTTGCAATGGCCCCTGCAAATTAATGATACTGCATGTGTCAGTAACTGTGCTTTTACTGTTATTTGAGAAAACCATCACCCTTGATAGATTTTTTCATTTATTTCAGCATTTTGGCCCCCCCCATTCATGTGGCATGAAACACAGTGCTAATTTTACACACCGACTGTTCTGTACTACACTTTGTTGCCAGTAGTTGACCACACTACAATATATGGCAAGATGCTAAAGTGAAAAAATATTTTTTATTTCTTTTTATAGTTACAGTTTTGGCCAACTGCATTTAAAATGCAGAGCAATTTGGTTCTTTCTTTTTTTATACTTTGAATACAGCATTTTCTGTATTGGAAAGACACTGTTTTAGGATAAGAAGTTCAGACAATACTGATATTCATAAGTGACAAACTAAGGTGATAATCAAATACATCATTATTGAAAGGGGAACATTAAACTGGTTACAGTGAACACCAGACATAGTTTTATATCACATTATGATGCAGGCAGGTGCAGCACAGGAAGGATCCTTAATCATGTTAAGCCAGTTGAAGTTTAAAAGCAAACACAGTATTACCAAAATGTTCCAGAATTCACAAGATCAACATTCTGCTTTTGCCTTAAGGTATCTTCTTTGTCAAATACATTGATGTTACCTCTGAGGCTCTTCTTGCTACCTAGGAAAGGTAGAAATGATGAGGTATATCCTCCCTATTCCTGGATGCAAGTTTCCTCCACACTGGGAACACCTGCCTGCCCCTAGTGGGTGGCACCTGCTTGCCCTCCTCCCCCTAACCTGTTCATCCATGTGTACTGGTTGTGCTTCTAGACAAAGTCCTGCCTCCTTTGATGCCTTAGAGTGAGGTAACAAGAGCCAGAGGAAAAATAGTGCTCTCTAAATCCCATACGCACACAGACAGTGTAGTAATGAGGCTTCAGTGGAGGACACTATTTTTAACACTCTACCATGTTGTTTGGAAGGTAATTATGCTGGTAATCCTTTTCTCAAAGCAATATGTCTGCAGGCTTTGCCCACTACAGCCATAAAAAGGGTGCTAGAAAAGATTATAACAATTATAGGTTATATAGCCTGATCTCAGGACTTGGAAAACTTATGGAGGAATTTACAAAGAGGAAATGGTAAGGCACATAATTAATGAAGGATTAATTGACATTACTCAACATGGTTTCAGGGTCAGAAGATCTTACTAGACCAACCTCTTTCAATTTTCTGAGCCCATAATCAAAGCTCTGGACCCAGGACCCCCAGTAGATAATAGAATCATAGAATCCTGCCAGGAGAAAAAGACCATTCGGCCCATCCAGTCTGCCAAAAAAAGATAACCACCCCCTCCTGCATTTTTACCTCCCACTCCTCTTCCCTCTCACTTCTCCCTGGCCTAGTCCCATGTAGTTATCCCATGCTCTCTTGAATTTGTCCACCACATCTACCTCCACTACCCATTCCACTAACCTGTTCCATGGACCTACAATCCTTTGTGAGAAGTAATACCCCCTTATGTCCCCCTGAACTCTTCCCCCTTCCAGCTTGAATGCATGACCTCTGGTGGTTTTGTTTTCATGTAGTCTTAAGATGCTATCTGCATTTACCTTATTTTGGAGTACACCAAGGTGTTCAACACAGTACGTTATAAGGAGCTAGTTAAGTGGCTTTTAGAACTAAAATTTGCAACAAATATCATTGGCTGGGTTACATCATGGTTAACTGCTAGGAGAAAAAGAGTTTGTGTCAGAGGTTACTATTCAGACTAAGGAGATATGGTGAGAGGTGTCCCTCAGGGCTTGGTATTGGGGCTGACCTTGTTTAATATTTACATGTCCTCAATGCAATCCTCATCATATGCCTGGATTTGTAATTCCACTTATGATACCAAGTCAGGTGAGATTGAAGATACCAACAATGCAGCTGAACACTTCCAGAGTGAAATCTATAACCTAGAGCTTTGGGCCAAGACACATAAATTATCCTTCAAACTTGAAAAATGTAGAGTGATGCGCTTTGGAAGAAGAAATCAAATGGCAAAATATACACTAAGAGGGGAGGAACTGTTAGTAACAAATAGCGAAAGAGACCTCATAGTCATCATTACAAATAGACTGATATTTGATGAGCATTGTTGGGAAGTTGCAAAAAAGGGAAATAAAATAATGGGATGTATTATATGCAGCATTAAGAGCAGGGATAGAGAAGTTGCAGTCCTTTCGTATCAGGCAATGGTGCAGCCTCATTTGGAGTATTGTGCCCAGTTCTGGGCCCCCCATACCAAGGGCAGTATAGATTTGCTGGAGACGGTACAAAGGAGGGCAACAAAAAGGGTCAATACTTTATCAGAACCATCATGCAATGAAAGATTGGCAGAATTAAAAATGTTCTCTTTTGAATATGGAAGACTTGGGGCAATCTCTGCTTGGTATATGGGGCTTTCAGAGAGGAAGATTTATAGGAATGCTTGGTACTAGACAGAAAAATAGTAGAAAGAGATACTAGATTTAATAGATTCCAACTAAAAGGAGAATCACATGAAACAACTAAAAGAGGTGCATGGACAATCCAGAGAGTGGTGACTTACTGGAATAGCCTACCTGAGGTTGTGGTACAAAGCACCTCTGTGGACTCCTTCACAAAAGCACTTGATGAATTTTGGGGTAAGAAGCAACAGCGGGTACACATTGAGAAATGGTGAGTCAGTTTGGCTAATGCTTACTGACTTGTATTGTCCCATGATTTTAAGCTACAAATGATTCCATGACTGGTAGTAGTTACACTTTATCTCCACTAGAGCCATCATTCTTTTTTTTACCACTTTCATTTTTGGAATCTGACGTAATAATATTTTGCCATAGATGAGTAATGTCTGGTGGGGCTACAAAGGGGGGATCCAAGCTAAGTCTTTTATAGTAAGGTGAGATAAAATTCTCATTGGCCGGTAAAAATGATCTAACAACTGGACAATTTTATTTAACACAGAGGGAGAGTCCATATATAGCATTGTTATTTATCTGCTATTGTTGTCTCAATTCAGATATAATTTCTTGATTGCCAGTTTCCTGTGTCTGGATACTATTTACTACCAAATTCTGCTTTACTTCGTCCTGCTTATGAAAGATTACTATATCTTAACTGGGGGATGGGAACAATACCTCCTGTGTATTTTCAAACAGTAATTGCTTCTTAAGATTTTCTAAATGTTGTCTCTTTTCTTCTTTTGTAGCAATAGCTCTTGGTTGGGAGCCTTCCAGATTTTATGGCTGTGGGCGGAGCCTACAGCCATTTTGCTATCTGTAGCTTGAAAATGGAGTTTTGTGGAACTCATTTTTTGGACATTTCAATGTATTCTTCCACATCTACAAATCACTATGACAATTAAAAATAATCCCTTCTTTCTGTTTAGAATGTTGGAGACATAACTCCAAGTTGCTTATCTGATGGCCATTAGGAAATTGAAATAGCTTGTTAAATATTAGTTGCCAATTAAACTGGAGATTTGTTTACCCCCTTTGAAATGCAACAGCTTGCACATTTAAATGATTAGCATTTAAATATGTTTTGCTACTAATTCAGTTGGGGATGGATATATTTCAAGAAATATTCATACCTCATGAATGGTACCCTTTCTCAGCAAATTCAGTAAAGATTTACACTGTTTTTAACATCTCAAGATCTATCTGAGAAAATGCCAGGTCTTCAGTGAACTACCCAGACTAAATACATAAATTTCTTTTCGACAGAAAGGGCTGTGGCCTGCTTCCTGAACATAACAGATAAGAGCTACTGAGATCTCTTATAGTAAGAGTGTGTGTGTTTGTTTGAGGGAGGGGTGGAGAAACAGTCAAATTCTAGGCAAGGCAGACCTCATCTAATGGAGTAACTGCTGACAAACCATGAGTGATACAGAAGCAAATGATCTGATACATTTTATTGGACCAATACAGATGTGACAAAAATAACTTATACCATTTATCCATTTATAAAATGCCTGATCAAACAACTGCAAACAGAAGACTGTTTTTTTGTCATTTTATAATATAATATACTGAGTGTGTATTTACTGAGTTGCTGGATCAGGTCCTTGATAAAATAATAACATTTACTTAACTCATTCAAGATTCCATCAGGTGAACAGAAAAACGTCTGTAAGAATTTGTCTGAAAACTAACAACTATAAGATGCAAAAATAGTATTTGTCTATATATATTATAGATAGATAGATAGATAGATAGATAGATAGATAGATAGATAGATAGATAGATAGATGGAAATGTCTCTAATTGCAATATTTTTTACAGACATTACTAATATCTTTCGAAAGATTGCCTGACTTGTGATTATTAGTTTTGAGTATAGTTCATGAAATAATGAGCTTGATATTTTAATTTCATGTAGTCCCCCATTATGCCTTATGAATGGCATATAAATCCAAATCATTCCAAGGCCATCGTGACATATGATATTAATACTGAGCAGCAAATCAGAGCACGTTTCCTAATAAAAGGCTGCTGATATAATAAATAAAGAACAAAGTCACAAGTAAAGAACCAGTGACTTATGGAAAAATTTGCAGGGATTTATACATGGATTTGATTCTGCTTTTGTGGGGAAAATACAGGGAAAATGAAGGCTTCTTACAGAGTAATGGTTATTTGGATCTGGGAGCACTGACTATTTCTTATCTTATATTTTGTATTCTGGATAGGGCAGGAGAAATGCTACATCTTATTGTCAAAGGGATATTCATTTACACATTTTTGCACTGTATTTACTCAGGCTGTCCCAGATTAGATGCAATATCTTGCTTTCAGTGGGGTCATGATTTTGCCATTTTTATAATATATTCAGGCTACCTGGTCCAGAGACCCCCTTATTCAAAGGAGATATGCAGTACATCCTGATTGAAAAGGGAGATGTGCCACACAGCTCCAACAATGCGCAACAGCACAATATTCAAATGTGAAGGATGCACCGGCCACAAGGGAATGGGCTAGGGCACACACAAATGGTATGCTGTTCAAGTCGAGGGGGGCAGTCCCATGCATATGCCATGCTCTAGCATATTCAGTGGGAATGTGCTTCTCATAATCCAAAGCACCATGGCCCACAGTCAGGCCATGAATAGCTGGCCTAACCCAGCCAGCCACCCATAGGCAGGCTGCAGATGTGCACCCAGGTGCACAGCATCCTGGCAGCACTGGTAGACTAGAGGTACCCCCTTTCCATCCCCAATCTAGCCAACTCCATCTCTGAAGAGCTTCATAGTGTACGGCCTCCCAGACCCAATTGCACCAGAGGAAACCATGGTCCTTATCCATAGTCTAGAGGACTCTCATCCACCGCCTTTGTACACAGACATCATCTCTCCCGCATACCCAACCTGTTGCAAAGACTGGCACTGCCCTCCACACACTGCCATGGCCAGCCATTAACTGCACAGAACACAGGCTGGGGACCTGCACTCGGGAATGATCCAACTGTCTGTACCATGCATTGGGGCACCATGCTAGCTGTGGATCCACCAGTGTGTGCAGCTTTGTGTACATCCCTGGCAAACTAAAGAAGGAATTTACATACTTGCAATGCATGTCTTCTTAATGCTGTATCTTCCTGCTGTCATACACCACTGCAAGCCCACACTCTTCCCTGTTGCCCCATGTAACATGCCACCCTCCAGACTTCTGAAGTATCCTGGGTGCCATGGGGTGCGGTATCCTGTAATGCCATTTGCAGTGTATGCTTCAGGCTATAGATAGTTCATCTGCAGTTCCCCAATTGCACAAATGAATGGGAGATCAGCTGTAACATGCCTGTTTTGGGACCTGTGTGAGTGGGTACAGCATCAGCCATCACCCACACTGAGCAGTGTAATGGCACCTGAATGATGGATCTGCATGCAAGTGCCTGAGGAGTATGGCCTCTGGGTGTTATCACCCCCACACAGCTCATGCCTTTGTATAACACATTCCATCATCCTACTGCGAGTGCTCTGCCACCCACCGATAGAGTGGTATGATCCCATTACAGAGCCAGTCATCACAATGGGATGGGCTGGGGAGGCAGGGAGGGGACTGTCTGTGCACCATTGAGGGGAAGTGGGAGCCACTACACTATAGATATGGACTGTGGGTGTATTCAGGTGCAATTAAGGATGGCATTGACTAGAATATGGAACCACTAGAGCCTGGACTCCAGTATGATTGGGGCTGGTGGAACGGGTGGAAGGTGCCACTGTACCACCTGAGACTTCAGAGCCTGTCCCACATGGGAGCGATTGGGGTCAGGGCTTGAGGCAAGAGCTGCTTCGGTGCATTCATCCCCATGCCAACATGCAAATGGGCTGGTAATGAGCATGCATAAGGCCCCTTTGCACCCTGCATGATCAATTAGTTCATTTGCATTCCTGGGCTGAATATCGCCAATGGGGGCTGCGGTGCATACCGGTATGTGCCACCTATTCCCTCTGGAAGGTATTCCATTGGGGTCACCCTGGATGCACCTGACTTGGCTGCCACCTACACTGCGACTCCTGTCCAGGGTCACATTTTCAACAGGAACGATGAAGTCCACCAGGATGAAGCTCAGTGTCACAGGTTTACTGCATGACAAAAGGGATTAACTCCCTTTGAAACAGCATTGTTTCTGCAGTAACTCTACTGCAGAATTCTGCAGTGCTGCGCCTTCATCCTGGTGGGCTTCACTGTATGCACACCCTTTACCAGTGGTACATTCTCTTTGAATGTTGTATCAATGCCGACTGGTGCACCCTCTTTGTGCAATGCATCTTTCTGCTCGTACATCAATCCAGCACTTAATATATCCCCCCAGATGTAAAATATTGTTTTTAGTGCATTCTGATTTTACACAATGCAGCATAATATTGTGTAGATGTAAAGCCCCACTGAAAATAAGATGCCATTTCTTCTGTAAACTATCCAGGCTAAATATATAGCAATCACTAGGCATATTGTAGGAAAACACATTGTAAAAATGTATAAAAGGAAGACCACATTGAAACTGCCTCTCCACAGATCTGCATTGCACAAATTCATTAGAAATAATGGGTAAACGCATCCCAAAAACTCTCCTCAGCCATATCAGCTCTGACCAGACTTTGTTTTAAATGCAGTCAGCAGTGGATGTTACTCAGTTACTATAATTTATAATCTATCAGATCTTTAATTTCAAGTAATTAAATTACTAACTTTGTCTAAATCCAGCTAGGTTGAGGATAATACAAAATAGTTAGATATCGATTTAAGTTCCCTTCCCTCCAGTTATTTTAGGCTTTTTCTTTTTATTGATTGATTGATGGATTAGTTTTGTTGTTTTTGTTTTTATAGAGTTAGCATTCACTGCTAGCTTAGGCATGTGTGTGTTATTTTTCGTTTGTTTATTTTTTCCGTAATAACCTGAAGTACTGTAGTAAAACAGTTTTCTCAAATTCCAGTAACAGAATGATATATATATATAGTCACACAAAGATGAAAATACAGTAATTGGCATCAGTCTTATTTGTGCAAAACCAAAAGACAATAATTCCAAGACAAGCAGATGTGCAAGTTTAGACAATATGCAGTATATGCATATTGCATATCTATGACTGAGGTTGTTGCACTGCTATGAAAGATCTGGTTTACAATTAGGGGTACGTTTCTATGCTTAGGCCTAGTAATAAACAGGGATGGGAGAACCACAAAAGGTTCTGACATTCTAAAAGGTTCTGATAAGCAAAAAAAGGTTGGATGCTTATTCAACCTTATCCGTACCTTTTATAACCTTTATTATTTTATGGTAACTGTATGTGAAAAAATCTTTTAAACAGCTTTAAATAAATGTATCTATAGAAAAAAGGAATTAAACCACTGTTCAGTAGTACTTAAATGCTTGAGTAGTGAAACGAGAAGAGGAGTGAATAATGTGACTGTGGATATGCCTACTAGAAGATGACGATGATATGGTCCAAAGGCAGGCAAGTCCCAGAAATCTATTTTTGTTTAAACTAGTCTAGTGAGTCTGACTTTTTGTAGACGGGAACAATGTGTTTTTAATGTATGTCACTAATTATGTCCTGCAACAGCTCTCGGTATTGAAAACAACAGGTTGGGCATCCTGCAGAATGTGAACACTAACAGAGGCATTGTACTGGACCAAGGCTCATGAGTGATGTGACATGACAACTGAGTATCCTGATTGGAGATGAAACCGAAGATTAAAAAGGAAAAAAAAAAACAGGGTTGCACCAAAAAAAGTTGAAGTGGTGCGATTCATGATGACCCTGAAAGTGATTTTTCCTGTCATGATGTGAGTCATGTTGGCACTGGCAGTGCTTCTCAGAGCACCAGAAACTGGATGGAACTGAACTTTCACAAATAGTTACCGTTGGAAAAAAAAAATTGAAATACCTACGGCTGTACTTCCCTGAACTGTCTGACTGAGTAACACACATGCTACAAACAATGTTCGTGCTGAGATTATAGCTACAGGATTAAGTACAGCCAGCTTGTGAGGACAATGATTCAAGTCCATCTGCTAGTAAGGCATCACACAGAACGTAAACACTAACAGAAACATTGTCCGGGACCAAGGCTCATGAGTGACGTGACATGATAACTGGGTGTCCTGATTCATGATGAAACTGAAGATAAAAAAAAAAAAAACAGGGTTGTACCAAAAAAAAATAGTTTCTTTTGTAATCACGAAGTGTGGAATAGGTACTGTAGATGTATTTTTGTAGGATTTTTATGTCAGTACAATTAGAGGTAAATTTTGTGATGCAGGCTTTAGACACTTTCTTAGTAATGTCTCTTTTACGAGAACGGAACAAAACATGGTATGTGTTTGAAGAATGGATAGTTTATTTGTAATGTCCCAAATGAGACAACAAAAACTCAGGAGCTCTAATGATACATGTTTTCTCTTTCTGAAGAAGACAAAATTTAAGTGTTTTGCATCTCAGAGCCGAGGATACTCTTCCTACTGGAAGAGTGTGCTAGTGCTGTGGTATTGTACTAAAACAAGCTCCCCGAAATAGTTGGCAAATGTGAAAATCTTGACCATGATGACCGTGAATGTGAATGTGGTCATGATCGTGATGACCATGAACATGATTTGTCATGAGGATGAGGAATTGTGTAAGAGTGGCAACATTTCCCAGAACTTCAGATACTGGATGGAACTGAGCTTCTTCGTGATCGTGATGACCGAGAACTTGATTTGTCATGAGGGTGAGGAGTTGTGTTACAGTGGCACTGCTTCCCAGAGCTATCAGGATACTGAATCTGAGTGTCCCAGCATTCACGGACCCAGCTTTGGTATCCCAAAATGAGGGGTGCCTGACATTTCTGCCTGAAAGCGAATTCGCATTTCCCCCTGGCGTAACCTTTTGAGGGTGGTGGAGCGAGGTGCTGGATGAGCTGCTTCGTGGTATGGAGCACTAATGATCCTGCAGCTTGGCCAGCAGGCTTTTGGGGACAGGTTCTGTTCCCAATAGAGGAACATTTTGTAAATTAGATCTTTGCAGCCCCCCCCCAACTTTACTACCAACTCCGAGGTCCACTCTCCCTTGGAGTTGCTTATTTTAATTAGTCAGTAACACAAGACCCCATGAGGATTGTGAAATTCGGTCTCCCAACCTTGGTATAGTGTAGGTTGGGAGACTGAATTAAGAGAACATAATATATCTGCTTCAGATGCTGGATGGAACAGAGCTTCCGGAAATAGTTGCCAAATGTTAAATTCATGACCTAGATGACCATAAATGTGATTTTTTTTTTAAATTTATTCCATGTGATTTGATGGAATGCCCTGCCACTGAGACAAAGCTTATACTCCACTGAGTGAGCACAGGGAGAAAGATGACAGATGACTGACTTCTTCGAGGTAGGGGTCACACAGACAGTATGCAGAAGTGGCACTGGTGCACTGACAACTGGCTGGCAGATTTTATTTCACAGACAGAATTTATTTCACACACCACCTATACTAAGGGCAATGCTGCAGGCACTGCTGCTAGTATACCCACTGAGATTCTGGGAGACCCTGCCTGGCCTAACCCTTTCTGACACAGTACTTTTTCCCCTTTGAGGAATTTTTTTTATTATTATTTCATGTTATGTGAGATGATGGAATACCCTGCACACTGAGTCAAAGCTTATACCCCACTGAGTGAGCACAGAGAAGAAAATGATAGATGACTGACTTCTTGGTGGGGGGGGGGGTCACACAGACAGTATACAAGATGTGGCACTGGTGCACTGATGACTGACTGGCAGATTTTATTTCACACACAGAATTTATTTAACATACCACCTACGCTAAGGGTGATGCTGCAGGCACTGCTGCTAGTATACCCACAGAGATTCTGGGGGACCCTGCCTGGCCTAACCCTCTCTGACACAGCACTTTTCCCCTTCAAGGATCTTTTTTTAAATTGTTTTGTTTATTTCACTGTACCCTTGGCCCTGGCCTGCAGTTCTTATTCCATGTTCTTTCATGATTTTCTGCTCTCCCTTCATTAGTCCTCCTCCATGGTCTATGCTCCACACTTCTTTTCCAGGACTGTCCCTCTCCAGCACTCCAGTGAGTCTCCTGCTTTCCCAATGTCCTACTGTTCTGGTCCAACTAGTCTGAGCACCAGGTAAAGCCACTGACAGCTTGGTAGACTCTAAGAGACTCTAAAGGAAGAGTCTTCTGGGGATTTGTATATCTGAATATACTAGATATAAATATATATAAATCAAAATGACTGATTTGCCAACAATGGCATAACTGTATAAAACCTTTAAAGTGCTTATAAATATAACACAGGGCCTTCTCCGTAGCTTCTCCACAGCAGTAGTAACAGCAGCATTTGAAGTACTCTTCACTGGTTGACTTCATCCCTATTTCTTACAAAAAGATCCTTACTATTTGCTCTGTGTGCTGCAGAGCTTTGGGTCATCAGCAAAGAGAGACAACAAGACACAGATACCTTCCCCTAAGTCACTAATGAACATATTGAATAGGACAGGTCTGGGAACCTTGCCCTACAGCACCCTGCTGGTGACCTCCCCATCTCCCCTTTGTCCCATTAACTACAATACTACCTTTTGTTTCCTCCTCCATGCCAGTTTTTCTTTTGCTACAGCTACTACTGCTCAACCCTGACAGTCACTGCCCTGTTCCCCCTATTTCCAGCTTGGGGGGGGGTCAGTTTGTTTGTGTCTCTTTCTTCCAGGGCTGTTCATACTGCCATTGCTGGGTTCTGTCTGCCCCTCCACCCTATTCAGCTCTGCCTGCTTCCAGGCTTTTGCTCCTACTTTTGGCTGCTGTCCTGTCTCCTGTGCTCCCACTGGCTTTGACTATTTTACAAGCAGCTGCTGTGCTTCATTAATGGCATGGTTTGGGGCCTTTTATCCATTGCTCTTAACACATGCACAGCAAACTGCCCAGTGGCCATTTGGTCCTCTCCTTTGAGCTCAACTTTTACCCTTATCACTGTGTAACCATATCTACCATTCCTACTTCAACTTATTTATTTATTTATTTATTTATTTATTTTTATTTATAACAATAATTCGAAGTACACCTTTAAGTCATAGACTCCTTTGCAAATGTTCCATGTCATAGATACAGTACATAGGAAGTTACATAGGAGAAACATAAATACATAGGAATTGTCATACACTAATAATAATAAACGTTATTTATATTGCGCCTTTCCAAAACCAAGGCACATTCCAAGAAGATTAAATACAAACATAACAAACAGACAATAATATAAAAACTGTTAAGAACAAGTACCAAACATTAAACAAGGCCATATGCCTTATTCCATAAGAAGGATTTAAGCGCCTGTTTGTAGTAAGTAAAATCTTAGAGCAGTACAGGCCCATTGTCAAATGTTAGATAAGCAGAGAGACTCTGAAACTTTTACCAGAAGTAGCATTGGATGAGTTGCAAGTAGGTCCAAGTAGTGAAAAGAAGGAGGGTCACTAGGGACTAGGTGGGAAGGGTGAGTATTGGGAATGCGGGGTGGAGGAGGTAGGACTAGGGACAGTCACAAGTTGACAGTGAAAGGAGCAGGTGTTTGAGGAGGATCTTGAAAGGACCTAGTTTTGTTTCATGTATGATGGGTGTGGGGAGCATATTGAGCCATTTAGGGGCCCGACACTGGAAGGTCCTTTGGCCAAGGGAGGTTCTTCAGTGGGGGACAGCTATGAGAGACTTGGCAGCACTTCTGGTGGGTCTGCTTGAGGCAGCAGGTTGGAGTAGGGGGATAAGCCCTGGTGGACCAAGACTGAGAAGGATTTTTTTGGCTAGGAGGTAGGTGTGATATTTAAGCCTCGAGTCGAAGTTTAACCACTAGGACTGTCTATATAGTTCACAGGTATGGGTAGATCTGTCACAGCCTATGATAAGATGACAAGCTTTGTTTAGGGTGATTTTGAGGTGGCTTAAAGCTCTGATCAGCAAAGCTATATATAACAATGCTGTAGTCCATAATGAAGAGTACAGAGGAAGACACAGCAGCACTGATGGCTTCAGGCTGGAGATAATGTTTGAGGTGATAGAGTGACCAAGTCTAGTGTTTAGAGAGGTGGATAGGATCTGGATATGTTTATGAAAGGAGACAGATGTGTCTAAAGTTATGCCCAGGTATTTAAAGGTGTCAACCTGTTCTAACGTGTCACCCAGTGAGTTGACAATGGAAAGGGTTGATCAGAGTGAGAACTCTGGTGGTGGGTGAAAATCATAGATTTTGTTTTTTTTTCTGGTTAAGTATAAGCCTATGGTTGTCATTCGGGTACATGTCCATTGTTGCTGACCATTGAGGCACTTGTACTGCTCTAGCCTGCATTATTGCCAGTGTTTGCTGGTTTTCCAGTTACTTATCTGACTGCAGTTTCTGATTATTTTCCTCTCCTTCAGCCCTCATGACTGCCGTGCATGCACAGTTGTGCTTAGCTCCTGTGGCAGCTTCCTGCCAGTAACCAGATCTCCTTTGTCTCCATTTTCTCCTTTCAGGCCTCACTGAACCCCCCAGCACATCTCAGTCAGCCTCCTCCCCTTCTTACAGGCCCAGGACCCAGGGGCTTTACCGCTCAACAGTAGTCAGGAGTGGACATGGGGCTGCCAAGAGGTAAAGGCACCCCTACCCCTTTGCATCACTGATTGAGGTGTTTACTAGTCAACGCGCCCACCCCAACCACCCTCCCACCCAAGCTCGACCCTACCTTTATTAGCCACATCCGGTCACGAGACGCTATACTTAGAGAGTCTGTTTTCCCCTTTGCAGGTTACAGAAATATGCCACCAGGGGGGTCAGTGTTGTGTACCCATACCACCCTATTTTCTAAAGCCTCTTCCTCATCTTTCCACAGCACCTTTTCTCTGGTTTCCCAGGTTTCCATACCAGAACCACTGTGATTTCCATAGGCCTTTCCAGCCTATGGCCCAGTGCTGGTTTTGAACACTGTACCTCTACACTGTGGGTGGGCACTGTACTGCTGCACCATCATCTTGATCCTACTTACTAACCCCTTTCCATCGCTCTTAAGCCAGAGAACCCCCCCAACCCTATTATGTTCCCACTATTGCTTCTCCTCAGAGCTGTCCCAAGGCCCCTCTGCCATATTCCTCCATCCACTCACCCCTGCCTCCCCCTCAGCTGCCCACCCTGCACCCTCTATATGTAATGCATGGTCCCACCAACAGTAAGCTCGTCTCCCATAACACACCTCCCACCACCAGCCTGGTAATCCTGTGCCTGGTCCTCCCTCTTCTCAACTGGCTAGCCCCTGGCCTTAGGTCCCTACCCATCCCTACTGTAAAAAGATACCCCCCCACCCAGTCTTAACCTTTGTAAACTAAAACTCCCAAACTATGCCATTCTATGATATACTCTTCTTCTACTCTCTGGAAATGTCCTCCCCAATCCAGTCACCCCTTCTTTCCTCAACTCCTTTTGTACTAAACAGAATGGGCTCCACATAGCCTCTCCCAATATCTGCAGCCTGCAAAAAAATTCTCCTCCATCCAAGGCTGGCTTGCACAGCACTCACCAGATATCTTGGTTCTAACTGAAACCTGGCTTACCAGCAGTACCCCTGACTCTGCAGTATCCTTAGATGGCTAATAATTTTTCTGTGCTGACCAACTCTCTAAAAGAGGTAGCGGTTGCACCTTTTATATGAAAAATGCACTGTGAGCTACCCAAGTAAACCTCCACTCCCCTGAACAGGAAGCCCACATTCTTATACTCAAATTGCTCCTTGGAGACCCAGGGAAAACCCTATACCTCTCTGTGGCCTATATTCCTCCCCACAACCAAAAGCTCTCTTTCAAAACCATCCAAAACTACATTACACAAGTCCACCCAAAAATGAAGTCATCCTCGTTGGCGGCTTCAACATCAATTGGCTCTCACCCTCCTCCTCTCACTTCCATGACTGTGCCTTAGCCCTTGATCTCACCCAAGTTGTTCAATCCCCTATCATGATAAATGACAATAAAAGCAATGTGACCCTTCTTGACCGCATCTTTACTAACAGACCCAATAATATCTCTCGAGTTAAGGTTCTTCCTAATGCCATCAGTGACCACTCTCCAGTTGTCTGTTGGTGGTCCAATCAAAATCCCCCTACCCGCCCCTCCCTCCAGTGACAACTAAAACGAGGCTCCCTCTCTCATCTCAACTCCCACCTTTGGGCATGTGACTGGACCCCAATTGACAGGGCTGAATGAGTTGATGCTGCACTATCACACTTCATTGCCACTTTCAATGCTGCCTGTGACGGTTACGCCCCCCTCACTAAGATAATCACAAAAAAAGGAGACCCCCCTGGATCTCTCAGGCCCTCCTGGATATGATGCAGCACCATGACAATCACTGGCACAAAGTCATTGACTTTCATCTCCTGAGTGATAGGCAGCTCTACAGAGAGGCCAGAAATGCATGCACCTGGGCCATTCACCAGGCCAAGGCATCCCACTATAAAGTAGCCCTAACTTCCTCCTGGGGTTCTAGTCATGACTTTTGGACAAATATTAGAGAACTTAGTGGAAAAACCATCTCCCCACCCTACCCCACCCTGCTCAACTATCTACTGACGGACTAGTACTGAAACCCCCTGGCAATAGCTAACATCCTAAACACCACTTTCTCTGACCTCAGTGATGTCCTGCCCCTCAACTTCTTTGACTCTCCACCAGCTCATCCACCTCCCTCCCCGGCCAAATATATTCCCTTTTCATCTCCATATCTTGTCACCCAATCAAGCCAAGAAATACTTATCCATATTTCTGGCCAAGTCCCGGTATAGTAATGACTCCCTGGACCTAAAACTCCTATGTCTTACTCTTGATGAAGTCCTCCTCCCCCTAACTAAAATTCTCAACAAATCCCTCTGCCTCAGACAATTTCTTTCACCTTGGAAGAAAGCTATCATAACCCCAATCCTAAAGAGTGGTGACAAACCCCCCCTAATAACTATAGACCCATATCCATATTGCCCCCCAACAAATGCATTAGAAAAGTTGTAATCGACCAGCTCATGCACTATCTATTGGATCATGATCTCCTCTGCCCAGAACAAAATGGCTTCCATAGGGGCCATAGTACAACCACCACCCTTGCTGAATACACATCCTACATCCATCAAGCCCTTGACCGTGGGCTTATAGTCAGCTCTCTTTATATTGACCTCACTAAGGCCTTTGACATGGTCAGTCATGCCTTGCTCCTTCACTATCTACCTGCCCTTGGACTCTCCCAGAAAACCATATTCTGGTTTGAAGACTACCTAGCTGGTAGAACTCAACATGTCAAAATTGGCTCCACCCTCTCCGATTACCACCCTGTCTTATCTGGTGCTCACAAGGTTCCATACTGGGCTCTATCCTCTTTAGCATATTTTTGAATGCACTACCTAAGGCCTGCTAAGGTAGACTTCTCTTATATGCTGATGATGCTGTCATTTTCAGCAGTCACAAGCACCCCTTTCCCTCCAAAATTCTCTCCAAAATTACTTTTTGGAAGCCAAAACCTGGTTTCAGAACCATAGGCTTATACTTAACCAGGAGAAAATGGAGACAAAGGAGATCTGGTTACTGGCGGGAAGCTGCCACAGGAGCTAAGCACAACCGTGCATGCACGACAGTCATGACGGCTGAAGGAGAGGAAAATAGTCAGAAACTGCAGTCAGATAAGTAACTGGAAAACCAGCAAACACTGGCAATAATGCAGGCTAGAGCAGTACAAGTGCCTCAATGGTCAGCAACAATGGACATGTACCCCAATGACAATCAAGCATATACTCCAACAATAATTGGCACATGCTCCTGCATTAACTTGGCATTTGCCCTACTCGACACCCTTCAAGGGATTAGTATGCATTTACCCTCTATAGCTTTGTATTACAATTAACTCAGTACCCATTAGCCTCTAATTGTTTCATGCTGCAGCTAAATGAGTCTCTCAAGTGATTGTCTTCTTACGTCTATGAGACATGTTATCAAAGCAGATTATTGTGGCTGCCACGCCTGAAGCAGATGTTCCAGTCTTCTCCTTTTCCTTGCAGTTTTTCCAGAACCTCACTGTACTTTGACACTACTTCATTCATGCACCCCTGAAGGCCAGTCTTATCTCCCTCTGGGATGAAATCATAAGGACTGAAGGAGAAGCTAACTTTTTCCTCAACTCTGCAACAGTGTGTCACAGGTCCAACCTTGCACTTCGGGTTTAATAGAAGTGTAATACACCTGGAGGGAAGAATGAACTAGAATCTAGGATTGGGACTTCTGGTGACATCAGAGGCTGCATGGATGTCTTAATCAAGAGCTCTCACTCCACACTGCAAATCCACAGCAATATACTCAAATTATTTTGGGCAAACTGAGTCAGGAACAATCTTGGGATAATCTAATATTGACTACCCTTTAGATACTAAAAGAATTTTCAGCAATGGCCAATCCCAAGACAGTGAAATAAAAACTTTATGACACAGGCCATAATCAACTGCAGTTTGTGGCCACTCACCTGTCAGCTTACTGTCTGTGAGTGACTTGGAGGAGGAGGATTTTACCACTGTTTCAAAGTGATTATGTTCTGAGCATCAGAGCACAGGAGATACATTGAAATGACTGGAGGGACCAGTTGAGAAAGATCAGCAGGACCTCCGAGTAGTTGAAGCGAAAGCCACATCAATTGAAGCTAGCCTTACTGATTACACTAAAGTGGTGCACATTCATACTACTGCATTGCTTACCCTGCCTAAAAAAGAAAAAATAATTGGAGTAGCATATAGAGAAGATGGAGACCTGTAACTGTGGGAATAATATTCGGTTGCATAAAGTCCTGTTGCAGACTGAGTCAGGGGACTTCCAACATTCATGGACAGCTTTTTAAAATAATTATTTGGACCATCAGCAGATACAGAACTTAACATCACAGGAGCCCATCACATCCTAGTCCTGGCCCTAAGGATCCAAAAGCACAGAAACACTCCTTTGTCATGGCCTTATGGACTTTCGAGAAAAAAAAGAAATCTTAAAGAGCAGCTGACACCTTCAGGGCAACTTTAACAAAACATAATATTTAGACATGATTCGGCTTGTATTTCATGTTAGTTCTGTATTTCTCCTCCTCATTATTTATTACTGAGGTCATATACATTAAAAAAGAGTCTTTGTTTCTGATGAGTTTATCTGTCCCTGTTGCTTTCTTCCTACTGGAGGTCATAATGTACTGTTGTGATATCACAGTTACTCTCATGGCAGCAGATTGTGATGTCACAACAGAGGATTATGACCTGAGGTAGGGAGTAAGCTATAGAGGCAGATGAACTGTAAGGGATAAAGATCATGTATTCATGCTAGTTTACTCAGTAATAAATAATAAGGAAGACAATATATGTATAGAATATATATGGAATGCAAGCTGAATTGTACCTAATTATCATGTTTTTCAAAGTTTTCTTTGAGGCTGCCAGTAGCTCTTTATGATTATGTAAAGATACATTTTATTAGATTTGCAAAGCCCTCGTAAAAACTCTGCAGCTGTCAGAAAAAAATGGTGCAAGGGAATGTCTGCTTACAGAGCTGCAATTTTCCCACACCTGTGGTATTCTCAAGAGTGGAGCCGGTTTACAACTGGCACCTTGATTTGCAGCTGCTTGTGGATGATTTTTTGGCACAGCTGAGGGTAGAAACTACACCTGATAGGACCAGGTGTATTATTTCCCTCAGCTGCACTTACTGAAAATATAAAACTCCACAGGTGCAGAGGTTTTGTCCTGCGGTTGGGGCTGTGGGTCGGGACTTAGTCTCCAACATGTGTGAAAATCCAGTCCATTGTGTTCACAGATACCCAGCTAATCCTAGACCATGACCTTGTCCCTCTCACAGTAACATGCTATCAGAAAGTTTTGGACATTGTGGAAGTAGCCAACACATATTTGGCATCCATGGGGATCAAAGTTGAAGGTGCCCTTGCTGAATTCCACAAGCATAAACTCATACAACAGGCCTGGAGAAAGCAGAGAGAACCAACAGCAACAGTGGCTGAGGAGGAAGATGTGGACTGCACTAGTGAAAAAACAAAGCAAAGGTGCAGATGATGGTTCTGAAAGCATGGATACCTCACCTGCATTAACACAAGTCTCCAGCTTGACTTCATCAAAGACCCAAACACTGGCTCTACCAGACAGTGCTTTTCAACCTTAGTCAAGCTGTTATGTCCTTTCTGATTTGAAATGCTGTACAACTTTCTGACTTTTTGAAAATATCTCCTCAGTCAGGTGACTCCGAGGAAGGTAAGTGTGGTGCTGTGGAGGGGAGAGACTGGAGGTATGTGGGGGGCGCACTACTGTCTGGAGCTGGGCTCTGCATGGTTGCGGGAGGGGGTATGAGTAAATGTAAAAGAAGCAGGCTCTAGGCTTGACTCTGTGATGCAGTTGATGACTGCTATTGGCTGGTAGGTTCACTTTGAGCTTGGTCTCCCTCCCCTAGGATGGTAGATGGTACAACATTTCTTTAGAGGGACTGGGCAACAGCTCCCTGACTCTTACCTCAGACCATGCTGGGAAGCAGAGATCTTCTTCCTACAATAAAATTATCCACATCCAAGATTGGAAGGCCATGGGCAGGAAGTCTGAGCCTGCCCTGCTGCCATCGGAACATTATACATCATGGATATAAGAGCCCAAAATCCCAAGGAGGATGACAGAAGTAGCAGAAGTACTGCCTCTCTTGCTGGAATGGCTTACAATGTGCAACTGGACCATCTAATTTTCTTTTGGCAGCTATCCTAATCCAATGCTGAGCAGAGCCAGTGAGCAAAACAGCAGCAAAAGAATAGCCTGCATTGCAGGTACTAAAATAGTGCTTGGATGGGGGACAATGCAGCTTTGAGATTGGTTTCACAGAACTGAGTTATATGGAAAGAAGAGATGCCAAATGGCAGAGTTTGCTGGGGGTGAGGTAGCTGTGTGGTGGACTTGCTCGTCCAGAGCTGTGCCAGTTATAGAACCATCTTCCACATGGCTGGGGGCCGGCTTCGGGGGGGGGGGATGAGTGCATTTTACATTAAGTCACTAAATCATGATCCTTTTTTCAATGTAAATCAATGTAAATAAGGTATTGGGGTCTTTGGTAGCCCCCCTGCCTACAGCACCACACAATATGTAACCAGCTTTTAACCATCATATGAATTGCTGATGGAGTTGCCATTCGCTCAGTACAGTACCTCTTAACACACCTCAGTAGGGAATTCAGGCAGCCAGGGGAATAAATTCTTGACTACACTTTCACTAGGGCCCCTCCTCCTCAGGAAACTAGTGAGACAGGTAAGACTGTGTGGAATTTTATCTTTCACCTGCAAACTTCTGGTAAAATTCAAATTTTGCTTCTGTGAAATTTCATAAAATTGTTCACAAAAATGTTGCCAAAGTTCAACACAATTTTTATTTCTGTTATTTCCATTAAATTTACAATGTATTTGTCCAGATTGCACAAGTATTGCTATGATGCCTTTACCAGGGTCCATACAGAAGTGTGCTAAGTAGCAGATGCCTTTCTGTAAAGGAGACTTAGTTATCAGTCTCCAAATATTTGGAAAGTTTAAAATTACATTTTGATATTATGTAAATTACAGAATTGTCATGCCCCTATAACTTTTAAATTAGAAAATGGAATATAACCAATTTTATTAGGTTCATTGACCCTAAATATTAGGCTTTGAGGCCACCCTCATGGCCCAGAGGTAGAATGTTGTGCTGCCATGCTGATGACCCAGGGTGAAAAGCGAGCCCAGGACATCACATGGGGAAGCAGGCAAGAGCCTAGACAGCTGCTGCTTGGCAGTGCATATCAGCTGTAAAGAGCTGGTTTAGATTTCACCAACAAAGTGACCCCTGCCAGGAGAAAAAAAAAAAAAACAATATGGGAAAAAAAGAAAAGAAAGAAGAGGATATGTGTGTGTCAACTTTCTAATCTCTTGCTCAGAGACTGGCCAAGTTATAAGGAGCCATAGATTCCAAAATAACAACGCTGAATTTCATGAGCGTCTGTGAAATTCTGGAATGTTGTGATATTGTGATACTTTTGTCGAAGCCATGTCAATACATTTTGCATGTTGCCATTGTATAGGAAGGTAAAGGCTGGATAAAGTGGCAATATAGTAGCATTCATAGGAGGCTCTAAGGTAAAAGTATAGTGGTGTCAAGTGTCAGGTCCCCATCTTGAGTGACTAACCATGAAGAATAGTCATGGACATTACTGTGCACCAGTCTGAGTTCTTGCATTATGTCAAATAGCCTCTAGAACTCACTGACTTAATCATTTGTGGAAGTACATATACCTGCAGCATTGTTTCTGTACAGTGCTTCCTGCTGACACTTTAAAGGGACACTGTCAACCCCCTTAGGTCTCAAAGTTTCCCTAGTTTGAAAAACACATTTTATGATTGTAAACATTCTCTAAAGATTGTTGATGTAGCTGGTAGCTTGATTTTGATTGTTTTTTCTTTAACAAAAAGTGAAAAACAGGCTGCCCAACATACTGGTGTTACCACACCAAAACAGGTTTGTTTACATTCCTTGATCAACTCCAACTGCATCCTTCCTGGACTTAGGAACACCCTCAACACAGTCTAGCTACTTATGGTGCACTGGGAGGTTAAGAGGCTACTGCCTCATAAGTGACTGAACTGTTTGGGGGTGTTTCTAATGCTCAGGAAGTATGCAGTAAGAACAGATCCAGGATTGAAAACAAAACAAGATTGTTTATAAACATACATTAGTATACATTTCAGTTCTACTAAATAAGGAGACAGACAAAACAAACAGCAGCATCAATGAATTTTAGAGAATGTAAGCAATCATAAAATGTAGGTTTTTAACTAGAAATAATATGATGCAAAACAGGTTGACAATGTCCCTTTAATACCCTATATATAACAATGAATATATTTACTATCTGAAAGCAGTGACACAAAGAGACACCAATCCTTACAACTAGACCACTGTGACAGAAGTATCTGAATATCTTTAGCCATGATGGTGCACAATGCTGGGCATTCTGTTGCAGGATTGTTGGAGGGATAGCGCAGGGTCAAGATGCTACTGCTGGTAAGGTGATTCAGTGGTGATAAGTGTTTTGCAAAAGTTAAATTCCACAAGTGGAATTCTAGCGGCATTACCTAGTATGCATCCATGACTTTTTGAGCACATTTTGCCAATTAGTAATATCTAAAGTATCCTCAATAACTTTTAACCTAAAAAAAACATGTTTATCCAGCTTAATTAGATTCTAGGGCATATTTACTTTGTATGCATGCCAAATCTTGAGTGTATTACTGCAACAGCAATGGAACTATATACTGTACATCCAGATATTTTGAAAATGTTTACACAATTATCATACAATTTAGCAAATAAATTGTGGTAACATTTTGAATTCCTGTAGCTTACAATTTACATAACTAATTTACTCCCTATTTAGCAGTGTCTAAGATTATTGCAAGAAAGTATGCATATCACTTTCCAGTTATCTAGCTCCAAAGGTGTTTAAGTTGTAAGCATAGAAATAGTTTCAGAAATGTTCACATGAATAATAAATTATCAGACATTGAGCCCCTATAACTTCCCTGCCCCTCATCTAAATGTCATGTCTCAGCAACCTTTAAGGGAATCTTCCAATTAGTATGCATGCCAAATTTCAGACCTTTGCCTACAACACCGGTCAAGTTATGACCAATTAAAGAATTTTGAAAAATCCCAAAAAATTTTGCAAAATTTCACAGGACACTTACTTAAAAGGGGTGGAATGTGCTAAACTCTAAAGGTTCTGCATTGGGGAAGTATATGCCTCCTTATTCAAAGCTCATGGGTGAGACACTGCAATACTGTTTAGAAGGAACACCCCACTCTGGATTGTCAAGGAGGATACTGACAGGGATGGCTTATTTACTTAGGTGAGAGGCAAATACAGAGGTCAGTGTTGTGTGCTGCTTAATTTTTATGCCTCCAATCAGGAAACAGGAAGAGGCCAATTCTTTCTGAAAGTTATAAGGGACACAGCTACCAATATTGGTAGTGTGATAATCAGAGGAGGTGATTTTAACACTATTCTGCAACTGACTGTTGACAAGTCAGGGGGCAGAGCTGCAGTTCATACTAACATACTAAAATGCCAGCAGAATAGGCCTAATGGTCTTTCGAGTCTGCTCAATTGGTCAGCCCCTACCCTGGGTGCTGACCTTGCTGCCCTCCTCGCCTTCTCTGGCTTCTCCCTTCCCAGTTCCGGATATTCTTGCTGCATTGGATTTTGCTTCCAGAACCCTTCCCCTGTACCTGTCCCAGCCCTCTTGAACACCTCCACCGCTCTGCCTCCACCAGCCCCCTAGGCAGTGCATTCCATGGCTCCACCACCCTCTCAGTGAAGTAGCACTTCCTCCTTTCTCCCCTGAATCTTCCCCCCTCCAGCTTCCACCCATGCCCTTAGTGGCCCCCTCCTCCTTCCTTTAAAGCACCCTGACTGTTCCTCCCCTATTTACCCTCTTCATGTACTGGAGACTCTATCATGTCCCCTGGTCCCTTCTCTCTTCCAATGTGTACATATTTAGCTCTTTGAGCCTCTTCTCATAGGTCCTGTCCCCAAGCCCCAAATCATTTTGGTTGCCCTCCTCTGGACCCTCTCCAGAGATTTAATGTCCCTCTTTAAAGTGTGGCCTCCAAAACTGCCGCAGTACTCAAGGTCTGGCCTCACCAAGCAGTTATACAGAGGAGCATCCTTCCCTCTTTCTGGAGGTGATCCCCTAGCGATGCATCCCAGCATCCTGTTGGCCTTGGCTGCCGCCCTCTACAAGTCTCCGAGTTGTTCATTTTGACATCCACCACCACCCCCAGGTCCCTCTCAGCCATCGAGACTTGTAGCATTTCCCCAGGGTGTACACTTGGCCCAGGTTTCTGGCCCCAGGTGGAGTACCTTGCATTTCCTGCATTGAACCTCAGCTTCCACTTTCTAGACCATCTTTCCAGAGCCTCCAGGTCCCCCTGTGAGGACCACCCTCCTCCCCATCCCACCGCCCCCCAGTTTTGAGTCATCCTCAAAGAGACTCATCTCACTCCTGATTCCTGTCCTTATGTCAGAGATGTGGCGTTGAACAGGAGGGCCCAAGGACTGATCCTGTGGGACCCCACTACCAGACCCTCTTTGGGGATGAGACTATCCGCCAACTACGACCCTCTGGGTCCAGTCCTGAAGCCAATTGCCTATCCATCTGATCATCTGGTTCCCCACTCCCATTTCTCTCAGCTTATCCAACAGGCCCATGTGAGGAACAGAGTCAAATGCCTTGCTGAAGTCTAGAAAGAGGACGTCCACTGGTCTACCAAGGTCCAAGGCACTCGTCACCCAGTCATAGAACTCCACAAGGTTTGTCTGACATGATTTTCCTGAGATGAATCCATGCTGTCTATCGTCCAGGCACCCTGACTTTTCCAGGTCCTCCCTAGCCTCTCCTTGACAATGCCCTCCATCACCTTGCCCACCACCGATGTCAGGCTGACAGGCCTGTAGTTCTCTGCCACCTCCCTTGATACCCCCTTGTGGATAGGCACTATATGTGCCACCTTCCAGTCTTGGGGCACCACCCTGTCCTCAGAGAGATGGTGAAAAGCTCCACCAGGGGTTTCGCCAGGACATCCGCAAGTTCCTTCAGCACTCTGGGATGTAATTTATCCAGCCCCGGTGCTTTCTCCGTCTTAAGGGAGCTGAGGGCTTCCCTCACTCTCTCTGCTGTGATTTCCACTTCCAGTACCTCTTCTCCCTGCTTAGACCTCCCCCCTCCTGCCAGTGATGCCTCCCCTCCCCAGACCCGCCGATCGTAAGGGTCCCCTCCTCAGTATCTCTGTCTCCTCCCATGTATGATGCAGCACCCCCATTTTCCTTGGTGAAAACTGAGGTGAAGTATTCATTTAGTACCCAGTCTGCTCCCCGGGTCTTGTGCCCATCTCTCCCTGATTTAATCCTGCTAATCTGCCCTTCACCCTTCGTCTTTCCCCAATGTATCTAAAGAACCCTTGTTCCTCTCTGATTTCCTGGCCAGGTTCTGCTCCTTCTTGCCTTAGCCGCCCTCACCACCCTAGTGGCCCTTCTAGCAATCAGTTGATTACTCCCTCGATTCCTTTCACTCCTTGAGCACTTGGAGTTGCCTATAGGCTGCCTTCTTTCCTGCACCACCTCCTGGACCTCCCTGGTCCACCAGCAGGGTTTTCAGGCCCTACCGCATTTTGTCTTACTCTTGCACAGTGCTGGTAGCATCTTGCACCCCTCTCCTGATGATTTCCCACCTACTATCAGCGTCCATGTCTGACCCAATCCCATCCAAATGCTCCTTAAGGATCCTTCTCATTTCCTTAAAATCCGTTCCCCTGAAGTCAGTTACCTCTGTCTTTATGCAGCTTTCTAGCCCTCCTAGGTCCAGGCAGAACCAGACCGTGGCATGAGTCACTCCCGTAGCGGGTCCCTTACCTCAGGCCCTAATCTGGTCACTGTCTGCCAGGACCACATCCAGTACCAGCCTCCCTGGTTGGTTCCCCACCTGCTGAGTTAGGAGCGTCTTGAAAGACATCCAACAACCTCTGTTCCCTGGTCACAGAAGATGTCATAGTCTCCCAGTCTGTTCCTGGCATGTTTAAGTCCCCCAACACCACCACTATTCCTCTGCCCAGTCTGCAGTGTCTCCCAACATCTGCCACCAGACTCTTCTCCAGCTCCTCTGCCAGGGCAGGGGTCCTACACCACTCCATTTTACTCTCTTGCCCCCCCTTGTTATCAAGGTGACCCAAATTGCTTCCACGGTTCCCTCCGCCTCCTGTACTCCCCCTATGCCAATGCAGTTTTTGACTATCATTGCTACCCCTCCTCTCCTTCCCTCCCCCCTGTCCTTCCTGAACATAGTGTAACCCTCCAGGTTCAGGTCCCAGTCGTGTTCTGCATTGGCCCAGGTCTCAGTGACCGCTGCCACATCTACTGCTCCCTCAGTTAGCATCGCTTTGAGCTCAGGCATTTTATTTCCCAAGCTCCTGGCATTTAGCAGGACTACCTTCCACCCTTTCCCTATACTTCCATTTCCCCAGCTCATGTGCCCATGGGGATTCTGTTTTCCCCTGGTCTGCACTTTACCAGTCGGCCTTTTCCCGCTATCCTCCAGCTCCCTAGGGGGATGGAGACAGAGTCCCTCCTTTATCGGCAACCCCTTGACAGCCTTTTCTCCCATCCATCCCCCCTTCACAAGTTTAAACCCCACTTTTCACCAATGAACCCCTCTATTTTCAACTTAAGGATTCCCCTCCCCTCCAAATTAAGATGGAGTCTATCTCTAGCATACAGCTCCTTATCCTCCCAGGTCTCCCCCAATCCTCCATCAACCCATACCCTCTGGCCTCACCACCTCCCTGAGCCACTGGTTTATCTCCTAATCTTCCTTTTGTGCTCCCCACTAGCCCTTGGCACCGGCAGGATTTCTGAGAAGGAAACTGTGCATCCTATGTCATGACAGACCCTGGCAAGCTCCTTGAATCTTGCCTGTATCTCTAGCTCGCTATTTCCCTCAATGTCATTTGTACCCAGGTGGACCAGTATGTGAATCCAGTTCAGAGCCAGGAAAATTTTACAATGATTAATATTAGGACTGTGGAATACAAATACTATCTGGGACAAATACACAAATAGAGATGGGTGAAGTCAACAAATTTCAAACCATGAATGAATTCACAAATTTCACACAATTCACAAAATTCACAGAGCGCAGATTGACCACAAAGTGCACAGTTTTGCCATGAAGTGCAGAATTTCACTTGGGAAATTCCACACTTCTTGGCAAAATTCCATAATTTGCAGCAACAACTTCACAACTTGGGCAAAGTCGAAGTTTCCCAGGTCTGGGGAAACTTTGCAAAGCTCCTCAAAGTGTGAATTTTCTCCACTTTGCATGAACTTTGCCCATGAAGTTATACTTCGCCACATCTCTACACACAGATACTGCACTTACAAATACAGATGGCATACTTAAATATTTGTATTTCTGTTAGTCCATATAATGTAGTACTAGATCTTGGCTGAGACTGATGTGGCCCACATATGACTACTCCTGTTCATAACATAAATGCATATTTTATTGATAACTCTGCATATTTTATTGAAACCTCTGAAAACCCTGGCTTGTACCATCATTACTGACAGAAACAAGCCTGAAAAGTAAAATAAAATATTTCACAAACACTAATATGCAAACAAAACAAATACAGATACAGATACAAATACAAATAACAGACACAAAAAAATCAGTCCTATGTACAGCCCAAATTAATACTGGAATTGGGCATGGTCAAAATGTGTCAGTGTTTTGCACCCCAAAGTCTAGGATTATTCCTTTTTTTCTCCCTGTTAGAATACATATTGTAGCCTAGATTTTTTGTTTAATTTTTTTTTTACTTTCCATACCATGGGTGCACAAAGACAACGCTTGTACTATAGTGTACATTGCAGCCTCAGATCATTCTGGAGGCTTATTGTCAGCCTGTTAAACCAAGAGGAATTTCACAGGCTAGTAAAACAACAGATAAAGATTATTGCAGCCACAAATCCACAGGGTGACACCACCTTGGCTAGATACTGAGATGCCCTTAAGGCCAAGATCTGAGGGATGTTTATGAGCTACGCAGCAGGTAAAAAGTAACATTAGAAAGGAAAATTGCAGACCTCAGGTTTGAACACAAAACTGTATTAAACAAACTGGCCAACTTAGAGATAGCCCATCAATTGGACTCTCTCACCTGATATTGGGAAGAACAGATAGGAGACTTTCTTAGGTACATGAGGCAGAGGTATTATGAACATGACACCAGAGCAGGAATGCTCTTGACAAACAATAACAAATTCATAAACAGAAGGCCAACAGGGAAGTATCCTGAATAAAGAAAAAGAGGTGGGACCTGACCACCAATCCAACAGAGATTCAACAGGCCTTTGTGGAATTCTACAAACACTTGTATCAGGCAAAGAGCCATGCTATCCATGCCCCAAAGGTACAAGAGTATTTAGGGGAGCTCAATGTGTCCATACTAATGGCAACATATAGCCTTACTATGTAGGTGCCTATCATCCCACAACAAGTTCAAGACAAAGTCAAAGGGCTTAAAATAGCAAAGTTCTGGGAATTGATGGTTACCCATCCAAATTTTATATGGCATTTTTTCCAGAGGTGCTTCCCCCTCTAGTTGCTGTAGTTCCACCCCTTGATATCGACAACAATGTCGTTGACTTCCCCCATAGCGATCAGAACAATGCTGACTATCAGCATTGTTCCCATCAATAGCAATTGGATTTTCTGCGGGGGGCTGCACCCCTGCATCTTTAAATAACCAACTCCGAGTCAGAGTTGGTTCAGGTGAGAAGCGTAACACGGCAGCCAGAGTGCTGGTGTTCAGTGGGACCATCACAGCGACCTGGTGACATCTGTCGCTGTGATGGTCATCACTGTAACGTTGTTGTGGTGGGGTGCTACCAGTTGCTGCATACAACCACATGCTGTGGGAGAGAGGCCAAATCGCATGTTCCTGGCATCTGGTGAAAATTTCCATCATCCCAAGCAAAGTAAAGATCCTGAAGGGTGTGGCTCATGCAGACATATTTCTCTATTGAATAATGATTTAAAAATATCTACTGAAATCCAGGCAGACAGATTACAGAGATACATCGGAAAAACTGTACACCCAAACCAGATTGACTTTATAAATGGTTGACTGCTGCAGGACAACATTCATGTTTCTTAGCATCATAACAGCATAATAAAATATGAAGGCCTTCCAGATAATCATAAGAATGGACACAGAGAAGGCCTTCAATACGCTTAATTGGAAGTTTCCAACACTAGCCCTAGGCAGTTTTAAATTTGGGGATAAATTTGTGAACACCATCTCCTCTCTGTATTATAGTCCCAAAGCAGCATAAGTGTGAACAGTCACCTCTTAAATGGTTTCCATTTGGAGTGGAGAATCTGACAGACACCATTTGTCCCGTCTCCGATTTTTGTTAGTTTGGATCCCTTAGCTACAGATCTAAGAGTAAACCAGTAACAGCCCCCTGACTCACCTTTGCTGTTCTGGGGTCCTCAGGTCCACACTGCACACTCCACCAGGGGAGCCAGCATGGGTTCACAAGTGAACAACAATATACTGGAGTAGTATGGCACAGTAACTCCACCTGGGGTAGTGATATGGGATATCTATGGGATAAATTCCAGGTTACCAACCCCAGGAAAATACAATAATTACCCCCACAGTACCTTCCCCACACAGTAAATGCATACACTTTCCAATAACCAGCAATACTAAATTGTACCATAAACCAACTTTCCATTTTATTATAGGGAGGGGGTGAACAAGGGAGAAAATGGCATAACAATAGTAAATGGCAACACCAACTATACCCCACACTGTCTCCTACACCTCCCACTTGTGGGTGCACCTGGTTTTCCCCCAAACAGCCATTAGAAACAGTCAGTTGTGGTGGGTACCTCACTGGAGTTGCTCCAAAAGGCAGAGATATGGTGGGGACAAACAGTTTTGTAACTGGGGAAATAATACTTTCATTGGGGCCCAATAACTTTTAAACAGATGCAATCTAACTTTTTTCTACCTGGGCTTATCTTGGCACTAGCAGAGTCCCATACAGGTATTAACCTCCTTTAATAACTAGCTGGCTATCGAAAGTAGAAGACTTCTCAGAGCCACAGCCCAGAGGTACATACAGTCTCATGATCGAGGTGGTTCAGCAGACAAATAATTTCAAATGGTACCATACTGATATCTGAAGTTGGTGGTGCACAGTAACAGCAGTTTGTAGGAAAGCAGCAGCTAGTTGAAAAAATTAGGAACTCTGGTTTTCACCTATCAGACCTTTCCAAACTTTGCCTCTAAGGCCTTTGTATGCAGTGTTCACCTGACAGGCCTCTCAATGTCTTCCTCTCCGGTGGTTTCTTTGGTGACCAGGTGACTGGGCAGGTTGGAAGTCCCTGAGACTTTATGTTTGGTACACAGCTTCAGAATGCACACCTGCAGTGGGACTCTGGCTCAGTCTCCAGCCCCAGCACTCACAACATCTCTGGCTAGAAGAAGTCAAGCAGGTTTACACACTAGTCTCTCCAATGGGAAACACAGTAGCTCAGTCATTCTATCTTCTGCTGAAAAATCTCTTTACTCTTTGCAGGAAAATCATTTTCTAGCTTCAGATTGCAAATTACCAGTCTCCAGTTTCAGGCTGCAAATGTCTCTTTTCTGCAGTAAGTAATTCTTAAATCATAGCAGCAGGTTCAAGTCTTACTCAGGGAATCAGTCCTTGGCTTGGCTTTCTTCTCTGCTACCACAGTATTTTCCAAGGTGCTTTGCCTCTTCTCTGTAGATCTGGGGCCAATGAGGCCATGGGGCAGATACACCAGGCTTTTGCACTAGGTAGTCCCTAACAGCCTCTCTACTGTCTCCACTATCTCTGGAATCTCTCAGGATTATATCCTCTTAGCAGGCTGCCAGTGGCATTTATAGTGTTCTCTCAGTCCCCATCTCATTGGTTGCCCTGTTTCTGGGCTCACAAAGTGCCCTTTGACATGACCCAGTGCACCCCCCGTGCAGGAGTGCCATGGGAGACGTCATTATTATTTACATTTATGTCCCAATTTACACTGCCCTTTATATTTTATATTAGCCCATTTCTCGGGCAGAAAACTTCCCTCGCTGTGCCTGGAGGCATTTTCCTCTTAATCCCTGGCTCCACTGCCTGCCCTGGAGCTGGGAATAATTTTCATTTGTGCCCATAATAAAAGTAATGCTTCGGAGCTACAACTCCTTTAAATTTCACTGCTTGCCAGCCATGCATGCGCAAAAGGCACACGGTGGCCATGTTTTTTGTTTGCATAATCAGTCTGGGCTTTCAATGCTCCTAGCACCGAGTAACTACCTCCCAAGTGACCTGAGGTGTGGAAACGTCAGTCAGACCTCAGCTCCTATCTCTACATGGGCAGAGGAACCACAGGATGCCAGTGACCACAGCAGTGAAGACCAGTGGGTGCCATGGGCCAAATCCCCCCCCCGGGTCACTGACCAAATTCCTCCAGTCCTAGTCCATGTGCACAGGGGACCAGAGGCAGAACAAAGGACCCAGCAGGACTGTAGTCCCTAAGGTAAGCTCCTTGAAGGTGGGGGGCTTACATGAATGTTAGGCCATCATGGCAGGGGGATATGAGCAAAAGGTTGCACTATTTGCAGAAAATTCTCTGACTGACCCAGTGTTCTCCATGCTGCACCTGGTGAGTTACAGTGGTTCAGGAACAGGGCCGGTTACAGGATCAATCAGGGCAAGTCAGAAACAATGATTCTGGGTGGAACTTCACCCCACTGTTTTAGGGATACTTTTCCATTTACATGGGCAAAAAACAATGGGCTCAATTCCCAAAAGTCAGAAAGGTGACGCAAGGTGCTGGCATAAATCGGATTTGACGCAAGGGGCACCTTGAGTCAAAAATTGCAGAGTTCCCAATTCAGGAATGGCAGCTGCAGTGACAGTGGGATCCAGTTCACTAAACAGGTCCTGTGCCAGCGTTGTAACTGAAGGGTGGGTACACCGTGGTGTAAGGGGGCATGCACCAGCACCCAGCTACAACATCCCCTAAGGATGGATTCTGGAAGCCCTGCAGCCAGTGACATTGGTGTTAATGCTTATACTAGCAAAAGGCTAGTCTAACAACCCATGCACCCCACCAGACACCCACAGCAGCCATGCACACTGGGCACTGAGATGGTGGCACCCCACAATGCATGCTGCTACATGAAGGGATGGTCAACTTCAGACTCCCCATGCTGGGCCCTGTATGCGGGCAGCCTGAGACATGTGGCGCCATGCAGCAGTGGCACTTCCCTGCCTGTTACCTACTACCTGCTGGTTGCCTGACAATAGGGCACTTGTGCCATGCACCCAGGAGTGTACCCAATGCCCCACTGCAGGACAGGCCTGACAGAGCAATGCCCACCCCAGCCATGCCCCCCTTCAGCTGCCCTCCCACAACATCCATTCTCACTGGCATGTTGGTGACTGGTTGCCAATGTCTGTCAGGCGGGAGGGGCTGCACATGCCTTGGGCACCATCAGCTTGCAGGCTTAGCAACCACAGGGCTAGGTGCTGCTCTAGGCCTCTGTCATTCCACTGCCATGTGCCTTCTTTTTGGTGCAGGGGAGCAGATGTGGCTTGGCTGTGACAGTGGCACCGGGACTCCTCCTGATAGTGAATCAGGCCCAGGGTCCTTGGTGCACTGGAGATAGTTATAATCTGCTCTTGACACAGCTTGCATTGATCTTTGTGAATCCAGCCCAATACATTTAGGAATTTGAGGGTCCAGATTATATGATACCCTTGGTGTGGATCTGGCAAGGTTTGGAGTGTTGCCTCTAACTTTTACGGTTGCATTAATCTAATTAAATAAATGTTCTCCCCTGAATCCTATTTTTATTTCTAATCCTGTCCATTACTGCCCCTAATGTGTTCTTGAACAGTTTTTTTTAAATACGTAAAGAAATTTATATTGGCAAGGAAATATCCCTACATTGCCAAAAAAAAAGTGCTGCAGCTCCCTAAAGACAAAAGAGGTTTAGGAAGATGCCATGCCTCCAGAACATTGTTTGGCAGCACAGACATCCTATTTATATACTGTACGTGGGCTAAACAAATGATCGATTTGGAGTGGTATGAGATAGAGGCAAATATGTTCCCAGGGTACCCAATATGGACATTAAGAACAGCAATCCAAACCCTGAACATCTGGTGCTCCATAACAAACCAATGGACTCTGCACAGTATCTGGGCTTTGGTAATGTTAAGAAAACAGATGGGCACTCCAAATAAATGATGACCCCTGAAACTAATCCCATACCAAGAAGACTTTGGCTCCCCCCGGACTTAGGATTTAGGTACTAGGGAATGGGAGACTCCATAAGATTTGCAGTGTCTCTCACTACTGGGTTTCCTACCTTTTGGCTCTTTTCAAACATCACTTGTCCTCAGGCAGATGGAATGCTATAGATACCTCCAGTTCACACACATTCTTTCCACCTGAGGTGTCTGGGAGAAGAAAACCAGGTCACAAACTGAGCTGGAGTGTTTCTTTTACTGGTCAGTGACACTGAAGGTTAAGGTGAGATGCTGGGCAGAGATGTATCAAATATGACAGACAGTACAGAGACTCCACTTGTAAATGTACTATAGAAGCGACATTGGAGAAGGAACTTGGGTGACCCATATTAGACACACAATGGAAAAGTAGACTGGAGAGAGGTTGGAATGTGACTACCTCCCCTAACTGAATAGAATAAAACTGGAAGCTCACATGCAGACATTTTTGTCCCAGTCGTGTAACCAAATATTACAGCACTAAATTCACAGATGCGTGCTGGAACCAATGCAGGGGTTGGGGGCCCACCATCATGTTCTGTGGACTTGCCCTGTTCTGAGGGTATACTGGAGAGAAATCCATTGGACCATACCAAAAATTCTAGGGATACAGATCCCAGATACCTTTTATTATCTGGTTATGAGATTTCCATGCTTATTGCAAGGGGCATGAAATTCACAGAGGCTTGGACAGATCCAAAGGATAGCAGTGGTGAAGTGTATTGCTACAAAATGACTTAAGCCAGAAGCACCCATCCTTGACATTTGGCAGAGCAAATATACAAAATTGAATAGAGTACTGTGAACCTATGCCTGACTAGGCAGAAGTTTGTAGAAATCTGGACCCCCTGGCATAGACTGTACTCAAGCGTGGGTGATGTAGAGGAACTTTCAGAGGAAGATGGGACATGAAGCAATATATTTCATTTTTTCAGGCAAAAGCTCAACAAATACAAAGGATAATAAACCCGTGGGACTCTATACCAAGAAATGAACTTTGACCACAGAGCTTGGAATAGACAATCCTTTCATAATTTTAGTTCACTATAGACTGTATGTAATAACAACTTGCACTGGTATGAATTGCATTATTGACCTAGTTCAGGCCATTTTAGCTGGCACAAAATGATAAACTGTTGTGACTTTTTTGTACTTTGTTCAGAACTTGTTATATATATGCATTTATAAAATGGGTAGGAAAAGTTATCCCTGCTGGTAGGTTGAAACACATCACATGACCGTGCATACATCAGAGAGCAACTGCACACCTACACTTTTACCCCACTCCAAAACAATTTGGACATTTTATAAGATAGATAAACCACTCTGAGGTGTGTGGTCACACTCTGATATAAGCATTCTTTGGTTGGTTGACACACTCAGCCTGCGGCCTCATGCGAAACAACACACACCAAGGCGTATGTATATCAGAGCACAACCGCACACCTCAAAGTGGTTTATCTATTACATATACTGTAGGAGATGTATCAAATGCTTAAACAAATGTGAAGTTAAAAAAACAGGAGAGTACTGATAAAAGAGTAGAGGCAGTAACGTATGTAAAAGACAAATTCAACAGCACTGTGGTCTGTTGTGAAACAAAAAGCAGTAATTATAACAACACTGAACTAATATGGATCAAAACTGTAGTTGATGGTTCAAGAAACTTAACAGTGGGGGTTTGTTAAGGCTGACTGATACAGATCCCTCAAGTGAGTGCTTAATTCAGAAAGAAATTAAATTAGTGAGGGAAAATGGCAACTGTATTCATATGGGGGACCTTAATCATGGAAATGCTAGCTGGCAGGACAAAACGGCAGTAACAACTTCAAGCAGACTACTCTTAGACATAGTTACTGAAAACATGGTCTAGGACAGCATGTAAGGGACTATACCAGAGGTCATGCAATACTGGATGTGATGATACATGACTTGGGTGATAATATCACTGAATTGTCCTGCGGAAATAGCGACTGTAACGTGGTTCTATTTTATGTAGATTTTTCAGCGTCAGTCTTGGAGAAGGGAATGACAACAGTAAGAAACTTAAGGAAAGCCAAATTCAGGGCAAAGAGTAATAAACTAAATAGTTGGGAGTGACAAAAGGAACTTGCAGACAATTCTTTGGAACAAAATGTGAAAAGTTTGACCAACAAGATACTGGAGAATAAGTGTTTATCCTTTCATAGAAAATAAAACAAGCAAGGCCAAAATCCATTATGGTTCAACAGGAAAGTTTAAAAGGCAATCAAAGCAAAGAGAAAATCATTTCAGGTGCTTTAGGCAAGTAATAAAACAGCATCATAAGAGGATTGCAAGTTAAAGGTTAAACACAGCGGCCCAGATATTCAAAGGGGTTGCACATGGCACAAGAGGGTTGCACCACGTACAACCCCCCAATGTGCCCTGGTGTGATATTCAAAGGGTCTGGTTGCGCGGCGCAAATCCCGATGTGCCAGAGGGCATTGGTAATGTATGCATCGCAGATGCAGGGGCGTGCCCATGCATATGTGGCACATCCCGATATTCAGCCTGGGATGTGTGGTGTATATGCTGGCACAACCCTGCAGTGTGTCGCATAGGGGAGCTCAAAGTTGAGCCCATGAGGAGTGGAAACAACTCCCGGCCTCCCACAGGCTGGCTGCTGTATTGCAGGGCGCAACTTAGCAGCCACCAGCCATGGGTGGCCACCCGCCCACCTAGAACACCGTCCGTAAGCATAATCATATCCCTTGTGATCCAGTGGCACCCCAACCCCTCCCACACACACAACCCCTTGCCCCTGCTCCCCCATCATTGGCGGGTGGCTGCAACCACCCGCACTACCACCCAGCCACCTGCTGAATGGGTTACAGTATGGGCTATAAGCCCACATTGGTCCAGTGTGAACCAATGGGCTTGCTAGAAACATACTGTACTAGACAGTCCGAATATGTGGATGACTTAATTCACATGTTTTGACATCTAGTACAGTATGCCCTGCAAGATATGGTTCACTATCGAACCAATGGGCTTACAACCCATAGTGTAACTGTCATTACGGCAGCCGGGTGGTATGTGGGGTGGATTGCAGGCGCCTGCCGATGATGAGGGCGAGCGGGTGGGCAAGGAGTGCTGTAAGTGAGGGGAAAGGTGTCCACTGGATCACCAAGGATAGACGAGTATGGTGCTGTACCCGACGATCACGGCAACAGGCAGCGGGATACCACTAAACTATCAGGGACATGGATAATGGTAATATTCCGCGATTGAGGACACAGAAGGGAGGGGGCCCACTAGACTACCAGGGACAGTCTCACATAACAGATATCAGGGAATCAGGTGGATGGGGGGCCACTAGACTACCAGGGCTATCAGTCGTACCTTGTACCATGTGATCGCAGCTACGGGGCAGGGGATGCCCTAGAATTTCCCCAGCACATGTCATGCTGTGCAGGGCGCCAGGTGCAAGTCGCCAGCCTGCCCTGCTCAAGGCATGCAAATGGTGCCATAATGACATGCATATGGCCCCATTTGTGCCTTGCATATATTATGGCCTCATTTGCATGCACCCTGCTGAATATCGTGGGTGATGCACTTAGCGCAACTGCACTTGCGCAGTGCATCCCCATGTTCTTTATCTGTGGCTTGACTGGCACAGTGCCACTGTGCCAGGTGCAGTATGTGCACCGACCTTGCCATATTCAATGGTTCTGCATCATGGCACATCACCATTTAATATCGCCCGCTCCTGGCCCTGGCACATCCAAGTTGCACTGTACCCAGGCTTGCACCCCTGCCAGATGCAGTCTGAATATCTGGGCCAGCAACTATATAATTAGAATGGAAAAAAAAGATATTAGAAAGCCATGTGGCCAGTGACTCATAGTTTTAAAGGTATTTTCAGTCACTAAAAGAGACTACAGATTATTTATAACAAAACCATTACTTCAGAAGGGGAAGTATCAGATCAGCTAAACACCTATTTTTGCTTATTGTGTGGTCTTTCTGACCAAAGTATAAATAAATAAGCTGAGCAAGTATATAGTGGGAAAGTTTGCTTGAACACAAAGGTAGTGCAAAATATGTTAGCACACCTTTATGATAACAAGGTCCCTGAGCTAGATAACCTTCACTCTAGGGAACTAAGAGAACTCTTCACACCTCTTGCAGAGACAGTAACCAACATTCTGACCCAGTCATTATTAGAAAGAACAGTACCACAGGACTGATGAGATGCACTAGTTATACTGCACCTATTCACAACCAGTGACCAATTAAGCAATAATGTGTGTGTGTGTCATCCCTGGATGACGACATGCAATGGGTGGTTGGGCAAGAGGCCAAAGGCTGAATGCATCCAATGACTGAGAAGTAACATTATGCTAGCACGACACACACTCTGGAGTGCATTATTTCCATTATGCAGTGGACTGTTTTACACAGAAAAAAATAAATCAATGAAAAAAACATTTTTAAAATAGTTTTTGTGTTCTTTTTATATGTGTGGAAGCATAAAACAAAACGTTCCTCTTTTGTGTTTATCCAATAGGTGGTGCTGTTGTATACTGGCACTGATGTGTGAGCCATCCTACTAATAATGCAGGTTTCTGCTTCTGTGTTGCTTGTGTCTTTTTCTCTCCCTTTTGCTTTCGTGTCTCCCCCTCTATGTACACACACAAGTCAGGACAGTTTTTGTGTTCTCCTCTACTCCGTTTTGGGCTGTCTCTCAGTATGTGGTCCAAAGACTGATTAATAGAAACAGAGCAAGAAATTGAAATCAGGCTTGCTGTTCAGTAAAGTAAGTGCAGTGCATGAGGGAAGTTTGGGCAGGCTGCTGAGCAGTGACTGGGCATAGGACAGCTTTCACTTTCTTTTCACTGGCCAGAGTGTCAGTATGTAAAGCCGATTGTAGCTAGGGTTTTTTTTAACTTGTCTAGACCTGGACTGGGAAAATGGGGGGAGTGTTCACTTATTAAATGTGAGAGCGGGACACGGAAGTGTCTCGCACTGAAATGGTGGACTGTGAGCAAACGGTCAGGATGCTCCCATACTGCTACTTGAGAAAAATGTTGTTTTGCTGGGATTCTTTTCCTATATACCTGTGTGAGGTTTTCTGTGGCATTTACAACAGGTGTTTACTTCACAGTGTAGACTCTGGCAGCAGAGGGGTAGGGTGGCCAAGCTCATGACAGCTTCAAGATGAAGGGGTGTGGTGATTTTGTTTCTTTGTTTCCTGAGGTGATCTTAGTTCTGGATCTTCATACAGTGATGTTATGCTTAGATAACATCACTGGTGAGGGTGGTCACTGACCAATCAGAAACCAAGATATGTTCTTGCCATTGTATAATGTCAGTTATGTTGGCTTGCAGTTTTTGTTGTGAAATTGTTGTGCATGTTTGGGTGGTGGGCTCTGTGAATGCACAGAGCTGCACAGTGGCACTTACATTTGCTGTGATGACTGGATAACCCAGTTATCGCCAAACCTGCTGGTATCAGTGAGTGGAGGGATGCACAGAGCTGCACAGATGCATTTATTATGATGACTAGAGCTGCAGGTATAAGTGGAGGGGGGGAACACAGAGCCACAAAGTGGCATTCACTATGATAACCAAAGCTGCCAGTAGCTGCAGGCAATTTCAGAGACTGATATTGCGAATAACTTGCAGGGGGAAAGAGGTGCTGCTGAGCAGCTTCAGAGATGACATTGCCAGTGATTTGTGGGGGATGCAGCAGAGGGAAGAAAAAAGTGAAGCCAAGCAGTTTCAGATACTGGCATGGAACAGGAGACACTGGTCATGTGACTCCATACAGGAATTAAACATTTTCTAGATAGGTACCATTTACATAAGGAGCAAAGCACTAGGGTATTTGTGTTGCCTATTAATGTTTTATTAATAAAAGTACCTTCTTAGCAATTCATAGAAACATAGAAATTGTCAGCAGATAAGGACCGTTAGGCTCATCTAGTCTGCCCGTATGCCATATACTTTGTATGTAGCCACTGACCCTATGTGATCAATGGCTTTTCATCACTCCCTCCCCTCTCTAGCTTCCCTTGTGCCTGTCTCAGGCATGCTTAAACCCCTCCACTGCGCTTGCCCCAACTACCTCCTGTGGCAGACTATTCCAAGCTTTGACTACCCTTTCTGTGTAGAAAAACTTCCTCTCATTACCTCTTAATCTACCCACTTCCAATATTATATTGTGCTCCATTGTTCTGGTACTTTTCTATATTGAAAAATATCCCTTGCCTGCACATTGTTTATGCCCTTGACGTATTTGAACGTTTCAGTCATGTCCCCTGCTGTCTCCTCTCCTCCAGTGAGTACATATTGAGGTTTCTTAGTCTCTCATATGTTTTGTGGCCAAGTCCTGCACCATCTTTGTTGCTCTTCTCTGGATAGTCTCCACCTAATCTATGTCCTTGTGCAGGTGTGGCTTCCAGAACTGCATGCAGTACTCCAGATGAGGTCTTACCAATGTTTTATACAATGGCATCACCACCTCCCACCTCCTGCTAGTGATACCCCTGCCTATGCACCCCAGCATGCCACTGGCCCTCCCTTCCACATTTGTGCATTGCTTTGATACCTTAAGGTCATCAGAGATGATAACCCCTAAGTCCCTTTCCTCTTTGGTGACAGTCAGCTCCCCCTCCCCGACCTATAGCTCTCTGCAGGGTTCCCTCTACCCGGTTTCATTATTTTGCATTTTTCTGCATTGAACCTCAGTTGCTACATCTCCAACCATCTTTCAAGCTTTCCAGGTCCCACTTCATTTTCTGCACCCCTTCTGGAATATCCACCCTGTTGCAGATCTTGTTGTCATCTGCAAACAGGCAGACCTTTTCTTAGAGCCCTTCTGCAATGTCACTAGTGAAGACATTGAACAGGAATTGTTCTAGTACTGATCCCTGTGGTATCCTATTGGTAACCCCCCTCTCCCCAGGTTGTACACCATTTACCACCACCCTCTGTTTCCTAGTTCCTAACACAGTTCACCACCTTGTCTCCCATGCCTAAGCTACCCATCTTGTTAATCAGCCTTCTATGTGGGACGGTGTTGAAGGCTTTGCTGAAATCTAGGTAGGTGATATCTACTGCCCCTCCCTGATTTATTTCCCTAGTGACCCAATCAAAAAAATCTATTAGATTCATTTGACATGACCTTGCTGCTGTGAATCCATTTTGTCTCAGATCCTGAGCACCACTGGATTCCATGCGTGCCACTATCCTTTCTTTCAGCAGTGTCTCCACGATCATTCCCACCACTGAGGTGAGGCTGACTGGCCTGTAGTTCCTCACCAACTCCTCCCTACTGCCACGTTTGTGCAGTGGGACTACATGTGCCCTTCTCCAGTCCTCTGGAATGACACCCGTGTTGAGTGACTCTGTGAACAGGGCTGCCAGAGGTGCTGCTTGTTCTCTTTGCTTCTCTGTTAATATCCTCGGGTGGATGCCATCTGGCCCCATGGCCTTATCCACCTTCAGCTTTGTGAGTTCTTCCAGAACTCTCTCCACTGTGAATGGACTGGTGTCCACTTCATAACCCCCCCCCATTGCTTCTGCAACCCAACTGTGGTCCTTGACCCTCCCCCTCCTTAGTGAATACTAAGCAAAAGTATTTGTTCAGTATTTCTGTCTTGTCCAGATCCCACTCCTTACACTCTCCCTTCTCCCCTTTGGGCCTCACAACCCCTGTCCAGTTTTTATTCTTTCCCTGATGTGCCTATAAAATGCCTTATCCCCTTTGTTTACAGACTATGCTAAACCCTCTTCTGTCCACGCCTTCGCCTACTAACAGCCTTCCCTGCTTCCCTTAGACATTCAAGGTACACCTCCCTGTCCTCCTCTCTTTGGCTTCCCTTATATTTCCTGAAACTCAGCCTTTTAGCCCTGACTTTATCCCCCACCTCTTTGGAGAACCATAGTGATTTCCTTCTTCTTCTTTTCCCTTTGGTCACTACCCTAATGCATTGGTTTGTTATATCCACTATGGCTCCTTTCAGTTTCTCCCATTGTTCTTCCATCCCCTCTGTTACTCTTCCCTTCACCAGGACTGCTTATATACAGCTACCCATTTCACTGAAATCTAATACTCTTACCCTTGTGTGGCTTAATTGAGTCCATGTCTCCATGCTGAACCACACCAGTTGCCCTTCCATCTGTATTTCTTCTACTCTGTTCCCACTGGTCCATATCAGGTCCAGAACTGACTTGTCCCTGGTTGGCTCATGCACCATCTGCCTGAGTCCAACCCCCTGCAGGGATTCCAGAATGGCTGTGCTTTTGGCTAAAGCAGCCACCTGGGTGGCCTAATCCACGTCCGGCATATTGAAATCCCCCAGTAGTAGGATTTTGCCTTTAGCTGTCATGTTGTGTATGTTCTCCACTAGTTCCCTATCTACTTCCTCCCTCTGTGCCGGAGGTCTGTACATCACCCCTTTGCATATTGCTGTTCCATTCCCTGGCTCCAGAGTGACCCACATTGCCTCGGCCTATCCCTGTCTTCCCTGAACCTCTGTAGCTTTTATACCATCTCTGATGTAGAGGGCCACTCCCCCACCCTTTTTACCCTTCCTGTCCCTCCTGAACAGTGTATAGCCTGGTACACTAACTTCCCAGCCATGATTATCAGAGTACCAGGTCTCTGTTATTGCTGCTATGTCAAGGTCTGCATCTACCAACAAGGCCTTGAGATCTGGAACCTGATTTCCTAGGCTGCTGTTTTACAGTCTGCCATCACTCTGCCCTTGTTCTCCCTCTCCAGCATCTTCCCACCACTCCAGTTTCCTTTCTTATGTGTTCTCCTCCCCCAGCCATATCTCATTATACATTCTTCACCTGCCTGCCCCTCCCTGCCTGCTTTAGCTGTTCTTGTAGTCAACTTATGTTCCTGCATCTTCCCATTGTGGGTGGTTCCTAAGCTTCCTGGCTCTCCCCCTTGGCCAGTTTAAATGCTCACAGCATTCTGCTTTTTAGGTGCCAACAGCATAGTTGTAAGCACCTATTGTGTTCATGTGTACTCTTTTTTGCATTTAGTCAAGTTAAGAGGTACATTCAAGGTGAGTGATTCAGCTCCATAATGTTAGTGATGATGTCAGTGATAGGGTTTTTAGGTCCTGGCATAGGGTTTAAGACCTTCACAAGCCTGAGTTAAATCCCCAGTGCTGAACATTCATTTTTTTCTCACTCTAATTTTTTATAGTATGACAGAAATTGGTAGATGCCCTTGCTAATGGTATTGATGGAGTTTCAATAAAGTCTGAAGTTCTATATTGCTGATAACTTGAAAAGTTCCAGCTGAGACTTGCAGGCTTGAATGCAACTTGGGAAACATTACTTCAAATTGCCAGAGTGATGCATTCCTAAATTCACTGGAGCTATTGGTGGTGGGTGGGGGGTGGTTCTGCACTCTGTGTTGGATGTTCTTTGTCTCATTATTCATTTCCTAGCAATGAGCTTTAGTATTGAAGTAAAGCTACAGCCTATCAAGCAGTAGTGGGTAGGGGGCTGGGTTCAATCCCCAGCGTGGGGCATTTTTATTTCTTCCTCAGTTTCTGTAACCTGAGCAAAATTATTTCATTTTATAGCCAATGTCAGTGATTGATTTTCAGGCTATGATGTTCTATATTACTAACAACTTGGACATTTCCAGCTGAGACTTTGAGGTTTAAATGCAACTAGGAACATTACTTCAAACTGACTGACTGGTTCATTACTAAATCCAGTGTGTGTGTGTGTGTGTGTGTGTTTGTGTGTGTGTGGAGGGGTGTCTGCACTCAGTGCTGAATGTGTTTGCCACAGCATGCATTTCCTGTCACAGAATCTTTGTACACTGGCAGAGCTGCAGGCTACCAATCAATAGTAAGTAGGGGGCCTGTGTTTGGTCCCTTGTGCGGGACATTATTATCATTCTTAATACAAGTTCTGCAGTAAGAAAGAAATTGTTAGATGCCTTTGCTGATGTTAGCAATAGAGTTTCAACAAAGTTTGAAGGTCAGTATTACTGATAACTTGAAATGTTTCTGCTGAGACTTTCAGTATTGAATGCAACTTTGTAAACATTGCTTCAAATTGCCAGACTGGAGCATTACTAAAGGCACTGTAGCTGTGTGTGTGGTGGTGAGGGGGCTGCACTGAGTATTGGATGTCCTTTGCCAAAGCATACATTTCCTATCAATGTGTTTTAGTATAGTGGTAAAGCTTCACACTATCAAGCAGTAGTGTGTAGAAGACCTGGGTTTGAGCCACAGTGTGTGCCTTTTTTTCATTTTCACTCAATTTATGTTGTATGAGAGAAATTGTTTCATGTCATTGCTGATGTTCATGATAGAGTTTCATCAAGAAGTGAAGTTCTATATTACTGATAACTTGAACATTTCCAGCTGTGATTTTGAAGATTGAATGCAACTTAGGAACATTACTTCAGATTGACTGACTGGTTCATCACTAAATCCACTGCAGCTGTGCATGTTTTTGTGGGTGTGTGTGGGGGGGGCAGGTGTTGTCTGCACATAGTGCCGAATGTCCTTTGCCACAGCATGCATTTCCTGTCAAGAAGCCTTTGTACAATGGTAGAGGTATAGGATACAAAGAAGTAATGGGTAGAGGGCTTGTGTTTGATCCCTAGTGTGAGATGTTTCTTTTGTTCTCACTACAATTTCTGTAGTTTGAGAGAACTTGTTAGATGTCATTGCTGTTAGAAACATAGAAAAACAGAATTTGACGGCAGATAAGGACCTCTTGGCCCACCTAGCCTGCCCATTTTCCTACCTAATGGATAAGTTGCAGATCCTAGTTAACCAACAGCCTACTTCCTCCTACCCCCCACTAGAATTACCTTATGTCTGTCCCATGCATTCTTCAGCTTTTAATCAATCAGCTTTTATTTATAAAATGCTTTTCAAAAACCAAAGCGCATATACATTATAAGAAAAAACGGACATTCAGTCAATAAAACATATAAAAAGATACAATAGCAGCAAAAGTAAAACTAAACATTATCCCCAAAAGCCAAGTTGAATAAAAATGTTTTTAATGAGGATTTAAAGGTCTCAGTAGACAAGCACTCTCTAATCCAATTAGGTAGAGAGTTCCACAGGGTTGGGGACACAAAAGAAAATGCTCTAGCGCCTGATGATTGAAGACGGACCCTGGGAACCTCTAGCCATCCCTCTCTGATGGAGCAGAGAGGACGTAGGGGGCAGTAGGGCTGAAGGAGGTCTTGCAAGTAACCCGGTCCCTGTCCGTGTAGGGTCTTATTGGTCAGCAACGTGACCTTGAAGGTGATCCTCCGATGCACCAGCAGCCAGTGCAGTTCACATAGCACAGGCATGACAAGGCAAGTTTTTGACAACCCTGTCAACAACCTGGCCATAGCATTCTGCACGAGCTGCAGGCAATGGAGATCCACCCCCAGTAACCCTAGGTATACAGCATTGCAGTAATCAAGACAAGAGGACACAAAGGCATGAACCAATATAGGAAGTTCATCATGCAGAACAAGGTGCTTTATCCGGGTAATGTTCCTCAGATGATAAAATGAGGACTTGACAACTGCTGACACCTGTGCTTTTAGCGTCAGTTTATTGTCAATCACTACGCCCAGATTTCACACCCATTAAGAAGGCCTCAACTGGTTACCCTAACACAAGGCCAGACAGTTGCCCAGGAGTTAACTTCTGTACACAGTGACCTGGGTCCACCACCAACACCTCAGTCTTCTCCAGATTCAGTCACAGCCAGTTAGCACTCATCCAGTCCTGAATCTCATCAAGGCAGTTGTGAATGACTGAGATTGAACTATTTTGTTCGGGTACAAAGGACATGTAGAGCTGAGTATCATCTGCATAGCAGTGAAAACTCAACCCATACCACCTTAGAATGTCTCCCAATGGCAACAGGTACACTGTGAACAACATCGGGGACAGCACAGAACCCTGCAGTGCCCCACAAGGCAGGGTGAAGGGGCCAAGGAAAATATTCCTGATGCCACCCTCTGAGTCCTGCCTGTGAGGAAAGAATGGAACCATCTGAGGACTGTCTCTGACAGTCCACAGAGTAGCCGCAGGCATCCCAGCAACACTCCATGGTCCACGTTGTCAAATGCTGCAGAGATGTCAAGGAGGACCAAAATCAAATGATTCCTCCAATCCCTCGCTATTAGGAGATCATTAAGTACTCGAACCAATGCCATCTCGGTCAATGGTGCCGAAATAGGGGGGCAACTATGGCCATGGCCTTGTCACTTTCATAAGTGGCACCTTCAGTTTTTGCAGTTTACTAGGGAAGAATTTACCCTTTACATCCTTGGCCCTACCACTTTTCAGACCATTCCAGCACCAGTGGTCTCGGTACTATGCCTCTTTCTGAAACCGGACTGGAAAGGATCATAGACTTCATGTGTGGTAAGAAAGTTCTCAAGCTGTAATATGACTACCTTTTCAATAACCATGCCCAAAAAAGGCAGGTTAGAGATCAGTCTGTAGTTCGCAAGACAGTCTGGGTCACAGGAAGGTTTCTTTAATAGGGGTGTCACAACAGCCTCCTTCAGGGGGTCCAGAAACATTCCCTGATCCAACGAACACCAGACTATGTCAGTAAGGACCAGTACGATAACATCCATATACCCCACAAGGAGGTACATTGGACCAGGGTCCAAACTACAGTTAGTCAGTTGCAAGCTTCGAGCAATCTTCATGATATCCATGATCACTGGCTGGTCGAAGTCTGTCCAGACAGATCAGGTGCCTGAGCCCTTAAATCGACCACCGCCATACTCATTTGAACACGTGAAGCAGATCTCCGATCTGATTGAGGACACCTTATCAGCAAAGAAACGTCTCCACACTTAGATTGTGAAAAGGCTTTCCAGCCCCAAAGGCAAGCTGGATAGCACAGCCTGTCCATGGTCCAGAAGAGCTGAGCTGGTCGATTCCTTGCTGCAGCTATCTCCCTGGACATTTACTCTGCCTTCTTATGGGAGATTTCTGATTGATAGTCCGAATAATGGACGATCAACCTAAGTCTGTCCTCCTCCAGGCCAGATTTCTGCCAACAATGTTCCAACCTTTGCCCCACTCTCCTCAACTCCCTCAAAGTCCCATCAAACCAGGGGGACTGAGGGCAGAGAGGGAGGGGCCAAACTCAGACAGGAGCTATGGAATCCAGTGCCCTCAGCACCATATTATTATAGCGCACTAATGGGTCACCTGGATCCAAGCACTCCAATAGCCAACTCGATAGGTCCAGTACCGCCAACAGACCCTCCGGGGTAACACCCCTCAAAGGGCAGTACCGGACCATCTCCAAAGGGGCTGGTCTCACAGGGGGAGCTGTGAAACTGAACCTTTTAGGGTGATGGTCCGACCATCCAACTGGTTCCACCACTAAGTCAGCGACCTCCATCCCCAGGATTAACACCAGGTCCAGGGAGTGACCCTGAATATGGATTGCAGCAGTAACTACCTGTGTGAAGCCTAACAAAATCATCAGTTGGAGGAAGTTTTGACCAAAATGCGAGAGTTCATCATCGACCCAGGCATTGAAATCCCCCAGGGCCAACCACCAAGAGGATTCCAACACCATGTCGACCATGAAGTCTACAACTTCCTGCAGGAAAACTTTCTCACCACTGGTGGACGGTAGATGAGCAGAATCTTGCTGCCCACACCTGCTCCCAGGAAACACTGGAAGGATCTAGTGGTCCCCACTGCAGCCTCTACAAGGCCCAGTTCCATATTAAAACAGATAGCTACACCCCCGCCCCTTTGATCCTATCTCGGGTGGCGTATCACCGAGTACCCAGCTGGAATGGCTGACTTCAATATCGGACCAGCGTTCTCATCCACCCAGGGCTCGGTGATGCAAAACAGGTCTGATGACTCCACAAGATCAGCAATAATTGCTGTCTTGTTCTTTATTGACATGGCATTACATAACACCACCCAAGTTGGATGAGAGGCCATGGAGGAGCGGGCAGCTAGCCCCTATCAGTGAAACCCTTGGGTATGGGTATCAGGCATGGAGGACACCTTTCCTGGATCCATTTCACCCCAGGGCACCTCCTCAACCTCCGCACCCCTATCCGTCCATCCCACTCCTCCCTCCCAAGCTGAGGGGCCTCCCCCAGCCTCTCTGTGCAATACCCAAGGCACTACAACACCTATATACCTCGGGCTGCAGTGGGGGACCATCAAAGGGGTGCAGACCCCTCAGCCTGGAGGGGGAGTAGTGCCTGCCCACCAAAGCATGATCCCAACACATGCTGCCTATTTAAAAAGCTTACTATAAATATAAATTGCAGCTACATCAACATCAATTCCAATACTCTATCAAATTAAATAGCTACAAATAAATCAATATAAATCAAACAAACTATTTAAACTATATATCTAACCCAGTGAATTCCCTCACTATTTTTGACTCCATGACCTCCTCAGGAAGGCCGTTCCATGCATCCACAACCCTCTCTATGACAAAGTACTCCACACATTACCTCTGAGCCATCCCCCCCTATCTTCAAATTGTGCATACGTGTTCTGACACATCTCTTTTTCTGAAAGATGCTACCCTCTTGGACTTATTGTTGATTCCCTTAAGGTACTTGAAGGTTTCTATAATGTGCCCCCTCCCTCCTTTCCTCTAGGGTATACATATTAAAATAATTTAGTCTCACTTTATATGTCTTCTGGTGCAGATCCTGCACCATTTTAGTTGCCCTCTTCTAGACAGCTTCCATCCTGTCTATGTCCTTACAGAGATGGGGTCTCCAGAACTGCATGCAGTACTCCAGATGGAGTCTCACCAACTGTCTGTACAGAAGGATAACAACTTCTTGTTTTCTACTGGTGATGCCTCTCCCTATGCATTCCAGTATCCCACCAGCCTTCCTTACTGACTCTCACACTGCTTGCCCACCTTTAGGTCATCTGACTTCTCCTAGGTCCCTTTCCATATTTGTTGTTGTTAGTCTCTCACTCCCATTGTGTACTCTTCCCCTGGGTTTTTGTTTCCCAGGTGCATTACTTTGCACTTCTTTGCATTGAATCTAAGCTGCCATACATTTGACCAGTCCTCCAATCTGGCCAAGTCCCTTCTTATCCTTTCTACCCCACCTTGTGTATCAACCCTGTTGCAGATCTTTGTGTCATCTGCAAAGAGACATACTTTTCCTTCCAGTCCCTCTGCAATGTCACTTACAAAGATATTAAAGAGGACCAGTCCCAGTACTGAACCCTGCAGTACCCCACTAGTAACCCCCCTTTCTTCAGAGTGGACTTTGTTTACTATTGACCTTTGTGTCCTGTCAGTGTTTTACCCAGGCTACCACCTTGGGATCCACTCCAAGGCTGGTTAACTTGTTTATTAATCTTTTGTGTGAGACTGTGTCAAATGCCTTGCTAAAGTCTAAGTAGGCCATGTCCACAGCCCCTCCTTGGTCTACTACTTTGGTCACCCGTTCAAAGAAATCTATTAAATTCATCTGACATGACCTTCCTGCTGTGAATCCATGCTGCCTTGGGTCCTGTGCCCTACTTGCCTCTAGATACTCAACAATTCTTTCCTTCAGAAGTGATTCCATCATTTTATCTACCACTGAGGTCAAACTAACAGGTCTGTAGTTTTCTGCCTCTGCTTTGCTCCCACTTTTGTGAAGAGGAATCACATTTTCCCTCCTCCAGTCCTCAGGTACCACCCAATCCTCCATGATTTGTTAAAGACAGTAGTCAGTGGTGTCACCAGTTCTTTCCTTAGTTCTTTTAGAATTCTTGGGTGAATCCTATCAGGCCCCATTGCTTTGTCCACCTTCAGTTTTAAGAGTTCTTTCAGAACCCTTTCTTCTGTGAATGGACTGGTATCAGTCCCCTTATCCAGAGTGTTCTGTTGTTTGGTTTATGTACTTCCCCCTCCTCTTCTTTTGTGAATACTGAACAGAAATATTTGTTCAGTATCCCTGCTTTTTCACTGTCACCTTCTGCTCACATTCCTTCCCCTTTATTAAGCCTCAGTATCCCTCCTTTAGTCTTTGTTCACCCTCTAATGTACCTATAAAAGGTTTTATCCCCCTTCTTAACAGAGTAGGCTATATTTTCCTCAGTTTGCTATTCTGACTGCCTTCCCTGCCTCCTTCTGCTTTAACTAATATAGTTCTCTGCCTTGCTCCTTCTGTATTTCCTTATATTTCCTGAGTGCTGTCATTTTCTCCTTAAATATCCCTGCCACCTCTTTTGAGAACCATAGTGGCCTTTTCCTTCATTTTGTTTTGTTGATGTGCTTTACATAAATTCTTGTTGTCTCTTTAATGGCAGTTTTGATTTTCCCCATTGTTCTTCCACCCCTCCTTCTTGTCTGTTTGCTAATGCTTTTCTGATGCACTCTCCCATTTTGCCAAAGTCAGCCCTCATAAAGTTCAACACCCTTGCTTTCATATGGCTTGTCTCTACAGCTGAATTTATTGCGAACCACACTGTTTGGTGGTCATTTGTTCCCAGATGGCTACCCACTTCTAAATCTGAGATCCTCTCTCCATCTCCATTTGAGAGTACCAGCTCTAAGATTTCTCCATTCTGAGTGGGTTCCAACACTAGCTGTCTGAGACATGCCTCCTATAGGGTATTGAGAATGACCCTGCTTTTGGATGTGGCTGCAGTAAAGGTGCTCCAGTTAACATCTGGCATATTCAGGTCCCCCATCAACAATATCTCTCCTTTTTCTGCCATTCTAAGGATACCTTCTATCATTTCCTTGTCCATTGCCTCCCCCCTGAGACGGGGGTCTATAAACAACCCCTGTGCAGATTGTGGTGTCATTTCCTGTCTCAAGGGTGATCCACAGTGCCTCCTCCCTTCCCTGTGTACCCTTCAGTTCTGTTGCTTTGATTTCTTCCCTTAGGTAGAGAGCTCCTCCTCCTCCTCCTCTTTTACCCTCCCTGCCCCTCCTGTAGATTGTGTACCCTGGTATTTCTCTGTGTACCATGTTTCTGTGACTGCCACAATATCCAGGTGTCCCTCTTCCATCAAGGCCACTAGTTCAGTGAGCTTGTTACACAGACTATGGGCATTGATATGCATCTCCCTCCATTTTTTGATGGCCTTACCCCTTTTAGGCCCATCCCTGTCCTTACTGCCTTTGCCTTTTTCTGAATGTACCCCTGTCCTGCTCCCTATCAACTTCTCTACCTTTTTTTGCATACTTCACTAACTACTCTATTTTGTGGGGGTTAGGCTAGGATTTCCCTGCTTCTCTTCAGTGCCTCTCCCCTTAGCTAGTTTAAATGTTTCCCACTTAAGCATTTAAACCTATCACCTAGGATTCTGGTTCCCCTTCCAGACAGATGCAGACCATTACACCAGTATAGGTCTGCATCCCTCCAGGTGGACCCCCAGTCCCCAATGAAGCCAAATCCCTCAGCTCTGCACCAGTTTTTCAACCAGTCATTATTCAGTGTGCTGTGCTGTTAAGGATATGAATAGGTGTATGTCCTTTGCTCTTTTTGGGAAGTGATGTCAGAACCCTGATATAAAGGAAATGATGAGCTTGGGGGGGGTTGGGAGAGGGCAGGTGGTTGGGACTAAGCCTGTGCCCTCCAGAAAAAATCAACTACAACTCTGACCCACCATCCTGGTCAGTGCCTTCTTTTCTTTCAAACACCTATATTACAGAGTTTAAGTAACAGATCTAGTCACAAATGACTGCAAATATTCTCCCAGCTAGATTTACTTCCTGGCAGATAAATGTTACACTAAGTAAAGTCAACCCTCAAAACAGGGAACCAAAACACTGACTTCTATTTACTTACACAGGATTCAAAATTAAGAATTCAGTCTAGTGTATTCTATTAAATCACCTCCTTCCTTTAAGGAAGCTGGTGACTGCTCTTTGTTTCAGCTGCAACAGACGGAGTCCACAAATAACTCCTCTTTTGAATCCACAGTTCCTCAGGCCCCCTTCAGCTCCTCCCCTATCAGACACCTATTTCACAGAGGTTAAGTAACAGGTCTAGCGATAGAGTTTCAGAAAGGTTTCAAATTCAATATTGTTGATAACTTGAAAGGTTCCAACTGAGACTTTGAGGTCTGAATGCAATTGGGAAACATTATTTCAGACTGAAAAAAGATCATGCCAACTCTAGATGCCCTACTGCAGGAACTGAACAGGTTAAATGGTGTGAATCTGTGTATTGTGTTGGCAATGCTTGTTTCTTTTTAAGTGTATATGTGTGCTTACATGTATGTATGTGTCCGTAATGTGCAGCATCTGCATGTATATTGTTTAGCATGTATAGTATATGTGACTTTTTACTATACAAAAATGACAGACCCATTCCATGGTGCCACTCAGTACTGTTGGTACTTTGATATTTTATTTTTGGCTGAGAGTGCAACCATTCCTGTGGTTTCTCCTGCTTGCCTGAATGGCAGCACTGCTTCTCCTGTGAGAACACTATTGTGTAGTATTCTGTGGAACAAGCCTGTGCTATGCAATGAAGCTGAAGCCATCAGTTGGATGTCAGCATTTTAAAACCAGTTCCACAAGACTCAAACCAAGCCATTCATTAACACCACACGAACAGAACAAAAAGCATGGGAAAAGTTCCTGGTAGAAACATGAAACTAACACATGAACAAAGGAGCTCACTATGCATTTTCCAGTACTGTGAGTGGCTTACTGCTTCAAAGCAAGCAAAATAGCGAACAGTGAGTGGGCAGAACTGAGGTGAAGACTGATGATTCTAGGTTTGTGATATTATAGGCTAAGGAGGGCCATGCCCCCTAAAAGGCCTCTGTTGAAGGGATATCAATATTTTCTCTATGCCTTTGGCAAGCAAATAGAAAAAGGGAGCAAAGGAGGGATAGGTAATTAAAATTACTGCCCAGTCAGTCTTACTTCTGTGCTTTTTAATGCTCTAGAAAAAAAAATTGTGAAACAGGAAATTATGAATTTTATAAATGAACAAAACATTGTCAACCTCTCTCTGCATGGGGTTTCACAGGGAAGATCAGGTGTTACAAACGTGACCAGTTTCTTAGAGCCTGTCATAAAAGTTTTTGGATACTAACATTCCAGTAGACATAATCGACCTGGACCTAAGCAAGGCATTTGACATAGTCCCTCATATAGTGCACATTAACATGTCAATAAATAGAGGTTATACAATGGTCAGTGTTAAAATAAGGCATTTATTTCCATGAGTGAGGGGGCGGGACCATAACTCATGAGTGGCACAGTCACGAGTGAGTTATAAAAGTCATGCCCCCCTCAGGAATGGAAATGAATGTCTTATTTTAACACAGACCTTTGTATGTTCTGGCCCAGGTATTCAAAGGGGTTGTGCAAGGTGCAACAGAGTTGCGCCGGCTCAACCCCGCAGTATGCTCTGGTGGGATATTGAAAAGGCTGCCTGGTGCTGCACATATCCCTATGCGCCAGTGCGCAATATTAATGTATTACGGTGCAGATGCAAGAGGCGTGCCCATGCATATGTGGCACATCCTGAGATTCAGCCTGGGATGTGCGGCGCATATGCTGGCACAACCCTGCATTGCGCAACATAGGGGGCCTCAAAATTGAGCCCGGGAATTGGTGAAACTCCTGGTCACCCACAGATGGGCTGCTGTTTGCAAGGCACAACACAGCAGCCGTCAGCTGTGGGTGGCCACCCGCCCACCCAGAACACTGTTCACAAGCACCCACATCTCCTGGTAGTCTAATGGCACCCCTCCTCCCATTTCCCTGATTGCCAGGATGTAGGTAGAAACTGGTCGGTTCGTGCGCGGTTGCAGCCGCCCAATCGAGGCGACAAGGAGCTGGGTGGGCAGGGATTCATGTGGTGGGAGGTTGGGGTGCCACTGGATCACCAGGGACATTTTTTATGGTGATATACCATGATCAGGGCTAGGAGTGTATGGGTACCACTAGATTACCAGAGAATGCATTAATGTACATTTACCAGTGATCAGGTAATAGGGAGGGAGGGGGATACCACTAGACTATCAGGGAATGCATTAATGTACATTTACCGGTGATCAGGGAATCAGGAGGAAGGGTGGTACCACTAGACTACCAGGGATTTGTTCTATGGTGATTTACTGCAATCACGGCTATGGGGCAGGGGATGCCCCAGGACCCCCACTGTGCGCACATCATTCTGTGCAGGGTGCCAGGTGTAATTCGCCAGGCTGCCCTGCACAAGGCATGCAATTGGGGCCATAATGACATGCAAATGGCCCCATTTGCATCTTGCATATATTATGGCCTCATTTGCATGCCCTCTGCTGAATATTGTGGGTGATGAGCCCAACGCAACTGCATTTGCGCTGGTGCATCCCAGTGCTCCCTATCTGTGGCTTGCACCAGTGCAGTGCCACTGAGCCATGTGCAGTGCCACTGTGCCATGTGCTGTCCGTGCCATATTCAATGGTGCTGTGCCGTGGCGCATCACTGTTGAATATCACCTGGTCCTGGTCCTGCACATCCCAGTTGTGCTGCACCCACACTTGTACCACTGCCAGGCACAGTCTGAATATCTGGGCCTCTGTGTATACATTGGTCTGTGTTAAAGCTTTAAATATTTCCAGGCTGCCCCATACAGAAAGTAGTCCTTAAATCATGTTTAGCTGTCAGTGACAAAACTTATTTACCCCCCTGAAGTGCTGTGTAAGGTTTTTACTGTCAATAATAAAACTAATTCATCACCACCCCTGAAGTCCTGCATAAGCTAGACCACCCCCACCCACTGTACTACACAGAAGCATTTAAAAATTACCATGTTTATCCATCAATCATATTGCAGTGTGTGTGGTCCGAAAGCAAGTGTTTGCTGCAATTGCTAACAGTTTCTCAGGTGTGTTTCTTTAAAGACAGCAGCTCATGCAGCCGGTTGGCTGGGGGATTATGGGGGAAACACTGTCATGGAGAGGGGAGAGAGACATGAATAATTAACAAAACTGGTGTCAAGAAAGGGGAAAATCATTTTATAAAAATAAGTGTTTCATTTTTTAAATAGTATGCTGTGGCCTGGACTATGGTTAAGTGAGGAAACAAGATGGTGATGGGAGTTGAGTTTTTACTGGATAAGGATAATTATTTCTGACTGCAGTTGAGAGCAGAATTCTTGAGAGCTTGGACCAAAATGGGGTGTCAATCAATTTGATTGATAGTTTTTTGTGACAGTGTGATGTATGCAAGTAAAAACCAAGCAGTGTTAGTTATCCATTGGGTAGAAACAGAGAAACATAGACAATGACAGCAGAAAAGGAATAGAGGTCCATCCAATCTGCCTACATTTTCTGTAATCCCTGGAACCTACTGCTCCTCCAGGGTACTAACTCTCCCCATTCTCCGCTATGCTTTTAAATGTGAGGGACATGACACCATTTATCTTTCACTTGGGTCAGACTGTTGGGAAAATGAGGGGTTTATTTAAATGGTGAGATTCCTACCTACATTGTATGCATTTAGGCCAGCCATCTCATGGAACATGTTGGTTTAAGAAATGGCTAGTAGACAAGAGACAAACAGCAAGAATAAATGGTTACTGCTCTTAGCTGATATAGGAGATAAGTGGTGTCCCACAGGCATCTGTACAGGGGGTGCCTCTTCTCATGTTTAATCTTTTTAAAAGAAACATGGGCAACAAATGCAAAGGATAGGTATCCAAATTCACAGACAACACCAAGATCAGTGGAAAAGAGGAACTTGCCTTGCAAAGACTTGCACTACAAAAGTATCTAGATCTTCTGGCTGGTTGGGCCCTTAAATCAAAGATGACATTTATTTTTTGCCATTTAATAAACTATATTGAAGAATTTAAAATACTACAGCCATACTGGCTAAGAAAAAAAAGAAAGAGAAAGACATGCAAGATGGTCAGGCAGGTCTACACATCAGATAATAAAAACAAAGAAACAAACACTCTCTCCCCCCCCCACCCAATATCTGTGAAAGATCAAGGAAAAGCAATTCAGAATAACTGTCAGTCTCCCCGTATATCCCCAATCCCCCCTCCCCATACAGGCAGAAATATACCAGAGGTTTCCCTGGGAAACAGGGTTATAAGATTAATACATGAACTATAAACTATTTAATAACCGGAAAAAGAATAACGTTCAAATGACATAGAAAATAAATGGGGTAAGAGAGTCTTAAAAATTCATCCATAACCTCACCTCTCAGCAATGTATGGGATAAAGGGGTCCCAAAGGTATGAAAATTGAGGCAGCATATAAAACTGCACAGCAATAGAGCATTCTGCATTCACTACAGAGAAGATTTCCTGGGTCCACTCCCTCAAGGAAGGAGCAGTGTCAGAAGTCTAATGTTTCATTATTAGCAACTTAGTTACTGCTCGTATTAATGCCATATATTGCTTGTCTTCAGCCTGTTTCATGTCTGATAGGTGACCCACCACATGGACCTCCAATGTAAAGTACCTGGTATGTCCAAAGAAGCCTCAGAGCATCTGAGCCACAGTGCGCCAAAACCCCCTTAACACAGGGACAGGCCCATATCATATGTAATAAGGAACCTGTCTCTTGAGAACATTTATGACACAAATTTGAATTAGCATTTTTCATCAAATGCAATCTGTATGGGGTATAATAAAGATTATGTAAAATATTAAAATGCACTAGACGCAATCTGTCTTGTTTCACAAAACGGTACATGTTGATCCAAATTTGTCTCTAGGTTTTTTCATTATACTTTAAATTGGCATTACGCTGCCAGTAAAAGGCTCTTGCCTAACTAGCAGTCAAAAAAATGAGTTTCCAGTTTGTTACACAACTTGGAAATCTGCCTCGGCTGGGTCACCAAGCCAGTCAATAGCAAAAAAAAAAAAAACTCGCTAGCTGTCTTATGCCAGGGCAAGTCACACAGAAAGGAATGCAAACAATGCATAAGCTGGATATACTGAAAAAAGGATGGAGCTGGGAGATGAATAACAGCACCAAGCCTTCTAGGGATAACAGTTTCTCTTGTTTCACACAGTCAGCTAACTTATGACCTTGCAATCCTGGCCAGAACTTATATGTAATTTTCTTATTTCCTATGAGAATATTGGGGTTGTTGAGGAGGGGCAGTCCCAAATATCACCTTGAAGACAATTTAAACAACTTACAAAACTGCAAATGGGCCTGAACGAACCGCCCAATAGGCAAATTCTTTAAAGATAGTGGCAATTTGCTAAAAGGGAAAAATAATAAAGTTTGGAGGGAGATTTTAAATTGACAGTCTACAGATTTCAATATCCAGGCATGTGGGCAGTCTAAAGTCCCCAGTGTCAGGACCATACCACCTAAAATACTTTACACCATGAAATGTAAGCTAATGTAGAAACATTTGTGGAAGATGTAAACCCCCCCCCCCCCATTTCTCTAGGTAAGCAAAGTTTGTCATAAGCTCGCCTGGTCTGTTTTCCTATCCATAAAAATCTAGCCAACATTGCATGTAATTTGACAAACCACTTCTTCGGTAGGAAAATATTAAGCATGAAGAGAGGGTGCATCATCCTGTGAAATGCAACCTTCGTTAGAATGTTGGCCCTCCCCCAAAGAGTATATGAGACATGCTACCATCTTTTCAAATCTTGCTCTAAATGGCTTAGCACTTGGTCTAGATTTAATTTTTTCAACTGAGTAACGTTGTTGGGTATCTCCAGTCCCAGGAATTTCAAGGAATAAGGGGCCCATTGTAACCCCAATTCTGTGATTGCAGTTTGGCTACACTCTAATGAAAGAGATAACTCTGTAGTTTGATGGGTGTTCAATTTATAGCCTGAAAGAGCACTATAAACTGAAATAATGTTCAGGGCCACAGGAAGGGATGTTCTCCATTCTGAAAGATGGAGAAGCACGTCATCTGCAAACATACATAACTTATAATCCTTGAAACCAATATTAATTCCTTTCACCATAGGGGAGACATTTATCTACTGGGCTAGGGGTTCATTGTAAAGATTGAAAAGTAGAGGTGAAAGGGAACAGCCCTGACAGGTGCCCTGCGATAAGATAAAACTAGATGAGAGCACCCCATTGCTAAAAATCCTGGCAGATAGACAAGCATAGAGGAGTTTAACCCACCTAATGAAGTCTTTGAGAATGCCAAAGTTTGATAAAATGTCAAATAGGAAATTCTAGGCTGCCCTGTCAAAGGCTTTCTCTGCATCTAGGGAGACAAGCTCCTGGCCATTGCTCCCCTCCCCAGACGCAGAAATTAGATGGAAGATTTTTTGAAAGTGGTCACTAGAATGCCTTCCCAGGACAAAGCCCACCTGTTCTGATCCAATTAAATCCTCCCAAACATCTTTCAACCTAGAGACCAAAATCCCAGCTAGGATCTTAATGTCTAAGTTCAAAAGAGAAATAGGTCGATAACTGTCCATGATGCTAGGGTCTTTCCCTGGTTTTGGCAGAACTACGATACGTGCTTTGAACATAGCAGTTTCTGTAATTTTGTGGCAGAACAAGTAATTATAGATCTCACACAAAAACGGAGCCAATTCCTGCTTAAATATTTTGTAAAACAATAGAACATACCCATCAGGACCTGGGGCCTTATCCAGGGAAAGATGCTAAATTACAGATAAAACCTCTTGCTCTGTAATTGGTCCTACTAGTGTAGCTTGCTGTTGTATTGACAGCTTTTGGAGTTCCATGTCTCTTAAGAATTTCTCAAATAGAGCAGGGTACTAACTTGCAATGGCTTAGGCTATATACAAATTCTGGAAAAAATCTCTAAATATGTCTGCTATTTTCACAAGGTCTGACATGGGTAGGCCAGATTTAGGTTCCTTCAAGGTACTGACTTATCTTGCTGCTGTTTGCTTTTTTAGTCTGCTCAAGCAGCTTACCCGTCTTTTCCCCTTGTGCTATAAAGTTAGCTTTTCACTTCATAGTGGACTGTGTCACCTTATCCAGTGAAAAAGACTCATATTTCACCTGAAGTGAATTGAGTTCAGACCACATCTGTGTAGGGGAATCTTTTGAAATTTGTGTTTCCAGGACTTTGATACAAGACAGTCACCCCTCAACTTGCTGGTTATGTTTCCATTTCCTCACTGAAGCTAATCTAATGAACTCCCCCCTCCACAATGCTCTGACAGCTCCCCATAAAGTGTCTTTGGCTAAAATAGAATCATAATTCTCCACCCAAGACTGAAGTAGGAAAGTTTTCATATGTGCCACTATATAGTTATCTAATAGTAACTGTGTATTGAGGGTCCTTGAGCCAGGGTTAGAGGCTCGACACAAAATCTGTAATTTAATCCATACATTTGAATTGTCAGAAATTACTCTGAGGTACAAACCTGCATCTACCACCTCATGCATCAATCTATTGCTCAACAGAAAATAACCTATATGGGAAAAAACTCCATGGGAAGGAGAATAAAGGGAGTATTCTTACAGTCCTGGGTACAAAAGCCTCCACAGGTCTACTAATCCTGAATCAGCTATAAACTCTTTTAATGCTCTCTGTGCTGGGGAAAGATCGACTTTCTTTCTAAATGATCTCTCCAAATTATTTGACACTACTAAATTCCAGTCCCCCCCCCAGCAACCAAGGAAGGTTTGGAAATGAGGACAAGGTCGAAACCAGGGTTGGAAAGAAAGAGGGAGTGTCCTGATTAGGTCCACAAATAGAGCCCAAAGTGACCTCTACATTTGCCAAGCGACCATGTATTAAAATGTATCTCCCCTCTGTATCCCTTAGCTCATGGATCACGGTGAAAGGGACAGATTTATTTTTTTTTTGAAATTTAAGTTCTTTATTGAATTTTTACAATAGTCAGACATGCGGTACAATTAACTTCAAAACCTGTAACATGTCAATACCTACACCAGTTGACGTGAGTACAGCTAGGAACAAAATGCCGTAACAACCCCCCCACCTCCCACCCCCTGGAGGTGCCACCCCAAGTTCCTGTCTGAGATAAAGTGAGCCGATTAGAAGTGCCACAGGACCCAAAACTACAACGTTCTAAAAACCAAGCTAAGACAAAATAAAAGCAGAGTTATTCCTGCCAGAGGTAACACTAATGAGGGATTTAGTGCAAATACAGAGCATACAATTTGCCCCATTTCTGATTAAAGGTGGAGCTAGTATTCCTGGAACTAGCTATTAATCTTTCCATCTTGAAACATAGGGAAATTTCTTTGAGCCATTCATTATAAGAAATATCTAATTGGTCTAGCCAATGTCTAAGGACCAATCTCTTAACTGCCATTGAAATTAGGGCTATGTGAAACTTCCGCTCCTTAACCCTGATTTCTGAATATAACCCAAAATACAAATCTGAGCTGTAAATAGCTCCTTAAGTCCCAAAATAGAGTCAATATTGTCTTAATTGTGTCCCAGATCAGCCACTTTTGGGACATTCCCAGAAAATGTGTAAATTCCTTCACCCTTACCACATCTTGTATAACTACTAGACTTTAACTTCCCAAATTTAGTTAACCTAGTTGGTGTGTAATACATGTTGTTCAGAATGAAAAATTGTGTAAGCCTATTCCTATCTAGAGTAAGGTATTTATATGTGTCTCTCCAAATCTGACCCCAACTTTCCCGAGGGGTGGGTATGAGAGTGGACCATATCTTGGAGCCAGATAATGGCTTAGCATAGTTGGCTACCAAAAGATAGTAGTATAGTCTGGCTATACCATGGGGTTTGGTAGCGCCTTCCTTTACCTGGTACAAAAAAGGTCTTGTTTGAGAAGGTACACTGACATACCCAAAACACTTCCCCAGAGAGTGCCTCAATTGAAAGACTTTAAATATGGCTTTCTGTGAAATATTCAGTGCTGTTAGCAAACTAACCGAGGAACGAAGAGAGCCCTGAGAGTAATGATCTTCCACTAACGGTCGTGGATTTGGGAAGCCAGTCTGGAGATAAAAATGATCCCCCAATTTTAATATTAGGGTTGAGAGTTAAAGGTTGAGCCACATCTTTAGTGTACGAAATTTTGAGAAAGCTCCAGCAGTGAGAGAGAATTCTAACGGAAAGACCAATGGGCTAGTTCCGAATATCTTCCGGCAAGGAAGAATAGTTATAGTAAAAAATACGGGGGCTTAGGTTATACTTATTCAGCAGTTTAAGTTCCAATTCCAGCCAGACAGGTTTGTAACCCTCATTCTGAGGATTACTCCAACGCCCAAGCCTAACCAGCTGACTGGCCCAATAACAAAACCTGAAATTAGGGAGGCGGAGACCTCCCTTATCCTTAGGCAAACTGAGCTTAAGATAAGCTCTTCTGGGATGTTTGCCCCGCCAAATAAAATTCGATAAGGCCGAATGAATCCGATGGAAGTAGGTTGTAGGGAGCCAAATATTGAGAAGGTTCAGAGGGTAAAAAATACGAGGTAATATATTCATTTTAATAATACTAATCCTCCCTCCTACTGATAGCGGAAGGCTATCCCATCTATTAAGATCTTTCTGGATTCTTTCCAACAGGTCGTCCAAGTTTAGCTTTTTAACTACCTCTACGTCGCAAGCTAAATATATACCCAGATACTTGAGAGAAGTCGAGGCCCATTTCATGCCAAATTGAGAGAAGTTGGCATGAAACATAAGGGAGTTAAGAGGGAATATTACCGACTTGGATAGGTTTAACCTGTAGTTGGAAACCTTTCCAAACTGATTAATAATACGTAAAACTTCCCCTAGTGAAGACTCTGGGTTCAAGAGATGCAAGAGAATATCGTCTGCGAAAACAGAAAGGGTCAAGACTTGTTGAAAAATAACACATCCTGTGATCTGGGGTGAGGCTTTGATACAAAGAATGAGAGGTTCCAGATACAAGTTGAATAGGTAGGGAGATAAAGGACAACCCTGACGGGTACCAGAGTGCAGGGAAAAACAAGACGAGAAAACACCATTACAATAAATCCTGGCAGAGGGTGAGTTATACACTGCTCTAATCCAGTGGATGAAAGTCTCTGGGAAATCCATTCTAACAAGAGTGGCCCACAGGAAATCCCAATTAACCCAGTCGAAAGCCTTCTCGGCATCTAAGGCAACCAATGCCATGGGGACTTGGGACATCTGTGACTCTTGAAAGATATGGGATAGCGAACGCAAATGGTCTGCCGCTGATCTATCCTGAATGAACCTCACCTGTTCAGGGCTCAACAGTACCTGCCATACTTGTTTGATCCTTTGGGAGAGGATCTTAGTTAATATCTTAATATCATAATTTAACAGTGATATTGGTCGGTAGTTAGCTGGTCCAAGTGGGTTTATCCGCTTGTGAATCAGAATAATTGTAGCCTCTAACAGTGAAGGATCTAGGGAATCTGAGGAAAGTATATGATTGAACAAATTTAAAAGGAGGGAGATCTCTTTAATGAAGGTTTTATAAAAGTTTGGAGGAAAACCATCAGGTCCAGGGGATTTATCCAGGGTAAACCTTTAATGGCCTCTCTATCTCGCTCAAGGTGATAGGGGTGGTTAGTAGATCTCATTGCTGCGCTTGCAAACAAGGGAAGGAAATCCTATCCAAAAAACATTCTATCTCTGAGCGGGGTATCTGAGAGGTTCCGGTACCATACAAATCTTTATAAAAAGATTCGAAAATCTGCGCAATATCCCTTGGAGAGTTTTTGATTGAGCCATCTGATGCCTCTAAAGCGGGGATCAGTCTAGAACTTTCGGCATCCCTGAGTCTGAGAGCAATCATTCTACCGGGCCTTTCCCCCTGGTCGAGATACCGTGCTTTGGTTTTGAGGATGACATATTCCGTTTTTTCTTGGATCAAACCTTCATATTCATTCTTAACTTTGCAAAGCTTCTCAAAGTCTGTTTGAGAAATAGAGAGGGAAAAGGTCTCCTCAGCGGTTTTAATTTGGTTAGACAGTGAGGAAATCTTAGCCCCCCTCATCCTTTTCCTCCAGGTGGCCAGCTTAATAAATTCGCCTCTAAGGAAGCACTTTAGAGAACACCAAATTAAATCATCTCTTACAGCCGAGCTTTGGTTAAGTTAGAGAAAAGACGAGATCAAGGATTTGACATGAGAAACAGTTTGGTCATCCTTCAAAAGTTGGGTATTGAGCTTCCAAGTAGTATCTCTCTGACCAGGCGGGCCAGGGGACAGCTTGATCCAGGCCAGGGAGTGATCTGAAATCACGATTGGCACTATACCTGAATGGGAAACATTGGCCAGAAGAGAGGAGCTAATTAGAATGTAATCTAGCCTAGACCATGAATGATGTATTTGGGAATAGAAGGAGTAACTACGATTGGAGGGATTCAAGACTCTCCAGGGGTCACATAAACCTGTTAAGTTCATAAAATCATTGAGAGCTATTTGAGAGGGTGAAGGAGGTTTTAGTTCTGTAGGTTCTGTCTAAGTCTTGAGTTGTAACGCTCCAATCCCTCCCAGAATGAATATGGCCGCAGAAAGCTACTCAGCTTATCGCCAGTTGCATAAAAAATTAGGGTCCCGCCCACTGGTCCATAGATTGCCCCTAGAACCACTTTCATATTGTTGAGCGAGCCCTTAACTAAAACCAGCCTGCCTTCCTGGTCCATAGAGCATTCTTCCTCAACAAATGGAATACCTCTTTAATCAAAATAGCACACTTCCTACTAGCTGAAGTACCTTCAGAGAGAAAAACCTGAGAAAACCCCTGACGACACAGCCCCTTAATCTCTGAATCTAACATATGAGTTTCCTGTAAAAAAATAATGTCAATATCGAGAAGGGAACAATTTAGCAGGATCTGGGTTCTTTTAACCCCATCCCTTATACCTCTGACATTCCAAGTAGCCACTTTAATAAACTTCATAGCCATCCTGAGTGGTGAAAGGGAAGGAAAAAATGAGAAAGAACCAAAGGGCCCATGGCACTTCCAAACGACTCATCACAGTGTGGAACCTTCCATAACTCCCCCAACCCTCCCCCCATACTTGAATGTTCATAACTTTACGAGAGAATGTTCTTAATTGGAAATCAGAAAGCATGACACTAATACCTACACTAATTAACAGCCAGAAATAATCTGTAACTAGAGAGTTAACCCCGTACCCTCCCCCCATCTCCCCCATGTCGACCCAATGTAATCTTACCCCACAGAAACTATATACATTATGCCCCAGTGAAGTAAACAGATTAAGACCCATGCCCCGAATCTGAGTCAGTAAGGGCCCCCCCTCAAGGAACACCTGCCCAGGACTAAGTTAGTCCGAATCTCCAAAACCCCCTAGTACTGTAAACCCAGATCCAAAAAACCAAGAATCCAATAAAGAAAGTCCTGAACCAGGTGGACCAGTTCCCCTTATTTAAGCTGTGAAGCATTTCTCCCAGTGGCTATCCACCCCCCGTGCTCCCACCCCCCACCCATGATTCTTTAGAAAAGGAAGAAAATATACATCATGCCCTGAAAACCGTCATGCATCCCTCCTGGGATCGCATAGCCGCCCTCATCTGTAATGTCTAAAGCCCAAATAAACCCCTTTATGGCCAGAAAATACAGGCTGTTGGCACTTCTAGCCAAAACAGACATTTTAATGTGCACATCATTTAAATGGAGGCTACTACTAGTATCAGTACCCCGGCAGTCGATCTGGCCCCACATTAATCCCACCAGTCAACCAATCGGGTCTCGCTCCAAAAGGAAGACGTGAGCGGAGGAGACCATTCAAGGACCCAACGGTCCGCTCCAAAGAGGGACCTGACAAAAACACCTCCCCGTGAGGCGAGTTCCCCCTGCTATCCTCCGCCCTCAAAGCTAGTCCGCACTCCTCCAGATCCCAACCAGGCCTGCCAGACCGTGACCCAACCACCCCACGATCCCACCCAGCAAAACCCAGCCAGAACAGCGACCACCAGGTAAGAAATCCCTTCATCATATAGTCAGTTGTGACTAAAAAGGAGAGAAAGGAGAAAAAGGAGAGAAAAAAAACCCCATTGTAATCCAAGTCCCAGCCACAAGTTCAATCTCCCTTGAACAGATTAGGGAGTTTCAAGGTGAGTTCTGACAACGCTGTCTTGGGAGTTTCATAAGTGGTCTAGGCACCCTCCAAAGAAACCTTCAAACGAGCCGGGTAGTTCATTCCGAATTTAATTCCTGCCGCTAGTAGTTTTTTCAGAATAGGGTGGAAAGCAGCTCTCTTTTGCCGGGTCTCGTAAGGCAAGTCCTGCGTGATGCGGAGTTTAGCACTGTCCCAATAAATCGATTCCAGCTCTCTCGACTTCGTAAGTACGTACTGCTTGTCAATAAAGCTGAGAATCTTTATTATAATGGGTCGAGGAGGGGCACCAGGGTGGGGCTTGGGCTTTAGGGACCGATGAGCCCTCTCAATATGGTATTGCTGGCTAATTGGCGAGGGACCTATAATCTTGTTTAACAGCTTCTGGATAAAGGTGATGGTGTCTCCTCCCTCTTCGGATTCAGGCAGACCGATAATTAAAATGTTGTTTCTCCTGCTTCTGCCCTCCAGGTCTTCTGTCTTCAGCTGTAATTTGTGCACCTGTTGACGAAGCCTCGTTATCTCCGGGTCGATTCTCCCCTTCCAACTTTCCAGTGAGGCTGCCTTAACCTCCATGTCTCCCACTTTACGTGAGAGTGCTCCGAGATCACTCCTAATGGACTTCACTTCGTTGGATATATCCTGGAGCGTTTCGTGAAAAGGAAGCAGCTCCTCCAGAAAGCGGTCCTCTGTGAGCAAATTAGCAGCAATCCCAGGTGGATTATGTTTGGCTGCCTGCCCCTGATTCTGGCTCTTGGCTTTTTTGGCAGACTTCTCGGGTGTCGTGGGCGGAGTATGCCTAACTCCGGCCTGCTTCATCTCGGCCTCCATTGCCCCTAAGTTCGCACTGCTTCTGAATAGGATCCGTTGGAATGCCCCAATTGAGAGCTTCAGTTAGAAAAGACTCTTATAAAGATAGACTTTCAGTCAAAACGGGCTATAAGTAGGGCAAAATCAGTTTTTATCGGGTGGCAAGTGGGAGCTCCAGGAAAACCTGTCACCGGACTCTCTGCATCACCTGACCAGGGACAGATTTATGAATCAAAATGGCAAGCCCTTTTTGTCTGGCACTCGAACCCACCCCATAGACTTGGACAACCAAGAGATTCTGAAGATGACATAGCTGAGCCACAGGAACATGGGTCTGCTGCATCATGACAATATGGGGATGAAACTGTTGTAGATGTCTTAAAAGACAGTATTTCTTTTTATTTTCTCTTGCCCCCTTGACATTCCAGGAAAGAACATGCCAACAATCTAATTTTCAGTCCAGGTAAAATAAAATAAAATTCTGCTTCCCATGATCTCTGTATGCCTGTCCCCCCAACCCCCCACCCCAACCTACAAAACCACAATATATGCTCTCATAAACTTGGATTTTACCCCTATCCCCCCCCCACATATAATACTCTGGCCACTTGCCAGCTCTTGTCCTGAAGGTCCATTGTGCCAAGGCAGAGCGACCTCCACCAGAGTCAACACCCCCTTAGAAATACTAACTAAAAAAGGCTAAGAACATATGGGTGAAGGACAGAAATATGTCAGTCAGACTCCCCGACCCTTTTCCTAGTTTGTTGATTTGATCTGCATGTTATTTAAGTAGTATTTTACCCTTATATTATTCTTGCCAAAACGAAACATAGTGCATCTGACACCATTAAATGTCATCTTTGGGACTAGTCACATGATGCGTGTGGGAAAGTAAGCAGCATTTTCGCAGAGCTCTGCCATTCCAGTGCCCTAAATTAAATAATTTTTCTGACTTAGCATCTCAAACAATCTTCCCACTTAATGATGTTTTTTTCTTATTGTTGTCCCATGCAATTGGCAGTGGAAGAGAAGGAGTTGCAGACAGAAAGATCTGTACAAAGACCAGAGGACTTGGAGGAGGAGGCCGATCAGATACTAGGCCTTGAATCCAAGATGCTCCGCAGGAGTTCCACACCGCCAGTGGCATTGCCTGACCAAGTTTCCGTCCCAAATATCATGGTGGAAAAGATGTATGAGGATCCTCAGACCATTAAAACAGCAATATTTACTATGATACAAGAATTTGGTCAAAGAGCTAGCACAGAGGGTAGCAGATTCCAAAGTATGTATCTCTTCTACTGAGGATTGTGAATTTGGTGAAATTGCATTTCACTAATTTTGCAGAAATCCTCCTGACTTAATTAAGTAAGTGAATTTCAACCACTTTGCCCATCCCTAGACAGAAGACAGCAAAGGTGCCACATACAGAGCTCAATTTTCAAAGGGTAACACAGAGCTCGCATCAAGCCCTGCATCACACCAATTTTTTGGTGCAACTGCATCAAACATATTTGCCATAGTTACACCCGATTTTAGTACATCAGGTGCAGTTGCAAGTTTCCACACTTTATGGCAGCTTGCACCAAATATTTGGTGCAAGCTCCATAAAAATGTTTCACAGAATGCTACAAGTTAGACGAGGGGGAGCTGGTCTAACTTGCAACATTTGGCATATGGGAGCGAAATTCCCAGTCAGCACTGTGAGAATGCCATAAGCCCGTGCGCCATATGATTGGCTTACCAGGAGCTTGCAGCATTATCAGGGCTTTCGAAAATTGAGCCCATAGATACATATTACAGATATACACTTACATTACAATCTCTGCTAGTAATGCAGAGGTATTACATGCAGGTACAAAGTGCGGATATACATTTACATTGTCTTCTTGACTAAGTAGCTGAGGTAAAAAAGGGATCTGTGGCCCACATTTTCAAGGGAGATGCATGGTCCAAATTGGAGATGCACCACGCATCCCAAAAAATTAGCAGAGCCACAATATTCAAAAGGGAGAGATGCGTCGTGCATCTCTGGATGCACTATGGTGTATCTATAATGTATGCAGCACATGTAGAGGGGACATTTCCATGAACGTGTCATGCATCCCTATATTCAGCCAAAATGTACAGTGCATCTGCTGTGCATCTCAAAGATGAGCCACCCAAAGTTAGGCATGTAAAAAGCATGCTTAAATGGCCAGCCACCCACAGGCAGGCCACAGACCTGCAGGCAAGCCATCTGAAGGCAGCCCTTGGAGGTGCACCAGGAAATGCTTCAAGCACCCACACACAGTAGTCATACCAGGATGGATGAGCCTTGAGCCACAGGTGCCATGTCACCACTGGCACCATCCAGGGAGGAACACCACACACCACACCCTGGATGTAGACGCCCAGCAGCCACAAGCCAGTGCTGTTGTGTGACCCCTTGGTGTACCAGCAGGGTGGACAGCCACACTGCAGCACATGTACCGGGGTAATGACCAACACCCATGTGGCCTGCAGGGTGCTACTCGGTGGTGGCATGCACTCAGGGTGGCATCTCTGGCAATGGTGCCCATGTTGTCTGGTGGTACTAGTGGCCACATAGCATGGGCCAGGGACCATGCACTGGCACACACCCATGGTGGTACCCCATGGGTGCACAGAGGTGGAACCCACCAACCTGGGTACCTGATCACTGTCTGCACACTGCCATCCCTTGTAGTTTCCACCAGGTACCTCCCATACAGGGGTGTATGGGACACTGTAGGTGATTGTATGCAGCATATGGAGTTGGTGTATCATATGCATGTGGTAGCCCGAGCTGCCTGCGTCACCCTGTGCCCACCCCTGTTGCACATCCAGGTGGCCCCTGTGGCCACTCTACAGGTGGGCCCCCTGTACCCTTGTACAACCCTGCACAAGGCTATGGGGTGTAGCACTGTACACTGGCCAATGCAGTCCACCCTCCCACACACAAACATTCCATCACACCTCCCTGCTAGGCTGCAGTTACCCCTGTTAACTTTTGTGGTGTTGTGGGGCAGCCCTGCAAAGCTGATACTGAGCATGCCCAGGGAATGCAAATGGGCTGAATACATTCTAGTAATGAGATGCAAATGTGGGAGATGGGCTTGGAATGTGCAATGTAGTCATTTGCATATCTCGACTGAAAATTACAACTTTGCGTACAAAGCAAGTGGTTTTGCATTTTGCATTTCTCCATGCTTTGCATAGGGCTCAAGTCACCTCCTGCGCCATGCATCTCCCACTGCATGATCACACATCTTCAGGATATTTAGCTGGATATGTGCAAATGTATCTTATGGCGCATCTTCTGAATATCTCATTTGTTTGGGCAGGCGCATCTCAGATGCACGGCACAGGCAGCTGTGTGATTTTGCAGAGGACTTTTGAATATGGGGGCCAATGATCTCAGTGTGTTTACCCAGTTATCAGAATTTAAATAAATAAATAATATTGTGCAGATATACATTACATTATGTTCTCAACAGAGTCACTGAGAGAATACATACATAGTGATATACTGTGGAACATTACTGCTCAAACTACACTCCCTCATCTTATAGTATAACAGGTTTGGATTTATCAAATACTGAATTGGGTTCCAGATGTTATTATATATCTATATTTGTCTTAAAGCAGCATAATGTAACTTTTCAAGGTTCATATAATTCAAAAACAGCTTTTTTCCAAAGTTGGTATTCTGGGGTGGTTCCTTGTTTTCCCACTCTCTGTCTATGCACCTTCTGACATTAATTAAAGGAATCCATGGCAATTGTTTGAGTTGTGCTAGTCACTAATAAATATAGCTCTGTTTTATGTTTAATATGTGAAAAGCAAGTGGAAAAAGAGACTGCTATGGTTCTCGAAAGAGGTAGATGCAAAGGTAAAGTAAAAGTAATAGTATTCAGAAAGTACTGTATAAAGAGATGCGGAGGGAGAAGGACATGGAGGTGCATCAGGGAAAACAGGGAGAAGTAGGGAAAGCAGTAAGGAGCACAATGGTGCAAACTTGAAGAGAGAATAGCCCAAGGAGTAATAAAGGGACAAGACATTTTTTTAGGTATGTAAGTGAAAAGAGGAAGACTGGGGTGGGATTGTAAGGTTGAAAAGGGATGTGGGGAATGCACAAGGGGGGACCAGGAAAAGGCAAACATCCTTAATAAATACATTTGTTCAGTGTTCACGGAGGAAGAAGAATGGCAGGGACCACAACAATGAAACAGAAGAATTGAAGGGAGGGAGGTGGACACTAGTCCTTTTTCACAGAAGACAGCAATTAAGGGACTAGCTAATCTGAAGGTGGAAAAAGCATTAGGGCCTGACAGGGTGCATCCAAGGTATGGCAGCTGGGTTTCAATGCAAAAAGTTGCAAAACAATGCACTCGGGATACAGAAACCCAGGGGAAGAGTAGACAATGGATAGAGTGGCATTGACAACTACCAAGCAGGAAAGAGACCTGGCGAGAATTCATATCTGATGACCTAAAGGTGGCTAGGCAGTGTGCAAGGCCGTTGGGAGGACTAATGGGATGCTGGGGTGCAGAGGGAGGGGTACCATGAGCAGAAAGAGGGAGGTGGTGTTGCCTCTGTATAGATCACTGGTAAGACCTCACCTACAGTAGTGTGTCCAGTTCTGTTGACCACATCTCCAGAACTACATAGACAGAGTGGAGGCAACTAAAATATTGCACATTTTGCATCAAAAGCCCTACAGGGAGAGACTAAAAGCCCTCAATATGTACACCATAAAAAAGAGAAAGGAAAGGAAAGGATGGATATGATAAAGATCTTTAAATACCTCACAAGATAAGTAAAATATGGGGTGGTAGTAATTTTTAGAGAAAGGAGTGCTCAAGAACAAGGGGACATGCTATGAAGCTGGAGGTGGGGTAGATTCAGGAAAGATGTGAGGAAGTACTTCACAGAAACAGTGGTGGATTCCTGGAACTACCTTCCAGCAGAGGTTGTGGGAGTGATAACAGTGGTGAGGTTCAAGAATGCATGAGATAGGTGCAAGGAATCATAGTGGAAAAGAAGAGGGAAGGGAGAAAGAGCTATAAATCAAGTACAGTCTGTGGTAATAATGTAGATAAGGAAGAATAGGCAGACTGGGTGGGCCAAGCGGTTCTTATCTGTGTTTCTATGTTTACCTTTGGGATTGTGTTTAAGGTGTCAAAAACTTGATTCCAGAGCAGTATTATGTTATTACACATGACTGTGATATGTTCCAATGTACCACACCTTTTACACATGGGCAACCTATCCGATTCATTTTATTGTGAAAATATAGTGTATAGAACAATCTGTGAAAAATATTGAGCTGTATCTGAAATAATTTGCTTGAGGGAATCTTTTCACACAAAGATTGGTAACAAAATACAATAGTGTACCAGAAGCTGTAGTGCACTGTGAGACAATCATGTCACTTAAATCCCATCTGCACTAGTACATGGGTTCTAGGTCTCAAAGTGGATATCGCTATGAGGACTTGTCTTGGTAGGCTGTATGGCCTGCTTCTGTGTATTAGTGCATGTATGTGTGTATATATCTAGGTATGTACTATATGTATGTATGACTTGAAGCCTTTATTTATTTTTATTGAATTTTGTTAAACGGGTAGGTCCCCTGAGACTAGAAATCCCTTTTTCAGGGGTGACCCGGGGGAGTGATACAGATGGTAACCAATTGAAATTAAACCAGATTAAGCTGCTGGTGATATTTTTAGTGAATGGGAGAAATATGGCCAGGACACTGGGGAAATTCCCCTACTCTTTCCGGTAGGGGATTTCGTCACGCAGCCATAGATGCTGGAGAGCGGTGTCAGCATCACGAAGGTGCTGCACTGCCTTTAGAGCCTCCCGCTTTGCCTGAGACTACTTTGCTTTGTAATTTTTCGACTGCTTTATGCACGGAACAACACGATTCACCAGAGGTCACGTTATCGTTACCATTTGATGGTACAAACAAAGTACCTGATACTACTTGTGTTCTGGATCCCTTACCTATGGATTTGCTTTCTAATACTGCTTTGAAAACGGAACGCTTTGTTTCACAGTCCCGGGTTCCCCCGCCGGATCCTCCCCAGTGCACTTCCGTTTCCATAGGAGATGCGACAGGCTCGTCATGCTCGGGAGACTCTCCTATTGCACCTCACGTTTCTCAGTTACAACAGCCTACTAGCCTACCCACTCCTACCTCTTCTTCTACTTTGGACATTCTGAGATCACAATTTGGACTTCCGAAAGAGACTTCAGTTGGAGATCCTGCTTGGACTGCTTCAACTGCCTTACGCAATGCTGGCTGGACAGAAACAGCATCGGGCTCATGGACCCCTGACCCTTCTTGGGATGAGGACAGACACGGTGTTTTGTTCTCCCCCTCCAGGCCTGCACGTATGAGCTCCAAGAGGTACCTATCCTGAAAAAGGACACTATTCTGTCACCTAATATTTGTAGTGAACAAAATGTTATGCCTAAAGTAGCTTGGGGGATGTAATGAATATGACTGATGATTTAGCTACTAAACCACCTATTGTACTTGAATCTGATTTAATTCATCTTTCTCCACGTCCTGATGAGAAAATTACACATCACACTCCCTCTTCTCCTGCCCAAGATTTAGACATTATACAGCCCCCATCCAGTCTCCTAGACTCTGCCTTACCCCCTCAGCTCTCCATTTTAGATGACCCTGGAAAGGGTACCTCCTCCACAACCCCCACCCTAAGACCCTCCCCAGTAATATCCCCCTCAGCTCCCCACACTGGCCCTAGGCTTTCTGATTTATTTAAGAACAAACTAGAACAAGCCCCGCATAGAAATGCTGTTCATCTACGTTATAGAGGTGGGCTTCAGGAGTTCCCAGACAGGTATTATATTGCTCGTACGTTACTGAAAGGCACCATGCAATTCCAGGCTTCTGACATATATGCATTGATTCATGTTTCTGGAGAAGAAACATTTGATGTCAGTTTTAAAACCACTGTTGGTTTGGAAAAAGTTTGGCATAAGTATGCTTCCTAAAAGAATACCTCTCCCTGGACTCCATTTTATGTTATCCCCCTCACTAAACCTTCCATACGTACAGTCACCATTATGTTTAGGAACGAGGGGGTAAGTGTCAGTGACATTAATCACTGGCTACAGAAACACTGCACAGTGTTATCCCCTCCTGAGGCACTTTTGGATGACAAAGGCCTCTGGACGGGAGGATGGAAGTTCAAAGTCAAGCTCTTTTTAGTTAACTCTGAACTTCAACACATTCCTAACAGTTTCTTTTTAGGAAAAGACCGAGGTGTCTGCTTTTATGGAGGTCAGCCCAGGGCATGCTACAAATGTGGAGCACACACTCACCTGAGTAGCACATGTGATCTATTGAAATGTGGTCTTTGTGGGGGATATGGTCATCCAAGTGTTTCTTGTCTGAACGTCTTTAAATGTAATTTATGTGACGAACCAGGGCACACTTACCACCAATGTCCTTGGGCAAGCAAAAACAGTAAGGAAGGCTGAGATCCTGATATGCTGGTACAGAAGGCACAGAATAAAAGGCAGGATGTCCCCATTTCACTGGTAAATGTTTCTAACCTCATGGACACTGCCCCCCCCAGTTTCTCCTCTAGTGTTTAGTGAGGTTCCACCTGCAATACTGGACCATCCTGCCCCTTCTATACCCGCACCCACTTCCTTACCCTGTCCTGCGACTAATACAGTAACCCCTTCTACTGAACAGGAAGGTTTTAAATCCAGCAGACGGGTCACTAGGGCTGCTACACGGAAGACTGTGAAATCCTTTGACCTCCTCCTTTCTAATCCCTTCAAATGTCTTAAAGGAGGTAAAGCAGAGTCCGATGGAGAATCTGACAATTCAGTTCCTCCTTCAGACATTGAATTTTTCACACCCAAACCTCCTGATGTGTCCCGTAAAAAATCTGGTAAATCTCTTAAAAGTAGCAAAAAATGGAAAAATATGACGATCACTGACGGCAGTGGATGATTTTACACTTCCTCCTGACATCACTTACCGTAGCTACTCTTAATGTTTGTAGCATTAAAAGCTACAAGAAGAGAATGGTCTTTCTTCATCTAGCTACTTCCCTACACCTTGACATTCTTTTTATTCAGGAAACACATATCACCTTCCTGTTTGAGGTACAACAGCTTAACGCAGTTGGATTAAAGGCCATCTTATTGGACCTTGGAGACAGTGTTGCTGATGGGATAGCTATTTTGTTCTTTTCCATACATTTCACTATTACACGCATTATTGATATTTCTCCTGGCAGGGCCTTAATACTTGATTCTACTTTCAATAATTGTCAGCTTTGTCTACTTAACATGTATGGCCCACAAACGAAGGCATCTCATATTGCATTATTGAAATTATTTCAACCGTATTTATGCACCACAAAACATATTATCTGGGGGGGAGATTTTAATTGCTCCTTAGATGTTAAATATTGAACTACGGAAGGGAAGAAGATTTATTGTGACTCGCTGTCTTTATCTGACTTGGTAAAAGGAATGAATCTTACTGATGCCTACCACTCATTACATACTGCCGTTGGTAATACGTATCATAGGTCACAGTTTCATACACGAATTGACTATTTATTTTCTTCACCACACTGTATGGCACAAACAGCCACTCTTCGACCCTTAGAGATATCTGATCATTTCTTACTTACGTGTAGTTTCTATATTGGTCATCCCCCTGTCTCATTACTTCTTCCCTCTAATATCTGGAAATTAAATAATTCTCTCATCTCTTCTCTAGAACTGCAAGATCGTGTATAACTACTCTTCCATGCCCGAATTTCAGTCCTATGCTTTTATGATTCCTTGCTACAGTGGTGGTTTGACACTGTTAGAACTTAAGCACCTTTTTCAATCAACGGGCAAACAGATAGCCCGTGATGCATATATTACCTACTTATCTCATAGAAATCACTTATATAGATTGTTATCTTTATCTACCACATCTCCTATAGATTACTTTTCCCAAATAGACTCCGTTAAATGTCAGATGATCTCCTATCAATATAATAGTGCCTGCACATTAGACTTTTTCATGAGAGTCGGATCTTCAAACTTGCCTTCTATAAACCCGTTTTTTGCACACAAAGATAGAATGAAACACACGGTAATGAATGGTCTATTTAACCAGGATGGCGTCATTACTTATACCACACAAAATATGTTAACAATAGTTCAGTCCCATCTACAGATTTTATTTTGTAGGCCTACTCTTCTACCTTCCAACTTTTCTGCATTTTTTTCTGCTCCATTTCCTCAATTCCCTGAACATTGTGCTCAAGCCCTCATTGCTCACATTACGCAGGAAGAAGTAGCTTCTGCTATCGCTCACTCATCATTACAAGTCTGTCCAGGACCTGATGGATTAACCCATGAATTTTATAAAACTTTCAAGGATAATCTCCTAGAAATCCTAACACAAGTTTTTAACTATATTTTGATTTGTCCTGAGGTTACCACAGACTTTGGTTTATCATTTCTGAAATTTATCTACAAAAAAGGTGACGCTCATGACTTATTCAATTGGAGACCTTTACATCTTCTTAACACTGATTACAAATTGCTAGCACATATTCTAAATACTAGGTTAGCACACCTTGCCCCTGACCTGTTAGATTCAGCTCAGTCCTGTGCTATCCCAGGATGTTCTATACAAAACAATTTATTTCTCCTGTGGGAACTATTTGAGGCAAAAATCACAATGCTCTCACTGGTTTTATACTTTCCTTGGACCAAGCGAAAGCGTTTGACTCTGTACAACATACCTATTTACTATATATTTTACAATCTTATGGTATCCCTGCACTGTTTATACAATGGATCATACGTTTATTTTCTATGGCATATTTTACACTCCTGGTTAATGGTCATATGGGTATCACCTTACTCCAGAAGACAGGCCTCCATCAGGGATGCCCTTTAAGCCCATTATTATATGCCTTCACGTTAGATCCTGTTATAAGACATATTTTATGGGATTCTACCATTTTGGGTATTGCACCTCACCCGACTCTGCCTTCTGTTAAAATTTCTGTCTATGCAGATGATGTTGTACTCTTTGCTCAAGATAAACGATCAGGAGACTGAGCCATAGATGTTTTTCATTCCTTTTCCAAACTCTTGGGTGGTACTCTTAATTTAAGTAAAAGTGTTACTATCCCTTTAGCTCCTGACTCTGTTCAAATTACTGATGTAGGTGGAATTCCACTATGATTAACCCCTCACCATATTTTAGGTATTTGGTTTAATGTTCCACATCTGGCAACATATAATTGGGAACAATGTTTAGGCTTAGGAGAAGCTAAAGTTGCCCTTTGGAAGTCTTGAAAATTGGGAAAGAAAAAGAGAGTGTTAGTGGTAAAACAATTTCTTATTCCAATTTTTTTATATCTTAGTTATGTATATGCCCCTCCCCGTGCACTAGAAACCAGACTTTTGAGCATATTTTTTCAAATGATATGGGGGAGTCGTTTAAACCCTGTTAGATGTACTTTCACATATTTACCTGTAAAGCAAGGAGGACTTAACATGGTAAACCCTATAATTTTTTATTTGTCCTTTTTTCTTTCCCAGTTATTTTCTAGAATTCACTCAACTACTCATGTTTGTGATACATGGATTGTTCATCACATGCATGATATCTGGGATAACTGGGGTTTACTCCCCCCTATCCTTGCCCATATCCCTGGTTCCCCTACTTATGCCATAGATAGCTTTAAGAAATTATGTAGCTGGAAACTTCCTAAAGTATCTATTGTATCACTTCCAAGGAAACATTTGTATGAGGCTCTTCTTATTCTTTTCAGGCCTGATATACAATTCCCATTTTGTCCCCCTTCCAGCACAGGGAATGCCTTATTAATGTTGCAAGATGCCTGTATACCTTTACATATGTGGGACATTACATGGTTATGCTGTCATGGCCAATTACCGGTAAGAGGGAACCTTAAGCATAAATCATCTCAAGAAAGATATTGCCCTAAACCTTCCTGCCCTGATATTGAGGAAACCATGTCTAAGTTTTTTCTTGAATGTCCGGATGTACTGTTATTCTGCAAAACATTGGCCAATAAATGGAACTGGCCATTCCTAAGCCATATCACTTATCAAATATTGATATTGAATGATTTTTCTTTTTTACGAATGCCATGTCACCCCAGTACACTCAGAGTGATCTTTTCAGTTTGTAAATTTTATTTATGGCAAGCCCATTGTCAATATACTTTGCAACAGATAAGACTGCCTCCTCAAACTGTTATTCAGCATATTTAAACTGCATTGTTGATTCTTAAAAACTCGGAGTGTCGTAAACTTTCAGCTCCCTCTGCTACTTCTTTATGGACAAATATTAAGTTTTTGTATTACTAACATGTCTCTTATAGTTTAACTCTTGTTTTTCCTCACAATGTTTCTTTATACTTGAATGGACATGTTTTGTTTCTTATGTATCATAATGTTTCATTTGTTTCCTTTATATACACTTGATGTTATGTTTCTTTGTCTAATAAAATTCCCCTACTCTTGGCCAGTAGGGGGACAGGCTGTCAGCAAGATGGCCACTTGGAGCGGGATGATGGAGGGAGAGGACGTCTGTACAGTGGGAATGCTTGCCTCACCTCCCACTGCGGATCTGCAAGAGGCAAAATGAGCAGATTTGTTAAAATGTGAATCTGAGGATGAATTCCATGAAGCTCCTCTTTCCACGGAGGAAATGGAGCTTACCGCTGGTAAAGTTATGAGTGACAAGCCTTTGCAAGATGGCGTTGCATGCAAAACCTCAGGAGATTTGGTTGTTCAACTGCAAGGAAAGCTAACCACGGAGTCTGTAAAGCTGCAACATACAGAGGCGCACCCTGTCTTTACCACTGAGATTCCTGTCAGCAGCTCAGCTGAGGAGAAGCCTTCTGCATGCCCCGCGGAGTTTGGTGAGTCAACACTTTCCTCTTCTGTCATTTCTGCACTTGATTTTGACAACCTTAAACGACAGGCTGCGCCTGATATTGACACACTTAAACAACAGGCTGGCAGTGAATTTGTTCGGCTGAACAAGTGCCTAAAGCCTGAGTCTTTGAGTAGAGACAAGGTACTCAGGACCAGGAACTTGACAAGACCACAGGAGATTGTTCTGGCTTCTACTACTGCAGATTTTACTTCAAAACCTAGCACTCCACTAAGCAAAACAGCAGGTTTTGTCTATAAGCAACTGGCTTAGGAAGAGATGGTAATTTCCACTATGATTATTTATCAAACTACAATGGAGCCTCAATCAGGAGTCACAGAGTCTTTTTTCAAGGACACACTTCGAAATGCTGGAAATAAAAAGGGTTCTACACAACTACCTTACCAAACTGAAACTATGACTGTTTGTCCTAACCCAATTGCTTCTCCTAACTTGACTATGGGGCCCTGGATGCCTGGAAAGGCCTTAGTAGGGGCGGGCTGGAAACAAGCTCCCTCAGGTACTTGGTTACCTGACTCTGAATGGGATTTAGATTTCAAATTCTCACAAAACTACTCCACATGGAAACCAGGCTTGAATTCTAAACTAAGTATAGAAGCTGGGTTAAAGCATAAAAAAGTAAGCCCCCCTCTTGTACCTTTGGAACCTCAAGCCCTGCAGGAAACAGCTTCTGAGGTACCTTCAATTATACCTACTCAGCCTAGTCCACCAAGTTTGGAGGCCTCTAAACCACCTCATCAAAAACCTCTGATGTCTGAACTTTTTTCCACTGCTAAAAGGGAAGCTGCTCCACGGACGAATGCTGTACGAATTCGGTACATGGGAGGGTTGGAATGCAGACCAGTTAGATACTACGTTGGGAAAATTTTGCTTAAAGACTCTCTTCATTTTTCCCCTAAAGATGTTTATGCGTTTATAAATATTTCAGGTGAAGATCATTTTGATGTTAGTTTTAGAACGTCATATGCTTTAGATCTCTTTTGGGAAAGGTATGGGCAAGTCAAATTTTCTCCAACTTGGACCCCCTTTTTGGTAATTCCCCTTACTAAACCCCTAATTAAATTAGTAACTGTGATCTTTCAGAATGAGGGGGTCCATGTGGAAGATATCACATTTTGGCTGTCCCAGAAATGCAAAGTGTTGAGTTCTCCTGAACCCATTCTGGATTCAGAACGGTTCTGGACGGGTAGGTGGAAATATAAAGTTAAACTGAGGCAATCTGACTCTGGAATTGAACATGTCCCAACTTCCTTTTTGTTGGGGAGGGATCGTGGGGTTTGTTTTTATGGAGGTCAGTCTCAAGCTTGTTATGAGTGCGGCTCTAGAACTCACTTGTCAATCGTATGTGACCAACCCAGGTGCGACAACTGTGGAGAAATTGGCCGGGTCACCATGCAATGCGCAAACCACACTAGATGTGATCTGTGTGAGGAGTATGGCCATGTTTTCAGGGATTGCCCTTGGGCAGCCAAAAATAAAGCTACCTGTATTAGTCCTGACCTACTGATTCAGAAAGCCCAAGACTCTGCACCCCCCCTTTCTGTGGTAGGGTAGCAGATTCCTCAGAAAGTTTCCCCACCTGAACCTTCTTCCCCAGGGCCTACAGAGAAAACTCATTGTGCTGTCCCACAGTCTTTGGTGGAGGAGAGCAAGGGTGAGATTCCCTCGGTACCTCAGGAGCTGGTGTCAGTATGTTACACTGACTCAGTCACTTCAGGCCCGGATTGTAAGTTTCCAGCCCCTCTATCTCCATTGCCTAGAAGAAGATCTTCTAGAAATTTGCAACCAAAATCCCCCCCGCCCCTGTCTCTGTAGAATCCACTAACTCTTATGCTGCTTTGTTCATTCCTTGGGGGGAGACAGATATGGAAGTTGGGGATTCTGACTCCCATACATCCTCTTTGTCCACCATTTCACAGTCCATAGACAATTATAAAGAGAAAAAGAAGAAAAAAGGAAAAAAATAAAGTCAGCTATTCCCTATAATGTTTTGCAATGCAGTTTACTTGGGGTTCCTTAAACACTCACAGCTTATTAAACAATACCAATATGCAGGCCCTTTTTCAGTACATTCATGCCACTAAGATCACAGTCAGTTTTTTGCAGGAAACATGGATGTACACAACAGAACAATTGCACACCTTTAAGAGAAAATGGCCCTGGGGCCCTTCATATTGGTCATTTGGCACTGACAGTGCTGATGGTATTAGCATCCTATTTAACTCTTTTAATTTTTCCCTTCACAAACTAATAGACCTCATTCCTGGTAGAGTCCTGATCTTAGATGAGAAATGGCACAACACCTGTTATAGATTTATAAACATCTATAACCCTCAGACTAAGGCTGCTAGGGTGACTTACATGAAGGCCATTCAACCATATTTGATTATCTCCTTGAATATCATATGGGGGAGGTGACTTTAATTGCAGCTTACTTGGTTCAGTTCAGCAGAATAAAAAAACCTATTGTGATTCCCATGTACTAGCCTCAATAAGTAAGATGGCTGGCCTACTTAATTGTATCTCCTCTCAGTCCAAGGGTCCTTGCTTTTCATTTTCAGAAGGCAAGTTACATTCTTTAATTAATTATATGTTTGTCTCCCCATCAGTGTATGTTCAAAGTTTTCAGATGTGACCCATAGAGTTTTCAGATCATCTGTTTTTGCTGTGTTCCTTTTACACTGAGGGCTTGTTTCTCGGTGGGAAAGGAAGGTGGAAACTTAACACCTCATTTTTGGATTCCCCTCAGATTACATTACGGGTGAAACTGCTTTTGCAAGCTCATCTGTCAGTACCCTTTTTGTATACTGACCTGGGGGCCTGGTGGATGGACACCAAATCAATTCTTCAGAAATGGTTCAAACATCAAGGTGTGATAGCCAAAGACTCTAAATTTATGAAATATTTATCCTTAAGACAGCAGCTACAGAGGCTTATTTCAATCTCTTATGTTTCAAAACTAGATTACCTAGAACAAATCAGTGTACTGAAAAACTCTATGAAAACTTATCAATATGACAGGGCTAAGACATTACAAGCCATTTTTTTAAATGGCACCCAAAAAAACCCTATTGGTGATCCATTTGAGGCCTGTAAGTCTTTAAAATACTCTACTACCATTGATTTTTTCATTACTGCTGATGGGACCAAAGTGTCAACATTAGATCAACTAAGGGATACTATTAGTCAGCATTATCAGTCTTTAGAGCCTGAATCATCAATTTCAGGGGAAGATCTTGAGAATTTTTTGAACTATGTTCATTTACCCTCTGCACCAGTGGAGGCACTCAAATTAGTAGGACCAGTCATTGATGATGAAATAAAAGTGGTAATTCAAAAAATGAAGCCGAATACCTCACCAGGGTTAGATGGGTTACCAAATCACCTTTATAAAAGCTTTTTAAATGAATTTAGTGAATATTTAGTTCTCCTGTTTTGTTTCTTTTTGGATATCTATTATGTGTTTCCATCCTTCACTGAAGGTTTATTAATACATTTATTTAAATCTGGTGGTAGGAATAATATTCAGAACTGGAGGCCCATTACCCTTTTAAATTCCAATTACAAGATATTTTCTAATATTTTAAACAATAGGCTTAAACAATACACTAAATTGGTTACATCTCCACATCAATTCTGTGGAATTCCTGGAAGGAGAATTCAATCTGTCTTAATGATTACACGTGATACTATAGAACATTTATCACTTAGTGGCAAATCTGGTTGCATGATTTCTGTAGACTTGGAGAAAGCTTTTGATAGGGTTCACCTTCCTTTTCTCTATTTAGTTCTAGAGTGCTATGGAATCCCTAAGCAAATGGTTAAGCTCATTACATTACTCTATCAACACAACACAGTTTACCCTTTTTTGCATGGAAGTGTTGGCAAAAGTACTTATTTAACCACTGGAGTCTGACAAGGCTGTCCCCTAAGCCCCTTTTTGTATATTTTCTCACTAGATCCTCTTCTGCAGTTCCTAGTTAATACACCAAGATGGATAGGCATTGGTAATGCACCTATTTGCCAACTCCATCTACAGGCTTGTGCAGATGGTTTGATTTTATATTTTATCGACCACACCCATGTTCATCATTTCTTGAAGGTATTTACACTTTTTTCAGCATCTTCTAATGCTAAGTTAAACTTTCAGAAGACCAGGGGTTTATTTATTGGAGCATTGGGTCCAACGGAAATAGTTCAGGACAGGATTTGTATCTCTCGCAATCCATTGAACATTTTGGGGATCCTTTTTGGTCAAAAATATGCCAACTGAGAATTGGGAGCTAGTAATTAAGGGGGTAGAACATAAAGTTAATAGATGGAAACATTGGAAATTCTCGAAGCGTAAACAAATCCACATATTAAAACAGTTTATTATTCCCTGTCTGCAATATCTTGCCATGGTTTTTCCCATCCCTCCCCAGCTAGAGACTAAGATGTACAGTTTATTTTTTCAGATGCTGTGGGGGAATCAGTTGAATCCAGTCAAAAGGCATTATACGTATTTGGATAGAAAATCTGGTGGTTTGGGTATGACTGACCCAATTGTATTTGTGCATTCTCTCTTTTTTGTGAATACCATTAAATCTGGGTTAGAACAGGTCGATAGTGTCAGTAAGGGATGGGTAGAAAAGGCTTTAGGCAATTATTTTAAAGTATGGCTAAATTTGGCCCCTAAGCTGAACCCTCATGTTCACATTCCTGTTTATTTTAAATCAGCAGTTCAGAAGTTATTTAAATAGCAAATAATGAAGATTATGATTTTGAATAATAACATGCAATCTATGTACAGGCTAATTATGGGGTTGATCCATCCACAAGTCCCTTGCTTTAAGAATTGTCCCTCTGCCCTGAATCCTATGGTATTGGCCCAACTTAATAATACCAGACTGCCTGTATCTCAGTGGGAAACACAATGGCTCATAATGTATGGACGTCTGAATGTCAGGGGGAATGCAAAATATAAAGCCAAGGAAGAAAGGAACTGTCCTTATAATGACTGTATAAATATGGAAGAAACCATGGAACATTTTTTTCTTCACTGTTCCTAAGCCAGGGCCTTGTGGCATTACTTAGCAGGACAGTGACATTTGAAATGACTTTCTAATCTCACATATGATATGCTAGTTTTAGGAATTTAGCCTCCTAGTTTAGCCTCTTACCATGATAGTACCCTATTTTTATTTTTCAGCTGTGTGCGGTATTATTTATGGCAAGCAAGGTGTCAATGGGTGCTTTATCAAAGGAAGATGACTTATGAATGCTATGAATGTTTGGTAACTAATGAACTCTTGAAGAAATACTCACAAGAATCACAAGTGTTTAGCTCACGTACAGTCATGAAATGGTGGAAGGGTTTTACTCACTTTATAAAATTTAAATACGTTTTGCATATATATGGCAAATGATAAGTGTTTCAATGAATTTCTTGATTTTTGACTTTCTGTAATTTAATTTGAAATTACTGTGTTGTTTCTTTATGTCTTTATTTCACAATAAAAACTCCCCTACTCACCAGTAGGGAAACTTTGACATCCTGGCACTTTGCCAAGATGGCAGTCCCTGGATTGACTGAAGAGAGAGGATGGAGTTTGTGGAGGCAGGGGAGAAGGTCTCCTCTCCTGTCTTGGCACTGCTAGAGGCCCCGCAACATGTTGTAGACATTGTGGAAAATTGTGAGGAACAACAGATGGAATATGTACCATATGGATCTGAGCAACCACAAGAAAAACAAGGTATGAGCTCTGCAAACTTAAAACACCAGGAGAAAACTCTGAAGTTTGATACTGCTAATTTAAGTGAAGGACATAAAGCTAGAAATGTGGAGCAAGATAAAGTACAAATGTTATTAGAGCTAGAAGAGCTACTGTATGTTACCTACAACGGAGAAATGAACTAACAGTACAACTAAAAATGACTCAGCCAGAATTCCCACAGGCATTGGGTGAATCATCTCAGCTGATTGTCAATGTGAACGCTTTGACCCAGGTGCCTGTCAGTTTGCCTCAAAATCTTAAACATCAGGAGAGCCTGCAAGGATGATCCTCAACTGCATTTTCTAATAGGCAGACAAAAACAGTTTCAGAAAGCACCATCGGGGATCTTGAATGGCACTTACGTACAAAGTTCAATCCGGCCTAAGACACCCCTCAGCAAATAGAAGCTCCTTTGAGTCTGCTGAAGCATGGTCTGTTGACAAAGTGCTGGAGGCCACAGGTTCAGAGAAAGATACAACATTTTGAACTTGGCATTCTGGCCCATCCCTGATCCATATACCGAATGTACTAGAAACACCAGTCACTACTTATCATTCTAGTGTAGACACTCTGGATTTGTCTGTACTACTGTAGCTAAATATAACACGAAACCCTAGGCTGTGATTTTCATCTGTTGTAAACAATGCTGAAACAAATCCTGCACAGCCTTTTTCTTTAAGAAAGGAAACCCAGGCCCTGGTACCAGTTCACAGCAGAAACAACAAACAAGGCCTTCTCATCAAAATCCCTCAAATTTCTCTCACTCGAGAACCTATGCCTTTTGGTTTTTGACCCCCACACCACAAACTAAATGTCATAATGCTGTATGACTTCGCTGCATAGGAGGGATGGATGAAGTTCCAGATTGAGTGTTTGTAGGTAGAACCTTGCTGAAGGATTCAATGAAATTTTTGGGGTATGAAATACACACCTTCATACATGTCTTAAATGAAACTAACTTTGACATTAGCTTCAAAATGCTTAACAAACTAGAGAGAGTTTGGATTAAGTACCATAAGCTGAAAAATACTCCTCTGTGGGCTCCCTTTACTATGATTCCTCTTACAAAACCAGCACAAAAAACAATTAGTATTCTATTCAGGAATGAAGGTGTTAGTATGAATGACTTGGTGGTATGGCTTACACAACGCTGTACTGTGTTAAATGACCCTGAAGCCATTTTCGGTTTCAAAAATATTTGGCCTGGGGGGGTGGAAAGTTTGGGTATTACTGAAATCATCTGACATGGGGATACAACACATGCCTAATAGCTTTCTCCTGGGAAGGGACAGGGGGTGTTGTTTTATCCAGGCCAACCAAAGGCCTGTTGCAAGTGTGGGTCCATCAGTCATTTATGTAGCATATGTGATAAGATAAAGTGCACAGTATGTGGGGAACTTGGGCATACAGAGGACGAATGTGTGGAAGAACCTAGATATGCCTTATGTGATAGAACTGGCCATATCTTTCAGCAATGCACATGGGCAGCCCACAACTCGCCAGACTTAGGAGATGGGACTGAGCAAAGGTTAATTATTACTCTAGCTCAAAGGTGAAAAATTACATCCAGTCAATCAAGACCCTCTGGACCTGTAATTCCAAACCCACCTGCCGAAAATCAATAGCAGAAGATTAAATCAGTACACCCAGAAGACTTGGGAACTGATCCTCCCCAACAAGGTCCCTCCCAAACTGCCCCCCTCAAAAGATGGAAGTTACACCTACTGTAAGTAACAAAGACACTATCCCAGAGGAAGAACTACATGAAGATCAGAATAGTGAGGGAATGAGGGCCCCTCCCCCAATGTCGTGGTCCCTAAAACAAGAAGAGTCATGACAAGCCATAGGGCTAAAGGGTCCCCAATATCGAAAGTGTCATAAATTGATGCTATCCCCTTAGGAAATAAGTATGAATTGCTCCAGGAAAATACAGATGACACAGACAATGACTCAGATACTTCCTCCATAATCTCTTCCCACCTGAACAAACAACTGACACAGAAATAACACAGGACATTTCTAGGCCTCAGAAACAAAAAGCTAAATCAAAGCTTAAACATAAAGAGCACATGCCCAGAAGAGGGAGACCCAGGTGAAGCTGATGTTGTGAACTGAGTGGATTTGCTTTTCTCCCTTTAATTATGTATGCACATTTCTCCTTTCATACTGTAAATGTAAACAGTATAAAGAGACAGGTAAAAAGGTACATGGATTTTTTCTTTTTAATCATACACAGCAATAGGTATTATTTTTTTATAGGATGTCAGATTCCATTCCCTAAATGAAATCTCACAAGCAAAAAAAGCATGATTCTTAGGTCCCTCATTTTGGTCCTTTGGGCAAGAAATGTGTTCAGGGTTAGAAATATTATTTAATATGCCAAATTTAGAGGTAATAAAATGTTTTTATTTAGTACCAGGTAGGGTGTTAATAATGGATGTAAGGATCTATAATAGAGGGTACAGATTAATAAATATTTATGCACCACAAACAAAATCACTAAGAATCAACCTACTAAAACTAATACAAGCATACTTGCATACCTCCCAATATGTAGCTTTTGGTGATTTAAATTGCGAACTCTCTACAAAAGATAGATCTAAAACCTCCAAAATATCAACATTGTTCTGCGACTCCAACTTCTTATCTTCACTATTAAAAACAGCACAATTACAGGATGTATACCTAGAAACAGAAAAAAATCATACCCTCACTTTTCACAAGGGCTCCCTAGCCACACAAATAGATTTTTTTTTCCGTGTTACTCCACTTACAAATTTCCAAAGCAAAAGCAGATGTAGCTGAGTTCTCAGATCATAACATCTTGTCCATTTCAGTAGGCCAAGATAATTATTTAATAAAAGGGCCAGGGACATGGAAACTAAACGCTTCTCTCCTACAAAAAGAATCACTGCTATTACAAATAAAACAATTTCTGTCAGCCAGAAAATTACTGTTTGTCATATATGATGACCTACTGTTATGGTGGCAGGATACAAAAAGAGAACTACAACAACCTTTAAAAAATTTAAGTAAATCTAATAGTAATAAATAATATATAGAGTATTTAGATAAAGACAACATCTTCAAAAATTATTAACACTAGCATATACTACTGGTCAAGATTTTTCCAAACAAATAAGTCTGATGAAGAAAGAGCTGATGGAGTATCACTCACAAAAAACAAGACTGTTACAGCATCAACAAAAATTTAGTACTACTGGCGCCTTTGATTCCATTTGTCCCTATGAAAGTTGTCAAAAGTGAGCACAAAAGAAGGAGTTTGAAGCTTTATTTGATGAACAACTAAACCACCATACCAATAAGCAAGGGGTACAACAATGTTTAGCTACTCACACTCAAAAAATGTATAGACCTATATCTTCAGCTAGAGAACAAGCTTCTTCATACTTATCTCAAATTGACATCCCAGAAATAGCTCAAACTCTAATGGATAAGACTATGCAGGATATACAATATCAGGAAGTAAGAGATGCAGTAGCATCTCTAAAAAAATGGAACTACCCCAGGTTTGGATGGTCTTCCAAATGAAATATACAAGTTAATAGGAACAGAACTTGGACAGGAACTCACTCAGGTATGCAATTATATCTTACAATCTGAATCAATGCCTTTAGAAATGAATATGGAAGGGCTCATCTACAGCTATAAAAAAGAAGATAAGAGACTACTACAGAACTGGAGACCAATAAGTCTCTTATATACATGCTTTAAGATTTTGGCAAGAATTTTAGCAAAAAAGATTAAACATAGCTCAATAAGGAATCTCAGGTACTCAATCCTGCTCCATACTTGGCGGTTGTATATCTTACCACCTGATCTTGCTACATGAGCTAGTGGAGAGAGGGAATACTGAGCAGCTGTCAGGATTCCTCATCTCCCAAGACTAGAAGTAGGCATTCAATTCTGTAAATCATGAGTTCCAGATATTACTATTACAGTAATTGGATAAAAAAAATGTACACTACAGCTACATTAGTCCCAATGACAAATGGGTGGAAGGGACCAATGGTCAGTATTAAAACAGGAGTAATACAGGAATGCCCACTAAGCCCCATTAAATACATATTTTTTTCTAGATATACTAATAAGACATATAAATACATCTCAGAATATACATCCCCTCACGACCTTGGTAAACATCACACCCTATAATGTATTGGCATATGCAGATGACATGAGTCTAATAGTGGCCAATGAATCTTCAGTAAGGGAAACAGTTAGTAAGTGTAATTAGTTTGGTAGCATCTCAGGAGCATCTCTTAAGCTATCAAAGTGCATAGGAAAACAGCTAGGAAATTACTCTCACATAGCCTCACAGCTTGCACAAATAGATATTAGTACAGAGCCAATCACAATTCTTGGTATACAGTTTGGAGAGAGGCAATTAGATATACTAAACTGGAGTCCAAAAATTGAACTAGGCCAAAAGAAAGTAACACAATGGAACAAATGGAAGTTGGGAAAGAAAAATAGAGTATACTTGATAAAAAGCATATCTAATCCCTATTTTCTTATACCTTAGCTATATCTTTCCACCCCCAAAAGTATTTGAAACCAGGACTTTTAATATATTTTTCCAGGCATTATGGAGAAGTTGCCTTAACCCCATAAAGTGAGATATTACATACTTACCCATCTCTAAAGATGGTTTAAATATGGTGCATCCTTTGTTCTATTTTTAATACTATCTTTTTTGTAGCAAACTTAAGACCACTACCAATTAGTACAGGTAAAGGGTGGGAACCCTGCTTTTTTAAACCTGTTAATCATGGTTTAAGCAATGGGAACTGAATACCCTAAGAGTAGTAAAGAATGGACCACTTATTCCAAAATATATAAGGGAAACATTTTTGAGATGCAAACAGTGCCATATCACTAGCAATATGCTTGTAACTTTTCATAGGAAAAACATTTATGCACAACTTATAGAAATAATTTGTAAAGTACCAGTGATTTTTGATGAATACCCAAGTGAACACAGGAATGCTTTGTTAAAACTATTACAAAACTCTAGAATGCCCCACACATGTGGGACTTACACTGGCTTCGTTGGCATGGAAAAAATAATATTAAATCAAACCAGAAACATAAACAGATGTTAGACAGGCAATGCAGTAGGCTGGAATGTATTCAACAATTAGAAACTATTGAACACTTATGTTTTGTATGTACATATATACAAGGCTTCTGGACTTTTGTTGCAGACAATTGGAGTGAACCACTATTTGCTACAGTGTCTTCAATGAATTTAATGTATGGAGTGTTTTCAGATATAAGGAAACAAAATGGCACACAGATACCTTGAATGTTATATTTACTGTTTTTAAATGGCACATTTGAACAGCAAGATATTTATTTACTCTACAACAAAAGTATATGTCTCACCAAGAACTCCTAGGGAGAATTGAATATGATGTAAAAGGCATTTGTTTTTCAGAAGCAAAATCTGAGCAAAGACAACTGTTAATAGAGAACTGGTGAGGCCTTCCTTGAATAACAGACTCAGATTTTCCTATTACTTAAACCTTTTTCTGCACTGTGTGGTCTTGAAATTGTGTTTGTGTATAGTTGAATATTCTTGTGACTGTATGTATAGTCTTCTTTGAATAAATGTTTCCCCTGCTCTTTTTGAGAAGTGCCATGGGATCTTTAATGTCCACCTGGACAACCACCAAAACAGGCAGGCAGGATCTCAGTTAACGTCTCATCGGAAAGATGGCACCTCAGGAGTGCAGCACATCCCTTCCCCCACCATGCTGCACTACAGTGTCAGTATTGGGATTTAACCCAAGTGCTTTGAATTCCCAGAGGTTTGCTTTACATGGGGGATTTCTTCTTCTCCATGCTGAAGGTCATAAAAGTAGTTACAGTTATTTAATCAGTTAGTTTTATTCTGCTGGATAGATTGGGACTTGACTGGTGGCACCGTCTTCCTTATGGACATTCAGCATCATGGCCTTTCCTCTGTCCTTAGTGGAAAATAATGTTGTGACTGTTTTAGTTCCACTTTCAACTTTATTATTCTGGACTTCTTCCCTAAGGTACATTTAGCTGAAGGACCTCCTGTCTTGTAGTATGTTTAGGATTAGAACCCCCCCAAGATGGTTTCTGTGCCTCCAGTACCCCCAACAAGGTGGTATTTCCTAAGGAGAGAATGAGATCCCATATAGACACATTCATTCCAATGCCCTATAACAAAATTAGCTACCTACGGTACATAGCAGTGTTATCATGTTTAGAAACACAAGCACCATTCTACGCTGCACAAGCAGCCACTACTTTCATGGAAGAAATCAACTGCAGTAGTTACTTCAATCATATCTGCCCACTGAACCAGATAATTACAAGGCTATGCTTGGCATTCTGTCAGGCAGCAAGCACCACATACCACACCCCCACCAAGATCTGCGTAAGAGTGCATGCTCCTTGTGTACTTCAAATGCTGATGCCTTTGCTCCCACCAGCCACCCTTTCTCATCTTGTGGCACACCTCTCTCCTTGTAGCCATCACAGAAACTTGGGTCACCAAGAACAATGGCTGGGATTTGGCAGTCCCAGGTTATAGCCTAAGTGAGGGCTAGACATAATGGTAACGGTTGGGGGGGAGTAGCCCTCTATATAAGTGAGGGTATTATAGCAATGGGAGATAGTACCATCAAGAGGGACAAGGTGGAGTGGAGTGGAGTTGAGTTGGCTTCGGCTAACTATGTCTGCTGATAAAAAAAATGAAGCTGGGAGTGGTCCATAGACCACTGAGACAAAAGGCGGATAGTATTAAAGACATGAGTGAGGAAATTAGGAGGGGAGTAAAATAATGGAACTGGTGATAGTAGTGGATCTCAATCTACCAGATATTGACTGGGACATCCAGGCAGCTAGGAGAACCAAGAGTCAGTCACTGCTGAATATGTTGCAGGATTGTCTGTTGATGCAACCAGTCAGGAAATCCAAAAGCAAAACACCATCCTAGACTTGATATTTACCAACTCATAGGTAGTGGGTAAGGTGGATCTCATGGAACCATTGGGGTTTGGTGACCACAATTCTGTATGGCTTAAGCTGGCAATGGGTAACCTGGATCCCAACCACTCCCTCACAGTGGCTCCAGACCTAAAACTTGTGGATTTCCACCAAATGAAGGAAACTGTCAGGAACAATGTAGTGGAGATAGACCAGATCAAGGGGGTTGAGGAGAGGAGGGGAATGAGGAAGAAAAGAGAACCTTCTTAACCTATAAAGAGGGTTGCATAAATAAAGGAGCAGACCACATTTCCCAAGGCCCAGACTTGTGGTGGGGGAAGCCAGGAGTCAGGGGAGGGGGGGAAGGGAAAGGGGAGGATAGAAGAATAGCATGAGGTCACAAGGGAGGACCCCATGGGGTCACAAATGGGAGGAGATGGAGGCGGAGTGGGAGCAGTGAAGTGGCAAGCCAGGAATGGCCAGAGGAACTATAGGGGCAGGGCTAAATTGACCAGTCATAAGTGACTGCACAGCCAGGAGCTCACAAGATTTGATCCATGAGTTTCCCACCCACCCACCCTGAGAGAAGCAGCAGGAGGGCACTGTGGTAGGTGGAGCACAGTGTGTCACTGTGGCAGGTGGAGCACAGTGGCAGGATGTATTGGACTGCCATGGTGGATGGCAAGAAAAGGGGGATGAGGATGGGAAATAAGGGGATAAAAAGAAAACACTAAAAGGTGACACAGGACCGATAAGTAAGAAGCAGGGTATGTGTGTCACTCATACCCCTTCCAGCAAAAGAGTAAGATGACGGCCCCCCCGTGATGTATTTCTGGGGGGCAGAAGAAAAAGAAGAAAGTAGTAGAAATGATGAATTGTAAAAGAATGTGTCTGTATATAATGTACATAAATATTAATTTGAAGAGATTGTAAAACTGAAAGCGATGGAAATGTACTATGCCTTGTAAACAATGATATCTTGAAATATTACATAAATTAATAGCCAAACTGAGCAACCACACACACAACTTGTCTATTTCTTTATTGTCGGGGCTCTGGGGACAAGGTGGCTAAAGCAGAGAAGGAATGTGAGATGTGCTAAGCCAAACTAAAGGAGGTTTGGTAACAGTTAGGAAGGCAAAGGCAGACACAGAACTGCAGATTTCAGACGGTGTTAAGGGAGGAGAAAAGAAACTTTTAAATACATTCAGAAGAAAAGAATACTATGGGAGTGATTGTCAAGGTAGCTGAGGAGGGAGGAATGTGGAGGATAATGACATATGGGCAAAGACAACAAACTTCATTCTGCAAATAAATTTCTTAAATTTTATGCAATTCGTGCAGTGCAGATAGACAGTGAAGTGTGAAGTTTCACCATGAAGTGCGGAATTTTGTGGGCAAAATTTTGTACTTCGTTCAAATTCCACACTTTGTGATAAAAACTTTGTGATTTGGGCAAAGCCAAAGTTTCTCAGGTCTGGGAAAACTTCATGAAGCTCTGTGAAGTGCAAATTTTTACCTCTTAGCAAGAAATTCACTATGTCTTTAAGGATAATGAACAGAAGGCCCCTGTCCTAAACATTTTTTTCCACTCATTGTTCATGGTTGTGAACATTGGGCCTGTTCTAGAAAGTGAGATCAAGGCAGTCACTTGAGGGGCACAGAAAATGGCTAGGGTAATGATCATAGCTGAAAGACTGAGAAAAGATTTACTGACCCTTAAGGTGGAAATGGGTGATGTCCTGCACCCAAGGGTTATTAGGAAACTGTCCTAAGAGCTGGCTGAGTCCTTGACCTAGGTATTTAATTGTTCTTAGAATTCTGGGCTACTGCCAATGGATTGGAGAAGGGCAGACATACAGTAGTTCCACTACATAAGGGTGGGGACAAGGAAGAACCAGATAACTATAGAACGGGCAGCCTTATCTCCATTGTGTACAAACTGATGGAGACGATAATGAAGGAAAGCCTGTTTGCCTGCTTAGAAGATAATGGGCTGCAGGATTCAAGCAATATGATTCTTTGTCAGGAAGATTGTTGCAGCCTAACCAAATTGTGTTTTTGACTTGGTCATTAAGGTGACAGATAGAGAGCAGGCAGTAGAGTTGCTCTATTTTGACTTCTGTAATACATTTGATTCAGTGTCACAGAAGAGGCCGCTAAAAAAGGTGGAGGACTTAGAAGTGGAGGCAGGTTTAGTTAGCTGGGTGGAAAACTTGTGGGTTGGCAACAGAAGGTGGTATCAAATTTGAGGCCAGGGGGGTCATGAGAGGGTTCTGCAAGTGTCAGTCCTGGGACAATGTCTTATTTAGCCTGTTCATAAGTAAAATAGGGAAAGGTATATAGGGCAAAATGCATCTTTCTGCTGGCAGCTCAAAGCTTTGTGTCATGATGGACAGTGAGGAAGGGATGATGGACATTAAAAATATCTGGAAAAGCTTGAGAGGTGGTCAGGGATATGTCAGTTAAGATTTAAGGGTAAGAAATGCAAAGTGATACATTAAGAAATAAGAACCTGCATGCAAAGTATTAGGTGGAAGGGGTTTAGCTGACCACTTCAGCAGAGACAAAGGATGTGGGAGTCCTTATCAGCAAGTCAGCCAGTGCAAAAAGACTTATAGCAAGGCATCAAGGATGCTGGGGTGTATAGGAAGGGATTTTGGTAGTGGGAGAGAGGAGGTGATATTGCCCTTATATAGATCACTGTAAAGGCCTCATCTAGAACACTATTCCCAGTTCTGGAACCTGCACCTGAGAAAGGGCGTAGATTAGAGTTAGTGAAATGAAGAGTTAAGAAAACTTTTTAAGGTGAGCAGGGCAGGTCATATGAATAATGATTGGAAGCTCTGAACATGTACTCGCTGGACAGCAGAAAGGAGAGGGGTACTGTTCATGATATAGACTTAAAAAATCCTATGGGGTGTAAATAGAGTAAGTTGGGAATGCCTATTTGTTAGAAACAGGGATGCCATTATGAGAGGACACAATCGGTAATTAGTGAGGGATAAATTCAAAAGGGATGTAAGAAAGTTCTTTACTGAAAGGGTGATGGAGTCATGGAACAGATTGCCAATGGAGGTGATAAAGGCAAAGACTCTAAATGAATTCAAACTTTGGTGGGACGTGGCAAAAAGACTCACAGATCCAATATGTGGAACCATGGAGGGAATGGCCCCAAAGGGTGAGTGAGAATAATAAACCATTATATTAGGTCAGTGGATAAGGTAGTCAAAATATGGGCAGACTTGATGGACAGTTTTTTTTCTGCCACTGGATTCTATGTTTCTTCCATAAGGTACTTCTAGCTAAGGGATCTTCCATCTTAGGACACCTCTATGGGTCTGTTTGTTTAAAGGAAATCTATGCCTCTAGTAAACAAAATAGTGGTAGTTCCTTAGGAACAGAAAGTGTCAGAGGCCACATGGAGACATTTAATCTATTCTTCATGACACTACTAGCTACCTACAGCACTTAGCAATGTTATGCACTTCAGTGGCACAAGCATCATTCTACACTGCACAAGCAGCCTCTACAGTACTTTAATGAAATCAATAAGCTACAGTACTTAAGTCATAGTACCTGCTTGAACAGTGAACCAGAACTTTTCACTCCTTCATAGACATGGCACATCCAGTTGAAGTTGATTAGGAAAATGGAATAAACCACACCCCTAAGATGAGAGAGCTGCTTGAGGAGGAGGAGAGGAAGCAGACAGAAACTGAGCAAGCAGTGAATTTGCCAGCAGTGTCTTTTTATTATTTTGTGAGAAGTCAGGGGGACATGTTTTATTCACTGAAGGCACCCCCCAACCAATATTCAAGCACAACCTGTACATTCACTGGGTCAGTAGACAAAAAGTTTGTACAAGTATTTGAGTATAGCATTGAACTTTGGCTTTTTTTTTCTCCTGGTTTTCCATCCAAGACTTTGCACCATCTATTAAAGGTTTCTCAGGCACTTAGCACATACAGCTAAAGAAATTAGGGGAACACAATGAGTCACCTACATATTCCGCAAATGAGAAAGTGGCTAGAGTAAAAAGGGAAGAAGGTAAAAAGAAAATCAACAAGCACTAAGCTCACCATCAGTGTTTTTTGTGATGTTGGGGGGAGGTACAGCAAACATTGCCCACTATCCTAGCCAAAACCCCAGGAACAATCTATAGATTCACTGTGTTAACAAATTAGTTTGTTCAAGTGCTTTTTCAAAACATTAAACGTTATCATTTTCTCTCTTGGTTCTGACTCAGACTTTCCTCTCTTGTGTAGAAGTGTCAGGGAGCCTCGGCCCATCCAGAAAATTAGGGGAATGTGATGGACCACACCACCATTAATGTTATGCAGATTTTTACTTAGCCAGCAATATGGGCACATTGTTTTTATGTTTGCAGAATTCTACAAATGTTAGTGAAAACATTTTATGAAAAACACTCTTAAGTATAACTTTCTTATGGAAAAAATTACTTTTCATGGAATTATTTAGCACTCATGGGAAAATGTTCTGCTATATTTATTAAAAAAGTCTGAGGGCACAATAAAAGTGTGAGAAATGTCTTATGGATGTTTGAGGAAATGTTGTTGAGTTTTTGCTTCATTTTTCATTTTACAGTGCTTTTACTGTTGGAAAATAGCCAATATATCAGATTTGTGGAAAAAATATTTCCACAAAAAGTTGAATTTGAGGATGATTTTTCTGTGATGCACATACTTACAGTAAATGGATGCAAAAAAAAACCCAAAACCTCTAACCGGAGCTGATACGGCTGTGGCATACTGCCAAATGACCAAAGTTACAAGTGAGCGTAGAAAATTTTGAACAACAGGGTGTAACTTGGCCATTTTTGGGAGTTGTTTCACCAAATTTTCAACATAGTCTTTTTGGGACCCCACCTCATGAAGAGTTCCACTGTCACTTCATTCACTTGTCCTGAAAGGTGATTTTACAGAGCTACCGTGGCATTATGTGCCACAGGTGTGAAAGCACATTTCAGGCAGATTGTGAAAAATGACAGCTGTACTGTTAATAAGGAGGTATGCAAAAATGGCAATGTTGAAAATCTGGATGGAAAATATTAAAAATTGGTGAAGGTAGGAGTGTGCATAGAAACCGAGCAATGCACACTCATAACACAGTCATTTGTTGGAATATGTTCACCAAATTTGCAACATGGGCTTTTTGGGAGGCCAACTCCTGAACAGTGGCACTGCCATTTCATTACTCAGTCCTGAAAGGTGATTCCATGCAGCGACCACATGCATTGTTGCTGTGAATGGCATTTTGCCATTCACAAGATGGTCACGCATGTGCAGTTCTTGTCCCAGAACATGGAAGCAACAGCCACAGTAGTGAGGCTGTTACTCCATAGCGGCCAATCATGGTGGAGTGTTACAAACTCCATTGGACTTTCTGAAGGATATTTCCAAAAGTCCAACAGAAGGTGCCACGATTGCCCATTTTAAGGGAAAAGATTGATCCCAAAATGGCTGTAGGCTCCGCCCACAGCTGTAAAAAAAAAAGATCACACAAAACTAGTTGCAGTCCCCAAATATCCAGGGAAACAAATAGGCAAGCAGCTTAGAATGCAAGAGTCTAAACTGTCCAAAAAATCATTAGTGGAATTGGTGCAGCATAACTAAGAACATCTTCACAGTGGAAACAACCTCTGAGGAGTCAAGAGTTCAGGTCACCTTCCTTCAAGGCATACTATTGGCAGGTGACATTAAAAAATAAGATTCAAACAGGCTACAAACAATGATGAAATCTTGATAATTGAGGAGAATTTCTTACATTATGCTGTAGTGGCTAATTCCTTTGAGTGAAGATTTAAAGTATATGCAAGGGCTGGATATTATTTCTTTTGGAGAGTACAGAGATGGTTGAAAAAATAAGTTGTCATACTAGATGTCCTACTAGAAGTAAAGGAGCAAAAAAAGGCAGCTTGCTTGTAGTAGTTCCTGTAAGTTTACCCATAGTACTGTAACTTGTGACCCTCTAGAATGTATTTGTCTAGCTTTAATTTGAATTCAGCTTTGTCCTTACTGATTATCATTTCAGTTGGTAGTTTATTCTAGTGATTCAATATGCAGTGGGTACAGAAATGTGTTATTCTAATTGTTTTGAATTGTTGAGGGTTTAATTGTAAATGGTGCCCTCAGTACCTAAATTATCATTTACTGAAAGGCTGTAAGCCTGTAGTTCAATTGCTGAAGCAACAACCACACACCCCCACCTGACCTACTTAAAGCCTTCCTTCCTTCCTGCTTCATTCAGAAGCTTTTTGTCTTTGTGGACAGAGGCTCTGTCCGTCCTCTCTCTGGGCCCAGTCTTTCCTTGGGCCCTGCCTCCCATGTATTGTTTGTCTCCTACCTTCTCTTGTGTTTGGAACCCACTGGCTGTGCTGGACTGTGCCTGATTGTATTATTCTGCTTCTGTTTCAATATTTTGCCTCTGGCTGCAGACTGTATTGCTTCTCTCTCTCTCAGTAGTTTGTTTCTTCCTTCTGCTCAGTGCTTGTGTTTGCTTTGTTTGCTTTTGGGACTTTTAGTTCTAGTGCCCCTTGTTTGCTTTGTAATGTTCCATGCAATCACTCTTTTATCTCTACTTGTTACCTGTGTGCTCTCTGTTATAATTGCTGTTTCCATGCAGTCCCTTTGCTCATCACCTTAATGGTTTACACCTGCCTCTCTCAGTACTGGCTCCATGTTATTCTGTGTCTGTTCTGCAGCTCTACTTTTACTCACTCAATTCTTACTCCATGCACTCCCTGTGTATGTGTTATGCAGGCTCATATGCTGCTATTTCAGCATAGCCTCCTGCTTCTCCCAGGCCACTGGCTTTGCCCGGCCTCCACATCATTAACCTGCTATCTAATCTGCAGCCTCAGAATTTTACCAAACCATACTTTAACCAAAGGCCTTGCAGTCCATTTCTGACCATATTTTTACCAAAGCCTCAGCAGTCTGTTTCTGACTTCTATCATACTGAAACTTTGGCATTTCAATCGTCCCTATTATTTTGGGGGGGTTTTACCCTACCAATATTATAGCTGCTGTTTAGTCTCATTGTGCTTGGCTCATGACAACCTGGTTATTTCCTCAGCAAGGGACTATGATGTCACAATGGGGCATCGTGGCTCCAGATAGTAAGAGCATGCTTTTATTTAAGTTAAATGAATCCTGCTCCTTTGCCTACATGGCCTCTCAGCTATCTATGCATAAATATATTAATCTCATAGCCATCATGGCTTGCATAATATTCATTGCATTGATTTCAAGATTTTCTTTCTATTCCATTACCACGTTGCAAATGCTCTTTACTCGAATAACGTAATTCTGACTTAAAGGCATTTAGGGCATTCATGTCACCCATATAATTCTCAATTTATGCTGCAACCATAACAATCACTGCTAAACCTACTGCCACCTGAGAACCTAAGCTTGGACTCTCTATTAGCAAAGCATGGCATTAGTAGCCATCCAATCGGAATGTGAGTGCTCTTCAGTGTTGGCTTCCGATTGGTTCCTGCAGTCTGCTTCTGTGTCCATTCTAAACCAAGCATAAATCTGATTTCCATGCTGAAATTTGCCAAAAAAGAGTTGTAATTACTTTTCTCTTTGACTGTTAAGACCCTTATCCTTCTATTTAGAGTGTTACATCTAGGGATACTGTGTGATTACACTACTTCTGAAATTCTGTGCTTGCGTCAGCTCCCTACACAAGCATCCAATCACTTTTCCCTACTGAAGTTCCTACTAAGCCTCATCTTATGTCCTCCTTAAATATTACAGAAGCACTCTGAACTGATATGACTGATGTAACATTGAGTACTTACTTGCATTAATTGCATTAATTGTATTTTAACTTGTGTTATTTGGCTGTATTGTAAATATCTCTGTATGCATTGTACCATTTGACCCAGAGCTAACCAGGTCCATCTTGTAAATGAGCTTGCTCAATGATGTTCACCTGGATAAATAAAGATTTTGATTGATTGATAAACCTAATCGATTCAATTTACTAAGCCTCATTGAATCAATTTCTGGCATCTCTGCTTCTCACTGCTTAATGGCTTCACAGCCTCTTACTACTTGATCACCTACCTCCTATGACACCTTTAATCTGGATTCCCTAGTGGAAATGATTGCCTTGCTTTCTCTGGCTCTGCTGATATTATTCAATCATATTAAGTATTCCTGTCCATCAATCTCATCAGCTAATCATATCAGTCCATTGTATCAGTGAGTCATCTCAGACAATCATACTGTATACCAATACCTAACCGACGGCCACTGGCTTTGCCCAGCCACCTCATATGTACCACTTCATAGTTAATCTGTTTGCTCTCCTTCATAAATCAGAGACTTGCCAACCATGACCATTAGTTTCTATGGCTCAGGACTACCCTGCAGTCAACAGTCTCATGCTGCACTGAAGTACATATCTTAAGCATGTGATCCTTGGGGCAGGGGCCTTCTCATTTAGCTCATCGTGGTAATGTCCTCACTCTGGGAGAAGCTTTAGCCATTTCTGCCATCAATGGCACCTCTCAATGTAGAATTAAAGACTTCAGCTATGAAGAATGGGGCCCTCACACACAAGAGCACTCCTTTAGCTGGCCGAATCAGGTTTGGTTGTGTCCTCTATGCTGTTCTCCCCATGACCACTTATGGTTCATCTGGTCTGGTTTAGTTGGTAGGCCCGATGAGTGCCTCAGCAGTCATTGCTCTTTTCCTCCCGCCTTGAGAGTCCCACTCAACCTTCAGAGCTTCTGTAGTTGCAGAGGTCTCTCGCAACCCTTCATGGCATTCCCGTTAGAGAGATTGTGAGAGCTTTCCTCCAAATTGGAATATTTATCTCCACTCAGATTGGGTTTCTAAATTGCAGCAGTAGAGCCATCACTAAATGAAACACCCCTAGCCTGGAAGGAAAGTGACCTAGGCCTTCAATTACCAGAGGTTTCCTCCTCTTAAAAGGGTTTTTTCATCTCCTCAGTGCCAAAGGTAATATTATGTTGTCAGTTGTTCGTAGTATATTCCCTTAGGTAAGTTTCCGCTGTTGGATGGAGATGGATGGTGGCTCCCACTTACTATTCCCTCTCTCCTTGGGAAGTTATGCCCTCTCATTCATTCAACCTATGTTCAAACTATTACTAATTTCAGTCCTCTCTGAAGACTGCCTTCATCTCTGATGACTATTCCAATCTCAGTATCAACTCATTACATCAGCAATGCCTTCTAATCAACTCATTACCTCTGCAATGCTTTCCAATCTATACTGTTTTGGGGGCTTTTCCTAAGCTACCTTTAGCCTAAGGGAATCCTTCTTGTGGCACCTCTAGGGTAGAGATGCAGCAAATTTAAATTCTGCCAGCGAAGTGAACTCGAAGTAGGCACTTTGAGTTGTCGCTCAGCTACATGGAGTGGGCAATGCAAAGTGCTCACTCCACCTTGTTATTACCACTTCACATTAAGGCAGAATGGCAATGCAAAGTAAGGCAAAGTCATTGTTTTTAATGGACTTCACATTCCTCATTATGATTCTAAGTGATCCACTTGTTGTTTCAGATTTGGCTGCCTCCCCCCCCACACATCACATGGCTTACAGTACTGTAAGTCACATGCTTTTTAGCTAGGCAGGAAGGAAGAGAGTCATGCCAGCAGACACTTTTACTTTTCCTGTACAGAAGGAGAAAGAGGAGTGTGTTTTGTGACTGCTGATACTTTGAGAGCAGAGGGAGGAGGAGATTAAAACTTTGATTTAGACCCAACAGCTTTTTTAAAAGCTATATTTTTTTGTCTTTTCTGTACTCTTTTTTACATAATTTGTTCTTCTGTAAATTTTATTTTTCTTACCGTTATAAGTAGTTAGTTGTTTGTCATCCCCCCTGGAAGCAGGACCAGCACAGCCTCCTGCCCTGACTCTGAGGCAGATGAACCACTACCACTACCAAGTCCAGCACCAGGTCCTCTGGAGCAGGATGTGCCTGTTTCCCCCGGGCCTAGGTGTGGATCCCATCCTTGTTCAGCACCATGACCAGTCAGTTGCCAGTTCATCTGGATCTCCCCTGCCTGTGCCTGGTCCTCCCCACACCTCCATTGTTTGGCAGCTTTTTGGCTATGTTGGGGGGACAGCAGTGTGGTCAAGTGCCACCTATGTGAGGTGGAGGTGCACCGTGGCCTCCGGGGGACTCACCTGGGGACTGGGGACCAGCACACCCATATGCTCAATCACCACCATTTGGAGTGGCAGGCTGCCACAGAATGGACCATGCCTGCACCTGTTGGCCATTCTGTGGCAGAGGGTGCAGCTGTGCATGGTGGCATCCCTAAGAAGAGGAGGGCCACAGCAGCACCTGCTGATCCACCAGCACCCCAACCCCCTCCACCACCACCAGCAGGTCAGCCTGTAGAATGTGTGGACCCAGAGAACTGCGTGTAACACAGACTGACTTGGCCGTTCTCTGGAGTGCTGTTGAGGAGAACAATAAGAGGGTGAGTGTTGTGGAGCAGCTGCAGGATCGCATAGAGGGACATCAGTTGCAAATTAAGTCCATGCTGGAACTGCTGCTGGATCACCATGGGATCCCACATTAGTTTTTATTTCCTCACACCATGTGCCCCCCACACCTTCCTTGCTGTGTTATAAAATGTATTCCTCCACCATCCCTGACCCTTGTATGTAATTATGCCCTTTTTTGTTGTCTTCCGTGTGCGTAACACTTTGTATTCTGAGCAGTGCAAGTATACTGTGCTAAACTGCATGTATGCAGTCAGTCTTCTTTCCAGTCTGTGTATGTACTGTAGACACTGTCCAAATCCCTGACTTAAAAAACACTTATTAATGAGTACAATGGTAGGAAGGTGAAGCCTGGAGAGATACTACAAAACAGGCTTACAATACATCCAAGTAACTGGTAACAAAATTAATCTTGTGATTCATGACTTAATCGTAAATTGTGATTTGTGACTGCATCTATGACCGTTAAGATGAAGAAATGCAAATGCCTATGGCTGTACTTCCCCGGGCACCGATGAGGTGTGGCACAAAACTCCCTGACTTAAAAACACTCATTAATGAGTACAATGGTGGGGTGGTGAAGCATGGAGAGATACTACAAAACAGGCTTACAATACATCCATGTAACTATTACAAAAGATTAATGTTGCTGATTCATGACGTGATTGTAAATTGTGATTTGTGACTGCATTTGTGACCGTGATGATGAAGAATATGATTTATATCACGAGTGACTCGTGATGATGGTCCTGACTTAAAAACGCATATTAATGAGTACAATGTTCATGCAGAATTATGCACCACACCTGTCCAGTACTCTGAAGGGAAGCCAAAGAAACAACTATGATTTAAGTTACAGATGGAGATTGGGCCCTAAAGAGATGCAAATGCACAGACAGATTAAGATTGCACTGCGCACTGAAGAGATGCAGATGCAAAGGCACAACACCTAACCAGTGCTCACCATCAGAAATTCAAATCTGGAAAATAATTCCTTTGGCGGTTGGGGCGGGCCGTGGGGGGGGGCAGTGTACTGCACTGATGCAGTAACAGTCACTAGTACTAGTACCAGTAAAGGTACCATAAAGATGTACAAAAAATTACACAGCTGCAGTGGATAGCAGGTTCACATTGCTGAAATTATGTGGCACAATAAAAGGTGTCTGATTTGATGACACATGTCACACATATACTCACACACACACTAAGTAATATGTAGCAAATTGAAAACTTCAGTAATATAACCACATATTTTAAACAAACTAAAATTATGCACTGCAGCACCACAACAATCAGAAAAAAAATGGCAAGAATTATTGAAAATATTACTGTGTGTACATTAACACAGTTATACAAGAAAAATATCACCAAAACAGAAAGCACTATCTTTTTCTCCAAGTTAATCTACCTACACCACAGATACACCCTTCCTCAAAAGCACACTTCCACTGTCTCTCAGTACACAGACTGAATATTGTACAGTAGCATTCAAAATCCACACATAATCAATAAACACTTGATGGTATGAGCACAGGAGGGTTTCCTATAATCGATGAACTAAAGTTTCAGCAAAACAAATGACCCAAAAAGGCTTTTTTAACAGCTTTGAGAAGGTTTGAATTGCAGAGAGCTCTCAGAGCAGATTTCTCCTACAGCTTCATACACACACTACCACAAACGGAGGTTCTACAGAACAATCTAGAGCCCATGTGACCTGAAATGCCATGAATCACTGCAAAATTCGTCTTTGGAGCTTAAAAACAAGGTGAAGTGAGGTGGAGTACATTGTTTTCAATGTACTTCGCCTTAAGAATTGGTGGAATAGTGGTTTGGGAAGGCAGAGTAACATGAAGTAATTGTTTTCAATGAACTTCGCGTTACCCATTATAATGCAAAGTACTCCTTTTCGCATTTCGGAGCACTCCATGAATTCACCTTCACTCCGTGGAGCGAACTGGGGCCACTTCGCCCACCACTACTCTAGGGGTGGAACCCTCATCCAGGGTTCCTGCCTTTGACATCCCTACAGGGTGGTATTCATGAAGCACAGAGAGGTGAACAGCAACAACAAAGTTTATCCAGCAATTTGCATAAGCACAACACCACACTAAATTGCATAAGGACACTGAATTGAAAGGCTGTAGCCCTGTAGTTCAATGGCTGAAAATACAGCCACACCCACTGCCTGGCCTATTTAAACACTTCCTTCCTGCTTCATTCAGAAGCTTTTTCCTTTTCCCAGCATCCTCCCCTCCTCCAGTGGCTAATCCCTCTCTCCTTATGGGGCTTTTCCTAAGCTACCTTTAGCCGACGGGTATGTTTTCGCTGTTGGATGGAGATGGATGGTGGCCCCCCTTGCCATTCCCTCTCTCCTTGGGAAGTTATGCCCTCTCATTCATTCAACCTATGTTCAAACCTTTACTAATTTCAGTTATCTCGGACTACTGCCTTCATCTCTGATGACTATTCCAAGCTCAATACCAACTCGTTACATCAGCGATGCCTTCTAATCAACTCATTACCTCTGCAATTCTTTCCAATCTATACTCTTTTTGGGGCTTTTCCTAAGCTACCTTAAGCCTAAGGGAATCCTTCCCATGGCACTTCTAGGGATGGAACCCTCCTCCAGGGTTCCCACCTTCGGCATCCCTACAGGGTAGTATTCCCAAGGCACCGAGATGTGAACAGCCACAACAAAGTTTATTTAGCAAGTTGCATAAGCACAACAACACACTAAGTTGTGTAAGCACATTGAACAACTGTAAGTTCAATTCATTAATCAAGTAGGCATCTTGCATAATATAATAACACACAAAAAGGTCCCCTCTTTTATGTCTTGTCTCCAGGACATTAAGCTAAAATGTCTGAGGTGATAAGAATAGGTGTCCTGCCTTATACTGTAAATCATTATGTAGCATGGTACTGCAGTTTTTCCACCCTATCAATCTCTTTCCTGGCTAGAGGGGACCATGCCTGGCTGATATAGTCTATAATAGGTTTTACATACACTTTCTATAGTGGAAGGATGACCTCTGCCCTTCTACTTATAATGTCGCATTTTATGGACTATGGGAGCCCTATTTGCTTTTGCAATTAATGCAGTACATTAATCAGTAAAGTTAAAGAGCAAATACTTATATTCTGATAGAATCTTCTTCTGCAACTCCAGAACTGCATGTAGTGTGAAGTACTGTACAAGCAGTTAGTATTTATGGATAGTGTTACGTGGACATGCTCTATGCAGGAAGATGCTAATTAAGCAATAAGGCATGACAGGGTGTGTGTTATTGTGTAATAACATCACTCCTGGGGTAGGTTGAAGCACGAGGTGAAGCCGAGTGCTTCCACCATCAGGAGTGACGACAATACACAATAACACATCATACCTGATATTAATCTATTATCCAATAGCTCATTTGTTAATACAGTAGTAATAAAAAGCGTTTTACATTTTTTTTAAATGAGGTTTGTATTTTTTCTGTGGAAGGCATGTAAGTAAGGAGAAAATAGTCCAGTAGGTGGGGTTGCTGCTTCATGACTCAGTTGTCCACTCCAGTGTTTCTGTGGCACTGTGTGTTCTGTGTCCCCCCCCAAACTACTAGACACAGACAGAATTCTTAGTGGCCAGGTAATTTAATTAAGCAGGTTTTGTGTTTCAGTTGTGGGAGTGATCTGTAGAACACAGTATGGGCATTTGAAGTGAATGGCTTCACTGACTCACGTGACCAGCAGTTACGGTCTGTGAAGCCGCTCACTTCGGGGGGAAAATAAAAATCAGAAAAAACAGAAGAAATTAAACATGAGGTGAAAACCTACATTCTGGGCACTTTCTTGTTGTTTTGGGACTGATGTAGGACGTGGATGGTGCATCTTGAAGTGCACGGCTGTTACAGTCTGCTCAGATCAGTGAAAGCGAGTGGTAAAACGAGAAAGAAAAAAAAAACCGGCATGAGACTATATGAGCATTGTTTTGTTTTCTGTGAGTGGTTCATTTGTTTGAGTGGCGAGGAGGTGGGGAGTGAAGACGAGAGATTTAAAACTTTCATGTTTCCCTGGGTGCACATGACATGGGCAGTGATTCTTTTAATGGTTATGCAGTAATTTTGCTGTCTGTCCTAGATACAGTGATGTTATTGCTCAATATCATCACTGTCTCTAGCTGATGGTAGCCAATCAGATCAAAGGAAATGTCCTTGCCATTGTATAATGAAGCATGATTTGCAGATATTCATTGCATGGAAAGGATATTTATATATCACAATTAAATATGGACATGGAAACTGCAAATAATCTTGAGAATGCAAATGTGTTTGATGACAGCAGGTGAAAGATCGCTATGATAGAGAACTTGTCCCTTATGTTTGTCAAAGCACAATACGTGTGAAACACCATCTGGACTATAAGAAATGTATGTGTGGGAGGGCTGTCAGCTTGTATACTGCTTCGCCTTTTATGCTTTGAGGACTGTGAGTAATTATAAAAATTATTTGTTTCTTAGCTTCTTCATGTCTTTTATTTTTGAGCAATATGGTGGATGCTTTATTACTTTTGAGGTACAATGATAGAGAATGCAGTATACAACGTCATCAATCTCTGTTAGGCAAGCAGTCCATTGGCAAAGCTAAAGTAAAGTTGTGTTAATATTGCTAAGTTGACCGTAAACACCAAGAATGATTGAGAACTTCAAGATATCTGCCTGGTTTGTGGAGGTCTTTTCCATTACATGCTGTACTATTGCAAACACAACAGAAAGATAACATCACACATACCCACAGCAGCAAATCTTAAAGTCATATCCACAGTCTTTGTTTCCACAGACTCAAATTCAATAAGATGGTTAAGCACAGTGCCACATCGCGGAAACTCCTCTAGCTAAGACCTAACTCCCCTATCAAAGATTGTTCCAGTCAAATGAAAAAACTGTAGATATAGTGCAATAATAAAAATATTAATGCTCATTATAGGGCCTATTCACTACCTGTGCAGATGGGCTATATGCCACGTAACCCAGGCACATAGCCCACCCACATCCGCGCGCACCCACTGTGGCATTCCCAAACCAGTTACTCCCCTCCCGCACAAGATCCCTGGATGAGCGCTGAGCTCTGCACGTGGGCAGACTGGGGTCTCCACAGGGGGGGCATTCCAGTACTCCACTCATTGCACGAATGGGCAGAGTGCCTTACACAGGATGCTGGAAGCTGTGTGTCTGGAAACCAGCTGTAACGGCAATTAACCCCCTCCAGTTGACACCACTGGACCCGCTGGTGCTGGTGGGGGGTCTTCAGACCCCTGCAGAAAGGTGACCCTGTGGTCAGGGGATGGGGATCAGACTGGGGCAGGTGGCAAGCACTTGCCCCCAGGCCACATTGCTGGCACTCTACACCTCCCAGCAAGATGGCGCCTTACTGGTGCAAGGGATCCACTGCAGGCCCACATAGGGCAGCCGATTGGCCGCTGCCTGGGCTCGCATCGCCACCCCATACAGTTCTGTGCCTGGGGGTCAGGGACATGGAAGGGAGTCGGCCAGAGACCGCTGCTTCATGAATGCGGTTCTCCTGTGGGTGTGGAGCTTTGAGCACGTTGTGCTCTTGCTCCATGCCTCTTAGTGAATAGGCTCCTATAGGCACTATAGGCTCCTTCTAGGCATTAGCAGTATTATGTGGCTACTCAGAGGGTAATAAGAAGCAGAGAAGTATCTCTAGCCAGTTGAAAAATGCCAGGCAGGCCCAGAAATTCTTTGGCTAAGGATTTTGAAAAATACTGATAAATCTACTTAAATGACACATACATATCCTCTTAATAGTGCTACTAGAATAACCAGATTAAAATAAAACCTAAACCTTAGTTAAGGTGACATGTTCCAAAATGTTTTTAAAAAGCATTTCACATGGTAGTCTTAATGCCTAGCAGCAGCCAAGAAGGCCCTGCTGAAACAGTCTGGCCTGTTTTTTCAGAGTTGTGATGGATTCAAAGTAAAGTTGCTTCACTTTTGCACTGAAAATCACAGCTGCATCTGTGTCAAAAGATTGGGCTATCGGAAGATGGTTGCACCACATTCTGCTGTGCATGTGCTGTGTCCAGATAAGTGACACGAAAGTGATGCAATTATGGTGCAGTCCACATTTGCATTGCAAATACTCCATACTGAAATTTTTGATGCAAATGCATCTTGTGTTCTGACGTCAGATTAAATGTAGCTATCAAACTATAGCACAATTATTTGTCTCATCTGGGTAATACAAATGTGCACAATTTGATGCAACTACATCATTATTGACCATTTGTGAAAATACCTTCCTCAGTCTTTTATATCATTGCATCTGTATTTTTCTATTTGAGCAAAACAGCTTTAGATAGGGAAAGTGGTCTCAGCTGCAGTAGTTGCATTGGCATAGAGCTGAGCTGAGCCATACTGTATGATTAAATTAGAATCCGTGGTACAAAAGACTCAGTGCATGAATGTTATATAATCCATTAAGACTATTCAGTACTACTGTTAATCAATTAGCAATATAATATACCCACATGAGCAGTGTGCACTATAATACAAACAATAGTATCAAGTAAACATTAAATTACAGTATTCTAGAGTTAAAGTAGATGTGTGATTTATCTAAATAACATCTTGGGCTTCATAGCCCCCAACCTTGGGGCATTGATAGCCCCTCTGTGCTAAAAATTAAAATCTTTACTGCACCCTATACAGTTTGGGAAGGGATCATAATGCTGGCTGAACTGCCAGCCAACTGATCCCTTCTCACTTCCTCGCACACCTGCTCTGCCCTTGCGTTTTGCCGTTTTGTGACATTTAATGAGGGAGAGTGTGGGAAAGCACCCCATACAAGTCTATGGGACTAATTTTCAGAACAATTTTTCATAACTTTAAAGGGCGATAGTGGAGAATACTGGACCATGCCAAACCTATGCTATTAGCATAGAGTTCAAGTTACGCTACTCTCTCAAAACTACAGTACCTTTCGGTTACTTTTGTATTAGTTTATTTGAGTGGGGGGCTTTGCCCCCACACCCCCTTTAAAAACAAAAAAGGGGGGTGTGGGGGTGAAGCCCCCCAACTCAGATAAACTAATACAAAAGCTGTATTCACAAATGCTTTATGCTATGCAAGTAGCGGTGGTCTGGTATTCTCCACTATTGCCACTTTAAAGTACCTTTGGAAAAAACAGAACGCCACCACTCAACTAATTGGGTTCCTATTAGTTGAGCAGTGGCTTTCAGTTTTAGCCAAAGGTACTTTAAAGTTATGAAAAAGTGTTCTGAAAATGAGCCTCATAGATTTGTATGGGATATGTCCCCGTGCTGTCCCTGGTTAAACATCACAAAATGGGGGAGCTCGGGGTTCGGCAGGTGTACAAAGAAGTGAGAAGGGATCGGCTAGCTGGCATTTTGGCCAGCATTACAGTCCCTTCCCAAACTGTATAGGGTGCAGTAAAAATGTTAATTTTAGCACAGAGGGGCTTTTGCCACCCCAGGGTAGCAGGCTATGAAGCCCAAAATGTTACATCACACCATCTCTTTAAACTTTAACCTAATAATCTTTGCCTGCAGCCTTGTGCCTCACAACACACCCGGGGTGTTGATTAATCCCCAATAACTGCACACCCTGTCATGGGTTATTGCTTACTTATCTTTTAGCATTTTGATTTAAGAATACCAAGGCTATGGAAAAATCCTCTTGCTACTTAATTGATTCCATTTGGTTGTACCTGCCTAGTAACTATACATTCCAATCAATAATATCTACTGTTCTGATACATTTTTGCTGTTTCATTACTACTGAATGTGCCTTAGATTCACATCCTTCATGGATTTGAAGTTTCTGTTCCTGTGTCTCACAGACATTCTATGACATGTTCCAACTTTTTCTCATGGAGACGTTAATACTGTGGAAGCACGGAAACTGGCATCTCAGAATGTCCAAAAGTCTAGAAACAAACAATGGAAACATTGAAGAGACAAGAAGCAAAAAAGAGTTTTTTAGCTGTAAAGAAATGCTAATAAATCTCCCTTTTACATCTTTCTATGTGTGTCCCCTGCCCCACAGACAGCCCTCAGGCTGCCTCCAGGCTTCTTCCTGCACCAACATCACTCACCTATTCCATGAGGACATTATGTCTTGCCCCATGGCTGGACTTTCAAAGCAGGGCATCCCCCAACCTCAGGAGATACAATCTGCTAGGGGAGGGTGAACAGAGTAGGGCCCAAGAAAGTCAGTATCTGCTGTCATCCACAGTGAGATTAATCTCTCAGAGGATTCTGGATACATGTTGGTGTCACTGAACCCTGCTTTTTCCCACTGAATGCACACACAGCCTCTAGGCCTTACTCATATGCAGTGAATCCTTGCAGAGAGGCAAGCTCCCTACATCACTCCTGGGGGTTGCTGCAGCAGTGGAGTGAGGTGCCACCCTTACTAGGCTTGAAAATGCTGCCATTAGCATCTTTTATCCAGCCATAGTCACTCAAGTGCTGGCTCCTCTTTATGCTCCTAAACCTGTGCCACTGGCATATTAATGAAACATACCACCACTTGGCCCTTGAGCAATCCTAAAACTCATTTGGCGAAGGGCAGCACACTAAAGTCATATCAGAAGATTGAGTATTATTCAATATTATTGTAGCATGATGAAAAAAACACTGCTAGTTTAATTGCATTACAACTAAGTAAAACACAGACAAATAAGTCACAAGAACTAGATGATATGCATCCAAGAGTACAGAAGGAGCTGAAGGCTATAACAGTGGTTACCTGGGCAATGATTTTTCCACAAGCCACTGGAAACTAGCAAGGTGCAGGGAATGGGAGAAAAATATGACACCTCTGTTAAATAGGGGATTAGGTAACTGTAGGCCAGTGAGCTTGACTCTAATTGTGGGAAAAATATCAAAGATGATTATCGAGGCTCAGATTATGGAATATGTAGACAGAATTCAGCTGTTAAAGAAGACATAACATGAGTTCATTAAGAAGAGATTCTGCCAGTGTAATGTGTTATTTTTTTGAGAAAGCGTTACGGGGCTAGATATGTGAAAAGGGGCTGATGTAATATACTTGTGTAACCCCCCACCCAGCAACTGAAGGCAGCAGCACCCATTCCCACGAGTCAGAGCACTCTGCAGCCTCCAGTCACTAACTGCACTGCCATAGCTGATGCCATTCAAAGGAATGGGATGATAGGAAGACTGTGCAGCTGCACCAAGACAGTCATTGGATCAGTGCCCTAAAGGTGCTACACACCTCAGCAGCAAACAGCTTAGCTGCTCAGTACTCCAACATATTTCCCAGTCACCATGCACAGAAGAAGGGGGACAAGGGTGCAGCAGGAGTGGACACTCTCTTCTTCCCCAGAATGGCATTATCAATTGGTCACACCCACCAACAGTGAGCCCTAGGGACACTGGAGAGTAAGTCCATGGGTACCACCAGGTTTTTGAGTTCTGACTCCTTGACTAGCCACTGTGGGGTCATAGGGAATTAAGCACAAAGACTGGTGAAGCAAGAAGCCATTCCAATAGTTGGAAAGTCTCACAGTCACAAGTCCTCTCTAGTCACCAGGATAGCCAATTAGGGGCTGGAATTGAGAAACTGACACTAGGAGAATGCCAGCAAGCTGAAGCTGCAATAGAAACAGATTCATCTAACGGAAAGAACTGGAGAATTCTCCCCATCATGACTCCAGAGAAAGAGGGTCTGCTAGCTCTCTGACATCAGAGAAATGGGTATTTAAAGCCTGTCAGTTCTGCAGTGGATAGCACATTTTGGCTAGCAACGTCAATAACTGTGTGTCACTGTAGAAAAAAGGCTCTTTAGTGGGAATATTACTCTTATCTGTGTTTGTGTTCCTGACCCAAATGGAGTGGATATCAAGAAGGTTCTTTGTGGCAGCAGTGAAGAGGAGAAGAGTTCCTATAAAGGTTTGAAGCAGAACAACAGTGACTACCTCTCAGTAGAGACCAATAAAAGTGGGATGGGGTAAACAACAGTGTAGGCTAAGGAAGTTAAGACCTACAAAAGTCAAGCAAAGGGCAACTGAAATATACAGTAGGGTGGGTATAAAGGCAACACCCTCTCTAGGCTAGGGAGAGAAAGTGAGTACAGGAATCAAACTATCCTAAATTACCAAGGGACCAAAGAATGGGAATTGATGGAAAACCTTATCTAGGATAAGGGGTTGAACTCAAACTCAGAAGACGAAAGGTAAAGGAAGCCAAGAGGGGGTTAGTCACAAGGGAAGCCTAAAGGCAAGGAAAAGACAGGGAAGCAAAATGATAGGAGGATAAACAAATCATTGGGCATGGGAGTGGTGCCATGCGGTTACCCCCTCTTACGCGACACCCCGACAATGAAACTCAAAAACAAACCATTACAGCAACAGTCACTGTAATGGTTTGTTTTTGGGAGATGCTTTTCTCCCAGTGTTCTGCCCCTTCCCCAGAACAACTCAGACCTGGAGTTGATGATATAAAAATCCAGGGGTTGCAGGGTGCAGAGCAACTGACAAAAAACACTTCCGGTGTTGGTATTGTGCCATCGCTATGCGGAAGGTTGGCAAATTTACTGTCATTCTCCAGTGGTGCTTCCATGCCATGAAATGGGTGTGGGGTCTGCAATCTTGAGATACATGTTCTGGAGACTGAGGTGTTGCCCCATATGCAAGCACATCTCTGGGCTGAGAGCAGAGGTCGTTGGACTCCAGGCTGAACTGACACAAGTATAGGGCATCATCTGCCTCACCCTGGAGACACCTAGTTTGCCGTCACTCCCTCAAAGAATGCCAGCAAGGAGGCAGAGTGGCTGGACCCTGGTGGGCTCCTGGAGAGTGGGGGAGGAAAAGGAAAGATAGAGAGCATCTCTCAGCCCTTACCTGGCACTGCTTAATTCTTTCACCATTCTGGTGGGATGGGGAAGCCAAGAGGAGGCACCCGAGGCAGGAGTAAGAGAGGAAATGGGGGTCCTCAAGGGAGTAGGCACCAAGGAGGGTGAGACATTGGTAGCCTGTGACATGGGCATTGTCGATTGAGCACTTGCAATAATGGCAACTCGATCCCAATGCATGTCGATGGGGCTACCGCTGAGGAAGAGCAACCAGAGAGGTGGGCACATATAGCGACTAGATGTCACTATATGTATATGCGTGTGGGGGAGGGAAGCGAGTGTGATGGAAGGAAGGGAGGGTTGGCCTGGCATGGTTGGTGTGGGGCTGCTGAGCTGGCCCCATAGTGTGGTGGGTGGGTGGCAGCCTAATGCTGCGAGGGTTCTGGGTTCAGGTCCGGGTGTGCCTACATTTTTGTGCTCCCAGACAGAAATTTTTGTTTTAAAATTTGCACCCCACATGCACCCTCCTGGAGTTAAGAATCCTTTAGTAGAGGGGTGCAGAGGGCAAAGCCTCCCATGGGGGGGAGTGCGGGGGGTACAGCCCCCTGCATGAGCAATTAAAATCTAAGTCCTCAGTGCCCTTTTCTTGTGCTCTGGGGATGTACATCGCCAAAATTGATTTTCAGCGATGTACGCTTGCCCTTCTGCAGATCACAGTTGGGCTTTTGTCCTTATCACATAAATCCGATACATTGCCCTAGCCAAGAAGGAGGCAGTTGGTAGTGGCAGACTTCATAGTCACAGGGATTGAGTTGAGTGCAGGGGAAGGGAGGGACATGGCTGTACAGTGCATTCCAGGTGCTTTAGAAGGCAGGACTAGAGGGTGGATCTTGAAGATCACCAGTGAAGAGGGGGTAGGGAGGGAGCTGGATGTTGTTGTCCACCTTGGGATGAATGATCTGACAAGGGAAACTGTAGGGGTAGTGCAAGATAGGTTTAGGGTGCTAGAAAGTGGCCTAAGGCATGCAGCATGCACAGTGACCTTCACTGAGGTGCTACCTGTGCACTGTCAGAGGAAGTCTAAGGAACACTGCACCAGGTCCTTCAACAAGTGTTCAAAGGCATGGTGCAGAAGGTGGACATTGTCTACATCAAGCACTGGGGTTGCACTTGGGGAGGAATGGAGGCCTGTGCAAGGGAGATGGCCTTCATCAATCCAGGAGGGGAACAGCAGTCCTGGGTGTAAGATTTAAGTGCTACTTTAATGAGCACTTAAACTAACCAAAGAGGGAGGTACTAAGACTGAGGATGGCAGAGATTGCCCCCCCCCCCGAGACTAGTGCAAAAAGAAAGGTTAATGCAGGGAGAAGAAATTCCCTGGAGGCTGCTGGAAGTGAAAAGTTGGGTAGGGCAGGCAAGTCTGTGGAAGGAACTTCAGTTGGAAGAGAGGGGAAGGAGGGAAGGCAGAAAGACAACGTAACAGGGAAGGGCAGGACCATAGTAAGGTGGGGGCAAGGGGGGAGCAGGAAGGGGAGGCAGGTTAGAGGAAAAGAGGGAAGAAGAGACTGGAGAGCCATTTGTGCCAATGCAAGGAGTCTGGGAAACACAACTCCTGACCTTGAGGCAGTCATTAAGGAGGCAGACCTGGATCTGGTGGCCATAACAGAATCATGGTGCATGGAAAACTACAGTTAGAAAAAGGCTATCCCAGGCTACACCATGTTCTGTAAGGACAGGTCAGAGAGGATATGCAGAGGGGTTGTGTTATATGTGAAGAAGGGTATAAAGGCTATTGATATACAGGGGGAAACAGGAGGGCAGTGAAGGGCTGAAGGTACTATGGGTCAGCCTAGAGATGGGTTTGGGGGCTGTTTTTTGCATGGCAGTGGTGTACAAGCCACTGACACAGGGTGGAATTGAAACAGAGCCCTGGAGGAAGCCATTAGCAAAATGGCCAGCAAGAGGAACATTATGATTATGGGGGACTTTAATCTGCCAGATGTAGATATGGGCATTTCACTACAGCTACATCAAGAGGCAAGGCCATCCTTGACTCCATATAAGGGGCATTTCTTGGGCAGCTGGTTTTGGAACCCACTAGAGATGGGGCAGTGCTGGACCTGGTATTTATGAACAAAGACAGCATTGCTGATGTCACAGTGAGTAGTACCCTGGGTACAAGTGAACACTGTACTGTGTGGTTCAGCATACAGATAGGACAGGGAAAAAGCACACTAAGATGAGAGTCCTGGACTTCAGGAGGGTAGATTTTAAAGAAATGGGAAACTGCTTCAGAGAATTGCTCAAAAGGAAGGGAGTAGATGGGGAGTGGAGGCTCAATGGAGAAAAATTAAGGAAGGTATAGCCCAGGCAGTGGCATGTTGTTTGAAGGACATGCTGTTAACTAACAATGTTTATGTGCACATTACAGATGGGCAAAGTTGGCAGTTTGTAGAGCACGGACAATGAATGTTCTGCCCATGAAGTGCAGGAATTCTGATGTGAAGTGTGAAATGTTGTCTGCAAATTGCAGAATTTCACCTGTGGGCGGAGGAAATTTGCCATTTGTCAGCAAAATTCTGCTGTTTGTGAGAGAAATTTTGCAATTTGTGGGAGGAAGTTTACGATGTTGTATGAAGTTGAGGCTTCTGAGAATGGGAAAATGTCCACAAAAATAAATAAGAGGTGAATTTCAGCCACTTCACACTAACTTAGCCTGCAAATTTAAACTTTAGCTCATCTCAACTGCTCATTATCACTAAAAGCCATTTTTTCCATACCAGTATCTAATCAACTTTAATACTGTAACACAAAGTATATTGTTTCTAATATAAACCTTGTATAGGTTTCCTTGTTTAACCTATGTGCACAGTTAGAGGAGATGGGACTTGTTTTCGCTAACTAGGGCTGTGCAGAATGCAAAATTCTGCCATCAGAACTATTGCAGACTGGCAATTCTGCTTCTGAAATGCTTTGCAGAATTTCTTTTTAAGTTCTGCGAAGTTTCAAAAACATTCTGTGTAAATTGCGAACCAATTTCTGTGAAGCTCATATATAAACACTGAGAATAATTTCTCACGGATTACAGAAAAAGAATCTCAGGTTTAGGTGAACTGCGGTTATTATGAAAAAATTCTGCAACTGGCAGAAATTGGCAGGATTTTCTAAAATTCCATGGAATTCCATTCCATCAGAAATTCAACATTCCACATAGCCCTATCTCAACCCTGCGACAGGATTATGTATTATATTTTGTCAGTGGAAGACAAGGCAGCATTTCCAGCACAGGCAGAATGGTTGTGTACTTCTTTAATAGCTACTGGGCCTTTGCTTGACTTTCTTATTTGGTAAGAAATCCTAGTCTGTGGAAGCTGTGGAAGTTCGATCAGCCAGGGCAGCACGTTGCACAGACAGAATCTTGAGCAGTGGTCACCATAAAGCATGGCAGATTCACTCCCTTTAGTGGTAGGTTCCCCTGTTCTACAAAACTATCAGCTAATGTTTCAACTAAACAGAGTGCATAAGTTTAAATTACCAACTTACCAAAGTGATCAATGGTTTTGTTCTTGGGTATTTCTTTCTTATTTTCCCCATTAAAAATAAGCTCACTTCAGAGCTCATAGAGGACCTAGCTATCTGTTTACTAGTTATTTAAGGTGTTTGATACACAAGCTAGAGGGCTTCATAAAATTTTCATAGTAATATTTAATTGAATTGAATAATAGCTCAGGCATTGGCAGCAGTTATTAGCTCCAATGTGTTGAAATAAGTTAAATTAATGTAGTTTACAGGTTTCCCTTACTGTGGTACCACTAAAACCTGAGTCTCATAAGTTCCTACTGTAATAAGGTGGTTTCTTTTTAACTTCTGTACTGATGACCAGTTCTTGAAAAAGCTTTTATGCTGTATTGATATTGTAAAATGCAATAAAAATAAAGTAAAAAAAAATGCTGTTTGAAGGAAGCGAGCAAGAGAGAGTGGAGGAAGAAGCCGCTGTGGTTTGATAAGGAGGTGGCAAAAGCAGTTAATGAGAAGAAAAGCAGCATTTAGAAAGTACAAGGAGACACAGAAGGATGAAGACAGGAAGTCTTATCTTGCAAAAGGGAGACAGAAAGGAGAGTAGACTGAGGACAGCTAAAGCACTAACTAAAAGAGAGGATAGCTAAGGGGGTCACAAAAGGTGACAAGACTTTCTTCAGGTATGTGGAGGAAATGAGGAAGAGAATGGGAGTGGTAGTGAAAATCAGTAGGTCAGTGGGGACTGTGCAGATAAAGATAAAGAGAAAGTGGAAATAATTTATGGTTATTTCTGCTAGGTCTTCACAGTAGAGGGTGGGTGTGGGGGGATGGACCAGCATGCTGCAGTAAACACCAAGGAGGAGTAGTGGACACAGGTCCATTATTGGTGGAAAGGGTTCAGAAGGGATTGAAAGCATTAAAGGAGAATATGGCATTGGGGCCAGATATGATAATTTCAAGAGTCCTAAAGGAACTAAGCACAGTGGTGGCCACCCCTCTGGCAGCACATTTTTAACACCTCAGTCGAGATGGAGGAAGTTCTGGAGGACTGGAGGAGGACCAATGTGGTCTCTCTGCACAAAAGCAGTAGTAGAGAGGATGGTAGCAACTACAGCCAAGTCACTCTTATACCAGTAGTGGAGAAGTTAATGGAGACACTACTCAAGGAGAGAATCATGGAGTACCTGGAGGAAAATGGGCTGCAGGACCACCCGCGGCATGATTTCACGGGGGGTCATGTCAAACTAATCTCATAGATTTCTTTGATTGGGTTACCAGGGAGGTGCATCAAGGGACAGCAGTGGACATGGTATGTCTGGATTCAATAAGGCTTTAGAGAACTGTGCTGCTAGGGCTGGGGGAGAAAGTGACAAACTGGGTATCAAACTGGTCAAGGGATAGGAGGCAAAGGGTGGTGGTAAATAGTAGCCACTCAAGTGATAGGAGAGTGATTAGTGGGGTGCCACAGGGTTCATATGAACATACAAATATACAAAATTGCCAACAGATATAAGCCACATGGTCTATCAAGTTTGCTCGAGGTACAGCTAGTCCCCCTATTACATTGCACCTGCCCCTCCCTCCCCTACCCACATGACAGCAACCTTCCCTTCACTTTGTCCCATTCCCTCTTAAAACTGTCCAAAGACTTACAGCAAACCACCTCTTCAGGAAGGCATTCCATCTAGACACCACCCTTTCTGTGAAAAAATGCCTCCTCATTTTTCTCTTAAGTCTTCCTCCCTCAAATCTCAGACCATGCCCCCTAGTGTCCCTCCCCCCTTTAACTTAAAAAATCCCTCTCTACCCATTTTGTTAATACCCTTCATACATTTAAAGGTCTTTATCATAACTCCTGTCCCTTCTTTCCTCCTGGGAATAGGAATAGATGTTCAGTTCCTTCAGCCTCTCCTAGTAAGGTTTGTCCTCCATTCCCAGGATCATCCTTGTTGCTGTGTGCTGGACCCCTTCCAGTAGTTTAACATCCTTTCTTAAGTATGGGCACCAGTACTGCATGCAGTACTCCAGGTATGGCCTCACCAAAGACCTGTATAGTGGCAGGATTACCTCCTATATCATAGAGGTGATACCTCTAACAATACACCCTAGCATCTTGTTAGCTGTAGCTGCTGCTTTCCTGCACTGTGCAAAGTGGTTCATTTGCCCTTTTATTAACAACCCCGATCCTTCTGCTGCTCTGTAGTTGCTATCTGTACCCCTCCCTGCTGATAACTCCTCATTGGGCTCCTTGCTCCTAAGTGCATGACTTTGCACTTCTTAGCATTGAACCCCAGCTGCCATGTGTCTGACCAGTTCTCAAGTTTGGCCAGATCATCCTGCAGCCCCTGCCACCCTACTGTGTCATCCGTCACCACCCCAATCTTTGTGTCATCCACAAAAAGGCTAATTATGGTCTTAATTCCCTGTGAGATGTCGGCTATGAAAATGCCAACTGGGCCCAATACCAAGCCTTGTGGCACCCTGCTTGTCACAGCCCTTGGTGAAGACAGTTCCCCTCCCACTACCACTCTCAGCTGCCTTCCCTGCAGCCAGTTCTTGACCCAATTCACCAACTTTGCCCTAGCCCCCTGGTCTACCAACTTAATTGATAGCCTCCTATGTGGCACTGAGTCAAAGGCCTTGCTGAAGTTTAGATACAGGACATCCACTGCTTGGCCCTTGTCAAGTGCCCTAGTCACCCATTCATAATAGTCAATCAGGTTCATCTGGCAGAATCTGCCAGAGACAAAACCCATGTTGCTTGTCATCCTGGAGTCCATTCTCTTCCATTAAGGTTTCCACTCTTTCTTTAAGGATCACCTCCATTAACTTCCCCAGAATGGAATTAAGGCTTACTGGTCTATACATGTCTGGTTCATCCTTGGGTCTGTTTTTGTGGAGGGCACCACATGAGCCATCTTCCAGTCCTGGGGTATGCACCCAGTTTCCAGGGAAAAGGTTTAGTGCTAGGACCAGTCCTCCTTAATGTCTTCATAAGCAACACTGTGGAGAAGCTTGAGGTAAGGTGTGTTTCTTTGTGAATGATACAAAATATGCAATAGGGTTGACACTCAGGAAGGGGTGAAGAGAAGCAAAGCAATAAGAGGAAACTGGAGTAATGGTCTATGAGGAGGCAACTGGGTTTCAATGCCAAAAAGTGCAAGGTTATGCACTTAGAGCTGTGGAACACATTGGCTGTGTATAAGATAAGGAAGTGGAGCTTATGGTCACCAAGCAAGACAAAGACCTAGGGGTCATCATATCTGATGACCTCAAGGTTGCTGGGCAGTGTGAAAAATCAGTGGGAAAGACTAGCAGGATGGTGGGGTGCACTGGGAGATGGAATTCTAACAGGAGGAGGGAGGTGATACTGCCATTGTATTGCTCACTGGTGAGGCCACAGCTGAAGTACTGTGTCCAGTTCTGAAGGCTGTGGCTCCACAAGGACATTGAAAGGGTGGCAGTGGTACAGAGAAGAGAAACCACAATGATGAGGGGTTGCATGAGAAGCCATCTGAAGAAAGGCTACAGGAACTCAACATTTACTCCCTGGAAGAGAGGAGAGTGAGAGGAGACATTATAGAAAACTGCAAGTGCCTCACGACAGTGAACAAGGTGCAAGTAGATGGTCTATTTCAGAGAAAGGAAGGCACTAGAACAAGGGGGGATACAATGAAGCTAAGAGGGGGGACATTAAGGAGAGTTGTGTGGAAATACTTCTTCATGGAAAGGGTGGTGGATGACTGGAACAGCATGCCAGAGGAGGCATAGGGAGTAAACACTGTGGGGAGCTTCAAGCATGTGTGGGATAGGCAACAGGGCATAAGGATAGGTAAAGGAACAGGGAAAGGGAGTGACACCTACAGTATGACCCACTAGGGTCAGTGGTGACAGAATAGTAAGGGACAAGGAGCAGATTGGATGGGCCTAAAGGTCCTTTTCTGCCTGTAAAATTTATGTTTCTATGGAGGAAGGCCAAAACTTTACAGACGATGGTGCTCCCTAAGGTTCTCTACCTTAAAAGATACTTACACTTGCATATTGGGGACTCCCTCTGGAAGCAGATGGCAGGTCTATTACATGACTTCCTATGGGAAGGGGGAACAACATGGTTAGCAATGCTTTGAATGGTGGTATCATGGTCCAAAGAGGGGTTTCAAGTTCCATGGTTTAAAGGATATTATCTAGCTGCAGGGCTTCATCAGATATGGATGTGGCTGCATGTTGACAAGGTAAGGGAAGTGTCAAAATGGCTAGATCTAGAATGTGTTTTTTTGAGGAGATTATTACCCAGAACTCTTCTTCTGGGATTCCACCAAGGTAGAGAAAGGCAACCATATCTTGCAGGTGTGGAAGGAGGTCAAGAAGATTGTTAAAGCTCCCTTGATATCCTCATTTACTTGTGGCTACTCTGGAATCAGCCTAAGTTATAGATTGGAGGTAACTCCATAGCTTGGCAAGATTGGACATCAGCAAGGCTCGGAGTGGGTGGGGGACCTGTTCTGCTCAGACACTAGGAAATTCCATGACTTCTTGGACTTGAGGGAGTAGGCTCCCCTTTTTTAGGTCTCATTTATGGCATTATATGTACCATTATCCAAGCCTTATCCCTACCAGACTGTTTGTTTCTCACCTTTAATAGGTTTTTGGTTTACTGTCCTTTGCCTTGTATATATGTAAATAATTGTACATCTATCTCACTCATAAATGTTTGTATTTGTGCTATTTCAATATCATGTTTTTGTATACACTCTGTAACCTTTTTTGTTATGACCACTCAGGTCCATCTTGTAAATGAGCTATGCTCAATGATGTTCGCCTGAATAAATAAAGATTTTGATTGATTGATTGATTGATTGATTGATTATATGCAGATCAGGCACCTGCTGTCCGCTATTGTGGAGACCCAACTACAACTACACTCCAGGGAAACTTAAGAGGATAATCTAGGGCTAGCGGGAGGATGCTGTTGTAAAAGTACCCCCAAGATAGCTATGATTTACAAGGGCATATTGGATGAGTACACCCCATCTCTGGCTATCCAACATCAGAGGTGGGAAGAACTTTTAGGCCATCAGCTTTTGGAAGAGGAATGGGCATGCTTCTGGGCAAACATATATTCTGCTTACAGGGACAAGGGAGGGAGACTGCTGCAGTTTAAACTCCTACACCTATGGTACCATACACAAACAGCTCTGAAGAAAATGAACCTTCTAACTACATCAGAATGCTGGTGGTGTAAGCAGCAGGAGGGCATACACTTACACATTCTCTGGCAATGCACTTTGATCTAAAGCTGGTGGAGGCAGTTTCTATCTGGAATGCAAAATGTGCTGGGTGTTCATATTCCCTTGGCTGCATCCCTGATCATACTGGGAAACATGATGCATTTGTCCAACCATTGTAGGCCACTTGTCCTCTTGTTCATGACAGTCATCACAGAGGCCAAGACATTACTGCTGATAAGATGACATTCAGACTCTATTCCCACCCTAAACGAATGAGAGGACAATATGCACAAGCTAGCAGGGTACAAGAGACTTTTGTACATTGCTATAGACAAGAAGCCTATGTTCTCCTTGATATGGGGTCTCTATGTATCCAATTCTACCTAAGGCAGCCAGTCCTGAGGGGGAAGGGGAGCCCCAAGGAAGATGTCATTGCTCTAAAAGTATCCTAGGAGGCATGTAGCAATGCTTAAATTACATTGTGCAGCTTGTCCCCACACTCTACGATATGCCAGAACTATCAACACTTGTAACAAGCATTAAAAAACAAACAGAAAAGAAACAGTTTAATTTGTTGAAAGATACCATGTGGTACATCTGCAACCATGGTCTAATTCCACAGTAGACCATGCTTGCTAATGTAGTACCAAAATAATCCACCAAAATAATATGCAGTGTTTTAAAAAATACATATATTAATTGTTGCAATTAGTTAGTTCCCTCCCACCCACCTAGCTGTCCGTCATGCAACCCAGACAGCAATAAGCAAGATGACCCGCAGTCACAGATTTCTACAACCCTGATACTTACTATTGAATTGTTTTCCTGTTTGTATAAATGGCATAAAAAAAGTTTGAAAAAGTTAAATATTTGTTTAAAATAGTATTAGACCGGTACCTAATATTGAATGCTGATTTTTCCCATGGTGCAATTCTGCAGTGGCATGCCTCAATCCGGCAATGCAACAGACTAGTATTGGAGATCATGGTGCACCGAACAGTTTCTGCAAAATATTGTGGTAAATATTTGAAAAAAAAATGCTCTGTAGACATTACAGAAAGAGATGATATTAAATGCACTGTTTTTTGAGTGGGATATGTTTAACACCCATGATATGTCTAGCCAATGGGTTCTAATTTTTGCACACTATGTGAGAAGTGTGTTTTACTTCAAGTTATAAAAGACTGAAATTAAATTTGATGTCTCTCTTGTCATTTACTTAAACATTGTAACATGGCATTACTCCTACATATAATGCTATGTTACCAGTGAATTAAGTCACTCGAAAGGATGGGTCTACTGTGGAATTAATCCATGGTTGGGTCATTGGAGGCACTTGGCCTTCGGCCTTGTGCACCAATCTCCTCAACCATGGATGAATTCCACAGTAGACCTATCTTTTCTCATGGCTTAATCCTTACTTAGCAACAGCAGACTCTAACAGGGTTTTACTTTCTCATTGAACACCTGTCAATATTTTATGTTTGTTACTGTTTAGCTTCTTGGTTTTGCCTTTGTTAACCAAACTTATTCTTCCTTTCCTTGCAAGTTTGAGTTAGCACAACAGTAGGATCCAGAAATGATGGGAGCCAATATATTGTGTTCACTGTCTAACTCAGTAAGGTGGTGGAGGGGAAGAGTGTTTGAGGCACTATGAATTGCATGTGGCCCTTCGATGGTAATATTGTGTAACTGTCTGTGATGTGCACTAGCCTGTAATCCACAGATCCAGACCTTGGTCTAGATCTAACCAGATAATAGAGATGAATTAGGATGCTTTTGTTGTAAGCTGTGTACTATGTGAGAACGCTAATAAACTTCAAATAAAAAAAAACATGGAGAATAGAGGAGGACAGAAGAGTAGCGCCTGATGCAGGAATGAATGTACGGAGATAGGAGCTATTGCAGGGGAAACCACCTGGAGGTTTGAACCTTTTACCCATCCCTACAGCATAACAGAATATTTTACCTTTCTCCCAGTAGCAGTTTCTTTCTTACAAGGCTATGCTGTGCTGGAGTGATATCCTTTACCCGGTGTCTACACTTTGAACCCTAGCAAAGAGTGTTTTCCAGATCTCTTTTTTTTTCGTATGGTTATGACCATTATGGTTATTCAATCTTGACAGTTTTACTGCTGTATTGACATGAATTGTGAAGTTGAAAACTGTGTTGCTAGCTAATTCGTAGTTTTGCTAGCTAGCCACTGAAAAAAGAGGGGGCACTGTTTTTAAGAATGTTGTACAATGATGCTGATAACCAGAGGCACTGGAAAATTGCACCTGTAATTTTTTGTGTGGAATCCACAAATTTCACCATTTTCCACAAAAACTGACATGTTCCACAATTTCTTGCAATTTTTGAGTTTTTACTTTGAACTGTAAAAAGTATTAACATTTTTAATAAAATACTCTGAAATATGTTGACAATTTTGCATGCTGTCTTGGGTTTGGCTGAAACAATGCATTGCAAGGTGGGGAAGGGTTTCATGTGACACTGCTTTCTTTTGAATCCTTGCCTTGTTTGGTTTCAAAATCCATTGGCCAAGCATAAGTACACTTAAGCACTAAACATTTGGTTTGTGTTGAAGCAGTCTATCCAAAAACGTTTTGTTGCCACAGAGACTGAAACAAAAGATGGGAGAAATGGTGCAAATTATCCCATTCATGTGAATGGGGTGCTAACGTGGAAGCCTTTTTGTAAGTGGAAGGACAGGTTTTCCTTGTGAGCATACTTTCGTTCAGACTAGTTTTGATTCAAACAGCTGAGGATTTTAGATGGCCCTGCTGATTATCAACTTGAATAAGCTAGTTGGTAACAATGATCTCATTCTTAGCAATCTACCACCTAGATGCTCACATGCAAAGATTACAATAAAAACCAGACTAAAGTCTGAAAAGAAGCTTATAACACAAACAAAATGTATCTGAACACTTATCTTTAACTAAACAAAATCATTGCAGCCAGAGTAAAACAAAAGTAAATTACAGGGTACCCCGACTACTGTATGATGCAGTAAACATATATTGGTATGTTTTTTTATATTCTGTGATAACTGGGTAAGGCCCACTAGGCACATGTGCCTGTTTTTCAGAGCAACCCAGGAGAACTGGGGAGGTTAAGAGATTTGCTTAGAGTCACACAGTATACAAGTGGAGGTTGTGGGAATCAAATCCAGGTTTCCTTAATGTGCTCGCTCAGCTCATTCACAGTTTGTTACTCTAACCTCTAGGCTATACTGCCAGCCCTAATACCCACAGATTAAGGCCCCATCCACACTACACCACTTAGGCCTGGTAACAGATGCAAACCATTATGGCCAGGGAGCGGTGCAGTGTGTCCACACTGTGGTGGTGTCCGTTATGGGACCGGTACCACCGGTCCACACTGCGGGAGCCGGGTGACCATTAGGGCGGCACCTGACCTCACAATGCAGCTCATGCTGCACAAGGTGACTGGTGCCAGCATCCACACTATGGCCAGTAATGTTACTGAGATGTAACCAGTTTCATAACCGTTGTTGAAACCACCTCATATGTGGTTTCAACAATGGTTACAAAAACGCCTCCTGTAACGTTACAGGTGTAAACACAAACCATTGCGGTAACAGTTTGGGCCCTCTGTAATGTTACAGAGCTGTAGTCTGGACAGGGCCTAAATGTTTAAATATGTAATTTCAAAAATAGTGTATGGTACCTACAGTGCAAATTATGAACATTAAACACTTAAACAACATTTTACTAAAACTTGATTATTCACTATTCTATCTGCTTATTTTTTCTTGCTCCAAAGTGGGTGAATAGTTGATCAAGCTTCACTAGTTCACATCCAGAAACAGAAAAAAATTGTTTATTCTGCATTTATTTAATATTGATTTGCCGCGGCTCACTAAATAAAATGTATTAGCACTGCATGAGGCAGATGTTTTTAAATTTTGGAAGATAAGCAACACATTTATCAGTTTAGTATTCATTTTAGGAACATACTTTTTATGTTTAAAACATATTCAACTGGCAGTGTATTCATTTAGCAGTTTATACTAATATATGCTTCAGAAAACAATAAAAGATTTATTGTGAAGCACTCAAGGTCTATAGCAGAACTCCTGCAGTTTTCCCGCAATTTTTGCAAAAAATCTTGGCAATTTTGTGTAACTTTTTCTTCAATTTTCCAGTGGCCCTGCCGAGAACCCTGCACTCATTCAAGACTCTGTAAAGCGATTGCTGTATTAATGCTGCTGCCTGAAGGACATTGTACTGTGAGTTTCTAATTAGCTCTAAGTTAAGGTTCAGTTAAGGCTTCTGATGTTAACAGTACTAATACCTGACTAAGCTCTATGAAATATCCCCCCTCTCTTTTCTTTCCAAGTAGTTAAAACTGTTTTCTCTCAATACTTATTCAGCATTGAGCACCGTGGGCCGAAAAGAGAAAAGGAGAGAGGTTTAACTAAAACATCAAAGTCTTTAATTTTGCAGTGTTGGAGTAGGAAAACTGAATGGAATAAGGTAATATGATATCTGTTTTTGAATTGTTTGCTACTTTTGCTGTGATAATTGTAAGAATACCTGACGTGACTCAGTAGCAATACCGGAAGGCTCAGTGAAGCCTGGGGGAAGGGGGGCATCTCTTTACCGGGATTGCAATGGATGCCTAAGCAGTACAGAAGGGTGGCTGAGCTGAGTTACATATCTGCAAAAATCCAGAGGCAGTCATTACAAACAAAACTGAATATTTTTTTTCTTTGTCAATCTACGATCAGCATTCACATTTCAAACAGAGCTTCACTCTATCTCCCCTCAACCTCACAACAGTCCTCACTGTCTACAGGCTCAATGGACAATGTGATAAATATGCTTACTACTTCTAATAACAAACACTGTAAACAACAGGAATATTCCAGAGAGTGTGAGGAGAATAAATTAGGAGATACTCTAAAAGAGACCACAGTGGGTATAGGAACCAATATTGCATCCTCGGCTGCACCTGAACCTACAAACTACTTGCTTAAGATAACATATAAAGTGAGTAAAGACAGGAAATATACAGATATACTGTAGATTTGGAAAGCCATAACTCAGAAGATCTGCATTCTATTTTGGAGACTAAAAAAACCCTCCTCAAAACAATGACAAAATGGCAGGCTCAAAGTCTCATTCAGTGGCCAAAGGTTAGATGTGAAATTAAAATAAAATCAAGGAGCAGCATGATTAGATCATTAAAGAAATGTGTCAAGGGTTTAAGGATTTAAGTTGGTCATTTGAAGAATTAAACTCCTGGCAAGAGGATTTAATTGAGAAGTATAATGCCTTGCTCCTAACCAAAGCAGAAATACAAGAATGAGTACCCACAGTAGAGAACAAATTACAACCAATGAAGTGAAGCTATATGAGAGACAAATAAAGAGCTACAAGCACTTTAATCAGCTACAGTAGAAGGGTCAATAACAAACTGGCTTGGATCCCTGAAGGTTTAGAGGAGTTAAGTCCTTTAGGATTGTTTGACAGCATTCTGACAGAAGCTTTGAACACTGAATATCCAGAGAATGTCAAATTAGACTGGGCACACAGGGGTCCCTAACCACAAGTATAAGGGAAATGTTACACTGTTCATATTTGGTAAACTACACTACCATAAAGACAGGTAGGCCCTATTTAAAGATAACAGAATTAGTAAGGGTCCGAAGGCAATGGGTCTTAGCATTCAAGGGTTTCCAGTTCTTTCACCTCAAGCTTTGAGTAAACAAAAATATTTTGCTGCTGTAAAATATATCATCAATACAAATGGGCTCAGATTTTTATTTATCCCCCAGCAAAGCTGAAGGTTAGGCTTGGCCTGCGTACAAGAATATTTGACTCTCCAAAGGAGGCAGAGTATGAAATTAAGAAGTACTTGAGAAGTATGAACACTGAGGAACCATAACATAATGGACATAGAAATGAAAGAGACAAGCATAGTAGCCCCAGCACTTGCAACAAAAACAATTACAACAAAGCATAAGAGCAATATGCTAACACTAATTGAAAAGAAAAAGAGAAAAATGCTGCAAACATTGTAAATGAATTGGATGGCCCAGAATATAATATCTAACATTTTGAGATGCAAGAATAACTTTTTTTGTTGTTGTTATTCTTCAAGAAAGAAAGACACAATTATTTCATTGCAATCCCCTAATTACCGTATAAAAGATTTTTAAAAAGGGGATGAAAGAGACATCTGTATTACTACCCCTCAGTATGGGTGGGATTAGAGATGCAGCAAAGTTTTACTACACTGACAAATTTTAGGTGAAGTTGGCAAATTCGCCTCTACAGATCATTTTGCTAAGCTGCCTGCCTGATGCCAAAATATGCCATGCCAACTTAGCCTGATAACTTTGTATGGTAACACCTCTTGTTAACTTTGCGTTCTGTTTTCCAGGTGAAGTTACCCAAAAACAGGCCTTATCACATGTCCATGTTTCTTCAGGTCACATGATGGGTAGGAAATAATAGAATGAGACAGGAAGTGAGTGGGTTAGTTTCGCTTTCTCAGCTGCAGTGGTAGTAGTAGCTGACTGTGTGTGTGTTTGACTCTGTGAAGGAGTAAAAATATAGTTAGCCCTCACTAGTTGCCATAGCCATAGTTCCATATTTTTTCTAAATAACAAAACTTTATTTTACACAACCTTGATAGAGCACCTAATTTCATTTTAAGCACTTTGTTTGATTAACTGTTCAATTTGTAATTTTAATCTTTCTTTCTTTCTTATACATTTAGCTTTCCTTTCCTGTCCTTGTTTTTTATTTTCTTCAACTAGTTAATAGTAAGAATTTGAAATGGAGGGGGAGAGAGGTACACCTAGTGTGCAACAATGAGGCCCAGGATTGCAGGGTGGGAGAACCGTAAGGCTTAATTGCAGCACTGTTTTTCTTTTTAGTTAGGTAGCATCCCCCCAACCATTGTCAAACACAGCAGTAGTAGCAGCAGCAGTACCTGCTCCTGAATCTGATGGTAGTGGCACAGTGATGGTTACTGAACACTGCCAGGAGCTGTCAGAGCAGCAGCAGCAGTCTGTTGCACCTGCCCCTCCTCCTAGTTCAACTGGCACCACAACAAGCACCCCCGCCAACCCTGCAGAGCAGCCCACAACAGCTGGACTCCCCCTGCCGGGTCCTCTAAGTAGCCCTCCAGTGTGGTATTTTTTCACCACACAGAACAATGATTTTGTGCGATATTGTGCTATAGTGGATGATTTTTCATTCTGTCAGGCATTTCAAGAAGATCTAAATAAAATAGCCCATTGGGCAAATGCTCATAAACTGTACTTCAGTATGAACAAGTGCAGAGTCATGCACTTTGGGCAGAAAAGCATGATGACAAACTACTACTTAAACAGTACAGAACTGAAAGAAATTGATAGTGGAAGAGATTTGGGCATAGTAATGATCAATAAATTATCCTTCACAGAGCACACATGAAAAGTTACAGCAAAAGGAAATAAGATCTTGGGCTGCATACTTAAGCATATTAAGAGTAAGGAAAAATATGCAATTATCCCACTGCATGGTTCATTGGTCAGGCTACACCTTGAGTACTGCCACCCAGTTTTGGACTCCATATAAATCTCAGGACAGGGCAATGCTCAAGAGAGTACAGCATAAGGCAACTAGGAATATAAATGGCATCTCACTTTCCAGTACACTAAAAGACTGAATGAGTTGAACCTGTTTTCCTTGGAGTATAGGTGTAATGGGAGACTTATGCCTAGTCTATAGAGCATTTAGAAATGCAGATCTCTGGGAGTGGATTACAAAGTAACAATATCAATAGGGAGTTGAGATATCACAAGATGCAACTTTTGGGAGACAACTACAATACTACTAAATGGGGAAATAGTTTAATCAGCATTTTGTCAGCTTGTGGAATAGACTCCTAGAATCAATTGCTTGTAGTACCATGATGGAAACATTTAAGGTAGCATTAGACAACTATTTAGAGCACCGATATAGCCAATAAATATCATTGAGTCTATATGGCAAAAGCTTTACGACTTGTACACCACCTATGAAACCTATGAAAGCATCGAAGAAGCCCGAACAACAAATAATGAAGTTTGTACTTCCAGTCATGAAAATGTCTGCTCTATACATTAATGTGAATTCCTGCCACAAGTTGGTCACAAACTGCAGTCACACTGCTAGATGCCTCCTGTTGCTGTGCTGTGCAACTGCCAAGAGAAGTCAAAAAGAGTGACATGAGAAAGTGTCCTGAGATTTAAAATATCATTCTTGTCTTTATGTGTTGAACATTTCTCCTGCTAGCCACAAATGTCAAGTAGTGGCTCAAGTCCAAGTGGCCTATAATGAAAGCCTAAGTGGACACTTAGGCAAACTGGGCAGACTAGGAAGTCCTTTTCTGCCATCACATCCCTATGTTCCTAAGTCCCAAACTGCTTTCCTGCTACTGCTGATGCTAGGTGCCTCCTCTACCTATATTGTGCAACTGCCAAAAGAAGTCAAGAAGAGTGACATGAGAAATTGTCTGCCATGGTTCTCATGATGTCTATAAATGAGAAATCTGAATGAGAAGGTGCTCTGATGCTGTTGTTGGTACTGCTGCTGTTGTTGAATAAATTCTGTGAAAAAGAGCTCCAGAAAGAGTAGTTGCCCATCATTCTTTTCTCTTGGGAAAACAATGTACAAAAGAGAAGCTGCTGTGCTGATGCTGCATGCTGCTGGGGTGACTGCTAGTTGTTGCCTGGTGTGACTCTAATCAGATAAACACAGATAAGTATTTTGGTTATCTTTCCTTTTTTTCTAAGGGGGTTTTGTTTATTCACAAATCTGGACTGTCATATACAGTATGGGCTGCAAGCCCATTTGGCTGTAACTCTGCACCAATGGGCGTCTTGGCCCTACAGTCAGTCAGCCCAGTGAGGCGGCAGGCGGGTGGGATGCTGTCGCCCGCCGGCCGCGGGGGCGGGGTGGAGGGCTTCGTGGGTGGGGGGGACACTAGACACCAGGGAGATGTTTGGGGGCTTTGTGATGATTCTGCCCGCGATCGTGCTTTACGGTCCACTGGACCACCTGAGGAGATATTTGGGTTGGGGGTTACATTCTGCCCGTGATCGGGCACTGGGGAGTTCAACACGTTGATCCGTGATCGGGCTTCGGGATATGGGGGTGTTACTGGCCTGTACTGCCCGCGATCGGCTGTGGGAGATGTGTGGGCGGGGGGAGTCATGTTACACTATGCCCGCAATCGGGCTGGTGGAGGGGCACAGGGAAAGAGTTGGGGGCCAGCCAGGGGTGGCAGCTGCTGTGTTGCGCCCTGCAATGCAGCAGCTCACCTGTGGGTGGCCCTCAACTTAAGCCTTTTTGTTTGGGCTCAAGGTTGTGCAGGCGCAGGTTGGGGGTTGTGCATGCACAACTCTGCACAACCCGACTGAATATCGGGTTGCGCAGGTTATGCATGGATCCTCCCCCTCCTGTTGAGCATGCATTCATTTGCATTGCTCTCTTCTGCCAACCTGATGCCAGTGAGCTTAACTGCCTCCCTGCTGAATATCGAGAATGGCGATTTTGGACTTATGCACAAGCAACCCCTGTTAAGCATGGCGCAACCCTTTTGAATATCCAGGCCATAGTGTGCCACAGCAAAAAAAAGATCAATGGATATTTGAAGTAATGATATTTAAGTCATTGGAAGTTTTCCTGAGTCCTCCATTCTAGCCATGTTCCTCACAGATGTTTGCTATGTCTGACTCATAGCATGCACTGTAGTCTGTATGGAAGAACAAAACTCAGAGCGAAAAACAGTTTAATATTTCACTTTAATGAGAAATGCCATCATCATCAGCTGTACACAACAATGACTAAAAAACAATAACTAGAAACACAACTTTTTAAACATCAAATCAGAGTGCAATGTGCAGAATAGGATTATCAAAAATGTCATAATCATGTAATACACTATGTGAAGTATTTCAATGTTTTCAATGTCAAACAGACAGTATTTATACTAACACTCTCTAACATTCTGAATGAAAAATGCTGCTCAGTTAAACCCAAAAGCTATGTAGCCGTGACAGATATTGTTAATATTGGATACATACATTGGTTGATGTGCAGAAAGAAAAGAAACAAACTTTTAAATTCAAAGTTATATGTATCCATGCAAACACCTCATGCCAGAATTGTTGACAATTGAAAGCTATATACCATCAGAGAGAAAATAAAATGATTATGCTTACGTCTGACCACAAAGTACTGGCAGTGCGCATGCCACTCAGGTGGCATATGATGTTGGGCAGGTATTAACATGCATGGACAACAAAGGACAGGCAAAGAACCACTTTAAAGTTAAATCAGAACAAGCAATGAGAATGTGATGACTGCAAGCCAAATGACTTGTTGTTACCTTCACAGTCCTCAGTGATAGGCCTTACTTGGGGTGGGTGATGGTACTTGCTTCATTGATTTGGTGTTTCTATTACTCATGGGTCTTTCTTCATGCAGTGGAACTCCTGTAACTGTAGCATCACCAGTATAAAGTCACATTTCAAGTACACAAGTATTCTTAGGCGCTCAACATCAGTGGTGTTAAAGTTCAAAATATAGAACATACTAGAATGTGAACTGGTGGTGCAAACATTGAGAAAGACAGTACAAGTGATACAGGATCTAAATACCCAATCTACTTTCCATAAGGAACATGGCTTCATCACCAGTGCAGCAACTGGATAATGCTGTGTAATACAAAGAAAAATCATGCACAAGGTTGGAGATAAAGCGGTGGTGGAGCAGCAGGAGACAGGGCCGTGTCATGGATTTGATACCCATATCAGGAATTGTTTGCTGGGCTGTCAAACAGTAATTATTTTGGAGTCAGAGGTGGTGCCATTGATGGGTGACAATATTTTGTAGGCAGAAGCAGAAATTTGCTAGTACTGCAATACATTACATTGTACTGCTGTTTGTCCACTGGTTGGGGATGTATGTAAATGGGCAAAAGGAAGCAGCAGCAATACAGTTCTTCTGAGAAAGGAACAGTAATCATGACAATAACATAAATTCTTGAGATGCCATATGGGACTAGACTAAGGACATGCAAAGGAGTGAGAGCAGCACACATATTGTTTTCCTTAAGCATCACCTTCTTCAAAGAAGCAACCCTCACAATCTTTAAGACTGGAGTTGTCACCTGATGGGAATTTACGTTCCAGTACTGAGTCAACAACATCGGTGTCCATAATGTGTGACTTCATCTTTTGTGCCAACAGCACCAGCAGTGTCTTCATCTTCTTCTGAAGATCCACTGTCAGGATGTGGTAGGAACATGGATGTCATGATCTTGTGTGGAATGTATCCCAAATTCATTTTTAGAAATGTTAGAATGTCCACATCTTTTGGTGACAGGTTCATGCAATTGTCATGTACAATGGCACCAGCAGCACTAAACACTGACTCAGCACTGACACTAGAGGGAGGGCAGCTAAGGTATTTTATTGCCATAGATGTCAGTGCGGGCCACTCAATTATCTTGCTCTCCCAGTACAACAATGGCTTGTCGCCAATAAGTCAACCATGCATCATGCTGCTCTGAGTGTGGACGCCTCATCATGCTTCTCATCCTACTGGTCTTCCATGGGTGCAACTCCAACCTCAATTAAAACATTTCAAATTGGATTGTTCATTTTGTTTTTTGGCCTGCATGTTGAAATAGATGTGCCATATGAAGATGACAATACTGTGGTGGTGGTGTTAGCAATGACACTCGGTGCCCTGTGAGTCTTGAGCATCGGTTTCCCTCTGACCTTTCTGAAAAGATGGTTGGTAAGGTGTTCTACCCTCTGTTGACCACCGTCTAGCAGCAGGCCATGCTTATAATGTGTGTCAAGCATGGTGGTAATGCCAGTCATCAGACTGCAGAATTCCAACTATATGAGTGTTGGAGTCCAACGTGTGGAGCATGTGCTGTATCAAGGCTAAACTGGCTCAGTCACCACCTGCCTCAGTTGATTGCTGCATGTTTACCAGTGTCCTCCTCAGCACGTATAGCAAGGTGATGGACTGACTGATACAGGCAGTGTCCCCACTCACTGCTTGTGTTGCATGTTCGAAGGGATGCAGAATCATTATCAGTCCATCCAGTAAACACCACTGTTCTGTGATGAGATCCATGGACACTCCAGCACTGTCATGACTGCTGTGCAGCAGCAGATAATTGGACACAGCATTACACTGCTCATAGAGCCACTCCACCATATACTGTAGAGTGTGGAGTTCCATCAGGTCACCACATCCATCTTCATGTGATGATGAGGCAGATTTTTTTTTTATCTGATGCAAGCATAACTGGTCATGGCCCATCCCAGAATGGGCAAAGTGGGTACAGATGCAGTGTGCCACCAACAATATATCCTTAACATCATGAGGGAAAAGAAACTGCTGGACCATGGGGCTGTGGCAGTGTGCCAGGCATGGCACCCTGGAAAACCCATCATCACTTATTCATTTTACAACATTGGAGCTGTTGTCATTCACAATGAAGCCAGCTTTCATTGACTATGGGTGCAGCCAATCATCAGTCTCAACCAGTTGTACCTCTCCACAATTCATATGCCATTCTGGCAGAGTGTGGTTCCTCTACAGAGGCACCCGCAGTGGAGACCAAGGAGGATGGTGGGAACCTCCACAAAGGAGACCCACAGGAGGGTGGCATGAGACCCCACAGGGGTAGGAAACAACTTCTGGTAGGGGACCCCATTATTAGGAGGGTAGAACTGGGGGAGGGAGGGGAGAGGGAGGTAAGGTGCCTGCCTGGCACCATGGCTTGGAGGGACAGGGAGAAAATCCTCAGGATAATGGGAACAGCTGCACAGGGGAGCGATCTGGATGTCATTGTCCACCTAGGGACAAAAGACCTGGCTGGGAAAGTCATTGGAGCAGTGCAGGAGGAGTTTGTGGAGTTAAGGAAGGGCCATAGACCAGTAGCATGCATGGTAACCTTCTCGGAGGTGCTGCCTGTCTATGGTATGGGTGAGGCTGGGGTGCTCCACACCATGAGATTCAATCAATGGTTGAAAAAAATGGTGCAGAGCTCAGGGTATCAGCTTCATTGGGGACTGGGGCTCCTCCTGGAGGGATACAGGTCAATTCTGGCATGATGGTCTGCATCTGTCCAGGAAGGGAACCAGGATCCTAGGTGACAGGTTTAAATGCTTCATTAGCAAGCATTTGTACTAGCCAAAGGGGGAGGTACTGAAAAGGAGAAGGGAAATCCTAGTACCCCAAAAAAATCAGAGTAGTTAGTGAGGTAAACACTAAGATAGAACAGTTGATCGGGAGAGAGGCAGGGGTAAATGGAGAAAAAGAGAAAGGCAGTAAGGACAGGGATGGGGCAAAAAGGGATAAGGCCATCAAAAAATGGAGGGTAATGAGTACCAATGCCCGTAGTCTAGGTAACAAGCTCCCTGAACTGGTGGCCTTGATGGAAGAAGGATGCCTGGATATCGTGGCAGTCACAGAAACATGGTACACAGATAACCATGACTGGGATGTCAACATACCAGGGTACACAATCTACAGGAGGGACAGGGAGGGTAGAAGAGGAGGGGGAGTAGCTCTCTATGTAAGGGAAGGGATCAAAGCAATGGAACTAAAGGGTAAACAGGGAGGGGAGGAGAGGAGGCACTGTGGGTCACCCTAGAGACTGGAAATGGCACCACAATCCGCACAGAGGTTGTATACAGACCCCCATCTCAGGGGGAGGAAATGGACAAGGAAATGATAGAAGGCATCCTTTGAATGGCAGAGAAAGGGGATATATTGCTAATGAGGGACTTGAATATGCCAGATGTTAACTGGAACACCTTTGCTGCAGCCACATCCAAGAGCAGGGCCATTCTCAATGCCATACAAGGGGCTTGCCTCAGACAGCTAGTGCTGGAACCCACTCAGGAGGGAGCAATCTTAGACCTGGTACTCTCAAATGGGGACAGAGAGAGGATCTCAGATCTAGAAGTGGGTAGCCGTCTCGGAACAAGTGACCACCAAACAGTGTGGTTCATGATAAACTTAGCTGTAGAGTCAAGCCATACAAAAGTGAAGGTTCTGGACTTCAGGTGGGCTGATTTTGTCAATATCGGAGAGTGCCTCAGAAAAGCACTAGCAAACAGGCAAGAAGGTGGGGTGGAGCAACAATGGGGAAACATCAAAACTGCCATCACAGAGGCAACAAGCCTTTGTGTGAAGCAAATAAAGAAATCAAAACAAAAGAAAAAAACACTATGGTTCTCAAAAAAAGTGGCAGGGATGGTTAGGGAGAAAAAGATAGCATTTAGGAAGTATAAGGAAACACAGAAGGAGCAAGACAGAGCACTGTACCAGTTAAAGCAGAACAAAGCGGGGAAGGCAGTCAGAATAACAAAGGCCCAAACCGAGGAAAAGATAGCCAACTTGGTTAAGAAGGGGGATAAAACCTTTTATAGGTACATTACAGAGCGAAGAAAGACTAAGGCACGGATACTGAGGCTAAATAAAGAGGAAGGTGGTTGGGCAGAAAAGGACAGTGAAAAAGCAGGGATAATGAACAAATACTTCTGCTCAGTATTCACAAAGGAAGAGGAGGGAGAGGTACCTAATCCAGTCAATAGAAACACTCTCGATAGGGGGTTTGATATCAGTCCTTTCACAGAAGAAAGGGTTCTGAAATAACTCCTAAAAGTGAAGGTGGATAAAGCAATGGGGCCTGATAGGACTCATCTCAGAATTCTAAAAGACCTAAGGGGAGAACTAGTAACACCACTGACTACCTTTTTAACAAATCATGGGAGGATGGTGTGGTACCTGAGGACTGGAGGAGGGCAGATGTGATTCCCCTTCATGAAAGTGGGAGCAAGACAGAGGCAGGAAACTGCAGACCTGTCAGTTTGACCTCAGTGGTAGGGAAAATAATGGAATCACTTCTGAAAGAAGGAATTGTTGAGTATGTAGAGGCCATTGGGGCACAGGACCCAAGGCAGCATGGATTCACAGCAGGAAGGTAAAGTTAGATGAATCTAATCAATTTCTTTGACTGGGTGACCAAAGAAGTAGACAAGGGAGAGACTGTGGACATGGCCTATCTAGAATTTAGCAAGGCATTTGACACAGTCCCACACAAAAGATTAATAAACAAATTAGCCAGCCTGGGAGTGGGTCCCAGGGTAGTAGCCTGGGTAAAACATTGGCTTGACAACAGAACACAGAGAGTAATAGTAAACAGAGTCCACAGTGAAGAAAGGGGGGGTGTTACTAGTGGAGTACCTCAGGGTTCAATACTGGGTCCAGTCCTTTTTAATGTCTTTATAAGTGACATTGCAGAGGGACTGGAAGGAAAAGTATGTCTCTTTGTAGATGACACAAAGATCTGTAACAGGGTAGACACACAAGGTGGAGTGGAAAGGATGAGAAGGGACTTGGCAAGGTTGGAGGAATGGTCAAATGTATGGCAGCTTAGATTCAACGCAAAGAAGTGCAAAATAATGCACCTAGGAAACAAAACCCAGAGGAAAAGTACACAGTGGGAGGGGGGTGAGATACTGACAACAACAAAAATGGAAAGGGACCTGGGAGTAGTTACATCAGATGACCTAAAGGTGGGCAAGCAATGTGAGAAGGCAGTAAGGAGGACTGGGAGGGGTTCTGGGATGCATTGGGAGAGGCATCACCAGTAGAAAACAGGAAGTTGTTATCCTTCTGTACAGACAGTTGGTGAGACCTCATCTGGAGTACTGTGTGCAGTTCTGGAGACCCCATCTCTGCAAAAACATAGACAGGGTGGAAGCTGTCCAGAGGAGGGCAACCAAAATGGTGCATGTCCTTCACCAGAATACATATGAAGAAAGACTAAAGGAGCTTAATATATATAGCACTGAGGAAAGGGAAGGGGGCATGATAGAAACTTTCAAGTACCTCAATGGAATCAACAAACTCCAAGAGGGTAGCATCTTTCAGAAAAAGAGATGTGTAAGAACAAGGGGGCACAATCTGAAGATCAAGGGGGGATGGCTCAGAGGTAATGTGAGGAAGTATTTTTTCATGGAGAGGGTTGTAGATGCATGGAACAGCCTTCCTGTGGAGATCATGGAGTCAAAAACAGTGGGGGAATTCAAGAATGCAAGGGACAGACATAAGGCAATTCTAGTGGGGGGTAGGAGGAAGTAGGCTGTTGGTCAACTAGGATCTGCAGCTTATTCATTAGGTAGGGAAATGGGCACACTAGGTGGGCCAAGTGGTTCTTATCTGCCATCAGATTCTATGTTTCTATCTTTCTATATAATAGCAATTTGAGCATTTTCTCCCTGTGTGTGATACAGGGATGCTTTTCTTAGTGAGTGTTGCATGCTGCATAATACTTGTAATGTTGCTACCACCACAGTCTACCTTGCACCACACACAGATTCCAAGACCACCCCAGGTAACTGAGCCAAATGTGCTGTAATGCACATATAGGAGCTGCCAGCTGTTCTCCCACTGAGCCACATATCCATGCTCAGATGGATGGATGGTGACGATGAATGCTTAAGTGTGTGGAACACTGCCTCCTTTACTGTGACATGCATCTCCAGAACAGCACATTTTTTGTTCTGCCATTCAAACATGTTCTTCAGAGTTGGCTGTATTTTTTTTTGGGGGCTGGCAAACAGGCAGCCATGTGGTAGAGGCACAGTAGGGGTTCTCTTTGACTGTAGAATAATACGTGGTGCTGATATAGGAACACAACTGATTTTAACTGTTTTATGGGTTGGTGACGGCATTACTGTGGACTGACTCTGGAGAGGACTGCTGAAGCTGCCATTTCTGCTATGCCCACTAGTTGTAGCAACCAACTCAGCATCCTCCTCCTCTACAAGGCATTCCCCCTCATTGGCATCACCTACAGATGATGAGGATGAGGGATCAGGACCACCTGCAACTGCTTCCTTCTGGTGTTTAAGCCACCCGAGAGGGATCCGATTCCTCAAGTGTATGTGCTGACCTCCAGTACCTAGGTGGCTGCCCTTCTTCCCCTACTGACCCATACTTTGCAAAGCTGATATATTTCCACCATTTCATCTACTGTGTCCAGCACATAGAAGTCCCACACTAAGTATTTTATAGGCCTTTTTTTGTTGTGATGCCTGAACTGGAACAGTGGAGTGAAGGAGGGGAGGGTACTACTGTTTTTGTAGTTTGTCTCAGTCTTATGACATCAAGGTTAGTACAGAGGGGACCTTCACTGTGACATTCAGTGGTTAAATCAGTGCTGCACTGAACAACCCCTGAACAGTCACCGCCTTTCTACTTCTTCTTCTCAGGTTCCCATATGGGATCCAACACCTCATCATTATAATCATCATCGTCATCACCACCATCATTGGCATGCAAACCACTTATGTCCTCCTTATGCTCAACCTATGAGTCATGAATCTCGATCTTAACAGATTCTAAGTCCGTCACCACAGTGATGGTTGCCATACTGCTGTGTCCATGGCAGGGTAAAGACGATGTAGTCTGTGCACACTAAACCAACTGCTCATACTGTACACAGTAGTAGGTTGGAAGCTGTCTGAGGCATTACACAGTGTAAGCACAGGATGCTATGAGAGTACAGGTGAGAGCAATTGGCAACTATGTTCAGTTGTGCAACAGAGCTGTCCTTAGATATGACAGTATGGGTCGGGCCATTTGGGACCTGTGTACATCTGTGCACAATCTATGCCCCCACAGTACAGGTCTGCTTGTGTCTGCACTGGTCCATCTTGGGCAATGTATATGCCCAGCCATAACCCTACATGGTTGTGTCTGCTGGAGCTGTGTACACTTGTGCCCAAGCTGTGCTCCAATATACTGTTGCAGAGTGCCAGAGATTAAGGGGCCAGTAATAGCCGTGTACCCTGAATGCAGCAATGTCCTCTAGGGGCTCACTATTTGGGAACATTGTATGTGCTGCAGGGACATCCCACAGCTTGCAGCATTCCCCTCCCATGCACCTTTCTTTTGATGCATTGGTGTGTTTGCCTCAAACTGCTGGTGTTTGGTGCTAGGACCCCTCCTGATAGAGAATTGGGTGCAGGGTCCCTGGCACATTGGAGAGTGGTGCAAGCTGCTGTTTGCCACAGTGTGCATAGATCTATGAGGACCTTTGAGAATCAGGCCCATAGAATCTGATGGCAGATAAGGGCTGCTTGGTCCACCCAGTCTGACCACTTTTTTCTCTACCTTCATTCTTGTCACAGACCCTGTTTGATTTATAGCTCTTTTGCCTCTCCCCCTTCCTCAGCACTATGATTTGCTTGTTCTGTCCTAAGCATTCTTGAACTCCACCATTGCTTTTGCTCCCACCACCTCTGCTGGAAGGCTGTTTCAGGAATCCACCACTCTTTCTGTGAAGAAGTACTTCCTTACAGCTCTCCTGACTCAACAGTGGCTCCTTCCAGCTTCATAACATGTTCCCATGTTCTAGAACACCTTTATCCTGAAAAAGTCTTCCATCCTGTACCTTATTTACCTTCATGAGGTATTTAAAAGTCTCCATCATATCCCCCATTTCCCTCCTCTCTTCCAGGGTGTATCTATTGAAGGTCCTTTAGCCTCTTCTTGTAGGACTTTTGATGCAGACCCTACACCATTTTAGTTGCCTCCTCTGGACTGCCTTCTGTTTGCTTATGACCTTCCTGAGATGTGGAGCTCAATTTTAAAAGCCTGTGGAATGATGCAAGGTTCCTGTGTCAAACATAAATGATGCAATTGGCATCTTGCTTCAAAGGATGCAACATTCCCAATTTTCAAATGTGGTCTGTATCAAAAAGGGGAGCTGTTGCACCAAAGTGGCACTGTGCCAGCCATGTGACCTACATCGGAGTGTGCCGGGTTGCAAGGGGGCTGCAATATCCCCTTTATTGGGATTTTGTAAGCTTAGCTGTGGATGTAGCAAGGGGCTCCACTTAGACCAGCCAGGAGGTGGTTTAAGGGACTTGCCCCAGTACCACACACTGTGGAGAATGGGGAAGATATGAAAGTGGGGAGCCCAGGGCAGAAGAGGCACGGGTGTACCCTTGAACTGTGGCTGCTAAACGTTTGAGAAGCTGATGTGTAATTTTGCTATGTGTATCTATATATGGAATAGAAAACAGTGCTTTGTATTAACTTTGGAGGACTCGTATGTTTCTTTCGGGTGGATTGAAAATTTTTGCATTTTAAATGTTGATGTATCTGCAACCCATATAGGTAGCCTAAAATCATCAAACCTGATGGCAACTATGACTAGGAGCTGTTGTGGAGACAGTAGGCACCCCAGCCAGGTGCCACATCATTCCCCATCATGCCCCTATCTCCACATCACCACCTCGGTATAGTTACCACAAGGTTTGATGATTTTAGGTTACCAATATGGATTACAAACATATCAGCATTTAAAATGTAACCATTTTCCATTCACTTGATAGAAACATATAAGACCTCCAAAGTTAAGGTACAAAGCACTGTTTTCTATTCTGCATATAGACACACATAGCAAAACTACACACCAGCTTCTCAAGCATTTAGCAGCCACAGTCCTAGGACACTCCTGTGCTCCTTCTGCCCCAGCCCTCTCCTGTCCGGCTGATACACCACCCCTAACCATCCTGGCCTCTCTAGTGTTGCACCGGGTGGGGGGGACCTCATCTCTGTGGCAGTTCTCACAGGTGCACCATATGTTTGGCACTAGCCTGTGGCTGCAGCAACTGCTGTTTTTTTTGGTGCAGGGACCCCAATGTTACAAAATTGTGCACAGGGCACCTGACACAACTGGTGTTCGCCACAGCCCTGGATCACCATAAATCGTGGCAGCCTAAGGGCTTTTTGAAAATCAAGCCTGTGGTCTCTGGAACTGGACACAGTACTCAAGGTGGGATCTTACCAGCTATCTATACAGACACAACACCACCTCCCCCTTTCTGCTTGTGATATCCTTTCCTATGCACCTCAGCATCCCACTAGCCTTCCTGACTACCTTGCCACACTGACTGGCCACCTTTAGGTCATCTGATATGATTACCCCAGATCTCTTTCCTGCTTGATGTTGTCAATAATATCCACCCATTTTGTACTCTGGCCCTGAGTTTCTATGCCTCAAGTGCATTATGTTACACTTTTTTTGCTTTAAAGAGCAAGTGGAACTAAAACAGTAAAAAAATACAAATTCTAAGCAGCAGACAGTAGTACATTTTTATTTCAGAATTATTTTTCTTTTTCGTTTTGTTTATTACAAAGTTTTTTACATGATAATATTGTGCTGGATGTGTGGAACAGCTCTCAGCCTGGCAGCTGACATACTGTATCTATCTCTATTCCTCCCCACTACATTATCAGCATTGTGATCTCACTGTTAGTGACATCACAGGTGACTGACCTGGCAGTTACTGAGTGGCCATTCCTAATGCAGCAGTGATGTCACAGTCAGTGAGGTCAAAATGCTGAATATGTAATGGGGGGAAATACTAGATGTCAGCTGCCAGACAGAGTGTTGTTCACCAAATCTCACCTACTAACATCAGATAAATAATCTTCTAATTAACCAAAGTGAAAAGAAAAAGTACCTCAGATATCAAAGGTAATGGCCGACTGATTTTAAAAACACATATTTGTTTTAGGAAGTACACTAGCTCTTCAAAACCAGAGGCTCCAAGATGGCCATGGTCTAAAGAGCATTAACTTGACAGAGCTCCAAGTCAGCCAACTTTATTCCACCACTTTTCACTGGTCCAGTTACTCTGCAAACTGTCCAGTTGGTTTAGAGGATTTTCCAGGAAAGTCAAGGGGATGACAGTAATTTTGGCAGACATTTTATTTTATTGTAAATTGCAAGTTATGATGCTGCAAAAACAGCCAACAGTTCCGGCCAAAAAGCCTGAGAAGCAGGCTACAGGGGTGGAGAGCTTAGATTCTGGACTAGGTTTATCACAGTGCCAAGACCAGCTGCTTACAGAAATGTGACAAGGTTTCACTTCAATAAATGACAAGCTTACAACCTTGCAATCCACTGTAGCACAAATTAATTCTAAAATTACAGATTAGGACAGGAGAATAACCCAGGTGGAAAACCGAGTGTCTGTTAATGAACCTAGCTTGGCACCACTAGAAATGCAGGCTTCTAAGCAAGAACATATTATCGCCTACCTCCAACAAAAAGTAGACCAGCTACAGAACCAGAGCTGACTGGCAAACTAGAATGTGGTGGGCTTGCTGGGCGTCTGGAAGGGAAGCACCACAAAGCCTTTTTAGTAAGTTGTTTAGAGATTTTTTGGCTCCAGATGGGTACAAGGGTACTATGGAAACAGATAGAGCCCATAGGGCTCTCACGGGCTGACCAGCTCCTAAAGAAAAGCCTTGGTTCTGCCTAATGAAATTTCATAAGTTTGTAGACAGCCTGTTCTGTGAAAACCCAGGAAAGGGGGCAGCATAAAGTTTCAATCGTACATGCTGCACATTTATCCTGATAAAGCTCCAAACTGTTCAACAACTGGCAAGAATTCAGTGAGGTTAAAGAGAAGCTTAAAGGAGTAGTACACCCAGAAAGTAAAAAAACATATGTTATATAGAGTGTTTTGATATGTATGTTAAATCCTAGTGTGTCCTTCCCTCTGTCTGCTATTTGGAGTTTTTCCTAAATTGCCTGCTAGCTGTATGGTAGTTTTATGACCCCTGAGGATCTCCATAACAAATAGTTTTATTGGCTTTCTTTCTCCCAGGATGCCCCCTGTCTCATGTAACAGTGATGTAGCCATGCCCTTAGATTTAGCATGTGTATTGCTTTAAAATTAGTTTAGCAACAGCAGAGCCTTGTAACTTCTTATCCAGGGAGCACAAATGGCAACAGTTAATTTAGCAGATACCTGAGAGCCAGCTAACGGGGGTTTCTGTAAGACAACAGCTACTAAATTGCTCTAATTCACTATTTTTGTTTTCTCTGTGCATCAGGTCTAGCTAGCAGGTATGTTGTAATATCAAAACACACAAATAATGAATTGAGTCTATTTAGTAGCTGTTGTCTTACAGAAACCCCACTTAGCTTGGCGCTCATGTTTCTGCTACAAACTAACTGTTGCCATTTGTGCTCACTGGATAAGAAGTTACAAGACTTCTGCTGTTGCTAAACTAATTTTAAAGTAACACACATGCTAAATCTAAGGGCATGGCTACATCATCATTACATGAGACGGGGCATCCTGGGAGAAAGAAAGCCAATAAAACTATTTGTTATGGAGATCCCTAGGGTCGAAACTACCATACTGCAGCAGGCAATTAGAAAAACCTAAATAACGAAAGAAAAAGAACACATAAGTTCAATATACATAACAAACACTCTATATATATATGTTTTTACTAGTGTACTACTCCTTTAAACAAATATACATACCTTTTGCCCTATTAATGCCTGCAAAATTACAGATCATGGTCAAAGGAAACTGCACTACTGAACCACGCAAAGCCATGGATTTTGTGAACGCTCTAACATGAAAGCCTGTCTGTTATTCTTTTGTTTGTTTTACTATTCTTTCAGACTGCTTCACTACATCTGATTTTGGCCTGCCTCATGTCCACTGACTTTATACTTTTTCCCTTCCCCTGTTTAATTAGCCCTTGGTACATACGGATGTAGAGGGCCTTACTGTATGTATTCCTTCAATGCCATGTCCCTGCATGGTGTTTATCTGGTACTTTGCAGATTAAGGAAGATTCTTTGAGGCCTTTTTGACTTTTTCTGAAAGTGGCAGTGTTATGGAATCTGTCACACTTGCTCATCAGTAATGGACCCTATAGAGCACTTTGCTACGAACTTTGATGAGTGATATTGTGGACTTTCTTTGCCAACTAAATGAGGAGTCTCTTCCCTCTCATTGCCATCTTTTATTAATGTTAGAGAGTCCTGGTTTGAATCCTTGTCTCCAGGGGTGGTCTGCCATAAAACATGAACATTGCCTGCAGAGTATACAGACATTGGGCATTCCAAATTCAAGGGAATGTTTTTGTCTTAGCAGAGGGGAGATCAAGGAATTTAATTGCTTGATATGGACAATTTAGTACCCTGTTATTGTAATGGATCTCCTTGTAGGGATTGTATTGCATGGGTACCAGGGTCAGTCTCATTTGCTGATACCATATGTGGTTGGAGAGGAAGTTATGATGGATTATAGCAGGGTCTCCTGCATAGGGAGTCTCTGCAAGGGTTGTGAAGGGTTGAACATTGGGATTCAGGGTGTGGAGCTAGGGACTGGGGTGGAGTAATACAGCCAGGGGAGGGTCTCCGGGTGCTTTGTTGGTGGTATGCCATGGCTGGGGCATTTGAGTGGGTCCTCTATTCCTTGGCAAATAACAGACTGCCTGATTATTTTTTTAGGCCAACAATAAAGGAAGAATGTGGGGTTCACCTTTTTCTGGGCCCCACAGATAGTTCGAATGATTTTAATGGTTGGCCTCTGTGCCTGATACTATCAGTTTCCAGTTAGGTGGCATTTTTTAATGTACTGGGCAGATTTCTCTTTTTATTCTGCCCTAAGTTTGAGCCTTGAGTTGTACACTAAATTGCATGCTATGAAGAAGAAGGAATATGGCAGCCCGTTGGACTGTACATCAGTAGCTTAACAAAGGGAGTCCTTTTACTCTTATTTTTATTTAATTTTATGCTGTTAATGAATTTTGAACTTCGTCTAGTTTTTATCTATTCTTAGTTAGTATTGAGGTTTAGTTAGGGAAGCGCTAGACAGAGACCGGAGTGATATAGTGTTAGGTGCTTAGGTGCTTAGTTTTACTATTTTTAGTAAGGGGGGTTTTCAGTTTTCAGAGAGGGTTCTGCCAGAGTAGGACATACTGGAGAATAGCTCTGCAGAGATTGAAGAGATCTAGAGGTCATTCACTGTCCGGAGGTGTCAGTGGTCCTGGAAGTCACTGTAGAGCCTGCAGAGGACATGGGATCACAGACTGGTGGAGTGGTGGCTGCGGGGAATAGACCTGTCTGCTCATGGTGGTGGGAAGCTGGTCTGTCCACCTAAGGAGATGCTGGAGTGTTGGCTGGTGGACTGGTGGATGCAGGAAGGCAGCCTGTTTGACAGCTGAAGCATTGAGCTGTCAGAGGAGAAAAGAAGCTGAACATTTCAGTGGATACTGGATCGAAAGGAGTCCACTGTACTGGACCGGGTTCACCCACACGTTAAGACCGCAGCTGTCAGCTACTGGAGTCTGTTCTTTATGTGGAAGGCTGGACTAAGCATTTATATTGAAATAATGTGACTTTTAGAGAGCAAAGACTCATACTTGGAGGAGAGCTGGGGCTGAGAGAGAGACTCTGGTGTCTCCAGAACTGGGAACTCATCAAGCTACTTCAGTCTATCTTGCCTGGCTTGGTTGGCATTTTATCATTTGAGAAGAGACTGGTACTAATGAGATTTGGACTTGGACCTAGGATTGGGCCATGAGAGGGTCAAATAGTGACTGGGACAATCTTAATCTCATTGTATGCAGTTCGGGGGTCCCTTGCTCTGCTATAAATTTCTACTTTTGTTTCTCTTGTGATGTACCTTGTGAACTAATACCGGTGGACCTAGCTAGGGCCTTTACTGCTCAGCGACTGGATCTGATTCTCTGCTTGAGTACTCTGTGGGACTAGCTCTGGTGACTGCTCATTAAATCTTGGACTCCCTCTTATTTTGTTATTTTCGGGTTGTTAAGGGTTGAATGAGGTTGAGGAGTGTGTGGGTGTGTATGTGTGGTTGTGTATTGTGTGACTGGATTTTTTATTTTTAGTTATTACTGTTTAAACTTTAACCTGTATTTGTTATTTGATTTATGCATTTTAATTAGTTTTGGTTTCTTTATTTATATTATTTATTGTTAAGGAGGGCAGCTAGGTTAGAAGTGCATAGGTCTATATTGTTTTAAGTTGTTTATAATAGGAATAGTTGTAGACCTAGAATGTGTTGGTCGGTGGCTCCCATGAGAAGGCACTATTCCCCATTTCGGATTCAGGACCTCCACCCTTTTGATTGCCCTTCATTGTTATCTGAAGTCTAAGGACATTGTAGGGCATTAGGCATTGCCTGAAGAGTGAGGCTATGAAGGTCTGTGAGGTCTGTTTTGGGGAATGATGTAGGAGGAAGACAGATGGGTGTGATGGGCTCTAGGAGGCACCCTGTGGTGAAATGGGTTCACCATAGGGGTCCTACCTGTCTTGTTCCCATACCCAAGGGCTCCTCATTTAGTGCACAGGTACCCAAAAGACCAGCCTCATCTACTGTACAGTACCTGTCCTTCTCAAGTGGTGTTATGCAATGCCAGGTCTATCAGAAACAAGGCAACTATTACAGCTGATCTGATTTCTACAGTTGACCCAGCTGGATGAAAATGCCAGCCCAGTATTGGAATCAGTGGCTCCTGCTGGGTTCTCAATGATTCACCACCTGAAAAAGGATCATAGGGGTGGTGGTGTGGTGATTTGTTTTAAGTCGGACGTGAACTTCACGGCCTTCCCAGTGGGAACAGCAAGGTCTTTTGAATGTGTGGCCAGTCAAGAAGTTGCTGGTGCATGTTGCAGGTTGGATGGGAAAGGTATATTCTTCTCCATCCTTCCTCAAGAAGGCAGTATAGTAGTGTTTAAGGACACTGACCTGCAAACCTAGAGATCTGGGTTTGAATTCCACCAGCCTCCACTTGCATATTGTGTGACCCTGAGTAAGCCAGTTAACTTCCTTGTGTTCCCAGCTGGCACCTGGAAACAAGTCTCGCCTTAGTGTGTCTTTCCTGGTTAAACAATTTCCCCTTCATTTACTATGCACTGTAAAGGAATTGTACTTTTAATACATATAACACTGCCCTTTGAGGCATTAGTAACTAGATCTGACCCTGCCGGGAGATGGGTGTTCATTCTAGGAACCCTATATCATAGGCTATCAGTACTGCTTAATAGCTATGCTGCCAATTATGATAATTACACCTTTTTTTAGGACTTAATGTTCCAGTTGAGTCAGCTACAGAAAGAAATTATTTTGGGGGGTGACTTTAATCTTGTGCTAGCTAAGCATTTAGACAGATCTAGGCAGTTCAATTACTAAAATATAATCTCCAAGATTTTTGCTTATATGATATATGGCACCTCATGCATACCCGGGATTAAGATTATTCTTTTTATTCATCTGTACATCAGTCATATACACAAACTGATTTGATGTTTATTAGTGCAGAATTTATGCCTGACATATTGTCCAGTGAATATCTTCCCATAATAATTTCAGGTCATGCCCCTCTAAAATTAACCTGGGATATGGTCACCCAGCCTGAATCTAATGGTAGGGTGTGGAGACTAGACCCTATTTTGTTACATAGAAAAGAGTTTACTGAACAGGTCTGTGAGGCAATTAAGGAATTTGGGGCCTGGAATAAAAATACCATAGACAACTTTGGCATGGTTTGGGACTTCCTGAAGGCTTTCATTCAGGGTCAGGCCATTGTGTATGCTTGTAAAGTGAATAAAGATAATAAAGCTCAATTGGGTGGTCTAGAGAGACAGATACATCAAACTGAATCAGAGTGTAAAAAATCTAGGGAGCCAGGCCTTTCCCAGACTATCAAACGTCTTAAAATGGAATACAATTAATGCCACACCAGATGCATAGAGAGGACACTGGTGTAACAAAAGCCCATTTCTATGTACTAGGTAACTAATGTGGACAGGTTTTGGCTTGCCAGTTGAAACAAGAGCAAACACAGCAACATATTTCATGTATTAGATATCATAGTGGAGAATTACAACATGACCTCAAAGGGATAAATGAGGCATTTGTGTCATACTTTGCAGACCTTTCTACTCTAAGATCTGGTAACCCAGGCTTAGTAGCAGAGATTTACCCACAATCCTTTTACTCCAACCTCTCTACACTTACAGAAGAGGAGGCTAATGTTTTTGAAGTACCCCTTTCTAAGTTAGAAATCTATACAGACACAGGTCGGCTGAACTCATGCAAAGCTCAGGGCCCAGATGGCTTACCAATTCGGCCTGTACAAAAAAATAGTACCCACAATTATAGGATCTCTCTTTGGTACTCTGCAGAAAGTGGTGGAATTGGGAGGGTTACAGACACTTTTAGACAAGCTAGAATTACGATACTTCGCATACTGGGCCAACCCAAGGATCAAATAGCCTTTTACAGGCATATATCATTATTAAATGCAGACTTTAAGATTTACTACAAAATTTTAGCTAGCAGATTGGAAAAGGTCCTGCCCCGTTGGTGCATGTCGACGAGTCAGGATTTGTAGCTGGCCATGGAGCCACTGCAAATCTTAGAACCTTGTTGCAGGTCTTGGCTGGGGGGAGAGAAATTCAGTGGACTGTCAAGTGGTGGTCTCATTTGATACAGAAAAAGCATTTGATAGACTTGAGTGGAACCAGCCCTGGAAGTCCATGTCCACTATGGGCATCCCAGATAAATTTATATTGTGGGTACAGGCAATATATGAGCATCCTACAGTGGCTTTACAGACAAATCTTTGGGTGTCTGACTTTTTTCCATGAGTAGGGGTACATGTAAGGGGTGCCCATTGTCCCCCTACATTTTGATTTAGCTCTGCAACCCTGGGCACAAACTTTAAGGGACAATATGGATATTAAAGGAGTGACAGCAGGTGGCATAGAAGCTAAGGTTTTGCCTTATGCTGACGATTCTCTGGTCTGTATGACTGTCCCTGAAATATCACTTGGCTCCAAAGTGAATCTTCATAAAATGGTCTTTTTGCCATTATGTGACTGCCTCCATGAAGAATTGCATCATATGTTTCCAATATAGTGGTCTCATGAAGGATTTAAATATTTTGGAATACAGATCACCAGCAGACTTAGAAATTTGTACTAGGCTAATTATCCCCCAATCCTAGACAAAATTATACAACTCTTTACAAAATGCAGGAATTGCCCTTATTGCTGGTGGGTAGCTCTAATGTCCTAAAAATGATCATCTTACCTAAACTATTGTATATGCTCCAGGTTCTCAGACTAATGTTTGTACTAAGGTATAAGGAGCTGAGAAGGCAGTTGGCCCATTAACACTTGTGTCTATTATCCGTAATAGGACAATTTGTTTCCATTCAAAATATAGGAGTCTAACCTATTCTTGAATTGCTTTTTGTCCTTACTAATTTCCATAAGGAGTTTATTCCATGGGTTAATTATTCTTTGTGTATAGAATGTTTTTCTTTTATTAGTGTTACATTTTCCGGGTCTTAGTTGTACAGGGTGATCTCTGGTTCCCTTCTGGTTATTTTTGAATTCCAAACTCAGTTCACTAAACTAGTATGGTAGTCATCGTGTTTGATATTGTAGTGAACGAGCAAGTTCCCCCGTATTCTTCTTGTGTCTAAAGACATCAGGTTCAGTTTCCATAATCATTCACAACAGGATAATGTTTTTATGTTATGTATTATTTTTGTAGCCTGTCTCTGGACTCTCACAATCCTGTCAACAGTCTCCACTGTGATTGGATTCCATATACAGTAGGGCTCCCATAGTTCAGTATTGGTTTAACATACATCCTGTATAACGGCATTACCACATGCTCACTTCTACTTTTGAAGTTTCTTTTTATTGTCCAGATCAACCTTTTTTCTTTAGTAATCTGAGCCTCACAATGAGATGACCATGTCAGGTTTTGATTTATTATTATTCCCAAATATTTTTCTTTCAAAGATTCTCTAAGAGTGGATCCATCCAGGAAATATGTTTTCTTTTGGTATTGGTTACCTGGGTGAATGATGCAACATTTGTCCCTATTAAAACATATCTTTGCCCATGTTAGGATATTATTTTAGGTTATTTCGCAATGCTACTCTATCTTCATCCATGCTAACCACGCTAGCAAGTTTTGTATCATCTGCATATTTACTAACCCAGCTGGTTACATGCTCCCCCATATCTGCTATGAATATTTGAAACAACAGTGGTCCAAGTACAGAGCCCTGCAGTATCCCACTAGTCACTCCCCTAGGGCCCGAGCAATATTATTTAATGCATACTCTCTGAGTCCTATCACTCAAACAACTCTGTGTCCATTGTACAATTCTATGATCTAATTTTAGGTTTATTAATTTCTGGATTGTTGCTCCTTGTGGACAGTGTCAAAAGCCTTTGAAAAATTTAGATATATGCAATCCACTGCTAAACCTCTCCAATGCTGCTGATATTTTTTCTTAGAAACATAGGAGATTTGCCACACATGATCTACTCAAGGTAAACCCATGTTGTTCTGTATCCTGAGTACCATGCTTCATTTGCTGTTCACCAATCATATCTTTTATTATGGATTCCAGGATCTTTCCAGGCTCTGATGTAAGACTAATAGGCCTATAGTTTTTACAGTTTGCCTTATTTCCCTTTTTGTGAAAAAAAGTATCACTGTAGCAGACAGCCAGTCCAATTGGACTTTGTTATTTAGTAATGATGATAAGAAAAACCTTTTTTAATGGTTTAGATATATGTGGTGCAAGGAGTTTTAAGAGTCTGGGAGATATGTTATCTGGTCCAGCTGAATGTGTATTTTTAAGTCAAGTAATTTTATTTGTGATGTCCTCATCATTTATTTCTATTGTAGTTGCATTATTGATTTATACAGTTCCAATGTATGGGTCCCCTTTAGAAAACACAGATGCAAAATATGTATTAAATATTTCTATTTCATTAGGGTCATCAATTACTTAATTTTCTGATGTTATTGAACAAAGACCACTGTTGCAGTTTCTTAATGAGTTCATGTAGCCATAACATTCCTTCATGTTATCTTTATTTTTATTTTTTGCCAGACCAATTATCAGGTTTTGTTTATTTTTTTTTGATTTCATGTTTACATTTCTTTAATGTTTCCTTATATCTGAACCAATATGTATTTGTTATGTCATTAGTGTATGAATTAAAAAAGAGGTTGCTTTTTCTTAAGTAATTTCTTTAAACAATTTGAGAGCCATTTTGGTTTGATACCTCTGTTACTATATACTTTTTTCTTTTTTATATGTTTGTCACATATTGTAAATATTTGATTTTTGTTTATTTCCCACATTTCACTTATAGTTTTTTGCTGACTAGTGTGTCCCATTGTATTTTATTTAAATCCTCTTGAATGAGGATTTGATTTGCAGAGTCATATTTATAGACCTCCCTACAGCACTTGTTTATTGGGATGCATTCATGAAAGAAAACGAACATTTTGTTATTATCAGTACAGTACCTTGAGGGGTGCATCAGTTTCACTGTCTGTGACATTTATTTCATTGGTGCTTAATACTATATCCAAGGTGTTTACTCCCCGAGTAGGATAATTTATATTGTTTCAGGCCAAGTTGTTCAGTTACTCTTAAACATTGTTTACTATGGTACTTAGTGGCCTTTGTTGTGTCCCAGTTGATGTTGTTAAAATTCAGGTCACCCAGAAAATCACTCCCCCCAATTCACAAGCCTTTTCAAACTCCAATCTTATTGCTTTAAATATCTCATTGCTTGCATTTGGTGACTTGTAGCATATAATAATTATGATGTAATTTCCACTCTTATTTATAATTTTAATCCATAAAGTCTCAGTACTGCTACCCGCAGGTTATATTTTTTCAGAGATGTTCATGGTTCATACCATTTCTGATATATATACTGCCACACCTCCACCTTTTTTTCCCACCCTGTCACATCTGAGGAGCTGATAACCTGGAATATCTTCCCTCCGATTGTCATCTGCAGCCCACCATGTCTCAGTAATAAAAGCCATGTCAGTATTTCTGTTTGGTTTTAGTATTATCTAAAGTTCCTTCATGTTATTATTCAAGCTTCTGGCATTGCCTAAATAGCAACGCACAGTATTTTGTTTCTGACTATTATTTGGTTTTGTCCATCTTTGGCTTTTAGTGTTGTTCACTGTGGATGACTCACCCCCCTCTGATATCAATTTAAATTCACTGTAGGTAGTTTATGATTTATCAGCTGAGCCAGCGTTTTGGTACCTATTGAGCTTAGATGTAGTATATATTTAGCATATAAATACTTTTGCTGAAAAAATGCTTCCCATGAATTAATGAATGGAATTCCCTCTCTGGTGCATCTATTCTGTAGCTGAGTATTTATGCATTGAATTGTGTTATTTTTTTCCATATGCCCCTTTAACACCAGTAGAAGTCCAGAGATCACAGCCTTTTGACCCTTACTTTTTATTAAATCACTCAATTCCATGATATCCTCCATGATATCCTTCTTGGGGTATCTTCTAACATTATTTATACCTACATGTACTACCACAGTTTGTTTTTTTAATAAACCATTACTTTTGAGGGGGTGAAGCTAGCTGTCAAACATGGTGGCTGCTTAATTTTCAGTGACAGTTCTGCCGTGAGGGATTTGTGTACCATCCGTTTGTCACAGCTAGAATTTCTTTTTCATATGGGTTAATTCAGAGAGCTGCTGCTAGAAACAATTGAATGATATAAAAATTGAAAGACTTGCAGCTTCAAGAGCACCACACCAAGGAGATTTTGAATGGACCACGTTGCTTGCTGATCAGGCATAGACATCTCTTTCCACCTGCGTGCCAACAACTGGGATTACAAATGGCAGATTCCTTTCAAAACTTCATGATGGGCTCTAATAAAAGGAATTCAATTGACTTCACTGCCATAATGGCTATGCTAACCCAGATCCTGCAAAACACCACTGAGCTCAAAGCCATCGCTTATCAGGCCAACAAAGACTTATCTGCCTTGGTGACCAGAGTGGTGGCTGCTGAAAACTCCTTAAAAATACAGAGCAACACTACTAATTTTCAACAAATGACACTTAGGGAGTATGGTCAGAAGATACATGTCTTAGTGGAGAAGGTGGATGACTGGGAGAACAGGGCTAGCAGGAAGAGTATTCACATAGTGGGCATCTCAGATGGTACAGAAGTCCATGATATGCCTGCCTTCTTGTGTAATGGCATTCTTCAGACCCCAGGCTGCCCACTTCTGGAGACTGAGAGGGCCCATTGCTCCCTTGTGCACAGGTCCAGACTGGGAGAAAGACCATGGCCAATACTCTGCAAATTATTGTGATTCCCAGTGAAGGAGGTGATTTTCAGGATTGCCAGGGACCGGGGGAATCTCAGCTGGGAAGGCCAGCTGGTATAGTTTTTTTCAAGACTTTTCTCCTGACCTGTAGAGAAGGAGGGCTTTTGCTGGGGTCCAACAATGTTTCTACCAACAGAGCATACCTACCTCCCTAGGGGTACCCTGCGATGCTAAGGATCCAGGTGAACAGTGTTTATATCACCTTTCAATCTCCCAGAGAGGCTTAGCATTATTTCAATACAGCAAACTTTGGAAATGCCACACCACATCAGCAGCCGTCGAAGCCACATGGTGATGATGCCTTGCCAATGGACCTCACAGCTCTGGCTACAGGAAATTTGCTGAAGGTGGATGCCCAGGACAGTGAACCATGGCACCAGGTGAATAGGGGCTGACAAAAGAAATGGAACAGGAATGCCAGTAATCAAAAGGGTTGCAACCCAGAAAATGGTCCAGAAGCCAATGAAGGATGGCAGCAGTGTCAGATGCCAGCAGTGAGTCCCCATTTGCTACCCCTGTGAAGACCTAGAACAAATACGAGGCATTGCAAGACCTGACCCCCTCTTCGCTACCTCAGACAGCAGATGCACTCCCAGCCTGGCACATTAAAACACCCGCGTTATCACTTCTCTACTGACTGGGCTTCCATATGTGATGAATGGGTGGATTGTCTCAGAGCTCGAGAAGATGAAGATGAAGTTCCTGACCACATGTACCATCCTCCTCAGCAAATTGACAGACTGGAAAACATATCCTTGGTGAACCCTTACTTGCTCTGGCTGGTTTGTAAAAAGTTTATGAGATGGGCTACAGTCAGGTAAGATTAGACTATCTGGCACTTCTAGTCAAAGGAATATCTCACGGGGAGAAGGGACTGGGATCTGGACCCCCTCAACCCAACAAAAATCTTACCTGGGAGAACTGCCTGCTCCCTGAGTCTGTTTCTGAGTTGTTTTTCGAGACAGACAGCCTGAGACTGTATGCCCCGTAAATGAACAAACTAAAATATGGGTATGAAGTGAAATGATAATCTTTAAAGTCAGTTACTGTGTTCAGGGCCACAAGTTCTTAGTTCAGCCCTTTGGTATAAATGTTTAACAGCTGGTAGATGATGTCTTTTATACAATACCTTTGCCAGGGTCCCCTGGTGATTTCCACCAAGAATAAGCAGCTTAGTAGCAACAGGTTGCCTCAGTTGTTGGTGAAATAAGCTAGCCCATGCTCGCATTTTCCCCCTCAGTATATAGGGTGTCAATTCTTCCTATGTTGCCTACCCTGAAAGGTATGGGGAACCTGTGATGTGCATAATGTTACTAGCAGTGAAGTGACAGCTGAACTGTCTGTTACAGTACTGCTGGTAACCATAGGTGGGTCTAGGTTGTTGAATGGCCCCTAGCCTCAGACAGATGCCCAGCTATAGGAATTATTTTTGCCTCCACTCTGTTTCCTAGGACTAAGGTGAGCTCGATCCTGTGCCTGCTCAGCATTTCATTGGATGTCTTTTGGGTGAAAAGGGTAGGGTGTGCTCTAAGGCTACTGGGGATCTAGTGTGGCTCACTCAACAGTTGTCTAAAGTGATGCTGAGTGACAAGGGAGCAATATATGAGGGGGGTGCTAAATTAATCCTCTTTATCCACCAGGAATGCTATTAGGGTGGAATGGAGGCACTTAGCAGTTATGAGAAGGGGCAGAGCACTGTTCCTGTTGAGCACTTGTACAGGATTTCTCTCTGCACTGCCTCATGTGACACCAGATCTCCTAGCTGCACCGGGGTGTACCAGGGCTTAGCAGTTCTATGCTTCAATCCCTTAATGGCTCAGTGAGATATGTTTAGGTATGCAAAAGCTGTGATGCATTCTACTTTATTCTGTCCCCCTTCTTGGAGGACTGTACTAACCGTACTACCCCTAGATGATTCAGCTACAAAACCTGCTTGCAGCAGTACTTGTGCTAAGTGTAATTCTCTCCCTCTGGGGGGCTACTGAGGCTATTGAAGATGGCTTTGACAATGCTTCAATTGTGGGTAGTAGCCCTATGCCCCATAGTGGGTGAAGTAAGGGGCAAATGTCCCATGATCAGTATAATAATATTTCTTCTTCCTGTTATACCATAAGGTGTTTACAGACCTGTTGGCCAATGGCGTTTTCTATGGTGTTATATGTTTTCCATATTGTACTGTGTCACTTGCTTTACTTAATGTTAGCCTATTTAGATTTAAAGAAAGCTGAGTTTGAGAGGTGCTTGCCATTTGGGCTGGGTAACTGCATGTCCAGATGGCAAAATACTGTGTTTGCTATCACTGGCTATCATGATGCAAAGCCTTACTACAATAACAGGAACAACCATGGGGTGCCTAGGGAGTTCCCATTCCTAGTTTGATGCCTAAGGTATATAGGTTTTAGTAATGACTATGTTTTGAAACATGCTTAACCCTGTCTCTTTTACATCATGGAATATGAGGGGGCTTAATTCTCCCATTAAAGGGAAGAAAATCCTGGCCCACTTGAAGAAACTCCACAAGCAAGTGGCCTTTTCCCAGGAAACTAAATTAATCCACAAGGAAGCGCAAAAACTCATAAGGGAATGGGTACAGTGGGAAATACATAATTCTTTGAAATCAGCTAAGCATGTGCTATCCATCCTGCTCCACAAAAATATAAAATGCATCCCCATCACCCAGGCAAGCGATTCAGAGGGGTGTTGGGTGCTTAACAAAATGAGGACACCTACTGGTCCTATTATCCTAAGGAATCTGTATGCCCCCAATATTGATGACCCTGCATTTTTTAGCACTGTATCTCATGCCCTACTAGACATGTCATTTGACAACCCGAAGATATTGCTAGGGGGAGATTTTAACCTGTTTTTAGACCACTATCTTGATAGATCTAACAGCAGGCTGGAACCCTAAGCAAAGGCCCTATGTACTCTGCAGGAACTAATGTCCCTTTCACCAGTTGACAAACTCCTGGAGGCTCCTTAATCCATTTGGTAGGGACTACACATATTTATTTGAAATCTTGCTCATGGCTAGCAGAATTGACTTCTGGCTTGCCTCTCCCAGCATCACCCTAATGGTGTCCTCCATAACTATCAAATCAATATATGTATATATATCTATATATATATATATATATATATATATACATATATATACATAATATATATATATATATATTGTGATTGGTTGGCATCCATGGCACTCCAGACATTACCTCATGGGTTTTAGCCCATCTGATAGGCTACTGATGCACATGACCCAGATCAAGTTTCCAGTATATCCAGGTCCCAGAAACCCCTGCTCTCCAGTTTTTCGAATTGTGCATCTGATCAGGCAAGAAGCACACCAGGAATCCCTGTTTGCTCCTAGAAGGTAAGACCTTAAAACCAGTATTATATATCAAATGATGTTTTCTTATGCTAAGTAAAAAGGCAGTTTCATCAGTTCCTTCTTGTATTTGGCCCTGGATTTCTTTCTTTTTACCAGGTGCAATTTTTAGATTAGTCCTTGCCTTAGCACCAGAGACTCACAACATGCAACTCTAGATAGCAAGGGGGAATTATCTGAGAGAGTTGGAACCCCCTGCTAACGTGAACGTATTATTTGTGCGATTTATAATGTGTGCCAACGATTTGTCCTGCTGTTTTAAACATGCAAAATGCCCGGAGGTCGAGGCAGCCTATGGGCAGGCCCCGCCTCGGGCCTAAAATTCCTTGTAGAAGGCCTCTCCTTCTCGATCCCTGCCCGCACAGCGCTCAGCACCTGGCAGCCTAGCGCTTCCTCCCCCCTCATTTTCTCCCTCCGTTCCGGCCCTCTGAACAGCTCGCGCGAGGCAGCGGGGCCAATCACCCACCGCGGCAAGCCCCGGCCTCGTGGAGCCCTCTAGACTCATCGCTCCCATCTCAGAGCGTGGAAGGCAGCACCCATCGGTCCATCGCCTCTGCGATGCAGGAGGCCACGTTCCCCTGTTCCCCCCTCCGAGAAGTGGATCCCCCACGGTCAGCTCACCTCCATTGGAAGGCAGATCAAGCAGCCAGCAGGCGTACCAGGCGTCTCTTTGTTGCCTTAGGCCTTGCCCCCCCTCCGAAGGTGGATCCTCATGGATCGCTCACCTCCGTTGGGAGGCAGACCCAGCGGCCGCGCGGGGGGTGGAGGGTGTTTTGTTGCTTAGGCCTGTTGGGCCTACTGCGCCCTCGCATCCAACCCCCCTCCTCTCACTCCAGGACTGTGCTACCTCTGCCCTCACGGTCGCGCCTGGACAAGAGGAAGGGGGGGTTGAGTTCTCTCTCTATCACTCGCAGCCAGGCATCAGTTTCCGGGGAAGGCCCTCACCTTAGAAGGAGAGTGAGGGGACTCTCCTGGCCTCCTACACAGCAACCACAACCGGAGACACTACAGTGCAGTGTTTGTTAAGCTCTGAGCTGCAACTTTGGAAACCTGGGCCAGAACCCTACAGCCCAGAGCCCGCATACCTCTCTCAGGGGCAAGGTCTCCTCGCTCATAACTGATTCTGCTCCCCCCCAATCCTTCTCTCGAGGGGAGCAGAGAGGCTCTACCAATTCTCCTGACCTCGCGGGTGGAATGGGAAGACCCGTGGATTCCTTCGTGTTCCCTCTGGGGGTCCCTCCCACAGCAACCCCCACCACCACAACCACTCCGCCAAAGGCTCCTGCTCCGGTTCCTTCTCCAGGGGCCCCAAACCTATGTCTACCACTAGGGTCCCTCCCATAGCGACCCAAGTAGGTTCTGATTCTTCTGGTCCTACTCCCAGTGGCCACGGCTCCCTCCCATAGCGAGCCATAGCACCAGACTGCCGTCCGGCGTTGCAGGGGTCCTCACACAGCGCCCCTCAACCCGAGGCGCTCCTCTAACAGGGAGTCATGAGTATAACGTTTTAAAAAAAAAAAGACAGACACTGCGGGCCACCATGCCGACTTCGTTCCTAAGTATATCTTCTCTCCTTCCAGATGGTGAAAGCAAGGAAATGCTCCCCATGCAGCGCCAACCTCCTCCCCCAAACCCGGGGCCCCCTCTGTGCAGTGTGCCTACTGGACGATGACGACTCTTCACTGGAGCGAACCCGGCCCCTGGCCCCCAACAACCCCGGGCCCTGCAACCCTACATGGATGGATCCTGGCTCTCTCCTGATCCAGAACCAACAGGCCGCAGTTGCCATGATGGAGAGCCAGCAGAACTTTATGCTCAAAATCATGGAGAAGCTGGAGTCTCTCACCCAAAACAGGACGAAGCCAAGCTCAGAACCCGACAAGGCGGGGGGTCAACCAGAAGATCTTCCAAAACCCGAGGACACCCTTCCAGACATCGCGTGACAGTGCACACGAGGACGGGAGAGGGAGGATGCAGAGGAAGATGATGAAGCGGATTTGGATGCAGAGGATATGGAACTATAGACGACCCCTTTGCTGACTTCCAAGTTATGCTCGTTTGACACGATCCCAGGGCTCATGAAGGTCATCAAGGCCACCATGGGCTTTGACACCGAAGACACCGAGGACAGCAGGCCCGAGTCGAAGCTCGACCCGATGATTCAACTTAGACCTTCAACCACAGAGACTTTTCCCATATGTCCGGTGATCGAGGACATCTTCAATACTGAATGGCAATCCCGAACCTGGTAGGATGCCGTCATGAGGAATTTGGACAGGATGTACCCAGTACAAGGGGAGAAATCGGACGCCTGGTGCAAGGCTCCCACCATCGACCCCCAAGTGGCGGCCCTCAGCAAAAAGACCATACTTCCATGCGGCACGATAGCCCTCAGGGACCCTATGGATAAGAAGATCGAAGACATGCTCAAGAGGGCATTTGAGATTGAGGGCACCGCTGCTAAGGTGACCACTACAGCCATCTACATGACCCGGGCTCAGATCCGCTGGCTCGAGGAACTCCAGGAACAGGCCACCCCTAAGTCTAAGGAGGCAGAACTGTTGGAGTGCACCTTAGAGCGGCAAAATACCTGGACGATATGGCGTGGAGCACCCTCCGACTCAGGCAAGGGCCACACGCCATCACCAACCGTGCCTGTGAGGGCACTGTGGCTGAAACTGTGGGACGCAGACCATGAGTCAAAGACATTGTTACAAAACTTACCCCTTCGGGAAAGCATGTTTTCGGGGAGGGTTGCAGGAGTATTTGAAGCAAAAGGAGGAGGCAGGGACCTTCTCAGAGCAAGACCAAGTTCCCTACCTACCCTCCTCGAGGCGGAGGTTTCGGAGACAGACCCACACCAACCCGAAGGGATACACACCAACAGGGCCACTCCTTTCAAGGCAGCGGCCCCTCCACCGGCTTCCACGGCCTGTACCTCCCAAACTATCAGCCCTCAGCGTTCAGATCCCGGAGCCAAAGAACCGGATGTCAAGGCAGAGGCTTCAGGGGAAAGCGGCAGTGTCTGCCCCTTCCCAAAAACACAAAGCCTGGACCAGTACCTGCCGGTGGGGCAAAGGCTGACTTCTTTCGCCCACCGCTGGGTCAACACGACTTCGGACAGATGGGTACAAGACATGGTAGCCAGGGGGTACTCCATCAAGCTGTCACACGCCCATGTTCCACACAGATTCATCTCCTCCCACGTATCCAGGAGAAGGGCGTCCCCACATCAGATCCAACAGATCTTGTCAGAGCTACTTCAGAACAGGGCCATTCAGCCCGTTCCCCTACTGGAGCAGGGGCTGGGGGTTTACTCCATATTCTTCCTACTACCCAAAAAATTCGGGGAACTCAGGCCCATCCTAGACCTGAAACATCTAAACCGGCATGTGGTCTCCCACTGTTTCAAGATGGAGACCATCGGTCCACCTGCAATGCATCCGGGTAGGCGATTTCCTCCGTCTATAGACCTGAAGGATGCCTATCTACATATCCCCATCATCCGAGCAACAGGCAATTCCTCCGTTTCCACATCTAAAGCCACCACTTCCAATACCAGGCGCTGCCCTTCAGCCTGTCATCAGCCCCGAGAGTCTTCTCCAAGGTCTCCATAACCCTGGTGGCCAGACTCAGGGAACGGGGACTGGACATCATCCCGTATCTGGACGACTGGCTCATCCGTGCACGGTCAGAAAACCAAGCACGGATACACACAAGATGCGCCATGCAGGCACTCGAGGACCACGGCTGGGTGGTAAATCAAGAAAAGAGCCATCTCAGCCCCACTCAACAGATCGAGCATCTGGGAGCGCTCATCAGCTCGGCCGAGGGGTGGGCAAAACCGTCCCCAGCGCGAGTTTGCAACTTGATGGAGCTGGCGCGCCAGATGAGGGCATGCCACCACACCACAATGGGCAAGATAGCTCAGTTGTTGGGCTGTATGACCTCTTGTATAGACCTCGTACCCTGGGCCAGGTGGCACCTGTGCCCCCTACAAAATTACGTCCTGTCGCGGGGAGCACCGAGCGAACACAATCTTCAGTGCGTGGTGCCTCTACCAGTGTAGTGAGGTCCTCCTTGACATGGTGGACAATGGAGGAGAATCTGACCAGGGGAGTCCCTCTGGAGCCCCCTCGCCCAGTCTCCATAGAGACGGACGTGAGCCTCTCAGGTTGGGGAGCTTGCCTAGGAGACAGAACGGCACAGGGCCTATGGTCACCAGCGGAGGAGAAGCTCTCCATCAACATTCTGGAGATGAGAGCTGTGTCCCATGCCCTGAAGGCCTTCAGGCCCCAAATCCTCGGTCAATCGGTCCTGATCCGTTCCGACAATCATGTGACGGTGGCCTATATAGCAAAGCAAGGTGGGACCAGGAACAGAGCCATGATGAAGGAGGCAATGACGGTCCTCAACTGGGCCCAGGCTCACCTCACCCATCTGGGCGCGGTCCACCTTGCAGGGAAGCTGAACGTCCACGCAGACTGGCTCAGCAGACAACAGGTACACCAAGGGGAATGGCAATTACACCCGGCCCTATTCCGGATCATACAGGCGACATGGGGACCAGTGTCCATGGATCTCATGGCATCACTGGACAACGCCCAGGTCGGGGAGTACTACTCGCGATTCAGGGACAGCCTCTCACAAGGAACGGACACCCTGTCACAAGCCTGGACACGGGGGAACTCCTACGTCTTCCCACCACTTCCCCTGATTCCGCAGGTCCTAGCCAAGATTCAGGAGTCAGGCCACACGGTCATACTGGTGGCACCTTACTGGCCGTGCAGGGCTTGGTTCGCAGCAGTTCGGGAAATGTCACTAGCCAGCTTCAGAATACCCTACCGCTCGGACATGCTTTCACAGGGGCCAGTGCTCCATCTGACCCCACGGACCCTGAAGCTCATGGCCTGGCTCCTGAGAGGAGGAGGAGACTGAGGGCAATGGGGTACCATGAGTAGGTCATCAGCACCCTGCTTCAGTCCAGGTGGGCTTCAACCACCTCCACATATGGGAGGCAATGGGCCATCTTCACCAAGTGGTGCCGGGAACAGGGGAAAGCCCCCGAACAGACCGACATGGCCACCATCCTGCTATTTCTCCAGCAGGGGCTGGATAAGGGACTAGCACACTCTTCCCTCAGGGTGCAACTGTCCGCCATAGGAGCGGCCATAGGCCTCGTTGAGGGATACCCCCCAGGACCTCATCCCGACACCATCCACTTCCTGAGGGCAGTAGAGAGCCTCAGACTGAGGACTCGACTGACCATCGCACCTTGGGACCTCCCTATGGTCCTTGACTCCCTCAAATCGCCACCTTACGAACCCCTCTGAGAATCGGACCTGTTCTGGGTTGGCCTCAAGGCATGCTTCTTGGTGGCCATCTGCTCGGCTAGGAGGATTGGGGAGCTGGGGGCCCTATCCTGTGCAGAACCCTACACAGTGTTTACCCCACTAGGGGTTAGTCTGAGGACAGTCCCAGCATTTCAACCAAAGGTCTCCACCAACTTTCACAGAGAGCAGCCTATCAAGCTGCCCACCTTCTCAAGCGGTTCCACACAGGGCTCCAGCGGGTCCCCTCACCACCTCGATGTGGGATCTACCCTCTCGGTGTACTTAGCCAGAACCCGTCCCATTCGCAAGACGGAGAGGCTGTTCGTCATTGCGAAGGGACAGAGGCAGGGTAATGCCGCCTCCAAGACCACCATTGCCGGGTGGCTAAGGCGAGTCATCCAGAACGCCTACATGGCAAACCGGCTGATTCTGCCCAAGGGGATCAAGCCTCATTCTACCAGAGCGGTTGCCACGTCATGGGCAGAGAGAGCCAGCGTGTCCTCAGAGGACATTTGTAAGGCAGCCACATGGAGCTCCATACACACATTTGCGAGACACTACAGGTTGGAACAACTACAGGCCATACGGCCTGCCTTCGCCACCCAGGTCCTGGTGGCAGCATCCTCAACCGGTCACCCTTAGCTCTCGTCCCACCCGGAGTTCTCACTGTTTCTTATCTACCCATGAGGTAATGTCTGGAGTGCCATAGATGCCAACCAATCACAATGGGTGTTTACTCACCTGGTAAAGGTGATTGTGTTGGTTGGCATCCATGGCACTCCAAGGCCCTCCCTCTAGAGTGCTCAGAGCGACCGGTTCCGGATAAAGGTGGGAGTCATCATCCGGGTAGACCCACAGGGGAACAGATAGCATGACTATGTCAAATGTTAAATGACCAGTAGGACCCTCAGGTCCGGGACTAGACTGTAAATAATAGAGGAATAAAGAACAGGCCCCAGGGCCGTTGTTACTACTACATCGTGGTCCGTTTCCTTTGTGTCTCTAGTCATCCCCCTTAGTACTTCTCTCTCTCCTCTCTCTCTCTCTCTCTCTCTTGGCCTTAACTGCATTGTATGTTTTCTTCCTCCTTGTCTTGTGTACTAATTAACTTGATTTCAGCTGTGGAAGATTTGAACTGGAGAGCACGGGTTTCTGGGACCTGGATATACTGGAAACTTGATCTGGGTCATGTGCATCAGTAGCCTATCAGGTGGGCTAAAACCCATGAGGTAATGTCTGGAGTGCCATGGATGCCAACCAACACAATCACCTTTACCAGGTGAGTAAACACCCATTTATATATATATATACTATGCCCCAATGGTATTGACATCTTTATTTGTACCTAACCCTGGGTAAATCCTGAACCTGGCAACTAGATCCCCTTTTGAGCCAGGATAAAGAATTTCCCACTGGATAAAACAGGAAACCCAGCTATACTTCCAAGACAATCCTTTGGGGTTGTCCACACCCACCCTAATAAGGGAGGCCTTCAAGACCACAATCAGAGGAAAAAATATAAGCTATGCAGCTCATAGAAAAAAAGGTCCGAGCTGCCGAAACCCTGAGGTTGGAGGTTTTTCTTAAAGAAAAGGAGGGCACATATAAGAACGACTCTAAGTGCTTGAAAAACAAGTCTCTGACCCATGAGATATCCTCCCTCAGGATACAGCTGTATCTGTGGGCCACCAGGGTGGTGGAGTTACAAATGATCAGACAAAGCACAAATTTTGGGTGCACACTGATAAAGCAGGTAGTCTTTTGTCCTATCGCCTGCATAAACAGCAGGCGAAAAGATTTATCCCATTCATTAAGGATCAGGTGGATCGCTTGCAGTCCTCACCAAAGGCGATTAATGACATGATGAAACAATTTTATCAGGCTCTGTATGAATCCCACACTACCCTAAACACACCAAGGCTTTTGGCATCTTCACTCAGCAACTGGCCTTGCTAAAAATCTCGCCGGCTGAAAGAGGCTTTGGAGGCTCTTATTTCTGCAGAGAAGATCTCTGCGGCTATCAAAACTGGTGCCTAATAATGCTCCTGGGACTGATGGCTTTCCACTGGAGTTTTACCAAATGGTTAGATAGGAAATACTTCAAACCTTGTGACATATGATGCAATATCCCACACTAGCTCTGCTCTGCCTGATACTCTTAAAAAGGCGATAATTACTGTCTTGCCTAAAGAGGGTAAAGACCCCACCATCCCGTCCAGCTTTAGGCCCATATCCTTAATTAATTCAGACACAAAAATTATTTCCAAAACTCTAGCTAGTCACCTCGTGGGCATTTTACCTGAAAGTATACACCCCTCTCAGGTAGGCTTCATTAAAGGGAGAGTGAGTTCTGACCACCTGAGAGTGTTGGTATCATTACTTCAAGTGGCAGATATCCTTCCCACCCCAGCAGCAGCAATCACCATCGAATTTGAGAAGACCTTTGATTCAGTGGAGTGGGACTATGTGACAGAGGTTCTCAAACTCTTTTACTTCTGCCCTTACTTTATCAATTGGGTTCTGACCCTCTACAAGGATTCTCACCAACAACACTCTCTCTAGCCCCTTCCCCCCATTTAGAAGGACTAAGCAAAGCTGCCGTCTCTCACCTCTCTAATTTGTCATTGACATTGAGCCTTTGGCTATGGCAATTCACCATCTTCCTGACTTAACGGGTATTAGAGTGAGGCCCAAGGAATTTAGGACTAAGTTATAGGCAGATGATTGTTTGGTGTTGTGTGAGAATGTCACTCACGTGCTCCCAGCCTTACTTTCCCTCCTACACTCTTTTGGGCTTTGAATCAATGTAACTAAGTCAGAAATACTCCCCTTAAGTCACCTAACCTCCCCGCAGATGGTAGTGAGCTTTGGGATGGATCTGACCCCTGGCCACATTAAATATCTAGGCATTCGTATTACCCCAAACGCTTCAAGATTGGTAGCTGTTAATCTCTTGCCAGTGATTTATAAACTCTGAACTGAGATTGTGAAGTGGAGGCACTTGAAACTGTCCCTTGTAGGGAAAGTCAACACAGTTAAAATGGTTGCTGCTCCTTGGATTTTTCATGTGCTTTCACACCTTCTCATTCCCATCCCACACTGCTGGTTTCAGGAGATTGATAGTCTCATAGGTGGGTTCCTATGGGAAGGGTCCACTCCACGATATAGTGGGGCCAAACTCAGGGCTCACTGGTCTGGGGAACTGAGGATTACCTCACTTTCTGAACTACCACTTTGCCTTTCTGGTTGCTAAAACATGTAAGCTGTTCACTAATCAAGGGTCTGAAGCACCAGCCTGGATAGACATTGAATCGGTGTTAATGGGAGGTGCTTACCCTTCTCTATACCTGGGCCTTCCACTACCCACAGTGCTCCATAAATGGCTTACAATAACAGCAGCACATGAGGCTTGGAGGAAAATAATGGCTTTAACTAGACACTGCACTGGGATAGGTCCTTAAACTCCCATCTGGAATAACCCTTCCTGCTGCATAGGCTCTAGGCCAATCAACTGGCTGTCAAGGCAGGAGTCACACATCACTGTCTGGGTAAACTTGATCCTCTCGAACAATACCACACTGGAGTCCTTCCAGGCACTGTAGCAGAAATGTAATATTCCTAAAGCTGATCTGTGGAGATATTTCTAGCTCAAACATCTATACAATTGAGGGATATGACAACCATGTGTTTGTTCTTCCAGCAGTAAGTAAACTGGTGAGGTGTCCCCTAAACTGCCCATAAGGAAGTGGTGTAGAGCAAAATCAGGTCTAGTGGGTGTCATTTACAAATTCCTCATGGCTGCCATATCAGACCCATCACTCTGGCCCTAGAAGAAGTGGGAACAAGCTTTACAGAGGAACATCCTTGATGAGACTTGGACGCAGTCTTGGAGTGTTGTGCATCAGGCCTATATGGACCCACATAGCATGCTAATCCTCAACAAGGTCAGACACTTTTGGTACCAAGCCCAGCATAGCTCAAGATAATGGTCGTAACGCCTCATGACACCTGCTGGAGGTGCAAAGCACCTGCAGCTGACTTGCTACATATCTTATGGTCATGTACCCTTATCCAGGAATACTGGGAAAGAATTCTGGATCAGTGCGCCAAAATCTTGGGGGTCCACATCCCTTCGTCCCCATCACTGCTCCTGCTTGGAATCCTGGATCCCCAGGCAAAGCTTTCTGTTCCTCAGAGAACTTGACTGATGTTAGCTTCCATGGAAGCTATATGTCTTTTGCTTAGGAGGTGGAGATCAGTGGACATACCATATATCATGAGTGAGAAACTAAACTTGTCACATCCTCCACAAACTCAAGAATTACCCATTTCTTTTTGCATAAGACGAGGAACTTCAGTAAAGGGTGGGCCCCATACTTCCAGTCTCTACAGACCTGTCATCCCTCAATGCTACATTACAGGGGTAAATACCTCTTATGTCTGCCTTGAGGTCCAAGGGGTAGACTCTGGATTTACCCCCTTGTGTACTGACCTTGTATTGGGAAGCATACATCCCTGGGACCTTTGTACTTCTTTTATTAATATATGTTTAATGCTTAGATGCACTGTGATATGCTATCAAGTCTTCTCCACTCATTAACAGTGGTTACAAGAATATGTTTATCTCCACAGTCTTATTGATACGTGCTATAGAAGGATTACCCTGGCATAAAGTTTATGTTTGATATGTAATGTTACCAATATGCTTTATTGTATCTGGAAGAAATGTATGTCATTTGGCTATGCCTTCAAACTCAATAAATAAATAAACTAAAAAAAAAAATAAACCATTACTTTTTGGAGTATAGATTTAACATCCTTTGCCCTAGCCCCAGGCAAACAATTCACCTCGAGGTTCAATTTATCACTTCCATAGATCACACTATCAGTTCTGCGCAAGATCGTGTCCCCAATTACTAATACTTTTTCAGTAGGCCCATCTTCCTTGCTTCTCTCAACAATACTTAGAGGGGCATATCCATTTGTTAGATGTATATCCTTATTACTCAAAGTCCTCTCACCCTTTTTTGTTGGATATTTTTTTACCATTGTCCATATCAGATTGTTCCATACTATTTACTTCTGTTTCAGTATTGAAGTCTTCAATGTTTTTATTTATTTTTTCTACATTTCTTTTTCTTTTATCCTTTGGTGCTGTGTTTACTAAAGTTAGGGTATTCTCCCTGACTTGTTCCTTGAGAGTTTTTACCTTGTTTAATAAGTGTCCCATTTCAACACACTTTGGGCAAACATATGTGGTAAGATTTGGGTCAGATATGCAGTATTGGTAGAGTACATCAGGCAATTACAGCATTTTTATATCGTACCCTCATTACACAGAATATCTAGGAAATCATCTGCCCATTCCAATACTAGAATCCTTTTTTTCAAAGTTAAGGGCACACACCTCAGCCTGGTTGTGGCATAACAAAACACCAAGGGTTAGATGTGATTATTTGGTGCAGCCTCCAAACAAAGGTGGGTTAAGTACCCTACCAGGTCAATATCTTACACCTTGTATGTCACATGGCAAAACTGATTAATGGGAATAGTGTGTGCAAGAATAGCTACAGGGTATACAATGCTGCATGACACGATAGCATGTAGCGGTAGTGATAACCCTGTAGCTGTTACTGGGAGAGCTCTGCTGTGCAGGGTAAGAGCTCTGCCACAAGGGGGTCCACTGAGCAGCTGCCATGGCTCAGGGAGTAGAGCCATTGGTGCTGCAGGACAGTGGAGTGGCTGTGGACTGGGGTTCTATTCCTGGTCCCAGATCAGGTCAATCCATTTTATTTTTTGTTGTGTTGTGCTGTCTGGCACCAGACTTTCACCCTCTCTCTGAGTTGCCTCCCCCCGGTGGAGGTTATTCGATTGGGGGGATTCGGGGGTGCAGACCCCCATAACAGGGGATGCGGGGGGAAGAGTTTTCCTTGTTTTTTCCTTCGGTCGCCGTTTTTAACAGTGCAGTTTCATGCTGCACTGTATTGGCATGCGACAAGATAACCCTGTGCCGTTAAGTACTCTTCAGTTATATTATTGGGCAGCACAGTTGGTGGGCTTATGCCATTGGCATCATGAACACTGTAATAATGCAGGTGTGCTTATGGAGGAGTCTTGGGCAATGGTAAATAGGCTAACAGATCTGCTATATAATACCATACTCTCTCATCTTCACAAAGCCAAAGGCAACTTCATTGCTTGACATATATTGAGGGTTTGGCACACAGCACTTAAGTTTATGCATCCGGGCTCACAATATACAATGCTTACTCCTCTTTGAGACAATCTGCTTAACCCCAGTTTCCTTAAGGAATCAGGATACCAGCTTTGAGCACAGCAGGGGGATCAAGTTCTGCAACACTTGTGTTCAGGAAGCATTCTGCAATGATTCACTGACCTCTCCCAGCTTTACAGCATCCCCAAGTTCCACTTTGTTAGACATTTGCAATTATTGTACATCCTTTTTTTGGGAAAGATGTTGGGTGTTATTTATGCTTTCCAAGACCCTTCAGGTATAGTGAGGAATTTGGATGTAGCATCAAATACTAAAGAGCTGGTTACTCAACTTTACCAAAATTTGTAGAATTTTCTGGAGAGGAAGGGGGAGCAGTTTAGACAAAGGTGGCAAAACGGCTTAGATATTGAGATAGTCTTTTTTATAATTCATAATTTTATTGAGGAACACAAAACCAAACATGTGACATTATCATACATGAGAACACATAAAAACATGAATTATATAATTCCTTAATTTAGCTAATAATGCAAATATGAAATTGATCCAGGAGGGTCTTTTACATTCTTTTTGAATAATCCTAAAGGGGGAGGATAAAAAAACTAGCCCTATAAAAAAGTACATCAGTCATCAACTGTATACTGCATCAGTTAAGGAAGTGTTCTGTAGACCATAATTCTAGCTTCTTGTTATATAATTTCCATATGGATTCAAAATTCCAAAAGTATTCTGTACTATACAGTGGTGACAGAAAAAGTTGTCTGCATTCATGATTTGGGAAGATAATAGGAAAGCCCTTGCGGCTCCAGTATTTTAAAATCAGTCTTTTAACCACCATCACATTGGCTTTTAAAATTAATTTTTCATTGCTTTTTAATCCTCTGGTATTAAACATTTCCAAGATTGCAAACTTTGGATCTTCTCAATGCATAACATTAAAATCCACCTCACTGAGAAGTGTAAAGGCATCCTTCCACTAATCCATAGCAAGCCTACAATCCCAAAAACAGTGTGAAATGTCAGCATTTGGTGCTTTACAATGCCAGCACTGGTTATTGGGAACAACATTCATTCTATACAATCTGTGTGGTGAATAATAAGCCCTATTTACAATTTTGTACTGAATGGCCTTATCTCAAGACAATTTATATTGACCAATACCATTACAGGCTAGGGCCCACTGTTGAGCTGAACAATTATAACTTAGCTTCCTATCCCATTTCTAGATAGTTGTACTATAACTGTGCAGAAATAACATTAATGTTTCCCACAGGCCAAGGAAAGATTTTAACTGTCTTATTGCCCAATATTGTTATTAAAGAACGTTCCATTTCTCTATTATTTGGAACTCATTCCCATCTGCTGTAGTCCTTACTATATAGACTATGTAACTGGAAAAAATAAAAGAACTGATGAGAGCTTAATTGGTGTTTTGTTTTGAAAGGGGTCCAGTCCATTTAGTCCTTCCTTCAAAAAAGTCCTTCCATGCCTTTTCTTGCCCATTCCTCATTAAATAACGCCCTACCTTTTAATTTAAAATTATTGTTGTTCCAAATGTTATTCTTGGGGGATAGATGAATATTCCATTTAGTTGTATTGGTATATTTATTTATTCATTCTGCAATATGTCCTACTATAGTGCTTTTAGAAGACTTAAATTTCCTAGCTTAAATAGAATCTGGGAAATATCTGACTGATCCTCCATTGATTTATAAAGTAAGTTATTTATAAATGATATGGTCATTTGGTCATATTCCTTATCAAAGACCCACCTAATGGCCATGTTCATAATGTATGCCAAATGACACCCTAATCAGCTGACAAACAGAGTTTCCAAGAAATTCTTGCTGGCTTGCCATTCCAAATAAATTTCATAAATTCTTTATTTATTTGATTGAACCAGGTTCCTGGGATTGGAATTAATAAAGTATGTAATCTGTAGGATAAAAAAGGTATGGCCATCATTTTAATTAATGGTACTTTGCCCCAAAGAGGCAATGGTATCTTACCCCAGAATTGCAGTCTGTCCCGGAGGGTGTCACTCAAATCTTTGAAATTAGATCTAAACAAATTATTTATATTATTATGGATGACAATACCTAAGTATCTCATTCCTTGATTTTTAATTGTTGCATTATGTATTGTTGTATTATAGAGGGGTCTTGTACAGAAAAAGTAACCATTTCCGTTTTGTTTTCATTAACCCTATAGTCTGCCACATTTGAGAATCTTTTAATAATTATCACTTCCTCCACACTTGTCACTGGATCTTGTGTAATCAGCAGTACATCATCCGCCAATGCACTGAGCTTTAGTTCTTCAGTCCCGATTATAAAGCCATGTATTCTGGGATTGGCCCTTATTTTATTTAGTAAAGGTTCTAAACCCATAACAAAGAGAAAGTGGGATAAGAGACAACCCTGAGGTACTCCTCTGTGAAGTTCTACATAGTCTGAAATAGGGGTGGGTGAAAAAAATCTTCCACGGGCGTAATTCAAGCAAAAGTCTGACATTCGCTTTCGCAGAGGTTCGGAAACTGATTTCTGAATTTCCACAGAACTTCCGCCCATGATCGTCGCTCATTTAATCATCAAATCCCCCCCCCCAAAAGCCCTGGTGGCTAGTGTAGTGGTCCCTCCCTCACCCGCCCCACATGTAAAAAATTATTCCTGGTGGCTAGTGGTTCCTCCCCTTCACCCGGTAACCCACCAGCCGCGAAATGTAAAGTAACACCACCCCCCTGGAAATGAAGAAAATAAGCCCTGGTGGCTAGTGGTCCCTCTCCCCACCTGTCTCACATGTAAAATATTATCCCTAGTTTCTATTGGTCCCTCCCCTCCACCCAGTAATCCACCCAGCATGAAAAGCACAGTAACCCACCCCTCCCCATCCCTATCGCCACTGTCCTGTTAAAAAAAAATCTTTGGTGGTCTTGTGTTTGTTTGTTTTTTAAATTAAACCCCCTTCTGATCCCCAGCCCCAAATCCCATTCCCATCCCTGGTGATCCAGTGCCCCCCACCCAGCCTCCCCAGCAGCCAGGTGTCCCACTACCCCGCTACCACCCCAATCATAAACCCCAGCAGCAATGGACTGGCACAACCCTCCTCTCTCCTCCACAGCTGGCCCACTGACTGAGCTGTCAGTGAATGAACAGTATGCGGTATACTCATTTATGACAGCTCAGTCAATGGGCCAGCCATGGAGGAGAGAGAGCAGCATTGTGAGGTGCTCACCTGTTGCCATAATTGCGATTGCCATGAAGGGAGTGTCAGCAGGTGTTGGTGTGGTCTGGTAGCTGAAAACAGTGACAGGGACAGTGCGGGATTAACACCCATTCCTCAGCACCCCTCCTCATGACCAAAACCAATTCCACAGCATAGGAAGTCCCTGGACCCCTGACAGCACCAGGAAGCAGGTGACTGACCGAGCAAGACAGAAGAAGACTAGGAGGTCAGTAAGTGAGAGGACCCATGCAGCCACACACAGACAGTGTCAGCGACAGGTCAACATGGGGATATGGAAAGGAACAGTGCAGGAGTACGCCAGGGTGCTGGGGCCCCCCCCCCACCTGCCGCCACCCAAAATAGAAAGTCGAGTTTGGCAGTGCTGTAGTGTCTGTGTGTCTGTTGCATTCCGGTGCTAGCTGTGGCTCTGAGGCATGAGACAGCAGTGTGTATTTTCTCTCTCCATCTCTCTCTCTCTCTGTCACAATCTGTTGCCCTCAGAACCTTCGTGCTGCTTCCCCTTCCCTGCCTGTACAACAAGGTCCCTGTGTAGCTGTAATTCACAGTAGTCTGTGTTTGTCCTGAGCAGCAGCTGCATCTGTTTATTTCCCATTCTGCCAACCCCCCACCCCACATCCCAGTGAGAGAGAGAGCGCAATTGACATTGTTTGTCATCCAGCCAGGTAGGAAGAGTAAGAGTGAGAGAGAGAGACACCGGGGGAGCAACATTGAACAGACAATGTGTGCTGTACACAGTTAGTGGCAAGGACAAGAAGGAGTGAGCAAGAGCAAGGTCAGAGGTCCCCAGTGACAGTAGAAGTAGCCCTATACAGAAAGTGAGTTAGATGGCAGGAGGTAGAATACACAATGCCTTCTCTGAGACACCAGCAGATGCAAGGAGCAATTGCTTGTGTGTATCTGTGTCTGGCTGTGAATGTCTGTGTAGTGTGCTTCTTTTGGGGGTGTGGCATTAGACTGCCAGGGCATGTTTGCTTCTGTCCATAAATGCATTGTGTGCAGCGGATCAGGGATTGGGGCTGGGTGGTGGGGGCAGTAGTAGACTACCAGGGTAACAGGTCATATATATTTTATATATAATATACATATATATATATATATATATATATCTATATATATATATATATATATATATATATATATATATATATATATATATGCTGGCTGCTGGGGAGGCTGGATGGGGGCACTAGATCACCAGGGATTTGAGACTGGGAATCAGGAGGGGGTTTAAATAATAAAATAAAAACACTAGACCACCAGAGATTTTTTTTAACAGGAGTCACAAAACAGTGGAGATAGGGATCGAGGAGGTTACTGTACAGTTCCCAGTGAGTGGATTAGAGGGTGGAGGGAAGGGACCACTAGCAATCAGGGATCATTTTTTACATGTGGGACAGGTGGGGGGAGGGACCACTAGCCACCAGGGCTTATTTTCTTCATTTTCAAGCAAAATTTTGACAGGTAACTTTCGTGGAAGTTTTCCACTCTGCCACAGGCAGATGTTCAGAAACTTTTGCGGAAGTCCCTTAATTTCCGCGGGAGTACAGCGGGAGCAGAAAATGGCAGTTTTGCCCACCACTAGTCTGAAAGGTTCCCATTCACTTGAGCCAATGGTCTATAATAAATAGCTTGAATTATAGATATAAATTTGTTGGGAAAGCCAAAACCCTTCAATGTATTAAATAGGTACGGCCATTTGAACATGTCAAATGCTTTGGTGGCATCCAAAGCCATCAGAATGCTTGTGATATTAAATTTCTGAATATACTCTATCAGAAATTGATTTTTTAATTTAAAGTTTATTAAAGATTTTACAATACAAACAAGTTCTGCACCAAAAACATTTGTACAGATCATGAGCATAGCAATTAAGAGATCATTCTCCTCCCATAAACTAAATCCCCCCAGACCCTCTCCCCACCCCTCCCTCCTCCCTACCCCCCACCCCAAACCCCACCCAAGCACGGTAGGTACTCTGTAAGACCCATATACAGAAATGGTAAATGCCAGTACCAATCAGTTTACAGGGAATACAGAGAATATAGGGGACCCCAAACTTTCTCAAATCAGGCTAATCGATTGTGAAGACTAGCGATCCTCTTTTCTGTCCTGGGATTGGCTAGTAATTCATGCAACCATTCATTATAAGCAATATTATCTGCATCTTTCCAATGTTTTAATACAAGTTTCTTGACTGACATAGATATAAGAGCCATGTGGTATTTACGATTAAGGAACTCCAACCTCCGTAAAGTCCTCTAGAATACAAATCTTTGCAGTAAATAAATCTTCTAATCCTAATAGGGGATCCACCTTTTGTTTAATATATGTCCACAACGTGACTGCCTTGGGGCAGTTCCAGAAGATATGGAGCAATGTGCCTTCTGCCTGCTTACAGCGTGTACAATAGAAATTGAATTTTGAAAAGGCCAGATTGAATAGTTCTATTTGGAATAAAACCCATCTGGTTTCCATGTATTAACTTACCAAGAAGAGGGAGTATTCCATTATTAAGAACTTTCACAAACATTTTATAGTCGGTATTTAAAATTGCCACAGGTCTATAATGTTCTACTTTATTATTTTGCTTCCCTTGTTTAAGTAATACAGAAATGTAAGCATGAGAGAAAGATAGGGGAGTCTTTTTTGAACATAAATCCGATTGAAAAGCTTACACAAAAGGGGGACTATTTTTTCCTCTATAGACAAAAAGAATTCAAGTGTATAATCATTCACTCCTGGCACTTCATTTTTGGTCATTTGGTGAAGAGTATCTATAATCTCAATTTCTGATATTGGCTGAATAAAGGCATTAGCTTCAATTACACTGATTTTTTCCCTTATAAATCCCCATGGTAATCCAGCTCCTGCTGTATAGGGAAACAATCAGACGTATACAAATTAGAATAATATTTTTTGGAATTCTAATAAAATATCTTCCTGTTTTGTAACTATTTGGCGCTCCAATTTTTGTATGGATATTATTTCTGCTCTATCTTCTTCTAATGCCTGTAACTGTGTCACTAAGGCTTTCACAATTATTTCACTGTTGGCTTTTCAGTTTTTATTGGACTAGCCCAGTGCTTTTTTATATTATAATAGTCTGTTGACTCAATGAAATTTCTGAATTCTTGTAGTTCTTTTAGTTTAGTGTTATCACCCCCTTTCACTGCCTTTTCCAGTTCCCCTAGCCTGTTTTAAATTTCTTCCTGTCTTTTCATCTTTTGTTTATTTCTCCAAGATGCTTCAGATATAATTAAACCTCTTCAGGTAGCCTTCAGGGTGTCCCACCAGTCTATTAGATTTTCTGTTTAGACGTTATTATCAACTATGAAAAAATCAATGGCCTGGGAAATGTTTGCTAGAACATTCTTGTCCTTTAGTAGGTTATTATTGATTCTTCATAGACTCTTCTTGCTCCTAGTTCTACTTATATCCCAAACTACTGTATATCATAGGATACTGGACTATGATTTGATATTAGTCTAGTTTCTATATTGGTTTCTAAACCTAAAGTCTCTACCTGTAGATCCCGGGAAGCAAAAATAAAGTCTAATCTAGAGTGTGTTCCGAATCTAGAGGAAAAATGAGTGTAATCCCTACAGGTCCCATTGAGGTCCCTCCAACGATCCACTAGATTGTTGGACTATAAAACATTTTTGTAAATGCTTGGCTTTATATTTGCCCCAACTGCTGGATTTAGAAATTTTGTCCAAATCACTGTTAAACATACAATTCAGGTCCCCTCCCCTCAATATGACATAACCTCTATCTCAAGTAAACATTAGTTTATTAAGTTCCACTAAGATATTTGCCTATCAATTAAAGGGCCATATATAGGGCCAGATATAACATTCCCTACCCCAGTCATTTTAGTATTAACCAGAATGATTCTTCCTTGTTTGTTAAATATGGATCCAATAAAATCTCCTTTAAAGCTTTTGTCAAATAACAAACTCACCCCTGCACTCCTACTGGATTTTCCCAAGCAGCAGAAAACCTGGACAGAAAATTTCTTCTTAAATGTCTCAGTCTCTACTTCATTTAGAAACATTTCCTGCTACACAGTAACTGTGGTCTTTGGTTTTCTGATCCTAGACAAGGTTCTGATCCTTTTAACAGGGGAGTTTATCCCATTTATATTCCAGGTGCATACTTTAACAGAAGCCATTAGTCTAATAATAAAGTACCTCCCCAATTTTTAACTACCTCCTATGCTTCCAAGTGCAACCCACGTCTCATTTTTGGTTTATTCCTCTTTTTGTTCCATAACCCCCCTCCCCATTATGCCTAAGACCAGGGTCTGGCATGATCCCCCCACAAAACTTGATAACACATCCAGTACTCAAGGCTACCCCTCCCCATTATGTCCTATGCCTTATAGGCCATTCTCTTATCCTGGCAACGCTAATTGTATACTGTTAATCATTCTCATACATTAGTCATCCTCAAAATTAGAAACTATCATAGGTAGTCTAAGTTTTAAATCTAGCAAAGACTCCACCTGAGAGTTATACAAATGGGATTGATTGTTCAGAAATACTTTAAGTTTAGCAGGAAAAACTACAAATGCTTTAATATTTTCTTTTCCATAATCTTTGTCGAATAGCCCCATATTTCCTCCTTTGGTTCCAGAGCAATTGTGAAAAATAATTTCTTAGATGAATAGGCTGATCCTTATATGAAAAGTTCTTAATGCCATGAAAAACCTTCATGACTGTGTCCTTTCCATCTGAGGTTAGCATTTTCACTATATCTAGCCTGGCCCTTTGACTTGTCTTTACTGGACGCAGCCAATGGACTCTGTTTAAAATTGGAATGTCTGTCCCCGGAGCAAGGATTTCTGCAAAGACATCTGATACAACCTCCCTAAGTGGTTTGTCTTTTTCCCATTCATTGAGGGGACCAAATATTCAAATATTTTTTTTCTTCTGGCCTGGTTCTCTTGGTCGTCCAACTTCCATTTCAAAGCTTCTTGTTGTTTTTTTAACACTTCTATCTCATGTGGTAAGGGGGATACCAGATCTTCTAATTCAGACTGTTTTTTTTTCCTACTTCGACAATTCACTTTACACCTTGCTCCAACTTGGAATCTAATTTTTGGATATTGTTCAAGAGAGATTTCATTGAATCTGTCAAATGTTGCAAATTACCCAGTGAAGTTTGTAGCACACCCACAGTTTTTAGAAGTTGCTGAACCCACTCGGGCTATAAGTCTTGTGATGCCATAGGGGTACTTGGGCCTGTGTCTCTTGGTCCATCTGGCTTGGGTGATTCCACCTCTCCAGATTCCTCTGTGAAATTGTCTTCAGGTTCTTCTGAAGAATCAGCATTTACATATTCCCTTATTAGGAGGGATAGTGCATTTTTTGTTGCTGCTGGCACAAACTTTCCCTTTTTATCTTTTTTCTTTTCAGGATCTTGTTTAGGGGGCATTTTAAGTTGTTTTGAACATGTGGGGTCACGGCAGTTTTTAAATGGGGTTCCATGTGATAACAACAATTGCAGAATAGCGATCACTGTTTGGGCAAGTGTACATTGCCAAAAATGAATTTCAGTGATATACACTAATGGCGAACTACAAGAGAGCACCTGATATCTATGGTTTTCCATTTTTATGCAGGAGGTCTGCCTCTCACATACCCACCTACTAAAGAATTCTCTACTCTGGGGGGGTGCATGATGGGGGAGGGGGTGCAAAACTTAAAAAGAAACAAAGAAAAAAGACCCAATGCAAAAACACGATTGCATGCAGAACTGGACCCAGCACCCTCCCAACCCTAACCTGCCACCAACCCACCATGCCACATGGCCAGCTCCTTGGCCTACTGCTACACTACACCCCACAAACCCTCCCTCCCCTTCTGCCCATCGCACAATGTGGTCCCTCCCCTCGCGTGTGTATATACATAGCAACATCCTGTTGCTGTATTTACCTACCCCCTATCCGGTTACCCCCTGCCAGGTAGCCATGTGCACAGGTGCCGTGATTGAGTCGTTGAGTTTAAGGCTCTGAGCTGCAAACCTGGAGACCTGGGCTTGAATCCCACAGCCCCCACTTGCATACTGTGTGACCCTGAGCAAGTCACTTAACTGCCTTGTGCTCCCAGGTCGCACCTGTAAACAAGCTTTCAGCTTAGTATGTCTCTCCTGATAAAAAAAAAAAAAAATAGTCTCTGGAAGGGGTTACATGATGTTATGGAAACTATGTTAGAGACCTGCTTAATGAGCTTTCTACTGGAACTCTTACTGGAGGCAGATGCCACTGAAGTCAAACTGGCAGGTGAAGTACTATGGAGCTTGGCACTAGTCAATGCCTGCACATTGGGGTATAAACCTGCTAGACTGCCTTAGAAATTATTACATCTTTCTGTACAGAACTTTATTCTGCTGGGACCAGATAGAGATAGCAGCATAGTACTTTTGCTCTGCCCCAGCCTGGCAACAAATCATGCACAATCCACCGCAATGCTGGACTAAAACATCTTCTTAGCAACTGGAAAACCCCTTCCTACCTCTGTCGCCATCAGCCTGATGTTTTTTGTGGGGAAAGCCATGCTCTTTAATTAAACTTGTAGTGCACATATTTTGGAGCCATGTCACTGGGATAGGCCATGCAGGCCTGAGTGCGGGGATATGAGTTCACCTGCAATTACATTCACCTGTATCTTAGTGCCTGAATAAAACCTGACAGGTCACGATCTCCGGTTGCCATGGGCACATGCAAGAAGGCTACAGCCACTGTCTTTAAGTATTCCCTTTATAAGTACTAGGCCAGAGGGGGTGATGGATGCCTCGGAGGATAATGTACCATGGCCTTGTGCACAAGCTACCCAGCCGCCTCACGAACAGGCCCAGCTAGGAGACTCTGTCTTGAATATCACAAAGATGCTGGAGGCTCTTTTGATGAGAGTGGATGGTATTATGGCTTATCTGGCAAGGAATGTGGCCAATGTGCATAGATTGGAGGATAAGCAGAACATTTTTGAACAGAGAACTGAAGAACTGGAAAGGCAGCACATCGCAGTACTGCAACATCTTAGGGGTCATGAAGCTAAACTTTCTAGACTCTGGTACAGGGCCGAGGACCAGGAGAACAGGAGCTGGAGGAACAATATCAGAATCCTGGGAGTCCTGGAGGGACTGAAGGCCCAAATATGGAACCCTTTCTTAATGATTGGCTTCCACAATTGTTGGGGGATAGATGGAGGGAACTGATCAGCGTGGAAAGAGCTTACAGGGTGTCTGCCAGATCGGATAGCTCTTACGCCCCTAGAACAATAATAGCATACTTTTTAAGATACTCAGTGAAAGAGAAACTACTTCGAGCTACCAAGGACATGAGGGAGATTACATGGAGGGGTGCTAATATCTCCTTCTATCGAGATTTTCTCCCAGGACGTAGCTGTCAGACGGAGATCATATGGTCCCCTAAAGAAAATTCTGATGGCTAACTCTTTCTAATATCACTTTAAAAAGCTTACCGCATTACATTTATCCAAAGATGGGAAGGCTTTCCTTGCAGAATCATCCAGAGAAGTTGAAGCATGGATTAACAACCATTGGCCAGGCCTCATATCCCAGACTGCATCTCCCAGATGTCTCTGGGTCCTGAAATATCACATGGGGAGAGGAACAGATAGAAAAGAGGGATGCTCTAGGGGGAAGACAATCACAGTCGGACTGGTCCTGACACAAAGGTACCCCCCATGTCTTCCTCACAAGCTTCACTGCAACCCAGGGACATAGGGCACTGTCATGCCGACAGCCTACCATCCTCTACCGGGTGCTCCTATGTGGAGCTGGAAATGACACAAAAACAGGACTGGACCAAATATCCAAATACAAGCCAGCAGCACCAGCGTTCCAGAAGCCCAAGTCATCTATTTGCTGGCAAGCCTTTAGCCTCTCCCCCTGCCAAGCTTCCATGGGTGGAAGCAACATTGCCAACAAACACGGAGCCTGAGGAGCCTATGGATTACATTGTCCCACTGGATTGGGCCACTACAGTGGAACAGAATGAGGAAGAACTTGCCCAAGCAGCTGGATTACTTAAAAGGGGGACAAAATCCTTCGCAGAAGCCCTGGCCGTTCCCCCTCAACCTGCCAGATCTGAAAAGAACTACTTAGAAGAACATGGCAAATCTGGGAAAGACGGATGATCTGCCGCATACCTGAACTCTGGCTAAGACTGTTTTTTTTTTCTCTGCCTGTTTCTTTTTCAAATTTACTGCTTGGGAGTGTGGCCTTGTTTTTCTGTTCTCTTTCTCTCCCCTGGCTGGTGTCTTCCCTGAATGAGCATCGGTGGCATGCGAACCTGAATATCTCCGATGCTGCCCCCCCCCGCCTTAATACCCATTCGAGAATGCCAGCCAGTTGGACAGAGATATAAACAGCATTTACATGGGGATTGTACTCCCCCCCCCCTCCCATTCTGGGTGCTCCTTAGCTTCCTCATATCCCCATCGTGTTTTGCTTACACTGGTGGACTGGGATAAGGGTGCTCAGTGGGAAGGCCATTGGACTTAGGATATCTGACAATCAGGTGGAGCAATTGGTACCCCCACCCCTCTCCCTCCTTCTGGCTTTCTTGGCCTGCCATTAAGCTTTGCTATTAAATGGCTGACAGAGGTCCCTCTCCCCAAAGTTTTTTCTAACCATGGAAACATTCCCCTTCCTCTACCCCTCCACCCCCATATACTCTCCCTTCCAGTTGCTACAAATTTAACTATATCCTATTGGCAGGTTGCCATTAGGTGTACCTGGACCCTCCAGGCCTAGGTTTAAGTGGCTCCACGAGGCCAGGTTGGGACAGATCACCCATGTTAGGTGTGACTTCTCCCCTCTTTTTTGGTGCTTGAAGCAGTGTGGCATGGAGCTCTTGACACTCCTTTAACACGTTCACCTCAGCATCATTAACTATAATATACTGTCTTGTGTGTTTATTGTTGTAAAAACAGTTCCATTGTTGTGCATTGTATTACTGTTGTTCCATAAAAATATAGTATATTATTTCTTTCTTCCTATTTGGCCATGCTCCTTTCACTTGGTGACAACTGCTACAGCTTCCTTCATACTCCTCTCCATATACTTGCTCCTTCTCCTCCTATACCAGATTTGAAGCCCTTCTCTTTGAGCTAATAACCAGGTGACTTCCTCTATCTGTCTGCTATCCGGTTTTCTTCCTTCTGTTGGGTGAGTATTCCTTTTTTGTTTTTACCTAGCCGGCTGCCTAGAGGATAACAAGGGCCAATATTTCCCCTATGACTCAAGGTTGGAAGTGCATCTCCTGGAATGTCAAAGGGCTTAACCAACCAGCTAAATGAACTAAAGTGCTACAGTTTTTGAATTCTATGGGTACTGACATAGCCCTCCTCCAGGAGATGCACGTTACCAACAAAACTGTACAATGGCTTAGAAAGCCATGGGTGAGCTCAGTTGTTGCTAGTTGTGCCACTACTAAGTCTAGGGGTGTTGCTATTTTACTGTGTAAATCCATGCCCTGGATGATAGAAGAGAAATGCATGGACTCTCAGGGACGATAGGTGGTAATCAGACTCTCCTATTGGGGGGCAGGGTACTGGTGGCCAGTGTGTATGGCCATAACACAGACTCAGGGAAGGTTTATCCTGACTTAAGCCAAGCATTTACAGACCTTATGAATGGTCTCTCAGATGTCCCTATCTTACTTGGAAGTGACCATAACCTAGTCCTAGATATTTTTCTCGATAAGTCCCTCCCCACACCGCAAACCCATCCTAAGGTTTTAGTGGACCTCACTGATCTGATGGCAGAATGAGGCCTATGTGACCCCTGGAGAAGGAACAATCCACAAGTGCGTGACTATTCCTTTTATTCGGCGGTGCATCACACACATACACACACACACAGTAGGCTAGATTTCTGGCTCGCTAACTATGTGGCAGCACCGGGGATTTTGGATGCCTCGATTGGCAGCATTATAGTCTCTGACCATGCCCCCATATCGATTTTGTTCTCCCCTCTGGGCCAGGGGCTCCCGCCACATGATGGAGGTGCAACCCGTTACTGCTGCAGGATAAAACCTTTCAAACCTTTATAAAAGAAGAAGTTCACTCCTATTTCTCTCTTAACACCTCTGATGAGGTCTCAGCCTCTATGATATGGGAAGCCTTCAAAGCTGTTGTCAGGGGGAGGATTATCTCCTACACAGCAGCCAGGAACAAGGCCCATGCAGAAATGATACGTTCTTTGCAGGCTGAACTCGCAACTCTGGAGAGGCAATTTAAAGCCTTGGCCCAAAACCTGCTTAAATCCCCCCCCACCCATCATTACAGGCCTAAAATACCAAATAAATACACTGTCAAACAAAAAAGTGTAATGGCAACTCCTACATTCCAAACACAAATCATGGGTGGGTGGAGATACGGGAAGCAAGCTGCTAGCCTATCATCTCAGTAAGCAGCAAGTTTCCTCCAGGATATTTGCAATTAAGAACAAAGAAGAAAAAGTGGTCTCAATACCCAAGGCCATCAATGAGATGATGCGTATTTTCTATCAGGAACTTTATCAGAACTAGTATAAACTTTCAGGTACTGAGATTTCCACATGCATATCCAAGTTCTGTAAAGGAATTTCTTTCCCCAAACTCTCACAAAAAGACTGAAATACCCTAGATGCCCCTGTCACTCCTGAGGAACTCCAGTCTGCTGTTTCTCAAATGGCAAAGCGGAAGACTCCAGGGCCAGATGGAATGACGGTAGAACTCTATCAACTTCTCAAGGCCAAAATCACCCCCCCTTGCAAGGTTTGCATGAGGCCCAAAGCACAGCTGCACTCCCTCCCACTATGCGGGAAGCTTTAATAACTTTAATTCCCAAGAAGTCTCCAGATGCACTGGACTGTGCCAATTTTTGGCCTATTTCATTGCTCTCAGTGGACACCAAACTACTAGCCAAAGTGCTAGCAAACAGATTAACCCAGGTTCTTCCCACCCTAATACACCATTCACAATCTGTTTTTTCAAAGGGCAAGTCGGAAGCGGACAATTTGCGCCTTGTCCTTAATCTGAAATGGCTAGCACTTCACTCCTCGATTCCCATGGTGGCCTTGGCAATTGATTTTGCCAAGGCGTTTGACTCATTGGAATGGAACTACCTCCATGATATCCTTAGCCTTTATGGATTTGGTTCTCATTTTCGCTTTTGGGTCGCCAATCTATACCACTTGCTAACAGCCAGAATTGTCACTAACTGGGAAATCTCCTCTCCTTTTCTGCTGCAAAGGAGCATCAGGCAAGGATGCCCCCTTTCCCCTCTTCTCTTCATCATAGCTCTAGACCCCCGGTTAGAAAACTTTGGGTCACTCCAGGTATTACTGGGATCCCTGTCAAAAACCAATCCTTCCTGGTCATTGCATATGCTGATGACATGCTACTCACACTGTCTAACCCGAAGTTTTCTCTTCCTATAGTGCTGCCAGTGTTACAAGAGTTCACCTCTCTTTCTGGCCTGCTAATCAATCAAAAGAAGACAATTCACTCACCGCTAAACATAAAATGTGGCAGGAATTGCCTGGTGGGCACTGACATCACCTGGACCCCTCAGGGTTTCCCCTATCTTGGAATTTTTATTTTCTTGGCATGGATGACATAGAAAAGGCCAATTTCTCCCCTCTGCTAATAGCCCTCACAGCCAAGTTTCAGAGGTGGCAAAAACTGCAGCTACCTCTGAATGGCAAAATAGAAGCAGTGCATATGTTCACATTTTCAAGAGTCTCATATCTCTTAAATAACCTCCCAATCCCCTGTCCCCCAAGCCATTCTCCACTTTAGACAGACTTATTGCCTCTTTTTTATGGGATGGCAAAGCTGCACATTGAGGATGTACAAAGCTGCGAGCTCACTGGTCCAAAAGTGGTCTTGGACTCCCCTGATTTGTTGGCTACCATCTAGCCTTTTGTATGGTTCAAGCTACTGCTTGGTTTGTCCCTCATCTTGCTCCCCCCCCTGCAATGGGTACTTTTAGAAGCACCCCTCATACCAGATAACTCTCTCTTCTCTCTGCTAACCAACAAGAAACCCCCTGAAAAACAGATTACCCCAATTATGATGGAGACTTGTAAAACTTGGCCCTTACTGGTGTTCAAAGCACGAATTACCTCCCCCTGATTTCCTATGCCCCTCTCCGGAACAATAAGCTAATTATGGTGGATCACAGTCCCTTGCACTGGCCCCAATGGGCCTCCAAGGGCATTTGCGCTGTGGGAGACCTCCTTCTCCCGAATAGCAAAACATTGATGTCCTTTGAGCAATTGCAGGGTTGCTTTTACCTGAAAGCACAGGACTTCTGGAGATACCTCCAGATACGAAGTGCCCTCTCTCCTCCCCCGGCCACATCTACTGACATGGGTGGATGGAGCTGCCTGACCACACTCCAGAAGCCGAGAAAAGGCCAAGGACTGGTGGGAATTATTTACAAAGTACTCAGAGACTCTCAGCTGGATACCACCTCCGCATGCTAAATAGCATGCGAGATGGAACTCCAGTGTTCCCTCTTATTACAGCAGAGGTCTGACTGTTTAAAGGCAGCTCATACAGCATACGAAGATACTAAGAGCCAGTTGATAAAGTTGAACATTTTTCTCAGATTGTATAGAATGCCCGAAGTGCTCTGTAAATTTAAATTACTGAGCCATGACAGATGCTGGAGGCGTCAGTCCTCCTCAGCCCATCTGCTTAACATCCTATGGACGTGTCCAGCCCTCCAAGAGTTCTGGTCTCATGTACTGAATGACTGCTCAAAGATTGTTGGTAAAAGGCTTTCCCACTCTCATGACTCCCTCTTACTAGGAGATGTCCCCATTCTGGACCCACTGCCTGTCCCACTAAAAGCATGGACTCTTGCAGCAGTAATGGAGGCTAAGAGGGCTATCCTGATGAAATGCAGGCAACCCACCATCCCCTCAGTCACTTTCTGGCGGGCAGCCATGGCTCAGCTAGCTATTTTTGAGAGGCTTACTGCGGCAGGGAAAGGTCACCTCTCTAGGCACCACAAAAAGTGGGATGCATATCTGCACTTGCACATTTGTACAGTCCTACCCCCTCCAAAAGAATACCCCAATGCAATGATCTCTCCCACCTCCCCCCTTATTATTGTCTCCCCTGTTGAAAAAGGAGTCCTCATCTCACCGTTAGAAATATCTGTACATCTTACCTGTCTTGACCTTTATACATTGGCCCAGATAATCAAAAGGGTTGTGCATGGCGCAACAGTGTTGCACCCCGTGCAACCCACTGATGCGCCCCAGCATGATATTCAAAAGGGAAAAGTGCACGGCACAAATCCCGATGTGCCGGAGTGCATCAGTAATGTATGCAGGCACAGGTAGGGTGGGCGTGCCCATGCATACCCTGCACAGCCCGATAGTCAGCCCGCGATGTGCAGAGCCATGCATGTGCAACCCCTACCTGCGCCAGCACAAAGTTGATCCAAAAAAAAGGAACAACTGATGGCCACCCACAGGTGAGCTGTCGCATTGCAGGGCTCAACACGGCAGCTGCCACCTGTGGGTGGCTACCCGAGTCTGCCGGTACTATGGCGCTTCTCATGCCCAATCACAGGTATTTATAATAAAAATGAATTTCTAATATCCCTGGTGGTCCAGTGGACCGCTGCTGCCCGATCGCAGGCATTTGTAATAAAAAAATATGTCCTATATCCCTGGTGGTCCAGTGGACTGCTATCTGTGAGGAGAGTGACATTAGATAATAACAATCATAACAATAATGATAACAAGCTGTTTTTCTTGAGTACTTTATTTAGGACCAAATCAGAATTCACATAATGCCTTTGGTTTGATATGTACTGTCACAAATGGAATGTGAAGAATAACTGGATATTAGTGGTGTAAAGTGTTCTAGATATATTTTCAATTAGCATCTGAAGTGGTATGTTACCATTTTATTATATGGTGCTCGACAGTTCCTGTGCCAGTGATTGGCTATATGTATATGCTTGTCTCATGGTTGCTGTCACCCTGGCTGTTTTGAAAAATGGCAAAATTCAATAAAATCTTAAATGATAAAAAAAAAAAAGAACGTTATTCTGCTAATATTATAGATTAGCAGAACAATGTATGTAAGACATGACTAAAGTGCTGCTGCAACATTGTCTACCAATACCCCACTGGAAATGAACTTTGCTTAATGGGCAATCTGTATTTATGCCATGAATAAAATACATTACTGCTACTACTGTTACTTGACAGAGCTCATCTGCTACCAAATGGAGAGGACACATTTAATGCCATTTAGAACTCTCTGGTAGGAGCCATGGAAAGAGGGGGGTTCTGTTTCTAAAGGACTAATACTGAGGCCATTGACAGTGAAGATGATTACTGGTCAGAAAGGAAAGGTAAACCAGATGCCATTATGACTTCCTTGATCTACAGGGAGTATAATGAGGAGTGAGGTATCTTATGCAGCAATGTATAATGAAATGTTTCTGATGACCATGCTTTATAGTGCTGTAACTCAAATTCTGTATATTGTGCTGTAATGTTTTGTATACTCTGCATAAACATGAAAATAAAATTTAAAGAAAAATACTGGAACCAACTGCACCCACCCAGCCTCAAGCAGCTGAGTGAATGCAGGATCCAGACCACAAACCTGTGACCACCCAGAGGACTTATGCCTCATCCAAAGGCTGAAATTCCCCCCAACCATTCACCAATCCAGTCTCACTCCCCTCTCTATCCCTCGCTGACCAATTAATGGGAAGTGGAGGAAATCTGGTCATGGATGCCCACAGCCTTGGCCTTGAAGATCTTGTTTAACCACTTGCACCTCTGCCTGGAAACAAGTCCCTTGTGGCATAGGCAATCTGGATGTACTAAATTGTCTACAACATGGAAATGTGCAGCAGGATGGTAACTTATTGGCAATAACAACAGAAAAGAAATCCTTTGCTGCTGTGATAGCCTCCTGGTACAGCGTCATGTGCTCCTTCAGGGCAAGTCTGTTGGCATCTGACCACAGCTTCCTCTACTAGCACACTAATTCTCGACCTGCAACCTTCATCAGTCAAAGTTCAGATGTAAACCAAGGTGCGGTTTGGTGAGAGGTGTGTAGGCAAGAGTAGACTGGTGCCAGAGCATCCAGTGCTGCATAAAGTGCCCCATTACTGGCTTCAGTTGAAGCACTGCATCCCCTGGAAGAGACCTCAACCAGGTCTGATGTGTTCAAAAGATCTGAAAATGTCACAGGATCAAGATCCCATTTAGAATAGTATTGGATCACTTCTATAGTTGAATATGGTTTCTTAATGGCCCCAGCATTAAACGATATGGTACAGTTGTCCGATCAAATGACATGTTTCACTGAGATGTCATTTATTTCCAACCTCACCAAGAACATTAGATCGAATGGGTGACCTGCTGAGTGCATGGCCATTGTAACCTCTTGTTTGAAACACAGCTCTCCCGTGAGCTGGAGGAATGTGTTTGTAAACACATCCAAAGGGTCATAGACCCTGACATTGAAGTGCTCCAGGGCAGGAGTCCTCGGAGATTCCAAACCCTAGTTCAATAGCTCCTCAGCATACTCCTGCAGAAAATCCCCACCCCCACCCAGAGGGCGGTACATGAGAAACACTTTGCATTTCAGACCAAACAAACACTTCAAGGCCACACAAACACTAAAAAGATTCTATAATCATGATGGGAGACACCACATACCTGTAGTTTAGGCTGGGTTTAATACAGATGGCCATCCTACCACCTCTGTGACTCAGCCTCGGGTGGTGTACCACAGATAAACCAATAGGGACCAACCCCTCCAGGATAGGCTCAGTGGATTCATCCAGAAAAGTCGCCATGATACACACCAGGTTAGAGTGTGAATCAGAAATGACATCAAATATGATGACAACCTTATTCACCACCGACCTGCCATTGCAAAGTAATACCCAGGCTGTGTGGACTGGTCGTGTTTGCCCACCAAACATTTTCTGCATCCTGCATTGTCTTGGTATTGGGACAAGGCAAGAAATATTTCTGTCTCTCCTAATGTCAACTAGCATGTGACTCCTGACCCTCAACCCCCATCCACTGGGATGCACTTCCCACCATTCCTTCTCCTTTTCTTAGGCAAAATTACATTAAATACCCCCACAACATTGCAGAACTCCACTAGAGGGAGCACAGTGTTTCAAATCTCAGAGTCACAGCTTGCAAATTCCTCCCTGAAGTGTGCTCTCACACATAAGGACACAACATATATATGTTACTCAGCTGACCACTGGCTAACCCACCACAATACAGAAATCCCTGCTCAGATAAAGGGAAACTAGCCCCGGGTCTACAGTGACCAACAGCAATACTTGGAACACTGCCCATGACTGCCATCATCCCAGTGGCACAAGTAGCCAACACCCCCACCTCTTGGGTAACCTGCCTGGGTAGGTGGCATAGGAGAATGGAGGAGATTCAAAGCTCAAATCACAGAGGATGAACAATGGAAACCAAATGAGCCCTCTGATATGTCTAAACATCTGGCACCCACTGTGTTCATATACTCACACATGCACAGAGAAACAAAGCACATATCAGTAATAAATAATCCACTGGAAAATTCTCCGATACATTTTATATAAGTTTTTTTTTTTTTTTAGTTATTTAACCAGGTATAGCACACTAAGCTGAAAGCTTTTTTACAGGAGCGACCTGGGAGCACAAGGAGGTTAAGTGACTTGCTGAGGGTCACACAGTATGCAAGTGGAAGCTATGGGATTCAAACCCAGGTCTGGTCTGCTGGATGTCTCCAGATTTGCAGTTCAGAGCCTTAGACCACTGCACTATACTGCCTTAAGTTAACAGATGACACCAAAATGGGTGCTACTGTTAATAGTAACAAGGATGTCATCAAGTTACAGAAGGAATTAAACATTGTAGCCAATTGGGCTAATAGTAAAAAACTTGAATTCAATGCAGACAAGTACAAGGTTATGTATTTTGGTTTGGTATCCTGTGAATATGGTGACCGCAACTGAGCGACTGCAAAAAGGGTGATTCAATCACGGAGCCTGTGTTCTGGGCTACCTAGCAGGGTAGCAACAGGATACCACGGTGGGTGAGTATGGTGACAGGATGTATACACGTGCATGTGAGGGAGGTCACACCATGTGAGGGGTGGAAGGGGAAGGAGGGTATGTGGGAGGTAGTGTAGCAGTCGACTGCTGAACTGGCTGTGTGGTGTGGTGGGTAGGGTGCCAGGCTGGGGTTAGGAGAGTGACTGGTTCAGGTCTGGGGCGGGCATCACTTTTGCCTCGGGGCTGTTTTTTTAATTTTTTTAAGTTTTACACACACCACCGACATGCATCCCCCTGGAGTTGAGAATCCTCAGTTGGGGGGTGCTGGGGGGGGCGTAATCCTCTGCATATTGCAGTTCTGTCACCAGATTTGTAGTCGCCATGAGTGTATATCACTGTTATTTATTTTCGGCGATGTACACTCACCCAAACAGTGATTGCCGTTCAACGATCGCAGTTATGACATGGAACCTTTTGTTTCTAACAATATAAAAGCCAAATACTTCTTAAATGGGAGTGAATTATCAGCTACAAAAGGGGAGATGGACCTGGGTGTATTAGTTACAGACACACTGAAGTTCAATCCTTATTGTAAGATGGCAACAAGCAAAGGAAGCAGAATACTTGGTTTCATAGACAGAAACATTAGGAGTAGGGAAAGAGAAGTGTTAATGCCCCTCTATGCTGCCCTGGTCAGGACACACGTGGAGTACTGTGTGCAGTTCTGAGCACCACAAAGGAAAGGAGACATAAGAATTTTGGAGGGGGTCCCGAAGAGGGCAATTAAACTAGTCTCTAAGATCAGATACAAGCACTATGAGGATAGATTGAGGGAGTTGGGGACGCACTGTACTCCTTGCAATATAGGAGATTGAGAGGAGATCTTTTTATGGTTTACAGGGCACATGGAAACACTAACCTGTGGGAATGCAAGAGAAAGACTGACAGAGAGAACTATAGAGACATCAGGGGGTATGATTTATTACTGAAGGGAGAAAATTAAAAAAGAAACTTAAGAGGAACATGGATCAATCAGAGAGTGGTTTCTCCTTGGAACAGTCTACCAAGTAATGTGGCATATAGTTCCAGCATCAGCCAGTTCAAGAAATCATTAGATGTAGTTATGAAAGGAAGGGGAATAGTAAAATGTATTTATTATTCAAAACAAGTCATTATGGCTAGTGCTAATGGACTTGCAAAAATCCTATGAATCCTATGAATATGATAAAAAATCCACACAGTGCAACAGAATTTACTATGGTTTATATTATGGTTTTAGGGTAGCAGAAGGCTAAATGCCCATTATTTGTTATCCCCACTTCTTAGTGGTTGCAACTGTATAGGTTGCTCTCATTAAAGTTAGCCTCTAGTTTTAATTTAAACATGCTAAGTGTTTTTTCTCTTACTATATCATCAGGAAGTTGATTCCATACTCCGATCATTCTAGGCAGAAAGGCAATATTCCTCATGTTAGTCCTAGCTACAGAGTTCTATATTTGCATATTGTGTGTCCTTAAATTGTGAATATTTTCTTTATAAGTAATTTCTATTGTTAGTGCTATGTCCTGTAATATTTTGTAAAATGTCAACAAGTCCCCTCTTTTCCTTCTTTTCTCAAGTGGCCACAGCTTTAATTTGCGTAGCCTATCTTTATATTGGGTGTTCTTTAGGTTGTCTATCTGCCTAATGTAGTGGTGCTGTGCTTTTTCTAACACCTCAATGTCTTTTTTGAATCCTGGATTCCATACTTGGGAGCAATAATCAAAATGGGGTCTTACATAAGCGTTATAAAGTGGTAACATCACTGACTGGGATTTATAGGCAAATGATCTTATAATACTGTTGTTTAAGTGATTGAACTTCTGGGCCACTTGCTTGCATTGGATACTATTTTTCATATTACTGGAGATAGTTACTCCCAGTTCCCTAAATTCTTCTACTTTTTTAACTCCTTATCATGAATCTGATAATTTTGTTTAGGGTTATTTTTACCGCAGTGCATAACTACACACTTCTCAAGGCTAAAGGTCATTTTGTTATTATCTGCCCACTGTACTATATGACTGAGATCTTTTTTCATGATGTCTCGTTTATCTTCAGTGCAGACTTTGCCTCCTAATTTTAAGTCATCAGCAAATTTGACAAGTGTATTTTCTCCTATTTGGAGGTCCTGAACAAATAGATCAACAATAGGGGTCCAAGAACTAATCCCTGGGGAACCCCACTAGTAACACCTCCATCCCCAGATAGGGAGCCATTTAATCTGACTCTTGGTGTTCTGTCGGAGAGCCATGCAGAAATTCATTATACTATTCTAGCATTCATTTTCAGCTCTGCCAGTTTATTGATTATGCTCCCATGTGGGAGTGTGTCAAATGCCTTTTGGAAGTAAAAAAAATCATGTCCACTGGTTTATTTTGATCCTGTTCTTTTGTAACCAAGTTGTAAAAATCTATTAGATTTGTGTTGGAGCTCCTGTTTTTGGTAAACCCTTGTTGAGTTTTATCTACACATCTCTGTTCTTTTAGGTTGGTCATGATTTCATCCTTTATTATTCCTTCTATGATTTTACTTACTATTGATGTCAGGCTAATGGGTTGGTAATTAAATGGTGAATTCTTACTTCCCTTTTTGTGTATCGGAACCACTATTGCCTTCCTCCAATCCTGAGGGACCGTTCCTTCTGTAATGGTTTTGTTACCTATTATTGTTATTGGTATTGCTAATTCCTCAGTCAATTCTTTCAAAATTCTAGGACACAAACCATCTGGCCAATGTGATGTGTTACAGTCAAGTCTGGAGAGCTTATCTTTTACAATGTTAGGTCTAAAAATGCCTCTGTATTCCTGACTGTGACTTGATATGTCTCAACTCTGATTATTCTTCATGTTGTTCCTAGCTACAGAGTTCTATATTTGCATATTATGTGTCCTTAAATCTACCCATATTGTGAGAGCTACAGGCATGCAGCATAAGGAGGCCCTCCCATGAGCAGCAAGCAGCATTCGAGAGCTGTGCACCAGTGGACAAGGTAGAGCTTCAGCAGACAGCTTCATGGACTGTGATTCAAAAGACTTTTTGCCTAAAACAGTGACTGTATTGAACATCTGTCAGCCAAGGGCTACAGATAGATTTTGCATGCCTTGATTTTTGAACTCAGTGCAGGGGGTTTCTAGGTATTTGTGGGGATCTTTAAGAGCTTTGAGAGGGCTGTAGTCAAATACAGAGTTAGTGACTGTGATTAATGTTATTTTCAGGTGATATTGCTGTACTGAGTACTAATTCTTACCATGTTCAGAGAATGTTGGATTCTGGGGTACTAATCAGGAATGGACTTAGCGGATGTGCACCAGGTTCCGGCTTGTAACCTGAGCTTTTCTTTTGTTCTCCCCAGAGTGTTCGGAGTTCTACTGGACTCCCCCAGACTACGAGCAGCAGGCAGCAGAGAGGCCCTCCCAGGAGCAGTGAACAGCATTTGGGAGCTGTGCACCAGTGGACAAGGTACAGCTTCAGCAGACAGCTTCTGGACTGAAGTGTTTACTGCCCTGCCCACCCTGGGTTGCCTTGTAATTTATTAGTGCTCAGGGACGTATGACTAAGTCATGTGACTCACCAATCATTTTTTCGTATTTCCTCAGTGAGCTACCTTAAATACACTGTACACAGTTGCTGACTCAGGCATATTCCTGATGGCTTTTGGTCACATATCAAGAGAAGCGTAGGACTAAACCCAATTATCTAAGCTATTTGGAGCTGTCTCACCTGGGTATCGAACCAGGGACCTTCTGCACCAGGGTGCCAGAACACTTACCATTTCCCCAACTCAGCATGCCTGCTCCAAACCAGTGTATCATGATATTTAACCAATTCTAGAAACATAGGCTGTAATTTGGGTCCCCAGGGAAGCCCTCTTAGAGACCTCAGGCACTCACAGCAGTGGCACATATTTACACATTTACACTGCTTTCTTCTTTGGGACTATGGGGATTAGATGGTTCACAGGACTGGAAATGGAGGGGAATAAATGGCGAGGGAGGGAGAAGAGTTGGAAGTCAAGCCCCGATATGGCAGGTACAGCAGGTATTTTTGGCAGGGTGGTAGGGTGTACTGGGTGTGGGACAGCCATAGTACTACACGTGGTTTGGAAGTTAGGGGGTTGCATGGTGTGTAAGTATGTGGTGAACCTTAGAGAGGAAGTAAGACGTTTGCACTGGACAATTGGAGCCTTTGAATGGAGCAGGGGTCTTAGTAGTAGCAGAAGGGATATGAAGGGGGGTCAGGGCAGGCAGCTGGAAAGCAGGGAACAAACATTTGGGGATCATGGGCACAGGAACTCAGTAAGCAGGTCATGGAGAGGGAAGGGTTGGCTGGGGACAATAAGTAAAGGTACAATGGAGGGGGAGATGTGAGGAAAGGGTGGAACATGGAAAGTGGAAGGATGACAGCTAGCCCAAGAAAACCTCAGGCTAAAGAGGGATGGAAGTTAGTGGGAGGAAAGGGGAGATGGAAAAATTATGCAGAGTGACTGGGGGGGGGGTGCCCCCTGGAAGCAAGGAAGCCGGAGGGAAGAGTGCACAAAAAACAGGTTTACTGAGCTCAAAGTGCAGGATGAAGATGGGAAGGAAGAAGATGGTGGTAGGAGTACTCAGAGGACGGAAACCAATTTGCCCCAGGGTGGGGGGGGTAACAGAGGTCATTCCCCTGGATATGGAAAGGCGGGAGTGTTGGCAGACAGTAAGAATGACAACACCAGGAAGAGGTCAACTCAGGACAGCAGTAGCAGTTGGAAGGGGGCAGAGAGAGGCAAGGTTCAGAAGAATGGAAGAACAGGAGGGAGAACACCAGGGAGTTGTGGCGGCCAGGATGGGACTATAGGTACCAGGGATGACTCAGGGGAATAAGCACAAAAGGGCAGGGAAAGTAGTATCCCAGAGTCAGGGTTGCCTAGAACTAAAAGAAATTATGGAGATCAGAACTGTGCAGCAAGTGGGAAGGGGAGTAAAATGAACAGAGAAAATTAGTCAGGGAAAGGGCAAGAGGGAAGAGCAGAGTGGGTCCACATGGCAAGGGTCTCAGAGGAAAAGGAGGCGAGGGTGAAGCAAGTGAATATTCCAACTGCTAGCTAGGAGGTGGTACAACATAGACAGGTAAGGGAACTTGTTGAAAGGCAGCAGCGAGAGGAGCAGACAAAGGGGTTTGCCACAGAGGGTGAGATGGGGGGACAGGAAGGGGGTGTAGGGCCTGGGGACAGTGGAATCACAGGGCTAGGTCTGGGATCTAGCACCTGGAGAGGACAGAAAATGGGAGCAAGGAGAAAGATCAAGCCAGGGAGGGAGGCTCAGGTGAGAGGAGGTTGGTGTCAGGGAAGAAAAGGGGGGAGGGGTGATGAAAGGGCAGGCAAGTTGTGGATCAAACCCAAAAAAGGTGGAGGATAGGTTCCAAATTGTTGGAGACTCCATTTTTAGGGGCATTGGCTGGGGAGGGACAGGTGGCAAGGTCTGGGTCAGTTGCTTGCCGAGCATGACAGCAGCTGAAGTGATACATCGCATCTCCTCTATCGGGAAGCTGCAAGATGAAAAAATACACTTGGTGTTCCATTTGGGGACAAATGACCTTGCAGGGCATAGCTTGATGGAGGTGCAGCCTAGGTTTGAGGCCTTGGCAAGGTTCTGTCATAATCTTAACTTTAGATCAGTAGCATTTTCTGAAGTACTGCCTGTTCCAAGAGCCAGCTCATGATGGAAGCAGAGGATTACTGAGTTTACAGCTGGCTATCTGATTAGTGTATTAAGAAAGGCTTTGGGCTGGTGGGGGATAAGGGGACCACCTTGCAGGATGAAAGTCTGTTCTCTCAGATATGTTACACCTAAACAGGAAGGTTAAAGAAATACTGACATGAAAACTGGAGGAATTTGTTGAATAATGCTACAATTTAGACTGGAAGGCGGGAGTGGAAAGTGAAACTCAAGAACAGGGCAACTGACTTGGGGGGCACTTGCCCACCCCGGAATATGAGATGCCCAGTGGGGGCTACAGGAGATAGGGTAAGGAAAATCAGGAAAGTAAGGACAGGGAAGGGTACATGGGTGGCTGGAGATTGAAGGGCAATGTGCACAAATGCAAGGAGCCTGGGAAATAAGATCCCTGACCTGGCAGCAGTCATGGCAGAAGTGGAATTAGACCTGGTGGGAATTATGGAAACAAGGTACCATGGAGGGCAGGATTCGGATATAAACATACCAGAGCACAAGATGTTTAGGAAAGACAGGATAGGAAGGAGGAGGAGCAGAGCTTTATGTGAGGGAGTGAATTTAGGCCACAGAGTTACAGGGAAGGTGGGGGGACACAGAGGCACAATGGGTCTTGCTGACCATGGAGGGGGGGTGGTCCATACAGGGGCGATCTATAGGCCGCTGGGGCAGCAACAGGGTGTGAACAACCAGGTGGTGGAGGAAATTCTGTGAAAGTCTGCAAAGGGGGAGGTGCTTCTGATGAGGGATCTCAACCTGCCAGACAAGGCATTGGACACATTGTTGGCAGCATGCCCTAGATGTAGGGCGATACTGGACTCACTTCAGGTTGCCTTGCTTAGGCAAATGGTCCAGGAACCAACCAGGGTGGGGGCGGTGTTGGATGTGGTACTAACAAATGAGGACAGGGTAGGGAATTTAGTGGTTGTGGAAAACCTTTGTACCAGTGACCATAGCGCTGTGTGGTTTACGATATGCATGTCAGCAGCCATAACCGAGACTAAGGTGAAGGTTCTTGACTTCAGATGAGTGGATTTCAAGAAAATGGGTGAATATGTAACACAAGCTTTAGAAGGAGTTGGGAAATGGGGTGATGCATGAGATGTGGGACTCAATAAAAGAGGCCATAGTGAGGGCCACAGACCTCTGTGCGAGGAGGGTGTGTAAGAATAAGAGAAAGGAAGCTGCTGTGGTTCAGCAAGGAGGTCGAGGGCAGCATCAGGCTAAAAGGAGAGCCTTTCAGAAGTTCAAAATGACACAGAGGGAAGAGGACTGGGAAGAATACCAGGTTAAGCAGAAGGAGGCAGGCAAGGCAGTCAGGTGAGCAAAGACTAGGACAGAAGAGAGCATCGCCAAGGCAGTCAAGAAGGCGGACAAGACCTTTTTTCGATATATAGGTGAAAAGAGGAAAACAGAGAAAGGAATTTCCAGCCTGAAAAACGGGGTAGGGGAGAGGGTGATGGGGAACCAGGAAAAGGCTGCAATGCTGAATAGCTATTTCTGCTTGGCATTTATGAAGGAAGCAAAAAAAGGGACAACTCTAAGGTAGCAGAAACCACAGGTGAGGGAGTGGATGTGAGTCTATTTCAGGAAGAGGTGGTACTAAGGTAGCTTAGGGATTTGAAAGTTAACAAGGCCATGGGGCCAGGCAGGGTGCATCCAAGGCTTTTGAGGGAACTGAGGGAGGTGCTAGCTGCTCCCTTGACTGCTCTTTTTAATGAATCCTTAAGCTCAGGGGTAGTCCCTAAAGAGTGGATGTGTGCGGATGTGATACCCCTATACAAGAGAGAAGGGAAGGAGGACATGGGTAACCATTGACCAGTGAGTTTGACATCTGTGGCTGGGAAACTCATGGAGAAACTGCTCAAGGGCAGAATAAACTGCTACCTGGAGGCTAAAGGACTTCAGGACCCAGCACAGCATGGGTTCACGGTGGGTAGATCCTGTCAAACAAACTTGACATAGTTTTTTAACTGGGTCACCGGGGTGGTGGATCAGGGATGCTCGGTAGATGTGGCCTACCTTGACTTCCGAAAAGCTTTGGACTCGGTGCCGCACGAGAGGCTCTTACACAGATTGGCCTGCTTGGGGCTGGGGGTCATACAGTGGGTGGGTAACTGGTTGGAGGGAAGAACACAGAAGGTACTGGTCAATGGGGCACACTCAGAGAAGTCAGTGGTCATTAGCAGGATTCCCCAGGGATCGGTGATAGGATCTTTTTTGTTTAATATCTTCATGGGGATATAGAGGTAGGTCTTGAGGGGAAAATTAGTCTTTTTGCAGACAACGCAAAGGTCTGCAACAGAGTGGACACCCCAGAGGAGGTGGAGAGGATGCAAAAGGATCTGATGAGGCTAGAGGAATGGTCCAAAGAGTGGCAATTGTCATTCAACACAACAAAGTGTAAGATCATGCACTTAGGCAAGAAAAATGGGAGGGCAGAGTACTCACTGGGAGGTAGCTCCCTTCAGGTAACTGAAGAAGAGAGGGACTTGGGCATCATCATTTCACATGACCTGGAGGTAGGAAAGCAATGTGAGGGGGCAGTAGCAAGAGCAAGCAGAATGTTGGGGTGCATAGGAAGAGGGATCTCAAGCAGAAAGAGGGAGGTCATAGTACTCCTTTACACACAGCAGGTCAGGCCGCACCTGGAGTATGGGGTTCAGTTCTGGAGGCCCGACCTCAGGAAGGACATGGAAAGGGTAGAGGAAGAGTTCAGAGGAGGGTGATGAGGATGGTGATGGGCCTAGAGCACTTATCATACGATGAGAGACTGAACGATCTGAGCATGTACTCCTTGGAGCAAAGAAGGGAGAGGGGAGACATAATCAAAACTTTTAAATACTTCTGGGGTATAAATAGGTGCCTGTGGAGAACCTTTTCCAATTGAAGGAGAGACCTAGGGCAAGAGGACATACATATCAGGTCAGGGGGGGGGAATTTAGGGGTAACTTCAGGAAGTATTTCTTCACTGAGAGGGTGGTGGTCAACTGGAATGGGTTGCCAAGGGAGGTGGTGGGTGAGATGACAGTGGGGGGTTCAAGAGGGCCTGTGATAATCACAGGGGATTGCTGAACAAGGGGGGAAGGACTACAGCAAAGGCCTAGGGGGATCCTAGGCACTCTGGGCAGACTGGGTGGGCCTGGCAGTCCTTTTCTGCTGTCATATTCCTATGTTCCTATTATTCAATGTGTCATTGTTTTTAATGTATACCGAACAAAAGTAGTCATTAAAAAAGCATGCCATCTCTTCTGGTTTGCTGAATTCACTGTCATTAAGTTTAAGGGGGCCAATAACCCTTGAGGATTCTCTTTTGCTATTTATGTAGGAGTAAAAACCTTTCAAACCTTCGAGTGGGCCAGTCTAAATTTGGTTTCCTTGCAAGCTTTTCTAATGGTAATTTTTAATAGTTTCAGGGATTTTTTTGTATTTCCTCACATTTGCTGTTGTTTGTGACTTCTTCATGTCTGCAAATAATCATGTTTTTTGTGTTGGTCTTTATTTTGTTACTGAATCTTATTTGTTTTTTTTTTTCTGTTACTGTATTTTTTTCCTTTTTGGAATGAATTTGTCTTCCAGTGTACTTACTGAGCCTGATATTCAGACTGTGCTGGGCACTGGTGCAAGTGGGGGCACAGCGCATCTGAGATGCGTCAGGGCAAAGACAGGGATATATTCAAAGGTGATGCACCATGGCGCAGCACCTTTGAATATGACACAGACTGCACCTGGCACAAGTACGATGTACTGGCACATTCCCCAGACAGAGAGGACCAGGACTGCTCCAGCGCACCTGTAGTTGCACTGGACGCGTCACCCGCGATATTTAGAAGTGGGCATGCAAATGGATCCATAATATATGCATGGCACAAATGGGGCCATATGCATGCCATTATGGCCCCATGTGCATGCGTTGCATAGGGCACCCCAGCGTAATGTGCCTGGCGCCCTGTCTAGCTGCTGTTGTCGGGGTTGGGTCCCTGGTGGGCTATTGTACCCACCCTCCCCTCCCATATGCCCGATCGTGGGCTTCTGTAATATAAAATAATAACCTTGTGGGCTAGAGATTCCCCCCTAGAAACATAGAAACATAGAATTTGACGGCAGATAAGGACCGCTTGCCTCACCTAGCCTGCCCATTTCCCTACCTAACAGATAAGCTGCAGATCCTAGTTAACCAACAGCCTACTTCCTCCTACCCCTCACTAGAATTGCCTTAAGTCTGTCACATGCATTCTTGAATTCACCCACTGTTTTTGACTCTATGACCTCCTCAGGAAGGCTGTTCCATGAATCCATAACCATATCTGTGAAGAAATACTTCTCCACATTACCTCTGAGCCGTCAACCCTCTATCTTCAAATTGTGCCCCTTTGTTTTTGCACATCTCTTTTTCTGAAAGATGCTACCCTCTTGGACTTTGTTGATTCCCTTGAGGTATTTGAACGTTTCTATCATGCCCCCCCTCTCCTTTTTTTCCTCAAGGCTGTACATCTTTAGTCCCTTTAGTCTTTCTTCTTATGTCTTCTGATGCAGACCCTGAATCATTTTGGTTACCCTCCTCTGGACAGCCTCCACCTTGTCTATGTCTTTGCGGAAATGGGGTTTCCAGAACTGTACATAGTACTCCAGATGTGGTCTTACCAACTGTCTGTACAGAGGACCAACAATGCCCTGTTTTCTACTGGTGATGCCTCTTCCTATGCATCCCAGTATCCCCCAGCCTCCCTCCTTTATGCCTTCTCACATTGCTGGCCCACCTTTAGGTCATCTGATATGACTACCCCCAGGTCCCATTCCATTTTGGTTTTTGTCAGTATCTCACCCCTCCCCCCCATTGCGTACTCTTCCTCTGGGTTTTTGTTTCCCAGGTGCATTACTTTGCACTTCTTTGAATCTAAGCTGCCATACATTTGACCATTCCTCCAACCTTGCCAAGTCCCTTTTCATCCTTTCCACGCCATCTTGTGTATCGACCCTGTTGCAGATCTTTGTGTCATCTGCAAAGAGACATACTTTCCCTTCCAGTCCCTCTGCAATGTCACTTATAAAGACATTAAAAAGGACCGGCCCAAGTCCTGAACCCTGCGTACCCCACTAGTAACCATCCTTTCTTCTCTGTGGACTCCATTTACTATTACCCATTGAGTCCTGTTGTCTAAGCAGTGTTTTACCCAGGTTACTACCCTGGAACCAACTCCCAGGCTGGCTAATTTGTTTATTAATCTTTTGTGCGGGACTGTGTCAAATGCCTTGCTAAAGTCTAGGTAGGCCATGTCCATAGCCCCTCCCTGGTCTACTGCTTTGGTCACCTAGTCAAAGAAATCAATTAGATTTGTCGGACATGACCTTCCTGCTGTGAATCCATGCTGTCTTGGGTCCTGTGCCCCACTGGCCTCTAGGTACTCAACAATTCTTTACTTCAGAAGTGATTCCATCATTTCCCTACCACGGAGGTCAAACTGACAGGTCTGTAGTTTTCTGCCTCTGTCTTTCTCCTACTTTTGTGAAGGGGAATCATATCCACCCTCCTCCAGTCCTCAGGTACCACACCATCCCTCCATGATTTATTAAAAAGGGTAGTCAGTGGTGTTACTAGTTCTTCCCTTAGTTCTTTTAGAATTCTGGGGTGAATGCCATCAGTCCCTTTGCTTTATCCACCTTCAGTTTTAAGAGTTCTTTCAGAACCCTTTCTTCTATGAAAGGACTAATATCAACCACCCTATCCAGAGTGCTTCTATTGACCGGATAAGGTATTTTCCCCTGCTTTTCCATTGTGAATACTGAGCAGAAGTTTACATTCAGTATCCCTGCTTTTTCACTGTCGCTCTCTGCCCAACCACTTTCCTCTTTGTTCAGCCTCAGTATCCCTGCCTTAGTCTTTCTTTGCTCCCTAAAGTACATATAAAAGGTTTTATTCCCCCTCTTAACCGAGTTGGCTATCTTTTCCTCGGCTTGGGCCTTTGCTATTCTGACTGCCTTACCAGCTTCCTTCTGCCTTAACTGGTACAGTTCTCTGCCCTGCTCCTCCTGTGTTTCCTTATACTTCCCGAATGCTATATTTTTCTCCCTTACCTTCCCCACCACTTCTTTTGAGAATCATAGTGGTGTTTTCTTTCATTTTGATTTGTGTATTTGCTTCACACAAAGACTTGTTGCCTCGTGATGGCAGTTTTGATGTTTCCCCATTGTTGCTCCACCCCACCTTCTTGCCTGTTTGCTAGTGCTTTTCTGAGGTACTCTCCCATTTTGACAAAATCAGCCCTCCTGAAGTCCAGTACCTTCACTTTTGCATGGCTTGACTCTACAGCTAAGTTTATTGTGAACCACACTGTTTGGTGGTCGTTTGTTCCTAGATGGCTACCCACTTCAAGATCAGAGATCCCCTCCCTCCCCATATGTCTGACTGTGGGCTTTTGCAATATTAAGTAATGACCTGGTGGTCTAGTGGTTCCCCACCGTATGCCTTATCGTGGACTTTTATAGGAAAGCATTACAACCTGGTGGTCCAGTGGTACCCCCTCCAACCCACCCACAGAGGACCCCCAGCCACCCAGCACGTCCCCATCATTGGAGGCAGCAGCACCACCCACATACTACCTGGCAGCCACCGGATGACAGCGTACAGTATGATCTATATGTCTATTGGTCCACAGTGTGGACCAATGGGCGCAGACCACTGTACTACACAGGACCAGATATGAATGAATGCTGGATGGTATGCAGGCGGGTGCTGCCGCCTGCGATGATGGGGGTTGCTGGGTGGCTGGGGTCCTAATGTGCGTGGGTGGTACCATGGACCACCAGTATAAATCTCCTACAAAAGCCCACAATCAGGTATAGAGGAGAAACCACTAGACCAGTAGGTTATTTTTTAATATTATAGAAGCCCACAATAGGGCATAGAGGGAGGAAGGGGGGTCCACTAGTCTACAAGGGAGGGTCTGGGTGCTTGTGGATGGTGTTCCTGCTGGTCGGGTGGCCACCCATGACCGGCGGCTGTTGTGTTGCACCTTGCAATACAGCCGCCTGCCTGTGGGTGGCCAGCATTTGAGCCTTTTATTTTCGGCTAAACTTTGAGCACCAGTGAGCGGTGCATGTAGAGGTTGTGCCAGCATATGCGCCACACATCCCGGGCTGAATATTGGGATGTGCCGCATGTGCATGGGCACACCCCCTGCTGTTGTGCTGCATACATTTACAATGTGCTACAGTGCATCAGGACTTGCACTGTGCAAGGCACCCTTTTGAATAGCGCACCTGGGCGCATTGCAGGGTTGCGCCGGTGCAACTTGGTTGTGCCAGGCGCAACCCCTTTGAATATCTCCCCCATTGTCTGCACAAGTAGTGACCATGCATTTTCAGCATTTGGTGTTGCCATTTTTTGTGGCAAGTTTATTTCATGAAGTGTATACTTTATAGCTTCCCAGTTAGCTTTGTGGTAATTAAAAAAGACTGTTGACCCCTGGTATATTTCTTTTCCTTGTTTAATGCAAAAGAAACAGTATTGTGGTCACTATTAGACAGTGGGGCATTGATATTAATGTTACTAATTTCCATTGGGATATTAGTCAGTATAACATTGAGTATGCTATCTCCCCTAGTTGATTCAGTTACCAGTTGGTGTAGCTCAAGAGATTCTAAGGTATCTAGAATTTCCTTGTCCTTTGCACAGTTTACCTGGTATTCTGACCGGTTTACATTTGGCAAATTTAAGCCTCCTATTAGGTTTACGTCCCCTTTTTCAGTGATGTTTGATACTTGCTCTAATAATAAGTCTGTGGACTGTGTGTTGTTACTGGGGCATCTATAGACTGTTTCAAGGGTAAAAACATTTTCTTTTAACCCTGATATTTGTATCCAGACAGATAAACTTCAATGTCATCAGTATTAATTATTTCCAGCAAGTCACACTCAATGTTTTCCCTAGCATATATTGCTACACCTCCTCCTCTGTGGCTGGTTCTTATTATACAAAAAAGTTGATAGCCTTGTATATCCTTATTCCAGTCACTGTCACCGTCCTACCATGTCTCTGTTATGCAAACAAAATCCATTGTATTTTTAGCTAATATAGCCAGTAGTTCAGCCAGTTTATCACTATTGAGACTTCAGGCGTTGAGGGACATAATGTTAGCTGTTTTTCTCCATAAACATTTATTTTGAATGTTATGTACCTGTTTGGGTTGTAGCGACAAGCCCTTCACCCCCGAGCTGACTAGTTTAAATTAGATGTTGCTGCCCTAGCCAAGTTTAATCCCAAGTCCTACTTCCCTTCTCATTTAAATGAAATCCATCCTTACAGTGTAGATCAGGTTTGTCCCAAAAATTATCCCAATGTCTTACAAACTTGAAGTGTCTTTCCTCTGTCCATTTCCCTATCCACTGGTTGAGCTACCATATCTCCTGCTGCCTTCTGTGATTTGCCCTGGGTACAGGTAGTACCTCTGAAAATATTATTTCACATCCTTTACTTTCCAATTTATTTGCTAGGTTTGTGAAGTCCTTAGTTACCTTCCCCTCTCTTTCCTTGCCTATGTCATTTACTTCCACATGCATCACTGCCATTGGTTTCTTTCCTGCCCTGTGAAATATTTTAGCAGCCATTTGTGTTATATCATTTGCCCCACCCCTAAATAGTCACACATCATTATGTTTTCTTTATCATATTTGCAGATGTGACTATCTGTATATTTGATGATGGAGTCTCCCAACACTATCAGTTGTCTTGGGGTCTCACTTTCCTTACAGTGGTTTTGGGCTTCCATAGGTTCCTCATCATTAATATTGATAATGTTTTCTGTAGTTTCACTGGCCGAAGGGGCATATCTATTTGTTAAGGAGATACCTGCATGCCTTGTTCCTGTTTTTCCCATGCTATGGGTACCTTAGTTAACAGGGGCTCTTGGTGCTAGGGGGGTCTCCAGTGTTCTGAGATGGCCTGCTTCCTGATCTATTGCAAAGAACCTCTCTTCCACTCTTTTTTTCTTTTTATGGACTGTACTTCATTCATTATCTGCCTCATTATCTCTTGTATTGCTTTCCTTTTGTTATTGATAATGCTTGCCACAACTGCTGCATTTACCTGATTTGTTTTGGCTAGTGTTGGATAAGCCCTCAATTTTAATGCAAGTTCATTTTTCCCCCCCTAGGGCCTCTAGCTGTTTGCTGAAAACATATAGTTGTTGATTTAGTTCATTATTATCTATACTCTTGGCACATGTATAGATAGTGTATGATTTATCTCTATAATTAAGGAAAAAGTCACAAAACAGAAGTATTTTTACGTAAAATTTTTTCACTCTCACAGTGAAAAAAAGACTAAAAGCCTCCCTGATTCCAAATGGGACCCAATAAATCTTTCTTGACCAAAGCTAGCCTGTGGCTAATAGCCCGCCTCAACAATCCAAGGCCAGCAACCTCAGTCCTCTGAACAGTTTTAGAGCTTTAGGGCTGTAACCCAAATCTAGGCAGAGACCTGCAGCATGCAGTTTTTAAAAGTCACACATACTACTCCATGGTTCCTCCATGCTGTGGTGACACAGAATGTGTCAACCATCAGTGCAACGATGGCACAGCACCACCAATTGGTGTTATGCCGTCACTGGGGGAACTGGTGTTTTTTTGTTGGGGGCTTTGCCCCCTGCAACCCCCAGACTTTAAATAGCCAACTCCAAGTCAGGATTGGTTGGGGAGGGGGCAAACAACCAGGAGGCAACAGTGTTGAGAACCCAGCAGACCATCATAGCAAACTGCTGAAAATGTAGCTGTGATGGTCTTCACTGTATTCCCATCACTGTTGCAACATGATACCCTACTCCATGAAAGCCAATGCTTCTCATCAAATGCCCATACTGGAACTCAAACCCAAACACATACCAGGAGGGCAAAGAGATAACCCTACCAGGTAAAAGCAGATGTAATGGCCTGCCAAACCTTTAATCCACTTTCTTATGGAAAAAAGTCTCCACCCCACCAGTTCTCTCACTATCCGCCACTGCAGCACAATCTTCTCCAGTCTCACCCATCAAAAGCAAGCCCTCTCCCCCAACTGATAACACACTGGGACAACTTTTAGATCCACAGTCAGAATAAAGGACATCCATACAGCAGCAAACAGCAGGATCAGAATCCACACCGTCTCTCATCCAAAGAAATATAAAGTTGTGCACTGCCAGCTCTCTCTCCATTGGCAATGAACATGGAGCTTCATGAAGCTGCAGACAAACTAAACAGCCACCCAGCTGAACTTCAATCTGTCAGTGTTGGCTTCTTCCTTCAGAGGTAGAGAACACTGTAGATTCCTTGTAGAACAGTTACCAGGGACAGACTGTAGAGCTCCCAGACACAGACCCCAATCACAGCAGTAGTAACAAAAGTATCAGTGCTATAACAACCATGCTGCACAGAACAAAATGCGTGCCTGGAGTTTTTGATGCTATATTTAACTTGGCTGGAAAAAATATCGGAAGATCCTTAATATATGATCTCACTTTAGAGTTTAAAGTAATGTGTTTTAGTGTAACGAACTGAAATAAAACAACAAAAAACTTTGCTTTCAAGAATGCTAGTCAGAGCACTGTGGGTGCCATCTTGCCTACAGCAGGAATTTCTCCATTTGAAAAAAGAAGAAAACAAACAAATGGTGATTTTTGGTGGACACTGTAGCAAAATAGAAAACATAACAAAGTGTGAGTAATTAAATATACAGTATATCTTGGAATGTAAAGTGGTGCAAAGATAAACTCAAACTAAGGACAATTATTTCATTTATTAAACAGAACAGAGAAAATGTCATATTTTTAAAAGAAACACATTTCTCAGCAAGAGATTTAAGACACTTCAAGAATTTATATGGTGGATGGGAAATACAAGTTCCGTTTACAAAGGAGTCAAGAGGAGTAGTAATTATTTTTTCTATGAAGGCCTCAATTGAGGAAAACCTACATGGTTGCTGGGGGAAGGTACGCAATCAATATGTTGAAACAATCTCCGGTAACTTCTTATGCATCTATACTGTATATGCACCGAATCATGACAACTTTTTTTTTATATACTTCTTTCTTAAATTAGCACAACACCCAACTCCATGTGTTAGGACTGGGGATTTAAACTTAACTTTAAACCAACTCAATTGAACCACTGATCCCACAGAACCAAAAAAAAGGAACAGTCACCAGTTTAAATAATTTAATTAAAGACTTCAGTCTAGTAGATGTCTACAAATTTAATAACCCTGAGAAAGAAACACATTCATTTTTTTCTCAAAAATACATAAGTCACAATCTAGAAATGATATATGTTTATTGTCATATGAGATAAGAGATCTTGTATTCCAAATAGATTGTTGCTCTACAGACATTTCAGAGCATGCTTATTTATTCTTTTCATTAAAGAACCACAAACTAAACTCTAAGGAAAGAATCTAGTTTTTTGATGCAATGCTGGTTAAAATGATGTCTACATTAAAATGCTCCAAAACATTATTATAGAAATCACACAATTTAATAATTTTTGTAACTCATTATGTAATAACTATTGGCAATCTCTCAAGAATAATATAACAGAAATCACTAAAATATACCAATCAAAAGAAAGTAGGCTTAGAAATGAGGAATTGAGACTAATTAGTGAAAATCTGGCAGATGTGGAGGAAAATTATATTCTATCAGTCTTAGAGAAATATATGGCTATACTGACTAAATTAAGAGATTGCTGTAATAAGCCGGTGTCTTTAAAAGCACAAATGCTTTGTTGAGAACACAAAGTATTATTATTACATAGACTACAAGTCAGATAAGTTCCTGATGCTATAGCTCCAACAAGAAAAAACAACAAAAGACTAAACTGTGTAAAGAATCCACAAGGGGAATTACTATATTATCAGACCACCAACAAATCAATCAGATTTTTTGTGAGTTTTACACTGAACTTCATGTCCCAGACTGAGAGATTAATATCTCAGAGATAGAAGTTTTTCTTAATCAAGATAACTGACCAAGTATTGATCAGGAAGAAAAAATGAATCTGGGAAAAGAAATCACTAGTGACAAAATAACACAAGCTAGTAATGAACTAAACCTGAGTAAATCACTGGGCTCAGATGGCCTAACCACACATTTCTTTAAATCATTTTGCACAAATCTGACCCCAAACATTAAAAGTCATATTTAACAGTTTCAAATAGGACTCCACGTGCAGTTGTCCTCAGTCCTGATTGTCCCACCCTGGGTTCTTCTCCTTCTCACCTACTAATCCAGCATGATAGTACTCCCATTCTTCAGTAGCAGGTTTACCTGGTCTGTGAATATTTGCATACTTCATCTCTGTATGGCACTATATCCAACCTATTCAGTTGGCTCTGATCGTTTGATCAGTTGTTAATCTTTTATTGATCTGTATTTGTATTTATGTTTGTAACCAGTTGTTATCCAGTGACTGTTCTTCTGTAGTGTACTTCTGCTGTGCACTGTTACTCTTATGATTAGGCCCTATGCACAAAGACAATATGCCACATAAAAAGGGCACATTGACATAGCTAAATTGGAATGCCATGGAGCAGTGGTAGTGTGACATTCACAACTGGGGCACGCAGCTGGTATGCACCCTGTCTGCATGAACAGCACCATACAAGGGGTGGGCTGGGGGCATGCTGGGGGTGTGTGCCCACACTCCACACCATTCACAAAGGTGCAGACTGCTGGGCATGGGGGGCGCTCGGTACTCCAGATAACACCCTGTCACAAGGGTTATGCACCACCCCAGGATGCTGCAGCCAGCTGTAATGAGAATGTCGGGGCACAACATACCTCCATAACATGCTTCTCCAGCCCATGGGGACCACAAGGTGGGTTGGGGCAGTTGATCTGGCACCCGCCTGCCCCTGTGCTGCCGGTGCACAGTGCACTTTCTACTATGATCCATGCCCCACAAGTGCAAAGGTTCCAGCTGTGGACCAGGGCTGGGCATCCCATTGGATACATGCCTGGTCCACAGAAATGTCCTCCATGCACCTGCACACTTGGGGGGGCCGTAGACAGGTTGTCCACTTTAGTGAATGCTGGTATGGGCACACCTGTCTATGGTTGCATAGCTACGTGGTAGGGCTATGCACTTCTGGCACATACCCTCTGCACATTGATGCATACAGCCCATGATTTGTTGGTCTAAAACTGGACACTTGTGAAAAACAGACAATTTTTGCTCACATGCCTTTCCAGTATAATTAATAAACTGAAACCGAAACATATACTGTTTCCCAGCTTCCTTCCATTCTTCAATGAAGCCCTTATTTCATTAATTCGTAAACCAGACAAAGCCCCAGAAGACTGCAAATCACAGTGCCCTATTTCATTACTGAAGAATGATTATAAAATATTTTATACAATTATGTCCTATTGGTTGGAAGCAGTTATTAAAAAATAGATTAATGAGGACCAAATGGGATTCATTGGAAGATGGAGGCTAACACACAATGGCAATAATTCTCAAACGTGCAGATTGCCTATGTGCTGCAGAACAGGGGCAAGTAGGCAAGCCTACATGGGAATGCAGCACACTGGATTCCCCCCCATGGCAGTCACAACTGGTGTGCTTATGCATATGTGCTGGATCCCATGGCTGCCCTAGCAGCTCCATGCCAGGGGCAGGATGGAGGCATTCCACGGGGTGCGCCTTGCACAGTGCCCATCCACAGTGGCACTGCACACCATTCTGGGGTTGCATGCTGTACATGGGGGGGCAACTGGTGTAGCTATTGAGCCCCCCACATGGTGCTACTACTGATCATGGCACCACATTACTGGCCCCTACATAATGCCTCCCCAGCCTAATGGACCATGGGGGGCTGGGTATGGCTGCCCAGACAGTAGCCCAGTGTTCCAGCATGGATGCAGATCAAAGGTCCTGGACATTCCCGCACCACATGGGGCTGGAGATCCATTCGTGGAATGGGTATGGGCTTCCTCTTGGCTTCCCTCCCATGTCTGCTGATCAACCCCATGCACTAGTGTGCCAGAGGGGTCAAGTGATGGGAGGTGTTCATTTCATGTGGGTAACCCACCCATTATAGAATCACAGCCAATATTTGGAAAATCTTACATCTCTAACATTGCTCTCAACAAGAATGTGCAGTCATAATTGCTTTGGATGTAGAGGAGGCTTTTTACAGAGTATCCTGGAACTTTCTCCTGGAGCTTCCTCCAGAAGACCCTATCAAAAATGGGATTTGTGGAAACTTTCCTGCACTGAATTAATCTTATTTATAGTTTGCCAATATAAGAAAAAATGTAAACAAATTTAAAAGTCTCATCTAGCTTTAATTTGCAAAGGGGCACTAGAAATGGATGCCCCTTGTCACCTTTCCTTTTTGCTATGTACATGGAGACTTTTGCTCAGACAATCAGAAGTGCAGCTGACATACAAGAAATAAATATGAGTGGATGTTAAAACAATAGTTTACTGCAGGTAGAGAATGATTTCATGTTCTTGAATAATACGTTTTACTCTACAGAAACACTGTAATATAATATCTGACTTTACAAAAGTGTCCAGATATAAAGTCAGTACTACAAAACCAGAAATTATATCCCTTAGTAAAGACCCTCAGTCTATATCGCCTCCAATATTAGAATCTGTGGACTATAAGCCCCATATCAAATTTTTATGGATTAAAATCTCAAAAATCCCACCGGGGTCATTTTCTCTCAATTTCCACCCTTGCTAAGAAAAATAGAGGAAGATATGAAGAAATGGACTGCATTACCATTAATATTGATGGAGAGAGTAAATACTATACTGTATCTAGGAATACTTTACCTCACTTTCTTTTTCTTTTCAGATCATTACATATTGGGGTTGGAAAATCATTTTTCAAAGAATGGAAGGTAATACTTAGAAGGTTTCTTTGGAAAAGGAAGACCCCTTGGATATGTCTGGAAAATTGTATGCCCCTAAAATAAAGGGGCTTATAAATATTGGGGACTATGTATGACTGCTGGGCAGGTATGCATGATTGGCACATCCCCAGCCTGTGTAGCTCTGCACCTGTCGACGGGTACATGATATTCAGCATTCATAATCACCAGCCACTGTTATGCAGCTGTCGTCAGTCATGCCCTCAAGCATGCGTTGCAAATTTGAAGACACAGGTGGGCATACAATCATATGCCCATCCTGGATCCTTAAGTGTATCCCCTGCTCTGTGTGTGCAGTTGTTTCTGGGACTGTGCAGGAGGGTAAAATTTTAAAAGATGGGCGAATGCTCTAATGGTTGCCCTGAGCTCTCACTTTCTCAACAGAGGGATAGGATAGCACTGTAAGGGGGATGTTGGTTTTCCACAGCCTGCAGGGTTTCTCCGAGGGGGGGCATGCAATGGATATGGCAAGACCCCTGCCTGCATATCCTGTGTCTCCTCCCCTGGACCAACATGCCTTCATGAATGGTGCAGAGGGAAGGCATACCCTCTGGCAAACCTCTAGACCACCAATACATAGTTGCATGAATGGCCAGGGGAACCAGTGTGGCAGGGGCATGTGCCCCTTCTGGGAATGTCATTGGGAGTCTGCTGGATGTTTGGTGCATGGCATTCTGACCTAGAGTTTCCTGTTACCATGGGTATGCAGTGCATAGAGCATTTCAAACTTTTCTGCACAGATACCATTGTTACTATCTGACCTTCCAGCTAGAAAGAGTTGATTGGTGGTTTAACAGTAAGGATTTAAAGACTCCTGATCTGATATCAATATAATTAGAAAAACTAAAATGGAATCTCAGAAATATACTATTTATTAACAATACAGAAAAAGGAGGTCTGGCTGATGTACTCTACTCTACACAATTAGAAATAGCAGCTTGGTGGGGGGGTGGAATTCCATAAAGTAATAGGATTTAAGTCATGGCTGTCACATTTGCACCTATTTACAGAAATTGTGCTTGGAAAATTATCTCAAAACAAAAGCTTAAGAGATTGCAAAGAAAAGGGGGCCAGATTTTCAAACCTCTGATGCAAGCTGCTACAGTGGCAGCTTGTGCTGAGTGCCGGTATGTCCGGGACCCTGAGCCTGATTTTCCACTAGATAGGGTCCTGGTGCCTAAGTCCCATGGCTTACGGCAATGGTGGCAGTGCGCCAAACAGATGGTGCACCCACTAGAAATACCACAGCAGCTGCAGGGTGGATGTGTTGCAAGCTACACCATTAGATGGGGGCATTTGTGTGACTCATGCCACCTCCAACACCACCAAGTCCCGATCTACCCTTACTGGGTAGTCCACAATAACCCCTAGTGCCCTCTCCGCTCCAGTCATATGCTATTTTAATCACCACAAATCCCTGGTGATCTAGTGGTCCCCGCATTCCCCCTGGCAGGTATTGCCAACCACCCCACCCCCTCATCCAAACACTGATTCAGTGACTGGCACAGCCCCCACACACTACCACATCCAGCCACCAAATGAATTGTCAGAGCATGTTCAAGCTTTACAGTATGTGCTCTGTCACTTCATTCAGTGGCCAGCCATGGTGGTGTGAGAAGGGCTGTGCCGGTTGTTCAATCGGGTTACGGAACAGGGGAGGGAGAGGGCTGGTGGGCACTACCTGCTGGTTGGGGGGGTGGGGGGCCACTAGACCACCAGGTAGGGTTGGTATGTGCTGTCAGGTATGAGGGCATATCGATGAATGGGGGTTTGCTGTGCATTACGGGCATGGGGGGGATACCAGGGGATAACAGTCATGACTGGTGTGGGGTCTATCATGGTACAGCAGGGGCGTACCAGGGCTTGATGGGGTTATTATTCTGTAGAAATGTACAGCATAGCATTACAGGGCAGCTGTGGGGGGCACTAGATCACCAGGGTAATGGGCGTACAGTGTCTGACTTATGGCTGCTCGTGAGAGAGGGACAATAGCCTACTACTGCCAACCCTCCCAGAGGCTCTCTAAGTACCATTAGACCAGCCCTTGGCTGGTCTAACAGTACGTAGCCCTTTGTTTCTGGGAAGGATTTTGAAAATCCAACTTTCAAGGTTGTGGAAGCCTGCATCTGCTGCAAGCCCCCTAGCACCATGCCGCAGCCACATTTGTGGTGCAAGGCAGGTGCTGGCACACTTTGGTGCAAGCAGCCTGCTGATTGACACAGGCTGCTTTGCAAAATAGCTTGGGGCACAGCCCGTGCTGCAAGGTGCTTGTTATGTCCAACATGTTTGATGCAAGAACCTTGCGCCATTCTAATGGCTATGAAAATCCATCCCAGAGTTTCTTGGAAATTAGAGACTTTTTCCAAAGGGGCACCGGACCCCATTTGACCAATTAGTGATACGATATAATCTTAACCCAGGGAATTGCCTACTATATTTACAACTTAAAAGCATTCTAAAAAGGATTTCAAAAATGATCCCCCCCCTTCCAACTGCATTCATGTTGGAAGATATAACTATGGGATAATATTACATAAAAGAAAAAAAAATGATTGGAAAAATATATAATCTGTTAATACTGAACAAAACTTATAGTTGGATAAAACTGAAGGCCAGATGGTCTGATGATTTAAATGCAGAAATCATAGATAGTAATTGGAAAGAGATTATGAATTCCTATGCATTGATTTTGAAGAACACTTGCTTATAACAGATACAATTTAATCTAGTCCATATTATATATTACATGCCTACAAAGCATAAGTTTAATTCTCCATTAACATACTCTGCTCACATTGATTTGTAAGGTGCTTGACTCTGACACAGTTTTGGGAAAAAAGTAACTGGTGTAATTTCAAAAACAATGGGGTAAATTTTTCTGTTTGACCCCCTCATGTTAGGATTATGGACAAATAGTGATCCAAAAGAAAGAAAATATAAATATTTAATAAACATATTGCTTGATACAGCAAGAACGCTAATTCTACTTCACTGGAAGAGTCAAAAGCTCCCAACATATGAACAATGGCTGAGCAAAATAGTAGATATAAGTCAAACAGAAAGAATGTTTTTAACCCTTGCTGTGCTGCCAGTGTCTATACATGCCCCCAAAACATATACATTCTAAATCTTCTGGCAGTCTAAAGGTTAATAATGGAAAACAGACATAGTGAGTCTGAGAATCTCTGGAACTCCTTATTGGAAGCATTAGGTTCAAATTATAACAATAAGAAAAAACAATGGTGTAACTGAGTGTCCACCAAAAACACAAAAATGGGTAGGTATGGTACTAGAAAATGATGATGGGCATGTACTGTATCTCATAGCCTCAGTGAGAGATCACTGATGGAGGCAAAATGAAAATGGCTGCATCTTTAGTTAAAACAAAACAAACCAAACAAACAAACAAAACAAAACATAATATATATATATATATATATATATATATATATATATATATGTAGGATACATGATGGGCAGTAGTGGGATATGGAAAATATTCTCACTCCTGCAGTTAGCTCTGGATACTCATGAGTGCCAAAGGCACACAGTCTGAAAAGGTGCCAACAGAAGACACAGACACGAATTTCATCCTACCAGGATTCATCAGTGTGCCTTGTTTGTATGACACCCCAGTGGAAAATATATCTATCTATCTATCTATCTATATATATATATATATATATATATATGTATGTAATAGATAACCAACTCTGAGGTGTCTTGGTCCGCTCTAATATCGCATGCCTTGGTGTGGTCAGCCACCCAAGGTGTGCGTATATCAGCTAACCGCACCTCAAGTAGATTATCTATCTTATAAAATAGCAAAATTGTTTTGGAGGGTAAAAGTGCAGGTGTGTGGTCGCACGCTGATATACGCATGGTCATGTGATGCTTTTCATCCAATAAATCCTAAGCAATTTCCAACCCATTTTATAAATATATATCTATATATATAGATATATATAAATAAAAGGACTTAGAAAGGAGGCAGGACGGTGCAGAAATGGTTCAACAGACAAAACAGACAAACAGACAACAAAAGTTAAGAAAGGAAAGAGCATGGGAGTGATGCAGTGCAGTATTTCAAGACATATTCTGGAGATTGAGGTGCTGTTCCATTTGCAATCACCTCTGTGGATTGTGAACAGAGGTGACTGGACTCCAGGCTGAACTGGCAAGTGTACAGAGAACCTTCTGCACTAACCAGTAACCACAAAGTCTGCCACCACTCCCACAGAGGATGCATAGGCAGAGGGTGGCAGTTGAACCTTGGTGGGCTCTGGTAGGGTGTGGGGGTGGTGGGAAAAACACCCTCCTCAGTTATGTACCACTGAACAATTTTCTTGCCATACTAGTGGATAGGGTAACTAGCAGGAGGCACCCATAGCAGTGTGAAGAGAGGAAGTGGGGATCCTTAGAAGGGGAGGCCTAATGGAGGGAGGGAGGAAGAGGACCCCAGTTGAGGAGGAAGCAGATGCTGGTGGGGAACTCTACTGTTAGGAGGATAGACTTGAAAGCGGGGGAAGGAAGGAAGGAAGGGAGGGAGAGGGAGGAGAAGTGCTTCCCTGGTGCTTCAGCTTGGTGGGACAGAGAGCAGATCTATAGAATCACTAGGGCAACTGGAGAGGGAGGGAGCTAGATGTCAATGTTCACCTATGGTGAAATGACCTAGCAAGAGCTAGGGTAGGGAAAATGCAGTGTAATTACAGGGATCCAGGAAGGGGTCTGAAGGAGGTAGCACACCCTGTGCCATTTGCCAAGGTTTTGCCTGTGTATGGCCAAGGAGACTTCTATAGGGGAGGTGGCCTGAATCCTTCCAAGAGGGGAACCACAGTCTTTAGTAGGAGGTTTAAATGCTTCTTGGATGAGCATTTAAACTAGCTGGGAGGGCTGTGATACCAAGGAGGCAAAGATTGCCTCCCCCCAGATGATGAAGCAACAAGGTGGGAGGGCCCCACAAGAAGAAGCTACCCCACGACACAGGTGCAGGAAGACAAGGGTGGGGACAAGGCAGAGGACATGGGGGGTATAAATCAGGATAGCATGAAGATAGGAGTAAAGGAGACAGGTAACAGCGAGGGTAACAAGGGAAGAAGGGTGGTGAGAGCTTCAGGAAACAGCATAGACAAAATGAGAGGGAGAGAGCAGGGAGGCAGGCAGGAGAGGAGTAAGGTATGGATAGCCATGTGCGTCAATGCAAGGGGGCTGGAAAATGAAATTCCAGACCTGGAGACCAGGCTAACCAGGATCTGGTGGCCATAATGGACTCAGGGTGCACTGACAACCATGACTGGGATGTGGCCATATCAGGCTACTCTCTGCTCAGGAGAGACAGAGAAGAGAGAAGCGGAGGAGGGCTTTTACTATATTTGAGGAAGGGAACCAAACATATGGAAGTGCAAGGACACCCAGAGGAAAAGAAAGGACTGGAGGTACAGTGGGATATCCTGGAGACTGGTGCTGGGGTTGCAATCCATATGGGGTGGAATACAATCATCCAGGACAGTGAAAGGAGTTGGATAAGGCCCTTAGGGAGGACATCATCAGGATGGCAAATAAGGGGGAGGTGCTGTTAGTTGGTGACTTCAGTTTGCCAGATGTTGATTGGAGCCTTCCAGCTTCAGCTTTGTCAAGGAGCAGGGCCATCCTTGACTCCCTACAAGGTGCCTTTTTCAGGCAGCTAGTCAACAAAACCATTAGGTACAGGACAGTGCTTACAAACACGGACAGTATTGCATACATCACGGTGATCAGAATCCCTATGTACCAGTGATCACTGTACAGTGTGGTTTTGACAAGGATCCTGGACTTTAGGAGGGAGAATCTTAAGGAAATAGGAGACTGCTTCAGAAACTGCCTAATGGGGGTAATGCCAGGGAGGGGTAGAGGAACGGTGGGGAAACATAAGGGAGGGCATAATCAATGCAAACAGTCTTTGTGGGACTGAAGTGAGTAAAGGTAAAAAGAAACCATTATGGCACTGTAGGAAAGTGGCCACGGTGGTGAATGAAAAAAGGGTGGCACTCAGGAGGTATTAAGGAAATACAGAGAATGAAAGGCAGGGAAGTATACCAAGTAATACAGAGAAAATCAAGTAAGGCAGTGTGGGGAGCAAAGGGACAGACAGAGGAAATGATTTCCAAAAAGGTAGTAGATGGGGATAAGACTTTCTTCAGGTACATAAGTGATACATAGATACATATATACATAGACAGTGTTGGCAGATAAGGCCCTGTGGCCCACCCAGTCTGCCCATTTGAGCTTGTAAATTCAGTTTATGTTTTCCTAGAAGTCTGTTGCCCCTTACCCCTGACCTCCAGAATTCCTTTATGTCTATCCCATGCATTCTTAAATCCCGTGATTGTTTCAGCCCCCACCACTTCTCTGGCAGGGTGTTCCACTTGTCCACCACCCGTTCTGTGAAAATTCTTCCTCATGTTTCCTCTGAATTGTCCTCCTCCATCTTCATCCCATGCCCTCTAGTTCTGGAACATGTTTTCGCTTAAAATAGTGTATTCCTGCACCCTGTTCCTCCCTGTAAGATACTTGTATGTCTCTATCATATCCCCTCTCTCCCTCCTCTCCTCCAGGGAGTACATGTTCAGTTCCTTCAACCTGTCCTCACAGGACTTGTGATGCAATCCATGCACCATCTTTGTTGCCCTTCTCTGAACCTTCTGTACCTGGTCTATGTCCTTACGTAGGTAAGATCTCCAGAACTGTACACTGTACTCCAGGTGGGGCCTCACTAGTGTCTTGTATAGTGGAATTATGACCTCCCTTTTCCTGCTGGTGATGCCCCTGCCTATGCATCCCAGCATCCTATTTGCTTTACCTGCTGCCTTGTCACACTGTTTCCCTACCTTGAGGTCATCAGAGATGATAACCCCAAGATCCCTTTCCTGCTTGGTGCATGCTATATCCTCACCCCCAACTGATATATTGTGCCAGGGTTTTTGTGCCCCATATGCATTATCTTGCACTTCTTTGCATTGAATTTCAACTGCCAACCCCCTGACCATTCTTCAAGTTTCTGCAGGTCCCTTCTCATTCTGTCTACACCCTCTGGTGTGTCTACTCTGCTACAGAGCTTTGTGTCATCAGTGAACAGTGAAATTCTGCCTTCTAGGTCCTGTGCAATGTCACTGATGAAGATGCTGAATAGGACCAGTCCCAGCACTGATCCTTGTGGTACCCCACTGGTCACTCTTTCCTCTGTGGAGTGACAGTCATTTACCACCACCCTCTGTATCCTGCCGCCCAGCCAGTTACCTACCCACCACACTACTGTCCTGCCCACACCCATATTCCGCAGTTTGTGTAATAGTCTTCTAAGTGAGAAGAGAAAAGCGAGGGGAGCGATAGTGAGAATATGGAGGGTAGCAGAGGATGACTATGTAGAAGAGGGTGAAGAAAAAGCAGACATCCTGAACAGGTACTTCCCTCTGTCTTCACAGTGAAGGGAGGGGAAATGAACCACCAGTGATCAGCAGGAACAAAGGGGAGAGGAGGCAGACTTAAGTTCATTTTCACGGGATAGAGTCTCGAAGGGACTTTCAGCTCTGAAAGTGGACAAGGCTATGTGAGACTGAACAGGACACACCTAAAGGTACTGAAAGATCTCAGGGAGGTTCTGGCTGCTCTGCTGATAGCCTTATTCAAAAACTCACTGGAATCAGGTGTGCTTCCACAGGACAGGAGAAGAGCAGACGTGGTCCTTCTACGTAATGGTGGCAGCAGGGAGGAGGCTTGCAGCTATATGTCAGGGAGCCTCACCTCAGTGGTGGGGAAATTAATGGAACCACTGTTTAAGGAAAGGTTGGTAAAGTATCTTGAAATCAATTGGCCCTATGCACCATGCCAACATGTAGTGTAAACCGGGTGCATAGGCATACATATGCAGGAATGCTGTGCAGAGGGGGTCCCACAGATCCCCGGCAGCATTCACCAAATGTGCACTGGCCAAGTGCACACCTGATTTCCCCGGCTGCACAGGCAGCTATGTGCCAGGGTGGTCTGGGGGCAGAAACGGGGATGTTTCCACACTATGCACCATTCACAAAGGCATGTAATGCTGCGAACAAGGGGGCATAAGAAGGCGCTGGATATGGCAGGGGGGACCCTACCACAACTGCTGTATGCAACCGTGCCCCATACACACAGAATTTTATTTTTTATTTTTATTTTAGTCTTTGGTAACCAGGTAAGGCCCACTGGGCACAAGTGCCTGTTTTCAGGGGTGACCTGGGAGCACTGGGCAGTTAAGTGACTTGCTCAGAGTCACACAGTATGCAGGTGGAGGCTGTGAAAATCAAACTCAGGTCTGGTCTGCTGTATGTATCAAGCTCATTCACACCTCATTCCTCTAACCTCTAGGCTATATTGCCAGCCCAGTCACGGCATCAGGTTGTAACCCCCCCCCACAACAGAACCTCCACCTGGTCCTGGCAGAAGGTGTATACCCCCAACATCAGAACCCCACCCCAGTTCTGTATGCCAGCCCAGCCCCCCATAATACATTCGAGTCATGGGCCCATTCCCATATGCTAGTCCACCCCCTCAAAACACATCCAAGGCCTGTACCTATCCAGTATGTGAGAACACCCACACACACACACATCTGTGTCCCAGCCTCAGTTTCATAAGAGAGAAAGCCCCACACACACCCATCTGTGCCCTGGCCCCAGTCCCGTAAGAGAGTACCCCCACACACACACATCTGTGCCCCAGTTCCCATGCAGTAAGAGAGAGAACCCCAACACACACACACACACACACACACACACACACACACACCTGTGCCCCAACCCGGTCCTCATGTCTGTGTCTCCCCCCTCACCAGAACCCTATCCTGGTGGGCCCAGCCCAGTACAGCACAATTCAACCACCCCCACCCCGATCCAGGATCCCCTACCCCCTCATTGGTGGTTCTTGGCCTCCCACTCCCTCTATGGCACCACAATAGTACCACCCCATCCCCTCACCAGCAAGTCGGTGCCGCAGCGATGGACGGTAAGTGGCACATCCCTCGCACATGCTCATCACTGCCATCTCAACTAATGTTGAGAGCACACTGCCTATTTATAGAGAACAGCCCTAAAAATAGGCAGCACACTCCCAGCATCAGTTGGACGGTGGGTGGCCGAGGTGGTGTGCAGAGGGATGTGCCACTCACCATCCATGGCTGCGGCACTGACTTGCAGGTACGATTGACGTGGGGTGGTGTTGTCAGTGCTGCGGGGGGATGGAAGATAAGGAGGCCATTGATCACTGATGAGGGGGCAGGGGAGCTGGGATCAGTAGTTGGGGGGGTCGAGTTGTGCTATACTGGGCTCGGTCCACCAGGACAGGCTCTGATTTGGGGGGGGCACAGACATGTGAACCAGGGAACAGATGTGTGTGTGCCATCTCAGGAAATTGCTATACCTGGCCTTTGCGACAAGGGAGGGTGGAGTCCCTGTGGCTCTGGTCTCCCTGGATGCGGAAAAGGCCTTCAATCGTGTTTTCTGGCTATACTTATTTCAATCAATCAATCAAATCTTTATTTTTCCAGGTGATCACCATTGAGCAAAGCTCATTTACAAGATGGACCTGGTAGCACAGGTACACAGGATCCACAATACAATAACAGTCACAACATAACATCTCAGAATTATTTTACAAAACAGATGAACAATAGTTAAACAAGGTCATAAGTGGAGAACAGTTTGGAGCAGTGGTTCAAATTCTTTGTAGTGTATAATGTGTCCAGTATAGAAGCTGGACATACTAAATTGGACAACTGATAGGTAATGGTGAATTACATACAGAGCCATAAGATACAGGACAGACATGGGTTGAGAGAGGAAAGAACAAACAGAGTAACAGGGAAGAAGGGGAGAGTGTGTGGACTAGGCGAGATGGGGACAGGCAGAGAGGTAGGGAATAGACAAGAGACGGATAAGGCCTCAGTAGGAAACATGACAGAAGGGCGGGGAGCACAATTAGAGATTAGAGAGTGTGACAGAGAGGCCACAAGGCCAGGTGTAGTGGAGGGGACAATGCTATCATAATCCGCCATAATGTGGTGAAGTTTAGGATCGGGGGAAGCAGTTGCAAATTTCCTTGACTGAACGGTCATATAGTGTTTTGAAGAAGGATAGACTGACCATAGAACTGAGCTTTAGTGATTTTTGTATTTTGTTCCATAGGGACGGCAGTGCAAAACTTATAGCCACTCTCCCAAAGTGTGTTTTTAGCTTAGGTACCTTTAAGTAAATAAAGGAGTAGCTTCTCAGTGCATAGTACCCAAGCTCATATAGCGGAAGACAATCAGAGATATATAGGGGGAGTTTCTTGATAATAGCTCTGAATGTCCAGAGTATAGCATTTCTGTTTCTCCTGTACTGAAGTCCTGAGTAAATTTGGCCTTCCTGTGAATTTTTGTAAATGGGTTTGTGTTCTGTATGAGTCACCGTCAGCTCAGGTGAGATGTAATGGACGCTCCTTGACCCCTTTTGCACTTAAGTGAGGCACCAGACAAGGTTACCCCTTATCCCCCCTACCTTTTTAACTTATATTTAGAACTCTTCCTTTATCATTTGAATAGCAACCCTTCAGTAATTGGGATCCTGCTGGGGAAGGACAGATACTCACTTTCTGCTTATGCAGTTGATCTACTCCTCCACTTAGAAAACCCATGACTTCTATTTCTGTGGCTAGAGTAGCTCCAGAGGTTCTCTCAAATTTACGGGTAGAAGCTGAACCTCAACAAATCTCAAGTGCCTCCCTTAAATCATTTGATTACTAGGCAGGGGATACAACACCTGGGTTTGGCTTGTGCTTCTAAAGAGTTGATGTACCTCAGGATTAGGACACCTCGCTCCTTCTCTAGCCTCGGCAAAGTGAACCTGACCCCACTCTTACAGGCGCTTAAAGAGGACCTTCAGAAATGGGCAGACCTTCCACTTTCCTTTGGGGCCGGGCAAGTATTGTTAAAATGAATGTTCTTTCACATCTTCTGTATCCCCTGTGTATGACTGGACTATACCTGCCCAAATCCTGGTTTGTGCAGCTCCAGAGAATCTTGAATCAGTTTTTGTAGAGGAGTGGGGCATGGCCCATTGGGCCTATAGCAAGTTAACTCAGCCAAGGGAGTGGGGGGAAGCCATCTCCCTAACTTTTTTCTTTACTACTTAGCACTGCATGGCTCCAATGTGGCCACCACCTGGCTGATATTGCCCTGAGAGGGTATTGCCCCACCTGGCTTTGCATAAAAGAGTATCTTTGCAGACAGGAGGGATTACATATCTGTAGTCTCCTCTACCTCATTCCTGGATCTTTACCTTGAGGGCTATGACACTCACCCTTGGTTTGATCCCTGAAGGCCTGTGTGCAATTTTGACAATATATGCACATTGAATGAACTAAGAGGCTTTCTCAGCCTGTGCTGGACAACCCTCACTTCTCGATATCTGGCCATCCCATATCAAGAGCTTTCTGTCCCCAGCTGTGGGGTGTTCCAGCATGGCATATACTCCGAGATGGGAAGCTTTTGCCCTTGGGGGACCTTGAGGAGACTTTCAGATCCCACTTCTCCACTGCTTCCAATACTTACAACTTTCTAAGGCCATTACGGCCTTCTTAGGACCAGCCCCTTGGTAATCATCAGAGGGAGATTTGCTGCTCACTTTGTTGCACCTTTCACTGCAGCCCCAAGTAACCTCAGGTCTCTATTCCTTCTTTCAGTGTCAATGTGCTGACTGGGATTGCATATTTTTGGCAAACATAAATTGACCTTAGACTATACCCCCAAGCGTTGACACAACTTATGGCAATATCTTTATAGGTATCTAAGGAGAGATAGGCATAGGTGGATGCAGTTCTGGGTCATACAAGATATGTATTTTACCCCACTCAAGCTTTTCTGGATGAGGAAATCTCCAACTCTATTATGCCCACTTTGCCACCTTTCCAAAGGGCACTTGTTTCACATGCTCTGGGACTGCCCCAAGCTGCAGCCTGTGTGGGCCAGAATCCATGAGTCCCTGACTCATTACTTGGGCTTGAGTAGGCCTTCACACTGGAGATATGTCTCCTTGGGGACTTTTCCTCCAACTGCTCGAAGTTCCACTATACCCAGATAGCCCTAATCTCAATCTCTATGAACAATGTGACCTTGAGGCATTGGCTGGAGGTTAACCCACCTTCTTATGACGAATGGCTCAGAGAGCTCCTCCAAGCCCAGGCTGTGGAAAAACAAATCATGAAAAAGTTTCGGGGGGTGGGGTTAACACCTACTCCCAGGGCCTGGAAATGTGCACACCTATTATTGGTTGGTGAAGGGTCTGATGAGTAACAGTCGAAGACCTGACATCTACCCACCCCTTCTCCCAGCTGAGAATTCCTAGGGCCCTTGCTGCCTTGGAAATTGGTGCACTACCACAGATGACCTGGAGGCTACCTAAACTCACTTCCTTATAGCTTTCTTCCCTTTTTTCTTCTTTTTGCCTGTTCCTTGTCTCTTTATTCTCTGTCCTTTCTCTTATTATTTCATGCTCTGGGATTGGAGGGAGGGGGGTTGGTGGATCCCTTGGGATAGCTTTGCTTTTCTTTTAATGTTTATTGTATTGATTGTTGTGTTGTTGTATTCAGAATCCTAAAACTTTAATAAAGCATATTTAATTAAAAAGGTGTGTGTGTGTGTGTGTGGTGTTCTCACGCACTGGATAGGGCCAGGACTTGGATGTGTGTTGGGGGGTGGGGTGGCATCTGGGACCTGGGGGGTTCTGCTTTTGTGGGAGTATTCATCTTGTTCCAGGACCGGTGTGGGTTTGATGTGGGGGGACATCAGTGCACTGGGTAATGCATGGTGCCACAGGGGTGGGCGTCGGGCCGGGGGGACCAGTAGACAATGGGGATCAACTGCACATTGCCTGGGAGCCTGAGTGTGCTATGCACGCACCCGGACCCACGCCTTCCTGCACTCCCCTGGTCTAGCAGAGCAGGGAACCCAGGACAGACATACAATTGTCTGACCTGTATTAATTTAATGAAGTTTTTTATTTACGTTGAGATTTATTTATGTATTTGTTGTTTAAAATTTTTATTGTGCTTTGTGTTTGTACTGACCCTACCTTTTGATGTAAGGCACCCACAGCCTCAGGGATTGGATGCTGGATAAATAAAATTTGCCTTGTCTTGCCTGCCTGGATCTGTTACTCTGCACCCATCCACCCTCCATGATCCTGCACACCAGGGAGGTGAGGTTACGGATGGGTAGCCGGCGATAGTGCATACCGGCTGGTGTGCACCTGTCCATGGGTACAGAGGTACGCAAGCGGGGTATGCACCTCTGGCACATACTTTCCACTCATTCATGCATAGGCACCAATGTGCTGTAAAACCAAAGGCAGCATAGATTCCATGGGGGGGGGTATAGGTCACGCCAGACAAATCTTTGAGTGGTTGACCAGAGAAATAGATCAGAGGAGAGCAGTAGTGCTGGGTGAAATTGTGAAAATCCATTTTGTGCACTTTTTATGAGATTGTGCCGTTCCTGCATAATTTCACACAGTTTTGTGAACTGAGCACATTATACAGTACTATGCAGATTTTTGCACAAAGTAAGTGAAATTACACAATTGTGCAGATTAAGGTTTATAAGTGTAACCCTCGCACCAATTTTGGGGCTTACCTTAAGTGTCTTCCTTGGCTCCATCCATGCCCACTGCCAGGCAAACATCCTGCAGAGATAGTAAATCCATGGTTGTTGGTTTAATTCTGTTGATTTGCGTAAGAGTGTCATGATATGTCTTCATGCCTGTCCTTTTGAGCCTTTAGATAGAGAGTGTATAGTAAATGGTCTAGGCTGTGTCCAAGTGTTTCAAAGCTTGCAACTGGCCAGACACCACTTTAATTTGCTCCACTCTGCTGTCGATAGTGACGCAGAGGGAGCTCTAACTAGTGCTGTAAATATTTACTTCTGACTTGCTGTTATATTTAAATCAGAGTGCTTGTTTTAACCTGCTTTTATTGCAGTTTGTTTATCCGAATGGGAGCAAGTGGCAGAGGAATAGCCGGTGCAGCTGGTGCAGTTGCACAGGGGCCAACACACTTAGAGGGGCCCAGCAAGCAGGGCGGAAGGGATTTACCAGAGTTCCTCTTGGTTGCTTGGAACGGTCCTTTTTTGTTTTTTACTGTATGCAGTACTGTCACTTTAAGAAGTGAGCACTCATCAGTGGGGCAGTCTTCAATAGAAACAAACTTGAAGCGTGACAGGCGTCAGCACTTCAGTCCATGGCAGACAGTGGGATGGACCAGCCAGTGACAAAAGGCACGCATAGCCTGACTTGAGAGTGACGCACTGTCTGGGAGTGGGTCTCTTCATGCCAGCCAAAGCCTACTGAGGTGCCACTGTAATTCAACAAGCGTTGGTCTGTCTTCTGCATAACTATGCACTCTGATCCTTCAAGCAGTCATCCATGAGTCAGTCAAACTGAGGATTGCTAGGTCAGTGATGGTCAGCCTTGGAGTGGTGGCGTGGCGGTGCCTGCCTGATTCTTATTTGAGCATCTTAAGGTAGGATTTTAATAATTCTGAAGTGGTGTTGTGGCCATGCCAATAATGGCCTAAGTGTGAACAAAAAATAGTTACACCTCTAAGGATTTTCATCAGTGAGAGACCCATCTTAAATGTGTCTGTGAAAGTTATTTTAATCAGATAATGGACGGTGGACCAGTGTTTTGGTGCACTTAAGACTAGTTTGACTGTTGTTGATTCTGACTTAGCTGGCCTGGGGAATTAGGTAATGGACTGGGGGTGTAACTTACAACAAAATGATAAAAAAAATGAAGAAAATATGTTGAATTTGTAATGGTAACTGTGATTTGTGTTTGTTGGTAGAAACTGTTACTTTGCGATTGTTGAGAAGCAGAAGGGTAGCATGGCTGCAAAATTTCTTATAAGTCTGTTTTTTATTGGCATTTCTGAGAACCAAAACATACAGTTAGGAACAGAGAATAATCAACAGCACCTCAGGCAAAGACAAGGACTGTTGACAATTTCCTGTGTGTCTCTGCTCCTCAGTAAGACTCAGATGCAGAGCAGTAGAATCAAACCTCTTGAAGTTATCCTCATGTCCTGCAGGTCTCTCTCCATGTTTACCACTGCTGCAGCCTGAACCCTGAAGTACTCTACAATAAAATCGATGGTGGGGGTGCACTGGGCCAGGGGTGCTGTCAGGGGCAGGGGGTGCTGTCGAGGGATTGGGCGCTGTGGGGGGGCAAGATTACAACATGCACTGGGGCCCATCTTTCTCTTCCTCCGCCACTGATGGGAGCCACCATGATTGGTTCAGGACTTCCAGAATTTGGACTAATGCGACAGGGGACCTCGAGAGATCCTTGGTTCAAGTGCACCATGGGAAGGAAAACTGCAGTTCTTGCAGTTTTACAGGTTGGCACCTAAACTGACTAATGGGAGCACCACAACTGTGACTGATTGCTCCCCTAGCCAGCCGGAACACAGGAAAAACGGACTTGTTCAGAAACTGTTAGGAGACTGGGGGGAAGTTCTTGTTAGAGTGTGGTGAGTGAGCAGCTCGAGCTGTTGAGAGGCTGCTCCAGGAAATGAGCCAAGAAGAATTGGCAGGGAAAGGCCTGACTTGCCTTCCTGCTGTGGTTCTCCAGTATTTTGACTGCCTTATTGCAGTAATTGGACTAATCCAAAAAGTAACTTTTAATTGCTGCAGAAAGTTCCGAGACTCTGAGGAGCACAGCTTAAGATATTGGACCAAAAAGAAAGCTCCTGTGAGGTATTCGGCTCAAGAACTGTGGTAAGAGACTGCATTGGTGAATGAAGAGGTTTGCTCAGTAAATCGAATGCAATTGTGAACTGGCCTGAAACCGAACTGAGAAGTAGTAAAGTTAATGCTGTTTTTGTTAAATGTGCCGAATGTTTATTGAGGGTTGATGCCTGTTTCTGCCAGTGACCAGACTGTTTTCCAGCTGGAGGCCTTCACCTGCAAACAAACTGAACTTTGCCAGAAGTGTTTATTCAGTCTTGGCTCTAGGCCAAACCCAGCCCAAGCCGACTGTTCTTGCACCAGAGACTGCTTTTTTCAGTGAGAGACCAGCTTGAGGAACCAGCCCCTGTGCAGCAAAGAATCACAGGTTGTGGCCAACTGGTGGGAAAGGCTGTGAAGCGGAGGTGTGTCACATAGGCCCAGCTTCCCTATGCTCTTTGGTGATCTGTAGCAGGTATTCATATTGCCAGGCCAATTCCAGCCAACTGGTGTTGTGAGTAAATTCAGGATAGCTCCCTGCAACAATTCTTCTAATTATTTTTGGGTACTAACTGATTGCTTCAGTGTGTTACAGAGGTACAAAGGATTGGGCCAACTGGCCAGGAATACAAATAACCAAAGTCTTGTTTGTGCATGTTAACTGTCTTTTCTTTCCACCAAGAGCCCCACCAACAGCTGCAATGCTGGCCACCCCAGGCATCGATTCTGACCAGTCAGAATAACATTCTGGGTAACCAGTGTTGTCAGACTGTTTTCTGAGGGACTAAAGTGCATGCATGCATAGTAACCTGAATCAAATTAGTATAGTTCTCATTCTTCTAGATTCAAGCCCCACCCTTGTTCACATCCCCCTTAATAAATCAATTGAGTTGTTTCACTGTTACATTGCCTCACAGATATCTCATTGTCTGGGTGAAAGTCAATGTGTATGGGGAACCTTGCTTAAAAGTGGATGCCTGTATTGAATATTGTTTTACAGGGGGATCCAGGGGATTTGCTGAAGGCCAGATCCTGATGGTAAGTGCAAAGGGTGTGTACATATTATTAATGTTTATTGCTGACTGCTCACAAGGTACAAGGTCACTAGGTGGGTCTGTGGGTGGTTATAGCTTCCCAGACGGCTATATCAGGGTAGGTAGACATCCCCACTTATATTACTCTTGGTGGAGGCACCAAAATATTGAACTCAGGCCACAACCTGTCAGGAGAAATACAGGCAGGGGTAGTAACCCTAGAGATAGCACCACCTAGGGGTTACATAAAAAGGCACACTTTTGAAGTGTATGCTCAACCTGTGGCATTATTTGCTGAAATTGCACATTTTTAATCATTTCCATTTTAAAAAGTTGTGCAATGGGGGTGGGGTGCTATTTGCTGAAATTGCATATTTTTAAGAACTCAGATTTTAAAAAATCTGCAAATTAGGGAAAATTGCAATTTCATAAAAAAAAAAGCAAAATTACACTGGATTTTGATGCAATTTCACGAAAATTGCACAAATGTGAAATCAGTGATTTTGTGCAATTTTGCAAGAGCACTAGAAATTTAGCTCGGCACTAGAGGGCAGTGAACATGGCCTATATGGACTTTATAAAGGCTTTCAACACTTTACACACAGGAGCCTGATTAAGAAATTGAACAGCCTAGTGGTGGAATCCAAAGTGGTGAATTTGGTTAGAAACTGGTTAACAGATAGACAACAAATGATGGTGCTTAACAGCACTAACTCAAATGATGGGAGAGTTACCTGCAGGGTGCAACAGGGTTCAGTACTGGGACTGTTCCCCTTCAATGTCTTCAAAAAAGACATTACATATGAACTGGAAGAGAAGATAACCAAGTGAACAAAACAGAGGAATAGGGTTGACTCCTGAGGATTGCGATTGTCAAAGCCAAAAGTCATCAACATGTAAGGCCCATTAGCACTGACTGTTCATGATATGGCAGGAATTATCACAATTATGCAACCATTGCCCTGGACAGACACATGTATTCTTGGAGTATTCATCATAACTACCTGGTTCACCATACTAAATACTGCTGAGAGATGAAGGATGATTATCCCCCCAATCTCTTGCTGAAGGAAATCATTACACAACCTGAACAAGGTCATCTCAGCATTTTTTTCCAAAGGCATAAATGTGACTATCATAATTCTTATCTTTAAAGTTTGTAGATTTACTGGTCTGTACTTTGTCCTACTGTGTGGATACAGTCTGTGCTGTATTTTTCAGATGAAGGCATAGATTAACTGTAGCATACAAGTGAGGCTGTGTCATAAAATGTGTTTTGCTATGGCAGTGTAACTGTAAACAAGGATTGGGATGCAGGGATAAAGGTTAAGCATCAATAATACAGACTCCATCTGGATTTTACTATGGAACAGGTGTGATAGTATACATGAAAATGGCACTCATGCTTTCTCCAACCGATCCCCTGTTACCTGCACAGCAGGAACATGCAGACATGCAGGAAAAGCATATTATCATGCTTAAGGGTGTAATAGCCACTAAAGTGTGACCTTTTGAGGGTTAAATGACAGACATAAAGGAGCCAGATCCAGCCTACAGATGCAGCTTGTGGGAAATTATGTCTGTGGGATGCTGAGTGCAATGTTCAGTGCCTTGTTTCATAAAATAAAAGACATAATTATAGGCACCCTGCATTGTTTGACATAATTTTACTGTTACCTATTTTTTGGGGGATATCAACAGCTATACTATAACTGCACTGTATGCAAAGTAATACTAAGAATAGTTTTAAGCTAGCAAACAAAGAATGTTCTGTGAATTGAAATGGTGGTGTGATTATATCAAAACAGAATAGAGAATATTTAAATGGCAGACTATATTATAGGTCCTAGTAGTGGTAACAGCATGATAACCTGTACTCCTAGGGAACCCACAGCCAAAGGTACTGTAAGGTATGAAATCTGGTTTACAATTTTTCTTATTTTCTACTTACTGTGCTATTGTGAAACAGCATCTAAAGGCATCAGACAGGTCTAGTGAGACATCAAAATATTATGAAGTTGCTTATCAAGGTTCACCCTAACCCATCATAATTAAAAGGTCATTAGCAAACGGCTGACATGGGAGTGTTGGGTGGGGGACTGCTAGTGCTAATCTCACTTGCAGTCCCCTCAAAACATAAGTTCATCACTGTAAAACAAAAAAGAACTTAGTGAACTCCTTTCTCTGATTGGGACATAATTTCTGGCATTCTTACATTTGAATTGGTCTGCATTAAAATGCATCTGGAATATTTTTTGTGACTGAAGAGTTTTGGATATGTTGACTCCTGCACCACTGTACAAGACAATAAATGAAAGGGTCTAAGATGAATTGGTTCAGTAACAATCAGCTTTCAAAATTTCATTTGACAGATAGTCAATTTAGAATGCAGATTATGGTAACTGAGCTACAATCCAAATTTTTCCAATACTCCTGGAGCTTTATGAACAGATTCTCATCTAATGGTTAAACAACAAAAGATGCAGGCACTTTTCAGAGTCAGGAAATTGTAAGTAGTATTTTCTCTCTTTTATATTATATTTATTGACATACTTTTTCTCATGTACTACAGCAGAGAGAAAAGGCATCATAGTAAAATCATCCTCCCCCTTTATTGCATCACACTGCATCATCATTGTTATACTATTTACTTTTGTAGTAGTTTTACCCTTTATTTTTGCTATGAATTCCTTCCCCTCTGTTCATACCTGGAATCAAATGTCATCTCAAACTGCCTTCCATGGGCCCAACATTTTAAAATAAATAAACACTTGGCCCCCGCGTCTGTGGACATTTAGCAAAATTAATTACTATAGCATATACAGTAAGTCAGTTTGTAAAAGAAGAGGCATGTAGGATCCTTCAGATATAGTGAGAGAACAAATGTCAAATCAGGTTTCCTAAGATTACAGAACTGAAATTCCCATGCAAACCATTTAATTACACCATAAAGTATGCAGTAACCCTGCTTGGTTTACATGGGCACTTAATTAAACTTAAAAAAAAATGGGTCAGTTAGGGACCTAGTTGCATGACATGCTATGGATGCCTCAAGCCTGTGTAGTTTATAATAACTTTTGCAGTGAGAATGCTCTATTTACTCTCAGCAAAACCTTGTGTAAAGTTTTAACTAATTTTCTTTTCAGTTATCACCCTGACTTCAAGCCTTCTCATACCTCTGTAATTAGCTGTGACACATCTATTTTAAAGTGTCAAAACACTGCCTTCCTTTCCAATCCTAACTACAGTATTTAACATCAGCCTTTGATATAAAACCTGCTTTCTCTGCTTTGTCTGCTAATATACATGATGAAGGGACCTTGGCCCCATACACATAGTGTATGTAGTTTAACAGCAGTGAACAATTTCTAGGTTGGTCCAATAAAATGCATCACAATGTATAACAAATCATATAAGGCATTTAAAAATGGCAAGACAAGATTTGTGGCATTGATCAATAAATCTCTCAAGTGTTACCACAGCAGCCTTTTTACTTGAGCCCTTCAAAAGCAGGAACCACTCTCATGTAGACTGAGAAAGAAGTTAATTGTGCTCAGGACTTGTTCTAAGTTTGTAGCTTACACGGTAGCATTCTTTTACCTTTGGGCAACAAGGCTATGGATTAAAGTTCCATATCAGGGTTTAGGCTATACATTGATCCTGTAGTGCTGTACCTGGGAAACTTTGCATGAGACTTGAAACTGACATCCCTTCTGCCATTCTCTGTCAACTGTTCAGATGGAATTTAAAATTCCATGGTGCTTCTCAAGACAGGATGGAGATTATCTCAACATAATGGTCAACATCTCTTTATTCAACAAACTGGGTATTACATTGGCGTCTGTGACAGGGCATGGTATGCCGGTAAAAGCAGGATTGCTGCTGTATTTATGTACCTATTGGTAAAACACTATCAGTGTCTAATACTTTGCTTGAAAAGCACACTGTGACAAACTTTGTGGGGAAAATCAGCGAAAAAAAAAATCTATATTTGTCTTTGTGCTGTATACAGTGATAGCAGCTGACTCAGCAAGATATCCCCAGAGATTCTCAGGACATATTGAGAGAAAAAAATATCTAGGACTGCCTGTACTGCAGAAAATCTTGTGAACATGTCCTTAGAGATCTCTAGAGATTTTGGGGAATACCTTGACAAATCAATTACTATTAGAATACCATGAGTATAGTTCAAAAGAGGGATCTCAGTTGTTTATATATGTATTTATGTGTGTATCTCTAGGAGGGCCCTTGAGCAGTAGGTGCTCATTTTCAAAATTGACCAAGGTTGTCATTTCATAACAAGCTGTACTGCTTGTTAGGTACAATATTGAGCTGAGACCATTACCATCATGCTATTTAGGGTCTCATGCAGATTAAGACTAGGTTTTCAGTTATGAAAGAATATTTATTTGCTTTACTTCATGTGCTCCCAGGTCACACCTGTAAACGAGCTTCAACTTAGTGTGTTTCTCCTGGTTAAAGAAGCATAAATAGGGCCTAATTATTTTTTGCTCCTTGGTGGTTGAAACCTGGCCACATGGGGTATGTTAACAGGTAATAAAACATTCCTGGAGGGGTATGCTGATCAAAAACACCAACATTACAAGTCAAAAGTTAATTTTGCAAATCAAACATTCATTGCGCAACTCCAATACAATGTCATGACACTCCACCACCCCAGGGAATAACACACATTTTCTAAATGCGGGCTGTGGTCAGACGGAGAGTAATAGACAGCTGCATTAAAGTAAAATATACAACTACCTCACAGTAGTAAACACATTCAAAGTTTTTAAAATATAGGCAGTAGCTACACATAGAAAATGCAGACAATAGCCTTACAGAAAGTAAAATACATTTGCATTTCATTAAAACACACTGTTACTCACCCCCCACAAGTAAAAGACAACTACACACTTTTAATGACGTACCAGGTCATAATGTCACGACGCTTAATAGCTGATGGCATTATGGTATCAGCCTGTACCTAGCTGCTCCAGAATAACCCTCAGAGTTAGAATCCTAAGTCGGGGGGTCCGGGGCACAGGCCCTCATAATGGGGGGCAGAGCCCCACACAGAAAAGAAAATACAACGAAATCGCACAACGCAATTGTGCCGCACAGCATTCTGCCATGCAACATTATGACACTGTGCCTTTTATGACTTCTTGCTGTTCCAGAAAAGGGAGTTCAATGGATTCCAAATGAAGAACACAACATTTTGGAATTGAAGCACAATCACTCTGCTACTTGACACACTCTGCAATCTCCATTCTGTAGACCACAGTGTGTTTCCTTCTTCTCCCCCCCTCCCCACCACACTATCTTCCCTCTTTCCCCCTCCTGTGACCAGTGTTTCTTCAATGTATTCAATGTTCACATATGTCAACCCGACTGTTGATCTCATACAGAAGGAGTCAACTGACTCCAAAATGTCAGTAGGTAATTAAGTCTGGATGAGGTTACCGGTGGTCAGGTACCTATTGTAAGGAACTGCCCCATGCCAGGAGAGTAGGAGCTTCAGCCATGAGTCTTGAGTGCCATTTGCTCCATAGCCTCTGATCAGATTGTTTCCTGCTTAAACATCAGTTAGGGCTTCCAATAATTTTTATCTGAAAAATTTGCTTTCTGCCAGGATTAATGAGAATTATGTATGAGATCAACAGTCTGGCTGACATATGTGGACACTGAATATATTGAAGAAACAGCAGTCACAAGGACACGGTTACAGAAAAAGTAACAATCCGTTAGAAATTAGACTGGCATACTATATTGGTAAACTTTTTCAAGGCTCATACACAATATTTGTGATCAGATGCAGAGTGTTTAAATTTTTTAATAATCACGGCTCCTTTTAGCATGAGTACACTTTGGTTTCTAATCCAATTAATCGCTATAGCTGTTCAAGGTAAATGTTTATATAGTATATATACTGTCAATTCTGCAAACTAATCCAGATCTTAAAGCAAGAGTTCCAAGCAGCATTTTTTGATTTCCTAAAGAAACATGCTGGGAGCAGTGTTTCTTTCTTTCTTTTTTTTTAAAATCTAAATGCAGTGGTTTTATGTGATAACAGTGATTGCCGATGGGCGATCTCCATTACAGCGAAGTCACATCACCAAAAGTATTTTCAGTGATGGACTCCCAGGTGCACAGCAACACAGTGCCAGTGACATAGATTTTTATTGTTGATGCTGGGGGGAGCTGTGCCCCACATAACCCTTGCACCCCCCTACTTAAGGATTCTCAACTCTAGGTAGGTGCATGTCGGGGGGGTGCAAGTCAGAGAAAAAAAAAATTGGGGCTGGGCACAACAAAAGGCACCTTTGCCCAGACCCAACCTGGTACCACACCTGCCACAGCCATGGACCAACCCCTGATGCCATGATGCAGCTCAGCAGCCCACCACATCACCACCCCCTACAGTTCCTCTGTCCCCTCCCAGCCCACGCTCAGCATGCTCACTCCCCCCCCATGCCCATAGACATATAGTAACATCCGGTCGCTATTTTGCCCACCCCCACCATCCGGTCACCCAGTTCTGCCAATCGCCCCATCCACAGGCACTGTATTTGTGTTGCCCTTTTGGAGATTTCCCATCGGCGATCGCCGGCATCATGGGATACAAAATGCAGTCCCTGTAAAGCTCTTAATAATTACATTTTACAACATACATTTTAGAAATATGAAAAAGAAAACTCATGTAAAGAGATAGGTCTCTGCACTTTAGCACTATCATGGTAGGACTGTTAGATGCTATTTTAATCTGACATTTCTACACTCCCCGTTACTTTATCTATACACTGCTGATACACAGAAAGGTGTTCAAACATTCTTGCAGTGGTAAGAAATTAAATATGTTTGTCATATGGGTCTGTGGGCATTAAATGGTGATATAAAATCTATGCTTTTAAATGTATTAACAGAGCCAATCTCACCAAAGATTAACTTTGAAATTCTATTTATTGTTATTATACCAAGATAATCTCATTTGCAAGAGAGTCCTGGGGCAACATAACATTGCAGCATGTTCCTAGAATGCAATGCCCTTTGTCAAAACACACACACACACACACACACACACACACACACACACACTTTTGAACACATTTGTCACCCCCATGTAATTTCTCTTTACTTTAACATAAAGTACTCCTAGAACAATCACCATGGCTTACCAGAAAAAATTATGAGAAAAAAAGGTTATTTCTCTTCGACCAAGTGAGCAGAAAAATAATTTAAGTGTTTACCTTTCACTTTTTAAGTTTTCCAATTCCCTGCAAAGTTGTTGTTTTAAATATGTTTGATAGGGTAAAGAAAAGAACTTCTTGGTGCTTTCTGTGGTGAGCTGCCCATCTGCCAGTCCTTATTTGCAGATATAATTCTGATACATAAATATATATATATATATATTTTGTTATGTAATTTTGTGTACATGTACATTTAGGAGTGGGCAAAAGTTGCAGATTCCACTTTCACAGAACGTCTATGAAATTGAACTTTTGCCATTGGCGAAACTGGGACTTTCCATGGATTTTCACTGGGCCAATGGACTTTTTTGTGAACTGCAGAATAATGCATATAAACTGCAGAATTTATTCTATCCATAGTGTAATGAACTGTCAGTGAATGAGCGCATGCGTGTACAACCACGTGGTCATTCACTGACAGGTCAGTGGGCCACCGGTAGTGGAAGATAGAGGAGGACTGTGCCAGTGGCCCACTCAGGGGCAGGGTGGGGGGATGGGGTGGTGGCAGATGAACTGTCAGGGTGGGAGATCCACTAGATACCAGGGAATTGGGATTACTTTTTTTATAAGGGGTTGGGGATGGGGGATCCACTAGACACCATGGAATACTGGGAATAGAGGGGGATGAGTTAGTGGACTGCCGGCTGTTTTTTGGTAGATTAAGGGAATCCAGGAAAGGGAGAGGGCCTCTAGACACCAGGGAGATAAAACATTTTGGGAGCCATGATTGGTGAGTGGGGAGGCCACTAGACATCAGGGAGGGATCAGAGTTTTTTTCCTTCTTTACCAGGACCCATGGGCCACAATCTCTGGGTGGGGGCGGTGGGAAACACTAGTCACCGGGGATCAGGTTTTTTTTACTTGGGACCCACAATCAGTGGGCGAGGGGCCACTAGACACCAGGAGGGTCTGAGGGAGGGATCGGAGTTTTTTTAAATTTATTTATTTACTGGGACCCCTGATCAGCAGGGGGTGGATTAATGAATTAAACTGAAGTTAAAAAAAGCCTCAGAACTGGCCACTGGCAGTGATCCATTCTGAAGATTGTTTTTTCTGCAGTTTAATAAATTAACCTGCAGTCTGTATATTTATTCCACAGTTTTAAGGCAGAATTTTTCATGAAAGTTGCAAAAATGATTTCCGAACTTTCGTTGATGTGAAAATTGCACTTTCGTGGATATTCCACTGGTGGAATTTTTTTTTTTTTTTGCACACCCATATGTACATTCCACAAGAAATGCCAGTGTTAATACAAAGGCACCTAGGGAGAGAGACTGGATCTCTGTTAAAAGGGGTTTGACATTCCTTTGAACTGAAGGCCAGCTTGCTTGCCAGGAAACTGACAAGTTATTGTCAAAGGCTTGGGGATAGCTGATGAAATGTTATTCCCCTCAGTTAACTAACCAAGAGGAACAAAGATAAAATCAGATTGTATAGTCATAAACTTTACAGGATCGTCCTTGGAACTAATTGAAGGAAACCAGTTTAAAAGCCCAGGATGTTTTAGCCAGGATTTGAGTAGCAAATGACCATTCTGACAGGATATTGTGAATTTTATCTTAAGGGTGCCAACTGTCTATAGGGGACTTCAATAGGCTTAAACTCTGAATGTCATATCCATGTTAATTATATGTCTCAGGATTGTGATATTTTGGGGATTTGGGGAAATAACAAAATAGTGACAGCTGCAGGCCAAATGGAGAAGTTGCTTTGGGGAATTACACCAGTTCTTTAGAATGGGGAATAATTGATGACACTGCAAGTTACAGAAAGTATTTAAAGCCCCAGCTCAGGGCATTTGAACATACTTTTCATTTGGACTCCACCTGACACACAAGAAGCCAAACTGCTTAGACTCAGTGGCTGCACATACACTTTTCATTTGAACTTCACCTAACACACAAGGAACAAAACTGCTGCCAAGACTGGCAAAACTGAACATTCAGTTATTGTTCTGGACTTCAAGTTTCTATGAATTTCAGGTAGAATTCAGCTATCAGTCATAGTGCATTTCATGTATATTTTCCCTTTTTTTCTGTATTCTGTGATCAAATTAATGTTTTTTTAGTTGTAACTTTATGATCATTCTTTAAGTATTTTAGTAAAACCATTTGTTTCTCTAAAGAAAATCTGCCTGAGTGAGATTTCTATAATTGTGTGTGAATTGTGGGCCAGTTTTAATAACCTGTGACAAACTGTTATTGCTAAGATGTTGTCACCATCAGCAACCAAATCAAAAAAGTTGTCTTTAAGGAATCTGGAAGGATAAGGAGAATACCAGAGTCTGCAGGGATTTTGAACCAGGCTGTTGTACATCCTGTATGGAGAAGTCACATCAGGTTTTATGCCGCTACCTCTGAAGAGAGTGTGACACCTGGGTCTTCCCCCTTTGTGTAATAGCCATGGAGGGGTTTGTATTTGGCTACAAGACTTGAGACTGGTATTGTGCCCTTATGCAGAGTTTGGAGGGATGCCCTGGGTTCTCATGGCAGAGGTGCAGTCTTGACCTTGGTGAGCAGTCTAAAAAGACACGAGGAGGGTAGCACTTTGGGGTGGGCACTATGAGCTCAGTGGACCTGACCACTAGAAGTTGGTTTGTGACACTTCTCACCACAAAGTCAATGTATGGTGGTAGTGGTGAAAGGGGGGGGTTGGTGGGAGTGTTACTGTGCAGAAGGTCTTTTGCAAACTTTCTCTAAACTTTCACTTTCAGGAGGCTGTTCTGCTGTAAGGTGGAGTTACTGTTGAGCATGGAGTAGAGAGAGAGAGAGAGGGATGGTGAGAGAGGGAGGAAGCAGCTTTAGAAATGCAGGTACAGTACATAACCAGCTTCAGTCCATGTTAAAAAAAGTCTTCAAAATATTCCAAAAAAGCAGCCATGTACTCCCCTTACTGTGTGACCCAGCTAAACAAAACTTACATTTCTTTCTTCTGTCTCCTTGCATACTTTGGCTTTGCAAAACAATCAGTTTATTGTCTGCTATATTTTTCATGGCTGTTTTGCTGCCTTTTTCTTTCCTCTTCTGTTAGTTTCTCCCTCCACCATAGTAGGAGCTTTCCTTTTGATGGCATCTTTTCAAGGGTTTTTATTTTTGTATTCATTTGCAATTGCAGGTTTGCTGAAGTGCAGAAAATTGCACTGCTCCTAAATTTATTTCATTAAAACAGAACAATAAACGGGGTTTTGCTAAGTTACTGAACTGTTTTGGATGCTGAGGCCAAGTCTGAAAACTCTTTTTTTTCCCAACTTGAAAGCAGAAAGGGTTGACTTTTCCTTGCTGGGTTTGAATTTTGAGTTGATTAATGCTATCTATTTTGTTTTTGGGAGGTCTGTTATGTAGTTGAGCTAAAGACTAGGAGTCTTTGCTTTTAACTCTTTGATGCTAATATCTGGGGGGAGGTGAGAAACTAGGAGCTTTAGTTTAGGGTGAAATCAGCAGAAATTGCCATGCAAACTCCAGTTCTTCATTTGTGCCAAGTAGAAGCTGCTTCTTCTCTTATAAAAATGCATTCTTTAAAAAAAAACTGAAGCAAAATTCTTTTGACACATTTGGAGTTAGTAGTCTGCACTCAAATGCTTCTAGTGGTGTTGTTTTAAATAATTTTTTTTCAAGCCTATAAGTGTTATTGTTGTTTCAGTTAGAAATGTGTGTGTTCAAAGTATAAGAACTCTAACATGACTGGACGTAAAGATATAGTATGGTGTGAAAAACTGACCCTAAAATGACCCACTGATTATTCTGTATTGGTTGGATAAAATAACCCCATCCCTAGGGTCAAGTTTCTGGTTTTATAACTTCAGGGCAGAGCTCCGCAAAACATCATACTATTACAGAAAAGGGAGCTCAATGGATTCCAAACAAAAAAACACAACATTTTGGAGTTCAAGCACAATCACTCTGCTACTTGAAGCATTCTGCTGTCTCCATTCATTAGACTACAGTGTGTTTCCTTCTTCCCTCCCTCCCCCTCCTTCTGAAGCACTATTGTCTCTCTTGTCCCCTCCCCTGTGGCACTGTTTCTTTCTCCTGGCCAAAGGAGCTGTTGATAAAAAGAAGAAAGAAAAACAAACTGCCCTGACCAGCATAACCAGCCCTTCTCCATGTCCGGCCACCCTTTCAGTGCTTGTTCACACTTAAAATACAATATAATGCCCCCAACCCCCTTCCCACCCCCTAGCTCCTATCTGTAGGAGAATGAAGGTGAGCAGCACAAACCACCCTCCTCCATGGCTGGCTGCCTTCTCCTGAATGAAAGCAATCCTGCACTTGCTTGATCTGACTGTAATATTAAAGATTTTACTGTTACAGTCAGATGAAGCAAACTTGGAAGACCTTTCAATCAGGAGAAGGCAACCGACTGTGGAGGAGCATGATTTTGCTGATGCCATGCCAGATTGGTACCAGTTGCCAGATCGATATCTGATAGCCAAAGTGCATGCACGTCAATTGACATGCACAGATTTTCATCAGCCAAAAACAAGTTGCAAGATCGGTTCTGGACTCGGTAGGTCAGTGATTTAAACCTGATTTGTCATGACACCGGCAGCATCAAGTCGTCCTTTGACATGCACCACACACCACTAATCTGGCAATGCAACCTGCTGATAAAGAGGAAGGTTTTTTATTCACTATCACACCAGAGGCAAGGTATAATAGCCTTTGTCAGTATCTGTAGTAGCTAGTATCAGTCCCTTATTTTCTAACATGGAAGCTACAGTACATTAGCATATAGTAATACCATGAGTTGCAATCATCGTTTGTCTTGCACCTGCACAGTCATTTTTCTTCAGTCTTTTCCTAACTTTGAAAACACTCTGGAATTGACACAGCCTGTGTGCAGTATGTAATAATATCCACTGGCTGTCAGTTGACAGTTACTGTCTGTAGGCCTCCTGCACTGGCGAGGGTCTTGCTGGGTATGGTAGGGCTGCTTTGGTTGGTCATCATTTGAGGAGCTATCAGGCTCAGTTAGAGAGTGAGTTCCTCAGCATGGTCAGGATGAACACCAGTGGGCTGTCCAGGGCTGGCACCATGGCCAGTGTGAGCTCAATTGACACTGAGATGGCTATCAGAGTATATCAGTGGCACAGAGGCTTGAGGTGCACCCCACAGGCACTATAATTGCCACTGGCCATATAAACTGGGGTGGCTGTGTTTATCCCACTGCTGTTGTACATGTAAAGCCAGGCACTGCCAATAGAGCTGCCAACAGTAGTCAGCTGGTTTGGGGAGTGGGTATCCGGCTGTCATGGGTGGCATGGTGCAAAAAGTGAGACCTTCTAGCATCTTGTACTCTCTTACAATTATTTTCTCAGTGGTGAAAGCGTGCTTGAAGTTGGAGGGTTGTGAGAACCCAAATTATAAGTGGACAAGTGTGGAAGATGCATGCCAAAAGTTGCTAGGAAAATGAGTCTTAGCTTGGCTTGCAGCTGAAGATACTGAGCAGCTTCTGATGGTTTGGTGGCTGCCAGTTTGTCAGATTTTACCACCTTAAATATCAACTACAAATGTAATATTTTTCCTGGTTTTTACTTCCTAGATGCCTGTGGAATAAAAATTTAACATTCTTAACAAAATGTATCTTTTGTTTTGTTTTTTTATCCTGCAATTATTGTGGTAATTCAAACCTGTGCCTGACAAAGGACTGCACTTTTTCTCTTTTCCTAATGTCAGCACCATTTAAGTCAGTTCATGACGTCAAACAAGGAGTGATGTCTAGGGTGAACACTCATCTCATGAAGAGACTGTACTTACTGCTCAAGACAGTGTCATATTCATTTCCTGCTTTGCTAAAGACAGGCTGAATAAATTGTATGAGTATCAGCCATAGTTCATCAGTCATATATGATAGAAATAAAATACAAGACAAGATAAAACCCTGTTCTGAACAGATTTAATGATATCTGCAGCAGTTTGGTACAGCAGAAATGACCATTGATAGTAGCTGTTACAGACACCTCTTCAGACAAGTGTTATAGCTGATCAGTAAAGCAGTACATTTTTATTCATGGCAAGGGGTTTTGTGCTTCTGATATTGGTTACTCTTTTAATGATATCCATAAACAATGAAATGAATGGCATCTGTAAAGTATTTTTTTTTCTTCAATTGTTTAACCAGGAGTGGACACTAAGCTGAAAGCTTGTTTATAGGTGTGACCTGGGAGCACAGGAAATTTAAGTGACTTGCTCAGGGTCACACAGTATGCAAGTGGGGGCTGTGGGATTCAAACCCAGGTCTCCAGATTTACAGCTCAGAGCCTTAAACCAGTGCACTATACCGCCTCCCAAGTAATGGTGATACTGTGTTCAGAGGACATTGATCACAACAGCAGTGATACTTGTGATCAGTTGTCCGGATGTGTTTTCAGACTTTTTTTTTTTACAGCTGATAAATCAGGAATCATATGTCTGTTTGTTTGTTTGTTTCCATGTCATGAATAAACTGCGGTGGCATGAATGGTGTCTAAATGTGTGCAGTACTAGCAAGCTAATGCATCTTAATAAGGCTGTAAAGTAATTGCAGGACATAACTCATATCTGATGCTACAGTATGTGCATAGGCAGTGTGAACCTCCTGGTACAGCTGTCAAACACAGCTCAATTGCAAACTATTAATAAAATCAGTTGTGGCAGTCATGATCAGCCATCTAGATGTCCCTTCAGACTCCAGTTGCAGCTGATCAAGATAGAAGCCTTTTTTTTCTTTTTTTAATATCAGTGACATGTACATCTGCAGCCCTATATTTTAAAGTTTGCCATGGAGCAAATCCCACTTTGTGCATGCAAACTGGGTTTCACTCAGAAGTGCCATATTCAATAGCCCGGTTTACACTGACAAACAAGGTTTGTGCCGGAGCAAACAGTGGAGGGGTATGCAAGACAAAATTATGCAGATTGGGAGGTGGGGATCTGAATATCACCACAGTCTAATATTCAGAGAATTTGCTCTGCACAAGGGTGATTTGCGGGGTCTCCATTCATGGAGAAAATACTGCTGACCTAACACTCATCTTAATCTGGCACAACCCTAGCAGTTTCAAGATGTAGTGCTTCAGTGCTCCTCCCTCCATCCCAACATAGTACTCCCTGGTAGCAAGTGGCAGCCCTTCCCTCCAATCCCAGTTCCATTAAATTACATTTTGATCCCAGGCATCCAGTGGCTTCCCCACTCCCTCTGATCCCAGTCCCAGTCCCCTTAGAAATATACATTTTCTCTGCCATACAGTGGTGTCCCCTCCCTCCGATCCCAGTCCTGGTATTATTAACATGTATCACTGGATGCCAGGGAAAATATATATTTCTACTGGGACCAGGATTAGAGGGAGAAGGAAGCCACTAGCACCAGGGACAGCTTACTGGGTTGGGGTAACTGGGGAGGCTGCACTAGGCAATTTTGCCTTGCTCCCCATACAAATGAGCCCATAATGGGCATGCAAATTGTCCCTTAGCACCTTACATGCCCAATGGGCTAATTTGCATGGGGACTTTTGAATACTGCAGATTTTGCCTGGGCACAAACCATTGCAGGACCCTATTTGGGGGGCACTATTGGGAGGCGCTAAGTGACTTAGCAGCTGGGTGCAATGTCGCTATATTCAGAGGGATAGCATCTTGTGCTATCCATATAAATATAGTCTTTTTGCGCATCAGGCTACTGCAAAGTGCAATGCAAGATTTTGCTCTCTGCTTTGTGCAGTTTTGAATATTGGGGCCTTGGCATATCATTTCTTGCTAAAGCTCATATTATATTGACACCAAAGATTAAATTTACTTTGATGTCTTAAATGATGATCAACATTTCAAGTAATAGCAGTAGAGAGCTCAAATTTGATGCAGTGGCACTTGCATGTGATGTAGCAGCCTGTGATTTGTTAGTAGCTTCAAACTTGTGTGTGTTCTTGTTATAGTATGATATGTTAGCTGTAAAGGCATGTTGCCTGACTTTTGCGATATGTTTGGTTGGGGAGAATGTGGAGAGATTATGAAGATCTAAAGATAATACAGTTGCCCATATCACAGATCATGGTATGCATCAGAATATCACGCATCACTCTATCACACGCACACACAATATTGATGTTGGAAACTACTAACACATCTCAGAATGATACTTTATATGGAAGGGTGACTGCATATATGAACTCTCTTCTGCTATTACTTGAAATATTGATCACCAGTCATGACATTAAAATAAACTGCATTGTGCTGCTGTCATGATAACATGAGCTTAACAAGAAATGACAATCCATAAATCTGGATGCCACTAATGTTAAAGCATATAAAAGAAGTTCTGGTCAGAGCCAAAACAGCTCCTAATGCAATAATATGACAAGGGATATAAAAGTAAAGTAGCCATAAAAATAATAATTTCAAGTGAAACTGGTGTTAGATTAATGTATTAACAGCCAATTTGACTCTGGCCAGAATTTGTTAAAATAGAGGTAGCAGACACACAGTAAAGTATAATTATATTTCCCTAAAATACACAGCTATCCCCAATCCACCAACCAACAATTTCAACATAAACATTCAACACCTCCAATCCCCCCAAAATACAGCTGTATCAAACAAGGACACAGCTCTCTCCCACACAACACAAGGCACTTTTACAAGGGATGCTCGTTCTGTGATGGTGCTTTGTTTCCAGTGGATCTGCTGTGGAGCAGATTGCCTTTACATACAGGGATCTGTATTATGAGTGGTACAGATCAACTACAATGTTACGCTTTTTGTGCCATGCACAGGCGATCCACTCTGAAACAGCCAAGAGAGCATGAGAGTCCTTGTTATCCTGGCACTGAAATGAGTGGAAGGACACTTTTTCACAGCCTGGCAGAACAGAATAAAACTCCTGGAACATGGAACTGGTGAACATTTGGTTCTCTTGTGGAACCTGTCGCATGTACAGACCAGAAAGATAATGTTGCAGCTGATCTGCATCACTCATTGCGATACAGATCTCTGCATATAGACACCTACAGAAACACAACAAAACTGAAGCTTTTCATTACATAAACTAAAAAGAAAAGACTGAAAACATACCCAGTACAACTGTTTCTTTCATGCAGCATGGATTCAAAGAGCAAAAGGAGAAAACTTAAAAAAAACAATTGCACTGGAGGGCTCTGATTAAGCAATTGTCAAGGCAAAACAATGAAGTCTTATGCTATATATTAGAGTGGCAACAGTAGAAGAGTCCAACTAGGACCCTGAGCCCCGGCATTTCAACCCTATCTGAGTGTTCATCAGGGGGCCTGGACAATTGTTTAATAAGGGTCCACAAGTGCAGAGTTTTTTTTCTTGTTTGTTACTAGGAGGCTGGCCACATTGCTCAGCACCACCTCTTCTTTCTGAGTGTGACATTTACTTGGATTGCAAAAAGCAAAAGGAGGTTGGCAGGCAATTCATTATCATCCATTTTTTTAGTATCTATTGATGCAAAAAAACCTTTGCTTTAATGTTTATTCATTTTTTTTTCTATAATACTGTTTCCACTTCCCAAAGAGCTATGCTCTCCCTCAGTACTCACCTGCTCGGATGTCCTCCACTGTTTGCCCTCTGTGGTGAGGCTAGAAAGGGGAGGCAGTTTATGAGCAGTGCAGCATGTTCCCCCTCCCTGGGAGAGGAGAGGAGACCAGTCTGTGGACCCTCAGTCCTCTCACACTTGGGCCAATCCCCAGCAACCCATCTGTAATCAAGCCCAGTTTGCCCATGTGTCAGCAGGTGAGGCACCAACACCTCAGCTGTCCATGCCACTTGACCAATCATTACAAATATTGAAAGGAAAAGTAGCACATGAACTCAAAACCTATGGACCAATCAGCAAAACCAATGCAAACAAAACCCATTTATTTTTTTTTACTACAAAAGCGTTCAATAAGCATCCTAAGACACTCAATTTATTTATTTGGATAAAGTTTCACCAGGAAACACAACATGAGCTGTAAACAGCTTGTTTCCAGACGCGTCCGGGGGGTGGGGGCTTACAGGAGTTGGGAGAACAAGCAAACACATAGCAATAACAGAGCAGAACAAGTACAGTTACTAAATACAAACAGTGTAGTACAATTACAGAGCAAAAATAACCCAGACAAACCAGCCAGGGTAAATAAAACCATATTTGGATATGACATACAGTACATTGCAACAACCCAAGAGCAGGTGATCAGGTAGGGTAAAGGTTAGAGGATGGATAACACATTTGATTTACTAGAGGTAGTATGCTGAGCAGAAGATTCTAAGTGCTATTGTATACCCAAGGGAGGATAGTTATAAGGCAAGTGTGGAAGTGGACAGGTGACGGGGTAGAGGGTGAAGGGGTGGAAGAGGGAGAGGGAGGGACAGCCAAGATCTATACCCTTTCAGGATACTGAGAACCCTGCAAGGGGGACAGGACCAGACAGAAGGGAGGGGAGATAAAGGGGGCGGGGAGGAAGAGATGATGTGGTATACACCTTCAACACCCCATGCGCTGGAAATTCCCAAGGAGTTTAAACCAGCCACTTGGGATATTAAGGGGGTGCAGCACATCGTCTTGAGTGGCTTATTACTTATAGTACATATCACTCAGGCCCTGAAAAAAGGACAACTTTAAGTTTCTACTTTTGAGTCATCTAACATGAATAACTCCACTTTTAAGCTCAGTGGTTTACCTTGCAATGCATTTTTGAAGTGAGATGAGTCACAGACATCCAAGTGAATTACAGTAATTTGGAATGCCATCCTTCATCATGACTAAAATCCTTTATACAGTGCCTGTTTGTGGATTAATACTGTATGTAGAAGATAATACTTGTAGACATGTTTGAGCCTTCCAACTTCAGATGTGTTTGAATTCATGGTGTACATATCATATCATACTTCCCACTGTGCATACCATGCATGTGTGTGTGCCTATATAAACCTTCAGTTACATTTTCAGTTACTGTTACATACTTGGACAAGCATATACATTGTACATAGCTACAATACATTCATTTTCAGGGCAACAGATGTGTTGTTACTGGGTTAAGGGACCTGCATAGCCAAAAAGCTTGTGTGCTGCATCTTGTACTGTAGAAAATCATTTTTGTATAATAGCACTCTTCAATACTTCAAAATGTAAGTTTCAGACTTGAAGATATTTTGTAAGTATCAGCTGACTAAGGTACAGTACAACAGCTTCTCACACTACTGGAAGACATTAAACTTGTAAGCCCTGGTCAGCACTTACTGATATTTAACGTATGCTTGTATTATAATATTTATGCTAGAAAAGAGTGCAAAGGAGATAAACAAAACATAGTAGGCAGTGTGCAAAATGTAAACTATGCAACCAGGCAATATTATCTGTGATTATTCTTAATGCAAGAAAGAAAGTTAAGAGGTGACATGCTATTAGCCTTTATATTGGTGAAAGGAAAGTCTATATCTAATCAGATAAAACCACTGGACTAGATATTCAAAAGGGGGGGCTTTGATGCACATGACAATTTTCTACTTTGTCAGCATCCTTCAAGTTGCTCAAAAACATGAACTCTACACTTTTAAAGGCACTACTAAATATATGACAATATATGTAATTTGGTCCACCTTACATCAAACAAATGACACATGCACAACTTTGTTCTTTATGCAAGCAGTTCCATATTTGCCACAAATCATTGCAACTGTGATTTAAAGTTAGGTCACTTCATAGCATTCAGATGTGATTTTATTATATGCATTGGATGGGTGTCACAGATTGGTGGCATCCCTCTATAAATCTGGTCATTTATGTTTAGCAAAAGATAAGGGAACCTGGGGACATAATTGGTTAATTAAAGACAGATAATTTAGAAAAGAGTATTTAACATTATTATTTAAAAGGCAATATGGTCTAGATGGCACTGGCACTAGGAATTAGCTATCTGACCATTTTGCTTTTTAATCATTTTGTTATAACAAAATTTTTTTTTAATTAGCCACTGTTGCTTATTGCTTTTTATGCCATGTTAGCAGGTGCCCATTTCAAACAAGAATTGATCAATGTCATGTGTTAGTAGTGCAAAGATATATAGCAGTGCCGGCAAGGATGCAACATAGTAGCATACAGTATTACTGCAAAATGCTACAGTATGCTGTAGGGAACAATATAATTTAATGGCAATAAAGTCCTTTTGTTATGCATTATTTTGTGATGTGTCATTTACTGCAGAATGCTGTGTTGCATCCTGACTGGCACCTCTGCAAATGCAAAATGTGAATGGAACTACAGAAAGAGATGGATTAGAAGGAAGGAAGATTATAAAGGGGAAGAGTGAGAGGCAGAAACAAGGTTGGTAGAATTGTATGCTAAGTAAGTGTAATTTTGGCTTGGATATTTCATAAATTATAAATTTAGCTCATCCTGCATTAACACTTGATATAGAGGTGAACACATTAACTACAGCTATTTTTCTATTCTTTTTTGCTCGATTAATGCCATAACTTGTTTGAAAAGTAACTTAGGGCATACACAGTTTGTAAAAACACTCAGGGCTAGATTCACAAAAGATCACAAAGACAACACAACATTTGTGCTTTGCATTTGCCCAGGTATCCAAAAGTTCTATTCACAGTTGGATAATGCACTGTACTACCTGACTGTGAATAGGGCTGGAACAAGGCAGCAATAGCCCCAGTACTGCTAACGCAACCCCACTAGTGCCGCCATGATGGACAGCCAGGAGTATGGCCCCACAATGAATAGTGCAAGTGTACTATTCCAAATTCACAAGGCAGCCATGCAAATGAGCCAATTGGGCATGCAAGGCACTAGGTGGGTGTCCATTTGCATGCCTATTGTGGGTCCATTTGCAAAGGCTGTGTGTAGCTTAATGTGCCCCACCAGCCCCTGCTCCATAAGCAGTTGTAGTCCCTGGTGCTAGTGCCCCCCCCCATGATCACTGATCACCGGACCATGATTTAAAACTTAATTACCATAGTGGAAGTGTTTCCCCCAAGCATCAAGTGTCAGTCCAATGTTTTAAAAATTGCTTTCCCTGGTGTTCGTGCCCCCCCTCCCCCAATGATAGCCAATCACTAGACCAATATACAAAACCTAATTTCATTGGTGGTAGTGGTTCCCCCTTGCTGGTCACTGATCGCTGCCGATATTAAAAATATAAGTTTTCCTGGTGTCTAGTGGTCCACCCCAAAAACAAAGCCCTGCCCACCATAGAAATAATATTCCCAGGTGGCTAGTGGTCCTCCCCCCACCCAATCACTCACCCAATATATTTAAATGCTTTCATTGGTGTCCAGTGGTTCTCTCCCACCCAGTTCTTTTTTTTTAAGTTCTTTTTTATTTAAGACAAAATGTATAAAATCACACAGTTTGTCACATTCCATAGAGTACAAATCATATAAATACAATAATACACAGTCACTAAATACACAATGATTTATATATTCAAGACATAAAAGTCAAACCAAGAAAATTTTAAAATTAAAAATAAACAAAAATCCAATAGACAAAATTTTTAACTACTAAAAACTTAGCCACACCAAACAAAATATTTTTATCTCTAATCGCAGTATACACTTTTTAAGATCTTCCCCTGCTTTACATAGTACATCGATACCAGGGGAATAAGAAATTTTTTCCTTTTTTCAGCCCATTTTTCACACTAGAATTGCATGTGTATAATTTCTAGTGATGATTTAGAAACAGTTGCATGCTCCCATAAATCTTTTATAATTGCACTTTGTCAAGTTATAGTACTGTATATAATACCTAAACTTGACAATCTCATTTTACATAGAATATTCCTATGTGCACCATTCTCACACTTTGTCAAATAGTTTTCTTGTCCCCAGTGTGTTTTAATACTTGAGTACAAGCCATATGAATTCAAATCATGGATTTTTCTGAAGTCTTCTTGAATGGCAACATCTTTTAATCTTTCTACCACCTCACTAACATAAGCTTCTGTATTGTTCATCACTGATACACTCCACAAGTTCCTATATCCTACCTTTTTTAACACTGTATTCAATTTATGAAACCGATAATTATTCTGGTCGGTCCTTAATGATCTGCTCAAAAATTCCTCCCAACATATTTTCGGCAGTCTTACATTGTTCATTTTCAATATCCTGCCCCAAAAACTGACTGCTCTTACCATTATTTTAGTTTTAGTAGGGAGCATGCCAGATTCAAGTCCAAGGAAACGTGATGGACAGTCTCTTGGTAAATTTAGTGTAATTCTTATAAATGAATTTTGCATACTGTCATCATTTCCTTTATCTAGATAAAGACCCCAAAGTTCACTGCCATGTAGTGACTGGCTCATCATTTTGTCCTCAAATGTTATTTTTCATGGCCACAAATCTGATATTCACAAATTTGCTAGCAACATTTCTTATTGCCCCCATTGACTTATAGGAATTACATTTGACTTATGTTAGATGTGATTTCCATGACGTATTTTTATCAGCTGTTAGTCCCACATATTTATGTTCCTTGATTACCTCGAACTGCTTCTCCTCGATGTTCCAAATTTTTTCAGTATTATTAATTTTTCCTAACACTAATATTTTGGATTTCTCCACATTCAACTCCAAATCCATATCTTTTAGAGAATTCATAATATTAATCATCGTCCTTCTGAGTCCCAGCGGAGTCTGGGAGATGATAATGGCATCATCCGCATAAAGTAATAGCTGTACTTTCTCATTATTTACTGATGGTGCAAAAGTGTCAAGAGTTTCAATATTTTTTAATTAAATTTTCTATATACAAATTGAATAATGGATGGGCCAGCAGACAGCCTTGTTTTATGCCACTATTTATATTAATTTATTTTGATAATGCACCATCTCATCCATATCTCACCTCTGCTGTGGTATTAAAATACAACAGTTTTAGTACGGAAATAAGTTGTGGATCTATTTTTAGACTCTCCAGTGTCTCCCACATCTTGGCTCTGTTTACTCAATTGAAGGCAGCCTTTATGTCAATAAAGCTAACATAAAGGATTCTTTTTCTAGCATGTACATATTTGTCCACTAAGTAATTCATGGTGAAAACCAAGTCAAGGGTACTATGCTCTTTTTTAAAGCTGCACTGAAATTTAGAAAGTAAGGCACGTTCATCTACCCAGATAAGCAACCTATTCAAAATTAGTCTTGAGTATATCTTTTGTACAACTGATAGTGATGTAATCAGTCTATAACATTGTGGGTCTTGCTTGCCCCCCTTTTTAAACAAAGGAACAATGATACCCTTATTCCAATATTGTGGTAATATTAGATAGTTGCTTATTACTGTGAATATGTGTGTGAGCAGATTTGCCCAAAAATCTGGTTTATGGAGATGAACCTCTGCTGGCAGACCATCCACTCCTGCTGCCTTATTCTTTCTTTGTGCCAAGATTGCCAGTTTCACTTCATTGGTTGTAAACATAAACAAAATACTTTGTGCAAAAGGAATAGTATCACTTATCCTTAAATCTATATCCTTGATTTTGTCATTATTAATCTTATATATTTTATTAAAGTGATCTATCTATTTTTCTTCATTAATCATACCAATCATATTGTAGTGGATATTACTTTCACTACATCCATAACCTACTATAGCTAAAAATGTCTTTGCATCTTTGTTCACAATACAGTCCTGCAAATCTTCCCATAATTTATTTTTATAGTTCTTTTTTTCTGTAGGATAATAACTTTTTGTACTCAGTTTTTAGATGTTTTAGGACACCTAGGACAGTACACGTAGGCATTTTTGCTCTAAGTTTCCCTACCTTCTTTACTTCTTTTATTAGGCCATAGTACTCTTTGTTGAACCAAGGTTTATCCATTTTAATATCTAGTTTCCTTTGTGGTCTTTCATGCGAACTTAATTCAGTAACAAAAATATCAATTAAGATATCATAGTTCCTTATTATACTTCCCCCATTGTCCTTGTCATTATTTATTATTTTGTCTATTTCAGTTTGTATTTGTTCATTGTTAATTATGTAACCAACCACATCTTTAGCATATTTATTCCATTTTATTTTTCGTCAATATTTAACACACATATGTAATTCTGCTTCCTTTTCCACAGTCTAATTTTTCTTTGCTCTATTAAAAACTGTTAGAAGGGTTCATATAATCAGAAAGTGGTCACTGTCTCATATTTTTAGTACCATAAACCTTTCCACCATAGGATATTCACTAGCTTCAACAGCACAGAGATCCAGGACTCCACCACCCTTTGCAGTCGGGAATGTATATTCCCCTTCCCAGTTACCCTTTGTAAGCCCATTAAGGATTCTAAGTCCATGCTTTTCCAAGAAATGTAAAGCAGTTTTACCATTTTTTGTTAGCAAATTGTCTTTAGACTGTCTTAGTGGGATATTTAATAAGTCATCCATACACCAGTTAGTGGTTTGTTCCTCTTTCATGTTTCCTAAGTGGGTATTAAAGTCCCCTGCTATGAATGTTTTTACTACAGGGAATCTGCACTTAATTGACTCTAAACTATTTCCAATTATTTTTATGACTTTCTAATAATCCATTGACTTTAAGCCTGGTGAAAAATAGATGTTAAATAATGTTCATCTTTGCTTATGATTTGTTATTACAATGTACAAGAAAAATGTGTTATATATACTACTTCTACTGTTTTAAATTGTATAGTTGAATCAATAAAGAATGCTAAACCTCCTTTTAGCTGTCCATACTTTTTTTCCTACAGGCTGTAGAGGCTAATGCATTATAGTCCTCGAATTAGTTGTTTATCTAAATTTTTCATCCGTGTCTCTTTTAATAATGTAATAAAGAAATTTTTATCCATTGTAAATGTTCTTTATCCATAAGCTTACCCTTTAGACAGTCTATGTTCCAGCTTAAAAGGTGTCAGCGTGGCTCAGTTCATAGCACATCCACCTCTGGACCAGAAGATAGTGGGTTCTCGTCCCACACTGGGATGGACTTGCACCTAAAAATCGCTGACATCCAAGTGCAGTATTGGGGGGTGTTGTACTGCTGGGGTATGCCATCCTTCAGATGAGACATTAAACCGAGGTCTCTTCTGACCATCCTGGTGTTGTCCTGGTGGGTGTCCCGGTGGAAGTTAAAGAACCCAGGGTACTCTTTGTAAAGAGCAGGGAACACTCCTAGTGTCCTGGCCAACATTCCCCTTCACATAAACCAGTTCATGCAATTACCCAGGCTGTGTGTGGGTGATGATGTGCGATATGGCCACCACCACACATTCAGTCACTTCACTACCAGTCTAGCATTGCTTGTAAAAGTGCTTTGAGATACTGTGTATGAAAAGTGCTATATAATTGCTGATTCTTCTTCTTCTTCTAAAATATTTATTTTCTTATTATTCTTACCCCCACTAGCCAGTCAGTTAGAATCATCTAACAGCCTCCCCCAACCTGATTACCTGCCTGATATATTAAAAGTTCTCCCTGGTGTCCAGCGGAGCTCCTCCCAACCGATCACTAGCACAATATATTTAAAAGTTTTCCCTGGTGTCCAGTAGACCCTCCCCCCACCCAAACAGACACCCAATACAGAAACAAATGTCTCTGGTGTCCAGTGTAACACCCCATCCCAATCCCCTGTATGGTATAGTGAAACATTTCCTGGTGATATGTGAACCCCCTCCCTATCCTCAATTCCCTGTATAGAGATATAAACCTTTCCTTGGTGGTCTAGTGGACTCTAACCCCTCCACCCTGGCAGATAGTGACCCACCACTACACTCCTCCCATCCTGAACCTGAGCCAGTGACCAGCACAGCCCTCCTCTCTTCACCATGACTGGCTGCTACAAGCTGTCAAAGAGCACATACGTATACAGTATGTGCTCATTGATTGATAGCTCACTCACTAAGCTGTCAATCAATGAGCACATACTGTATACAGTATGAACTCATTGACATCAGTCAGTTGCCAGCTGTGGTGAAGAGAGGAGGGCTGTGCTGGTCGTTGTGTCACATTTGGGATGGGTGGAGCAGGGTGGTGTGTTACTACCTGCCATGGTGGGGGGGTAGGAAGTCCACTAGACCACCAGGGAAAGGCTTACATTCTCTATACAGTGGATCAGGGATAGGGAGGTGGGTCAAGCACAACCAGGAAAGAATTCACAATAAAGGTGGGTGCTGGAAAAAAATGGAATCATGGAGTCTGCTAGACCACCAGGGAAATGTTTCACTTTACTATACAGGGGAATGGGATGGAGGAGTTGCTCTGGACATCAGGGACACTTTTTTCTATATTGGGCTCGTGATCAGTTGGGGGGGCAGTCCATCATAAACCAGGGAAATCTTTTTGATATATTGGCTGAGTGATCAGGTGGGGGGAGGGACCACTAGCCACCAAGGCAATTTTTCTGATATATTGGTTGAGTGATTTGGTAGAGGGGAGAGACCACTAGCCACCGGGAAATATGATTTCTATGTTGGGCAGGGCTTTGGCTGGGTGGGCCACTGGACACCTAGGCAAAACTTATATTTTTAATATTGGGTGGCAATCGGTGGGGGAGATGACTACCACCAGGGAAAATCATTTTTATAATATCAGTCCGATGACTGGTGATTAAGGAGATGGAGTACTACCATAATGGAATTCTTATATTTCTATTAGGCCAGCAATCAGTAGGAGTGCATTCCACAGTATATCTGTCAACCAATATGGTTGTGGTGGATTAAAGCAAGGTCTCACTCGGCAGCATTTGTTCTGTGAAAGGGAGCCTGCAAATGGCCATTGTTGGGAGCAAGTGCTTTGTGAATGGGACAGCTCTGATATGCAGATCCCCACCCTTCATTTGCATTGCAGCCCCCTTCATACTTTGCTCCCATACAAACCCAGTCTTGATGTGCACAATGGGCTTTAGTGAATACCGCTTCGGGGCCAAAACCCAGTTTGCACCACACAAACTGGGTTTGCGCTGGGGTAAAGTTTTGTGAATCTGGCCCTCAGTCTCTCAGTTGTTTTATTAAAAAATGAGCCTGTGATTGGGAAGAAAGTACATTTATATTAAGTGCTGGTCTCTTTGTGCTGGATTGTTAAAAAATGAGGCAGACAGCTAGCTGTTGATGACTCAGTGGCATGGTTTGCCTGTTGATGGTTCAATGCTAAAAAGTGCAGTAATGCACCTGGGATGTGGAAACCTTGGAGCTTTCTATGAGATGGGGTGAGGTACTTACAGTCACCAAGCAAGAGAGGTACAGGTCTTTTTCTGCTGACAAATTCCATGTTTCTATGTTACATACTGTAGGTATGTTACATACAGTAGCAAACTAAACCCACAGTCAATGGACCAGTAACTGGTTTTGTTGTTAATCACAGTGCATGCTCGGAGATTCATGTGTTATATAAAATGGGAGCCTGTGTATCCTGAAACTGTTAAATGAAACCAGTAGTAGTAGTAGCACTACTACTGTATGTGTAAAAACTTAGAAGTGAACTAATGTAACTGTGCTGCAACACCCCTCACCCACTCACTTCGATCTTGCTGACCACTGCACCTTCAGCCCCAGCCCATAAAAGCAGCAAACACTCCTGGTCTCTGTACACATCCACCTGATGCACCTTTTTAATACTAATTCCCTCCACCACAAACCCCATACCTTTATGACACAGGTGGTCAACAACTGTCCGTAATCTAGCTTTCACTGGCCTTAATCTTTAATATGGGGGGGCACAATCATTATGGTGATTGAGGATCAGTTATTAAAAATGCATAATCCTATATCTAACTCCAAAGTTTGTGTCCATCATCATTACTCCCCAGCTGAGCTCTCACCTGTTTTGATCTTCCTTGGTGTTCTCTGGGGTCCTCAAAATGCAGATGACATTGAAAGATATTAATGGAGATCACACTTGTCAGAGTTCAACTAATAAGCAATGAATATGGATACAGATCACTGATCTAACCATAAATTAGGATTACTTACTTGTATAGCCACCAGTCCACCATGAGGATTACCCTCCATCCAGATTAAGGTTCAGGTTCCATGCTAGATTACAGACCACTGGCTCAATGTAAATGTTCTGCACCATAAATGTATAGGGCTTGTGGTGAGAGAGAGGGAAGGATTCATATTAAAAAGATGTTCCAGGTGGGTAGGTTAGGGACAATGGAATTGTTAATTTTATATAATTTGAATGAAGGAGACATGGAGAGGAGGAACATTGTGCTTACAAATATACCAGTACCTGAATGATACAAAATTGGGTTATCAAAACAGTGCTAAATGACCAAAATGTGTAACAATCAGCACTCATTCTCTAGATTTATTTCCATAAATATTTTGAAAAATTTAGAAGTATTTAATTTATGGAATGCATTTCTATCTGAGCTAGGCTCAGTTGACACCATTCACATCTTTAACATAAGGCTTGTTAAGTACATAAAGGGAAAAGGAATACATTGTTTTGCCCGATTAATTGGTAAGGGAAGGAATTTGATGGTGCAATGGTCTTCTTTCTTTCTTCCCTATTTGTATATGTTCATATGCATCTTCATAAGCAATCTGTGAGGATTTACTGTGGAAGACCAACTGTCAGAATTCTGAATTTCAGGAGCCTGACACCAGTTGCCTAGTTGTCTTCAGCCATCTGAGTCCCTCTGAGGTGGTGGGTGTTGAAACCTTGGTCTTCAGGTGTGCCCACATTCTTTGCCACACCTCTCATACTAGGTAATCTAGAGGGAGTATGGGCCACTGAAGGTTGCCAAATAAAAAAGATCTAAATTGTAGCCCCTAGAGGTATCTGAGCGACAGTGGCACATACTGTTGTATCCCTAAACAAACAGAGAAGTAAGAGGTGGAGGCAGGAGGAAGGTAGCGGGACTTTTCTCAGGTGGCAGAGAACCATACAAAATCTGCCTGCCCTCTAAAGCTGAAAATGCAGAGATTCTTGAATAAATCCTGCAGTTTGCAAATGTTGAACAAACACAAATGTTGAGAAGTGTGTCCAGACCTAGTCATCAATAGCTATTGATATAATCATATACAGTATGAGGTAAGTAAACTTGTGACATATATACTACCATGCATGTGTATTGTGTGATTTGCAATCTTTATAGGATTGTGAACATTGATGGAAGTCTATCATGAGTATCCACTACTCCACGCTGAAGTAAATATACATATGAGGTGTCATATATGGTCCTTCATGTATGTTCAACACAGTATCCTTTTTTATGTTAATGTGGTCTCTGAGGCCACCCTTATTGTTGTACAGTAGGAGTGGTCTCATGTACATTCTTAGGACAAAATATATCTGAGTGAAACACTCTGTAATCATTGGATATATAATTCCAGAAATGGCAGTAAGCAAATCTGTAAGAGTAACATCATAGCCCTCCTGATGGGCTGTGATGAAAGTATAATATGAATACTTTATGTATAACCATCTGTCCACCAGATGGGATAAGTTCTTGTGGCATAAATTTGGCTTCAGCATCTGGAGCCGTCCCCCAGATGGTTCTAACAAGAGAAAGGCACTGGTCCTGGAGACCTGAGCCAAAATCAAGAGTTGGCTCATCATGTAGTAGTGCAGGCATACAAGTGTATACGCCAAAGACATAATAAGCTACTGATCCAGCAGATGCCTCTGTTACCCAGGATTATAGGAAATAAATACTGCTATCTTGCATTATATCAAGTAAATATTTAACAGAAACCTTAGTGCTGTGAAACACATTAATGGAGTCAAAAACATTTTACCATTAATTAAACTGAGAAAAATTCCCTTTTCTCTACAGTATTTTTAGGTCACACCAAGATTACTGTTAGGTAGCAACTGGCAGGTTACTGTTACAAATACTAGAAACAATAACATTGAAGACTTACTTTTGGTCCATTGCATGACGTGAGATAAAATAATTCATTCATCTCATTACAAAGGAACATCATTTAGAGGGTTGCAAACAGAGAGAATAAAGTGTGAGAAAAATATAACCATAATGTGGGTTTGCTCAAGGTTTCTCTGCCATCATGTGTTCAGGTCAGAAAGCTAATGTAGAAAATCTGCAATACATATTTAAAACAAGTCTATTCCTCATAACATTTTCAATTTCATAGACATAGATTCATAGACATATATCAGTAGAAAAGGACCCTCCTGGCCCATTGAGTCTGCTCATTCCCCCTCCACTTGTCCCTCCCCCTCCAAGATCCCCCTCTCCACTTGACAATCCCTTGTGTTTGTCCCAGGCCTTCTTGAAACCCTTAACTGTACTGGCCCTTACCACCTCCTCCAGCGGACCGTTCCAGGGCTTAGCCACTTTCTCCATAAAGTAATACTTCCTAACATTTCTCCTAAACCTTCTCCCATCTCAATCCATGATCCCTAGGTCTTGTATCTAACTTCCCTGCAAATAAGCTCTCCCCCACTATACTGATCCCTTTCACATACTTCAATGCTTTGATCATGTCCCCTCTCTCCCTTCTTGTCTCCAGAAGGTACAAATCCAGCTCCTTCAACCTTTCCTAATATGTCTTCCTCCTTAGCCCATGCACCATTTTAGTGGCCTTTCTCTGCACCCTTTCCATGCCATCTGTCTTCTCATAGATGGGGCCTCCAGAACTGTACCCTATACTCCAGGACGGTGTGGCCTAACCATGGAGCTGTAGAGTGGCATCAGCATCTCCCTTCTTCTGCTGGTTATCCCCCTCCCTATGCACTCCAGAATCCTGTTATCTTTGCCCACTGCCTTATTGCATTGGGTCCCCACCCTAAGGTCATCAGTGATAATAACTCCTAGATCCTTCTCCTGGCTGGTTGCAGCCATTATCTCCCCCCTAGTGTGTATGTGGTATTTGTATTCCTCCTCCCTAAGTGCATCACTCTGCATTTCCTGGCATTGAACTTTAGCTGCTATGTTTCTGACCACTTTTCCAGTAATTTTAGACCCTTCTTCATTGCCTCCACCCCCAGGGGTGTCCACCCTGTTGCTGAGTTTTGCATTGTCCATGAAAAGGCAGCTCTTCCCCTGAAGCCCCTCTGCTATGTCGCTGACATAGATGTTAAATGAAATGGGCCCCAACACTGACTCCTGGGGGACTCCACTCATAACCCTTGTCTTCTCAGAGGGCACCCCATTGACCACCACCCTTTGGCTTCTACCTGTCAGCCATCTCTCCACCTATCTTGTTATTTTCTACCCCACACCTAGACTCCCCAACCTATTAACCAGTCTTTTGTGGGGCACTGTGTCAAAGGCCTTCCCAAAGTCCAGGTAGGTCATGTCCACTGCCCCCCCGATCAACCACCCTTGTCACCTCATCGAAGAATTCGATCAGATTCGTCTGACACGACCAACCCCGAGTGAAGCCATGGTGTTGAATGTCTTGAAGCCCCCCTCTTCCAAATAGCTGACCACCCTTTGTTTCAATATTGTCTCCATTACTTTACCAACCACCAATATGAGACTGACAAGGCGATAACAGCCAGATTCCCCCCACTGCCACTTTTATGAAGTGGCACCACATCTACCTTCTTCCAGTCCTCTTGAACCCACCCTGTATCCAGGGAGAAGTTAATTAGCCCTACCAATGGTTCTGCCAGTACACCCCTTATTTCCCTGAGCACCCTAGGGTGTAGGCCATTCAGGCCCATGGCCTTGTTCACCCTCAACTTACCTAATTCCTCCCTTATCTTCCTTGTAAACTCTCTCTCTTGATACTCCTAAATTATATTTATATGACCTTTATGATGACTATTTTGATGCACCCACACTTTATCTTCTGACCCTCTTTCCTACTTAGCCAACTTTCCACATTAATTAATTAGTCTCACCAAAACAGTTTCCACAACCCCAGTTTTGCATGCAGTTGTGAACATCCCCCTCAGTGCACTTAGTGTTAACAATGTCGATTGCATTGCCTATATGGCTGTAATTTTGTAGGCATCTACGTAGCCTTTGTATGACTTCATTATTTCATATACCTCATTGCATCAATGTAGCTTGTGTGTCCTCACTTTTACTCTGTACCTGTATGCTATTGTAAACCTGTCCAGGTCCATCTTGTAAATGAGTTCTACTCAATGGTGTTTTGCCTGGTTAAATAAAGATTAATTGATTGATAGTCCTTCTCCAATCCCAGATTTGCATGCAGCTGTGAACAGTCCCCTAATTGCATTAAGTCCATCAACACCAAAAGAAGCTTATTCTGGGAGCTTTAAGCTGCACTGTCCTTTCCACACTTCTATCTGTTCTAAGCAGCCTACTACAAACATTTCAATGTAATCATTAGTTTAGCTCCAGAGATGATACAAGTCTCCCCACTGTTACAGTACTGCTGTTTAAATCAACTCCACATTTAATTAAAACAGTTTGAATCAGAGTCACAGTTCATTTACCAGTCCCTCAGAGTCACTGCTATCTTATAGGGTGCACAGTACCTTATGCAGAAGTTATCACAGTACCTGAAGTTTCCATGCCTCCCAGTCCACTACTGCACATGACTTTAGGTCCCTTTGAATCAGCTGACTCAACAGGCTTCCAGACAGAGCTCCACTGAATTCACCTGGGTACCACCCATTCAAGGCTCTCCTCCCCTGCTTGTTCCCCTCATTGGTGCACTCCTATGGGCATGATTCCTGCAGTCCATTTAATAAAGGTGGTGGGAGGGTGGGCCAAAAACAAGCCTCCTCTCCTTCCTTATTGTCTCCCAGCTGTTGCCTCCCAATTCTCTCTTCTTGTTCCCAAGCCACCGATGTGACTGTTCTTCTGCCTCCTGAGCCACTGATGTGTCTGTTCTTTCCTCTTCTGAGCCACCGATGTGGCTCCTCTTTCTTCTCTGGTGCAGCCAGCTGTTTTCGTGACAAATATGATTCACTGTTTGGTAAATAGTATAAAGTGCTTCTATATACTTAACTTTGGCCTTTCTCTGTTTCAACCCTTAGAAAAGGAGCTGGTCAGCACAAGGAAATAGAAGGTCCAGCACCAATGGGAGAAGAATGCTGGAGGACATGGAGATGGGGAGGATGAAGGGTGTTCAGAAATACTCTGAGTGAAGGTTGCTGGGAGAGGCTGTTTTTTATCTGAAATGTGGGAGGAGTCAATTTCCCCCACTGAATTATGGGCAACAGCCCTCCCATTCAATGTTTGGTGAATAATGTATAGAGCTTTAGTGTACCTAACTTTGACATTTCTCTTTTCCCACCCTTGGTAGAGGAGGCAGGCAGCGATAAGGAAGAAAAGGCCCAAAAAGTGTTACCTCTTCCAACTCATGGAGATTGTGAACAGTAGCCTGCAGGACAGTAAAAAAAAAACCTGCTGATGAAACCTCTGAGGACCCGTGGCTACTGGACTGCCCATCCTTGGGGCACACTAAGAGGAGGCAATGGTGGATGTTTTCAGGTTTTATTGAGGAAGGGGTAATTGGTATGGCATGAGGAGTCCAACTTCAAGATTCTGGTATAAGGAGTAGCATAATTGATGACAATGCTTGAATTGAAGGAACAACTTGAGAACACAGAATTTAGTGTGAGCCATTGTGGAATTGTTCTTGGATGCCTTATGAACCATGTGGAAGATACTGCTAGAGATTTAGAAATTGAGAGACATATAGATTGTGAAATGCCTGGTTGATCAAGAAAGCTACTGATGTCAGAGTTGAGAAGTGGGTATGACTTTAGAACTCTTTCTACAGTCTTACGTCTTGAAGTTGATGGTACCAGGACAAAAATGATCTACTCGTTATCAAATGGTTAGGTTGAGGATTTCACAGAATAGTCTTATGCAATATATAAGTTCCAAAAATGTGGAATGCTGGTCACATAATGAAGAAGCAACATGATACCATAGTCTGATAGAATACAAGTCTATCCAGGAATTCATTTGGAGCTTTGGCAGCCATGAGTTGACTAAGATAGGAGACTTAAGTTTGGACAAATATTGTTTTATTGCCTCAAGAGATGTTTCCAAGGTTCAATGGTAGACATGCAAATATACGATTGGTGGAGGTTCTTAAGATTGATGGAAAGACACAGAACAAGGTAGGCTGTCCCAAGTGGTAGTATGACTTGCACATGGATTTTCAATTTGTTTTGAGGCCTTAGGGTACATTCTGGGTGTGACAGTGGAAGAACTCCTATGGATTGCATGGATGGCACGAATTAGAGCCACTTCTGCATAGGGATGAAATGGGTGACCTGAAGCAGGTCCTAGAGCTTCAGACTGCTGATGACTGTTGGATGGCATGCTGAAATTGGTGATTTGAGAAAAAGACATCACTGAGACTGAAGAAGGTGGATGTAACAGAGTCCTGGAAGGAATTGAGATGTGACAGCTAATTGGCAGGAAATTGTAAGTATGAACCATGATGGAATAGACAATAATGACCTTGCCTTGTTGATAATGTCAATTGGAGGTTACTTGAAAGAAAAAATGGGAGCAAGGCAGCTGAATAGGGATAATTTGTTGAAATGTCAATAAAAGTTTCAAAGGACAAGGAAACCTAGGAGCCAGGAGCAGAGCTTCAGGAATGGTTGAATAGCAGGATATCTATAGATTGTAGACATGGCAGCACATCCAGAAGTGTGAGACAGGACATGGTTCTTGAAGACATAAAACATCCGATTCAGAGTAGAATGATGAGATAAAGTGAATGACATGGTTCAGGACAGAACACTTTCTGACAAATGCGTCTTGTATATGCATTGTCATGATAACTGCCAATATGAATGGGCCAGACTCAACTTTTGAATTATGCAAATCTGTGAATTGTATGATTGATAAGTCTGCTTCATTATGCAAGTCGGGTGAAGGATGTGAGGAAGCAATTATCTAGATCTTAGAGGAAGGGAGCAGGAACTACTTCCACAATTGAATACTTATAGGTAGCTTAGTTCAGATTTTACAAAAACAGCTCATGTGGCTGCAGAAGTGCTGCAAAGGACTGATGATAATGGATGCATTGTGTTCTTCATAGAGTCCAACACATCGTGATGGTGGAGGCAAGGATATGTTGGATAAATTATATCTTCCTTTAGCCTGGGTTATTTAGTAGTTACCTGTGACAGCTCTGAAGGGTAACATGTGGTTAGGAGAACCATGGACAAAGCAAGAGAAATGGGAAGATTCCTTGATTTCCATGAGTAATGTCCTTGAGATAATAATACAGGATAACTTGACTTCTGCAGAGTTGATAGTTTGAACTAGATGGGTGTGATGATTGTGAGCATTAGTGCAGTATGATGGCTGAAGGATAGGTTTTCAGGGGAAATTATGATCTGGAGGCTGGAGTAAGGTTAGAGGAAGACAACTTCAAATGAAGCGATACAAGATAGTAGTTCTGATATGGATGGCATGAGCTGATGTATGAATCCTTAATTTTTAGACAGACAGCAGGAGATAGTTCAGGCTAGATGCAGAATCTCTGGTTGGCTATGATTTGGCAGTTATGAGTAATAGGATAGTTCCCACTGCCAGGCAGAAGTTGAAGACAAGAAAGTGTGATTTTCAGATGAGACATGAAGCAAAGAAAAGACTAGGCCTTGACAGAGTAAAATATGTAACAATTTCTGGATATGTATGCATGTTGGAAGAAGTCCAAGGGGAATCCTGAGGACCTTCTTCTAATCTGAAGATGGAAAGGAGTGGCAGGAGTTGAGCCCTGAGAGGAAACAAGTTTAGCCACTGCTTGAATATGGAAGGAGAAGGAGTTCTGTATGTTGCTGGTTGAACAAGATGCAGACTGTCATCTCTGGAAGATGAAGTCGAGTCCTGAGATTTTTCTGGCCCCCCGATTCTCCCGCAGGGGCTCAGCTCCTGCCTCCACAATCTCCCAGTGCCAAGGCTTACCCCTATGGGTGGGGCCACAGATCAAGCGCCACCTCCCCAAGATCCATGGTAGCTTGCTCTGGCTTACCACCCAGGGTGCGTCCACAGAAGTGGGGCCCCACCCAGAAGGCACAGTAGGCAGTGGAGGCAGTGGAGCAGAGCTTCACACTTTGGGGCAGCATTTTATTTGTGTACTGTATCGGGGTGGGGATGTGCAATGATGGCCAGCATCTGCCCCGCTCCCCCGCCAATACGTCACAGGCACTGTGGCTCCCCCAGCCTCTGCTATGGGTTCATAGCATGCCAGACATACAACCCCAACCCCCCCCCCGGAGAAGGAGAGCAGTCCCCAGGATGCTTAATCCTTTTACCCCAGCTGTCCGGTCAATGTCCCGAGTCATTTCCCGAACCCGGATCATCAATGTTGCAGATGGATGCCCTGCCTCTGCACCGACAGGCTGGACCCAGAGTCCTGAGTTGTGATGAGTTGAATGATTGCTTGGATAGGGAATGAGAAGGAGTTCAAAAAGTTGCTGGTTGATTGGAGATGCAGACTCCCACCTGTGGTAGATGAAGTCGAACCCTGAGGTGGGTCGTGTTAAATAATTGATTGAATAGGAATGAGAGTGAGTTTGAGAAGTTGCTGATTAAAAGAAAGTGCAAACTTTCACCCCTGGTGGATGAAGTTCAGCCCAGAGATGAGGCAAGTTGAATAATGATTTAAACATGAAAAGAAGTTAGTTCCATATGTTGCTGATTGTTTGAAGGAGCAGACTCCCACTTCTGACAGACAAAGTCGAGCCCTGGAATGTAACTAGGAATGCTCAATTTAGAAATGAGCAGTAGTTTGGTATGTTACTGGTTGATCGAAGGGTGCAGATTACTGCTTTGTACATGAGTCAGCTCTTCTGATGAGTCGAATGGTAGCTTGCATTTGGATTGAAAGTAAGTTTAATATGATAGTGGTTGACTGAAGTATACAGACTCCCATCCCTGGTGGATAAAGTTGAACCTGACCTCCACTCATAAACCTCTTGGAGTTCGAGTTAGAGAGATGAAGTCTGGAAAAAATGCTTGAATTTGAATCAGTTGAAGGATATTGGAGAGTGTGGAATGTGACAGCAAAGCATAGCTGCTGGATAGAATGGGACAAAGTTGAACCCTGCCTATGCTTGAAGACCTCTTGGAGGCATAATGTAGGGAGACGGAGACTGGAGGGCTACAGATGAGGGCTATGGAGCAACAGGAGAGAGTAGGCTGTTAAGAATATAACAAGAAGAGAGAGGAGAGGTATGAGACTGGAAAGCAGCAACAGTGGTGTGATCAGAATATGGAGGAGTAGAAGAGAGAGAGAGAATGATGACTACTGTATAGGAAACAGAACGAGACCGAAGAGGCATGACTATACTTTTTTCCTGGAGTTCTAGGAAGAGTGTTATGAAGAACAGGTTAGGGAGATAAGGTTAGGGTTGAAATGGAGGCAGACCATAGGTCTAAAGAGCTTTCAGATGTTTGGAAGGTGAAGCAGATAATCATAGGATGACAAGGAGCAGTACAGAAAACATAAAAGGGTAAAAACCAAAATAAAAGAATTGTGATTGGGAAGATACTAATACATATCAATTGCACAAGAGCTAATTTGCTATATATTATGAATAGCAGCAGTGTTGACCTTCGAATGACAACTTGCTACTCTGGGAAGTGAACAAATTAGAGCATGGTTACCAGCAGGGCAGGCTAAAGGATAAATGGTGAACAAGAAAATATTCCTGAGCTGCTTGTTTGTGGCTGCGTTGAAACAAGGATGAACGGAGCCGCAGGACTGATAAGAAAATTATGCCTGGAATGGCAGTGTGCTGATGCCGATTTATGCTGGTAATGGCAGATAGATGGGATGTCTTGAGAGCTGATTGCATTGGCGAGTTCCTATGCTGCACTAGAAGGGATTTACAGAGAGGAGTGCTGGGGAATAGCGCAGAGGACTGTGTGTACATTTCCAGTTGACTAGAGCAAAAGAGCTGTGAAGTTGCCATATTACACTCAGTAATGATGTAGACAGTACAGACCCAGAACTAAGTGGATGGCACTGAGAATGAAGCAGCACCTCCCCCCCCCCCAGAAAAAAAAGAAGCCAGGGCAACAGGGGCACAGAATGGAGACCAACTGGAGCGGAGGCACAGGGGGAGTCGCTAAAAGAATGCTGCTTGGGGGCAGCAGGAAGGAAAAAGTGGGGAAAGGAACTGGGGAGAGGGCAGAGAGGGCTGCAGATTGAAGCTGGGGAAAAACAGAGCAGTGGGGAAAAAGCAGAAGAAATGGTGAGAGAGAGAAAAGTGGAGAAAAGAGCACACAGGCACACAAACGCACAGCAGCCCAAGCATTTGGGAACACTCTGAGTGAAAGTTGCAGGGAGAGGCTGGCTTTTATCTGAAACGTGGGAGGAGTCAGTTCCCCCACATTGAGTCATGGGCAATAGCCCTCCCACTGTTTTTCAGATGAGTGGACAGTGAAACTTGACATTTAAATTTACTCTAAACTTGAACAGACTTCTCATAGAGCAGGCAAAGTGTGGATAACTGTGTCTCATATACATGTGAGAAAAGGAAAAACTGACCAGACAGCTGGCTACATTATATGTGATAGTAATTTATGAGCTTGATCTTGCCAAAGACTAATGTCTTACTGATAGTGTGGTAGTTCTGGATTATGCAAACTAATATACAGTAGACTCATCCATGATGCAACACTCGTATCAAAGTTTCTGCCTGTGATCTGCTACAGAATACTGCAGAAACAGAATGTAATTCAGTAGCAGTTTCACTAGCCTATCGCACAAGAAAGTGTGGCATGTGTAACCCCTAGGTGGAGCTACTCTGAGGGGTTACTACCCCTGCCTGCACAGTAGCCTGCAGGTTGAGGGGCCTAGGCTCTTGAAACAGGTGCCTCCACCCGGAGGGCAGGGTTGTTGGCAATGTGACTGCCTTTAGTACAGCCCTCCAGGACACTGATACCCCCCTCTTTACCCCTAGTGGCCTGGATAAGCTTTCAGCTACCCCACACCAACACACTTTTGCAACACACAGAGAATCCCTCCTTGTAACCACTTATCACCAGGGCTATGATCAGCTGGAACACCCTGGATGACACGCTGGAAAATAAGACCTGCAACAATTAAGCAACACCGATACAGTATTTTTATACAGAGGTATACCACACCCCAGTTTAACTGCAAAAAGATCCAAATCTGATTTATTGGGGATGTGAACAAGGGAGGGGCAGTAATCTGGTGGTTGATTTTAGATCTGATTGATTCAGGCTATAAAGCATGCACTCAAAGGTCCCTGAAATACAGTCACACATACTCTGGGTACCCAATTGGAACTACAAGCTAGCCTGAAGCATTGCCCGGGGTAGGCCGTTATTGCAGCTAGTTGGGGCCCTGTGATGGAAAGAAACATGCATGTATTGTAAACATTTGTAATCCGGAGCCGGATGGCTCAGTCCACAAAAGCTTAACAACAATTAAATCAGCTGACACTCTGTGATTGTTAGCTGGGTTGCAGGGAGCTACCCTGGTTTTACTCATGCTACCCAAAATTGGATACAGGATGGATGGAATGGAGACCTCAAGATGAAGAGCTGGATGGCCAGGAGAAGCAGGGCCTATATAATGTGACATGGCACTCGATCCTGTTTGGTGCTGTTGATCAGGGAGCCAAATCTCAGGGCGGTTCTTTCGGCAGATCTTTCTCTGCAGTGTGAGCAGGTATCTGGGCTAAGATGGCAGGGCCCAGACTGGAGAACAGTTCGGATGCAGTCCAGTAAGGTTGCTGGACACAGCTTCCAGCAAGCGTGACACATTCAGCAAAGTGGGGAACCAATTCGCGACCCACTGTCTACATTCAGCACACTTATAGTAAAGGCAGACAAATACCACAGCTCGGATAACAATCCGGTTGCAATTCACAGTGTCCCGTGCAAACCGTATGCTCTGCGGTCGTGGTGAAAGTCCTGATAGGCTGATCGCACAAAAGCAAGCCTTCAGTCCTCTTCAGGTGAAATTAGTCACAATTCGGAATGAAGGTCAAAAATTTGGATAAAGTCCAATGGTTGGATTAAGTCTCTTCACGTTAGGAAGATGGTTGCAAGCAGGCCAGACATAGCCTTCCCACCGATTTTCCCTGCAAACTATGCAGGAGCAGCTGCTCGAATTCCTCGAGCTCCTCACTCTCTCAACTCTTACTCCACTACTGACTTCTGCTGTAGGCATCACCCGGGCTTCTTAGTAATCCAAAAGATTCGTTTGTCGATCCGTCTGTCTGTCACAGCTTGAGCTCCCCCTTCAGGTCCATTTCGGCACCAAAGGGTGAAAACTACAATTCCTACAGATATTTACTCACACAAGACCTCTGGGGGCAGGCTCCATTTTAGGTCCCCCAAAGGTACTGGTTGGAACAGATTGGCAGTCCAGAACCAAGATGGTGGTACATAACAGAAATGTCCATGCTGCAAAGGAAGGCAGGTTAGACAAACTGCATTATCATTATTATTAAAACAGACAATCAGCAAACAGTCATAGAGTCTAGTAGGGCTCCCTCTGTGCAATTGGTGGTGGCAGAATGAAGCAGCTGTACTGCAGCCCAAGCGGGACTCAGGTCTAGAAACACTTGGCCCCCACCCAGATTAATTATAAACTACGACATAGGCAGCTCTTAAAGAGACAGGCATGGAGGCTAACTGGGCGCTCACATGGAAACACTTTTAAACCTGCTAGGACACAGGACACCAGCCTGGCAGTGGGCATTTGGGCACACCCAAAGAAGATGTTTTGGAACCCCCATTTGTAGGGGGGTTACACCCTTTCCTGCCTGAAAAGAACTTGGCATCTGCATCAAGTCTATGCCACTGCGAAACTTCAGAAACCACCTTACCATTAAGACCACACTACTTATACGAAATATGTCAACTATGGCCATGGTCTTAAATGAAGAAAAATAAATCTGATGCATCAGTTAAACATAACTTATTACTTTGACATTCCTTACTGAAGATAATACATACAAGCAATTACATATATCTGTTATATCAGCAGCAATATATATATATATATATATATATATATATATGTTCCATCATTTAAATAACGGATTATACTTATGATTCAGTTACTGTACTGTACTTATTCATGTGACAGTTTCCTGTACTTTAAACAATGTAGTTTGGGACCCAATTCTATCAGCTAATTTTGGGCTAAATGGAATAGGGGCACCATGTTCATTTCCCTCAGAATACTCAACTATGAAATTAACTTGCATGTCTGGCACTGCTACTTTTCTCAGGGAAATCTGGATGCTGAACCATTTCAAGCAGTATGCCACACAATCAAGCAAACTTGATCTCCAGATGACTTAGGCGGTCTTCTACAGTAGCCTCATGGGTCTTTCCGCTTGCCCCGAGCTCTTCACCAGAAACTTCAATCTGAGCCCCCTCTCCAAAGGGCCAGTCAAAATAATGGGTTTCAGAACCACTGCAGGCCTATTTCCAATGACTGTTCAGCTCTATAAGCAGTCCCATCTGCCATTTTCTTCCCAGAGTCAGTTGGTTCTGAGCTGACTACAGACTTCTCCATGGTGTCGTCTTCAGATACAACAACTGACCCCTCTGTGCTCTGTCTCTTGGCTTGATGCTCAGCCCATCATACTATATGCATCAAGTCTACAAACAATGGCACACTGCCGGGAATATGCTGAGTATGGAGTCAGAGCAGAACAAAACTAGAGTCTTCAACTGAGGTCAACACATGATCCATTCTTACTTAGTCCAGATCCTCAGGGTCAACTCCCCCCTTCTTGGAAATCTTCATTATTATGTGTTCCACACAGTGGAGATAGGCAGAAAGCAATTCCCCCTTTTGTTGCTTCAAGCCTTTGAATTCAGACAGTAGATGGCTCACGTCATCACACGGATCAAAGACATCAGTTAGGGCCTCTAGAAGCTGTGGTGCAGTTGCAGTGGGGTTTGAAAACTATACCCCCCAACCACATTTAATGCCAGCCCCGAAAGAGTCATCATTAGTTCTAACTGCTTTTGAGTATCTGTACTGGGCCACTGTTCCATCATCCAGTTAGCATAGGTTTTCCTCATTTCCCAGTCTTCCTCTCCACTGGGGATAGCCGTGACCCCTGAGAACATGCCCTCCATGATTCTTGGTGAAAGCGGCAACCCAGTTTCCCCTGTGTTTTCAGGTAAAGCCAGACATTGAGAACTTTGGTCACTAGAGGACTCAAATCCCAGTGGTGCCTCCAAGATATAACCCCTAGGTGGTGCGACTCTGAGGGTTACTACCCCTGCCTGCATAGTAGCCTGCAGGTTGAGGGGCCTGGGTTCTCAGAACGGGTGCCTCCACCCGAAGGACAGGGTTGTTGGCAATGTGGCTGCCTTGGGTACAGCCCTCTGGGACACTGATACCCTCCTCTTTACCTCTAGTGGCCTGGCTAAGCTTGCAGCTGTCCCATATCAACACAGTTTGCAAAACACGAAGAATCACTCCTAGTAACCACTTACCACTAGGGCTATGATCAGCTGGAACACCCTGGATGCCCCCTGGAAAACAAGACCTGCAACAATTAAACAATGTTGATGCAGTACTTTTTATACAGAGGTACACCACACCAGTTTAACTGAAAAAGATCCAAATATGATTTATTGAGGGATGTGAACAAGGGAGGGGCAGTAATCTGGTAGTTGATTTTAGATCTGATTGATTCAGGCTATAACGCATGCACTCAAAGGTCCCTGGAATGCAGTCACACACACTCTGGGTACCCAGTTAGAACTACAGGCTAGCCTGAAGTGTTGCCCAGGGTAGGACGGCATTGCAGCTGGTTAGGGCCCTGTGATGGAAAGAAACATGCATGCACTGTAACCCACAATTTGTAATCCAGAGCTGGATGGCTCAGTTCACAAAAGCTTAACAACAATTAAATCAGATGACACACTGTGATTGTTAGCTGGGTTGCAGTGAGCTACCCTGGTTTTACTCATGCTAACCAAAGTTGGATGCATGATGGATGAAATGGAGACCTCAAAATGAAGGGCTGGCTGGCCAGGATAAGCAGGTCCCACACAATGCGACACGGTACTCGATGCTGTTCGGTGTTGTTGATCAGGGAGCCAAATATCTAGGCAGGTCTCTCATCAGATCTTTCTCTGCAGCGCAAGTGGGTGTCTGGGCTAAGATGACAGAGCCCAGACTGGGAGAACAGTTTGGATGCAGTCTGGTAAAGCTGTTGGATGCAGCTTCCAGCAAGCATGACAAATTCAGCAAAGTGGGGAACCAAATTGTGATCCACTGTCCACATTCAGCACACTTATAATAAAGGCAGACAAATACCGCAGCTTGGATACAGTCTGGTTGCAATTCACTTTGTCCCTGTGCAAACCGCATGCTCTGCGGTCGTGGTGAAAGTCCTGATAGGCCAATCGCACAAAAGCAAGTCTTCAGTCCTCTTCAGGTGAAATTAGTCACAATTCAGAACAAAGGTCACAAATTTGGATAAAGTCCAATGGTCTAATTAAGTCTCTTCACTTTAGGAAGACAGTTGCAAGCAGGCCAGACATAGCTTTCCAGCTGATTTTCCCTGCAAACTACGCAGGAGCAGCTGCTCGAATTCCTCGAGCTCCTCACTCTCTCAACTCTTACTCCACTACTGACTTATGCTGTAGTCAGCACCCAGGCTTCCTAGTAATCCTAAACATTCGTTCATCAATCCATCTGTCTGTCACAGCTTGAGCTCCCCCTCCAGGTCCATTTCGGCAACAAAGGGTGAAAACTACAATTCCTACAGAAATGTACTCCCACAAGACCCCTGGAGGCAGGCTCCATTTTAGACTCCCCAAAGGTACTGATTGGTGCAGATTGGCAGTCCAGAACCAAGATGGTGGTACATAACAGAAATGTCCATACTGCAAAGGAAGGAAGGTTAGACAAACTGCATTATCATTAATATTAAAACAGATAATCAGCAAACAATCACAGTGTCTAGTAGGGCTCCCTCTGTGCAGTTGGCGATGGCAGAATGAAGCGGCTGTACTGCAGCCTGGGTGGGACTCGAGCCTAGAAACACTCGGCCCCCACCCAGATTAATTATAAACTACAAGCTAGGCAGCTCTTACAGAGACAGGCATGGAGGCTAACTGGGTGCTCACATGCAAACACTTTCAAACCTGCTAGGACACAGGACACCAGCCTGGCAGTGGGCATTTAGGCACACCCAAGGAAGACTTTTGGGAAACCCCATTTGTAGGGGCATTACACATGCTTGTCTCAGAGCATTACATCATGGCTGAGTTTGCTGTAAATATATGTATGTAAATGTATGCTTTCAGTTCAATACATGTTTTGTAAATACTGTTTGTGAGTCATAACAGAGGTATTCTACTACTTGCGTCTTGTGTTGGGGCTAAAGCTGCAATCAGATCACTGATCAGGTGTGTGTAGAAGGACAGAGTATGTGTGGCAAACGGTTTGGCCATAGTGAATAGGAGCCAGCTGGTCTTCACTGAAGTAAGGCTATATGCAGTGCATTAAGAAAAGTTAAGGACAGTAATTAGGTAACTCTCCCTCTGTTCTTTCCTGGCCCAGAATTCCAATCAGACATAATATTGGAAAGTTGGTGTGGCGTACCAAAACTGAGAGATCAGCTTCATTATATATAAATTGCACGTTGTCAGTTGGTATAGTAGACTATTGCACAAGGGCTGTAGCATAAAGGTGACTCACATGTGGCGCCAGCTTATGCAGACTCAGTCAGCAGGAGATGCTGTACCCCAAATGTCACACTCTTGAAACTGCTATACTGTTATGTTAAACACTACAGTATAGAGCTGTGAAGAATGGGAAAATTCCAAATTCATGGAATTTTGATGAAATTTTCAAAATTCTGTGAAATTCATGAAATTTTGCCAGGACTTTGTAGAATTTTTAAAAATTAGTATTTTACTTATAACTCAGCCACCTTTCAAGCTAGACTTCTGAAATTTGGAACAAATTTTCTTAGTGTCAATGGCAACTACTGTGCTGAATATCATGACATTTGGATGGAGAGTTTCAAAATTATAGGTGCTCAGATGTTGTCATTTTATTGTTTGGGTGAAATTTCATGAACATTTTTATCTGCATATACCTTAAGAAGCTGTTGGGTCAGGGATCTTAAATTTGACATGATTTATTGATGATAGGGGTTCTAACAATGTGCCAGAATTCATGACAATTTGATGCATCGTTTCAAAATTATATGTGCTCAAAATCTGTCATTTTATTTTTTCAGGAAATTTCATAAAAAAAGTCATCTGTATATAACTCAAGCACCTTTGGAGCTAGACATGTGTAAATTAGTGCAGATAACCTTTTTGTAATGCTTATAGAATGATCTAAATATGGAGAGAAATAGATAAAATATTTTTAAGTTACAGGGGTTCAACACTTTACTATATAAATATTTGCAAAACTTTGTGAAAACTATAAAAAAATGTGGATGTTTGTAACTTCTCTGCTCTTGCATGCATAGAGTTAACATTTGATGGCATATCCATAGTCAGTGTATCCTGGTGTCTAACACAACTGGATACATTGGTTAAGCAGTTTTAATCTTGCAGAAGAAAAAAATGATTAGTAACATTTTCTAACATATTTATGATAGCATATACTGTAGATGAAGCATCCAGAATTGTTGTGTGGAATTTAAAATTAACAATGCACATATGACTACTTCATTTGATAAGCCGGACTGAGCTTTTTGAAGTCCTGCTGTTCCTCTCTGGGTGACTATTCCCCCCACCCCTTGTCTTTTGACATAGCTAGATTGACTCAGTAGAACCACTGATCCCACTGATATCCTCTTTGTTCTTTACAGTGAAAAAAAAAGGAAAAGAAAAGCATCTGTAACAGGAAGGGACACAGACATGTGGAGAGTGGTGCAATGCACTGGCTGTGGAGCAGCAGTCTTCCGGGAGACATTCTGGAGACTGGGTTGCTGCTCTATTTGCAGGCACCTCTCTGGTCTGAAGGAGGAGGCTGCTCTTCTCCATGCTGACATGGTAAGGATTCAGGAAACCTGCTCACCCACCCAGGGACCAACCAGACCACTGCCACTACCTCAGAGGTTGCCAAGAAAGAGGAGTGGTTGGACCCCAGTGTGCTCAGGGAGGGTGAGGGTGGTGTAACAGAGGTGCATCCCTCCAGTTGTGTCTCTCCACAATTCATTCACCACTCTAGCGGAACATGGTTCCTCTATGGAGGCACCCACAGTGGAGACCAAGGTGGATGCTGGGAACCTCCACAATGGAGACCCACAGGAGGGTGGCACAGGATCCCACAGGGGAAGGAAACAACTCCTGGTGGGGGGACTCAATTGTTAGGGGAGTAGAACTGGGGGTGGGAGGGGAAAGGGAGTTAAGGTGCCTGCCCAGTGCCATGGCTTGGAGGGACAGGAAACTAATCTTCAGGATCATGGGAGCAGCATCAATGGGGAATGAGACAGATGTCAATATCCACCTAGGGACAAATTACCTGGCTGAAAATGGGATCAGAGCAGTGCAACAGGAGCTTGTGGAGTTGGGGAGGAGCCTTAGACAAGTATCACACATGGTAACTTTCTTGGAAGTGCTACCTGTCTATGGCATGGATGAGGCTAGGATACTCTGCACCATGGTATTCAATAACTGGTTGAAACACTGGTGCACAGCTCAGGGATTTGGCTTCATTGGGGACTGGGGCTCCACCTGGAGGGATGCAGACCTATACAGGCATGATGGTCTGCATTTATCCAGGAGCAGAACCAGGATCCTAGGTGATAGGTTTAAATGCTTCATTGGCAAGCATTTACACTAGCCAAGGGGGGAGGCACTGAAAAGGAGAAGGGAAATCCTAGCCCCCCCCAAAAAATCAGGGTAGTTAGTAAGGTAAACACCAAGATAGAGCAGTCAATATGGAGAAGGGCAGAGGTAAATGGAGAAAAAGGCAAAATCAGTAAGGACAAGGATGGCACAAAAAGAAATAAAACCATAAAAAATGGAGGGCAATGAGTACCAATGCCTGTAGTCTAGTTAAAAATCTCCCCAAAATGGTGGCCTTGATGGAAGAGGGATGCCTGGATATAATGGAGTCACAGAAACATGATGCACAAAAGCCATAACTGGGATGTCAACATACCAGGGTACACAATCTACAAGAGGGACAGGGCAGGAAGAAGAAGAGGAGGCCTCTCTATGTAAGGGAAGGGATCGAAGCAACAGAACTAAAGGGTAAACAGGAAGGAGGGGGGCACTATGGGTCACCCTGGAGACAGGAAATGGCTCCACAATCCACACAGGGGTTGTATACAGACCCCCATCTCAAGGAGAAGAAATGAACAAGGAAATGACAGAAAGCATCTTTGGGATGGCAGACACAGGGGAGATATTGCTGATGGTGGACCTGAATATTCCAGATGTTAACTGGAGCACCTTTGCTGTAGCCACATCCAAGAGCAGGGCCATTCTCGATGCCCTACAGAGGGCATGCCTCAAACAGCTAGTTTTGGAACCCACTCAGGAGGGAGCAATCTTAGACCAGGTGCTCTCAAATGGGGATGGAGAAAGGGTCTCTGATCTTGAAGTGGTTAGCCATCTGGGAACAAGTGACCACCAAACAGTGTGGTTCATGATAAACTTAGCTTTAGAGTGAAGCCACACAAAAGTGAAGGTACTGGACTTCAAGAAGGGCTGATATTGTCACAATGGAAGAGTGCCTCAGAAAAGCACTAGCAAATAGGCAAGAAGGTGGGGTGCAGCAACAATGGGGAAACATCAAAACCGCCATTGCAGAGGCAACAAGCCTTTGTGTGAGGGAAATAAACAAATCAAAATGAAAGAAAAAAACACTATGGTTCTCAAAAGAAGTTGTGGGGAAGGTAAGAGAAAAAATATAGCATTCAGGAAGTATAAGGAAACACAGAAGAAGCAGGACAGAGAACTGTACCAGTTAAAGCAGAAGGAAGCGGGGAAGGCAGTCAGAATAGCAAAGGCCCAAACCAAAGAAAAGATAGCCAACTCAGTTAAGAAGGGGGATAAAACCTTGTATAGGTACGATAGGGAGCAAAGAAGACTAAGGCAGGGATACTGAGGCTGAATAAAGAGGAAGGTGGTTGGGCAGAGAGCGACAGTGAAAAAGCAGGGATACTGAACAAATATTTCTGTTCAGTATTCACAATGGAAATGTAGAGGGAGATAACTAATCCAGTCAATAGAAGCCATCTGGATAGGGGGGTTGATACTGGTTCTTTCACAGAAGAAAGGGTTCTGAAAGAACTCTCAAAACTGAAGGTGGTTAAAGCAATGGGGCCTGTCGGGATTCACCCCAGAATTCTAAAAGAACTAAGGGAAGACCTAGTAACACCACTGACTACCCTTTTAAATAAATCATGGGAGGATGGTGTGGTACCTGAGGACTGGAGGATGGCGGATGTGATTCACCTTCACAAACGTGGGAGCAAAACAGAGGCAGGAAACTACAGACCTATCAGTTTGACCTCAGTGGTAGGGAAAATGATGGAATCACTTTTGAAGGAAAGAATTGTTGAGTACCTAGAGTCCAGTGGGGCACAGGACCCAAGGCAGCATGGATTCACAGCAGGAAGGTCATGTCAGACAAATCTAATTGATTTATTTCACTGGGTGACCAAAGTAGGGAGGGGCTGTGGACATGACCTACCTAGACTTTAGCAAGGCATTTGACCCAGTCCCGCACAAAAGATTAATAAACAAATTAGCCAGCCTGGGAGTGGGTCCCAGGGTGGTAGCCTAGGTAAAACACTGACTGGACAACAGGACACAGCAGGTAATAGTAAATGGAGTCCAGAGTGAAGAAAGGGGGGTTACTAGTGAGGTACCACAGGGTTCAGTACTGGGGCCAGTCCTTTTTAATGTCTTTATAAGTGACATTGCAGGGGGACTGGAAGGGAAAGTATGTCTCTTTGCAGATGACACAAAGATCTGCAACAGGGTTGATATGCAAGATGGGGTGGAAAGGATGAAAAGGGCCTTGACAAGGTTGGAGGAATGGTCAAATGCATGACAGCTTAGATTCAATGCAAAGAAGTGCAAAGTAATGCACCTGGGAAACAAAAACCCAGGGAAAGAGTACACAATGGGGGGAGGTGAGATTCTGACAACAACAAAAATGGAAAGGGACCCGGGGGTAGTCATATCAGATGACCTAAAGGTGGGCCAGCAATGTGAGAAGGCAGTAAGGAGGGCTGGGGGGATACTGGGATGCATAGGAGAGGCATCACCAGTAGAAAACAGGAAGTTGTTGGTCCTCTGTACAGACAGTTGGTAAGACCACATCTGGAGTACTGTGTACAGTTCTGGAGACCCATCTCTGCAAGACATAGACTGGGTGGAGGCTGTTAGAGGAGGAAATCCAAATGGTGCAGGGTCTGCACCAGAAGACATATGAAGAAAGACTAAAGGAGCTTAAGATGTATAGCCTTGAGGAAAGGAGGGAGAGGGGGGACATGATAGAAACGTTCAAATACCTCAAGGGAATCAACAAAGTCCAAGAGGGTAGCATCTTTCAGAATAAGAGATGTGCAAGAACAAGGGGGCACAATTTGAAGATGGGGGGATGGCTCAGAGGTAATGTGAGGAAGTATTTCTTCACAAAGAGGGTTGCAGATGCATTGAATGGCCTTCCTGAGGAGGTCATAGAGTCAAAACAGTGGGGGAATTCAAGAATGCATGGGACAGACATAGGACAATTCTAGTGGAGGAGTAGGAGGAAGTAGACTGTTGGTTAACTAGGATCTGCAGCTTATCCATTAGGTAGGGAAATTGGCAGACTAGGTGAGCCAAGCGGTCATTATCTGCCATAAAATTCTATGTTTCTATGTTTTCTATGTTTCTATGTGACTAACTCCCTTAAAATAAGAGTCACCTATTTCTTTTCCTAATGACCTGCCTTGTTGGAATAGCCAGAATTATTTCTTCCTGCTGCCCAATACTTTGTCTTCCCCCACTACGTCTTTTTAACTACCTCGACTTGCATGAACACCAGACTCCCTGGATCATAAATTTACTGGATGTGATCCTTAAATATCTTGCATTCAGGTGGGAATTGTTGATACTGTGTGCTTTCTTGCTCCAACCTGGAGGTCTACCACCGTTGTGCTACCCAGCTCAGCTGTCCATTTCTTGGTGAAACTGTGCATCTAACTCCAGAACCTGGGGACTACCTGCCTCTATTACTCCTATCCTTTAACTAGAATCCCACAGAAAAGGCTGAGTGAAATTAGGAAAGTCCAGTTTTATGGAATTTTTCATGAAATTCTACGATTTTCACAAAAACGCATGGGATTTGACTTTAAGTACAGGTGTTATTTTGCAGTTTCTCTCAGCAAGCAATTAATAAAATTGGCACACACAGTCTCCTTGTAAGGTCTGAGAACCTACCAAATTTAATGGTATTGCATTCTCTAGTTTTAAAGTTTATGGGGTGTATATATTTGTAGTTTACATTCATGCAAAATTACATTTTTAAATGTTGTGAATGTCTGACTACTTTTAATTCAATCCCATGTAGAGTGGCAAATATGAACTTTTTTCAGAAATGACCATGTGGTATAGTAGTTTAAATGTTTCAACTCTGGTAAATTTGGATACGTACTTTTAAAATTAGAGGGAACTAACCAAAATTTTAATTTTGGCAACATATTTGACAGGCTATAATTCAGTCCCATTTAAAGCTTGAAATCTGAAATTATGTGCATATACAAATGTTGTGATAACCTGTATACCTGTCAGTTTTTGTAGCATTTCAATGAATACTCTCAAAATTATACTAAAAATACAGAAATCGAAATGTTGACAAACTATTTGGCTACCTACAACTCAGCTTCCATTGAAGCTTGAGACTTAAAACATGGTACATATATGCATTCCAGGTGCTTCTCTAAATCCTGATATTGTGGAGAAATTTGGATAAGAAATTGTAAAATTATCTTAAAATAACTGAAAATTAAATTTGTATTAAATGTTTGCCCACCCATAATGCTGCTTGCTTTTAACCTACAACTCTGAAATTTAGAACACTCTTGTAAGATGTAGGGTACTGTGCATCTTCCAAATTTGGTGTTATTCAGATATGTACTTTTAAAAATATAGTGAAATAACTGAAATTTAAAATGTTGCAACACTCCATGGAATTACCATGCAAATTCTGCAGATTTCCATGGAATTGGAATGTTCATGCATTGGGCATTCCACGAGTGGAATTATACATTCCACACAGATCTACTACAGTATATGCAATGGTTATATTTTAATGTTTTCAGGGTGTTTATATTACTGTCTTATGTATGCAGCGGATTCTGCCAGTGGAGCATTATTAGAGGGGGGTTGCGTGGTATAAATGTGGCATTAAGGAATGTTACTAGATATATAGTAGAATGCTGGTTAAGTAGAGGTGTGCAAAAAAAAAAAAAAACTCCATCAGTAGAATTTCAACAAAAGTCAGATTTTCGCTTCTGCGGAAGTGCAGCAATCAAATTAGCAACTTTCTCAGAAATTCTGACTTAGAACTGCAGAATAAATGTTTAAATTGTGGGCTATTTTATTAAACTGCGGAGAAAAAAGTCAGCAGAACTGATCACTGAACTGCGGAATAATTACATGTATTGTGGAATAATTCATCAAACTGCAGAAAAAAATTCCTCAGAACTGTTATTCCACAGTTCATGTATATTTTTACACAGTTCAGCCAAAAAATTCTGTTCAACACGACAAAAATCCACCATACACATTTGGAAGATTTTGATCTCGCCAATGGCGGAAATTCGGAAAACTCTGTGAAATTTCCAAATTTTTGCGGCAGTTCAGTGAAAGCGGAATTCACAACTTTCGCCCACCTCTATGGTTAAGTCTATCTGGGGTGCAGCCATACTAGGTGTCAGTGCTGAATTTTATATACAAAAGTAAAATATCCAAGAGTGTGTTTTTTTTTCAAAGACCACAGGCTTATTCACCCTGCTTAACTGTTTAGTGCTAACTCATATTTGGAGTATAGTTACAGAGAGTATATGGGACAGGTGTAATATGTTTGTAAACTACTACTATAGGGTTTAACTACATACGACCTGAGGAACAAATTATGAATAAATGTACCAGGTTACACCTGGGGTAATCAGGAGTACCAGGATGCATGGGGGATATTGAGGTGAATGGGTGAAGTGTAAAGGATGTGGGGCAATAGTTGTTTGAAGGATGTTCTGTGTCCATGGGCATTGCCTAAACTGTAGAATGGTGCAAGTTCTAATGATAGAATTGCAGACAAAAAGAGCAGAATACTGTGCTCGAAAGTTAGGGATGACAGGGCAATAGAACCATTTCATTACAGGACTCCTGGGTTCAGCTAAAGGGGCATGGACAGTAGTTAAGAGAGGGAAAAAGGAGTGTGGGGAGGAAAGTTGAGAGTGGAATAGAGGTACACACAAAGGACTGATATTTTATTGTGGAAACAGGTTCAACACAGGACCTTTAATGAGCAAGATGAAGGTAGTATACAGTACCTAAATGGGAGGTGCCAACATTAAAAGTAGAGCCTGAAAAGAAGGTGAGCCCCAAAGGGGACATTATGGTAATGAAGGTGATTAGAAATATAGAAAAATAGACAATGACAACAGAAAAGACCAGTGGTCCATCCAGTCTACCCATAACACCATATCATCCCCTGAAACACTTAGTCTATGCAAGGTTTTAACCCACACTATCCACCCCTCATTCTCCCTATTTTATTGTCATGGCCCTGAGTAACCTCTAAGCCCTTCACTCTGTCCTAGCTGTGCTTGAAACCATTATTGGTTCTGGTGCCCACCACATTAGCTGGCACTCTTCAACAGCTCAACCACCCTCTCAGTGAAATAAACCTTTCCCACATCCCTGCAGAACCTCACCCCTGCCAGTTTCCACTCATGTGCCTATGTTCTTGATTCAGTATTCCTGCTGAATAGTTCTTCCCTTCTGTGACCTCCCTGGCAACCCTAGTAATACCTCGCCCAGTCCCACTTCCTGATTTTCACTCAGAACTCTTTGTGTTATACTAGTGATTCTTTGCCAGAAGGCCAGAGTTTTGGGGGCAGGACCATATCAAGTGTATGAAGGGACTTTGTGGGTTTTGCACTGTGGGCAGAGGTTTGAGACTGTAGGATCTATTTTATTAGCTAGGGAGGGTGTGAAACATGTTCTGTGTAGTATATTAAAGTGAATTGCCCATAGTCTGTTATTTTCTGAGCACTGCATGGCCCTGTGTAGAATCATCCTCTAGTCCCCTTCTGTCAAGACTCCACCTCCCAGGACCCTGTCCCATTTTGTCTTAAGGTTGTCTAGGATCATGGGCTGACTACCCAAGAGGGCTTTGTAACACCCAGGGAATGGTCTAGTGATTATAGTCTCCGGGGTACCCTGCAACACCTCCTCCAAGGGAGATCTGCTCATTAGTGAAAAGTTTGACTGCCTGTCCTGAACATCTAGCAGTTTTTGCCTTATTTGTAAGTATACAAATAAGTAGGTGGGACACAGTTCATATTCCCTTGAAAGGGTCTGGAAGGGGTGAATAATATCATGTTCACTTAGCTGGGAAACACCGGCAGTCCGGCTTTTCTCCAAGTCTCAAGCACCTGAGCAACTAGGGTCGGGATTTCCACTTCTTCCCAAAACGTCTGTGCTATGGAGGTGTCTGGAGAAATAGTAGCCAGGTAACCCAAGGATTGGTGGGCAACAAACCAAACTTGCATTGTGGTCCTGGTGAATGGGTTTACAATGTGTTTTACTATCTTCCTGCTTAGTACTGCTGCAAAGCAGGAAATAGCCAAGGGGGCACTGTTGGTGGAAACCTCCATATCTGCATACATCTTCCATTCTGAAGCCTCTGGTAGAAGGTCAACCATTAGGGAAATCTGTGTTGCCAAATAGTATAGATATAGGTTAGGAAGGCCCAACCCCCCCTCAGTTATTGGCTTCCATAATATTTCCTGCCTGATTCTAGTCCCCCCCCCCCCAGAGCAAGGTGGTGATGGCTCCTTTTAGGGACTTAAAATAGTACTTGGGAACCCAGACTGGTAGGGTCTGGAACAGGTAGAGTCATTGTGGTAACACGTACATTTTAACCATGTTGACGTGGCCTATTAAGGTGAGAGGTAGACTTTTCCACATGTCACATTCCTCCTGAATGGTTTTAAGTAGTGGTTTATACTGTAGTTTATCTCACAGAGGTTAGGGAGCTTTCTAGGGAGTTGCATTCTCAAGTATTTGAGGGTAGTCACTGGGGGGAGATCAAAGATTTGAATGGACAGGGAGGTTGCTGTTTTCCCCAGAGGCAACCATTCACATTTTGACCAGTTAATTTTATGGCCTAATAGAAGGCCATACTTACCAAATAGACCAGTGAGAGCTGGGATTGAGGACTCCGGCTCTTTTAGGAATAACAAGTTATCATCAGGGGAATAATGATATTACCTGATTCTGCTCTCTCCTTCCATATCCCTGGATGTTCAGATGATTACAGATGGGTGAAGCCAAAACTTCCATTGTTAGGACGTATTGCAGGGGTGACAAGCGGCACCCCTGTCTTGTCCCCCTGGTCAGGGTGAAGGGGGCGGATAAATTCTTGTTTATGAGAATCTGTGCCCTAGGGGAAGCATACCATGTCTCTATCCAGGAGCACATTCTGGGACCTAGGTTAAAGCATCTCAGGGTTGCAAACTTGAAGACCCACTCCACCCTATCAAAGGCCCTCCCCATGTCAAGTGCTAGAAGGCCTCTATTACTATCTGCCCCCGCTCCCCGACCATCCATGCAAAATATTTAGTGTCCTGCATATATTGTGTTTTGCTTGTCTACCTGTAACAAAGCTGCATTGATCTTGGTGAATCAAGTCTGGGAGTATATTTTCCATTCTGGTAGCTATTACTTTAGCTAAGATCTTATAATCCACGTGCAAGAAGGAGGTGAGGTGGTAAGAGCTTCATTTTGTCAAATCTTTGCCTAGTTTAGGGAGAACGCTGATGGTGGCGAGTTGCAAGGATTCAGATAGTGTGCCCTTTTCCAGGGTCTCCTGCACCATCAGCATAAGAATGTGGCAGATGTAATCCCAAAATATTTTGTAGAATTCCATGGGTATGCCATCCAGCCTGGGGGCTGTACCCTTGTTTGAGGTCCACACAGCCTGCCTTAGCTCAGAGGAGGTGATGGGATTATCAAGTTCCTCACTTTTCTCCTGGTTCAGTGCTGGCAAAGGGCATGTCTGTCTGGATCTGCATTTCCAGAGGCTTCTGAGTTGTATAGAGACTCATAGAAGGCTTTGAATGTATCATTGACTATTAAAGGATCTGAGGATTTCATTCCATTGCTGTGTTCCATAGTCAAAATCACTCTTTCTGCCATTTGCTTTTTTATCTTCCAGGCTAAACATTTCCCTGCCCTGTCCCCTTCAAAATAATTTCCTGTTCCTGCTTTTAAGATATCCCTTTCTATATGATGGACCAATAGTTGGTGTAATCTTCCTTTCATCTGCTTCAGCTCCCCTTCTCTATTTTGACCCATGCCAGACATCATCTCCCTCTCTAAGGCAGAGGTCTGTTTACCTAGGTTCTCTTCCTCGCTCTCCTGTCTTCCCTGCTCTGATGTGAGGCAAAGGTGATTGTAGCCCCTCTTAGGAATGCTTTCAGAGATTCCCACGTGGTTGAAACTGATGTGTCACTCACTTTATTGTGTACCAAGAATTCTTGGATATTCTCAGATATGTATGTTTTATAGGCTTGGGAGTTCAGCAGGGTGGGGTACAGTCTCCACTGCCTGCTTGAAGGGGATGTCTGTCCAGTAGATGAGGAAAATGCTAGTGGGGCATGTTCTGAGATACAGATTGGGTCAAACTCAGCATACATGGCACCTCTAAGTATATTTGGCAGGCTAGAAAATGATCCAACCTGGTGTATACTTTGTGCATGGGTGAACAGTAAGAATATTCCTTCTGGTCTGGGTGGGTATGGCACCATACCTCCCTTAGTGCCCTCTCACGTGCTATCTCCTGAAGTGCTATTGAGCTCCTGGGGGGCCTCCCCGTACTTCCAGAGTGATCCATGTCCCCATCCCAATATGTATTGAAGTCTCGCTCCATGATAATGTTATCCCGGTGGGGCCCCAATACCACCACCAAGTGGTAAAAGAATTTAGGATCATCTGTGTTAGGGCCATATATTGAGACCAATGTGTATCTACTCCCCTCTATAGTTACATCACCAATGAGGTATCTTATCTGGGGATCTGATACTGTGCTGTAAATTTCAGCCCTCAGACGAGGCCTCAACTACGGTATATTGCCACCCCTAGCTCTTGATGTAAATGGGGATATCATGAGTGTGCCTCCTTCAGGAGCTTGCCAGCTTAACTGCCTCCTCTTTTGTTAGATGAATTTCCTGTAGAAAATTGATATCCCCTTTTTGTTTTTTAAGTAACTCCGGACCCTTTTTACAACTGTGGGTGGAGCCTACAGGAGTATTGCATGTACAAAAGGAGTGGTGTCATGTTTTCTGTCCGTGGAACTGACTGAAGGTGTAAATAGTCTCCCCCGCCTTACCCTCCTCCAAGAAATGTTTTCCACCCTCAAATAAATACACTTTCATGTTAGTCAATGGTTGCAGGGTGCTATTTTCTTTCTTAAATGGGTGGTACAAGAACTCGAACCTGAGTAGTGGGAGGCAGCATTGTTTTTTTGGGTGAAGTAAGGTCCACCCCACCTCCACCCAAGAAGCTCCAAAAGGTCCATCCCACCTTTTTTTTTATTCATGTGGGAGGACCATGAGGTGGATCTATCATCCTGAAAGAAGACTCACATGTTTGGGATGTGGACCAAGAAACACGTTTGTGGAGTCCCTTCATTTTGTTAAGGACTAGAACAGAAGATACTTAAAATGCCTTCAAACTGACTTAAAAACTCTTGGAACAAATGATTATCAGAGTCACCTGGTGTCTCAAAAGCAAAGACTAAGAAGTGTCTAACAAGCATTTGTCAATGCCGAATGTTGCTTGCTTCTATGTGCTGTTTAGGTATTTGGAAGTCATTGGAGTGCAAATATTGAAAATTAGCGAACTTACGAGCGTGCGTAGGAACTGCGCAACGCCCGCTCGTAAAATAGTCATTGTTAGGAAATTTTTCATGAAATGTTCAACATAGCCATTTTAAGACCTCTGCTCATGAACAGTGTCAGTGTGATTTTGTTAATGTGTCCCATACTTTGAGTTTGCACATGACTGCGCCATTGATAGCTACATGGCTGAAACATCGTTTTGGGCAGGATGTGAAAAATGACAGCTGTACTGCTCATAAGGAGGTGTGGTAAAATGGCAATGTTGAAAATCTGGATGGAAATATTGAAAATTCGCAAACCTATAACTGCGTGCGGAACAGTACAGCGACACTCGTGAAACAGTCATTTTTAGGAATTCTTTTCACCAAATTTTCAACATTGCCATTTAAGATCTCTGCTCATGAACATTGACACTGTGATTTTCTTAATGTGTCCCATACACTGAGTTACTTTTACGACTGCACCATTAATAGCTACATGGGCGGAAACATGTTTTGGGCAGGATGTGAAAAATGACAGCTGTACTGCTCATGAGGAGGTGTGGTAAAATGGCAATGTTGAAAATCTGGAGTGAAAATATTGAAAATTTGTGAACTTACGAGCCTGCGTAGGAACTGCACAACGCACGCTAAATAAAACAGTCATTTTTGAATTTTTCACCAAATTTTCAACATAGCCATTTTAAGACCTCTAACTCATGAACAGTGTCACTGTGATTTTCTTAATTTGTCCCGTACATTGATTTAGCGCACACCGACTGCGCCATTCTGTGCTAAAAGGGAAACACATTTTGAGCGAGATGTGAAAAATGACAGCTGTACTGCTCATAAGAAGGTGTGGTAAAATGGCAATGTTGAAAATCTGGGTGAAAATATTGAAATTTCGTGAACTTACGAGCCTGCGTAGGAACTGCTAGCGTAAGCTCAGTAAAACAGTCATTTTGGATTTTTGGACCAAATTTTCAACATGGGGTTTTTGGGACCCCTTCTCATGAATGATGTCACTGCCATGGCAGTATTCAGGCCCAAAGGGTGATTTTGCAGTCACTGCGCAGTCACTGCGCGAAATCACCCTTCAGGCCCGAATAATGCCATGACAGTGACATCATTCATGAGAAGGAGTCCTAAAAACCCTATGTTGAAAATTTGGTGCAAAAATTCCCAAAAATGCCTGAGATATGCAATAAAGTGAACCCCCATCTAGGCCCATTATACAGCTTACCGGCATTTCTTCAGTTCGCGGTCAGCTTTGAAGAGTGCAGGCATGTTCCCAGTCCACGAAGATAGTGCGCGGTCGGAGGTAAGTATGGGGTGGGGGTGTGGGAGGCTGGGTGCACAGTGGGTGGGTGCGGGTTGAGGAGGGGGTCGGAGACACGCGCGGGATATTTTGTTTTACAGGTTTAAAAAAAGGCGTCAGTGGGACCGTTTGCCACGCTGGGGTGAGCTCCCAGCGTGGCACGAGATGGGGGCCATTCAGCCGACGGGGATTGGGCACCCCGTCCGCCAAAGGACTGATTGCCATGCTGGGGTGGGCTCCCAGCGTGGCACCAACTACTGAGGGATGGCGCAGCTCAGCGGTGGGGATTGGGCACCCCGTCAGCTACACAGTACGCGGGGGCACGGACGCCTGTGTGTGGGGAGGGAGCTACGCTACTTATCGGCACTCACTGAAGCGTAGCTCCCCCTTTCAACTGTATGCCACTGCATTTTGGAGCGTGTCATAGACAGCTCCAAAATGCATTGGCTTATAGGGGCCGCGCCTGCCAGCTCACTGACTGAACTGGAGGAGGAGGTGACACACCTCCGAAATCTCCGATGATGGCACTATGTTTCTTGCACATGCATTCAAGCAACATAAAAACTAAGGAAAATAGACAGCTTTCAGGTATTTCTTAAACATTTATATACTAAAAACAAAGTTCAGCTTTTGGGATTAACAGTATTTGTTTACCATGTTCTATCTATCTATATAGATAGTTTGTCTTTTTAGTAGTTTCAGAATCTTGAAAGCATTGGTGTTACTAATGCATTTAGAAATACATTTTTTTAAATGTCTTTACAGATAACCTTGAAAGCATTGGTGTTACTAATGCATTGAGAAATACATTTTTTTAATTGTCTTTACAGATAAATCATGCGTGTTTATGTGAGGGCACATTTTTGGGGGGATCGGGTTCAAATTATTTTAATCATGGGCACAGTGCTTAGTTAACACAGTCTGTGATGAAGTGTATTTTTCTTTTTAAGTTGGAGAAGTAGAGTTGACTTGCACAAATGGATTGTACAGATACCATAGAAGAAGTAGAATGGGTTAAACACTTCTTGGAACTTTCTGCATAACAAGTTCCCCATGGCACCAGACAGCATTTGACACTACCATCCTAAGAGCAGTCAGTATGTTACTTTACAGGACATTGCATAGCAAGAGACCTAGCCTTCCCTTTTTCCAAATCATATACCAACTTCATTATCAGGCAGGCAGTTCTGAGCTACTATTTATATTCTACTGAATCTTCTTAAAGGAAAACTGCATGTTAAAATCAGGAATGTATATATTACTACCAGTTTTGAGTTCTCACTTCAATCCAGTGTTTTGTTTCTGCCTAGGCTGTTAGAGAAGTTTTTCTAATTTTCCCTGGGTGTTTTATGATGTCTGGGGGCTGTCATTCAAATTTGTTTTATTGCATCTTCTCCAAGTTAGTCTTCACAGCATACCCTTCGGTTTGATGTCTAATAGCCCCTACAGCAGGCCAGCATCTTGTTACAGTGTCTTGCTTAGACACAGCAGAAAAAAAAACACTGCAGCCAGGATTCACAGTGCTATACAATTTACTATAGAAAGTTACATGTTTAAACACACACACACACACACACACACGCACACACCAAGCAGAACACAGCTGGATAATGTACCAGTATTTAGGAAACTTGTCATACTTACCCAGAGTCTAGCAGTGTGAATCCTGGCTGTGTCTATAGATGTTTACAACTGAATGATAATAACCACATTTGCTTCACTTGCAAATAGGTAGGCATTTGTGTCTAATTTCTGTTTGACTTACTGTGTGTTACACATAGAATCTGAAAAATTCATAACATGCTGTATTGTGATTCAATTAACTGATAACTTGGGATTTTGGTTTCTTTCACAAATCCATTTTCCTGACCATTGATAAACTAAAACAATAACGTCTCAACAAAATGTTTTTAAATAGTGTTTAACTCGCAGCAGCAGAAGAAGCATGTTGGCATTAAAAGCTTAGTGGCATGGATGTAGAGGCATCAGTATTTAAGCATGACTTTGGTAGAGGATTAATTGTGACTGAAGGGTGAAGGAGGGAGTGAGTCTTGATAGTTGTAGCATAATGGTTTTCTGAAACTTCAATCTTCAATGGGTTAGACTCTGTAGCCATCTGTACAGTATATCACCAAGCCACATGCAGTGTGGTATGGGTAAAACCCAGATCACCAGACCAGGATGAGTGCTGCAAAATCTGCACTGGGCTAATGCATTTAGAAATACATTTTTTTAATTGTCTTTACAGATAAATCATGCATGTTCATGTGAGGGCACATTTCTTGTGGGATGGGGTTCAAATTATTTTAATCATGGGCACAGTGCTTAGTAAACACAGTCTGTGATGAAGTGCATTCTTCTTTTTAAGTTTGAGAAGTGGAGTTGACTTGTGCAAATGGATAGTACAGACACCATAGAATAAGTAGAATGGGTTAAACACTTCCTGGAACTTTCGGCATAACAGATTCCCCATGGCTTCTCACAGCATTTGACACTACCATCCTAAGAGCAGTCAGTGTGTTACCCTACAGGACATTGCATAGCAAGAGACGTAGCCTTCCCTTTTTCCAAATAATACACCAACTTCATTCTCAGGCAGGCAGTTCTGGGCTACTATTTATATTCTACTAACTCTTCTTAAAGGAAAACTGCATGTTAAAATCAGGAATATATGTATTACTGCCAGTTTTGAGTTCTCACTTCACTCCAGTGTTTTGTTTCTGCCTATGCTGTTAGAGGAGTTTTTCTAATTTTCCCTGGGTGTTTTATGATGTCTGGGGGCTGTCATTCAAGTCTGTTTTATTGCATCTTCTCCAAGTTAGTCTTCACAGCATACCCTTTGGTTTGATGTCTAATAGCCCCTACAGCAGGCCAGTGTCTTGTTACTGTGTCTTGCTTAGCCACAGCAGAAATAAAACACTGCAGCCAGGATTCACAGTACAATACAATATACTATAGAAAGTTACACATTTAAACACACACACACACACACACACACACTGACACACAGCCCAAGCAAAACATAGCTGGATAAGGTAAAAGTATTTAGGAAACTTGTCATACTTACCCAGAGTCTAGCAATGTGAATTCTGGCTGTGACTATAGGTGTTTACAACTGAATAATAGTAACCACATTTGCTTCACTTGCAAATAGGTAGGCATTTGTGTCTTATTTCTGTTTAACTTACTGTAGGTTACAAATAGAATCTGGAAAATTCATAACATGCTGCATTGTGATTCAATGAACTGATAAATGGGGATTTTGGTTTCTTTTACAAATTCATTTTTCCTGACCATGGATATACTAAAACAAAAATTTCTCAACAGAATGTTTTTAAATAAATAGTTTAACTCACAGCAGCAGAAGAAGCATGTTAGCATTAAAAGCGTTGTGTTGTGGATGTAGAGGCACCAGTATTTAATCATGACTTTGGTAGAGGATTAATTGTGACTGGGGGGTGAGGGAGGGAGGGAGGGAGTGAGTCTTGATATTTGTAGCATAATGTTTTTCTGAAACTTCAGCCTTCAATGGTTTAGACTCTGCAGCCATCTGTACAGTATATCACTAAGCCATATGTAGTGTGGTATGGGTAAAACCCAGATCACCAGACCAGGACCAGTGCTGTAAAATCTGCACTGGGCACAGCTTGTGCAAATATTGCTGATCCAGTGGATCAAATAAATATGTGCAAATAAATAAATAAATAAATGCTCGGCTTCACCTCGTACTTCAACCCACCCCAGGAGTGAGGTTATTACATGATAACACACACTCTGTTATGCCTTATTTCTTAAATATGCCTTTTCTCAATGTACTATACTTTGATTCAGTTAGTGTATGCAACAGCCTTCATGTGAACACTCTGGGCTTCTCTTTGACTCCTGATGTCTATTTGTTTTAACTTTTGTATATTGTTTGAACTGATTTGGTCTTCTTGATGTGGTGCCTGTGTGCCTAAACTATGTAATCTGTTTATCTACTGCTACCCATGTATCTCCAGTGAATGATTGTTGTTACTGTCTACTCTCCTAACCATTGTTTTTGGACATGTTAACTGTGCTGTCTTTGTATTAGTTTCGACGAGGTGCCGTTGTAAATGAGTCTCTGACTCAAAGGTTTGTAAATCTGATATTTTTTAAATAAATAAATAAATGTTTATATTTAAGCCCATGAAACACCCTTATCTAGTTAATGCATTCACAGTTGTAGTGGCTCTGCCAGAGTCTGTTCTTTTTGCCACACTTTTCAAGCCTCTGACATTCCAGGTTATACATTTTAATGCCCTCATTTTAGGGCTCCTTGACGTGTTATGTCTCCAGACCCTTAACCTGTTGAAGTACATATTTTTCATAGCTCTGCTCCATCTGCTGATTTTGACTTTTAAACAACCTGCCTAACTTAACAAAACTAACTTTGAAGAACTTTAACACTAACTTGCGATAACTTTTCAAACTTTCCCATTCAAACATTTCTTGACCTCCTCCCTTGCATCCCCCTCCCTTCCCTTCCACAAGATTAAACCCAACTAACTATGTAACACCACAAACATGGATTTGAACCCCTTGTGAGAAATTTTCCCCCCACCCCAGGTACCCATACCATTTACCTCCTGTCTTAGCTTTCCCCCATTGCCCTCTACTCCTCGTGAAGGAGCCATGGGTCTCATCCATGTATAACCAGTGATACATGCTTCTAGTAATAAGCAAACATCATCGGTGCCAGAGTTGTGGGGGGAAGTGGGCTGCCTCCACATCTACAATGTCAGTAGATTCCCTCTACTCTGTGTATCAAGGATGGTAAACCAACCTCCCTTTTGCTCTTTGAGCTTCTCAGCTGGGTCGAGCTCCCCTCTGCTGAGCATTGCAGCAGACTCAGTGAGCCTCCTGAGCGAGGACTGTCTTGGCTGCCCACTCCCCGCACATATGCAAAATTCAATTTACCTCTTTAATTGCTCAGACTTCCCCATTAACTTTTAGGGTGTCCTCCTGGGCTTAATGTATCAATTTACAAGGAATCCATGCCCTGGTGAGTCAGGGCTTCCCCTTCCCACCCTTTTAACAACATTTTCATATTTCAAGAGTTTTCAATTCTTCAAAACAGTCAAACCATGATCAACTTATGAAGGGTCTAGCCGACCATGGAATATTGTACCTTGCTATAAATCAAGTAGATCTTTACCACAACTGTACAACTTTCAGTTGTAAATAAAAGGTCTGTATACAGTTCTCCAGGTTGGCTCTGCCATAATATTCTGGTTATATTTGGCCAAAGTTAAGATATTTATGAAGAGAAGTTCCTGCACTTCTCCCCATGCCAGCAAAGTCATTTTTGCACATTTGATTTAAACAACAGATTGTCCATGGTAATTAGAGAGTGTTTCTGTAGTATCATGCAAAGCCAGTGGATATTGTTCCCTCTTTTGGAAAGGGGGTCTCACTTTTCAATAAAAGGTATTCTATTAGAAAGCCAAACTATATTAATTCATGGAGAACTGCCATTAGGTATTACATGCAGTGCCCCAAGCTCTCGGTTCAATTTCACAGTCACAGCTGTTGATGAAAATTGGCGGCCTACTGTGATGCACCAAGGTCCCTGGCAGGGATGGGGCCTACCCAGCAAGCCATAATAGGCTGGAAACAGATTAATTACAGGCTGAGCATATGTGTGACCCGCACCCCCAGATCCCCGGTTACCTCTCAAAGTAGAACTGCTAGATATTCTTTTACAGTACCTTAACAGTCAGTTCAAGTGCTGCTGGAATGTTGGTCTCACTCCTGCGTGCCTTGGTCCCTCAGCTGTGAGATGTATTCCTAGGACACTTCTGGGTATGTAAAAGATTTGGACTCCTGGTTCTGTGGGTGGATAATTAACCTTGCTGGGTATACCATGGCAAAAGGGCAGTTGATTTTGTGCAATTTTTTCTTTGCCCCCACGAAAGTCTGCCTCGTCAGTTGACGTTTCTTGGAGTAGTTCGGGAATACGCTGACTCTCTTTCCCTTCACCATTATTGTCTCCATCTTCCTAGCAGTGTCTAAGCCTGCCTGTCAGTCCTAGTATCACAGAAACTTTATGAGCAGGTGCCTCAGTCTTCCATCTGGGCCAGGGCACCTGCCTGGAGAACGGTGGGCCCGTTGTATCTCCAGGATGACTGTCTCAGGCATTTTCAAAGTTTTTGCTAACCAGGGACCCATAAAGGCTCTGCAGTTCATTCCCTTGGTCTCCTTTGGTAGACCCACTATGCAAACATTGCACCGTCTCTTTCAGTTTTCATGGTTGTCTACTGTCACCTTGAGGGATTCAATTTCTCTAAGTGCCATCTGCAGAGAAGAATTGAGTCTGGAGTTTGAGTCTTCCTGTGCACTAACCTGATGCTCCATTTCATCTAATCTCCCTGAGCGATTTTCCACCATATCACCCAAAGTGTTTACAGTTTACTGTAGATGGGTCAATTGAGCCCCTATATTTTCAAAACCAGCTCTCATTTGGTGTGTTAGGTTGAATTTAATAGTTTGAATTAGGCTTTTGATTGTGCCTGGCATGATTTGCTGTGGCTCAGCGGGGTTAGTGGTATGCTGCATCCTGCCCTGTTGTCCAGAAGAAGCCGCTCAGTTCATAGGAGCTAGGCCTGTCTCCTTGCTGATGCTAGCTGGTTGGAAGTTCAGGTGCACTTGTTTTCTTTTGGATTTTTTAATAGCAGCCATACAGAGTAGTTGTTTTTATGGTGATTCAGCCATTTTTAGTGAGTTTTTATCAGAGGATGGCACCGATATATTCTGGATGGGACCCGGAGCTCTAGATTCAGACATCCATTTCTCTCCTCGGCTTGGCCACACACCCCTCCTTTTCCTCTTCAAGGCTGACCCGCATGATTGCTAATCCTAATGCCTCCCTCTGCCCCAGCTGGGCTAGATGAAGCATTACATTAAACATTCAGAAGGCAAACTGATTTTTAATAACTTTAATGATGAAAGCTACCCAGGCTCTGGCTGTCCATTCCTTCATATCTGCAGTTTTTGTGGTGACACTTATGCTTGATGCATTTGTCTAAAAAGTGTCCCTTTCTAAACAATGACAATCACTTCATACCTCTACTCCGATCAATTTATGAGCTTTATCTCAGGTGCTAGCTTCTCAGCCTTCTCGCTCATTTGTGGAATATCTCTTTTCAGGCTTTTCCGAAGGTTTCCATGCAGGCACTGCAGTACTTCCCTTCAACAACTTCATTTGTCACAATTTGCAGTCTGCTATAAAGGAACCCAAGGTAGTTCAGCAGTTTTTTACAGAAAGAACGGCAAAAAAAATTTTGCATTGGTCCTTTTCTGCATCCTCCATTTCCCACCTATTAGATCAATCCTATCAGTGTTGTCACCAGAAAATTCTCTGGCAAGAAGCACCAGATCATCAACTTATCTGCACCTTGGTTGATGTCCATTCCTAACATCAATTCATTGATTTCATCTGATGTTTACTCTCTCTCTCACATGTCCACATCAACAATGCAAACACAATCATTAAATACTTTGGCCCTGGCTCCTGAATCTCAAAAGTGGACATTACAGATGCATTTAAGTTGCTGCTCATTCACTCATCTCTGTGGCATCTATATGGCATTAAATTGGAAGATCACTGCTACTTTGCAATTCAGCTGACCTTTGGCTGTAAAAACTGTCCTAAATTGTTTGACATGTTATCTGAGATGCTTTGTTGGTTATTACTCAATGTCTGTCCTAGTCCAGTCGTTATCCATGTTCTGGATAGCTTCCTTCTAATCAAGCCTCCTGATTCACCTCTTGCAGCTGGCATTACTGCACTCGTCCATCTGTTCCAGGAATTAGCAGTTTCTCTGTCCAATGATAAAATATTAGGACCATCTACATCCATTCTATTTGCTCGTCATGCACCACATGCAAATTTCTCTCACTTCTGCAATACCTCAGTTTCACAATGCAGATAATCCTGCAAGGTCATTCATTTCCTACCTTCTGACACTGGCATCTCTTGTCTCTGAACTGCACCATCACATCAACATCATTGCTGCAACCAGATCTGATCTGGTTATGTGGACCAATTTTCTTGCTTACTGGAACGGATGTTCTATATTTTACAGAGACCCATCTCCTGACTTATATCCCAAGCTATAAACTGATACGTCAAGCAATTCATGACTATGCTGCCATCTTTGAGCATTCCTTGATCACTTCTCTCTGGCCTCCTGACATATCCACTCTTTGAGACTTTTCAACAATGTCTGCTCTCTTTGAAATCTAGCTTATGGTAGTTGATGCATTTCTGTGGGGACACCACTGGTCTCTACAGACCATCTCAGTCTTTTCAGGCAATCAGCCAACAGTGAACATTATCAATAAGGGCAGGTATTTGTCTCATTCCATCATGTTGTTTATGCAGAGGCTGACTTGGTTATCTCTATGTCATAATTCTACTCAGAAATGCTTTTATATTCCTGGCTACACAAATGAAGCAGCGGATTCTTTATCTCAACATGGGTTCCAGAAATTTCTGCGCATCTATCCCTCAGCAGACTCAATCATAACTTCTCCATTTTGATTTGCCAATCTCATCATGGCTTAATATATTATTATCAGCAACCTGAAGCCAAAGGCCCCGATTCTAGAAGCGTGGCACAAGCCACCGCCAAATACAACTTGTGCCAAATGCAGCCATGACACTGACCCTGTGCCCTATTCTAGAAGGGGCAGGGTCCCCATGGCTAAGTCCTGCAACTTGTGACATACAGCCAGGTATGCCAAACAGAGGGCGCACCTGGAGAGAAAGTCACAAGCCTCAACCAGTAATCTGCATGTCGCAAGTGCCCCCATGCCTGATCCCCAGTGGAACCCTGTAGGGCTAGAGGCCCCCACCCACTGTCATGCCACCAAGGGTCCCACAACACCTATCCCAATCCCCATGTGACTGGTGTACTGTACAGTATGTACAGTGCACACAGTCTGATGTGTGTGCAATAAAAGTGGAAGATTGTACCTGGTAGTCTAGTGTCCCAACCCCCCACCCAGCTCTGCCATGCCACTCAGCACCTCCCACCCATCCCCAGCTGGCAGCTGGCACAGCCCACCTCTCACCTCCATGGCCAGCCGCAGACTGAGTTCAGTAGGAGCACTCACTCTATAGATGCACTCAGAAATGAATGAGTATTCATTATTTTCTGAGCGCATCTATACAGTAAGTGCTACTACTGAACTCAGTCGGCGGCTGGCCGGAGGTGAGAGGTGGGCTGTGCCAGTCACCAGCTGGGGACAGGTGGGGGCTGCTGGTGGAGGGCACAGCTGGTGGGAGGGTGGGGCCACTAGACTACCAGAGATGTTGCGTGGTTCCCACATACTGTATGTGGCACTGTCTTGGGGTCTGGGCATGGCTGGGGGGGTTGGCAGCACCACCCTGTGGGGCCATTAGCAGTGGGGTGTTTGGGGCCATGGGGTGTGTGGGCGGCCCTGTGGGGCTTGTACTGTTTGGGATTATGGGGGCATTTATGGTATGGGGATCAGGGAGGGGGTGAGAGATGCCCATTGGGGCAACAAGGGAAGTGTTTTGGGCATGGGGAGGGCACATGGACTGGGTGCTGGGCTGCTGTTGGTTCTACAGGACCCTCAGAGGATGTATGTACAGTCACACCAGCTAAATGCTGATGTAACTTACATTGCCGGTTCTCCTCCCGGGGTTCTTGTAGAATCCTGACATTGAGGACTTTGTTGCTTCCCTACTGGAACAGGGTGCAACTGCTGCTGTAAACCCCCTAGCACCATGTTGCTGGGGGCTTAGGGCATAACTGCAGGCGTAGCTACACTTTGGCACAAGTGGCCTGCAGCATGTCACAGGCCATTTTGTAGAATACAGCACGTTGCAACTGCTGGCGTAACTTGCTACTTGAGCTATTCTATTTGGCTCAAGTGCAGTTACGCCAGGCATAACTATTCTAGAATCTGGACCATTATGTGGTCTGCCTTAGCATTTGCTACACATGCAACTTACACCACCATGTCAAAAACATATTCCTTATGTTGTGCCTTCCAATCAGTCTATAGGATTTCCTTTTCTATTGATCATGTACTTGCATTCATACCCTACTGCTATCAAGCTTTGAAATTATCACATGGGACCATAAAGCAATACTTATCTGGAATCCAGTTCTTACTACCTCAGTCAAATCCACCCCATCATCAATTTTATCCCTAGCCTCAGTTAAACTCCTCTTCTTAGAATTCATAGAGCATTATCTGCAAAAGCTCTTGAATGACTCCCTATCGATGGATCTATATTCCGACACTTGTTGAACTTGCTGCATATTATTTCATTTGACCCCACCACAAACATTATGGTATCATCAGCCATTTGTTTAGCATTCTATGACTTCCTACATCCCTGGGAGTTTAGTATATTATCAGCCTCCTCTGCAAAATTCTCACAGTTGCTAGTTTAAGAAAACAAACAGCTCATTACATCCTGTTGTTTCCCACTTCAAAGACTGACAGCCTGCTCATAGTAGTTCAGATTCCATATGACCCTACTCAAAATAATTGGTGTGCAGGATTAAAGTGATATGAGCAACTTTTAAATGGTGAGTCACATAACATCGACTACTAGATGCCAAAAACAAAATCATCAAACAGCACTATGTCGAATATAATATTGGAGAAAATACAAACCTACATTTTATGTAGGGGCTATGCCACTCGCATCCCCCTTTGTTGGGGACAAGGCCCCTGCACCCCCAAACTATAGATTCTTGCCTTCAAGACAGGCAGACACTGGGGGAGGGAAGAAAACATGGGAGGGGATGACTGCTGTGGGAGGGACAACTCGTGGGTGGGGGAACAACCTAGGGGGAATGGGAGGTGTATAAAAAAATTTAGGTAACCAGCAACACAAAAACTAAAATTTGTACATACCTGCATGCAGTCCTGAACCCGGGACCATGCACACCATGGGCAGTGACCATAACCAGTATGCCAGGTGGCCAGCTTGGCAGCAGCCCACTCACACCCACTACCAAACCTCTTCCCTCTACACTCGCTAATCCCCTCAACATTGACTATTCTGTCCTCCCTACCTCACTATCCATGTACCCTCATTATCCTGTCATACTCATTCTCATTGTGGGCATGCAAATGGAGTCACTCATTTTGAGTCACTCAATTTGCTTCACCCATATCACTGGATGCACAGTAACTCTTTTTGACCAACATATCGAACACCACATTTGTTCCAGTTCCTCTCCACCTCATCTGATGTCCAACAATCATGGAAAAAGAAATACCAAATAGTTCATGGAGCATGTGAGAACTCCCCTACAATGGCTCAGACTTCATCCTTATGCATTCTCAGGTCATTCTTTTTGGACTAGAGCAGCTCATCAGAATCCAAAAACAACATTTCTGCTCACATCATAATGAAACTTGGATGATGGACCTCTTCATGCTTCAAAATATATGTCCCTAATCCAGAAGAAGAAATCAAACAAGCCCAGAGAGCAAGCAGTTCCGTAGCCATGGTTCCTCAGAGGTTTCCTCCACAGGGTTTTTTCTTCTCCTGCATGCTACTGTTCACAATCTCTGTGAGTTATAGAAGGTAATTTCACTTTTTGGGCCTCTTATTTCCCTAGCACTCCCCAACAACTCAAGAAAGGCCAAAGTTTAAGTAGACACAAGCACCATACACTCTTCTCCAAACATTGAATGGTAGGGTTTTGTCCAAGTTTCAATGTGGGGGAATAACTCCTCCCACAAATCAATTAAATCCAGCCTCTCCCAGCAGCCCATACTTAGCATGTTTCAAACATCCACCATCCTCCCTGCCTCCTCCTTCTCCTCCTCCAGCCCTCTTCTTACCTTTTGTGCTCAGCCTTCTATTTCTCTAATGCTGCCCAGCACCTCTACCGAGAGCGGGAACAGAGAGAGGCCAAAGTTTAAGTGTACAAAACCCTCATACACTATTCACCAAACACTGAATTGCTTTTAAAATTTCCACTATAAATTAAAGATTTAAAGATATAGGCTTTAAACACTGGTCATGTTATTTTAAAGCAACCACAATGTAACAAATATGCCTCTATAATGAATGGTCAGAACAATGCCAACTTCATCATTGCAAAGGAGCACTATACTTCAATCTGCTGTACTGTTGTGCTTAATTCTTACAAGTTGGTTCTGCACACAAGAGGCCTGCTGTGGGTGAAAGGGTGGAAAGAGAAGTCAAGTCAATCAGGGTGGGGTGGGTGTCAGGGATGGGAGAAGGCTAATGGAAGCTGTTTGGGGGGGCTGTCTGAGATGAGAGCAGGCTGAACAAGTAAAACAGAAGTTATTTGGGGTTGGAAATATCTGGGACTGGAGAAGAATGAACAAGAAAAATAGTAAATGTTTAACTATTTTAATCTACTGTATTTGTTGTATGTAATCCATATAACCTGGTCCCTACACAGGAGACCAGCTGTATGGGAGAGTGGTGGGGAAAGAAGCCAGTCAAGCTGGACAATGGTATCTGGGATGAAAGCAAGCCAAACAAGGAAAATGGAAGTTGATTGGGAATAGAGTAGGACTGTCTGGGATGGGAGCAGGCTGAACAAGCAGACCTCTGGTCTTTCAGATTGATCAGTAACTGAATAAATACATGAAATCAGATGAAGCCACCACACAGGATGCCATGGTATAACTATTTTAATAAAATACAGGATGTGGCATTAATATACATTGATCTATTTTTATGTCTTGTACTGTACAGTTACAATACAGTACATGCACATGAACAATCTTCTTTAACACAGCTGGACTGAGCAAGGAAACATCTTTATTGGACACCAGCACCACTGGTGATGATCAGGCTGGCAATGAATGCCTGTTAATAACTGTATCAGTCAACAGGCAGTCTGGTTCTGTGGACTGGAGATGTGCTGTATTTATAACTGTGCCAGAAGAGTAACACAGGGTCACAACACATGGGCCAGAGCTGTGCAACTGGCCATACCAGGCTACAGATCACTGCCAGAATAAAAAGTTCTAGAAACTTACTACACAACCCATTACACAATTTAACATTCCTTAACATACTGAATAATCATGAATATGCATGCACACATATATGGACATTTATACAAATGGATATAAAATATAGTGGCAGTCTGAGAGGGCTGTGAATTCAGAGATTGTTCCCTTGTACACTGAGTGTATAAATTCAGTTCAAAGCAGTCTGCACCAAACGTTCTGGTCTGGGCCCTGTACCAGCATACTCAGTTGCTATTTGCCTTCTTCTGTTATGTGGTGGGGGGACTTCTGCGATCCAGAGGGGAGCATCTGGAATATAATAAATGCACCACTGTTTAGTAGGAATATTTTGCAGACATTACTACAACACCTGTAACATTACAGGCAGAGTGCAATGAAGATGCTAACAGGGATATGAATCTGACACTGTTCTATGTTTATATCATTCCAAGGCTACAGGGGGTTCTCTTGAGCATATCCTATTGTGGCAGCAAGAAGAAGTGGTATTCCTACAAGGACAACAGAAATCAGCTGGGATACTACTGTTCACAGCTACCATGATCAGTGATGATTAATGGTACAGGGACTGCCAGGGTGGCCAATGGCAATTCATAGCACCTTCTGAGTGAGTACCCTCCTTGATGTGTAGAAGCAAAGCACTGTACTGCATTGTACAAATACACAGCAACTGATAGTATGTTTCTCATCTTGTACATTTCAGTCAGAGGCACACTCATCCCTCTCTCCTTGCAGAAGAGTGCAGGAGTGGCACACAAATGCAGTAATGCAAGGTTTGAGTGCCACCCAAGCTCCCTTCCTTGCATTGCATTGAACTATGTAATATTCTGGTTCCAACAGTTGAAGTGCTCTTTATTTCAGTGATTGAACTAAAGCATAATATTCTGTAAACCACTGGTGTCATGATCCACAGCCAGCCATGAACAGTACAGTTGAGTATTGTACTGTGCCTTTACCTGTGCTAGACATTAGTTTCATGGTAGCAGTGCATTTAAATGCATTCTTGCTGTTTTTTTAACACCACCGTAGAAAGGACTGTACTTGTTCTGAATATTTATTTCCAGGTCATATGGTATTTACTCATGTTCTCTATCTCTCTCTCTCTCTCTCTCTCTCTCTGTCTCTCTCTCACTTTTCTAGAGATTGCAAGGAGAAATATGAAGACTTGTTCTGTTCCCTGGAGGAGAAGAGAAGGAAAAAGGCAAGGGAGTAGTGCCATGGTGACGCAGGTGGGAAGCCAATGAAGGGACAGCCCAGATGATACTCTGGCTGTGTCTCCATTGCTAGTGGGAACTGAATGCCCCTGCTGCCACAAAATGTATTATTATAAAGGAAATATTATAAATGAAATACAAGAAACATGGCATACAGTAATACAAAATGTCATCTGAGCTATAAACGTTCCAAAGTAACAGAAATAATACGAAACCCAGACCTAATACAAGCCAGGGCATGGGGAAAAAAATCAGTTGCATGCACACAGCAAATCAAGTATGCCAATGAATGGTAAGGGACATCTACTGGTAAAGGTTTAGATAGAAAATAACTAACAGCATCAGACCAGTCTCCAGCATAGGAAGTGTCATAGCTGCCATGACTTAAAAGTTTTCCCTGTGACGTGGTGACCTGCAGAATCCATCATGCCCCTATACTTGACTGTATTTGTGTAAGCCCCCCTCCCCAGAATTGGGCTTACCTTTATGGGCTAAGTGCCCCAAAATTTAAAAACAGTCCTAGCCCCATAGCAGGCAGTGGGCCAGGACAAGCAGCCCTCGTGGGTGGCAATAAAAGCAGCAGATGCGGAAAATAAAAAAAACACAGGAAGTAAACATACTTGGTGACACCCATGGAATGTCAAGACTCTGTCTCCAAAACAAACTGCTAATGGGTCAGAGGTCACAGACCTCCAGCCTAGGAATTTGGCCAGTCATCTGTTTGTAACTCTACAGACTCTGCATGCATGCTTTGTGTGGCCAGGCTGACATTCTAAAACTCAGCCAACTTTGGTATTTTCAGACCAATAAGGCATCGAGCTCAGTAAATAGAAAAGGGAATTGAAGTAAACAAGCTAAGCCATTTCTGCCAGTACGGTGGAGAGTTATTGTACGAGTGGGGAGACAGTGAGCCATTGTCTGACAGGCAGTGAAGGCATGGCATGCTAAAGAAGTTTGGAATCCCAGCAACTGACTCTTTGGTGAAGAAAACAGTTTTTATCAAAACTTCTAGTTTGAAAGTGAGGATTGGAGTTAGATTTTCCTGCCCCACCAGTGACTTTCTCTCAGAGGGATGAGCTCCTTTTACAATCAAGCAACCAAGATGGCCACTGCCTGCTTCAGGGTCCCTGGACCCCTGCACATGCAGCCCTAGGCTGACTGTGAGAGAACCAAGACTGGTGAAGGAACACCAAACAGCCCTGGGGAAGACTGCTTTCCAGCCAAAAGCTTGCCCAGCCATCTTACCTATTCTATCATCAGACATAAGAGGTATCTGAGAAGCTACAGATCCATGAGTAACCATCAGGGTTTCAGACTCACAACAGGGGAAAACTGTGATTGTTCTAGGGCTGAGAGAGAAGCCCTAGGCAGGACATTACCACTTTAATAGGCTTATTCAGAAGAGCTGTGGAGGCCACCCAGTCACCCATATATGTGTGGATTACAACTATGGAACCTTTTCAACAGTTTGTAATCTAATTGCTTAGCAACAGCTTGGGTTTTAAAGTGCATTTTGCCTGCAAGAGCTAAAAGTGTACCACTGAGCACCTACCCTGCTAGCAGCAACTGCATCCCAACTGAGATACCCACTACAACTAAAATGAGAGCTATTGCCCATTGTCTATTACCTCTCCTCTTTTCCCTTTCCCTGAAATAACCACACAAACATAGAAACATAGAAGCTGATGGCAGATGAGGACCACAAGGCCCATCCAGTCTGCCCATTTTTTTTCTACCTTAAGAATGTGTCATAGGCCTTTACACTGTCAATGGCATATCTATTTATACACATCTGTATTGCTCCCTTATGCCTATCCCATGCCTGTTTGAAGCCCTGCACTGTATTCATAGCCACCATTTCCTGAGGTAGGCTGTTCCATGCATCCACCACCCTTTCTGTGAAAAGAACTTCCTCACATTACCCCTTAATCGGTCTCCCTCTAATCTCATGATGTGTCCTCTTGTCCTGCTATTTTACTTATATTGAAACATGTTAGACTCTTTCACCTTGTTAATGCCCTTAAGGTGTTTGAATGTTTCAATCATATCACCTCTCTCCCTCCTTTGTTCTAGGGTATACATATTGAGCTCTGTTAATCTGTCCTCATATGTTTTCTGATGCAGTCCCTGCCCCATTTTGGTTGCCCTTCTCTGGACTGCCTCCATTTCATTAATGTCCTTGTGTCCTTGCAACACATGTCTTGGAGGAAATGGCAGCAGCCATGATTTTTTGAAACAAGTCACCACCTATTTTGGAGCAGCGTGCACTGCCAGGAGGATATGCAACCTTCGTTTTGGCCTTCCACACTCCAGTCCCCCAATTCTTGGGCCACCCTAGTGTAGTCCTAATGACTGATGTACCTCTTGGATCGGAAACCCACTGACAGGAGAAGGGGATGTCATATGGGCCAATCACCCTGTGGCTGCCACCATCAGGCACCAATGTTACTGCATGATAAACCTGATGAGGGGGACCACAACTCTTCCCATCCTGGTTCTGCAGTCCCCCAGCCTCATGCTGACTGGAAGTGATGAGCCATTCAGAAGAATTCAGCTCGTCTCCCCCTTCTTCCCCTTGTACCCTCAGTCTGCGATCCTCCTGAGCCACCACACGTGGCTGCGACAATTGTATTAAGGTTTATCATCAATACCTAATAGCTGCTTTTATCTGTCATCTATCTTCCTTTGGGTTATTTATTCTTTATTTACTTAATAACATTGCAACCCTTTGGAGGAGGTGAAAAACACTGAAAAACACTGCTTAGTGGGAAAACTGGGAAAACTCACTCCCTGACCCCTAGTGCAGTCACCCTTAATGGGTCAAAGGGGCCTTGCCTCCCTGGCCCCTTGCCCTGCTTTTTTGAGGGTGGGCAGGTGGGAGTTCAACAAATGGAGGAGAAAGAAGGGAGACCTGCTGGACCTTGATCGTTTTACCCTTCTTTCTCCACTCTCCATAAAATGCCATTGCCCCCAGGCAGCCTTGTGGAACCTCCCCTCGTGGCATTGCAATTTTCTGTGCCTGCCCCAAGGGGAGGTCCCCTATCCTACTTCCAGGTCCAGGGAGGGAGAGCCCCAGACAAATGACCAGCTGCTGTGAAGCTTTGTAGCTTCTCTATTGTCTGTTACCCCTCCACTTTTCCGTATCCATGATATAACCACACAACACATGTCTTGGAGAAAATGGCTGCAGCCATGCATTTATTGAAGCAATTCTTCACCTATTTTGGAGCAGCGTGCACTGCCAGGAAGATACGCAACCTTCGTTTAGGCCTCCTACATTCTAGCCCCCCAATTCTTGGCCACCCTAGTGTGGGCCTTATGAGTTATATACCTCCTGGGTCAGAACCCTACTGACAGTAGCAGGGGCGGTCATTTGTGCCAAGCATCCTGCAGCTGCCCCATCCAGTGCTGTCCCTGCAGGATAAACCTGATGAGGGTGGGCCACAACCCTTCCCATCCAGGTCTGGGTCCTGCAGTCCCCCAGCCTCATGCCGATCAGAGGTGATGAGCCCTTCAGAAGAATTCAGCTTGTCTCCCCCTTCTTCCCCTTGTGCCCTTGATCTACGATCCTCCAGAGCTGCCACAGGATGGACGCAATCCAACCCCCCCAAGCCGCTCGCTCCATTTGTGCCTCCAAGACCCATCTAACACATTCAATCCTATCTCTCTGTGCTGTAATGTCCCATTCTAGCCTCCTACAAGTCCTGCAGGGAGTCTCTCTCCTTAGCCCCCTTTGGGCAATTTAACATTCACAACTCACAATAATCCCCATGCATGCAGCTTGCCACTCCACTGCCCCACCCATGTGGCTGGCATTCTTGCTGCACAAGTTGTGACCGATTGGCAATCCTTTTCCAATGAGGAGCAACCAAATGTCTGGGCTCTTCCAAGTGCTGGACCTTCCGTCACCTCTTCGAGGTTTCCTCTGGCGCACACCCTCTCACTTCCTACAAGTGCAGTTGCACCACTCAGGCGGTATACTTATGGCCGTCCACCAGGCCAGCTGGCTGCCCTTGCTGCTTCCCAGCAGTGACAAGATTCCCACAATCTACTGCTCTAGGTACCTTCCGAGGGACCTGCAAGAGACAACAGAAAGTTAATGCAACTGCAGACTGATGTAGTGTGTGGATACCTGTACTTCCCCCATGCAGCTAGGTCTCTTGCCTGCTGAGATGCCATCATTCCGTTAGGTTGCCATGGGACCTGCCCCCACCCTACCTGGTCTTCCACATAGGTAGCTCTGGGAATATTGGGAGCCCATCTCCCTACAAACCCTGATGTCCCAAGACCAGGCAACCCCCATCCTTTGGTTAACTTAATCTATCCATATAGCAGATTCATAGGACTGGTACTCCCTCCAGCTATTCCATGTGCCCCAGGACAGTTCTCCACCACCCGGCATAGGCCCCATGGACCATGGTGCATCTCTGTTGTGTCCATGCCTACCCTTTGAGCTGCCCTAACCCACCAGGGGCCCCGGTCACATTCCAACCACTACCACCTAGGAGGCCATTCCAGCCGTGTAACACACATGTGCAGGCCATGCCATGTACTAATCTCCTCTGGAATATGGTTAAGGAGCCTTGCCTCCTGGACACAACTGTGCCTGTCACCGGTGTTGCCCAGGCCCTTGGCCCCTTCTATGCTGTCCCACCCTGACCTGAGGTCTATTCTGCCAGCCTGTGCATCCCATTGCAGCCACTCAGATCCTAGCCCTGCGGTGTGGCTCCTTGTATTGATTTGCTACCCATTAATTGGCTTCTCAAAGTGTATTACCCAAACAGGTCAGCCCGGTCTGGTGTGGAGAGGGTAGGTCCATTTCCTCTGGTACCACTGCTCCCCGAGATCACCCCCCAACCCCCCGAAGGTGGCCAAGGTTGACCTGCCTGCTGGCAACCCCCACTCACCCATCACTGTAAGTCCGCGAGGGTAGTAACTGACCACATCCTGTCCCAGTTCTTGTGCCTTGGCCCCTAGTCATGGAGCAAACCCCTCATAGCTGGCCAACGCTACCATACACCATATGCATGGAACTGCCTGCAAGAACTCTGATAAGAAAGCTAGCACAGGGAATAGTGTTTCTTCAGACAGCAGCAAGGCTTTGCCATCTCCCAGTACTAAGATGTGCCAGTCCAAGTAAGTGCTTTCTTACAAATTCCTCCATTTTATTTCTTGATCCTGAGGGCAGGAATCTCCCTCCTTTCCATGTATGTGCATATGTGTGATGTGAGTGTGGATAGCTGACATCATTGTAGGCCGGTGGACTCTTCCCCACCCACCACCCCTCTGTCCATGCCTGGTTCTGTGTAACCCCATGCTTCTTGCCTTTAAACTGCCTGAGGTGTTCAACCCGACATACTCCAATCTGGCTTACAGAATCTGTGGCTGAATGTTTCCCAGGGAACAATCAACTGAGCACTTTTTGACCAATGTCTCCCGTAAAACTTGCTTGCTCATGTGCCCCCAGAAGCCACGATGTGCTCACTGTTGAGAGCACATTTAGTAAATTAATCTCATATGCTAACAAAAGGGGATTACTAGATCAATCTTGTCACCTGTTTTCCCACCCAAGGGGATGCTGCTTCCCTCTGGTGGTGCACCAGTGCCCTAACTTACAGCAGTCTAACTGCCGCTTCCCAGGTTATAGGGAGGCACCTAGGAAAGAGAACTCCTTCGCCTTGCCCTTGTGCTCACCCTGCAGCGGCTCCACCGAAAAATTCCTGAAAGTTAGATCTCTGACCTGCTGGGGACCTCACAAACCCTCCCAGGATCGTGCCCAGCCTCCTCAGCCCAAAGCTGTAATCTCTTTCCCCCTGACTACTCCTCAGTACCCTGCTAATCTTCCAACCCCACCTCAGCTGTTCGTGGGCTCATAGGTTCCTTGTTGGGGGGGTGTTGTTACCTGGTCCAATAAATGCTTCTTTGCAGGGGGGGACCCTAGGTGATGCTGCCAATGAGGAGGTGGCCTCCGCCTGCTACCTCGTCACACCTCCCCTTTGAAAGGCCCATAAGCTGCTGGACTAGGAGGCTATAAAGGAGGGGGAGGATGAGTGCTGACATTTGCAACCCAAAACCAGATTGTGCTCCCCATAAGCACCCCTCCCTGTTTATTTATTCACTTATTTGTTTTTTTTTATTATTATTTATTTTACATGCCAGAGGGAGAGCCCCTAACCTGCTATAAAAGAGGGGGGAGCCCACGGCCCCAAACTTGTCCTTCCTGCTGTTTAGCATATGGGAGATGGGGCCCTGAGGCAATAGCTTTACTTGTACTTCCTGAAACTACCCTAGTATTTAGTGATAGTGACTGTTTGCCTGGTAACCTAACATAGCCCCACAGAGGTGAGAGGATGACAGTAACCTATTCATCATGCAAGCCTAGCATTGCCAAGCCAGTTGTGTCACTGTCAAGTACAGCAGGTCAGACTTGAAAGGCTTAGTGGACCAGATGTTCAAATGGATATGCCCGTGATGCATCCATTGCCCTTTTTTTTTAAGCAGAAATGTGTGTCCCTACCTGTCAGATCATCCATTAGGTGGTCTAACAGTGTGCAAAGTCTGCCCGAAAGAAATGAAGTGCTTCTCAACTGGATGCTTTCTCATTACTACTATTTCCTGCTACCATTATGCCTTTATTTTTATATAGGTCGTATAGTGCCCTGGCCAATGGCACCGGGTCACAACCTGGAGACCAGGATCCACCCAATCATGCACTGTGCTACCCTGAGCATGCCCCTTGTTCCCACAGTGCTGGCAAGCCATCAGTGTGCCTATCCTGGTTTTTCTTCTTTTTTTTTTTTTTGCCGTGAGGAACAATACTGTTACAGGGTATAAATGTCTGAAACAATTCATTACAGATAGACTAAAACAATTTGATTGGCACATTACATATCTAGCACAGCTGTGCCTAAGATGGACATATTAGCAAACCCAAAGTATATTCATGTGTTATGATCAGACACCCCCTGTTATACTGTACTATTTGGTAGTTTCTTTTCTGGCGTATAGCGTCTTGTTCAAAACTTCTGAGCCTAGAACTCCGTCAGCATGCTTCAAGTAAAGAGGAGGGGGTTAGTTCTTCTGAAAGGTTTCAGCCTTCCCAGTTAAACATACCAATCATCACTCTGTAGCTTGTATGGGCCTCTATTCGAACCATTCCCTGCGTAAGTAAACTTGTCCCCTGAAAATAGCAGCCAGACTGCCTGAATGCAGCCCAAATAATGCAGAGGGTAGCACGTCATGCTTTACTAGGTAAGAAGATTACAGTTTACCCTATCTTAAAACTTAAAAATCCCTTAGAGAATCTGGCTATTCCTTTCTAATAGTAAACAAGGTCATATGTCTAAAATGAAGCAATAACCTTGTCACTGTAGCTGCCATTCCACTCATAGATTGTTATTATTTTGGAGATGCTCCCCAAGTTGTACATGACAAAACTGAACCCAAATGCATGTTTTTGGTTTTTTGTTTGTTTTTGTTTTATTTTTTAAGCAGCTAACAGGTGGCAACATTTTTTGGTATCAACCTTGGCTGGGATGCTAACCCCTGCCGCATGCAGTATGCTTGGGTGTAGACTGCCCCCTAGATTCCCGCCTCCTGTGCTATTGCAGCACTAAGATTATCAGGGGTGACCTGGGAGCACTGGGGTGGGTAAGGGACTCGGTCAGAGCCATTTTCCAATGGAAACCGAAGTCACACCATAACAAAGGGTGGGAGCAGGTAGCCTCCAGTGGACAAACCCTGCCCTGCAACATCCAAGGTAGCTGCTGGTGCCCCCTGAGCAAAAACTCCTCCACTTGCCACCCACAAGATGGCAGCTCAATGAGGCCACCACCATGTTGGGAGATCCCCTACCCAGACTCTAGCTGCTCTACTGGAGCCCGGGTCAAAAGATGGGACCTCACCACCTGGGAATGAAATGGGCCAACCTACCAAACCCGCCTCATGAGAGGGACAGGACATGGGCACATGTAAAGCAATTCCTCCCAAAGGAAATCCCATCCAGAGTCTGTGGTGGAGTCACCATGATCAGGTTGACTGCCGAGGTTTCAACAAAAGCTGTGGATCTCGCTGCCAATCAGGAGCCAGGAAGAAGGCATGTGACACAGCCCCAGAATCAGAGCTGTGGATTTTAACCTGAAAGCAAGCCGCAGATCCCTCCCCATACTCCTACGACTGCGCTGTCATTGACAAGGATGCCCAAGAGGCTGTCCCCCCAGACTCCCCCTGCTCGACAGAGCAGTTGGATTCAGTAGCCAAATGGTGCAGCTCCACCTACTACCCAACTCCAACAGCAATTCAGAGCTGCCCCACTGAGAACCCAGGGTGCCAGAGAAGATGCTGGCCTCACCCTTCCAATGCCCCAAGCACCAGCACTCTTGCAGCTGCAGGAGCGGCTCTGAGGTAGATGCCACTGATTTTAACTCGGTACAGCAAAGCGGGAGCCATTCTGGGAGGGAAGGTGAGGGGAAAGGGAAAATGAACCCGAGCACTGGTTGGAAGAGATGAGCCCAAGGCCCATCTGGCTCTTCTGACCATGCTCACCAGCCATGCACCCAGCCCTGCCCCTTAATCTGGCACCGAAGGGCATCAGACTATGAACTGAATGGGCAGTGATCTACCTCTACTCTGTCCAAGATTTCAGGGATGCCCCTGATTTCACTCAAGCATTATTTTTTGGGGGGAGGGGGGGAATTACTATTTCATGAGAAAAGATTGGGTCAATTTTAATGCTTCACTATGGGGCAAAAACCCCAGACTCTCTCCATCAGGGGTTTGTGCCTAACCCTCAAAGCCATCAGCTCTGGTTGATTGCTAGCACAAAATAATGTTGAGCATTTAAATTTACAGTCCTGGTTTTCTTAAGCAATGCATTTTACCCTAATCCATGTATTCTTTCAGCACCTGAGTAAATAGGGCACCAATTTTAAGATGCCTTACAAAGATAGGCCTGCAGTCTACAAGTACCAAGTGACTGCCGTGCCTTTCCCCTGCCCCGGCTGCTAGGCCTAGAGCAGGCCCTTACCTCTCTCTCTGCCTGCTTGTCACTGGAGGTGTTTTCAGTTCAACAAATGGAGGAGAAAGAAGGGAGAGCTGCTGGCCCTTACTTGTTTTACCCTTCTTTCTCTGCCCTCCATTAAATGCCACTGCCCGCAGGTAGCCTTCTGGAACCTCCCCTCATGGCATTGCCATGTTCTGTGCCTGCCCCACAGGGAGATCCCCTACCCTGCTTCCAAGTCCAGGGAGGGAGGGCCCCAGACAAATGTTCAGCTGCTGCGATTTGTGAATGATGTACTGTCTGGACTGATCTGGACTGTCATGTACGGTATGGGCTGCACGCCCATTGGCTGTAGCTCTGCACCAATGGGCGTGCAGCCCTACTGATCAGTCGTGAGCGGGGGCGGCAGGCGGGTGGGATGCTGTCGCCCGCCCGGCTGCAGAGGAGCGGGGTGGAGGGGCTTCGTGGGTGGGTGGGGGACACTAGACACCAGGGAGATGTTTGGGGGTTGTGATGTGACATTCTGCCAGCGATAGGACTACGGTCCACTGGACCACCAGGGAGATATTCGGGTTGGGGGAGGGTTTACATTCTGCCCGCGATCGGGCACTGGGGGGTTCATACGTTCTGCCCATGATCGGGCTGTGGGAGATGTGTGGGCGGGGGTTCATGTAACTGTACTGCCAGCGATCGGGCACTGAGAGGTTCATACATGTTCTGCCCTTGATCGGGCTGTGGGAGATGTGTGGGCGGGGGGTTCATGTAACTGTACTGCCCGCGATCGGGCTTCGGGATATGTGTGGGGGGTTTCATGTACCTGTAATGCCCGCGATCGGGCTGTGGGATATGTGGGGGGTTTCTGTAACTGTGATGCCCGCGATCGGGCTGTGGGATATGTGTGGGGGGTTTCTGTAACTGTGATGCCCTCGATCGGGCTGTGGGATATGTGTGGGGGTTTCTGTAACTGTGATGCCCTTGATCGGGGAGATGGGAGATGTGTGGGGGGTTCATGTTACTCTATGCCCGTGATCGGGCTGGTGGGGAGCACAGGGACCCGAGTTGGGGGCCAGCCAGGGGTGGCAGCTGCTGTGTTGCGCCCTGCAATACAGCAGCTCACCTGTGGGTGGCCTCAACTGATCCTTTTTTTTGGCTCAAGGTTGTGCAGGCGCGGGTTGGGGTTGCGCATAGACACCTGCACAACCCAACTGAATATCGGGTTGCGTAGGTTATGCATGGTTCCTCCCTCCTGTTGAGCATGCATTCATTTGCATTGCTCTTTGCGCAACCTGTTGCCAGTGGAGCAACTGCCTCCTGCTGAATATCGCAGAATGGCGCAATGTGGGACTTGCGCATGCACCCTGTTGCGCATGGACCTAACCTTACACAGAATATCTGGGCCCAGGGATTTAAATGATAAGAATATCTATTTTTTTTTAATTGCAGCTGGCGATCAGCTGGGGGGGCCACTAGACACCAAAGATTTTAATAATTATCATAATATCTATTTTTTTTTACATTTGGGCAGATGATGGGCGGGGGCACTAGACACCAGGGATTTTAATAATAATAATATCTATTTTTTTTACATTGGGGCCGGCAATGGGTGGGGCAGGGGGACAACTAGACACCAGGAATTTTAATCATAGGAATATCTATTTTTTTTTAAATTGAGGCTGACGATTGGCAGGGAGTGGGGACTGCTAGACAACAGGAATTTTAATAATAACCTTAATATCTATGTTTTTCACATTGAGGCTGGTGATGGGTGGGGGGGCAATATACACCATGGATTTGGGGGACTCACCATTTGTGACTTCTCCTTGCTTTTTTTTTTAAGTGCAATTTGCACTTAAAAACAAAACAAAAGCAAGGTGAAGTTACACATGGAGAATTCTTCTAAAATCGGGACAACTTGCGAATCATTCATGTAAGGCAATTTACATTACTTTGCCAAAAATTCACCAGCGAAGTAAACTTTGCTGCATCTTTATTTGGGGATTGTTATTGCTGTTACTTTGTCACTTGTGCTGGAGGTGAGACTGAGTGGGCAGGATATGCACTGTTTCCTGGAGGGTAAAAGCCTTGTGTCAGCATCCAGTTACCCCATATTGCTTCCCCAGGTGGAGGCACTGTGCCATGTTTTGGCCTGAGTACCCAATGCAGCACAAAATTAAGCAACCCAGGCCAGTCCCTTGGATGGTTTGGAGAGGTAAATCCAAGGGCCCCAGGCAGTCCACTACATGTGCTTCTAGGAATTGATCTGAGGCCTCGCAATTCATTTTAACAATATTACGGGATTTTGCTAAGACTCAGGCTTGAGTTTTAGTCTCTGCAGAATAGCTTTTTGCCAGTTCTGTCTCTCAGCCTTTAAAGGAACTAACTTTCCTAGCAACATCCACTGTAGGCAACACATCTATTAAAAAATATATATATTTATGGATAGGATGTAATCTGCTTCCATCACAGCAGCACTAGTCATGTGGTGTCAGTGATCATGTTCTTAAGTGTACTGGCTACATGAACACAGCTGCTCTTCTTGGCAGGTCTTGTGTCAAAATCTACTCTTTCTGACTATCTAATTATTGGAAGGATTTGAGACACCAATTTTCCCATGATCTACAAGGAAAATATCTGTTTTAACCATTTAACCACTGGAGTTTTTCAGTATGTTATTGAAACTCTTTTTATGACAATGATCTTTTAAGAAAACAACCTTAGATGTGGAAGCAAATACATATTTTGTTAAAAAAACTAGTTTTGAGGGTTATAAATAATAATTTTATAATTACTCATTACTTTTAATGCACTCATAACCTTGTTGTAACTATCTATTAGAAACAGACCTGTGTAATCAAGAACTTTTAATCACTCGAGGGAATGTCAATCACAGTCTAGGGCCAGGTACACAGTCCCCCACCAGCCCCAATTTTCATAAAAATAAAGAATATTCCCCAATAGCTCTGGTAGTCCAGTGATCCCCCCTATCCAGCCCCAATGCTCATTAAAATAGAATAGTCTCCCCGATCACCCTGGCAGTCTAGTGTAACCTCCCCCCAGCCCAGATCTTCATAAAATATAACAGTGTCCCTGATCCCCATGGTAGTCTAGCATGACCCCCCCCCAGCCGATATTCATAAAATATAACAGTCTTCCCATTCACCCTGGTGGTCTAGTTTGACCTCCCCAGACTCAATCTTCATAAAATATAACAATCTCCATGAACACCTGGGTAGTCTAGTGTGACCCCCTCCTCAGCCCCAAGCTTCATAAAATATAAGTCTCTCTGATCGCTTTGGTAGTCTAGTGCGACCCCCTCCCCAGACCCAATCTGATGGGCGTGTACTATAGATTGTACAATGCTCCTGTGCAGTTCAGTTAGTGGCAGGCCAGTGTGGTGTGAGTTGGGCTGTGCCAGTTGCCAGCTCCGGTCTGGTTTGTGGGGGAGCGGGGTAATGGTTCACTGGCTAGCAGTGTGTGGTGGGGTGGAGGGCCACTTGACTACCAGGGAAATTGGGTATATGTTTACTAATGTGAATATTGGGGCTGTGGGGGGGGGGGCTACTAGACTACCAGGGTGATCAGGGAGACTGTTATATTTTATGAAGCTCGGGGCTAGGGAGGGGTCACACTAGACTACCAGGGTAATCAGGGAGACTATTCTATTTTATGAGGACTGGGGCTGGATAGGGGGACCACAAGACTACTAGGTTGATGGGGAGAACTCTTTATTTGTATGAAAATCAGGGCTGGGGGGGGACTGTATACCCAGCCCTAGACTGTGCATGGGGCACCAACCCACCCTGCTCATTGTTAAAGTTGGGTTTCATGAGCATAACTATGTGACGGTGTAGCTGACCAGTTTTAAGATTGGGAGGGTTTCAGTATTGTGATGCATGGCCTATGCACGAGTGATCTTTCATTTGCATAGGTGCATCACAATACCGTGTGCAGCGGTCCAGTTGGGGATGCACGGCACATTGGTGGCCTTTGAATATTGACACACCCATGATGGCCTGAGCAAGTCCAGGGATGAGCCATGCATCTAGTCTGAATATGTGTCCACCAATCTATTCACATCCCTTGCTGCAAGACCTCTGCTGGTCAGTCTGTCTTTTCTGTCTGCCTTCCAGCTACTTGGAACAACCAAGAGAAAAAGATACCTGGCTCACTATCAAAGAAACAGACAATAAGGTGCACAACAATGAAAAAGGCAAATTTGCAAAATGCACAATCAGCAGTTTACTGAGACAACCTAGGCACAACAAAACACTATGGAACTTTGAGTCTAAGTGATTCTTCTTCAGTGGAGTTCCCAAGCAAGAGCCATTTAGACCCAAAGTTTTTCCCTAAGCACCCTGGACCTGTCCTGGGCTACCTCAGTATCGCTTCCTGCCAGATTGTATGTACCATACTGGATGACTCATGGCGTTTACCATCATTCCTTGAGTGAATGTATCAGTGGTATAATTTTTTTTGGCCACCATACCTAGGAGGCGTACAGCATTCCTTTTGTGTATGCCTATCTTACCCTTGGCTACACCGCTCCATCTTCTATGGAGTATCCTTCTACAAGGTCTCTGCTTCTGTCCCTCCTATGTGATGCTGCCCCCCCATTATACCATTTCAAATTTCTGGCTGCCCCTGCCCACCACTCCTTCCCCTCCAGCTTTATTGCCCCCACCCTAGTTTTCACTTCATGTGTCAGTGAGGCATGGGTTTCCCTCCCCCCCCACCATGTCTGAATAATTGAGCTGCTCCTTCTCTCCCCTACAACCACCAGGGCTCTCTATCTGTCTGTACTGTATTCCCTTATCCACTTCATTTACAGTTCTCTTACCCTGTCGTCTTCTAAACTTTTTTCCACTCAACCTCCCTTTCCTCTTTCTCATCTTCAGTCCACACTATTACATGGCTTCTGTTGGCACATTTATCACAGCCATGCTCTTGTAGCTGGTTTCAGAAATTTGCAAGATTTAGCTCACATTTATCTTTTAATGTTTGTAAACAGCTTGCACCCATACAATAGCTCGTTTAGTTTATATTCCATTCATCACCTTATTGTTTAATGCATTTTTTCAACCATATGATCCCCTTCCCCATGTCACAACTGGTACCAAACTTTGGCTCAGTGTGACATTTTGTGTTAAAATTTTAAATAAAATAAATAAATATCTCTGTTAAGGTTAAAGGGCAAATGTTTCAAGTTTACGTGGTACAATGAAGAATGCACTACTCTTAAATTTCTGCTCTGTTCTCAAGCGATATGAATTTATTGGTCTTGGGTGTTCTTCAAGTAGACAATAGCCTACATAAAAAGTACAAATGATCAACATGGGACTGCAGGATATTCAGAAAAGGTCTTGAACTATGTGAACATAGAACCCCAACTGCATTCATCATGGAGGGGTATGTCCCCAATCACAGTTGAAATGTATTCACAGCTAGTTGGAAAAATTTGGCATAGTACTTATACACTCACATAGACCAGAGTGAAATGCAGAATTCTGTCAGAAGAACTGAGGCAGAATGACAATTCTGCTTTCAAAATGCTTTTCAAAATGTCTTTTTTAATTTCAGAGAATTCTGAAAAGCATTACTATGTAAAATACGGAACAAAATTCTGTGGATCATAAATCTGTGAAATAATATTTTGCTGTCTGCAGAAAAGTAATCCATGCTTTACATAAACTGCTAACTACAATTCAATGGTTAACATTCCCCTTTCAGAATTTTGGAATACAGCTCGCTATGGAATTCCATGGAATTAGGTGGAATTTACAAAATTTCATGGAACTCCAGTTGAAGTGGAATTTGAAAATTCCACCAAACTACACTAATAGAACCATACAGTATAAACATAGAAACATAGGAAATCTAAAGACAGAAGAAAACCTAGTGGTCTAGCTAGCCTGCCTGGTGGGGGGTGTCTTGGGAGCTACCATTTCTGCTTCAATCTGGAATAAATCTTCGAACATTATCCTTTAACTGGTGTTCGTCTTTTGTGCATCTACTGACTGAGTAGTTGAGCTTTTTGTTGTCACTTGAACTGATTTCTTTTACAGCTCCAGTCTCTCTGCTCATGAGCTACCACCCCTCATTTGAGCTGGCTAGATACATATCCAGAGTTAAGTATCTGTACATCCTACTCCCCAATTTCATCTCCCGCTGTGTTCATCACCAACCCTGTTCCCAACTCTGTCCCAACTCTGTTCGAAGCTCATCTCTATTTTGGCAATGACTACATCATTGGGCAGTCTTTCCACTTGTCTGCCATTTGTACTCATAAAATACCTCCTGACATAATTATTGAACCTACTCCCCACCTATGTCCTCATGTTTCCACTGGTGCTGATCTTGGGAACTTTAGTGAACAGCTCAAATATCCAATTTATTTATTCATTGCTCAAATTTGTATGACTCTGTCTTGTCTCCCATTTCCTTTCTGGTCTACAGCATGTATATATCAAACATTTCAGTCTCTCCTCATATGACCCACCCTGCCAACCTTGAATCATTTTCATTACACCTTTTTGAACTGATTCTAGGTTGTCCATGTTCTGTTGAAGTGTGGACTCCAGAACTACACACAGTACTGCAAATGTGGCCTCAACAGGGATCTGTACAGGGTCAATAGCATCTCCTTTCCTCTGCTACTAAAGCCCCTGCCTATGTACCTTAACATCATATTTGCTTCCACATTGCTTTACTGTATTGCACAGATGATTATAAGCTTTTAGATACAACTTACCTCAGATTTCTTTCTTCTGCTATATGCTTCACCCATACCCCAATTCTGTACTCAGTTTTGGGGTTTTGTTATCTATGTGCATAACATACTAACATACTAAAATGCCAGCAGAATAGGCCTAACGGTCTTTCGTGTCTGCTTGTTTGGTCAGCCCCCACCCTGGGAGTGACCTTGCTTCCCCCCTCACCCTCTCAGGCTTCTCCCTTCCCAGTCCCAGATATTCTTGCTGTACTGGACTTTGCTTCCAGAACACTTCCCCTCTACCTGTCCCACCCTCTTTTGAACTCCTCCACTGTCTCTACCTCCACCAGCACACTGGGCAGCACATTCTATGGCTCCATCACTTTGTCAGTGAAGTAGCACCTCCTCCTTACTCCCCTGAATCCCCCCTCCAGCTTCCACCCATGCCCTCTAGTTGCCCCCACTCCTTCCTTCTGAGCATCCTGACTGATCCTCCCCTATTTACCCCCTTCATGTACCAAAAGACCTCTTTCACATCCCCCCGGTTCCTTCTCTCTTCCAATGTGTACATATTGAGCTCTTCAAGCCTCTCCCCATAGGTCATGTCCCCCAAGCCCCAAATCATTTTGGTTGCCCTTCTCTGAACCCTCTCCAGGAGTTCAATGTCCCTCTTTAAGTGTGGCCTCCAAACTGTATGCAGTACTTGAGGTGCGGCCTCACCAAGCAGTTATACAGAGGGAGTATCACTTCCCTCCTTCTGGAGGTGATCCCAATAGCGATGCATCCTAGCATCTTGGCCACTGCCCTCCTACGAGTCTCCGAGTTGTTCATGTTGACATCCACCCCCATCCCCAGATCCCTCTCATCCATCGAGGCTTGTAGCATTCCCCCCCCGGGTGTACACTTGGCCCGGGTTTCTGGCTCCCAGGTGCAGTACCTTGCACTTCCCTGCATTGAACCTCAGCTTCCATTTTCTAGACCACCTTTCCAGGGCCTCCAGATCCCCCTGTAGGGCCACCCACCTGTCCTCCCCATCCACCACTGCCCCCAGTTTTGAGTCATCCGCAAAGAGACTCGTCTCACTCCCAATACCCTTCCTTATGTCAGAGACAAAGGCGTTGAACAGGAGGGGCCAAGGAATAACATAGAACTTTTTTGTGTTGAACACAAGTTGTCAGAGCCTGGAACACCTCTTCAGCCTTCCTGGGTTCTCTGAATTCACAAATGCTCTCTTCACTGTTCACTCTGTTGCAGAGTTTAGTGTTATCAGGAAACAGACAGATTTTACCCCATATCCCATCTGTCATGTCACATATAAAGATGCTAAAGAATAATAATCCAAGGACGGACCCTTATGTTGGCCCACTTACTAACTCCCTTACTCCCAGATATTCCCAGTTAATTACTACTCTCTGTTTTCTCCATTCCAACCAGTTTCAGATCCACTGTGTTAGTTTATCCTCAACCCCTAGGTCATCCAGTTTGTTAACTTGTTTTCTGTGTGGGACTGAATTGAATGCTTTGCTAAAGGGCAGGTACAGTGGAGCCTGACAGGATGTAATGCAACACTGCATAATTCTGCAGCAGCGTTACTGTGGAAAACAAAGCAATTTCAATGGCAGTTAATCCCGTTTATCATTTAGGGATTTATGATACCATGTTGCATTCTGACGGGCAACACTATATAGAATATCTACCTCCTAACCTTTATCAGCAACCTTCATTACCCAGCTAAGAAATTACTCTGATTTGCCTGGCATGATCTCCCTTTCACAAACCCATGTTGTCCACTATGCTGCAGCTTTTTTTACCTCAAAGAATTCCACCCAGCAGTCTGCCCACTACTGAGGTCAGCCTGTCAGGTTTATAGTTTTCCAGCTCATCCCTTCCTCCAATCCTATATAGGGGTATTACATCAGTCACTCTCCAGTCTACCAGTTACCTCTCTGCAGAATGAAGTCTTCTGCTGACAGAATTCAGGCAGAATGGTAATTCTGTTTTTGGAATGTTTTTCAGCATATTCTGAAATATTCAGACACACTCTGGCTATGATTTAAAGTACACAGCAGATTCGTTTTTCATATTTTACACAGACTATAAATTACTTTTTCACAGTTTCAAAAAAACTAATCTGCACTTGACGTAAATCATGAAACACTAAACTATGGAACTCTAATCCATGGTTTACATAACCCATGGATTACTAATCCACATTTCATTGGTAGAATTACATTATTCATCTTCTGACAGAATTATGCAGACTTACTCCAGATTACACTGAATTCCATTCTACTGTAAACTAAATATTTTTCTCAGCACTACTACTGGCACATTACCTGACTCCAGACAGCTAATTAAATTGAACTCAATGCAAAGTGAGCCACAAAGTGGAGCCTAGGTGTGAGGAGGTTAAAGAGATCTGACTGTGAATACTGAACAGATGCTTTCATTCCATTTGTCAGCCATCCCCCATCATACTCCACCCACCCCTCCCCTTTTTATCCTGATTCTTCTTTCTTGCTTTCATCTTCTTACTGATGCAGCCATACTCTTGGTAATCTGGAAATGACTCTAGTTCTTTTTCCAATTGTTCTTCCTACTATGGCCAAAAAAAAAACTTGATCACTAATTAAAATTACAACACAAGGGGGGTGGTAGTCAGTGCACAGTAAGCAAAATAAGCTAAAAAGATTCCAATAAGTGAGACATGGCCTTTGAGTAATTGAATCACACTCCTCCAGACCTCATGTGAAGCCTTAATTTTCTGCCTGTTATTTAAGTTATGCTGCTAGGTGTCATCCTGTCTGGTTAAAATATGAGGTGTTCCAACACCTTACCTCTGAGAAGGCATACAACTGTTTTTTTAAAAATATATCTCATTGTATAATATAAATACTATACTTTGTGGTGCTTCCACATCACCTCCCACGGCTGTTGAATTATAAAATGCTTCCTGATAGTACTTGAGAAATCCTATACAACTCAATTCACTGATATTGTTTTATTCAGAAACCTGAAATGGCAAATTAAACTAACTAGAAGTTGCATTTTGGTTCTTATAATTGTTTAAATGACCCAGTTAAAAGACAGGTATGAGAATAAAAAGTCAGTGCACAGTTTGCTCTCTAGAGTTCAGAAAAGAAAACTTTGCGTCATTTGTATTAAAATGAATGTTTTCTCTAAATGCTTTATTTATAACCTTTGTCTCCAGTGATTTGCATTCTCATGCATATCCAGATCAAATAATTTCCTTTGCATAATCAAAAAAATTATTCTACATATTTAATTTATATTGCTACCTTCTGGCATATATTCCGAGTGCTTTACATCAGACAAAACATGAAAATATGCAACCTCTCTGAGCCTTAATTAGCTAAATACATTCCATGGTTAAAAGAAAGGTCTTTAGTTTTCTTCTTAAAAATAGCAATTGAGGTCAGATTGGGAAGACAGGCATAGATGTTTCTAGATAAGATACTATTTGTTAAAGAGCAAGTGACACAAAAATAGCAGACAGAACATATTATTCATTTCTTTCAGTTTGTCAGTTCTTATTTTTTATTTCTGAATTATTTTTCATTTTCGTTTTGCTCTTTCAAAGGTTATCTATCTGATAGTACAGTATTAGGTTGATCATGAGGAGCAGGGCTTCACCTGGCAGATGACATATCTAGTTCTGTTTCTCTTTATGACCCATCAGCATTGTGACTTCACTCAATTGGACATCAGTGCTAACCAATCTGACAGCTGCTGAGAGGCTGTTTCTGAGAAGCTGTGATGTCACAGACAGTGAAGTGGCAATGCTGATGAGGAATAAAGAGGAATATAAGTAGGTAAGTCATCTTCCAGGTAGAGTGCTGTTCCACATATTCCACCCTGTACTGTCAGGTAGAAAATCTAATTAGCAAACATAAAAAGAACAAGCATTTGTCAGTGTCGAATGTTGTCTTACCGGCATTGGCATTGGCAATGCAGGAGTTAGAGAGATGCAAAATAGAAATGGCAGTGAAGTGTTGAACTTATGCCAGCTCCACCCCCACCCTGCAGAGACTTACAGGCACTGGAGTGTGTCTTTGGGTTGTCAGCCATAATGCTCATGCCATTTCACCTCACCCTACCCTGCAGACACCAACAAATGTCACGGTGTGCCTTGGGGTCTTCAGGCCTTATGCTCACCCCATTCCATAAGGAAATACACTGAGATGGGAGCAGTATTGGAGAATGGGGTGAACTTTGGGGTCAAAGACTCCAAGGCACACCTCAATGCCAGTCACTGGCTGCAGGGTGGGGGTGGGGGTTGAATGGCATGAGAACTACAGCCGACAACCCCAAGTCACATCCCTGACACCTGTCAGTCTCTACAGGGTGGAGCATTATGGTTGGAAACCCTAATGCCCCAGGCATTTCTTGGTATTTTCACTCCAAATTTTCAAAATGGGATTTTGGTGACCTCACCTCATGAACAGTGGCACTATCAGTTCATTAGCCGAAAGGTGATTTTGCACAGCGACTGCACCATTTGGTGCCACAGGTGCGAAAAAACATATTTTGGGCAGGATGAGAAAAATGACTGCTGTACTGTTCATGAGGAGGTGTAAAAAAATGGTAATGTTGAACATCTGGAGTGAAAATATGAACAATTGTGAAATCACGAGCACACGTAGAAACTGTGCAATGCACGCTAGTAACGCAATTATTTGGGGGATGTTTTACATCAAATTTTCAACATAGGCATTTTGGGACCTTGGCTCATGAACAGTGGCACTGTCATTTTGTTAATCTGTCCTGAACGTTGATTTCCCACAGCGACCGCACCATTGTGCGCCAGATGTGCAAAAACACATTTTGGGCAATATGTGATAAATGACAGTTGAACTGTTCATAAGGAGGTGTGAAAAAATGGCAATGTTGAAATTCTGGAGTGAAAATATTAAAAATTGTTGAAGTTACGAGCATGCATGGAAACTGTGCAATGCATGCTCATAACACAGTCATTTGTTTAGAATTTTTTCACCAAATTTGCAATATAGGCTTTTAAGAGCCCACCTTATGAACAGTGGCACTGTTGTTTTGTTACTTAGTCCCAAAAGGTGATTCCGCGCAGTGAGAGCAAAATTACATTTTCAGGGCTGAATAACAAAATGACAGTTACTGTTTCATGAGGAGGGATCCCAAGAACCACATGTTGAAAATTTTGGATCAAAACTCCCAAAAATGGCTTCGATATCAACCTAAATTGAAAACTCCCCATTCAGTGCTATTACAGGACTTACCGTCATTTTTTCAGTTTGTGGTTGGCTTTTGAAGAGTGTAGACGTGTTCCTGGTCCACTGAAGATCGCTGCTGCCATTCTCCACTGGTAAGTATGGGTGAGGTGGGTGTGGGAGGTGGGGTGTGCAGAGGGAGGTGGGGTTGGGGGAGGAGGGCCGGTGGCAATGACAAGGGACTGTTCTTTTTTTTCAGGTTTAAAAAAAATGTTGTGGGTCTGTTTTTTTTTTTTACAGGTAAACTATGGATTTTGGCACACTGGGGTGGGCTCCCAGTGTGCCAAAGTACAGGGGGATAAATGGTGACCCGGGGATTGGGCACCCCGAGGTCGGAGGATATGTGAGAGGGTGCATTCGACACCGGGAGTGAGCATCCCATTGTCGGAAAGAAACACCACAGCATGTTTTGGCACACTGGGGGGGCTCCCAGTGTGCCACATTAAAGGATGAGGGGGAAACAGACTGACATGAGGATTAAGCACCCTGATGTCGGCAGGCAGGGAAGGGGGGTCTGCCAGCATGATCAGATCACATTACAGTAAAAGTGCCTTTGAGCACTGACTACTCCCAGCCCGTATGGAGCTTAAGCTGTGGCCTGCTCTGTATGGCTGGGAGAAACTTTCATGGTGGAGACAGCAGGATGTGGAGGAAGCAGGTGAGGAAAGTGCCTCCTCCCACCTTTCAGGCAGGGGCTGGTGGGGTGGTGAGGCGGAGACATTGAAATGCAAACAGCTGTTTGCTCTCCTGCCACTGGCCTCCCATCATGTTCACTGAAATTTTCACTGCGAAAGGCATGTACTGAAGTTGTGTCTTCTGTGCTGCTGCATGACAAGCTTGTCTCTGATTGCAGCGACACTTTTCTCTCAAGTTGGTGGCACTTTGCATAATACTTGTGTCAGTTATAGTATGCTGGCTAATTGAAGAATGAGGGACATATCTTCTAAAGTGTGCCCTGCATTTGCCAATGCCGACACACCTCTGCATTATTCATACTACCCCAATATGTTGTTTGTGCATGCGTGCAAGCCAGCATAAAAAGTACATAATCTATAAAAAGTAATAGTTAACAAGTTTTACGTGTCAATGTTAATTTTAGGTAGTATGTTAGCTCTTTAAGACAAAAGCAATGGAGCAAAAAGGATCTTCATGACTGCTTTTCTCTCTTTAGTCACATAAATACTTCAAACAAAATCCCAAAGATCAAAGGGGACCTATCCTCAGTTGCAAGGGAGTGTTGCTAAGTGGTCACAATGATCATTTAGTGACACTGGCTGTTTTGTGACTCCACTGTGGTCAAAGCCCTTGCCTGCATGATGGTAAAACCATTTGTGACCATGGTGGGAGAGGGTAGCAGGCACCATACTAATAACCAACCAACCCATTCTTGAAGCATGGCTACCCTTGCAGTCCACATGGCAGAGTTTTGCAATAGCCTCTGCCTGTAGAACTATTACAGGCAGGTGTGGGATAGTTGTAATCCTGCCACTGAGACCTGGAGAGCCAGAGGGGGTTGGAGATCATCATGAAATATGAGTAGCCAGGGAATGTCACAAAGAAATGGGGCTAAGAAGGGGGTTCTGCAGAATGCCTAGGAGTGATATGGTAATAAGGAGTGGGTGGAGAGCACTGGAACACAAGGGAAGGTATATTGGCCAAAAGAAGATCTCAAGTCACTGTCCTAGAAAAAATAAAAAAGCTCTAAGGTCCCAAAACTGTAGAGAGAGAGAGAGAGAGAGAGAGAGAGAGACATTGAAACCCACAGTGCAGTACCAGTTAAAAAGAGGGAATATCAGTTCTGATACATAAATCCCTTAACTGGACACTTGCAAAAGTCACCCGAAGCACTAATGGCAGATGGGTATTGGGGTGCTTTAAAACTCCCATGAGCCCCCTACTAATAGGCAACTTCCATGATCCTAACTCTGACTCACCTGCATTTTTCATGACCTTACAGGCAATCTGCTGCAATTCAATCTCTCCAACACCACTGTGGTCCTGGGCGGAGAGTTTAACTTCACCTTAGACTCAAGCTTGGACAGAAGCCAAAGGAGTGCTGAATCACAAGTAAAGGCTGTCATGGCAGTTTCACTTTGGTACACTGACCAGGGCCTTACAGACATATGGTACACTCTCTGCCCAAGGATGCATGAATAAAAGTGCTTCTTGGTAGCACACAGCATGTAACATTACTTGAATCTTTGACTTGCCTCCACTTGGGTTATGGATAAAATCAGAGCAAACTTCATCACCTCCCTCATATTTCCCATGCTCTAGTTGAGCTAGAAATGATCTGGGGACCGGCTTCTGTGCGCTTGCTCTCTCGGTGCTTATATCCCCTGCTTCTCCATGATAAGAAATTTCTTAAATGGCTGTCACAGGAATTAACTGTATTTTAAAACTAAAATGATAACAGGGATGCCATCTTCCTTGGGGACTTTAACCTGAACTGGTTAAGTCCCCAGGAACCTGACTATTTGAACCTGTTAAAGCAATATAATCTGGTTCAAGTCATCACTGTTCCCACCAGGCACAACAAGCAGACCCATAACCACGCTCTCATTGACTGGGTTGTCACTAATAGAGAGGAGAAGGTGCTTCTGTCAGGGACGCTGTCTCATGCCATCAGTAACCACTGCCCCCCTTACATGGTCTGGTCCACGAAGACCAAACATTTCCCCCAGAAACTCTTCTCTTTCCACAGTTTCAAACACCCTGATATTCCCACCCTCCTTGCTGATGTTAGGGCAATAAACTGGTCAGCCTTTTATTCCCTCTTGGATGTGTCAGAGGCTGTGGACTTTTCACTACTGCTCTTCTATGACTACAAACAAGATCATCACTTTCCCCTCACTACCCAGACAGTGAAGGGTGGCTGTACTCACTGGGTCTCTAAAGATCTCCTAGCCATGATGAGTGTGAGGGACAAAGTGTGGTCAGGATATAAAGCGCCCCCTCCCCTGCTCTCTGGAACAAATACAGGTGCCTGTGTAACAGGTGTAAGCAGGCTGCCTGGCTCAAAAATGTGATTTTTTTCTGGAACAGAGGGCCTATTTCAGGGACCCACACCATTTCTGGGGTGCAATTGGCTCCCTGCTCCACCCTGGCACCCAATCCTCTGGCATCCACTTAGACACTACCTCCAGCCACCTAACTGATTCCATTGTGGTTGCCCAAGCGCTCAATAAAAAGTTCTCTGACCTGTCTGCCCACCTTAGCTGCCTACCCAGCCTCCTACTAGCCCAGGCCCTGTCCGTGCTGACCTGGCCACCACCTCAACAGCTGCTTACTCTCATGCTTCTTCTTTCAATTTTTGGGCTATCTCCACCAAAGATACCGACAAGCTTCTAATGAGTCTACCAAACCATGGCAGTCCTGGTAGTGATGGCATTTTCCCAGACATGCTCAAGCTAATCTCCCCTGCTATCCTAAAACCACTCACCTTCAGCTTTAATCTGGCATTGGTCACTTCCACCATGCCTGACTCCTGGAAGCATGCTACGGTGGTACCTATATTTAAAGCAGGTGACCCTCTGTCCGCAGATAATTATAGGCCCATATCCCTGCTTCCCCACCTTAGCAAACTCCTGGAAATGATTGTCCACTGGCAACTGACTGACCATATTGATAAATACAACCTTATGTCACACCAACAACATGGTTTCCACAAGTTTCTCTGCACCTCATCTGCCTTGGCCTTGTTTACGAGTCACGTTCACAGGAACATGGACCTGGGGAAAGCCACAGGTGCTGTTTATGTAGACCAGTCCAAAACATTCAACTAGGCCAACCACCCCTTATTACTGTCCACCCTCCAAAAACTTGGCTGCTCCTCTGAGACCTCCTTGTGGTTCAGGAGCTATCTCTCTGGGAGATCTCAGTCTGTATGCATTGGCCTTGCCACCTCTCCTGCCCTCCTGGTCACTACAGGTGTTCCTCAGGGCTCAATTCTTGGCCCACTACTATTCTCCCTGTTTATAAACTTTCTCCCCTCTGACTGCCTAACCTGTGAAGCCCTACTATATGCCGATGACCTTGTTCTCTATCACAGTGACAAGACCCTAGAAAACATATCCACCATCTTGTCCCATAACTTCAACTCTGCATATGCCTGGTTCTAGTCACATTGGCTCCTTGTCAACAAAAACATAAAATTGATGCTTTTTGAGTCAAAACCCTTCCTTACGAGCATCACCTAGTCTGGTTCGACCCTATCGGTACTGACACCTGATGGCCCTGCACTACAAAATGTGCCCAATTTCAAATACCTGGGCATAACCCCTGACCCCTCCCTCTCCTGTACAGCTCATGTCACTGACATTATTCATCAGATAATCCAAAAACCTGGGGCAGCATAACGTTTAATACTGTTCCTGACCAATGAAGCCCGACTGGCTATTGCCCAAGGGAACATACTACTTATCATTGACTACTGTTCACTCATTTATTCACTTGTGTCCTTAACCCTCTGCTAGTGCCTAATCTCAACCTATAACAATGTTTGCTGTTTTGCTTTTCTGGCACCCTACTCCACCCACCATTGCTACCTTTACCAGACACTGACCTGGCTCCCACTCCCCTCTCATTTCTACTATGCCCTGGGCTGTATTATTGACAGCACCCTCAGGTGAGAGGATGCATCTCCGTATGCTTTGCTCCTAATGACCTATGCCCTATCAAGATGCTTGCATGCATCCTCAGTCCACCCATGGAAATCCCCAAAGTCTCAACTGCTATGGGGGACAAAGCGCTATCTGTTGCTGCTCCCTCGTTGTGGGACAGTCTCCCAGCATCCCTCTGCTCCCTAGACACCCATAGTTTCTTCAAGCACCACTTCAAATCCTGGCTACTAAATGAAGCCAAGTGCCTCTGCTCTCCAAGATAATTTTGCCTGTCCTCCTACCTCTCCTTCTAGCTGCCTATTTACCCCTGTGTTTGCCCTGTCCACTAGCATTTTGCTTCTGCCTCTCCATGGTCCTTCCAGTACCACTGCCCCTGTTTCCCTTCGCAGAGTACATGTTCCTGTTTTACATCTGATTGTATTTCATGCACCTCATTGTCCACTGGCCAAGTCCCTGTATACTTCTGAAACGTTTACCTGTTTTGCGTTTTGAGCTGACAGTTGTGTAATATATTTATTAGGCTGCTGCAATCTCTTTTGTGAAGTTGATGTAAATTTTTGATTGTATCTCGTTCATTGTGTCAATGATTATAGCTGCTGAATTGTCTCATTTTGTTTTCCGCTCTTTACTATGACTTTGTGCTGCATGTTGTGGCCCAGGTTGTGCTTGAAAATGGTCCCCAGGATCAGTGCACCTACCCGGTTATCAAAGGCTTAAATAAATAAACAGAGGAAACAGTGTAGCCACACTGCATGAGGCTTACAAAGTGACCATACAAGGCCAAACCATTTGTTATGCTGCACATAGGCAGAAAAAGAGGGAAAACACCTGGCTGAGCTAGACAGCCAGCTCCATTACAAAGAGGCTGAATTCAAGGCAACCCCCAGCTCTCCTCTACATGAAGTCATTGTCAGGCTTAGGCTTGACACTGATACCCACTAAGCCAGAAAAAGCCAAACTGGTTTTGATCAGGCTAAAACACAAATACTGGGAGGGTAGGAGAAGTGTTGGAAAATTCTTGCCCACTGGGTTAAAAAGCAACAAGCTGAGAGACATATTGTGGTCCTCAAAAACTCACAAGGTAAGATTGAGACTTCTGATTATCACATTAGTTAGGCTATGTGCAGCTTCTATACTATGCTGTACAGCTCCACTTCTGTGCCACCAGAGGATGTCACAGACCTCTTACTGCACCCCCCTCCAACTTCTGACCCTGTATCTGGAACAGCTGGCTACCTGGAACCCCCACTCTCCCTTAAGGAGGCTGAAAATATCCTCAAAGTCCTCAGTCCTAACAAAGTGCCAAGCAGAGATGATCTTCTGGTTGATCTCCTACAGGCCATCTCATCCACAATCTGTCCCATCCTCTGTAGGCTGTACCAAGAGTCTATGTGTAAAGAGACATATTGCGGTCCTCAAAAACTGTCCTTTCCTCTCTCTATGTGCACAGCCATGATCACGGTCTTACCAAAAAAGGAAATGACCCTTCCTGTCCAGCAAACAACAGACCCATCTCCCTTATTACAGCTAAAAGCAGAGCAGGCCTGATTTACAAAATGAAACAAAAAAATGTTGCTGGACCAGTCCCTTAAGGTTTGGGGCAAATGGGCATCCCTCCTGAATGAACCTCTTCCAGAAGGAGACTGGACATCCTGTTGGAAAGTTGTGCACAGAGCCATTAGGGAGTCCAGAAGCAGGCTACTCCAGAACAAGGTGCTACATATGTGTTTCTTATACCATCTGTGCACCTGCTACACTATGATTACTGCTGTCACTGTGGCCAAATGAGTGAGGACATCTTCCACATTCTATGGCAATGTACCCAGCTCCACTGCTACTGTCACCAGGGTTTTTGCTTTACCAAGGCTACGCTATCCTGCAAAATGACACCCTCACTTAAAGTAGCCCTTTTAGGGCCCCACAAATCTTTTCCTGCTCTCAAACTAAAGTCACTGAAATGGGTTCAAGTGGTCTGTCTGGAAGTCAAAAGACTCCTACTCTGCAATTGGAAATCCACTGAGATCCAGTCCCAGGCAAACCTGTTGCTAACCTCTCCTAATTTACAAAGTTCATGAGAATAAACCACCTCACCTCACCTCAGGTACATCTGTCCAATTCCTGGGGGTGTGGGCCCCGTTCCTGCATCATAGAAACATAAGACTTTGACGACAGATAAGGACAGATTGGCCCACCTAGTCTGCCCATTTCCCTACCTACAGGATAGGCCGCAGATCTTAGTTAACCAACAGCCTATTTCTTCCTACCTCCTACAAGAACTGCCTTATGTCTGTCCTATGCATTCTTGAATTCTCCCACAGTTTTAGACCCCACAACCTCCTTAGGAAGGCTGTTCTATGCATCCACTACCCTCTTTGTGAAAAAATACTTCCTCACATTGCCCCGGAACCGCCCTCCCCATCTTTAAATTGTGTCCCCTTGTCCTTGCAAGTCTCTTTTTCTGAAAGATGCTACCCTCTTGGACTTTGTTGATTCCACTGAGGTACTTAAAAGTTTCTATCATGTCCTCCCTCTCCCTTCTTTCCTCAAGGGTATTCATATTAAGCTCCTTTAGTCTCTCTCCTCGTACGGCTTCTCTTGCAGACCCTGCACCATTTTAGTTGCCCTCCTCTGGACTGCCTCTATCCTGTCTATCTCCTTGTGGAGATGGGGTCTCCAGAACTGGACGCAGTACTCCAGATGGGGTCTCACCAACTGTCTGTACAGAGGGATAACAACTTCCTGTTTTCTGCTGCTGATGCCTCTCCCTATGCATCCCAGTATCTCCCCAGCCATCCCTACTGCCTTCTCACATTGCTTGCTAACCTTAAGGTCATCTGATATGATTACCCCCAGGTCCCTTTCCTTTTTTGTTGTTGTTACTACCTCCCCCCACGATGCTCCTGGTTCTTGTTTCCCAGGTGCATTATTTTGCACTTCTTTGCTTTGAATCATAGCTGCCATACTTCTGACCATTTCTCCAACCTTGCTAAGTCCCTTCTCATTCTTTCCACGCCTTTTTTTTTTTTTGAAATTTAAGTTTATTGGTTTTACACATAAAACAACCATAAGGCAAACAAGTATACAATTCACAGAGAATACATGGTATAACAAAAGAAAAGAGGAAAAAACAAAACAAAAAAAAACAACAGACAACACATCCCCCTCAACTCCCACCTCCTCCCCACCAGTCCCTCCCCATTATCTTCCCCCATCCCCTTTCACCCACCCATCCACCACCCTCCCCAACCAAAAACCACCCCTACACCCTCCCACCCAACCAAACTGAGTGTGCCAGGTAACCAATATATCCAAGTTGGGTATTTAACATAGTAACCATTCGGGGAGTACCATCACGGGCATCAGGCGAAAGGCCAAGAACTCATTGATGCAAATATAGTGCTTGTAACTTACCCCATTTTTTCCGGAACAAGTCCATGCGGCTTCGCAAACTGGCCACTAAGTTTTCAGAATTAAGATAGGCAGAGAGCTCGTTCAACCATTCGGCATAGGACAACGCCAATTGATCAGTCCAATGCCTAAGAACCAGTCTTTTAACAGCAACGGACACTAAGGCAATGTGGTATCGACGCTCCACACTGTCTATGCTAGCATAATCGCCCAGAATACAAATCTCAGGGGTGAAACAATCTGAGAGACCTAGTAGGGGATCTAAGTTATCCCGGATAGAGGACCATAAGGGGGCAACTTTACTACAAAACCAGAAAATATGAGAAATCCCCTCCCCTGCATACACCTGGAGCAGTGAGAAGTGGAAGCCTCTTAAGCTTGAAGAGCTTTTAGGAGTATAATACATGTTATTCACTATATAATATTGAGTAAGCCTGAATCTGTCCTCAGAGTGATACTTGTGGAGGTCCTTCCAGATGCGAGACCAATCCAGAGTAGATTCAGGTAACAGAGAAGGCCAAATACTAGAGCCCCCAACAGGTTCCGGAAATTTATAGTTTAGGAGAAAGGAATATATTAATGAGATAGAATGCAGTTTGGAAGCAAGGGTTGCTATTTGAGAAAGGAAGGGGCGGATCATCGGCTTGCTAAAAAGGGTGCCAAATTTCCCTGCAATGAGGTGTCTCAGTTGGTAAACTTTGAAAATCATAGTATTAGGAATAGCATACTTATTGAGAATGTCCACTGATGAGAGGAGGGATCCTTGGTCGTAGAGATGTTCTAGATTAACATCTTTAATTCCGGAAGCCACTCGGAGTGATCACCGAGTTGCCCAACAATATTAGGGTTAAGCATAACGGTTGGCCCAATACCGCCGCGGGAAAGTATTTACAGAACGCCAGCACTGAAAAAGAGACTTAAGGGACATGAGAATCGCACGATCATTCATCCACTGCGAAAGCGCTTGAAGGGGGGTGTAGAAAATAGCATATGGATCTATCCTAGCTTCCGAGAGAATCAACCTTTCGGTTTGGAGCCAGACCAGGCAAAAGGAGTCTGGATTAGCAGAAGCATCTCCCTAACTTAGCAGGTGGGCCACCAGTGGTAAAGCAAAGATTGGGGGCAGGCCGCCCTTATCTTGGGAAGGGAAAGCTTACTAAACGACCGCTGCACTCCTTTTCCTGGCCAGACAAAGTCTGAGAACATCACATGAAACTGCTGAAAATAGGAAACGGGCAACCAGAGATTTAGTAAGTTGAGGGGGTAAAAGATACGGGGAAGAACATTCATTTTAATGATATTGATCCGGCCCCAAAGAGAAATGGGAAGGGCAGACCACCGCGACAGATCTTGCTGGATGAGACTCTAAGATCATCTAAATTAAGCTTCTTAAGAAGGGAAGGGTCTGTTGTGAAATGGATCCCTAAATATTTAATCGATCTAGGAAACCATCTCATACCAAAATTAGCGAAATCCTGCTTATACGTATGGGTATTTAATGGGAAGATTTCAGATTTAGAAATATTCAATCTATATTGAGAAAGGGCACCATATTGTCTAATAACATCCAATGCAGATCTGAGGAATCGGCAGGAGATTCAATATGCAGGAGTATATCATCTGCATAAGCAGAGAGACCAGCTCCTGTTGGCACACCAAGCATCCCTTTAATAAGTGCAGAGGATTTGAGCTTAATAAGAAGGGGTTCTAAATATAAATTAAATAAGAAAGGCGAAAGAGGGCAGCCTTGCCTAGTGCCTGTATACAACCGAAACAGTGAGGAGAAAACTCCATTACAGTATATTCTGGCCGAAGGAGCATTATAAAAGATCTGAACCCACTCTAAGAAGGAAGCCGGAAAACCCATCCTGGCCATCACAGCCCAAAGAAAGGACCAATCCACCCGGTCAAAAGCTTTCTCTGCATCTAACGAAACTAAGGCCATAGGGAGTTGAGATGCGCGAGCGTATTGAGAGATGTGAGAAAGGGTTCTTAAATGGTCTGATGAGGATCTAGAATGCACAAAGCCCACTTGTTCTGGACTAAGTAGATGAGTCCAGACAGTCTTGATCCTTTCGGCCAGAACTTTAGAGAGGATTTTCATATCATAGTTTTGAAGGGATATGGGTCGGTAACTCGCTGGATCTGTAGGAGTTTTACCTGGCTTGGGAATTAAAATAATGGTGGCTTCAAGAAGAGTAGGGTCTATGACACAGGAAGAGAAAAGACATTCATAAAGTTTAAGAAGTATAGGAGCAAGATCCTTGGAAAAAACCTTATAGAAATTGACAGGAAACCCATCTGGGCCGGGTGCCTTATCCGAAGTCATAGAGGCAATAACTCTCTATCTCCCCAGAGAGAGAGGGGCAGTCAAGATTTCTTTGTGAGGAGACAAAAGCTGAGGGATATCAATACCAGCTAGATATGCCTTAATGTCCAAGAGAGGGGCAGGAGATAGGGGCAAGCTATACAAGTCCTTATAGTAATTTTCAAAAATTTGCACGATTTCTCTAGGAGAGGTTTCTATGGAACCGGTGGGTGCTTGCAAGGTCGGAATTATCCTGGAACCTTCCAATGCATGAAGGCGCAGAGCTAGGAGCCTCCCGGCCTTTTCCCCATGATCGATATACTTAGCTTGGGTTCTAACAAGACAGTACTCGGCCCTCTCTTTTAGAAGGTCAGTGTACTCGTTTTTGACTGCCACGAGGGCCTCTAAGGAAGACAACGGAGAGGCCGGAGAATGGGCAGCTTCTAGATCCTTGATTCTATTCATTAAGGAAACTGCTCGCGCTAACCGAGCTTTCTTCCTTGCAGAAGCTAATTTAATTAGCTCACCCCTGAGGTAACATTTTAGAGCACACCAGATAATATCAAACCTCGGGGAAGAACCAAGGTTATCCGCCATGAAAAGAGAAATCAAGGATCCTATTTGCGTCACCATATGAGGATCCTTAAGTAACTGGGTATTAAGTCTCCAGGCAGTAGCTCGGTGAAACTCAGGATCCGGAGAAACTTTAATCCAAACTATTGCATGATCAGAGAGAATGATCGGCTCAATGCCAGGCTGGCGGAGGCCCGGAAGACGGGTTTTGCTAAGCAAGATGTAGTCTATTCTCGACCATGATCCATGGGGTTGGGAAAAAAATGAGAAGGCCTGAAGAGAAGGGTTAGAGAGCCTCCAAGGATCACACAACCCCAACATCTGTGAGAAATCATGCAAAGGGAGTGATAGTGAGGCTGAACAGAATGAATGGTGGGTGGGCAGAGGGGGACAGTGAAAAAGCATGGATACTGAAGTGTTTAAAGTGTTTAATTGGTAATTATCTGCTGTTCATAAATGTCTTTGATGTTAACTATTTTATGTCTCTGTCTATTTACACAAGGTAACCTAAATGTGCAACCCACTGTAACCCTATTGTTTGTACCTAATTTAACGCGGTACCTTTGTAAAAAAGCCTTGGCTCAAAGGTATTAATTCCTAGAATTACAATAAACAATAAACTGAATGAACATTTCTGCTCAGTATTCACAAAAGAGGAGGGGGAAGTGTCTAATCCAATTAACAGAAGCACTCTTGATAGGGGGGTCAATCCCAGCCCTTTCACAGAAGAAAGGGTTCTGCAAGAACTCCTAAAACTGAAGGTGGACAAAGCAATGGGGCCTGATGGAATTCACCCGAATTCTAAAAGAATTAAGGAAGGAGCTAGTGAAACCACTGGCTACTCTTTTAATAAATCATGGGAGGATGGTGTGGTACCGAGGACTGGAGGAGGCGGATGTGATTCCCCTTCACAAAAGTGGGACCAAGACAGAGGCAGGAAACTACAGACCTGTCAGTCTGACCTCTGTGGTAGGGAAAGTGATGGAGTCACTCTGAAGAAAAGAATAGTTGAGTACCTAGAGGTCAGTGGAGCACAGGATCCAAGGCAGCATGGGTTCACAGCGGGAAGGTCATGTCAGATGAATCTAATAGATTTCTTTGACTGGGTGACCAAAGTAGTAGACCAGGGAGGGGCTGTGGACATGGCCTACCTAGACTTTAGCAAGGCATTTGACACAGTCCAACACAAAAGATTATTAGTCAAATTAACCAGCCTGGGAGTGAGTCCCAGGGTGGTAGCCTGACTCAAAACATTGGCTGGACAACAGGACACAGAAGGTAATTGTAAATGGAGTCCACTCTGAAGAAAGGGCAGTTACCAGTGGGGTACATGAGGGTTCAGTATTGGGTCCAGTCCTTTTAATGTCTTCATCAGTGACATTGCACAGGACTGGAAGAAAAGTATGCCTTTTTGCAGATGACACAAAGATCTGCAACAGGGTTGATACACAAGGAGGCGTGGAAAGGATGAAAAGGGACTTGGCAAGGTTGGAGGAATGGTCAGACGTATGGCAACTAGGATTCAATGCAGAAAAGTGCAAAATAATGCACCTGGGAAACAAGAACCCAGGGGAAGAATACACAATGGGTGGGGAGGTAGTAACAACAAAACAGGAAAGGGACCTGGGGGTAATCATATCAGATGACCTTAAGGTTAGCAAGCAATGTGAGAAGGCAGTAGGGAGGGCCGGGGGTATACTGGGATGTATAGGGAGAGGCATCAGCAGCAGAAAACAGGAAGTTGTTATCCCTCTGTACAGACAGTTGGTGAGACCACATCTGGAATACTGTGTCCAGTACTGGAGACCCCATCTCCGCAAGGACATAGACAGGATAGAGGCAGTCCAGAGGAGGGCAACTAAAATGGTGCAGGGTCTGCAAGAGAAGCCGTATGAGGAGAGACTAAAGGAGCTTAATAGGTATACCTTTGAGGAAAGAAGGGAGAGGGGGGACATGATAGAAACTTTCAAGTACCTCAAGGGAATCAACAAAGTCCAGGAGGGTAGCATCTTTCAGAAAAAGAGACTTGCAAGAACAAGGGGACACAATTTAAAGATTGAAGAAGGGCAGTTCAGGGGCAATGTGAGGAAGTATTATTTCACAGAGAGGGTAGTGGATGCATGGAACAGCCTTCCTGAGGAAGTTGTGAGGTCTAAAACTGTGGGAGAATTCAAGAATGCATGGGACAGACATAAGGCAATTCTTGTGGGGGCAGGAAGATATAGGCTGTTGGTTAACTAGGATCTACGGCCTATCCTGTAGGTAGGGAAATGGGCAGACTAGATGGGCCTAGCGGTCCTTATCTGCCATCAAAGTCTATGTTTCTATGTTTCTAGTGGGGTCTGGTTGGCAGTGAGAGATTGGGGACAAAGGTTCTTGAGCGGGTTCTGGGGTTGGGTAAATATCATGACTTTTGTCTTACTGTAGTTAATAATAAGACGCTGGGTGGTGAGCCAGTCTTCAATTTCATGGAAAGAGTGTTGGAGGGTTTGGTGAAGTTTGAGGGGGGTCGGGTCAGAGGCAAACAGGACCACATCATCTGCGTATAGGAGCATATTTCTGGTGCATGACGATGGAAGGGAGTTGAGGTATAGGCTGAAGAGGAGGGGGCCGAGTATGGAGCCCTGAGGGGTGCTGGAACAGATAGGTAGGCGGGGGGACAGGACAGATCCTACCTTGACTAACTGCGTTCTATCGGAGAGATAGCTGGTGAACCAGTTTAGGGCATCATTGGAGAGCCCCGTGTAGGCTAGGGTGTTCAGTAGGAGGACATGGTTAATGGCATTGAAGGCCTTAGATAGGTCCATGAAGATGGCACCAGTGAGGAGGCCATGGTCCAGGGCTGTGTGGACATGGGAGGTAAATTCAAGGAGGGCGGTGGTGGTGCTGTGGCCCTTATGGAAACTGTGTTGCTGTCTGGATAGAAGGTGGTATTTATTAAGGTTGTCAGTGAGTTGGTTGACGACTATGCGTTCTGGGGCCTTAGACGGGGGGGGTAATATAGAGCTGGGGCGGTAGTTGTTAGTGGAAGAGCGGTCACCATTTCTATGTATGGGAGTGATGTAAGCTGATTTCCAGAGGGAGGGGAACTTCCCTTGGCAGAGGGAGAGGTTTAGAATGTGGGTGAGTGGTGATAGGACTTCCTGGAGGGAGAGGTGGAGAAGTCTGAGGTCCAGGGAGTTGTGACTATAGTGATTTTGGCCGATAGCTTTGGTATGGTAGGGTCTGGCAGACTCGGGGGTAAGGCTTAGCAGGTGGAAAGGCAGAGCACGGGGAGGGTGTGGGGTGGTATGGGTAGGTGGAGGATCGAAGAAATTAGGGGGGCAGCACATGGGAGAGATCAGTGAAAGCAGTATTTAGGGCTGTGGCTATACTGACAGGGTCAGAGGAGAGTTTACCATTTATTAGAATTTGGTCTGGTGGTGTATTTGGGGCCTTGCCACAAAGTTCCTTGATGTTCTCCCAGAACTTGCGTCCAGTGCCCCAGGTGGAGGTTAAGTAGGCTTTATAATAGTTCTCTTTGGCGGTGCGTATGGCCCAGGTGCACTTGTTATGGGACTCCCGATACCATTGCCTGTCCAGAGGCTTTTGGGTCTCATTAGCAAGGTGCCACAGGGCATCACGATGATGTAATAGGCCTTGGAGGTGGTCCGAGAACCAAGGGACTTGTTTCCCTTTGGTCATGGTTTTGGTGAGGGGGCGTATTTGTAGCAGGCAGCATTAAAGATGCTGATAAACAGTTTGAGGGTGTGGTCTGGGTCGAGGGTGTTAGTTAGGGGTGCCCAGTCCCAATCCCTAAGGTGGGCCTTAAGTAGGGCTAGTTTACCAGGCCCTAGTCTACGTTGAGCAGTAATTTTGGGAGTGAATTTGAGGGGGGTACCAGACCAGTTGCAGAGTACTGGACAGTGGTCACTTAGGGTGTCCGGGAGGACTAGGGTGCTGGTTATTTTGTGTGGGCAGTTTGTGAAGACTAGGTCTAGAAGGGAGGATGACCCCGTGCGGGCGTGTAGTCGGGTGGGGGTTCTGATGACCTGTGTGAGATCGAGGGCTGCAGCCTCATTGATGTAAGGGGTGGCTGTTTTGGCCAGCCAGTTTATGTTGAAATCCCCCAGTAGCAATTTTTTGTGCTTTGGGGGTAGGGTTGTGAGGTAGGACATGATGGATTAGAAGGCTATCTACTGGTCTCTGGGGGGGACATAAGCCGTAGTGAGGAGGAGAGGGGATGTAGACCTACCTAGAGTAATTTTGAGGGTGAGGGCTTGAGCCCTGGTTGCTAGTGTGAGCAGAGGGAGGAGGTGGCGAGAGAGTGAGTCCCTGAGATATACAGCACAGCCACCCCCTCGCTTTCCCAGTTGGTCGGAGCAGTAGAGGTGGTATCCAGAGAGGTATACCGCCGAGTCGGGGACAGAGGGGGAGAGGCAGGTTTCAGTCAGGGAAATGATGCCGGGGTGATTCTGGAATGCCCAGCATTGAAAGGAGTCCCATTTTTTTTGAATGCTGCAAATTTTTAGAGAGGCGATGCGCAGGCCATTACCTGGAGATGGGTGGGATGGTATGTTTTTTAGTGGGCCTGGGTTGGGGTGGACATTGCCAGTCAGAAGAAGGAGAAAGATGAGTAGTCTGAGGCAGTTGCTGTTGTTTTGGTTAGTAGGTCTTTGGCATTTATGTTTCTTGTGACCGATGGTGGATATTGGGAGTTTCAGAGTAATGGGGCAGACAGGGGGAGTATGTTGTGAGAACAGGGGATTTGCTGGGTGGTGGTTGTGGAGTGAGTAGGTTGGCCAGAGAGGGTGGGGCACCGGTGTGTTCCTTGCCTCAGTAGATGGTATCCTGGGGTGGAGGTGTCAATTTATATTGTGGGGGGCAAGGCTGGGGGTGCACGGCTGCTTGTTGATAGCGGGCTTCATTCTTGCACCTCAAAATGTCATAGTGAGTGGTAGGTGAGAGTGCCTGATGAAATTGCAGAAGGTGAGTGAAGATGGTAAGTGGGAGCATGGTAGGGGAGAGTTTGGACTAAGTGACAGTATTGGAGAGAAAGAAAGAGAGAAAAGTATTGGAGAGAAAGAAAGAGAGAAAGAGTAAGGGGACCTCTAGTGGAGGGAAAAGATTATGGAGGTAAGTGACAGCACTGGAGATAAAGCAGAGAGAAAAAGTAAGGGGACCTCTAGTGGTGGGAAAAGATAAGCTGCAGATGGAAAAGTGGACCGATGGGTTATTTCGTGATCATGTGATCAGAAATCAACCTATATATTCGAGGACCGACCAAGGGTGGCGGTGGGGGCGGTGGGGAGCTGAACACGTAGCGTTCAGCAGGGCAAAGCCAGCAGTCCGCTCCAGCAATGGTCACGATTCAGTTTCAGTAGTACCTGGGCAGATTCTATCAGGGTTCCTGTTATGATTTTTGGGGGGGGAGCTTCTCCGTGTAGCCCTCACAACTGCCAGACTGCTGTGGAAGAGTGAGAAGAAACACAGCAGTTAATATAGGTACTGCGAGGGGGCTCACAGTGGGGTGGGGAGCAAAGACTATATCAGGAGATCTTTTATCTGATTGAGGCATGCAAACAGTAAAATCTCAGGCAACAGTATAAATTTCGGCAGCTGCAGTAAAGGCAGGTGCACCAGGTAAGCTATTGTAATCAGATAAAGTACATTATGAAATACCAAGACTTTAAAGTAAAAGGAAAGCCTTGAAGGGAAATTTCACTGTATGTAAAGCAGTAGCTGGAAAAGTTGCGTTAGATACAGCAGTGCTGAGGCTAATATTAAATAAAATAAACTATCTCCACTGCTGGACCGATGTATTTTGAGTCCTTTAAAAAAAGGCGCCAAGAGTTCAGTTTTAAACAAAGCCAGCAGTCCACTCCAGCAATGGTCGCGATTCAGTTTCAGTAGTACCTGGGCAGATTCTATCAAGGCTTCTGCTATGATTTCAGGGGGAAGAGCTTCTCCGTGTAGCCCTCACGACCGCCGGACTGCTGGGCAGATTCTATCAGGGCTCCTGTTATGATTTTGGGGGGGAGAGCTTCTCCGCGTAGCCCTCATGACCGCTGTACTACTGGGAAGATTCTATCAGGGCTCCTGTTACGATTTTGGGGGGGGAGAGCTTCTCTGTGTAGCCCTCATGACTACCGGACTTAAACCTATCATCTAGGATCCTGGTTCCCCTCCTGGACAGATACAGACCATCATGCCAGTATAGGCTTGCATCACTCCAGGTGGACCCCCAGTCCCCAATGAAGCCAAATCCCTGAGCTCTGCACCAGTTTTTCAACCACTGATTGAATCCCATGGTGCAGAACACCCTAGCGTCTCCTACGCCATAGATGGGCAGCACCTTTGAGAAGGTTACCATGCATGCTACTTGTCTAAGGTCCCTCCCCAATTCCACAAACTCTTCCTGCACTGCTCTAATCCCTTTCTTTGCCAGGTCATTTGTCCCTAGGTGGACAATGACATCCAGCTCCCTCCCCTGTGCAGCTGCTCTGGCAATCCTGAGGATTCGCTCCCAGTCCCTCCAAGCCATGGTGCCAGGCAGGCACCTTACCTCCCTCTCCCCTTCCTCCCCCATTCTACCTTCCTAACAATGGAGTTCCCCACCAGGAGTTGTTTCCTTCCCCTGTGGGGTCCCATGCCACCCTCCTGTGGGTCTCCTTTGTGGAGGTTCCCAGCATCCTCCTTGGTCTCCACTGCAGGTGCCTCCATAGAGGAACCACACTTACCAGAATGGCATAGGAATTGTGGAGAGGTACAACTGGAGGGATGCACCTCTGTTCCACCACCCTCACCCTCCCTGAGCCCACTGTGGTCCAACCGCTCCTCTTTCTTGGCAACCTCTGAGGCAATGGCAGTGGCACTGGTGGTCCCTGGATGGAGAAGGAGGTCCCACAAATCCTGGCCAACTCAGCCTGGAGATGAGCAACCTCCTCCCTCAGCCCAGAGAGGTGCCTGCAGATGGGACAACACCGCATCCTCCAGAACGTCTCCTGGAAGACTACTGCTCCACAGCCACTGCACTGCACCACTCCCATCACGTCTTATTTCTGGCCCCTTAACTGTTGTTTGGAATCCTTACTCTTTCCTCTGTTTTTTTTTCTTTCTCTTCTCTCTCTACTTACTTTCTGTCTCTGTGCCCTTTAAGCTCCTGATTGTCCTGTTCTGTGACAAGAATATCCTGGGGGGGGCAGGGGGAAGAGGGAGGAAAGCGCAAGGAGAAGGACCAGTTGGGAGGAAAGGTAAAGGAGAAGGACCAGAAGTACAAGGAGGATTCAGTAAGGGAGCTGAGGGTTTAGGCCAGGGGAGCACGACGAGCAAGGAGGAACTAAATGGAGACAGGAAGGAAGGGAGGATGAGCCAGGCTAGTTTAGCAGATGGGGAGAAGGACCAGCGTAGCAGAGGGGGGGAATTAGCAAGGTACAGAAGGATACCCAGAGGAGGAGAGAGGCATAGGACCTGGAGGGGGTGGCCATGGTAAATATGGAGGGAGTGGCATGTGGCACCCAGATGGGGAGGAACAAGGAGCCAGCTGGGTGGAGGGGCCTGTAGAAAGGATGAGGGACATGGAAGGGGAGCGGAGGAAAGGAGTGGTCAGAGTGCTCCTGCTGGGGATTCTATGATCAGGGGTATCAAATGGGATAGGGAGGAGCCTGGCCAGTTAGAACAAGATGCTTCCCTGGACCAGCGGTGCACAGGGCTAAGCACGAGTATATCAGCTGGCAAAGTTGTGGGGTTCCCCAGACATACTGGTCCACCTGGGTACAAATGACATTGAGGAAATAGCGAGCTAGAGATACAGGCAAGATTCAGGGAGCTCGCCAGGGTGTGTCATGACATAGGATGCACAGTTCCTTCTCAGAAATCCTGCCAGTGCCAAGGGCTAGTGGGGAACACAAAGGAAAATTAGGAGATAAACCAGTGGCTCAGGGGTGGTGTGAGGCCAGAGGTATGGGTTGATGGGGATTGGGGAGACCTGGGAGGATAAGGACTGTATGCTAGAGATAGACTACATCTCAATTTGGAGGAGGAATCCTTTAGTTGAAAATAGAGGGTTCATTGGTAAAAGTGGGGTTTAAACTTGTGAAGGGGTGGGATGGGAGAAAAGGCTGTCAGGGGGTGCCGATAAGGGAGGGACTCTGTCTCCACCCCTGGGGACCAGGAGGATTGCAGGATAAGGCCAACTGGCAGAGTCCAGACCAGGAAAACAGAATCCCCATGGGAACACGAGCAGGAAATGGAACTATGGGAAAGGGTGGAAGGTAGTCCTGCTAAATGCCAGGAGCTTGGGCAATAAAATGCCTGAGCTCCAGGCGATGCTAACTGAGGAGCAGTGGATGTGGCAGCGGTCACTGAGACTTGGGCCACTGCAAGACATGACTGGGACCTGAACCTGGAGGGTTACACTATGTTCCAGAAAGGACAGGGGAGGGAAGGGAGGAGGGGTAGCAATGATAGTCAAAAACTGCATTGGCATAGGGGGAGTGGAGGAGGCGGAGGGAACCATGGAGCAATTTGGGTCACCTTGATAACAAGGGGGGGCAAGAGAGTAAAAATAAGAGTGGTGTATAGACCCCTGCCCTGGCGGAGGAGCTGGAGGATAGTCTGGTGGCAGATGTTGGAGACACTGCAGACTGGGCAGAGGAACGTGGTGGTGGTGTTGGGGACTTAAACATGCCAGGAACAGACTGGGAGACTATGACATCGTCTGTGACCAGGGAACAGAGGTTGTTGGATGTCTTTCAAGACGCGTTCCTAACTCAGCAGGTGAGGGAACTGACCAGGGAGGCACGGGTACTGGATGTGGTCCTGGCAGACAGTGACCAGATTAGGGGCCTGGAGGTAAGGGACCCATTGGTGGGGAGTGACCATGCCACGGTCTGGTTCTGCCTGGAACTAGGAGGGGTAGAAGGCTGCACAAAGACGGAAGTAACCGACTTCAGGGGGGCGGATTTTAAGGAAATGGGAAGGATCCTTAAGGAGCATTTGGATGGGATTGGGTCAGACATGGACGCTGATAGTAGGTGGGAAATCATCAGGAGAGGGGTGCAGGATGCTACCAGCACCTGTGCAAGAGTAAGACGAAAATGCGGTAGGGCCCAAAAACCCTGTTGGTGGACCAGGGAGGTCCAGGAGGTGGTGCGGGGAAAGAAGCAGCCTATAAGCAATTCAAGTGCTCAAGGAGTGAAAGGGATCGAGGGGAGTACGAGCTGATGGCTAGAAGGGCCACTAGAGTGGTGAGGGCGGCTAAGGCAAGGAAGGAGCAGAACCTGGCCAGGAAATTAGGAGAGGAACAAGGGGTTCTTTAGATACATTGGGAAAGACGAAGGGTGAAGGGGCAGATTAGCAGGATTAAATCAGGGGAGATGGGCACAAGACCGGGGAGCAGGCTGAGGTACTAAATGAGTACTTCACCTCAGTTTTCACCAGGAAAATGGGGGTGCTGCATCATACATGGGAGGAGACAGAGATACTGAGATGGGGGGGACCCTTACCGATCGGCAGGTCTGGGGAGAGGGGGAGGCATCACTGGCAGGTGGAGGGAGGGCTAAGCAGGGAGAAGAGGTACCGGAAGTGGAAATCACAGCAGAGAGAGTGAGGGAAGCCCTCAGCTCCCTTAAGACGGAGAAAGCACCCAGGCCAGATAAATTACATCCCAGAGTGCTGAAGGAACTTGCAGATGTCCTGGTGAAACCCCTGGCAGAGCTTTTCACCATCTCTCTGAGGACAGGGTGGGTGCCCCAAGACTGCAAGGTGGCGCATATAGTGCCTATCCATAAGGGGGGATCAAGGGAGGTGGCAGGGAACTACAGGCCTGTCAGCCTGACATCAGTGGTGGGCAAGGTGATGGAGGGCATTGCCAAGGAGAGGCTGGGGGGGGACCTGGATAAGTCAGGGTGCCTGGACGATAGACAGCATGGATTCATCCCGGGGAAATCGTGTCAGACAAACCTGGTAGAGTTCTATGACTGGGTGACAAGTGCCTTGGACCTGGGTAGACCAGTGGATGTCCTCTTTCTAGACTTCAGCAAGGCATTTGACTCTGTTCCTCACATGGGCCTGTTGGATAAGCTGGGAGAAATGGGGGTGGGGAACCAGATGATCAGATGGATAGGCAATTGGCTCCAGGACCGGACCCAGAGGGTCGTAGTTGGTGGGATAGTCTCATCCCCAAGGAGGGTCATTAGTGGGGTCCCATAGGGATCAGTACTTGGGCTCCTTCTGTTCAACGCTTATGTATCTGACATAAGGACAGGAATCAGGAGTGAGATGAGTCTCTTTGCAGATGACTCGAAACTGGAGGCAGTGGTGGATGGGGAGGAGGGGAGGGTGGCCCTACAGGGGGATCTGGAGGCTCTGGAAAGATGGTCTAGAAAGTGGAAGCTGAGGTTCAATGCAGGGAAATGCAAGGTACTCCACCTGGGGGCCAGAAACCCAGGCCAAGTGTACACCCTGTGGGGGAATGCTACAAGTCTCGATGGCTGAGAGGGACCTGGGGGTGGTGGTGGATGTCAAGATGAACAACTCTGAGACTTGTAGGAGGGCAGCAGCCAAGGCCAACGGATGCTGGGATGCATCGCTAGGGGATCACCTCCAGAAGGAGGAAGTGATACTCCTCTGTATAACTGCTTGGTGAGGCACACCTTGAGTACTGCGTGCAGTTTTGGAGGCCACACTTAAAGAGGGACATTAACCTCCTGGAGAGGGTCCAGAGGAGGGCAACCAAAATAATTTGGGGCTTGGGGGACAGGACCTATGAGTTAAGGCTCGAAGAGCTAAATATGTACACATTGGAAGAGAGAAGGGACCGGGGGGGACATGATAGAGGTCTTCAGGTACATGAAGAGGGTAAATAGGGGAGGAACAGTCAGGGTGCTTCGAAGGAAGGAGGAAGGGGCCACTAAAGGGCATGGGTGGAAGCTGGAGGGGGGAAGATTCAGGGGAGAAAGGAGGAGGTGCTACTTCACTGAGAGGGTGGTGGAGCCATGGAATGCACTGCCTAGGGGGCTGGTGGAGGCAGAGACAGTGGAGGGATTCAAGAGGGGGTGGGACAGGTAAAGGGGAAGGATTCTGGAAGCAAAATCCAAGGCAGCAAGAATATCCAGAACTGGGAAGGGAGAAGCCAGAGAAGGCGAGGGGGACAGCAAGGTCAGCACCCAGGGTGGGGGCTGACCAAACGAGCAGACACGAAAGACCATTAGGCCTATTCTGCTGGCATTTTAGTATGTTAGTATGTTAGTATATTTCTCAGTAGACCCGTTACTTGCTCAAAGGCAGGCCTCCAGCAGCTAGAGGGGGCCAGAGAGTTACTCTTGCCCTTCTAGGATGGTGGGTCTTTGGTGGCTCTGTGATCACTCACTTCCTGCTTCCATACAGGAAGTTCCTGTTGTCAGTCAAATCCTGTGCCGATAAAAGTAGACCTACCTTTGAGTGGAAGGGTGGGCAATATAGTCCAGTCACACAGCACTCCTTCCTCCTGGTGTCTTCTGCCAAGATACTAAAAGAATCTTTCTAAGGCAGTCTTTAAATGTAGCTTCTTCCTAGCTAAGCCACTCCCCCTACTTACTAGATCTTTCTACAAGTAATTTAAACTGCACAGCTATCAAGCCCTTTCAATCACCTGAGATTTACACTTAGATAACTATTCAGATAACCATTCAGTTCAGTTAACTCAGACAAACACACTATATATTTTTTGTTTTCTTTTTTAGTTTGTTTTTTTACCCTAAAATAAAGGTTCAAGTACAAGAGTTCTACTTCTTTAGTCCCAGTAGAGAAGTCCAGTCACACAGAACTCCTTCCTCCTGGTGTCTTATGCAAAGCTACTAACAGAATACTTCTAAGGCAGTCTTTAAATTTAGCTTCCTTCTAGCTAAGCCACTCCCCCTACTTACTAGATCTTTCTACAAGCAATTTAAACTGCACAGCTATCAAGCCATTTCAATCACCTGAGAGTTACACCTAGATAACTGTTCAGATAGCCATTCATCGAAACATAGAAACATAGAAGTTGATGGCAGATAAGGACCGCAAGGTCCATCTAGTCTGCCCATTTCTTTTTCTACCTTATAAATGTGCTATCGGCCTTTGCTCAGTCAGTGGTCTATCTATTCATAGTCATTTGTATTGCTCCCTTATGCCTATCCCATGCCTGTTTGAAGCCCTGCACTGTATTCATAGCCACCACTTCTTGTGGTCAGCCATTCCATGCATCCACCACCCTTTCTGTGAAAAAGAATTTCCTCACATTCCCCCTTTTATTTATTTATTTATTTAAGAATCAGTTTACAACCTTTGAGCCAGAGGCTCGTTTCCAAAGGTACTGCGTCACATAAAGACATACATTACGTTTGGTTACATAGCAAAGATTTGCAAAAAATCAATAGGCATTCACCAGAGGTGCCACGTCACATTGTGGTCAGACAAATACAATTGGGTACAGGGTACATGTAATTGATAACAGGTATTACACAAGTTGGTATCAAGTGAGCATTCTGGTAGATAAACATTGAAACAGCTGGCACTGGCCAGGTTAAACCTAGGCATGGTGTACAGGGAAGTGGTGGAGGGGATGGTTGGGTGGAGAGCTGCCCGGGGGGCATTGTCAAGAGAAAAAAGAGGTGGAGGCTATGTTCAGAGACAGGAGCAGTTACGAGTGCTGAAGATGTGGTTCCGAAGTGCGGTTTTGAATGTGGAGATGGTGATGGCATTGGTGATGGTGGCAGGGAGAGAGTTAAACCAGGTTGGGGCTGTATAGCTGAAGGACCTCTGGCCACGGCTGGTTCTCGTTCTAGGGACCTTTAGAGTGGTCTTGTGGGAAGACCGTGTTGCAATGGTGGGAGGGCTCTGGTGGATGGATGCCGTTACCCCAGGGGGGGAGAGCCCGAGTAGGGTTTTTTTGGTGAGGAGACAGGTCTGGTATCAGAGCCGTTCATCCAGGGTAAGCAGGTTAGCATCGACATATAGCTGACAGGTGTGTGTGAGCCCTTAATCAGCCCCCCCCTCTAATCTCATGCTGTGTCCTCTTGTCCTGCTATTTTTCTCATATTTAAACATGTTAGACTCTTTCACCTTGTTAATGCCCTTAAGGTGTTTGAATGCCTCAATCATATCACCTATCTCCCTCCTTTGCTCAAGGGTATACATATTGAGCTCTGTTAATCTGTCCTCATATGTCTTCTGATGCAGTCCCTGCACCATTTTGGTTGCCCTTCTCTGGACTGCCTCAATTTGGTTAATGTCCTTGTGAAGGTGTGGCCTCCAATACTGCACGCAGTACTCCAGATGGGGCCTAACCAGTGTCATGTAAAGAGGGATTATTACCTCCCTCTTATGACTTGTGATACCCCTAATAATACAGCCTAACACCCCCCTAGCCTTACCTACTGCTTTAGAGGTCTGCTTGGATGATTTCAGGTGATCAGTGATGATGATGCCCAAGTCTCTTTCTTCCTTTGTGACTGCTAGCAACTCCCCTCCCAGCCTATAGGTGGTTTCAGGGTTTCTCTTCCCTATGTGCATGATTTTGCACTTCTTAACATTAAATCCCAGTTGCCATGCTTCTGACCATTTTGCTAGTTTATCCAGATCTCTTCTCATTCTGCCCACCCCATCTGGATCATCTACTCTGTTGCAGATCTTGGTGTCATCTGCAAACAGACAAGCCTTACCCTCTAGTCCATCGGCAAGGTCACTAATGAAGATGTTGAAGAGGACTGGCCCCAGGACTGATCCCTGAGGTACCCCACTTGTGACTTGCATTTCTTCTGACTGTATACCATTTACCACCACTCTCTGTTTTCTGCCCATCAACCAGTTTGCCACCCAGTTGACCAACTTCTGACCCACCCTGAGCCTACCCAGCTCATTTATCAATCTTCTATGTAGAACAGTGTCAAAAGCTTTGCTGAAGTCAAGGTAGGCGACATCAACTGCTCCCCCTTGGTCCACCACTCTGGTTATCCAGTCAAAAAAATCTATGAGATTAGTTTGACAGGACCTTCCTTTTGTAAACCCGTGCTGTCTTGGATCCTGTGCCCCTATGGATTCCAGGTGTTGCACTATCCTTTCCTTAAGGAGTGCCTCCATAATCTTGCCCACTACTGAGGTAAGACTGACTGGTCTGTATTTCCCCACCTCCTCCCTGCTACTACTCTTGTGGAGCGGGATCACATGAGCCCTTCTCCAGTCTTCTGGGACCTCTCCTGTGCTCAGAGACTCACTAAACAGTTCTGCTAATGGCTCTGCTAGTTCCACCTTTAGCTCCTTAAGTACCCTGGGATGTATGCCATCAGGTCCCATTGCCTTGTCCACCCTGAGCGTAGCAAGCTCTTGTAGGACCCTTTCTTTTGTGAAGGGAGTAGTGCTCACCTCCCTCCCCCCTGTGTCCATGATGCTGAGCTGTGGGCCCTGCCCTACCTTCTCTTCAGTAAATACTGAGCAAAAGTATCTATTTAGGATAGATGCCTTTACAGGGTCCTCCTCCTCACATGCTCCCTTTTTTCCATTAAGCTTAGCAATACCACCTCTGGAATTTCTCCTTTCACTAATGTAGCTATAGAAAGTCTTGTCGCCTTCTTTTACTGTTCGTGCTAGTTTTTCCTCAGTTTGGGACTTTGCCTGCCTTACTGCCTTCCCTGCTTCCCTTAGGGCAGTTTGGTATGCCTCCTATCTTCATCCCGCTGTGTTCCCTTATATTTCCTGAAGGCCAGCCTTTTGGCTCTGACCTTTTCTGCTACTGTATTTGAGAACCAAAGTGGTTTCCTTCTTCTTTTTGCACTTCCTTTCTGTTTAACACAATGGGATGTTGCTTCAAGTATTGCATCCTTAATGCTTGCCCACTTTGCCTGTACCCCTCACCTGTGTTTCTTTTTGCCAGGGCTAGCTTAACTCTGTTGGCCATCTTATTAAAGTCAGCTCCTCTGAAGTCCCATATTTTTGCCTTGGAATGGGATGATTTAGATGTAGTAGCCAAATTGAATCATACCATGTGATGGTCACTGGCCCCCAGGTGACCTTCTATCTGAAGATCTGTGATCCCTTCCTTGTTAGTCAGTACTTGATCTAGGATAGCCCTGTCTCTTGTGGGTTGCTGTACCAGTTGTTTGAGGCCCTTCCCCTGCAGTTCAGTTAACTCAGACAAACACACTATGTTTTTTTTGTTTTGTTTGTTAGTTTGTTTTTTTACCCTAAATTAAAGGTCCAAGTACAAGAGTTCTACTTCTTTAGTCCCAGTAGAGAAGTCCAGTCACACAGCAGTCCTTCCTCCTGGTGTCTTCTGCCAAGCTACACCTTAATGAAGCTACAGTTACCTCAGGAACCAACAACAATCTTCACCAGTGGGGTGGGCTAAAATTAGACAGGCCCTACAGATGCATGGCTTGAGACTGACCAGCCCAAAGAACATCAGAAGCTTAATATCATAACCTGTGATTACTTATGTCCACATTGGTATAAGATACAAGGTGTAAGTAACTTCTAAGCCTATTGAATTTATATCCTGGTCAGTAAATAGGTACTAGTTTTCTTTGTTAATGTGATTTCACATCCTATAGTAGTCTTACATTCTCTTAGCCAGCAGGTGCTTGATCAGTATTTCCTATCTGAAACAAATAACTCACTATACTTGGTTGTCGTGCAACTGGTATGTATTCTTACATTAGTCAAACCTTTGCAGGGACACCCTTGTGTCATTGCCTCAGTATAATAGCTTAGACAATTGTACAGCACATGCCTGTGGTAGTCTTATGCATTGTGATCTTTCAGACTACATGTATTATGGATGAAATGGCATTTGGTTTGTTGGCTTGCAAGCTGAAAACTTTTTAAAAGCGACCTAACAACAAAAACATTTTCTTCACAGTTATCTCAGAAGTAGGACTAAAGGTAAATAGAGAGCTGGTGAGGGTTGGAGGACTCCTGGCAGCACCACCAGTCCTCAAAGAATCACAGCATGGCATGATGCCATGCAACTGGTACTATGCCATACAGCAACTCTTTGAGAGTTGCTGACCAGCATGTTAGCTGCTGTAGACTTTGTTCGCACCTCGTGACAGCTGGCTAACACATTTGCACTGTGACTTGCAGGGGGGGATTCCTCCAACATGTGACAAAATACTACCTCTACCTATAGACCCAAAGGATGTTGATACAAAAAGGGTAGCTGTCTGTCCCATTTTGCGCTGCCTTCCTTTACCACTGAAAATGAGGCCCCCAAGCTCTATGCTGCCTTATACTTTACTATATTTATCAAAACCTGAAGGGACAGGTATGTAACTGAAATGGCAAATATTACTTTTTGTTATTTATTGATTTATGTGTTTATTTATTTACTGATGTGTTTTTTTAACCAGGTAAGTACTGTACACTGGACAATTAAATGTATATTTACAGGTACAACCCGGATGAGTACAACAGGATATGTATTAATAAAATATTTCCGTGGTACTTGGAAAAATATGTGGCCTGATGTTTATCATGTCACAAAATCTGCAGCCTAATGTGAATTTTTGCTGAAAGATGCCACTGTGCATTCTGTTTAAAAACAAACACTAGTTATATGTGAAAAAGTATGATAAAATGTTTTGGGAAATGCTGCAGAGATTGAGGAAAAGGCAAAGCTGGCAACATACACACATATGTTGGGCATGAACTATATTGGGAAAATATTAAAAGAAGATAGTGCCCATTGAGGATATAAGGAAGAATTTAGAAATAGAAATATATACAATATTTACCAGAAAATCTTTTGCTAGGATGCAGTATAACAAAATGGTTTAGGGCTCTAAGCTGCAAACTTGGAGACCTGGGTTCAAATCCCACAACCCCACTTGCATACTGTGTGACCCTAAGCAAGCCACTTAACTTCTTTGTGCTCTCAGGCCACACATGGAAACAAGCTTTGACTTAGTGTGCCTTTCCTGGTTAAACAATTTCCCCTTTCCCTTTCCACTGGATGGATTGTTTAAAGCAGCAGTGCAACAAAATTGGGTAAAACATTTTATCCTACCATTCTTCATTATTAAAGATTCCAGGCGTAGTCCAGTTTTATTTGGTAGTAAAATGTTTTAGCTATACCAATGTATGAGTACTTTATAAATATGTTAAGGTCGTTTTTTTTTCTCAACAAAATAGATGGCTGCCACATTTGGCTTAGATATAGAACTGGGTAAACACTAAGCAGCTGTGTCACTGGAACATGCCAAGTGCCAGATCACAGCAGAGTATAATAAGATCTAGTCAGACTCAAAACAGCTGCTGTACATTAACCCAATATGTGAAAAAAGACAAAAAGCTGGACTGGGCCTACAAGCCTATTTTTGTATGTTCACTGCCCAGAAGCAACCCTACAAGGCTGTTAGCTCCCTTTGGGACCCCAGTGTGAACTGTTTTCTAGGTGAAGGAAGATCTGAGGTGTTTATTTGCAGTGCTGGCCATAACAGGGCCAACAGTTTCCAGGGGTGGATGCTTCAGGCCTGTGAACACAGAGAAACAAACTTGTGGGTGTTGTCCAGCTTTTTTTTTTTTCTCATATCATGTTAATGCATACAGTTATTTTTAGCTTTGACCATAGGGCGTTTATTGCCAAAGGCATTTTAATTAAAACATGATTTTTTTTCGATGAGGTTATGCATTCAAATTGTTTATGACCCCCATGAAGTTGCCATGGAAGTGACCCCATCTCTTCTCTCAGCTTTGGTCTCACCGGACAGAAAGGGGAGTTGTGTTTGATGACTTACCCACTTAGCATAGTTAATAAGTAGGGTATCTTTTACCTCCACCCTGAAGAGCCTGGACTGAAGGGTCCCAGGTTGACATGTAATTGTACCTGTAAAATAAGAATAATGATGGGAGTCACAAATGATCCTTAGTTCATTAGGGAGAAAATATGACAGATAGGGAAGGATAAACATGAAACAATACTTATCTGATGGACAGATCATCAGCATTTTGTCAGACCTGTAGAAATAAAGAGGAAAATGGGTTAGTATGTGGAAACAGTATTAGTCAGAGCAGAGACATGAGTGGAATGGTACACAAGGTAGGGGATAAGCAAAAAAAATTAAGTAAAAAGTATTGTAGAGAAAAGGCAGAAATTAAGGTTGGAGTGACAGACAAAAGTGAAAACAGAGAAGTAGGAAGTAAGAAAAGAAACAAGAAGGTAGAGAAAGAGGAGAAAAAGTGAAGGAGGGCAGGTTTACCCATCAAAACCTATCATCACCTTGTAGTTGAATTTAAAAGTATTGCTCTTCATATCACTCTTAACACTATCACATCTAAAGCCTTCTAATGAGCAAATGGAAAATGAAAAGCACATCAGATAGAAAAAGTAAAATGCTGGCCCAGTGGCATAGAGGGCTATGGCATTCAATGCATAACTTCCTGCCACACTGGTCACCAGTGATCAGGAATGAGCACTGGTTGGTGGGAGTCACTGAGGTGGGAGAGAATCAAGCATCCCGGGAGCTGGTCTCCACTACCATGGGGGGTGGGCAAACTGGCTCAACCCTTGGCTGCCACTGGGTGGAGGCCCTGTGGTAGTGCAGGCACAAGTGACTAGAATGGGTTGGGTTGCAGATCCTTAGTACATGTGCTCCTCCATGAGCCATTGCTGACATAATACCACAACAGGGGTTGAGGGAGAAAATGAAAACATCGGGGCAGTGAAAGCCATTTATAATGGATCACTCTGTGCATAACTCTGGCATTGAGAACCCCTGCTGTGTGGAGCACTGCTGGGGTTCTATACCATGAGTGCTTGATCTTATTTTGGATTAGCTGACTTCTCGCATCTTTGAAGGATATGTGTCTGAACTTCCAACATGCACTCCACTGTGCCTCTGTAATGGTGGCTCCAGGGTCCTTTCCCATTTCACCTTGGAGACTCCAGATTGGCTGGGGATATTGTCCCTAATGGCTGAATATAACCAACTGGCCTGCCCTTTCAAGAGAGACGACTAGGAGGGGACAAGCGTAGGTGTGTTTTCACTCTGAACTTCTCTCATATATTTTTGCACTGCATTGTGAAGCTGCAGGTACCTCCAAAAGTCTTGTGCTGGGAGGTCCCAGTAGGCCTTCAGGGCTTGAAACATTTCTAGAGACTGGGCTACAGCCACCAACAGGTCACCCAGCTTACAAATCCCAAAGGTGGTCCACTTGGGCCCAAGGATAGGGAATTTGTCCACTGTTATCCTTGGGTTCCCCCATACTGGTGTCAGCTTTGGAGGAGTAGGGTGACTACCTATCTTGTGATGTACTTTGTTCCAGTATTTGATAGAAGGACCTAATGTTGGGTGGGCTTGGCGCTCCGGGGGGGGGGAGGGGTAATGGGAGATAGAATACCTTGCTAAAAGTTTTTTCAATGTAAACCCACTGAGGTGCATCATCCACTAGTGGTGCAAACCATTATTAAAGGGTCTGTGCTGTCTGGAATGCACACTTATATCCTTCCATCCATGGCAAGCACATCCCTCTGAGGTTCCAGTGTGCCTGTAACTTATTGCGACTGTATCTGGGTTGTTTCCCTTCCCATATAAAATTCCCCATAATCTTGCCTATGCATTGTCCCTAGCTACTTGGACATTCCAGGGGGAGGAGGGACAATGTGTAAAATATTTTAGGTGTGGTCACCATTTTAATTGCTGCAACATTGCCCGCTAGGGTTAGCTATAATTTCTTCCAATGGTCAAATTCTGTCATGATGTGTGTGAGCAGTGGCTGTAGGTTAATCTTCCATAGTTTGTGTATTGCTGGGGTTATCTTTATCCCTAGATAAGTAATGCCCTCCACTGCCCATGTCAGGCCTAAATCCATTACTACCAAGGGGCTACAATGAGGGTTCAAGGGGAGAACGTTTGCTTTGGATTGATAGACATTTAGGTCTGAGTGACTCACCAATTCTTTTAGAGTGATTTATGCATGTCTGACAGGAGGATTAAGAGGTCATCTGTATATAATAGTGTGGTATATTGTCTGGCGCCCAGCTGGATGCCCACTATATCCTTGTGTTGCTGGATTGCAGCAGCTAAGGGTTCGACTGCCACAATAATAGGAGGGGGGATAGGGGGCATCCTTGCCTTGTGCCTCTGTCCAAAGCAAAGGGCGAGGACAGTGTGGATGGAGTTCATTAAGATATGAGCTGCCAGGGAGGTATAAAGTGATTGGACTAGTTTTTGAAGGTCTAATCTGAAGCCCATACGTACTAACACCATATGGAGGTAGTCCCACTCTATCGAGTCAAACACCTTCTCAAAATCATTTGCCACTGTTCCAGCTTGTATTTGCAAGGATTTTGCTACCAGGCTTAGGTTAGTTAGAGTCCGAATATGGTCTACACAATAGTGGCCTTGCATGAATCCTGCTTGTGCTGGGTTTATAAGTTGTGGTAGCAACAGGTTAAGTCTGTTGGCCAGCACCTTTATATATATTTTGCTATGCACATTAATCAAAGAGATTGCTTGGTAACTACTTGCCTGGTTGGGATCCTTCCCCTTCTTGGATAATACAGTGACAACCGCTTCCCTTCAGGTGGAAGGAAAGATACCAATATCCTCTGCTTCCATAGAAACCTTTTGTAAGACAGGAGTTATTGTCGGGGATAGGGCTTGCCAGAATTTTGCAGGGAAGCCATTCCCCCCCAGGCTTTGCCTGGGCTTAGCGATGAAAGGGCCTTCATAATTTCCTCAACTTGTAGGGGTGCTTCCAATTGTATCACTTGCTGCAGGGAGATATTAGGGTGGTGTATGGAGTTAAGGAATGTCTGAGTTGCTGTTTGGTTGGGTGGGTGGAAGGCAGAGTACAGTCTGGTATAGAATCCTTCCACAATCTTACTGATGTCCACTGGGGAGGTGAACACTTTCCTATCTTTTCCCCGCAATCCAGCAATGTGCCTCTTGACTAGATGTCTTTGGAGTCTGCATGCTAGTATTTTGCTCCCCCATCCCGGTATTTATGCCTTAGACATAGGATGGCTATCTCCGCTTTCCTTGACATGAGCATGTTAATTTCTTATCTGAGGCCTAGAATTTCTTGGCCTGGGGGTAGTGAACGTTGGGGAGTGTCAGAGCCTTAAAGCTACTCTTTGCCACCTTAAGTTCCTGCTCTAGTTGTTGTAACCACTTTTCCTTAACCCAACACGTATTTGTTATGCATCCTATTATCTTCCCCCTCATGGAGGCCTTAAAAGTCTCCCATGTTTTCCCTGCTGACGTATCTTCTATTGGGTTTTCTTCAAAATACAAGGTGACTTCCTTTTGGGACCATGGGGCAAAATCAGGGTCTCTCATTAGCATAGGATCTAGCCTCCAGAAGGGGGATGTGGATTTGGGGGAGCCCCACATTATTAACAATTGTACTGGTAGCGTAGTCTGAAATAACCATTGGAATAATTACCGAGTCAGTTTCAGCATTGCTGATGGAGTGAGATGTAAGCCATTGATCTATCCTCCTGTGGGATTTATGCACTGAGCAGAAGGAATAATCTCTGTCCCTGGGGTGGAACATTCTCCAGATGTCTGTCAGGCCTTATTTCTGCATTAATTGCAGTGGTCACTGCGGGCACTCCCTGTGGCGACTGAGTGCGCCTGCCATTAGCGTGCCGATTTCAAGGGTCCGCTGCCCTTTCCTCGAGGTCCACCCCTGGAGTTGGTATCTTTAGTTAGGGGCACAGGGGACACAGCCCTCCCCCCAGCAATACAACGGGAATTCACTGTGAACTCCCTGGCGCCCTGATGATGAGTGCACTCTGGCCGGTGCTATTACCACCCGGAACCTGCAGGACTGCTTTCTGCTCTTTATGGTGTGATTCTATCCCATTGGAGCTTCTGTCCATTACTGGGGCTATTGAAAGGTTGCAATCCCCCTCTCAAGATATTGGGTGCACTACTATTTCCCATATCTTTCAGGGTCTGGGCCATTTTGTGGAAGAACTGAGGGTCATCCTCTTTAGGGGAATATATGCTGCCTACAATTGTTTGTCCAATGGGGATATCCAAAAGTACCTTTACCTATCTCCCCAGTGCATCTTTTTTTGTGCAGAACAGAGTCCACAGGAGGGATTTATGGACTAGGACTGTGACACCTCTTCTCCTAGTAGGAACAGAAGAGTAGAATATCTAGCTCACCCATTCCCTGACCAGCTGCTTATGGTCCACCTTTGTCAACTTAGTCTCCTGCAGGAGCGTCAAGTGAGTTTGTAGTTTTTTTTTTTAAATGAGACAGTACTTTTTTCCTTTTGACTGGAGTGTTAAGTCCCCTAACATGCCATGTATGACAAATTAAATCATCCATGGTCTGAATGGGGCACTACAATGGGAGAAGCTTTAATGGTTATCCTGCAGGAAAGCCAGGCTAAGCACCAGTGGCCTGGGTCAGTCACATTAGAGGAGCATGGTCCTACACCCAGACTCTCAAAGACAGGTACATTTATGACATCATTATCTGTCCTCCGGCAGCTGAGTGAGGGACCCTTACACATCCAACTTACCATTATTCTGATTAGAGGAGCAAAGCATTTTGTATCAACCAGTACCCCTATACTTGTAATCCATTCTACAGTACCTCCCTCTTATCTTTTAACTTAGGGTTGACAGAACCCCTACAGACAACAGCTGTACTGTTCTGCTTACATCTCACTTTAAACCCCTGCTTAGAATCTCTGTATACCATATTACAACAATCACAAAAAACTTGAATGAACCTATTTACATTTTGTGTACCATAGCCTTGTGAGGGACTGCAAAGGTAAAGGGCCAGCAGCCATGAGAGGCTGATCAAGATCTACTCATGCATCCTTGGGAGTGGGCTCCAGATTTTCAAGATAGAACCAGAGTTGTAGACAATGCTTTTAGTCTGTCTTTATCCTGGTCTGTGTAGTCCTTAGTAACCAATCACCATTTGCTCCCCCATCCCTTGAGGAGCCTGCTTTTGGCTCTTAAGTGGCTGGTGCGGGTAGCTGTGTGTCCTTGTCCAACCCCCCTGTGGGGTGGAGGGGGAGAGGATGCTGTCCTCAGTGGTAAGGGGTAGTCCACTCCATATTGTGTACATATATCACTTGTGAGGAAGCAGGGGTTGGTGCTCTGGGATCTTTCAGAAACCTTGTTAGTGCCCATTGCCACTTTGTGTGGTCCCTCAAGCTGTTCTCTTGACAGATGTCTGTGAGGGCACCTGGGAGGTTACTGGACATAGTTCCCATCTACTGTCCCTTGCAGGGGCCCTATATGTGAGCCCAATCTTACATATGCATTCCATCTACCTCCCTTTCATTCCCCCTCTTCTATAAGTTTAACCAACCCTGTGGGCTGATGGCATTAGTCTATTAGGCATTATAAGAAGACCAGGTGGCTTTTGGGAAAACTGGGAATGCTGACTTAATTGAGGTAACAGTGAGAGTTAAAACTATAGATTTGCCTCGGCAGCTTCCTTAGCTATATGGAGTCGCGAGGGTGGGGCACGGTGGCTCCCACCATAGGCTGCAGAGGTGTATCTGTACTCACACATATAGTTCATTATTAAACATGTAGTTGCCCTGGCTCACAGTAAAGTCCAGCACCTGATTTTAATGGGTGATTTGTCTGTAAGGACCAGGGAGCGGGATGGAAGGGGTGGCTGTCTTATAGAGGAGAGCTGGTTCCTCTCATCAGGAGGGGAAGGAGGATGTCAGGCCACATGAAATACACTGCCCTTCAGCCCTGGATGGGGGATCTCATCTCTGCATCTTGTTCAAGGTAAGCTATGTCCTCTCTCCCACCTTGCACCCCCACCCCCACCCTCAGTCTGCCCAAAACGGTACAAAATAAAAGCCCACTTATCTGATTCTCATCCTAGATCCACAGTAGGTGCTCCCTGAAGCCACTCCTATCCATCTGCTATGATCTGGTTTGCCCCAGGTGTTGATTCAACATTCTGGGCTTCCAGTATGTTTCTGTCAGGTTACCTGCTCTGCTACCACTGCTTTGGTTCTGAATTGCACTGCAGAGGTTGTCAGAAAGTCTGATGGTGTTGGTGGGGCCTCGGTGTTGAGTATCTTGCTGGTGGCATCTGGTCAGGTGGCATCCGGTGATGTGGACCTTAGAGCTGCGTATTGGTTGTTGGCTAGCAGGGGGTTGCCTCCTCATAGGTCACTTTCTGCTCTGAATATCGGCTGTGACTATGGGCTCAAATCCTGCTGTTTGGGTAGTCCTTGCTCTGGTGGTTTGTCAGCCAGTTCCTTTAGCAGTTCCTGCAGGGTAGGCCACAGCCACCCTTCTCTCCTGCTTCCTGACTGTCCATCTGGGATGTTTTCTGGTCTGGCTCTCTCCCCACCATAGCCTGGGGGAAGAGAGCATGCTGGGTTCTGTTTAACATAGAAACATTGAGGTTGGTGGCAGATAAGGACCCCAAAGCCAATCCAGTCTGCTCATTCCTTTTTCTACCTTATAAATGTGCCATCGGCCTTTGCTCTGTCAGTGGCCTATCTATTCATACTCATCTGTATTGCTCCCTTTTGCCTATCCCATGCCTGTCTGAAGCTCTGCACTGTATTCATAGCCACCACTTCCTGAGGTAGGCCGTTCCATGCATCCACCACTCTTTCTGTGAAAAAGAATTTCCTCACATTCCCCCTTAATCGGCCTCCCTCTAATCTCATGCTGTGTCCTGTTGTCCTGCTATTTTACTTATATTTAAACATGTTAGACTCTTTCACCTTGTTAATGCCCTTAAGGTGTTTGAATGTTTCGATCATATCACCTCTCTCCCTCCTTTGCTCAAGGGTATACATATTGAGCTCTGTTAATCTGTCCTCATATGTCTTCTGATGTAGTCCCTGCACCATTTTGGTTGCCCTTCTCTGGACTGCCTCAATTTGGTTAATATCCTTGTGAAGGTGTGGCTCCAGTACTGCATGCAGTACTCCAGATGGGGCTAACTAGTGTCTTGTAAAGAGGGATTATTACCTCCCTCTTACGACTTGCGATACCCCTACTAATACACCCTAACATCCTCCTAGCCTTACCTACTGCTTTAGAGGTCTGCTTGGATGATTTCAGGTCATCAATGATGATGATGCCCAAGTCTCTTTCTTCCTTTGTGACTGCTAGCAACTCCCCTCCCAGCCTATAGGTGGCTTCAGGGTTTCTCTTCCCTATGTGCATGATCTTGCACTTTTTGCATTAAATTCCAGTTGCCACTCTTCTGACCATTTTGTTAGTTTATCCAGATCTCTTCTCATTCTGCCCACCCCATCTGGATCATCTACTCTGTTGCAGATCTTGGTGTCATCTGCAAACAGACAAGCCTTACCCTCTAGCCCATCTGCAATGTAACTAATGAAGATATTGAAGAGGACTGACCCCAGGACTGATCCCTGAAGTACCCCACTTGTGACTTGCATCTCTTCTGACTGTATACCATTTACCACCACTCTCTGTTTTCTTCCCATCAATCAGTTTGCCACCCAGTTGACCAATTTCTGACCCACCCAAGCCTACCCAGCTTATTTATCAATCTTCTATGTGGAACAGTGTCGAAAGCTTTGCTGAAGTCAAGGTAGGTGACATCAACTGCTCCCCCTTGGTTGACCACTCTGGTTACCCAGTCAAAGAAAATCTATGAGATTACTTTGATAGGACCTTCCTTTTGTAAACCCATGCTGTCTTGGATCCGGTGCCCCTATGGATTCCAGGTGTTGCGCTATTCTTTCCTTAAGGAGTGCCTCCATAATCTTGCCCACTACTGAGGTAAGACAGATTGTCTGTAGTTCCCTGCCTCCTCCTTGCTACCACTCCTGTGGAGTGGGATCACATGAGCCCTTCTCCAGTCTTCTGGGACCTCTCCTGTGCTCAGAGACTCACTAAACAGTTGTGCTAATGGCTCTGCTAGTTCCACCCTTAGCTCTTTAAGTACCCTGGGATGTGTGCCATCAGGTCCCATTGCCTTGTCCACCCTGAGCTTAGCGAGCTCTTGTAGGACCCTTTCTTTTGTGAAGGGAATAGTGCTCACCTCCCTCCCCCCTGTGTCCATGGTGCTGAGCTGTGGGCCCTGCCATACCTTCTCTTCAGTAAATACTGAGCAAAAGTATATATTTAGGATAGATGCTTTTACAGGGTCCTCCTCATCACATGCCCCCTTTTCTCCTTTGAACTTAGCAATACCCCCTCTGGACTTTCTCCTTTCACTAATATATCTATAGAAACTCTTGTCACCTTCTTTTACTGTTTGTGCTACTGTTTCCTCAGTTTGGGACTTTGCCTGTCTTGCTGCCTTCCCTGCTTCCCTTAGGGCAATTTGGTATGCCTCCCTATCTTCATCCTGCTGTGTTCCCTTATATTTCCTGAAGGCCAGCTTTTTGGCTCTGACCTTGTCTGCTACTGTATTTGAGAACCAAAGTGGTTTCCTTCTTCTTTTGCACTTCCTTTTCTGTTTAACACAATGGGATGTTGCTTCAAGTATTGCATCCTTAATGCTTGCCGACTTTGCCTGTACCTCTTCACCTGTATTTCTTTTTGCCAGGGCTAGCTTAACTCTGTTGGCCATCTTATCAAAGTCAGCTCCTCTGAAGTCTGAAGTTTAGGTCTCCATCTTTCATCTCCCTCTGACAGTTCTTTTGGAGGAAGTCCTAGAGTGAGTCTGTGGACATGAAAGACATGGGAGTTCCACTATGCATTACCCTCATGACTGCAGGGTAGAACAGGGAGAAATGTAGGCATATTCGGTGCATGGCGAGTCTCTCCTCCATACAGGCCCTTCACTTGTCGGATAAGTCCTTTGAGATATCTTGGTAGATATGAATTGGGTGTTCTTGCCAGTAGAACTGACCCAGTTCCTTGAATGAACCAAAATGTCCTGTCGGGTGTTATAACTCAGGAATCTTACCAAAATTAGTTGCGATCTCTCTCCTTTTCTGAGCACTGGGGCAAGAGTCCAGTGAGCCCTCTCTATGTCAAAGCGAAAGTCCCCCTGCAGCTTTAGGATGCTAGGGAGTGCATGTTGTAAGAAAGCAACTGTGTTTCCGAGCTCCACTCCCTCTGGAAGCCAAGAAGCTGCAGAGTATTCCACCTGCTGCGGTTCTTGAAGTCGTCAACTTTCTTGAGGAGTGCCCAGATTGTGTGGCCTTGCTTCCATACCATTGCAGTCAGATCTTCCATCACATTTTCTTGAATAGCCACCCTTTTCTCTGTCTGGAAAAGTCTTGACTCTATTTTGTTAAAGAGCTGCTGGCACCATCTGGCCAAAAGTGCTACATTGCAGAATTAAAATAAGCATATCCACAGTAAATCTTATACCAAAAAGTAGATTTATATGTTACTTCATTTTAAAGTTATTAGCCATTTTGTAACTCTGATTTCACTACCTTTTCAAAGAAAGCCTGTTCCAGTGAAGAGCTGCTGCTGATGTCATCTAGGGAGCTTACAGTTTATTCTTCCATGTCAGCAAGCTTATGGGACCTGTTTCTCTAAAGCTGTAAAGATCATGTGCAATGGTTTTCATTAGCAAAACAGGCAGCATGAGTTAGTAAACATTGCTTTAAAAATTTTGTGTTTCAGGCTTTGTAACAAAACTGACAATATTTTGTCTGGATATCTATTTATTGAGGTCCTTTTGCTGAATTCTGGATCATAGCACACTGTGAGGTTTGCAGACTGAATACGTTTCTGATGAAAGGCTGAGCTCATTCACACCTGTCAGTCAATTGAGGCAACTTCTAAGAATGGCGATTTAAAACAATTATCCCATCTCCTTCAATCAATCAATCAGTCAATCACTTTATTTAACCAGGCATAAACACCATTGAGCAAGCTCATTTTCAAGGTGGTCCTGGGCATTAATACAATACAATACAGTACACTTCATTAGATTACAATTATGATGGACAACGGTGAAAAAAAAAAAAACATTGTGAAGGTGCCGGTCAATATGAGCCTATACATACCGGTCAACATAATTAACATGCAAGGGTACATAATGATAAGCTTTACTGAAATGAGAAGAGACAACAATCCCATATAGTCTCTGCTAAGTAAGAGCTCATACCTAAATGATAAAAAATAAGGAAGCATTAAGAAATAGGGTAGAAATTGGGGTGAAAGAGTAGAAAGCCAAAAGGGAGGCCAGAATAGGTAAAAGAAGAAGAATAGGTAGGGCCATCTTGGATTAAGGGAACTAGGCTTGTAGGTCCTAGGTTTCTGCTATTAGGAATGTGGGGTGGATGAGATACTTAGGCGTAGGATTTGAGAGTGACACCCAGGGCTTAGGGGTCATTGGCATCTGAAACAGTTGCATGATTCCTTCAGATAATCCGTTAATAGAGCTTTGAATGTGAAAATGCTTGGAAGTGAGGATAATTTTAATGAGTCTTGCATAGTGTTCCAAAGTGATGGAAGTGAGAAGTTTATTGCTGCTGAGCCAAGGATAGTTTTCACTCTAGGAATCTGGAAGCAGATTAAGGAGAAGCATCTCAGGCCATAGGAACCATTAGCCCATTTGAAGATGTTCAAGATGTATGCAGGGAGGTTGTCAGATAATGCTCAAAAAAACCAGAGGAGAGCATTCCTTTTTCTTCTAGTTGAGAGTGAGGTCCATCCCGAAACCTGGTATAGATGACAGTGATGTGTACTACGGGGTAGATTTAAGATAAATCTTAAAGTCCAGTGGTAAAGGGTGTCCAGTTTGTTTAGCATCATTGATGGGCAATGACTGTAAAGGAAGTCAGCGTAGTCCAGTATAGGTAAGAATGTAGCCTCATTCTGGCTTCTAACGTGAGTAGGTGATTAATGCGATAGAATAAACCTAATCGCTGTCTTAGTTTCTTTGAGGTTTCATTTAAGTGGCACAGAAAGTTGAGCTTGTTATCCAGCCAGAACCCTAGGTATTTAAAGGTATCAACTACTTCAAGGGGTTCATCTAAGAGTGTTCAGATCTGTGTGATATGTGGACAACCGGAAGTAGACTTTGGTGAGAGAATCGTTGCTTTAGTCTTTTTGGCATTGAGGTGGAGCTTATGAGTGAGAAGTTTGTATTGGAGGGTGACAAAGTCTTTCTGTAAGTACTCATGGGCCAGATTCAAGTATGAATTTGTGGTACAGAGTACAGTATCATCTGTGAATAAGTGCACAATTGCTGTGCCCAGCTGCTAGTCCAGATTATTGATGTATATTGCAAAGAGGATAGGGCCCAGGATGGAGCCTTGTGGGACTCCTCGTAAGAAGGATTTTTGTGGGGACAGATCTCATATGGCTTTGACTTGTTGTAACCTATTGATTAGGTAGCTGGTGAACCATTTAATGGTGGAACTAACAAGTCCGATGTTACTCAGTGCAGTAAGCATGATGGTATGATCCACAATATCAAAGGCCTTACTTAGATCAAGGAAGAGGGCAAATACATGCTTCTTAGAGTCCAAGGCCATTTGCCAGTCTGTAGTTACTTTGGCAAGAGCTGATACTGTACTGTGTTTGGCTCTGAAGCCGGACTGAGCCGGGTTTAGCAAATTTGTGAATCCAAATGTTCTCTAAGTTGGATGTTGACAATTTTTTCTGCCCCATACCCATGCTAATAGGGATGGGGCAGACTCATCTATGTTCTACTCTAAATTACAATGATAATTTTACCAGAGCTAACACTTCCACCCCTAGTAGGAATTAACACATATAAGGCCCCAATTAAAGCATATTGTAAAGCAGACAATGACAAACAGCAGTAAAATTAGTGGCACTCTAACTGGCTTCAGCAGTCTGGAGGCATGCTGACTTAGTATCCAGGAACCCTAGAGAAATGGACCACACAAAAACAGTTTTACATAATACAATTTTATCAACTGTGTTACAAAACCTGGAACATATATAGTATTTATAGCAATGTTTACTGACTGGTGCTGCCTGTTTTACTTGTGAAAACCATTGCACATGATCTTTACAACTTTGGAGAAATGGATCTTATAAGCTTGCTGACAGTCATTACTAGACTTTGAGCTCCCTACATGACATCATCAGCAGCTCTTTACTGACACCAGCTTTTATTGCACAGGTAGTGCAATCAAACTTACAAAATGGCTAATAACTTTAAAACCAAGTAATATAAAAATCTAGTTTTTGGTTTGAGATTTACTGTGAGTATGCTCATTTGGATTCTGCAATGTAGCACTTTTGGCGTTAGGGGCTCTTTAAGAGTAAGGGTGGTTTGTTGAGAAGCCATTGTGACTTCAGACATCTGTAGGAGTAGTTGGGAGAATATCTCCTTGACTGCAGATGGGTCCCATTTAGGAGTGAACCTGGTGGCCATTCTGTGAAATGTGACATTAGTTTCCAGCTGTTTATCTTAGTTGGACTTCTGTCAAAAGGCAAAATTCTGCAGTCTCTTGCTAGCCCGGATCACAGGCTATCTGCAGCTATATAAGTTTTCAGCAGTTGAGTCCGATGACATGGATTTAGCCCAGATTAAATCCTCGAGAGATTCAAAGGTACTAGCTTACGTTGCCATCTTGAGCCAGATGAAACCATTAACCACCTCTTGTTCTCTTTTCCAGCAACAACTTTCTCAGGCAGCAAGAGCAAAGAACAAGAGCAGCCTGCTGTAGAAATCACAATATAAACTTTCTCGAGGAGCAAGAGCAGAGAAAGATAGCAGCTTGTGGAAAAAGCTATGGTCAGATTTTCTCCTGGTTCAAGACTATACTTACTATCAAATGTCTCATAAAGTATATCTTCTGAAAAAAAAAACGTTCACATTACTTGACATTCACAAACTGATTTACAAATGACTAAATATAAAATGTTATAATCTTATGTAGTAAAACCAAGCAAGTTTAAGGATATGGAACAGCTGTAAACTCAGATCCTCTGTTTACCACCCCTTCACCTATTATAAAGACTAATAAGGACAGAACAGTACAGCAGTAAAGTACTGTAGTTAAATTCAGTTAAAGTCTCTCTCTCACTCTCTATCTCGCTCTCTTTTCCAGCAACAACATTCACAGGTAGCAAGAGTCAAGAACGAGAGAAATTTTCAGAAAAACTCAAAGCCACAACAGCTTCTCTCTCACTCTTTCCCTTTCTCTCTCTCTCTCTCCCCTTCCAGCAGCCACTTTCCATGGAAAGGTCTCCCCCTCTCTCTTGCTCTCTTTTCCTGCGGCAACTTTCTGGGGGGGGGGCAAGAGCAGAGAACGAGAGCAGCTTGTGGTGAAAACTAAGGTCAAATTTTCTTTTTTTTAATTTGCATTTTTTCCTCCCCCCAGCCCTCCAAGCACCGCACCATCAGGAGTCACTCCAAGCACTGCACGATTGGGAGTCACTTATGGTGTCTGCACCTGCTTCTTGCACCTACCTGGAGCCCTCCAGTACCCCTATGGAGCTGTGGTTCTCCCCCCCAGGCAGGGACAAGGTGGAGCCCATACACCCTGAGCATTCTTGTTTCATCAGGTCTGGCTGGGACAGACAGGTATGAGCTGTGGGGTCTGCACCAAGTTTTCTGACTTCGCAGTGCCTGGAGAGCCATTTTGCTCATTTTCTGTGTGGATGTGACATGTGCCCTGACGTCAAGGTGTAACCACCGACGTCCGTCGCGTCCCTCTGCCTTGCACTGGCTAGGTGTTTGCTGCCCCAGGCTTCCGCTAGAATGGTTCGAGCACCCAGTCTCTGCCTCTTCTAGAGAAGGTGAGCAGTCCCTGGATGCTCAGCCTCTCTCCCAGCCAGCCCTCCGACTCCCAGGGCTCGTTCACGAACCTGGGATGTCAATGGCCGGCTAAGGTCAGATTTTCACCTGGTTCAAGACTATACTCAGTAGCAAATGTCTCACACAGTAGTTCTTGAGAAAAAAAATATTTCAAGCCATGTGGCATTCACAAACTGATTTACACGTGACTAAATATAAATTGTGATAATCTTACATAATAAAACCAAATAAGTTACGGACATGGAACTGCTGTAAACTCACAAACATTGGTAGATAAGTAGTAGTAAAACATCTTTATTTATACAGGCAATTTATTTGACAAGCAAATACACCATTAGGGCCAAAAAAAGCCTTGTTTTCAAGGTGTTCCTGTAGGTGTTATCATACTTAAGTTACAGTCATTAATAAAAAGGAATTAACTTGACAAGTAGCAGCAAATATACAATAAAGCTTCAGGCATTCATACAACAAGGCATATATAATACCTAAACATAAAATACTCCAAATAACAATCACAAACATGCATAGAATCCCATTTTATCTTATACCTAAATGAATCAACAGTCAAATCCAAATCCCTCAGCTGACTTGGAAGGTTATTCCAAGTAACCGCTGACCTATATCTTTTCAAATTTGTTCCTAACCTTAGGCACCTGCAAAGTTTTGTTATTGTTTCTCAGACAAAAATTATGATTTGTCTACTCTAGGGACTTAATAAATCTTGTTTTTTCTTCTAGTTTTAAGATTTTACAGAGCATGATGATCTCTTCTCTGTCCCTTTTATGTTGTAATGAATTCCAGGCCAAACTTTGATAAAGGACACAGTGGTGGGTATTCAGTTCACTCTTTAGTACAAATCTTGCTATTTTGTGATAGGTCACATCTAATCGATGTAAAGATATTTTTTGTACAGTTGTTTCATATGTGGCTCCCATATTCCAGCAATGGGACAAGCAATTGATTAGCAACCAACAACCGATCTTTTTTAGTCAGGCAATATGAGACTCATCACAAGGCCCCCAATTTCTTACCAATCTTTTTTGTTATCCATATGATGCCTAAAGTTTAAATGTTGATTGAATTCTATACCCAGGCACTTACATGTTAATGTCTAGGTCAGAGTCTGACCATCACTGGCCCTGAGTACAAGAGATGACATTTGTTTTTTAACATTTCTCCTACTGGAACTGAATAACATGGACTGAGTTTTCTTCAAATTCATGCGTAACATTTTAGACTTATGCCATGACTGAACTTCATCAAAGTCTGCCTGAAATTTGGATTCTAGCTAGTGTTTATTTATTCCCTCTGCCACCAATACAGTATTATCCACATATAGCGTTATATTAGAGTAGTGAACTAAGTTTGGAAGATTATTCATGTATACCAAGAACATTAGAGGACCTAAAATCAATCCTTGGGGCACACCTCTTGTAATCAGTACTAGGGCTGTTTCATTCCCCTATAGAGACCAGTTCTAAATTTGAGCTTTTCTAAATATGAGCTAAACCATCTCAAGGGTCCTTCTTTAATCCTTTGTCCTTGAGGCAATCTGTCAAGATGTTATGTCCTCGTGTTCCAGTATATGCTTCCTCACTGTATGGGAAAAGCAACTAACAATATAAGCCACTGAAATAAACAGCAGTGGGATGGGGACAAACCAGCTACAGTGTCTCTGACAAAACAAGCTCTGTGCTACTACAGTAAATAAAACCAAAATCATTCAAGATGCTGGTTTCAGAGAAACACCAGCAGCAGCTTGTTCCTTACTAGTTCAACAGTCTGACACATTTAAGGAAATGTGGTTCTACAAACTTGTTACTTTGACAAAACAACCTTTATTTTTTTATTTACTTTTATTTTATTTAGTTTTTGTTGACCGGGTAAGTGCACTAGACAAATCCTGCCTATTTTCAGGCACGACCCGGGGAAGGGGGATACAGATGAATGTCAACTGACCTTGAACCAGATTAAGCTGTTTGTGGTATTCTTAGTGAATTTTTGATTTGATTGAAGCTTTCTCCAGAAAGCACAGATAAGAACACACTTACTATACTACATGCAACCTACAAAGCAGTATACTTGATGAGTCAGTCATACAGTATAATGGAGGCTGTTAAAAGGACCTTTCAACCTACAGCTCCCAGGATGCATCTGGCAACTGCTGGTCACTTGTGCAACTGTTAGAGGAGAACACCATGGCTCACCTCAAATATGCTTTCCTGCAGCGGGTGTTGTATGAAAAGCTTCTGCCTTGGAGATCTGTTTGAATAAATATAGCAACTCCCAGGTTGGGCATTTTTGGAAACAGGAAATTTCTTAGTGCAGTGCACTTACCTGACAAAATAAAATAAATTAATGCACCCCGGAGCTCAGCGATGATCACTGGCTACTGGCTGGAGGCCAGCTTTCCTGACTTAGTGTTCACAGTCCCTTCAATCAGGCCAAAGAAAATAGTGCAATGGGGGGGGGAGAGAAAATAGTGCAGGGGAGAAGAAAACACAGTGCATGTAAGGTGTGGAGAGATTTTCAGGAAGTAGTGCTCATATTCCATTCCCTTATAACAACAAAAGCTGTGCTGCATTCAGAATTCCAATCACAGACCACTTCTTCTGATAGCAACATGTCTGCATAGCATCATGACGCAATGCAGACATAAAAAGGCAAAAAAACATCTGGACTCTCATGGCTACTCCATAAGAAATACTAATGCACTTGATTGTAAGTGCACAAAATCTTTATTATTGCTCAGGGACACAAATGAGGTAAATACTTACAGGCTGCAGCATACATATCCACTACCATCTTGACCAGATATTTACTGTATTACAGTATCCATCAGGGAAAAAAACTATCAGGGAAGAACTAGTATTAAGTTAACTTTCCACTCTGTACCTATTCCATGTTTAATAAGGTAAAGTAACTGTTATCCATCTCACATAACAACTATCCAGTCCATTATTCACTGTAAATTAGTGCCATGTTAGACCCAATAGCTGATTTTACGCTCAGATACAGTCATGTTCTAACTATGTGGGTCACACAATAATTATCTTGTCCAGTGATCTCAGTCATGCAGACAGGAAAACAAGAACAGGCTACAAATCTGGATTTTCATAGCCCATTTAAAGGGTCAGTATCTGGTGGTATCCTATATACCATCTATTGTACCTATATCTAAACTGTAGCTAATAAATAACAAGGTTTAGTACTGAAAGTGGTCTAGTGGTGCTATAATTGAAGTAGTAGCTGTTTCAGATGAGCTAAAGAGGCAGTACCACCATTTAAGCTAACAGAGGAGTTACCCTGCAGTATCAACCTAGACAGTTAAGCAGAAAGGCACAATGGAGGGTAGGGGGTAGGAGAAGGTAATTACACTCCACATGCCAAACCTCATGAGCCAAAGACACACTTGGTTCACTGTGGGAGGTGGGATTACCAACTGCTGACCCTCCAGCAGAGTCACCTTACCACTAGTGTGAAACAAAAAGACATTTTGCCTTTTTTAAGTTTAAAATTTAAGAAAAAAGTTAGCTTGCGGCTGTCTCATTGTGCTCTTGTCTCACTTCAGACAATGGAATGGAATTTGCACATTTCCCAGACAATCAGAAGCTGGATTTTGGTAACTGTTTTATTATTGCACTTGTTGTCTGCATGCCTTAAAATAATTGTTATTTTATTCTTCAGGGTAATGATATAAATGTATCTTGCATCAACATATACTATATATATGTATTACATTGATATCACTTGGCCCTGTATATGCACTACAGATTCAGAGATCATGTTACTGTATGTATCTGTGTTGATGCTGGTTGCATCTATATACTATAAATATCCTGCGCTTGAGATTGTTTGCAAGCCACAGGGCTTCTAGTGAATGAGACTGGAAAAGCTGTATGTGACTTTCTTTATATTATTATATTACATTTAAGAACACATCACAAGTCTCTTTACTTCAGAAATAAGCCAGAATGAAATGGCTCAAAAAGTGAAACACCAGAAAAGTTACTCTCATTCTAGCTGAGATAGCTGATAGGTTTGAGAGTGTTTTCCTTACTTCCTCTGTGCTTGTGAATCATTGAACCTTACCCACTTGAGATAAATCTAGTGTCCTATTTGAAAAGATGAATGTCGTTTGCCTTCACAGAAGATTGCTATCAAGCATTTCATCCCCTGTGTCAGATGTTTCATAACTTCCACTCCCGCATACATCCCAATCTCCCCACCAGATGACCCGACATGTGAACTTGGATGCTGATTAGTGAGGCTGCTGACTAATGATGACAAATGGATGTCCACTTTTGCACAGTGAGATATGTCACCTGCCATCAAAAGGAAAAAGCATCTACAGCTAGAACTGATCACATGATCAAAGAGATTCAGTCTATTTTCATTTTACAACAGTACTTTTGCGAATCAAGTATTTTGGTTCTTATAATGAGACAAGTATTGTATAATAATGAAGCTGACTTCAATGGAATTTTCAACAGTTGGGAGCTCAGGTAGAGTCACCTTGTATCAGAAATCATAACTGTAAAGAGCCTTGGAGTAAAAATGAATATCACAGACACCCTGGCAGAGAAAGTCATGTGGCTATAAAAATTATGGATGGAAGAGGCAGCTGTGGCCTGGATCTCAAGGAAATTAAACCAGCTGATCTGAGCTAATCAAAGGCAGCTTACTTCAAAGGTAGAGGGTTCTGGATCTGAATCAGAACTGCAGTTCAGTGGTGTAGTGGTCTGAAGTGTTGAATGTCACACCACTTACTACACCAGAAACCTGGGTTTGGGAACGGATGTGTGCCGCTGTGGGACTGGCTAAGGGAAGAAGGATTGACCATTCCTTTGGACAGCACTCTTCCCTTGAGAGTGGAGTAAACACATCCCGCCAGTCAGCTGCCACCTGGAGGAGTCTGAGTGAAGGGCAATGGGATGCAAGTGAAAGGATTACACCTCTTGATGCCAGGGAGCATCTACGTGGAGGTAAGACTTGCACAAAGGGTCATTGCAAATGCTTTCTGCCCAAGGAGAAAATTATGGAAAAACACCGACTGCAGCTGGATGATGGCACAGTCCCACACAGGCCCCACACTGGAGACTGGAACCTCGAGGTCCTGTGACAGAGGAAAACAGAGTATGAGGTAATCCCAGAGAAGTCAGGTTATGGGGATGAGGGGACCAGTCCAGACTGAGTAAGGTTGGGAAATAAGGAGATATCTACCAGAAATTTGCAATCATGATGAGTTTTTGTCTCCTGTGAGTGAGAAGTGGGATCTTAAGTGTATACACAGGGATACACTGCCTTGCCAATAGGCCACATGTGGTAAATTCCAGGATCCTTGTCAAATAAAGTAGGCCCTCACAAAACCATGGATTGTTTGCAGTGGCAGCAATCCTAATCATCTGCTTTATCACAGAATGGTTTACCTCATTACAGTACACAACTGCACTACTGCACTTCCCCCCTACCACAGTATTATTCAAAGTACCACATTAGTTTAAGTGTTACCTTATTGTACTGATAGAAAGTCCAAAAAGAAATGAAGAAAAGCAACAGCAGATGGGGGGGGGGGGCAGAGCACCAGGAAAATGTTTGTCTGTGGCAAAGAAACAAAGCTTCCAACCAACTGAGGGTGGAGGAAGCGGGTTTAAATATCTCAGGAAGTAAGAGTGTGTGTGTGTGTGTGTGTGTCTCTTTGCCCCCACCCACCAAGCTGCAGACATAGCCTTTTAATTATCTCTGGATATCATCCATGTGATAGGAGGCATCATTATTTAGTAGAAATCACCCTTTGTTCTATTCTGAACTCAACTCTCCAACCAACTCAACTATTTAATTTGTTTATATTGCATAATTGTATCTATGTAAAAATTGAAAAGCTATCTCCTCAGATTATCATTCACTTGACTGGGCAAATAGGTGGCAGCAGGCAATAAACCCCTCATCAAGGCAGGGAACCCTAAAACAGCAGACTTATTTGAAAAATCCTCATTTAGCGAATCTCAGGTAATCTCCAATCTTTAGTTTATGGGCCCCCAAAGCGGCAGTTACAGTAAGTTCTGTTACTTGCCTTTTTTCTTTAAATGTGTATTATAAATGATGACATTATGTTTAGCCAATCAAGATTGTCTATTTCTAAACATTCCAGGTACTCATTACCATAAGAGGGTGTTTCGAGCAAACTGTTCTAAAATACTGAAGTTCTAAGTTTAGCTTGTTAAGTCCATTTCACATACATGAGTTTCTCTTATTTTCTACAAAGAAAAACCTTTCATTTCAAATCTGAGTTCAATTTTTTTTTTACAAACAGAAGCATTTAGCATGATTTATAATACCAAGATGCATAGATTCATAGACACTGTTAGCAGATAAGGGCCTATGGCCCACCCAGTCTGCCCATTTGAGCTTGTAAGTTCACTTTATGTTTTTGTAGAAGTCTATTGCCCCTTACCCCTGATCTCCAGAATTCCCTCATGTCTATCCCACGCATTCTTAAATCCTGTAATTGTTTCAGCCCCCACTACTTCCTCTGGCAGGGTGTTCCACTTGTCCTACTCTTTCTGTGAAGAAATTCTTCCTCAAGTTTCCCCTGAATCACCCTCCCTGCAACTTCATCCCATGCCCTCTAGTCCTGGAACATTCTTTTTTGCTGGAAAATAGTGTATTCCTGCATCCTGTTCCTCCCTGTGAGGTACTTGTATGTCTCTATCATATCCCCTGTCTCCATCCTCTCCTCCAGGGAGTACATATTTAAGTCCTTCAGCCTGTCCTCATAAGACTTGTGATGCAATCCCTGTGCCATCTTTGTTGCCCTCCTCTGAACCTTCTCTGCCCTGCCAGTGTCCTTACGTAGGTAAGGTCTCCAGAACTGCACACTACTCCAGGTGGGGCCTCACTAGTGTCTTGTATAGTAGAATTATGATCTCCCTTTTCCTGCTGATGATGCCCCTTACTATGCAACCCAGCATCCTATTTGCTTTACCTGCTGCCTTGTTGCACTGTTTCCCTATCTTGAGGTAATCAGAGATGATAACCCCAAGGTCCCTTTCCTGCTTGGTGCATGCTAAATCCTCACCCCCAACTGATAGGTTGTTCCAGGGTTTTTGTGCCTCATATACATTATCTTGCATTTCTTTGCATTAAATTTAAACTACCAAACCCCTGATCATTCTTCAAGCTTCTACAGGTCCCTCTTCATTCTGTCTACACCTTCTGGCATGTTCACTCTGTTATAGAGCTTCGTGTCATCTGCGAACAGGGAATTCTACCTTCCAGGTCCTGCGCAATGTCACTGATGAAGATGTTGATGATATGTTTATAGTGCACAGTTCCAGTCTTTGTCAAGGTTATAAAAGCACCTTTATAAGTCATCTGTGTGCCAGAGCTGCTCAGCTATACTTTACAGTTCTCTTGCTCAAAGAACTCAAGAAGGCACTCTTACAAGAGATGCTGGAACTATACATATAACCATGGATTAATTACCTGCAGTAAAGAACAATGTATATATCAGCTTTGCAGTACAGTACCATCTTAAACCAGAAAGGCATTATAAACATATCAAGCAGTCTGTTGGTGAACTGGTTGGATCCTGTATAAAAAAATAACTCACTGGTACCCCTATTCTCCCCAAGGATTTATATATGGAACAGAAGAATAATTGCTGACCTCACCATGACCCTTAACATTGACCTGGGGCATCCACAAGTGTATTAACTCATTCTATAAGGAAAGAGAAGTGGTTCACTGAGTGCCATGCCATGCTTTGACAATTAAAAAAAATATCATCTGACACTTCACTTCAGCTACTTGGAATCCCCGTGTCTATTACTGCAGCTCAATATCTACGAATGAATGACACACATTACTCCATCTCTATTCTCCCCATGTCTTGTGGGACTGTGATAGCACAAGAAGACATACAGTATTGTTAACAAGAAATCCTACCACACAAAATAATTACTACAGTATGTTAACTAACAGAAGACATTAAAGAAACTGAAAGAAATAGTGCCCTTCCCCATTGTCTTACGAGACCTTTTTGAACCCTTAAAGGGGATTAGAATTCCAAAAGAATGCAGAATTAAATTCACTGTCTCAGAATAAAAAAAATCTATTCCTATTTCATAGAAACATATTTAATAAAACCTGACATTTTACAATTGCAAATCAGCCCACTGAGACTACCATACAGTTTAGTAATGAGAGCATTGACCCATGCACAACATAAATACTATGGATTCTTCAAAACGACTAACTGAAAAACAAATCACCCACTTTGTTCATCTGCTGTCATTGAAACATAGATGGCTTTTAAACACACACCCATACAAATTAAGAAACACAAAAATTCATACTCTCCTGCTTGTTTATTGGGGGAATTAAAATCCAGAATAGGTTAAAAACCTTAGACAATCATGTTGGAGATCATTTTCATTTTATTTCAACTAATCACTGAGCTTTGGTAATGTCTTCATCTCAGTTGTCAGTAGCAGAATGCTTAAATGGGTGTCAACAATACACAAACAGTTTTATAAGAAACTGAACCCATGCAAGAATAAAGAGTTAATTAGATTGGGTGGTGTAGAACCTTACAATGTATATAACTGGGTTTTAATCCCAGCCCTGGTGACATCTGTAATGAGTTGGGTAGCCTGCACAGACTTTCTAGCAGACGGCAATCCACATCCAAAATGCAACATATATGTTTTGGCATAATTAGTAATGAGTTCAGGAGAGGCCTTACATACTGTAAGCAAGAGCCTGGAGGCTAATTTGTCCTCTCCCCTCTCAAGGTCATTCCAGTTCAGTATGGAGGTGCATCAGTGAAGCTGTGTGAGACTGCTGTACAGTGCACCCACTCACTCTACCTGACCAGTGGCTCAATAGAGGTCTGAAGTGGCCTCTGTCATTAGTCTCTTGTCTTTCAGAGCTGCATAACTCAGTCTAACTAATCACAGTTAAAACAAGCATTTGTCAATGCCGAATGTTTGCTTGCTGGCATTGGCATTAGTAGGGTAGTAGTTAGAGAGAGATGCATAATGGCAGTGACTGACAGGCATTGGGGGTGTGTCTTTGGGTCATCAGGCATAATGGCCACGCCATTTCACCACACCCTACCCTGCAGACACCGACAAGTGTCATGGTGTGCATTGGGGTCTTTGGACCTTATGCTCAACCCATTCCATAAGGAATTATGGTGAGATGGGTGCAGTATAGAAGAACGGGGTGAACTTTGGGTCCAAAGAGTCCAAGGCACACCTCAATGCCTGTCTCTGGTTGCAGGGTGTGGGTGGGGGTGGAATGGCATGGGCATTACAGGCGACAATCCCAAGTCACATCCCTGATACCTGTCAGTCTCTACCGGTTGGGGCGTTATGGTCAGAAACTATAACGCCCCAGGCGTTCGTTGGTATTTTCACCCCAAATTTTCAACATGGGTTTAATATGACCCTCACCTCATGAACAGTGGCAATATCAGTTTGTTAGCTGAAACCTGATTTTGCAGAGCAACTACGCAATTTGGCACTACAGGTGCAAAAACACATTTCGAACGGAATGTGAAAAATGACAGCTGTACTGTTTGTTGGGAGGTGTGAAAAATGGCAATGTTGAAAATCTGGAGTGAAAATATTAAAAAACTGATGAAGTCACGAGCTTACATAGAAACTGCACAATGCACACTTGTAATGTAATTAGTTTGGGAATTTTTTACAGCAGATTGTCAACACAGGCATTTTGAGACCTCTGCTCATGAACAGTGTCACAGTGATTTTCTTAATCTGTCCTGAACATTGATTTCCCACAGTGGCCATGCATTTCTGTGCCGGAAGTGCAAAAACACTTTTCAGCCAGGGTGTGGAAAATGACAGTTGTACAGTTCATAAAGAGGTGTGAATAATGCCAGTATTGAAATTCTGGACTGAAAATTGTACAAATTTGTGAACTTACAAAGGTGCGTGGAAACTGCACAATGCACACTTGTAACACAGTCATTTTATGGACTTTTGTCACCAAATTTTCAACATAGCATTTTAAGACCTCTGCTCACGAACAGTGTCACTGTGATTTTCTTAATCTGTCCTGAACATTGATTTCACACACCAATTGTGCCATTGTGCGTTACATGAGCGAAAACACATTTTCGGTGAGATGTGAAAAATGACAGCTGTACGGCTCGTAAGGAGGTGTGGTAAAATGGCAATGTTGAAAATCTGGATTGAAAATATAAAAAATTTGTGAAGTTATGAGCATGCGTAGGAACAGCGCAATGCATGTTAGTAAAAACAGTCATTTTAGGGAATTTGTTCACCAAATTTTCAACATAGGGTTTTGGGGGCTTACCTCATGAACTGTAACACTGTTGTTTTGTAACCCAGTCCTGAAAGGTGGTTCCACGCAGTGACTGAAAAATCACCTTTCAGGACCTAATAACAAAATGATAGTGACCGAGTTCATGAAGTGGGGCCCCAAGAACTCCATGCTGAAAATTTGATGAAAAAGTTCCCCAAAATGGGCAAGATATACACCAAAGTAGAAAAAAAAACATTTATGCCATTATACAGCATACCGACATTTCTTCAGTTCGCGGTCGGCTTTGAAAAGTGCAGACGTGTTCCCAGTCCACTGAAGATCATCGCACTGGGCTCTGGAGGTAACTATTAGATCAGGGTGTGTGGGAGGTGGTGTATAGAGGGTGGGTGGGTGCGGGTTGTGGAGGGGGAGAAGACAGTCAATGTTTTTTTTTTTAACAGTTTTTTTTCTTATTTAAGAAGTCAACAGGACTTTTGCCATGCTGGGGTGGGAGGTTATTTTGTGGAGGCAGTGGAGCTGATGGGAGATTGGGCACCCCCTTCGGCCATACTGAGTTTTGCCATGCTGGGGTGGGCTCCCAGTGTGGCACCTAGAAGTCTTTTTTTTTTTTTTTTGCAGGGGATACAGTGGAGCTAATGAGGGATTAGGCATCCCCATCAGCCATAAGGACTTTTTGACATGCTGGGGTGGGCTCCCAGCATGGCACCTAGAAGTCTGTTTTGGGGGTGAGTGGAGTCGATAGGGGATTAGGCACCCCTGTCGGTCATATAGTTTTCAGGGGTGGAGGGGAGCACATAAGCATGCTGGGGTGGGCTCCCCGCATAATACGTAGAGCTCGCAGATGACGACTAACTCGTCTATGACAGTTCAGATGCAGTGTTGTTGTATATGTAGGCAATTTCATACTGCCAACAGCAGTATGCAAATTGCCTACACATACCACCGCCATTGTGGCGGTGTTTTCCTCAGAACTGTGCACGACTGCATCTGAACGGCTGTCATAGACAGCTCGGACATTCATTGGCACAGTGCAGCCTTGCCTACAAAAGGAAGCAGGGCATTGGAAGTGGGGGAGGCACACCTATGAAAACTAGTATGGTGGCACTATGTTTCTTGCACATATGCGCAAGCAAACACAAAAATGAGTTTGTTTTTACTAGACCATTCAGTCAAATATTTCTATATTTATTCATTTCAGTCCTGGTACTTGAGTTAATTTATGCAAATCAGAATGTGGCAAGCTCTACCCTTGCTCAATTAACAAGTTTCAATTGCATTTCTTATCAGTAGATATGTTATTTAGAGTTGTTGCTGATGTGCAGCTTATCTCAGTAAATCAGCAGAATAAAGTGCACTCCATACACTCGAAAAAAGTCTGTTCAGATAAGCCTACCACTCTTTACATGTGTTTACTTTACAACTCATTTCTTTCTCAGTCCATGATTTCTAAAGGTAGTTTCTTGGTATCAGATAACAACTGGGATGTGAATTAAGCCCATCCACTAACAATAAGATTAGAGTAGGTACCCAGTAATATGGTTCACCTTGTTGTTGGTTGTTGGGCTTAATGTCCCAGATGACATCTGGTATCAAGAAAACCCTTTGAAATGTAAGAAAGAAATGAGTAAATATGTTAAAAACATGTAAAGGACTGTAGGCTGTTTTGAGAAGCTGTAATGGTAGAGGGTTATACTTGAATCTATTTATTTAAGTTGATTAAAAATGTGTTTCATGTTGATCCCAGGGTAGGAAGTTTACCTAAAAATGAAATGATGCCAAAGGGGGTTTCAGTGAATGTGGCAAAATTCAGTAATTTGACCCCTGCAAAGTCAGTCAATTATTTCAAGACTCCCTTTTGGCAGTTTGGCATTTTGATCAATCTAAGAGAAACTCTACCTCTTCCTAGGTGGTATGGGCTAGTCTCATAGCCATCCCTTACCCCTAGTCACTTCCTACCCTCCTCCACCTTCCCCTGTTCCCCCAGACATTTTGTTTTTGGAAGAAGGAAAACTGTTGGCTCCTGGCAGTGCCAAGAGCAAACAGTATATTTTTTTTGTCCCAAATACTTCTCCCCAGTACCCAAACCACAATAGTTGATTGGTGCCCCATCTTGAGCCCTGTTTCTTGATTTTGGGAGAAGCCAGTATGAAATAAAATAGGCTAGCTCAAGCCCCTCCCCCCCCACCACCACCACAGCATGCCCACTCTGTAAAAAGTATATAATCTAAATGAAGTGAGTGGCTTATGATTGGAAGGGAGGTGGAGGAACACGTGCATCATCAGTGATCTAATAATTAGTATTAGTCTACCAATCAACACTAATACTGTATGATAATTGATCTCCTCCTCCCCCCTCCTGATCATGTGCCCACTTACTCCATATATATGTGTTTGATCATTTGCCCTCTTACGCCATATATTTGTGTACGTGTGTCTACACATTGCTTCTTGGCCTTTTGGCTAAGATCATGTTTAGTATCTGTTCTTATCAGTTTAATTAAACTGTTCCTCCAACTCATTGATTTTGCATTTTGCAATGAGTTGCTTGATGTGTGCAATTTTCACCGCATTGAATTAAGAAGTTTCTTAATTGTTTGCTTTCAGCTGATATTCAGTTTCAGCTTACTTTGCAGCTCTCAGGAAACTTTTATCAATGCAGAACAACACATTAAGAAACCCATAAAAAGTACTAAACTACTGAGTTGGAAACAAATTTCACTACTGCAGTGTGCAGTACAACTTGATTGACATGTCATTCTACCCAATCCCAGGAAGAAGCTCACACCCAATTCCATCCAATGGTAATCCTGCATTTGGATTGAAAACCCTGCCCCTGCTGCCATGTTGTTTTCCCTGCTTATGAGAACTCCACTCATACCATATTATTTTTTCCCTTTTATTCTTTTATTCCCCCCACACACACACACACATACCACAGCTTCTGGCTCCAATTGTCCTGTAGCAGCTGAAGAAAATAGCTACTGCTTGCTGAATTCAGAAACAGTGGGATTTCTCCCACAAAAGGTGGAATTTTGCCATGAACTGTGGAATTTCATCCAAATGGCAGAATTTCCCCCTGTGAACGGTGGAATTTTGCAGAGTAAAATTTCAGCATTCCTGAACTCAGCAAACAGCAGCAGTTTCCTTCTGCTGTTACAGTACAGCTGGAGCCACACACTGTTGCATTCAGGGGGATAAAAGAATAAAAGGGAATAAATAATACATCATGATTATAGTCCTCATAAGCAGGGAAAACAAGATGGTGGCAGGGGCAGGATGTTCGATCCAAATGCAGGATTACTATTGGCTAGAACTGGATGTGAACTTCTTCTTGGGATTGGGTAGAATGACATGTCAATCAAGTTGTACTTGGGTGACTGGAGAAAATGCCAGTAATTACTGCTCTGCAAATGCATTGCATGAACATTGGATGGGAACTAAAAGGGAGTTTACAGTGACTGAAAATGCATTGCATGTGGATTGCATGTGAGTTTATGATTAATTGAAAGAAAAACTGTATTTTAAGCATTTAGAATTGCCAGTGCATTGTCAGCACAAAAAAAATAATGAAAAAGCAGTGAGTTGGATGGACAGTTTAATGTGACCTGTAATATATATACTGTATATATATATATATAGATGCACGATTGCACCACTATAGTTAGGGTTGAGCGGCCAGTTACATACTAAAGTCAAAAGTTTGGAAGTTAATAACTTTGGACCCATTCAATGGATTTGCCTGAAAACTGGAACATGCATTGGGGTGCACCGCATCTCTTGATCTGCCAAATTGCATTTGTGTTGGAGTGCTGGTCTTTGTGTATAAAAGCACTGAAAATGCAAAATTATCCACTTTTGGAGGCACCTTTTGGCATTATAAATGTGGTCCTGCACAGCCGTTGTGTAGCATGCTGCTCTGTGAGATAGCTTGTTTGAAAGAGCTTTGGTAGCCGAACATGATGCTTTTTGTTAGGTGAAAAAATATTAAGGCATTCAAAAGTTATGGCACTTTTAAGTTCCCATTATAAGTCAATGGTAAAATTTATATGTATATCTTGAGATCAAAGAATCGGGGTTCTGGACATCTCGTCCCACTTGGCGGTCAAAGAATTTGCAGCCTTGCAGTACAAGAATCTTTAATCTCGAGGAATTTAAAAAATTCTTTGTCTGCGAGGTCCGCCATCTTGTTTTCAGTTTTCCGTATGCACAAACACAAATATCTGGGCTCAGGGGTTACTTCTGAAGTAAACCTTGGATGGGTTTTACTTAGAGGGCCCCGGTCCATTGAGCCATGGCTTTGGTTCCATCCAAATAAGTCCAAAAATAGAGTTTTTAGCTTTTTAATTCTTTGTTCGCGGCTTGCTAATGATCTTTGATTGCGAGACGACAAATTCTTTGATCGCCAGAATCTTTGATTGTGATCATCGCAACCTAAAAACACAAGTTTCTCAGCTCAGGGGTGGGCTAGGGACACAAATGAAGGTGGGTTTTGCTCAGGAGGGTCCGTTCTATCAAACCATGGCATTGGTTTGGTTCAAATCAGTGTAAAAATCATATGTTTTGACATTTTTTAGTCTTTGATCATGACCGTGCCATTTCTTTGATCACTAGCCTGCAAATTCTTTGATCATGCAATTCTTTGATCACAATCATGCATCGTGAGTAACGGACAAGATGGCCAGATTAAAAAAATCATTTTGTTATCCCAGGGGTGCCCTACACTGTCAAATAAAGGTGGGTTTAGCTTAGGGGGCTTCATTGTGCCGCATGTGCATGCCCAAAATAATGCAATAATGCTCCTTGGTAGTCTAGTGGCCCCCTTCACTAATAAAATATGTGAAGAAATGAATGCCCTGGTGGTCTAGTGACCCCCACTCTCTGTTTTTTTTATTTAGATCCCTGGTAGTCTAGTGGCCCCCCGAGTTGTATTGTCTGATAAGCTCTGAGTTTTATATCCCTGGTAGTCTAGCGGCCCTCCCCAGTGTAAAAAAATAAATTATGTGTTTATTATACACCAGGTAGTCTAGTGGACCTCCACCCCCCCTACCCATCCATCCAAGTCCACCCAGCACCTCCCCTACCCTTCACCAGCCAGCAACTGGTACAGCCCTCCTCTCACCTCCACAGCCAGCTGCTGAGTGCCTGCATTATGAGCGGTAATGCAAAGAGGTGTATTACCACTCATAATGCAGACAGTCGGTGGCTGGCCATGGAGGTGAGAGGAGGGTTGTGCCAGTCACCAGCTGGTGAAGAGTAGGGGTGGTGCTGGGTGGGCTGGGATGGATGGGTGTAAATACTAGACTACCAGTGTATAATAAATGCATAATTTCTTTTTTTATACTGGGAGGCTGCAAGACTACCAGGGATACAAAACTCAGATCTTATCAGACAATACAGCTCGGGGGGGGGCAACTAGACTACCAGGGATCTAAATAAAGAAAAAAACAGGGGGTGGTGGTCACTAGACCACCAGGGCATTAATTTCTTCACATATTTTATTGGGGCAGCCACTAGACTACCAGGGTATGTAAATATTATGTTGGGGGGCTACTAGACTATCAGGGAGCATTATTTCATTATTTTGGGCATGCTGATGGGGCACAACGAAGCTCTCTAAGGAAAACCCACCTTTATTTGACAGTCTAGGGCACTCCTGGGCTGAGAAAATTAGTTTTAACATTTGGCCATCTCATCCCGCTGTTTATTCGCGAGCGAACAATTTCTTTGATCGCGAGGATGCAAAAACTTTGACTGCGGGCTTCTTTAATTACAATCGTGCATCGTGAGTGATGGACGAGATAGCTGGATGAAAAAATCAATTTTCTCAGCCCAGGGGTGTCGTAGGAAGTCAAATGAGGGTGGGTTTTACTCAGGGGGGCTTCATTCTGATGAACCATGGTGGTGATTTACCACGATTATGCATATTTTGTAAATTACAATCATTTGAATTCTTTGATCATGACCCTGCAAATTCTTTGATCGCGAGCCTGCAAATTCTTTGATCGTGAGATTCTTTGACCACCATCTTTGATCGCGAGGGAGGGACAAGAGGGCCAGATTTTTTTATAATGGAATAGATAGGGAAATTTTATAAAACTTTGATATTGAATATCTTGGGAACGGTTTGGTCTTTTGACTTGAAATTTGGAGGGAGGAAAGGCAATATCCCACAAATATGTCTTTTTGTAGTTTGGTCAAGAAATAGTACAGGGCAGCAAAGTTATGCCACTACAAATTTGACATTTTTTCCCATATGATGTCATTCCAGTGTTTGCTGCATTACAGAAATTCTTTGCTGTAGTGCTGCAAAATATCGGTTTGGTCATTTGGGCTGAAATTTGGAGAGAAGAAAGCTAACATCCCAGAGAGGTGTCTTTTGCTGGTTTGGTGAAATGATTTTACAGGGTGGCAAAGTTATGGCACTACAAAGTTGACGCTTTTTTCCATAGAATAACATTATGGCATTGATTGCGTCTTTCAGGGCCCGTATCTCAGAAACGGTTTTAGATATGGACTTTTCGTCAAAAAATTGCTTAACCCCCCCCCCCAAATGGGGGATAAGCATAAAACTAGCCAGGAAAGTAATAATTCATACCAAATTTTAATTTTTTTTCTACATCGCACGGTTCCTGAATTCTAAGCAATTTACTATTCTAAGTCGTAATTTTATGCTCCGAAGTAAATTATAATGCATACATTCTTTGTTTTTCAATGTGTTTTTTCAATGCTGTTTTTGGGGGAAAGAAAGGTGTGCCCTTATGTTACTGTGTCAGCTTGCATTTCCAGGTGCAGTTCTGTTACCGTTCGCATCACCGTTCTTGTCTACGCCACCGTGTGCATTACAGTTTGCATTTGCACTTGCATTCCTGTTTTGTTTCTCATTATTTTTGCTGTTACTGTTATGATTTGCATTTGGAATTGCGGTACCGTGCCCGTGCATGTTACGGTTTGTGTTTTTGTATGCACCTGCATTTCTGTTTCTGTTGGTTTTATTGCTGCTGTTACTGTTATCATTTACATTTACAATTGTGGTACCATGACCTTCTGTGTAACAGTTTGCATTTCCATATGTGCTTGTGTTTCTGTTTCTGTTGTCTTTATTGTTGCTGTTATCATAACAATTTGCGTACCGTTGCTGCTTGCATTTGCTTTGCAGTTCCTGTTGCTATGTAACAAGACATGATGTGGCAGGAGGCAAAAAACTCTGTTTAATGCATCAATTAGGGTTGTTCTACAGTGAAAAAAGTGAGGAAATTCAGAGTAAGGGTTGAAAGCCCCCCTTGGACCCCCCAAACTCAGCCCCCCAACCGGCATCGGGGTGCGTGTTGAGGGTCATCAGTCCTAACTTTCACCCCATTCTCCTATACCTCTGCTTCTTTACACATGTGATGGGGTAAGAGTTAGGTACGATGACCCCAATGTGCACCCTGATGCCGGTTTGGGGGCTGGGCTGGGGGGGTCCAAGGGGGTCTTTTAACCCTAACTCCAAATTTCCTCGCTTTTTTCACTGTAGAACAATGCCTAACTGATGCATTAAATGGATTTTTGCCTCTAAATATATATATATATATATATATACACAGGGCTGGATATTCAAACTCGCCATTCAAGGGCGCAAGTCCCATGCGCTATAGAAATAGATGTGCGGGGTGTGTCGAGGCGATATTCAAAGGAGTTGCGCTGTTGAGCAACTCCTTTGAATGTCGCCTCCCCATCCATAGCCACTGTGCATGGCGCGAGGAATTTCATAAGCCGCAAGCTGACAGAGTGCAGCAGTCAACTATGTGGTGCAAGTACCAGTGTGCCATGTGCAAATCCATGATATTTCAAAAGGTGACATGCAAATGGGGCTATAATACATGCAAGGTGCAGGGGCCATTTGCATGTCATTATAACCATTTGCATGCCATTAGCATGTAGGTGCGCCGATCCCCGAGGACTTGCACCTGGCCCCTGCGCAGCAGCTGTCGGGGACCGATGCCCCCTGCAGCTCGATCGCGGGCATAGTGTCCCTCCCACCAGCCCGATCGCGGGCATCAATGTGGCTCCCCCTTCATATTTCCTGGTGGTCCAGTGGACGAAATGCCCGATCGCGGGTGGTATCTTTAACCCCCTCCCGTTCATATTCCCTGGTGGTCAGTGGACGAACTGTCGATCGCAGGCGGTATCTTTAAAACACCCCAGACATAGAGCTGGTGGCTGTTGACCCCACCCTACCCACCCACGAGCCCACCACGCTCCCCGGCGGCGCTGGGCGGCAACCCACCCCCTGCCGCCCGCGCCCACCGACTGACAGCCGGTATGGCTGCATGCCCATTGATGCAGAGCAAGAGCCATGGGCGTGCAGCCCATACCCGGCATGACAGTCCAGTTTTGTGAATGAATCATTCACAAATCTGGACTGTCATGATGTTATGGGCTGCATGCCCATTGGCTCTTGCTCTGCACCAATGGGAATGCAGCCATACTGGGCTCAGTCGGCGGGTGGCGGGCGGCAGCGTGGTGGATTCTGCCACCCGCCAGCCGCCGGGGAGCAGAGCAGGGTGGGGCTCGTGGTGGTAGGTAAGGATAAGGCCACCAGGGCTATGTTCGGGGTGTTTTAAAGATACCGCTGGATCGGGCACCGTCCACTGGACCACCAGGAATATGAACGGAGGGGGGGTTAAAGATACCGCCCATGATCAGGCATTTCGTCCACTGGGACCACCAGGGAATATGAACGGAGGGGGTGTATTAAACATACCGCCTGCGATCGGGCAATTCGTCCACTGGACCACCAGGGATATGTAGGGAGGAGGGTGTTACATTGATGCCCGCAATCGGCTGGGGGGACACTATGCCCGCGATCGGGCTGGGGGCACAGGGACTGGGTTGGGGGCCAGCCACAGGTGGCAGCTGCTGTGTTGCGCCCTGCAATACAGCAGCTCACCTGTGGGTGGCCCTCGACTTAAGCCTTTTTTTTTTGGCTCAACGTCCTGCAGGCGCAGGTTGGGGTTGCCCACAACTCTGCACAGCCCGGCTGAATATCGGACTGTGCAGTTTATGCATGGTTCCTCCCCCTCCAGTTGAGCATGCATTCATTTGCATTGCACTGTTGCTCAGCATGTTTTCTGTGGCGCAACTGCCTCCTGCTGAATATCGCAGAATGGAGCAAGTTTGGACTTTATGAGGCAACCCTATTGCACATGGTGCAACCTTTGAATATCTGGCCCTAGTGTGTGTGTATATATATATATATATATATATATATATATATATAATTTATTCATTTAACTGGTTGGTGCACTGGTCCAAGGACCTTTTTCAGGTATACCACAGGCCAGAGACTGGCAACATATAGAAAGACAACAATGAGGGCAGCAAAATACACAGAGATTGAACAGTAACATAACAGACAGGGCAGTCTAGTAAAATGTATAGCATTCAGGCAGCAAATCATCACTACTCAGATGTATTGACATGTACAATAACATATATTTATATTTATACATATAGTGCCCTAGGTCCAATGTAAAGTATCTTCCTAAACATACTACAATATTAACTAGTAACATACATTGTTCTCTTCTGGTGAACACCTGGCTACATATCTTCAGGTCAGGTATTCAATACTCGCAAACTGGAGTATTTGCCAAACATTGGTTTTATTATCACTGTTTGTGTGAAATCAACATCAAATTGATTGGGAAACAAAGGCAATATACTGTATAGTAAAACACAGAAAAATCAAAGTCACACACAGTGTTGTGAAAAAGTAAAATTCTGCCAGCAGAATTACTATGGAAGTTGGAATTTTGCTTCTGGAAATTTCCGGAATGCAATTTGGCAACTTATGCAAAATTCCAACTTCAAGTGGCAGAATGAATGCATGTATTATGGATTCATGTATTCAAATGTGGAATATAATTCCACAGAACACATTATTCTGTTATCTACAGAACTGTGGAATGATTGCATGTATTGCAGATTAATGTATTTCACACAAATGTCATTCCTTAGTTTATATATTTCATTTCACTATTCAGCCAGAAAATTTTGTGGAATGGGACAAGTATTCAGAGGATTTGAATTTTGCCAGAGTTGGAATTTTGTAAGATTTGTAAACTTTACCAGAAAATAATGGAGTGTTCCCAATGTATTTTACATAAAGTACTTTTGTCTATGCTGGAGATCATTGGTTAAGTACTGTGACTGCAACTGTGTAGCTGGCACTTACTGTATGTGTAACAGTACATAGTAACAACATTTTCATTTCTTTTTTAACCTATCCCAGATACTGTAGCTGGTTAGACTGAAGAAAGAGAAGGGTAAGTGAATTGCTTATGAAAATAAAACACCAAAACAGTGGCAATGAAAGGATTTGAACTCTGATCTCCTGGCTCCCAGATCTATGCTCTAAGTTATATATTACCCCCACCCACAAATAAGTGCACCTCTAGGCTGGATTGTCTGAACATTTGCAGCCTGCAATCTATCATTTATGTCTCCAAGTGCAGGCTTGTGGCTGCAGGATAATTTTTTTTAACTCAAGCTTTATTTAAAGAAGAATAACAATTCGTGCAGTTGCAGTCATTTCTAAACAAAATTATTGGCTGCAAGTTAGACGCTTTTTTATGACAGTTTATTTTTTTTATGAAAGACCATCATTTACACTGTATCCCAGAGTTCTTTACAGTCCATAAACATTTGACAGGAGCCAGTAGGCACACACACACACAGGTTCAGTGGGGCTTCAGAGAGCTCAAGCAAAAGAAATTGTTAAGCACTGGGAGATTAAGAGTTGCAATTTTAGAGCACTTGCCATAGGTGTAAATCCCAATATTGGTGTCCATCTGTGAGAGGGTAAATGTGGTAAAACAATTGGTTGCAATTTTCAAGTGTTTTGTAGCATCTATGGCAGCTAGCTTTGCTTTGCAATATAGCAGCAGCCACTGCTTTACTGCAAAATAAAGGTGCCTGTGACAATGGCTTACACATGTATCTTCATAAGGCTCCTGTGATGCTCCAAATCATGTCCAATGTACACATTACCTTTTAAACGGTATAGCTTTACAACCCAAGTTTTGAGTAAGCAGCATAGTCATGCTGTAACTCCAAACACGTGGCTGGGAATCCAGCCCTAACTTGCTTAAAGCAGCAGTATTATTCATGGATAAAAAAATGTAATCATATAGTTCTTTATATAGATCAAAAGTTTAGATTAGGTTAGCGAGTTCAATATATGTAGTCTGTAGTACAAAATGTCTATTCCGTGCTTAGGAATTGTCAGCCAATATGGGTTTATTCTAGAACGTACTGGTTTATACACTATGGGCCCAATTCTACAGGCACCCCATCACATGTCGCAAGTTGCGACATGCGAGGGGTGCAGTTGCACCAAGGATGCTGTGCCTGATTCTAAAAGGGGCAAGGTTCCAGTGGCTAAGTCCTGCCACTTGTGGCAAACCCACAGTTACACCAAACAAAGGGTGTACCTGAAGGGTTTGCTGTAAGCCACAACTCTGGGCGTGAAAGGCGCAAGTGTCCCCCTATGCCTGGGTCCCACCCATCCAGAATGCCCCACAGGGCTGCCTCATGCCCCCCAACCCCTGTACATGTTGAAAGCCCTGCAGGGCTTTGCTGGCCTGATGATGCTGAGGATTCAGGTGCTGGATGCCACACCTCGCGCTACGCTGGTGACCCGTGTTTAGGAATGAGCACGGGTAGCCAGGGGTTGATAGGGTTGGGGAAGGATCAAGCATCCAGAGGACTGCTCTCCTTATCTGGGGAGGGGGGGTTATCAGCAGTTAGTGCATGGCTGCCCCATGGTGGAAGCTGGGGGCACCACCACCAATGCTATAGAGGCATGGGGCAGAAGGAAGCAGACATTGGGAGAGAGCACTTATGGATGCATGTGCACTCATTCCCTTGGCATCATTGCATGTCTCCTTCAGCAGGGGAACAACTCCACAGAAAACCCCCAGCAGCATGAAGACTGCTCGCAGTCACCGACAAGGTTCTGTGCCAGTCAGATTCCTCCTGGGTTCACCCTCTGGTTTTCCACTGTGGTGGGGTATATACCCACTGTGGAGAGACCAGGAGAGGCAGCAACGGGGAGGTTAGAGCTCTGCCTGGGACCAGGGAAAGTGACAGCCTAGCTGGCTAGATGGGGGGAGGAAACCAAAGGTACAATCTCCCCCCCACCATGGAAATAAAGAAATAATTAAAAAAAGAAGAGCCCTGCAGGGCTGCTGCTCCAGACTGGACCAAAGTGCCATGTAAGACACCCACAACTCACAATCTGAGATGTGTCCCATCCCCATTCCCTACATTTTGCCCGATACACTGGGCATCTCACCAGTGGTTGCCCCTCTCACTTCCGCAGCACCTGACCACTTTTCCCCAAGACCCATCTGAGTCGCGGCATGGCACAGCCCACTCTCTCACCTCCATGCAGCCACCAACCACTGCAGGAGTGCATACTGTACATATGCATCATATCTACAGTGTGCACTGCTATTGTGTTCAGTTGGTGGCTGGCCATGGTGGTGAGAGTTTGGCTGTGCCAGTCGCAGGTTTCAGACGGGTCTTGGGAAGGAAGCAGGTGGTCAGGTGCTGCCCAGTGGAAGGGGTGGGCCACTAGACTATCAGAGATGCCCAGTGTATGGGCAAAATGTAAGGAATTGGGGATGGGGGTATTATGTCAGATTGTGGGTTGCGGGTGTCTTATATGGCACTTTGGTCAGGGGCATGCAGCAGCCCTGATGGACTTTCAACATGTACAGGGGTCGGAGGCATGGGGCAGCCCTGCAAGGTTATTTAACTTGTACGGTGGTTGGGGACATGGGGCAGCCCTGTGGGGCAAATAAACATGTATTGGAAGTTGGGGGCATGGGGTAGCCCTGTGCAGTATTGTGGTATGTGGGGACAGAGGTGGCCTGAGGGGCAATCATGTGCAGAGGTCAGAGCAGTGTTGGAGGAAGGACAGCATACCATGGGAGGAATGGATGGGCTGCATATGCAGATAACCCCTGGGGTGTAAGTACAGTTAAGCCAGATATATGCTGGTTTAACTTACATTGACGGTTCTCCCCGGGGGTTGTTGTAGAATAATGCCCTGGAGGACTTTGTTACTGCTCTTACAGAATAGGGTGCAACTGCTGCTGCTGTAAACCCCATAGTGCCATGTCACAGGGGGATTAGGGTGTGACTGATGGCATAAGTCAATTTTGGCGCAAGCAGCCTGCGACATGTCGCGGACTGCTATGCAGAATACCGAATGTCACATCTCCAGGCGTAACTTGCTACTTGCAGCATTTTTTTTCCATGCAAGTCAAGTTATGCCAGGCATATTCCTTTGAGAATCAGACCCCATAAAAACATAGCATTTAGATAGGGAATAGTTTGTTTTATATTGTTTAATAGCCTGATATTGTACATTTTATGCTATAACTTTACCGTTCTCCATTCCCTATGTTTTATCAATACATTTTTTACTAATTTAATACTCAATTTTTTGTTTTTAGTTACTAGTCGAACACTTTGACTTGTGTGGTAGTTCATTTTCACAATATTAATACAGTATAAATAGTAATTATTGTATATATCGTATAGAATGTCATTAAAAACATTAGAATATATTAGCATATTTAATTACCTTGTACTATATAATAGCATCCATTTGGAATGATGTCAGGTCTTGATCAGATCGATGTGAAATATTGACTTTGGTGTGTGTGGGGGGGGCACTATGTTGATTTATGTTAAATAATGCAATTTTATCATCTCCTAGCAGTGGAGTTTAATTATGTCTGTGATGTGCATTCATTTCCTTGCTTTTTCATCATATAATTTGTTTAATAATAATATATTTCTCATTATCTAATGTCATCATTTGTATATTTTTGTTACTCTAAGATGATGTTAAAGTAGTATTTATTACCAGTTTTAAATTAATGATTCAAGTCATTAAAGATGGCCATCATAAACAATTTTTGAAAATTCTATCCCTTGAGGTCACTTTCAGACTTTACATACAGGATTCCTACTGTGAATACATAAGGAGAGTTTTAACACACATTCTCAGCACCACACTAAAATATAATAATGTATTTATAGTGAGTGTGGCCAGAGAGCATAAACTTGAAATTTAAAACCCCTTATTTCAGTTCAGGGTGAAATACAACTAAAAGAAAAATCGATAAAAGTGATGTACTGTAAATACAGTACTACTTAAAAAAAACTACATGATGATGTTTAAGCACCAACAAGCATAGCTTGTAAGTACATATTGTGGTCTTGTGTACTCTTTTCTGCATTTCAGTCGAGGTTAAGGAGGTCTTTTGCATGAGGTGATTTGCCTTACATCATTTTGCATGGGTGATGTGCTGTGCATCAAGGTAGATAAAAAGGGACTGATGTGAGACAAGCTAAAACACCTGTTTCTGCCTCTTTCCACCATTACCTCATTTGTATGAAGAGAAGAAACCACTAGGAGCTGTGGGAGTGATGAGGGCATCAAGTAATGTTGGAGCTCATGCTTCCCTAATATGCTGGTATTTGTGCCAGTATTTGTCTATTAAAACCCTGATTTGCAGGAGTTTCGGCACCAATAACTGTTTTGTGCACTGTTATTTATTCCATCTAGGATAGTCTATGTAATTAGATGATGGGCATCTGTATGGAGTTTTCAGGAATGAAGTAATACTCCTCTTATGGTATCCCCCCATCTCATGCAGATCAGCTGCTTATGGGAAAAACACAGACTTCCAAATATCTGATGCCAATCTATGGAGAATGAGCACTGTGAGCACAGAAACACCTAAAATAAATTATTAAAAGCACGTCACTGTTACTGGGGGCTGAGGGGGCAGTATTTCATTCAGTGCTAAATGATGTTACACTCAGAAGAGTGCTATCTTTTCTATGCCTTTTTATAGATGGAATATGGCCCTAAAAGAGGACGAAAGATGATCAGTCCATGAGGTGGTGAGAGTGTGAAGAAGAAAGACTTGTGTAAGGATATATTGATGGCTTGTGGTTCCCCTGCTTCTGACAAACTGTAGTGGAACTGTTTGGAAGACTGAGAAGTTTATTTCAAGTGCTGTTTTCTGTGGAGACGGGTGATGAGGAGCTAGACAAACTGAGGTACAGCTGGTTCCAAAGTTAAAGGACTAAGCAAATAAAAATACCAGTTTTGTTCTTTGTTGTGATACTGATTTTAAGGTTGGACCGGTTCCTGGGCTTACAAATCATCCACAATAGTGGATGACAGGACTACTGACCTTGGACTTAACTCAAGACATTCTTTAGAAAACGCTCAGAGTTGTTGATGATGGTGTTGTATTTAAGGGAGATGTAGGACATATTGATTTGTACTTGTTCAGTACCACTTATCTTGTTAACTGGTGGATCAGAGATAGGAAATATCACTTTGATAGATAGCCACCAATGTCTCGTATGTTGGACCCCTTTGGATATACATTAGGGTCCCTGGATCCTAAGTTGGTCTGAGTATGGATGCTAGGAGTGATGCAATGACTCTTCCGTGAGTTATTTTGCAGAAAACATGATTCTAAATAATCATAATATTTGTTGGTTGCAATTGTTTTATGATTTACAGCTGCTTTAGGCATTAGTTTTGATTTATTACCAAATATTACTACCTTAGTTTTTTCTTTGTTTATATTAAAGCCATCAGCTATGCACATTTCTGCGAAGCTATCCAGCTTCCTTTGAAATCCCAGAAAAGATGTAGAAATGAAAACCAAATCATCTGCATATGCCAAGAGTGAAACTCTATTATTTCTAATTTTTGGCAAATGATATTCAGAATTATCAAGATTCTTCAAAATAGGATTAATGTATAAATTGAACAAAGCTAGAGCCAGTATACATCCCTGATGAACCCCTAGGTTTGTATTAATTTTTGCTGTTGTCAGTCCTTGTTGGTTATATTGTATTTGTGTCCAAGTGTCCTTATGCAGTCTAATAAGAATGTCCAGAAGGGTATAATCAAGACACAAGTTCCACAATTATTCCCATAGAAGCACCCTACTTATTCTATCAAAAACTGTTGATAGATCCATGAAACAACTAAATAACTTACTCTTTTAACTGTAACATATTTTCATATCAAGTGTTTTAAAATGTAACAATGCTGAACCATAGATCTACCAGCTCTAAAACCATTCTGACATTTAATCCAGGACTGGAGTCACTATAATATAATTTTACAAAATACTTTCTATGAAACGTCAATCAGACTTATAGGTTGATACATTCTGGGGTCCATCGGGTCTCCTTTCTTTAGTATTGGGAAGACAGTGTTTCCCTCCCAACTATCTGGGATATTCTTTCTCTCTATCAAGGAGCTGAATAAAATGACAAAGATTGGTGTCCACCAATTTGGAAAAGTTTTATATACAGGTATGTAACCCAAAATACAGTCAAGTCCAGGGGCTTTGTTTGAAGTTATCATGACTAATGCTTGAAATATTTTAGTTTCCCTTATAACCATTGGGACTGAGTATAATATATCCCCTTCAGTCAGTTTATTCATTATTAAATTGTTTATCCTCTGAGGAGGAGGAAGACCTCTGGGGCCAGATCTTTTAGCTTTATGGCCCCGACCCTGTAGAATTCTCTACCTCGTCAGGTACGAGATTGCCTGACTGTCCAAACTTTTAAGGGGGCACTAAAAACCTATCTTTTTAAGCATGCGTATAATGATTTTTAAATGTTATTAGGTCTGGATTAATTTCATTGTTTTGGTTATATTGTTTTTATTATGTTATGTACAGGTGCCTTGGTTCTGGAAAGGCGCCTTTTACAAATAAAGTTTTGATTGATTGATTGATTGATCTGAAATTCCTCTTCTTTTGAGAAATATAATTTCTGAAAATGAGTCTCCCAGACGTCTGGCATGACATAAGCTTCTATTTTAGTTAAAAATTGACCATATCCTCCACTAACAATTTTCCAAAATGTTTTGTTATATTTCACAATAGTGACTTTTCTCACCTTTTCCCATTGTTTGATGTTATATGTATTCTTTTCTTGTTCCAACAACTGCTTATGAGTCTTCCTTGCTCTATTTAAGTCTTTGATAATCTTTCTTGTTCTCCTTTGTTTTATTGCTCTAGCCATCTGATTTAATTTTTATTTAGCTTTTTTTGCAGGTATTGTTGAACCATGTTTTCTGACCTGAAATCTGTCTTTTATTTGTCTGGCAAAGAGGCCCTATGTAAAGACTTATTTTTTGCCATTCTTGTATTATATTGATACAGTTGGCAGTTTCTAACTGATGCTGTTGCTGCTTTCCCAGGCAACTTTCTGTGAATAGTTCCTGGAATATATTTATGGTATCTCTGCCACTTAATCCTTTTAAGATTTAAGATTTTCATGTCACCTTCCTGGGTGAAAATGTCTGCTTGTTCACTATTAGAACATTGTCTCTGTATCATAGTTAATATTGGATAATGAGAAGAATCTGGTCAGCCCAGGACTGTTAAATTTTGTATTATACCAAGTGCTTCCACATTGACACAAACTAGATCAATTGTGGAAGAACTCATGGGTTCTATATATGTGTAAGTTCCTTCCTGATATCCAGTTGATCTTCCATTCATTAATACAAAGTTATTCTCTGAGAGGAAGGTTATTAATTCCTCCCCTCTTTTATTATATTTTTTATCTTTAAGTTTCCTAAAATAACATATTTTATGATTAAGTGCTGAGAGACACTGCAAGAGAGAGGGGTAGTTTTTGATGAAAGGTTGACACTGCATTCACAGGTGTCAGCAGTCATCAAGACTTCCTTATATAATCTTAGGAATATCACCAGGGTTTGGCATCTTGTTCCGCCTGCCGACCTGCCTACTTTAGTCCATGCCTTCGTGCCCTCACTCCTGGATGATTGCAACTCCCTTTATCTAAGGCTTTCTGGGGTTGAAATCTGTTGTCTGCAGCTAGTGCAGAATGCTACCACCTGGCTTTTGATGGGTTCTGGAAGATCCTGTCATATTACCCAGGTGCTGCACGAACTGCACTGGCTGCCAATTCGGTGGTGGATCACCTTTAAAGTTGGCTTACTGACTTTCAAAACCCTACATGATCTGGGCCCAGCCTATCAGAAAGAACTTCTGGTTCACTATCGCCCTGACCGATCTTTCCACTAGGCTGATGAGGGGTTGCTAGAGGTTCCAAGGGTGAATTTAAAATCTTCTGGTGCTTGGGCATTCTAGTATGTTGCCCCCACCCTTTGAAACTCTCTACCCCGTCGGTTGTGGGAGTGCACTTCTGTGGAGGGTTTTAAGAGGGGTCTAAAGACCTTTTTATGGGAAACAGCATTCCCTGAATATTGAACGTTTTAATTGTTTGGTGTGGCGGTATTTTTTATCATGCTTGTTTTAATTGTTATTATGTATGGCACTTTGACGCTTGAAAGGCGCCTTATAAATAAAAAATTATTATTATTATCTTCAAGCAGATCTCTTGTATATTTATCATCTGGGACATGAGCATTAAAATCTCTTACTATCAAAATTGGGTGGACATCTTGTTCATCTATTAATTTTTCCAAAGTTTGTTTGGTGTTTATCCACACATCCACTGATTCGTTTTATTTTTTGGAGGTATATATACATTGATTATTAATATTTTAATTTTGTAATTTTCCATCTTTAATGTTTGTTGAATTTAATGAAATGTTATAAGTAGTAATTTATACTGTTGTAATGAGTGTACCTTATGTAAGTTATGTAACAGGACAACTTTGTAAATAGGTCGTATGATCCAAAGTTTTATCCTAGTTAAAAATACAGTTGTAACTAACTAACTGGAGTACATAATTACTAAGGCATTTCATTTTAGTTATTCTAAAGTTCAAGGAGGTCTTCACCTAAGTAATAAGTTCAGCTTTCAGGTGGCTGTGCTTTTTTCTTTTACTCCAGGGACCTCATACATAGTAAACTCTGGAATCAAGCATGTTTCAAAGTGATTGCTCCAGATCTCTTGTAAACATAGCACATCAAAGGTACCAAGAAAATCCTTGATTTCCTTGTTAGCCAGTTTATATTTTATACCCTTTATGCTCCATGATAATATTTTTAGGTCCGTGACATTCTCCCTATCATTACGTTCCTGTTATTTTGTATTCGATTCCTAAGTATGTGTAACTGAACTTTTTTCTTTCTTTTGCCCATTGTTCATTGTTTGTCCCTTAAATATTTTAGATATCAAAATGTTATTTATGCCTTCATTGTTATGTTTTTCACTATTTTCCTTTCCTGTTCTATTTGTAGTTGCTGTAAAGACTTTTGGAGTTGTTATAAGAATACCAAATCTATCCAATATTGTAGCTTTTTTGAGAATTGTATCCAGCACACAAGCATTTCTGAAAATTATACCAATCTGTATCGTTACTGATGTTTTGTCAAGAATTCTTATATTATCAATTGCATAAGCTGGAATTTCAATACTAAGAGAATGTATTATAAATGCAATAATTTATTTCCCAATTTTCCTTTTAGATACTTCTCCTAGTGTATTCCATCGAAAAATTGAGATAACTTTACTCTCCCATTCTGAATATTGTTTCTTTTCATATTCTGTCAGAATTTGAATAAGACTCTGTATTTCTTTCTCCATCCCTTTTATTCTGCTGTGCTTTATACTTTGAGTTTTTCTGTGATGTTCTATCTGGAATAATGAGAACCCTCTGTGGTTGGCTTATATTAAAGCCTTTTGCTCTGATTACCTCTGCCTGTGCGCATATCCTCTCCATCAGTATCCAAGATTGAGAGTATATTAAAGCACAATCTGGAATAGTAGAGTTGGGAAGTCTCATAATATATATTTCCTTCTCCTGGTGATCTATATTTAGTAGTTCCCTAATATGTTTATCCAAATCTTCTGCTATCTCTTTTTTCAGAGTCTCAACCCATACATTTCCACTAGAAATTCTATTTCATATTCCTCTCTCTCTCTCTCTCTCACACTCTCCAAAAAGGCTGGAGGAGATATATTCATGTTTATTCCATTTAGTATTGTTACCAATGGTCCCTCTTAATTCTTCAAGATTTTCTCATACAACACTTGAGGTTCCAGCCTTCCTCATATGCCATTCTCTAGTTAAAATTTCATTATTTGCTTCAGCTCTTACAGTATCAAGCTCTTTTCCTATGAAAATGTTATAGTTTAAGTTCTTAATTTCTTTATTCCCTTCATTTACTGGATCCATATGCCTAGTCTTTCCCACTTCCATCAAAGCAGATTGTATCCTTTCCCCTATTTCAAATTCTCCTTCCTCTTTGCTTTCCTTAATGTCAGCTTCACAATTATTTGAATTTTTGTCTTTATTTTGTTTTTTATTCTTATTTTTGTTATTATTCTGATTATTTTTGCTTTTATTTTTCCTTCCTTTCTTCTTTCCTTTGCTTTAGGCCCTTCCCTTAAACAGGGCACCAGCTGAAAAGGGAGAGGTAGAATGTTCTTTGTCAAAAGGTGGGGGTAAATTCACCTGTATTCCACAATTCATCCCTTGCCACTGAACTCCCTGCGTAACTCTGATCTCTATGCTTGAGTTAAGCTCATTACTTCCCTTGAATTTCCTATCTGATCCAGCAAAATCATATTCCTAAATACATCAACTTTCAGGAAAGTGATCTCTTCCTTAAGGGCTGCAATATTTTCCAGAATTAGTACATTTGCATAATATGGATTTTTAATCATCACCAGCATCTGCCTAGACAAAACAGAGCTGTATGTAAAATCTCCTTCATTCGTGAAGTATTCCTTCTTATACTGTATTGAATGTATGTTTTGATCTGGATTGATATCTGATTTTTTTGACCTCAGGTTTTCTGGGCTAAATCTCCCTCCTATTTGGTGGTCCCTAGAATATTGTTTTCCCTGCTCCATTTCTAATTTCTTCAAGCCATCTATAGTATTACTCACTTCTTGTATAACTGAGGCAATTTATCACCGCTACTTCTTTCCAAACTTTTCCAGTCCTTCTTCCCTCTATGAGTGGGGGGGAGGGGAAGAGGAAGGAATATAAGAGTTATTCATTGTTTGATTGGGTATAGTTTCTCCATAAGTGGAGTATTCTGGGTAAAAAAAAATCTCCTTATATTTAGAATGAGCTGTTATTCATTGAGTTTGTACTATTTACAGTAGTACGCACTCATGTGGAGCTCAGTCGACGACTGGCCATGGTTGTGAGAGGTGGGCTGTGCCAGTCACCAACTAGGGATGGGTGGGAGAGTGCAGGGTGGTCTGGCACTACCAGGTGGGAGGGTGGGGTCCCCAGACTACCTGGGAGAATGGGGTATGCTTTTCTATTTGTACAGTGTACAACACTGCAAGGACTTTTGTTTGGGGATCAGGGCTTGGGGGTGCATGATCAGGCCTGTGGAGCTGGTAACTGTACATTTTAGGGATCAGGATGGGGGTCCAATGACCCTGTGGGGCATTTTGTATTCATTATTTTGGGATCGAGGCAGGGGGGTCCCATAGCCCTGTAGGGCATATTTTAACCATTATTGGGGGAGTGGGGGAAGGGGGGTCCCATAGCCCTGTGGGGCATTTGTAATCATTATTGGGGAACTGAGTGTGGGGGATTTTGATAGATCTGCAGGGCTATAGGCTTGTGGACTGGGAATGGGGGAGTGGAGGCACTTGCACACTTCCCCTGTACTTGCCGCAGGCTTGTGGCCAACTGTTCAGGTATGCCCTCTGTTTGGCATACCTGTACAGTTGGCGAAGTCATGGGATATAGCCATGGGGGCCCTGCCCCTTACAGAATCAGGTGCAGGGTCCTTGGCGCAACTGCACCCCTCACATGTTGCAACTTGCGACATGTGTAGGGGTGCTTATAGAATCGGGCCCAAAGTTTTTTAAATTCAAATATAAACAATTGAAAATGAATTAGAAAATTTCAAAATATCATACTAATATACAGGTATCCTGGCTAAGGTAAATCTAGTAACAGTGTTAACTACCTCAGCAATTAGAAGGTAAATACAATATATTCCAAGAGAAAGTCAAAATACAGAATGCAAAATTCACTGCAAGTCCTTTGTCAGTCCTGCAATATGGATTTGTCTGTAAATGAAAATGCAGTATACTTACAGCCTGTCCCTTCTGTTTCTTTCAAGGGCTCAGACTCAGTTTCCAGAAGACACAGCTTTCTCTTTGCTGAAATCAATTTCTTTTCTTCCCGGCAAGTAGATATAAAACAACTTTGAATAAAACCGGCCATCTCCTTTGCTTCTCTTTGCTTCCCTTTGCTTCTTTGAGCTGATTCCTCTTATATGCAAGCACCATTTAATTTAGTCAATTTCAGAAAAGACCCATATCTTCCTGAAAGCTGCCTTTTGGTTCTTTGAAGCATCTTTAGTTCAAGTTAATACAGCTTTTTGCAAGAGCTTGCAGACTTCTTCTAGATTCTCCACTTCCCTTACAGAAATAATTGTATGAAATGTTTTCATGCTGCACACATAGAACTACCCACGTGATATGCATCTGCAAGCATGATTTACATGTTAAATTGGAACTGATTGCATGCATGTGGCATGCATGCAGCAAGCAAGTGTGGAAAGCATGCTTTTAATGTTACATTTGAACAGACTACATGCATGAGAAATGCATGCAAAAAGCAAGTGGTCACTGACAACTGTACACATTAAAAGTTAAGTGACTTGTTCAGGATCACACAGTACACAAGTGGGGGTTGATGAGATTCAAACCCAGGTCTTCACGTCCCCAGGTCTCCTGGTTTGCAGTTTAGTGCCTTTAACCACTAAGCTATACTGCCCGCATACATATGGTTCACTTGTACTTCAATATAAATCTGCATACATCTGCATGCATGCAGCATGTCTATAGTTACTGATACACTTTTTAGTTTTCTTGTCCACTCCTCATCTCAGCTGCACAGCTGAACTGTAGCACACATACCAATGGAAACACATGTGGTTCTTCCCATCCCCAATAAACACACTTACCCACAAAACTACTTAATTACTTCTGTCTGGCCTATACTCCTACTATTTTCTCTACATAGTTTTGAATGTTTTCATGCAAACGGACTTCAAGGGACAAACACAAATGTAGCAATAACGTGACACCCCACCCACATGGCCAGTTCCCCCATGCACACACACTCTAACTGCTGTGACCATGCTGCTACAGACAACTCACCAAGTACAGATATAAGCTGAGAGTCTCTTACCTGAGTACTAGGGAGTCAGAAGTAGAAGTCTTTAAGAGGTGATGTCCATGGGTCAGACTGCTGGGGCATACTCCTTGCAATAAATGGAGTTAGTTTTTATTACTATTTTATACATTATAATGGCAAGTTGGAGAATAATGAATGCCATTGTTCTACAAACAAGGCCATTGTTAGTCAAGCAGTGGCCTTCATTAATATCCAGCTCTCCATCAGTAATGTATGAAATAGTAATAAAAAAATACCCTCATTCATTTCAATGAGGCATACCCCTGCACTCTCCCTTGCCCTATGTCATAATGTGCCTGAAGATGGGGATGTGGAGGTCAGCTTCACAGGGGGAGGGAGCATAAGCCTGACTATAGTGGGACTCCAATAGTCTGACCATACCACTCAACTGCCACTGAATGCAAGGGACAGCCCTCATTTTACCCCTGAAAACTACTCTGCCCCTCATCCATTCCTCATGGAAAACATGCTGCTCACACAGAGGATGTACTGTAAATTTAGACTTTATGGCAGGGGCGCCATTTCTAATTTCAGTTGGTGGGGGAGCCAATAACCAATGGAGGCCACGTGCTACATAGCCCCTTAGCGGCATGCTCTGGAATGTCTGGAACATCTTTAAAAGGTCAAACTTATTTGATGTGACTGACAAGTGATATGCAAATCAGGAAAACTTCAAATGCATAAGATTAATCTGTCTATACCACAGAGTAGTGCATCAGATTTGGGCTTAAACCCACTCAATTACTGTCCAGTTTTTTCCTGACTGAAGTTCTGAACCCCCCACCAAAAAAAAAAAGTTGTCAATTTCTTTCCCCAACTGCATTCCATTCAATACCCATCCCATATGGGTCATGAAGCTGCCCAAAGGCACAGAAATGTGAAAAACACATCAATATTTCAGTCCTTCTGCCTTCCCCAATCCCTCTGTAAAAAAAAGTATTTGCTTTTACTTACCCGGCCATCTGGCCAGAACCTGCAGCCTAGCCCAGTGTGCCACCAGCACAGTTTTAAGTCCATTCCTCCTCTGTCCTTCTGCTAGAAGCTGAATGCTAGAACCAACCATCACAGGTCCCCAGTGTGGTCTGCGACTAAGTCACCACACCAACTGAACCCACCCAACCTGTGTTGCTTGTTCTTGCTTGGCTGCTGCCATGGCTGCTGCACTGCACTGATCAAGGCATATGAAGGCAACCCACACTGCTGTCACTGCTGCTGTGAGGCCTAGCTTGCTGGCATGGGGGGGGCAGGATATTCTTTTGGGAGGCAAGGCTAGTAGAGTAAGTAGGTACCTTAGTCCTGAGCTAGCTTCTAGCTCACCCACAGCCCCTTCAGCCACCAAGGGAGATGGAGACTCATTAAGAGTAGACCAACAAAAATATGCCACCACAACACTGCTATTGAGAGTTCAATGCTCATCAACTCCTCCAAACTGTAGTGTGCAGCCTATCTGCTCTGTGGTGGGAAAGACAGTGTCCCACTCACGTGACTAATGTGCTCTTGCTTGGCTGGAGCTCCTCCATGTCATTTGTGATGGTGCCACCACTAATAGGTGGAGGGAGTGAACAACACAGTACAGATTGAGTTGAGTCAGGAGTGTACCTGCACCATGAGCATAATACAGGCCAGGGGAGGCACTTATTGTGTAAAAGATTAAATCCAAATTTAATGCTGTTATTGCCACACCATAAGAACAGCCTAGGCACAAATGCAGGAGGGTGGGGGCAACTGCCTCCCTCTACCCTACCTAAATGGCACCCCTGCTTTATGCTAGAAACTAATTCTCAGGGGCTGACATCAGTACAAGTAAATACAATGGTTTCCACTGTGTTCTGAGGTACTGTATCTACATGTTTCAGGATGTGTCCTGATCATCATGATGGTTAGTGTTCCTCATTTTATGCATTCATGTCCCTAATTTCGTGCAAAATGTGAGATATGGTGCTGAGCATGGCCATAGTGTATATGCTCTGTACAGAATGACAAAGGGAAAGTAAGTGAGCCAAAGCAATCATGGAGAAACACATTTGTAGCACTAAATATGCATAAGGGGATTTGCATGGCCCAAAACAAAAAGGTCAAGTTTCACAACCCAGAGGCCCCTCTTCACACATCTGGAATGGGGGATGTTGGCTGACTATAGCCTAGGCATTTAATGCAGTAAGCAAACAATACTTTACAAATTAATGGCAACTGAATGACAAAAATCAAAAGCCATTAAACAACTTAAAAAGGATCAGAATTAATGAATTTACCTCATTTTAATGGGAAATCAATGAAAAGGGTATTTTAATGGCTCTAACTGCTAGCAGTAGCATGAGAAATGTTTATTTTATTTATTAAGTCTTGGATTACATATACCATTGAGCTAAGAGCTCTTTTACAAAGGTTCCAAGTCAGTAGAAAGGACAACAGATTTAACAGGACAGTAAAGTACAGTACAATAAAGTGTAAATAGGAGGTACAAAAATCATAATGGACACAAAATCATAATGGACAGTCAATGTAAAACAACAGAAACACATTATGCTACTCAGTTTCAGGCACAGGAAAATGCATACAATACATTGATATCAGCCAGCAGGCTTTGTCCAGACAAACAGGGCACAGGGCATAGGAAGGGATGTGGGAGGATGGACTGGGAAGAGTAAGAAAGGGGGGTGGGAGAGGAGGATATGAGGATATGAGGAGAAGTGGGGCAAGGGGAGGAGGGAAGAAGGGAGGAGAGGGGGTAGTGGATGCAGGGGTGGAGGGGTAGGAGGCAAGACTGCTAAGTTACTATGAAAGAGATCGAATGCTAAGGTTGAGGTTTGGGAAAACATGGTTAAGAGAGACAGTCACAGGTGCTAGATGTAGAAAGTAGTGACTGAAGCTTGAATTTGAATGGCCCCAGCTTAATTTTGGAGGTGATGTCATTGTTGAAAGCATTCATCCAGAGGGGGGTCCTGTAGGCAAATGATCTTTGCCCTTGGGCTGTTCGGCGATGAGGAACCTGTAGGAGCTGAGATTCAGAACCTTTGGTGAGGCATGGATTACAAGCGGGGCTTAGAAGATTTTGTACTCCAGGTGGCAAGAGGCCTAAGGTTATTTCCTTGACCATCAGGCACGTTTGGTATTTGATGAGATTTTTAGGCTTCTGCCAATTGGTTAGGGCATAGAGGTCACACATGTGGGTGAGATGGTGAGCTCCTGAGATAAGACGACATGTCTTGTTAAGAGCAGTGCAGACACGACAGAGGGCGGTATCTGTCGCAGAGCCAAGGATTATCAGTCTGTAGTTAATTATAGAAATAATGAGCTCTGTACAGCTATCCTTAAGGCTTCAGGGGACAGTGATTGTCTATGTCTATACAGTAGATCAATATGAAGATTTAAAGCTTTAGCAACGTTATCTATATACATCCCATATGACAGGTTGCTGTCTATGGTGACTCCAAGATACTTAAAGAATTGTACCTTTTTGAGGGCAGTACCAAGGCAGTTAGTGATAGTCGGAGGATGTTTCTTGTGCTTGTTATGGGAGTTGCTGAAGTGGATAAGCTTAGTGTTTTTTTATAGTTAAGTATCAATTTGTGATGACTAATCAATTTCTCTACCGAGGCAAACCCGAGTTGTAGTCGGTTCTCAAAGGGTATAGGCTCTGGGTGAGTTGTGTAAATTACAGCATCATCTGTGTAGAATAGGATTTGTTCAGGGCAGAAGCTTGGGAGACTGTCTAGAAAGAGACTGAAAAGAAGTGGGCCCAAGATGGACCCTTGAGGAACCCCAGAGCGAACAGTTCTTGAGTCAGAAAGGACGTCGACAATTTTGACTTGTTGAGTGCGGTTGTCCAGATAACTTTTAAACCAGGCAGTGGAGTCAGAGGAGAGCCCTGCATTAAGTAGCTATTCCAGTATTAGAGGGTAATGGACCATGTTGAATGCTTTTGTCAAGTTGATGAAGGCAGCACCAACTAATTGACCATGGTCCAGGGAGCTATGTATAGAACCAGTGAATTCCATAAATGATGAGGTGGTGCTATGCCCTTTTCTGAACTCATGTTGTTGGGCGCATTGGATCTTATGTTTGTCAAGATATCAAGTAAGCTGGTCAGCTACAATGTGTTCAAGAGCCTTAGAATAAGGTGGTAATATGGAGATAGGTCAGTAGTTCACGTGAAGAGTCCTGTCTCCTCTTTTGTAGACATGGGTAACCATGGCTGATTTCCATTTATTGGGGAACTGAGCGAGTCTGAGTGAGAGGCTAAAGGTGCTAACACTTCCTCATGGGTGAAGGACAGCAGTTGGAGGTCAAGGGAGTCCCCATGGTGTCAAGATTTACCAATTGCTTTATGGATATATTTTCAGGCTTCATGCAGTGAGACTTCTTTGAAGTAGACTGGCAGGTGACTGGCCATTGGGGGAGAGCTTACAGGACTGGCCGGGGTGACATCTGCATCAAAAAAGTCAGGTGGAAGAACACTGCTAACGTCCGTGAATGCATTATTAAAGGTATTGGCAATAGTTAGGGGGTCCAGAGTTGTAGTCCCATAAATGTCAATAAAGTGGGTGATGTTTTGGGGTTTTTCCATGTAACTTCTTTGATATCATTTCAGAAAGCTTTACCATTGCCCCATGTATCAGTAAGCACTCCATTTTAGTATTTATTTTTCTCAAGACGGATGGATCTTGTGCCCACTAGACCACCTTAGTGGTCCCCTATGGCATTGCTAGCCCACAAGACCACCAATGCCTTACTTTTATTTACCCAGAGGTCTGCTAGCCCCTCAACAGCCTTCACTAGCCCACCTGGACTAACAATGTACAATACTGGCCACTCAGCCACCCATAAGAGCACAGGGGTTTTGGGCTGAGCCACTCTCCCAAACCACACTTCCTTTCCTCTCAGCTTCTGCTCCGCTACTGGTTTTTCCTCAGGTAACCTATTTTCTTTTATTTTACAGGTCTGATGGGACATGGACTCCTTCCCCATCAGATAAGTATACTTCTATGAATAACCTGTCCTTTCTTCCCTGCTGTGCCCCTTAAGAGCTACGGATCCTTTGTGACACCCCTTTTTATTTTTTTTACAGGTGCGGCAGAAGATATCCCTTCAAGACTCCTACCTCTGGCTCCCTAGTGCTCAGGTAAGACCGCCTGCTTAATCTATATTGGATGGGTTGACTGTAATGGTGCACCCACAACCATTACAACATAAGAGAAGAAGTCTACTGTGTGGGTCCCTGGAAGGTTGAGGTGAGGGAAGAGGGAGGCCATAGGTGGAGAAGCCTGGTCTGTGGGGTCCCTTTTGATGATTCAGATGGGTAAATAGGCTCCAGCAGGGTCCTATGGGTGATCTTTGGGGGGGCAGAGTGCGGTTGGTGTTGAATCCTGGTTCTGGGGTTCTAGGAATGGTCTGGTTGGGAGAAGAGGGTGCAGATGGGTGTCAGAATTCTGGTATGGTGGCTCTAAGAGTCATCCAAGTGGGAGATGAGGGTTCATGTGGGTATCTAAACCCTGTTTGACAGTCATACGGATGGCATGAGTGGGAAAAGTGGGTGCAGGTGGATTTCAGATCCAAGGTCCATGGTCCTAGGGGTGCTCCAAGTGGAAGAAGAGGGTGGAGGTAAATGTGGGAGCCTTGTGTATGAGTCCTATGGCTCATTTGAGTGGAAAATAAGGAAAGAGTTATGTGTTGGACACCCATCCATGGGTCCGTTGTCTAGTCCTGTTAGATGCAAAGGGTAGAGGTGAGTCTGGGGATTCAAGGGCTGTACAGCATGGGAGATAAGTGTGGAGGTTGGTGTCAAATACTTATCTAGGGCTTGCAGGGCTAGCCCTAGTGGGCAGAACTAAAACATACATTAAGTGGGGAATGCCAGTCTGGGATTACAGAGCTGGTTTGGGTGGGGGGACAGGATGAATGTAAATGGAGGAGGCCAGTATAGTGGTCTCAGGGCTGGTCCAAGTGGAGAGACATGGGGTCATAGGTGAGAAAAGCTGGTCCAGAGGTCCCATGGTGTGGCTAGGTGGGCAGACAGGGAAGCTGTAGATGTTTAAGGCTAGTCAGGTGGTCCAAGAAATTATCCGGGTGAAGGAACATGGTGATATAGGTGGGAACAGCCAGTATGGATTCCCAGGGACAGTCTAGGTGGGCAAAAAGGGGAGATGTTGGTAGAGAAAGCAAGTCCTTGGATCCCAAAGCTGATCCAGATTGAGGGACATGGAGGACATAGGTTCTGGAGGCAGATCCAGTGCTCCCAGGGCTGGTCTGAGTGGGCGGACAATGGAAACCTAGACACAGGAGGCCATTCCAGTCAACCCATGGCTGTTCCATATGGGGATATCACAGGGACATAGGTGAGGCTGACCAGCCCAGCAGTCCCAGAGCTGGTTCAGGGTAGGAGGCCAGACGAATATAGGTGGGAAAGACTGGTCTGGGTTCCAATTGCTGGTCAGGGTGTGCAGAGAGGGGAGATGTAGGTAGGGGATGGAAATCAGGGGTCCCAGGATTGGTCCAAGTAGAAGAAAATGGGGCTCTTAGGTGGGAGAGACAAGGTACTGTACACCCTCCCTCCCAGTAGTATTTACTTGGGTTCAAAGAATTTAACAGAAGGATTACCCTATTGTCTGAGGGTAATCTGGCTAACCTATATACTAGAGATAACATGCTAACTGTTCCTCTCTGACTTAGGGTGCTATGGGTCAGCTATTCAGTTTACTAGACCTTGGCTAGGGCAATGCCAACTATGCTTCTGGGGTGGCTAACTGACTGGTCCACTCGCTTTCCCTTGCTTCTGGCTGGAACTGATACTGTAATACATTTTTAAATTAGAAGAATGTTACAATTTTACCCCACTAGCCTTAACTTGGTTACTAGTGTTAACTTGACTATTAGCCATCTTTGACTACTTTGGAGCACTCTCCCTTTACAATATGGGGGTTTGCTTCCCCTATCTAGCCCACATGGTGATTTTTCCTGAATAAAATAGGAAAAAAAAAAACTTTTGGGCTAGCTAGCCCTTAGTCACTAGCCTAACTGGCTAGCTTGGCTATATGTATTTAAATGGGGCTTGCCTTTCCCTGACTGGTTCTCTTATTTCTTTTTTTAATATAAAAAAAAAATCAAGCTTTGGGGCTAACTAGCCCTTGTTAAGTAGTCCACCTGGCTAACTTAGCTTGAACCTGGGGTTTTGCCCTACCCCTGCTTCTGGTTGGAGTTTTCAATTTTTTTTAATATTCCCTGCTGGAGTTGAACTACAACGTTTTAATACATTTAAATAACTTAGAATACGGCTGCCCTCACACTATGCTCTGCTGCTGGAGCTCAATTTAAATAAATTTAGATAAGCCCAACCTTGCCTTCTGCTCCCTTGCTAGAGTTTAATTTAAAATAACTACTGGTGGTCCTTAGTCCCGGGGCCTTTCCTGACCCCACTAATGGCCACAGCCATCTTCCCTACACCACTGGTGCAAAACTAAACTTTTCTAAAAAAATTAAAATATCAGTTCAGCACACAGAAACTGCCCAATGGTGCTGCTGCCGACTCACTGCCCTGACCCAGGAGAACTTTAGCTGGAGGGAGAAGGTGGGAGTTTTGGCTGCTGGCAGGCAGACTGGCTGCAGGCAAGTGAGTGGTCTTCTATTCAGGATCTTGCTGTGATGCTCTGGCAACCCTTGGACTGAAAATACCTTTTTCTTTATTTATACTTTTTGCCTGCCACCGAACATCTGGGCTCTGCCTTGCTCACAGCGCCCCTATACCTCCACTACCCATATTGCCTGTGCTCTTCCCAGTTACCTCAGAGGGCAGGGTTGCAGCACTGTAAGGGCACTGGTGCAGCGATCCTAGTATCTAGTTGGGAGAGCCGGCTGGGTGGCTAATTGAGGCCAGGGGCAGGGAGTCATGAAGACATTCGGTGAAGAATTTTTCTCCCCTTTTGGCTGGGGCAGTGACGTGCAATGACATCCTGCATCTGTCCTGGCCCAAAAGTGTTTTCCATGTATCGGTGCATGGTGTCAACCTGGCCTTCACCAGATGTTGCTCCTGCACCTACCACAGTGTGCCTTCCCCCCTGGAGAAGGAGAACAGTCCTGGGGATGCTCAATCCTTCTCCCCCTTCCTGCCCTCCAATGATCCAGATCCGTTCCCGAATCCGGGCCACTGGCATCACAAGTGGAAATCCAACTGCTGTGCTGACGGGACAGCTGAATATAACTTTTTTAAAATTAAACAACAAATGGGGCTAAACAGAGCCCACACCGTGGATAACCGAATGCTACTTCTGGGATACTCCGATCATGCTTGGACTATCACAACTACAGGACAGTCACACACTGACATAGGGGTGAGAGGAGGACTGCGTGTAGTACTATTTAACTTTTACCTCCCTGTGTCACCTGTCTCCCTTTTGGGCCTCAAGACTTCTTTTTGTTTCTCTTCAGGGTGCCTGACAGCACTCCCCTGACTGCATGCCTCACTGGCCGAACACTTCTCTAATGGCCATGACTGGCCACTCTTGGAACTCTCCCTGGCATTCAGGATGCTGAGTCCCTAACAACCAGGCAGGCAACCATCAGTCCGGTGTATGATGGACCTCAGGGATGACACAGGCTTGTGCCACCTTCCCTGGGAGGTTGCAAAAGGGAGGGAAAGGAAGAAAACAAAAGTTTTTAAACTGGAGAAAAGCAGTTTATTCTTTGGGGATCCTGCTATTCTGTTTACCCCCTCCCTCATCCTTGCCTCCTTAACTGTAATGGGACACCTTATTGGGGCACTGGGACTTGCTGGGGACCCCCATCCTTTATTGCATTACATGTTCACTTTTAACATGGTCACACTATAGGAATGGTGACTTTCTCTACACGTCTTTTTTCCTACTTAGATCCAAATGTAACTTTTAATTCTAAATGTTCCCTTTTCATTACTTCTTTGCTGTCCTATACCTCTTGTATCTCTCAGCTCTTCGTTTCTGCTCTTGCTACTCTATTTTCTCCATATTAAGCTAATATTCTTTATTTTACAGGTCTGACAGGATGCGGACTACTTCCTTCCCCACTGGATAAGTATCATTTTATGCCTAACTATTCTTTTCCACTCTATTTCCTCTCCAAGAACTGTGGATCCTTTGTGACCCCCTTTTCTGTATTTTATTTTACAAGTCTCATGGACATCATCCCTTAAAGACTCCTACCTCTGGCTCCCTAGTATTCAGGTAACTTATACCTATACTTGGTGGGTTGACTGTAATGATACAACCATGCCCATTACAGTGTTTGTGTGTGTGTGTGTGTCTAACTGTGTGTGTGTGTGTGCGCATGAGTGAGTGAGTGAGTGAGTGCGTGTGTGTGTGTGTGTGTGTGTGTGTGTGTGTGTGTGTGTGTGTGTGTGTCTGGTCTGACAGAGTATGAAGGTTACAGGTGATGTTTTTCAAATCTTGCCCAAAACGTGTTTTTGCACTTGTGGCATGAAATGACAGCTTGGCTAGTATTTTTTTCCTTTTTATAAATGACTCCTCTCGTGATCAGAAGTGAGGAGTCCTAAAAATATCCTATATTTAAAATGTTGTGTTAATAAATTATAAAAAAAGGTTATTAAGAAAGGTTGTGTGCAGAACTAGTAACAGGTCCAATGGGTACTGTGTAATTCTTATGTGCGGATGAGCTGTGTTTTGGTAGAAGTGTAGACAATGGTGGCATAGAAAGACCAATGGTCCATACAGTCTGCCTTTAGTTCCCATCAAACCCTGGGACCTATTGTCCATTCAAGGTACTAGCATCACTGTGCATCCACCCATCCCCCCCCACTATTACCACCTAGAACAACAACTACACACTTTGCTCTCTCCCAGCCATGCTTGTAACCATTTATGGTTTAGGTGTCCACCACTTTGTCAGACTGCTCCATGGTTCTACCACACTTTTTGTTAGATAAAACTTTCTCATATCCCTCTTGAACTTCCCTCCCATCTGTTTCAACTCATGCCCCATGTACTTGAACTGTTACTCATGTTACTCAACTTTTACTGTTCCTTAGAATTCACCTTGTTTATACTTTTTAGGAACTTGAACCTCTATCGTCTAGTTTCCAGCGAGTACATGTTCAGTGCCTTGAGCCGATCCTCATCAAATCTGCCCTTCTGGCCTTGAATTATCCTGGTCACCCTTCATTGCATCATCTGTATCCTGTCCTTATCTTTACTGAGGTGAGAACTCCAGAACTGGGCAAAGTGCTCCAGGTGTGAGCTCAGCTCAGTGAGCTGGCTGGATGGGCTGAGACTGGGAAGAAGGTACTGTGACAAGCAACACAGGCTTCAGCCTTTATTTATTTTTATTTATTGAGTTAATTAGTTTTTGTTGACTGAGAAAGGAGGACTAGGCAATTCTGCCTACTTTCAGCCTCATACGGGGGCGGGGGTAGGATACAGATGGAAACCAACTGAAATTGAACCAGATTAAGCTATTGGTTGCATTTTTTTTTTTTTTTAGAGAATGGGTAAAATTTGGCCAGGACATGGGAAATTCCCCTACTCTTTTTTTTGAGAAGTGCTATGGGATCTTTAACGTCCACCTGAACAATCATCAGAACAGGCAGATGGGACCTTGGTTTAATGTCTCATCTGAAAGACAGCATCTCAGGAGTGCAGCATCCCCTCATGCTGTGCTACAGTGTCAGTATTGGGATTTTTACCCAAGTTCCTGGAGTGGGGCTACAACCCACAACCTTCTGATCTTCCAGCCCCAGAGGCAAGTGTGCAACCTGCTGAGCCACTAGCACAGCCTGATGAGGGATAGCACAGTGTTCTAACATACAGGTGACACCTTATGGCAGGCTGGTAAGCCTTGCCTCACAAGGGGTTGACATGAGTGTCAAGGCTTGATGGAGCCACTCTCTGTATCAGGAGAAGTGGGTTGGCATGAAAAACAGGAAAACAGCAGCTGGCAGGATGAAACCCAATCACTGCAGGCCTTACACCACCGACAGGCTCCTTACTGCTTCTAGCCACCCAGCACCATTTCCATCCATACTGGGGACTTCTCTTGTGCCTTAGGTAACAAGCAGCCTTGGGAAAGAGTGTAATCACTCCCAGCTGTCCCAGTCACAGTGCTGTGCTGTTGGTGAATTCTGGAGTCTCTGCACCCTCAGCCCTCCCATTTCTTAACAGTAGTCTCCATTTCCCTCCAGAGTGATACAACTGCTTGACGAAGCATTAGGTTCACTGATGTAATGGCTGTCTGATCAAGTGGTTGTATCCCTTTGAATGGCAGCAGTTGCTGGAGTGATGTAATAATCCATGTAAGACTTGAGCTACAACACAGTCATGTTATGATCAGGGTGAGCAAATGGTTATCTGCTGGGGGGAGGGGATGACCTCTAGAGCCAGTCACATTGTCTCTGCTTGTTGGGGTGGGTGGGAGGTACAAGCCATTTGCTGAGTTATTGCTACTTTTGTGTTTGCCCCTTAAAGTCTGTTTGAGTGGAAGGGTCTGTTTTACAGCATTTATGTTACCATTGTTCCCTCTATCCAATAGAGAAAGCAAGCTAACCATTCTTCCAGTCATCTGCTTGCTAACCTGCCTTAGACAGGATGTGAATGCCAGTCATCTGCATGCTAACCATCCTACTAATCACCTGAACAGCCTACCAGTCACCAGCCAGGTAGGTCAGATAACCAGTTATCAGGGATCAGAACAGAATGAATGTCAGGGGGCCCTGAGTGTGTTAATTTTCAGCTGGGTGATTTAATTGGGATCACAGTTAGGCTGACTGTTAACATTCTCCCTGAAGAAGATTCTGAATAGGGCCCCATCCCCACAAACCAAATATCCCACCTTGTACAAACCTCTATTGGATTCCAATGTGTGCATTTATGATTGAGTCACAAGGTTGAACTTTGGTAAACTTTTGCCATAATGCTGTTTTGCACAATTTCTATTTTATCCCAAAGGTAATTATTAAATCTTAGTTTTGTTTTATTTCTTTACTTTCCTTGAGAGGTCACTAAAGTTGGGCAGAGGGTCAGTTGGGAGTGATACAGGTCAGCAAGAAGGTTACCAAAACTGGGCAGTGAGCTTGGGTAAAGGGGAATTCAACAGGGTGGGCTACTGTAGGATGAAACTTGGACCCAGCAGGGTGAACAAGTGTGCAGGGGATTTGGCAGGATAGTCTAGGGTATATGGGAAATTCTATCCTACTGCAAAAAGCACACCCCATAACACATATATAGTGTATGGGAGAGGGCTGCTATAGAGGGCAGTATAGTGCAATGGTTTAAAGCTCTGAGCTGCAAACCTGGAGACCTGGGTTTGAATCCCACAGCTCCCACTTGCATACTGTGTGACCCTGAGCAAGTCACTTAACTTCCTTGTGCTCCCAGGCTGCACCTGTAAACAAGCTTTCAGTTTAGTGTGTTTCTCCTGGTAAGAAATCAAAAACAAAATAACCAAGTTTTATGAATTCCCAGTGTTGTTGTACCATTGTTGTGATGTCGAGGTTCTTGTACCCTCTTGAGTATGTCACTACAATGGTACAACACTGAATGGCAGCTCATGCTGCTGCTTCCATCTTCAATCATGGCTCTGGTATTCAAACAGTTCAGTGGCATCTGATTACTGTCATCACTGAAGTACCAGAAGATCCACACCACCACCCTGATCCCATCCCCAAATCCCACAATGCAGCTGGTGAGCAGCACAGCCTACCCTCACCTCCGCAGTGGACCACCAGACTGAACTGTCAGTGGGCAATACTGTATAGTGTACGCACTCAGTGTGTACACTATACAGTATCACCCACTGACAGTTCAGTCCAGCAGCTGGCAGTGGAAGTGAGGGTGGGCTGTGCCGGTCACTGGTTGCATTGCGGGATTTGGGGGTGGGAGCAGGGTGGTGGGTACTACCTGCTTGGGTGGAGGTTGGGGGCCACTAAACCATCAGGCAATGACAACTATTAATTATTAATTATTATTTAAATGGATGCTATCAGGGATTGGGGACCACTAGACCACCAGGTCAGGGACATTATTAAATATAAAAAATATGGGTGCTATTGAGTGTTTGGAGAGGGGGGACTACTAGACCACCAAGTCAGGGGACTTATTATATATATTTCCAATGGATGCTGTCAGGGATCAGGTAGGGAGGGCCACTAGACCACCAGGGAAGGGGGCAAGAGTGCTTCCTTTGTGGCAGGAGCTTGTGGCACACCCCTCCCATGTTCCAGGTGTTTGTTGCATGGGAGTGGTTGCCGCATGTGTGGGGCCTTAGATGCCAGGACAGCTTCTGACCCTGAGCCTGGTGCAGGGTCCCTGGCATACTGGTCTTCAGTGCAAGCTGCTGTTTTCCACAGCTTGTGCCAGTCTAAGCCCCTTTTGTGAATTGGGCCCTGTGTGAGCAGGGATGGAGCAGGGCTTGATCATGGAGAAGGATTTCAAACAGCCATGTAATGCTGAGGAGAGGCAGATTAGGACAGGCTGGGCATGAGAAGAAAACATACTAAATAAACTAATTTCTCAAGAAATGCTCTGTCAGTGTTTAACTGTTACCCATACACTATAAAAGACAATGGATGGGTAACAGTAAACAACAATGCTGAGTTCACTTCTTGAGGTTGTATGACAACCGAAAACCTCTCAAACTTTGCTCTCGAGGTTTACTTGGTTGTCATGACAGCCTGTTGAAATGAACACAGCATTGTTGTTCACTGTTGCCCATTCAGTATCCCCTATATAATGTACAAATAGTCCAGTGGAAAGTAAGCTGCATGCATACACTACATTCATGTGTGCAGATTAGTGTTTTGTCAGTAAATTTACATCATTGGGACTGGATGAAATGATGTTGCATACAGACTGCATGAATATTAAGTGGGCAGTACTAGATTACAGCATGTGTGTTCATTGAGAGATATAAGCAAAACTCCAGTGTGTGCTGAGGTATGAGGCTGCAGGCCGAATACTACTCAACACAGACCAGAAGAGTGCCTTTATCCAACAAATGCAGCACACTAGAGTGTAACTTATTGCCCTTATATAGCTTGGTATTGAATGCTTGAGCTTAGGAAAGGCAGCGCCATACATTTGTGAGTAAATATGGGTATGGCAAGTGAACTGGTTTGTCAAATCAGAGATCAGTATTTGGAGAAGCCATCTTGACCCAGCTGAGATAAGGGGGGGAGAGGAGCACACAAAGTAAAAAAAAATAAGGCAAGATTGAGCTATAGGTGTGCTATATGCGTGCAGATTTGTATTGAGATATAGGCATACTATATGCATGCAGGTATATGTGTGCAAGATGCATGACCACTTGTTTGCAGCACAGATGCAGTTAGTTCTAATTTAACATAAAATACATGCTTGCAGCATGCATCCCACAGAGACAGCTTCATAAGGTGACCACTTGTATGCAGCACACAATGCCACGTGCATACCCTCAATTCCAAATTAACACAAAATACATGCTTGCAGCATGCATGCATGCATGCACAGAGCTAGTTTCAAATGGTGACCACTTGCTTGCAGCATGCAAGCCCCATTCATGCTCTTGGTTCTAGTTTAACTTAAAATACGAGCTTGCAGCATGCATGCCACATAAGTAGTTTCATGCATGCAGCATACAAACATTTCATATAATTTTTTCTGTAAGAGTAAGCAAAGAATTTTCTTTTTGAAACTAAAGGCCACATTGTTGATGTTAAGAGAATAACAGAAAATCTATAGTTACAGACAATCGTTATTTTACTGATTTGACAGCCATTTGAATCTTATGTTTTAGGACTATTTGAAATTTGCACCTTAAAAGAAAACAACGACATTTCAGGTACAACTGAAGGGCATGTTCATAGCAGTATTTCAGTTTTCTTTTTAAAGGCTAATTTGCATTTTTCACAATTTTTGAAGGGCATTTGGGAATACATTGAGAAGATTTTCAATGGATAAAAACTGGTGTTTCAGGTACAACTGAATTCAATTTGAATTACTTCAAAATAATTACAAAAACTGGAGAATATTTGAATTGAATTTGAAGGCCTTCATTTTAGATGGAAAAGAATGGTCTTTCAGGTACAGTTCAAGGGCATGTTCATAACAGTTTTTTTACCAGTCTTTCAACTTTCTTTTTGAAGGCTAATTTTTATTTTCCACAATTTTTGAAATGCAGTTAGAACACATTGAGATGCTTTTTAATGGATAAAAACTCCTGTTTGAGGTACAATCAAAGGCAATTTGAATTACTTCAAAAACATGAAAATAACTGAAGAATACTTGAACTGAATTTGAAGGCCTTCATTTTTGGTGTTGGGTGTGTGTGTGTGTTCTTACTTGAAGGTATGTGTTTTTATGGTGTATCATCTCAACATACATTGTTTAGCATGTATGTCTTTTACTATAAAGAATTCACATCCATAACTTGATGCTGTATCCTGTAATGAAAGTGACTGAAAATGAGCGACTGCTAAAACAGCAACTCATTTTCAATGATATTATCAAGGGCTACCCTGCAAGGGTAGCAACCCTACAGTGAGAGCAACTATAGGGAAAGTGACCAGAAGGGAGGATAGTAAAGGGAAGGGGAGGGGAGGGATAGGAGAACAGCCCATAGGGGACTGCTGTGCCTGCTCCAGCCAAGCTAGCCCTGTAGCATGGTGGTAAGGGTGGCTAGCTCTGGCTGAGCAGGTATGGGGTTCTGAGCTAGAGACTGGGAGGGTTACAATGTTGCCACTGACTGCAGGTGTGGCACTTAATCTTTCCTGCAAATGTGGGCTGTGTCCCTTCCCAGACATGCAGCCCCCTGGAGTTAGTAATCTTTATTTAGAGTGGTGTGTGGGGGCAAAGCTTCCCATGGGGGGGCATGGGGGGGTGCAGCCCCCCCCCCACAAAAACACTTTTTTTTTGCTAGATGTCAGGTCACCAGCAAGTGTATATCACCAATTTGCTTTTCAGCAACATACACTCGCCATAATATCGATTGCTATTTTGTGATCACTATTATGACATGAAACCCTTGACACCACTCAGTTCCCTTGGTTCTTTGATTTGTTCTGTTAACAAATACTTCTGCTTTAAAGTTATACAGTGAGTAACTAAATGTGAAGAAATATAAACTTGACTCTGCAGTTTCTCATTTCTGTTCTTAAACCACTAGGATACACTGCCTTTCGAAATAATTCATTAGCTTTTATTATAGTTTATGGCAAATACTTTGATTTTATCTTTGTGGCCATGATGTCACTGTGGGTGAAGGGGAGCAATGGTCTGTGCATAAAATGCAACTGAGGGGTTTGTAAATCGGCACAAATGATTATGATTTGCACCCTAAAAAATTTCCATTTACAATGTAGTTGTATTTGTCATTGCTTCTTTGTTTTCTTTATTTAAAAGTTATAAAAATATACAGTAGGTACAGTACTTTCTGTAAAATTGTTTTATCAGATAGGCACTGCCAGGCTGGCTCTGAACCTTTGTAACTCCATTTTAATTACTGGTTCATTTTTTTTTTTTTTAGAGTGGTATAGGTTATTTTATTTGTATTGACAGGTAGTTCCTTCTTTGTATGCCGCTGGTGTACTCAAATGGTGTTTGATCCTGCCTATTGTATGCCGAATATATGTCTGTATCTGCAATAATATGTTTACATAAAAAAAAAATTGACCTTTTGGATGATAAACAATTGGTACTGTCTCTTTAAAGCAGACAGAGAGGCTCTTTGACGTGTGTGTGTGTGTGTGTGTGTGTGTGTGTGTGTGTGTGTGTGTGCAAGCACGCGTGTGTGGTATTTAGAAAGGAATGAATAAGAAGAAGAATGAGTATGATGGCAAAGAAAACAGCAACCATTTAGCGCTAGATGACAACATCCAGAAATGTAATTTTTAAGTAAAATTAAAGTTGGGGCCTGCTTCTGCGCTGAACTTGGCAACTGTACTCAGCTGTTTGTTTCTTGTGAGGGCAGTGGTGTAAAAAGGAAGCAACAGCAATTGGAGGCTTAACCTGGAAGAATTTGGTTTGGATTTTTTTTTAATAGAAAAATAAGTGGCAGTAAGTTGTTCACCTTGAGGTCCATATTGGTTTGCCTTACTGAATCCTCACCATACTTACTACCCTGTCAGAGTTTTCCAAAGAAAGAAGCTCCCCCCCAAATTCCCCAAAGAGTTAGCAAGCAATCAAATATTACCATTCACAAGTTCTACAGGTTGATTTGGACAGTTTGGCACAACACTATATTATTGTATCTATAGTATAGAAAATACATTTTGCCTTATCTGTGTTAAAATGTTGTTTTTCATGTTTTATTTACTTTTCTATATGAAACAAGCATATATAAAATTGTTGTATATATTTACATAAAATTTAAGATATAATTGAAAGGTCATACGGTCTCCAGCACAATAAACGGGGCTGACTGAATGCAGTCTTCCAGATAAGACCTTTACTTTGGGAGCAGTCTTCTGACAGGAGTGAAAACTGGGTGAGGCAAGAGAGAGAGTAAGCAGTGCTAGGGCAGTCTCAGAAAGACTGAGTAGTGGTGGTGTTAGCCAGGGCTGAGAGTTTTCTGGACTAGAGCTGAGTCTAGCAGATGGAGGACTGGATTGTCTACCTGAAGTATGGACTGCAGAGGTGCAGAAGCAGGTAGGAATATCATTCCAGTACTGGCACTGTCCCTGTGAGCCTAGTTACTGAGCAGAAGGTGACAGTCCATTAAGCCAAGTTTTTGCCAGTAACCTAATATCATCCTGGCTAGTCAAGTACTGTAGTAATCATAATTTAGAAAGTCAAGTAGTAATCGTGATTCAGAAGTTCCAGATTTGTGCTGTTTGAACTGTTTATTTTTCTTTCCTTTTTGTCTTGGTATCTGACTTTTTCCTCCCTCGGTCCTGTTCCCAACTCTCCCATTCCACCAGAACATATCTCTGTCCACCAGTGTTCACCCTGGATTGCTCCCCATGGCAGAACCATTGGGGGAGCCCCCTCATAAGTCCCCAAATGGTGCCAGGTGGTTAGACAGGTGATGGAGTGCCTCGGTAGCTGTGTGGGGGATCATTGCTGGGATGATGGGTGTCAGTCATCATGCACGGCCGGAGTCCTGTTTTTCCCATTGTTATTGGGAGGTGTGGCATGCAATGATGTAAGGGTGCAAGTGCCTATATCTGGCACACCTCCTGGAACCTTCAAGTCTTGACTGCGACAGCCCCCCAGCCCCCACCAAGTGTTGGTCAAGCATCTAGTGATTCCATCCTCCCCCCCAGAGGAGGAGAGCTGTCTGTCAGATGTTCAGTCCTCCTTCCCCCAGCCAACTCTCAAAGCCACAAGATTGCACCCGATCTCAGGACGTCAGCATGGCAACAGGTAAGGCATGGTGCCTCAGCTCTGAGAACTGCATATTTTTCTCTCTAGTGTTTTCCAGTCCCTATTTATTCAAAGTGCACCGCCCTTTGGGACATTTTAAAAGAATATTCTCACCTACTGTGTCCTTACTCCTGCCTTCTGTCCTGCAATAAAGTTTTCAAACATAATCATTTGAAAATAGGTGCTGCATAGACTATACTTCACTAAAGAACCCCACCCCCCACCATGTCCTTATAAGAGTTTAATGATTCTACATAAGAAATAATTGGTTTTGCACTCATAAAAAGGACGTATCTTTATGGAACTATTATTATTACAACAGTAATATAAACAGGAATATTAGGTGGAGAAAAGGCAGCATCAGCAAGGGATCTTAAAATGAAAAAAAAAGATTATTTCAATACAAACAGATGAAGCAATGCAGTAGGGAGATGAAATAAACAACATACGTGCACACATTTTCTGCTATATTATCAAGAATAAGGCAGGTTTATATTCTTTTTCATAGCTCTTTAAAATCCTCAATAATGAAAAAAGGAAAGGGATTTAGCTTTATACGGCACTTTTCATTCACATTGAATCCCAACGTGCTATATAAGTCACAGCAGCTGCTAAGTATGCACAGGTAGGAAGCAAAAATAAAGGTGGATAAGGTGGAAATCACAGGGAGTTATACAGTGAGTGAGTGAGTGGCAGTCAAGGAATCTAAACTTCGGTCACTCAAGGTTAACTGCTCGGTACTAAAATCAGTAGGCTACACTGCCTCTCTAGGGTAAGAACATTGTAGGGAGGCTGGTGGCTAAAGCCAACAGTGCACTACTGTGTATTTTATTCTGTGTCTGAGTCTTGTTTTAAAATGTCTTCACTCTCTTGCTCTTCATTGCAGTTCATTTACCAATGATAGCCCAATTGAGAGTCAACATTTTCACGTCAGTGGGGTGTCTTTCCTAGTGGCAGGAAGAAACTGCATATATTTTCCTTCAACTACAGACATTTCTCTTGACTGGCATAATAATGATCAAACCAGATTTCTGGAACCCTCTGTGTCTAAAGAGAATACCTTGCAGCTGCTCTAAAAATACTCCCATAGCTTGCAGTTCAGTGGTGCAATGTGGTTGCCAGAAGCACTTTGCACCACTGTTCAACCTTACATCCCTTTATGCTACACACAAAGGGGTTTCTAAGTTGGTCCTGCTCTGGTACAATGGGAAAAGGGAAGGGAAAAGGCAGGGAAATAAGGGCATCAGAAACCTGGTCTCCAGAGCACAGTCTCTTTGATGTGAATCACTGCAGAGAAGAATAATCCTATCTGAAGTCATGTTTCTCCAACCACTTTGGTTTGGATGAAGTCAGGGAACTTTGCTTTGAGTAGTACTTCATGAAGAGTCCCTGGCCTTGCTTTACCTGAGGCTGCAATATACCTACACTAATATTCACCTAGTAATGTGATCACCTTTGCATGGCAAAGACTATGTATAATGGCACTTTCTGGTGAAAGTATCAGTGAATTGGCCCTGTGCATAGTTTTGCTGGTAAAGTAGCACTTCACCAACAAGAACTACACAGTGTCCTCTTTACAAAACTAAATAAATAAAAGCCTGTTGTTGTAATGATGAAGTCATTTCCTACCCACTGTGACAAATTAAGCATCTTAAAGATTTATTTTTTGACCCCAATAAAGGAAAATCATTAAAGGGGAAAAAAGAGAAGACTGGATACCCCTGAACAGGGAAAATACTGAGGTAAAAATTCAAGTATCATTCCTGGTGTTCTTGAGGCATAAAGCTCCAGGACCAGATGGAGTCCCCTTTGACATCATTGTGAACAATACTGATATGTGGGTCCCATGTCTACACAGAGTTTTTAAAATTACCAGTGAAACCAGACAAATTCTGGATTCCTGGTCAGAAAACATTATTATGCCCCTATACAAAAAAAGGTGACAAAAAGGATCCAGCCAGTAACATCATGTCCCAAACAACGCAGCACAACACAAAGTTGGGAAATAATCACAGCCAATAATGTTAGCATGCACATAATATCACCACCCAGCATATCACAAGCAAGCAGTATGAGGTACTGCCCCGTAGCCGGTGTGTTCCCCATTCCAGCTGCCATGTCCCACCCACAGCAACAGCCTACCCTGTAGTACACCGCAGTGCCCTGCCATTGGCAATGGCTGAGCAGTCACCCCCACACCAATCCATCATAGTAGGTGGTAATGAGTGACACACCAGCTACCAGGGCAGTACCTCATACTGCTTGCTTTTGATATGTTGGGCGGTGATATTATGTGCATGCCGACATTGTCGGCTGCAATGATTTCCCAGCTTTGTATTATGCCATGTTGTTTGGGACACAATGTTACTGGCTGGATCTGATGAAAAATCCTACTTGTTGCAGACCAATTAGTTTAATTGATAACACAGAGAAAATATTTGCAAGAATCATAAATAAAAGGATATTGGATTGGTCCAAGAAAACAAAATAATTGATGAAGCCCAAGTGTGTTTTCTACCAAATCACTCCACAATAGATCAGAGTTTTATGCTGTCTTATTTAATATACAAATATAGTTCCTTTGTGGATTTAAAAGCTGCATTTGACAGCATAAAAAGGAATAGCCTTTGGTGCATATTAAAAAATACTACCATCTTTAATATTCTTAATACACTGTATGATAATAACAAGTCAGGTATAACACAAAAATAGATAAAAGTGCAAAATTCAGCACAAATGGAAGGGTCAAGCAAGGGTGTGTATTGTTCCCAATATTGTTTAACTTATTCCTCAATCATATTTTGCTGACATTATAAAACCCAGAGTTTCATATGCCAAGAATAGGCACCAGGTGTTGCCCATACCTCACCTACGCAGATGCCATTGTATTACTTTCTACAAGCCTTCTAGGTATTAAAAGACATTTTTCAAAATGACAAAATGAAAGTAAAAATATTGAGATGAAAATAAGCTATAGCAAGACAAAATTAATGATCTGTGGAAATAACATCATAAAAAGGAAGAACAAGATAAAATGCAATAACTAAGAAACAGATACTGTAAACAGCTTTTGCTACTTGGGGATAATCTTCACAAGTTAAGTGGAAGTTAAGGTCAAAACATTTTTACCTGCCTTATTAAGATTTGTCTATAAATTTGGTGGCAGTTCAGTGAAGGGATGCATAAAATTGATCAATGCAAAAATTAAATGTCAGGTTTTATATGATGCAGAAATATGGGGTGTAGAGCCTAATGGCTCATTGGAAACAATCTTAAATGCATTTTACAAAAAACTGCTGGGTTTACCCCTGGGGGCACCATCATCCATAGTGAGAATGGAGGTGGGACAATTACCCATAGAGTGTGACATACAGATAACAAAAACTATTAGCTGAAGGTGTATATGATGGAGGAAAACCGATTGCCTCAAATGTGCATTAAAGAAACTATCAACTACATAGACCACCAAATAATCAATTCAAGCCTTTTGACCATAGAAAATATTATAAAACTGTATGGCTTATGAAATTGTCTATCTAAAGTAGTTACCAAATCTGTACATGAAACACAAATGGTAATAAAGGACAGAATGAGTTCTATTTATATACAGAAAGAATTGGGTTTATGTGCATAGTACAAGCTCAGCAAATGGTTGTCATAAAATAAAAGTTACTTTGGCTTTGAAAATTATTTAAATCTTATTAAGGACCCCAAAAGAAGAAAATTATTAACAAAATTACAATTTGAGTATCATGAAAGTCAATGAATTAAAAATGTCTACATGAGAGAAATAAAAAGTAAAGGATGCAAATGCAAAAAGGGGGAAGATAGAAGATGACTTAAGCTACCTGCTGATCTTATGCCCACTATAATGAGATTAGAAAATTACTTCTGGGAGACATCATAGCCCCGCTAGAATTAGAACTCAACTATTTAACAACATATTTACTTAAGTCAAACTCCGTAGAAATATTAGCAGCAGTAATCTCATTATGCAAAGTGATTGATATAAAGAGATTGCACATTATACTAGTTATGTGATTTTCTATGATGATATGAGCTACAGTATATAGCTTTTTAAAAGCAATCAGTTGGAAAATACATGAAACACAAAGTAGTTACTATATTTATCTGAGAATATACTATGTATTAGAGGTAATATATCTAAAGGTGAAGTATAATAGGTTTCTAGCACTATGGATTTTTTTAATACTTTTTGTAATGACATAACCTGTCAATCAATAAACTTGAGATGAACTATGCTGGCAAAGTAGCACCTCACCAGCAAGTGTTCTTCTTACAAAAATAAGTAAATAAAAGCCTGTTGTTGTAATGATTTAGCCTTTTCTCACCCACTGTGACAAATTATGCCCCTTCCCACCACCCAGATATTTGAAATGAAGTACCCCACCTTTAAACCCCAGCACTCCCCCACACACAAGTTCTGGCAATGTTTCTAAAATTTAAAACATATGTAGCTATCCTCCCTTTCCCCCAACTGCACCATGTCACATAATACATACCACTCACCATCCATTCTGTGTCTGTCCCCCTGAGTCAACAATCACTGCAAATATCCCATCCTACCCTATCCTCTAGCACCCAACCCCTGTACTCTCCCATAGCTGCAAATTTAAAGGATACACAGCACTCTGACCAGTAAAAAGGAAAAACATCCCATGCTGAAGCATGATGCCCTCTTTCAGATTCGGTATCCAATGTCATTTCCAACCCAAAAAACTATGTATGAGCCACCTTACACCACTTATTATTATTATTTAAGCAGATATGAGATTATGTTAAGTGGGGATATGAATGTAGACTGGAAAACTGTAGATGTTAACCACAGTATTGTTGAGATGTGTAATCTTCTGGGTATGACTCAGTTAATAGCTGAGGTAACTAGAGTGAATTCCAAATGACCACTTTCTTCCACAATTTTAGACTTATTGTTTACTACTGAACCAGATAGGTATATTGCTAGTGGTGTTCTTCCAGATTCCTTTTCAGATCATCAGATGATATATGCTATTAGAAATCAGAAAAGAACTCAGAGATTAGTAAAAACAGTTTATTACAGATCATTTAAATATTTTGATTATATAAATTTTATGTTAGATTTGGATGAGTTTAATTGGGGAAGGTTGGATTTGGTTCCTACAGTTGCTGAAGCCTGGAGATTATTTCAGGAGGATTTTTTGACAATTTGTAATAGGCATGCCCCATTGAAAATTAGGAAAACAAAGTCTAATAATTCCCCTTGGTACAATTCCTACTTATTTAAAATTAAGAAACAGCGGGATAAGGCTTGGAAGGTGGCTAACATCACAAAATTGGACAATGATTGGGTGAAGTATAAACAGATGCGGAATTATTATAATTATGAACTTAAGAAGGTTAAAAAACATTATTGTAATAGGGAATTGAATTCTAACCTGACTAATGATCCAAGGAAATTTTGGCAAGTTTTAAAAAAGGTGAAAGGAGATCAACAAGTGGATTATCCTGAGAAGTTTAAAATGGGGGATGTTGAAGTCCCTATGGACCCTCGGGTAGTGGATGGATTTAATGATCTTTTTATAGCAGTGGGTAAAAAGGCCTCACCACAGGTTAAGTCTTGTTTTTCTCCTTTAAATTCTCAAGTTAGAGCTATAGAGGCTGTCCTTTAAAGGACAAGGAGTTTGTGTTTGAATTAATATCTCCATCTGAAACACAAAATGCATTACTTAATATAAATACTAGGAAGGCTGGTGGTTTGGATGAGATTCCTAGTATTTTGTTGAAATATGCTGCTCCAGTTATTTCTTATCCCTGGCTAGTATTTATAACATGTCCCTTATGAGTGGGGAAATTCTGAAGTGTGGAAATCAGCTAAAATTATTCCAGTTTATAAGAACGGACCTAGGTCTTTAATGGAGAATTATAGGCCTATATCATTATTACCAATAGTAGTTAAGGTTTTTGAAAGATTGATAGCTAAACAACTTCAGTCTTATTTGGAAAATGGTAGGTTGATTAATAGGTTTCAATCTGGCTTTAGGCCCTTGCATGGTACAACTTCTGCCTTGTTGAAAGTTACCGGGGATATTGTGGGTGCTCTGGACAGGGGAATGTTGGTGGGAGCAATTTTTGTAGATCTATCCAGGGCATTTGATACCCTGGACCACAGCATCCTCCTGTCCAGACTACCTGCTTTGGGAATTTCAACAAAGGTGATTAGGTGGTTGGAGGCTTATTTAACTGGTAGGAAACAAATGGTTTCAGTGAATGGATGGGATTCTGGTTTTAGGAGATAATATCTGGGGTACCCCAAGGATCCATTTGGGTCCAATATTATTTAATTTATACGTGAATAATTTTGTATTGACCAATCCTGATGTACAGTGTCATCTGTATGCAGATGATACTATTATTTACGTGAAAGGGTTATTATTAACTCAGATAGAATTTACTCTCCAGAAAGCATTTGATGAGCTTCAGTTATTCTATAGAGAATCTAATCTTGTTCTTAATCCAAAAAAATCCCAGGTAATACTCTTTTCTAGGGAAAATAAAGAGATTTATTCCGATATGGGTTTGAGTGTAGTGACAGTGGATAATATTGCTCTTGAACAAGTCCAAAGTTATAAATATTTAGGGATGTATATGGATAGATCATTGAACTGGATTTTCCATATAGAACAAACGATTAAAAAAGTTAATTGTAGTTTGGGTGCACTTTATAGAATTAGGAATTGTATGGATGTTAATGCTGAAACAGGTAGCTATGGCTACCTTGATTCCTTTGTTGAATTTTAGGGGATATTATTTATACAGGGTTACCTCAACCCAGTTGGCTAGATTAGATGTTTCCTTTAACAAGATAGCTAGGTTTATTTTAGATGTTCCTAAGAGAACTCATAGGAGAGAGTTATATCAATCTTTAAATTGGATGAGCCCTAATGATAGAGGATATTTCATGTTTTGATATATATGGTTAAATTAGTTAGGTAGGGTACCAGATTATATTATCGAGGAATTTCAGCTTAGGATAATTAGAGGAGGTTATGTTCTGCTGAGGGTATGGAATTTGTTTTGCTCAGAAGAAGGACGGATTTGGTAGAGAACATTTTTCTATTTGGGTCCTAACCTATGGAATTCCTCCCAACTTACCTGAGGCCAATTGGATCCAGCCCTAATTTGAGTGAAATAAAAAGTTGGTTTAAATCTGAAGCTGTTAAAAGGTTAAATGATGAGTAATTAAGTAGGTTTTGCCTTATGTCTTGCCCTATAATAGGGCATATAATTGCACTTTAAGTATGTGTTTTTTGTTGTATGTCATATGGATGCTTGTGTTATTGTAAATAATTTTATGTCTGTGGTATTTTTTTTTTATGATTCAGTTACTTATGTATGTATTTAAGTATGTGTTAAGGACCTCACTGGAAATGAGCTTGTCTCAGTTGAGCCTCCTATTCTTTTGCTTGTCAATTGAATAAAAATTTTTATTACTACTACTACTTCCCAGAGATGTAAGTATTAGTAGTAGATTTTGTTTATGGTGCTCATCTCCAGAGGCTCAGGCACCAGTACAATAATACAGTTAGCAAAAAAGTCATGAAATAAATACAATTCTAAATAAATAATATGAATAAGAAAGATCTCATTATAAAATTTCCAACAACCAGCTAAAATGTACTGCATAATATCTCGGATATTTATCTATAGAACCAACAGGGACTCTCACCACGCATATACCTGCACAAATAAATATGTTTTATGACCTCTTTTAAAGACCTCCACTGAGGTGCCTCCTTCAGGTCCCTCAGGAATGAATGCCAAAGAACCAGGCCTGCAACCACAAAGGATCAGTCCCCCAAGGTTTTATGCCTTTCCCTGGGGACAACCATGAAACCTTCCTTGGTAGAGTGGAGGGGGCATGTATGCATGTAAGGGTGCAGGAGATCACACAGGTAACACAGGCCCAGTACATGTAAGTCCTTATTTTTATTTTTTTATCATTATTATCGTTAGTAACCCAACTTTATAGGATGTACTCCACTTAACTGGTAACCAGTGCAGTTCAGTCAGTGCCAGGGACATATGACTGCACTTTGAAAGGACAGAAAAAACCTAGCAGCTGTGTTCTGCACCAACTGCAGGTGCTGCATCATACCTCCAGTGACTCCAAGGTATAGAGCATTGCAGTAATCCAACTGTGAGGACACAAAAGCATGCACCAGTAAGGGCAAGTCCTCTGGAGGGATAAGGAATCAAATCCTGCTCATGTTCCTCAGATGATAAAATACATTCTGGATTAATGCCAACTCTTGAGCCTTAAATGGCAGTCCCTCATCCAGAATAACACACAGATTTTTCACCTTCACAGTAGCCAAAAGCCTAGCAATTCCAAGCCAAAGCCTCAACTCCCTCTCAGCAGCTTCTTCTCCCTCCAGCTGACCAAGCTCAATCACCAGTACATTAGTTTTGTCCTGGTTAAGCCTCAGCCAGCATGATGATATCCAATCCTGGATCTCAGTCAAGCACTGATTTTAGTACATCCACTGTGCCACAAGTCTCGGGCACAAAAGACAAGTAGAGCAGAGTATCATCAGCACAGAAATGAAAACCAACTCCAAACCATATGATGATCCCGCCCGGGGTAGCATGTACACCATAAACAACATGGGCAAAAGGACTGACCCCTGGGGTACACCACAATGCATATCCACTGGGAGAGAGGAAACCTTCCCATCACTACCCTCTGAGTCCTGCCCATGAGGTAGGAGTCAAACCAGCGTATGACTTTGCCAATGAGTCCTACATACTCCCTGAGTTGTTCCAATAAACTTCCTTGGTCCACAGGGTAAAATGCTGAGGAGAGATTGAGGAGAACAAGAACTGATCACTCTCCTCCATCCCTCACCCCAAGCAGGTCATTATGCACCCTGAACAGCACAGTCTCTGTGATGTGCCTTGATCTACACCCAGATTGGAGAGGCTTATAGATGTCATAGGCTGTGAGGTGTGCTTCAAGTTGCAATGCAACTACTTTCTGAATAACCTTGCTTAAAATATAGAGAGCAGTAAAGTTTTACTGCAACCACGAAGTTCCTGCAGAGTCATTGACTTCTACTTCTCAAAGCACTTCATGAAGCTGGCCATTTTGTGGCAACATCAGTTTCAAACACTTTGCATGTAACTTCACCTTAGACATTGCTTGGCAGCAAACTCATTCAAAGTTTCCTCACAATGAAGCTGTATGTTATTTGCAACAGTTCCTACATGTCACATGATACAGCTCTAGGTACACAGTGTCTTTCAGTTTCACTTTGCAGTCTGTGTGAGTGAGTGGAAGGGTGAAGATCTGCTGCTTTGAGATCATTGAAAAAACATTTAAAATAAATTTATTTCAGCATTTTTTCTGTATTTTCTATATCTTCTCTTTGTTAGGAAGGTTTTTCTGTCATTTAGGTCTTATTTTCTTTATATTTCAGTACTTTTTTCTACAGCCTTCTGGCAATGTTTTCTTTTTACTTCTCTGTTCAGACACTGTTGTTCTGTGAAGTATTTAGTTGCTATTTATTAGTTATTTTCCCCATTTTTCTGCCTTTTCCCAATTCACTCTGTGCTATTTTTACTTTTAATAGCTTTTTATTTTAAAAAAAAATTAGTGGAAATTGAGAGGAGAGTGGGAGGAGTGGGATTCAGAGTTAGGAGAGGAAGTAGAAAGAGACAGTCACATGGTCAACAGATGGCGCACACTGTCCCATACATCTGAAGAGGCAATTTCTGGAAGCAGTAGCACCAGACAATAGAACCTGCCCCCGCCAGAGCATGTCACCAGCAGCAGCATGCAGTGGAGGTATAACCACCAGCAACTGACCCTGCTCCTGTGGGTCCTGTACCTGCTGCAGCACCTGCTCCTTTGCCTCCCCATGGTTGTGCCACCACCTGAGCCCCATGAGGAGGAGGAGGAGGAGTTCCGCCCTGGACCATCTGGCTCCTCCACTTGGCAGCAGGAAAAGTCTCTTGTTTGAGACTTTTTTGTAATTGACCCCACCGACAACAGTGTGATGAGATGTACATTGTGTGACATGGTTGTTCGGCGAGTGAAACAGGGCAGCCATTTGTTCACACTTGGCCAGCACACACACCTTAAAGTTAGACACCAGCAGCAGTGGAAGGAGCATGTAAAGACTTGGAGAAAGAATGATATAGATGAGAGAGAGAGAGAGAGAGAGATGGAAGGGATGGCACCCCTACTTCTCCTTCTGTGCTGCATAATGGTCAGCATAAAAGGAGGCATTGTGGTGGGTCATCATGGGAAAATAGTTCCACAAGAGTGACACAGAGGGTCGAGTAGGAGAGGGAACTGCAGGTAGACTCAGGTACTGTGGGGTCACCAGAGAGTCTGGCCTCAGAGTCCCTACAAAATCCCTCCATAGACAAGTCATACAGTTGCATAGAGAGATAGGGGAGCTCTCCTGGGAAGCTGTTGTCATGAAAACAAATATTGAGCTGTTGCTCCACAACCAATGGAGCATTCTTAAGGGTCTTGTGGAACTTTGTGGTGGCATTGCACCCTCTGTTCCCAGGCCATAGCCTGATTCTGTCTTTATTCTTCTTTATTCCAGCTATCTTCCTGTCTCCTTTATTCTTATCATCACCTGTTATAAGTAAAAAATTAGAAAAAGTAAAAAAAAAATACAAAAAAGTGTACATTTTAATTTCTTTCTGTCCTGATTTCTGATACTGCTTCCTTTAATCTATTTCAAAACTTCTGTCAGCTATTCTCCTCCTGTTGCTTAACAAAAGAAAACAAATCTGATTTTCTCTCTGTAGTGCTCTCTTTTTTGAGCAACTGTGTACTCCTTAAGACTATCACTGTCTTCTTCTTTTAGAATGTTCCTTAACTGCCACAATAAGTATATTGTGTTGCTATTGTCCGCTACAAGGTATTGGGACATGATTAATTCCTCTGTCACAGTTCTTGTTACACACTTTTGGGGAAATTGGGAGAAAAACACAATATTCATAAATGCTGTGCTCCCAACATTTTTCTCAGGTATCAGAATAATTATCTCATGCTGCTGCTTTCTGCAACAAGGTTAAGTGCTATGATTCAGTCCCCCTCACCACATGAAATGACAGGCACTTTTGGGGAACTTTTTTAAGGGAAAATGTGAGAAAGGGACAATATACATAAATGCTGTGCTCCTAGTATTTTTCTCAAATGCCAGAATAAATATTTTGTACTGCTGCTTTTTGCTACAAGGTTGCATGCTATGGTTCCATCTCCCTGCTGCAGTTCTTGCTACGTACATTCAGGAAAATTTTGAAAGGAGCACTACACTTTAGGGGAAAAAGTGAGAAAAGCACAATATACAAAAATGCTGTCCTCCCAGAATTTTTATCAGACTGCCATAAAGGATCGATGACAGTGCCATCCTCACTCTTAACCTTCATTTCCTCCGCCACCTTTTGCAGGTTCATCTCTTTCTCATTCTCCTGACATGGTAGTGGCACACACAACTCTGCCATGGCATCATCCTCAGACTCAGGTTCACTACCACTAACCACTGAAAGGGACTATTTTAGATATATTTTAGCACCGCTGTGTTTACTCATTGGTGTTGATGGGATTCAGGAAATTTCTGATAACAGATCCTGGCTTTGATTGCTACCACCCTCAACAACAGAGATCAGTCAAATCAAGTACTTTAAGCATTCTTTTAACAGTGCCACTACCATCACACACTGCAGATGCACTAGTATCTGCTGCATCCATGTCACACCTTCAACCACCTCCACTAATGGTCACCACTGCTGCCTTCCTTGCCTTTTCTTCTCTGTCTACCTTTTCCCTTGCCTCTGACACTCATTCTAAAATTTGTAGAAGTACTAGTGTCTTGAAAAATAATACAAATACTGCTAGTAGTAAAACAGTTATGAACAAATAAAAAATAAAAATGACAATAAAGTGTTAAAGTATAATGAAAAATAATAATCAAAAATATCAACGACTTTCTGCCAGAGCCCTGGACAGATATTAGTATTTTAACAGCACTGGAAAACTGATAGTGTTCATAAATTATGGGACTTCAGGAAAATGAATTATCTGAGAGTATAACAGTGAAAATGCACTGAAGGTTTCCAAAACTAAAGCTGTTGCTGACTGCAGACAAAAGCCTGCCCCTCCACCAAATGCTCAACACTATTCCAGCACAGTACAGCAGCACAATACAGAAGGACAAAGGGGAAAAAATAACTGAACTGTAGGCAAAATTGTTCTGTTTCTTTTATGTAATGAGAGCAGTAGAAATAGCGTCAAAACTGAGCTCTAACTACAGAGCAGATATTATTACCTGAACTCACTTCCTAGAACTGCATATAGCACAGCTCAGCTCATATGTTTCCTTCTGCTGTGAAACCACATGATCTGCAGGTTACATGGTGTAGCAACAGCACTGAATGTCTCAGCCATTTTGTTAAGTCCTAGTGAACTTTGCCAACAAAGTTACAGATTCACAACTTTGCAAGGTTGCCAATTTCTTGATGTTTGACTTCACAAAGTGCAAATAACTTCGCTAAACTGTGGGACTTTGAAAAGTTATTGCAAATTTAAGTTTTCTGAACTTCACACATCTCTACTAACAAGGATGGGTCAGTAATTCACCAAGATGTCCAGGTTAAAAGATGTCTTTTTTCAAGAGGGGCTCCACCAGTGCATTTTTCAATGCAGAAGGGAAAATTCCCTCTGAAAAGGGACACTGGATAATCTCGGCAAACACTTGGCCCAGCTGCCCAACAAAGCTCTCTGGTAGCTTGGTCAGGCCTGGATCCAGTTCACAATATGTTGGTTGTAACTCCAAAATCACCTCCCCAACCTCATCCATCGTCACTGGCAAAAATTCTCTTCAGGAACACTGACTGCCAGTACATCTCACTGGTTCAACACTGATGGACCATAACAGCCCATTTGGTAAAACCCCAGCCTGAATAGAGGACACTCTGTTGGAAAAGAACTAAGCAAACTCCTCAGACTTAACAAATGAAACAACCTTCATGAACTCCAAGCAGGCCGCATTAAGAAGCCTGCTGACTGTTAAAAAAAGTTGAGCAGATTGATTCCTTCCCGCCACAATCTCCCTGGATAGGAACTCTGCATTCTTACTGGAGATTGTCCTTTGATATTCACTATAGTGAATACTCAAAACTAGTTTGTCCTCGCAGACACCAGGTCTCCTCCACCAATGTTCCAACCTCCACTCCATTGCTTTCATCTCCCTCTGCTGGCAGTCAAACCATGGCAAGTGAAGGCGTGAAACACACTGGATGTACACAAACTGGTGCTATGAGGTTAAAGGCTGCACTGATAGCCCTAATATAAGTTACCATTGCCTACTCTGAACCCCCAGTGCATGTCACTAACATACCTGAGGTATACAGCACTGCTGTAAATCCATCTGGCCTTAGCCCTCATAAAGGATATTACTGGACCATCTCCACAGGCAGGGGGCTACAGAGGGGTGCTCTGAAATCAAACCCAATGGTGCAATGATCCAACTAGCTAACTGGATCAGTCCTGAGGTTCTCCACCTCAAGCTCCAGGGAGAACACTAAGTCCAAGGCATGCCTTTATTGGTGAGTCGTAGCAGCAACTTCTTGTGCTAACCCCATGGATTTCATTCCCTGAAGGAAATCTTGCCCAAAATGTGAAAGTTTGTTGTCAACCCAAGCACTGAAGTCACCCAGAATAACCCAGATTGTCACTCCAACACCCTATCAGTGATGAAATCTGCTATTTTTTTCAGAAAATACCCCTTGTATCTCAGAGGCTGGTAAATGAGGCAGAACCTGCAACCTGTACCCAGACCTACATGCACAGCCACACATTCAAATGATGAAGTGTCCCCCACTGGGTGCACCACTAAGTTCAAATAAGATCTAAAACAGATGGCCACTACACACCTGCAGTCCTTCCTTGGGCAGTGCAGCATGAAAAATCCAGCTGGGATGGCTGCCTCCAAAATTGGACAAGCATCATCATCAAGCCAGGTTTTCATGAAACAAGGCAGATCAACCAAGCAATGAGATATAAAACCTGCTATAACTGGAGTGCTAGTCCTCATCAATCTGGCATTGTATAGCACTGTCCAAAGAGGATGACTAGTGGAGGCTGACCCATCAGCTACCTGCTCACTTTGACTGTTGGAATCCCTGGGTATGGAAATTAAATATGTCTGGCCTTTCCCAAATTCCCATTTTGCCCCAGGGCATCAACTGGTCCTCACAGTCCTAATTACCCCACTAACAGCACTTCTTCAGTTTCTCGCTCCTCCGATGCCTCCTACAGTAGTAATTCCCACCTCCCTCTATCGATGAAATGCTGCACCAGGCAGAGGAGGGTCATAAAAGGGGGTACAGGTACCGAAGCAGAGATGGGGAGTAGCTGTGTCTAGGAAAATGCATAGGATGACACATTAACAGCACAGCTCAACCATAATTCACAAAACCCCCAACTAAACACCCACCCCTCTCAACCACCCCCTTACTATTATACCAAACTTCCTCCCCCAACAGTCACCCCTCCAAACACCAATCACTCTGTATATATCAAAATCTATCCACCATTCACTCCCCGAATCACTCAACCCATATGGAAAAATATATCTATTTGATATATTTATAAAAGTATATTTCAAATATATGTTTGATCATGTGTCTGAAGTATATGCAAAATATTTCACATTGGTTGGTTTTGAAATATCTGATTTAATTGCAGAATATATATGACAGATATAGATATATCATAAATATATTCCTATGATATATTTATCATAGGTACATGATATATATTGTATATATCTGCTTATATATTTTGAATATTTAATAGATATACTTTGTATGTAGTTATAGCTAAAATATTTTTTAAATATATGCATTGTAAAACTATCTTAAAATACTGAGACAGTAGATTAATCTTGATGTAACATATTTTGAACTGTACATTTGGATTTCATATTATTAGTAATCATTTAGGCATCAATAATTGAATTATTATTTAATAATCCACTTTTACCATAGACTTAAAGGTTATGGGCTGGATATTCAAACTGCGCTATTTTGTGGCACAAGCCCTTGTGCTGCACAAAATAGCTGTGCAGGGGTGTGGCAGGGGCGATATTCAAAGGAGTTGTGCTAATGAGCAACTCCTTTGAATATCACCCCCCAGCCACAGCCACTGTGCATGGTGCAGTGGAACTTGCGCCACCGCAAATGGTCAGAGTGGAGCATTCAAGTTGCAATGGCGCAAGTACCATTGTGCCATGTGCAAATTTCCCATATTCAAAAGATGACATGCAAATGGGGCCATAATTCATGTAAGGCACGGGGGCATTTGCATCTATTTATGGCCCCATTTGCATGCCATTAGCATACAGGTGCACCAATCTCACGAGGACTTGCACCTGGCGCCCTGCCAGGCAGCAGCCATCGGCGGACTCTTCAGTTGCGCCATCGTGGGCAAGTAATTCCTCTCCTCGGCTGGGCGATCAAGGGCATTAGGTTAAGTCAACCCCCCACCAGCCTGATCACGGGCATAATTGTTAAATGTTCCTCTCCACCAGCCCGGTCATGGCAGCACAGAGTCCCACCCCAGAACATATCCTTAGTGGTCCAGTGGACCGCTAAGCCCGATCGTGGGCAGCAAGTGATGAACCTCTTCCATCCTCCCGGTGATCTAGTGTCCCTCACTCCACCACCACCACAAAGCTCCACCACTCCCTTCTCCCGGCAGCTGGCAGGCAGCATCCCACCGCGCCTGCCGCCCGCCGCTTTCTGATTCGATCTGCTAGGTTGCTGCATAGCCTGTTGTTGCAGAGCAAAGAGTTAATGGGCAGCTACACCGCATAAGGCAGTCCGGAAATGTGAATGAATTATTCATATATCTGGACTGCCTTGTATAGTATGGGCTGCACGCCCATTGGCTCTTGCCTGCACCAAGGGCATGCAGCCCTACCAGGCAGTCGGGCGGGTGGCAGGTCGGCAGGCAGGTGGGATGCTGTTGCCCGCCGCTGCCGGGGGAGTAGGTGGTGGGGCTTCGTGGGTGGTGGGGTGGAGGGACACTAGATCACCAGGATATGGTCTTGGGGAGGTTTCATCACTTTGCTGCCCGCGATCGGGCTTAGAGGTCCACTGGACCACCAGGGATATGTTCTTGGGGTTGGACTCTGTGTTGCCCGTGATTGGGCTGGTCGGGGGGGTATTTTACAATTATGCCCATGATTGGGCTAGTGGGGAGGTTTATTTAACCTTATGCCCGCGATCGGGCCAGTCAGGGAAGGGGGGATTTTTATGCTTTTGCCCATGATCAGGCTGCAGGGAGGGCACAGGGAGTAGGCTGAGGGCCAGCCACAGGTGGCAGCTGCTGTGTTGCACCCTGCAATGTGGCAGCTCACCTGTGGGTGGCCCTCGACTTACTCCTTTTTGTTTTGGGCTCAAAGTTGTGCAGGCGCAGGTTGGGGGTTGGGCCTGGACAACTCGCTGAATATCGAGCTTTGCAGTTTATGCATGGTTCCTCCCCGTCCAGTTCAGCATGCATTCATTTGCATTGCACTGTTGCTCAGCTTGCCTTGGGGGGTGGAACTGCCTCCTGCTGAATATAGCAGAATGGCGCAATTTTGGACTTGTGCAGGCGCAACCCTATCGGGCATGGCGCAACCCTTTTGAATAGCCAGCCCTATATTTATACTTACACATACGACATACCTCTTGAGTTCACATTTTATAAATACTCAAATTGGTATTTATACCACCCCTGTTTGGTTCCTTTTTATGTTTTGGTGAGTTACTGCATGTACTTATTTTTTACTTTTTACCTTTCCCTCTGGTCTGTAAGCTAATGTTATCAATTCAAAACTATTTTAAAAATAGAAATTACCATGATTTTGCTTGATAAACTGTACTATTGAAATATGCAAATTATTTATGCAAACATATGCACAGTACCACAGCAGGTATTTGCAAAAATATTCTTGACATATATACAAATATATATTCTGCATATATTCTACACATACTGTATCTCACAAAAAAAAAATACATATTTTACTCACAGCAGAAGTTAAGCACATATGCCTACTGGACCAGGAGCTCCAGAAGGCACTTCTTAGATTTTTTTATCACAAAATTTATTTGTAGAGTAAAGAAAAAGTATCAAAACTAAAGTCAAAACTAGCAATAGTTAAAAATGGACCTCCACACAGGAGTGACAATTCACACTGTTCTTGAAAAAGCATGAGAACAGCACAAAATGTCAATCCTATGGGGAAGTTTGATTTTTACTATTACTACTTTTGACTTTGGTTTTACAACATTTTCTTTCCATACTAATACACTTTGTAGTGGAAAATCTAAGAATTGTCTTCTGGAGTTAGAGCTGGTTTATATGTGTGTGTGCTTAACTTTTACCATGAGTCCTGTTTACGTTTATGTTGTGAGCAGCACTACAATTTGGAGCTACCTTTTTGGCTTATATACATATTTTGCTATAACAAGATTTGTAGATATACTGCATTCAATATATATTTACAGAATGTAGTCTGTATCTATTATAATGATTTACAGTGACATCCCCCAGGATGAAACCCACTTTTAAAGCACTCTTCAGTATGTTGCAGCAGACCTACTGAATAAAGCAATGTAATTTCAATGGCAATTAGTCCCTTTTGTCATGCAGGAAACTGTGGCATTCTCTTCATCCTGGTAGTATCACATTTTCCTGAATGACAAAAAGGGACTAATTGCCATTGAAATTACATTGCTTTATTCAGTAGTTCTGCTGCGGCATTCTACAGAGTGCTGTAAAATGCTGCAGAATTAGGTTTCATCCTGGGGGACACCACTGTATGTAATATATATTCCAGTCATATTTATAAAATATAAAACATATTTATTTGCTATCTAAAACATATATTTAAAATGTATTATCGGTATTAATGCATATTTTATGGATACTTTCCAGATGTATATCAGGTCAATCCCATTTTAAGATATATATACATATATATATATATAGATATTTGTATATATATATATATATATATATATATATATCAGAAAATACATCTCTAATATATTGAAAATATATGTTTGCTAACATACGCTTATAGAAATTACAGAGTAACATTACGCTCCATAAACTATAGTAATTTTTCATTAGAGTCCATAAAAACATTAAAAAGTAAGACAGTCTTTTCTTTGATTGTATAACAAAACATATATATTTAGTATATCAGTACCAAGTATAAGACATATCTCATTGAATTCTGCAAATATCTAAAGTGTAACAAGAAAAATGCACAGCTATCAGAAATATGTGATATATTAAGGCATAATCAGATATAGTCTACATATTAACAAAATACAGTATAGTTCTTTTCCATATGGGTATAATTTAAAGCTATGTTATGATTACATTGTTATGTTTTGTTTTAGATATTTAGGATCTTACAAGGGACACCAAAAATGAAAAGGTATAAGTAATTCAGATTATATATGTTGGAAAGATTCAAAATATATGTCTACCTAAAATGCAAAATATGTAGAAACTGCAATAACGTGTACGCACAAATAAGTATTTTTGATTTTCTTCAAGGATATAACGTTGAAAGAATACAAACATGAATTTTGAAATAGTATAGCAATAATATATATATATATATATATATATATATATATATACACACACACATACATACATATATCTCAAAGATGTTTCCCAAATATGATACATCTTGGATCATTTTGTGACTATCTAGAATATATCATGAAATATATCCGACAAGTGTGACTATCTGACATATATTTGAAACATATTTGGGGATACAAGGATATATTTCAGATATTAAAAAAAATAGATATTTTCCATATGAGAATTAAAACAAATTAACAAAATAAGAAACAATATTAACAACTCAGCAGGCAGTGGTGCAAGTAGGTCTTCAGCCTTGTGTCATACTTCCCTAGGATATGTATTAAAATCCTATTATGCACACTCTGTTGTGGTTTTTTTTCAGATCTTCAGCCCAGTGTCGTACTTCATCCCTGTGGTGTGTATTAAAATCCTGAAATGCACACCCTGTTTTCTGGGTTTTTTTTTTTTTTTGCAACTAGCCAGTCCCAGCTACAATGGTCAGTCTCTGTCTCCACTGCTAGACCCAGTTCCACTTAGTCAGGATTTGCCTACAGGGCAGTACCTATAGTCACATGCCAGTCTCTGCCCCCAGGGCAATAGCCCCCTATCATTTACAGTCTCTGCCTTCAGGCAAGCACCAATTGCAAATGGACAATTTCTGAATTGAGAGAAATACCCACTGCCACTTAACAGGCTCTGCATCTGGGGTAGCACCCACTGCTACTGGTCCACCTCTGCCTTCAGGTCAGCACACATGTCCACTGTCCAGGCTCTGCTTCCTGGGCACCACACACTGCCAATGGTTAGAGTCTGTCTCCAGGTAAATATTTCTGCAGAAGCTAATCTCTAATTCCAGGGTAGCACACACTGTGAATGGTCAGTCTCTGTATTCAGGTCAGCACACAGTGTCAATGGGCAGGCTCTGCTTCCGGGGCTGCACACACTGCCACTAGCAAGGGTCTTTCTCCAGGGCAGCACACACTCCCAATATCCAGGGTATATCTCCAGGACAGTGCACACTGCCATTAGGCAGGATCTGCCTCCAGGAGGTAGAACTTAGTTAGCAACACTATGTGTTCTGCCCTGGAGGCAAAGCCAGGATAGTGGCAGTGTGTGCTACCCTGGAGACAGATCCTGGTAAGTGGAAGTGTCTGCTGCTCTGGAGGCCAATCCTGGCCATTGGCAATGGGTGTTCTCTGAAGGCAGAACCTGGCAAGTGGCAGTGTGTGCTGCACTGAAGGCAGATCAGGAAAGTGGCTGTGGGTGCAGCCCTGCAAGCAGATTCTGTCTATTGGAATTGGGCCCTGCCCTTGAGGTAGAACTAGCCATTGCAATAGAGGCAGGCTATATGCAGTGTTTGCTGCCCCATAGGTACAGTCTTCCTAGTAGGAAAAGGAGCAGCCCCAGGGGCATAGCTTGTCACATGCCAATGGGTGCTACTGTCATGGCATAGACTGACTATTGCCAGTGGGTGCTTCCCAAAAGGCAGAGACTGGCTACAGCCATAGACTAAAACCCTGGAAGTAGAAGCTAGCCACTGCAACAGGGACATGCTTGTGGCAATGTGTGCTGCTCTGAGGCAGAACCTGCTCATTAGCACTAGGTGCTGCCTCAGAAGCAAAGCCTAAGTGACAGTGGATGTTGTTCCTGATGTAGAGCCTGGCCATTGACAGCTGGTGCTTCCCTGAAGGCAGAGGATGGCAAGTTGCAGTTAGTGCGGTTCTGGAGGGAGAGCCTGGCAAGAGGTTGTAGGTACTGCCCTGCAGGTGGATATGGACTAGTGGATCTGGGTCCTGCTCTGGGGCAATGATAGGCCATTTCAGTGGATACTGGCTTGTGCCACTGTTTGCTGCCCCAGACAAAATGTCATACCAGTAGCGATGGGTGCTGCTCCAGAAGAACATTCTGTTAAGTGGCACTCGGGATACTCTAAAATCAGAGTATAATTATTGGCAGCAGGCCTGCAAAGTATTACAGCCCTAAACACACACAAACTATTAGCTCTAATATGTCCCCCTTAATGAGGAATGGCCCCCATTTTACCACCCAACATTGCTTTGCTTCATATGGAGAAGGTGCTTCCAACAGCAAAGGTGTGAAAACTCAGAATTTAAGGTACAGTATAAATTCATAATACCATACTTGTGTGTGCATTGCTGAGTAGTGGAGCAGAGTATACACTGCCACCTGAGATTGTCCAGCAGTCAGTCATGGGAGGAGAAGGTGGGGATGATAAGGAGCTTTTTCCACTGACTTGGCTGTGTCACATACCCCCAACTGTCTTAAGGAGAGGTGTATGTGCTGGGTACTGGCCAGTCTGAAGGAATAGTGGAATAAGCTTGGTAGTTACCTTGGACACAGGATTTCCCAGGTATTGCTTCTTCCACCAAACTGTGTTTTCTTTGTAAGTTTCTCCAAGTTGACAGATGGACTAGAATCCTGCAGCTGTGTTATTGCTGTCTGATTTAGATCACCAGGAGAATCTCCTCTAGCATTTTACACCAAAGGCAACCAATTCAGTTTGGATGGGGCAAACTGTGTTTGTGCTACACAAAGTGAGATGTTAATGCTTGGGCAGTAGTTTCTAAGCCAATCCCTATTTTGGAAGCAGACCTTTATGTGGTGCAAAGCAATTGTTCATTTATTTAGTTATTTATTTGCTTTTGTTGACCAGGTAGGTACATTAGGCAAAATCCTACCTATTTTCAAGCATGACCCAGGAGGGTACATATTACAGATTAAGTAGTGAAACAGTGGAGGAGTACAAACAGATATTAATTAGTTAACACATATCTTCACAGGGATCTTCAGTTAAAATTAACATACACATAGTAATCATCCACGTCAGGGTGGGAGGGACAGTTCAAGACAAACAGTTTCAAAGTGCTTACAACATATATCCATGCAGGGATAGTGATGAGATTAAGCATACAGGTGGTGCTCATCCTCGCAGGAATGGCAGAGACAGTGGTTGATACAGGCAATAAATACATATTTCAGAAACCAAATAGTATTAGGCATAAGGAGGTGGAATAGAGAGCTAGGGGAGGTCATGTACAGTCACAGAAATCAAGTGCATGAAGGTAGGAGAAAAGTGCAGTCTTGAAGGAGGAGTGAGATAAGGAGCACTTAAAGAGAAGCAGATAGTTCTAGAATTTAGGGGCGAAATGAGAGATAGCTTATTCACCCATTCTTGTTGAACAGCATGGGATGGACAGCAACAATGAGTTTGAGGATCTCAGTGGGTGGGAGTGAGGCACAGGTGTGAGTATAGCCCTAAGACTGTTGGGGCATGGAATTCTAGTCATGGAGTTGATGAAGCAGCCCAGAGAGTAGAAACATAGGGTTTTGGGGGACAGCCAGTGTAGAGTGGCGTACAAGAGACAGTAGTGAGTAAGGCTAGGGGCAGATAGGGTGAATCTGCAGATGTTGTTGTAGGTAGTGTCCCATTTACATAGAATGCAAGTATTGGCATGTGAAATGATAGGGAGTGCATACTGCAGCTTAGGGAGCAAGACACCTCTGGTCATAGAGATCCTGGCAGCTGGGGTTAGGGAGTGATGCACATGGTAGGCAGCACCAAGCTTACAGTTGATGGATCTGCATATCTCATTAATATGAGAAGAAAAGTCAAGTCAGTACTATTGCATATCAGTACTATTGCACATGCTAATGAAAGGTCAGGCATGAATACATGGCACAATGGCATATTGTAAGCCTAGTAAACACAATTACTGGCTGTTTGAGCAGTGCTACTTAACACTTGAGTGAAGCTTTTTTTAACATTGCACAAATGGCTGTGGACAATGGCAAATACTGTACTGGTGCCTTGTACAAAACAGCTATGGGGCTTTGGAGAACCAAGGGGACAGCAAAAGACATGACATGGAATGTAATGTTCAATGCAAAGAAGTGCAAAGTAATGCACCTGGGAAACAAAAACCCAGGGGAAGAGTACACAATGGGGAGGTGGTACTAACAACAACAATGGAAAGGGACCTGGGGGTAGTCATATCAGGTGACCCAATAGTAAGCAAGCAATGTAAGAAGGTAGTAAGGAGAGCTGGGGGATACTAGGATGTATAGGGAGAGTCATTCACCAGTAGAAAGCAGGACGTTGTTATCCCTCTGTACAGACAGTTGGTGAGACCCCATCTAGAGTACTGCATGCAGTTCTGGAGATCCCATCTCTACAAGGACATAGACCGGATGGAGGCAGTCCAGAGGTGGGCAACTAAAATGTTGCAGGGTCTGCATCAGAAGCCATATGAAGAGAGACTAAAGGAGCTTAATATGTTTACCCTCGAGGAAAGGAGGAAGAGGGGGGAACATGATAGAAACTTTAAAGTACCTCAGGGGAATCAACAAATCCAAGAGGGTAGCATCCTTTAGAAGAAGAGACATGCAAGAACAAGGGAGCACAATTTGAAGATAGAGGGGGGATGGCTCAGGGGCAACATGAAGAAGTATTTTTTCCATGGAGAAGGTGGTGGACACATAGAATAGCCTTCCTGAGGAGGTCATGAGGTCAAAAAAAGTGGGGGAATTCAAGAATGCATGGGACAGACATAAGGCAATTCTGGTGGGGTTAGGAAGAAGTAGGCTGTTGGTTAACTAGGATCTTCAGCTTATCCAATAAGTAGGGAAATGGGCAGACTGGGTGGGCCAAGCAGTTCTTATCTGCCATCAAAGTCTATGTTTCTATGTTACTGTAAATAGAGGGTGGAGTACAGTGATTTGAAACCCTTGGTCAGTAGACCTCAATTTGATGGGATACTGCTGTAGTACAACTGCCAACTTGCATCACATCCTTATGTCTCATCTTTTTCACATGAAATTCTTGATTTCTTTGTTGCACTATGTAAGACTCAACCTCCGTCCTCTATGAAGAGCACTGTGCTATGATAATGACTTGTATATAGCAATTAATTATACGGTAATGAGGGTCTCATCTCTTGCATGAAGCATAGGGCCATTTCCATTTTTTTTCCTGCCAATTTTGATATTTTGGTGTTGTGATAACAAAAGGTTTGTGCCTCAGAACAAACTGCCCAGCTTGCTCATGCAATGATTTATGTCAGGCAGTTTGTGAGAGTGGTCATAACTATGGTTTGTGCCTGCATAAGAGTTTGTACTTTGCACTGCTCTCACAGATGGTATATTGACACCTGTTAGCTTTTTAAAAAGTTACACTGTGCATCTTCCAATATATCTATTTCAGGTCTTGCTTGTCCATTTGCATGCACAAACAACCTTTTGCCCCTCAGTTTGTGCAGCTTTACAATATGCTGCCCTAAATCCCTGAAACACCACAGTCTGAGACTTCAAAATCTAACCTGATTGACAGTGATTAGATGGGAACTCATGTTCCTTGTAATAAAAATAAATGGCTATAGCACTTCATACTACAGTCATAAATGTAGCTTTCAATGTCTTCACATTACAGGTACATATTGCATTACAACTGTACAGTACTTTTAAAGATTTCTTAATCCTAATGTAGTACACTAACCCTTAAATTATCAAAAACAGAGACACAAATTGCTGCTACCTGCCTTTCCAGATTATTATCGATGTTTGGTTTAACTTATCAGTGTAAGATATAGTACAGCGCCTTCTGTCTGTGGTAGAGGATTGTGACTGGCAAAATATGAGATGTCAACCACATATTTGAAAAGCATGAATGTAATACTGGTTAACTGGCACGTCCCATTACTTTTAATTGCTGTCTTAGGAATGATTGCTCCCTTACACCCAACTACTGCAGTAAGTACGGGATGAAATCAGCCCAGCTTCATTAGTCTAGCTTTTGCAGTGGAAGTTTTCTGCGACTCTGGCAATCCACTACTGCAATATGAAGAAACTCATGGCAGTATGACGGTCTACCCCAGAGGTATTGTGTACTCACAGCACATGCCAGATATTGTGTTTGTGTGTTTGTGGGGGGTGGCTCAAGGGATGAAAGAATGTGAAAGGAAAAGTCAAAGTATTAATGAAACATCAAAGCTGGAAACAAAATCGTTTTTTTTCTTCTGCTATACTTTATGTAATGACCTATATACACACAGGTCACATGTGAACTCCATTTGATCAAGCTGCAGTTTGTCTGCTCTGACGACATAACCAGTGACTTGAGTAACAGGATTTTACATCTCCTAAGCATGTTTACATGACCCTAAATGGTTCAACTCCGCACCATGCAGATTTTTGTAAGGTAATAGCACTAAGATGGGTCACTTGGGGCCCACAGTACATTGACTTGGGAGTTTTAGTTTTGCTGAAAGTTCTTTCATGATGAGCTAGTGGTTATATCAGGATTTCCCAAAGACTTTGTATTCATCCACCATTTGCATTATGATCAATGTGAACTGCAATGGCCAATGATAAGAGTTGACAATGGGAATAATTATTATACTAATAACATATTTATCGCTCATGTTGAAGATAAGAAAAAAAAGGATGGCATCTTAGATTTCTGTAACCCTTTTAAAACACAATGTACCTCATATTTTTGACAATCTAGAAACAGCTGAACCAGCCATTAGACAAGCACAGGGAGCTACTGTATGCGAGCTAGATGCAGGTCAAAGAAAACCAGAGCTCCCAAGAGGTCAGTTAGGAGCTTTGCTGCTAAATTCAGGTTGCTTTCATTGTATTTAACTATAATTTACTGTGCATAGTGTCCATAGTTTGGTGTAGAACTCTGACTGGCGTGTTTCCCTGCATAAGCAATACAAGTCTATTATAATCACAGTTTGCCTGTACACTGCTCTGTTTCCATGTAAATTACAGAAGACCTTGCAGAAATGCATTGTCTGAAACGTGACCTGCTGGAAATGAAAATCAGTTTGCAATGAAATGCTCAACTGCGAAGATTTGCATGGATACATCGGTATTTATAGTAAAATAATGCTACAGCTACATACAGTGCCATAATTGGGGTTTAAAGAAAGTGCAGTCAAATTTACTGTTAACTTCACTTTTGGCCACTAGCTGGAAGATATGTATGACATTATCCAGAACCATCACGTAAGGGACTATTCCTTGAAAATGTTCCATAGGTACTGTAGCAAAACAACTTTGGCTCTAAACATCTCCCAAACAGTTGTGGATTCTATGTACTTTGACTGATCTTTGGAAATCTGGTCCTGGGGTGGTGAACCTGGGGGAACAAAAAGAAGTATTGAGAAGCCTCTGCAAACAGCAGCTAAAAACACTTACATATGTGGAGAGAATTGGAAGTAGAGATGTTGCAAATTTTTAATTCACAGATGACATTTCCATGAAGTGACCCATTCCATTTCACACATCTCTGAGTTTTTGTGAAGCGGTCTTGTTGCAATATGGGGAAAATAACCTTTGCATTTCACATTTTTCCTTGAAGTGGCAACTGTGTTTGGAAAAATGAAGTGCAATGTTCTTTGTGAGGAACTCATTTCAAGGATTTTTCTTCTTGCATAGTCACAACTCCATGAAGAGTGAAGCAAGGATTACACAAGGTGTGGATACTGTGAGTCTTTCCACAAAGCAAAGAGCAGCTACTTCACCCATCTCTAATTGACAGCCTTATCATAAAAGAAACAGCTCTGAGATGTAAGAAACAGACATAAGGTAATATTACTAAAAATAAAAATATGAGTTGTTTGGTCTTCTGGTTAAGCTGTAGGGATCAAACTTTAAAGTATTTTTGCTACATCTTATTAAGGATGGCTTAGAGGAGAGTTCAAGTAAATGCAAACATATATCATGTAGGAACTCTCCCCTTTATATGAACATTGTTTAGTTGTAAAAACACACATTTGAACTGACTCCCTCAATTCTAATTCTGTAACATGAAATATTTTATTTGCTTTTCTTGATTTAACAGCTAAACACTTACAAGCAGAGTATAGACTAGCACACATATGCACATTCAAGTGTACCAGATGAGGAGGCCAGGTCATTTCAGTGTGTCATTGTAGCAGGTGTGGGTTATAGGATGGCTCTCATCTGCCATCCACCCAGTGATGGGAACCTATTCCTTAAGGAAGTGGTGGACTTGGTCTTTGACCTGGCGTTCGAGTCACCTAGGCTGATGGTCCTGGGTGACTTCAATGCCTGGATCGATGATGATCTTTCACAATTTGGACAACACTTCCTCCAGTTGATGGCTTCACTGGGCCTTACACAGGTGGTTACCTCTGCTACTCATAAGTGCGGCCATTCTCTTGACCTGGTCTTCCTTCTGGGGATCGAGGCCTGTGATGTGGGGGTTGAACCCATCACTTGGTCCAACCACTACACTGTGTGATTCAGTTTTTGCACCTCTCCTTGTAGGCCAACCCCTGTGGAGATGGTCAGGTAACGCCCTTTACGGGAAGTGACTCCTGATGGCCTAGCAGCGGTACTTGATCTATCAGAATTTCCTGTGGTGAGCATGGATCCAGAGGTTTTGGTTTTGGCCTATAACCAGGCCATTACCTCAGCGCTGGATTCCATTTCTCCAGTCTGTGTATGTCCTCTCTCCCTCTGCCCTCGATCTCCCTGGTTTGATGGGACCTTGAGGGAGTTACGGCAACTAGGATGTAGGTTAGAGCGATGCTGGTGGAACTCTGGCTTAGATGCCGACCATCTTAGACTGCTAGAGCATTATCGAGACTATCAGTCAGCAATCTCCCATAAGAAGGCAGAGTTCCTGTCCAGGGAGATTGCTGCAGGTCAGAACCAACCAGCTCAGCTCTTTCAAACTGTGGACAGGCTGTGCAACCCAACCTGTCTGCATGTTCGAAGAGCTTTTTCACAATTGCAGTGTGATGAGCTTGCTCGGTTCTTTCCTGATAAGGTGGCCGACATCAGGCTGGAGACCCATTCAGCGCACTCTATGGGAGTTGCTGATGATCAATGCTTGGCCACTGTCCCTCTTTTCTCCTGGAGCTCCTTCAACCGGCTAGAAATCATGGATGTTATGCGGATTGTCGAGGGTATGTGCCCTACGTGCTGTAGTTTAGACCTGGGCCCAACAGCCCGGACTATGGGTTGTTGGGAAGTCATTGGCCCGGTTCTGGAACAGATGGTCTGGTGCTCCCTTGACTCTGGAGATTATCCCTGCTCCTTGAAGGAAGCAGTGGTGACACCTTTGTTGAAGAAAGCTTCATTGGACCCAGTCTGTCTCGCAAACTACAGACCTATCTCTAACCCTCCATTTGTGAGGAAGGTGGTTGAGAAAGTAGTGGCAGTAAAACTGGAGAACCATTTGACCATCCATAGCATCCACAAACCTATCCAGTCTGGTTTCTGAAAGAAGCACAGTACTGAGACTGCATTGGTTTGGGTGCTCAATGATCTCCTGATGGTGAGAGATCAGAAAAAATGGTCCATTTTGGTACTTCTTGATCTATCATCAGCTTTTGACACCGTGGACCATGGGGTACTGCTTGAGCACCTGAGATTCATCTGTGGGATTTCTGGTTTGGTCCACAGATGGTTTACATCATTCCTCACTGGTAGAACTCAGAGGGTGGTGTCAGTTTTTTTCCTCTGAACCCATCTCTCTGTCTTGTGGAGTTCCCCAGGGCTTGGTGTTGTTCCCAGTGTTGTTTGCAGTGCACATGCTGCCCCTCGGAGACATTGTAAGATGATATGGGCTGAGGTTTCACTGCTATGCTGATGATACCTAGCTCTATCTGTCTTTTGCACCTGACCAAGATGAAGCACTCTTTGTATTTAACAATTGCCTCGTTGAAATCCAAGATTGGATGAAGTCCAGCTGGCTGAAGTTGAACCCCGGGAAGACTGAGGTGATGGTCATAGATCCAGGTCACCAGAAAAGGGGGTTGGGAGCAAGTCAACCATCGGGAATATTCCTGGGGGATTCCGAGCTCCATACCTCTGAACGGGTGCGAGACCTGGGGATGATACTGGACGAAGGGCTGACACTTCAGTTTCAGGTGTCAGCTGTCATTAAGCTAGACTTTTAACATCTAAGGAACATCACTAGGATCAAGCACCTTGTTTCATCCTGCCGACATTGATCCACCCCCTTTGTTACCTTGCATCTGGATTTTTGCAACTCCCTTAACTTTGGGCTTCTGGGGGTTGATATCCATCACCTGCAGCCGGTGCAGAACTCTGCAGCCTGGTTGTTGATGGGGATACCTCGGTCTTCCCATATTACACCAGTGCTGTGGGAACTGCACTGGCTGCCAGTTCAGTGGCAGATCACTTTCAAAGTCGGATTACTGATGTACAAAGCCCTACACAGACTGGGCCCTGACTACCTGAAAGAGCTTCTGGTTCTTTTACCTCCCTGTGTGTCATAGAAACATAGACTTTGATGGCAGATAAGGACCACTTGGCCCATCTAGTCTGCCCATTTCCCTACCTGCAGGATAGGCCGCAGATCCTAGTTAACCAACAGCCTATTTCTTCCTACCCCCCACAATAATTGCCTTATGTCTGTTCCATGCATTCTTGAATTCTCCCACAGTTTTAGACCCCACAACCTCCTCAGGAAGGCTGTTCCATGCATCCACTACCCTCTCTGTGAAATAATACTTCCTCACATTGCCCCTGAACCGCCTCTCCTTCTATCTTTAAATTGTGTCCCCTTGTTCTTGCAAGTCTCTTTTTCTGAAAGATGCTACCCTCTTGGACTTTGTTGATTCCACTGAAGTACTTAAAAGTTTCTATCATGTCCCCCCTCTCCCTTCTTTCCTCAAGGGTATACATATTAAGCTCCTTTAGTCTCTCCTCATATGGCTTCTCTTGCAGACCCTGCACCATTTTATTTGGCTTCCTCTGGACTACCTCTGTCCTGTCTACGCCCTTGTGGAGATGGGGTCTCCGGAACTGGACACAGTACTCCAGATGGGGTCTCACCAGCTGTCTGTACAGAGGGATAACAACTCCCTGTTTTCTGCTGCTGATGCCTCTCCCTATACATCCCAGTATCCCCCCAGCCCTCCCTATTGCCTTCGCACATTGCTTGCTAACCTAAAGGTCATCTGATATGATTACCCCCAGGTCCCTTTCCTTTTTGTTGTTGTTACTACCTCCCACCCATTGTGTATTCTTCCCTGGGTTTTGTTTCCAGGTGCATTATTTTGCACTTCTTTGCATTGAATCCTAGCTGCCATACTTCTGACCATTCCTCCAACCTTGCCAAGTCCCTTTTCATCCTTTCCACGCCTCCTTGTGTATCAACCCTGTTGCAGATCTTTGTGTCATCTGCAAAAAGGCATACTTTTCTTTCCAGTCCTTCTGCAATTCTGCAATGTCACTGATGAAGACATTAAAAAGGACTGGACCCAATAATGAACCCTGCGGTACCCCACTAGTAACCCCTCATTCTTCAGAGTGGACTCCATTTACAATTACCTTCTGTGTCCTGTTGTGCAGCCAATGTTTTACCCAGGCTACCACCCTGGGACCCACTCCCAGGCTGGTTAATTTGACTATTAATCTTTTGTGTGGGACTGTGTCAAATGCCTTGCTAAAGTCTAGGTAGGCCATGTCCACAGGCCCTCCCTGGTCTACTACTTTGGTCACCCAGTCAAAGAAATCTATTAGATTCGTCTGACATGACTGTCCTGCTGTGAACCCATGCTGCCTTGGGTCCTGTGCTCCACTGGCCTCTAGGTACTCAACTATTCTTTCCTTCAGAAGTGACTCCATCACTTTCCCTACCACAGAGGTCAGACTGACAGGTCTGTAGTTTCCTGCCTCTGTATTGGTCCCACTTTTGTGAAGGGGAATCACATCCGCCTTCCTCAGTCCTCGGGTACCACACCATCCTCCTATGATTTATTAAAAGAGTAGCCAGTGGTTTCACTAGTTCCTCCCTTAATTCTTTTAGAATTCTGGGTGAATTCCATCAGGACCCATTGCTTTGTCCACCTTCAGTTTTAGGAGTTCTTGCAGAACCCTTTCTTCTGTGAAAGGACTGGGATCGACCTCCCTATCAAGAGTGCTTCTGTTAATTGGATTAAGCACTTCCCCATCTCTTTTGTGAATACTGAGCAGAAATATTCATTCAGTATCCCTGCTTTTTCACTGTCCACCTCTGCCCACCCACCATTCATTCTATTCAGCCTCACTATCCCTCCCATTGTCTTTCTATGCTCACTGATGTACCTATAAAAGGTTTTATCCCCCTTGCTCAGCTGATGAGGGGCTGCTGGAGATTCCGAGGGTCTTTTTAAAATCTTCAGGGGCTCGGACATTTATGTTCATGGCTCCTACCCTCTGAATTCTCTACCCCATTGGATTAGCGAGTGCATGACTGTGGGGGGTTTCTAACAAGCATTAAAGACCTATTTATGGGGCATGGCACACGATGATGTGGAAAACAGTTTTTAATTATATTGTACTGTATATTTGTTACTGTTGTGCAGCATTGTTTTAAATTGTTTTAATTTGTACTGCACCTTGGAATTTGAAAGGCGCATTAAACATAAAGATGATGATTATTGTGTCAAGTCTCAAAGATCAAATGCCAATGTTTTACAGATTTACAATAAACACAGGAATTCAAGTCCCTGTGTTATGATCAGTGTTGCCTGAAAATATCATGCTGTTTGGCTTTCTAGTTTTCTTTAAATCAGCATCTGTTGTAACTGTAACTGAAAACAGTGAAGAAACAGTGAATATTGTTCTGTCCCTATCAGTGAGTGCTGACATCATTCCTGTCCAGCCTGTTGCTGTAGCAATGAAGTCATTAATTGCTTGTAGTAGCTGTTGCACTTCCCAGTCAGAGCAATCTGTAGGGTTAATTGTCTTTACTCCAATTGTGTTGCTAATCCATCTGGTTTGTGTTTAGATAGAATGTATCATTCTGTTCTCATAAAGAGTTGGTCATTTGTGTTTCAGTGGCTATCTGAAGTGGTATAAATGAATGTTTGTAAGAAATCTCTAGTCTGTATCACAGCTGAGTTCTGTGACATCAAAACTCTGCATCATTTTTGGCTATATAAACCCAGGGTTGGTTAATGGATATAAAATAAATCTAAAGTTTAAGTCATAGGAGTAGTGTGTCCTTGATGTAGCCTCCATACATATGTTCATGTGAGAACAATATTGTTGTTATGTCAGACTGACAAACAGGTGTCTGCCACACTTTGTTATTTCAGGAACATGTACTGTATAAACTCACAAAATGTATTTTTCTGAGGGATTCTGTGTGGAAATGCATCATGTATGTGTCTAACTAGGCATATTATATGTCATCCTGATGCCCCGGTCTCTTGCCCCTCAGTTGAGGCTACTGCACCCTGCTTCCCTCTGCCTCCCCCCAGTCAGGACCAATACCACCTGCTGCCCAATGTTCTAGTCTCCACAGACAGGACTGCTGTGCTCTGCTAAGCCCTAGAGTCCCAGGGCCTCTGTCTCCACAGTTGCGGCTGCTGCACCATGCTGAATGGGACATTTTGGAGTACACAGGTAGATTTGGGTACCACAAACATCCTAATTGCTTCTATATTCACCTTGAGAGTCTGAAGGATTTTGAGCCACTTATTCAATGGGATTTTACCGCAGTACCGCGGTAAAGTGTGATAATATTTACTGCGGTTCTGCGGAAATTACCCTGGTAACTTCAACTTTTCTGTAACAACCACTGCATGGATTTCTACCTCTAGAGCTGTCAGCAAGGGGTTGACATTGGTTGTTGCTAAGTCTGCCTACTTGGAGGTGATCACCAGTCCCAGATAAGTGAATCCATCAGGTGCCTGTACTATATGAGTGCCCAGCGTGCATGTTGGAAAACAGGCAGTGTTGACCAGTGAGATAATAGTTTTCTTCCAATTCACTGTTAACCCTGATAAAGCTGTGAATCTGTCTAATTACCCCATGATGTGTTGTAAGGTCTGTGTGGGGTTGGTGATAGTAAGGAGGAGGTTTTCAGCATAGGTGCTGACCAGATAGCTCCTATCCTTCACCTGAATACACTGTATTTCTTTGGGGTCTATACATTTTCTTGTAAGGGGGTCTAAAGCAATTAAGAAAAGTAGGGGGCATGGGGGCAGCCCTGTCTGGTGCCTCTTTGCAGACAGAATGGCTTGGAGATAGAACAAGTATAGTTGCAGTAGAGGTATTGTATAAAGTGGTGATCCAACTGTGGAAATAGGGGCTAAAGTCATATGCTTCCAGTTCAGAGTGAAGGTAGCCCCACTCCACAGAGTCAAAGACTTTAAGAAAGTCAATAGCCATGGCTGCCATAGATACATAGATACATACATACATATATACACTGTCAGGAGATAAGGGCCTATGGACCACCCAGTCTGCCCATTTGAGCTTGTAAGTTCCTTTTATGTTTTTTTCTAGAAGGCTGTTGCCCCTTACCCTGACCTCCAGGATTCTCTTATGTCTATCCCATGCATTCTTAAATCCCATGATTGTTTCAGCCCCCACCACTCCCTCTGTCAGGGTGTTCCACTTGTCCACCACCCATTCTGTGAAGAAATTCTTCCTCATGTTTCCTCTGAATCGCCCTCTCTCAAACTTCATCCCATGCTCTCTAGTCCTGGAACATCTTTTTTCACTGGAAAATAATGTATTCCTGCACCCTGTTCCTCCCTGTAAGTGACATTACTTGTATGTCTCTATCATATCCCCTCTCTCCCTCCTCTCCTCCAGTGAGTACATATTCAAGTCTTTCAGCCTGTCCTCATAGGACTTGTGGTGCAATCCTTGAACCATCTTTGTTGCCCTCTTCTGAACATTCTCCACTCTATGTACTTACATAGGTGAGGTCTCCAGAACTGTACACTGTACTTCAGGTGTGGCCACACTAGTGTCTTGTGTAGTGGAATTATGACCTCCTTTTTCCCTGCTGTTGCTAACCCTGACTATGCATCCCAGCATCCTATTTGCTTTACCTGCTGCCTTGTCACACTGTTTCCCTACTTTGAGGTCATCAAAGATGATAACCCCAAGGTCCCTTTCCTGCTTGGTGCATGCTATATCATCACCCTCAACTGATATCTAGCTGGTAACCAGCTGATGACCTCTTATTGGGTGCAAAATTTGGGCATCATGCTTGATAGCAGGCTGACATTTAAAACTCAGGTGTCGACCATTGCCAAAATCCTCATTTTACCATCTGAGGAATGTTGCCAAGATAAAGCACCTGGTACCACCCAATGATCTTCTGACACTGGTCCACACCTTGGTGACCTTGCACCTTGATTACTTCAATGCCCTATACCTAGGATTATCAGGATGGACCTCTGTTACCTGCAGTTGGTGCAGAATGCATCTGCCAGATTGTTGACTGGTTTACAAAGATCTGACCTTGGCACACCAGACCTCCGCGCCCTGCACTGGCTGCCAGTGTAGTGGAGGATCATCTTCAGGGTTGGATTACTGACCTACAAGGCCCTACATGGACAGGGACCACGTTACCTGCAAGAGCTCCTTTGTCCCTACTGCCCCCTTCGCCCTCTCTGTTCTACCGGCAAGGGATTGCTAGAGATTTCCAGGGTCTATTTGACAACCTCGGGAGTGAAATCACTTGGGTTTGTTGCTCCAACCCTGTGGAATTCTCTACCTCCTTGGATAAGGGAATGCCCATCAGTCAAGGCCTTTAAATGTGCCTTGAAATTTTATTTATTTGAATTAGCTTACACAGATATTTAAGCTCTTGCCATAATGATGATTTTAGAAATGTAGTTCTGCTTTATCCTATTTTAACTTTTTATCATGATTATGTGAAACGCTATAATCTTGTTTGGAAAAGCATTCCATAAATAAAGTTTGGTTTGGTTTGGTTTAGTTTCATAGGGTTACTGGATTGTCCTGCACACCACTTTAAGTTGAGGACAGTACTGCTATTATCCTCTCCTTTTTTACCTTTGCTGAACCCAGCTTGTGAAGGGTGGCTATTGACTGGAGGACCTTCTCATCTCTATTTGCAAGTGCCTTGGCCAGAATTTTAATGTCCATGGATACCAAAGATATTGGCTGAAAGTTGGAACAATCCAGGGTGCCTGAAGACTTCATTGGGAGGAGTGTAATCATCCCTTCTTTCATGGTAGGGAGGAGAGTGCCCTTTCCCTGACAGTCTTGCAGAGCAGTTAATAAGTGAGGGATTATAACATGGGGCACTATTTGGTACAGCTCCATAATGAACCTGACCCCCCCCCCCGGAGCTTTCCCTTTTGAAAGCTGCAGCAGTGTATCCCTGAGACTACATTCAGTTAGAGGGCAGTCTAGCTCCTCTCGGGATTCCATTGACAGTGAGGGTAATAGAGTGGGGTCTAGAAAGGACTGCATTGTGGGGTGGTCAAAGGGGTTGAGATTCTGAGATGCATGTTGCTATTTGTAATATAGCCTATTACCTCACTGATGTTCCCAGGGTCTGTGACAATTTCCCCTTTGCTATTCCACAGGACTTGGATCTGGGACTTTGCCATTTGGTTTCTCAAACAGTAAGCCAACAACTTGCCACACTTCTCCCCCCGATTCCCAAAAGTTATGTTTGGACCAGATCTGCTGCCACTCAGCTTTACAGTGTAATAACATTTTAATTTTATGTTTAAGACCTACAATTGTGGTTAGGCAAGCAGGTGGTGGTGAGGAGTGTTATTAAAATTGAGCGTCTTTTTGCCTTAAGTTCTGCTGAGATTCATTCATCTCCCTAGTCCTCTCTGTCTTCTGGGCTGCTGTAAAAATGATAATTCAGCCCCTTAGGAAGTTTCTGAAGGATTCCCATACAGTGTCAGCTGTTACTTCCCCATTCCCAATATTGTTGAAATAAATTTCAGCTTCAGGGGTTATCCAATCCCAACATTTAGGGTCCCTTAAGAGAAGTGGGTTACAGCACCACCTAGCTGGATTCCCTTGTACCTCAGGGGGTTGAAATGAGAACCCCACCAGTGAATGATCTGATATAATGATATTCTCTATTCTGGGGTCAGATGGGCCAAGAGAAGCTGCCCCATCTATGACACATGTCAGTGCAGCTGTGCAAGTCATGTACTGGGAAATAAAATGTATAATCTCTCCCTACTAGGTTGTCTTGCCTCCAAATCTCCGTTAGACCTCTTTCCACCTGGAAGGCCTACCATACCTCTTATGTCTTTGGGTGAATGTCTGTTGTAACTTTGATTTGTCAAGAAAGGGATCTGGGGCCAGATTAAAGTCCTCTCCCAGAATGAGATGGGTGGATTGCTCCTCCTCCTTCTTGATTTCTTCATTAGCGTGGCTAACTTGTGGGAAAAAGCCCACCTCATCACAATTGGGGGTGTAGGCATTAGCTAAAATAACACAACCCTCAGGAAAAGAGAAGAGTGCCACTATTCATCTCCCATGGGCATCTCTGCTGATCTTTTCTGCTTTCAACTGCTGTGCTCTGTGCACTAGTATCTCCAACCCTTTTGATTTTGTCAGTGCATAGCTGTGCAATACTTGCCCCACCCATGACTTCTCTAGCCAGCGTACTGTCTTTTAGTGAGTTGTATCTCCTGTAATATGGCAACATGTGCCTTTAGTGATGTTAATTACTGCAGTTCCTTGGAACATTTTACCGGATGGCTGAGACTTTTAACACTCCAGGAGAAGCACCTCACCTTGCCCTTTGCTCCATTTGAGTTGAGATAGAACATTAAGGATCATTATCCACCCTTCTACCACTGTAGGTGAAACTCACTAACAAGAAAGCAATGGGGGGTAGGGGTCCACCCCTTTCTATGCTCTGCCCTGATCACAGATAGTGCTGCTAACTTAAGCAACTAGCCTTTCTTCGTAAAGCAGCAAGCTTATAAAGCCTGTATGGAGTTACTGTATACTCTGCCCTGTAGCCTTTGTTACTTTTAACAAATAGTTGAAAATAGTAACTTTCATTTGAAATGTGGTTTACCCTCTAGCAGGGCCCCCAATGGGAACTTCTAAGCTGGAACAACAGACAAAAACACACAATATAGAACAGGCAATGTAATATAATCAATATCTTTGAACTGAACACAACCTGCAAAGCAGGTAACTTACATACCTACGGCCCGATTCTAGAAGGGTGGTGCAGCCACCGCCAAATCCAACTCGCGCCCAATTTCCAATCAGGAACATTGACCCTGCACCCTATTCTAGAAGGGGCAGGGCCTCTGCAGCTAAATCCTGTAATTTGTAACATGCCCCCATGCCCAGCTTGTTGAATATGCACCAGCGGGCTGCCCACATTAACTGCCCCGAATCCCTTATAGAGTACAGCCCCACAGGGCTTCCCACACCAGCAGCCCCTCAGTGTGTGCATACAGAGGCCACAGGGCTGCCTCACCCCAGCCCTTCTAAATCTCCCATTGTAAATGCCCCATTGGGTGACGAAGTCACCCCACCATGCCCAACCCCTGTTGCCATCAAAATGAGAATAACCTGATAAGCCTGGTAGTCTAGTAATCCACACCAGCTGTGCAGGTTTCCCAGCACCCCTCATCCCCATCCCCAGCCAGTGACTGGCACAGCCCACCTCACCTCCATGGCCAGTTACCACTGAGTTGGGAGCGTACTGGTGCCACACCAGAATTTAGTATCTGAGAGTGTCTTCCAGTAGTACTCCTACATAACCCAGTTGGTGGCTGGTCGTGGAGGTGAGAGGTGGCTGTGCCAATCACCAGCTGGGGACGTGGTGGCGGGTGCTGGGTGGCTGGCATGGCTGGGTGGGGGGCCACTGACCATCAGGGCTTATCAGGTTATTTGCCCTCATTTGACTGGCACCTGGGTTGGGGGCATGGGTGGGGTGACAGTGCCACCCTGAGGGGTGTTTTGCAATGGGCCTCAGGGGCTGGGGTGTGGGCAACCCTGTAGGCACGATTTCACAGGAGTCAAGACAGGGGGTGGGCATCCTGTGGGCTGTTACTGTGGGGGGGTATGGGGAGGTATGTATTGAACAGGGATGGGGCAGGGGGTGTGTTACGCCCATTGGGGCAACAAACAGAGGAGATCTGGGCATGGGGAGAGAGACACATGGACCAGTTTCTCCAGGACTCTCGGAGGACGGATGTAAGTTACACCAGCTAAATTCAGGTGCAACTTACGTTGCCGGTTTTCTTCGGGGGGTTCTTGTAGAATCCTGACATTGGGAACTTTGTTGCTGCCTTTCTGGAACGGGGTGCAACTACTGCTCTAAACCCCTTTGTGCCATGTCGCAGGGGGTTTATTGCGCAACTGCTGGCATATCAGCTGTTCGGCGCAAGTGGCCTGTGACATGTCGCAGGCCACTTTGTAGAATAGAGCAAGTCTCAACTGCTGGTGTAAGTTGCTACTTGCACCATTCTACTTGGCGCAAGTGCTGTTAGGCCAGACGGTTCTTTTCTAGAATCAGGGCCCTAGAGTGTAAACTGATAGATGTGACACAATATGAACATACGAATGTGTCAGCAGAAACAGACCACCAGGTCTATTTAAGTCTACTAGAGTGTGCAGCTAGCACCCCTAGTTTGCAGCTGCCCCACCCCCTTTGTCATCCCACTGCCACCCACCTCCCCACCCTCACTCTCCTCTGTTCCTTGTCCCATGCCCCTTTAAAGCTGTTAATGGATTTACATGATACCACCCATTCTGGTAGTGTGTTCCCTTTTGCTACCACCCTGTCCATGAAATAGTGTCTCCTCATTTCCTTCCTAAATCTTCCCCCTCTATTCTTAGATATTGCCCCCTAGTGTACCTCCTCTCCTTAGCTTAAAGACCCCGTCTGCCCCATCCTTACTAATTCCCCTCAGATACTTGACTGTCTCTATCATGCTCACCCCCCATCCCTTCTATCCTCCAGCATGTACATATTCAGGTCTCCCAGCTTGCCCCCATAGTCTCTCCCCTCCATTCCACGTATCAGTTTTGTTGCCCTCATCTGCACCCCATCCAGTAGACTGATATCACACTTTAGGTATGGCCTCCAAAACTGCAGACAATACTCCCAGTGTGGCCTTACCAGTGACCTGTAAAAGGGCAAGATCACCTCTCTTAGCCCAGATGAAAAAACCCTCACTATGCACCCCAGCATTTTGTTCACTTTTGCAGTCGCTCTCTTGCACTGGGCAATGTTGTTCATGGTTAGTGTTACTATTACCTCTAAGTCCTTCTCCTCATCAGTGATCCCCAGCTTAACCCCCCCATCCAGTATTCTCTCTTTGGTTTCTTCACCGTGAAGTGCATAACCTTACACTTATTTGCATTGAACCCCAGCAGCCACCTCTCTGACCACTCCTATAGCTTGCTTAGGTTCCTCTGCAGCTACTTCCATCCCTCCCCTCCATCCACCACTGCTCGCATTTTGGTGTCATCTGTGACATAAATTCCCTCAAGCTCTACTACAGTGGCACTCTGTCAGGTGGAAGGAAATAGAAACCTCCTTAGAAGACCCATCCCAGTCTCCATCTAAGATTAAACAAATGCAACAGCCTGTTAATCAGAACCATATATTTAAACATATTACACTGGCTTAATTCATGGTCTGCTTGCAGTTAGCCCAACAAAGTTGGCCAACAGCAATGTTGCCAACGAATGGAGGGACCCTGATGTTGGGTATGTCTGACATCTCTGGAAGCAGGGTTGCCTGGTACACTAAAGATAAAACCAGCCTGGAATAAACAGAGAGGTGGACAAAAAGATAGGGATAGATAAGGGGTGGAGGGGGATCTATGCTGTGAACTCCTTTGAGCTAAATCACCCAAGGGGCACCTCATCCCCTCCCTGCCTGGCCTTGATCTAAATGAAAGAACAATAACCATCTCTAAGGTTCTGGGCAGTAAGAAATGTTAACTAGATCACTAGAAACTGTGTGCTTGGGTTGTAATGAGTATAGCGGGGCCTTGTAATACTTCTTGCAGAAACAGCTTGCATTATTTCAACCCATGATGCTGCCCCCTGCCCAAACCAGTAGACAACCCAAAAAAGTCCAATAGTACAGAGCTGAACACTGGAGTTGCCAAACTGTCATAGTACAGTTCAGTCAATCTGCGACTTTATTCACCACCCTGTGTCTACAAAAAGCAACATAAAGTACCTGTGGTTCAAGTCAGTTTAATGGCAGCAACTTCAGCAAACAAATTGACTTCAGGGACAACCATAGCCTCCAACTGCCCTGTAGTGTCTATGTCATAGTTACCTCCAACCACACTAGCCTAGGGTGAATGGGCATCCATTACTCTGTCTGAAGAGGAAAGAGAAGTTGAGTCTGCAATAGATGGGGATTCCTGTGTGGATTCTCTTGCAGTTTTCACTGGCAGTGGTGAGGCTCTGAACTGGAAGATAGCTCTCTGGGAAATCTGCTTCTGGAGCTTCTGGAGCACTGCTGATTCAAGTTGCTTCTCTGAAGCCTTTGTTCACTTCAGCCCCTTACAGTTTGCCTTTGTCATTTATGATGTCCTGTATCCATCTCGTTCTCTCTGTGAGTCACCATATTGTGCACTGATGGGTGGGGACTGAGTGACTCCTTTGCCCTCCCATGTTGAGTGTTTATGTTCCTGGTCATAATCCCTGTACCATTTTGATCATCCCAGAGTCTTCTGAAAGCTGTAGTCCCCAGCCTGACATCTGGCCAGTTTGCTTGAATACAGCTTGAAATTTCATGAGGAGATCTGCCCTCAAACTGTTGGCCATTTCTCTGTACACACAGGTTAGTCAGCTCTTTCAATCGATACTATATTTCTGCTTCTTGGAGGGCTGATTTGATGGAGTTATAGGCCTTTCTATGCTGAGCCACTTCATTGAAACACTCCTGATGTATGGAAATATGGGCCCCTTTCCAGTATAGCGCTCTCTTTTCACTGGCAGCCCTCAGGAGTTTTTCTTTAACAGAATACCATAAAAGGTACATGATGGTGGGCTGAGGTCTGGTGCCTGCTGGTGCTGCGGGTCCCCTATTGTGGTGTACCTCAATCACCCCTGCCATGTCAATGCTACTAAGTGTGCCAAAAAGTGTCTCAAAAACTGCTCCATTTTGGCCCCTTCTGCTCTTCCTGGTACTCTGGTACATCTACTTCAGTTTTCTTGATCTTCATCTTATTCCCAGAGCTGATCCAGTTTCCTCTCATGTTCCTCCAGACAGCTGAGTATACGGTGCTGAGTGTCCTCAAGGTCTCTGACATGCTGATTAGTGGCATTTAATCAGTTGGAAAGGTATCAGACTTCTTCCAACATGGATGCTGTAGAAGCTTTTAATTCAGCCATATCTGCCACTAGGGATTCCAACAAGTGGGTAATGTAGCCCAGTGAGGCCTGGTTAGCGATCAGTTGACCCTCTTTTTCTGCTCCTGCCATCTTGTTGCCTACTCCAAGACTACATGGGAAGAAAATATGGTCGGGAAGGCCCACAAGTCACATCCATGCTTTTGTTTCAGTTATGCCATATAGTAACTGGAGTGTGTTGTACTGAATGTCATCACCATGACCTTCCTTCTCTACCAGGCTGCTTAAAGTGTTTCAGACCCACAGGCCATCTCTAATATGTGTAGAAACAGTAGTTTGTACAAGGGCTGGGAAGAAGTGGTAAATTCAGGCAGCCATCAGTGTTGTCCTCCAAACCATGGCCCTCTGACTGCCTCAACTCGACGAATTTCTGGTCAGGAGAAGTTGTAATGTACATGTTACACTGCCAGGAGGAGCTGTGGAAGCAGGGCTGTGCAAGGCTTATCTTTCAGCTATGAAAGGTGTGCCACCATTGCCTCTAAATGAATGTGGCATAATCCCTGTTACTAGCACTTGTGATGCCATTGTACTAGTTTTAGCTTTCCAGACAAAGGCACAGCCTTCTGGACTGACTTCTCTGTCACCAGATTTTTCTTCCCACTGTCTTGTGTGCTCCAGTGATACCTTCCAAGGGAGGAGGAGTCCATAGGTGGCTGGAGCCCCTCTGGGGAGGCAGCTCACGGTAAGCCCTGCAGAGGGCTAATGCACCAAGAATTGGCTGGATTTACCAAAAGGAGTTTTTTTCTCTCCCAGACTTTATATTGCTTTAGAAATTGTCAAGGTTACAACAGGAACCAGCTCGGAATTTGCCTGCAACACTTTTAAAAAACTGCAAGAGCTATAAGGGAAGCAGGCAAGATCGAGAGTTTTAGTATTTCTAGTATCATTCAGTACTTTAAATCCCTTGGATACACAACACATAAAATGTACTGAAGTGCATGTTAATTCTTTCTGGACTTTAAGCTTATTATTCTTTATAAGCTTATTAATATCACCTTGCTCAAATATTATATTATATTACTGTATCATTTTATATTATATTATATTGCAAAGGTCGGCAACCCACAGCTTGCGAGCCGCATGCGGCTCTCCCTGCCCTAAGCTGCGGCTCCCCTGCTTGATTGCGTCCCTTGCAGAAAAAACGCCAAACCACATGACTATAATGTTTTTTTTTAAATGTTGGCACCTTTTTTTTTCTTTTGTAGGCTTTTCCTGGCCAATCTGAGGCCTTTGTGAAATTCTAAGGTCGGGGAGGGATGGGGTGTGATGTAACCCAGCCATCGGACCTGATTGAGGAGTATGTTGCCTATCTCAATCAGGTCCGCATAAGAGAAAGAAGGCATGTCACCAGCCACACATTGGCTAGAAAGGGGTGGAGCGGGGGTCGGGCGGGCTCCTTAAATGCCGAGAAAGTTGTATGGCATGCAGTCTACTTGCTTGCTTGCAAACGTGGAAGAGTCCAGCGGGTCAGAGACCGATTGAGTGAGTGCTACTGCTGCCGCCACCACCTGAGGAGAAGACAAGGAGCGGAGGACAAGGACACGCTGCTGAGGAGAACAGTGGGACTGGGACTATTCTGGTCGGGTCACAGACTGCCGGACGAGCCAGAGCAGAGAACGAGTGGAGACTGAGCTGCTGCCTGACCTGCAACTGTCTGTCTCAGTCTCTGCAACGTTACTGCAGTCCTGGGCTATTGACCGGTGTATTTTATTTTCTTTACTGAATACTGGGTGTGTCGGTCAACTGCAAGAGGAGCATAGCGCTGCAGTCAGATTTGGGGATTTAATCAAAGGAGCTGAGCTGGAAAGCTGACAAATCGGTATGTAACTTATTTTTCCATTTTTCTGATCAGGGCGGGCCACTGCGGACTGCTGAATGTTAGACAGATCAGGGCAGGGTATTTCTAGGCTAACATGATAACATCTGTTTAATGAAATAAAAGCATGTATGCTGTCTGCTGATCATCAGATGCCCGCCTGCAAAGCGCCAGGGTATTTGAGGCTATGCAGCCTGCTGCCTAATGTGTGTTACCTCTAATTATTTAATAGCATTATCTAATTTAATTGCATCCTGATGCAGCATTTGTTTTACCTTTGGTTTATGTATCAGTAACTCAAGTGGAAGGATTCTAAGCACACACGGCTCAGTGGTAATTATTTTGTGATACAGTTCTGATTTCATAAATTTTTTTAAGGCTAAATGCAACATCACCTTGTTTGTGGAGTTCTACTGTAGGGTCCAGGTTTTTAGTTTTGCAATATAGTTATCCAGTAGAATCCAGTTGGGATGAAATAGATATCATTTTCAATGGGGCCCTTCAATGACAGCATTTTTTTAGTTGTATTTTCTAAGGCAGCTTGGATGCATCTTGTTTTCAGAGGATCTGCTTACCAAATATACATAGAAATATAAATATAGAAGTTGACAGCAGATAATGACAGCAAGGCCCATCCAGTCTGCCCATTTCTTTTTCTACCTTATGAATGTGCCATCGGTCTTTGCTGTCAGTTGCCTATCTATTCATACTCATCTGTATTACTCCCTTATGCCTATGACATGCCTGTTTGCAGCCCTGCTTTTACCCATTTTTTTTTTACATTATCCAAGATATCTCAGCTGAAAGGCAAGTTACATGTTCAGTGGGGTCTAGTTTTCATAATGTGGTTTTCCCAGTATAGAGCAGCATAGATACACAGGTGATTTGCTGTACTGGGGTCCTGCTTTTACATGTTTACTACATACTTACTCAGAACAGAGCAGATGAGTAGTTGCAATATCTCATTCTCAGTGGTGTCCTGCTTTTATACATTTTTTTAGTTAGTATTTACCCAGATAGACCAGCTGAGCTCCCACATTTTGACCCCCAAAGTTTAAACATGGTCGTTTTTGACCTGATATTATGATCAACAAGACAGGTGGATTTCTTAAAATCTCACCCAAAAAGTGATTTCACACTGCTGAGTGTAAAAACATGTTTTGGAAGGCATTAGACATTAAATGACTTCTATCATGTTCACCTTCATGAGGTAGTATAACACAAGGAATATGCTGAACATTAGGGGCCAACATCTGCAAAAATAAAGCTGAGTAAACATTGAAACAATCCAATGTTTATTCATTACTTAGTTGTTTTTCACATTGTGTCCCCAAATTTTTTACGTCTTCATGACCCCACGTTATGACTAAGATATGTGGAGTTTTTAAAATACTGTCTGAAAGGTGATTTGAAAGATTCCACTTATGCTCAGCAGGTGGGGTAAGTGGTAATAAAAGGGCTATGTGCACATTTTGAGGCCAAAAAGTGCAAAAATCACAAAGTTGTAAGTGAACATTGAAGTCAAGAAATGAAGTATTTCCTCTTAACTTTGTCTTTTGATGTGTGACCCTACATTTCCAAAACTGTCTCTATGACACCATCATATTATTGCAGTAGAGTGAATTGTTTTAATCCACTTAGAAAGGTGACCTCTGTGGGACTGGCTACCTTGATGAGGTATAGAATGGTCACAGTAAAATACTGTAACCAAAAGCCAGTCTGCTACACCTTTTGGTGGTGTGGCTAGTGGTGTGCTGGTATATAATAAATAGCTTACCCTAACTGGGGGGGGGGTAGCAGTGACTCCACACTTGGTGTGCAGTTCACAAATTCCTGGCTACACCCCTGGGTGTGCCAGCTAAATAATGCTCACGATAGGCTGTGACATCAGGATGGGGGCGTTTATTTCATTTCTGCACTGCATTTAAATACCGGCACAAGTTTTACTATTCCCTCAACTGCTGTTCATTCATAGAACTGTCTATCACTGAGTCCGCAACGAAGAGCAGCAGAGAGCCTCAGAATCTCGGGATCATCCTGCCGTACTGTCTGCGGGCGAAGTTCTTTTTATCCAGAGACCCTGGAACCCCAGCCCTGCAGTGATCAGAAGAAGGAGAAGCTGTTGCGCCACATCTGCTTAAGAGCCCCTCTGTCCAGTGTTGCCTTCAGATGGTTCAAAGGGAGACGGTGGTCCAATTAAGTGCACAGAGCCTGGCAGTACACCAAAGCTTCGATCAGCCAAAACTTCTGTCACTCGGCTGTGCCAAAAAAAAAAAAGAGCCATAAGAGAGCCATGACAATCCGGTTCTGATTCCGTCTGACCCACTCGCTAAAGATAACTTGTCAGTGTCAGTGGCTCAGTAGGTAGCACACTCGCCTCTGAGGCTGGGAGATCAGAGGACTGTCGGTTCAGTTCCCAGATCTGGCACTTGGGCCTATCTCTGGCTTCTGGGCACTGCATTGTCGCATTGTCACTTCTGTGTGTTTAATAAATATGATGTGCTGTGCTGCCTTGTTTGGAGTGACTGTATATGGGGTGGCTTCTGTTGTGATGCATTCATTGGTTCTGCATCCTAAAAAAGTGCTTCTCTGCTGATTTTGATTGTTGGACCCTTTAGTAATGTCTTGCATAAGAATAAACATTCTGTTTCTGCATCTTGCAATCATCCAATGCCTGTGATTACATATAATTCTGGCTCCCACTTGTGTCCGTGGCATGATCTTTTCCTTCATCTGGACTGCATTTTAGCAAGTTGTCGAACTCCTTTTCTGCGCACTTCTACCACATGTATTTCTCAGATTGAGTATTATGATGTTCCCGTTCCTCAATGTGTTTCCGGTTGTGGCGCTCTTATTTTTTCTGTTCACATACTTCGTGCAACAGAACTTTTTCATTCTGTTTTTCTTGTTCCCTCAAGTGTCTCAAAGCTGTGGTGTGCCATTTTAATGATCTTATTACTGCTAATCACATTTCTAGATGTTTGTTTTTTGACTTTTTTCTTTTTGTTTTTTTGTGGCCACTATTCAGAAAGTATCTCGGTTGGTGTACACTGCAAAGAAACATGGCACATCCAGCTAAAAAAAGAAAGATCGCTGATGAGAACCAGACATTTCAAGATGATTGGTTTGATTATGGCTTCTTCGGTAGGAAGGGACTGCCGTTCTGTGTGATTTGTCGAAAGTCTCTTGCCGGAAACAAAAAAATCGAATGTACAGCGTCACTTCATGACAAAACATGCAGCATTTGCCACTAAATACCCTGAAAGACAAGTGCGAAGGAAGGTCTTTGAGTAGCTGTAAAAGAAACTGGGGAAGGAGCAAACTGCTGACATCGTGGTCATCATCTGCAAATCATCTCACAACAGCCAGCTTCATTGGAGCTCTGCAGGTGGTTCGCGCAGGGAATCCTTTCACGGATGGAGAATTTTTGAAAGACGCGTTTCTTGAAATGGCTCCATATTTGTTTGCAGAATTCCGGGAAAAAGACAAAATTGTTCGCCAGATTCAAGATTTGCCAATGTCTGCCAAGACCGTGAAGGATCGTGCACACAAAATGATGCAGGATGTGGATTCTCAGGTAGTGAAAGATATCATATCATCTTCATATTTTTCTTTAGCACTTGATGAATCCACAGACATCAAGGACACAGCACAAATGGCAATAATGGTTCGTTTTGTTTGTGAGTCTGGAGTGAAAGAGGAACTAGTGAGCATTTGCCCCCTGAAGCAACAAACCAGAGGAGAGGACCTGTTCGCTGCTCTCTGTGAGTATTTCCAGAAGGAGAACCTGCCCCTTGACAAAATAGTGAGTATTTGTACTGATGGAGCCCCCAGCATGACTGGATGTCACAAAGGACTTGTAAAGTTGCTCGAGGAGAAACTGCAATGGTCAATTATTATTTTTCATTGCATTCTTCACCAGGAGTCACTGTGTGCCCAGTCCCTTGGAAAGGAGATGGCAGATGTTATGGCACTGGTTGTGAAAATTGTAAACACTATTCTTGCCAGGGCTCTGAACCATCATCAGTTTAGACACCTCTGAAGAGCTGGATTCACAATATACCTGACCTACTGATATACAACAATGAAACTGTGAGGGCTTTCCCGGTAAGGTCCGAACGTTTGCAGACTGCTTGACTGAAATTAAGCAGTTTTTACATGAGAAAGGCATTGTGCAAGAAGAACTGTCAAACAGCTTTTGGCTCCAAAAGTTCTACTTCTTGGTCGATCTGACTGGGCACTTGAACAAACTGAATATTGGTCTGCAAGGAAGTGGCAATACTGTGTTCTCCCTGTGCAAACAGGTCCTGACATTCTCGTCAAAACTGAAAGTGTTCCAGAATGACTTAAAAAGAGGAACACTATATCACTTTGAATACCTTTGTAAATTTAAAATGGACAATGAGGCACAAGAACCCAGCTTCACTATGAGCACTGCAGTGCTTGAGGAAGCCATCAATGGGCTGATCAAAAACTTTGGTCACAGATTTAATGACTTCAGAAAGTATGTACCAACCTTCCGGTTTGTGACACAGCCGTATCAGTCAAATCTTGAAGAAATGCGGCTGGACCATTTTAACATCCCCATTGCTGACTTGGAGATGGAAGTGGTTGAATTAGAAGAGTCACACATTTGGACAGACAAATTTAGACAGTTAAATGCAGAGCTAGAGCATCTGGAAAGACGAAGGGCAGAGCTAGTGGCAGCACACAAGTGGGCTGAGATGGAAAGGCTGCCAAAGACAGATGGGCTCATCTTCCAAGTTTGGATGGCACTCCCTGATAATTTCAAGACAACGAAGCACCTTGCTTTTGGCATGCTGTCAGTTTTTGGCTCCACCTATCTGTGCGAACAAGTGTTCTCGCACATGAACTGTATTAAAAACAAATTCCGCTCTCAGCTCACTGATGGATCATTAGATGGCTGTACTTGATTAAAACTAACCAGCTATGAGCCAAATATAGAAAAGCTGTGCAAAGGGATGCAAGGCCAGAAATCGCACTAATAAAAAGTACTGAATTGAACAGTGATGTCTGTATTTTGGGGAAAAGGGGTGTGTTTTTTTTGGGTTTTTTTTTTTTTGGAAAGCTTGCCTTTCATTAATTGGCACAGGAAAAGTGGTGTCAGAGCAGTACTGGTTGTAGCTTGAGAAGATGCTTTTGTAATAGCAAGCAGTTTGTGCAATGGAACAGTAAAGAGATGACTTAACAAGTACTGCAGAGAGGGAATTTTCTTGTAGACAGCAGTTCATGCATTGGTACAGAGAACTGGTGGCTGAGCAATGCTGGTTGTACTTTGGTAAGGTGGATGTTGAATAACCAGCAGCTTGTGCATGGGCACAGAGGTGGATTCTGGTTATTCAAACTCCCTCTTGCCAAAAATACAAACCTGGTACCTGAACAGTACTGGTCTGGACATGGAAAGATGGTTCAGCAGTTCATGCATTGCCACAGAAACATGGTGCCTAAGCAGTACTGTCTGTTTTGGAAACAGGGATGTTGAATAACCTGCAGTTTAGGCTCTGGCACAGATAGTGGGGCATGAACCTTATTGTATTTTGGTAAATGCGATTTGCTACATTTGCACAGAATGTATTTATTCAATAGAAACCGCTAATTCATTTGCACAGCAAATTTATTTATTCAATAAACACAGCACATTCTGTTTGCACAGAATTTATTTATTGCTCAAGGAAAAGTGAATTGATTTGCACAGAATGTATTTATTCAACAGAAACCGCTAATTCATTTGCACAGCAAATGTATGTATTCAATAAACACAGCACATTCATTTGCACAGAATTTATTCATTGCTCAAGAAACAGTGAACTCATTTGCACAGAAAATGTATTCAATAAAAACTAAATTCCTCTTAATATAGCAGTCTTGGTTCTTTTAACAAAGTAACATACATTTTTGCATAAAATGACATGTTCTGAGAATGTCTAGCACGTATACGTGCATGTTAGTCACAACCACATTTTTGAATGGCTCTTTTGCGGTTGGCCATTTTTTGGTCATTGGCCTTGTGGCTCTCAGGCCCAAAAAGGTTGCAGACCCCTGCTATATTGCATATTGAGCATCGAGTACTGATAAAGACACTGCAACATCATAGTCTCATTTCACAAATTTATTGTTTAACACTGATAGCTGTTCTTGTGCTAGTACTCTGATTTACTCTTACTTAGCTCAGGACTGTATAAACAGAATTACTGCAGACTTGCTGCTAAGTCATTTAATTGGATAAATGCACTGCCTGTGGTAATACACGTAAAGTATCTATGCTTAATTGTGATTGTGATTAGTTGCTGGTGTTTTGTGTTTAACTGCTGGCAACCCCCAATTATTGCACTAATCACTGCATTAAGTACTGCATTACTAATAGGCTGCTGGAAATTGTATAACTTGAACTTGTTAATTCAGATTTGTATTGAATTGAATGACTTGAGTTGAGCCTATTAAATCAAATTGATATGTATTGATCTGGTTAGATAGTTTGATGCTTGACGCTGAGGGAGTCTTACCAATTAAAAGCTAATTGACTTTGATTGGTGACATATACATGATCCAATTGCATGTGGCCACTCCTTTGGGCTTCCTCCTAAAGAACCGTACCTGACACCAGCAGTTATTTAAAGCTTAGAATCACTCAGAGACTGCTTGCTTCTGTTGTAGAGAAGACTGCAAATCTTCTTACCACACGGACCACACAGATGTGAAGTAGCTTGTCCACCTTATATCTAGATTAATGAATCCAGAAGTAGCAGCTAAGTGCGCCTAAGTTTGCTACATTCAGCTCAAAGTAAATATTTTATGACTCTTTCTTACCATTAGAGATCTAGTGAGAGGCATATCACGTATTGCTGAGTGGCAAGGGGCTCAACTTTAAATTGCTGCACTTCAACTTTTGTTGGATTCACCTATTGAGGTGACTAAAAGGTATAAATCTATTTATTTTGTTATAATGGCTCTGATTATTATTAATTTTTTCAACTCTTTCATTGTCACCCGAATTTGAATTGTATTTGAATTCAGGGTAACTTAGAGGAAATTTGTTTGTTTAGTTTCAGATGGTAAAAATGCCTTCTACTACACTAAATCAAGTGGTCTCTGAGTGCTTAAACAACTTTGAGCCTGATATTTGCAAGATTTTTCCTAAAATAGACATCTGCAACTATGTCTCTTGAAACTGCTGGTAGTTGTTGAACAAACTGGAAGCATATTTTATACAACAGATTTATTACATCATTTTTATTTGTTGATTACATTTCAGAACCGTTGATTTTCCCCCCTTTTAATACAATTGACTGCACTGATTGATTTACAAAAGGGTGTTATGGTACATAAATAGAGATTATATCTCTTTTTAATTTGTTTAATCCTGTTTAGATTATTCAGTATTGTAGCAGTTTGGCTACTTATATGTTCTTAAGCTTGTTTTATGTTGTATAAGTTTATAAACTATTTTGGAAATTGGAACATACACTTGATTAAAAATGATCTATTTTGTACCAAAGAGGCACAAAGGTCAGAATAGACCAGAACTTCATACGTTTTCCATTGGGAAAAAAAGTGAGAGGATTGGATACTGCCTTCCCTATCTTTTGAACTACCTGACTTACTGGACTTGATTAAAGTGACATTTCATTTGATTTCAAGTGAACTAAGATAAGGACTGGGCTAACAGATACAGGAGCCAGGACAAGGATCAAGGATCTTCTATGAAAAATCTGCTGACCTTTGGTGGTCGTATATAATGCTAAGACTTTATTTAAGATACTAATTACATTCAAATCATACCTGTTAATCTGGTCCACTTACTACCTGAAATCATAACATAAATCAGTTTTTTTTCTATTTCAGAAATGTAATAGATCTTAATAGAATCTGTTAAGTTACTATAAATTTATAAAGCATAATTTGTATTTATACTTCCTAAAGGTTATTTTGTTCTGAAGTTCTTAGAAACAATAATTAGTATTTATACCCAATTTTTTGACCTGTGTAGGCACTGTATTTCAGAGGATTGTTTCTATACCTGTTACTATATATTTAAGATGCCCTGTAGAGCACAACAAGAATGTAGTCTTTCATACAAGTTTTAATGATGGTTCTAAGTAGAAGTGGGAGGAATTGTTCCATGAGTTCCATTATTTTGGACCCGGTGGAAAATTCCCCCATGAAAAAAAATGAAAAAATTAAGGCTATGTAAACAAAGGCCAAAGAAATCCATTAATAAAAAGACAGAAGACGTAGAGAAGAATCAGGAGAAAACTGAGGAGAAAGAGTATAAAACTGACTTTTTTTGGTATATAGTTAAATTACCGTCTAGCTTGTCCACACCAAAAAACTGTTCCAGCACAGGATTACAGTCAGTTATTATATTAGATACACAAAATATTAATTTATCAACATCTCCCAAAAATAATAAAACCCAAGAGACATTAGAAGATAAAATATATTTGTTAGAGGGTGCATGGGATACCTTAGCCCCTTGTTCAGGAAATTTTGAGATAACTGATTCTGAGGACTGCTCTGAGGACAATTCGGTGGTAGTATTCTTGGCTGAACAGTCATATGATCCAGCATTAGATTCTGCAGTCATGAATAATTATTTTATTCCCTTGGACTTTGGCATTACCAAATGAAATGTTAGGGAAAAACAATATTGCCTTTGAAACTTTATAAAAGAGATTTTATTCTCATAATTTGCAATGTCTATATTCCATCACAATCACAGAGGACTTATGGATTTAATATAGGGAGGATATGGAAACAATACTTGAAGATACAGATCCCCATTCTACTATTATGGGTGATTTTAATGTCTAAATCTGTGAGAAAGAGACAAATGAAGATTTCTGTATTGACTTTGTGATGAATATAGTGAGTATTAATCCTAGAATAAATAGCTTCAGAAAATCGGAAGATAAAAATCATAATTCTAGGGGTAAATAATTTGAAGCCTTTTTTAGGGAACACAATTTTATTCTAATTAATAAAAGAACAAATAAAGATTCACAAGGAAGTTATTCATTTATAGAACCTAAAGGAAATTGACAATAGACCCATTATGGGCTAATATAGAAGCTTCTAAGATTCTATTAGACATGGAAATTCTGGATTGCTCAGATTCAGCTCATTTTCCAGTATTAACAACCCTGAAATTACTACATTCTTCACAGGTAGAAAATGTAATACCTACTTCCTTGGAAGTCATCATTCTTAAAAGAATTAAATGGCAGAGTGACACAATGTATAATTTTATGGAATTATTGTTTACTAGGATTCTATTTCAACAGCGACAGGATTTCATACAAAAAGCAAACTTTAATATTACACAAGAGCAATGGAACAAAATTATCACCTATATTAGACCATTCTGTAAAACTTCTGTAACAACCAAAAATTAACCACAGACTTGGTTTAATAGTAGATTTAAAAAAGCAAATTCAGCACTTAATTATAAGGTAAGGGAGCGTAGAAATGAGAAAACAAAGTTGAAAACAAAAGAATTAAATCAAGCCAGAGGGGAATATATCAAACCTTTTGAACAAGAAAAGAAAATTTATTACACAGCACAATGGGAAAAACTCTGCAGTGCACTGTTGAGGAAAGATACTAAAACCTTCTGGAAATTGGTGAATGGTGGTTATGGACAGCACACTAATAAGATAGAGGCATATATCACTCTGACATCCAGGGAATCTCATTTTGAAAAATTATACTTTTCTCAAATAGAAGAAAATATAGTTAGAAACCAGATAGATACCATTATAAAAACAGTATCCTGTTCCCTTCTGTTTCCAGAATTATGAAATATATCTGGCTATGTCTTCCTTGGCTGCCAATAAGTCACTGGGCCTGACTGTGTTTTGGACGAAATTTATAAAACATTCGCAGATTGTTGGTTACCAATTCTTAAGGTCCTTTTTAATGCAATAATACTGGGCCAGGATAACCCCCATAGCTGACTGGGAAGCATAATTTATCCTATACTGAAAAAGGGAGATCCTTCCAATCCCAAAATGTATTGGCCGATTAGCCTGATAGATGTTTCCCCAAAAATCTTCTGTAAAATTTTATTACAAAAAATTCATACATGGATAGATGGATATAATATTTTATGTGAATATCAAAATGGTTTCTAGACAGGTAGATCTATGGTGCAACACTGTTATACACTGAGACACCTTATATGGAAATACATAACCCTCAAGGGCAGCAGACTGCATTGTTGCTTTATAGATCTGACTGCTGCCTTTGATGGAAACAGCAGAAATTTGCTGTGGCAAAAGCTAAAGGAATATGGACTGGATGCAGCCATACTAGACATAATCATAAGGCTTCATAATAATGTCTGGATTCCGGTACAGTACAATCATTTAGGATCCTTAACCTCTACTATAAAAACAAACTTAGGAGTATGACAGGGGTGTATTATAGCTCCAACCTTATTTAATTCACACATTAATTCTATCTTACAAGAATTAGAAAACCCCAAATTTCACTCCCCCAAAACTGACAGCAACAAGGTATCTTTACTGGCATATGCAGATGACATAGTTCTCATCTCAACTTCCTTACCAGAGCTTCAGAGAAAGTTGGACACATTTGCTGCATTATGTAAAGAAAATGGACTGCTGATTAACAAGGATAAAACCAATGCAGTAATCTTTAGAAACATAAGTAAAACCTTTTCAAGAGTATTTATAATGTTAAAATCAAGACAGAAAAAAGTTATGATTACTTAGGGGTCCATTTTTCACAGAATATCAGTTGGAAGGAACATCGTGCTATGATAATTGTTAACATTAAGACTGCGCCTCATACCTTTAAATTATTTAATTCAAACCTAGGCAAAGCATCTGTCTTAGGTATTTTAAAAATTCTAAATGCAAAAATAAAAACCAGAATAATTTATGCATCTGAAGTATGGGGAGAAACTAAGTTAGATGAAATTGAATGCAATACCAATAAACTTTACCGATACATCTTAATGGTACCACAATCAGTACTCTCAGAAATATTAAGGTTTGAGTTAGGTCGACATTCATTGGGCACTTTAGTTCTGGAGAGGCGTATTCTCGTTCTATTAAATCTCTTCCAATTACCAGACTAAAGAATTCCAAAATGATGCTTGGAAGAGAAAATTTACTGCACCTCCCTCGTCTTTATTTCACCAAGCATCTGATTAATACAAGGGGAACTTTCCCCAGGGATTAGGGTATGTATTAACTGAAATATTTATGAGATCAATGAAGGAAATGATATTACTGATTAAAACAAGGGTTAGAGATACTGCCAGAGCAAAGGATCTGGAAAGAATCTCCACATTTAAAAATTACAGATGGTTTAAGGTAATAAAACAAACACATAGTTTGGATTATTATCCAGTCAAATTTATCAACCCACAGCAGTGGCGTATCATTTCAAGATATAGGATGGAGCTATTTAAGGCTAATTATATATATCAAAGGCAGAAAAGAGAAGATGTGAAAATATCTTTCTGTCAATGCGGGAACCAAGTGGAAGATGATATGAAACATATAACCTTGCTCTGCCTGTTGTATGAAACCCAAAGAAGGAAATGATTAGGGTAAATCCTGGGTAGCACTGACCTCCCTCCCGACCTGCTTATCCATCACCTGTTTAATAATATAAATATGTTGATCTTGGAAAAATTATTGACATTTTTATCTGCTTTACATTTATAAACTGACACTGGAATCAATAACAGATTTATTTCAGAACATGATAAGATACAGTATTTGGAATCATTCACTGACTACATTGTCACTCTCTGCCAATGAATATTTTATTAATTTTGATATGTGTGTTTTATCATTTTTGTAATATGCTTTGTAAAAGCTTATGCTGATCAATAACATTTATGATGATACCTGCCTCAACTCTGAATTTTAAATTAACCCTGAATGTGCTGGTAGCTATAATACTACTAATCAGGGCTATGCTTAGGCCAAACAGTATTTCCCAAATACCATGAATAGTAGGCTTCCCAAATATTCAGATGGACTTCCCAAATAGTCAATTGTTCGGCCGCTGTTCGGTAAGCACTATTCTGTGAGTGAGATTTTGATGTCTTGCAGAGCTTAATTGGCCAATCATACTCTGTTTTTGGTGCTCACAGCCAGGAGCACCATGTGATATCCTCACTCTGAGTTGGGAGGGGACAGGACACAATCATTCATGACAGCTAGCCCTGCTACTTCTAAGACTTATAACTTGCCACCAAAAAGGTTTTTTGTTTTTTTGTTTGATCCACAGGCTTTATTTTGGTCAGTATTAAAGTCTGATCAGCAGTTCTGACTACATTTTCATTCTTTTATTCTTGAAACTGGGCCCAGTTACAAGGAAAAGGAGAGTGTGTGGGAGACTGTGTGTGTGTGTGTGTGTGTGTGTGTGTGTGTGTGCTGACACCCTTCCCCCACTACTTTCAGTTTCACAACACAGCTCCAGCAGTGTGACTTTTTGCTGAAGCAGGCTGGTTTTGCATTTAATGAGCAACTGTTACTGGGCTCAGTAACAGCGAGGGTTTAAAGTTTTTGCTGATTGCCCCATCCCCACTGTTGTGTTTAGTTTTGCCTTCCACACAGCCCTAGTGTGTTTTTTTATGGAGGGGGGAGAATTTTTTTTTTTTCTGCTGATGTCTGGTTCCAGTATCAGTTCAGCTGACTCTCCTTCTCTCGCAGCTCACTGCACATGTCTTGCCTGTGTATGAATTGCATATTTACAGCTGCATGGGCAGAGCTCTGAAGATGTTTTGCAACAACTATCTCTCAGAGTAGCACTGTGAAAGCACATGATGGGACCGCTGTCTGGTGTGCTTCCACAGTGCTGCGGCACAGTTTCTACAGGTTGTGTTTATGCGGTACTTCCCCTCTGTGGCTGCATAAACACATCTACTTTGCAGGGCACTTCTTTTTCTGCCACACTTACAGTATGATTACTTTCCAAGCGTTGCCATACTATGCTATTCTCAAGATGGCCGCCCAACTCAGACTGCTCACGCTCAAGTATCACACATGTGCAGTTCTGCCAGTGCTGCCATCTTGTGAATGGCATTTTGTGCTAGTGCTCCAAAAGAATTATTTGTTGACATCCACTGTCAAAAGTCAGTAGTGCAGCCTACAGCAAACTTTTCAACTTGCTGTTTCATACACATTTTTACTTTCCAACCACAACTGAGTACATCTACTAGGACTAAAATACCACTTGTAAATAACAAGTTTTTGCAGGATTCCCTTCTTTTAGTATGTTAACGCCATTTGTTCTGATAAAATTAATGCTAGAAATTTCTATTGCGAATTCAAAACACCCAGTAGCTTATGTTGCACCATTCATGCTGTTCTATTTCACAGTGTTTAGAAGTGCTTATATTTAGAAGAATGTCCCTGTATTGGTTTATGAGCTGTACTTTTTTATGTATGTGTGCTCATCTCGGATCATTTGTAATTAATTATGACATACCATTGTTATTTCATGGCAATACCTGCAGCGATAGTGGAGAGTACCGGGCTGCCGCTACATTCAGAAAACCCATCCCAGGTAAATGCCATTATATTCAGCTACTAGCCTTGAATTTTTACCAGTCACTAAATAGAAATTTAAACACTACTACCATCTTTGTTTTAGAGAGTTTGCATTGAAAGTAAAAGACTCACACATGCACAGAGCATAAAAATCCAGCAATGTAATTGCAACAATGAATATAATGCCTCAGTTGTGAGAGCTTTTTGTATGAGGGATACACACAGTATAACCATAATCTTTAGCTGCACTTAAACAATAATCCTCAGTAGGCTGCACCAAAACTATTTGAACTAATGAAACCGTAGTGGGTATTGCCAAGAAATAACAACGGCATGTCATAACTAATTACAGATGATCTGAGATGAGCACACATACGTATAATAGTATAACTTGTAAATCAATGCAGATACGTTCTTCTAAATATAAGCACTTCTTAAAACTGTGAAATAGAACAATATGAATGATGCAATATAAGATACTGGGGGCCAGATATTCAAAGTAGTGCACCTAGCACAAATCCATAGTGCTGGAATAGCACTGGATTTGCATGAGGCCGCAAGATTCAAAAGCCCTATTAGCGCCAGTGCTGTGTGGCAGCACTGACACCAATAGATAATAATATGCAGGGGCTGGGATAGGGGAGTGCCCATGAATGCCAGAAGCCTGGCATATTCAAAGGAATAGCACTGCACTGCAGGCATTAGCGCAACCTGTAGCATGGTGCTAGATACCGCAGAAAAAAAGCTGGCGGTAATGTGGCAATGTCCCCTGCACCATGGACCACATAGCTACGGTAAATCATGAATCTCCCTGGTAGTCTAGTGGTCCCCCCACACCACCAAGCATGAATCCCAACCTCGGTACATGCAAAACACCTTTTTATCCCTGGTAGTCTAGTGGTCCCCCCACCCACTGCAAGCACGAATCCCAACCCCTGGTACATGTAAAACACCTATTTATCCCTGGTAGTCTAGTGGTCCTCCCACCCCCCAGCATGAATCCTGACCTCCGATACATGTAATACACCTATTATTCCCTGGTAGTTTAGTGGTACATCCACCCCCAAACATGAACCTGACCTCAGGTACATGTAAAACACTGTAAGTTTCCCTGGTAGTCTAGTGGACCCACCACCTGGCAATGATGCCTGGCTCATCCCATCGACATGTCACAAGAGGCTGAGACTGGCTTCTGCTCTTCTCAACACCACAGCTGGCCACTGACTGTGGTATGCATGGGTGCTATGGAAATTAATCAGCTGATTCATTTCCATAGATCGCATGCATATCACAGTCAGTGACTGGCCATGTTGGTGAGAGGAGGGCAGAGCTGGTTGCTGGCTCTCTTTGTGGCATGTCATTGGGATGAGCAAGGGCATCACTGCCGGGTGGGGGGACCACTAGACTACCAGGGCAAATTACATGTTTCACATGTACCAGGTGTCAGGATTAGTGCTGGGAGGGGGGGAACCACTAGACTGCCAGGGATAAATAGTGTTTTACATGTACCAGGGGTCAGAATTCAAGCTGGGGTGGTGGGGGATCACTAGACTACCATGGAAAAATAGGTGTATTACATGTACCGCCGGTCAGATTCATGCTGGGGGGGTGAGGGGACTACTGGACTACTAGGGAGTGGAACCAACACACTTGGGAACAGGGACCATGATGGCTGAGAAGAGCTGCCTGGCCCAGCCTGTCTGCCCTGGTCCCTGTATATTGGATGGCTGCACTGCACGGCCCAGTTACCTTACAGATGACATCTCCCCCCGCCCCAATCAGGTATGCCATATGCTTGCCTCATTCATACATGTGTCCCCCCACTGTGTTCCACCCACACCTGCTGTGGGCCGCCACTGTTGGTGTGGGGTGGGGGCATCATCCAGGGCACGTGTAGCCACAGGTAATGTGTGTGTGTGTGTGTATAAATATATATATATATATATATATATATACATATATAGTTATATATATATATATATATATATATGTATATATATGTCTATATATGTATGTGTGTGTGTGTGTGTTCTGTATCTATCTATATTTATAGATCGCTACAAATCTACATATATATGTATCATTATGTACTGCTTGCAGTGCTGCATAGGTATGTTGTATGCACTGCTTGTACCTGCCAGAACACAGTTCCTGCTGCTTCCTGCCTGTGCTTCCATTCTGACCAACAGGGGATGCTGTCAGCATGCCTTGGCCTGCAACATCCAGCCTGTACTGCCATTCCAACCAACAGGTGGAGCTGTGTGCACCATGCAGTAGCACCAGGCAAACTGCATGTTAATGTATGCTAAGCATTATATAATGAGATGCAAATGTGCTCATTTGCCCACAGATTACCTAAGTAAGCTCATTTGCATGGGAGCTTTGAATATAGCTCCCGTTTGCCCCAGGCTAATCAGTTTGCACCGGGCTAATGTGTTAGCACTGTGCAATCAAGTTAGCTCTCGGCAAACCTCACTTCAGCATAGCACAGGTCTGCAGTGTGTGGCTTACATTGCTGTTTGCAATACATGTGAGACATCTCTGTACAATCACACACAATGTTCTTCACCTACAACACTGCCTTTCTCCAGGATCTAATGAGCCGCAGTAGCAGTGTGCACTTCCCTGTTGCTATATTCAGTGCTGACTTATGCCTGGGCTATTTTTGCCATGCACTCCTGGCCCTGTTTGCCTGGCATCCTTTGCTTGCTATATTCAGCTGGTTTTGCACTGGGCTATTCCTTTGGAATATTGCTTGCTTTTTGCTCTGGGCTAAACTTGCCCACTCTGCAGTGCTAATTTAGCCCCGCGGAATGCCAACTTTTAGGAATCTTTGTGGGTGCTCACTGCCAGTAGGTAGTATTTTACCTGTGACCAGGTTCCCTAATAATCCTTTGTTGCAGGCTGCACTTGAAATATTGTGGGTGCTTATGTCAACTTTGTGGGTGCTAGAGCACCCGGACACCCATGGAGTCGGCTCCTATGAGCCCCGGGGCAAAGTTTTGAATATCTGGCCCTGGGTGTTTTAAATTTGCAATAGAAATTTCAAGCATTACTTTTATCAGAACAGAGTTAACATACTAAAAATGGGAATCTTGCAAAAATGTGTTATTTACAAGTGATACTTTAGCCCTAGTAGATGAACTCAACTGTGGTTGAAAAGTAAAAATATGTATGAAATGCTAAGTTTAAAAGGTACTGACTTTTGACAGGGGGCGTCACAAAAGCATTATTATGATGTTCACACGTAAAACAAACATTTTTTTTAGTAATACAGTATCCAGTATCCATTATTATGTGTGTCTGAGGCATACAATTTGAGACTATAATATGTAGGATGGTATTTGGGTAACTATGCACAACCAGTGTGTTGTGCCACCGAGGGGTGCTGATTCCCTGTGACCTTGAGAGCGAAGCTCAAGAGGTCTGTGGGAATCAGATCCCAGAAGCGGCACAACACACTGGTTGTGCATAGAGTTGCCCATCCACTATTCTATATAGTGCATGGGCATCAGTGCTTATTTCAGACACTGCACTTTGTTTCAGTATACTGGTGGTTGAGGGGGGCACTTGAGGGTTGGTGGTAGGCTCAAATTACTGACACGGTATGCTGCAGATGTTTCTGCAAGTTAAAGTTTAAAACACAACTTCCAGCTTATTGGGATAGGGGGAAATCAAGTATGTGGCAGCATTCCAAGTTGTTCTGCAGCAGTAGTGACATCACTATTGCAGCAGAAAAACATAATAATGTCACTACTGCAGCAGAACAAGCATATTCCAGGCATGGAATTACATGCATAACAGCATTCCACCATGCACTATACAGCAGGTAGTTGGGAGATCTAACTGCACCAGCTTGGTAGCCATGAACATGTATGAATGTATGTTAGACAACTAATGAAAAATGAAGGTTTGCAAATATACAAATGTTTTTCAAAAATATGTTATTTGTTTTAACACTAGAGCCTCTTCTCTGAAGAAGCCCTTACAGGTGAAATGTTGGGTCTGTAAGGATCTTTTGTGAAACAAATAGAAAATAAAAGACTAGGTTTTGTTTGGAAGTGGCTGGCTCTCTTTGCTTGTACTGGCTGTGTTTATGCGGTGCTTCTCCTCCACGACTGCATAAACACACCCACTTCACAGGGCACTTCTTTTTCTGACACACTTCTGGAGGCTTTCCAAGTGCTGCTGTAGTATGTCATTCTTAAGATGGCCATCCCACTCAGACTGCTCATGCATGAGTATCGCTCATGCACAGTTCTGTCAATGCCACAATCTTGTAATTGGCATTCTACATTGGCGCTCCAAAAGCCTCCAGAGATACAGCAGTGCTCCAAAAACTATGACATGCTCCTAAAGCCTCCACAACTGTGGTGGCACTCTGAACAGCTCTGTGCAGCTGTGTTGCCTCTGACCAGAATTTGTTGTTTTGGGAAACTGTCCCCAGCATGTGCACAGCTGTCTGTATGCATTTGTTTACGTGTGTGTGTGTGTGTGTGTGGGTGTGTCTGTTAAAAGCTGTTGCAGTTTTTTTCATTGGGTCAGGCTTGACCTGATGAATTGCTGCTAATTACCATCTGGTTCCAAGCTTGTTTTCCTGTATGACTGAGGTGGGTGTCAGCTGACTCATCCTTCCCCCAGCTCACTGCACTTGAGTAGCCTGTGCATGCATGTATCTTCTTTTTTCTGAGTCTGTGCTTCCTACATGTGCATGGCTGTGTCTATGTAATTGTTTTTTCTAAACTGTTGCAGACACACACAGTAGTGACCAACCATGTCTCAGCAATCCTGTAAATGTGCTTGGTATATCCCCAGCAAGCCATCTGCACCACCAGCCCCAGTGAGGGACAATGTGATGGAAGGTCTGGGTGTGTTCAATGCTCTAAAATACTTTTCTCCTCTGAGAAGCCTTCAGGTTCTGGTGTCACTAGGGCTGGGGTAGTTCTAGTACAACTATAACCCTAACTACTAGTACTGCTACAAAGTACTGCATTTGCAGCACCATTATTTTATCAAATTAGGAGGGTTTACAGCTGACATCATCTGTCACCTGTCAGAGAAGAAGCCACCCCTAATTGCAGTTGTGGTGCTGTCCCCACAACTGCCAACATGGTGGCTACATCGCCACTAGTGTGGTCCTCCCCACCACTATCGCCACCACCAGTGCAGTGATTTCAGCAGCCACAGAATTTCTTTTGTGTGCTAGTGATACCACCACTGCCACAAAATTAACTGTGATCTCCACCACCACAGCCACAACAGTCTACTGCACAGTTTGTACTGCCTGCATGGCCACTGTCACCAATTGCTTTGACTCCATTGTAAGTCCTGCTGTACTGCTGTTACCAGGACTACTACTGCCACTGTTAACACAAGCTGATCCATGTTGGCCATTGCCTCCACTGTGAGTTCTGCTTGTAATGCTGTCACCAGGACTACTGCTGACACTGTTGCCACCTTGCCAACTGTGCCCGTGAGCATGGGTACAGTGCCTACTCACCCTGACACTGTGACAATGATCACATCAATTGTCTTACCAAAAACATACTGCTGCTCAGCCTCATACATTTTCTCTTGCCACATTTCCTTTTACAGATGTTGAGGAGACAGAGGAGCATTCTTTTAGGTTTGAATATGTCCCAGAGCCGCAAGAGTTGCTTAACACATTATCTGACAGTGATGATGCCTATCTAATCGAATTTGGTGATGAGGCAGAATATGCAGCATTTCTTAGTGAGAAGTGGGAATGTGAAGCTGCCAAAGATGCTGCTGGTTGTAGAGGCAAGCAAGCTGGTCACTCTCCTCCTCCTCTTAAAAAAAAATAACAAGCAATCCACCCTGCCCTTTCAGAAAGTTCTGCTGACTCCAGCAGAAACACAAAGTAGTTTTACAAGTACACATGTTGCTGAGAAAGAACAGACCACAGAACCCATTGTACCCAGATTTGATAAGGGGAAAGGGGAAAAATGTGGCCATAGTCACCCTATTGTGGCTAGTACTTCCACTGTCCATGGGGGGGAGTACAGTGTGGCTGCACTTTACTATTGTGAAACATGATGCAGCAAAGTGGGTTTTATTCTGTGTGCCAATGTTCCATAAGCAGTGGAAAACACCTTTCAAATCTCACAACTGGAATAATGAACCACTTCTGAATGAAACATCCCCCTGTGCTGCATGGATCCACAGTGGTTCCTCCCCTTCCACAACATGTGCCTGTCTGCCCCTCTCCTGATAACGGTCCAGTAGATTGCACAAATTACTAGAAGTGATTGTGTCATGAGGTCATCTTCTCCCTCTACACCACTTATAGTTCATCCTCCTACAGAAGCATCACCCAGTGTACCTTCCTCTGGTGAGTTGGTTGTTACTTCAACACCCCCCCCCATTGGGATCAGAGTCAAAATCCACATGATTCACCACAGCTTTGACAACACCAATCATGCAAACCTTCCTTGACTGCACCAAATACTACGTATCAAATCTGACAGCACAGCAGATCACCAATGTAATTGGTGAAATGATGGCCTTGGATCTACAGCCATTCTCCTTTGTGGAAAACAGAGGTTTCCACCAGATGCTGTAGCATTTGTACCACAGGTGTAATATACCTTCACAGACCACATTTTCACAAAATGTTGTCTCCAACATTTACTGTGGTTTGAGCAAGGCAGTTGGCAGACTACTAGCACAGGCTGCGGGAGGGGTGTTCCGCTGCAAAACCATCATATGAACCAGTATGAATTCAAATCATTGATACAGTATATGTCACTGACAGCCAATTGGTGTGTGACAGACATAGTAGTCACTGGTGGTGATGGTGGCATTGGCTGTCTCTTTCCCCTCTCCCTGCAGGTCTGCTTTGTTAAATGTGGCTGTTATGGAAAAGAATCACAGGGCTGTAAACATAACTTAATTCCTACAAGAGACAATGAGCTTATGGACTGAGGGCAGCAGTTTGCTGGTAGGGTTTGTGATCATAGACAGTGCCACAAGAATATGTTAAAGGCACTGAGACAGAAATTGTGGGAATTTATTTGCTGCTTCATGCATGCACTCAATTTGGTGGTGAGAAAGGCTTTGACAAGCACAATGGAGTCAGATTAGATAGCCCAAATCACTAGAAACAAATTTGGCCACCTATGTCACTCTATGAAAGCCATAAACTATCTGCGTCACCTGCAAAAGCATCTTCAAATGCCTCAGCATCATCTCATTCAGAATGTACAGACCCAGTGGAATTCCACGTATTACATCAGTATCAGTATCAAAATGTTTGTTGTTCGATCATAATAAATACATATTATGAACATTACAATTGTACAGTACATATAACACCTTTAATAAAATCAATCTAAAATTATACAGCATGCAATAATATTTCATTCAAGTTCTGCCTTTCTCTCCCAACTTACACCACCAAACCATACAGTAATTTGACAATAAAGAAATAAAGATGAAAATCAAGGTGATCTAATTCTTTTCTGCTGTATGCAATCGATATATTCTCTCTTTTATTTTAATAACTGAGGCCAAGAAGTTAGCAATCTTAATGGCATCATCTGTTGTTCTTGGGTGAAGGAGTATGAGAACAAGGTCATATAGCGCTGCACCGTACATAGTTAATATATTCACTATATGGTTCTTTCTTGGTTTGATATATAATGGTCAATTCATGATGATATGAATTATTGAGTCAGTGTGTCCTTTGTTACATGGGCAGTTTATAATTTCTCTATTTCTCTCATTATTATTTATAAACTTATTAAAATAAGTATATTTGGAAGAGATTAGCTCAGATCTTGCCCACGTTATACTTTATGAACATACGAACATACGAAATTTGCCAGCAGATAAAGGCCTAGAGGTCTATCAAGTCTGCTTGAATATGCAGCTAACACCCCTTATTCTGCAGCTACCCCTCCCTCCCTTCCACCCTTCCCCTTCATTGACCCCCCCTTGTCCTGTCCAATCCCCTTTTGAAGCAGTCCACTGTTCTGCTGGATACCACTTCTGCAGGTAACGCATTCCACCCAGCCACCACCCTCTCTGTAAAAAAGTGTCTACTCATCTCCCTCCTGAACCTTCCTCCCTCCAGTCTCATATCATGGCCCCGGTGTCCCTCCCCTCCCTTACTTTGAACAGCCTCTCTGTACCTGTCTTGTTTATTCCTTTCATGTACTTAAAGGTTTCAATCATGTTCCCCCTGTCCCTTCTCTCCTCCAGTGAGTACATGTTCAACTCCCTCAGCCTCCTCTCGTTTGATAAGCCCCCCAGTCCCTTGATCATCTTTGTCACCCTGCGCTGCACCCCCTCCAGTAACTTAATATCCCTCTTCAGATATGGGCACCAGTACTGCACGCAGTACTCCAGGTGCGGTCTAACTAATGATCTATAGAGTGGCAGAATCACCTCCTCCCTCCTCGAGGATATACCCCTTGCAATACAATCCAGCATTTTGTTGGCCTTTGCAGCTGCCTTCCTACATTGTGCAGAGTTGTTCATTGACCCTGTAATGAGCACCCCCAGATCCTTCTCCTCCTCTGTCTGGGCTAACTGCACTCCCCCCAGCTGGTAACTCCTCTTTGGGTTCTTCATCCCAAAATGCAGCAACTTGCACTTTTTGGCATTAAACCCCAGTTGCCAGGTGTCTGACCAGGTTTCAAGTAGTGGTGGGTGAAGTGGCCCCAATTCACTCCGCGAAGTGATCCGCGGAGTGAAGGCGAATTCACGGAGTGCTCCGCAATGCGAAGCGGAGTACTTCAGGTTACAAATGGGTAACGTGAAGTCCATTGAAAAGAATGACTTTGCATTACTTCGCCTTCCAAAACCACTACTCCACCAATTCTTAAGGTGAAGTACATTGAAAACAATGTACTTCACCTTACTTCGCCTTGTTTTTAAGCTCCAAAGGCGAATTTTGCAGTGCATCATGGGATTTCAGGTCACATGGGCTCTAGATTGTTCTGCACAGCCTCAGTTTGGGGTAGTGTGTGTAGGAAGCTGTAGGAGAAAATCTGCTCTGAGAGTTCTCTGCAATTCAAACCTTCAAAAAGCTGTTAAAAAAGCCTTTTTGAGTATTTTTTTTGCTGAAACTTTAGTTCACCGATTATAGGAAACCCTCCTGTGCTCATTCTCATATCATCGAGCGTTTATTGTTTGTGTATGGATTTTGAATGTTAATGTACAACATTCAGTCTGTGTACTGAGAGACAGTTGAAGTGTGCTTTGGGGGAGGGGTGTATCTGCGGTGTAGGTAGATTAACTTGGGAAAAAAAGACAGTGCTTTCTGTTTCGGTGATATTTTTCTTGTTTAGCTGTTAATGTACACACATTAATATTTTCAATATTTCTTGTCATTTTTTTGCTGATTGTTGTGGTGCAGCAGTGCATAATTTTAGTTTGTTTAAAATATGTGGTTATATTACTGAATTTTTTCAATTTGCTATGCATTACTCAGTGTGTGTGTGAGTATGAGTGTGATGCGAGTCATCATCAAATCAGACACCTTTTATTGTGCCACATAATGATTTCAGCAATGTGAAGCTGCTATCCACTGCAGCTGTGTGATTTTTGTACTTCTTTGTGGTATCTATACTGGTACTGGTACTGGTACTAATACTAGTGACTGTTACTGCAGCAATACAGTACTGCCCCCCCCCCACCTCATGCCCTGCCCAACCGGTAAAGGTATTCTTTTCCAGATTTGAATTTCTGATGGTGAGCACAGGTTAGGTGTTGTGCCTTTGTGTCTGCATCTATTCAGTGCACAGCGTAATCTTAATCTGTCTGTACATTTATATCTCTTTAGGGCCAAATCTCCATCTGTAACTTAAGTCACAGTTGTTTCTTTGGCTTCCCTTCAGAGTACTGGACAGGTCTTGTGCTTAATTCTGCATGAACATTGTACTCATTAATATGCATTTTTAAGTCAGGACCATCATCACAAGTCACTCGTGATACAAATCACGTTCTTCATCATCACAGTCACAAATGCAGTCACAAATCACAATTCACAATCATTCACGTTATGAATCACATTCATTTTTTTTCTAGTTACTTGGATGTATTGTAAGCCTGTTTTGTAGTATCTCTCCAGGCTTCACCACCCCACCATTGTACTCATTGATATGTGTTTTTAAGTCTGGGAGTTTAAAGCTGCAGCTCATCAGGGAAGTACAGCCATAGGTGGTAAGCATTCACGTTTCTTCATCATCACGGTCACAAATGCAGTCACAAATCACGATTCACGATCATTCACTTTACGAATCACAACATTCATTTTTTTTCTAGTTACTTGGAGGATATATTGTAAGCCTGTTTTGTAGTATCTCTCCAGGCTTCACCACCGCACTATTTTACTCATTGATACGTGTTTTTATGCCAGGGAGTTTTAAGCTACAGCTCATCGGGGCCCGGGGAAGTGCAGCCATGGGCATTCATGTTTCTTCATCATAATGGTCACAAATGAGTCACAAATCACAATTTACGATCACGTCATGAATCACAACATAAATTTTCTTTAATAGTTACTTGGATATATTGTAAGCCAGCTGGTCATGGTGCTGAACAAGGATGGGATCCACACCTGGGCCCGTGGGAACAGGCATATCCTGCTCCAGAGGACCTGGTGCTGGACTTGGTGGTGGTGGTTCAACTGCCTCAGAGTCAGGATAGGAGGCAGTGCTGGTCCTGCTCCGGGGGGGGTGGCACTCACAAGTTTTGAGTGGTCCAACAGGAATGGACATCCATGTCCTCCACACATGCACACGGTACGATGCTTACCACTACCACGCTCTCCCAAAGCTGCCCCATCCCACACATTCCCTCATCCTGGTCCATCTCTCATACTGAGCTCCCTCAGTCTGAGCAATCACTGCTCACACGGTCACACAACACACACACACACAGTAACACAGACACAGACAAACAACTAACTACTTATAAAGGTAAGAAAAATAAAATTTACAGAAAGAACAAATTAAGTAAAAAAGAGTACAGAAAAGACAAAAAAATGTAGCTTTTAAAAAAGCTGTTGGGTCTAAATCAAAGTTTAAATCTCCTCCTCGCTCTGATCTAAAGTATCAGCAGTCACAAAACACACTACTCTCTCCGCCTGCACAGGAGAAAGTAAAAGTGTCTGTTTGTATGACTCCTTTCTTCCTGCCTAGCTAAAGAGCATGTGACTTACAGTACTGTAAGCCATGTGATGTGGGGGCTGCCAAATCTGAAACACCAAGTGGATCACTTAGAATCATAATGAGGAACGTAAAGTCCATTAAAACAGTGAGTTCGCCTTACTTGGCTTTGCCTTTCCTCCTAATGGAGGTATGACAGTATGAAGTGAGCACTGTGCATTGCCCACTCCAGTGGAGTAGCAACGCAAAGTGCCCACTTCACTTCCACTTCGCCGGCGAAATTTAAATTCGCTGCATCTCTAGTTTCAAGCTTTGCCAGATCATCCTGCAACCCCTGCCATCCCCCTAGGCCTTGCACCACTCCTCCTACCTTGGTATCATCAGCAAACAGACTGATCTTGCTGTTGATGTCCAATAATATGTCTGCAATGAATATCCCAAACAACACTGGTCCCAACACTGAGCCCTGTAGAACACAGCTCGTCACTACCCTCGGGTGTGAGAGCTCCCCACCCACCACCACCACCCTCTGTTGCCTTCCCTGAAGCCAGTTCCCCACCCATCTCACCAGCTTTGCATCTGCCCCTGTGCCTACTAACTTACCTGCCAGCCTTCCATGCGGCACCGAGTTGAATGCCTTACTAAAGTCCAGATACAGGACATCCACTGCATGGCCCCTGTCCAGTTGCCTAGTTACCTGGTCATAGAACTCCACCAGGTTGGTTTGGCAGGATCTGCCCCATATGAAGCCATGCTGTCTGCTGTCCTGTAGTCGTTTGGCCTCTAGGAGGGCCACCAACCTCTCCTTCAAGATAGTCTCCATTCGCTTACCCACGGTGGATGTAAGGCTCACTGGTCTGTAGTTTCCAGGTTCATCCTAGGGGCCACTCTTGTGGAGGGGCACCACATGAGCCATCCTCCAGTCCTGAAGTACACACCACAAATGTAGTGAGGCATTAAATAGGTCTGCCAAAGGTTCTGCAAGGACCTCTGCCAGCTCCTTCAGTACCCTGGGGTGGATGCCATCTGGGCCTGGTGCCTTATCCACCCTCAGTGCCTTCAAACCCTTCCAAACTCTGCTGTCCATGATTTCCCCTTCTGTCACCCCTTCCCCCCCGTTTCTGCCATTTCTCCCCCCCTTGGGTGTTACCCTCCTCTTCTCTTTAGTAAATACTGAGCAGAAGTGCTCATTTAGTGCTTCTGCCTTATCGTACCCTGCTTCCACCCAACCCCCCTCCGTCCTAATCCTTACTATGTGGTCCTTACAGCTCCTTTTCTCCCTGATGTACCTAAAGAAGTCCTTCTCCCCCTTCTTAATGCCTTGTGCCAGCCTGAGTTCCGTAGATGACTTGGCTCTGCCCTTGTCACCTCCTTCGATTCCATCAAGTACTCCTCCCTGTCCTCCCCTCTCCCTGTTTTCTTGTACTTCCCAAGGGCAGCTCTTTTCCTCCTTACCTTTTCCATGACCTCTTTGCTCAATCAGCTCAGTTTCTTAGCCCTAGCCTTCTTGCTCTGGGCCTTGCAGCAGGTTTTGGTTGCCTCCACTATCCCCAACTTTATGAGCTCCCACCTCTGGTTAGTGTCCATACTAGATTGAATTCTGGCCAGGTACCCTTTTGCCACTTCCCCCATCCTCCCAAAGTTGGCCCTCCTGAAGTTTGGCACTCTTGTGCCAGATTCCACTCATTCCTTGCCCATATCCAATGTGAGCCATACTGAGTGGTGGTCACTCCCTGACAGCTGTTCCTCCACTGTAAGTTCTCTCACAAAGTCCCCATTTGTCAGCACAAGGTCAAGGGTATTCCCTAACCTGGTTGATTCACTGACCATTTGCAGCAGGAAACTGTCCTGGAAGGCAACCAGCAGTACCTGCTCCCTTCTGTTCCTGGTTGTAGTGGTACTCCAGTCCACTCCTGGCATGTTGAAGTCCCCCACAATGACTACACTACCCTTCTTTCAGGTCCTCCTGATCTGTCCGGCTAGTTCCCTGTCTAACTCCTCCATCTGAGATGTCTGCCTGTACACCACTCCCATTCTAAGAATCCTATTCTTGGAATCCTGGATTTGCATCCAAATTGACTCCATACTACACTCCTCCACTTCCTCCCTTACACACTTCAGTCCTTCCTTCACATATAGTGTCACACCCACTCCTTTCCTAATCACCCTGTCCCTACGAAATAACTTGTACCCTGGTACAGACAGGTCCCAGTCATTGTGTTGGGTGGCCCATGTTTCTGTGATGGCTGCAATGTCCACCTCTCCCTCTGCCATGAGCACCCATAACTCCGCAGTTTTCCTCCAAAGGCTCATATCATTAAGTATAACCACCTTCCACCCTTCCCCCCCATCCTGCCCTCCTTTGCTAGCATCACCAATAGTACTTGCCATTTGTCCTTTGTCACTGTTATGGGGGTAAGCTCATATGGTTTCCCAACCTGTGGTCTCTGCATGTCTCTGGCCAAATTGCCACCCCCCGCTCCTAGTTTAAATTCCCTACTTCCTCTATGTACTCCTCCATCCTCTGTTTCAACACTTTCTTTCCCTCCTCACTCAAGTGTAGTCTGTCCTTGGCATAGAGAATACTGTCCTCCCAGGTCCCTCCCCACCCCCAACATCCCATACCCTTTAGCACAACTCCAGGTTCTTAGACATCTGTTAAATTCCTCTATCCTCAGCTTTCTTGTTGCGCTTGCCTTGGGCACTGGAAGTATCTCCAAAATGTTACTGGTCTTCCTGCCCCCTCACATAAGTGTCCTAGTTCCTCAAACCTCCTCTGGGCTATATCTACTGTCTTGTCAGCCATGTCATTCGTCCCAAGATGTATAATTAAATGAGGCTTGTCCATACTCCTAGCATATTTCAGAACAGATTGTCCCACCCTTTCCGCTGTCATTCCTGGCAAGGCCTCCACCCATATGTGACTATGCCTCTTCCCCTTGCTACCCCACCTGACTCCTCTTAGTATTGAGTCCCCCAGCACTAAGATTCCACTACTCTTACTCCCTGCTTGCTTCCATTCATCTCCCTCTCTCATTTCCGGATCCTCTTCTTCCTCCTGCACATTATTTCCCCCTTTTTCCCCTGTTGCAATTCTCCCTGCAGCAATTCCACCCACTCCGGTTTGGTCCAGGCATTTATCAATTACTCCTCTAATTTCATCATTTCCCTCCTCCACCGTGTTCCTCTCTAGCAGTGCAAAACTATTTTCTGAAGACCCTTCACAAATGCCCGCTCCCTCTCTCTCTCTTCATAGAAACCTGTTCTCTCCTTTCCATTCCATGACTTTTGCCACTTCTTGGCCTCCCCTCACAAGTCCCTCTCTCCTCCTTCCATTTGTCTTTTGTCTCCTGACCTGGTTTTCCTGGCAATCGTTCTTCCTGGCCTGGGCCCCTTGTCCCTGCTTACCTTCTTCTGACCCTCTCCTCACCACTGTTGGCTTAAATCGCCCTCCCTCAATTCCCATTCTTCCTCCCTCCAGTATTGGGTTAAACCCACCCCCAGTCTGCCTTGCCTGTCTTACTTCCTCCTGCAGATCCTCAATCTCCTTTCTGAGTTTCTCTATATGGTTGCACACTAAACATCCTCCCATCACTCCAGGCAATTTTTTGAAAGACTGGTGCACTGCAGTTGTTGCAGCCTACCACCCTACCCATTGCTGTTGTTGCCCACCAGCGACCCCCCACCCTTCCAGATGCAGGATACCAAACACTCTCCCAAGTCTCGCCTCTCCCCCCTCTATCAGTGCAAAACATTCTTTTCTTAATTTCCCTTACCCCCTTTTGTTGTACAAGTTTAGATAGATTGAGCAACTGCTTTTTACATTCCTAACCTTCCTATCCAAACTCAAAAAGAGACTTTAAGTAGCTATTGCACAACCTTCTTCAAACTCCTACTCCTCCTTTCCTCAATGCAATAGCAATGCAAAGAAGTAACAACGAAAGCTCCTAGATTTGCAGTTACTTCCCTTCCACTGAGATAGAAGTCACCTCTTCACTCACTGCTGTTCCTTTCCTGGATGTCTGCTTCTGCTATGACAGGTGCATATCCTTTGCGCGTTTTACATTTGTGGGGAATACAGTCTCGTTTATACTTTGTCTCTGATCTGAATGAATAGGAATCACTAAATATTCTACCAAGCAATGCCCCATTTTATTTTATTTAAATCATTTGGCACACTTCAAATTTTGGATTATTTCCATATCTTTGCTTTTTGCCTTTTGAAACAATTTTGATTTAATTAGCTCTTTATATTGGGCTGCTATATTTATTCCCCTACCATAGTTAGTCCACAGAAGATATAGTTCTATACTAGACATTAATTCTTTAATGGCAAAAAGCAATTTAGATTTTACATTTTTTTATCCCATTTGAGTTTTGCTTCCAAGCATGCCATAGGGAGTTTATTTAAAGGATTATGATTTTGATCCAATAATTTATCAGTCGGATCTCTTTTATACAATTAATCTCAACCCTGCCCAACTTTGCCCTCACCATATCATTTAAAACTGATTTTGGTACTTGAAGAGAATTGTAATAACAATTTTATGGATTTTCTAAATAATTATAATTTTCTGTACCCCAAACTTCTGTCCCATACAACATAACAGGATTAATTTTTGCTTCCCCTGCAAGAATAGCCAGAAAGACTGTATTCCCCACATATGTAAAATTAAATTTCAATAATGCTTTAGCTATTAATTTGGCCTCATGATTTTGTGCTTTAAGATGTTTATTCGACATTGCATTAGACAAGAGTTGTACTCCAAGGTGAGTATGTTCTTTTACCATTTCAATCCTATTTAAGTTCAGTGAAATAGAGTATTTTTTTTATTTAATGAAAGATCCAATTACCATCCCTTTAGTTTTCTTTAAATTTATTTCAAGTTCTAAGGTTTTACATGTCTCTGAAAAGATATCAATCTGTCTTTGTAAACCTATTCAGGATAACAAAAATAATACAATATCATCAGCATATGCCAATGAATGTAACTTGATTTTATTAATTAGAGGGGAATCCAATTGGACAGTGTCACTATATTCTAATAATGTGTTAATGTAGATGTTAAATAAAGCTAGGGCAAGTAAACATCTTTACTTGACTCCATGATTTGTAGGAAAATAATCAGTCATGTCATTGTTTCTATATATTTCTTTGAATCTTGGCTTCCTGACCAGTGCCCTTTGGGGTAACCATTGCCTCAGTGCTTGCACGCTGAGGTACTTTGTCTTTTAATCTATTAAACAATTCAAGTACTGAGTATAACAATTTATTAGCCTATTAGTACCCAAATTAGTGGTCCATTTTATATCAATATATGTATAACATCATCAGTTTATGTATCCTACTAGAATTCTCCCATAGAGTATTTGTGACTATATTTAAATAAGAAAAATAAGAAAAAATAAACTTATGAGATTATTAAGTAAAGTTTAAATATCATAAGGAAACAATATAAAATATATCATGTGCAACAGTTTTTACATAATTTTAATAAAAGCTTAAAAAGCTGAAATTCAAGTCCTTGTGTCATGATTACTGTTTCCTGAACATTTCATGTTGTTTGGTTTTGTAGTTTCTTTAAATCAGCATTTGTTAACTTACTCTACAGTGGCTGAAAACAGTGGAGTTATTTCTGTCCCCTCAGTCAAGCTTAGAGAGTGATGACATCATTTTGGAGTAGCTTGCTGTTTCAGATTCCCAATCAGAGCAGTACTCTGTAGAGTTTATGGTTTACTGAGCTCTCCAGGTTTCTTAGAAACCCAATCTCTGGTTTGTGGTTAGATAGATCAGCTTAAAATATAATGTTCTCTTCTTTTAAAAAGCTGATAATTTTACTTTCAATGCTGAATTGAAGTAGTGAAAATCTTTTTCTGTGAGAAATCAGCTTGTCTGTATCACAGCTCTGTTCTTTCTAATTAAACCTCAATTGTTTTCTAACTATATAACACAGGGCAGTATAATGAATATAAAATAAATCTAAATTTTGTTCATTCCAAGAAACAGTTGGTCTTTGTTGTGGCCTTCATAAATACCATTGTGTAAGAACATTGTTTTTCATGTCAGATTGACAAATAGATGCTTGTCACACTCTGCTACAGTATTTCAAACATACAGGTTATTACAACAGTGAATGCAATATATGTAATGATATTATAGGAGGTGGTGTTGGGGATGTAACATTCTGCTGCTATCTGTTAATAATTGAATGCTTTTACTCATGAACCCTACTCTCATCACAGGAAGTAGGTAGAGGGTAGTGTTGTCCTGAGCAACGCGGGTGAACTACTCAACGCTTATACAGCACTTTTATTTATCTTTGCTGTATTCTGTATATTTTAGAGCCCTTACAAGGTACAGGGACTTTAAAGGCTCATAAAAATCTTTTAAATATAGCAAATTTTGTTGTGAGACAAACGCGACCCCGGACATCAACTTCTGGGTTAAGAAATTCCTTAAAACTTGACCCTGCAGTGAGCAGGGTGAACAAGAGCAGGGCGTGAATTTTTGCACGCAGAGGCGTGCGCAGAGACATGCATGTCGGCGCGTGTCATCTGTGTCTGCTGGGGCTGCAGGGAGAAAATAATCTAACACCTGGAGGTAACATAAGCTAGCTAAAATGAAACAGTGCATTGACTTTAAAATGCATGCAGAGTGGGAAGTTGAATTAGGTTTCAAGCGTGGTAAATGTTGTACCCTAAAAACCCTAGCAATTGAAATACCACACCTCAGGGAGAGAGTAAAGGTACAAGCTGATATATCTTCACTAGAACAGTATATTGATGGCATGGTGGATAGTATGTAAGAAACAATTCACCATGACCAACAAGATTTTGATAGTCAGGTCTCAGGAAGGGAGGATCAGGAAGGGGAACCGAATAAATGGTATCTTGTTAATAAAACTGTTTGCAATAAAAGAGGCAGAAGGAATATTGGCGGTACATCCAATATATTAACACCTAATAGGTTTAGTGCACTCTCATTAGTTGGCCAAGAAGCGGTGCAGGAAATTGAAATGACAACAGATGATTATGGTAGACAGTCCCTCCACGAGGTACTAGCCACCCCTACTGACTGCCAGAAATCAGTTCCCAATGCACAAGAAACACAAGATGTATTATTTATAGGGGACTCAATGTTAAAATACACAGATACTGCTCAATGTAAGAACAGGAATTTGCATACAACGGTTAGTGCCTTACCTGAGCGGGCATAGGGGATATTAGAAATCTGATCCTGGGGCTATTGGAAAATAACATTAACCCAGTGACATTTATACATCTCGGAGTAAATGATGCAGGGAAAAGAAATTTACTAGATATTCAGAGAGACTTTGAGGATGTTGGGCAAAAGATAAAAACATTAGGGGGCAGGGTAATTATATCAGGGCTATTACCAGTACCTAGGGCCAATGTATCATTAGGCTAGGAGGTTTTTAGGTTAAATAACTGGTTGAAACACTGGTGACAGAGACAGGACCAGTTGTATCTGGACAACTGGCAGGATTTTCAGGGACAACATTTTTTTGCAAGAGATGGATTGCACCTCAACAGGCAGGGTAAAAACTTCTTTTTGAGTAAATTAAAAAGGATAATGACAGAATATTTGGTGCATTTAAACTGATTGAATGGGGAAGCAGGTATATCAAGGGGGAATAGGAATGATGGGTCAAGTGTTAAGGTACAAAAAGCTAAAACACATATCACATCTTATATAAATTTTCTACTAGTTAATGCTAGGAGTTTAAATAATAAAATCAGAGCACTCCAACTGATTCTACATGACTTGAATATCCATATCTGTTCAGTCACAGAAATGTGGTGGAAACCCAAGGAGAGTTGGGGGAAAACGATACCAGGCTATACCCTCTATAATAAGGACAGAATAAATATTGGGGGGGAGGTGTTGCTTTGTATGTGAAAGAAGATATACCATCAGAACAGAGGGCTACATCTAGATGGGGTAGTAATGAAATTGTTTGGTTGTAATTTCTCCTGAATATAATACAAGAATAGATTTAGCCTGGTATATAGAAATCCCTCTATAACAGCAGGAGACGATTCAAATTTGTTGGATTTTATAATGCACCTGGCAGAGTTCAAGAACATTGTCTTAATGGGTGATTTTAACCTGCCAGGGATAGATTGGGAAAACCTTGTAACAAAAACAAATAAAGAAAATGAATATCTAAATACCTCTAGCTTAGTGGGACTGTAACAGTATGTAAGAGATAGCACTAGGGAAAATCATATACTTGATTTAATTCTAAGTAATATGGATGATAAGATAAATAACTGTCTTGTAATGCCACCTCTGGGCTCTAGTGACCATTTAATGGTAAGATTTGATTACTTTGGGGTGTTGAGTAAAAATACTGGAAACACAATAATATATAGATATGATAAGGATGATATAATGGGAATGCAAAGAGAGCTGGCTAATTGGAAATGGGAATTGGAGTTTAAAGGATCATCAATAGCAAAGATGTGGGATATTCTTAAGACTAAAATAATTAGATTGACCACAGAATTTGTACCATCCAGGATAAGATATAATACAGCTAAGAAACATCTTCCTCCCTGGATGACATCAGCAATCAAAAAAGAAATAAAGAAAAAAAACAAAATCTTTAGATGAGCTAAATTAAGAGGCGATGCTGTTAGCTGGGCTCATTACAGAAGGTGCTTAAAGTCCACTAAAAAAAGTATAGAAGTAGCAAATAGAAAATACAAAAATAGGTTGGCTATTAAGGTAAAGGACAATTATAAATCCTTTTATCAGTATATTAACAACAAAAAGGTGAATCCAACAAGATAGGCCCTTTACTGGATGCTGAGGGAAAATTAGTTGCTGACAACCTAGGTATGGCAGATTTAAGTAATAAATATTTTTCTTCAGTTTTCAATCAGGGTAAATCATTAAGAGGGATTAATTGCAGTATACCCAATGAAGAACCGGGGGTTATTGTAGATAGAAAGAAAGTTATGAAAAGACTCCAAAAACGGGATCAGAACAAAACACAGGGCCCAGATGGGACACATCCAAGATTACTCAATGATCTGGCTGAACAATTTGCTGGTCCAATTACAGCATTATTTCAGAAATCAATAATCGAAGGAGAGGTCCCAGAGGATTGGAAACAAGCAAATGTGATCCCTATATATAAAAAAGGCCCCTAAACAGGAGGTTAAAAATTATAGGCCCGTTAGCCTCACTTCAATTTTGGGAAAGGTACTGGAAGGATTCATCAAGGATTTCATTGCGGAACATCAATATAAGACCAGTAATGTTGATTATGCACAGCATGGCTTTGTTAAAGGGAGGTCCTGACAAATCTATTGGAATTTTATGGGAAGGTGAATCGGACACTGGATGAGGGTGGTTCTGTGGACGTCATCTTTTTGGATTTTGCCAAGGCATTCGACAAGGTGCAACATGATAAATTGATTGAAACCCTGGCCAATATGGGAGTTAACCATAACCATTCAGGCCCTGCATAGTCCTAGCTTGCAGCTCATGTTGGAATATAATTTGTTGGATAAAATCCTGGTTGACAGATAGGAGACAGAGAGTTTGTATAAGGGGGGAATATTCTAATTGGCTTAGTTTGTCTAGTGGAGTGCTGCAGGGTTTTGTGTTGGGCACTTGCCTATTTAATGCATATATTGGGACAATGAAGGCATCTCCTGATATCTGGTTTTCTAAGTTTGCGGATGATACCAGACTAGGTAAAGTGGTAAATCTTAAAAAAGATGTAGAATTTTTGCAATCTGCTCTGGGGGAGTTGGAACTTTGGGCACAAAATCTTGGATCATATTTTAATATAGATAGGTGCAGTGTGATGGATCTGGGGAAGTATAATATCCTCCATGATTATAATATGGGGGGTAAATTACTTAAGGTGACCACCAAAGAATGTGATTTGGGGATTAAGATCAATAACAATCTGAATTGTACACCCCATTATAATCAGATAATAAAAAAAAGCAGGTAGTATACAGTACTGCATAAATAAACATATTAAAAGTAGAGATAGGGGTGTTCAATTGCCATTATATAGGTCATTGGTATGTCCCCATATGGAGTATTACTCTCAGATGTGGTCCCCATTTAAAAAAGGAGATATAATGTCACTTGAGAGGGTCTAAAGAAGAGCCACCCGTAAATTTAAGGATGTACAAGCGATGGACTATAACCAGCAATTTAGTACTCTGGGATTATATTCTCTGGAGTTTAAGAGATTGAGGGGAGATATGTGCTTATTATATAGGGCCCTTAATGATCCAATATTATGGGAACAGCTGGATTTGGAAATCATGGATCATAATTATAATACTAGAGCACATCCACTTCAGATAAAAACAGATAGATTTTGTACAAATAAAAGGAAGAACTGGTTGACAGTAAGAGCACCTAGGATATGGAATAAGCTGCCAACACAAATAATTGTTAGCAGTAATATTGAAATCTTTAAAAAAGATTTAGATAATTTCCTAATTAAGAATAGGATAGAGGGATATTTCTGAATCACAGCAAGCATATGGACTCTGTCTTTTAAAAGCTCTGTATAACTATGAAACCTATGAAACATACTGTCAGAACTCACATATTTCAGTTCTTTGGTGGTTTCTGTGTGAAAATACATCATGTACATGTATAATTACAGTGTCAGTGGCTCAGTAGGTAGCACACTCACCTCTGAGGCTGGGAGATCAGAGGGCTGTGGGTTCAGTTCCCACATCTGACAATTGGGTTAATATCCCAGTACTGACACTGTAGTGCAGCATGAGAGGGGTGCTGCACTTCTGAGGTGCCGTCTTTCGGATGAGATGTTAAACTGAGGTCCCATCTGCCTGGATTGGTGGTAGTTTAGGTGGATGTTAAAGATACCATGGCACTTATCAAAACGGAGTAAGGGAATGTTTTATTGCAAAATACATAACATCAGAGAAGAAACATTCAAAGCAAAAAGAGAACAGATGAAACAGAAAAAAATCATATACAGAATCATCAGTCACATAAAAATAAAAAAATACAAAAAATCAAGTAATCACTACAACCAAAAAACATGTTTCCAGAATAACTGAAACTTCCCTCTGTCAAATACCCTGGACTCCTTCATTTTAAGTTGCTTCAACACTTCCATAATTTGATTAATCAACACTACAGTAGGAATATTCACATGCTATAAAAAGAATTGACAATGTGCCTGCCAAAGATAATATTTGATATAAGCAAAAATAACATTTAATGTACTCGGATGGTACCTAGAATAAATACCCGAATAATCTCCCAGTATCAAACATTCATATTGAATATGCTGTAGGGGAGACAACTGCCAGCTAGTGGCTAAATCAGTCCAAAACTGTTTCATATAAGGACATAGAATAAAAAAATGTTCCTGTGATTCTTCCATGCCAATACAGGAAATATCAAGCACAACCTGTCAGTCATGGGTTTATGCTTCCAATTACCTTTAATCCCCAATTTTCCATGACAGCACAGCCACTGAATATCCCAGATATAATTAGGGATCCTAATATCTTTAAGAATATTCAATGTAAACTGAAGTTTAGTGTGGAGGCAGCGAGGAAAATCAACCCGCAGAGCATGATGTCTATTCATCACAAGGCCATATATAGATTTTCTCTGCATGGAAGTAATCTCAAGCTTACTTAAGTACCACCCTTTCACGATTTTTAACATAGGAAGGGCAAAATCAGGAACCCATAAAGACTCACTAAACAGGTGAAAAGTCACCCCCCATTTTTGAAAAATAGGATGAAACAAACAAAAAGTCCACTCTGCCCAATGTGAAGTAAGTCCCACTGTCCTATGGAAGGAAGAAAAAATACAAAAAGACTGAAAAAACACTACAGGGTTCAACATACCCAGTCCTCCCATAGAAACCTTAAGATACGTAAACTCTCTTTTCACTGGGTTCAACCTACTACCCCAGACCATCTGAAAAAACAGCTAAACAGTCTAGTCTCGAGGTCAGAGGGTAGAGGAAAAATGTGTACAATATATAAAAAAACTGGGACGAGAAATTGCTTAATATTACAAACCCGTTTCTTCTTCCCCATCCCCCAGGACTTCCAGTGTGAGACCTTGGCCTCTCCAACTTGCAGCCTATCCTCCCAATTTACCAATGCCATATCCTGTTCTCCAAACTTTATACCCAGAACCTTAATAAAATGTTGAGATACCTGGACAGTACCTATTGAGAGTACAGGGTACCTGTCCCCAAGCTGCAAGGCTATGCTTTTTTGGTGATTAAAGCCTGCCCCAGTAATCCACGAAAAAGTATTTAATACCCTTAAAGCATATACTCCAGCCTGAGTAGAAGCAGTCAACAGACAAATATCATCTGCATATGCCATAATCTTTTGAGGAAAAGCCTCAAGACTGGGAGACAACCCAACAATAAAAGGGTCATTCAGGATTACTCTAAGCATAGGGTCCAAACAAAACGTATACAAAAGGGGACTTAGGGGACAACCCTGCCTGACCCCCCTTTTTATGGAAACTGGTGACCCCATCAGACCACCCACCGTAGGAATGGCCACAACATTTTGATATAAAATGTGAATCCATGTAATCATAGATGAAGGGATACCATACACCTGTAAAACTTTAAATAAAAAGGAATGAGACACATTATCAAAGGCTTTTTTTCTGATCTAAAGTGATCAGTAACCCTCACAACGTCCTCTGCTTCCCAAACTCACAGACATCCTTCAATAATTTGAGGTTCTGTTGAATGTTTCTCCCAGGAATGGAACATGTTTGAACAGAGTGAATCAAAACCGATGCAGCCTTCTGCAACCTATGACACAAAATCTGTGAAAAGATTTTATAATCAGAAATCAAGAGGCTAATCGGCCTCCAATTCCCCAAATCCAGTCTATCACCAGTCTCGTAAAGGTAAACTACCATAGCTGAGGAAAAGCAATGTGGAACAGCCATAGCCATCAAAAATTCATTAAAAAGTTCCACTAAAAGCGGAGCCACCAATTCCTTAAAGGTTTTGAAAAACTCATTTGTCAGACCAACTTCTCCCGGAGACCCCCCTGTGCATAACTTAGAAATAACATCCAAAACCTCAGACAAAGTAACAGGACCAGCAATATCAGCCGCAATGTCAGGAGACAATACAGGCAATGAGCAGTTTATCAATGTATCCCAAGCAATATGAGAGACAAACTTCTGTCCCAGGGAAGTCTGATTATACTTAGCCATAACATCCAACATCTCGGCATGGGACGTATGCAAACGACCAGAGCTATCATAAAGGCCAGTCATTTTTATGTTTGCCAACTTTGTTTTACATGCCTCAAATGGATCAGAAAAAGGAGATTTAGTAGTACCAAATTTAAAAGTAGCATATGCAAAAGCAGCACGCTGATAATGATAGTTTCTCCTGTTACGCTTCACAACATCAAGCTGTGCTTTAATCCTACAATCTGCTACAGTAGGGAGGGATATGAGTTTATAAAATTGATCTCTTAAAGACAAGTACCCAAAATAGTCCTTATTACCCTTAGCTCTCCCAAAATCAAGAAATACATTTTTAACCTCCATTTTAGTATCCCTCCACCAGGAGTACCAGGAGTCATAAAGGACAGCCACAGAACCCCAAAATTCAAACAACAATTCCACTTTGGTTTTAACTTCAGGATCATTCAAAACAACAGAATTAAGCTTCCACTGCCTAGGCATCCCGGGGAAAGAGGGAAGTACATGTGAAAACTGAATATCACACTGCAAAATACAATGATCAGAAAATTCACAATTCCTTAAACCAAAACCATGAAACAACAACCTACTGGAAATAAAAAAATAATCAATACTGGTACAATGTGCACTACGCCTATAAGTAAAACCCCCATCCTTATGCAACACCCTATATGCATCCACCAAATCTGCAGTGCAAATAATATTATGTAATGCATGTGAATCGCAGTACACCTTCTGCTGTACACTATCCCGCATCTTCACATCTAGGCTATAATTCATGTCACCTTCCCAAAATAGCATTCTAGAAGAAAATAGAAAAAGGTTTAATAAGGGTAAACAATTCTTTTCTAGCCTTTTTACTTTGAGGGGCATAGGTATTTATGATACGTATAGAAAAACCCTCATAAACACAATCTAACAGCAAAGGTTGTCCTGGCAGAATGTCTACTACCTTCTGAACCCAAATTTGGGGTGATTGAAAAAGAATCCCAAGATCATCCACTACATCCTCCCCAGAGGACCAAAAGGAGGGCCCCCAAGGCCAATGTTTTTTAACTTGGGCAATATCTTGTAAGTAAGCAAATCTGGTCTCCTGAATAAACAAGGCATCAAATGGACAGTGTCGAAAGAACTCCAACAAAGCCATTTGCTTTAAAAAAAAAAGACTTAATACTACAAACATTCAGGGAAACCAGATGAAAAAAGGACATTTATGAGGTTACAAATAGAAAAAGACCTTCAAACCTCATCCTTATCTTTTTTCCTCTTCCTCCCTACTTTTTTTTTAGATTTTGGGACACTATGAGGAGTATCCTCTTCACATTCCATTTCTGAAACCACACCAGATAAGGCAGAGACATCAAACTCAAAACCCCCCTCCAGATCTTGAAGCACTTGAAAATAATTTTCAGTGGGAACAGGGCTAAACAAAACCTTGGGCTTTAGGAAAGATCTAGTCACATGTTTTTGTGGAAGAAAATCAGCATCCACCTGGGGGGGCATCTGCCCCACGTCACCCTCTAAATCAGGAACTACCCCCTGTTCAGAAGCAGGAAAAACAGTGGGAGCATTAGAAACAGTGGAAACAGTGGGGGCAGCTGCAGATGAAGCAGTCTGGGAAGGGACCGGAGAGTTAAACCTAGAGGCCGCATCCGGGACATCAGGTCCAGGTTCTGGTCTGGGATGCCTATATCTCTCTCTTGGACCTCAGAGACCAAATTCTCCTGGTTAAGTCCACCAGTCTGATTTTGGCCTTCCCAAGGGCACTGATGATAAGCATGACCAATTTTGTTTCAAAGATGACATTTAAATACATTTCTATAAACAGAGCTAGGATGATCATATTCCCCACATAAAGCACAAATTACCCTGTCACAGGTGCTACTAAGATGTCTGGGACTGCCACATTTGTAGTAAGCCTTTGGTTGTCCTGGATAAAAAAACACCCCTCTATCCTTTCCCCAAAAAAAACTGTTAGGGATATGCTGCACATCATTTCCAATTAAATGCAACTTTACCTTAAACCTCCAACTATCATTCCAAATACCCACACTGTCAATGATAGCTTCAGGAGGCCCTATAACCTGACATTTCTTTTCCATCCAGTAATAAATATCCCCAGCATTCACCCCCTCATTTTGAAACATCACAACCACCGATTTATACAAAGGTTTAGTAAGGGGGGTAGCCCAAAAAGGAGTCCATAAAGGCAATGCTTTATACATATCATATTTTTTCCAAAAAAAATCCAGCCCTGAAAAAGTCCTGAAACTAATATCGAAGGTGTCTTCCCCCCTGATATTAATCAGAGCATAAATATCAGCAGCTTGAAACCCCATGGAACATTTTAAAAGGGTTTTAGCCACATAAAGCCTGTCCGGGTGCTCCTGCAGACCCCTTCTGTAACAAAGACATAGAGCATTATGCCTAGGAGCTTGCTCAATTTTATTATTTTTAAATAAATCCGAATATCTGGGCCCTGTCCTACAGCCTTCATGATGTGGGGATGGGGGTGGACTAGGAGAACGTTCCTGGTGCCCAGCAAAGTTAGATGGTGCAGATGTATCAGTAGTGGCACCCAGCACAGAAGGTACAGTCACCGAATCTCCAACCCCATCGATAGTCGAAAGTAGAGGCTGCTCCCCCTCCCCATTTCCAGGTTGTACAGTACCTTGATCAGGGATACTCCCTGTTGAAGAAAAGGACTCCCAAGCTGAATCAGGCACCCAGGCCCCATGTGGGGCTTGAATCCAGCCTGCATTCTGCAAAGACTCTTCTTTCGACCACTTTTCGAAACCAGGCCGGCCCCGACATAGCGAAAGACTTCCGCATTCTATCCGATGTCATCATCGGCTCCGTCACAGGCTGTTGAAACGCCAAAATTCCCTTGACAGCAGACATCAAGGCAGGCTCCATTGAAAGAGGCAGGGACTGCACCGCTGCCTCTCCATTTCTACCAAAAGTCACATCCTTAGCACCCACAGCCATACCACTCAGCACAGCATGTTCAGAGGAAACACTCGGACCAGCCGTTTCCAGACGAGGTAATTTCACAAAATCTTCCATCGCTCTCGGTGCTCGCACTACCTCTGTCTGCATCGTAGCAGACATCTCCTCCGGACATAGCACTACATTACTCTCAACACAAGTAACAGAATTCCTTGGCAAAGAAGTAGCCGAGGCCAGGGATAGAACCTCAGACTGCACCAGACATCCATCCTCCTCACCCTCCATCCTGCAACTGACCACTACTCTGCAACACAGCAGCAATCCCTCTGCAGGCAGAGTAGGAGATTTCCTCAGTATCCTGGCTAAATTTCCCTCATTTACTAAAAATACCACCAACAGCTTAATCTGGTTCAAGGTCAGTTGGCATTCATCTGTATCCCCTTCCCCCGGGTCGTGCCTGAAAATAGGCAGGATTTGTCTAGTGCACTTACCCGGTCAACAAAAACTAAATAAAATAAATAAATAAAGTAGAAACACTATATGGCATTCCGATGCACTGTGTCTCTGTCCCACAGTTAAGGCAGGTGCAGTCTACTGCCACCAGTCCCTTACCCCAAAGGCCCCCTGCCTTCTGCTCCACATTCGAGGCTGCAGCACCCTGCTCCCCACTGTCTTCTCCCACACAGTCAGGGATTGTGCACCCTGCTGCCTCCATCCCCTGCCTATAGAATCAAAACTATTGCACCCTGCCGCCCCTGCCCAAACAATTGGGGTTGCTGCACTCTGCAGCCCCCTCTCCCCCATCCTCACAGATAAGGATGCTGCACCTGTTGTCCCCTGCTCCTGTTTCCACAGTCTGGACTGCTGTGCTGTGCTAAGCCCCAGAGTGCCAGGTTCCCTGTCTCCACAGCTGGGGCTGCTGCACCATGCTGCCCTAGCCACCAGAGGTGAGGCTTTTGCTGCACTCTGCTACCCACTTCCATTACCCCAAATGGTCAGAGCTTCTGCACCATATGTACCCTATCTCACAGTCAGGGCTGCTGTACCCTGATACCCCATATGTCCTGCCCCACAGTTGAGGCTTTTGCACTATGCTGACCTCTATCCCCTGTCACCACAGTCAGGGCTTCTGCACCGTGCTCCTTTCTACACAGTTGGGATTGCTGTGGCCTGCTGTGCCCTAGAACCCCATGCCTCTGCAGTTAGGGCTGCTGTACCATGTTGCCATTTTCCACAAGATGCAGGGCATTTGCTGCACCCTGTTGCATGCCTCCACGTTGAGGCAGTTGTACCCTGCTGTCCCCCTGCCACCAGAGTCAGATCCTTTGCTACACCCTGCTGAGACAGGAACAGGGGGCAACATGTGCAGTGTGTCCCTGACTGTGAGGATGAGAGAGAGAGAGAGAGAGAGAGAGGCAGCAGGGTGCAGCAACCCCAACTGTTTAGAAAGGGTGCAGCACAAGAGTCAGGGCATTTGCTGCACCCTGTCCCCTGCCTGTGGAGGCAAGGGGCTCTGTGGTGCAGCAGGGTGCAGTGGTGGCAGGGGACAAATGACAGCATGGTGCAGAAGCCTTGACTGAGGGGCAGGACACTGGTTGGCATCAGGGTACAGCAGCCCTGATAATAACACAGGGTGCACACTGTGCAGCACCCCAGCCCATTTGGGATGATGGAAATGCGTAGCAGGATTCAGCAACCCCAACTGTGGATGCAGGTGGCATGAGACTCTAGAGTGTAACACAGCACAGCAGCCCTGACTGTAGAGATAGGAACAGGGAGAAACAGGGTGCCATGGCCCTGAATATGAGGGTGGGGACAGAGGGGCAGCATGGTGCAACAGCCCTGAATGTTCAGTCAAGAGATAGGGGTGGCATCAGGTTAAAGCAGCCCAAACTGTGGGACAGGGTGCAGCAGCCTTGTCTATTTGGGACAAGGGATGTGGGCAGCAGGGTGTAGCAAAGTATCTGACTCTGATGGCAGGGGGACAGCAGGGTGCAACTGCCTCAATTGTGGAGGCACACAACAGGGCACAGCAAATGCCCTGAATCTTGTGGCAAGTGGCAGCATGGTGCAGCAGCCCAAATTGCAAAGGCATGGGGCTCTAAAGCACAGCAGGCCATAGCAATCCCAACTGTATAGAAAGGAGCAGGGTGTAGCAGCCCTGTCTCTGGTGACAGGGGATAGAGGACAGTATGGTGCAGCAGCCCTGTCTCTGGTGACAGGGGATAGAGGACAGCATGGCGCAGAAGTCTCGACCATGGTGAAGAACATAAAGGGTATCAGGGTACAGTAGTCCTGACTGTGAGATGGGGTACAGGTGGTGCAGCAGCCCTGCCCATTTGGGGTGATGGACGTTGGTAGCAGGGTGTAGCAAAAGCCCCACCTCTGGTGGCTAGTGCAGCATAGTACAGCAGCCCCAACTGTGGAGGCAGGGAACCTGGCACTCTAGGACTTAATGCAGCACAGTAGCCCTGACTGCGGAGACAGGGACTTGGGCAACAGGTGCAGCTTCCCTAACTGAGGGTGGGGGGGAGAGAGAGGCCAGTAGGGTGCAGCAACCCCAACTCTTTGGGCAGGGGGCAGCAAAGTGCAGCAGCCCTGATTCTTTAGGCATGGGATGGAGGCAGCAGGGTGCCCAATCCCTGACTGTGTGGGAGAAGACAGTGGGCAGCAGGATGTAGCAGCTTCTAATGTGGAGCAGAAGGCAGTGGGCTTGTGGGGCAGGGACAGGTGGTAGTAGACTGCAGCTGCCTCAACTGTGGGGCAGCGACACAGTGCATTGGGATGTAATATAGTATTTCTTGTTATACACATACATGATGTATTTTCACACAGAAATCACCAAAGAGTTGAAATTTGTGAGTTCAGACAGGTGCCTGTCACACTCAGCTACAGTATTTCAAGCATATATACTGTTTGTCAATCTGACATGAAAAAAAATGTTCTTACATGAATGTATTTATGAATGCTACATCAAAGACAAACTGTTTCTGTGAATTAACAAAGTTTAGATTTATTTTATATTTATTAAATAATCCTGTGTTATATAGTTAAAAAAAATCAGAATTTTGATTAGAAAGAACTGAAAGCTGTGAAACAGACATGCTGATTTAACACAGAGAAAGAGTTCCACTACTTCAATTCAGCATTGAAACTGAAATTATCAGCTTTTTAAAGGAAGAGAGTGATGTATTTTAAGCTGATCTATCTAAACACAATTCAGAGACTGGGTTTGTAAGAAATCTGGAGCACTCAGCAAACCATTAACTCTATAAACTATTGCTCTGATTGGGAATCTGAAACAGCAAGCTACTCCAAAATGATGTCATCACAAAGGACAGAAATAACTCCACTGTTTTCAGTCACTGTAGAGCAAGCTAACAAATGCTGATTTAAAGAAAACCATAAAACCAAACCGCGTGAAATTTTCAGGAAACACTCATCATGACACAGGGACTTGAATTTCAGCTTTTCAAGCTTTTATAAAAACTATGTAAAAATCGTTGCATATGATCTTTAACATACCATTAAAACATTTCTCTATAGCACTCTGCACTTCCACCTCATTGAATACCTCTTTTAGCATCTGTTCAATACAACAAAAACAATAAAAATCATTGGCTCCAGATTCTAATGATTCTGTTAATGTAAACTATGTAGCTTAAAATGTTATACAGTTAAACACAGTGGCATTTTCAGGCTCTCTTACTTAACTTCGATGGCACAAAAGGAAGAAAACACTTTTTTTTCAAAATATCTGATGTATGTATTCAGATCCCATTCCCCTTTTTTGCCGGCACATCTAAAGAAAGAAAAAAAAGACAAAACAAATTTAAGTACCTTCTGCCTGTATACTTGAACCTAAATATCTCCAAATATCCAGTTAAAATCAAATTAGGAGTCACATACAGCTAAGAATATTGCTTACCCTATTACAAGTTTCACTTACTTTCCAAAAGTTTCCTAAAATCCAGAGCCTTCTAATGTTATGCAGCTGCCACCCAGATTCCTACTACAAGCTATGGGTGCATCAGAGGTTTAATCACACTCATGTCTTTAACCAACATATATATTTATTAAAAGCAAGGATCCTTCTTAGTGCAGAAACTGTGGTCTGAAGTGCTATAATTTAAAACTATCCTAAAAATACTAGAATTGCTCCTTGAGCTCCTTCACCTCCTATGGCTATATTAAGTCTGTCATGAGGACACTGGTGCATGTGTTTTAAAGTAGTAAGCCATTTGTGTTATGGGCCAATTATCTCAAAATTAGCTACAGGTGATACTAACCACTATGAATACTAACCACTAATCAGCTGTCAAGCTAGATGCTGTGTACTGCTATAAATTCCTCTCTTAAATTCAGTGAGAAGGCAATCAGTCAATTAAACATATGACTGCCAACCAAATAAGACCAATAGTGCTTGGTTCCTTATCTCTAATTCTACAAATAATCAAGGGTAAAATAAGGATAATTAAGGGAAATTGGGGGAAATTAAGGGCAGGTATATATCATTTCATATTTTTTTCTGTATTTTATCAGTATTGTATCTGTTCTTATCTCTAAATAACCTGTTCCATCTTTAAGCTATCTGAGTAAAATTCTGATACAATGAACATGTAAACCCACCTAGCCAAAGCAGGCCAGATTGAAAACAAATCAAAACAGCACCCCCCTAGAATATGCCCCACCAAACACAGCCCCTTTTTTCTCAAGTAGACAAAAAGTTACACACGAGCACACAGATGCACAAAGACACACATGCAGAAGCATTAGTTTAAAATCCTCACTTAGCCGCACGGCAAGAACAGTTATCTTCTCTAGACACAATAAGCACTGTTCACTACTCAAAGTTTAATGCTTAGTGCTCAATTAGTGCTCAGTTAGTACTCAGTTAAAATCAAAAATGAGTCAATTAAAAATCAGTCATCGCTCATTCAGCTAAAATCAATCATAAGTTTAAGAGTAGTCTCTGCACAGTCTCTGCACAGCTCGACAATATCCACTGGGTCTTTCTTAGTGCTCCTTTTCACCGCTCCCCTCCATTCAGTACTCCATTCAGCTATTACATGCTGCAAAGGCTTTTGGAGCAGAATTAGGCCCTTCATGAGCTAAGTATGGAAGTAACATAAGGGGAGTCCTCGGATATCAGGACTGGGCCATGATCGAAGGCTTGGTAAAGATGTTAGCTCCATTTGAAAGGTGCACTCATGACGTTAGCTCTGAGCCGGCACTATTTAATCATCCCGGCAGTAGAAATTCTAAGAAAAGCTATGAGGTGATTCAGTGAAAATGCTGAGAAGGATCCAAACCAGAACCCACATACAGTGACCGCCCTTGTTGAACAGCTCACCACAGAACTGGACATTCACTTTTCAGATTTGTGTGACAATAAAAAGTACATCTTTGCTTCTATATTGGACCCTCAATTCAAATGTGGGGTACTGCACCTTATAATGCCCTCACACAGGGTTACTGAATTTCAGAAGCAGCTGTGCTCTGAACTCAGCTTCTGTAGCATGGGTTGGTAGAACCAGTAGATAACCCTATTGCCAAGCCAGTATCATACTCACAGACTGAAACCAATCCTGGGGCTAGCAGTATACCTAGATGTTAGAGTAACTAGCTGTGAATGAGCTTGGTACATCCAGCAGATCTGGATTTGATTCCCACAACTTCCACTTGTGTACTGTCACTTCAACCCTCAGTGCTCCCAGGTCACCCCAGAAAACAGGCACTTCTGCCTAGTGGGCCTTACCCAGTTACCAAGGACTAAAATAAAACTAAAAAAAAATCCAGAAACCCTTAAGGAGGAGGGTGACTGTTGGACTGAGCTCAGCTCATCCCTACAGGCTGAGCAAGGGAAGAGAACAAAATAGCAACACCTCTCAGCCACCAATCAGCCTGGCTGGAACAGCCTGTTATTTCACTAAGGTTCTGGAGTCAGTCTCCATAAATCCAGTAGAGTAGTGCATAAAAAGGATAAAAGCATCTCCTCACTTGGCTCAGCTGGCCCTTAAATATAACTGTTGCCCCCTACCAGCATGCCATCTGAATGAATGTTCAACACTGCTGGGGATGTGGTGAACACGTGGAGCAACTAGTTTTTTATAAAAATAAACCTACTTCACCTTGGATACACATATGGCCACTCTTAAAATGCATTAAATGATCCTGTTGTTTTTACTGAATAAACCATGTGTGTGTTGTAGTATGTACCCGATCCATTCTGTATCACCCATCATTGTTCTGTGAAGCACTACATGTTATCATTTAGTCAAACATTGCTGCCTGTACTCGATTATGGATTTCCATTGTATATGCATTATTACCATAAATCTCTAGATAAGATAGACCATATGTATTATAGAATGGGGAATTACATATTACAGAATAGATACTGGGCTCATCGATGTCTGGTTTACCAGGAACTTGATTGACTACATCCGATAGCACAGAGAAAGTACTTATGGTCAGTGGTGTGTCATGGTCTAGTTTATCCTAAGAGTAAAAAATTACATCCACTAAATCATATAATATGTTTGAACTTAAATTTGACATATTCAGACAGGCTAAGGAAAACATCCAGGAAACTGCCTATGATCCGAATCATGAATCGGATGGGGGATATAATTCTCCAGAACAGTCTAGCAAAGACTTGGAATGAATTACCATTTCAAATCACTGAGATTCTTGATTTGCACATTGTAGTGGGGTTGTTGTTCAGGAGACAATTAGCAGGCAGACAACCAGAGTTAGTGCATAAAAAATGCCAGGCTGGCATTTATCATTTTATTATTTGTAGCATAAAATTATAATTATTCAGAACAGAAAACAAGAAAATTGTCATTAAGGGTTAGGCCTCATATGGTAGAGCACCTCATTCTTCATTTCATACCACCTCAACAGATTCCTTTGTATCCCCTTATTAACCTGTTTTCCATCCTGAACTAAGACATAAACCCCTAACCTAGATACTTCAGGATCTTCCTTTTGTTCTTTTTCCCAATTTACTCTAAGTAAGTCATTACATTGTGAATTAGAGAGTCCAATGCATTTTAAAGTCCCTTCAGCTCCTAGAGCCTTTTCTACATTGCTTGTAGTCTTCACCCCTAGGTCCATAAGAACAGTCTTACCTGGGGACTTCTCTGGTATTACCATTCCATTGTCCTCAGTCCAATACATTCCTGGGAAAATAGGAAGGATAGGAAGTTCAGATTCTGAATGTTCCATCTGGGTTGTCTCCATGTCCATGATCAAAGGCTCATCTTTCCTGGATATATCACTGGCCTGCTCCAGTTGGATCTCCAGCTCTTGGCATCTCTGCTTTGCCTCCCTCCAGCATCGCTCTGCCTCCATCCAGCATTAATTCATCCATTGTAATAGCCTCCTGTGGTCTGCCATCTGGTTTCGTGGTGCCTCGCCCAGGTCACCATCTCCACATATCCTCATCTCCACTGGCGCAATGCACTTTCCTGCCTCTCTCCTGAGGTACTATTTCCAGTACCCCTGACTGAGCTATCCCATGTGTCCTTCAGACACTCAGCCAGGACATCCCACTTCTGACACCAACTGTAGCAGGGTTGTTGTTCAGGAGACAATTAGTAGGCAGACATCCAGAGTTAGTGCATAAAAAAATGCCAGGCTGGCATTTATCATTTTATTATTTGTAGCATAAAATGATAATTATTCAGAACAGAAAACAAGAAAATTGTCATTAAGTCCATAACATCAATGCTGTCTAGGGTGTAGACACAAGCCTTCTAAACTTAAGGTCGTACACCTCTCATAGTCAGTTCTAGACTGACACCTTATCTAATAAATCCACCCTAGTGGTAGGCTTATATATGTTTTTATCAATGACAACACTGTCATGTGACATCAATTCATTTCCAATTTAGTACATTTTTGAGTTTCTAGGCTCACAACTTGCTCCTATACATAGTACAAAAAGTTGCTTTTAAGCCTTATTACTTTAATAACTACTTCTTTCCAACATCTTTATTACACACCATAATCCTGGTTAGAAAGTGACTCTAAATGCTTGATATCTTTTTAGTTACTGTAAGCTCCTCCCTCAATCAATAATTAAAGCAGCTAGAATCTGTATAAATATAGGCCTCTAGGGCCGCTGCTTACTTATAGCAACAGATTAAGTGCAGAAGAAGAGCTTGTGCAGCTGACACCCTATCCTGCTGCAGAGAAGGCTGCAGCTTATCAGGCCCCCAAACAGTATCTTTTCTACCTCTTTTTACCCTCTGCAAGACTGTTTACACACCAGCAAATTAACCTGAGGTAAGCTATTGACCCAGCATTTTGCTGTGATGTGAGGGGAGGGGGCTGTCAGTTCTTTATTTTAATTTTGTTTAAAAGGAATTACTTTAGTTTTATATCCATATCAGGCATTCCTGACTCTGCTCACACAGGCTTGAAGGTGACAGGACTTTTAACAGAAATCCCCAATTTTGATCCACAGCTACAATGCGTACTAGGGTTTAATGTAACTTATTTACTGTATTCATTTATTTTTAGGTTGCTGCGTAGTGTGCTATGTGTGACAATTCATGCAAGCTCAACAGCAGCACTATACAGGCAACATCTCTAGACACTGATACTGTTACTTCAGCAGAAAATGGTTTGTGCCTTATTGTAAGACCCAAGGGCCTTCCTTTTATTACTACTCTTTCAGGGGACATTACCAGCCACAAAAGGGGGGGTCACTCTTCCTATAGACCCAACAATACTGCTACTTGATAACAGAGCATCTAATAATACTGTGTCTTAGTAATATCCCACTTATGTTATCTTTGTATTTCTAGCAAGGCAGCATAGGATGCATAATAAAGCAAAGGGAAAGGGAATGCTGCTTACTGGTTTATTTAATCCTGGGCTCATTTAACTAGCCACTAAGTAAAACACATATTGCCACTTGTGTTTTAGTCTATAACTACAAGGTTCCCTTATGTGATCCTTTTACCTGGACCCAGAAGGAAGAGAACTTGAAAAGGGTTAAGACAATGGGGGTGCTGCTTAGAGGTGGCCTGCCTCCAAGAAAGAAAGGGATAGCTGCACTAGAAAGGAAGATAGAGGTTGCAACCATAGAAAACAGACAATACAGATGGGTCCTTACTCTGTGGTTCCCTTTCTATATTTTTTTATTACTGCAATTTAAAGGCACAGATGCATTTTATATTTCTTTCTATCTTTCTTTGAAAGGCAGGTTAATGGGGGGGGCAAGGAAAGACCCACGTTTCTTCCTACCAGGGCACCTCACCAATGACAGGGTTCACCCGGTTACACACATATTTCAATTTAAATTGCATGATTACTTGAATGTCTGTTGTAACTCGTTTTTGCTTCTATGTTGTTTTTTGCTCTGTATGTATTTATTTATATTGTTTTGTTATAATTATAAGTATGTGCCACAGGAATTTGTTGTAAATGGGGATTTATTTCTCCAACAAATCAGCCTATATAAAATAAACTTTTAAACAAACAAACAAACAAAACATGTACCTACAGGCCACCTCTCTACTAGGCCTGCTGATAGTGACCGATTTCAGTGCTTCTGTACTTGCCCCTGATCAACACTTATCCTCCTTCACCCACCTCCACAGTGCAGAAGAAAGATGGGAACTAACTCCCTTAGGCCTCTTACTCTTTGTCTTCCTATCCAACTGCTAATGTTGCCTACTTGTTTTTTTCCTGCAATCTGTCACCCTGTCACCCCCCCCCCCACTGGCATGCCCCTACTGCCCTATGTTTTCACTACTGCTACTCTCTGATGATGTTGAAAGTAACTCTAGCCCCACAAATATCCCCATTGACCATTCTAACATGAAATGGGCTAGTTCCCCTGGGATAAAAATTGCCCATTTGAACATTTGTGGCCTCCCATCCAAACTCTCCGATCTTGAAGCCTGGATTTCCCTATATAAGCATCATGTCCTAGGTCTCATGTAAACCTGTCTGAAACCACATATCCCTGATGCCACATACCACCTGCCTGGTTACATCATGCTATGCCTAGATCGACCTGATAAAAGAAAGGGTGATAGTGGTGCACTGTATGTTAGGGAACCCCTCTCAGCTACCACTGTCTGCAGCTCAGACTCTGCATCCCCCTGCAAGTGGCTCATCCCTGAATTAACCCTGGGTTCTTCAAAATAATTTCACCTGGGGGGGCTACAACCCCCTAGCCGAGGCCGTCCCTGGTTTATCAAACCTCCTGGCTGGACTGGGACAACTCTCCCCTTCCAGGGATACCATACTTCTCATGGACTTCAATCTTAATTGGTTAAGTGCCCATGAACCCAACTACGCTAACCTGCTAAAGCTGCAGAACCTAGTGCAAACCATCTTCATTCCCACCAGGCACAACACCCACATGCAAATCCACTCCTTGCTAGATTGGGTGGCTACTAATAGAGAGGACAATGTTCTTCAGGTGGGGGCCTTGTTGGACTCAATCAGTGATCAATCCCCCACTTATATTATCTTGTCAACCAAGCCACCCCCCCCCCCAAATACTGGTCCTTCAGACACTTCCACTGCCCTGACACTTCCAGCTTTCTGGAGGATGTCTGCGCAGTGAACTGGCCAGCTCTATATTCCCTGATGGATGTGTCATCTGTGGTTGGTTTTCTCAAGGATACCCTCCTCCTGATCCAGGACTGTCACTTCCTGCTTACCCCACAGAGTGCAAGGCAATTGTACTCACTGGATCTCCAAGCCACTACTGTCCCTAATGAAAGAGAGGGATAGAAAGTGGGTTGCTTATAAAATATCCCCCTCCCTTCCCCTCTGGAATGAATACAGACAGCTGCATAACATCTACAAGCTAACTACCAAATCCCTGACATGCAAATACTACCTGCAAAGTGACAACCTAAGTAACCCCAGACATTTCTGGGCCTCTATTGGCTCCATGCTTAATCCACAGGCACATATCCCTGTCATGCAACTCATCTCCTTTTACTGGTCCTGCAGAGGTTGCTCAGGCCTTTAACATAAAATTTATAGACCTCACTGCCTACCTCAGTAAACTTCCTACCCACCAGCCAACTTGTTCTGGTGGTCAGACCGAGTCCTCCTCTCCTGGTGGACAGAAAGAGTCCTCTCCCACTTGGACTCCCCTACCCCCTCCCTTCTACTTTAGGACCATCTGTATTAGGGATACTATCAAGCTTCTGAAGAGCCTCCCCAACAGGGGTAGCCCTGGTAGCGATTTTCTTTTACCCTCATTTCTTAGGCCGATCTCCCCGCCATCTCTGAACCCCTCACCTTCATCTTCAGTCTGGCACTGTCCACATCTAGCATGTCTGACACCTGGAAACATGCCAAGGTGGTGCCCTCTCTTTTGTTCATGGAACACATCAACAACATAGTATGTAGGGTTAACCAGAAACTTTGGGCTGCCTACCGGCAAAACCTCTACCTGACCTCAGAGGTGCACCTAGCAGTTTCCCAAGGAAACCTACACCGCCTTATAGACTATTGCTCCCCAATTTATTCTCAAGTATAATCTGCCCTGCACTCCAGACTTAACTCAGTCTTAAGTAGCATCTGTCGGCTCATGCTCTAGTCTCCTTTCTCCATGCACCATTGTGATTTACATCAGTCACTAGGGTGGCTCCCACTCCAAGGTCAGTATGACTATGTCCTTGGCTGCATAATTGACAACACCTTTAGAGGCTGCCTTTTGTCCCTGTGTGTATCCCTTCTCAAGGGCAGAGTTGTGCACAGATGTCTCCATGAATCATCGCTTCCCCCCTCTGGAGGTCCCTAGAGTCTCCACTGACATGGGCAGCAAAGCCCTCTCTTTCTCTGACCCCGCCCTGTGGAACAATCTACCAGTGTCCCTCCACATGACTGACTCTCACCTCACCTTCAAAACCCATCTCAAAGCCTAGCTGCTGATGGCAGCTAAATGCTCTTGCCCACCTGGGTAACACAATTCCTCCTCCACATTGCAATCCCCATTCCATCCTCTCCCCTGATATACTGTTCTTCCCTGTTGGTGTACCCTATTCATTATTGCACCCTTCCCCTCAGTTATGCTACAGCACTTATATTATTGTGAGGGGTTCAGCATGCCAGTCTTTGCTGTTTTGTTTGAACTGTGTACCAACCTACTCAATGCACTGTATACCTATGCTACCCTTTTGTACAATCATTGTGTGCAGTGCTTTTTACCATGTTGTTGACACCTTCATTCCATGTCATGTGTTGTATTGGATGTACTTTTGTGCCATCTTCATGGCCCAGTATTGGATGTACTTTTGTGCCATCTTCATGGCCCATGTTGTGCCTGAAAATGGTCCTTTGAATCAGCGTACCTACCTGGTAATCAAAGATATAAATAAATGTGAATACTACTACAAATCTGAAGGCAGTGCCCTTTCTCTCTACTGCCTATGTTAATATAAAGCATTCTTTTGAAAGTGTATAATATATGCGTGATTTCATATGTGCCCTTGATGCCCACCACTGGCTTCCAGTGACTGCTATTCTTACTAAACTCCCCCCTGGCTGGTGTTGCTGCTTCTCACCTCCCCTGTACTGTGGTGTCCCAATTCCACCCATCATGGTGGAAGATTTCCAGCTGCTGTTGCCAGTAGACTACCCCCCAACTGAGACTTGTGTAGCTGCTTTTCCTCTCCCCTGGACTGGTGGTGCCCCAATTTCACCCATCATGGTAGAAGCTTTCTAGCTGCTGTTGCAAGTAGACTACCCCCCACAACAATGAGACTGGTGGTGCTCCTTCTCATCTCCCCTGGACTGGTGGTACCTCAATTCCACCACATTGTCTGATTGCTACATTTGAAAAATAAATTAGAGCCACACTATGAACAATAAATACACCTAACCAGTATACCAGTCTTCAAGTATTTTTACTCCTGAAATATGCCAGTTACCACTGTGGCACCATCAGTCTCCAAGTATTTCCACTCCTGAAATATGCCAGTTACCACTGGGGCACCATCAGTCTCCATGTATTTCCACTCCTGAAATATGCCCTCTACCATTGTGGCACAACCACTCACCATGTTTTTCCACTCTCGAAATATGCCATTTACCCCCATGGCACCACCAGTCTCCAAGTATTTCCACTCCTGTAATATTGCAGTTACTATTATGGCACCACATATCTCTAAGTATTTCCTCTCCTGAAATATGCCTGTTACCATGTGGCACCATCACTCTCCAAGTATTTCCACTCTTGAAATATGACAGTTACCATTGTGACACCACCACTCCCCAAGTATTTTCACTCTTCAAATATGTCAGTTACCAGCATGGCACCACCATTCTCCCAGTATTTGCACTCCTGGAATATGCCAGTTTCCACTGTGGCACCACCAGTCTCCAAGTATTTTTACTACTGAAATAAGAGCTAGCAGGCCTGTCACCAGTCTCTACAAGTGTTTCAAGTAAACTTCTGCAGTAAGTTGATGATGATGACTCACTCTTGTCCAGACCAGTATCATTACCATTTACCATGCCCAAGCACCACAGAAGTATGAGGAAAAAATTTTGGATATTAAAAATGACCATCCAAACCAGATCCAGATATTTGTGATCTTCGAGCAATGCAGTGTGTCCTACCAGCAACGGTAAGTAAAATACTGACATGGAACCTTTGTAAAAGAGCCTCGGCTCAAAGGTATTGTAATCCTAGATTGAAATAAATAAATGAATAAATATTACATTTTTTAATTTATGTTTTCTCGGGGGGGGGGGCATAAGACTTATTGAACAGTTTGTCTTGAATCATTATTTTCTCCTGTTTTTTTTTTTTTTTGTCTTTTCAGGCATTTTATCACCAAGGTGATTAATTCCTGTTGCTGTATAGTGCTGGCCCAGATCTGGTTACAAACATTTTTTTGTGAGAGGGAAAATGGATTGCATATCCAAAAATGATGGTTAATATATCATGTAACATGAGGAAAAAATATTAATATGGGCACAGTCAACAATAAATAATTACCAAATGGAATGACACAAACAGATCCAGATGTTTGTGATCATTGAGTAACACAGTGTGTCCTACTGGCAAAGGTAAGAAAGTATTCAATTTTTTTAATTTTTGATTTGAAGTTTTATGGGGTGCATCAGTCCCAATGAAAAGTCTGTCTCTAATCATGTTTTGTTCCTGTTTTCTCATCTTTTTAGGTATATTATCACCAGGGTGATTCATTCCTGTTGATTAATTCCTGATGCTTTGTAGTTCTGGCCTGGATCTGGTTAAGAATGAATGATTTTTTTTTTCATATGAGAGGAACATAGATTGCATTTTCAATACTGAGGGTTAATATATGAGAAAACAGGAGGAAAAATGATTACTGTAAGGGTGGACATCACATCAGTCAACAACAAACTACTACTGCGTCTACTGCCGACATATATACTGAGAATCAGACAGCAACATATGGAAATGTGGACTTTGATAATTCTTTTCTGTTCCTTAAATTAAAGATGAATACCACTCTCACTTTAGAAAAGGGGTGAAGAGAAGACTTACAGTTGAATTTTCAAATAACAGAGCTAGTGGTTGTCAACAAAGGAAAAAGGAAGGAGTTGGAACTTGGTGAGAGGAGGCAACGTCCATATCCAAACTAGGACTGTTAGCATCAGACATAATTCACATTTAATAATTAGATTATGCAGCAGATTAGATTTAGAAATAGGAGACTGCTTTGATGATGCAATGATAGCTACATGATAATCTGGAGTGCAACATGCAGTTCAGTAGTGCAGTTAAGGAGGAGTCAAGTTCTACTAAAATAGTGCTATGGAATTGTGTGATGTGCCACTTATTGCACTGATGGTTTCTGGTCTGTGTGTGATGCTGGGTCAAGGATGCCACAACTAAAGTACATTGCTTTACTTTACTGAAGGCTGTGTGAGGGTCACTGATGTGTAATGTCATTCATGTCTTATAGAACACTGTGTTCTTAGAAGATGATTTACTGATGTATTAAGTGCTTTAAATTAGTCTGAGACATTTCCTGGCCAAATAGAAGCCAGATAATAAACACTACCGGGGACCCAAATAATTTGCATTCCATTACTGCCAGCTCTGTGTCACTCGTCAAGGTGTCTCTGAGGTGTTAGAACACCTGCTTCTTGGAAAGTAGTTTAATGGTGCCAGTTAACTGATTTTTAAAGCATTATTTACAAAGACACCTTTTTCTATGCCAAATTCAAACACATAATAGCTATGATGAACTGTGGGATGTGTTGACTACATGGTGCTGCATTGCTGACTGCTGTGAGTCAGTTGTTCAGGTGTCATTTAGGTGTTTATGGAATGCCATATTCAAATAAGTTTTAATGTTCCTTTTAAGGACTTTTATAGCTATTCTTTAAACATGCATCTTTTCTTGCTGAATACCAAATAATAAATAATGAATATCCAAATACCTGGGGCTCAAATAATGAATATTTGGCCAAATATTTGGGAAAAGTTATTCACACAGCCTTACTCTTAATAATAATAATCATAATAAAAATAAATACACCAATATTTGTATAGCTTCTTTCAAGCAATGCATCAGAAAATGCTTTACAATAAACAATTAAGAAAAGTGGAATGGGAAAGGGGTAATACAGTTGGTTTATACTGTTTATGTTGGCTTGAACACTAAATACAAGTGACACTTGAGAAAGTCACTGAAATTGAAAATTGGTAGTGGGGTGCTTACTACAGCACAGACCAGAAGATGACATGTAACAGTGGCATTTAACAGGGACAATACATATCTCTGCATGGGGAAAAAACCTGGCCAGACTTCTTGTCTCCTTGTGGGAACCCCACAGTACAACAGCAATTTGGTTCAAAGGGTGATCAAAGAAAAGAACACTTCTAAACATCTCGTTACACCTCATTAGGGACTGCAGTGAGCTCCAAAGATAAAATATGGAGGGGGTAAAACATATGGTGCAGAAAACTGACATATGTGATTTATATAAATGCAATAGACTACAGACCATTTCAACAAAGACCTGTAGACAAAGCACTTAAATGGGTAAAAGTAATTACTATCGACATGTAGACAATTGTTCACTTACTACTGAGACTTCTAATTGAGATAAATAGGGCATACTGACTATTAAAAAATAGTTATTTAATCATTTACTAAGTGCTCAGCAGAAACCTCATGGCATTTTAAGAACAATATGTGTGATTACATGTCAAGTTGGTGATAGTGAAGGAATTGATGGTTCTGGACAGTGCAGTCCTCTGTTAACAGGCTAGCAATATTTAAGGTGCAGATGCAGTTTATGCTTTTCCATTCTACACTACTGGTTCATCTCCATGAGACTAATTTATAACTCATCGATGGCCTCCATAAAGCAAATAACCTGAACTGAGCAAAACCATTGGTGTGCTATGATCTTACCATATCCCACTGACACCAAGATGAGACCATAACATTATTTAACTTGTAATTAGTGCTAGGTAGAATTAGAAATTGTCATTCCATCTAAGTGTTCATTACGGAATTGGACATTCCTGCAAAATCTGTAAAGTAAAGGGATCAGCTCCCATAGTAGTAGCAGAGCTACCACTAGTGATGTCTGCAACCCAAGTTTGTGCCCTGCCTGGATCATCAGAAGGCTGGTGAGGAGAGGAAGGTTGAGTATCCCAGAGGACAATCTCCTCCTCCAGGGAAAGTGGTTTGCACTCCCTGGTAACACAGTGTTACCTGGCTAACCACAGGTAGAAGTGACGCAGGCAGGTGATGTGGTGAAGGGGGGTGCTACCATTCCATGGTGTGTCATCCTGAATGACTATCATGCCCACACTGAAGCCCTAGATACCAACATCACAGGAGATGGATTCAGTGTAGCAGGAAAACCTGAACAGAATCAAGATATGTTGCTCCCATGCCCTGATGACATGACAGGCTGCTCTGTATTCCTGCAAATTAGTGCTGAAGTGAGCTGCCCAATGGAAGATTCCTTTGATGGAACAACCATAGTAAAGAAGTTGCTCCATAGCACTAGGTAGATTAAGCAGCATAAAAGGGTTGGAATGGGGCTGGGAGTTGCTATGTGTAGATAGGGCAGCAATGGTAATGAGAGAACAAAGAAAAAAAAAAGGTTGAAACAAGAAAATTCATAAGAAAATTAAATTCTGCTGGTAGAATCAGAACTCTTTCAGCATAGTTTCAAATTCTGCAGCTCAAGCTCTACTTTCTGGTGGTAGAATTTGGATTCCACCTTTATGGAAACCATTGAAACAGATTGGGTAATTCTGTGGAACGTGCAGTTTCATCAACAAAAAACATTTTGCTCACCACTACTTGTAATTGTCAGATGCGGATTCAACCCATATAAAAAGTAAGCCTAATGCTCAGCTGACCCAAATCACTAACAATTAATACTTTTTTGACTATTCATTAGTTTAGTTTTGGTTGAAATGTTCACTTGCAAATTAATTAGTTGCTAACCCCTTGTAGAATAATCAACAGCTAAATAATTCTTAATCCTTTTCGAAGTTGGCTATTTATTAATCTGTCTCTTACTTAGGAATTAACTAATCCTTATTAATTGAATATTAGTTTGCCATTTATTTATTTTTAGTTGAGATTATATAATAGCTTAGTTATTTTCAATCAACACTCAACTTTTTTAGTGTTAGTTGATAATTACAGCTATTCCTCTTGTATAATGCGTAGTTAAGGATAACTAAGTTCTCATTGTTTTTCAAAATGCATTCTGTGTCAGAATGATGAAGAATCATGCTACCCTTTCTCTCCCAGCTATGCACTCAATTGCAGTACAGGAGGCCCACATACCTGTGAATGATCTGGGGACCTGGTAGTCATAATTTGCTCCTCAGCATATACTGTATCTAGATTGACTAAAATAATTCTGAATCTGCTGGGGTGTGAGTGCTGTGAGCCCCCAAAATATCTAATTAATTAAAATCACTGATAAAAGCATTTATTGATAAATGTATATACTGTAGGCGAGGTGATCCGCTCTTTGTAAGGGAGTGTGACATGCACCCCCTGCTGGTCAATGATTTATTCTTACTCTTCTGTGAACAAGAAAGGCAAATGCATTATCTCGCATAAAAGCAGACATGTGACTGCCTTTTTCAGGTAGTGTTAAAGTGATGTCCTTGGAAATATGGCAATAATGATGGTAAAACAAAGATAAAAGGTTTAATCATTTCCTTTTGGGTGAAATGGCAATTTTGCTGCAGACCAAAACTGTGGCAAAATTGTTTCTCAGTTTTACCTTGCAATCATATTGTAAAAATATAACCTAGGAGTCATATATAGGGTTTGCAAAATGTAAGATATTTGGTTTAGTGGGCCTGATATTCAAACTCAACTTCAGGTGGCATTTAGCTGTGTTCCTAATGAAATTCACCCAGCTGCCAAATAACAAATTCAGTGCTCTTGCTCTTCCACTGTTCCTGTCCTTTGGAAACTGGTAGTCTGACTTACCTGAAACTGACATGCTGGTAACTTTGCTGTTCAAGATGGATAGGACACTGGTTTCTGGCATTGGCATCCTCTCAGGCAGGCTGGATAGTTTGCTGACTGGTACGATGGCTAGCTTAATGGTTTCTTCTGGAAAGTGAGAACAATAATAAGATACTGTGCTACTCTGCCCATGGCAGAAAGTCATTCTGGTGGTAGGGAGCCTTATGGGGAGGATTGTTCTGGCAGCAGAGTGGGTGCTCCAGACAATGACTAGTCATCCCTGCTCTTAGAGTAGGCATTCCATCCCACACAGTGGTCATTCTCACCCTAGGGTGGGCACAGATGGTGGGTATTCTGGCACAGTGGGGTGAATTCTGGCCCTAGAGTGGTCATTGAGGCACAGAAGGTGGGAATTCCACTACCAGGGTATACAATGAGGCACAGAAGGTGGTCATTATGTCCCTGGGGTGGGTATTCTTGTCCAAGGGTGGACATTGAGGTACTTCAAGTGGGCATTACAGTCCATGGTGGGTACTATGGCCCTAGGGTATGCACTAAGGCACAGTGAGCAGGTATTCCAGCCCCAGGATGGACATTTTGACCCTAGAGTTGGCACTGAAATAAAGCATGTGGGAATTCTTGTTCTAGGGTGGGTGTTGCGATTGGCTGGGGAACAGAGCCTGGTTTGGGGTGTGGGATGGTGGCCCAGGTGAAAGGAGGCTGATTGGGGGGGTTGCTCTGGAGCTTATGGTGGGCCAGGTGCAATGAGGCTGGTTGGGTGGGGATGATAGTCTGGTCTGGGGACTGATAGAGTGGTCCAGTTGCTGGGAGGAAGATCAGTTAGGGTGGATGGCCAGTCCGGGTGCTGGTAGGGTGGTCCTTTTGATGGAAAGCTGAACAACTGGGAAGAGCAGGTTGGTTTGGGTCTTGCAAAGGTGGTCCAGGTGAAGGAAGGATGGTGAGATGGAGGAGGAAAGACTAGTCCGGGGGGGGGTGAATTAACTGCTGTGTGGAAGGTCAGCTAGGGGTAAGAGGCTGGTTCAGGGACTGGAAGGGTGGTCCAGCTGCTAAGAAGCTGGTCAACTGCTAAGGGGAGGCTGGTATTTGGCTTGCAGGAATGGTCCAGCTGCAGTGAGGCTGGTTGACTGGGGAGAAGAGACTGGTCCAGTGGCTGGAATAGTGGTCCAGCTGCTAGGAGGAAAGTTGCTAGGTCAGGGGGCTGGAAGAGAGAGGCTGCTGCTGAGAAGTTGGTCTGGAGTTTGAAAGGGTAGTCCAGGTGATGGGAGGCTGCTCAGTTGGGAAAGAGAGGCTAGTCCAGGGGCTGGAAAATTGGTCAGCTGATTTCGGAGGCTGGTCCTGGGGATGAAAGGGTGATCCAGTTGCTGGGAGGGTGGTGGCTGGATATCATAGACTGGACCAGTTGCTGGAAAGATGGTTCAAGTGCTAGGACGATGGATTGCTAGGGGTTGGAAGATTGTCCAGGGCCTAGAAGGGTGCTCCAAATGCTGGGAAGCAGATTTGCTTGGATGGAAGGCTAGTCTAGTGACTGAAAGGGCGGTCCCACTGCTATGAGGCTGTTCAGCTGAGGAGGGAAGGCTGGCTCAGGGCCTGGATGGTGGTCCAAGGGTAGGGAAACTGGTCAACTGAGTAGCAGGATCTGATCTGGAGGCTATAAGAATGGCCTGGTTGCCCGGAGGAAGGTCAGCAAGGGGTGGGAGGCTGGTCCAGGGTCTGGATGAGTAGTTGTCTGGAGGTCGGAGGCTGCTCCTGCAGCTGAAAGTTTGGCCCAGCTGCTGGGAGAGTGGTTGGCTGGGAATCGTAGGCTGGTTCAATGGCTAGAATGCTGGTGCAAATGCCTGGAGGGTGGTCTGCTGTGGGTCAAAGGTTTATCTGGATGCTACAAAGATGTTGATGGTACAGGGTTTATGGTCAAATGGTGTGGGGCTGGTCTTGGGGTCAAGCCCCTTTAAAAGACTTTGGAGGGTATCACATCCTCCATTAATCCCTAGGTGAAATCCAGACTAGCTGGGCTGTGCAACTTTCACCCAGTCCTGGTGTTCTGGACAAACTAGCCAGTCTGTGGCTTACCATTTTGGTACAGTTATAGTCTTGCAGGTCAGATTTCACCATACCCATATTTGTCATTGACTGTGTGACTAAGAGCTGTGGCACCTAGCTTATTTGAGGGGGATCACTTAATGTCTTTTACAAGAGTGTCTAAAAGACTGACTGGGTGGTTTGAGTCCTGAGACCTGGAATATGAGGATAATCCCAATATCCAAGCATGGGCAGAGGAGTCTCAGGGCATGGTGAAGGCAGCACCCTCAGGTTATGGTGAAGGTTCTTGCCTTCCTAGCTTTAACAGTGCCTCGTGGGCAGGTATGAAGAAGACATATAATATCACAGAAGGCTACGTAACATCAGCCCTTCATCATTTCATGGTTCAACCCATTAATGAGGGAAGAGATTAAAAAAGCAGAGGTTGTTGTAATGGGAATGGCCAGGGTGGATGGCAACCATGTTCCCCGATTCTGCTGGTCCCAATTCTGGTAACCCTGCTGCCACCCAACACCACAACCACATTGAATGCTCGGGAGGTATACCTGCTATGGAGGTGAAGCTTTAGGAATTTGTGCAGAACACTTGCGTCAGATGGTGAGGAGTTTGCAAAGTTTTAAAATAGGTGGATGACTGGCAGAAAAGCCAAGCTCTGCTCTCATGTTGTTTTTTTAGAACTATCTCACCACAGACCTGCACAGTTTAGGGGGGAAGTGACTTGCACAGTCGTGACCACCAGGGTGGTCCTCAGAGGTCTCTATAAAAACACTCCAGAAAAGGGACCTGTCTGGCCAACCCCCACCACTACCAGGAATAACTACAAGTAGTGGTATTAACTGGTTACCTTGAAGTCATGTAGATACCAGTAGGCAATTTGCCTAGGTGTACTGGGTTTCTGTTTGTTCTGTTTCAAGCTATAGGAACTATGCCTGTTGCTGAGTCACAGTTTGACTTAAAGAGTTATAGAGCAACTGAAGGCATGGCATTTGGATTGATACTTGCAGGGTTGTAGAAGGGAGGAGTAGGGATTAATAATCTAATTACAAGGGCACATGTTTTACTAGACTTAAATAAATAAAGACCAAGGTGGAATTTCCTCAAAAGTGCAAACTTCACCTCCGCAACAGTTCGGAAATCATTTTTGCAACTTTTGTATAAATTCCACCTTAAAACTGCAGAATAAATATACAGACTGTGGGTTAATTTAATAAACTGTGGGAAAAAATCTGCAGAATGGATCACTGCCAGTGGTCAGGTCTGAAGCTTTTCTTAACTGCAGTTTAATTCATTAATCCACCCCCCCTACACACTGATCAGGGGTCCCAGTAAATAAATAAATAAACCTCCAATCCCTCCCTCGGACCCTCCTGGTGTCTAGTGGCACCCCTACCCACCGATCATGTGTCCCAAGTAAAAAATCCCTGATCCCTGGTGTCTAGCGGTTCCCAACCCAGTGCCTGGGGAATCACTGCCCTTGGGTCCCGGTAAAGAAGAAGCCAAAACTCTGATCCCTTCCTGCTGTCTAGTGGCCCCCACACCCACCGATCATGGCACCCCAAAACATTTTATTTCCATGGTGTCTAGCAGACTCCCTGCCTATCTTGGATTCCCTTCATCCACAAAAAAACACCCGGCAGTCCACCGGCTCATCCCCCTCTATTTCTAGAATTCCCTGATGTCTAGTGGATCCCCCATCCCTGATCCCTTATAATAAAAAGTAATCCCAATTCCCTGGTTTCTAGTGGACCCCCCCACCCTGACAATTCATCCGCCACCCCCTGCTCCTTCCCACCCTGTCACTGAGTGGGCCACCGGCGCAGCCCTCTTCTCTCCTCCACTACAAGAGGCCCACTGAACTGTCAGTGAATGACCTTGTGGTTGTACAAGCATGTGTACATTCACTGACAGTTTATTAAACTGTGGACAGAATAAATTCCCCAGTTTATATGCATTTTTCCACAGTTCACAAAACGTCTGTGGAACCCAGTGAAAATCTGAGGAAAATTCCAGTTTCACTAATTTCGAAACTTCCAAAATTTCTGAGAAATTTCCAAAATGTTGTGGAAGTTCCACAAAAGCAGAATTTGCAACTTTCGCCAACCCTAATTTTTACTGGCATCTCATTTGACCCAACAAGAATATCTAAAATTATGAAGAAGTTGGGTGTGGGAGGTTATTAATAGTGCAGGTATACAAGTCAGATTGTTGTCAGATGATTCCTCTACTCTCTAAAGAGGTTATACATGTATCAGACACTCCTCAGTGGCCTACACTAACCCAAATACTACAGATTAGAATCATAATATTAACAGAGTGGTTTATAGTTTGTGACAGGCACTAAATAAAACTGTACACAAATGTGTACCGTAAGTATGCCTGTCTACACCCTTGGTTGCATGGATCTTGTCATGCAAGCCATGCAGATGATGCCATGCCATATTCCCACCCCTGCTGCAGTTATAATCCACCCTGTTAGTGCTTGCACTGACTATATGCTTTGACTCACATCTAGATTAGTGCTTTGCATAATGAAGACATACAGAGTTAGTGTTCAAATATCCATGGGGGGGGTTACGGGTCATAACCAATGCGGCCTTGAAACGCTAGTTCAGAAGGTACCATCCAAGTTTGGGAACAAAAGAGTGTACTATGGCAGAGTTACAGGTCTGAGATTAAACACTGCTGACATATGACTTTGTCCACACACATGCACGGATGTGATGTTTATGAACTTAGTTACTCTCAGACCATGCCCCGTGTGTTGCTATATAGCACTGTATAATAGCAATGCAGGATGTATGTGGGGCAGATGATGACCAGACAGCCAGGGAGCTGAGTATAGGAGGAGCAGGGGACTACTTTGGCAGGGGTGGGTCCACCAGACACTGGAGAAAATAACTGTGGATTGGGTGAGGAAAGGGAACCAACAGACACTACGGAAACTATTGTATAGCAGCAAATATTTGAGTTCATTTTATTTCGCTATATTATGCTTCCTGTTATTCTGTTTATACACTAGATCTACCTCTCTGCTTTGCTTGCTGCCTATTTCCCCTTCCTTCCCTATGCCCCAAGTTTACCCTTCTTCCCTCCTTGCCTCTCCTCAGTCCCCTTCACTGATACCCCCGCCCCCACCTTTCTGGAACAAAGTTAGACAAGGCATTTTGGCTGCTCCCCTCTACCTCTTATTATCTCCCCCCTCCCTGGTACTCCTTCTCCTCATTCTCCCCTCTAGCCTTTTACCCTTTTTCGTAATAAATTTGTATCCTTTCCCGTAGATGGATAAAAACTGTTGTTACTGTTATTTTTAGTTTCCTGTTAATCTTCCCTTGTTTGTATGTAACCCTTCCCACTGACATGGAACCTTTGTAAAGGAGCGTCTGCACTCAAAGGTGTTAATCTTAGACCATAATAAATAAATACAAAAAATAAAAAAGTTAATATGTGAAATTCAAATGAACGCAAATATTTCCCTTAAAACTGGGCATAAGTAACATCAGCTTAAAAACGACTACCAATGCTGTTTAAGTGAATGAGCAAGTTTATTAAGCAAACAGTATGTGCAGCACTTAAAATCAAGGTGGAAAGAAAACATCTTGTAGCTCGTACTTCATCATCAGCATGGCTTATTGTTGATCCTCTGACTGGATCCTAAAAAAATAAAAAATAAATGAAATGAAATCAATCTAATGCTAGTGCTGATGCTGCTCATAAAGCACTGTTGCTCAAATGACTTACAGTATATAAAATTAAATGGGACTTCCTGGTATCCATGGCAACCCTGGTTCTCCTGGTTGCTCACGGTCAGTGGCAGCCTCCGCTGACATCAGGGACATTGGTAGTAGAAGTGGGAGCAGAAGAGAAAGCCATAGTCAGAGTCAGGGTTTCTGTGGCAATCCCCAAACCATAAAAAATAACTGCGAATGCCAGCCCAGTGGCGCTGGAGGTTGAGGCGCTGGTCACTACACCTCACGCCATGCCAGTGACCCGGGTTCGGGAATGAGCCTGGGCTACCAGGGATCTGCAGGTGGAGGAGGATTGAGCATCCGGAGGACTGCTCTACTCTCTTGGGTGGAGAGTGCTATGTCATCCCATTCACTGATCGTCCTCTGGTGGTGGCTGGAGGGCGATACTGGTCGGGAGGCATGCTCCGATGTAATCATGTCAGCAGGAAGGGGGGATAGGAGAAAAGGAGGAAAAGGAGCCTGGGAGCACTCCATGACAATCTGCCACACCCTAGGGCCTACCCCAACTTCTGGATTGGGTCTCCAGGGAGGAGGTGCCACCTCTCTGGCCCTGCCACATGGGGCAAGCCATGGGGAAATCATCGGGGTCGGTGAGTGCAGGAGTGGTGGAACCCGAGAGAGAGTCCTCCCCTAGGGCTAAAGCCTCTGCCATGGTTCAGGGGAGAAAAATCTGAATGGGAAAAAATAATTAAATAAATGCGAAAATCAGGCATCTGCCCAAGACCGTCCATGGATGTTTACCCATTTAATTTGGTACGTATGCTGTTCCTCCTCGGATACTGATAGAGCAGTCGAACGGAGTTGCTGGCACTCAACGAGTATCTCTGACTGAGGCTCAGGAGTGCAGTGTGGTGTTTCATTGTGGCTTTCTTTGTGTGCTGTGGTGATACCAGCCTCGATAAATCCATGCAGCACACCTTCAGTATGCACTGGCAGTTTGAGTATGCTCTTTTGCAGCCACAGAGCATGTTTTTCTTTTAATGTCTGCATACTTAAATCAGCTTTAAGCTCTCCTCCTTTATTGAGCTTGTTATGTTATGTTAGCGTGCCAGGCAGTAAATTTATTTTTGAGTATGTTTTTTAAGATTTTATTTAAAGAGATGTCAAGTGGCTGTAAGGCATCTGTACAGGAAACCGGCACAAATATGGGGATAATGCCACAGCTCTCTAACATCTCCAGTACTGGCCGTATTGTGTGTCCCCTGAACAAATCAAAAATCAGTAAAGACGTTTATTCTTCTGGTAGTCCCAGCCTCTCACAAACATTCTTACAGTATGGGATCAGAACATTGTCTATAAATTGCAGCATTTACACCTCAGATGCCCAATAGTTCTCACTGTGTGTTATGTCCCAGTACTTGTGAAATTTGTGCTGGGTGTGACAGAATTTTGTTTTTCCCTTGTAAATGATTTGCAGGGGCAAAAGAGCTCCTGACAATGGGCAGGGTAGTATGAGTGAAATTTGCCTCTTGTCGCTGAGAGTGTGACTTGTTTTGAGCCAGAGGCATCCATAGTCCATTGGGAGACTGGCACCATATTAATGCCAGTCTCATCCAAATTAACCACAAGTTTGGCGAGATCAGTTCCTGTGCACTGGCTGCCACAATTTGAGCCAAAAAGTCTGCTTTTAACTTGGGAAAATCCTGGGGGGGATTCGGGATGCCTTTGTCCCCTTTCTTTTGGAATAGCCCATATGATGCAAAACTGCTCAAGCTCACTTAGTGGACATGTTAACATAACCACCATTTTCAGCTAGTAGGCTGGGAGAACTTGCTTTTAGACTCCCAAGAGCAACACTGTGTACAACACCAGCATTAACAACTGCCCCCTGCACATGCCAACACCCCACAACTTTCCTTATTTTCTCTTCCACATCCTCCATTAGTAGTGCTGGTGTTCCCTGCAGTTTTCTGGGCAAAGTGGGAGACAATAGTATTGGGTCAGGTGTAGAACTTAGCTGTGTCATAAAGTCCATTTTAAATGTATGGACTGTGCTTTCATTTATCTGCCTTCCATACTTTGCTCTGCAGTAGTGCATAGCTGCCATCACCCCATTTTCAACAGCATAGTGTCCTACTTCAAATCTGGTCTCTGGAGTGTATGTTGCATAGCTGGAAGAATGCATTTTTTTAGCAGCAGGGGAAGTAGAAGTTGTTGGTGGCTGAGAGAGCTCCCATGAAATGGACTTAGCCACATTGCTCTCAACGCCAGATTTCTCTGCCAGGTTGACAGGGTCCAGTGCATCAAGATCAAAAGGATATTTTCACTTCACAGACCCACTGTTGAGCCATTTCAAGAGCGACATTGTAAGCACAACAAGTAAGGCACAGTAGTAGTGGTATGTGTGATCACAGAGCAGATAGCTTAACAGCAGCTTTACAGAAGCCAAAGGTGTTAATGTTTTTTATGCTGCAGCCTCAGGCAATTAACAGTAACTACTCTGTAACTACTTTGTACTCAAGCTGTTGATTGCAAGCGATTACAGTGGCAGCTACTGCTAATAACACCTGCTAGTGTTACAGTAAGATGCGGCAAGGCAGCAGTGTGAATACAGCCAGGCACAAATATCCCGGATTACCCGATCGTGCTAAATAAAGCCAGCATGAAATTAAACTGCTATACAGTATTTAGCTAAGTAGTTGCAGACTGAGTGAATGAGGGGGACACTCAATGACACAGAAACTTTAATTAGCTCAGCAGTCAAGCATCAGATGATTAGGGGGACCTATGTTGTCATGGCCCATGGGTTTGATAGCACCCCAGCCAACTACAGGCTGCAGTATGGCAGTAAAAGAAATAATTCGAATGCATCGAAAAAAGGATTTTTCCAGACACAGCATGATGGGTTTGTGGCAGCTACAGTGGCGTGCCAGTCCAGGTGCTTGATTTGCAGCACCTGGACTGGCATGCTGCTATAGATGCTGATGACACGTGCTGGTGCTGGATTGTGTGAATAATGAATAGTCTTTCCTGAATGCCACGAATAATGCATTATTTGTTTTTTGGACCCGAATAATGAATAGTGGCACTATTCCTGTCTAATCTATTTGGGAAACACAATAAAAATGCTACTACCTAATATACTGTAAGATATGCAACTCTGTCCCCCCACAGTTATTAGAATCCATCCCTGCTCCTCCCCCACAGAACCCACACTTTATTTTAAATTCGCTATTTTTAAAAAAATCATCCTTAATTGACGGCTGGCACAAACCACCCACCTCTATGGCCAGCTGACATCTTTTAGAATTTATTTGTGCTAACTCAAATTTGAATCACTCCCCCACCACTCTGGCAGCATCCTCACCCCCAGCATTTAAAAGCTAATGAGGGTGAGTGGGAACTATAAAGATGGTGACCGATGCAACATACCCTCCTCTACAGGCAGCCACCTTCTTCTGAAGGACAGTGTTTGTGCACTTGCTAATAGTTAAATCAGTTGACCATGTGATCAGCTGGATGTATATGTAGGAAGCAACCACTCAGCTTTCATTAGAAGCCTTTAAAAGGGGTTTAAAGTCATACCTATTTTAGGAGGCTTTTTCCTTTTGTTAAAATTATTGAATATATTTCGATGATATTAAGTTTTAGCTTGCTTAGTTGTGACTGTAGTTTGTTACATTTCATATTGTACTCTTGTTTCTATTTTAGAGTGTTGTATTTTATTACTGTACACTTTTTTTACTACGTACAGCACCTAGAGCCTCCGGGGATGCGCACTTTATAAAGTTTTACTTACTTTGTTTTAGGGAAGAGCAACTGGGCTGTGCTAGGGTAAAAGAAGAGCCCAGTGTGCTGGGCTCAGGTACCAAGGAGGATCCATTGGACTTGGCCTGGGTGCAAGGGGAGACACATTTGGAAAGGTAGGAGTTTGGAGGAGGACCCACCTGGATAGGCTTGAGTACAGAAGGGGGAGCAAGTGGACTGGGCTTGTGTGCAGGTGGCTAACTCAGAGGACTGGGCATGGGAGCAGAAGGGGACCCAGTGGGATGGGCTTGTGTGCAGGGGGGTCCCAGAGGGGAGGGCTTAGTTATAGGAGGGGGACCAGGGGCCTGGGGTTGTGTGCAGAAAGGAACACAGTGAATTATACTTTTGGTGCAGGAGGGGACTCAGAGAGCTAGAATTGTGAGCAGGAGGGGTCCCAAAGGGCTAGACTTGGTTGCAGGAGGGGGACCCAGCAGGCTGAGCATAGGTGCAGGAGTTGACCCAGCAGACTGGGTTTGGGTAAGGGGGAGGATCCAGTAGGCTGTAATTTTGCACAGGAGAAAACCCAGTGGACTGGGCTTGGGTGCAGGAGGGGACTAATGGGCTGGGCTTGTATACAGTGGGGGACCCAGTGAGCTAGGCTTGGGTACAGGATGTGGATCTAGTTTGCTGTCTTGGGTATAGGAGGGAAATCCAGTTGGCTCTACTCGTGTCCAGGAGAAAACTCGATGAGCTTGGCTTGGGTGTAGGATGACACCCAGTGGGCTGGGTGTATGTACAGAAGGGGACCTAGTGGGCTGGGCTTGTGTGCAGGAGGGGCACCTAATTGCAAGATTTGTGCAGAGGAGGGGACCCAGTGATGTGGGCCTGTTAGTAGGAGGTGACCCAGTTAGCTGGGCTTGTGTACAGGAAGGGACCTAGTAAACCAGTCTGTGTACAGAAGGGGACCCAGTAAGCTGGACTTGTGTACAGGAGGGGACCAATTACACAAGTCTTATATACAAGAGGGAGACTCATATGATAGGGCTTGGGTGCAAGATGAAACCCAGTAGACTGGGCTTGTGTACCGGAGGGATCCCACAGGGCTGGGCTTGTGTGCAGTAGGGTACTCAGTGGGATGGGATTGTGTTCAGAAAGGAACACAATGGGCTGGGCTTTACTATAGAAGGGGACCCAGAGGGCTGAGTATGGGTGCAGAAGGGCAACCCAGTAGACTAGACTTGGGTGTAGGAGGAGACCCAGTGGGCTGTGCTTGTGTGCAGGAGGGGGACCCAGTGGACTGGGCTTGTGTGTGTTGGAGTTCTGATGTGGTACTTGGTTGAGAGTATGACTACAGTACACTGAGGAGTCCCAAAGAGTATGAATCACATGTCTGTACTCTGCCATTCTCAGTTTATACAGATCAGATGTACAGTATCTGGCCATTTAAAATAAGTCTGTTCTGGCAAAGCCTTTCCAGCTTGACTTGCACAAGGAACTGCATACCCATGATACCTTGCTCTGGAAATGAGGCTTGAGAATATGCATATTGCATATCATTTGGAAAGATACACACAAAACTATTTGGATATTTCTTCTCTACTAGCATACTACAGTTGGTTCCATATACTGCTTTCCCTGCAAACTGCTTCTCTTGTATTCTGGAGAGACACACACCAAAAAAAGAAAACTAAGTTAAAGCAGCAGTACTACCTATCCAGGAAGTGATCAATTTCCATTTTCTGTAGATCCACAGAAAATACGGCATCTGCCTGTGTGCCTGTCTTTTACTGCTGCTGTCAATATGGTGGGAGGCAGAAATGTGAACAAAAACAAAGGACAACTGAGCAAATTATGGGGTGATAGTACAATGCCAGCAGGAAAGAATACCAGGTACATGCTCAGCAGAACATAGTGAATAAACTTGCAAAAAAGTGCTGATTTATTTACATAGTGCTGCTACTTTAAAATCTCATGTAATTGGTAATGGAGAAATTTCTAAGTTTTGCATCTCAAGTAATTAACAGTTGAGATATTTTCTAAGTCAAATAAACAACTAACTCCTAAACTGGATTATATTTAAATTGAAAAATTCAATCAGTTCCAAACTATAGTATTTTTCAAGCTCTGATTTCTCAACTAATGTATAGAATGATCTACCTCTGGAGGTGGTAGGTAGCATGACCATGTCAGAGTTCAAAACCAGGTTGGATAACTATTGCTTAAATAAGGGCATATCAGGATATTCCCTTGTGTAAGGGGTTGGGGTGTTTAAAAAATGGGCCATTGGTCTAACTAGCTTGTAACCAACCTATGTAACCTATGTAAGTTATGTACTATGTAACGTTCATGTCGCAACCAACACTGTTATTCTGTGACATCATAAGGCAAAATTCAGCAGATTTGGGTATATAATGAATGTTTCACTGGACACCTTTTAAAGAAATGTATAAATTAAATGACTTACGCATTGGAAAACTGAAAGAAAAACAGCAGGATTACTTGCAACATACTACATACTTTAACGTTTTTCATTATAAGGTCCTAAAGCTTGCCATCATTACTCTAGTAATATGACAGTTCTCTCCTGTGAAGAACAAAAAATGTCACATAATACCAAAGGTATGCAGAAACCACATTTATTTAACAAGGGTCAATATTTTTTTAATACTCATATTGCAATATTAACATATCAAGATGTTGTAATGGTAATTATGATAATTTCAGGCAACACTGTGATTTATATTTTAAGGTGCTAAAAAATTCATATGAGTAAAAGCATCACTGCATGGACATCTTGAGGTAAAGTGTAATAACTTTTTTATGGGGAAGAATCATTCAGCTCTATCATACATGATTAATATACCACAGGAAAGAAATCACTGCTACATGAGCAAGATGAATATTAAATTGAGAAGTGGTTTAAAGGCAAGGTTTCCATAATTATCAGCATCAATAAAAACCTGCTTCTGAGACCAATACACTTGCTTTTGTACTCAGTTCACCAACAGCATAAAACCAGCTGTTAATATTAGCTGACACTCTCCAGTGCACCGCTTCTCTTTGGGAAACTGCAAAGCAGTTTCAGCTGGGATGTTCACTGAATGACCCTGCTCATTCATGGCATTTTGATATTATCAAGTCTTTGATTTGCATGTAGTAGACCTGCAAGTCTCAGATTTTTAGGGATGCACAATTCCCCAACTATCTGGAGGTTTTCCTCTCCCAGCATCCTTTTATGGATTGTATTCTCTTCTCTTCCCACAGACTACTTCCTTGGTATGCTAAATCTGAGTAAACAAAATGCCTGATACCTTTGGGTCTGACTTGGTACCTGGCTGGAACAATGAGTGAACTAATTAAAAGCCCTAGGTGTTTGTGCTTCTGTAAATGTGAGGAGGCAGTTTAGCACAGTGTTGAAGGGCACTGAGCTGCAAACCTGGAGACCTTGGTTTGAATCCCATCGGCCCCCACTTGCATACTGTGTGGCCCTGAGCAAGTCATTTAACTTCCTTGTGCTTCCAGGTTGCACATGAAGAAAAGCTCTGGCTTAGGTCTGCCCAGTGGCGCCGAGGGTTGAGGCACTGGATGCCACTCCTCATTGTACGCCGGTGACCCGCGTTCAGGAACAAGCCCGGACTGCTGGGGTTCAGCAGGGGAGGGAGAAGACTGAGTGTCCGATGGACAGCTCTCCTCTTCCGGGAGGAAGGGGGGGCACCTGCTCGGTGCTTGGCTGACCTCTGGCAGAAGCTGGAGGCATAGCAAGCGCAGGAGCACACAGGGGTTGGGAGTGGCAGACGTCAGCAGGAATGCCTTGACATCAGGGAGCTGGCCACTTCCTCAGAAAGTAGGAAAATACACCACTGGAGCACGGGTAGATGGAGCACCGGTACCGACCCTAATGGTGACTGCCTGCCTGACCACCGGGAGACCCGATGAGACATTGAAGTTATTGAGACGTTGGGGTCCTGTCCCATACCCACCTGAGGGGTATATCCATGGCTCCACTGGGGAACTCCTGGGGATTCAGGTAAGGCAAGTCACCCAGCGGTACCTTGGTGTCTCCCGAAGAAGTGTAGCTCCGAGGTGAGGAGGCGATAAAATTGAAAATATATAAAAAAAAAAAAAAAAAGCTCTGTCTTAGTATGCCTTTCCTGGTTAAACAATTTCCCCTTTCCTTCCTAAATAGGTTTGTCCCCTTGGAGGAAAGGAGTATATGTGTGTGTTGTGGCCAGTAAATGTATTTGTGTTTTACTCTACTTCCCCAAGTAGACAATTGTTTTGTATATGTGTTTATACCATTTAATATTAGCAGTTTAAAGGACTCCTGCTAGCCTCATTATGCTGGGACATTATACAGAACCCTGGCCAGCTGCCATCTTCAATTTGGTGCCCATAGTAACAGGTGTCTGGGGGACAGGCTACAAAATGGTACATGGACAGAGATGGAGGTGTTTGATATGATCTATACAGTGAAATGCTGCATTTTAAAAAAGTTATTTGAGAAAACTGTTGAGAAATGGCTGAGTTACTGTATGATCAAAACTAGAAACAATGTTTTTGCAGTTTATTTCAGACTCTAGCCAAAGCCAGCATGTGAAGAGTTGCTTGTGGTTGTGTCATAAGTCCCAACTCATTTACATGACACTGCATGAGATGAGTAAGAGTTCTGTTAAGCCCACCCCTGCATGTTAGCTGTATAGGCTTGAAAGGCCTGCACATCAACCGTATACTGAGAGTGTGGTGGCAAAAGAGAGAAGAGGTACATCACATCCAGGATAGCCACAGAATGCCTGCTGACATTGATGAAGTCAGCACCATCACTGAGGGACCAGCTACCATTGAGGGAGTAGCAGCCAGGTAGATCATTTCTCTCCTGCCCCAACCACCACATGAAGCATTGCTATCACTGCCACCAGCCCGAGGTGTCACACCTGTCCTGCTGAAAATGAAATTGTGAAGGCATTAAACATCCAGAGCCCACTGCATAATGCAGTGCATACAATATTCATAGCAAGGTAACGTTACAACGTTCACAGCAATGCTAAATAGCTAGTACTCAGGATTGTGTGCAGGTCTGTAAAGAGTGCTGCTTTGTTGTGTGCATGTTATAGGAAGTGGAAGTAGTAGCATTAGAACCAGCCAATCATGCCAGCAAGAACTGTAAATAAAGAAACAAAAAAAACAGTAGATTGAACTGGGACTGTGACAAAGAGGGTGAATTCAAGGGGAAAACTTCAAAACCTAACAGCCTTTCCCACTCAGACATGGAGAATATTTTACTGGGTAGAGATATTGTTTGCAGGGTCCACCTTAAGACCTAAGAGGACCCCTCTTGTACACACTGTACCAAGTGTCTGGCATCAGCAGTAGTATGGTATGCTCTGGCCCATCAGCAAAAGCAACCTCCCCAATGCCTTGCAGGTGGTACTGCCACCATAATATCCATGCCACCCTGTCAGAACCCCAAGTAAACTGTCAATAAATTGACTGCACCAAAGAGGAGGAAGTGGAAATGGAAAATAACATAAATCAGTCCTCTGTCCTCACTGCAGTATGGGTCCAGAAGAGGGTGGCTTTGTAAGCTAAACAAAACAATTGGTAGGGGGCCTTTGGTGTGCCACTAACCTGTGTAAGTAGGGGTGGCAACCACCATGTGACCATTGCAAAGTAAAGTACTCAGCAGACTTTTAGCCTTCCATCAATGCCCCCATGCCGCAAATACCTGTTCCTCAAAGACACTGTGCCATAGCTGCCCCTGTGTAGTGCCATCACCTGCAAGCCAGCAGTAGAACCAAAAGCAGACCAGTTCCTGGGGGGGCACCATCAGCCTACACACCATGCCAGTTATGTGATGGTCCAAGTTTGTGCCACTAAGTCCCTCCACAGCTGCCACCCTAAGGGAGATCCCCATGTGAAGGTAGAGTCACGATGCTTGTAGAGATTGTCACCACTTGACTGAACAGGTGATTGGACCCCAAGGTCCAGTAAAGGCTAGAGGTGAGATTGGGATTGTGACAGAGACTCAGGAGTTGTAGCAGGAGCCCTTGTTTACCCCTGAGAGGTTGAAGCCTGCTCCTTTTGTTACTTTTGAGGGGCCTGCAGAGGAAATGAGGTTGACCTCAGAGGATATGTCAGGTACCTAACTTTCAGTGGGGCTCTTCCTCTCTCCTACATGAACAAATGTGAGACTGGTGAGATTGATCTCACCAGAGAGGATGCTAGCCCACAACATGGTCCCCCAGAAGTCAGCTCCTGAACCCCTTGTTGTGCCCTCCCCACAAAAGACAGCATTATCCACAGCCCAATAAATGACTCAGCTACCAGAGACCAAACAATGAGCAGAAGAGGGACTTAAGGTGGTTCTTGATGAAGTGCTAGATGAACCATTTGTGCCCACTGAAGTGGCTGCAGCTTTTGCCCTATTGATACCCCAGGGGGGAGGAATTGGTTCTTGCTGCAACCCTCCCCTCCTAGTAAAGCTGTGTTAATGAAAAATGAATTAGCTGAGTGGTAGGACAAACATTGGATGCACCTTGGAGCCAGGTACAAGGGCTGACTAACTAAGCTGTGCAAAGCAGACAGCCATCGAAAAGAAAGTGGAGTATTGGTGCTGCTGCCCATGCATGCTTGGCTGGTTCTGGCTAGATATAGAGGAGGCCAGAGATTGGTTCCTTCTACAGATGGGCAAGAGGTTTTTCACTGCGGGGCCGGGTAGAGTTGTGTGAACTTGCAGAATTTCGTTCCACAAAACATTTTGTGAAATTCATGCATTTGGCAAAATATTTCACTAGTGCGAAATGCAAAATTCTGCTGGTGAAATGCGGAATTTTGCTGATAAAATGTGAAATTTCACCATTTTCAGGTGAAATTCTGCTGCTCACAGGCAAAATTCCCACATTTTGGGGGTGACATTTAGCATTTGGCACCCGGAAAATATTTTGTGGAATGCACAGAATCTCGCAAAATATTTCGCACGGCAAAATTCACAATTTCACTGGAATTTTGCCAGTGGAATAAAATGTTGATGCATCTCTACCAGGGGACTAGACAGTATACAAACAATACAAAGGTAAAACTAACAAGAGAGCCATGAGGCCAGAACTACATACTGAGCTGAAGGGACTGGAGAATGGGCATGACACCATCACCCAATACCGTGATGGGACAAGTGTGAGAAGGCCACACCTTCATCACTATGTCTACTGCCAGGTGGGGAAGACTGGCTGGTTGCAATCAGGATCCACTTCCATCCATATGCTTAGAGGCTGAATGCATTATTTACAGGAGGCCAAGGTATCCATTGAAGGAGGAAGGTAGTGTACAAACAATACAAAGATGAAACTGACAACAAACCTTGAGTGTGATAATGTATAATGACCTGAAGGGGCTGCAGAATGGGCACTACAGCCCCATACCCTGCCCTGATAGGACCATTTTGAGGAGGCCACACCCTCATCATTATGCCTAATATCAGGGTGAGGAAGATTGGCTGGTTGCAATCAGGAGGCACTACCATCCATATGCTCGGAGGCTGACTGCAGTTTGTTTGCTGTTCCCCTGTTGGGGGGATGCGTTCAAGATCTCCAGCTGAAGGGATCCCCTTGTTGGGGCAATGAGGTGTTCCCAGGTGTCATAATGGAGGAAGAATAAAATGGCAAATGGTGCCGTAAGGCACTTTATACTCATGTTCATTCATGCTGTAGGGGACACTACAGAGACAGCTCACTATGGCTCCCAGTTGCTCCAAATCATTTACTCACTTTATCACCTCCATCTTGACTGGTGCATCTGCCAATACCATTCTAGACACTTCTGTCCTTCCCAGTGCCCATACTTTCTTTCAGTTCAGAGCACAGCTGCTGTGCAAGCATGTAAGAGAGGATGTGATGAGTCGGGACAGGAAAGGGAAACATGCATCATGCATTTGCATGTGCACACCCAGTTCCAACTCAATCAGACACACCCATGTTCTGTCTGAATTCTGATAGACATAGCAAAACCCGAAAGAAACAAATGAAAAAAAATTCTTTATTTAAAATAAAAGATAAAAATATAGTTCCCAGCTACCTGTTGGAAACATGTGCACAGTGATGCCTTCATCTGAACCTTAATGGGATGGTTGGCTTAGCTCTCTTTTTAATGAAGAGAGGTCTATTCTTGCTCTGGGAGATACAAAGATAGAGTTTTCCCAGGTGGGAAACTTTTATGAATTTATTTTCTATCTGGGTGTAACCCCCTGGTTGGGGAAATAGCTGTAGCCTGGTTTCTCCCTATGAGTGGGACTGGTACCCACACGGTACAGCCATGAGTACATACACTACACTAAGGAGGAAACAGTTGTGGGGGGATTAGAATTGGAGAGTTCCAGCTCAGTGGATGAGTGTTGTCATGGCACTGGCTGTGGTTGGCCAGGAGGACCTGCCAGGCCAAGGGCTGGAAGTATGTCTCCTGGGTCTGAGCAGGGTGTTGCACTGGTTTCCCATTAAGTCCAGTCTCCAGTTTGTCTGAGATACAAAGACCATCACCTTGAGGTGTATGACCTGTATTGGGGGTTCTCCCATCAGCAGGATCACTAAGATGGCTGTACAATTTTGCATCAAGGTTTGCCTCATCTGTAAGTAAAGTGTAGCTTTGGAAGGTACTGCACTAGGCAATAAGTTAGCACAGTTCAATGTGTCCTTCCAGGTTAAAAATTACAAATAAATAAAATACATATCATAACTGTTGACATCACGTTTGACAAGGCAGATGCTCACCTTTCCTCCCACCCTATGTTTCATCTGAAAGTTACAGGCCAACAAGGAGGGTACCTAATTGCCCACCCTCCACAGCTACCAGTGGAACCAGTGAACAGGAGGAGTGGATATCTCTACAAAGCAGTGTGCAAAAGATGGAGATAAGCACCCAAGAGGTGGATAGGCAGAAAAGGGGCAAAATTCAACAAAACGGCAGATAGCAGGGAGAACCAGGGATAAAGAACAACCAGGAAAGGGGCTGGAGTAGAACAGCTAAATAGTCTATGAAGTTCAAATCATGGAAAGCCATGTGTGCAATGCCAGGAGCCTTAGCAACAAGATGGAGGATCTGGAGGTTGACATGGTGCGGTCAGACCTGGACATTGTGGCCATCACAGAAACCTGGTGTAATGATAACCATGACTGGGAGATGGCCATACCTGGCTACAACATATTCAGAAGAGACAGGGCAGGTAGGAAGGGAGGAGGAGTGGCACTTTATGTGAAAGATGACATAAAGGCCACTGAGATCCAGAAGGAACAACTTGGGGGAGAGATACTGTGGGTTAAGCTGGAAAGGAAAACAGGGCCAGCCATCCACACAGGTGTGGTCTATAGACCACCAGCCTGGGAGGAAGAAACAGATAGGGAGCTGATGCTAGCCATCCAAAGGATGACAGACACGGGTGAGGTAGTGCTGGTTGGAGACCTCAATATTCCAGACGTGGACTGGAGCATCCCAGCAGCAGCATCAACTAGGATCAGATTTATAGTGTGCTGGACTCCCTTCAATGTGCCTTCCTCAAGCAACTGGTCATGGAACCGACTAAGCAGAAGGCAATACTAGGCAATACTTGTGCTCACAAACAGGAACAGTGTGATAGGGTAACTGGGGGAGCATCTGGGGAACAGTGACCACCAGTCATTGTGGTTTGAAATCACAGAAGGAGCAGAACCAAACCACACAAAAACACGTACCCTGGATTTTAGGGGGGCAGACATTGGGAAAATGGGGAGATGCTTGAAAGAGGCATTAAGGGGAATGGGGTGGGAATCAGGGGTTGAGGAACAGTGGGCAGTATTTAAAATGGGGATTACAAGAGCAACAAAATTATGCATTAAGCAGGTTAGCAAGGGGAAAAGGAAGAGGAGGCCATTATGGTTTTCCAAGGGTGTAGTGGAGAAACTGAAAGCCAAAAAGATTACATTCAGGTAATACAAAAAGACACAGGCAGAAAAGGATAGGGAGAAGTACCAGGAGAAGCAAAGGGAGGCAGGGAAGTCAGTAAGGGAAGCCAAAGCTCAGACAGAGGAGCACATTGCAAAATCAGTGGGTAGAGGGGACAAAACCTTTTACAGGTACATAAGTGAAAAAAGAAAGGCAAAGGGAGGGATAGTGAGACTGAAGGGGGAGGATGAGGGCTGCATGGAGGATGACAACAGTAAAGCTGACATATTGAACAAGTATTTCTGCTCAGTCTTCACTGAGGAAGAGGAGGGTAATAGGCCTGAAGGGAGTACAAGGAGTGGGAATGGTGCAGAAATGGACACAATTCCCTTTATGTGAGAAAGGGTCCTGAAGGAACTAGAAAGAATAAGCGTTGATAGAGCAATGGGGCCAGATGGGATGCACCCCAGTGTCTTTAAAGAACTAAGAGAGGTGGTGGCTGAACCTCTGGCAATCCTGTTTAGCCGATCACTGGAAACAGGGGTGGTACCCAAAGACTGGAAGACAGCAGATGTAATCCCCAGATGTAGTCCCTTTATATAAAAGTGGGAAGCAGCAGAATGAAGATAGGGAAGCATACCAAACTTCCCTAAGGGAAGCAGGGAAGGCAGTAAGGCAGGCAAAGGCCCAAACTGAGGAAACACTAGCACAAACAGTAAAAGAAGGTGACAAGACTTTCTATAGATACATTAGTGAAAGGAGAAAGTCCAGAGGAGGTATTGCTAAGATCAAGAGAGATAAGGGGGCATGTGAGAAGGAGGACCATGTAAAAGTATTTATCCTAAATAGATACTTTTGCTCAGTATTTACTGAAGAGAAGGTAGGGCAGGGCCCATGCTCAGCAACAGACTGTGATGGAACAGCAGAGGACTATAATTTGAATTAGGGAGTAAGCTGTAGAAGTAGAGGGACTCTAAAGGAACTCTAATGAATAAAGATCATAGATTCATACAAATGTCATTAGTAATAAAAAATAATGGGGAGAAGAAATATGTAAAATATAGATGGAATGCAAGCAGCATTATACATAATTACTATGTTTTCTTTGAGGAGTCAGTAGCTCTTTAAAATAAAGGATCAAAGAAACAAACTGTTTCACAAGTCTGTATTGAGTCCAGTTGTCTAATTGCACCACGGAGAAGTGAATGCTCACTTTTATTTACAGTAACTTTTCAGACTGCTTCATTAAGGCATGGCACCACATGGTTCTGGTGCAGCCTTTTCTTTTATTTGGTGTAACTATTCTGTATAAAAATAAGCAAAGGTACACATTCTTCATATCCCCATGGGCCAGCAGAACTCCAGTAGTGTCATGGAGCTGATACAATGGAGTTATGGAAATGCTGGGCAAAAGCCTCTGCTGTGACAGCAGCATCTTCTCGGGATATTTCTCATGGTTTGGACTCAGCATGGATATGCATGCGGAATGGCCCATGAGGGCCAAATATCAAAGTGTGGTGCTACAGGGCTAGGCAGAATGAGGAGGGCACAGTGGGATGAGTGAGAAAAAATCCATGCTCATGGAATTAGGGAAAACTTAACCCTTTCCTCGACTGGCTAAGAGTCCTAAGTCATTGCTTAGTAATTCCCCTTCTCTCTGGCATATACTCCTGGCTAGATGATGTATGGATAAAGGATCAAGGCCAAAATGGATTGTTTGTGGGGCAGAAACAGAATTATACTCAAATAAACAAGAAGAAAAAAAATACTTGACTTCTGAAAAAGGAACTTGCTACTGTACAACTCAGTTGGACAGCTGGAAAAAGTGGTTCAACGAAAAAACCCTCACCCCTCGAATTTTGGGGTTCAGTAGTTTTCAGACAGAAACAAACCTCTGTTCTGAAACTTGAAAAAAACTCTGCATTGCAAATTCCTTGAATAATTTCATTTTTTTGTTTTAAATCAACATTAATGCACAACAATGTAAAATGTGGATTCAAATTACAGTTACCATTGTTTCATCAAATTCCATTTCAGATGTTTCCAAGTTTGAATAAAGCAGGTTTCATCATATTTTATTCCCACAGCGTTAGCCAATAGTGACACCAATGTGCCATGAATCTGTTCATTTGCTACCAAAGATGGTTCCATCAACTGCAAATGACTGGTACAAAGGTCTTGAGGTCTTGTGACTGAGCACTCACAGGAGGTAGAATTTAAATCTGGACTACAGTGTATACCACCACCAGGAGTAGCCCCCTGTAATAATGATTTCACACATTCCTGTATGACAAATTAGAATAATTGCCACTGGATTGCATTGTGTTTTTGTGCAGTATCCTGCAAGATATCGCTGGTGAAAACTACAGTAACAGTGCATTGCACTGGTATGTAGCACTGTATCATTGCAGTATCACAGCCTTCACACAACCAGTGGAGATCATGTCCTATACTATACAGAACTGAGTCCATGAATTTTCTACCATCATTTAATCCAATATTTGCTGATTTTTCACCCATTATGTCATCACATTTTTTTTCAGAACAGAGGTAAATGACAGGCTATCCAAAATGTTTGCAGCCTTGTAAGCAGCATCTGTGGCTGTAGGTATATGTTTCTAACAGGGAGGAAGGGGTGTCTTATTTTTGTCTGCCTCTTTTAGAAATGCAGAAAATGTGAAAATATTGTTTGGGATTCAAATTTTTTTTAAACTTAACTTTGTGTTACACAAATACATATATATACAGACAAGATTACCTGTATTGTATACTCCTCTTGTAAAGATGTTAGTACATACATATTAAGGTACACCATAGTAATTTAAACAAGCATTTGTCAATGCCGAATGTTTGCTTGCTGGCACTGGCAGTGGTAGTGTAGAAGTTACAGAGCTGCATAATAGGAATGGCAGTGAAGTACTGCACTGAAGGCAACCCCACCACCACCCTGCAGAGAGTGACAGGCATTGGGGTGTGCCTTTGGGTTGTCAGGCATAACGGCCACACCATTTCACCACACCCCACCCTGCAGACACTGACAAGTGTCACAGTGTTCCTTGGGGTCTTTGGCCCTTATGCACACCCCATTCCATTAGGAAATACGGTGAGATGGGTGTGATATAGGAAATTGGGGTGAACTTTGGGGCCAAAGAGTCCAAGGCATAACTCGATGCCTCTCACTGACTACAGGGTGTGGAATGGTATGAACATTACAGGCAAGAATCCCAAGTCACACCCCTGATGCCTGTCATTCTCTACAGGGTTGAGCGTTATGGTTGGAAACCCTAATACCTCAGGTATTTGTTGGTATTTTCACTCCAAATTTTCAACACGTTTTTTTTGTGACCCCACCTCATGAACAGTGGCAATATCAGTTTGTTAGCTGAAAGCTGCTTATGCACAGCGACTACGGCATTTAGCACCACAGGTGCAAAAACATTCCGAACAGGATGTAAAAAATGACAGCTGTACTGTTCATGGGGAGGTGTAAAAATGGCAATGTTGAAAATCTGCAGTACAAATATTAAAAACTGGTGAAGTCACGATGAAAAATAGAAACTGCTGTGCAACGACGCCGAATATAATTAGGTTGGGGATTTTTACAGCAGATTGTCAACTCAGGCATTTTGGTGCCTCCGATCATGAACAGTGTCACTGATTTTCTTTATCTGTCCCGAACAATGATTTCCCACAGTGACCACGCATCTCTGTGCTGAAAGTGTGAAAACACACTTCGCCATGTTGTGAAAAATGACAGCTGTACTGTTCATAAGAAGCGTGGAGAAATGCCACTGGTGAAAATCTGGACTGAAAATATTACAAAGTCATGAACTTACGAGGTGCGTGGAAACTGCCAATGCTCACTCATAACACAGTCATTTTATGGATCTTTGTCACCAAATTTTCAACATAGCCATTTTAAGACCTTTCGCTCATGAACAGTGTAACTGTGATTTTCGTAATCTGTCCCAAACATTGCTTTCAAGACACCAACAGCACCATTATGCGCTACATGGTGGAAACACATTTTGGGCAAGATGTAAAAATGACAGCTGTACTGTTCATAAGGAAGTGTGGAGAAATGCCACTGGTGAAAATCTGGAGTGAAAATATTGAAAATTCGTGAACTTAAGAGCGTGCGTAGGAACTGCGCAATGCACGCTCGTAAAACAGTCATTTTTTGGAATTTTTCCACCAAATTTTCAACATAGCCATTTTAAGACCTCTGCTCATGAACAGTGTCACTGTGATTTTCTTAATTTGTCCCGTATATTGATTTCGCACACCGACTGCGCCATTGTGCACTACATGGGTGGAAACACATTATGGGTGAGATGTGAAAAATGACAGCTATACTACTCATAAGAAGGTGTGGTAAAATGGCAATGTTGAAAATCTGGAGTGAAAATATTGAAAATTCGCGAACTTACGAGCGTGCGTAGGAACTGCTCAACGCATGCTTGTAAAACAGTCATCTTTTGGAATTTTTCCACCAAATTTTCAAAATAGGCTTCTTGAGAGCTCACCTTATGAACACTGGCAGTGTCATTTCATTAATCAGTCCCAAAAGGTGGTTTCGTGCAGTGACTGCGAAATTACCCTTCGGGCCCGAATAACGCCATGACAGTGACAGCATTCATGAGAAGGGGTCCCAAAAACCCCATGTTGAAAATTTGGTGCAAAAATTCCAAAAAATGCCTGAGATATGCAACAAAGTTGAAAACACCCTATCTATCCCATTATACAGCTTACCGGCATTTCCTCAGTTCACGGTCGGCTTTGAAGAGTGCAGGCGTGTTCCTGGTCCACACAAGATCATTGCGCCGGACTCGGAGGTAAGTATGGGGTGAGGGGGTGTGGGGAGGCAGGGTGCTCAGTGGGTGGGTGCGGGTTGTGGGGGTAGGAGACTCGCGGGACCATTTTTTCTTTACAGGTTTTTTTTTAAATGACGACGTGACATTTGCCACACTCAGGTGGGCTCCCAGCGTGGCACAAGGATGGCTGGTTTGGGGCGTGGAGCCGATGGGGGATTAGGCACCCCCATTGGCTACACCATGAGTTGTCACGCTGGGGTGGGCACCCACTGTGGCATGTGGAAGGCTTTGTGGGGTAGCACAGCCGACGGGGATTGGGCACCCCTGGGCGGCTATACAGTGTGTGCATGGAGGGGCAGCACGCAGATGCGCGGCGGTGTTTGTGTTTGTGTGTGTAGGGGAGCTGAGCATGAGCAGGTGATATCTGATCGCTGCTCACTGAAGCATAGCTCCCTCTTTCAACTGTACGCCACTGCATTTTGGAGCTGTCATAGACAGCTCCAGCATGCATTGGAGGACTGGGGCCGCGCCTGCCAACACACTGACTGAATTGGAAGAGGGGGTGACACACCTCCGAAAACTCGGATGATGGCACTATGTTTCTTGCACATGCGTGCAAGCAAACATAAAAAGGAGATATCCTGTCATTGCAAAGAGAAGACTTCATAGAAAGTATCATTTAAACACGAATGCCAAAATCAAGTACTGTACTTGTCAATAAACATTGTGGCCTAAGAAACATAACTGCAAGGCTCTTATCACCAATTATAATGTTCTTGAAAGTTGTATCTGGCCTCTACACTCGGTGGTGTATCATAATAAACAGAAAGATGTCCAACAGCAGAAGAAAAGTGCTCTACCTAGAGCAAAATTGAAACCGTAATAATACTTCTCAGAAGCAGCTTGGATTTCATACAACAAACTGAGCATATCAATTACCCTACAGTGAACAAAAGAAAATATCTGGCAGCAATAATAACAGTTTACATACATACAGTTAAAGTCCTGTAGTAGCATTCAACAAAAACAGAATGTTCCAGTTTGAAATTAGTTGTGCCATCAGTACAAACTATATTTCAGCAATCCAGGTCCAAGGCAGGGTAAAAGAGTCGCAGGCACTGGAGATGAAGTGAAGGAGATTATATGTTCTACAAATGCAGTTCACCAAGAAGGAGTACAGGATAAATGTTTCTTACTACTCTAAGCCCCAAGAATGGCCCCAGTCATGTCACGGCCCAAGTATCACCAACCAACCTTTCAAATACAGTTTAGATATCTTCATCTTCATCCACTGAAAAATATTCCTTGGGACAAGTGGGTGTATCCCCCAGGAATTTCACCCATCGGCTCATGTCCTTAGATTCTATGTAGAGGAAGGATTTACCTTGATGGACAATCCAGAGTCTTGCCAGCATAAGCAGGGTTAGTGTGGCATTAAGTTTGTGCAGCTTTAATATAGATGCCATAAAACTTCTTTCTCCATTGCGACATGTTGTAGCTTAAGTTTGAATAAAGAGAAATTCTCACTCCATCCACATTTAACTTTTTCTTGTGCTTCAGCAGCTGCAAAACTATATCTCTTGCCCTTGGGTCCACCATTACTACCAAAACAATATGAAATCCCATTATCTCCATTACATTTCTCCATGTAGTCACTTAAGATGCTTTTTCAATCACAGTTTGCTCTCCAGCACTTCGGGGATCCCAACCACCAAACAATGTTCTACCCAGGCATGACTCTGGAGTACCATAAATCAGTCCTGCAACAGAGTATCTTCTCATAAGAGTTGTGCAGAAACCTGTCAGCCGTGACCGACTACCACCACTGAGTCATCCATTGATGTCTGAATGATTTCTACCTTTTGTTCCACAAAGGCCAGCCTATCCATAAATTAACCTCACTTTTTGTCTATAGCATCTACAGACTTGTGCAACAGTTCAATCTTTTGGCTAAGGCTAGCCAGACTCACCTCTGCTGTACCCATCTGGCCTGCATCTGCACTTGTGGTCCTCCATCTTTTGGTCTGGTGCAGTCTCCCCCAGGACCAGAACCCTTGGATCTATCCATCTTTTGATTTGACAGGACTTCAATAAACTGGTGGTGTGACCAAAAATTAAAGTAATTGATTATTTCTTTTAAAAAGTGTGCTACAAGTTATAGTCTTAGGAGCTTGAGTCATATATTCCTGATCATGTTGAGATGCAGGACATGCCCTAAAATGATTTTCTTTACAGGCTGGGGACCATGGATTTTCTTTATACATGTCTAACTTTTGATACTGTGAAACAAAACCAATTTTTAGTTTTAACCCCCATGCCTTTCTTTTGAGGACAAAAAGTCCTTTTGCTGGATTCACAAAGTGATTTTGGACAAAGTCCCACTCTGCAACTCCAGTTGTGGACTGAAATCTCCACAGCTGCAGAGGTTAGTATTCACAGTACCTCACAGTTGCAGAAATGTTGCACTAGCTGTAACATTTTTTCTGCAGCTGTGGGGACTTCCATGGCAACACCACCTGCAAGCTACTGTAAACTGTGGCCTTTGTGAATACTACAGATGCAGAAAAAACTGCGGATCCACAAGTGGCAACCCATTTGCACTATTTTTTCCCCTGAAGCTGTGGGAATTTCATGAGCTTTGTGAATCTGGCCCCTCATTTTATTCCATTTTAAAATATATAGGCAATAAGTGTTGTGCCAAAAAGCCACGCTGCAAGCAGACCCCGAAGAGTCATGAGGGCTCTTGTGTGGATCTCCCTGCCGCCCAGGATTCTAAAGGACACCCCCCAGCCATGCTGCAAGCAGACCCCAAAGGGTCATGAGGGCTCTTGTATGGCTCTCCTTGCTGCTTAGGATGCTAAAGTACACCTCCCAACAATGCTGCAAGCAGACCCCTAAGGGTCATGAGGGATCTTGCGAGGGATCTCGTGTGGCTCTCCCCGCCGTTCAGGACACTAAAGTACACCCCCCCCCCAGGTATGACTCCAGTCTCTGGCATTCAGCGCCATTTTTAAATAGCACACACCATTTCCAGCCTGCAGGATTTTACCAAGGGATTGGACTGTTGGCAAATGCACCTTGTTTCAATCGGAGCTTTAAGGCACAACATTTTCAATTGGCAGAACTAAACAGGTAGTTTTTTATGCACTCGTTTTCTGCATTTGATACTGCACTTTATGTATCTTTAATAGTGTGTGGGTTTCAGCCCCTATGTGATTTGCCTTTTGCACTACCAGCAGATTTACCTACAGCGATTGTTTAAAGTTCTTTATAGTGATTTAAAACTTACTCAATACTAGCAGCTCAGTTCTACAGCATACTATTAGGCTTTTCTTCTATTAGGCTTTTCTTCTACTGGCAGTATAATTGTTAGGCATTATGACAAGGTTGTTTCTCTACTAGGAGCATTCTCTTGCATTTTTGTTAAACTATACCCTATCCACCAGATCCCTGAAGGCTGTCTTGGGAGAGATTTGTGACTCCTCCTCTGTCCAGCGCAATCCTTCCTAGCCCCCTCCTCTCTAACCCTCCAGTTGTTTACCTGCCTCCCTTTCTTTTCCTCCATAGCCATGCTGCAAGCAGACCCCAAAAGGTTATGAGGGCTCTTGTGTGGCTCTCTTCACCACCCCGGATGCTAAAGGACACCCCCCAGGTATGACTCCACTTCCTGGTGTTTGGCGCCATTTTTCAATATCACACACCATTTCCAGCCTTCAGCATTTCACCAAGGGACTGGACTGCTGGCAAACACACCTTGTTACTGCTGTTGTCCTCCCACTTACCCCAGCCACCCAACCCACCCAGAGCCAGTGTGATGTTTATTGTCTCTAGGCTCCAATCAGATTCATCTACCGCTGTCCTTTCTGTTTCTTGGAACTTACCACTTACCCCCCCCCCCCACCTCCAATCCCAACTCCTCTTGGTCGCTACCACAACAGTAACACCTTGAGGAAACAAATTGTAATTAACTCCCTCCCAGCCTCTGAATACTCAACTCTTTCTGCTACCTGTTCAGGATGTCTTGCAGCCACATGGCAAGCCATTCACTGATCACCTGTTTGCTTTTGAGCTGTTTGCTGAGTCCTCTTATCTAACCTGTGTCTCCTAATTTTTTCCCCTCCCAACCCCCCACTCATCCTACCTACCAATGCCTATATTCACCTGTTGTCTCCTTCTAATTCTCTCTCTCTCTCTCTGTTTTCCCCATCTACCTCCCCTCCCCCCAGGAAACACTCACCTTAAACCTAACCCCACCTACCATGCTCTGTTCCACCCCTCTTGGCACTACTCCCTCACTCAGGCATCCTTCCAGCTCTCCTCTGGAAATATATCTCCCTTCTGCTCTCTCTTCAGCACCCACCCAGAGCCCCATACCCACTTTTTCTTTCCCTCTCCCATCGAACACACCTACTGCTTTCCCTTCTTCAGCTTCTCCTATTAATCTCAGGCAATGTCAAACCCAACCCGGGCCCTTTGGCCCCCTTTCCATCACCTCTTTCCCAAAAAGGCCTCCACATCTATCATGTAAATGCACATAGCCTTCTTCCAAAAACTGACCCAGTAAAAGTCTGGCTAGCTGAAAACCCCGTAGATGTTCTCTGCATCTCTGAATATTGGCTGTCCTCTAGTACCCCTGACTCCTCACTAGTCTTACCCAGATTTGCTATCTACCATCAGGACCGGGGTAAGAGAGGAGGTGGAGTGGCCTTATACATCCAAACTTCCATCCCCTGCTCCATCATATACCAAATAGCACTCCCTAAATCATACAAAATACTTCTTGCTTGCCTCACCCTCCCATCCACTGCCCCCCTCTACATCAGTGTCCTATATGCCACACCAAACACTCCTGCTGATTCTCTCATCTCTTGCATAAGAACAATCTCCTCCCTCTTGTCGAATGGTGAACTATTTCTGCTTGGTGACTTCAGCATCAATTGGATCTCCCCCTCCTCCTCCCTCACGAGACTATCAATCGAATTCCTCAATCTCACCCAGTTAATCACTGACCCAGCTCATTACAGCCACCACTCCTCCAACCATACCCTACTTGATTGGATCCTCTCCTGTCACCCCCAAAGAGTCATAGCATCCGGTGTCCTGCCAGACACTATCAGTGATCATTACTTCACCTATTGTGTCAGGAAGATTCACCTCCCCCACTCACTGCCCAAATACTTTACTTACCGCTCACTCAAGAACCTCTCCATGGACACCCTACTCGCCGACCTCCACTCAGCTGACTGGTCTCCAGCCTTCTCAGCTGTCGATGTAAGCACAGCCATATAGCCCTCCTGCTCCATACTTACTTGTATCTGGGATCTTCATGCACCCATCTGCACCTCTTGGGTTAGGTGCCACCACCTCCCGTGGATCGCACCTGAGATTCGCTCCCTTTGCTGAACTCACAACCGGACCTGGTCCACATACAAATCCTCCAACTCCCCGGCAGATCTCCTCATTTACCACTCCCTTAGGAACAAATACACCAAAGACTCGATTAGCTAAATCAGATTATTTCAAGAGGCATCTCTCTTCCAATACCAACCCATTGTCTTTCTGGCCCACAGTCAAAACCCTTCTTAATCCCTACCCATAGACTACCATCTGATCCCACAAAGTCAGTGACATTCTTGTCTCTGACCCAATTGAAGTTGCCACCTTATTTAGCAAACTCTTCACGTGCTGTTCTCTCCCTGACACATCCCTACTGCCTTACTCCTCCCCTCCCTTCCCAGGGTTCAACCTCTCCCTTTATCCCCTTCGGAAATCCTCTTAGCCCTTAACTCTCTAAAAACAAACAAATCCAGTCCCAATCAGCTCCAACCCAGGTTGCTTCACCTCTCTGCACCTGCCATAATGGACCCTTTCAAATACATTCTCAACCTTTCCTTCTCCATGCACACCATCCTAGCACTTTGGAAACAGGCAAAAGTTATACCCCTTCCCTAAAGGTGGTGATGCTTCCTCTGCAAACAATTAGTGCCCATCTCTCTCCTCCGCGCGTTTGTCAAACTCCAAGAGTCTCTCATACTGTCTAGATTGACCAACTTCCTAACATCCTCCAACTTTTTCTCAGACTATCAGTCCGGATATTTCACAGAAATCACTCTACAATAGCCTCCTTACTTCATGTCACGAACTCCATCCTGTCGATTATGGATATCGGCCACGTCACAGCCGCTATTTTCATAGACCTAGCCAAGGCCTTTGACTCAGTCTCTCACCCTCTCCTCCTTCCAAAACTGCACTCAGTAGGCCTGGCTTCCTCTGTAATTAAGTGGTTCAGCTCATACCTCTGCAGCAGACAACAATCAGTCTCAGTGAGAAAGTCTACCTCATCTCCCCTCCCCATCCTTGCCAGTGTCCCACAAGGCTCAATCCTTGGCCCTATCCTCTTCTCAATATGCATAAATTATCTCCCTAAAGTCTGTCTGCACTCTGATATTCACCTCTATGCAGATGACACCATTATCTATGCCTCAGGTCCCTCCCCCTGATACTGTCTACTCCACCCTTCAGACCGACTTCAACCTGGTCCTACACTGGTTCCAAACTAACAGTCTCAAAGTCAACACCAGGGAAACCATCTCCATGGTCTTCGGGATCCCCAGAAATTAGCTAAACTGCCATGCTTCCTGCTCTTCTTAACCCTAGACGAAACAACTCTACACTCAGTGTCAGCCTACAAATACCTGGGCCTATGGCTTGATCAGCACCTAGATTTCTCCAAACACATAGATTTACTGTGCTCTAAGCTTCATCGCAAGCTAGGCATCCTCTATCATAATAAAGACTTCATACCGTTGCACCTGCACCAAGACCTTATATCCAAAACCATTCTCCCATTATTTGATTACAGTAATATAGTCTATGCGTCAGCCTCAGCATCCTTCCTCTCATGCCTGGACACCATCCTTAATTTATTCAGCCACTTCACTACCAACTCCCCTCCCTGAACTGATCATTGCACCCTTCTCTCCTCGCTAAACCTCCTTCCCCTCTCACACAGAAGAAATATCCATTCCATAAAATTCATTGCCAAATACTGGTTCAATCTCCTCCCACCCTACCTCTCCTTTCTCCTCTAACTCACCCAACACCCTTGTATTCTCTGAGGTTCAGCCACCCTGCACTTTCTCAGTTCCACACAGAACAACAACCACCAGGGCCTCTGCTTTCTCTGCCCATCTTCCCCATCTCTGGAACGTGCAACCTGCCCAGCTCTGTGACTCACCTACATTTCCTGCTATGAAAAGGGAAATAAAGAACATTCCAACACCTCCCTGCTGCTGCACCATCTTGCCCCTCCCTCACTATCTTCCCCCTTCCTCACCCCACCTCTCTAAATCCCTCACCCCAGCAGATCTCACCTAGATAACTCTCCTCTGCACTCTTTTGAATTTCTCACTCATCTAGTAGACTGTCAATTAACATTGTGTGCTCTCTGTACTCTCTTCTGTAGCTTGATTTATCTCCCTCTCCATGCCCTTTGGATTAATATTACCATAAATGGCCTGTGGTGTCGATTATTGTTTTGTATTCCTTACTGACTGTTGTACCTACTGACTGTTGTACAATGGCTTCCAAACTGAATGTTAGTATTCCCCTGTTCTGTATTTAAGCAATATACCATGGCAGAGTGAGGGTAATACTGGATTTACTCATACCTGGGGTGTTGTTTGGTCATGAGGCCACAGACCAAGTGAGCAAAAAACCCCAGGCTTGGGTAAATCCAGCATCATTCCATAGCCTGGAGTAGGATATTGCTATAATACAATGTCACCCCTTTTTTTGATAAAGAAAAAAAAAATAAAAACAGTTTCTTTCTTATATTTTAAATTATTTCTTGTTGTATATATATATATATATTGCTTCGTGAGAAAAAAATAGTGCTTGGTTGCTAGAGATGTGTTCTGGGTTGCTAGGGCTATGAGCTCAACAATGAAATGTTCATCTCTGATACTTTTGTTTTTTGTTTTTTTGGTCTTACTTTCATTTGTTTGACCATAGCCGATTACTGAAAAAAAAGATTTTCTCTGGCTAAAACTGGAAATGCAGTAGCAAGAGGCAGAAGTCCGATATAGTGCTATGTTGTGCCATTCAGGAAAGAGAGATGGGTTGCACTGAGTCGTTACCGGGGTTGGTGCCTTTCCGGTCATGAGGTGCTTTACACTTGCAATGGCAGTTTGTTCCGAGTGGAAAAGATGGTGGGCAAGTCAAAAACATTGAAGCAGGAACAGTCGGAGGGGAAAAGCCAGGCAAGGCAGATGACAACCTACAAAGAATCACTGGTGGGTTTGCTGGAGGAGTGGCAGCTGATAGGCGGGTCCCAAGGAGAAGAAATGGGATGGAGGAGCCGTCAGCACACAGTAGGGAACAGTGTAACAGGATGAACGAGTATGGAGGGGAAGGGAGCAAATTACATTTCATTTTTTTCTGTGGGTGGTTTTGGGGGAGGTCAGGAATTTGAAGCTGTTTGACAGTTGAAGTGAGTGTTGTTGCTTATCGATGATGTAACATGGCGGCATTCGTTTTTGTTTTCTGGAACCACATTGATTTATGCTCCACATGCAGCTGGCTAGCATCTTTTTCCATGAGGTAAGACTCGATTTATCCTGGGTGGAAAGTGCCAGCCAGCCAATCAGAACGCTTCATTTTTGAAGCCATTGTATAATGCCAATTAATGTACTGTATTTGCATACTCTGTATTCTGCAACTATTTGTTTGTAAGTTATTTGAACCTCCCTCTGTAACCCCCTTTTCCCAGGGTCGTACCTGGAAATGAGCCTTGGCTAAGTGTGCCTTTCCCGGTCATCAACCTTAAATAAATAAATAAGTCACTGTGTGTCTGTGTCCTACATTATGGTTAACTCCATACTACTGTATTATAATGCATAAGAGATGACTGAATTCTATGCCTGCAAAACTACAAAAGAAAAAAGTGGTTTCTTTACCAGTAACTCTTGCTTGTCTTTTTTTTGCTCCCCCCAGCTCCAGGCTGGCCTCTCCTTCAGGCCTTCCCATGCCCCTCGGTGCCACACAGCCTTGATGCAGCCACCCATCACCACATATTGCAGCCCCTTATTTAACCCAGACATAACCCTTCGCTGGGTGGGTTCCTCTTCTCCAAGGGGTAAGGCACCAGTGGGGCAGCCAGTGGAATTCTTGGCCCGGTTGCTGCTGAGGTGGTCCATGCACTGCTCGAGGTCTCATGGCAATGGGAGCTGGTGACCATCATCCAGTCAGCCGTGGGGCTCATTTTCCAATTTGCTCCTTGGGGGTGTGGCATGCCACTAAAGTCATGTGTACACCGACGTTCACCATGTCCCATTAGTTAGTGGGACCTCGCATGTTGCCGTGCCCCCAACCTCCACCAGGGGTCAGCAAGTGCCAGGTCACTTCCCTGCCCTCCCCCCCGACAGAAGGCGAGCAGTCATCCGATGCTCGAGTCTTTTCTCCTCAGCTGGCCCTCCAGTACCCAGGTCTGTTCCCAAACCCAGGTCGCTGGCATCACAAGCAGAAATCTAACCACTGCACTGATGGGCCGACAACTTGCTTGACTTTTAAAAGAAGTAAATTTAAATCTTGTCTCCAAAGTTTACTTACTCTTGACAGCTGGGACAAGATCACAGCATGTGCTGCAGTGGCTGGGAGTTCTGTTCCCTCAGGGAAACTGTTCAGCATGTTTCCTAGTGAATAATATGTTGGATCAACCACTAAACAAGGCTGCAGCTGCAGGTTCGGGTTAAGAGCTATTCTTAAACAGAAGCCAGTCATGCTTGGGCAGCTAATAGAGAAGATAAAGGTGCCATTTGTTTTCATTTTCTGAAGACCCAGTCATTTGAATGTACCATGGTAGCAGGTGTAGGTTGTAGGATCGCCCTCATCTACCGTCCACCCGGAGATGAGAAGCGGTTCCCTTCAGGAAATGGCGGACTTCGTGATCGACATGGCATTTGAGTCACCCAGGCCGATGGTCCTGGGTGACTTTAATGCCTGAGTCAATGATGAACTCTCACAATTTGGTCAGCATTTCCTCCAGTTAATGTCATCTCAGGGCCTTACACAGATTGTTTCCACTGCTACCCATAAGCACGGTCATTCTCTTGACTTGGTTTTCCTCTTGGGGGTTGAAGCCTCAGATTTAGGGGTGAAACCAGTTGTATGGTCCTACCACTACACCATGCATTTCAGTTTTTGCACCCCCATTCATAGGCCTGCCCCTGTGGAGTTGATCAAGTACCGCCCTTCGTGAGATGTAAGCTCTGAAGGCCTGCGGCGGTGCTTGACCTATCAATCTTTCCATCAGCAAACAATGACCCAGAAGCCCTAGTTGTGGCCTATAATAAGGCCATATCTATGGCCCTGGATGTCATTGCTCCTGTCCGAGTTTGTCCTCTCTCCCTTTGCCCTCGGTCCCCTTGGTTTGATGGGTCCTTGAGGGAGATGCGGTGACTAGGACGAAGGCTGGAGCATTGCTGGTGGAGATTCGCCTTCGATGCTGACCACCTTAGATTGATGGACCATTATAAAGCCTATCAATCTGCAATCACCTGTAAGAAGGCAGAGTTCCTGTCTGGGGAGATTGTGGCCACTCAGAATTGACCAGCTCAGCTTTTCCGAATTGTGGACAGACTGTGCAATCCAGCCTGTCTACAGATCTGAAGAGCATTTTCGCAAGTTGAGTGCGAGGAGTTCGCTCGATTCTTTGCAGCTAAGGTGGCTGACATTAGGGCGGAACTCCAACTGGCACACTTTATAGGCAATGCTCTGGACTGGCGTTTGGTCACTGTCCCTCAGTCTTTTTGGAGTACCTTCAACTGGCCAGAACTTGTGGATGTCATGCAGATTGTCCAGAGTATGCGCTCTATGTGCTGTAGTTTGGATCTGGGATCAACTACCCTGATCTTGGGTTGTAGTGACATTCTTGGTCCGGTCCTTGCACAGATAATCTGGAGCACCTTGGAAATAGGTGAGTTCCTAGCTCCCTAAAGGAGGCGGTGGTGACACCCCTCTTGAAGAAAACTTCTTTGGACCCAGACTACTATGCTAACTACAGACAGATCTCGAACCACCCCCTTATGGGGAAGGTGATCGAGAAAGTAGTTGCCGTACAGCTGGAGAACCATTTGACCATCCATGATGTCTATGAGCCTCTCCAGTCCATTTTTCAAAAGAGGCATAGTACTGAGAAGGCGCTGGTTTGGGTGCTCAATGATCTCCTGATGACTAGAGATTGGAGGAACTGTTCCATCTTGGTCCTTCTTGATCTCTCTTCAGCGTTTGACACTGTGGACCATGGGGTCCTACTCAATCACTTGAAGTTCATCTGTGGCCTGTCTGGTACAGTCCTCATGTGGTTCTCATCTTTCCTCACTGGAATAACTCAGAGCGTGGTGTCGGGGATCCATTCCTCTGACCCAGTTCCGTTACCATGTGGGGATCCTCAAGGTTTGGTGCTGTCCTCCATGTTGTTCACAGTGTACATGCTGCACCTCTGAGACATTGTAAGAGGTATGGGCTGAGGTTTCACTACTATGCTGATGATACCCAGCTGTACCTTTCTTTCATGCCTGACCAGGTTAGAGCTCTCTCAGCATTCAATAATTGTCTCACTGAAATCCAGGAGTGGATGAATTCGAGCTGGTTGAGGTTGAACTCAGCTAAGACTGAGGTGCTGGTGGTGGACCCAGGTCACCGGATAGAGAGGTTGAGGGTGGAGTCACCCTCGGGACTTTTTCTATGGGGTCTCCCTCTCTCGACCTCTGATCAGGTGTGAAACCTGGGGGTAATTTTTGATGAGGGTCTGACACTCCGTGCGCAAGTGTCAGCCATCTTAAAATTCTCTTTTTACCATCTGAGGAATATCTCCAGAGTTAAGCATCTTGTTCTGTCTGGTGACCTTCCTACGTTAGTCCATGCCTTTGTATCCTCTCACCTGAACTACTGAAATGCCTTTACCTACTGCTTCCGGGGGTGGATATTCGCCGCATGCAGCTGGTGCAGAACGCAGCAGCCCAGTTACTGACAGGAACCCCACGGTCCTGTCACATTTCTCCGATGCTGCGCAAACTGCACTGGCTGCCAGTACAGTGGTGAATCACCTTCAAAGTTGGGCTTCTGACTTATAAAGCCCTACATGGACAGGGTCCGAACTACCTAAAAGAGCTTCTGATCCCTTACTGCCCTGGGTGATTGCTCCGCTCGACTGATGAGGGGTTGCTAGAGATTCCAAAGGTTTATTTAAATTTTATGGGGCCCGGGCATTTATGCATGTGGCCCCCACCCTTTGGAATTCTCTACCCCATTAGTTACATGAGTGCCTGATCATGGAGGGATTTAAACAGGCACTTAAAACTGTTCTATGGGTCCAAGCTTTTGGGGACTAATTTATACTGTTGACTGTCTTCTGTTATTTTATATTATTTAACACATATGTAATTTTATGCTGTTTTTGTTTTACTACTTGTGCGGTACCTTGGCATGTGAAAGGTACCATATAAATAAATTTGAATTGAATTGAATTGAATAAACAACATGACTGAATTTTAGAGCAATCCTGCAAATCTGTATTGCTTACCACTTGTAATGTCTCATCCTAGTCATGGTAAAGTCAATTTACATTTCCCAGGTAATCAGTTGTAAAACAAAATAAATTAAAATTATGCAGACTCTTTGAGTAAAAGGCAGAGTACTAGAATAAACAATATCTGCAGTGAATAAACACTCTGCAGATAATTTTGTAGTTTATAACCTTAGATATACTGATGCCCACAGCAGTAAGAGACTTATAGTAATTAACACTCATATAAGAAAAACGTGGAGAATACTCAGCAAATAAATTAACAGATAGATAGATAGATAGATAGATAGATAGATAGATAGATAGATAGATAGACAGACAGACAGACAGGTAGGTAGGTAAATAGACAGACAGACAGACAGATAGATAGATAGATAGATAGATAGATAGATAGATAGATAGATAGATAGATAGATAGACAGACAGATGGGTGGGCAGACAGATGGGTTTACATACAAATGGAGAGATGGATGAATGGTTGAGCAGACAATATTATTAATATTTTTATTTATAAACTGCCCTTTTTTCTAAGGCATTCAGATGTAACAGATAAGAAGATAATAGATGCAGTAGAAAAAGTAAAAGAGCTGGAAGCAATAACTGAGAAAGGTAACCCTCACTTAAGAGAAATAGAAGAGGTTGTACCTCTGGACTCTGCCAGAGTAAACATAGTTCCTACATCTCAAATGACTCAGCAGATCCAAGAAGAAATATTGATCCCCTTATATGGAATTCCATATGATGACATGGTGACTGAGGATACTCTAAAAGATAAAGTAAAATTGTTTGCTTCATTTACCCCTGCATAAGAAGGGTTTAGAGCTCATAGCGAGACAAATAAAAACTAGACCAAGTATAGTATAACCTTTCTTGGACTCCAAAGTAATGGCAGACTCCATATGGGAACATAATACTGTACATTTTGCAGGAACTATGGGCCTTTATATTAAACAACCACAAGAAGTATTAGTAATTTAAAATAGAAATAGTCTGTCTATATTCAATTTAATATGGGACAAAATACAAGAAGTAGTACTGTGAATTAGTGGAATTTAAGTTTGGGGGGGGGCTTGAGAGTTGCTTAAGGGGCAAAATAAAATATCTTTTGTAACTGACAGAAGATAATGATCCTATAAGAGTTACATGTGGGGCAGATCACTTACCTGTATTAACATACTGTATTTTGAAGATCCCAAAACAGCTTTCAAAACATGGGGGAATAGAGATGTCATGGTTAATCTAGGTATAATGGTAGGGCAGCCCTGGAAGATTGGACAAAACAACATGAGCAGCATTTATCTAAGATAGATGAACTGGTGTATTTGGATCAGGACAGAATTAATAGAGTTATAGAAGCAATTGAAAGATACTAACTTAAGGTAAAGCTGGATGAGACTCAAATGATCCTTGTCTTAGTAGTCCCTATACTTTCCCCCTGAAGATTCATATACACATAGGTCTTGGAGAAATAGCCATATCCACATGTTTACTAATCAATTATAACACAGCGGGAGTGGCATGCACATCTGGGAGATCTTGAGCCCTAACTCTGACTCTTTCCCTTCCAGCAAAGGGCTTCCCTTTTGTTTAGGTCAAGGAAATTATGTGCATCCTGAGTTTGTACCCAAGCCCTAGGAGTTGGGAGGCCATGTTGCTGGGGGAGCAAATGACCACTGCCATTTGGTGTCACTGTCTCTCCACAAGCAATTCTAATGAGATTGGATCATGACCCCTCAAACAGGGTCCATGTCTTGTAGTCCCACTGAGTCTATGCCAACCAGAGAAGATGAGCCCTTTGGAAGAATTTGTATCATTCTCCTTCTTTTCTTTGATGCACCAATCTGAGAGACTCCCAAGCCACCACAGGACAGATGCCATCTGACCCCCCAAAGCAGCTCACTCTAAACTGTGCTCAAAGACCTGATTAACAACAAATCCCTGTCAGTGTCACACAAATGCATACCATCTCGGGCATAAAGTCCCTGGCAGGAGGTGTCGATGTCTTTGTGACTGACCACAGTACCAACAGTGGATTCCATAAATGGCTGCATCTCTCTAGTCACACAGATCTGATGGTGTGGTTTCCAAGCTCTGGACCCCAACTTTGCCATCCACGCAAAAAGGTCCTCCCCATGAGGATGACCCAACAAGCAAAGTTGAGGTGTCCCATAAGCTGTTGCAGTTCCTATAAAGTCACCTTCCTCGTCGTTATGACATTGGTCAAAAGACACCTCATGGAGTCTGTCTTGTCCAAAGACAGGTGGCACTGTTGCTTTTCCACATCAATCTTCACTGAGAAACATCATCAACAAGTTAGGAGCCTTTACTTTTCCAGGGGCCAGTTATACACCAAAAAGATTGCACAGCTCTAGAAAACATGTTGAATGTCTGTTCACAGACCAGGGAAAGCCTGTGAACAGGAAGTTATTTAAGTAGTGGACTATACTCTGATTATTTGACTCTTAGGTAGTTGCTAGTACTGTGCTGAATGCGGAATTCCGCTGGAGGAATTAGCACAGAATGGCCATTCTGCCAGTGGAATTTCCACTGGAATTTTGCTGGTTTTTCAATGGAATTCCACCTACTCTGATCTGCGGAATAATATTTTGCAGAAAAGCAACTTTTCTGTGGAAAATTATTCTGCAACAATTTCAGCAGAAAATATTGAGATCCGCTGAATAATATTCCGTGGAACAGAATTCTTTCCATGGAAAATCATTCCACAACTGTTTTCTACTGCAGAATTTCACCATTACGTTTGTGGCAAAATGTGGTGGAATTTTGGCAGAATTTTGAAAATTCCGTGGAATTTTGTTCTGACGGAATTTGAAAATTCCACACAGCACTAGTAGTTGCCCAATTTAAGAAGGCACTAAAAATTATGAACACTGCACAGACCACCAACACCCCATGGGCATGCAATTGTCAGTGTAATATTGGCCCTCAAACTTCATCCCCAGAAGGTCCCTCTCTTCTAGTTATACCAGCTGGAGTCTGAAAGCCGACTCTGGTCTGCCTTGGCCAACAAAGCCTCCGGCCCAGCTGGCTGCATTGCCTCAACTGCTCTGTCAAAAGACACATACTGTACCACCATGAAACAGGGATCAATGTGGACGGTCATTGAACAGGTTTCCATCTAGGTGTGACAGATGATTGATCATGCAGAATTTCCCCTAGGTTGATTTATGATACACTGTAGTTTGGTGGAGGTGGGGAAGAGTAGGGACCTCTCACCTTCTCCAGTTGGATCTCTTTCTCTGATTTTTCCTGAACTACATGTGGCCTGTCTCTCATGGACTTCAGATTATCTGCTTCATACCCCATCCATGGGTCTCTGTACCAGATTCTGAACCCCACCAAGAAACCCTCCTCTAAAATGTGGGCTGTTTCACAGTTCAAGTAACATTCCTTCCAAGGTCTAAGCTGACCCACCCTTATGGAGGTGGGAAGGCTTGCCCCCATTGGGCTTGAACTTCTTCTGTAAGGACGTGCTGCCTACCTTTGATCTTTTTGAGGGACTGCAATGCATCAGGGGGTGTGACATCTATAAGCAAAGCATCCATATCAATACCTAAAGTTGTTTCCAGAACAACTCCCCTTATTAAAGCTAAAGCATAATTGTGGAGAAAAGCCTGCCACTTCAGCCCTTTGCTGCTGGGTGTCTGGATAGGCAGACTGCTGCCTGTGAGGAAGACCCCACCCCCATGCATAATCTCAACCAATAGTGGCATGTCCAGAAATTCCAGTTCAATGACAGGTCCTACTGCATACACCACCTGAATTCTTCATTGTAATCAAGCCAAGCATTCCCTCCTTTCTGCCTGTGGGCCAAAATGATCCTGTTCAGGTAATTGAGCAAGTCCACGCATTTCTCTGGGACTGTCTTACCCACTGTATGGGCAAAAACAATGAACGCAGCTAGCCATTTATTGAAGATGCATTCAACCTTCACCTACTTCTTATCCTTATCATCTTTTTTTCCTTGACATCCTCTTGCTGACCAGAGTGGATCAGTTGAGAGACTGCATCCATATACTCCCTTTACTGGACCTGTTGCTGGACCTTGTCCATCAGGTGAAGCCCTACTGGTTTTGCTATGCTTATGTAGTGATCTGGAAAGGAAGCAGTGGTCTGTGCCTGTTCTGTTGTACTGCTATTGGCAGCACTTCTGGACACCTGGCTCATTCCTCCCTCTTGCTGATGGTTCTGAACTGAGGCTGTAAAACCAAATATGAACTCCATTAGCCTGTCCAGCTTCTTCTCCATGGTGGGAGCCTTAGCTGGGTCAGTTTGTGCAGGGACCTGCCAGTGCCAGGTCCGCTGGTGCCAATTCCGGTGTGGGAAGTGGGTAGCAGTCACCTCTTCCACATCCAAACCTATGCCCTTGGGGTCAGATTTCTTAGCCTCTTTTTTGGGCTTGGTCAGAGGAGGCACCCCTCCATAAGCAGCAACAAAGACTAATACAACCATTGCTTTAAACTCATCATCTGACAATACAGAAGCCCCTGGATTAGACTTGCTTCCTTGTGGTTTCCAGGATACCTTAGCCAGAGGTGCTGCAGGCTCTTATGTTAGCTGCTTACGCTTCTCTAGTGTCTGCGTCTCCTTCAGATTATTGGACCCTTCAGGACAGGCTTCCAGCCACTCTGTGTCATTCTTAATGTACATCACCCACAGCTGTTCCTTCAGAGCTGGAGTTGCTGCTGCCCTCGCAGTGGAAGTCTTTCTCCTTCTGAGAATAATGCCAGAGCTGAAATGACACAGCTACTTCCACCACAAGGAACAAATGGCTAATGACTGTGCTTGCAACCCAGGCATGCTGGGGGGACACCTTGTTGTGGACATTCAGCTTACCTACCACCAACCCTTTCCTTTTTGCCCTGTAAATACTGAAAACCTGCTTCACTTTTATTTTATATGTATGCATCTATTATAGTGGTACAATAGTGCCACTATAGTTAGGGTTGAGTAGGCACTTTAATATTAAACCCCTAATTGTTTCACTTTAATAACTTTTCAACCATTCATGCCAGCCTGCTGGCACAGTGGCAAGCTGTCTGCTTTTGACGCTGACACTTCAAGTTTGGGAACAGACCTGTGGAGTCAGAGGGCTGGCTGTGGGGAGGAGGAGGAGGATTTAGCATCCTAGGTATTGCTCTCCTTCTCTAGGGAGAGGGTGGGTGAGTGTCCTGCGTGCAACTGACCTCTGGGGGAGGTCGGGGGTATGTGTCACACCAGCACTGAACTAGTGGGGAGGTGTGTTGGATGCTCACACTTCAGCATCACTGTGTCATTGCATGCCACACCTCCCATTGGGGTCTTAGTTAAAAAATCATGGCCACCATTAATGATTCCCTGCTCCTCCAACCCAGATTATCTACAGTGGTGCTCCACCACAACCTAGAAGTGGCATCCTCTGTGCCCGATCCAACTCCATGCCCAGTCCTGGGGGGTAAGATGATGAGGCAATGCCAGTGGGTTCTCCCTGCTGGTGACCTTGCACCAGCATCTTGTGGGTTCATGTCAGGACAGTGGCCCCACCCTGGGAGGCAAGCCAGGGGGATCATCTGAAGGTATGTCCTGGAGTGGGTTGGGGGACTGGAGAGAGTGGGGACTAAGCCTCTAAGACAGCATGCACCATAAAGCATAATAAATAAAACAAATTACAACTATTCAATAGATTTGCACAACATTTTGTATGTGTGTTCTCATGGGGTAGATCTCTTAATATGTCAAGTTTTGTTCCAGTCAGCTGTGTAGATTCTGGGGTACAGATAGTGAAAAAAACATAAAAAAAATTCATTTTTTGCTGCTTGTTTGCCATTGGGTAGTGCCCAGATAGTTTGGAATTTTGGTCTGAAATGTTCAGGGTAGAAAGGGCTTGGCCAATAGAGGTGCCTTTCACTGGTTTAATGAAAAAAATATTAATCAGTTCCAAAGTCGTTACATTTTTTAAATTTGGGTTCTGAGTATGCTCAGTTAGCACTTCAAAAAAGCTGTATGAAGTTTTTTTATGCAATTTTTCGTGAGGTTTTTCATATGCCACCATATTATTTTCCCATTTTCCCTAAAAATTTTAATTTGGAAACCTGCAAAAATGACATTCTGGAGAGCGAACAACACGTAGCTTCCTTATCAGGACCCTCTTAGCTGGATTCTGTAGTTAACTGTTGGAGAAATGCCTTGATGTGTTGTTTTTATAAACTTATAAATCTTTTTTCTTGACTCATAATATGAAAAAGATTCTTTTCTCGTATCATGAGTCACAAAAAATAACTTTTTCATGAGGAGAAAATCCATTTTGCTTTGCTGGCATCTTTTTCCTGGTGTCTAGTGGCACCCCTCACCCTCTGATCAATGTCCCCATAGTAAGAGTATATGTCCCTGGTGTCTAGTGGCACTCTCCACCCTCTGATTGCCCTCCTCATATATTTTTTTAATACTGTATACTGTATTTTCTTTTTTCTCCCTGGGGTGTAGTGGCTCCCTGCACCCTTTGATTGTTGCCCCAATAATTCTTCATTATTTCCCTGGTGTCTAATGGCACCCCCACCCTCTGATTGCCACCCCTATAATAATTTATTATTTCCCTGGTGTCTAGTGGTACCCTGGCCACCCTCCATTTGCCCTCCCTTCATTCATTTATATGTCCCTGGTGTCTAGTGACACCCTCCCTCATCTAATCGCAGTCCCCATAATTAAATATATATTTCCCTGGTGTCTAGTGACACCCTCCCTCCAGTTGCCTTCCCTGCAATTCATACATTTTCCTCAAGTCTAGTGGTACCCCCCTCTGATTGCCATTTCCAGTAATTAAATATATTTCCATGGTGTCTTGTGGTACCCCATCTGATTGTGGTTCCCGTCTTTTAAACTCCTGTAAAAAAGAAAACTTTCCCTCGATGACTTGTTTTAACCTGTAAATAATAAAGGTACCTTGCCATTCCAACCCCCAACCCCAACCTCCCACTCAGCACCCACCACCCCGCACCTACCTCACATCCCCAACACATTCTCACTCATCTGAACAGGTCCCAGGGTGAAGATCCACTCTCTGATTGAAGACATGTCTTGCTACTGGAACTGTCAACTTCAATATGAGAAACTAAGATAAATGTTGTTCAATGTATTTCAATGGGGTTTTGAACTTTGATGCATAACTTTGTCATTTTTGTAGATTCTGACCCCAAATTTTCAACATGGCCTTTTTGGGACCCCGCCTCATGACCGATGTCAGTGAAATTTTGGAACTCAAGCCTGAAAGACAATTTCATGGTCACTTGATGAAGTCATCTACGGGACTGGATTTGAACATTTTTACCAGTGTTGTTCATGAGATGGGATCATAAGAAGGCTATGTTGAAAATATTGGAAAAAATTGTTTAAAAATGGCAAAGTTGTGCCCATACATCAAGATTTTGCTACACTCACTCATAACTTTGCCAATTGTAAATATTTTTACACCAACTTTATAACATAATCATCTTTTGACACCACCTCATGAACATGACAGCTGCCATTTTTCAAACCCTAGCCAAACCTTGTTTTCGCACCTGTGGTGTGCAAGTAAGGAAATTCTTTGCAAAAAGCTTTGTTAATGCAGTAGTTAGGGTTAAAGTGACAACAGTAGGGAAATGTGGCATTAGGTTTCTGACTCTAACACTCCACCCCCACCCTGCAGGCAGCAACAGATGTGGGGTGTGCATCGGGATTGTCAATCCTAACTCTCACCCCATTCTCATATACTACACCCATTCCAGCTTAGTTACTCATGGAATAAGCCTGCAGGGTGGGAGTGGGGTGTTAGGGTTGGAAACACTAATGGCACATTTCTGTACTTTTGTTGCTTTAACCCTAAATAGTGCATTAACAAAGTTTTTTGCAAGAACATATATACAGTTAAGCTGCACTGCAGAATTCTGCAGTAGAGATACTGCAGCAAACAATGCAGTTTGAATGGGAGTTAATCCCTTTCATCATGCAGTAAGCCTGTGACACTGCACTTCATCCTGGCACGCTTATATATATATATATATATATATATATATATATATATACGTGCCTCTGCTCAAGCATATCTGGTTCTCTGCACTGGGACTGCAGCACTAGGATGGACATTCGATTCACTAACTGGTAATTGGGCATTGGAACATGCTCATTTGGCTGCCTTTCCTGTATTACTGACCTTGACCATGCAGTCTCTGCCTTTGTTATAAACTCAGCAATGATGCTTAAACAGACTGAAAACCTTCCTGTTTAAATAATTTAGATCATATGCCTTCCTTGGGTTTATCATTACCCGCCACCCACCCCCTATCAATTACATATGAACATACGAATATCCGAAATTACCAGCAGATAAAGGCCTTATGGTCTATCAAGTCTGCTCGATTGTGCAGCTAGCAGCAGTTATACTGCATCTGCCCCCTCTCCCTTCTCTGCAATGTGGTTGTATGTCATTTAGGAAACCAGTCTCTACCATTGAGGCAGCTGGTGCCTTGAGAGAAAGCAACATTGTTCTGCAACAGTAGTTAGCCAATGTCCCCAGGCCTACTTTATTCATATTTTAAAAGCAGTAAGTATTTAAGTACAAACACTACCCCATAGCTGCTACTGAAGCTCAGGGCTAAACCACAGGAAAATGTCTTATTAAAATCCTATATTTGAAATAAAGCTACTTCTACTATAAGGTGACAACAGCATATTCCTGTAGCTGTAAATTGATTTTCACAGTACAATCAAAAATGCCCCATGCATGACTAGAAGGCTAGACAGGGAGCCAGCTCAACAAGTAGTAACAGTGAACAAATTAAATGGATCCCACTCCTGAAAAACACTCTGCAAGATGATGCTATTATATAAGAGGTTGTTTCAGACTTATTCTTTAATTCAGTTATCCCTAGTGCAGACTAAGGCTTGATTCTCTGTTTCCAGAGGAGGGCAGCAGGATGTGAACCCATGATCACATGGGCACTTGGTATGGCATACTGGAGGCTCCACTGGCTTTGTGCACCAAACTACTGTGGACTGCTTCAAAAGGGGCTGGGACATGGCAAGGGGGAGGGTCAAGGGAAGGGAAGGGTGGAGGGAAGGGCAGCTACAGAATAAGGGGTGCTAGCTGCACATTCGAGCAGTCTTGAAAGACCACTAGGCCTTTATCTGCTGGCAAATTTTGTATGTTCATATGCCACCTGCCTTACATACCTATAAGTTGTTAATCAAACCTCTGTTTAAACAAATGCTAAGCAGAATGCGATAGCTACTTCTGCTCATTGTCTACTTGCAGCTATATAGGTCCAAACAATAAAAATCCTGCACTCACCACCCAAAATAATGAATGCTCAAACAAGTCTCTCAAGGTGCTTCATTTTAATATATCAAAGTGCAATGTGCAAAATTCCAGATGTTTTTCAGAAGAATCACTTCCTTTCTCAATGTATCTAAATGACATAGGAAGGGCACTACTTGTAAACATATATAGCTATGCCATCATCAGACAGCACATGAACCATACACATGTGTGATAAAAAACAAAGTGCAAGTGAAAAATACTAGCTTAATAAATACACTCTAAACACATATTATAATTGAATAAATATAAGTTAAAAATCTGTAAGAGGTAACACATAATAAAACAAGCATTTGTTAATGCCGAATGTTGTCTCCCTGGCATTGGCATTGGTAGTGCAGGAGTTAGAGACACAAAATAGGAATAGCAGTAAAGTATTGAAGTGATGCTAACCCCACCCCCACCCTGCAGAAGCCGACAGGCATTGGGGTGTGCCTTTGGGTTGTCTGCTATAACGCTCATGCCATTTGACCTCACCCTACCCTGTAGACACTGACAAGTGTCATGGTGTGCTTTTGGGTCTTTGGGCATTATACTTACCCCATTCCATAAGGAAATACGCTGAGGTGGGTGCAGTAAAGGAGAATGGGGTGAACTTTGTGGTCGAACACTGCAAGGCACACCACGTTGCCCGTCACTGACTGCAGGGTGGGGATGGAAGTGGAATGGCATGAGCATTACAGCCGATGATCCCAAGTCACACCCCTGACGCCTGTCAGTCTGTACAAGGTGGGGTGTTACAGTTAGAAACCCTAACACTGTAGGCGTGTGTTGGTATTGCCACTCCAAATTTTCAACATGGGCTTATTGTGACCCCACCTCATGAAGAGCGGAACTATCAGTTTGTTAGCTGAAAGGTGGTTTTGCACAGCAGCTATGCCATTTGGCGACACAGAGACGAAAACACATTTTGGGCAGTATATGAAAAATGACACCTGTATTGTTCATGAAGAGATGTAAAAAAATGGTAACGTTGAAAATCTGGAGTGAAAATATTAAAAATTGGTGAAGTCATGAGCATGCATAGAAAGTGTGCAACACACATCCGTAACCCAATTATTTGGGAGATTTTTTTAACCACATTTTCAACATAGGTATTTTGGAACCTCCCCTCAGGAACAGTGACATTGTGAGTTTGTTGATTTGTCCCAAATGTTGCTTTCCTACAGTGACCATGCAATTGTGCGCCACAGGTGCGAAAACACATTTTGGGCAAGATGTGAAAAATGACAGCTGTACTGTTCATAAGGAGCTGTGAAAAAATGCCAGTGTTGGAAATGAGGCATGAAAATATTGCAAATTTGCAAAGTTACAAGGGTGGGTGGAAACTGCGCAATGCATACCTGTAACACAGTAATTTTATGGACTTTGGTCACCAAATTTTCAACATCGGCATTTTAGGACCTCGGATCATGAACAGTGTCACCGTCAATTCCTCAAACTGTCCCAAAAACTGATTTAGCACTGCGACCACGCTATTCTGCTCTGGACATGTGAAAACACGTTTTGGCCTGGATATGTAAAATGACAGCTGTAGTGTTCATGAGGAGGTGTGGAAAAATGGCAATTTTGAAAATATGGAGTGAAAATATTACAAATTCATGAAGTTACGAGCCTGCGTGGAAACTGCTCAACACACACTCGTAAAACAGCCATTTTTTTGATTTTTTCCACCAAATTTGCAACATTGGCTTTTTGAGAGCCCCCCTCATGAATGGTGGCACTGTCATTTCGTTAATCAGTCCTTAAAGGTAATTTTGCGCAGTGACCGCAAAATCACCTTTCTGGACATAATAACGCCATGACAGTGACTGAATTCATGGGGTCCCAATAATCCCATGTTGAAAATTTGGTGTCAAAATTCCCAAAAATGCCTGACATATGCACCAAAGTTGAAAAAAACCCTATTTATGCCATTATACAGCTTACCAGCATTTCTTCAGTTTGTGGTCAGCTTTGAAGAGTACAGAAGTGTGCCCGGTCTACCAAAGATCATCGAGCCAGACTCCGGAGCTAAGTATGGGGTGAGGGTGGTGTAGGGAGGCAGAGTGCACAGTGGGTGGGTGTGGGTTGTGGAAGGGGGCAGGAGACATCGAGGACCTTTTTCTTTTTTACAGGTTAAAAAAAAGGGAACATCCCGGGACAGTTTTTGTTTTTTCAGGCACATTTGGCATACTTCGGTGGGCTCCCATCATGTCACCTGATTGTTTAGGGGGGCTATAGCTGACAGGGGATCAGGCACCCCCTCAACACACAACAGATGGGGGCTCATTATGCCGATAGGGAATGGGTTCTCCCATTGGCTAAATAAACAGTGATGGGGTACTGCAGATGATGGGGATTTGGCCCCCTGTTGACACAGGAAGACTATTGGGGGAGTGCCAGATGACGAGGGGGATTGGGCACCCCCTTGGAACACACTTGGGGGCGTCATTATGCCAACGGGGGATGGGTTCCCCATTGGAAAATTAAGTGGGTCGGGGAATGTGACAGGGGGATGGGGCACCCCTGTCACCATGTTTACGTGGGGAGGCTGTGACACTGCAATGAGAAGCTTGCTTCTCATTGCAGTGGACGTTTTCTTAGATGTGGTCACCATATTATGCCTTGCTGGCATGGCACCTGCATGCTGTCTTATTGGGGAATGAGGGGCACGCCTACTGATGCATGCCCTACATTCACCCACATTGACCGCACCTCCAAATCTGCTCCTAATGTAATATGTTGGCTGGTGCGCAAGCAGAAGCCAACATAATGAGCAAAAGGATGGAGTCCATGTGTTTTCCTTTTTGTTTTGTCTTTTCCTGTAGAAAAAAAATACAAATACAAGTAAATGAAAATACATAGTAAGATTCTAAAAGTTCCAACTAATACAGCTAATATCAACAGGACTTTTTTACATAATTCTAATTCCAATTTGTACTTTACTTATCATACTAGTACCGAGAGTGTGTGTTTTTTAGATTTATGTATCATGAAGAAGCCAGATGGTACTATTGCTACTAATATTTACAGAAAACCGTGCGAGAGAAACACATTCCTCCTGTCAAGCAGCTGTCGTCCCAGACACATAGTGAGGAACAAACTGAAAGGTCAGTTCCTCAGACTTAGGAGGTATTGCACTGACTTAGCAAGTTTTGAGAATGTAGCTACTGATTTACAGAGTAAAGTTATTGAACAGGGTTACTCTGCCACTCATGTTGAAGCAACCTATCAGGAAGTCAGGAACACAGCAAAGCAGGATACGTTCACATCAAATAGAGCACAGACACAGGCTAAAGAAAAATGTCATTTTGTGATAACATACTCAGTACATGCTCCCAGAGTAATTGAGATCATTAAAAATAATTGGAACATTTTGAAATAGGATCCCAATTTAAAAGAATGTCATGAAACTATTCCCAGACTTTCTTACAGACGACCAGCGACTCTTAGGGATATTTTGGTTCATAGCAAACAGGCCAGTCCTGTACAACACACGTGATTAACACCAAGTGTAGGATACTGTAAGTGTCAAAGATATATGCACTGTCCTAGTATTCAGACTAGCATGGAATTCACTACCATCTTTGAACATAAGCTGTACACAATTAGACAACTCATCACTTGTGACACAAGCAGAGTAGTTTATCTTGTGACATGTACATGCAGTGCATTTTATGTAGGCAAAATTAAAAGGAGTCAAACTAAGAGTGGGTGAACACATTAGGGCCATTAAAAATAATGACCTGAGTTATGCAACTGCATACCACATTATGTAGAGTGCAAACAAGTCTGATCATGCGTTTACTTTTCAAGGAACTGAGAAAGTTCATAGAAACCCGGGGGGGGGGGTGGTGATCATGATAATTTCATTCTAACCAGGGAGGGATTCAGAATTTATACATTATGGGCACATAAAAGTCCAGGCTTGAATAACAGATTCAATATTAAGCCACATCTGAAGAAAAAGTAATTATAGTAACATTGCTATTCACTTTAGTATACAAAACTGTACTTGTAAGCTATATAAATCTAGATAGTTTCTGCAAATGGTCCAGTTGATATAAACTTCTATTAGTCATGTTGATATTAAAAGACAAAGAACCTCTGTGCGCAAACACTGAGGCAAGGGTTACCCCAAAGGGCATTTGGCTGGGAAGCCAAGTTTCAAGAAAATACAAAATCACACATGCCCCTACAATGCAAAGCATCATGGGCTGCATATGCAAATCACCACAGAATGTTATGCTGGTCCAACTTTAAGAAGAATTGCATGGTGCCGAAAGGCCTCTCACACAGTTTGCAAAGGGTGCTAACAGAAGACATAGCCACGTGTTTCATCCTACCAGGACTCATCAGTATGCCTCGTCTGTTTGACACCCCAGTGGAATGGACCAGCTACCCCTAAGGCAGTGTGCCTGGGATAGCCAAGTTTCAAGAAAATACAAAATCACACATGCCCCCACAATGCAAAGCATCATGGGCTGCATATGCAGATCACCACAGAATGCTCTGCTGACTAGGCATACTGATGAGTCCTGGTAGGACGAAACACGTGTCTATGTCTTCTGTGGGGGCATGTGTGATTTTGTATTTTCTTGAAACTTGGCTTCCCAGCCAAATGCCCTTTGGGGTAACCCTTGCCTCAGTGTTTGCGCACAGAGGTTCTTTGTCTTTTAAATAGTTTTTTATTTTAATGGGTTCACCGCAATATATCCCAGGCACACTGCCTTAGGGATAGCTGGTCCATTGCACTGAGGTGTCAAACAGCCGAGGCATACTGATGAGTCCTGGTAGGATGAAACACGTGTCTATGTTTTCTGTTAGCACCCTTTGCAAACTGTGTGAGAGGCCTTTCGGCACCATGCAATTCTGCTTCAAGTTGGACCAGCATAACATTCTGTGGTGATTTGCATATGCAGCCCATGATGCTTTGCATTGTAGGGGCATGTGTGATTTTGTATTTTCTTGAAACTTGGCTTCCCAGCCAAATGCCCTTTGGGGTAACCCTTGCCTCAGTGTTTGCGCACAGAGGTTCTTTGTCTTTTAAATAGTTTTTTATTTTAATGGGTTCACCGCAATATATCCCAGGCACACTGCCTTAGGGGTAGCTGGTCCATTCCACTGGGGTGTCAAACAGCCGAGGCATACTGATGAGTCCTGGTAGGACGAAACACATGTCTATGTCTTCTGTTAGCACCCTTTGCAAACTGTGTGAGAGGCCTTTCGGCACCATGCAATTCTGCTTAAAGTTGGACCAGCATAACATTCTGTGGTGATTTGCATATGCAGCCCATGATGCTTTGTATTGTGGGGGCATGTGTGATTATGTTGATATTAGCTGTATTAGTTGGAATTTTTAGAATCTTACTATATATTTACATTTACATTTACTTGTCTTTGTATTTTTTTTCTACAGGAAAGGATAGGAAAAAAGGAAAACACATGGACTACGTCCTTTTGCTCATTTTATTATATGTTAGCACTTACAGGTTTTTAACTTATATTTATTCAATTATAATATGTGTTTAGAGCATATTTATTAAGCTAGTATTTTTCACTTGAACTTTGGTTTTTATCACACGTGTGTATGGTCCAGGTGCTGTTTGATGATGTCATGGCTATATATGTATGTAATTAGTGCCCTTCCTGTGTCATTTAGATCCATTGAGAAAGGAAGTGTTTTTTCGGAAACACATCTGGAATTTTGCACATTGCACTTTGATATATTAAAATGAAGCACTTTGAGAGACTTGTTTGAGCATTCATTATTTTGGGTGGTGAGGGCAGGATTTTTACTGTTTGCATTTGGAGTTTTTTATCCCTGCACCACCAATCCTTGTGCAGCCTCTTTTTCATTTTTTATTGCAACTATATAGCTAACCTTTTTTTTATTTCACCTCAGACTAGCACAGCAATGAGTTCTTTTTCCAGCCTAATCAACAAAAAAGTTCTAGCAATAAAATTATTGTGCTTGAGGAGTATGGTTGTATGGTTGCATCCAAGAGACCTGCCTTCCTTGCTGATGAAATGCTACAAATTGTTGCTGTTGCTGACCTGGGAATGTGCTGCAGGCTGGTGGAAGTGAGCTGAGGACCCACACTCCTCAGGACCTCCCAGGCAGTCACACTACTTGCCATGCCAAACTGGCCTCGGCACCAAAACTGCCTACTCTTACACCCAGCCCCAGAAGGTGGTGTAACGCAGCCCTGAGCTGTGACCACAATGTCTGCCTGACCAGTGTTCCAGAAGGATTTTCTTTATTTTCATTTCATTTCATTTCATTTTTATTGGTTATACTGGAAAGACATGTGAGCATTGCTGCCCGTTTATACAAGAGTCCAGTTACATGCAACAATCGTGTTCTTATCTGTGCAGTATCTATTTATTTAATTTAGTTATTAATTTATTTATTTTTTCTTACATGTTTGCCAATTGTTTCCCATATTCACTTTCAGACAGGACGAGTGGGGTGCTGGATGGAGCATACCGAAACTACGTGGCCCATCAGCTCAGCATGCCTGGGACAGTGTGTTGACCATGGTTTGTTCCTCATACTTGTAAGTGCAGTGATTCAGAAATACTGGAAAGCTGCCCTGGCTATGGTGCTGGAACTTCAGCCATCATCTCTTATGTTTCCCAGCCCCAAAGGTAAGAGACTGCATACTACTAATGGCCTTTGATAAAGGAACTTAACATTCCGAAATGCATCAGGCGGGTACAATCTGCATTCATGTTTGTCAGTAAATGAATGTGTTAGTATTCTTACTGGAGCCTAGTGGGTATTTCCATTTGGTGGTGAGTGCTCAACTTTTTTGTCTACTATACTACTAATGGCTCAGCTTGATTCCAAATCCATAGGGGTTCCAACTACAGTATGTGCTGCAGCCCCCTAGCCTACTGCCGAAGATTAATGAAGTGCCATGATAAAACCAAGTCTAGCAAGGCAGCTCTAGCTTTAAGGCAGCCCAGGATCCAGCTCATTTAAAATGATAGCAGCTTAGCATAACAGAAATTTCCCTCCATGAAATTGTTACCTTGCAAAAGATATCAAAAGCTAGATTCCTCTGTTATCCTTCCTGGTGCTGGGCTAGGGTGTTCTGAGATCTGAAATCTTGAGCAGGTGAGCTGGAATGGGGGCTGCTGGCTTCCACCTTATTTTGATCTCTCATTCTTTGCCTATCCCAGGTTGTCCATGCCTTGTGGGTGGCCTGAATGTTTCCCCCTCAAGTGTGATGAAAGGGCTAAGCCCTCATCCTTGGGGTGGATCCCTACTTGCTTACCTTCAGGCTACAACGAATGGGACACCAACAAGGTGACGCCTGCTGCAATGCTTTGAAGAATTAGTATTTTTTTTATTGGAATATTTTAGCTAATGAATACATTGGGAAAACTAAAAGAACTTCATGTGATTTTTTTTTTGTTAAGATGTTTAAATACAGAGAGAATCCCTTAATAATACAGTATAGATATTACGCCAGAATATTTATAATAGGAAGCAGGCTATTTACAAAGGGTGCACTATGCATGATATACTGTACTTTGTCAAGTTACAAGGCAGTTCATTTATTGCATTTACATTTATTGTATTCCTGCAAAAAAAGTCTTATAAGATGGGGTGCATGCAAGCAGGCCTTCTTACTCCAATTAGATTTCAAAAATGGATAAAATTGGACTTCTAGTGTGGAAGGAAGCAAGATGGCTGTATAGACTGAGAGCTATCTGCAGCCACTACATTCATTGCTACTTCATTGCTGCAATTTGCCCGATTTTTGTGCAGTTTTGTTATTAAATTAATATACGGAGTTTGAAGTGGTCTGCTGAGGTGTTTTTTGGAACATAGCATTTGGGATTTCTTCTTCTTCTGATCTATTGAGTCATTTCCACACTCACATGCTTTCTTATTCAAAGTAATGGAACCACTGGAAACTTCAGTGGCAGTAAGCAAAGAAGATATCATGGACATTAGAGAAATGTTAACATTTTTGGTACAGGACATACCTCACTTAAAGGCTTCTGTTGCTCAGCTTGAGGAACAGGTTGAAACTGCAGAGAATAGAATTGCCGGTGCTGAACTTCTCTGTATGCAGGTAGATTCCTCACAGGCCCATCATGGCAATAAGATCACAGCTTTGGAGCAACAAGTATAGTCCCTGTCCTTAAAACTTTAAGACCTGGAGAATCGAAGCAGGAGAAATAATATTTACATCCTTGGTCTTCCGGAAGGCATTGAGGGGGACAATATGTGTGATTTTTTGCGAATGTTTCTTCCCCGGGTGTGGAATTTCACTTAGGACCAGCCATTGGAAATCGAGTGTGCACGCCATTCCTTGGGCCCCTGACCAGCAAGAGGATCTCCCCCGTGACCCATCATTGCTATTTTTTGAGGTCTACCATCAAGGAGCAAGTGTTGCAATTGGCGCGGGAAAGAGGTTCTCTTAAATGGAATGGCCATTCTATTCACTTGTTTCAAGACTTTTCTAAAGGCATTGCAGAGCGCTGTAAGGCTTTTGCTCCAGTCAAGAAGGACCTGGATGCTAGAACAATCAAATTTGTTTTGAGGTATCCTGCTGTGCTTCATGTCTGGTGGGAGGAGGGTTGAAGGAGTTTTACTTTTCCACATGACGCTGAAGTATTTTTACATTCCCTCCGTGGCAAGCCTGCATTGAAATTGGTAAAACTTGCTCTGAACTTGAATCCAACTTTGAGGGAAAAGACCACATCTACATGGGGATATGCCCCCCCCTTTATCTTCTGCTCCTACTGTGTTGCCAGGGTCAAGTGAGCTGAGTCTGGGAGTTGGTGGCAGGTACAATATCCTAAACAGCACAGGGAGTCAAAGAAAGGAGCTGTCTCTACTCGCACTACTGCGGCAGGCTGGCAGATGTCCTCTGGGGTCAGAGGTGGCACCTCTTTGTCCCGTCCCTGCTATCCTCTGGATGGCGTTGAATGATCCCCCACTCCAGACCCCAAACACCTGAGGATGTTGCCTAACATTCGAGAAGGTTTGGAGGATCACATTGGGATGGAGTGGGCAGATTATGGAGAAGAACAATTAACAGAGGCCTCGCAACCTGCGTTGGAGCTATGTTCTACATTGAAGCAGGAATTTGAATTGACTCTGGATGTATTAGTGGAGGTTGCTTTATCAGAAGTGGCAGTAGGTGCTGCAATCCTGGAGATGACAGTCACAACTTGAACTGTCTTGTCATCTTCTAAAGAGAGCTGTTTGATCTTTCATTTTGCTGCTTTACCGGTTTTTTTTTTCTTTTCAGGTTTTGCTGGCTGTGCAAGATGTGGAAACATAGAAACATAGACTTTGATGGCAGATAAGGACCGCTTGGCCCACCTAGTCTGCCCATTTCCCTACCTATTGGATAAGCTGCAGATCTTAGTTAACCAACAGCCTACTTCCTCCTACCCCCACTAGAATTGCCTTATGTCTGTCACATGCATTCTTGAATTCCCCCACTGTTTTTGACCCCACAACCTCCTCAGAAAGGCTGTTCCATTTATCCACCACCCTCTCTGTGAAAAAATACTTCCTCACATTGCCCCTGAGCCATCCCCCCTCTATCTTCAAATTGTGTCCCCTTGTTCTTGCACATCTCTTTTTCTGAAAGATGCTACCCTCTTGGACTTTGTTGATTACCTTGAGGCACTTGAAAGTTTTTATCATGTCCCCCGGAGGATACTGAGGATGTCTCTCTGAGACCGTTTGTCTATCTGAGGGTACTATTCGAGGACCTTCTTGAGGAGATGGTTTTGTTTGGGGGGACAGGCTGCTCTATGTAGGCTGCTTACTTTAAATGAGTGAGTGTCTTTATGGGGACCTTAATGTTATCGGATGTCAGGTAAAAAGTTAATTTGTTCTATTTTGTGGAGCAGTTATAGTTACAGGGGTTACAATCTAGGTTTGGGATGGTGGGCTGGATTCATTTTATGTGGTCTGCTTATGGACCTGGCTGTTAATGGATTTGGATTATCTCTGTAGCGTTCAGGCGTGGGCTTCATTAGGCACATCTGGAATTTTCTGAGGCTGCAGGAGCTATATCGCAGCTGCTCCATTTTGTCAGCTGGTTTTGGGCATTTGGGCCCTCTTTCACGCCTGCTGAAGAGCGAGTGGTCATTGGCGGTAGGGTGCTGCTAGTCTGTTTTTTTTCCTCACTCCCTCTGCTAGGGTATTAGGTAGGTTTGGGGCTGAGCTCTTGTTTTTTTGTTTTTTTTGTAGCTTCAGTTTCAATGTTTATTTTGGGGGGTCATTGAGGGGGTGGGTGAGTTGGGGTTTGGACTTTTCTGTTTTTTGGAATTGGGGGCGATGAGGTGGTGTGGTATCTGTTTCAACTGCTTTATATGGGGTGTCTATGCATGGTGTACCAGACTGCAGTGCTGGTGGGTGCTGGGGGGCAGAGTAAGTTCTCAATGGGGGAAGAAAGGTGATTTCCCCTCCTGAAAGGGGGACCATTTTTCTATTTGTTTCTCTCATGCTGATGGGGGTACAGGGTGCTGTACATTGGGGGAGTCATCCACCTTCTGAGTTATATAATTGTTAATTAATGTTGCTTTGTCTTTATATTGTTGTACCATATTTGTTAAACTCATTACTGTATGGACTATATAGGTCAGTTAAATTTTATGACGTGGCATTTTCAAGGGTTAAATATCCCCAAAAAACTTAAGAAAGTTTTATCTTATTTGAGATCTTATCATAGTGATATTACGTTTTTGCAAGAAACTTATTTAGTGAAGAGAGATGTGGGTAACTTGGAACGGGGGTGGGTAGGTAGGGCATATTCTAGTTCATTTACCTGCAAAAAAAGCGGAGTATCCATTTTGGTGAAAATGGGTGCTCTCTAAATGTAGAGTCTTGGGCTTCTGACAAAGATGGGCATTGGGTATTGGTACTTAGTAAGATAGGCAATGTAAGGGTTCTGCTCATTAATGTTTATGCCCATAATGAAGACTCACCTGATTTCTTTTCCCACTTAGCGCAAACTATTTTAGATTGGTGTTCTTGTCCTCTAGTGTTGATTTGGGTGGGGGAGGACTTTAATTTGGTTTGGGACCCAGTGATAGGTCCCCATGGAGAGGGGTGTCCTTTTTCGCCAAAGGTGTAGGGAGGTATTGCTTCATATGTGTAAGGAATATGGGTTAATTGACTGTTGGAGACTGTTTAATCCTACTACTCAGGATTTCACTTTCTGCTCCCCGAGATTTCAAACATGCAGTCAGCTGGACTATTTTTTGTGCAGTTCTTTGATTATGTCGGATCTGTTGGATGTATCCCACAGATCAATACTGCTCTCTGACCGTGCTCCGGTAAGCTTGGTGTGGAAACCTCAACAATGTGTGTCGAGTACTCCCTGCTGGAGCTTTAACCCAGCCTTGTTAAGTATAGAAGAGTTCAAACTGTGGTTGAAGGGGGAAATCAGTTTCTATTTTTTAACCAACGACTCTCCTGACATTACTCCTTTTGTGTCATGGGATGCTTTTAAATCCTATATTCGGGAGTGCATTATTTCTTATGCATCATAACAAAAGGCATAAAGAGAAGGTGGAATCTCTTACAACTTGTATTCAGCAGTTGGAAGGGGAGATATATCTGTCACCACTGGACAAGGACGAGAAGGTTCAGGAACTTTTGATGTACAAAAACAGCTTAAATAATGTTTTACATTAGAAGGCCCAACAGACATTCTTTTCTTCTGAGACAGACCTACTGGGAATCTGGGACTAAGTGGGAAAGCTTTTAGCCTATAGGTTATGAAAGAAATCTCTGGAGGCCCAGGTACCATACCTCAAGGGAAAAGGGGGGAGGGGGAGATTAATAGCTGATACAGGGAAAATTGTAAGCACTTTTAGGAAGTATTACTCAAGTCTTTACAAATCTACGGTAGACCCATCAGTGGAGGAATACGAGTCCTTTTTGTGGGTATTAAGATGCCTTTATTAGTGGAGGAGCTGGCTGCTTTCCTGGAGACAGATTTTGCTCTAAAGAGGGTGCAACAGGCGTTTAAGGCCTTGGCCTTGTGTAAGGCGCCAGGGCCTGATGGATTAAGTGTGGATTTCTATAAGGCATTTGAGCAGCAGGTTTTCCATCGGTTGTTGGATGTATTTAGGGCAGCTGGGGGGGTCTTGTTCATTGCCCGTCATTATGAGGGAAGCAGTTGTCACTGTCCTGCCTAAACCAGGTAAGGACCCAATAGCGTGTGCCAGTTATTAGCCAATATCGTTGTTAAATGTGGATTGTAAAATCTATGCTAAGATATTGGCCATGAAGTTGGAATGGGTGTTACCATTTTTGGTTAGCAAATTCCAGTCTGGTTTTGTGAAAGGTAGGCAGGGCAGTGACAATTTGCGTGTGGTTATTTATTTGATTCAGGTGACAGTAAGGGAGCTGGACTCACCATCCTTAGAGGGGTTGGACGCTGAAAAGGTGTTCAACTCTTTCGAATGGCAGTATTTGTAGTTTGTTCTAGCTAAATGTGGACTAGGCCCAAAATTTCAGCACTGGATGGAATGCTAGTACTTTGAACCTAAGGCAAGGGTTTTAGTCAATGGGATGTTGTCAGAGTCCTTTCTCCTGTCTTAGGGCACCAGGAAGGGCTGTCTGTTAAGTTATCTACTGTTTTTGCTAGCTATTGAACCACTTAATCTAGCTCTGTCTCAAAATCTTGCTATTGTAGGCATAATGATTAGAGATCAGTCCTTTTCCACGCTATTGTATGCAGACACTTTACTTTTAATGTTTTCAAGAGTTGAGACCTCTCTTCTGAAAGCTTGGGAGATTACAGACTGCTTCAGGGTAATTTCTGACCTGTGGATAAATTGGAGAAAATGGAGATCCTACCACTTTATAATGCTGATGATTCTTGGGCATCTATGGGTGCATATACCTTGAAATGATCTACAGTGAGGGTGAATTATTTAAGGATGTTTATTTGGGGGCATCTTCAGGACATGTCTTCTAAGAATCTTTCTGGAATCTTGGAGGACATTAAGGTTGATGTCCGCAGATGAAAGCAGCTTAACTTGTCTCTTCCAAATGAAATTGCTACGATTAAAATGACAGTGTTTCTCCGGCTATTTTACAAGCTAAGCAATTTGCCCCTCACTATTCTAATGGGCTGGTGGGCTATAATTGATAGGGTATTGTTTGACTTCATTTGGGAAAGTTCTCCTCCTCATTTCAGCAGATGGATCCTCTGTGCTCCTGCAGTTTCAGGAGAATGGAATATACCATGGTTGTGGGCCTACTATTTGTGTCATGGGGTGAAACAAACTTTAAATTGGTTATCTCCTTCTTTTCCTGGGGCACTTCTTTGGGTGAAGATTGAGCAAGTGGTGTTTGAGGAGGCCACGTTGGCAGTTTTATTAAAAAACCCTTTGCCTTCTCCTCGGGTGGAGATGCTTCCTATGATTTTTTCCAGTCAGACTTGAAGCAGGTTTTTTAAGGGACTTACTTGGCTGGGATTCTACTTTTTTGGGAGCTTCTGAACCGTTGTGTGACAACCCTGCTATTATGGTGGGGAATTGCTGTATACATTGGGTATCATGGGCCAAAGAGGCATTAGAACGCTAGGTGACTTGGTGGAGCAGGAGACTGGTTTTCTAGACTTTTTCAGAGATTTACAGGCCAAGTATGATATTCCTTCCAAAGATATGTGGAGATACTTAAAAATTAGACATGCCCTCTTAGCTAGGTTTTTTTAAATCGCGTTGTATTATTGAGAATTATTTTAGGGGCCATCTACATAAGTGGCTTAAACCCTCCCGAGGACATGTCAGTTTGTTATATAAAGAGTTACAGAATGTGTACCTGCCAGACTGGAAGCCCTATAGAATACAATGGGGGAAGATATGCAATGTGACCTGGATTGGGAAGGTTGGCGTCGCTGTTGGCATACAGCACAAAAGGCATCTCCTGACCCTAGACGCCAGCTTCTTCGGAAGAAGGCTTTAAGTAGATGGCATCATACACCGGTCTAGTTAGTGAAAATGGGGTTGTTGGGGTCGGATCTGTGCTGGCGAAGCCAGAGCTGTACGGGTTCAATATTTCATATTTTATGGGATTGTCCCTTATTGAAAGATTGGTGAAGGGACATTATTAAATGTTTGGAGGGCATCCTACAAATTCCCATTCCAGATTCTCCATTGTTTTGGATCCTGGGGGATCTGGGGGCATTGGAAAGGAAAGCATCAGTTTATAAAGGAATTCTTTTTGCTGAAGCCTTGGAGGCAAAAAGACATTTATCTCAGAATTGATGTTCTACTGTGGTATCACCCTTAAGTAGATGGAAATTTGTGATGTCCAAAGCGGCGTCCTTTCATTGGTTAATAGTCTGGAGGAAGAATGCGTTTCCTAAATTTTTTAAGATATGGGATAAATGGTTGGCCTCTGAAGATTTAGTGAATGGGGATTTTGAAGGAATTACTTCAGGGAGGCAAAGGAATGTATAGATTGTTATTTGATGGACAAGAAGGTGGAAGACTAGGGGTTGGGGTAGGGGTCCAACACTCTTGAAACTTTTTGTAGTTATGTGATGTTCTTTGTTAATGTAGGTTTTCCTTTTTGACATACTGATAGCTAACAATATAGGGCACCTTGTTATGGATTGTTGTTGTTTTGTGACTACGAATTTTGTGTTTTGTGTAAGATTTATATGTGTCTGTCACTGGCTTTCTGAATTGTTAGTAATGTTAAAAACTTTCAATAAAACATTTATATGCAAAAAATGGCTAAAATAAAACAACATGGATGTTAAAACACATATATAGTCAGTTAAAAGTAGTGGACTGGATGTAAGTTTGATAATAATAAATTTATACCTCCCTCCTAAAGGGTGCAGTTCCAATATGAAAGAGATTTGGTCCTCCTTTACAAGCATAGGGGCCTGTACATGAATGTGCGGAGTGGCTATGCGCTGCGGATCCAGGGCGTGTAGCCACTCCACACCCATTGCGCCCATTGCACCCCCCAAATGGGATGCATGACCCAGGGTGCACAGCCCCTACTCTCCTGATTCCCCCGGCCATGCAGACAGCAATGTGCTGGGGATGGCGAGGGGGTGCCAGTACTACATGTTATGAATGAAGTCGCATAGTGCTGCCCACAGGGGTGTGGAGAAGGGTGCAGGTTATGGCAGGGGAGACCCTGCCATAACTCCTGTATGTGCCTCACGCAAACAACAGTCTGCCGCCCGGACCAGGCAAATAGCCTATATCCCCCACTTACAAGACCCCTGCAGTCATCCTCAATGGCTGTCCAGTGCCACTTGGCCCAACACACAGCAGTGCCCCATCCACATGTAGGCTGGCCCACCCCTACACACACACACACACACACACACACACACACACACACACACACACAACACATGGGGCACCGGCCCAGGGATTGCAGACACCCCCCACTAACCCCACCCAGTACAACACCAGCAACCAACCCCCGATCCCCACTCCTGGCCCCTCAAGACACTCAGTGGTGGTCAGTGGTCTTCCCATGGCACCGACATCAGAATCCCCCTGACCCCGTACCTATCCTCCAGTGCCATGAGATTGCCAATGGCACAGCCCTCCTCACGCCTCCTCAGCTGCTGGCCATCCAGGTGATGCTGAGAGTGTGCTGCCCATATATAGGCAGTGTGCTGCCAGCATCACTTGGATGTCCGGCAGCTGAGGAGGCGTGTGGAGGGCTGTGCCACTGGCCATCCTTTTTTGCACTGGAGAACCAGTATGGGGCCAGGGTGATCTATGCCTGCCAGGACAGGGGAAGGGGCATGGATGTGTGTGTGTGGGGGAGTCTGCATCAATGTGAAAGGGGCTGGGTCACCATTGTGTTGGGGTGGGGGGAATGCTTCACACAGAATGGGGCAAGGGCATGGATGTGGGGGGTACATGTCTATGTGTGCACGGGGACGGGGCACAGATGTGTGTGGGGAGTGAAGTCCTTCATGGGGATGGGGCTCTGCTGTGGGGTGCAGGCATATGGGACTGGGACGGGGTTGCCTTTGGGAGTAGGGGTTTGCACCATGGGCATGGTCAAGGGACCCACCTGGCGATGGGGCCCAGCTGCACAGGTCCAGGTGTGCATATGGCTATTCAAGCACCCAGACCCATGCCCTGCCATGTAAGGGACCAACCACTGTGTTACCTGGGACTGGCATTGAATTGGATGCCCACCTGGGTCTGCTGCCCTGCGTGAACCTGCATGCCGGGGGGGTCCGCAGACAGGTGCCCTTCAGGCTGTGAATACGTGCACCCTGCACTTGTCCAGGACCACAGAGCTACAATACATGGGTGGGATATGCACCTCCAGCCCATACATCCCACCTGTTCATGCATAGGCCCCATAATTAGAGAAGTTGTGGATGAAAATGGGGATCAGGATATCTTGATAACTGAACATTTTAATATGAGGGTGGCAAACCACAATTGTAGTGAGCAAATGATAAGTCATGAAATACAGCATGATATAAGAGTAGGTATTTGGTTAAAGGATAGGTGGCAGATGGTGGTGGCAAATGGAGGTCATCCATAGAAAGGGAGGGTGACCATTGGGGTGCCTCAGGGATCAGTGCCGGGACTAATCCACTTTAATGTCTTTATAAGTAACATTGCAGTGGTGGTGGAAGGGAAGCACTATTGTCTTGCAGATAACATCAAACTCTGCAATAGGTTGGACACTCCAGAGGTGTGTATGGAAAGGATGATCAGAAACCTGAGAAAACTCAAGGAGTGGTCAAGGGTATGGCAGCTTGGTTTTAATGCAACAAATTGCAAAATAATGGACTATGGGCAAAGAAACCCAGGGACAGAGTATGAAATGGGGGGGTGCAGGGGCGGGTACTGACACCCAACAAGCAGAAAAGACACCTAGGGTGATCATACTGGATGACCTAAAGGTGGCCAGGAAGTGCAAAGGGGGTGACAGAGGACCCCAGAGGAGGAGGAAGCTAATCCAGGGATGAGCCAGCAATAGTTCAAGAGGAGTTCAGGGAATTGGGGAGCGGTCTTAGGCAATTAGTATGATCTCTGACCTTCTCAGAAGTGCTACCTGTCTACGACAGGGGGAGAACAGGATTCTATGCACAAGAAACTTTAACTCATGGTTGAAGGAATGGTGCAGAGAGGAGGGATTTGGATTCATTGGGGACTATGGCCCCACCTGGAGGGATACAGGCCGTACAGTGGTGACTGCCTCATCCATCCAGGAGGGGAACCATGGTCCTCAGTGAATGGTTTAAATCCTACATTGGCAAGCATTTAAACTAGCTGGGGGGGTACAATGAGGCAGGGAGACATAAACTGTCTCCACCACGGGCTTAATAGGTCAGTAGTGGGGATTCCTTAAGGAGAAAAATCCCAAAAGGAACCAATTAACATAAGAATCCAGGGGATAGAAGAAAATGGAGATAGAAAGAAGAACAGTGGAGGAAATAAGGGAGGACAAATGGGAAAAAGGAGGCAGGGTGGCAGTATAATCTGGAGAGCCATGTGTGCAAATGCTAGGAATTCTGGGCATTAAGATTACAGACTTGGAGGCCACCATGGCAGAAGCAGGACCTGGACATAGTAGCAATAACTGAATCCTGGTGCAATGAAAACCAGGACTGGGATGTAGCCATACCAGGTAGGTAATACAATAACCAGAAGGGTATACCATCACTTCATTGAAACCCCAATGGTGAAGTCTACCACAGCGACAGGAGTCAGCCAAAATCCACCTGTCACTGTGATGGTCTCTCATGGTCAAGGGATTTCCTCACAGGGTGTTTGGCCCCCCCCCCCGGTTCTACTCCAACTCAGAGATGGAATCCTAGAGATGGGGGGATGGGAGGAGCCCTTCATATGGGGGGGTTCGGGGGCACAGCCCCCCGATGTATACAGGAGGCATCTCTGACACAGCATTGCCGACACTCTGCAATGCAGCTGTCGCTGTCGGGGATCTCTCCATAGCCATTGTCACTGAGGCATGGTAGAACCATTCAGAAGGGACAGGGTAAGAAAAAAGGGGGGGAGCAGTGGCTCTTTATGTGAGGGAAAATATAAAAGCTATGGAAATACAGGGGGGGAGCAAAGAGGAGCAGAGGTACTGTGGGTCACCCTGGAGACATGGAAGGGGTCCGCTGTTTGCACAGGAGTGATCTACAGACCTCCAGCATAGGGGGAGAGGTGGATAAGGATATGTTGGCAGCAATCTAAAGGATGGCAACAAGGGGGAGGTACTCTTGGTGGAGGACTTCAATCTACTGGACTTGGATTGAAGCCTCCAAACTGCAGCAACAGTTAGAAGTAGGGACATCCTGGACTCCCTGCACAGTGTTCCTCATGCAACTAGTTAAGAACCCACTTGTGTGGTGTGCAATACTGGACCTGGTACTGACAAACAAGAACAGTGTTGCTAATATCATGGTAGATAGCCACCTGGGGACCAGTGATCATCATATAGTTTGGTTCAATATAAGAAGTGGGCCAGTATCAAGCCACACTAAAACGAGGGTCTTGGACTTCATGAGGGATGATTTAAAGAAAATAGGAGAATGCATCAAATACACCCTAGCAAGGATAGGGAAACTGGGTGAAGTTGAGGAACAGTGGGCAAAAATAAAGGAGAGCATTGAAAAGACAAGATCAGGCAGGATAACAAGGGCAAGAGAAAAAAGAGACCACTATGGTTTTCTAAAGAAGTAGCAGAGAAAGTAGGTACAAAACAGCTAGCATTTAGAAGGTACAAGATGACACAGAAGGAGGAGGCTAGAGAGAGGTATCAAGAGAAACAAAGGAAGGCAGAAAAAGAAGTTAGGAATGCAAAGGTGCGAATGGAGGAAAATATTGCCTAGTGAGTAAAAAAGGGGGATAAAACATTATTTAGGTATATAAGTGAAAAGAAGGAGACCAAAGGAGGGATAGTAAACCTAAAAGGGGAAGGAGGTGTGTGTGTGGAACAGGATCAAAAAAGCAGACATATTGAACAAATACTTTTGTTCAGTATTTATGGAGGAAGGGGTAGATGACGGGCCACAGATAAGGGACAAGGGCATTAAAGGAAGGGAGGTAGACACTAATCCTTTTACAGAGGAGACAGTCCTCAAGTAACTAGCACAAGTAAAAGTGGACAAGGCAATGGGGCCTGTCAAGGTACACCTAGGATACTGAGGGATCTCAAGAAGGTGCTGGCTGCACCTCACAGCCCTGTTCAATCTATCACTGGATATAAGGGAAGATCCAGGGGACTGGAAAAGGGCAGATGTGGTCCCAATTCACAGAAGTGGTAATAGGGAGGAGGCAGGAAATTATAGACCTGCCAGCCTTCCATCTTCTGCTGCTGCAATGCCCTCTTTGATGAAAAAGATATTTCCTTCCCCACCAGTTCTTTTATCCCTCCTGAACAGTGAATACCCAGGGACTGTCATCTCCCAGTCATTTTTATCTGTGACCCATGTTTCCATGATGGCCACCAGGTCTGCTTCAGTGTCTGCCATCAGCATCTGGAGCTCATTGAGTTTGTTACCTGGGCTACTGGTGTTAAGATGCCCCCCCTCCTGCATTTGACCCCTGCTCTAACTCTTTACATTTCATGTTTTCTTCCCTCCTTGCTTGTGCTTGTATCTTTTACTTTCCTTCTTACTGGTATTCCTCCTCTTGGTCCTGTAAACCATGTTGCATTACTTGTACCCTTTTTGCAATTACTGTCCCCTGGATGTGGGGGGGGGTTCTATCTAGGATCCTTTTCTGCTCACCATCCACCATGGGTCCCCTAGGCCCAGACTCCTCCACAGTCAGTATAATTGTCTGATGTAGACATCAAACTTCTGCCCTAGTGCGCTATCCCCTTTTCTTGTCAGTTAAAGTCAATCACCCTTGAAGAGTCTCCTGTCCCAGAATTCCCCCCATGTCCCAACACCACCTCTTAAGTCAACTGTTAAACTCCTCTGTTTCATTACTCCCAGTTCTGTCCTGCCTCCCCTCCCTGTGCCACACAGGGAGGACCTTGGAAAAGGCCAGGGAAGCTGAGTGTGCCGTTAGTCTGTGCCCCAGTCTCTAGAAGTTCTGCTTCACTGTTTCTACCAACTAATTGGCCAGATCATTGGTACCCAGGTGTACCAGCAACCCCAGCTTCCCCCATTCCTCTCCACCATCCTCCCAATTCTGTCTAAATCCCGATTAGCTGATGCTCCAGGTAGGCATTGGACCAACCCCCTCCCATACGACCCTTCCCCATCACCCTATAATCTATCCCCCTGATTATTGAGTCCCTGACCACTAGACCTTTCTGTTAGCCTTGCTCCCCTTGGGTACCAATGTGATGATCCATTTCCCCTCGACTGACTCAGAGTCTCCCCTGCTGGAGTCAGGAGCCTGAACCTCCTCCAGGGCTGTGTAGTGATTCATTATCTGGATGATACTGGGCCAGACAACCTACTTATGGCTGCCCTTCCCCCCATGCCCTGCCACCCTCCACCCCTCTGGACCAGTGGGTTTCTGGGGGAGTGGGGGTGTAGGAGATGAGCTCCAGTTGAACTGAGTGCACAGTTCAGTATCTCTGTCCTTGCTGCTACTAACAGAGCATGGAGCTCTGCTATAGTCCTGTAGAAAGGGCAGTATCCCCTCCTCCAGATCACATCCCTGGAGAAGTGTGCCCCACAGTCCCCACAATGGAGTGCCTCACCCTTGAACCACATCCCATAAGGAATGGTATTGGCAAGAGAGAACCTTACTTAATATCATTTAGTTTACATTATACTCCCCACCCGGATGGGATGGATCGTCTACCAACTAGCATTGCAGGCTTACCTTATAAGATACGATGACAGTCCATAGGCGGATTTAGAGGGGGGACTAAGGGTGCTATAGCTCACCCATCATGGAGCTCCTCTATAAGTAACACACTTCTGCATTCTTAATCATGAAAGCTGCCTGAGCCACATAGATCTCATCTGTTCTTCAGCAGAGCTGGCCTTAGCTAGGTTCAAATTGTGCCCCTGTACCTTGGGGGCCCATGCTTTTTTCTTGAGGAAAAAACATTTAAACATTTAAAAATGCCTAAATGTTGTTAGAGATGAAAATGTTTACCAGCAAATGAAAGTGGAAGACAACTGGCTCTGTTACTGTTACAAAAGGTGGGGGCAGCTTTGCTGCAGTGGAAAAGATTAGATTAAGTAAGTGCTAATGGTGTTAATAGCAATACTTTACACCTCCCAGGTTAACTACTTTCACAAACAAAGGGCTATATTGACAAAATAACATGTTTGTAACCTGGACATGTAGGTGAAACAATGAATGATATGACAAAATATGTTTCAAAAGTATGTGAGCATTCAAAATGGCTGAAAAACCTGACCAGCACAGAGCAAAACCGGATTTCCTGATAGGGACCCTGAAATCCTGATCACCAGTTAAAAAAAAAACTGACAGGTGGCAACCTTACTGGTGTCCCATGATAATCCTCTCTATTCTCTCTCACTCACACCTCCAGCAAAGTTAAGTTGTTTAACTTGTATGCAAATCAGAGTATCTGAGGAGTGAGTGTCCAGTGAAGATGTCCCTGTCCTTACAGAAATGAATACGGTAGTAGTACCATACTTACTAAAGTTCTTGCTTCAGGCTCAGTCAGATTCATTTCCAGTGGTGAAGCAAAATAATTCAATGCAGTCACAATGGCACTAATTAAAAGATGCTGGTTAAACTAGTAGACCTGGTACTGCTTTAGTAATTCAGGACAAGAGGGTTAGTGAGGTGTAAATGTTGAATGTGGGGTGCCCACAGGGAATGGAGTGGTGGGGCCCGGCAGGGGGCTGCACAGGGGCCCATAATGGTTAAGGCCAGCCCAGTCCTCCAGTGTCCTGGTAGTGCAGTAAACAACCACCACCAGCCACATTACATAGTTGATTCCCTCCCAAAAAGCCAGTCTCCAGCATGAATTTCTTACTAACATTCATCCTGCACCATGTGGTCTGGTCCCAGCACTGTGGCAGCAGTTGGTCTTGCCTAGTGAGCCTGAACATTCATTCTCTACTTTTGCAGGTCTGGGGCAGCTCCTTTGTTCATGTTATGCGGGGGTTGTGCATGGGGGTACTGCTGCAACAAGGTGGAGTGAACCTTAACAATAAAGATCTCAACCAGGTCACCTGGTGCTCACTGCTCCTGATTTGCTGTTGCATCCAGTAGTGGATATGGCTAGCAAGGTGCGCCTTCTTTAAATGTCTAGGCTGCTGAAACAGGAGTGAGCTGTAATTCATTAATTCAGAAGATTAATGTTGGAGCAAGAGAGGAGCAAGTGTACTACTGAGGAGGAGACAGAGAGAGAGTGGAGCCCACAAGTGAAGAGCAAAGCCTGAGGTTTCAGTCGGCAGCAGTCCAGTCATGCGGGGTCCGCGTGGCCTTGGTAAATCAGCACAAGGAGATGGAGTGAGGTTTGGGTCATCTTCTGGTAGCTGAAGCAAGCTGTAGCTGAGAGCTCTGCTCATTAGGAGTCATGGGGTCAGTGTGTGCTGTCTAGAGAGAGTGTTTGGCGTCCAGGTGACCGGAGACAGTACTCAGATAGAGGCACATAGACTTCAGCCTGCTGAAAATTGATCAAGTCGTCATTTAATCAGGTTCTTCTTGCTTTAAAAACAAAAGACTTTCACAGTCACAAACCATGGTTGGTGGGGGGCAGCTGCTGGGATGGGACAGGACATTAGTGTTCCATCAAACTGGGTGTGTAATAAGTGTAGTACTAGTGTTATTAATTTCTAGTATGGGGAGCTTAAATTCATGACATTAAAATTGTTTAAGGTTACTGCTAGTTTTGTCCTATATGGCAAATTGATTTTGGTGCAGATTTTCAGGAGAGGGAGTTGGAGAGTAGTGCCCTCCTGTAGCATGCTAGGAATGGTACAAAACTAATGCTGGGGCAGGTCTGGTCTCAGCGACAGCATGAACCAGGAGAGGCAGAAACTGGTACATGAGACCTTTGAACTGAGGTAAAAACTTCAGCATGTACTGTATGTCTAATCTGTGTGGTCTTTTCAGTTGTGGTTGTACAGTGTGAATGTGCACAGAGGGAATTAATAGACATGGGGACTTTGAAGGTGTTCTGCTGTATGTTATGGCATGTGTAGGAGTTTCTGCATGCTTGGAGAGCAAAACTGGCAACAGAAGTCATAAGACCTTGTTTGGCTCATTGACACAGGCAGTTACAAAACTGGAAAAAAAAGTGACAGAATCAAATATTTAGTTTATTTAGTTCTATGTGTTGAATTGGGGTGTGCAAATTGTGATGTACCCAAGCAAGTGCTGTTGGTAATAAAAAAACACATTTTATATTTGTTTAAAAACTGCTTTTCTGTTTGCTTACTGACTTCTTGGGCCTATAATAAAAATGAGATGCCTCACACCATGGGGTTATCCCAGTAAATGACATTTTAAAACAATAAAAAATATTTTATTTAAAAAGTATTTTATTTGGAATACATTGTCCAATAGAATAAAACATGTTTTGCAAAAATAGCAAGAAGACTTGAAATGATATTTTCAGAAACTAGATATCAAAGTGGCTTTGTTCCCATATTTCTACGGTTATTGTATTTATTTTTTTTACAGAGATAAGGTTGGGAGATACGTTGATCTGTACTGCAGGACAAACTGGGATGGGTTAGCTTTATGGTAATGTCATAATGTGCTTGAGTGAGTGACATTTATGAACTTGTTTACTTGGATTGTCATTTAATTTGTCTGCAATGTGTCTTTATCACCAAGTCTCTTTCAACTTTTCTCATTTTGATGTGTTTCAGATGTGCTGCTGCCCAGCTGCAGTCTTTTGGTATTTTTAGTTTTTTTTTTTTGGGTGGGAGGGTATTTTGGGCAACATACTCTCAGGTGGACTGTGGGGACTCTGGGAATGGTGCTAGGGTGCGACTAACAAAGCTTGGGGAGGGAGGAAATTAGTAGAAATTGCATTAGAAATACCCTCCAAAATGCACCAGAATGCACCAAAATGTTAAAAAATCTCTGGGGGCCTAGGTGGCCCACCAGGCCCCCGGCCTATTAGTTTTATTTTTTCTCTAACTTGAGCTCCCCCATCTATAGTACTCCTGGATCCACCCCTGGATGTATGATTCAAGTATCACAAATACGACCCTGATGTTGTCAGGTAATCGGGCTATACCACAGATATAGATGTGAGTAAAAACAACCTTGAGAACTTAAAGAATAACAGCCGGTGGAATTAATTCCTTGCCACTAGAAACAAAATATATGGAGTACTTTCTACACCTCCCTTACTCCCTTAACTTTACATAAATTTAATTTATAAAGAAATATATAAATATCTATTTCACTTGTATCATATCTTATTATTCAAATAACATTTACTTTTTAAGACTTACAAAACACTGATATTCTAAAATTGTAGTCCTGATATTATAGAAATAAATGGATTGAGTGAAATCTATGAATTCAGAATTCTACTACTACAGATTCTATCACAGAAGATACTTAATCAAGAATACAGAGTGACTAAAAGCCTAGAATTAATTAAAATTAGCAGTTACAGAAAAAAACCCTCAAGTGTTTTGACAGCTGGTGGCAAGAGGTTTTGCAATGCATTCTGATTCCATAGAAGCTTATATACAACCTAACAAGTGGCAATAATTTTTATAAGCAGTTATTACAAGGAGAAAAGAACACAAAAATAAGATATTACTCAATAAATAAGGGATTATCTTAATAAGTCTTTGTACCTACACCTTTATGTACTACACATAATGAGGTTTTATATGCAATTACTTAGAGAAAGCTTACAAAGGCACCTGGTCCCAATAGGGTTGTAGCTGACTTGTTGAGATATTGTTGGTTGCCATAGAATCATCATAAGTCCAGATTTTCAAAGGAATGATGCAAGGTCCTTTCACCAAACAGATGTGGTGCAAGGGGGCATACTGCATCTTACCTTGCATTTTTCCCACTTTTAAAATGCTGCTTGTAGCAACCATGGGTCTGCCTGTGCCAGACTAGCTTGTGACATAAAACAGGCTGCACCATGGTTAACCGGGGGCCTGCAGTGCAAAACTGCCTCATCGTCCGCTTAATTGGTATTAAGAAAGCCCACGGGTCCTGCCAGTGCTTAGACCAGTCAGTGCTTGTCTAACAGCTGTCTGCACTGACACTGCCACTAGTGATGGGTGAAGTGGCCCCAATTCGCTCTGCGAAGCGATTTGTGGAGCGAAGGCGAATTCACGGAGTGCTCCGCAACGTGAAGTGGAGTACTTCGCGTTAGAATGGGTAACGCGAAGTCCATTGAAAACAATGACTTCATGTTACTCCGCCATCCACTTCACCTCACTTCGCCTTGTTTTTAAGCTCCAAAGGCGAATTTTGCAATTATTCATGGGATTTCAGGTCACATGATCTCTAGATTGTTCTGCACAGCCTCAGTTTGGGGTAGTGTGTGTAGGAAGCTGTAAGAGACAATCTGCTCTGAGAGCTTTCTGCGATTCAAACCTTCAAAAAGCTGTTAAAAAAAGCCTTTTTGAGTCATTTTTTTTGCTCAAACTTTAGTTCATCGATTATAGGAAACACTCCTGTGCTCATATCATTGAGAATTTATTGCTTGTGTATGGATTTTGAATGTTAATGTACAACATTCAGTCTGTGTATTGAGAGACAGTGGAAGTGGGCTTTGGGGGAGGGGTGTATCTGTGGTGTAGGTAGATTAACTTGAAGAAAAAGATAGTGCTTTCTGTTTTGGTGATATTTTTCTTGTATAACTGTGTTAATGTACACACAGTAATATTTTCAATATTTCTTGCCTTTTTTGCTGATTGATGTGGTGCAGCAGTGCATAATTTTAGTTTGTTTAAAATATGTGGTTATATTACTGAACTTTTCAATTTGCTATGCATTACTTAGTGTGTGTGTGAGGGTGTGTGTGACGCATGTCATCAAATCAGACACCTTTTATTGTGCCACATAATAATTTCAGCAATGTGAAGCTGCTATCCACTGCAGCGGTATGATTTTTGTAACTTTTTCGTGGTATCTTTACTGGTACTAGTACTAGTGACTGTTACTGCCGCAGTGCATAATTTTAGTTTGTTTAACATATGTGGTTATATTACTGAAGTTTTCAATTTGCTATGCATTACTTAGTGTGTGTATGAGTATGTGTGTGATGCGTGTCATCAAATCAGACACATTTTATTGTGCCACATAATAATTTCAGCAATGTGAAGCTGCTATCCACTGCAGCTGTGTGATTTTTGTACTTCTTTGTGGTACCTTTACTGGTACTAGTACTAGTGACTGTTACTGCAGCAGTAGTACACTGCCCCACCCACAGCCCCACCCCAACCGGCAAAGGTATTCTTTTCCAGATTTGAACTTCTGATGGTGAGCACTGATTAGGTGTTGTGCCTTTGTGTCTGCATCTCTTCAGTGCACAGCACAATCTTAATCTGTCTGTGCATTTGCATCTCTTTAGGGCCCAATCTCCATCTGTAACTTAAGTCACAGTTGTTTCTTTGGCTTCCCTTCAGAGTACTGGACAGGTGTGGTGCTTAATTCTGCATGAACATTGTACTCATTAATATGCAGTTTTTAAGTCAGGACCATCATCACAATTCACTCGTGATACAAATCATATTCTTCATCATCACAGTCACAAATACAGTCACAAATCACGATTCACGATCATTCACATTACGAATCACAACATTATTTTTTTTTCTAGTTACTTGGATGTATTGTAAGCCTGTTTTGTAGTATCTCTCCAGGCTTCACCACCCCACCATTGTACTCATTGACATATGTTTTTAAGTCTGGGAGTTTTAAGCTACAGCTCATCGGGGCCTGGGGAAGTACAGCCATAGGCATTCATGTTTCTTCATCATCACGGTCACAAATGCAGTCACAAATCATGATTTACGATAATGTCATGAATCACAACATTAATTTTTTTTAATAGTTACTTGGATGTATTGTAAGCCTGCTAGTCACAGTGCTGATCAGGGATGGAATCCAAACCTGGGCCGGGGGAACAGGCACATCCTGCTCCAGAGGACCTGGTGCTGGACTTGGTGGTGGTGGTGGTGGTTCAACTGCCTCAGAGTCAGGGCAGGAGGTGGTGCTGGTCCTGCTTCAGAGGGGGCACTCACAAGTTTTGAGCGATCCAACAGGAATGGGCACCCATGCCCTCCACAAATGCACGCGGTACAACACTTACCACTACCACGCTCTCCCAGAGCTGCCCCGCCCCAGATATTCCCTCACCCTGGTCCATCTCTCATACTGAGCTCCCTCAGTCCGAGCAATCAATACTCACACTGTCACACAACACACACACACACACACACAGTTACACAGACACAAACAACTAACTACTTATAAAGATAAGAAAAATAAAATTTACATAAAGAACAAATTAAGTAAAAAAGAGTATAGAAAAGACAAAAAAATGTAGCTTTTAAAAAAGCTGTTGGGTCTAAATCAAAAAATCTCCTCGCTCTTATCTAAAAGTATCAGCAGTCACAAAACACACTACTCTCTCTCCGTCTGCGCAGGAGAAAGTAAAAGTGTCTGCTTGTATGACTCACTTTTTTCCTGCCTAGCTAAAGAGCATGTGACTTACAGTACTGTAAGCCATGTGATGTGTGGGGGGTTGCCAAATCTGAAACACCAAGTGGATCACTTAGAATCATAATGAGGGACGCAAAATCCATTAAAAACAATGACTTCACCTTACTTTGTATTGCCATTCCGCCTTAATGCGAAGTGGTAATGACAAGGTGGAGTGAGCACTTTGCATTCCCCACTCTGCATAGTGGAGTGGCAATGTGAAGTGCCCACTTTGCATTCACTTCACTGGCAGAATTTAAATTCTCTGTATCTCTAACTGCCACTTACGGCAGGCTGGCTGGACTACAGGATTCTGCATCGGCTGCCACTGTTTGTGTCTCCCCTGCTTTGCATGGTACAGCTGTCCTCCATCCAAGAGCATGGCAGCAAGTGCCACCAGAGCCATGCACATACAGTACATGGCAATACTATGCTGTGCCTATTGTGCCAGGCTGGAGAAGGTACTGTCTGTAGTGGTGTGGTGAGTGATCCACCCATTCTCAACAGGACCTGTTTGGGGCATATTGTGGCACACATGCCACTGTGCCAAAGCTTTGGTACAAAAGGTTTGCAAGCTCAACTCCTGTATTTACAATACAATTTAATAAAATTAGTGGGGTGGCTCCTGGTGTGTGACCGAATAGAAACATATGAAGTTACCAGGGCAGTACCCCCCCCCCTCCATTTTGCTGCATCGAAGCCTGCACTTTTTTCAAATTAACTCTAATGTTCTTACATTTTATACTTTTTGGAGGGGCTTTTGGTTCTCATCATCCAGTCGAGCCATGATTAAGCCTGACCACATCGGCAAAGTGACCACCTCCATGAGTCAGGTAAAAAACATCACATTTTAACTTACCTTAACAGAGTTGAGGTCTCCTTGCTTCCTTTATGTTTTTGAAGAGATCACTCTTCTGGTTTCATTACTTATAGTGTGCTCTGGCCAATGAAAGGCTCAGAGGTGCTTAATAGGGAGCTTAGCAATTAGAAGAAGGCCACAATTCTCCTACATTCAAATCAGTACAAAAGGTTTGCATGCTTAACCCCTGTATTTACAATACAATTTAGTAAAATTAGTGGGGTGGCTCCTGGTGTGTGACTTAACAGAAATATATGGTTAAGGTACCAGAGCACTACCCCCCTTTGCTGCATCAAAGCCTGCACTTTTTTTCAAATTAACTCCAATGTTCTTACTTTTCATACTTTTTGGAGGGGCTCTTGGTTCTCATCATCCAGCTGAACCATGATTAAGCCTGACCACTTCGGCAAAGTGACCACCTCCATTGGTCAGGTAACAAGCATCAGATTTTAACTTGCCTTAACAGAGCTGAGGGCTCCTTGCTTCCTCCATGTTTTTGAAGAGACCACTCTCCTGGATTCTTTTTTCCTGGCTTCATTACTTATAGTGTGCTCTGGCCAATGAAAGGCTCACAGGTGTTTAATAGGGAGCTTAGGAATTAGAAGAAGGCCACAGCTCTGTTATATCAATAATCAACTATGGACTTGTGATCTACAGCTCTGCCACTGGCACCGCACTTCAACGAATAACCACTTCCTATAACAAGGCATATCATCTGCTGACCTCTGCTCCACACCTCTCACATACCTGTGACATCTACAAGCAAGCAAACTGGCTCCAAATCTCTTGCAGACTCAAGTACCAGACCTGTATACTAGCAAAAAAGATTACCTTAAATCTCCTACCCTCAAGGGTTCAGTCCTTACTGGCCCCCAGCTACACCCCCGCCTAACCAGGAGCTCTGAATATCTTACTTTTTCTATTTCATGCTGCCGCACTACCCAAGGACAATGCTCCTTTACATACAGAGCCTTATCCTGGTATAACTCGCTTCTACCTGCTGTTACCAATGACACTACCCTGGGCACTTTCAAGTGCTACCTGCATCAGCACCTTGTCACAATGGCCTCCTGCGAATGTTTCTCCTAACTAAACTTACTCTCCTTCCCTCTAATTCCCCCCCTCTAAGACCCTCCCATCTTTACCCCCACTATCTCCCATCTCCTCCCTTTGTATTTCCCCATATTATCTACATTCTCTCCCCATAGCTTCCTCTGCATGTATCTACCATCTCTCCCAGCAGTTCCTAATTTATTCTAGTGAACCACATTACAACTGTGTTTTTTTATTGTACCTATGTTCTGTGAATCATTGTGCATATTACAGTAATTCCACATGAAAGCTTTAATGTACCCAACAAAGGCTATGGCTGCTTGAAACTGCTGTACTTGTTATTGTCCTTACTATGTTCTGTATTGTTTCCCCGACATGGAACCTTTGAAAAAGAGCCTTTGCTCAAAGGTGTCTTCCGAAATAATAATAAGCAATAAACAATAAACAGTTCTCTTACATTCAAATCAGTACAAATGGCTTCCAAGCTCAACCCCTGTATTTACAATGCAATTTAGTAAAATTAGTGGGGTGGCTCCTGGTGTGTGACCAAACAGAAACATACTGTATGGTTAAGGTACCAGGGCACAAACCCCCCCCCCCCATTTTGCTGCATCAAAGTCTGCACTCAGTGGAGTGAAACATGTCAGGTGATGTGTAGTCAAGCTGGCTGTGGAGTGAGTGTAGCATTTTGAAGTGCTTTGGGGAACTGTTTGTCTTTTATACTGCCATTTATATCCATGGACTTGTATCCATTTTTTTTCTTGTATTTATGAATTAAAGGATTTTTGGATCAAGCATTATCTCCTTGGCAAGTGACTTTTTCCTGCATACATTGACTGTTTTGATAAAATATAGCAGTTTAACACACAGTGTTATCTTGGTGCAAAGCTGTAAAGCTGGGGTCATCATGGACATACATCCCATCTGCAGCTTACTGATTCAAGAAGAGTTTGTAGTGTCCATGACTGTGCTACATGTTTGGACATTAGAGAAAAAGAAAGGGCTACCTTTGAGGGTGTATTTTATGTTAAACTGCAAATGTAAGGACATAAAATATATTGGCTAGCATCTGAAAGAGACTTAATTAAAATACATTTAGAGAGCAATCTTTTCAAAATTTGTCATTAATTGCAGCCATGGAAACATAAGGCATCAAAGTAAATGAAACTGTGTCTGTAGTCCCATGTGCTGCACATTAGCAGCACAGGTTCTTTTCATTAAAACTAAACAAAGCAGGGAATGTAAATATATTAATGGGGATTATCACAGACCAACACATTAAATATTTCAGGTTGGGTTGTGTAATGTGTTGTTATTTTTTCAGTAAGAGGGTCATCATTATGGGACATTTTTTGTACTGTTCTTTGTGCATTACTGGGACACCATAATGGTGGTGTGCTTTGTATGTCACGTTATCTCTGAGAATACTGTTCCATTTTAGTGGTTTATTTCATTCTCCATAGCCTTCCTGCAAATAAAGTACCACAACCATCAAGAAAATTAATAAATACTCAATATTAGTAAGACAAATGTAAGTTTATATTTATTTTGTTTGCTCTTGAACAAAATGCATGGTTGACCCAGTGACCATTTGAGGGGATTGAATGAAACAAAAGGTTTTTCTGACCCAGGACATTAACTGCTGTGGTCATCAGTTTATATAACTGTTTGTGTTTCTGGTGTTTCTCTTAAGATTTATGCTTGTTTGACCATTTTTGTGATTGTTCATTACAAAGATGCCATAGTGGTGGTGTCCTTCACAATTAACGTAGTTCTGGGTAATGTTGTTGCTTTCATTCACTTTTTTGCATCTGTTGTCCTCAAATGCCAGTTGCAGTTTAAATGGGATATACAAAAGCTTCTCTTTCAAGTTGAATTTATTAGTGGAGGCCTATGATTTTCTGTAAGTGTTTGGTGTCCCATGTGGTGCATGTTAAGCACAGTATAAGTTTTGGGGGAAATACGGATGCAAAAGGGGTTTTCTTTGCCTAGGATTTTGATCACTGTGTCTGCCACCGAGTCTCACTGGCATATATTTGGGGGGCATTTAAGGTGTTTCTTTTCAATTTTATGTCTATTTGTTTCAGCGAATGTTCATTGCAAAGACACTGTAGCAGTGGTGTCCTTTGTAACAAACTTTATTCTACACAATCTCACCAGTTTTTTGGCTTTGTTTTGCATCAGTATGTCTTAAATACTGGCAGACTTGATAGAACAAATGTCATTCTTCTGCTGGCTAATTCGTATGTTCATGTATTTGTATGACATAGAGGAGACATTCAATCCATATAAAGCAGCAGAGATGATGCATAAATAGAATATTTTAATTTATATAACATTTATAAATGTCTTGCAAGTTCTGTTGTATATATGCCATAGTTATGAGAAGTGCTTAATTAATTACATTCAGTGTGTTATGGTTTGATAATGTGACATTGTTATACTGGTGTCCATGTTACACATGTTATGTGTCAGAAAATTTTTTTTTGAAAATACAATATCCGTAATAATTGAGAAATTAATTGGTGTGTCTTAAGCACATATGGGTGCATAGTTGTACATCAAAGGTGGTCTGGTAAATCAGATGTAAGTCATTGCTAAACTGTAACATGCTTGGGTTTGTGATATAATGGACTACTAAGAGGGATGGTTGAGTGATGTCCCATAGGTATGGATTAAAAACAAATGATGAAATGTCACATACTACAGTTATAATAAATAAATAATAAATAATAATTAGAAGACATAGGCGTTTTTGATATCAAATAAACTTCATTGTAAAAAACAGAAAATATGACATCATGGACACCATGTTACCCACATTATATTTCACATTGGATAACTTACGGTCCCAATTTTCAAAACATATAATCGATGAACTATCATTATACAGTACTTAAGATTATACTACTACCACATGTGATCACTGAGAACAAAGCATACTCAAAAGCATTGAGCAATGCTTTTTTGGGGTCATTAATGTCACACTTGCTCTCTCAAGTATTGCGTGCATGCCTATATATATAAATATTATACTGGCACAACAGTGCCACTATAGTTAGGCTTGAGTAGTTACTTTAATGTTAAACCCCAATTTTTGCACTATAATAACTTCTCAACTGTTCAATGATTTGCATGAAATGTTGCATGTATGGACTCGTGGAGTAGATCTCTTGAAGTGTTAAGTTTCATTCCAGTCAGATGTGTGGATTCTGAGATGTGGATAGTGAAAAAGTGCAAATAAATCACAGATTTTGCTGCTTTTTTTCTATCGTGTAGCGCCAAGGGAGTTTGGAATTTTGAGCTGTAGAAATTTTCCAAGATGGCTGCTGAATGCTATGTGACTGTGGAGTAGGCAGAGGAGCAAAAGCTGCTTAATGCTATTTAAATAGCTATAACAGGTAAATCACAATTGTCTGTGCTATTATCAAGCAGACTTTCTGGACTTTCTTGTGTAACTAACTTGGTCTGTCATTCTGCCCTGTGTGCTTCTATTTCCCCAGGTGTTGTGTGATGAGTGGAGTCCTTGGTGGAGGAGCTGTTTGAATCCTGTTGGAGGAGCAGGGTGCCTTGCAGAAGGTGCTACACTGGGGTTGGGCAGTACAGAGGGTTGGACCCTTGAACCTTGGCATCTAGAAGTTGAAAACACTGTAGTGCTGAAGTAAAGGAGCAAAGGAAACTATAAAATCCTATACTGGAACTGTCTAAATTTTGTATATGTTTTTACTGGACAGTTAGAGTGAAGTAAAAAAAAATGTTGCTGCAGAAGTTCTGACTTCTATATTTATTCAGTCCCGAGCCTAACAAATTGTAAATTCTAAATTAAACTATAAATTTGACTAGGGATCTTTCTGCCAATGTTTATGCTATTTTTCCCTTTTAGTGGGACACAGAGTGTTGCAGTGTATTATATTGTAGTTTTTCTTTTAAAACTCCTTAGCATCACACAAGCGTATGAGCAAGTGGTTCTTTAGCCCTATGTACAAACCTCAGGAGTGTTTTACTATTCCTAGTCAAGAAAAGCGTAAAAGAGAACATTTTTATTGTTGTACTATAGGGGAAATGAGATTTTATATGTTTTGGTGCCTTGTTCCTTTGGTACTTTGAAAATTTTGGAGCCTGAGGAGTTAAGAGTACGTTGCTGTGTTAAAAGCTTTACTAAAAGAGCGTATGCCTTTAAATATTTAATAAGGTTTTTAGTAAGGTTTTCAGCAAGCTACTTTAATTCACTGCCCATGATTTTTTTTATTTGACTGCTAGTGATCATTGATCTTTTCTGATTAACTATTGCCTCACGATTAATTACTTGCCTTGTGCATATTGGCCGTTTTGCACATTTGCACATTCTGCTCATGCTACTAAGATGATCCAGCCATTTAGCTTATTTAAGTTCACTTCTGGTTGATTGATTAAACTTGCACATCTTACTTGGTAGCTCTTGAGCTTCATTAACAGGAATGAGTTTTTAGGAGACTCATAATTAGGTGAACACAGGACAGCTGTGTATTACATACTAAGTTAATTGCCTGCCATTCAGATAGCTACATAAGTGCATGCCTGATCTAGGTACTTGGGGAAAAATGTTTTACCAGCTGAGAGGACCAGATGTGGTTTCAGACACAGCGATCTAGGGAAGTGTCAGTGTTTTTGTGGTGTTAGTTCTGAAATTCCCTGTTTTGTCTATATTGCATGGTGTGCCTGTAGTACCTCGGGACTAGGTGAGTTTTGTCCCGATGTTTACAAATGTTCCTTGGGTTAAAATCTAAAGTTCTAAAAGTGATAACTGCAAACAACTGATAATAGCTTTTAGGACATATTGAAGTATTTAAACTCACTGGCTGCTTGTGTTTAAAAAAAATCTCAAGGCTAAAAAAGTAAAGGTTAAGGCGTTAGACTTTATATTTTACTGTGGCAAGATTGTATCTAAGGTGCATACTAAGAAAGAGCTATTCTGCTAGGAAATAGAGATTAGCTGGTAGTGTTTATTAAGATATTAAGTTCACACTGAGTTGTTTTTTCTTTCTCACCATAAAAACAGCACTATACAGGCTGGGAGATCTCATGTTGAAAGATAGTGATATTTTCGGTATTAGAAAATATAAAGGCATATCTGGAGCAGGTGTATTGTGATTCCTGGATCACTGCTGGCAGGGTTTGATTATTAAAATTCCTTTACTAATGATGAAGGTATATTAGACTTCATTCATTATTTATTTAGTTTGAAAATTAGCTTAAAAATAAAGGGTTTGTGTAAGATACATTTTTTCTCCTTGATACAAGGTACTTGGCCACTTATTATAATAGTTAGTTTGTGGAAAATACTGATTGGCAGCTACATTATTTTATTATCTTTAAGGTATGATGGGTCATTCATCAGAATTAGTAGGAATTTTAGAGAAAGATATTTAGTGCCATTTTGCTTTTTATTTTTAGGCACTTAGCTACAAGTGGCATTGAATGAATCATTGGTTATAATAGTTAACATGTATAATCCTCCAAAGAAATCATTTAATTATGATAGAGAACTATTTGACAAAATTTCTGCAGAAGTTTCTTCCTTACAAAAAATTATAATAATGTAGAAATATATATAACAGGTGATTTTTAACATCAGATACCCCCTTTGAAATCCCATTTGGATACAGATCTTCTGAGTAGGGACAAACAACTAGATATACAGTCACGAGTCTCAATAGATCAAATAAATACAAATAAAGAATATAGAATGGAGAATTTGCTTTCTGATCCTGATCTTACAATATTAAATGGTAGAACATTTTTGGATATTGAGGGGATGTACTCCTATATAAATTAAAGGAGTACATCACTGACTATGTTTTGATTTCACCTTATGACTATCATAATTATCTTGATCTGCAGATTATGTTGAGATCCAATAGTGATCACTTCACAATAGTTACTGTAAGAAATATGGATATTAAATCTCAAGATATACAGGAACCAAATATAGTAATAATTAATAAAACGTTAAGATGTAATAGGTATAAATTAGAAGACAGGCTCGAGCTAGCAGCCTGCTTTCAAAACATGTTAATACTTGAAGTAGAAGCTGAATTAGAACCAACAAATATATATATATAGTTCCGTCTTAACTATTTATAACAAGATCACGTCAAACCATAATGCTGTGAAACAACAACTTTCTTTAAAATATGAAAATTGGTTTTATAAAACATGTTTGCCTAAAAAGAAAGAACTTGCTAAGGCAACTATACAAGTTAAAAAACAACCCTCTAGAGAAAATTTAAGGGAATTAAATAAACTTAGGATAGATTGCAAGGAGCATGTTAAATTACAGAAATCTATTTTTCAGAAAGAACAATGGGATAAGATGCTTGAGGCTATTGAGGAGGACAATCGGGCCTTCTGGAGACATAACTTATGGTACATTCAAATTTAAAACTCAAACTGATTGATATGTGCATCCTGATTGCTGGATTAAGTACTATTATGATGTACATAACTGACATTTTTCAGATAAGGGGCTATCCAAAAATATCATAGTCCTAAACTTAATACTTACCGAAATAGATGATAATTTTACTTGGCTTTCTTCATCAGAAGTGGCAGTTCCTTTAAAAAGCTGTAAAAAGAATAAAGCACCTGATCTGCATAATATAGTGGCTGATTTTTATTTAGAAGACATAAATTGGTGGTCAAATTTATTAGTGGATTTTTTCCAACAAATCTGTAATGTATGGTTACATACCAGCAACATGGGTAGGTAGTCAAATTTTACCTATCTTTAAAAAAGTTGACAGGGCTCTTCCAGAAAATGATCATCCAATTAGCTTAATCGACATTTTAGCTAAAGTTTGTGCAAAAATACTATTGAATAGGTTATTAGATTGTATTACGAAGTATGCAGGGCTATCTATTCTACAGGCAAGTTTTACTAAAAGTTGCAGTACAACAACTCAAATATTCATCTTTCAACATCTTTTAGAAAAATATTGTGTAATAAAGAAACAAAAACTTGACATTGCATTTGTAGATTTCAAATCTGCTTTTAATTTGATGGAAACATTTTATGGATTTAAATGTACAATTTAGGTATTGAACCAAACTTAATAATATTAATAAGGCATTTATATTCCAATATTTGTTTTAAAATACAATACTCTAATAATGGTTTGTTAACAAAAGAAATTCCCACTGCTTGTGGTGTCTGGCAAGGTTATGTATTGGCACCTACTTTATTCAATATTTGTATTGACGAACTAATAGTTAATATGTTGAGTGATGACTTTTATTCTCTAAAACTGGCTCAATTGATATCAATTCCTTTGTTGGCTTATGCAGACAACTTGGTGAACTTTTCATTGACTAGATTAGGACTGCAGAGAAGTTTAGATAAACTTAATAGTCTCTGTAAAAAACTAAGTCTACTGCCTAATCCACAGAAAACTAAGGTAATGAAATTTGGATCTAAGAAAAAATATAGAAAACTCCCATTGGACGGTTCTTTATTGGATTTCATTACAGAATTTATGTATCTTGGGGTTACATTCTTGTCAGATATGAAGTGGAATAAACATATTGGGCCAGATATTCAAAAGGGTTGCGCCATGCGCAATAGGGTTGCGCTAGCGCAAGTCCGAAAATGTGCCATCCTGCGATATTCAGCGGGAGGCAGTTGCGCCACCGAAAACATGCTGAGCAACAGTGCAATGCAAATGAAGGCATGTGCAATCGAAGGGGGTGGAACCATGCATAAAGAGCGCAATGCGATATTTAAAGGCTTGCGCAATGCACAGCAGCGGATCAGCCGGAAGGTGCGCCACGGCAGAAATGAGCCAAAATAAAAAGGCTCAAGGAAGAGGTGCAAGAACGCTACAGGGAAGCCACGTGAGGCAGGGAGAGAGACAAGGCAAGAGGGACAAAGAGGGCAGGCCAGGGAGATCTGAGGACAAAATAGGGGCAAGGGAAGGTGTGTGGGGCCACAGACTGCAGAGGCCAGTAGGTGTACCCAGTGCAGTGGAGGTAGCGGTCAGGACAGCGGGGGTAACAGAGCAACAACAACCAAGGGGGGAACACAAGCCAGGGACATGGACAGTGCCAGCTTCCATATGGAAGCTGTAATGAGGGGGGTGAGAAGGCATGCTGCAGGGGGACGTGGCCGTGGAAGGGCCCGTCGGCGGTACGCCCCCAACAGGCAGTACCGTGCCCGCATCAGCTTTGAGCTGTACACGGATGTTGAGATTGTGGGCCAGTACTGCCTGAACAGGGCAATACTGAGGCAGCTGTTTGAGCTGTGCAGTGATGTGATGCAGGCACCCTCACGACGGAGTCACGCTCTGTCAGTGGAGACAACGGTAATAGCCTGCATGTGCCTGCTCACCACGGGTACCTTCCAGAGGCCAACAGGGGACACCACAGGCATAACACAGTTGGCCACGTCATGCATCCTCACCCAATTCCTCAGTGCACTGCTGCCACATGCTGCGGTGTACATCCATTTCCCCAGCAATGCGGCAGAGAGTACAGCAAACATGCAGGAGTTCCACAGGGTGGCACGTATGCCTGGCATGCTAGGGGCAATAGACTGCACCCATGTGGCTATTTGCACGCCACCTAGCTTCGATGGGGCCGCATACCAAAACTGGAAGGGTTTCACCAGTGTCAACTGCCAGGTGGTGTGTGTGATGCCAGTGGGCACATCGTCAATGTCTGTGCCACACACCCTAGTGGAGCACATGATGCCTTCATATGGTACCAATCTGCACTGTGCCATTGATTCGAGAGTGGGGACATCCCCACAGGACATCTAGTGGGTGAGTATGCATGTAGGAGTGGCAAAGTTGGGGCAAGGGTGGGAAAGCCACAGGTGCCATGGTAGTGCACACAGGGCTATGGGCAATATGGACCTGAATATGATACTTATCTCCACTATCTCCACACAGGTGACAGCAAATACCCTCCGTCCCTGGCTGCTCACACCTACGGCGCCCACGACCCCCCATCGCCTGCAGCTATACTGAGGCACATGCCGCCACATGCAACATCATCGGCGGGTGTATGGGATGCTAAGGCAGCTTCTGATGCCTAGACACCTCCGGCGGTGCCCTACAGTACAGCCCCTCAAAGGCCTGTGGGATATTCCTGGCTTGTTGTATCCTGCACAACATGGCCAAAGACTGTGGGATAGCCATACAGGTTGAGGAGGGGGACAGCGATGGGGACGCCGGTGACGCCGGTGATGATGGGGATGAGCAGACCCCCCATGGATGGCAGGACCCCCAACTGATCCGGCAGGCTCAGCTGCACCGGGACACCATAACGGAGGAGCATTTCACATGACACAGGTAAGTCATGGGGCCATGTGCAACCAACACTGTCTAGGCGCAACCCACAGGCACACAGGGTAACACACCAGGGGTGCATGACGGCAAGGGGAGTGGAAGGGTCCAGGCGCACAAACACACCATCAGGGAGGGGTGAATAGTTACATGCTATATGGACACACACACACACACACACACACACACACACACCAGGCACAAAGCATACATGGGCAGGTGCACAGCAGAGCAGGAACAGACATGTGAAACACACATATCCATGGACCACCCCCACCACCTGTACTGTCCAAGTAAGTGCGTCAGATACTGGGCACCCTTGCACCTTGGTGTACAGTATAATGCAGGCATCATCATGCACACACACCTGTGGACAGCAGTCAGGTGGGTGTACAGGTGGTCCATGTGTCGGCGTGTTGGGCAGGGCACTCACCAGTGCACTACCCACCATGACACACATTCCACACAGGGCAGCACCAGACAGGGCCCGCACTGGGAGACAGGTCAGTCAGGTGGCACTGTGCCACGGCCACCTCAGATGCGTGGGTGGCCCCGCTGTGACCTAGCAGCACTGGCACGCTGAGCAAGGGCCACATGGGGTGGCACTGATGTACCATCAGGGGTCCCACTGCGCGAGCGCGACCTTGTCCGCACAGGGGTCTGCAGCATGCCGAACATACCTGCACCAGGTGTGCTCGGGATGCCCACAGCAGAACCCGGCGTCGACAGGCTGGGTGTCGCATGACACTGGGAATGGGGAGTGGAGAGCGTACTGTGTGGGATGTGCGGTACAGGGGCATCTGACTGTGTGCCCAATGTGGCCACGACAGTGACCATTGCCTGGGTCAGCCTGTCAAAGGCGGCGGTCACATCCATCCGCATTTGGACCATCTCTGCAAGGATCAGTGCATTGTCCTTGCTGTGCTGCTCCACAGCCATGCACAGTGCCTCCATGGACATTGCAACCCACATCTGCTCCTTTACTGATGCCCGCAGCAGGTGGGTGTGCTCGTCAAATGGGTCGTCTGCCACATCGGCAATCTGTCCCCCAGGGTATGGAAGGTCCTGATGCTCAACGCCCCTTGAGGGTGGGAGCTGTTCACCAGGACCAGGTATAGGCAAGTCAACAGGTGGTGTGCATGTGCAACTGCTGAACCCTGTACCCCCAGACCTGGTGGGTGGCTGCTGCTGCTGCCCCTCCAACTGCTGTGCCCCAGGGACCAGTCATTCCACTTCTGTGTCCGCAACAGTGCCAGAGACCTGCACAGCCACCGGTGCTGCCCAACCGGTGCTGACAGGCACAGCCTGGGACTGTGCTGACATGCTGGCACACACATTGGAACCAGCTAGGTCCAGGGGGACGTGCTGTCCTGCTGTGTGTCCGTTATGAGACACACACGTGTCACTGCCCATTGCGGTCCTTGCATCATCAATGGTGCAGGTTCATGCAACAGTCACAGTCACAGTATGCTGGCATGCTTGCATGCCAGACTGCTGTGACACAGGATGGGCACCCCCCACACCTGACTCACCGACATCGGAGATGGCAGCCAGGCGTGCACACTGGTGCAATGCATGCCAGCTGGCAGCAGAGGTGGATGGACCCTCCTCCAACTCTGGCTGGATGTCCACACTGCATGGTCCCACCACCACTGTCCCCTGCAGATGTACAGGATCTGTAACAGAAAGTGAGAACATGTTAGTGCATGGGATCAACCTCCCCCCCAACATCATGTCATACCGTGCAGTGATGGGCTTCCACCTGTCTGGAAGCCATCTCCTGGAACGCCCTTGATTGCACTGTGCTGCATGGATGCAGCCAGATGGTCCTCCACCGGAGTCAGCTGCACCACCTCTGGCTGGCCCCCACCTGTGGCAGCGCATGCCACCCTGAGGGCTGCCACCTTCTCTTTCACCTGTCTCCTGTCGGTCCCAATCTTTTTCTTACATTCCTGCATGGAGCGCTGGTGGCTCCCGTGCAGGTTTACAGCACGAGCTACCCCCTTCCATGTAGCAGCACGGGCCTGAGGGGTGCCCCACCGTCCACTAAGTAGTGGCTCCTCATCCAGGTAGGCCTGGAAGAGTGCCTCTGTCTCGGACTTCGTGAAGTTGGGCCTCCTCCTTCGCCCACCATCATCCTCCTCACCCAGTCCTTGCTCGGCCATGTCGGTCTGTATGAGTGGAAGTGGACACCTATCACTGTGCAGTATACAGCATTATCCCATGACCATTGCCCAGAACATCACACAGCATGCAACTCACCTCTCACCTGCAGTAACCGACTTTGGCCACCGCAGATCACTATCACACATTTATAGCGCAATGCATGCAAATTAGGAGTGGAGCAACTTTAATGAGATGCAAATTGCGCCACTGCGCCTTTGAATGGCTGATCAGATGATTTGCATATGTCGGCTGAATATCGCGCTGTTGCTCTTTGCTCAATACGGTTGAGCCGGCTGAGCCAATGGCGCATTTCTGTGACTGTGTAGTACACCACATTGCGCATACCCAGGTAGCTTACGCAGGCGTCTGCCGTGCTGATGATGTGCTGTGCACGATCAGCAATTCAGGACACGGCCACCATTGTGCCAGTGGCACTACAGCGCTGGTCACCACATAGCGCTGTGGCACAACTGCGCAATAGTCCACTGTGGCACTGGCATGCAGGTGACTGATCGCGCTGGACATGTAGACGTCCGATGGTGCTGTGCGTGGCCTTGCGCCACAGACCCATGACCTTGTGCACGACCTTTGCCCCCTGGCGCTGTACATCTGGCATGTCTACGGCTCTATCGCCGCTGTTTTGGTAACAGTGCGATGTAATCGGCTGGCGCTTATACTTCTAACAGCGTGATAGGGACTGATGGAGTTGTATTGCGCAACATTTCCACATGGGGTTGCCGTGCTGCGGAGCGCCATATTGTCTACTATACAACTGCAGGGATGGCACGCAGGAGAGCTCCACAGTGGAGTGTGTTGGAGGTGACCAACCTGGTGGCTGTGGTGGAGCCCCACCATGGGTCACTGTTTTGGGGAGAACCCCTGTACATGGCCTGCACCCATGTGTGGCAGCAGGTGGCCACCGATCTGGAGCAGGCCACTGGGCAGCAGAGGACTCCAGAGCAGTGCAGGCACCGGTATGGTGACCTCCGGAGGAGGGAGCAGGAACTGCTGGAGCACCTCAGGTCACGTGCCAGGAGGGGCATTGTGCCTAGGCCAGGTGGGTGTGCTGTCTATGCACCTGTATTGTCCGCATGGGTGACACTGTGTAATGTGACCTGCGCATGAGGGTGGGTTGGGCTATGGTTTGCTGTGACGGTGTTTGCAGGTGTGTGATGTATGGGTCTGGCTGTGTGGGCAGGCACACTCAATGGGGCAGGGGGGCTGTCTGCTTTGGGATCTCACTGATGTGTTTCTCATCATTTGTCTCCCACAGGCGTGGAGGAGCGGAGGCGGGCCTGGGCTGAGGCAAGGAATGGCGGTGCAGAGGTGGCTGGCAGAGGTGGCATAGGTGTTGGGCAACAGCAGCAGCGGCTTGATGAGGGTGAGTGTCATTACATCATGGATGCTATTGCATGCTGTGGGGGGGGGGGCATGGCCACCATCCATGGACAACACTACCATGCACGCAACAAGTGAACAAGTGACAGTCATCACTGTCCAGTGGCACTGCATGTCTGTGAGTGTGTCACTGGTGGTCCATGCATGCACTGGGCACATGGCTGTGGCACTAGCATCCCACCACATAGCCACATCACTGGACAGCCTTGGTTGTGCTGTGATGGACATGGGCGGTGTGTGTGTGCAGTGGTACACATGGCTGTTGCTGCCTGGTTGGGCATGTCTTGTGCACGGTCACTGTGGGTGGGTGCAGGCCATCACAGGAGCAGGGCATTTGGCTGTATGCAATGCATGATGGGTGGGATTCAGGGATATGGACAGTCACAGCCATTGACTCTGATCCCTTGTCCTAGGTATCCAGATCCTGCAACGCATGGAGCGGTCACTGCAGCAGCTGACACAGGTGGCCATTGATTCACTCACCATCCTATTGGACTTTCAGCATCATGGAGTGAGGCGCAAGAGGAGGCCCCGGACCCAGCACCAGGTGGCAGGAGGGCAGGCTGGCAGGCAGTAGCTGCCCATCACCTCACCCCACCTTCCCTCTCCCGGTTGTTCACCCCTGCCCCTTACCCACCCCTACCTTATACCCATACCCCAACCCCTACTTTGTATATATATATATATATGTACATAGTTCTATTTGTTGTTCTTATTCTTGTTTATTACAATTATATATTTTGATATGAATACTGTGGTGGTCTCTGATTTGCAGCTGGCTATAGGTGCTCAGTTGCAGTGGTGTGCATGGCATCTGGGGTGGTATGGTCATGGGTATGTGTGTGTGTGTGTGTGTGTGGGGGGTGCTGTCTCTGGTGTGGGTGTGGCTTTCAGTCAGTATTGCCGTGTGCTGCCATCCACTGCTGGGTGCTCATGGTGGGTCTGGCTTGTATGGTGCTGTGGTACACGAGGTTGCAGTGTGACGGGGGATGCGTGAGGATTCCTGCAGTGCTGGTCACTGCTCATGGGTGGTGTCTTGGGGTCACAGTGCAGGGTGTGCTGTGCACAAGGGGGGGGCTGATGTACACTGGGGTGGTCCACCCCCTTTGTGTGGCAGTCTCAGCTTGTCAGTGGGTGTGCTGGGGTAACACGGCCGGGATGTGCTTTGTTTGCTTGTCCCCATGGGCCGGTGGATATTCCGTCCCTCCCCCAGTTATGCTGTGCTTGGGGTGTGGGGCACATTGTTAGTTCTGCATTGTGTCCCTGTGCCCATCTGTGGCATAGGTGGTGGGCCCCTGCCTACCTCCCTGGTTGTGCAGTTCCATTGCTCTGCTGCTGGGGGTCTCTCTGCTTGCGCTATGGTGCCTCTGGACTGCTCAGCTGGGCTGCCTTTGTTGCGCTATGGCGTATCGTCTCTGCTCAGCTTCCTCTTCCTGGTTGCGCTATAGCGCAGGTTGTGCGATATTCAGACTTTGGCTGGTTGTGCAATTTGTCTGGCTCCATGTTTGAATATCGCGTCTATTGCGCATGTGTGCAATTGACTTGTGCTTGCTCCTGCTGTTGCGCACTTTTTGGGCGTAGTTTGAATATCCGGCCCATTGCCTTTATAGTGGATAAAATGAATAAAACAGCCTTAGGATTGAAAAGATTTTATGTCAGATATGGAGGACACACAGTAGCACCACTGATTGAAGCAATAAACTCTAAATTAATACCCCAAGGTTTATATTCTGCTGAAACCCGGGGTTTTGCTCATTCACGGAAAAAAGATGAAGTTGTAAATAGGACTTATAAACAGACTTTGGGGTTTTCTTACAGTTCCTCTAATGCTTTAGTCAGGGCACAGTTGGGACACATTTCACTAAAATAATTTATTTATATTCATATTTGTATTCTATCTTTCTGGCTAAAGCTTAATCTATCAGAACATGTTCTATTAAAAAATGTGTTAAATGAAAATAAATTATGGTCAGAGAATAAACAATCCAACTGACTTTAACAAGTAGAACTATTATTGGAATACTATGAAATAACAAAGGTAAAACACTGGATGGCTAAAAAGATTATAATTAACCTGGCCTGCCAAAGTTATAAAAAATGTAATATTTACTAGAGCTAAAGAAAATGATTTACAACTAATCAGTGATCTGAAGGTTTTGAATTGGCTTGTCAATAACACAAAAGGACATAGTTTAAAGTTTTACTTAACTCATTTACACTATCCTGACTGCAGAAGAATCATAACACAATATAGATTTGAGTCCTTTCCAAGTAATATTCTGGCAGCTAGATATTCGAATGATCCTTAAGTCTTGGCATTCTGTAATTGCGGTATGAATGAGCTTGAGGACATACATCGTGTAGTATTTAAATGTTCCTGGTATTCTGATTTAAAAAAAAAAAATCTCTGAGAAGTTATTGGTTCAATGGTGTTACCTACTCAATATATTTTAGATTTTCTGTTTAACTCTGAGGAAATCTCCATGTTGGAGGAATTATCACTGTATCTTTTACAAGCGTCACTAAGCAGGAAGACAAAAATGGCTGCCAGAGCTATAAAAGTGCTTTGATATTTATGAATTTTAAAACTTTGTACTGGAGTTTGACAGTCCCTTTAGGGTCTGGATTTCTGATTTTATTAATGTATTAATGTTTATTAATGTATGTGTTAATGTATTATGTTTATATTGGAATGGCAATTTTGTCAACAATAAACTGTTTACTACTACAGTTTGGAACTTTTGGTCTGAAATTGTTAGGGTAGAAAGGGGTTGTCCCACAAAAGTGCCTTTAACTGTTTTGCTGAAAAAATATGAATCCGTTCCAAGGTTATAAAATTTTTATAATTCAGGTTCTGAGCATGCTCAGTCAGCACTTCAAAATAGCTGTATGATGTTTTCATCCGGGAACCCTTTTTCATGAGTTTTTTTCAAGTTTTTTGTATGCCATTATTTTGTTTTCCTTTTTCCTTAAAGATTCAGATACTGAAAACCGCAAAAATGACATTCTGGAGAGCAATCAACACATGTAGCTTGTTTATTAGGGCACCCTTGGGTGGATTCTGCACTTAACTGTTGCAGAAATGCCCTTGAAATGCTGTATTTTTAAGATTATAAGTATTTTTTTGTCACCCATGATATGAAAAAGAATCTCTTTTTGTATCATGGGTCATGAAAAATGATCCTTTTCCGTGAAGGGAAAATCCTTTTTTGCTTTGACGGCATCTTTTCCCTGGTGTTTAGTGGCACCCCCACCCTCCAATTAGTGTTCCTGTTATAACATTATATTTTCCTGATGTCTAGTGGTGCCCCCACCCTCCAATTGCCCTTCCTGTATTATTTTTAATATTATATATCTTATATTTCTCTCTGATGACTAGTGGCTCCTCCCACCCTCTGATAATCAGCCCCATAATTATTTGTTATTTCTCTGGTGTTTAGTGGCACCCCCTACTCTCTGATCAGCACCCCATAATTATTTATTTATTTCTCTGGTGTCTAGTGGTGCCCCCACCCTTCCATTGCCATTGCCGTAATTGTTTTCCCTCATGCCCAGTGGTGCTCCCCCACCCTCAAATCCCCCATGCCATCAAGTGGCCCACCCCTGCTTCTGCATCTTTCTCCTCATCCCCTCCAGGTCACTCACCTGCCTGTCTGCCCTTCCTCTCTATATATATATATGACCTGGAGGGGAGGTGATCAAGAAGTGGTACCATGGCTGGGTATCCCAGACTGCATATATATATCTATATATATTATATATATATATATATATATAGATATATATATATATATATATATATATATATATATATATATATATATATATAGATATATTATATATATCTATATATATATATATATATATATATATATATATATATAGATATATATATATATATATATATATATGTGTGTGTGTATATCTATTATATATATATCTATATATATATATAGATATACAAAATCACACATGCCCACACAATGCAAAGCATCATGGGCTGCATATGCAAATCACCACAGAATGCGCACAGAGGTTCTTTGTCTTTTATATAGATATAGATATATATATGTGTATGGAGTCTGGGGTACCCAGCCATGGTACCACTTCTCTTGATCACAATTCCTCCAGGTCACCCACCACATTCCCCAACAAGCCTGACACTGGGGTGCCCAATCCTAGTGACAAAATGTATTTTAAAAGTGAAAGCCATCCCTTATCATTTTTTTAATCCTGTTAAAAAGAAAAACATGCATTGATGTCTGTTGTGCCATTACTGCCCCCTCGCCCAACTCTTTTTTTACCTTTGTTTTACCAGGACAGACACACTAAGCTGAAAGCTTGTTTACTGGTGCAACCTGGGAGTACAATGAAGTTAAGTGACTTGCTCAGGGTCACACAGTATGCAAGTGGGGGCTGTGGGATTCAAACCTAGGTCTCCAGGTTTGCAGCTCAGAACCTTAAACCACTGCATTATACTGCCTCCATAACTCTCCAACTCAGCACCCACCACCCACCACCCCACACCTCCCCAAGTCCTGACTTACCCACCGAGGTTCCAACACCATAATCTTCTCTGAACCACAGACATGTCTTCATTCATCAATGCTGGACCACAAACTGAGGAAATCAGGACTGCAGTTCAATGTATTTCAGTAGAATTTTGAGCTTAGTGGCAATGGAGCAACAGTACAAGCAATGGTGCAAGGTGTGATGGAGTCACAAAGCTATGAAAACACTGAAATACTGGAGTTTTGCAGCTAGAATTAGAACAGAATTATAAATAGAAGTGCTGGACAATGGCAAATAAGGGTAATAAGGGAATAGCACAGACAATAAGACGTGATCAATCAGTGCTGCTTTGTAGGCTGTAAGATATAACCCCCCTCCCTATACGTTCTAAGTTAAAAGTTAAAATTCCTTAAAAATGAACTTTAAAAAGTAACAGAACTTAAGGGGATTAAAACAGGAATTAAAAGAATGAAAGGGGTTAAAGTGAAGAGATGGGATGCTTGGCAGTGACGGTAGTCTCTGTAGTAAAGAGACAGGATTGAAATTTTGTGACACGTTGAACTGCAAAAAAATTATATAGATATATACAGGAAAGCTGTTTTGTATGCATCTGTGATTGTGTGACTGTTACTGGGTTGTCACATTGCACTCTGAGTTTCATTTTAACAGTTCAGTCAACCTGGAAACTTTTAAACAAATTTTCAATTAAGTTTCTATATAAGTTTAAACAAGTTTTATGAGTAAAACCAGTAAGGTGATGTTTTATGAGACCTGCAACCCCTTCAGCCCTTTTAGTCATTAATCCTGTAAGCACTGAATTCAATCTGAATTTTTGTGCCTTTTTGGCATCAGTATCAAGTTCGAGCCTGACAGGTATTTGGCTGGAAAACTTGTTTACTTACTTGGTTACCTGCTTGGTTATAAGGGACAAAAGAAGGCCATGGCCCATCAGAATTGTCCCCCACCACTATGGTGGGAAAAATTAAGCCCCAGTGCTATTTAACTCTATCCACTGGTACAGACCTCTTTTAAAGGACTGGATGGAACTACTATCTACCAAATGTTGTGGTAAACTATTCCATAGTCTCGGAGTTCTTACCATAAAATAATTTTGTCTTTTATTAGTTCTTATTTTGGCCATATTAATCTGTGTGTTATGTAGCCTAGGGGAGCTCCTTCTACTGAAGAATTTTAGGCCACATTGACACATTAAATCCTGGGAATTTGAGATTTTATATAATAATAACAAACCATCTCTGGTACGTCTGGTTTGTAATGAATGTAATCTGGTTTCCTGCAGTCTAGTATGATAATCACCATTGGCAAGTTGAGGTACTAATTTAGTTGCCCTCCTCTGTATCCTCTCAATTCTAGCAATATCTTGTTTGAGATATGGGTTCCAAAAGGGAGACCCATAATCATAATGAGGCCTAACATAGGTCCTAAAAAGGGGAATAATGCATTCCTGAGTCCTAGAGACAAATTCTCATTTGATTCTGGTCAAAAGTGAATTTAATTATTTTGGCTACCTTGATAAGCTAACCTCTACAGATCAGTGTATCATTTAGAATGACACTGAAATCCCTCTCAGTTATTGAAACTTTAAGGGGTGAGTTGTATAAATAATAACTCTGTCCTGGGTTATTTTTGCTATAATGTAATGCAGTGCATTTATTGGGATTTCACATCAGCCCATTATTATTAGCCCATTCTTCTATAGCTTCTAAGTTGTTGCTAAGCTTAATCCTACTAGAAGCCATGGATACAGCACCCCCTAATTTAGTATTGTCAGCAAACTTCAATAAAAGATTGTCAGTATTGACCTGCATATCACTAATGTAAAGATTAAATAAGGTAGGTCCAAGGACCGAACCCTGAGGAACCCCACTGGTGACACAGCCCACGTTGGAAAGAATGCCATTAATCTTAACTTGTTGCTGTCTGTTAGCCAACCAGCAGGAAACCCATCTGACCAAAGTCTGGGAAAACCCCAGATTCAGCAATTTGTCTATGAGTTCAACATGGGAGACTTTATCGAAAGCCCTGCTGTAATCAAGAAGGATGACATACATAGGCTCCCCCCTACCAAGTCCCTCACTTATATAATTATAAAATGCAACCAATTTAGTAGTGCAGGAGTACCCAGACCTGAAACTGTGTTATGTATGATCATTTTTGTTCTTACTAATTACTTTCTGTTCTAGGAATTTTTTTTTATAATTTTTTCCATTAATTTGCTTATTACAGATGTTAGGCTTATGGGGTGGTAGTTTTCAGGATTAGAGCGATTATCCTTTTTAAAATATGGGTATAACTGTGGCCCTGGCTCAGTCTTGTGGAATACATCCTTCTTGAAGATAGTTAAGGGTTTAGCTAGAGCTTCAGATGTCTGTAGTAAAAATCTAGTATTTATGTTATCAGGTCCTGGACTTGGACTTTTTTTAAAAGTTCTAAAACTTCGAGCGTATCGGTAACAGATATGTTGTAATCTATGGGAGTACATGCTAGGTACAACTTGAGTTTAGGATCCTCTTTATTTGAAAAGACCAAGCAGGACTGCTCATTAAAAGCATCTGCAATTTCTTTATCTGTGTTTTTTTAAGGAGTTATTTACTTTTATAGGGCCCATATGTCTGTTATCTTTTTTATTATTAAGGTAGGAGTAAAAAGATTTATAACTGTCTTTACTATGTGCCAAGCGAAACTCCAGTTTCTTTTTGGACCGTAAGACAGTTTGTTTTAACTGCTTTAATGATGCTTTATACCTAAGTAGTAAATTGACTTTATTGGTGCCTTCGCTCTTTTTTAGTAGTGAAAACAACCTTTGTTTTTTATTAATTAATTTGCTTATGGTTTTATTTAGCTATAATGGAATCTTCCCCTTATTGTTATATTTCTTCTTGATGGGTACAATTAATCCTTCTAGATCATAGATTGTTGTTTTCAGGTAATCCCAAGCTTCCTCCACAGATAAAGGGGATAATAATTCTTCCCAACATAGATTGCCTAATTGATCATTAATAATATGGAAGTTCGCTTTATCATAATTTTTAAATTCCCCATGACTCAATTTTGGTAGTGAGTTAGTAATTAGTGTAAATGAGATAGAATAATGATCATTAATGCCCAAGGGGTCCCCAGTACAGATATTTGATATGTTATTTCCTATATTAGATATTACTAGGTCCAATAAATTATCACCCCTTGTAGGCTTGGTGACGAGCTGTTCCAGACCTAGATCCACAGTAAGGGAAATCAATTTTTTTTCATCATGTGTTTTCCCAGACAAAGCAGTCCAATTCATACATGGCAAACTGAAGTCTTCCAAAACTAAAATATTACCTTTGTTAGCCATGTTTGATATTTCATCGAGTAATTTGGAAGAGTACTCGGTATTTGCTGAAGGGGGTCTATAGCAAGTATCAACCCACAACTGAGGTTGCCCCCTCATCTGAATGTTTACCCATATGGATTCTAAGCTGTTAAACTGGGGTAGTTGATAGGAAGTTATATCCTTTTCTGACATATAAGCAGATCCCCCCCAGTACATCCTAAATGTTCCCAGTGGTATAACTTGTAACCAGGAAGACACTTTGTCCATACAGAGTTAGAGTCCCACCATGTTTCCGTTATGGATATAAGTCCATAATCATCCCGTAGACATTTGGCTTCAAGTTCAGCCAGTTTAACTTGATTCAGTGATCTGGCATTCAGGGAAACTACCTTACAGACAGATTTATTACTGTGAAAGTTTTTTAGAGAACAAGAAAAGAACCGTTTCTCCCCCACGCATCTAGTTTAAAATCTTATTGATAGCTGAAGCTACACTTTTGCCCAGTAGGGAGCTGCCCCTTCTGCTGAGGTGTAATCCATCCCAGCAGAACAAGGGTGCTCTTTGATAAAAGTGCTCCCAGTGCGCAAGGCATAGTATTCCCTGCTGGAGGCACCATCTCCTAAGCCAGTCATTAAAGTCTTTAATTTTAGTGGTTATAAGTATAGTTGCCCTTGGGACAGGCAGAATTTCAGAAAAACAAGCAAGACTATCTCTTTCAGCCAGTATATTATTAAGTGCTATAATGTCCTGTTTGAGTTCTTCCAAGCTGGCTCTATTTATATCATTAGTGCCAGCATGTATGATAAACACTGGATTTTCTCCTGCCCCCTTAAGTACTTCTTTAACCACAGATGTAACATCAGAAATGCCCCTCTTAAACTGGAGCATGTTCGATTAACCTTATCCACATTACACGCTAAATGGTTGATATGTTTAATAACAGAGTCCCCAATGACAAAAATGTGCTTGCCATTAAGTAGAGCAGAGTCTATAACTTGGGAGTTTAATTTATCCTCCTTTGAGCAAGTAGAAGTAGCCCTTAAATTAGAGTGAGCAATTTCAAAAATGGCAGTTTCCTTTTTTTCTTTCCATGAAGTAGATTTCAAATAGGGACAAGTTATGGAATTTTCCCTTGGTGTAGTGGATGGTTTTATATCCTGGGAAGGTTCAGTGTTTTCTACGGAAATAATATCATAAATATTTGATAAAGGAATAAAGGGAGCACTGTGAAATATTTGATCTCCCCTACATTTCGTTTTGTGCTTAGTGACTACTGTTAGTTAGCTAATATGTTCAAGACCATTACAAAAGCAGTTTTATTGCTATTGAATTGTAGTTTTAACTATCGTTTTATTCATAGGTCTTTACAGTGTGCCCTGATAAGGCTGCATTTGGAATTATATTAATAGTATTGTTTTTATAAACAAAAAGGGGGAATTAAGGGAAAAACAGTTCTCAAGTAGACTGGTTCATTGGTGTTTGAGAAACATTGGGCTGTAAGTCCACTTTATAATAGTGAAGCTGCCAAAGTCTTGCAGCAGCTGGCCATTTGTCTGAGGCCCTCCCCCCTGGACCTGAGAGAAGGGAGGATGTGCTTCCTCTTGGGTTGGGCAGCAGGCCCTGCAATGACCCAGAAGGAGGAACCACCAAGGCTGCCCCCAGAGTGGTGGCATCTGGGAGAGGAGGAGAGAGGGAGGCTAAATAGAGCTGGAGACCAGCAGCTCCACCTCTTTTTTCTCCTTCCTTCAGAAGGGGATTCTGCAAACAACCATGTTGATCCACTGTATATGTCAGTTTAATATACGTCATTTTCCAGAGCCATCGAGGGAGTTCGTGCAGCTGTGCCTATGGTTCAGATGGTGAAAGGAGACATTGAGTAGGCCTTCTGGAAGTTGCATGTGCACCCATATGATAGGGAGCTCTTGGGCATGAAGGTTACAGGGGAATATTATGTAGACAATTGCATGCCCATGGGGTGTGTGATAGTGTGCGTCATCTTCGAATGGTTCAGCTTATTATTGCAGTGGGCCATGGCACAGGCCTCTAAGAACTCAGCCATTGTCCACTACGTCAATGACTTCCTGTTTGTGAGGCCAGCACAGTCACTGATCTACAGGTTGACTGAGGCCACATTTGAGGATGTTTCCCAGGACATTGGGGTGCCCTTAGCACCAGGGAAGGTGGAATCTCCTAGCCCAGTGATGAACTTCTTGGGCATCGAGATTGACATGGTGGGCCAGCAGTGTTGCCTGCATGCTGATAAGCTGGACTCCTTGCAGGCTCTGTTAGATAAAGTGGAAAGGGCCAAGAATGTTTTACTGAGGGAGGTGCGGCAGTTGGTACAGCACCTTAACTTTTCCTGTGGGGTTATCCCCATCAGTAGGACCTTCTCAAGACACATGGCAAGGCTGGACAAGGGTTTCAAGAAGCTGCACCATGGGATCCAGGTTACAGAAGGGTTCTGAGAAGACTTGCAGGCCTTGTGGACCTTCATGATGCATTTCAATGGGGAAAATTGTGGCAGGAGCCAAGGTATGGTCAGTCCCTAGAGTTGTTCATGGATGAGGCCAGATGGCTTGGGTTATGGGCATACTTCCAGGGTGAATAGTGTGTAGCACAATGGCCACTGGAGTGGGCAGTGATGGGGCTGCACAAATGGATCATACTCTTGGAGTTCTTTCCAGTGATGGTGGTATTAAGTGTTTGGGGCCCTAGACTGAGGGACAAGAAGGTCCAATTCTGGTTGAATAACATGGGTGTTGTGCACAGCATCAATGTCCAACTTGGGCCGAAAGTTCCCTTAGGAGATCTGATATGAATTTTTGGTTTGAAATGTATGCTGTCGAACATTCACTTCAGGGCTGTCCATGAACCTGGTGTTGACAGTGGAATTACAGATGCTTTATCTCATTCACACTGGCAGAGATTCAGGAAGCTGGCACAAGCAGTACAATAGCAGCCATGGACAGTTCCCCCTTTTCTGTGGGATATGGTGACCTCAAGACTTGGGGATGCATGGATAATTCCATTGCACTGTGGACAAGGGAGGCCTACTGTCATGAGGTTGAGCACTACCTTATGGTTCAGCCAGAGGATAGATGGCCAAATACCTTCCAATTCTGGAAGATCAGCTGTATACATACATCATGCAGGCCAAAAAGGAAGAGTTGTAGCCGGGGCTGGTGGGATGCCATCTTTCTGGGTTATCATGATTTTCTCTGGTAATGGGGTTCACAGACACCACTAGGGCATTTAAGGTTCTGAAGGTTATGGAGGGCTACAGAAAGCTACAGGGTGTCCAGCCAGATGATCGGCATCCCATCTTGCTGGCGATCTTGGCCTGAATTTGGGCAGCCTTGCCCTTAGGGTGCTGGAGCACATACAAGGCATGGCCATTCGAGAAAAAGTTCTTGGTGGCATTCTGTGGCACATTCCAGGTATCAGAGCTAACACAGACCATGCAAGCCAAGAAGGCCTTGGACCTGCAGGCTGAGGATGTGATGTCTTTGAAGGAGGAGATTTTTTGTGCATTTAAGGAAAAGCAAGATGGATTAGAAGGGAAGGGGCTGCTGGTGCTCAGAGAATGCCCTCCTGGTTCCTTCTGGCAGGTAGAGGCCTACATAGCAACTTGCCCAAAAGAGGAGGAGGCATTCTTTTGGCACAAGGATGGCAAACCAGTGATGGCTTATCAGTTCTGATATATCCTGAATAGGGCCTTCCAGCAGGCAAGGTTGGACACCCAGGAATTTGGTATGCATTCCTTTCAGATCAGAGCAGAAATGAATGCAAGGAGCCTAGGACTGTCAGATGGAGAAATCCAGGAATTGGGGTGCTGGATGTCCCAGGCATTTTTGCATTACATCTGTCCACATTTGCAGTAATTTTCTTTTGTCTCTTGCAGGTTCCTTGGATGGTGCCAGCCAGGAGCATAAGGATTTATAAGGAAATAATTACATTAGGTCAAAAATTATAGATGGATGGAAGAGCAGGACCTGTGCTCTGACAGAGAAATAAGAAAACAGTTATACTATCTCAAAAAGTAAGGAAATTCATTGCAAAAAACTTCCTTAATGCACTAGTTAGGGTTAAAGTGAAAAAAGTAGGGAAATGTGGCATTAGTGCTTCCAACCCTAACACCCCACCCCCACCCTGCAGGCAGCAAATCAGGCATGGGGTGTGCCTTGGGATTCTGAAACCTAACACTCACCCCATTCTCATACACTGTACACATGTCATCTTCTTTACTGATGTAATGGGGTGAGCATTAGGCTTAAGAACCCAAAGGCACAACCCACACCTGGTTTTCTGCCTGCAGGGTGGGGTTGGGGTGTTAGGGTTGGAAACTGCAACATCACATTTCCCTACTTTTTTCCCTTTAAACCTTACTAGCGCATTAACAAAGTTTTGCAATGAATATCTATAGCTATATATCAATCTATATAAATATATCTTGAAAAATCTGTGTTAAAGATCAAATGCAACAGGTTTTATATATTGTTAATAAAAGCTTGAATTCACTTAAATTCAAGTCCCTATGTCATGATTAGTGTTTCCTGAAAATTTCATGTTGTTTGGTTTTGTGGTTTTCTTTAAATCAGCATTTAACTTTCTCTGCAGTAACTTGAAAACAGTAAAGCTGTTTCTGTCCCTCTGAGTGTGGCTTGGAGAGCGATGACATCATATTGGAGTAGCTGGTTGCTTCAGCAGTTAAGTTCCTGTTTGACTGATGAGTTGTTTTCCTTCCCAATCAGAGCAGTCTGTAGAGTTAATTGTTTACTCTCCAGGTTTTTTGCTAACCCAGTCTCTTGTTTGTGCTTAGATAGATTAGCATAAAATCTATCATTCTGTTCTTATACAAAGCTGATCATTTCAGTTTCAGTGCTGAACTGAAGTGGAATGAATGTTTCTCTGAGAAATCAGCTTGTCTGTACCACAGCTGTCAGTTCTTTCTCATCAAAATTCTGCATTGTTTTCTAGCTATATAACACAGGGTTGTTTAGTGGATATAAAATAAAAATTTAAATGTTGATCATTCATAGAAGCAGTTTGTCATATATGGAGATGCTTAAATAATACTATACTAACCCATACAAAAATATCCCGGTAATACCACATCAGCCAAAGTGATAATACCATCGTTCGTCCCTGATAATACTATCATTCAGAAGTGATAATACTATCGCTGCTGCTCTGAATGATAGTATTATCAGTTATACGGAACAGTGCAAGCCCAAGACTCAGAGCTGGTTGCTAAGCAGCCAACTGCAGTCACTAGACTCACGACGTGAGATTTGTAAACCATGCTTCGTGATTGGCTGCCTTTTGTCTCAGAGAGGGCAGAATACTTTCGAAAAAAATGGCGGCTATCTCTCGCTTGGCGAGAGTAACTCGTACCCATAGAACTTGGGATCTTTACTTTCGCCTGGACTTTTTTTACCCCACAAGACAACAGTACCTCGTTGATCCTGCATTTACACGGACGAAAAAAACAGGTAGGACTTCCTAACGAGCGAGGACTTGCTAGAGTAGTGGGGGTAGAGCGTCAGGCGGCAGCAGAGAACCAGCCAGCGAGTCTTTACTGCAGTGCTTCGGTGGACATTTTCACAGGCTGTGCGGAGAACAAAAATCATACTGACACAATTTGATATGGAATTTGGCTCCATATATTACAAAAAATAACACAAAGGGGTGTATGCATTTCAAGAGAGTACTCCCATCTCGAGGTTCTGGGGACATGCAAACCTCTTGAGCTTCACTCTCGAGGTTCCCATGTCCCAAGAACCTCTCGATGGGATTACTCCCTTGTAATGCATACACTCCTATGTATTATTCTATTTGTCTTTCATGTCTTCAGCCTCCATCAATAGGTTTATTTAAGAACAATGTTTTTTTCACATCAGATTGACAAACAGGTGCCTGCCACACTCTGCTGTTTCAACCATGTGTACTGTATGAACTCACAATTTTCAGTTATTTTAAGGTTTCTGTGTGAAAAAACATCATGCATGTCTTGAATGTGTATAACTAGAAACACTATATAGCATCCTGATGCCCCTGTCTTCTGCTCCACAGTTGAGGCATCTACACTGTGCTGGCCCCTGTACTCTGCCCCACAAACTCCCCTGTCTCCTGCCCCACATTCAAGGCTACTGCACCCTGCACCACAAAATCATTTATAACAAAATTGCAGCAGTACTTCTGTTTGCACAAATGCAGGCTCCTGAGGGGTCTGTGCTTCTTCAGCCACAGGTGTAAGACATACACACCAACTTCTAACCATGTTACACAGCTAGATCTACTGTTGCAATGTCGGTATCATGGTTTCAGCAGTGGATCTAGACATTTTTCAATGGGTAATAATTTTTCAGTTACACAGCTGCATATAGAAAACCAATGACAAGCAAATCATGCTGTCTAGTGTAGTATCTCATACAATGTGTATGAGTACCTTTGGTTGTAGAGTCACAGGCCTGATGGGACCTTCTGTCTGCAGAAGTGCAGGCCCTCACATTGAGCCTGCCCTTCTGCAACCACATGTACTCATGCATGCTGTACGAAATACATACACAGGTGTGGCTGCATAATCACAGGCCCCTGTGGGGCCTGTACATATGCAGCTGCAGATACAAACCATGAAGGTAGCCCATCAGGTGTTATCTTCAAACAGTTGTATGATGCTTGTCTTACCTGATGATGGCTGTCTATGGTTGCCTGTGGGTCTTGTCATTTTGCTTCTTGGGGAGGTGGGGAATTAATGTTTGAAACCCTAAAGTCACATTTCCTTACTTTTCTGGTGTTAGGTTGAACCCTGACTAGCGTATTAATGCAGTTTTTGTAAAGAAATTCCTTTCTTTTTGAGATAGTGGAATTGTATCCTCTTTCGTACAAATCCCTTTGGAACCTACATGATCAGATACAGATACATAGGGCCCTGTGCCAAGTAAAGACTTTGACTGTCTATGGAAGAGTAGGGCCCTGTGGGCTCTGCACTTCTGTGCAACAATGGATGTCAAGAATTAATGTGGCTGTCTGGTGGGGTGCAAAAGCACATGGCCCTCTAAGGCATGCACTTCCATGTGGCTACAGATACAGACACACAAGACAAACAATCAATCCCTCAGGCAAACCACAGGGTACTCTGGCACACATGGGTGCAGATGTGCAGGGTCCTATGCCAAGAGAAGAGTTTTCTGCACTGTATAGTACTTGGGCCCATGTGGGCCTCTCTGCATCTTCCCTTCCCAGGCTGGGGGGAGCGTGGTGTCACATGACAGCACTGTCCCCCAGCCTTGGTCCAATTACCTGGCTCACTGAGCTTGCCCCTGAACTCAGCTCACCGGCAAAAGATTACAAAGCACTACCCATTAGGGTATAGGCTGGCACTACACACAACGTTTCTTAATAATTATTTTTTTTTTAGATTGACCCTGAATTTTCAAAACAGTCATTTTATGACCCTCACTTATAAACATGACATATGGCATTTATAAAATATAGGATAAAACATCATATCACACCACAAGTGTGAAAACATGTCTTATCCAGGATTTGAAAAAATGACACCTGTCCCATTTATGAAGTGGTGTGAAATGATGGCTATGCTGAAAGTTTGGAGTCAAAATATTGAAAATTAGCAAAGTTAAGAATGAACGTTAAAATATTTCAATGTGCCCTCATAACTTAGACATTTTACCATACTGTTACAGAAAATTCTCAACATAGTCTTCCTATGATCCCACTTCATGAACCCACCCAATGAAAATTTTCAAATCCCACATGAAATATGATTTTGCACAGTGGCTGTGAAATCACCTTTTGGCATGTATTGGAGAAATGTTAGTGCTGTGTTCATGCAATATGGTCCGATAAAGGCCATGTTGAACATTTGGTGGAAAAATATTGAAAATTAGTGAAGTTATGAGTGAACATTGAAAGGTTACAATGTTCACTTGCAACGTTGCATGAATTTCAATGTAAGTGCACTACTAAAAATCCCATTTCTAACATTTCTAGCAATTTCCATATAAAGTCAATAAGCACTATACTAAAATCAATATACTGCAGCTGCCTGTATGAGCATGGGACTATGATTAGTATCACAATTTAATCAAAATTATGCAAAAACAACAACAAAAAACATTAGATATATTCTGCAACAATATTGAGTAATTTGAAACAAACAAAAATAGTACAAAAATGCAACTCAACATGACCGTTCCATAATTTGTCTGAAGACATACTATTTTGTAGATGTTCTCCAGAGAATATTTATAAAACTCTGTGTTGTGTGTGTGGGGGGCCATAGTTGTCAACTGTCTCAGATTTTCAGGGTTGTTCCTGATTTTGTCTCAAAACTTGCCTCTGTCCCTCCTAAAAAATGCATTGCCATGACTGGTCAGTAGGGATTGAAAGCACAATATAATGTCTAACATTAGAGTTACAGGCTTCTGCAGAAAACGTACTGCAGACTAAGCCCCTTATTAAATTAGCTCCATTGAATGGATACTACCAGTTGTTAAGATGTGTAACTGATTTTGGTCATTTGTCCCTGATTTCTTTTAGCTGTGTCCATAGAAATATAGAAGTGTGACAGCAGAAAAGGACTGACAGTCCCACCTAGTCTGCCCATTTGTCTAGCTATCTGCTATGACATGCCCCCCGCAACACTCCCCTGTGTCTGTCCCATGCCTTTTTGAAGCCTTCCACTGATGCTTCTCCAACCAACTCCTCTGGGAGCCTACTCCACTTATCCACCATCCTCTCTGTGAAATAGTACTTCCTAATATGACCCTTGAACTGTCCCCCCCCCTTAATCTGTAACCCATGCCCCTTCATCCTCTGATTCCCTTTCAGCTGGAAAATGCTTTCCACTGGCACCTGGTATATACCCTTAAGGTACCTGAAGGTCTCGGTCATGGCCTTCTTCTCCCTCCTCTGTTCCAGGGAGTACATGTTCAATTCTCCCAACCTTTCCTCATAGGACAGGTGGCTGAGCCCCTCTACCATTTTGTTGCCCTCCTTTGAACCCACTCCAGCCTCCCCACATCCTTTTTGAGGTACGGCCTCCAGAACTGGGCTCCATACGCCAAACAAGGTCTAACTAGATGGGTGTACAAGGATATTATGACCTCCCTTTTTCTACTGGTAATTCCCCTTCCAATGCAACACAGCATTCTGCTGCCCCTAGCCACTGCTCTCTCACAGTGCCTTTCCACCTTCAGGTCCCTTGATATAGTGATGCCTAGGTCCCTTTCCTGCTCTGTTACCTCCAGATCTCTGCCCCTCATACAGCACCCTGCCCTCTGGTTCCTGCATCCAAGATGCATTATCTTACACTTGCATATGTTGAATAAAAGCTGCCACCTATTTGGTCATGCCTCAAGCCCCCCCCCCAATTCTCTCTGCATTCTTTCTACCCCTTCCAGAGTGTCCACTTTATTGCAGACTTTAATATCGTATGCGGTAGGATGAGAGGTGTGTGTGTGTGATGGCTGGAGGGGTAGTGTGAAAGGAGAAACCTTTAGATATGTGTTAGCTATGCTTTGTTATAGACTGACTAATAAATTATTAGAAACACCATCAAAATAGTAACAAGTACACAACAAGGCTAATAATAAAAAAGGCTTTTACTTTAATGAGATTTATTCAACAGTGAGGAGCACCTGAACCCAAACAGACACCACTGGACCTAAACTATGATGGAGATCTCCAGGATGCGTAGTGTACCTTCCTGTAAATGTGCAGGTGGTTAGAGTCCACAGTAGAGGGCTGATCAATTTATAATCATATTAGTTGGTATTAGCTTTTAAACAAAGTTAAACAAGCATTTGTCAATGCCAAATGTTGATAGCATTGGCACGTTGAGCTTGCTCACCGGCCCTCTGTCACTCACTTTTTCTGTTTCTCCCAGTGCTGCAGGCTGCTGTTTTGTACTGGGCTCCTGCCTGCATTGGCACCCTTTATCTGTCCACAAAGAAATCCACAGCTGTCCCGACAGGGCTCCGTTGAGGTGGGTCACTCCCCCTCTCTGACTCGCTCTTTCTGTTTCTCCTTGCGCTGCAGGCTGGCCTTTTGTACTGGGCTCCTGCCTCTGTTGGTGGCTTTTACTGCCCACAAAGAAATCTGCAGTAATTCCAACACAGGTCCGCTGAGCTTGATCACTCCCCCTCTGTCACTCGCTTGTTCTGTTTCTGCCGGCGCTACAGGCTGGCCTTTTGTACTGGGCTCCTGCCTGCATTGCTGCCTTTTTCTGCCCACAAAGAAATCTGCAGCAGTCACGATAGAGCTCTGTTGAGCTCACTCACTCCCTCCCCTTCTCTCACTCACTCATTCTGTTTCTCCTGCCGTTGCAGGCTGTCCTTTTGTACTGGGCCCCTTGGTGCATTGCTGCCTTTTTCTGCCCACAAAGAAATCCGTAGCAGTCCCAACAGAGCTCTGTTGAGCTCACTCACTCCCCCTCCCTCACTCACTCATTCTGTGTCTCCCACTGTTGAAGGCTGCCCTTTTGTACTGGGCTTCTGCCTGCATTGGCACCTTTTTTTGCCCACAAAGAAATCTGCAGCTGTTCTGACAGAGCTCCGTTGAGGTCGCTCACTCCGCCTGTCTCACTCACTCATTTTGTTTCTCCTGGTGCTGCAGGTGCAATTTTGTAGTTGGCTCCTGCCTCTGTTGGCGCCTTCTTCTGCCCACAAAGAAATCTGCAGCAGTCCTGACAGAGATCCACAGAGCTCACTCACTCCCCCTCTCTCACTCGCTCATTCTGTTTCTCCCGCCACTGCAGGCTGCCCTTTTGTACTGGGTCCCTGCATGCATTGCTGCCTTTTTCTGCCCACAAAGAAATCTGCAGCAGTCCCAAGAGAGCTCCGTTGAGCTTCCTTATTCCATGCTCTCACTCGCTCATCCCATTTCTGCCGCCGCTCCAGGATGCCCTTTTTTACTGGGCTCCTGTCTGCAATGCCGTCTTCTTCTGCTCACAAAGAAATGTGCAGCAGTCATGATACAGTTCTGTTGAGTTTGCTCACTCCCCTCTCTCACTCGTTCGTTCTGTTTCTCCCACTGCTGCAGGCTGCCCTTTTGTACTGGGACCCTGTGTGCATTGCTGCCTTTTTCTGCCCATGAATAAATCTGCAGCAGTCCCGACACAGCTCCATTGAGGTCACTCACTCCCCCTGTCTCACTCGCTCATTCTGTTTCTCCCAGCACTGCAGGCTGCCCTTTTGTACTGGGCTACTGCCTGCATTGGTACCTTTTTCTGCCCACAAAGAAATCTGCAGTAGTCCCGACAGAGTTCCGTTGACCTCACTCACTCCCCCCCCCTCAGCCGCTTGTTCCGTTTCTGCCGGTGCTGCAGGCTGCCCTTTTGTACGGGGCTCCTGCATGTATTGCCGCCCTTTTCTGCCCACAAAGAAATCTGCAGCAGTCACGATAGTGCTCAGTTGAGCTCGCTCACTACCGCTCTCTCTGTTGCTCATTCTGTTTCTTCCGCCGTGGCAGGCTGCCATTTTGTACTGGGACCCTGCATGCATTGCTGCCTTTTTCTGGCCACAAAGAAATCTGCAGCAGTCCCAACAGAGCTCCATTGAGCTCGTTCACTCCCCCCCACTCGTTTGATCCTAATCTGTCCCAAACACTGATTTCCGACAGCGACTGCGGTATTTTGTGCCGGAAGTGCGAAAACACATATTTCGGCCAGGATGTGAAAAATGACAGCTGTACTGTTCATAAGGAGGTGTGGAAAAATGCCAGTGTTGAAAATGTGGCATGAAAATATAATGAATTTGCAAAGTTACAAGGATGTGTGGAAACTGCACAACGCACGCTCATAACACAGTCATTTTATGGACTTTCATCACAAAATTTTCAACATAGGCATTTTAGGACCTCTGCTTGTGAGCAGTGTCAGTGTGATTTTCTTAATGTGTCCCAAACACTGATTTCTCACAGCAACCAGGCTATTGTGCACCGGAAGAGCAAAAACACATTTCGGCCAGGATGTGAAAAATAACAGCTGCACTGTTCATAAGGAGGTGCGAAAAAATGGCAACGTTGAAAATCTGGAGTGAAAATATTGCAAAGTTACAAGGGTGTGTGGAAACTGCACAACGTATGCTCATAACACAGTCATTTTATGGACTTTCATCACAAAATTTTCAACATAGGCATTTTAGGACCTCTGCTTATGAACAGTGTCACTGTCATTTTCATAATGTGTCCTGAACATGGATTTCCCACAGTGACTGTGCTATTCTGCACCAGAAGTGCGAAAACACATTTCAGCCAGGATCTGAAAAATGACAGCTTCATAAGGAGGTGCAGAACAATGAAAATGTTGAAAATCTGGAGTAAAATATTATAAATTCGTGAACTTATGAGCCTGTGTGCAAACTGCGCAATGCACGCTCATAACACAGTCATTTTATGGAGTATCGGCACCAAATTTTCAACATAGGCATTTTAGGACCTCTGCTCATGAACAGTGTCACTGACATTTTCATAATTTGTCCCAAACACTGATTTCCCACAGCGACCGTGCTATTCTGTGCTGGAAGTGCAGAAACACATTTCGGCCAGGATGTGAAAAATGACAGCTCTATTGTTCACAAAGAGATAAGGAAAAATGCCAATGTTGAAAATCTGGCATGAAAATATTGAATTTGTGAAATTTGCGGCGTGCATAACAACTACTGCACTCTCATAAAAGTAATTTTTAAATTTTTCCACCAAATTTGCAACATAGGCTTTTTGAGAGCCCACCTCATGAACACTGGCACTGTCATTTCGTTAATCGGTCCTGAAAGGTGATTCTGCGCAGTGACCACAAAATCACCTTTCAGGGCCGATTAATGCCATGACAGTGGCAGAATTCATGAGGAGGGGTCCCAAAAACCCCATGTTGAAAATTTGGTGCCAAAATTCCATATAATGGCTGAGGTATGCATGAAAGTTGAAAAAAACCCTATTTATTCCATTATGCAGCTTACCGGCATTTCCTCAGTTTGTAGTTAGCTTTGAAGAGTGCAGATGTGTTCCCGGTCCACCAAAGATCATCGTGCCAGACTCCGGAGGTAAGTATGGGGTGGGGGTGTGGGGAGGCATGGTGCGAAGTGGGTGGGCGCAGGTTGCTGAAGGGGGGCAGGGAGACTGCAGAGAGACCGTTTCCTTTTTATAACAGTCAAAAAGAAAAGACATTGCAGGACCATTTATTGTTTTATGGGGCATGTGGCATGCTGGGGTGGGCTCCCAGTCCTAATAGACTCTTTTTTTTGGGGGGTCAGCTGTAGCCGACAGGGGATTGGGCACCCCCATCAGCACATAACAAAAGCAGGGGGGCTGACATTATGCCGACAGGGATTGAGTACCCCTGTCGCCACATACTGGTATGGGGGGTCTCATGAGCCAAGGGGGATTGTGCACTCCCTCAGCACACAAGAACTTGTGGGGGGGAACATGCCAACAGGGATTGGGCACCCCCACTGGCAAAAAAAACAAGGGAGGGGACATGATGCTGAGGGGGATTGGGTACCCCCTCGGTAAATAGGTGGGGAATGCAAGGGAGCCCTGCAATGAGAGGTCACTCCCAAACTGTAGCAGATGATGCTGCAATGACAAGGTGGCCCCTGATCGCAGTGGCTAAAACCTCTCAAGGTTGTGGCACACTGGCTGAACTAGTGTCAGCAGCAGCATGCCACACCATTGGGGAAAGCGGGCCAAGCCATTAAAGGCTGTGGGGGCATTGGCCACAACAGTGCCATGCCTCCACAACCTGCTTCTGGCAACCTGCTGCAATATGTTTCTTGCACATGCATTGCAATCAACATAAAAAACCACAGCAGAGATGTCTTCTCATAAGGAAATAGTACTTTACAATAATTAATTAACTTTTACATGCTTAATAGAGTCACCAACATATTGCATTTTTACAAATTCTAATCTAAAAGAGGTGCTACCAGAGTTGGCGTCTACCTCTTCAACATTCAGAGTCCCCAGAGTCTTGGCCAACCTTATTTAGCTAGCCTCACTGCTCAGTTGATTGACTGTCAGAGTCTGTGATGTGTAAGTGACAAAGCATTGCCATACCAGAATCAAACAGCAGGGAGGGGGAACTGTATGGTGGCAACTGTTGTTTTCTTAAGTTTCCCATCAGACAGCTAAATTAAACCCCCTTGTCAAAACAGTGCATTTGAAAAAAGTAAGGAGTCAATACTTTGGCGGGAGGTAACGTGGTCTCACAAGACTGTTATTACTATATGCAGTGGCAGGGAATGCACAATTATGCACACCTTTTGGGTAGGAAAGTCTGACCTATGCGTATCAGATAAAAAACTATTCACATTGGCGTATAGTAATTATAAGATTCACCTGTGCAGTCTTTTTAGAAATGTACGGGATGAAGACACAGCCAAAGGCATCATGCTGAATAAGCTGAAAAATACAATACCTTCCTTTAGTCACAGAGAATGACTTCCAAATTACAAAATATTCGAATATTTCTTCAGTCTGTGTAATTGCTGTGAGCTCACTACTGTTGCTCTAAACGGGCATACACAGCTTGTGAAATACGATTATTGGTAACTATATTCCCTTTCTAAACCCCAGTTCCCAAGACCTTTTTTGTGTTGCCACTTTGCCCTGTCCTAGTATTCCTGGAAACTGAGTAGTCGAAGGATGCCAGAACTTAATTGGCTGATAGAACGAATGATGGCTTTTGTGAATGATAAGCATCTCTCTAAATGGTACTCATTGCACATCAAAATGCAGAAATACAATTCTGAATACAAATGCCTGAAAGAACTGTACTTATGATGAACATGTATGTAGATAGGCAGAACATATAACTAGAACCTCTGCTGACTATGGGATTCAAAAGTTCTAAACATTAGCTCTCTGTAGACTGCATGTGGGGGTGAGGGGTCTGTGGTTGAGGCAATCACTGCAGTTGAATTCGTTTATGATGAACAACCAGTTATTATACAATTCGGCAACCTCCTGTCCTTGTTGACAACAATCGCAAAGTCCAATGGCAGCATCGCATATCAACAGTAAGGTTTTTTTTTTTTTTTTCTTGACCGGGTAAGTGCACTAAACAAATCCTGCCTATTTTTAGGCACGACCTGGGGGAGGGGGATACAGATGAATGCCAGCTGAACTTGAACCAGATTAAGCTGTTGGTGGTATTTTTAGTGAATGAGGGAACTTGTCCAGGACACCGGGGAAATTCCCCTACTCTGATGCTGCTGTGCTGATGTTTCTGCATTGTGGCCAGTAGGGGGACAGGCCATTTCCAAGATGGCCACTCCAAGTGGACAAGGGAAGGAGAAGGAAGTCTGTGGAGCAGGAGAGCTAGCCTCGACTCTTGCTCCAGGTGTTGTGGAGGCTCCAGCCGTGGATTTGGCTGAAATTGAATCAGATATTGAACTTCAGGATGCTTTTGTGAGCTGGGAGCAATCGGTTTTGGATAAAACAAAGAAAGAAACTGGACAGTTGGAAATTGCAACAACAGGAAGAGAAAAGGTATTGTCGGTATTTGAACCTGCAACCTCTACAGAAAAGTCGCTTATTAAACCTCTAAATGTGGGTCTGAAACAGGAAAATGCTGCGATAATGTTTTCTGCAGAAATGGAAGAACCAATTTCATCAGATAGCTCCAAAGGACGAGATGAATTTAAAACTGCAGGCTGACAGAGAAAGCCAAGATATTAAAACACAGCAAACAGACTGCAGGACAGTGGCGCAAAATATGGAGCAAAAAAAAGGTACTGTGTCTTATTTAAGTTATAGTTCTGGCAGGATAGAGTTGCCAGCAAAAGAGTTTGCCTCTGGTGTTAAAAAGAATACTCTGTCCTTGTTTAATGAAGCTTCACTGCAGTGTGTTGAGCTCCCTGACTACAGCAGGTGTCAGCCTGATTGTAATGAAGAGCACAAAGGCAGAGTTAAGGCTGATCCCAAGATTGTCAACAGCTCTGTGGAAGAGAGCTTAGAGCAGCAAGGCTTGAGCTCCATTTCCCAAGAACAAATAATCTCTCTGAATTCAGTACAGGCTGGTATTATCTCTGCTGCTAAAAGTGAGTGCTTACTGCCAGTTTCGGTCTCTGATAATGTCAAAGGAAGTAACGAAGTGAAGATAAATGATTTATCTGCACAGAATATATTGCCATCTACTTTTTGTGAAAATAAAACAGCACAGTTGAACAAGGTAGCTGGGTTTGTGTTCAAACAGCAGAGTCAAGAGATTTCAGCAACTGACTCAGCTGTTACATATCAAAAGACTGACGGTTCCCAAAGTGGGGCTACAGATTTCTTTTTTTCTGACGAAATGAACCAAAAAAGTCTACAGCTGATATACAGATGGCAGACCCTTTTTACATAAAAAGGCTCACAGATTCTTGGTCACCTCATAAAGCTTTAAGTGAAGCAGGGTGGAAACAGACAGTAGCTGGTGTATGGAAGCCTGATCCTGCTTGGGACTCGAACTTATCTTTATCTCAGCATTCTCCTGAGTGGATTCCAGGTGGCCAGCAGCAGAAAGGGGAGGAAATTCTCTTGCAGGAGCCCATTCGGTTTAGTACAGATGAGGTCACTGTACAACCTCCCCCCCTCCCTCTTCACAGAAGCCATTGATGTCCGAACTTTTCTCAAATTCCCATAGGGAAGCAGCCCCTAGGCGTAATGCTGTGAGGCTGAGGTATAAAGGAGGGTTAGAAACTAGGCCAGATAGGCATTATGTGGGGAAAACCTTGTTGAAAGACTCACTGCATTTCACCCCTCAGGATGTTTATGCTTTCATTAATATTTCAGGGGAGGACAATTATGACATAAGTTTTCGTTCTCAACAGGCTTTAGAGTTGTTCTGGGTTAGGTATGGTCAAGTTAAGTATTCTCCTATTGGACACCCTTTATTGTTATACCACTCTCAAAACCCTGATTAAGTTTGTTACAGTTATGTTCGAAATGAAGGGTATCGGTGGAAGACATAACCTTTGGTTAAAAAAAATGTGAAGTACTAAGTGAGCCAGAGCCTATTTTAGATACAGAGGGTTCTGGACTGGAGGATGGAAGTATAAAGTTAAATTAAGGCAAACAGAGCTGGAATTGAACATATACCTAACTCCTTTTGTTAGGAAAAGATAGAGGGTATGTTTTACAGTGGGCAGCCCGTGCATGTTATAAGTGTGGGGCTAGAACGCACCTTTCAAGTGTTACGATCAGCCCGTTGTGATAATTGTGGGGAGTAGGACATTTAACCATGTTTTGCAGCAATCCTATCAAATTCGATTTGTATGTGCGAAACCAGGCCATGTGTTCAAACTATGTCCTTGGGCTGCCTAAAAATCCTTTGTTCTAATTCTGAGGTTTTATTCAAAAAGCCCAAGAATCCACGATTAAAGCTACTCTCCAGGATACGTGCCCTCCCCCTGCAACAAATCAGATGAAACTCCCTCTAGGCAAGAGAGAAATTGGAAAGAAGGGGTTTAAAAGGGAAGTGTTGAACAAAAAAGTTAAACTCACCAAGTGGGGAGGATCAGCGTGAGATATCCTCAGAAATAGTTAAGATAATTTAAGGGCAACATGGGTCCCCTAACCTCTCAGATTTCCCTCCAGTGTGTTATCACGGAAGGGGTCAAGATCACGGTGGTGGTGGCAGCATGGCTGATAAACCAGTGACTGTACTGCCCCAAAGAAGATCTCTGAGAATTCACTATCAAAAATCCCCCGCCCCCAGTGGAACAGATTGATACCAGTAACTCATATGCGGCTCTGTTTTCCTCTAGGGTAACACTGAGATAGAGGTTGAAGATTCAGACTCTCAAAAATCCTCACTTTCAACCAGGTCACAAATCACGGATAATTACAAGGATAAAAAAAAAAGAGAAAAAACAATGATTTAAATACTTAAGAGGTTAATGAGGTTGGTTTGGGGTTCTTTGAATGTTCATAGCTTATTGAATATGGTTAAGCGACAAGCCCTCTTTCATTATATACATGAATTTCCTGTTTCTGTTTGTTTTACAAAGAGACATGGATGTATTCCATAGATCAGTTGGTGGCATTTAAAGAGATTGGTTTGGGGCCCTTCATTTTGGTCATTTGGGGAAGATTCTGCAGATGGTATAGGAATAGTGTTTAATTCATATGACTTCCAGTTACACAATTTGATAGATCTAATACCAGGAAGGGTCCTGATTATCGATGGAAGTGGCAAGGGCTAAGCTATAGGTTTATCAACATTTATAACCCCCAAACAAAAGCAGGTAGAGTTAATTGTCTTAAATCAGTACAGCCCTTTTATTAACAACAGTTAGAGTATTATGGGGGACTTTAATTGTCCCATTTCGACCCATGCTAGTAAAAAATAAAAACATACTGTGACTCTAATGCTTTATGTAAAATTATAAAAAGTGCTGGACTCTTGAACTGTCATAATGCTTTACAGGTTGGAGAAGGTTTTTCGTTTAAAAAGGGAAGAGATTTTCTTAATAGATCATATGTTAGTGTCACCTAATATGCAAATAGAATCTTTTAAAATATTTCCTAGTGAATTCTCGGACCATTCCTTTCTATTAAGTTCTTTTAGCTTTCAGACAGGCAAGAAAAAGGCTAGTTAGATGGAAACTCAATAACTCCTCATTAGAACTCCCTTATATACAAGCTGGGGTGAGATACCTATTAAGAGCCAGGTTATCAGTAGCCTTTTATATTCAGATTTGGGAGATTGGTGGTTAGAGACTAAATCGGACTTAAGGAAATGGTTTAAATTGCAAGGAGTTAGAGCAAAGAATGACAAATTCTGCACTATTTAGGTTTAAGACAACAATTACAGAGGCTTATGACTATAGCTTATTCTTCTAGGATGGATTACTCAGAACAAATTGCTAATCTTAAAGAAAAAATGAAAGAGTTTCAGTATGATAGAGGGAAAACCATGCAGGCCATTTTAACTAATGGAATTAAAAAGTCACCCATTGGGGATCCATTGAAATGTGTAAACAGGTAGAGATTCTATGAAAATGGAGGAACTCAAAGATTCAGATGGTAATTTGGTATCCTCTGTGGCCCAACTAAGAGAAGTGATTGTAGAACATTACCGCTCTTTGAAGCCTCTTGAAACAATCCCCAATTCAGCTATGGCCGCCTATTTAAAAGATATTTTAATTCCAGTTAACCTAGTTGGGAGATCGGAGGTATGGAACCTATCACTCCAACAGAGATTTCAAGCTCCATTAGGTTATTGAAACTAAATATTTCCCGAATAGATGGGATTTCAATAACTTTTATAAATTATTTTCAGACGAACTTAGTCAGTGCCTATGTCTCTTATTTAGGTTTTTTTAGACAAAGCTACAATCTATCCCTCTTTACAGAAGGGTTATTGATTTATATATTTAAGTCAGGGATAAGCAAACATTACTAACTGGAGACCAATCACTCTTTTAAACTCTGATTATAAAATCTTTACTGGTATTTTAAATAATAGGCTGAAGAATTTAGCTAAAGAAGTTATTTCACCCTTTCAATATTGTGGGTTACCAGATAGAAAGTCCAGTCTGCTCTGATGTTGATTCGAGATGTAACTGAGTATTTTACTGAGTTAGGGTCAACTAGATGCTTAATAGCAGCTGACTTAGAAAAAGCCCTCGATAGAGTTCATTTGCTGCTCCTTTTCCTTACCCTTAAGCATTATGGGGTTCCAAAGCAATTAGTGAAAATAATTGAGAAATTATATGATAATTATACAGTAATTCCATATTTAAAAGATCAGAAGGCGGAAGGTTTTAAGTTAACTACAGGAGTTAGACAGGGTTGCCCTCTAAGCCCTCTTTTTATATTTTCGCTTAGACCCCTTTTGCAAACGATAGTTTCGAGACAGATTTGGAAGGGTGTTACAGTGAATGGGCAGAGGGATTTGCATTTAAGGATACAAGCCTATGCTGATGATTTAGTAGTATACTTGGAAGATAAGGCCTCAGTAATTCATTTTGTGACTGCATTTGAGGCCTTTGCAAAAGTATCAAATGCAAAAATAAATTTAAATAAAACAAAGGGATTATTTATTGGAGCTACTGGTGCTGAGGAAGTGTGTCAGGAGGGTATTAACATCTCCGTAAACCTCTTAAAATATTAGGATATTGTTCGTTCCCAGAACATGCCTGTTGAAAATTGGGAAGATGTCATTATTAAAATAGAGAGAAAGGTTAATAGATGGAAACAGTGGAAAATGACCAAATTTAAAAGGTTCAGGTAATCAAGCAATTTCTTCTTCCAACGATACAGTATGGATGATGATTTTTCCGCTTCCTGTGTTTCTTGAGACTAGAATATATAGTGTGTTTTTTCAAATGTTATGGGGAAATCGCTTAAATCCTGTTAAAAGGAGCTATACGTATTTAATGAAAAATAAGGGTGGTTTAGGAATGGTAGACCCAGTGATTTTTGTGCATGCTTTGTTTTTATCAAACTCAATTAAAGAAGGGTTAAAAGTAGAACTAGAGGCAGTAGAGTCATGGAACTTGAAAACAATGGGTAAATACTTTAAGAATTGGTACATTATAGCCCCTAAACTGAATCGCTACTTATATATTCCATCATATTTAGCCAACAGCGCAGAAATTGTTCAAATGGAAAACACAGAAACAGGTAATTCTGAATAACAACATGAAGGGGCTTTATCATTTTCTAATGTCGTTGACTCTTCCCTCAGAACCAGGATTTAAAAATTGTCCTATGACTTTAAATTCTAGTGTATTAGCTCAATTAAACTGTAAGAGGATGCCTCAAAAACAATGGGAGACGCAGTGGCTGATCTTTTACGGGAAACTGAATGTCAGAGGAAATGCAAAGTACAAGGTTTTACAGGAAAGATTGTGCCCATACTTGGATTGTATTAATGTAGAAGAATCGATGGAACATTTTTTTCTTAGATGTTCATATGCGACGGGTTTATGGTCATACCTAGAAAAGCTTTGGGTGATTTAAATGGTTAGGTAATATGTCTTATGAATTTTGATTGGATGTTATCCCAAGAATTTGTCTGAATTTCACGAAGAAACATTATCCTTATTTTGGGATGTCTAAGATATTATTTATGGCAAGCCAGGGTTCAATGGGTTCTTTATCAAAGAGAATGCCTTACTCTTGTGTAAGTCGGTTAGTCATCAAGGAGCTTATACTGATTTATACACAGGACGATCAAGAGTGACCCCAGGAACTTTACGTAAATGGTGGAAAGGTTTTCTTCACTTTATTAAGTTCAAATAATAAGAGTTAAAAGTGGACTGGATATTTGTTAATAGTTTACTTCTCATGATTTTTGTGTTCTCGTGAGCGTTTACAATGTAAGACTTGCACATCTCTTTGATTTTGTTATGTTATATGTTATGGAAAAGTGTTGTTCTATCGATTATCCTACTTTAAAGTGTTGCTGTTTATGTTTTTTTATGTCAATAAAAACACCCCTACTCTTTTCAATAAGTGCCTTGGGATCTTTAACATCCACCTGAACTACCACCAATCCAGGCAGATGGGACCTCGGTTTTAACGTCTCATCCGAAAGATGGCACCTCAGAAGTGCAGCACCCCTCTCATGCAAACTCTCAATGCTTCAATAAAACAATGCAGCAGAACAACTCAGTGGACTCATGTTCCACCCTGAAAACAGAGAGGCTTTGTGGGGAGGACTTTTCAATGTTATGTATGTATGTATGTGTGTATGTATATATTTATTTATTACTTCAAAAGTTTTACCAGGAAAGTCATACTGAGCTGGTATCAACTCATTTCCTGATGCATCCTGGGGAGAGTGGTAAGAAAAGGAAACAGATCCAGGGTACAGTGTACAAAAATAGTACAGTAATATGGAAATACGTAAAGCAATACTTGCAAATTACAAAAAAGCTCTGCAGAATAAAAATTGCCATACAGCACAGTAAATTATCACACAGTACATTGCAAAACAGGCAAAAGAGCATAAAACTGTCAGCAACAAAATAACTATTATTGAGCCTGTGTTGAATATTTATTATATTTATATTATTATATTTATCCCCTCCCTTGCTGAGCGACATCACATCCACTGTGCCTCCTTTCTAGCTAAATTCTGATTTCACTCTCTCCGCTCATATCTCTCATCCTCAATTTCCCCCAAACCACCTCCCTCCCACTCCGTTAGAAACTCTGACTGCCAAACCTTAACTCTTCCTCTCAGGTCCTCCACAGCATGCCAATCAGCTTTCTCCTACCATTTCCCAAAAAATGGAACTCCCTCTCCCAGACAGTATGGCATGCTTCCTCACCAAAAATCCTCTCCTCCCTTCTAAGGGACCTTTTCTCTTCTGCCTGCACTTGTACTTAATAAAATAACTCCCTCCCTCTCCCTATTATCTTTGCCTCCTGGTCTCATAAACCTGGTTAGCACTTATTCAATGATTCAATGTTTAACCCATGATTTTTTTCTAATTTGATAAATGTTTATCCAGCTCACAGATTGTCTTGTCCTGTATTCCAATATCTGCCTATAGATTAACTTTTTTCTTGCCAATCAATTTATGCTGTAAGTGCTGTTTTATGCTATATGTGCTATGTTATGCTGTATGTGTAATTTTATTACTGTTATTGGGCTTTGTACCTGCTTGTATCCTTAACAATATCCCTCTCCCCTCTCCTTCAGGACACATCTGGAAATGAACATTTTCAGCTCAGTATGCCTTTCCTGGTAAAACATTTAAATAAAAAAATAAAATTTATTATGAAGAGGGAGGATCAGGATGAGAAAGTTAAGGTAGGGATGAATGATGCAAAACCAGCAATAAGATATGAAGACAGCAGCTGTGGTGAGGGCCTATCATCTAGGGAGTGGAGGGAGATTGGAGAGTATGGGGAGCAGTAGTATGCACAAGTTTGACAGTCCATGCAAAAAGGACAGAAAGACTGTATGAGTGGTTCCTGTTTTGCAAATGTGGACTCAGAAGTGGTTATATATGGGAATACTAGTGTTTTATATGTATGGTATGATGCGACTTACAAAATGTGATGACCAAATAGGGGATCAAAGAAAAGCATGGCCCTCATTTATATTAAATGCCTATCATTGTCACAGTTCAATGTATGCACCTTATGAGACCTTCACTCATCTATATGACAAGTTAGCATTGCCGGTCTTGTGTTCCATATTGCAGTGTACACATAGTACATGAGTTATGACTGCTGGTGTGGGACAGGAACAGACATGCATTCCATGGTGATGGTCTTTAAATGTTGTAGTATCAGAAATTATGTTAATTCCTGCTGTATATTTAGAGGACGTAGATGAGTAGTCAGTGTCCTTTCAAGGGTTTGTGCAAGACAAAGAAAGTTACTGGGTATGATTTATGTGGAACAGATAATTATGTGAACAACCACAATGATGACAGGTACTGTACATGTTGCTTGACTTTGTAATTTCTCTTCAATTACTTATAAAAAATATATACACCAGTATTACTCTACAAACAATACCTGATATTTACTGGAGAAAGTCTCATTGGTTACATTGTTTTACAATATTTCTACTTGGCGAATACTATCTTAGTATTTTATTGGAACTTAAGTGTCTACCTCTCTATACCTAATACAACTTACACTTGCAGATTTTTATACAGACATGTTTTAAAATTGAAGAATGAATGAGAACTGATGACTACATTTAACTATGGTTATAAGTTAAATCAATCTACACATATTGGAAGGGGTATCATAACAAGGTTGAGTACAAGTTGTTAATGGAATTATGGCAACTTCTGGGTTATGACAAATATACCAAAATGAAACAAGCTTTGAAAATATCTCAGATTTTTCACGTCTGGTAATGCAGTGTTTGTCCTAATCTTAGCCTAATGAAAATATAACCTTTTTCAAAATATATAAAGCTGATTATCATATTTACTGTACTTAAAATTGACTATGCTGCAGTTTTAATGAATAATAGACACATTTTAATTTAATGTCCACAACTATACATTTTTGTATTCAGTATACATATGGACCCAATTAACATGGAATAGATGCAATCCATGACAATACAATTGAAGAAGACCTTTCATCTGAGAAGTCAACCAAGTCAGAGGAAGACTTCAATATGTGTTTCATGCTCTAATTTCGGATTTGAAACTTATCAATTTAATCCTTATGAGTTTGATTCTGATGAGATTAAGTCATCTTCCCCAGGCAATTTATAAGATGAATCTTGACTGAGATTAAATTTATAACTCATTTTTTGTGTCATAATCAAGTTCTTTATGATCATTGACAAAAGAGCTTTCATTCAATTTCATTTTAACATTCAGCTAAAGACATATTTATTTAATTTAGCTTTTCCTAGTTCAGATGATATGTTTTAATGTTTGTTTTAAAATCTTATTTTTATGTATATGGTTTTTATGTACAGCACCTTGGTTTTGAAAGGCGCTATAAAAATAAAGATGATTTGATTTGATTTGATTTTGAATGTGTCATCATCCATCATCCAAATCAGCTGTCATGTGTCTTCTGCAACATATGTCATTTGACTTGTATGCTGATAGATGACTTTTTCCAAGTGGTTTGTGTCCCTTTGCTGATACCGTTTGTATAAAGCTATGTAGTCCTGTCCAGGGTAATAACTTCCCTCAGTGCTTTTCTATAGAGGTGACCATGAAATGCATTTTCTCATGTTACAGACACACGATCTGAGTTCAATGTCATGTTTAATGCCATCTGAAATCTATCATTTGACACAGTCTTCTCGATATTCCCTCCTTTCAGACGAAGTACTAAAACATGCAGACAGGTGCATCTCAAGTATGCAACCCTTCCTCCGATCAAGAGCAGCTTCTTGCTACCAGAACCCCCCTACTTGTTACATAGACAAGGCAATAAACCACAAGTTGGCAGAAAATAAGTATCACCCCTGGCATTAGGGTAAATACTCAGCTCGGGCATCTAAGAGGTTGGAGGGCTAGGGCACAAAATAACATTTATATTTACTCCGAGTCTGGGAGAGAGGTGCCAGGACTATGTTATGTCTCCTATCTGAGGGGGCACCATAACATTTCACTCAGACTCACAGATGGACTGTCCACAACCATAAAATTGGGATTGTATTGTATGGGCTTATTTATGACAAGATGTTAAGCTGAATTAGGGTGGTCCCCCAAGTTTGTACTGTCCAGGACAGATGACACAACTTGCAGTTGAAGAAACATTTTTCCCACATAAAAACACAGGCAGTACTGTACATTCCAACATGAACTTTTCCTACAAATGAACTATCCATCCCTTTTCTTACAGATATCTGGATTTCTGACCAAATGTATATATATATATATATATATATATATATATATATATATATATATATATATAGGAATGCCACACTTTACTGAAACTCCTGACGAGATGGACCATTGTTAACATCTTCAGGCAACTGTGCCTTCTGATAACCAGCTAGCTCTGAACTATGACTATAAGTGAGGTTCTGCCCACCCTGGCCCAAGTCAGGCTCTGCCATTACATTTAGGACACACCAAACTAGATCCTTCAACCTCTCCTGGATTACTAAAGGTATCCTCATCTTCATTATACTTTAACAGCACATATCTGTGGTGAACTGGGTCCTGAGTGTTTGTAATCTAGCCATCTTAGAGTCTCATACAACACCAGACAACCCAAACATCTCTCTCAAATGCTCACTGTATTCATGGTTAGGTATTCCCTTCATTACAGGCATTTGACAACACTTCAGGAAACGTTCCTTCCTCAAAGTCCATAGCTTTTACAGAAACTCTTTTAATCTCTTTCCTCTGGACAGCTGTGACAATCTTCTGTCCATCATGGGGTTACCCCTTAGAACCACTGATTTCTCACTCCCTTCTCACATTTTCAGTGAAAATAAACCCACTAGGTTCTGCTGGCAGAGATCTCCACCATTTCTTAAGGCAACACTGTTGTTTCACACACTAAGGTGAGAAAAATGATGACCAGAGGTCCTTCACCCAGCCCAGGCAGGCTGGCAGGCATCTATTTGCCCTCTGCTGGACAGAGAACTCCTTCCTCTTCACTCTCCAAACTGGAACACACACTCTCAACTCCCTCTGAAATTCTAAACTGCTTCCTCTGTAGCTTAGCCAGACGGGCATATGCTGCTGCTACAGTTCTAAATGATATCACTCATTCTCTGCCCAGCTGAACTAGATAAACAATGAGGTAATGTTTTGTATAGAGTTTAAAACCCTCTATGTCTGCCCAGAGACCTACATAATACTGATGGGATTCTAGTAACCCCAGGGGACTGGGTAATTACATGCATAATTAAAAAAATGTTCAGGACTTGTGTGAACAGATGCAGATGTGCAGGACCCTCTGAACCCTTCTCAAAGGGAAGACTCCATCTGCCAATGGAAGTGCAGTGACAGATGTCAAAAAATCATGGGGCAATCTGGTGCACTTCCAAGTGGATGCAGATACAGATGGACAGGACAAAGAGTCCTTCTCTCAACCAATACACAGGGCACTCTGCCCTGCCACCTATGGGCACGGAGGTGGAGGTCCTATGCCATGAGAAGATTTGTCTTCACTATATGGTACCTGGACCATTGCAGGCAACCCTGCACCATTCCTTCCCTAGTGGGCAGGGGTGCTGGTGGTGTCACATATCAACACCATCCCACCCCAGCCTTACCACATCCAGCTGGCTCACTGAGCTCACCCCTGAACTCAGCTCACCAGCATGGGATCACAAAACACCACCCACTGGTGTAAAGTCTGGCATTACACACAACGTTTCTTAATATTTTTTTTATTTTGTACCCACATTTTCAAGGTAGACATTTTATGACTCCCCTTATAAACATGACATGTGCGATTTATAGTATATTTGCCAAAACATCATTTCACACCACAACTGTGAAAGTACATCTTGTCCAGGATTCAAAAAGTGACACTTGTCATATTTATGAGGCAGTGTGAAAAATGGCTATATTCAAAGTTTGGAGTCAAAATATTGAAAATTAGTGATGTCATGAACCCAGTAGGTGAAACTTTTGAAATCCTGCTGAAACACCATTTTTGCCACAGGTGTGAAAACACATTCTGGAAATGATCAAAAAAATAACAACAGTCACAATCATGAGGTAGTATGAAAAATGGCTACAGTATGTTGAAAAGTAGGGGCCAACATATTGAAAATTACCAAAGTTATGAGTGAGTGTAGAAAAATTTCAATGTACATTCATAGCTTTGCCTTTTTCTTTATATATTTTGACCCTCAATTTTCAACACAGCCTTCTTATGACCTCAACTCATGAACCTTATACGTGAACATGTTTCAATCCTGCCTATAAGGTGATTTTGTGCTACATGTGCGAAAACACATTTTGGCCAAGATTTGACAACTGTCATGTTCATGAGGTCGTGTGAAAAATGGCTCTGTTGAAAATTACACTCATAACTTTGTTGTTCTTTAATATTTTTACCCCACATTTTCAACATAGCCTTTTTTTTGACCCCTACCTCATTAACAAGGGTGGTAAAAATGTTCAAATCCTGCCCAAAAGGTGATATCATGCAGCCACCATGAAATCACTTTTTGGATAGAAATGAAACATTTTCACTGCCTTGTTCTTGAGTTGGTGTTCCAAAAAGGCCATGTTGAAAATTTGGTGTAATAATATTCAAAAAGGACAATGTCATGAGCAAAGGTTCAAACCACATTGAAATACAATAAATCAGATGTGCCTTATTTTCTCATATCACAGTCACCAATTCCAGCAGCAAGATGTGTCTTCGATCAGGGAGTGGATTTACATCCTGGGACATGTTCACATGAGTGAGACTGTGTGGGAGTGATGGAGTGGTGAGTACTGAGTGAGAGGTTAGGGTGGATTGGGTGGGGTTCAGCAGGTCAGATCAGTGAGGGACCATTTTATTTTTTTCAGGGTGAAAAAATGTAAAGGCGCCAAAGAATGGGTATTAAGGTACAAAAATTGGGGTTTAACATTAAGCAGCCTACTGAACCCTAATTATAGGGGTGCACCACATCCCTACTACATATATTATAGGGGTCGAGCAGGGCTTTCTGGGTAGGATATTCTGACTGCGCCACAAAGAAGTGCAATAGCAGGAGCAGGCGCAAGTGCAGTGCACCCCTGCACAACACATGTGATATTCAAACACAGCACAGGCCAAGGTGCGCTTGTGCAACACAGCTGAATATTGTGCCAACTGCACCATGGCACAACGAGGGATGTGCAGTGGAGCAGGGCCAATGAGCAGAGCACAAACAGGGATGTGCAGGGACAGGGACAGGATCCAGGGGTGCACCACCCATGGAAGCCATGAGCGGAGGAGCACGCAGCAGGACAGACAGTGCCCCCCCGGCACCCCATTAACTGCATAGCCAGTGGTAAGCTGGATGGACCACCAGCCTATCAACACCAGCACCAAATCCACAGCTGGGGCACAGTGCCCCAGCACACCCCCCTGGCAAGCAGTGACCACAACACAAGGAGGGCTGGCCACCCAGTGCCACCCCATCCCACCAGTGCAGAGCACACCCTGTACAGTGATCCCCAGATACCTGGCCCAGGAGCAGTGCCCAACAGTGCATGACACTGAATGCATGCCACCACTCCCACCATGACAATGCAATCCTGTGCACCATGGAGACATGCATGGCAGCCCCACTGTGAGCACCCCACAGCAGGCAGCACCAGCCACTGATGCAACAACTGCAGACACAATGCCGCCCTGCATGGCCCCCCATGGCACAGCAGAGAGGTCGACCCTGCCTCAGTACCTGAGGGACCCCCATGTGACAAGGCCTGCCCTGAACCCCACCACCAGCAGGACAGCACCCCGCACACCCACCCATGTGCACACCCTGTCCCAGCACTGGCCCCAACAGACAGCACAGCCACCCACTGTGGTGCATGGAGCATGCGCCACACAGGATGTGACACAGGGCATGGACAAACACCCACCCTGACCCAAGGGCACCCCGACACAGGGTCACAATAGCGGGGCAACAAATGCCGCTGGTGTGCATCCACTGATGCTGTGTACCCACAGCCTGCACCCCACCATGGCACAGGTGAACCAGCCATCCTGCAAATGCACCATGAAGCCATCTGCTGCCAGCATGCAGCTGGAGCACAAGTGACAGATATCAGGACACAGACACCGCAACAGACACCAGAGACAGCATGGAGGGGGGACAACAACAGCATAGCCCACAGTGTCACCCGAGGCAGACATGCAACAAACCGGTGACAGGAGGCAAGCCACCATTGTGCCATGCCCAGAGGGTGGCCAGCATGGACAGCCACCAATGACATGCCAGCAGACCGTGCGTACCTCAGACATGCAAGGGGGCCAGCTGCACAGGACATGGACATACTGACAGGGGCACTAGGTACACAGTGCATGCACCAGGGACCACTGCACACAGGCATCCAGTGCACAGGGAACAACACACATACCACAGACAGGGACCGAGTCCTCCACCCACACCATAAGCGGGTCCCTGCCGGACACACACACGCCCGGGCCTGCACCACCCTGATGCTATGCACACCACTGCAGCCAAGCACCATATGCCTGCTGCAAATCAGAGACCACCACAGTTGTCATATCAAACAAGTATGTATTAAAGGGGTAAACTGTACAAACAACACAACAAATAAAACTGTACAAAGTGGGGGGGTAGGGCCACAAACCAGGTGGGGGTGGGCAAGGGTGTACATCAGGGAGTGGGATGAAGGGTTGTGAGGGTAAGTTCAGGGGGGGAATGCACAACACATGTGATGTAGGGCCTAATGGCGAACCATCTCCCCACTCCGGTCCCTGTGGCACCTCCTGTGCCTTCTTCGGCTGCATCGATCTATCCTCTGGAGCAGCTCCAGAGTAGCCGGGACAGCTGCAGTAGCTCCTGTACATTCCACTCAAGGGCAGTCCAGCATTGTCCACTTAGGAAAAGGGAGCATAGTCAGTACACATGACTGGCCAGACCCCTGCAGCTCACCCAATGTGCACAGCATACAGCCGTGGGCCACACCCTGTGATAGCATGCGACCACCCACAGTGTCCGTGCCCACAAGACCCACCTACCCAGGCACCCATAGCCATGCGGAATGCTGCACACACCCACTGCCCATGTTCTGCACAGCACCAACGTGGCCGTACAGTGACATGGCTTTGCGGTGCAAAGGCAGTGGCACAGCCATAGACCCAGTGCATGCACAGCCACCCCGCACCAACCCACACATGCAGTGCCACAGGAAAGTGCTGAGTGCACCATGTGGTATGCACGGCAGTGGGGCCAAGTGCAGGTGGCCACGCCCCACCACCACCCCTGCAACCCAGCATGCACAGATGTAAGGGGAAACATGGCACTCACCTGCACCCTAGCCAGCAGGGTGCTGCTGGCCCATGGCCCCACCAACGTGGCCCGGCTGCATGGCCACTGCACCCACTCCATCCTGCTCTCCCTGTTCACTGGCCAAACATGCCCTATGGTGCTCCTTCAGGCCTAGGGTGCAAACATGGAGAGGGAAACATCAGTACAGGTCAGTAACAAAGCCCCCCTGGTGTGTGTGTGTGCCTGCACAGCCCAGCCATGATGCACTCCCCACCACCACCCCCACTAGATGGCCTCCAGCCCCCTGCGGCATGGCCTTATGCACACCGCGATACCCAGACAGACGGACACTACCAGTGATGGGATGGAACACCTACCTGCCATGGCAAGGCACCTCACCGTGTGCATGACTGCAGACACCTCAGGTGGTCAGAGTCCCACCGCTGGAGGTCGCCATAGTGGTGGCGACACTGCTTCACTGACCGACTGCTCCCTGTCGCCTCCTCCAGGCCCTCTGAGACCTTCTGCCAAACAGCAGTCTGTGACCTGTGGCGGGGTTCCTGCCCAAAGAGGGCACCAGCATTTGGCTCCACCAGGACCACCAAGTTTTCCAGTTCAATGGCACTCCAGACCTGAGCTCTGGTTCTCGGCATGTTGCTGTTCCAAACACCAACAAAATGGTGCTCTGTAGCACACGTGCCCCACATGCAGAGGCAACGCAGTACTGCACTGCCAGTCCCTATCACGCTGTCACCGGACTGCATGATGGGGTGCAGCCATGTGGACGCATGGCACCTAGGGGGCAAAGGTCGACCGCAGGGTCAAGGGTCTGTCCATGCACAGGGCACCACAGCACTATTGGGATGCCCTGCGTGTAGCGCAGTAGGGTGCTTGAGTGTGACACCCTGCAGTGGCCTACTGCACTGTGGCACCATGGTGCCCACTGTGCACAATGGCACAAGCGCCACATGGGCATACAGTGCACTAGCACCACAAGCACAGTGGTGGCCATGCTCTGCACTGCCTCCTGCACAGAGCAAGTCAGCAGCACCGCATTCATCAATGTCAGCATCCCGGGCATGTGCCCTGCAGTGCTGATTGCGCACGTCACAGTGATGCGCCATAGCCTGAGCATGCTTACCTACATTACGCAAGGTGCAACAGCGTGATATTCAGCCAGGTTATGCAAATCAGCTCATTAGCTATTTCATGGTGCATCCACTGCATTAGCATCCACTTACAGTTGTGCCTGCTCTCATTTGCATGCATTGCGCCATATAAATGCGACCTGGGGCTGCAGAGGCCATGGTTCGGTACTGCAGTCCATTGTTGTGGGTTGCATGCTGTTGGGATGTGGGGACTGTGGTTTTGGAGGGCTGTATGGGACTGCACAGTCCAAGGTAACACCTGTCATTCCCACTGGCACAAGCATGACTGAGCGTGAGGAAAAGGAGGAACAGGGAAGAAGGAGGAAGCCCAACTTCACCCGGGCTGAATCTGCTGCCCTGTTTGAGGTATATCTGGACAAGGAGCTGCTGCTTAGTGGACAGCGGGGAACACCACAGGCCCGTGCTGCGGCATGGGGGCAGGTTGCACATGCCATGAACCAGCATGGCAGCCACCAGCAGTCCGTGCAGGAGTGCAAGAAGAAGGTAGGCATGGACAGGAGGAGGATTAAGGACAAGGTGGCTGCTATCAGGGCTGCATGTGCTGCCATGGGTAGTGGCCAGCCGGATATACCTCACCTGATGCCACAGGAGGAGCGGGTGGCCAGCAGCATGTGGCATAGTGCCCTCGAGGGCATTCCTGGTGGTGGCTTCACGATGGGTAGCAGCCCAGTACTGCATAGTAGGCCCTGTGCTGTCAGTGTGTGGGTGATGGAGGGCATGCCACAGGGAAAGGCAGAGCCACTAATGCTAAAGTGTTCCCTTAAAGCTCCTGAGCATCTACATGGGGCAGCGGTGGTGGGTGTGTCCACTGAGGGGGAGGACCTGGACATGGAGGATCACCCATCCACCTCCACAGATGTCCGAGGGACCAGCCAAGTGCATACTTGCATGCCTGTCTGGACTGATGTGGGTGGTGCTGGTGCAGACAAGGCCCTGCCTGTGTCCCAGCGTGACATCACCCCCCCGGTCTTCAGCATGCTGGGACACAGATTGGGGCTGGATCCAGCACCGATGATGATGGACTCCACGTTCTGGAGTGATACATGTGGGACTAAGCATGGTCCCACAGTAGGCAACTGCATGGGCATTACCATGGGTGATGCTGCCATGACTGCATGCGTAACAACCTAGTCCCAGCCTGTGCCTGTATGCCCCAGTGGGGCAGCACTGGTGTGAATCCAGGTTGGTGGGGCTGTTGCAGCTGCTGCAGCAGCGCAGGTAAGCCCTGGCATTCGGCAGCCGGAGGGGCAGTGCCAGCAGTCGGCCAATGGCAACAGGGGGACAGCATCGGGGGCAGTGGCAGTGCACCACGTGTGGACATGCCCCCGGCATGGCTCAGTTGTGCAGCACCCAATGTCAAGGGGTGCTGGCCAGCAGGGGCAGGAACACCACAAGGGACAGCATGCCAGACCAGCGGACGACCCCTTGGACGAACACAGCTGTCTTCTCCAGGCTTCAGTAGATCAGCAGATGTGGCTTGTGATGGTGGTGGATGCACTCAGTGTGGTTCTGCTCCAGGCAGATGAGTGGCACAGCAGGGACCACAGATTGCTCCTGGCAGAGATGGCCCAGCAGCAGGCAGATGTAACTGCTGCCATGGACAGGCAGACCACTGCATTGAAAACTGTCATGGCTACATTGGGCACCCAGTTTGGTGCCCAGCCACCGCTGACACCACACAGTGTCATGTCCACCCCCCATTCCTGGAGCCGTGCGACACCTGCTATGTCAACACCGGGTTTGGCTGTAGGCATACTGAGGACGCCTGGCACAGGCATGTTCGGTGGGCTGCAGACCCCTGCGTGAACACGGTCACGTTCACACAGCGTCACCCTTGGGGGCCTATCGGTGCCACCACAAGAGGCTACTGGTCAGCCTGGCATGGCTGGCAGATCTTGGTGGGGCCACCTACACATCCGTGGTGGCCGTGGTACTGCGCCGCATGACTAACCTGTCTCCCACCATGGCCACTCTCTGCTGCTGCCCTGTGTACACTGTGGTGTGCATTGTGCCATGCACAGGTGGAGTACCTGGCCCTGCACACACACACGACCCCTGTGCACACCATCCTGGCTGCTGGCCACTGTGGCATGAGCATGATGATGCCTGCATTATGCTGTCCACCAGTGTGCATTGGTGCCCAGTGTCTGAGGCATGCACAGTGATAGCCAGTGGGCATGGTCATGTGTGGTCCTGTGTGGGGTTGGGGGTGGCTGTTGGGCTTGGCATGCCGTTTTCTCTTTGTGCATGTGCTGTGGTGTGTGTGAATGTGTGTGCACATGTCATGTTCAGCCCTTCCCATCCCTGCCACCATGAGCGGTGCCCCTCTCAGACACATTCCCTTACTGCCATCCACCCCTGGTGTCCTGCCCTGCCTGTCTGTGGGCTGTGCCCTTGCCCTTTCGTGGTTACGCATGGCCCCGTGACCTACCTGTGTTGTCCAAAGTGCTCCTCTGTAACGGTGTCCCGGTGCTGTTGTGCCATCTGGATCAGCTGGGGGTTTCATCTCCCGGGGGTGGCTGCCCTTCACCAGCTGGACTGGCGTCCTCATCGTCCCCACCGCTGTCCCCCTCTTCATCCTCTACAGCTATCCCATAGTCAGTGGCAATGTTGTGCAGGATACAGTAGGCCAGGGATAGCCCACAGGCCTGCGAGGGGCTGTACTGTAGGGCACCACCTGATGTGTCCAGGCACCGGAACAGTGCCTTCAGCAGCCCGAACACCCACTCGATGACATTCCGTGTTGTGGCGTGTGCCTCATTGTACCGTAGCTTTAACGGGGTCATGGGATGCCGGTATGGTGTGAGCAGCCAGGGCAGTAGTGGGTAACCACTGTCACCTGTGTGTAGAGGAGGGACTTTAGAACGGTGGTCTGCATCGCTATGCCATGGGTCAACATGGCCGGTATCCTAGCACCTCTGACCATGCACCCCCCTTGTCTGCTCATGTTGTCCTGGTGATATGCATAGTCACCTACTAGATGGCCGGTGGGGATGTCCCCACTCTCAAACCTGTGGCACAGTGCAGACTGGTGCCAGATGAAGGCATCATGTGCTCCCCCAGGGTGCGTGGAACAGACATTGGTTATGCACCCCCTGGCATCGCACACCACCTGGCAGTTAATGCTCGAGTATCCCTTGCGGTTTATGTATGCTGCACCCTCTGTGCCAGGTGGCCTGTGGATGCCTACATGGGTGCAGTCAACGGCCCCGAGCATGCCAGACAACTGTGCTACCCTTTGGAACTCCTGTATGTGTGCTGTGCGCTCCGCCTGGGTGCTGGGGAAATGGATGTACTACACAGCATGTGGCTGCAGTGCGTTGAGGAATTGTGTGAGAAGGCGTGATGCAGCCAGCTGGGTTATGCCTCTCATGTCCCCTGTTGGTCTCTGGAAGGTACCCGTGACGAGCAGGCACACGACGACTGTCACCTTTGTCTCCAGTGACAGAGCATGGCTCCGTCATGTGGGTGCCTGCATCTCATCACTGCACAGCTCACAGAGCTGCATCAGTATTGCCCGGTTCAGGTGGTACCGGCCCACAATCTCTGTGTCAGAGTACTGTTCAAAGCTGGTGCGGGCTCGGTACTGCCTGATCTGGGCATACCCCAAGTGGGCCCTTCCATGGCTGCACCTCCCTGCTGCCTGCCTTCTCACACCCCTCATTACCACCTCCATCTGGAAGGTGGCACTGGCCATGTCTCTGGCTGGTGTTCCCCCTCCGGGTGGCTGTTGTCCTGTTCCCCCTGCTGTCTGTTCCTGGTGCTTCACCTGCACTGGGTTCACCTCCAGCTGTTTGCCTGTGGCTGTCCTGCCTCTTGCCACTGCCCTCAGTCCACTGTGGCACTCTCACGCCCTTTTCTGCACACTGGCAAGGGCACACCCACTCCTACCCTCACTCTGGCACAGTTCTGGTGGGCCGTGTCCTGATCCTGCTCAGTCCTGCGCCCTGTTTCTTGTTTTTCCTCCCTGGCTCTTTGTCTCCACGCTCCGACCTGTGGCTTCCCTGTGGCACGTTCTTCCTCCCCTCTCTTGCTCCATTTTATTTTGGCTCATTTCTGCTGTCGCGCAACTTCCGCTTGCTCTGCTATTGCGCACGTCACATGCTGTTGAATATTGTACTGTGCATGTTATTCATGGTTCTGCCCCCTATGGGTGCTCATGCATTCATTACTGTTGTGCTCTGGCACATTGCTTGTTGCACTGCACAGCCGCCTCCCACTGAATATCGCACAATGGCGCATTTCCATACTTGTGCTGGTGCATCCCTGTTGCGCATGGCACATCCACTCTGAATATCCTGCCCTCTATGTTAAACTTCAAATTTTGATGTCTAATATCTTCCCAGATATCAGCCCAGAAGGCCCTCCACTTCTATGTCAACAAACATATATGTAGGGCCGGTCCGCCGGTGCAGCGGTTGGATTTCCGCTTGCGACGCCAGCGATCCGGGTTCGGGAACGGACTTGGGTAGCTGGAGGGCCGGCCGGGGGAGGATTGAGCTCCCAACGGCTGCTCTCCTCCTCCAGGGGCGAGGGTGGGGATGCAAGTCCCACTGCAACACCGCCACCTGGGTGACCACAGGTGGAGGTGCAGCGAGACTGCACAAAGCAGGAGGGAAGGAAGTCCGCCCGGAGCGGAGCGCCAGGCATCAAAGCTACGAGCGTGCTCTGGCTCCCCAGCATGCATGTCCTGTGGGGAAGAAAACAGGAAAATACCCCACCGGACTCCTGGTAGATGGAGCTCCTGGCCACAATCCCCAATGCCCCTACCAACGTCAATATCAGCATCCCCCGATGAAATCTAAGTCACGTCGGGGTATAAGGGCCCCAGCCCGTACCTGCCTGGGGGGTATAGCCAAGGCTCCATGGGGGGGATGGACTGCACTGGACATCGGCTAGTAGGAGCGGGGACGAATCAGGCCGATGGAGTCTCCAGAAGGAACAGGAGTTCGGTGGTGAGAGAGGGGGCATACAAAGTAAAATATATATATATAAAAAAAAAAAACATATATGTGACACTAGGTCAAGACATTGAAAGCAAAATTAGCTATGGAAAGAACCTCAAAGGGAACACAGCATCCACAAACACAGCTACAGGACAGAACAGTGACACGTAAAAACCGGGCATACCACAGCAAAAAACACACAGGAAATAAACACCATATTCTATTATAATCAACACACCTCCAGTACACTTTCTCTTGTTTTGCTCTTTCTCTTCTGAACAGAAATCCATTATGAACCAGCAATGAACCTCCCTTCTGACTCCTGCCATACTGCAAGGGCATGGTGAATGACACACGTCTCAAACTCTAAACACAAAACCACTTCACATTGCGCACCTCAGATACCCCTATTAATAGCACACATTACACTTGCTAAAACCAACACACCTGTGCCTCATAAAGCTCACAGCATACACTAACACATAATATAAGACTCTACTAATACCCCAGCTACTCACACATATCCCCAAAAACATTCCCACACCACAATTTCAACTCCACAGACAGTACTCGAAATACAAACATCTACACTACAACAGTTACTGCAGTTACTACCCTTCACACGACACACCCTAACTACTACACCATCTAGCAAGCACAGCTCCTCAGCTGTGATTCGTAAAATTTCACAAACACACTACACACATCCCAATGCAGAATGGGCAGTTCTCACACATATATGCAATACACATACATTATTTGACATGCCTCCTGCACCCCCTGTACTTATATATAAAGACTCCAGGTCACACTAGAGATGAGCAGGGCAGCATTAATGTCAGGCAGCATTATTGACCCTGTAGTGTTTTCCTGGCGCTATTATTGAAGGAGCTATTATGTGGTCACAAACATAGGTTCTACAATTTCACCCGGTAGGCATATACACATCTATGGATGGATGACAGCACAGGGCCCAAATGTCCCAGCACTCCCTCAGCCAAATAAGGATATGATTATGCTATCTGAAAAGTAGGCAAATAAGTATATGATTATACTATCTAAAAAAGTAAAGAAATTCTTTGCAAAAACTGTTTTAATGCAACATTTAGGGTTCTGGCTAAAGTGACAAAAGTAGGGAAATGTGGCTTTAGGGTTTCCAACGCTAAAACCACACACCCACACTTAAAACAAATCAGTGATGGAGTTTTCCTTGGTGTTGTCAGCCCTGAACCTCAGCATATTCTATACATTCTGCAAACATACACACCTAATGGGGTGAGTTTTAGGGTTGACAATGCCAAGGAAGACTCCCACCTCCCTCGATTTGTGTTAAAAGTGCAGGTATGGTTTTGGGGTTGGAAACCCTAAATCCACATTTCCCTACTTTTGTCACTTTAGGTGGAACCCTAAATGTTGCATTAATGGGATACTGGGATGTACAGGGTGAGGCATCACCAGCAGAAAACAGGAAGTTGTTATCCCTCTGTACAGACAGTTGGTGAGACCCCATCTGGAGTACTGCGTCCAGTTCTGGAGACCCCATCTCTGCAAGGACATAGACACAATGGAGGCAGTCCAGAGGAGGGCAACTAAAATGGTGCAGGGTCTGCAAGAGAAGCCATATGAGAAGAGACTAAAGGAGCTTAATATGTGTACCCTTGAGGAAAGGAAGGAGAGGGGGGACGTGATAGAAACTTTTAAGTACCTCAATGGAATCAACAAAATCCAAGAGGGTAGCATCTTTCAGAAAAAGAGATGTGCAAGAGCAAGGGGACACAATTTGAAGATAGAGGGGGACGGCTCAGGGGCAGTGTGAGGAAGCATTTTTTCACAGAGAGGGTGGTGGACGCATGGAACAGCCTTCCTGAGGAGGTTGTCAAGTCTAAAACTGTGGAAGAATTCAAGAATGCATGGGACAGACATAAGGCAATTCTTGTGGGGGTAGGAAGAAATAGGCTGTTGGTTAACTAGGATCTGCAGCTTATCTGGTAGGTAAGGAAATGGGCAGACTACGTGAGCCAAGTGGTCTTTATCTACCATCAAAGTCTATGTTTCTATGTAATGCAGCGACGGTATCCCCAGCCTCCATCAGAGGTCCGCAAAGCACTGGAAACTATCCCCCCCAGAGAAGGCGAGCAGTCCCTGGGATGCTCAATCCTTCTCCCCCAGCCTGCCCTCTGACTCCCGAGTCCATCTCTGAACCTGGGATATCGGCACCACAAGCAGACACCTTGCCGTTGTGACAGCATGCCAGCACTTTGTCCATTTTCAGATTAGCGAATCCCTTCAGGATGCACTCCTCTGAAAAGGGACTAATGTCCACCTCCCTCCCTCCCTCCCTCCAATGCTCCTGTTACTTTTTTGTGGCCCGTCCCCTTCTCCTTCCTCTGTGAACACTGAACAAAAGTACTTGTTTAGGATGTTTGCCTTTTCCTGGTCCCCCTTCACAGCCCCCCACTTCCATTTTTGGTCTTATAATCCTACTCCTGGTCTTCCCCCTTTGGCTTACATACCTAAAAAATTTCTTGCTCCCTTTGTTACTGCCTGGGTTATTCTCTCTCTTCAGTTTGTGCCTTCATGCTCTTTACTGCCATCCCTGCTGCCCTCTTTTTCCCCAGATAGACATCCCTATCTTCGTCCCTCTGCATCTTCTTATACCTTCTGAATGTTACCCTTTTAGCTTTTACCATTTCCACCACCTCTTTAGAGAACCAATCTTTTTCCTCTTGCTTTTGCTCATTTGCTTGATGCAGAGGTTTGTTGTCTTTTCTATCTCACATTTTAGCTGTGTCCACCGTTCCTCCACCCACCAAGGTCATTCTCCCCTGACAGGTCACCCCTGAGGCATTCACCCATCATTTTAAAATCTGCACTCTTGAAGTCCAGGACCCTTGCCCTTGTGTTGTTCAGTTCCACAGCCATCCTTATACTGAACCACCCTGTACGGTGATTGGTGTTCCCCAGCTGGCTTCCTACCTTGATGTCTACAATACTGTCTCTGGCAGTGAGTACCAGGTCCAGTACTGCCCCATCATGAGTGGGTTCACTGACTAGTTGCCCAAGGAATTCTCCCTGCAGGGAGTCCAGGATGTCTCTTCTTCTAGCTGAAACCACAGCTGAGAAGTTCCAATCTACAGCAAGCAGACTGAAATCTCCCACCAACAGCACTTCCACCTTTTCTGCCATCGTGCCTATAACTTCCACCAGCACTTTATTTAACTCCTCCCTGTTTTGGAGGTCTGTAGAACATGGCAGTGTGAATAGAGGCTTCTTTCCCCTTCTCTAGGGTAATCCACAGTACCTCTACTCCCCTCTGTACTCTCTGTATCTCAGTTACTTTTATGCCTTCCCTCACATAAAGAACCACACACCCTCCTTTCCTTCATACCCTGTCCCTCCATAACAGAGAATAATCTCTTATAAAAATGTCCCAGTCATTGTTTTCAGAGCACCATAACTTAGTAATGGCCACAATACCCAGGTCGACTTCTGTCATTATGGTCTCTAGGTCCAGAATCTTATTTCCTGAACTTCTAGCATTTGCACACATTGCTTCCACATTTTTTTACTACACTGCTTGTTACCTCCTTCTTTCCATTTTCCCCTCTCTCCTTCCCAACCCCTGTTTAATATTTCAATTCCCATCCACCTTCATTTATACAACCCTGTTTCCTTTATTAATTTCTACCATGGAGAATTCCACTCCCCTCGGGTTCGCCATGCTTTCTACTTCAGCACGTGGAGGGGCAGTTGCTGTCTCCCTGATTTCTTCCACCACCACCCTCAGCTAGTTTAAATGTTCATCAAAAATAACATCTAAACTGTCCACTGAGGACTGCTGTTCCCTTCTGGGATCAATTCAGGCTATCACCCCTGTAAACAAAATTATTTGTCCAGGTGGATCTCAGCTCCAAGTGTAGTTGTACCACACCTCTCAGTGCCATTCCTTCAACCCTGAGTTGAAGGTTTTGGTGTGGAGATCCCTCTCCTACCTCCATCATAGACAGCACTTCAGTGAAAGCGACTGAGTCTACTACCTGTCTTTGACCCCTACCTAGCTCCTTAAACTCCCCCTGCACTATCCCAGGCTTGTCCCTAGGCATGTCATTAGTACCTAGGAGGACAATGACATCTAGGTTTACCTTCCATCCTGCTACCTTAATGATACTCTGGATCTGCTTCAATCCCTCCAGGCCATAGTGCCATGTGGGCACCTAACATCCCTCTCACCACCTTTCCTATTCCCAAATCTAACCTCTTCACAATCAAGTCCCCTACCAGAAATTGCTTCCTCCTCCTCTGGAGTTCTCTTCCTCCCTTCTTTGGGTCTCCACTCCAGGAAACCCCACTTCCTCCCCAGCCACTTTCATGGGTGCCTCCTCCTGGTAGTCTCAACTTGCCAGAGCAGCATAGGAATTCTGCAGTGCAACTGGTTGAGGAATGTGCCTCTGACCCACCACTCCCATCCTTCCACAGCCCACCATAGTTCAGCCATTCCTCCTTTCTGACATCCCCTGTGGTAAGAGTGTCAGACTTAATGGCCCTGGGTGGAAGAGGAGGTCAATCAATTCCTTGCCAACTTGGTTTGAATCTGGCAATCTCCTCCCTCAACCCAAAGAGGTGCATGCAAATGGAGCAGCAGCGCAGTCTCCAGAAGTTGTCTCTGAAAACTGCCATCCCACAGCCACTGCACTGCACCACTCCTAGCATATCCAGCTTCTATACTCCCTATGTTACCTGGAAACACTTATGTACCCTTACCTCTGATACGAGTTCCAAGCTTCCCCCTTTTTTGTGTGTTATTACTTGTGTTCCCCTGTAGCTGGTGTACTTCCCCTTATACTGTTACACTAGATAGGGTGTTGCTCGTAGTCCCAGTTTAGGCCAACCCTTTATCTTCCACACTTCCCAGCAGTAAATGATGCAACAGGAGTGAACAGCTGCCTTGCCTTAGTTGACTGGCAGAGTCCTCTGCATCTTTGCTTCCTACTGCTGATGCCAAAGATGCTAATCTTACACCTTCACCACTCCTTCGCTGTCCTACTTACTCACTGTACACAAATGTGTGGGACACATTAAGAGGCAGTCCTTTTATAGTGCTCTTGTAAGAAGGTTAAGGAAGTCTAAATGCAGATAACTTCTTCACTTCTGCCTAAGCCACACTCCCAAATTCACAGCTATCCTCCTGAACCATCTACCTGCAAGCATGATTAGCAGCACCCTTCCCCCAACTCACACTAACACACTAACTACTGCTTTTTTGTGTTTACCCTAACTGAAGGCTCCAATTTACCCTGTAGATCCTACACTTCTACTAAAGTATCTGTCAGCTTAGAAATGTTGTAGCAGAAATGTTCTGGCTGCCTCAGTCAGCTGCCCTCTTGCTCTGATAGCAAGATTGCTCTGTGAGCAAAGGCTGACTACTACCCCCCCAATTCACACCTTTCCTCATGAGACAGTTAACTGCAAGGATTATTAAAAGTTCCCTTCCCCCAACTCAGATTAACACACTAACTACTATGTCTTTGTTTTTACTCTGACTGAAGGTCCCAATTTACCCTGAAGACCCTACATTTCCAATAAAGTATCTGTCTACTTACCCCTAGTTAGAAATGTTCTTGTAGAAATGTTCTAGCTTCCATAGTCAGCTGCGTCCTTGGTCTGATAGCAAGATTGCTTACTTGCTGTACTGCAAGGCCTTCTGTCCTGATTATGTGGAAGACTTTTCCATCCTCATTACTGCTTGGTGCTGCTTTGGAATCATTTCAAGGGTGTGACCCAGTGGAGAAGGTATCCTTGATGAAGATGGAACAGTTACTTAAGAACTTACTGTAGCAGTAGCTTTTTAATAGACTCTTCTCCACTAGGCCATGCCGTACCCTCCATCCTTCCCCCTTTCTATATTTCCTTGTGCATGCGCAAGAAATATCTTGCATTGCTTCAGATAACCGCATTTCAGAGGTGTGCAATGGACTAGCTCAATGCAAAGCAATATACATGGGCTCGTGGGTGGAAACTTTGTGTACTTGAAAGAAATTAAGCACTCCAATGAAGGAGCACTTCATTACTCTCATTTGCATAATGTCAGCTGACAAGCAGCTGAGCAGCTTTACTGCTGCTTTACCATCTCTCTTCTGCTGCCTGGCTCTGTATGCCACAATATGAATTAACACCCCCTCCCCCAAAAGACAGAAAATGCCCCACACTACTGCATGTCCCCCCATCAAAGCATGGCCGCTGTCCGAGTTAACACAACTGCTCTCCACCCTACCAGCACAGGAGACACACCATGCTACTGACCCCCCCCATACACACACACACACACACACACACACACAGCCATTGTATGAATTAACACAACCCCTTCCCCCTAGGCAGCACTAAAGGCATGCCACGCTTACCTTATTTACCCTGCAAAATTCAGAGGGGAATGTTTTGTGATTATAAAGTGCTGAAACACCAAAAAAATGTCTGAGTGGGATGCACTGGGTACATTTTGCAGAGCTTCCAATGACCCACAAGAGAGCATTCATTTTGTTTGTTTGGGGTCGGGAGATGTAGTGGGTGTGGAGAGGCAGGAGTGTGAAATACAGCAAGCAACTGTACTGTTCTCTCTTTCTCTCTTTCTCTCTTTATGAGCACCACCTGTTCCGAGACTGTCTCTGTGTATGGGACAGCTATAATGCAATTATAGTGGGGGGAAGGAGGAAGTAGGCTGTTGACTAACTAGAATCTGTAGTTTATCCAATAGGTAGGAAAATGGGCAGACTGGGTGGGCTGAGTGGTCCTTATCTGCCATCAAAGTCTATGTGTTTCTATGTTTCTATGTGTGTTGCATCCGTACCCTGCTTGATCTGCTGAGACAGAGAGCGAGACTGAGACAGAGAGTGATGGAGACCAGCGGGGAGAAGCCAATTGTGTCTGATTGCTCTCCAGTTGATGTGAGCAGTCCATTCTGAGTTAGGTATTCATGGACTCCCCTCATCAGTATAGGTAGACTGCACCCCAGTGCAGAGAGCAAGAGAGAGAGAGAGAGAGAGAGAGAGAGAAACAGGCAGCTCTGTGCTGCATGACAGGATCCCGGACAGTAGTGTAGCGGTACTTCAGCAGCAGCTGAAAAAGAGAGAGAGATGTGAGAGACAGAGAGAGAGAGAGAGAGAGAGAGAGAGAGAGAGAGAGAGAGAGGTGAAGCTCCTTCCCGGTTCCTGCCCACCTGTACATCATCCCTCAGTGAGGAGCTCCATGGACATCTGCCAGTGACAACGTATGCTGGTTTTTATCTCTCTCTCTCTTTCTGTATGTCTAGGTGGCAGTTTCTCTGTGAGTACTCTAGTGGGACCCCGCAGCAGTGAAGAGAGAGAGAGAGAGAGACATGTCAGAGAGAGGTGAAACTGTTTGCCGGTTACCCCCCGTGACCCCATGCACACATCATCAGTGGCAGTTGGGGCACGGGAGGGAGAAGTAACATGAACAGAGGACACTCACAGTCCAGAGCAGAAACAGTTTTACCATCAGCAGAACGGTGCCCTGTGAGAGCCTATCATCCTGCACCACCCACCCCCAAGGATATGTGTGTGCTTCCTGTTCTCTGGACTCTCACAGTACCCTGATACCTTTTTTTAGCAAGGTATTCTTAAACATGCAAAGTATTTTACAATGCTCTCTGTTTACTATACTGTGATTATTCTGTTGTTACTTCTGTATCCTGGGGATTTGATGCCAAATAAAGCTGAGTGTATTAGGAAGAGTATTTGCTTTGAGTAGGAGGAGGAGCAGGGGAGCTGCGACTTCTCATTCCATGGGTTTTGGTGACATGTTGCTGTCTAGCCACGCAAAGGACAGCCTGAGATATGGCTCCATCTCTGCAGGGATAGTACCACAGAAAGGCTAGCCTAGTTCTGTGATCTTTACACAAAATAGGGGAGAATATGAAGCCAGTAAGTAACAGGGGAGAGGGGTTGCTAGATGGTGTGACAAAAAACAAAAAAAACAGGCATGGATTGCTGGCTGATGACCCTGCCATGTGCTTGGTAGTATGGCATTTATAGATGTAGTATTGTGCTAGTTTGGATGTCACTAAGTTATGCTTCCCCCAGAAATTATTGTTTTATTGACTAAGAACCTCCCAAAATGCCAGTTGGTGTGAAGGTGTAAGGTCTGGTAGGAGCTGGAACACAGTAAGTGCAGAGTAGTGTCAGATGTAGGAGATTCAGAAAGTCGACAAACCACTAGTCTCCTGCAGAGCCTGCACTGCCCCAACCTCTCCACTCTCTCCCCTGCAGTTGAGTTTGGATAAGCTGGCTGGGAGGAAGAGGAGAATGTCATACCTCTCAAACTTAAGTATAAATGGGAGCTCACAGTGCCCATTTAAGGGCTGCAGTTGAAAAAAAAAAACACTCCAGGAGGTAAAAAAAGGAAATGTGCTTTATAAGTTCACTGGTCACCTTATATGAATTTGTCCTACCTGGTACCAGTAGCATAATATGTGGGAAGAAATGCATTACTTTAACTGTTTCTCTTTAAATTCAGCACATGGTTTTAGGACAAGACAAGGCTATTATAATGTCATCAGCATTGGCAAGCCTGCAAAGCATTGCAGCAGGTGAGGATTTGTTTAGTAACCTTAACTTGCGATTCAACTAACACAATACACCCCCTGCCACATACACCATGCAAGGAAATATTTAGCATTGATAAATGCTTGTTGATTTCAGTGAAGGTCATATCAGATGCTATGCCTAAAACCTTATTCCATGCATGTTGTCTCCAGCCCCATGCCTCTCCTTGTATGCCTGGTGTTGGTCTCATCTCCTGGTTCCTCACAGATGGAGGTCCTCCAAGGCTATCTCCGCAGGGAACTGAGGAGTAATGAGGCTGCCCTCATTATATACGCATAGTTGCTGCATGTCATTTATGTTTCTCAGGGGTACTGACACTGATGGCTTATAGTTCGAAAGGTATGATCTAATGGAAGAGAGTCTCTTGAAAATCTACTGTTACAGTAAGCCCTTAAATAACTGTTCTTTCCTTGGTATGCTATTATTGCCTATTTCATCTAAATGATGATTTATCTAAGACAGGATCATTGGAAGAGTGGTCTGCTTTTGCATTTTCCTCTTTTTGTGATAAATATTTTAAAACAGTATTTGAAAGTAAAGGATGGATATAAACAAAAGTTAGTCATGAATTTGCTTTTCATATAGATTTTTGCCCTCTAATGCTGGTCCCCTCAGCCATCCAGTCATGGTTCTACTGGTGACAAGTCTACCCAGTCTGCCGCTACACCCATCATCCTCCTGACAGAGATCAACATGGAACAGGGTCTGAGCGTGCCAGTGACATCACAGAGATGGGCTGGGGGGGGTTCTTGTTTGCACCCAAACCACCCACCTTTCCATGCTGCACCCAGCCATGTCTTTGTCAGCCTTACATGCACACTGTGAAGCTCAATCAGAGAAACAAGTTTCCTAGTACATGCAGGGGTCACAAGGGGCAGATGCAAATCAGTGTCACCCCTTCCCAGCAGCATGCACTGTCATGTGGAAACACCACCCTAGCCTTCCAAAGCCAGCTCCCAAGTCTGCTTCTCAAGACAGGTTGATAACTGTGCAGCACACTGCACAATCAGGTACCTCACATGAAATTACTTCCTTAGTATAGGGTACATCAAACCACTGTGCCTTAAAGTTAATATTCTTATTCCTTTGTATTTCTTTATCTGACCCCACTTCCAATTATTTCTAGGGCATGATGTTCTAGCATTTGAATATGCTTGCACCTAATTGTTTTTTCTTTATACTTTTTTGTAGGAACATTTATTTTATTTATTTGTAATTTTTACCAGGTAAGGCATACAGTACCGTGAATATTCATTTCCAGATGTGTCCTGGGGATGGGAGGGTTACATGGACCTGTTTTTTTGAAGAGTGAATGTTGGACATGACGATGGGCAAACTCCCTATCCTTTTAAATTATTATTCTTTGTTTTTTGCTTTTTCTTTTTTGGTTTTTTGAATACTCTGTACTTAATTTTGATTTCAAGTGATGTGTTATTTCCTTTGTGTGATTTTTTTTCCAATAAAATTCCCCTACTCTTTTTCTATACATGCAATGGGATCTTTAACTACCACATGGACAGTGACTAGAGATGAAAAGAAGGGACTCTGGCTTATCTTCTCATCTGAAGAATGATACCTCAACAGTGCAGTACCCCAATGCTGAAGAGTTAGTCATGGGTTTTTACATACAAAGTGCTAGATGAAAAACAGATCAAGAGTCCATCATGTTTACCTTCTTCCATTCAGACAGCTCCAGCATTCAGTATTAGGAATAGCTGTGGCCATAGTTTAATTTAGACATAATTGCAGTTGGGGTTGGATCAGGTAAGAGAATGGGTGGACAAAAACAGATTAATATTAAGTGAGTCTTAAACAAGGGTTCTGGTATCTGGAATCTGTCACCAGCCAGAGACTTGCCCTGACTAAGGCCCTGTACACTTCAGGCTAGTTAAAACATTTTAAGGTGCTTAAAATGTTTTAACTAGTGCTGTCTTTCTAGCCATCTGCATTTAAGCATGGTTTCAAAACGTGTTAGGAAACCGTGCTTAAACCCTGCTGCGAGCTAGTCTCAAGTCTGTTTTTATAAACGGTTTTATGAGAGAAAGCGTGTTACCCTGTAGTGTGGATGGGCGTCTGCATATTGCTACTCCAGGAAGTGTGTTAAGGGTCATGAAGAACCCATTTTTTTTTTTAATTTGTACTTTTTGCACCCCCCCTCTCCGCTGATCGTCTGCCCGGTCACGGACCCCTCGGCTGCGGCATCCCCACATGAGCCGTACTCCCGGGACCCCATGGATTACGTCCCAGGGTGGAGACGTGGCACCCATCCCCTTTGGGTGCCACGAACAACAGGATAGGGCAGGAGTCAGCCTGGGGAACCGATAGCAGCCCGAGGGGCGGGCATCATTTAGGCGGTGAGAGGCGGGCAGAGATTTTCTCCCCCTTAGAGGGGCAGGAACGTGCAATGATGCCAGCATCTGTCCCGCCCTTTGGAAACCTTGCTGTCCTGTATGCTGAGGTACTCCTGGCCTCCACCAGGTGTCCCCATGCATCGGCGACATCCCGCGCCCTCCCCTCAGAGAAGGAGAGCAGTCGTGGGACGCTCGATTCTTTTTCCCCCGGCCGTCCCTCCAACGACCTGAGCTCGTTTCTGAACCCAGGTCACCGGCGTCGCAAGCAGAAATCCAACCGCTGCACCAGCGGGCTGAGAACCCGTTTTAAAAAACGTTACTGGAGGCAAATGCGGATGGGATTCAGCTGTAGTATAACTGAGTTAAAACTCGGTTGAAGACTGAGCTGGACAAGCTGCTGTGGTGAGTTTAAAAATGTTTTTAAAACATTTTTTAAACTGGTGCAAATCTTCAGCTCTAATGTGTACAGAGCCTAAGACTGAACTGGTCATCTGTTGAAGGGGAGGACACAACTTGATCAATGCAGTTTGTTTTAATTATAATGGGGTTATTTTGGATTCAAATCTATTTTTTCTGTTCACTTGGATCTCATCTCCAAATGCAGCAATTGAAATTTAGGCTGCATGTAAAGAAATAGAAAATCTTTTTGATAATGGAAGTTAGACACTTAATAGCCCAAACAAATCTTGCTGTGTAATTTGGAAAAAATTCTTGCCACCTAATTTGGACTACAGATGCATGCTCTTTGTAAATCAGACAGAGGTGTTCCAGCAGAGTTAACAGACTGTACCTAATAACATTTTCCGTTACTTTCTAAAGGTCCCATATAGGATCCATCATTGTGAATTGTATTCCAAGATGAATATTCTATCACCATTTTTTTTGAATTGATGTGAATATGGCAATATTTGTGCACAGGGTTTTCAAATCGAGAACCCAACTCCAACTTTATTTCAAAATTGTAAGAAATGTGATGTTTTTTATCAATCAATCAATCAATCAATCAAAGTCTTTATTTAACCAGGCGATCACCGTTGAGCAAGCTCATTTTCGAGGTGGACCTGGGTTTGTCAACAAGGAACAAGGGACGATATACATGGGCCCAGATATTCAGAAGGGTTGCAAATGGTGCAACACTGTTGCACCATGTGCAACCCACTGATGCACCCTGGCATGATATTCAAACAGGGATTGAGCCTGGTACAAATCCCGATGCACCAGAGCGTATCAGTAATGTATGTGGCACAGGTGGGGGGGGCGTGCCCGTGCATACTACGCACATCCTGATATTCAGCCTGGGATGTGCTGAGCCCATGCATGCACAACCCTTACTTGCACTGCATACAGGTGAGACAAAAAAAAAAGGAGCAACAGCTGGCCACTCAGAGGTGAGCTGCCATTTTGCAGGGCACAACACGGCAGCTGCCACCTGTGGGTGGCCACCCGAGCTCTGGCTGCACCTTCTGGTGGCACCCCCATGCCCGATCATGGGCATATGTATACAAATAATAGTCCTAAATCCCTGGTGGTCCAGTGGACTGCTTGCAGCCCAATCGTGGGCATAAGTCAAATATTACAATCGTCCTATATCCCTGGTGGTCCAGTGGACTGCCCGCAGCCCGATTGCGGGCATATGTAAAATAAAAGAGAGGTTCAATATCCCTGGTGGTCCAGTGGACCACTCAAAACCTGATCATGGGCATATGTAAAAAAGAGGTCCAATATCCTGGTGGTCCAGCGGTCCCCCCTCCCCACCGCCCACTGAGCCCCACTGCCCGCTCCCCCTTTCCAGTCAGCTGACGGCAGCAGCACCAACCTGCCTTCGCCCTGCTGCCCGCTGACTGACACCATATGGTAGGCTGTACGCCCATTGGTCCACAGTGTGAGCCAATGGCGCATGCCTGCACTATTAACAGATGTCCAGATATGTGTTCACATATCTGTATTGTGTGAATACGGTATAGGCTGCACTCCCATTGGCTCATGATGTGGACCAATGGGCGTACAACCCTACCATATGGTGTCAGTTGGCGGGCAGCATGGCAGCAGCCGGGTGCGGTGCGGCCACCTGCCGCTGACTGGGGGGAGCGGGGCGGTGGGTCTCAGTGGGCAGTTGGGGAGGGGGGTATCGCTGAACCACCAGGGATATTGGACCTCTCTTTTGTTTTACATATGTCTGCGATTGGGCTGCAAGCAGTCCACCGGACCACCAGGGATATCGGACCTCTCTTTTATTTGACATATGCCCACGATCAGGCTGCAAGCAGTCCACTGGACCACCAGGGGATATAGAACATGTACTTCATTTACACATGCCTGCAATAAGGCATTGGGGCACTTTTCCGTGATGTGCAGGGGGCATCAGTCCCTGATGGTTGCAGCCTGGCAGAGCGCCAGGCGCAAGTCACCAGGGGTCAGAGCACCTGCATGCAAATGGGGCCATAATGACATGCAAATTGACCCATTTGTGCCTTGCATGCATTATGGCACCATTTGCATGTGCACTTTTGAATATTGTGGTTGTTGTGCATAGCTCAACAGAACTTGTGCTAGCGTATCCCCCTGCTCCACTCTGGCCACTTGCACTGGTGCAGTGCCACTGCGCCATGTACATTGCAGTTGGCCAGGGTGTGATATTCAGTGATGCTGTGTCATGGCACAGCTCCATTGAATATCATCCTTTCAATGCCCCTGCGCAGCCAAGATGCGCTGCGCCCAGGCTTGCGCCACAGCCTGGAGCAGTCTGAATATCTGGGCCCTGGGATGCAACACACAAGAAAATAATAATAATAAAAATAAAGTGAGATACAATAATACAGTATATACAAAGCATCAACAGGTAGCATTGACAGTAGTATATGTTTGGAACAGAAGATACAGCTAGTTTTGGGTAGGACACAATTTTTCATATAGGTAAAGAAATATACATATCAGGTGCACCGAACCCAAATAAAACCTAATATAAAAAGATATATAGTGATACAGTATGGAGAATTTAGAGCTGGAACCAGGGTCAAAGGAATGTGGAAGGGACAGATATGGGGGCAGAAAAAGGGGAGAGGGAAGAGTCGATTATAGATGTGATCAGTCTTTTAACAGTAGTAATTAGAGTGTACTTGGACTTATAGGAGTCACTATTTAGGGTAGACAGGCACAGGACTCCTTATTATGATGTAGATGTAGAGATTTAAAAGCTGCTAGGCTGATGGGGTGAGTTAATTTCAAAGTTTTTTGCAGCTTATTCCACAGTTGAGGGAGCACAAAGCTGATGGCTGCTCTGCCAATGCATGATTTTGCTTTGTAAACATAAAAGTAGATATATGAAGTGCTTCTCAGGGCATACTTCCCCAGAGTGCAAAAAGGTAAGCAGAAAGAGATATACCTGGGGCAGTTTATTTGAGATGGCTTTGTATGTCCAAACCACAGCATTTTTTTGCTGTCTGTAAGCAAGGGATGAACATCCCACTGCCGTGTACAATGCACAGTGGTGGGTTGAGTAAGGAAGACCCGTGATAAATCTTATTCCTCTGTGATAAAACGTATCGAGTTTGGCTAGGGAACCTGCAGGTTCCTGACGATATAGAAAATCTACGTAATCCAACAGGGAAAGAAAGATAGTTTGAACCAGTTTTAGTTTAGTGTCTCTTGTGAGGAGATTATTAATCCTAAAGAACAGACCAAGTCTTTGTCTAAGTTTCTTTGCCAGTTCTTCTAAGTGATATGTGAAAGTAAATCTATGGTCTAATCAGACCCCTAGGTACTTGAACATTGGTACGTAGTCCAACCGCTCACCTAGAATGGTAGTGATCTGTGGGAGTGTCCTAGCAATTGCAGGATTTATTGCATTGTGAAGGGGCGAGAGGAACATTGCTTCAGTTTTTTTTGCACTTAAGAGCAGTTTCTGGTTTATAAGCTGATGTTGCAGTGGATTAAATTCATTTTGAAGGGCTTTACAGCGGTGGGGCTACTAGCATAGAGTACTGTATCATCCGCGAATAGGTGTATTTGTGCTTCTTTGATGGAGGCATCTACTTTGTTAATATAAATGGAGAAGAGCAAGGGACCAAGAATGGAGCCATGCAGTTCACCCCTCAGTAGGGATTTTGGTTGAGAAACTTCTCCTTCTGCCTTTACTTGTTGAAGTCATCCCAAGAGGTAGTTGGAGAACCATTTAAGGGATAGGGAATCCAAACCAATGTTCCGGAGGAAAGACAGAAGCAGTCTGTGATCAATGGTATCGAACACCTTGCTTAGGTCCAAGAAAACTGCACACAGTTTTTTGTCTAATTCAAGCTGCCAGTCATTTGTCACCTTGGCTAGAGCAGAGATTGTACTGTGCTGTGCTCTAAAACCAGATTGTAACGGGTTGAGCAATTTTTCTGATTCCAGGTACTTCTGAAACTGGGAGTTCACTATTTTCTCCAACATCTTTGACAGGATTAGAAGTAGGGAGATTGGCCTGTTGTTACTGAGGTCACTAGGATCTCCTGACTTAAACAAAGGGACCACAAGTGCATTTTTCTAAATAGGCGGTAGGTCACCCTGGGACAAGGATAAGTTGAAGAGATGAATAATTGGGACTGCAAGGACACAGTAGCTTACCTTTAAGAAGTATGGGTCAATGAGGTTGACCCAGCACTTTTCCTAGTGTCCAACTGAAGGAGAAAATCTTTGACTTCTTTCAAGGAGGTAGGCTGCAGAGAGAAGGATGGACTGGGGATGGGTTTTTCTTGTGTATCCAATCCAAGTTGTTGGTGGAGGATATTTGCAGGAAAGGAGTCAAAGGCTAGCCCTGCAGTGGCAAAATGATTATTGAGAGCGTTGAGTATAAATGGTCTGTCGGAGATGACAGTATTGTCAATCAATAATTTAGTAGGTAGGGAATTAACAGTGGTGTGACCTTTAATGCAACAAGAAATGACACATTTATAACATTTAAATTAAGGTCCCCCAAACTTCATCTAGGCACATACTCATCCTCCCCAGCTGGTCCTTTCTTGTTTAATAATATATCCCCAATGTAGATCTAAATAGCTCTTTGTTCTGCTTCAAAAACACTCTATGCCACCTCTATGAATCTAAAACCACCTGTACCTGTTTTGATGTACCGTGATGCAAATTTGAGACCATAACCACACTGAATTTTCTAAATATGCAACTCTCAACTTGAGTCTGTAATAACTGTACCTATTCTGATATACTTGATGCACCCCTCCCAAATGTTTTGCTATATTATGTTAGTATGTACCTTCTACTGTTTTAATTTGTTTTTTTATGTCAGTCATGGCTGTAAAATGGCTTTGTTTAAGTCCATCTACAGGTTAAAAATGAATGAATGAATGAATGGATGAATGTATGAATGAATGAATGAATGAGTGAATAAATGAGAGGAGGGAATGAAAACAGGAAATACTGTGGCTGTTGCCGTTAGGAAGAAAAAGTTTAATAACCTAAGGTCATGTGATCTTCCTGGTTCTCTCAGGCAGACTAATTCTCATATAAAGTATGCCACCTAGTGACATTGTCTAATGAGTTAAATGCTATACCCAATACAAATAAATGGGATTGCTTTTTCATGATAAGAGTAATAAGAGCTTGGAATAAACTCCCCCAGAAGTTTGTTAATTTGACTACCTTTGACGGTTTCAAGTGAGGTCTGGATAACTATTTGAAAACAACTTAATAGGGTAAAAATCACCCACTGTAGAGTGGGAGACAATTGCCATGGACATATAGCCTACTTTTGTCTTACAAAACCAAAGTAACCAAAGTGGGGACCACGTGATGCAAGCTACCGGATAGTCGCTCCTTGGTACAGCTCCAGCCTCCCATCTCTTTCTACCCGTTACCCGGTATATTTTCTCAATCTCTAAACCTACTAATTTGTGCTATTCTGGTTCCCTATAACTTCATGCCCTTGCAGGGTGATTTTGAGAGAGAATGGACGTTTACATGAAAAAGCAACAGCAGAAACACACCCCGCCATTTACACCAGAAAAAGGCCACAAAAAAATCCCCAGCCTCGAGTGGAGTGGAGAAGGGGGACACTTCGAATCAAGGTGTGGATCAGGAGCTGCTCACATTGTCTAAATTTCTGGAAGAATTCAAACCATTTTGCGATGAGATTAAGGAGATGGCATCAGAAGTGAAGTCACTCACGAGAAAAATAGAAGAGATTACTCTGGTTACCTCAGACAAAACAACCAGGATCTTCTCTTTGGAGAAGCAAGTGGAAAGGTTCGAGCCTGAGATGGCAACTATGCACCAGAAATTGTCCAGATTTGAGGCTAAGCTTGAAGACCTCGAAGGTCACAGCCGGAGAAATAATGTAGTGATCCTTGAGCTATCGGAGGGAGAGGAAGGCCAGAATACTATTGCTTTTACCCAGAAGTTGGTGGAGAAGATTGCTTGCCCTTCCCCATTTGGGGTCAAATATATTATAGAGAGAGCCCACAGGTCATTAAGACCAAAGCCCCCTCCTGGAGCAATGCCCCGACCTATAATTTGTTGTTTCTTAAATTTTTTAGAGCGACAACACTTTCTGTACAAAGTAAGAGAGCTCCAAGAAGTTCGTTGGGAGCAAGCTAAGCTTAGAATAGCACAGGATATTCCAGGCTCAGTCCATTTGAAACATGCAGCATTTCATCCGGTTGTCTCAAAAGACCTCGCTGCTGGACTTAAATTTCGTATGGGATACCCGGCCAGGCTACAGGTACAGGTGGCTGGCTCCTGGGCTACCTATGAAGATCCCGAGGCAGCGCTTACTGGCTTAAAAGTATCCCTGCCAGATCTTTTTAGGGACACATGAAAGGCCTCTGGACTTTCCTGACAAGATGAGAATCGATGTGAGAAGTCAGGGCAATAATGTAAAGGAATCTTCCGGAAAGAACGCTGTTAAACATTCTTGGACTCTCATCTAAGCCCGATTAAGGGGCAGAAGGGACCCTTCTGTTATTATAGTGATCCAATTAAGGATACATATTCTTGTTTGTTTTGTCTGGGTCTGGGGTTTCATGTAATTAAGAGATTTCTCGTTAGTTTCCGTGTCTGGAGAAAACAAATCCAACCCATTACTAGTTAGTCCCCCTTCCCCCTGAAAGAGTTTGGTAAGATTGGGCCTGGTAAAATTTTATGGCTTTTGGGGGAATTTAATTACAAGAGCTGTGATGTCCCTTCCCTTGTAAAGCACCAACGTGCAGTTACGTGTTTGCAACACAGGAGGGAGCTTGTATTTCATGCATTAAGTATTAACGGTCACTAAGACCAGAGAAAGCGGGGGTTTACTGGTGCAAAGGTACAACAATTTGAAGGAGAGGAACGGGGACCTGTCTCTATGGGGCTGGAGAGCTTATTGAGATAACGGCCCGCATGGCAATTCTTATGTATTGCTGTTGCTAGCTTCCTGACTTCTCACCAAGCAGTGCCTTTTCCTATCTAGCAAGGCACATATCTTAGCAAGCTGCGATGTTCCTAGTGGAGACGCCTTATCTATGTTGGCTTGCTTTCAACGGCTTTCATTAGGGGATAGGCAGTTGATACAATGGCCTGTACTGCAATAATGTTTAGCCCTCTCTCCTTTCTTGTTGTTAATATTTAAAAAAGGGAGATTGATTTATAACTAATGCAGGGTTTGGTGACAGTTTTTCGGGGGGCTGGGGAGGAGTAGAAAACGGAGTATTGATGAACGTTGTTAGCGATAAGAGAGGGTTTGGGTGGGCGGTTTTAGGATAATGTTTTGGGTTTGCTGAAGTTGTGGATTGTTCAAGGGATACTTGGGTGGGAGGGGAGGTACAGGGGTTTAGTAAGGGGAGGGTTGGGGGAAGGAGATTGGCACAGCAGGTTCAGGGGAATAGAATCACCTGGTTCATGGTTGCAATATACGATAGATGTCTTACCTGGATTTATACCTGACATTATAGATGGTTCAGAATATTAATATTGCTACATGGAATGTGAAGGGGATTAGGAAAAAACTGAAACAATACCAGGTACTCAAAAACCTGAGTTTGTTACGTGCCCAGATATCATTTTTGCAAGAATCTCACTTAGTGGAATCCAAAGTATTACAACTTCGGAGACAACAGATAGGTCAGGTTTGTTATGCCTCAGGGGAGACCAATAGTTGCGGGGTCATGATACTGATTAATAGAGACATTCCATTTGTCCCTTCTCAGGTGTTTAAGGATGCAGATGGCAGATACGTCTTAGTTCAGGGTACTATCTGGGCCATGCCGTTAGTCCTAGGTACCATTTATGGACCAAACACAGAAGATCCCTCTTTTTTCATGAAATTGATCTCTACGATCCTTCCTATACTCCCTAGTCCAATTATCTTAGGGGGTGACTTTAACTTGGTCTCTGATCCTAATCTTGACAGATCGAGCATTGGGTCAAGGGGACTGTCCCTTGGGCATAGGTCCTTTAAGGAAATGATGGATCAGTGTGGGTTGTGCGATGTCTGGTGAGTTATACATCCCAATATCAGGGAATATACCTATTGTTCACCTGTACATGGCATGCAATCTCGCATTGACTACCTGTTAATCTCTCATGAGCTCTTGCTGGGGGTATTGTCCACCTCGATCCAACTGGGTCCAGTATCGGATCATTCCTTAGTGCTGGGTAATCTGGCTTTCCTTAACATTCCCAAAAGAGAGACCAGATGGAAATTAAATGAACAATTACTAAAAGATGGAAAGTATCAGGGATTGGTGAAAGAGCAGATAGACTTTTTCTTTTCCACCAACCCAATAGACAGTACAAGGCCAGATATTTTATGGGGAGCCTTTAAGGCTTATATAAGGGGCATTCTCATTAGTCTAGCTACAAAGAGGAAGAGGGCACAGGAAACGGAGTTATTGTCCTTATTGTCCCAGATACGGGCATTAGAAAATATACAGCCAGATAAAATTTCTCAAGAGGAGTCACAGAAACTATTAATATATAAGGATAAATACTTGGGATGTTAAGAGAAAAGGCAGAACTGACTATTATCCATACAAAGGCCAGTTTCACAGATCAAGGAGAAAAAGCAGGGAGCCTGCTGGCTTTACGTTTAAAGCAACAAGACTCAGCAAGATTTATACTCCCTATAAGTTCAAAGTCAGATGGGACCCTGAAGGTATCCCCCTCAGAGATAGGTCAGGAGTCTGCTACTTTTTATGAGCAATTATATAGGGATATGGATAGTCCTCCACCCACTGAAAAACTGGAGGTGTATCTCAGGGAAGCACATCTTCCGTTACTATCTAACTCTGAAAATAAATTTTTATCTTCCCCTTTATCACAGGAAGAAATAGCGGCTGTTATAAAGGACTTGCCTGTGGGTAAAGTCCTGGGTCCAGATGGGTTTTCTGCTTTATTTTATAAAGTTTGTAGGGATCAGTTACTACCTGTGCTGCATCGTCTCTATTTGCACAGTTTTTCTGGAGAGACGGCAGATGTACATTTGTTTGAAGCGTTGATAGTTTTGTTACCTAAACTGGACAAGGACCCAGAGTTGGTTCAGAGCTACAGGCCAATATCTTTGCTGAATCAAGATGTCAAAATTCTCTTGAAGATATTGGCAGACATACTAACCCTGGTCCTCCCAGATCTGGTGGGTATGTCTCAAGTGGGATTTATGAGAGGACGTGCATCTTCAGACCATCTGCGTACCCTCTCATATGTCTTCTCAGAGTCCAGGGATGCCATATATCCTGCGGAGTTGGTCTCCCTGGATGTCAAGAAGGCATTTGATCGGGTTAATTGGGCTTTTCTATTTCAAGCCCTTAAAGCACTTGGATTCCCTTCCATGTTCATAGATTGGATTAGGGCAATTTACCAGTCTCCTACAGTGAGGATTTCAGGAAATGGGACCTTCTCCAAGTATTTCACGTTGCGGTCAGGTAGGAGGCAGGGATGCTCCCTCTCTCCACTACTTTTCAATCTTTATCTGGAACCCCTTATTCAACATATTCTCAACAATGAAGAAATACAAGGTATTCCCATTAGGAATGAGATAGTGAAAATAACAGCATATGTTGATGACCTCCTTTTACATCTGGCCAATCCAGTAATATCTATCCTGAACATGTTAAGGGAGGTTAATAGATTTAGTAGTCTCTTGAATTATAAGTTAAATCCCAATAAGACATCCTTTTTCTTTCTCAACCATAAAGTTTTCAAGACTGACATTATTTCTCTGGGATTATGCTGGTCATCCCAGACTATTAAGTATTTAGGCATAAAACTAACGTGTAATTCTTCCTCGTAGTTTAAAGAAAATCTGGACCCTCTCCTGCAGGGGATCACTCAAGAGCTAGAGAGATGGGACAAGCTCCCATTATCTTTATGGGGTCATATTAATATAATCAAGACGAATGTATTTCCCCATTTATTTTATCCTGTCACATCTTAATTCATTTGTCCCTTTAGTTTGGTTTCAGAAAGCGCTCAAACTTTTTACCAAGTTTATATGGTCTACAAAGACCTCTAGGTTGGCATATCATAAGCTAGCTGCACCCAAAAAAGAGGGGGGGCTGTGGATTCCTTACTTGCCGATTTACTACTGGGATAGTCATTTGGCTTAATACCTGAGATGGGCAAGGCCGGGCCCGGATAACATGAGCCCGGCTTGCCTCAAGATTGAATTAGACTTTATCCAATCTATGAACATGGACCCTTTGACCATGCTTTATCTAAAAATTTCTCATTTGCAGAATATTAATAAATGTCCCACAATCATGACCTCACTAAGAGTACACTCGCAATTGTGCTCTTTTCTGCATTATAATCAAAGTAAAGATCTCACCCAATCCATTTGGAACTCTCCAGCTTTCACCATAAACAAATAGAAAATTTCCTGTTTATGGTTGCCTCATTTAGCAGAAGGGATAGTCTCCTCATTTTTGGACGAGGCTGGAGCTTGGCTTTCATTCTCTGAGTTCATTAACAGGTTCAAAATTCTGGAGTCCCAGGTCTTTAAAGTGTTTCAATTGAGGCACTTGTTAACCACGGTTATTGTGGCCACTCCACCCCATCCAGTGGCCTTTGCATTGGTATCTGAACTCTCCTCTTTTCTTGTCTCCTCAGGTGTGATCTCTAAGATTTACCAGGTGTTGTTCTCATGGTGGTTTGGATGTGGTAGTGGCCCCACTAACTTTTGGGTTTCATTTTTTCCCCAATATACTTTTAATTGGCCCGTCCTCTGGATGTATTGCCATAAATATGTATCCCAAGATAGATTACATCTCATGCAGTTTCACATCCTACATAATCTGTATTATACCCCAACTAAACTGGTGAAATGGAGCCTTCTCAATACTGATAGGTGCAATAAGTCACCTTTAAAGTCATTTTGTTGACTTTTAAAGCCCTTCATGACCAGGGTCCAGCCTACCTGAAAGATCTCCTTGTACCTTACTGCCCTGACCAATCACTCTGCTCAGCCAACATGGGGTTGTTAGAGATCCCGAGAGTGAGTTTGAAATCCTCTGGCAGCAGAGCATTTTCATTTGCTGCACCCACTCTTTGGAACTCTCTACCATGTCGGCTACGGCAGTGCACCTCCGTGGAACTCTTTAAAAAAGAGCTGAAAACTTATCTGTGAGCATGGTTTCTTAGATAATTAATTATTTATTAACGCTTTGGATTTTATTATTACATATTTTATCTTGTGGTATGCTGATTTTATGTATATGTTTGTGTATGTAATGATTGAATTGTTAAATTGTTCAGCACCTTGATATGTTGAAAGGTGCTATATAAATAAAATTATTATTATTATTAATAAGTGTTCCCAGAACACAAGGTCAATTTTTCATCTATTTTGGTCATGCCCCCAGATAGCTTTGTTATGGGAGCTTATAAAAGCCAACCTGGATCCTTTATTGGGTTTACAGGACTATTTTACACCTGATATTTGCCTACTGGGAGATTTGTCTTCCATAAAGGTTAGAATCCGGAGAGTTCATATATCCATGGTTGTGCTTTCGGCCTAAAAAATCATTCTTAGGCGTTGTAAAGAAGGGACCTGTAAAACACATCAGGAGTGGATCAATGAGATCTTAGCAAATCTACGCACAGAGAGAGCTATTGCCTGCCTTAAAAACAGAGTACAAAGGTATAAGGTTATTTAGGATCCCCTTCACACTCTAATTACGATGGCTATGAAATAATGTGTGGTTGAGGCTACTAACTTATTCACCCTTGGTAAAGGTTGTTAAAGGGTGATAACAGTATTAGAATGGACTGCTGTGCCAGGGAGGGAGGGGAGGGTTGGAGGCAGTATGACTTGTCTTATGAATCTCATGTCAAAATATTCATTACTGCCTCCTGTAATGTGGAAACAGTGGTGAATAAATTTTGAATTGAAAAAAAAGTAACCAAAGTGACCAATAATGTTACTACCAATGAGGAACTATTCCAACATGAATTTAAGATTCTATAATATACCACACCAGTGGTGACTAAATTGGATAAATAAATCATGTTATTTTGAGATAAATATTTATTTTCACTTAGAACACCATTTATATAACTTTGAATACAATTTATTTAACTTAGAACATGTTATTTCCCCTTAGAATCTGGAAATGGAACACAGAGAACAATGGTCCAGATAAGGATCTTATAATGGAAAGAAAGGAAGTTTTAAGCTAAAACAAAGTAAAACATCAGTAAAAACACTCCAAATGGTGTGGTATATATCAAATACATAATGGATTGCAGCTGAACAATACATTTATCTTCACACATGAGTGGTAAGACCTTTATAACTAACTCCTGGTTTCACCATTGGTAAGTTATGGGTCTTACCACTCACTTGTGGAGATAAATGTGTTATTCCACTGCAGTCCATTATGTATTCCATATATGTATATATATATATATATATATATATATATATATACACACACATATATACCACACCAGTGGTGAATAAATTGGATACCACACCAGTGGTGAATAAATTGGGTATCACACTAGTGGTGAATAAATTGGGTAAATAAATCATGTTATTTTTGGATACACATTTATTTTCACTTAGAACACAATCTAATTCTAAATTTGAAAAAAACAAAAGCTATGCTTTTCTATAAGCTATCCCCCAAACCTACCAAACAACTCCAGATCAGTACACCATCAGGAGACCACATAGAGGTGGTTAGTACTTTTAAATACTTTGGGGCTCACTTAGATACCTCCTTATCAATGGAACATCATGCAACTCAGCTTACCAAAATGGTAAACCAGAAGCTAAGGTTATTGTACCACCTCCACCCTCTTTTATCCAACACCACCTCTATAAGGATTGCATCAACATCCCTTCTCCCTATTTTGTTCTATGGTGCCCCTCTACTACTCTCCACCCAATCCTCTTCCCTTGCACAGGTTCATCAACTCTCTCATAGGATTGGACATTTTGCCCTTGGAGAGAACTCCAGAAAACACCACTGTGAGGCCCTGTATTCTCTTCTATGGCCTACCTATGACTGAAGGTTACAGTTTCACACCTTATGCCTTGTATTCAAACTTACCAAGCTCTTCAATCTCCCTTGCCTAAGGGGAATCATTTACAAAAAAGCACCCACATGCACACTGAGATCTACTTCCTTACCCTTATTAGCAATCCAGAAGATGCAACACCTATCAGGTAAGTGCTCATTCACCTTCTCAGCTCCCTCTGCTTGGAATTCCCTCCCTCTAACTTACTCTCCTGCCCCACCCTATCCTCCTTCAAAAAAGAGCTTACCTCTTTCCTACTAACCCCCTCCTCTGCAATTGCTTTAAATAACCCTTATAGCATTGTTAATACCTAGTCTATGTTACTCTGATAGATGTATCTTGTAATCCACCTGCTCTCATGTTCCTGCTATGTGTATATTGTATAGTATTAGCTATTCTGTTTATTTATATATGCTTAATGCCTGATCTGTTTTAAGTTACTTACCTGGCTTTCCACTGTAATAATTTTTGCAACATTGTTAAATCTCTCTGTATCCTGTATATTATTTTTGTATTTATCTATTGTACTGTGTTCATCATTGATACCCGGATCATCACTGAAAAAGGGACTGCATGGTCTCAGTGGACTTACCCGGTTACCAAAATTCTATTAAATAAAAAAGTAAATAAATATATAACTTAGAACACAATTTATTTGGTTTATTCATTGGAGATCTACAATTGGGAGTTTCTTGCCAGATAAGTAAATTTGCAGATGACACTAACATCTTAGCAGAAGTAGATACTGAAATAAAAATAAACCTATTAAAAAAAGATTTATTGATTATTGAAAAATGGGCTAAAGATAACAACATGTGTTTCAATACAGATAAATGTCTGGTTATGCATTTAGGGAAAAAGAACCCCAATGTGGACTATATATTATGTGGGAAGGAAATTAAGATGATATGTTATGAACAATATCTAGGAGTAATAGTAAACAATAAATTTGACTGGATTAACCAATGTAATAAAGTAATTCAAACAGAAAATCGTATTATTAGTGCAATTAAAAAAGTATTTATAACACATAATAAAGAATGTATTATAAAATTATACAAATCATATATTAGACCCCACACAGATTATACAGTATACTTCTGGGCACCATATTTGGAAAAAGACAAAAAAAATGATAGAAAGTCTTCAGAGAAGAATGACCAAATTAATACCGGAAATAAAATATTTATCATATCCAGAAAGGGTAAAATCATTGGGATTATATGATTTACAGACAAGACGGGACAGAGGTGATTTGTTGTTGTTGTTTAATATTCTAAATGACGAATGCCTCATGAAGTTAAGTGGATTAAAATATTTGGATAAAGTATATGGATTGAAATGTAATAACAGGCAAATAAAAATACCTAAGGCAATTACCAACGATCGGAATATTATTTTACCGTGAGAGTTGCAGTACTTTGGAACTCCTTGCCACAGTACATAGTTAAGCAAACATCATGTAATCAGTTTAAAATAGAACTAGACAGGCTACTGCTGGGTAGTTAAAATTGATATCCCCCACTTGTGTGGGGAAAGTGGTCTCGATGGGCCTAGTGCCTGCTTCCACTTTAAAAACTGAGAGTAATACCAAGAGTATTTAACTTAGAACATGTTATTTCCACTTAGAATTTGGAAATGGAACACAAAGAACAATGGGCCAGATTGGGAACTTACAATGAAAAGAAAGGCAGTTTTTTTTAATACTTCGTTTATTTAGCTGTTCAGGTTATAAGTACGCATATCTTGTACAACTCAACATTTCCATACATTGAATAATTTTTGCAGTAAATACACAGGGCTGGATATTCAAAAGGGTTGCGCCATGCACAATAGGGTTGTGCCTGCGCAAGTCTGAAATTGCGCCATTCTGCGATATTCAGCAGGAGGCAGTTGCGCCCCCCAAGTCATGCTGGGCAACAGCACAATGCTAATGAAGGCATGCTCAACTAGAGGGGGAGGAACCATGCATAAACTGCACAGCCCGATATTCAGCCGGGTTGTGCAGAGTTGTGCAGGCGCAACCCCCAACCTGCGCCTGCACGACTTTGAGCCAAAAAAAAAGGAGTAAGTCGAGGGCCACCCACAGGTGAGCTGCCTCATTGCAGGGCACAACACAGCTGCTGCCACCTGTGGGTGACCCTCCACTTATTCCCTGTGCCTGCCTTGCAGCCCAATCGTGGGCATAATAGTAACCCCTCCGTAGCCTGATCGCGGGCAGAACAAAACTGAACAACCCCCCCACTGGCCCGATCACGGGCAAAACTGTAGTAACCCCAACTGGCCTGATCATGGTGATCTCAGTGGCCCCCACACCACCCACCCACCCACGGAGCTCCACCACCCCGCTCTCCCGTCAGCCGGCGGGTGGCAGCACCACCCGCCTGCCAGGGTAGATATTCACATATCTGGACTGCCTTGTATGGTATGGGCTGCATGCCCATTGGCTCTTGCTCTGAACCAATGGGCGTGCAGCCCTACCAACAGTCAGTCAGTGGGTGGCGGGCGGCTCCATTGAATTGAGTGAAATAATACTGATCTGAGCTCTGGACCTGGGGGTTGACTCTCCACGATCGGCTTTTGCGTCCACTGGACAACCAGGGATAGTTGGTCTTTGGGGGCTTGAACTCTGTTCTGCCCACGATCGGGCTAGTGTGGGGGTTACTACTGTTTGCCCATGATCGGGCCAGTTGGGGATTACTACTGTTTTGCCCACAATGGGGCCAGTCGGGGAGGGGATTTACTTCATGCCCATGATCGGGCTGCAGGGGGGGTCATCCCCGATGGCTGCTGCCTGCCAGGGTGCCAGGCACAAGTTGTCAGGGATTGGCACACCTGCATGCTAATGGCATGCAAATGGGGCCATAAGTACAGTGGCGTGAAAAAGTATTTGCCCCCTTCCTGATTTTCTCTATTATTGCATATTTGTCACACTGGATGTTTTCAGGTCTTTAGACAAAATATAATATTAGATAAAGGGAACCTGAGTGGACAAATAACACTTTTTTTTTTTTTACTTATTTCATTTATTTAATGAAAAAGTTAACCAACACCAACTGGCACTGTGTGAAAAGTAATTGCCCCTAGTTAAATCAACCCAATTAAAGGGATAATTAGAGTCAGCTGATTGAACACAGCCAGGCTTGATTACAGCCAGCCCTGCTCAATATAAACCTCACTTATTTTGGCCCTTACCATCAGAGTCACATTGCCAGCACAAAGATTCAACAAGCACATTATGCCATGATCAAAGGAAGTTCTTGAAAAGATCAGAAAAACATTTTGTTGCCCTCTATCAGTCTGGAAAGGGTTACAAAGCTATTTCTAAGGCTCTGGGACTCCATCGAACCACAGTGAGAGCCATAATCTCCAAATGGAGAACACTTGGAACAGTAGTGAACCTTCCCAGGAGTGGGCGGCCTGCCAAAATTACTCCAAGGGCGCAGTGTAAAATCATCCAAGAAGTCTCAAAGGATCCTAAAACAACATCCAAAGAACTGCAGGCTTCTCTTGCCTCAGCTAAGGTCAGTGTTCATGACTCCACAATCAGAAAGAGACTGGGCAAAATGGGCTTCATGTGAGAGTAGCAAGGGGAAACCACTGTTAACCAAGAAGAACATAAATGCTCGTCTCTCATTTGCCAAGAAGCACCTGGATGATACACAGCCTTTTGGGAAAATGTTCTATGGACAGATGAGTCCAAAGTGGAACTTTTGGACAACATGGATCCCATAATGTCTCGCGTAAAGCAAACACAGCATTCCACAGTAAGAACACCATACCAACAGTCAAACATGGTGGTGGTAGTGTGATGGTGGGGATGCTTTGCTGCCTAAGGACCTGGATGACTTGCCATAATTAAAGGAACCATGAATTCTGCTCTGTACCAGAAAATTCTTAAGGAGAATGTCCAGTCATCCTTCCGTCAGCTGAAGCTGAAGCGTAGTTGGGTCATGCAGCAAGACAATGATCCAAAACACAAAAGCAAGTCCACATCAGAATGGCGAAAAAGAAGTAAAATTAAAGTTTTGGAGTGGCCTAGTCAAAGTCCAGACTTAAACCCAATAGAGATGCTGTGGCAGGACTTGAAACAAGCAGTTCATGCTCAAAAACCTACCAAATGTTATTGAATTAAAGCAGTTCTGCGAGGAAGAGTGGGTTAAAATTCCTCCACAGCGATGTGAAAGACTGATATTGAATTATAGGAAGTGTTTGGTTGCAGTCATTGCAGCTAAATGTGCGTAATCAGTTATTAATGTAAGGGGCAATTACTTTTTCACACAGTGCCAATTGGTGTTGGTTAACTTTTTTCATTAAATAAGTGAAATAAAAAAAAACAAGTGTTATTTGTTCACTCAGGTTCCTTTATCTAATATTACATTTTGTCTAAAGACCTGAAAACATCCAGCGTGACAAATATGCAATAATAGAGAAAATCAGGAAGGGGGGCAAATACTTTTTCACACTGATTGTATATGCAAATGGCCCCCTGCGTCTTTGCATGAATTATGGCCCATTTGCATGTCACCTTTGAATATCGGAAATTTGCACATGGCGCAATGGAACTTACGCCACCGCATCTTGAATGCTCCACTCTGACCACTTGCAGTGGCGCAAGTTCCACTGCGCCATGCACAGTGCTTGTGGTCAGTGATTCAGTTGGCTGTTTGCGCAACCCGCGACATCGCCTGCCACACCCCAGCGCAACTTTTGAGCAGCGCAAGGGCTTGCACCACAGAATGGCACAGTTTGAATATCCAGCCCACAGTGTCATATAGTTTTACATTATAATCTCAAGTCCATAAAATAAATTTAATACCAATAGGTATCAAATAATAGGAACACCATTAACTAGAAAAAAGGAAAAAGAGAACAGTAACAAATATAGATTTAAAAAAACATTGGGCCACTTAATTTGATAATGAATTACATAGTATCATATGGGATTTTTAGTATTAGCATAGCAACAAGTAGGTGTAAGCTTAGTATTTGAAATGTGTGTGAGGATATAGCCATAAGGAGGGGAGCAAGGTAGGGGGAGTAGTCCATTAATTTCTAGTTTCAGATAAAATATGGGTTAGACTGTAGGCCTGGAATATTGAAATGTTAAAATGTGTGTTCAGGTATTGCTAATTACATTTATATCTATTGCTGATATAGTTCCCATCTAGTCCATCTTTAAGTGAAAGACTCAACTCTATTCTGTAGGGAAAATGACAATTGCTCATTATTTTATATCTGGAGCAATTTATTTTCCCATTTCACCATGGAGGGTGGATCTTCTAGGAGCTACCTCCTCGTGAGTGATTTATAGGCTGCACATAAGCAGATTGCCCAGAGTTGCAAGGAATCTCTGCCTTGAATTGTCCCTGGGGGAATACCCAGTAGAAAATAGTAGGGGGAAGGGGGTTGGTTAATGCCAAATATAGTTGAAATATCATAAGAGAAGGTGGTCCAAAAGTTGAGTAACTTGGAACAATCATAGAAGATGTGGGTTTGGGATGTTGTCTGAGCTTCACATCTCCGCCAACACATTGCTGAGAAATCTGGATCCCTTCTGGCCATAATCAAAGGTACTAGGAAAAATCTAGCTCATACCTTCCAAGTGAATTCCTTCCAAATTGGTGAGGAAGTAGTTGATCAGGTCCTCCGCCATACCTCAAGCCATTCATCATCTCTCATCACTAAATTAAGGTCCATTTCCCAACTAACCTTTAGCTGGTCAATCGTATGTATCAATATTTGTACAAGTGATTTGTAGAGTATGGAAATAGCTCTCTCCCCTGTGTCTGAACTCCATATTTTAATATAGAGGTGTTATCTTCAAATACTTGGGTCCTGTGTCTTTCTGCCCTTAGTTGCTTACCTATAAAGTCCCTCAATTGGTAATAGTGGAGTCTGTCCCTGTCACTCCAGGCAAAAGCTGCCTGAGTTTCTTCAAAAGAAAGCAGTATGCTTCCTCGTAGTAATTGCCAGGGGGCTACAAAGTCTTGAGAGGCTGTGTGAGAGTACCATGGGTCATGTTGTGGGGGAGTGAATTGTGAATTCACTATTAACCACCTGTACTTCCAAAAATGTGGATGAAGGGACTTGTTTTGTATGCCTGTCCTCCAGCCTTCTAATATCACTGAACTAACATTTGGTAAAAGTTGTTGAGCCTGTTTAAGATGGATAGGACTAAATAAACTAAATGGAGTGGGAAAAGGAGTTGCCTAACTAAATCTATTATTTTCCAAGAAGCACAATATCTCTCATTGCCCCACAGGAGAGCCAGCCTCATCTGGGATGCAGTCCAGTACAAGGGGAGGGATGGTAATGCGATTCATCCTTGAGACTTAGGGAGGTGCAGCCTTTACTGCCTTACGCAGCCTTTTATAGTTCCATAAGAATGATTTATTAATTTTTGCCATGTCATTAATTCTTTAATAGTTATGGAGCATGGGATACATTGAAATAAATATGAAAGGTGAGGGAGGATATTCATCTTTAGTTCTTGCTTACTAGTATAGAACGAAAGTGGAAGGAAATTCCAATGTCTCATATCCAGTTTCAAAGTAGATATCAGAGGGATGTAGTTAGCTGAAAAGAGTTATGTCACTTCTCAAGGAATTTTAATTCCCAAATATTTAAGAGATGGTAAATCCCACTTTACATTAAACATGGACTTAATCCCCGAGGAGGCTGCATAGTGGAGTGGGAGTGCTTCAGTCTTATGAGTATTAAGGATATATCCAGTTAGTCTTGAAAAATGGGTACATTCTGGAAGAGGGCAGGAAGTGAGGAGTCTCGGTTGGTTAGCTATATCAGGATATCATCAGCAAAGAGTGCTAATTTGTGCTTTGTGCCAGCCAAGTGGATACTTTGTATTTCAGGGGTAAGGCGAATATGCTGGGCTAAGGGCGCTATGTAGAAGGCAAAAAGTAGTGGGGGAAGGGGAACCTTGTTGTGTGCCTCTATGTAGAGGGAAGCCTTGGGAAATATGGCCATTAATCCTGATATATCTCTGTAGGGATTTATAAAATTAAAAAATCAGATCTATAAATTGTTGGGGGAAGCCGAAAGAGGCAAGGACCCCACATAGGAAAGGCCAAGAAACTTTATCAAAAGCCTTTTCTGCATCTAAACTTAATAAAAGTGTTGGTTGGTTCTGGCATTGGATATATTCCATTAAATAAATGGTCCTACTGATGTTGTCTTGAGCCTGTCTACCCAGAATGAAACCACATTGATCTATGTGTATCTTATTAGGGACTAACTGCTTAAGCCTACATGCCAGAATTGATGAGAACATTTTGTAATCCATATTGAGGACAGAAATGGGTCTGTAGGATGAACATAAAGTGGGTCCTTGCCCGGTTTCTGGATCACTGATACAATAGCATAGTTCCAGGATGGGAGAATTACCCCTAGAGAAGAGGGGACAAAAGAAAATAACTGGTATAATATGTGGGGTAATAATTTTCTTACAAGTTTTATAAAACTCCTGGAGTCCATCTGACCCTGGGCATTTCTCTGATTTCAGGTGTCCAATTTCTATCTCTATTTCTCTAGTGGATATGAGGGAAGTTGAGATTTTCTGATTTTCTGACATGGTAAGCAGATGTAAATTAGATAGGAAGGTGGATATGTCTTGCTCTGTGACCTCTGGGGGGGAGAATAGAGTTGGGTGTAGTATTCCAAAAAGGCCTTAGTAATACCTGACATGGAACTTTGCAAAATGTTTCAGTAAGGATCCTTCACCCTTGTAATGGTGGCCCTTGCCCTCTGCACCCTCAGTCTCCCTGCTAACAGTCAAAGAGACCCAGGACCCCCATCATAAAACTTTAGTCTAAGAAAAAGAAACTTCCGTTTAACATACTGTAGTAATCTAAAAGATTGCTCAGTTCCTTCTTAAGCTTGACTAGTTCCTGGGCCCATTTTTTACAAACCTTACTACACTGCTGTTCCTCTAGGTCTTTTATTTGTTGTGAGAGGGTATTTCTATGGGCCTCTTCTTTCGAACTGATATCTCTATTAGTTTCCCCTCACTATGGCCTTTACAGCATCCCAAAGCATGGAAGGATTTGTGTCTGAGGTGTCATTGTCAGCCAGGGCCTGCTGCATTGTATCAGTAATTTGTTCTATAATTTCCTGATCTTTTAATAAAGACAAATTGAGTCTCCAAAAAGTGTTTTTCTTACAGTCTCCCAGTTGGATTTTCAAAAAACAGGTGCATGGTCCGACAATACAAAATCCCCAGACTAAGATTTTATGGGCATCCCCAGGTGCTCTCAACTGGTTAAGAGGTAGTCTAGACTGGAGTATGTGGAACGGGTTTGGAAATAAAAAATATTTCTTGAGGAGCTTCCATTAAGGAATTTCCATGTGTCTTCATAGCCCAATTCCCTCAATAGCTTCTCTAGTTCCCTGCCTGTTTTTTAGCCTTACCTTATATTATGTTACCCTGGGTTCCCCCTACTGGTAGAGTCAAGTTCAGGTCCCCACCACAAATTACCTATTCCTCTGCCATTTGTGCCTGTTGCGGAAAAAAAGGATTGATAAAAGGCTAATTCTGTATTTGAGGGGAAGTAAACTGAGGCCAACATGATCATTTGGCCATTAAGAGTGCCCTTAACCATAGTATATCTTCCCTCTTTGTCAAGCAACCTATCCTTGATTTTGAAAGGGATCCTGTGTGGAACAAGCACAACCATTTCTCTCCTTCTTCCAGTCTTGTATGAAATCACTTGAGAGAAACCCATGTGCTCAAATTTCTTATGCTCTGTTATTGAGAGGTGGGTCTTTTGCAAAAGCAGTATATTCCCCATCAGAGCATCGCATACAGGAGAGAACCTTATTGCATTTGACCGGGTTAGAAAACTCATGTACATTATATGTACATATTGTATATGTAAGAACCATAATTAATAAATATTATTAATGGAGAGAAACTGAACTGTAAAGAAATTATCAGGGCTCTTTCCATGAATATATATATCTCCCATAGCAATGTACACTTGCAGTATCTTACACCATTGCCCCAAAGATATCGTAGCCCAAGAAAGTTTTTTTTTTAAATTGTGCCAACATGGCAAACTACAACAACTTCTTAACAAACAAAATTTGCTGCCAAGGTAGGAGGCTGGTAGGAGTAACTGGCCTCTTTGTCTTCCCTAAAAAGGGAGATTGAAGAGGAGTTTTTGCACTCCCATTTCTGGGAGACCTCTCCTGGAGCCAAAAAACAAACCAGCTCCCAAGTAGAGAAACCAACTAAAAAGCATATCACTGGAGTGAGCAAAAATGTTATTTACCTCCATCCAGGTCTTCCACCCAACTCATGAGTTTACTTTAATATAATAAAAATTAAAAACCTCCTACTTTTAGATTTGCTAATTTAAGAGGACTTAACAATAACTTCCAGTCACACTATTTTGACAGGTAGAGCAGTGTGTCATCTTGAATAGGTGCTTTAAAACAGCCCCTCCTACTTTTATAAAGAAATACGCAAAGAAAAAGAGCAGTAGTATATTTAATTTACACCTTCATGCTTCCTGTATAGCATTGAACTTTTCAAGTCTTTTTAAATTTCTGGAACCTCAGGCCAGGGGTGTAATGCAACCAGAAATTTTGGAGGGGCACAAAATTAAAATTTTTCCAGGGGGGTCTGGGGGCATGCTCCCCGGGAACATTTTGAAAAATTGAGGTCAAATGGTGCATTTTGGTGACTTTTAGAAGGCCAGGAAGTTCTTTCTTAACATGCTAAATGCTGTGACAATGATACTTTTTTTCTTTGTTCAGTCTGTGACAGTGACCTCTTGTATTTTCAAAGCAATTTTGTAAAAACTGAACTGAAATGGTGCATTTTGGTGGCTTTTACCATACAGTGAATCAGCTAGCTATTTACAGTCCATTCCTAACTAATTAATTACCTGCTAAAAGCCAGAAATGCACCATTTGAATAGTAAAATTATTATAGTCATCTACTATAAATGTTTTGTATGAAAAATAATGACACAGGTCATCTGTTCTTGCTGATAATTTGTTTACTGTGTAATTTTTTCTATGAATTACTTGCATATATGCAATAGGGACGATGATAAACAGAGTATGATTAATCCATTTATTTGAGTAATTGTGAGTATAAATTTCATTTATACACACAGTTATTACATCACGCTCCACCACTCATGAGATTACTTGAGGTCAATGGCAATGTCACAAGATAACCGCTTTATCACACAGTCGCCCCCACCCCCGCATATCCCTTATTCATGCAATAGGCATGGCAGAGTATTAAACAGCTAGTATAGCATAGCATAATGCTATTCAGTATCAGAGGGTGGTGCTATCCATTTTCTGAACTGTATAGCACTAGACTGCTAAACATTTTTTATGTTTTTTTATTCAAGTTTACACATACAAAAAAAGTAAAAACAAAGTATTTTTCATTTTGCTAACCAGTCTGTGCCATATACTATGTTTTTTTTGCAGTTGATTAGCACTTTCACATGTGAAACTGATAATCAATTTTTGGGGATTATTTGATACCCTACATGGACACAAAACCCATTTAATAAATCCATTTATCTGCACAGCCATTGAATAAATCAAATTTATCTATGCAGTAGTGATTTAATCACCATTTCTCCACACATTATTTATGTCATTATCATTTATCTGCATAGTAGTGATGTCACGTATTCCCATATTCAAATGCAAATTACTTTAAAACGAAGAATGATAGCATAATACCGTGAGAACAAAAGGTATTCAGCAGAAAGATATTTACAAAATGAGTGGTGTTTAATTTATAGTTACCTTTTAGTTGTTTTTTTTATAATTAGCAAAAAATAGCAGAAAATTCAATTTTGTTCACTTTTTGCAAGAAACAAATGCAAATAACTTTAAAACAAAAAAAATGACAGCATGGTACTTTGAGCACACAGCTGTTCAACACAAAATTATCTACAAAATGAGTGGTGTTTCATTTAACAGCAACCACTGTGCTAGTTGGAAAGTTGACAAAAAGTCACAATACCTATCATTTAAAAAACATCAAAAGCAAATGTTCCTGCAGTGTCAGAAAGCATCCCTTTGACCTCGGAAGTCTGGACCATACCTCTCATCTTATCATGTCAGCACTTGTCTTTAAATTCCAAGCAAACTGTCTGAATGTGTAGCACATTCTTAATCAATATACAAATAGTAGGTTTCCTATGCTTAGTGTCAAAGTATGTTTCAACAAAAGTTACATTTTTATTATGAAACTGCAAACAACCCAGAAAAACTGTGAACAGGCATGACAGAGATCATGATGAGCAATGCAAAGCAGAAATAAATGTAGGTGAGAATAATCCATCACATTGGGCTGGCAGTATAGTCTAGAGGTTACAGGAACGAAGTGTGAATGAGTGTGATACATCCAGCAGACCAGACCTAAGTTTGATTCTCACAACCTCCACTTGCATACTGTGTGACTCTGAGCAAGCTACTTAACGGCCCAGTGCTCCCAGGTCACCTCTGAAAACAGACACTTGTGCCTAGTGGGCCTTACCCAGTTACCAAAGACTAAAATAAAAAATAAATAAACGTCAGTACCACCTCCCTACCAACAGGCCCTCCAAATGAAGAACTGCAAACAGAGCAAGCCAGCTTGCAATACACTGTACTTAGTATTGCTAACAAAAGTAAAACTGTCAGAACAGCATAATAAAGGATCATACTAATTAATGTTACTTGTAAAACTCCTACTGCCCTGGGGGGTAATAACCCACTCCTAGTCACACAGTTTACACTCCATTCAAGAGCACAACCACATCCTGCAGGCTCTCAAACCAGAGCAAGCCTAATAACAACAAATTAATGCTTTACTAATAACCCTCCAACACTGACAAATGATAGGGGTGGTATTCATGGTAACACCACACCCAGATGAGCGACCTCCTCTTGCAAACCCTACAAACAGAAACAGATGAATGACAATAAAATACAACACAGACTGACAACCCAGACTCTGCTGAACTTCTGCTGCTGCATGAACGTCTGCCCCACTTTGATTGGCTTGTCCATGGTGGCAGGTGGTCAGTTTCTCTGCCTGCCTCTCAGCACCACAGGGCATCCCCAGTGGATCAAGCTGTGGTGAATGTGGCACAGTTCACTCCTGCTGCTCCAGCCAAGTACAGGATTCTTTCATTCCCAAAAACCAAACTTTTACAGTTCTCTGTTGGTGTCTGGGGTGGTCCAACGGTCGTGTCCCTCTGTGTCCCCTACAGTGAACCTAGGAGAACTCTTATCATTAGTATTCCCTCTGATTCTCTTGCTCCCCAGACCCCACAACTGCTCAGCTCATGGCATAGACCACTGTCTTTTCGCAGATGCTGGAGGCTGGTCTGCATTGGTCACTTCCACTAAGTATGTTGCTTTGTGTGGGGAAGGGGCATCCCTTACTTCTGTTGCTCTGGATCCCAGCACTGTGGCACCTGCCACTTTCCCAGTGGGACTGCACAGTCCAGTGACATCCCAACACCATGTCCAAGTATCCCAGGTGTATGGTGCTACCCCAACACATCCTGCCTCATGCTCAAGTCTCTGTGGCATTCAGAGGCAGCCCCTCCAACACCCCGTCCCCACCCAAGTATCTGGCCACTGATAGTGACAACTCTCACCATTTTCCCCCAGACAGACACACACACACACACACACACACACACTCCTTGCCTGGCCACTAAGTGGGGGCTTTGTGTAAAGCACTTTTATGGCATGGCAGTATGGAGAGTCTCTGTGTGCCCCTAAAGTCCATCATCCCCGACAGCCACCGTATATCGGCCCCCAAGAGCCACTGTGTATTGGCCCGTATGCCTACTAAAGCTTCTAAAGGTAATTATGTGAGTTGCAGTTGTTACAGTCAGTGAGAACCCTGGATCCCTGTTGCTCATTATATATTATCTTTAATAAGGAGACATGCCAAGGAAGAAAAGTCAAAATCCAGCATGGCAGAGTTACAAAAAAATGGCATAGTTTTGTGTTCCATGAGCATTTCTGCCTACACTCCAAAGCTAAAAACTGAATTCCCCAAATCAAATTCAGGTTTCTTTTTACCTGGTTAAGTTACAATTTGTCTCTGAGTTTTCAGGGAAAAGGAACAAAAGCTAACCATTCAAAGGAGAGACACTAGCATGTCTGATGCAACTTTTTTCCTTTTCTCAGGTGATGGACATGAGAAGAGTTTCATTTCCTTTACTTTCCATGATGCTTCAGAAAAGAAATGAAACAAAACTCTGCTCACATGTCCATCACCTGAGAAAAGGAAAAACAAAGCCTGAAAATCAGAAGGGAAGGGGGAGCAGATTGGCAATTTGGAGAAGAGGTACCTGCAAAAAAAAAAAAAAATGGGGGACGGAGAACACATTCCAGGTGGATGCCACTCCTCAGCCTTCCAAACACAGAAATCCTTGTCTGTGGGCCGACACTGGCTCATCAAGTAGTTGATGGACACTGGGCACAGCTTGGAAGAATTAGGCTTGTTATGTCACCCACTCTGCCCCATCCGCCTGTCACATACAACGTCCTCCAAGAACACAGCCCTTTTACAAGCCAACCCAGACCGACGAATGAAGACATTCGGACTCACCCGCCTCCTATTGCTGCTGGTACTGCTAGTACTCCTCTCCTGGGAAGTAGCAGTGGCACATACACACCCACGGTTGATCTCACTCATTAACATGGCCTGCCACAAGTGAACGTTTACTCTTCTTGGTTGCAGTTTTGCTTAGTTTTTCTCATACCGGTCTTCTCCTCAGTCTGTCCTCCTTGAGCGCACAGAGTAAGATGGTGCCTGAAAATCCATTCTTTGATGCATGGCAGCATCTGCAGATCCCCGCCCCCACCACTTATGACTTCAAAAAAGGTCAATATTATTTTAGACCTTGTGATTTTCTGGAAAATAAAATACATTTACGGGTATTTTATGCTAGTTTTGAGCAATGATATTGGGGGGGGGCACATGCTCCCTCAGGCCCTATGGGCATGATGCCATTGCCTCAGGCAGTTGCTAATAAACACATAGAAAGCTGCTGTAGATGCATTAATGATTGTAGTCCTGGGGGGAGCGGGTGTACACAATTGGCTGGTATGAATTGAAAAACTAATTTTCCAGCAAGGGAGAGAAACACTCATCTACATAGGAGAAGGAAAGCCACTTCCTCTGCTCTATCCCTTCTCCATTTGTACATCTCAGCTGAGAGTGTTAGAGTCATGGAAAGTTTATATAGCATGGAACCAGACAATGCTGAAACAGATTATTTCGGAGAAGGGAAAGATGCCACATTAGCAGGGAAATGTTCTTTAAGAATTTTGAGATGTACCTTCAGGCAGGCTTACCACTTGGTGAACCCTTCTTCTTAACGAGGCACTGAAGCTGTTGGAATGCCTCTGCTGGTGTTAGCAGGCTCTTACCAGGTCATTTCCTGTTTGTTGCTCGTTGCCAATCTGGATCCCACCTCACGACTCTTTGGTTCCGGATCTCTGGGGTCAGAAGGCCCTTGTCTTTTAGTGTGCCCAAGGCCTCCTCCACCGTAGAATACACCTTTACCCCATCTTTCCAGAATATGTGGAGAGTTGCTTGGTAAGGAGCATGGAATATAATCTTTTTTTCTCTTAGAACTTTTAGTATTGAAAGGTACCTCAGGTGTTGGGACTGGATCTCCTTGGGGTAGTCATGGTCTAAATACAGATGGTTAGCAAGGGAAAGGATCTCCTTCTTAGCCCAGGCAATGCATAACAGATCTTCTTTGGTGCAATAGGAGCTGACCTTGAATACTATTGATCATGGGTGAGCGGTTGGGTCTGTAGGTTTAGCTTGCAAGGAGCAATGTGCTTGATCTATTTATAGATCATAGGTAGCTGGCAGATCCAAAACATCCTTCAGCAGATTTTCTATAAATGGACCATTGGTGTAACTTTGAGACCCTCAGGAAGCCCATATAGGTGTAGATTTTCTCACCGTGACCAGACCTCTAAGTCAAGGCTTTTCAATTGCAGTTCCCCTATATGCACTAAAATGGATTGTACAATTTGTGATAGCTGGATCATATTATCCTCTGATGCAGAGAACCGTTCCTCCATATGGTCCAAGCAGTTTTCCAGAGTTGAAAGTTGTTGTATTGCCTGAAAATCTGTTTTGTTCTCCTACCTTGATTGTTTAGTTTCCTGTAGCAAGATTTCAAATTGGCTATCAGAAAGCTATTCTGATTCTCCATCTGTGTCATACTCCGCCATGCTTGCTAGAGAGGACCATCTGCTCGTAGGTTCTTCTGCTAATCCAAAGCCATCCTTTCCCTGCTAGTATCCTCTGGCTCAATATTTGCTTTTATTTGTCTCTTGACTTGCTCCTCCTGAGTTTCTGGGGATTTTAATTTTTGAATTTGATCAATTTAGAGGAGTTTTATTAAGTTGGGTTTTGAGAGTCTGGTTTCTAAGCTGCTAGGTGCTCTGTGACTTCACCGGAATTCGAAAAGAAAGGCAGTTTTAAACTAAAACAAAGTAAAACACCAGTAAAAACATTACAAATAGAGTGGTATATAGCAAGTACATAATGGACTGCAGAAAAACAACACATTTATCTCCACACATGAGTCATAAGACCTTTATAATTAACTAGTGAGGCTTAATAAAGGGGAGAGGGGTGAGCAGAGGGTGACTGTGAAAAGGCAGAGATACTAAACAAATATTTTTGCTCAGTATTTACAAATGAAGAGGGGGAGATACCTAAAACAAACAATAGAAACACTCTGGATAAAGAAGTTGATACCATCCCATTTACAGAAGAAAGGGTTCTGAAAGAACTCTTAAAACTGAAGGTGGACAAAGCAATGGGGCCTGATGGGATTCATCCCAGAATTCTAAAAGAACAAAGGGTAGAACTAGTGACACCACTGACTACCCTCTTTAACAAATCATGGGAGGATGGGGTGGTACTCGAGGACTGGAAGAGGGCAGATGTGATTCTCCTTCACAAAAGTGGGAGCAAGGCAGAAGCAGGAAACTACAGACCTGTTAGTTTAACCTCAGTGATAAGGAAAATGATGGAATCACTTCTGAAGGAAAGAACTGTTGAGTATCTAGAGGCCAGAGGGGCCCAAGGCAGCATGGATTCACAATGGGAAGATCATGCCAGATGAATCTGATAGATTTCTTTGACTGGGTGACCAAAGTAGTAGATCAGGGAGGGGCTGTGGACATGGCCTACCTAGACTTTAGCAAGGCATTTGACACAGTCCCACACACAAGATTAATATGCAAGTTAGCCAGTCTGGGAGTGAGTCCCAAGATGACAGCCTGGGTACAGAATTGGATGGAGAATAGGACACAGAGAGTAATAGTAAATGGAGTCCACTCTGAAGAAAGGGGGGTTACTAGCGGGGTACCGCAGGGTTCAGTATTAGGACCGGTCCTCTTCAATGTCTTTATAAGAGACATTGCAGAGGGACTGGAAGGAAAAGTATGTCTCTTTGCAGATGACACAAAGATCTGCAACAGAGTTGATGCACAAGGTGAGGTGGAAAGGATGAGAAGGGACTTGGCAAGGTTAGAGGAATGGTCAAATGTACGGCAGCTTAGATTCAATGCTAAGAAGTGCAAGGTGATGCGCCTGGGAAACAAAAACCCAGGGGAAGAGTACACAGGTGGGGGGTTAGATACTAACAACAACAAAAATGGAAAGGGACCTGGGGGTAGTCATATCAGATGACCTAAAGGTGGGCAAGCAATGTGAGAGGGCAGCAAGGAGGGCTGGGGGATACTGGGATGCATAGGGAGAGGCATCACCAGTAGAAAACAGGAAGTTATTATCCCTCTGTACAGACAGCTGGTGAGACCCCATCTGGAGTACTGCGTGCAGTTCTGGAGACCCAATCTCTGCAAAGACATAGACAGGATGGAAGCTGTCCAGAGGAGGGCAACTAAAATGGTGCAGGGTCTGCACTGGAAGACATATGAAGAGAGACTTAAGGAGCTTAATATGTATAGCCTCGAGGAAAGGAGGGAGAGGGGGGACATGATAGAAACTTTCAAGTACCTCAGGGGAATCAACAAAGTCCAAGAGGGTAGCATCTTTCAAAAAAAGAGGTGTGCAAGAACAAGGGGTACACTTTGAAGATAGAGAGGGGGCAGCTCAGAGGTAATTTAAGGAAGTATTTTTTCACAGAGAGGGTTGTGGATGCATGGAATGGCCTTCTGGAGGAGGTTGTGTAGTCAAAAACAGTGGTGGAATTCAAGCATGCATGGGACAGTCATAAGGCAATTCTAGGGGGTAGGGGTAGGAAGAAGTAGGCTGCTGGTTAACTAGGATCTGCAGCTTATCCATTAGGTAGGGAAATGGGCAGACTGGGTAGGCCAAGCGGTCCTTATCTGCCATCAAATTCTATGTTTTTATTATTTTCTATGTTTGTGGCTTCGCCACTCGTGAGTTATGGGTTTTACCACTCACTAGTCAAGATAAATGCATCATTCCACTGCAGTCCATTATGTATTCCCTATCTCTCAAATTTTATTGCTTTTCTTCAGAGCTTGTTCCATAGGTTTACTACTTTCTGGGTGACCAGAACATTTATGACCCCATGCACAGCTGTATTAATAGGTGGGGGTATATGGGGTGCACTGGGCTCCCTCTACCTCCACCAACCAAAACTGTCATACACAAAAATTTACTGCTGTCTACAGCAGGAGGAGCAGCCCCTGTGAGAGTAGTGATGCATACCATGATGCAAATTGCAATTACAGCTGTTAGCAATCACACATAGTCTGTGAAACCTCTTTCAGCACGGAACTGCAGTTGCTGTAAGGGTCAGCCCATGGCATTGCACTAAGGGTGAGCTGATGCTGAATTTGTATTCAGTGAATGTGCCAAATGTTCAGCTTTTTGACCTTCAAACTGAACTTTTGGGTCACTTCAGATCACTTTGACACTCTGCCAAATAATAAAAAAACAGCATTCTAGCCCTTTACAGTACAATGGCTTCTCACCCAGCCACTTTTCACCTTTCTCTTCCACCCCCCAGACATTTATTTAAAAGTTCCAGCTCTAGGCACTGTGCCAGGTGTTGACTGAGTTTTTGATTTAAAACTGACAGAAAGAATGCAGGTGGTAGAGGAGATTGGAATTGAATGGAATGTGCAAAGGATGGCGAAGTAGTGTTCCTCCCCCCATTTATAACCTGCTAGACACCCACAGCAGGTACCCAAAGTGTCTTTTGTGGAAGTGTGAAACGTAAGCAAAGGCATGGAGTCCTAGTCAATTCAATTCAATTTTTAATCAGGATAAAAACCAGTGGGTAGCCACCTGGGGTCCAGCGGTTACTGTACAGTGTGGTTGAACATGAGAACAGTAGAACAGGCAAATCACATGAAAGCATGGGTCCTGGATTTCAGATGGGCTGACTTTGCATACTTCGGAGAATGTCTTAGGACAGCCCAGGTAGGGAAGGAGGAGAGGGGATATGAACAATGGGTAGATGTTAAGGAAGCCATAGCAGAAGCAAGAAGCCTTTGTATTAGACAAGTACATAAAGCAAAGACAAATAAAAAAAACACTATGGTTTACTAAGGAAGTGGCAGAAAAGGTGAGAGAAAAAGGTTAGAGGGAGGAAGACAAGGGTCTGTATCTGGAAAAACTAAGAGAGGCAAGGAAAGCAGTCAGGGGTGCAAAGGCTCAAACAGAGGAAAGAATAGTGCAGGCAATAAAGAGACAGGATAAGACCTTTTTCAGGTATATAAGTGAAAGAAAACAGTCCAGAGGAGAGATTGTTAGACTAAAACATGAAGTTGGGGGGAGATGCAGACGAGGACCTAGAAAATACAGAAATTCTGAACAAATATTTTTAAGTATTTACAGAAGAAGGGAAAGGGGAGGGACCACAGCTAGGGGATAGGAGCACCAATGGAAAGGAGGTGGACACCAGTCAATTTATGGAGGAGAGATTCCTAAAGGAGCTAGCAAAACTGAAAGTAGACAAGACAATGGGGCCACATGGAATACACCCCAAAATACTAAGATAATTTAGAAGTGAGCTAGCAGCACCCCTGACAGTTCTGTTCAACAAACCAATGGAAACAGGTCTAGTTCTGGAGGACTGGAGGAGGGAAAATGTAGTCCCTTTCCACAAAAGTGGGAGCAGGGAGGAGGCCGGCAACTATAGGCCAATCAGCCTGACATTGGTGGTGGGGAAACTGATGGAATCATTATTGAAAGAATAGACTGTGACATATCTAGAAGACAGTGGGGCTCAAGATCCGAGGTAGCATGGGTTCACTGTGGGAAGGTCTTGTCAAAGAGATCTGATAGATTTCTCTGGGTGGGTGACCAGACAAGTTGATCAGGAAGGGGCAGTGGATGTGGCCTATCTGGATTTCAGCACGGCCTTCGACACCATCCCACATAGGAGGCATGTAAACAAGTTGGGTAGCCTGGGAGTGGGACCAGGGTTGTAAACTGGTTAGAAATTGGTTGAGCAGTAGAACACCGAGGATGGAAGTAAATAGAGCTCAGTCCGAGGAGAGGGGGTGACCAGCAGGGTGCCATAGGGCTTGGTATTGGGGTCAATCCTCTTTAATGTCTTTATAAGTGACATTGCATAGGGGCTAGAAGGGAAGATATGCCTTTTTGCAGAAGGCACTAAGACCTCCAACAAGGTGGACACTCTGGGAGGGGGGATGGTGGAGAAATGAGAAGTAACCTAAGCAAGCTGGATTAGTGGTTGCAAGTGTGGCAGATGAGATTCAATACGAAGAAATGCAAGATCATGCATTTGGAGCACAGAAACCCAGGTGAAAATTATAGGATTGAAGGGGAGAGTCTGACAGCCACCAAACAGGAAAGGGACCTGGAGGTGATTATATCCAATGACCTAAATGTGACCAGATAATGTGAGAAGGCTGTAGGGAAAGCCAGTAGGATGATGGGCTGCATAGGGAAAGGAATCACTAGCAGAGAAAAGAAGGTGGTGATGCCACTGTATAGATCACTGGTGAGACCTCATCTGGAGTACTGTGTCCAGTTCTGGAGGCCACATCTCAGGAAAGACATAGACAGAGTAAAGGCAGTACAGAAAAGGGCAACTAAACTGTTGCAGGGGTTCCATCAGAAGCCATATGAAGAGAGACTGAAAGACCTCAATATGTAATCACTGGAGGAGAGAAGAGAGTGGAGATATGATAGGGACTTTCAAGTACCTCAAGGGTATAAATAATGTACATGAGGGTAGCATCTTTCAGAGAAGAAGAGGTTCAAGATCAAGGGGACATGATATGAGACTAGAGGGGGGTAGACTGCAAGGTAATGTGAGGAAGTATTTCTTTACAGAAACCGTGGTGAATACAGGAAAGAGTCTCCTGGCAGAGGTGGTGGAAGCAAAAAAGGTGGGGGAATTCATAAATGCATAGGAGAAACATAACATAACACTAACAATAGAAAGTAAAGTGTAAGCCGCAGGTCAAGTAGGGACTGCAGTTTAAGCAATGGGTAGGAAAAATGGGCAGACAAGATGGGCCTGGTGGTCCTTATCTGCTTCAAATTCTATGTTTCTATCTTTCAATGAACAAAGCTTGTTTACAGTGGTATTCTGTTAAGGTAGAAGTTTTGATGACAGTCAGACATGTTACAGACATAAATAGTGTTCGATACAGTGTACAGTTTACAGTGTATTGTACATTTACTTAGGCATAACAAAGTTTCAAGTGCAAGGAAAGGCCCAGTGCATAAGGTATAGTGACTGAAGCTCATAATTGTTGCTGCCTAGTAACCATCAAAACAGAATCAAAGTTGTCAATTTTCACATTCAGTCACCCTTACATGGCACCAGATGCCACTGGTTCTATGCCACAGCCTGTGCCTTGGCACTCAGTGATACTGCTGATGCCACCCTCCTACTTCTCAGCAGGATACCTTAATGCCCATTTGTAGGCCAAGATGATTTTACTATATGTTGTCCCTTGCTAGTCTTTATCTTGTGGTCATGGGGCCTTCAAGTCATTCCCCTTGTCAGGTATTACTCTCTGGCATCCAGTTGATCCTCCACCTCCCTAGCCCTACCCCTGTCCATTTTTGTGTTAGTGGTACTGTTTGCCACCTAACACATTTTCCAGCTCACAAGACTTTGACCCCTTGAAGAACTGCTTTCAGCAACTCTTTTTTTCATGTGTTCGCTGAACCTTATGATGGGGGTGGTGGTCGTGGACACCAGAGAGACTCAGTGAAATGTGTTGAGTTGTGCATTAGGACAGTGATAATGTTGCCACTGCTTTATGTGTAGAGTAGAGATGCAAGGTAGAAATGCAATTCAAAGTGGTCTATGAGACCAGTTTGCAGCACCAAATATTGACTAAGTGTGGGGCCCTTGATGGGTTGAGTCCTTGTAGCAATTGCTCTACTTAAAATGCAATCCTAAAGACATAAAAGATGATATGATGTGGACCACATTTGCACCAGCAAATAGACTTTGGGTTTATGGCCCCATGGTGAATTTTTTAATCTTAGAAATATCACTCAAATTAAGCCGTATCTATGTTCTGTAGACCTAAAATCTGTGGTGCATCCATTTTATGACATCCAGACTGGACTGTTGCAGTGTTGTATATGTTAGGTTATCTGGAGGTTTGATGCTCCACTTGCAGCTGGTGCAGAATGATGCAGCTAAACTGATTACTGGAGTTGCCAGCTCCAAGCATATCTCTCCAGTACTGCAGACATTTCACTAGCTGCCTGTGAGGTGATGGGTTTCTTTCAAGATAGACATGCAAAGCCCTACATGGTCTGAGTTCAGGCTACCTGAAAAAGCACCATTGTCCTTGTGCTCCTGACCTCCATCTCTGTTCTTTTGAGATGGGCCTCCTTAGGGTCCCCAGGTCCCAGTTAAAGCTATGTGGGGGTCAAGCATTTGTTGTGGTAGCGACCATGTTGTGGAACCAGTTGCTCATGGTCTCAGGAAGGCCACCTCTGTCAAGGTACTAAGAAGGGTCTTGAACACTATCCTTTGACTTTGGTTTTTACTTACCAATGAGTCAAAGGCTACAATTAAGTGAACTGGATGTTGGGATGTATAAGAAAAGGATTTGATTTTACTACTGTGCACATCACTGGTGAAAGCTCATTTTGAGTATTGTGCCCAGTTCTGGAACACGAACATGAAAAAAGACAAAGCACAACTGGAAAGGGTACAGACAAGGGTCACTAAGATGATACATTATTTGAAAGATCAGACATGAGGAGAGGACTGCAAATCTCAACTTGCATTTGCTGGAGGTCAGGAGGGAGAGAGAGAGAGAGAGTGAGAGGGAGAGAGAGAGAGAGAGAGAGAGAGACAGAGAAAGAGAGAGAGAGAGATTTCTGATAGACATAAATAAAGTCACTAAGCAAGCAATAATAACCAACAGGTTGGGCAGTATTGGGCAATACCAGACCACCAAGGGGTGTAATGAGGTCCAATGCCACAGGTGGAAGGCCTTATATCCCCTGGAAGGTCCAGTATCGCCCATACTGCCCACCCTGAAGGGTATTATTGCACTTAGAAAATGGGCTAAATCAGTTGTTTTTTTATAGGATTACAAAAAAAAAAGCTAAAGTAATACTATAACAAGCATTTGTCAATGCCGAATGTTGTCTTGCTAGCACTGACATTGGTAGTGCAAGAGTTAAGAGAGATGCATAATAGGAATGGCAGTGAAGTATAGAACCGACGTGAACCCCAGCCAACCTGCAGAGAGTGACATGCATTGGGGTGTGCCTTTGAGTCACTGGCCATAACTCTAATGCCATTTCACTTCACCCTACCCTGCAGACTCTAACAAGTGTCGCATTCTGCCTTGGGGTGTCAGGCCTTACACTCATCCCATTTCATCAGGAAGTATATTGAGATGGGTGCAGCATAGGAGAATGGGGTGAACCTTGGAGCTGAAGAGTCCAAGTCACACCTGGATGCCTGTCAGCAGCTGCAGGGTGGGAGTGCAATGGTATGAGCATTACAGCTGACAATCCAAAGGCACACCCTGATGCCTGTTAGACTGTACAGGGTGGGATGTTATGGTTAGAAACCCCAACGCCCTGGGCATTTGTTGGTATTCGCACTTCAAATTTTCAACATGGCCTTTTAAGGATCCCACCTTACGAAAGCATGTGAGACCTCTGCTTATAAACAGTGTCCCTGTGAATTTGTTAATGTGTCCCGAACATTGATTTCCCATAGTGACTGCACCATTCTGCACCAAATAAAAATGTCAGCTGCACCATTCATAAGGAGGTGGGAAGAGATGGCAATGTTGACAATCTGGAGTGAAAATATTAAAAATGCTTGACATTACGAGCATGCATGAAAACTAGGCAATACACACTCATAACAGTCTGTTTTTTTGTAATTCTTTCACCAAATTTTTAACAGGTATTTTGGGATCTCTACTCATGAACAGTAGCAGTAGGATTTTCTTAATTTGTCTTGAATGTTGTTTTCCCACAGCGACTGTGCCATTGTGTGCCAGATGTGCAAAACCACATTTTGGGCAGGATGCAAAAAATGGCAGGTGTACTGTTCATAAGAAGGTGTGCAAAAATGGCAATGTTGAACATCTGGAGTGAAAATAGTAAACATTTTTGAACTTATGACTATGCATGGACACTGCTCAATGCACGCTTGTAACATAGTCATTTTGTGGAATTTTTTGACCAGCTGTTTAACATAGGCATTTTGGGACCTCTCCTCATTAACAGTGTTACTGTGACTTTCTTACTGTGTCCTGAACACTGTTTTCCTGCAGTGACTGAGTCACTGTGCGCCAGATGTGCTAAAACACATTTTGGGCAGGATGTGGAAAACGAAACTGTACTGTTCATAAGGAGGTGAGAAATTGGCAATGTTGAAAATCTTGATTAAAATATTCAAAATTCTCGAAGTTACAAACATCCATGGTAACTGCAAAATGCACACTTGTTACATGGTCATTTTGTGGGATTTTTTTCACCAAATTTTCAACATGGGCATTTTGGGACCTCTGCTCATGAACAGTGTTACTGTGATTTTCTTACTGTGTCCCGAACATTGTTTTCCTACAGTGGCTACGCCACTGTGCGCTGGATGTGCAAAAACACATTTCGGTCAGGATCTGAAAAATGAAGCTGTACTGTTCATTAGGAGGTGTGGAAAAATGGCAATGTTGAAAATCTGGAGAAAAATATTAAAAAAAATCTCAAAGTTAAAAGCGTGCATGGAAACTGCGCAACATACGCTCGTAACAGTCATTTTTTGAAATTGTTTCACCAAATTTTCAACATAGGCATTTTGGGACCTCTGCTCATTAACATTGTTACTGTGATTTTCTTACTCTGTCCTGAACATTGTTTTCCTACAGCCACTGCACCACTGTGCGCCGGATGTGCGAAAACACATTTCAGGCATGATGTGGGAAATGACAGCTGCACTGTTCATAAGGAGGTGTGAAAAAATGTCAATGTTGAAAATCTGGAGCAAAAATATTAAAAATTCTTGAAGTTACAAGCGTGCATGGGAACTGCACAACACACGCTCATAACACGGTCAAGTTTTGGAATTTTTTCACCAAATTTGCAACATAGGCTTTTTGGGAGCCCACCTCATGAACAGTGGCACTGTCATTTGGTTACTAAGTCCCAAAAGGTGACTTCACGCAGTGACCTTGAAATCACCTTTCAGGACTGAATAATGCCATTACAGTGCCTGAATTCATGAGGGGGGTCCCAATAACCTCATGTTGAAAATCTGGTGCCAAAATTCCCCAAAATGCCTGAGATATGCACCAAAGTTGAAAACCCCCTATTTATGCCATTATGCAGCTTACTGGCATTTCTTCAGTTTGCGGTCGGCTTTGAAGAGTGCAGACGTGTTCCCGGTCAACCGAAGATTGTCGCGCAGGGCTCCGGAGGTAAGTGTGGGGTGAGGGGGTGGGGAGGTGGGGTGTGCAGAGGGTGGTTGTAGGTTGGGGGTTGGGGCCTCCAACAGCCAGCGAGGGAACATTTTCTTTGTTTCAGGTAAAAATAAAAATCACTGTGGACCATTTTCTGTTTTTTTTTATAGGTTGTGGCCACACTGGGGTGGGCTCCCAGTGTGGCACATTGGTTGGGAGGTCATGTCACCCACATTGGGATGGGCTCCCAGTGTTGGTGTGGCACACAATCAGGGGCAGCACCAGGAAAATGGCAGGGGGTTAACATGCCAACAGGGGGATTGGGCACCCACGTCAGCAAGAATGTTTGCATTTGGAGGCATGATGCCGAGGGGGATTGGGCACCCCCTCAGCACACCACAGCAGGAAAGAGGGCACATATGCTGACAGGGGGATCAGGCACCCCTGAAGTTGGCCACATAGGGAATGTGAGGGCAGGCCGCAAGCCACCACCCGTCATGTTTATTGAAATGTTACACAGCACAAGGCATGCCCTGCAATGAGGTGGCACTCCCTCATTGCAGCGGTTAAAATCTTTGAAGGTGGTGGCACACTTTTGCACTGCTGTCATAGACAGCGTGCATACTAATTCATGCCATGGAGCCTAGCCTGTAAAAGCAGTGGTGCCACTGGCCACAGCATGCCCATGCCTCCAAAACCTACTATTCAAAAGTTACAGCAACATGTTTCTTGCGCAAGCACAAGACAACATATAAAATCACTACCATTCAATTTTTTGTCCTGTTTTGGTAGAGTAGTCCCTCTACTGCTGGCATTGGCAGTAGAGGGCAGTGTTATGATTTGTATTGTACTGTTTCAGTCCCCTCCCTTCGGTCTGTCCACTTCTTTCTTCCTTGTTATGTTTCTGCCACCACGTTGGTCCAGTTTATTTTCCCCAGCCCTGTCAGTGAAAGTGAGAGAGGAGTGCAGAAAAAGAAAAGATGCCGTTGCTCCACAGAAAGATGAAAACCTCTACTGCTGTTATTACTGGAGCACTCAATCTTGATTGTGGTAAGTTGTGCTGAAGTTCTGCTAAGGTGACATTTTTTCAGTGGAGGCAGGCGGGAACAGCAAGGCACTTGGGAGACATGGCTTTTGTGATTAATTTTATTTGTTTCTGGAAGGTAGCCACTGTATGGCAAGCAGCTCAGGCAAGCAGCACTTCTGAGTTTAGCTTCTATGAAGTGGTGCGTGCTGCCTTTTGAAAACCATGCTGTTGACAGGCGGTTATGAGAAGTCCACTGATCACTCTGACAGCTTCCTTTTTCTTTCCTTCCTTCATTTCTGAATGTGTGGCTACTCTTTATTTAGATTATTTAACTTAAACTAAGACAGACTCGGGGGGGGGGTCTCTTGCTCTAGTGGGCTGCCTTGCTTGGTTGTCTGCTTAGTGAGTGCTAAAAAAATGGTGGATTCTGTCTTTGAAAAATCTACACTGACACCAGGATATGTGTTGTGGGGTTGCACAGCTGGTACCTGTTTTGTAGAGGGTTCTAACTGTAACTTAATGCACCCACCCAGCATCAATGGCAGCCAATCAGAATCCTTAAATTTCTAAACCCAGTTTCTAATAATAACCTATTCATTAGAAATGAGGGCACTGCTACTAGAGGGTAACAATGTAAACTTGAGGAAGAACTATTTAAGTGAAATATTAGGAAGTACTACTTCACGGAGAGAGTGGTGGAATAAATTACTAAGGGAGGTGGTGGAGACGGAGATAATAAATGTGTTCAAGAGAGGAAGGAACCAATTTAAAGGTATAGTAAATACGGAGGGGAGAAGTATAGGATCATAACTGGAAATTTCAGGAATATAGGCACAAGGCCAGAATGAAATAATAAGTTCTAACAGTATAAGTCAAGGGCAAACTTGATGGACTCCTATATCTTTTTCTGTCATCACCTTCTTTGTATCTCTGAGTCCTGTGACACTGTGCCCAGTACGGTATTTATTATGTTGTATTTATTTTTTACTGTATATGGTTGTGTTATTTATTATAGACATATGTATTTGTTGCTGGTTCTTTGGATTATTGTTGTAAGGTGCCCAGAATCTTTTGGATTAGGCACTTAATAAATAAAAGACTACTACTACTTATGGTGCAGGAAAGAATTTGCTTGCATGGCAATTGAAACTTATAGCCATGAGAAATCATATGGGATGCTTCCATTCAAACTGTAGAGCAATTGCTGTAGAAGAAACAGTTCATTAAAGCAGGGTTTTGCAGGTAAACAGATCAAAAACAATAGAAGGTCACCTACACCTGCTTCCTCTGTCCAGAGCTCCCCGCTGAGCCTCAAGGTGAAAATCAGTTTTTCATTCTGAGCTGATGTTCTTCCTTAATGAACAGATTCCATCACTCCAAAACACAATAACACCTGCAATGTCTTCGAACTAAAGCCAGATAAGGGAAAAATGCTTTCTCTGCACTTGTATCATGGTGTCTAAAGGAAGTTGATTGCTTGCAGTTGTGTTTACCTGCATTGGAATTTGCACTAATTCAGTGAAGGGCTTGTCTTTTGGTCATTTTTTTTTTTTTGATGAATTGCAGAGAGAACTATCTGGGTTACTGCCATAGTTTTTTTTCTACTTCTGATTTAAATGATGGATTTAGTGCGTGTAAAAGGTGAGATGATATAGGATTACATATTTCTACTTATCTATAAACAGACCAGGTTTAGCACTGATTTTCTTTTTCCGCTCTTCATGCAATCAATATTGTTGCCTGCAAAAAAGATATGCAGATTGAAACTGATAGAAACCGTTGGGTATTTTAAAGGTGACATTAAAGGACTTTAGTGAAATGAGTTAACATCCTTGGCCAGCAGGTACAGATTGTGTATGTGTTCACTTGATATCTGTATTGCAGATTATGTTGGCATGCAACAAACACTGCTAGTATCAGATGGTACATCAGCTGACAAGTTAACTGTTTAGGACAGTAGAATAAACCAAATCATATAGAAGACAAAAAGTACAGAAAAGGCATTTCCAATAAATTCAGAACTCATTCATTTTCACAGCTAAACATGTCTCATAATTATGTGTGTATTACAAGAGTTTTATTTTTGTGCCCAGTTGGTACAGAATGAAAAAAAAATCACCCCTCAGTCTAAATAAATGATAGGCTCTGCCATGAAAAACTGAAAAACTTTGTGATGCTTGTAGATTAATGTGAAGAATTTTGTATACAGCTCTTTTGCACAACCACTTGTGAAATGTGATTGGACAGTTATGATGTAATGATTTATGATCTTTTTTATTACTACTGCAATAATTATAGATGCTTCTGGAGTTAGCAAGGTAGGCATTTTCTCATATGATCTCATTAAGAAATTTAAAATTATTAGTAGGCAACATTGAACAATAAACACAGACAAAAAAGCCAGTTTCTTTCATCAGAAGCCCTGCTGGTCCTAGTTGCAGCAATATGCGGAATCTTAGTGGATTTCTGTGTCAGCATAGAACATCATTTGTTGATAGCAACTCCTTCAGCTGAATTTTTTTAAGTGTGCAAACCTATCTCATTAACATGATGTCATTAGGTATGACTTAACTTTGCGTGCAGAGGTAACATAATCACATGAGAATTGCTTGCTTTATTAAGCTTATACCCAAGGCTCCAGGATAGATGTTTACTTCACAAGTCTAACAAAGAACCACACACATATTTCATCTCATACGGTTCAGGATTTATTTTACTGCTCTCTATTATTTTACCTAGGGTAGCCCAACTGAGATGCAAAACCTTATTTGCCATGTGTTCCTGCTTCCATACAATTTTTCACCTGGGAAGACTGCAGCAAATGGAAGTGAAGGAAGTTGTTTAAAGCACAGTTGACCCCACTGGAAAAATTTCGAAAACATAATGCAGCTGAGTTTGTATTTCATTTTTTTTATATACTCTGTTAAATCCACACCTGAAACTGTTGCTTCTCCCATCTATCCACAGACACTCTCCCTACACATCTTTAGCACTTACCTCTGCCTCTAGATGGTAGGAGATATCATAATCAACTGCCATCTTGTTGGCCCATCAAAAGTGGCAGTGCAGAGTGGCCAGCTGAGAAATCAGGGCCTGAGAGTGCTGGATTGTCATCCTACTTACTCAATGGATTTTTCCTTGTTTCTTGGTTACCGTTGCAGGAAGCTTCTGACTGAGGCCTCTGAGGTGTGCATATGCATGTATTTCTGGGACCATACACCACAGCCAAGCAGTGTCCATCCTTCCCAACATTGTTCACTCACTGCACTCCTACTTATGGTCACACAGTTGGCTATGGAGTAATGGGAAGTAAAACAATTCCTCCCTAGAGGAGGGAAGCATCTGCTAGGATGCTCTGTCCTCCTCCCCCACCATCCCAGGCTTAGTTTCAAACTCAGGTTTCCAGTATCACAAACAGTAGCTCTTTCAATGTGACAACGGGCCAGCATGTATTTCATTCATTTTGTAAAATCCTTTTATTTCCTTTATTCCCATTCTTTGTTAATGAAGACATTTGCATAAGAACAATATCTCTATCTCGTTGAGTTCATTCACTTCTGGCATTTATTCCCCACTTGAACTCATAATCTTCTGCTTGGACATTGCAGTCAGTTATTGTGGATGATACTGTGATGTCACAAAAATGAGCATGTGTCTCTGCTCATGACTGATGCACGCTCATGACAATGAGTTTAAAACAGCAGTATTAACCATTACAATGCTTGCTTTCAGCAACTACACCATTCTGTAGGCTCCTATAGTGTCGTTTGCCAGCACATGTGGGGGTTTCACATTGTTTATATCTGACCCCATTCAAGTAACACTCTACACTTCCTACCAAAAAAAACAAGTATGCATCTTCACCACAGTCGTGATGTATGAGTCAGACCACAACCAGATAATGTTGTAGTGCCAAGATCAGAATAGATATAGATTAGAGCAAACATTGTGACTGGCACCTACCAGTATACACACAGTAGCATTGCTCCTGTGAAGAACTGAGATCTGAAGTTGGCTTAAATAGTAAAAAACTTTGTTATTGAAAAAATTCCTTTTTTTTTAAATCAATATACTTCACAGTACATAGAAACCAACAAAAAATGCTGCAGTGCCCCAACAGTTCCAAATGCCGACTGGTGTAACAAGCTCCTACCCCACTCAGGGATGATGTCACCTGACGCATTTCACACACAGGGTGCTTTTTTAAAGGCCAACATGCAGTGGATGCCCTGTATCTGGACTTCTGTAAGGCATTCAACTCATTGCTGCATGGGAGGCTGGGAAGTAAGTTAGAAGGCACAGGGGCGGGTGCAAAGCTAGTGATATGGGTAGGGAACAGGCTTCAGGGAAGGCAACAGAGGTTGGTGGTTGGTGGGTAGCTCTCGCACCCAAGGGTAATGACGAGCAGTGTTCCAAAGGGTTCGGTGTTGGGACCAGTGTTATTTGGGAAATTCATTGCAGACATATCATTGGACATCAAGAGCACGATCAGTCTATTTGCTGATAATACCAAGATGGGAGCAGTGGTGGACAACCTAGGGGGATTGCAGAGGTTGCAGGATGATGTGGCAAAGCTTGAAACCTGGTCAGACACCTGGCAAATGGGGTTTAATGCAAGAAAGTGCAAGGTGCTGCATTTTGGGGTGAAGAACCCAAAGATGAAGTTACCAGCTGGGAGGAGTGCAGCTTGCCCAGATAGAGGAGGAGAAGGATCTGGGGTGATCATTACAGGGTCAATGATCAACTCAGCACAATGTGGGAAGGCAGCAGCAGCAGGCCAACAAAATGCTGGGTAGTATTGCAAGGGGTATATCCTCGAGGAGGAAGGAGGTGATTCTGCCACTGTATAGGTCATTAGTTAGACTGCACCTCAAGTACTGCGTGCAGTACTGGCACCCGTATCTGAAGAGGGACATTAAGTTACTGGAGGGGGTGCAGCGCGGGGAGACAAAGATGATCAAGGGGCTGGGGGAGTTACCATACGAGAGGAGGCTGAGGGAGCTGAACATGTACTCACTGGAGGAGAAGAGGGACGGGGGGACATGACTGAAACCTTTAAGTACATGAAAGGAATAAACAAGACGGGTACAGCAGAGCTGTTCAAAGTAAGGGAGTGGAGGTACACCAGGGGCCTTGATATGAGACTGGAGGGAGGAAGGTTCAGGAGGGAGAAGAGAAGACACTTTTTTACAGAGAGGGTGGTGGCTGGGTGGAATGCGTTACCTGCAGAAGTGGTATCCAATAGAACAGTGCACTGCTTCAAAAGTGGATGGGACAGGACAAGGCAGGGTCAATGTTGGGGAAGGGTGGAAGGGAGGGACATCTGCGGAATAAGGGGTGCTAGCTGCAGATTCAAGCAGACTTCATAGACCTCTAGGCCTTTATCTGCTGGCAAATCTTTTATGCTCGTATGTTCATAACATCACACTCACCACATACCCTTGTACTCTGCTTAATTAAAGGGACATTCACTAAAAGACTCATGTATGTAATGAGTTCCGTTCTCAGTCCCCAGTGAAAGTGATCATTTATATACAAAATCCCTAAAGACTGTAAGACACTATTTACATATAAAAAAAACTAGTGTCACCAATGGCTTAATGTCATCAGTACACTAGGAATGCGTAACATAATTTGCACCAATTCCAAAGAGCCATGTACTGCTCATATTTAGAAAAATAAGCAGCAAGTGTAATGTCAGCCTTTAAAAAAACACCCTGTACATAAAATGCATCAGGTGACATCATCCCTGAGTGGGGTAGGAACTTATTACATCATCAGGCATTTGGAACTGTTGGGATACTGCAACACTTCTTGTTGGTTTCTATGTACACTGAAGTATGTGGATTTTAAAAAGGAATTTGTTCAATAAATAAGTTTTTTTACTATTTAAGCCATTTTCGGTCCTCAGTTCATCACAGGAGCAACACTACTGTACATACCCTGGAAGGTGCTGGTCCCAAATACTGCTCTAATCCTCACTGCAGGGCATGCTGAGTGCAGTGGCATGTGCACTGTGGGGCAATAGAACAGCAGTAACAAACTGAGACTTACTAAAAGGTAAAACCAGATGTTTTCATAGCCCATTTGAAAAGGATGCTACAGGTGGACTGTGGACACTTGTAACTTGGTATGTGTGATTTGTATGCTGGGGGCTGTAAACATGCACACTGTGCAGTTAATCCCATGGGGGCTGCCATATATACATCCACACTCATACCAGGTGGTGAGGTATAGAAGTCATTAATGGGGACAAATTGTGTGCAATGTGCAGAAGCACTTATCAAAGATGGTAGGGTACTTTAGGGTACTAGGAGGGTTGTAAATGTTTAACAAATATATATTTGGGGTACTAGTAACACCAGCCTTTTCCCATGAAGGGATAGAGCAGCTGGTGAGGGTCACATATTTCTAAAGTGACCCTATATGGTACAGATTCCCTTTACATATTTCAGATAATGCAGTGCTCATTTCACTGTGCTTTTCAGACTCTGACTGGTACAGTAGTTAAACTCCACAAGCTGAACGGTTTCATATTTAATACCATCGAACCCCATAAATGATTAGATACTTAGGAACATGTATCAGGAATAACCTTAACTCATTATATGATAACAACTATGCCCCTTATCTTAATACTTTGCAGAGAGATACTATAGCTGGTCACAATTCTCATTAGCTCTTGTGACACTTATCAAATATATTCAAATGAAGGTCTTGCCCCATCATCTGTGTTTTTGATACCTTACCTATTACATTACCATCAGAATTCTGGATCAAGTTTCTTACCTTGAACAGACACTTTGTCTGGTCTAAATCTACACCTAGACTACTATGGTAGAAACTGCGTGCTCCCCAAAATAATATGGAAAAAGGGACTCCCTAATTTCAAGAATTATTATTATGTCACCCACCAGGCTAATCCCAAACATTTTGCATAACAGACTGTTTAAAGACTTGTATGTACTTGAAGCACAATAGCAATGCACAATTCCATTTTCTTCTTTCCCATTCATTTCTTTAACCCAGAATTTGATACATAATATTATCAATTCTTGGGCAAGTACTACAATACAAAGTTGGTTTTGCACAATTAAAGACGAAAATCTGCCTAATATGATTGCTCCCTTAACATCCATTATACAGTGCCCGTCTTTCTTGACAGCTGCATTAGATCTGGCATGTCAGGTATGGCGAGATAAGAGCTTAATCCATATAGGTCAATTCTTTCGGTACCTTATATTTCATACATTTGCAAATATTCAGTCTGAATTTAGTATTCCAATATTTCACTTCTGTAGCTATCTACAGATGCACACATTTCTCAAACCTGCTCCTGTTATGTTTTGGTTGTTGTTGGAATCACCATCCGGGTTTGTGCAATTCTTTTGTTTCATGGACCCCATTTTCAAAAGGTTTGGGCAGTGCATCCTGGGATGCGCTGGCCAAACCTGGAAATGTGCCAGTTGTCAGGGGTATGCCTATATTCAAAGGGCACAGATGCGAGGTGCACCCCTGACAGCCCAAAGCATGCAATATTGCACTGTGACTATGCAAATGAGGGTTCCCCCATGCATATGCGACACAGCACAATATTGAAATGTTTCAAAAGTGTAAATTGGCCCTCAGCAGTGGCACAGATTTTTGCTTCTGAAGCCCTGCCTTAACTACTGCACAGACGCAGCTGAACGCTAGTAATGACATGGAACCCCTGGCGGTAGAGCTGTCTTTCCCTTGCTCCAAACACTGTGCTAATAGTAAAACCTCCTCCCACTCTTCATATATCTGGTAGGCTACTGTTTCCTCCTCCCCAGTCCCGATCTTTATAATAATGAAAAATAACCCCATTTTCCCTGATAGACCAGGGGTCCACCTTCCCCAACCTTGTTTTCCCTGGTAGTCTAATAGTCACCCCTCCCCAACCTCAGTCATAAGCATGAATAATATATTTGTTGTTCCTGGTAGTGTGGTGTTCCACCCTTCCCAGCCCTGATCCTCATAATAATGAATAATATCCCCGTTGTCCCTGGTAGTCTAGTGGTTCCCCCCTCCCCAGCCCCGATATTCATAAAAATGAATACTATTCCCATTGTCCTTGGTAGTCTAGTGGTTACCCCCTTCCCAGCCCCGATCTTCATAAAAATGAATAATATCCCTGTTGTCCCTGGTAGTCTACTGGTCCCTCTCCCCAGCCCCAATCTTCATAATAATCATATATAACCCCTTTTTCCCCGGTAGTCTAGTGATTGCCCCCCCCATCCATTATCCATACAAACCTAAAAAAGTGGCCAGTCCCTGGAAGTCAAGTGCCCCCCCACCTTACCAACCCCTCATCCCATTAGGCAGGACCCACCACCCCACTCCCCTCCAGCCCCACTGAAGCCCTCGACTGGCACAGCCCACCTCACACTGCACTGGCCAGTCACCGACTGAACTGTACAGGAAAGCGTATAGCAAGCAGTACACAACCACAACCAATGGACATGCACTGTCTACTGCATGCACTCCTGTACAGTTCAATCAGCAGCTGGCCAGTGTGGTGTGAGGTGAGCTGTGCCTGTCACTGGCTCTGTTCGGGTTGAGGAGTGGGGTGGTGGGTCACTTGCTAATGGGGGGGGCACTTGACTACCAGGGGCTGTGCACTTTTTTATATCTGTACAGATTGGGGCTGGGGAGGAGGGAACCACTACACTACCAGGGAAAACAGGGTTATGTTTCATTATTATCATGATTGGGGCTGGGAAGGGGGTAACCACTAGACTACCAGGGAAAACAGGGTTATGTTTCATTATTATCGTGATTGGGGTGGTGAGGGGGGAACCACTAGACTACCAGGGACAATGGGGATATTATTCATTTTTTATGAAGATTGGGGCTGGGGGGGAACCACTAGACTACCAGGGATAATGGAGTTATAGTTCATTATTAGGAAGATCAGGGATGGGCAGGGAGGACCACTAGACTACCAGGGACAACAGGGTTATATTTCATTATTATGATGATCAGGGCTGGAGAGGGGGAAACACTAGACTACCAGGGATATGGGAGTAGGGTCTTTATTATTATACTATGGATCATGGCTGGGGGGGGACTAGCCTGACACACTTCACGGAAGAGCAGGCATGCAGATGAGACCATAATGGGCATACAAATGGCCCTGTTGCACCATGCATGCCCAATGAGCTCATCTGCATATTTGGGCTGAATATTGACCATGGGGCCATGGCGTACAACAGTGTGCAACACACAGAACCCCCATGTGAGATCCTTAGCCCTTCACCCTGGTTGTGCTGTGTGGAACATGGTGACCCCCTGCTGTGCACTGTGTATCCAGTGTCTGATATTCAAATAGATTGCACTGTCTCTTCAGATTACACAGTCTGTTTGAATATGGTGCCAGAGCCAGCCAGCTCATTGTTTATTGTGTGGTGCACCATTTTGCACACACAGCCGGCTGGCTTTGACTATGGGAATCAATGTCTTCAATCTCCATCTGGCAAAGGACACATTTCTAGACTATGCAATCTCTTTCAAGCCCCCCCCCCCTCGTCATGTAGACAAAGTTCAGCAAAAATTGCAGGAAGAACTCTTATGAGATCTTACAGATCAGGAATGGGCCTGAAGTACCAGGGAATACATAAAACCACAGCAGTGGCAACCTGGAGAAATTCTGTTGGAGACCCCATTAATTACTTGCCACTTTAGTTCTACTTACTAATTTGTGCTGGAGGTTTATGCCAACACATTGGGAAGAGCACACATAGCCTTGTCCAAAGTTATCAGTGTAGTAAAGTAAAATTGGTGCTTGCATTAAACACATTTTTTACAATTGCACAGGATCTTCAGATTTACACATTGTTCTGAGTTCCTCCCAGAGGAGGTAAAAAGCACATTTCAAAAACTCTTGTACAATATTTGTATTGCTGCTACCTGTAAATGAATTGCCTTTAAATTGCTTATGCCTCATGTTCTCTCTTAAAAAGAGTGGATTGCAAACTGTAAGGAGCTGAAAACTGTGGCATTAATTGCAGCATTGTTTTATTTGCAAACTGAACAATAAAAGGAGGTTTGGCTTTCTTTTATGACATTCCTAGAATGCTCCAAGGGTGTCTCCGTTCTGGATCAGCTGACTCAGTTTTTTTTATTATACTTTTTTCCACCGCGAGCTGCCCAGTAGCTCCACCCAATCACGGATCTCCACTTCCACTCCCATATTGGTTACAGCCACCCGATACACACTGACTTACCCCCCCAGGGCAGGCTTGCAGCACCAGACCACCTACAGTGCTACAGATGACAGGATAGGTTGAGGGGATGGCCTGAGAGCTAATAAAAGCCAAGGTGGGCTTCATGAATGGTGGCTGGCAGCATTTTTCCTCTGTATACAAGGGTGGGGACATGCAATGATGTCCTGCGTTTGCCCTGCCCCCCTGAACTACTTGGTGCTGGTGTGATTGGTACACCCAGCCTCTGCTAGGTGTCTGTATCATGCCAAGCACTATACCCCTTCCCCCCCTGGATAAAAATAGCTGTCATTGGACACTCAATCCTTCTTCTCTGGCCAACCCTCCGATGTCCCGGGTCCATTCCTGAACCTAGGTTGCCAGCAGCGCAGGTAGGCAACCTGCCTCTGTGCCAGTGTGCCAGCAGCTGACTCATTTAAACTGTTGAACATTCACACAAATGAGCTTTTGGACACACAAGCACATTTGTTGGCAACCCTAGGATATAAAAAAGTTGCCATTATCTAGTAGCCAAGTAGACATGTATATTCACATCATGTATTTAGGTTTCTTTCATCAAATCAAGACAGTGTGGGAATTCTTTACTTGTTCAGTGTTCGTAATCTGTTTAGAGCCTTCATTACCTGTGTCAGGGCTGGGCTATTATACTCTTTGATATGAAAGACAGCATTTTTAAGGCTGCATGGTGATGTCACCATGCTGACATATTGCTGTGAGTAGGAGATTAAGGACTGACAGGATTGTGAGAGTGTGGTCTTCCACTTAGTAGTTTGGTTGGGCTACATGACTCATATTACTCTGCTGTTCTCTTCATTTTCTACAGTGGTGTATGTTTCTGCAACCCTGCCTACAGTAGATAGGACTATTTCTAAATCCCCTTTAATGATTATGTCTGTTAAAAGAGCTTAAGGCAGTTAATGTCTGTAATTCCTATTGAAACATATTCATCATTTTAAGGCTATATAAGACACATAGCTTTGGAATAGTTAACTTTCATAAACAATGAAAAGATGATTTCCTTTCAATGGCACTTCTTTCCTTGCACTCTGGAACTGCATCCCACTGTGTAGTACCATTCCTGTCTCTGCTTTAGCTTGATTCAACATTACAAGAGTCTGTCTTTAACGAGACTGCTCCTATTATTTGCTTATATTTCTTATTGCTGCATACTTACCTGATTATGTGCTAGATGTGTGGATTTCCTGCAAAATGTGTCTTTAAAACAAAGATATTTATAATAATTACATCGTTAATGAAGTTGTGTGCCTTTTTTCGTTTTTTATTGCTTCTTATCTTCCCCTGCTCTCAGATTACATTGCAATACATTTGAGTCTTAACCTTTGATTATTCTGGTCATTAATCTTCAGCCTTCTTGTGTGCTTTTAAAAACATAGATGTTGTTGTTGCTACTGTTCACATGTATGGCTTTCATCTCTCCCCCACACACACACTCTCAAATTAACTTGCAATACATTTGAGTCTTAACCTTTGATTATCCAGGTCATTAATCTTCAGCCTTCTTGTGTGCTTTTAAATACATAGATGTTGTTGCTGCTGTTCACATTTATGATGTGGGCACTGTATGTGTTTGCACTGTTCTCTCTGGGTCACCCCTGAAAAAGGGACTGTATTGTCTCAGTGGGGACTACCAGGTTACCAAAATTCAATAAATAAATAAATAAAGGACTCTAGGTCCATCATGTTCAATCCCCTCATTGTTTAACATGAGTTATTGTAAGTCTCAGGATGTATCTGCATTCTGTTACTTTATTTTAATTAACTGTAGAAAAGTTAATCCCTCCTGATAAAGGGAAGTGTGTGGATTACAATTTTATAAAACCAGGCACACATTTCACCTGGGGTTTGAGCGGTCAACCTCAGCTTGATGTAGGGGACTGATGACTGGGCTTCAACTATCCAGTATCACTCCCCTCCCCAACACAGGGTGCCCAATTCTAGAGCTGAATGGTAAACAAAAATAAAAAGTAAGTAGCCACTTGCAACTTAACCCTGGTGCTACCAAACTCCCACAATTCTGACAATAAGTGCCCAACCTTGGAGTCAGACAGTAAATGAAAACAAGTAAGCAGACAATGACAGCCAAACCCCATTGCTGCCAACCCTCAATTCTGATACTAGGTGTCCAGTGCCCAGGTCCAAGTGTCAATGCAAAAAGTAAGCAGACAATGTGAGCCCAACTCTGGTGATGTTTTAGAAAGAAAACATTAGTTGTTTTTTGCACAAATCTGTTGTAGCAATGCTCCCTGCTATTCATTGTGCTATTATATGTTTGTGTTCTTGCCTCTCGTGCAGCAAATAAAAAGCAGCTTTATTACATAGTCAGCAGTAAAACTTTAACCAGCTTTGTAAAAAAAGCATGTGCAAATTCATAGGATGAACACTAAAAACAATTAAAGTGCAGTAGTGCAAGGAATAGCAAGGGGCAATGCTATGCCAGATTGGGGCAAAAACAACTAAAATTTCACTCCAGAAGTAGAGCTTCATCAGAGTTAGTAACTTAATGCAGAAATGTCCTTATATTATCCAGCACTAGGTCTGAATACCACATGTATGAACAGCATTGATAATAACAGTGCTGTCCATATAGCACTATGCAGAACAGCTGCAGGAACAGATGCCACAAGTAAAGGCAATGCCACTGGTGCTGGTCACAGAGCACACTGACAACAGCTACCAGTCCAAATACTTATTTTACCGGAAGGCTCCACTCCCCGTACCACCCCAAGTGGGGTGCCCTGCCACCTGCACCACTCCAACTAAAATAATCAGCTCTGAATGAGAGTTGGATTATGGGGGGAAAACAATATTTCAGAGAGCTGCTCCTTGTCTCAGTCCTCTCTGCCATGGGAGCAGCTCAGCCAGCCTTCTCAATTTCCCAGCCATTGTCTTCTTCCTAGTACCATAGACAGCGACCTCGGTAGCGCATACTGCACAGCGCTGTTTAATCCCTGTAGCTGTCCGTGATACACCATCACTGTTTTCCTTGTGATATATTTGTAGTGTTATTGTAACTGGTAACCATATTAGCCACCACAAGTGATGTGTACAAATTATCAATTTTAAAAAACGAATGTGATGCATCCTCAGGACACGAGGAGGCACCTATAAAATTACAACCAGCAATTAAGATAATGAAAAGTATAATATCAAACCTGGTATAAACTACCCACAAAGCATATTTTCATAGCTGATTAGTGCTTGTAATAAGAAAAAAGTTTCACATATAAACTACAATATCAGGAAATACAAACAATATAAAAATCCATTTTATGGATGTTGGTGTGAAGCACTGAGGATATAAAATGTGCATGTGTTCATTTATATATCCCTTCTCTTAAGAGACATTTTCTTTTTGACTGTGGAACCAATGAACTTTGTAGTACAATGATTCCAAATGTCAGGAATCTATTCTAAAAAAACAGATAAAAAGCAGGGCATTATTATATCAGATGTTCAGCCATAATGGATGTATGCCTTGTCAGGCTAACTATAACCCAGGTATGAATGATTTCTTTGAACTCGTGCACTTTCTATAAAATTTCTATAGACAATCTTTATTTCCAGTATATAAAGATGGCATACTTTGCAATAGAAGTGTTTTTTATTGTACTATGATTATGACTAAATGAGCATCTGATATAATAATGTCCTGCTTTTTATTGTTTTTTAGAAATTGTGCCTGACATTTGTATTTTGTATCGCACAGTTAATTGGATCCACAGTGCTAGAGAAAATGTCTCTCAAGAGAAAGAATATATAGGGATGAACACCTGAACATTTTATATATTCAGTGCTTCACCCCAACATGTCCAGAATAGACTTTTATACAAATTTGTATTTTCTAATATTGTGGTTTATATGTAAAACTTTTTTAAAAATAATTACATGTACTAACCTACTGTTGACATTATGCCTTGTGGGTAGTTATTACCAGGTTTGATGTTATACTTTTCATTACATTTATTGCCAGTTGTAACTTTATGAGCCTTAGTAAAAGACTGCTAATGTCTCTTTCATATAGGACACTATGTCATATTACATGTAATATGACAAACTGTAAATAGAACCTTTATCAAGAAAACACTGTATTAATTCCTGATATCATGAACATTCACTAAATTCATTTTGCAGCCATATTGGCTGTGACTAGACTTGTTTTTAAATGGTGAAGGACACTGAGGAGGCAGAATGTTCCTTAACTCTATTGAACAAGATAATGTTTATGTGGTAAAGTAATGTTCCCCGAAATCTGTATGAACTCCTCTGATATTGGACTGATGTCCAATAGTTTTTGGTATGATTTATGTTTTATTATCTGTTCATTTTTTTAGACCTTCATTGGGGCATCAATAAACAGAAAGTTAAAAAGACTCTGACTGTTCCTTACTCACCTCACAGTTGTGGTTTGTTGCATCCCAGTATGTTGTCATGGTAAGCACTATAAAGTTAATAACAAAATCATTAGTACACCAGTAGAGAACAGTCAAATACTTTTTAGATGGCTTTTTCTTAGACAGGCTGCCAAGATGTGGTGTAAACCCTGAAAAAAGAAAATGTAGAATTAAAAACTGCATTCTCTAGTGAACTGACAGACCTGACACATTATGTTTATGAATGTGCAAGGTAAAGTACAGAGCTGCTCTTTAAATTAAACCTCTCATTGGCAAGAAAAGCTCTGAGGATGTTCACATCTGAAAAATGCCTGTATCTTGCGAGTCACTTTCTAGTAGATATATCCTTAACTAGGTTTCACAAGATAAAATCTTCTAGCTTTTCTTAGGTAGGTTTCATAAAATAAAATCTTCTAGCTTTTCTTAGCTAGGTTTCATAAAATAAAATCTAGCTTTTTCGCCTGGGGAGTGGTTGGGTGCTCTCTTGAGTGTGGTTTACTATTTTTGGATCCCTGAGAACTTTAGACCCAAAAGTAAGGTCCAATGTTATTGCACATACTGGACAGTAAACAAACAGGAACACAGAGTCTGCTGAGCTGTCATTCAAGGGTAGATACAGTCAGCAGATGTAGTTTAATGTGCTCACAGAACTAATTCACAAAAATAAAAAAGTTCCCACTGCCAGTTGCTCTCCCCATTGGAATGATCTTTAGACCCACCAGTAGTTCTCTGCCCTTAATACCAAAGCTCACTTATATGTATGAGTGCATGGAATTTGATGCTGCTGGGGTCCTCTTCTTCATGTTTTTTTAGTGCATCCACCTTCATTTTTAAAGATTAATCCTAATATGTGAACCTCCTATGAGAGTTGGCAGGCCCAATTAAAATAATATAAAATCTCCCTTTTTTCACCAGCTGAAACACCTCTGTGGAAAAACCCTTTGGTTGAGGTCAATGGGGGACTATTTTTAGCCCTTGTGGGGTTTCATGTGTACCCTTCTGGTGGAGGATCTGTTTTTCTATCCTTCTCCCAGACATCTGAACTTTGAGAACCTGAAAGTATGACCTATCCCCACTGAATTTTTGGAGATACCTCTAGCTCCCTTCTTTTCTACTTGATTTCAGACCTGGAAAGGAACAGCACTGGGAAAATCTACATAGCCATATGGGACACCCTCCCATCTCAGGTCCTTGGAATGGGAGGCAGAGCTGTGAATATCCCTTTCAGAAAAGGCCTGAACCAAATGTTGAGCCCTTGCACACATGACCCATTGAGACAAGAGGAGTCATCCATTTTAAAATAAAATCTTACATAGGTGATACAGGACCCCAGTGGTCCTCTCTATTTGAGTCTGATGGGCATGGACACAGGCTGGTGTTGTCTCTCTGAACCTTGCACACTGTTGTACATTCTCCGGTCTTTCCCTTAAATACTTCCCTTTTGATGCATAATTAGAGCTGCCTGTCAGGAAGCTGTGGGGGGGGGGGTGCTCTCATTCATCTTTGTTATTTAAGATTAAGGGACATGTCCTAGGTTAATATCCCCATGCTGTGCAGAAGCATTTGCTCCTGGTTGTGAGCCTAGAGGCTAAAGGTCTCTTGCTGCTTCACTTGTGGTCCATAGGGGTTCCCTTCATAATGAATTGGAGAAAGGCTTTGAGCACTTTGGCAGGGAATAAAACACTCAGCCACCTTGTGATCCATAAACCGGGGTACAGTGTCTACAAATGGGGGCATACTTATCTTCTTCATAATGTGTCTCATCAACATGAATTTTGACTACAGCCACTGTAGAAATGGTCTGCAGTTACTCTTGATACCAACTATAGTCTTACCATGTTTTAAATAGGAGAATGCACTCTAATACTTACATGTAGAAGCAGTTAGGATTAAGTTTGATGCCCTAGTGATGCTACTTCTAGGTACCTGTAAGCTTGATAATTTCATTCTCTGCTGGTGATCATTTGTCCATTTGTGCATCTTTAATCATATATAATGCTCATGAACTTCTGCATTGTGTTTTTTTCTATTTCTAAAAATGAAAACAACATGTTTTACTGTAGAATGTGATTTAATAAAGAACTTTTCATGCACACAGTATCTTAAAGTTCTTTATATAGCAATTAATTAAATACTGGTGGTGAAGATACTGAATATGCACAAACAAGGTAATAGTTAATATGTGGGCAAACCAATACAATATAGTCAGAGATAGTAGACAAAAGAACATAATTTATTGAGAGGAATGTGTTTGACCAGTAAACCAGGATAGCACCTACTTTTAAAATATTTTAATTCTGTTTTTCTCCCAGGTCAGCAAAACATAATCTACACATCAATCCAACTCCTACTCTATCCAATTCAGGGTCCCTAGTCTTCCTATTGATATATTTTCCACATCCCACCTTGTGGCTCTACCTCCCAAAAGTAGATATTTAGCTTCTCCATGATCCCCTGTCTAGGCAGGCAGTTCCAGGCCTACATCTCGCTGTTTGACTGTGGAGGAGGTGTTGAAAGCATTACTGCTTGTCAAGCCTGTTTCATGTCTGTATTGCCCCTGCTACAACCCTAGTGTAATGATGCCCATGATACTCCTGAGACGGCGATGATATTATGTGGTCACCTATGATGACAATGCTGTTCACAATGCCCAATAAGGAGGTATTTAGCATGCCTTTTTGGGGGACAGCTTATGCTAAACCAGCTTGATTATCTTCTTCAAGGGGGTAATGAGGGAGTTGGACTGGGGAAGGGCCATAGGCATGGTCTATCTGAACTTCAGCAAAGCCTTTGATACTGTGAAACATAATAAGATTTTGGTCAAAGTACTTCAGTGGGGTATGCACAAGGGATACACAAAGTGGATTGATAACTAGCATGAATGCAACAGGGAGCACGGGGTTGGGGTAAATGGGCTCTACTCCAGATGGAGAGGGGTATTCAGTTGCATCCTTCTGGGATCAGTGCCGGACCCACTGCTATTAAATATTTTCATAAATGATCTGGAAGATGGAGGGCCTGATTCTCAAATGGGACTGTGCTCAGTGCAAGCTGTAGCAAACAGCAGCTTGAGCCAAAGCCCCACGCGCCAGGGGCCCTGCACCAGATTCTGGCACAGGAGGGGTCCTGGTACCTAAGACCCAATGCTTGTGGCAACCCCAGCCATGTAGCAACCACATGGCACATGAGAAGGTTCACTGCAAGCCCCTTGGACTGTCTGTTGCATGGTCTGTTCAAATAGGGACCACCTCGGAGGTGTGCAGAGTGCTGTGCCAGTCCCCTGCTCTGTCTGGGGATAGGGTGGGCACTACCTGTGAGGATGGGGGTATAGGACCTGCAGCGCATCGGCATATGCCATGTGTCTGCATGGTGGGGACACCTAGGGGTCTGGAGCATAGTCAGGGAGAGCCATGACAGGGATCCAGAGGGGGAATCTGCTCTGTATTACCAAGGGGGCACATTATGGATGGGGTCTACTCCATATGGGGTGCATGTGGGGTACATCAGGGTTGTGGAGGTGGGACCTGCAGCACCTGTGCTACCACAGCTCACCCAGGGTAGAGATGTCTAAGTACCCTGACGCCAGCCCTGGCTGGGCTAAGGGCACTTAGAATTTCTCCCACTGGGTGCTGTCTATGAATAGCAAGCTGCAGCTTGCATCGGCGCAGTCCACCTAGCACCATGTCACAGGGAAGTACATGGTGCAGGGCTGGTGCAAGTCCTGTTTGGGGCAGGCAGCCTGCGGTCGATGCAGACAACCTTTGTGGATTGCGTGGAGGCAGCCCTGGACGCAAGGTACACCTTGCACCTTATCTGTTTGGTGCAAGCACCTTGTGTCAGATGAAGGGCTTTGAGAATTGGGCCTGGAGTCTCCAGCAGGCTACTTAAGTTCTCTGCTGACACTAAGCTAGCCATGATGATGGACTCCCTTGAAGATGGGGAAGATGGGGAAGAACATCCGGAGGACCTGACCAAGCTGGGTACCTGATGAGTCTCCTGGAGTCCTAGAGTCAGTGTAGCCAAATGCAAGGTGCTACACTTGGACAGGAAAAACAGAGGTGCTGCAGTGCAGGGTGAAAAGGACCTAGTGGTCATAATAGACAAGGTTCTAATCAAAACATGGAAAGCAGTGCATGGCTGCTGTCAGAATGGATGAAAGAATGCTGAGCTGCATCAAAATTGTAGTGACCAGCTGAACAAGGCAAACAATCCTTCCACTTTACAATACATACAGTAGAGACATACACAATAATGTCAGAAAAAGTTCTGTTGGCCCATCCAGTCCACCCACCCCATCTAACTACTTTGCATTTGTCCAAGTGGCCATCCCTCCCCTTTGTTTCTGCCTCCCTTCCTAACCAGTCCTATATGTTTGTCCCAACCCGCTTAAAGCTGTTCACTAATTTGGCCTGTACCAATACATCAGACAACCTGTTCAACTTGTCCACCACAATTTCTTTTAAAAAGTGCCTACAGACATCTCTTATGAGTCTCCCCCTGTAAGATTAAGTTCCCTCTTATCCCTGTATTTTAACTCAAGGAGAAAAGTTATTTCACAGCCACCCTATTTATCCCATACAGGTATTTGTATGTCTCGATTATGTTGCTCCTTTCCCTCCATTTCTCAAGGGTGTACATGTTCATGTCCTGCAGCCTCCCCTTGTATTTGTTGCCTCCTAGTCCACGGACCATCTTGGTTGCTCTGGGCTGTACTGCTTCTACCCACAAGGCCTTGATAAGGCCACACCTGGAACACAAGCAGGAGAAAAAGGCAGTGTACACACTGAGCTTACGTGAATTTAAATAATTTTGTTGCCACAAAACTGGGCCAGCTGCCAGGCTACCAACTCCTATGTAAAGCCTCTATAAGAAGGCTTTAAGGTTCCTCTTGATGAAGCATTCTCTGTGAAGCAATACATATTGTTGCTAGCCAAATGTCTGGCACAGTTCTGTGGCAATAAAATTAATATCACTTGAGCTCGGTGTGTGCTCCGTTTTTTTTCCTGCTTTAGCTTTTTTCCTTGCAAGCAGCACCTTTCAGGGTTGTGGTGTGTGCTCCACCAGTTTGAGCCATACACCTGGAGTACTGCACACAGTTCTGGGCTCTGCAATATAAAAAGTACATTGAAGCAATTGAGAGGATGCAATACAGGGTCACAAAATTGAACAGGGTTATGAAGGACAAAAGCCTTTGAGGAGGGACTGGAGACACTTAACATGTTTTCCCCATAATAAAGGAGGCTGGTAGGTGGGGCATGATTTCAGTTTTTGGCATGTTGAAGAGTATCAACTAGGTTCCTAAGACAGATGCGATTTGTCTGGTGTGCTCCAGCAGGATGTGGGAACACACCCTGAAGCTCAAAGGTAGTATATGTAGGTGTAACAATAGGAGAAAGTTCCTCTTTCATAGAGTGGTGAACCTCTGAAATTGCCTGTTAATAAAGGCAGCAGACTTCAAGACAGTACAGACCTTCAAGGTAAACCTGGACAAATGTCTGCTTACCATGGGACACAGGATGCCCTGGGTAGTAGAGTAGGTGGAAATCCTTTCAAATTAGTACATTTTTGCACAGCATACTTTTTGATCCCTATTTAGGAAATATAGAGGGCCAAATTTGCTAAACCTAAATTCCCTTCCAACCGCAATTTAAGTTACTTTCTGTATTCAGAGGAGAAAGTGACTGAACACTTTCAGATAGCGAAGGGTTGTTCACAGGGGAGCAGCAGGATACTTGGCAACTGAAATGTTTGAAACAATGCTGAAGATGGTAAATATTAACACTGTATTTTCGGCTTGAAGGACTACACACCACACTCTTCAGGGAACTAGCCAAGGAACTAGCCATGTTCTTGGCAATAATGTTCAATGAGTCATTCAGTACTGCATACAGTATGTGCCTGATGATTGGTGACTAACCTACATTGTAACAATATTTATAAAGGCACTAAGGCTGAGCCTGGTTACTGTGGTCAGTAAATTCAACATCAACACTAGCTAAGCTGACTGGGATAATGATAAGAAACAGAGATGTTAAGCACTTACAGAAACATAACTTAGACTCTCTGGCTCAGTGTGGACTCTGAAGGTGAACTTACGCCACACCAATTTCATTGCATTTTTTGCTAATGTCAGCAAGGGGAAAGACAAAACTTGTGCATGCTGTGCATCTGGTCATCTGCAAAGCCTTTTGCACTGTGCTTCACAGTAGACTTATTCATCAAATGGAGAACGTAGGTATAACTAGTAGTGTAATGCAATGGATTAGAAACTGGTTTCAGGACAGATCAAAAGAGTTATAATTAAGCAATAATACATGACATTGTGTGTATATCATCATGCAATGAGTAGGTTGTGATCCATGAGGCAACACTGAATGCCTTCAACAACCCAAGATTAGCGGTGGGTGAAGTGAGCAAAATTCTACCCATTTCACAGAGCAAAATTTTACCCCGATGAATGGCAAAATTTTGCCCAGCAGAATGGTGAAATTTTGCCTTTAGTGGCAGAATTCAGCATTCCGTGGTGAAATGTCATATTCCATGGAAAAATTTCACCCGCAGAAGGTGAAACTTCACTCGTGGAAGGCAAAAGTTTGCTGCAGAAGGTGAAATTCGGCCTAATGCAGAAAATTTAGCGAATTACTCCGTGCAGTGAAATTGGCCACTTTGCCACCACTTCTTTACCTAAGATGAGACCATATCCAATGATAAACTACACCATGGAGTGTATTATTGTGATTATAAAATGGCCTCAAAGTATGAGGAAATGTCTGATCTTAGTAATCCATTTTTATGATCATGGGCCAAAGACTGCTTTGGATAATCAGCTTATTGAATTGTTCTTATCAATTATATAATAAACAGTAACCTAGCCACCCGGAAATAAGTAACTAGTGGAATCCAGCTGGGCTGTGCACTACAGTCAACAGTGTTGAACATACTTATTAATGATTTGCAGGTGGCCTCCAGTAACTGGGCTGCCATATTTGCTGATGTGACCAAAATAGGAAGAATATTTGTTTTTATTTTATTCTTTGGTTACCGAGCAAGACCCACTAGGCACAATGCCTGTTTTCAGGGGCAATTTGGGAGCACTGAGGAGGTTAACTGGCTTGCTCTAAGTCAGACAGTATGAAAGTGGAGGCTATGGAAATCAAATCCAGGTTTGGTGGATGTACAGTACCAAGATCATTCACAGCTTTTCACTCCAGCCTCTAGCTATATGGCATCTCAGCAGGAGGCTAGTGAAATGCAGAGGGTCCTGGACATATGCAGGGAGTGGGCTAAAAAATGGCCAATTAACTTTTTTTTTACAATTTGTTTTACCCAGGATAGTTCAGTGCAGATGCAGCATCTCATCTGCAATGGCATACTTCTTTTACCCATCTCCATAACTGAGTGGACTGGAGCACAGTATGGTTCAATGACTTGCATAAGATCATACAGTAAAGTAAGTTTTTGGCTCTAGCAGGGTTTAAGCCTGCAACCTCCTGGTTTCCAAGCCATTGCTCTAACCAATGGGCCACCCAATTTTTTTTAATCTTCAGCACACTGAACAATGCAAACTAATGTATGAAGATTAATATAAAAGCAAACTATTACCTAAGGAACACCTAGACTGCTGAAACTCAGAAGAACATGGGCCTGGTAGTAATGATTAGCAACATTTTTAAACTGGGATAACAGTGTAGTATAGCAGATTGCAAAGCAAATAAAGTCATGGAATGCATCAAAAGAGGCTTCATTAGCAGATCAAGAGGTTTTGTAATGCTCCTGCACAGATGGTTTACCTATGCCAAATCAACAACACTGTTGTCGGAGTTCAGCATAGCAAGAGTCCCGATGTCGACAGGTGAAATTTCACCTGTTCGACATTGAAGTGTTTCTCTTGGGGGGCTGGATCACTGAACCCCTATGCAGGGGTCTGCAGCCCCACACCCATTCATCTGAAAGATTATCAACTTTGAGTCAGAGTTGATTTGAAGGGAGGGGGGTGACACATGGTGAAAGGGTGAAATTTAGCCCTTAGGTCCGCAACAGTGACAATTTTGAAACCTGTTGAAATTGTTACTGTGGGGAATTTCACCATAGATGTTTTGATGTGCAGTTGGCATACCTACACAGATCACCATTCACACCCCATCTTGAATATAATGTGCTGTTCTGGTGTGCATATTAAATGGCAGATACAGTATCTACAAAATTGAGAGGGTGCAGTGGAAGGTGACCAAGGTTGTTGAAGGCTTGGAAAAATGCTGGCTGTGAAGACCAAATGACACAGCTCATGCTGTTTTCTATGGAAAATAGAAACCTTGGATAACATGATCAAGGCATTTAGATGTCTTAAGAGATAAGACAATAGGACACAATGTTGTTTTTCAGGATTCACAATGATAGAAGAACAAGGTGATATTAAATGCCACTGAAAGAAGAAAGGTTCAATGGAAATGTCAGGAAGAACTACAGCTGCGGCAAATAACATGGTCAGATATGTCCTGAAATTTCTGTGATACAGCTAGAGACATTTTTCCCCTGTCTGCAGTACCACTGTGGGTCTGTCAAAGAGAATTTCTAAAGAAATATAATAAAATATCTGGAGATATCTCTGTTACTGCCAATCAGCTTTACAGAATAGAGAAGCCGCAATGTATTGTGGCAGCTGGGGAACAGGCCTTGGCAACACCTTAGGAGGAGGTACCACTGAGGCCACCTACAGGATGGTGGCATTTGGGAGAAGGATGGGGAAGAGGGGTTAAATAGGACTAGAGGCCAGCGGCTCCACTTCTTTCTTCAGATTGAAGACTTCCGTGGAGCCAGCTTCTTCAGATCAGGACCACCCAGTTAATTTCAAGGAAGGGGAATTTGAATCTCCAAGATAAGGCCAGCTTAATAGGCCAATGGGGGGGGGGCTTCAGAATGTTTCAGTGTGCAGTTGTATGGCCTTTATGGAGATAAGCAGGCCTTTGCTCATGAACAAAGGAGTTACTCAGTAGTGTCTGTGATGCATCTCTGGTCCCTAGGGGATCTAGCTTTGGAATCTAGGTTTAAAAGACTCTTTGGCCCATGTATAATGTGCTCCAGCCTGCAGGCATTTTTATGGATGGTTGGCCGCTGGTTGGCCACATGGCAGGCTGTTAGCACCCCCCATATCCTGTTTGCATTCGGTCCATAGCAGCCATGGGGTATATATAGGTATATATTCATGCCAAAACCCGTTTAATGCATCAGTTAGGGTTGTTCCACATCGACAAAAGTGAGGAAATTCAGTGTTAGGGTTGAGAGCCCCCCTTGCACCCCCCCCAGCCTGCCCCCAACTGTCATCGAGTTGTGTGTTGGGGTCGCTGGAAAATACATATAACTGTTGTCATTTTAAAAATCAAACACCAAAACATAGCTAAAAGGGCCCTGTTTATCTAGATTCTGATGTCTATTTTTCAAAATTAGGGCCAGAAATACTTTGTCTTGGGGCACCCAAAATCATGGGTGCCCAGCTTAGTGAGAGGAGCCTTCCCCCATATTCTTTGTATGAGAACAGTGAACTTTCTTGACTTCGGCAGCCACAGCTGAACTTCTTCTGCTGGTTGCAGTATGAGCTGTGAGCCGCCCTGCCATTTTCCTGGTTTTCGGTGGTGTGACCCCTTCCCACACACACACTGTCCCCATAAATTATATATTCCCTGGTGTCTAGTGGCACCCCCCCACCCTCTGATCAGCTTCCCCATTGTTTTTTAAATTATTCCTGGTGTCAAGTGGCACCCCTGACCATCTGATCACGGTGCACATTGTTTTTTAAATGATCCCTGGTGTCTAGTGGTACCCACCCCTCTGGTCACCACCCCCATTGTTTTTTAATAATCCCTTGTGTCTAGTGGTACCCCCTCACCTGCCAATCCCTGTCCTCCTTCTGTGGATACAATGAAATTAACCTGTAATAAAGAAAACTGTCCTCAGTGGGGTTTTCTACAACAGTGTATAAATGGTCCCTCACCGATCAGCCCCCCCACCCGCTCTGCACCCACAACCCCACACCTTCCAGCACACCCCCCCCACACCCTCTCTCACCTGAAGAGGTCCCAGGTTTGAGATCCACTCTCCAAGCAAAGACATGCCTTGCTGTTGGAACCGGCGACTGCAAGATGAACAAAGTCTGGTCAGAGCCTATATGGCTGTGGAGAGCTTTTAGGAGTTTCAAAAGCACTGAAAAGAATATTGTCACTATTGCAATAAGAAGCTTAAAAAGGCTTTCGCCCATAATTGCTCCTTTTTTTAAATAGCATTGTAATTTAATATAAATTTGTATGAGATTATCAAGACCTCATTTAAATATGTCTCTGTTACTACTCTGTACCAGACTTTCAGGCAAACTATTCCATAAGTTCACCACTCTCTCAGTAAAAAAACAACTTCCTTTTATTTGTTTTTAGTTTCCCTGTATTTGTAATGAGTGACCTCTTATGTTTAAATCCTGATTTTTTAGCCTTATACCCAATTCCTTTTTAAATGTATTGTTCTTAATAATATCAAAGTATGGAATATGTGGTGCTTTCTCCACACCAGAGTCAGCCATAATAAATACTGTAGCGATTACGGTACTGCACATGTGTGATACTCATGCATGCGCAGTTTGCCCAGGAGTCAGCCTTGCATAACATGGCAGTGCAGACATGACTACTTATGCGTGTTACTCATGCATGTGCAGCTAAGTCAGTGCCACCATGTTGCACACGGCGGCCGTCACATCCGCAGTTGTGGAAAGGAAATGTAGTGTGACGGGAAGGGGGGGTGTTTATGCAGCCTGTGGAGGGGAAGAGCTGCATAAGCAGAAACTATGTCGGAGCACTGTGTCAGCACATCAGACAGCTGTCTAGTCATGTGCTTCCACAGTACTCTTATACAAATCTGATGATGGCATAATATCTGCAGAGCATGGCCCACACAGCTGTAAAAATCAGACTAAGGAGGAGGCTATTAAAAAATTAAAGATCTGATCTGGCACTTGCTTGTCATCACAGTCACTTTCTCATTCTTTTCTAACCAGCAATTTCTGGTAAATGTACCTTACCCTTATCAATCTCAGAGCTGGTAGACTACTTCTGGTTTTCCCCTGATTGTAGTAGGTGGGGGTAGTAGAAATCTTGAAGTGGTAGCTGCCGGTGGTGGCACTCTATGAAAAAAAGTGGTACCCATGCTCATCTACACATTTTAGAAATGACCCCTTTTCTTGTTTTTGCTGTAAAAAAACTGACACCTTTAACACAAAAACAAGGACCAAGTTATGTGCTCCCCTGCCCTCCCTTATCACTTCAAGTGAGGAACATGATTATGGGTTTGCATGAGATGTACAGTGACAGCCATAGATGAATACTATTGTTAAACAGTAATCAACTGTATGTAAAAGCTTGGTTTATTTTGAATGTGTACTTTCTTAATGTTGTCAATGCCACTCCACCCATTTTGTTCTCTGCACCTGGATTCCTGTGCCCCAAGTGCATTATTTTACATTTTTGTGTTAAAGCCTAGCTGCCATACCCTTGACCACTATTCAAGTCTTCCAAGGTCTCTGCTCATACCTTTCCATCCTGCTGCAGGTCTTGGTATATTCATGTAGAGTCAAACCTTCCCCGCTTGCTTCTTTACAATTTCACATATAAAGACATTAAAGAGGACTGGGTCCAGCACTGATCCCTGAGGTACCCCCCATCATCCTCCCTTCCTTTGAGTGAACTCCATTTATTACCAGCTTCTGTCACCTATTCCTTAACTAATTTCTTACTAAACAGCCACTTTTTTTTTCTCTGAGCCAACACTGTAGGAGTCATGCAGAACTAATGTAACTTTCTCAGAAAGTATACACATTACACATACACAACCAGCATGAAAGTTGTTCAGGACAAAAAGACATTTCAAATGACCATATTCACTAAGCTGGATTAATTATATATTTTTTTAAATATGGCCATCTGATTACCAGAATTTTCATTTTTGTCACAGTTTTCACATTTTGGATGGCTAATTTTTAAAATATATAATTAATTAAGATTAGTGACTACGCTCATTTGAAAGGTATTTTTGTCCTGAATAACTTTCATGTGGTTGTTTATGTGTAATTTGTATACTTTCTAAGATATTTACATTTGTTTGACATGACTGCAGATTTTCGCCGCTAATGTTGATGTTGTACTAGGTCTAGGAGCAGATGCCCATTCCAGAAGACTGATATGGGCTGGGCTTGGGATGGACTGGGCATGGAGGGGGGACAGATATGGTGGGGCAGCAACAGACTCTCATTTAAATCAGAAATTACATGCATAAGGTTGAAACTGATCTAGATAGCTGGGGAATGTAGACTAGCAGTTTTTGCACTAACCACTGAGCCACTTATCTTCACTTTCTAATTGCTGTGATACACACACACTGACTAATACATATGCACATATATGCATATATATTTCAGTGAGTATAGCATGGCAGTGCACCATCTACACACATTTTGCAGATGAAAAGAAAATACATCAAATTACCATTTCCTTCTGTTCAGGAACATCAGATGGTGGGGAGTTACCACTAGACACCTCAGTTAAATAATCAATGGCATGTAGAAGGTTGAAATTTATCTAGATAGATAGACTAGCACTTGTTGCACTGAACAAAGAGCCACCTAACTGCACTTTCTAATTATTGTGAAACACACAAGCTAATAAAAATACACATATATATGCATATATATTACAGTATAACATAGCAGTGCACTGTCTGCACACATAGAGCATTGTCACACACACACACACACACACACACACATACAAAAACCTGACATCCGACAGACTTTGCGTTGGACGGGAGATTTTCATCAGTGGGGAAGCACCTAACTCCACTGTCTGTGTGATGTGGAGTCAGATATTTAAAGTAGGGGGAATGTGGGGCACAGCCCTCCACATGGAGGATGCACAGCCCCCCTGTACTGATACAGTTAAGTGTGGCATTGTTGTCGGCATGTTGCGGGTCATTGTTGAGATGAGTCGGTAATGATAGCGGGATTGCATAGACGTAAAGAATTCCAGTGAAATCTCTGTTGCTGCGGTTTGATGGAGCTATTATATAGCATTTATTTAATTATACTGTACTTCTAAACCAATAATTTTCTGTATTTTGGGTAAACACTGTGTTTTGCACTAACTCATTGTACTAATCTACTGCATGACTGGATAACTAAGGTAGGACCAGTGAGGTGTGGTGGATGTAGCCTATCTGGACTACAGAAAGGCCTTTGACACATCCCCCAATGAAGTCTGATCAACAAATTGCACAGCCTAGTGGTAGATCCTAAAATAATTCTCTGAGTGGAGAACTGGCTAAATGGCAGGAATCAGAGGGTTGTGGTAAACAGGGAGTACTCTGGAGAGGGAGCGGTGACTAGCAGGATGACCCAGGGGTTGGTGTTGCGGCCAGTCCTTTTCAATGCCTTTGTTGGGGACATTGTAGAGGAACTGAAGGGGAAGGCATTTCTCTTTGCAGTTGATACAAAGGTATGCAACAGAATGGACATGCCAGGGGATGTTGAAAGAATGATGGAAGACCTTAAAAAACTGGAGAGCTGGCCCAGTGGTGCTGAGGGTTGATCTACTGGATGTCACAACTCATGCTATGCCTGTGATCAGGGGTTTGGGAGTGAGCCCAGGTCATCAAAGGCTGATTGAGGGAGGGAGGGAGCAGGATTGAGCAGCCACAAGGCAGCTGTCTTCTCCCAGTGAAGACCCTGTCACCCCTGCAGTCCAACTGCCCCCAGGTGCAGGCCTGAGGGTAGCAAAGGCAGGCAGGTGGCAAGCAGTGGGAGGGCACTGCAGAGCCACAATTTGCATGTGCCTCCACAGGTGCATGCATGGCTGCAGCACAGGGGCTGTGGTGAAAATGGGTAAAAACCGGGGGCATAAAAAATAAAAATTTGGAGATATGGTCTGAAGAATGGCAGCTGGAATTCAGTGCAAAGAAGTGCAGGATCATGCAGATGGGGCACAAGAACCCCGGGCAAAGCACAAACTATGCGGGGAGGGGTACTGACAGTCACAAAGCAAGAAAGGAACTTGGGGGAGTTATCATCTTGCAAGACCTAAGAAAAACTAGACAGTGTGATAAGGACTCTAAACTCCTTTACCTCACCGCCACCGCCATAGCAACTTAGCTTGCCAAACTCTTAAACCAATCCTTTGCCACCACTGCCGTCCCCCAAGCATGGAAGCATGCCACTGTCATCCCCCTCCCAAAAGGAGGTACCCCCACCTCCCCCTCCAACTACCACCCTATTTCCCTCCTCCCGGTACTAGTAAAACTTCAAGAGCATCTTGTGCTCACCCAACTTACTTCCTTCCTCACAGACTCTAATTTCTTCACAGTCTACCAGTCAGGTTTCAAAAAGGGACACTCCACTGCATCCTCCCTGATAAGGCTTACCGACTCCATCCTGACTGGTATGGACAGTGGGTTGATCACCTCGGCCGTCTTTGTCGACCTTGTGAAATCCTTCAACACCATCTCCCACCCCATATTGCTCTCTTGTCTCGCTGAATCAGGCCTCTCTGTTGCTGCCGCCAACTGGTTCAGATCTTACCTCTCTGGAAGAATCCGGTCCGTTAGAGTTGCAAATGCTATCTCCTCCCCCCTTCCCTTAACTACCGGTGTCCCTGAGGGGTTGGTTCTGGGACTCATACTGTTCTCTATATTCCTAAATGACTTACCGCTCATCTGCTCTACTACCTCAATCCACATGTATTCAGATGACACTGTACTCTTCTCCTCAGGCTCTGACCCTGAAGTGGTACAAACTAACCTCCAAGCTGACTTCAACAAAGTACAGCAATGGTTCAGCTCTCACCAGCTCTCCATAAATGTAAAAAAAACCTGTCACAATGGCTTTTGGCACACAACAACACCTGTCCAGACTCCCATCCCTTCCCTATTTCCACACGCTGCATGGTCAAAAACTCAAAGATGTCTCCTCATTCTGCTACTTGGGGGTATGGTCAATTGCCATCTTTCCTTCTCAGAACACATTGATGCTATTTCAAAAAAACTACGCCCCATGCTCGTTGCACTTTATAGGAATCACAGTAGCCTCCCTCCCCCCATCTGATGTGAACTGGTCCAGAAGATGATACTTCCCTCCTTTGATTACTGTGACATTGTTTACGGTGCAGCCCCTAAGTCCACTCTATCTAAGCTGGACACACTTTTTAAAGCCTTCTGCTGCTTTGCTCTCGATGCCTCACCCCTTACCCACCACTGCAACCTTTACCGTTCCCTGGTACTACGTCCCTCGGAAACCGCCACATTTCACACTGTGCTAAATTTGTATCTAATCTATGGCTTCGCACCATCCCTTCCTACCTCTCCTCCATGCTCTCAGCTGCCCCTTCCCCCTCCCATTATCTTAGATCCTGCGACTACCACCAACTATCAATCCCTAGGCGGAAGACTACTGTCGGGCAAGCCACCCTCTCACACCAGTTACCCAAGTTATGGAATGATCTCCCACCTCAAATTCAGCATTCCTCCTCTGCCCACTCTCTTTCTACCACCCTAGCTAACTTCCTCACCAATTGCTCCTGTACCTGACTTGGCCATGTGCCAATTGCTCCCTTCCCCACTGTCCAACCAGCAGTCTTAGCTTTGCTATAAATGCTGACATATAGCTCCAACCTATGTACTTTTGTCTTGTGCCTTTTTGTCCTGCACCATCATGTGTTCTATGTCTCCTGTTGCTTATACCTGCATATTACTGTGTGCTACATTTTCCCTTGTATTGCTACTATATGTCAAGTAATTGTTATATGCTTCATAAAGTATCCAATGTATTCCATGTGTTGTTGTTTATCATTTAATGCAATTGTATCCATATGCTGCTACTTGCCTCTGTTATTTGCTCAGTTGATAACCTGCATGTTATCCAACCCCCTTGTACCCCTTCCCCCCAGGTTGCACCTGGAGAAGAGCATCGTGTTGCTCAGTGTGCCTTTCCTGGTAAAACTATTTCAATAAATAATAAATAAAATAAATAAGGTGGCTGGAATGGCTAGACAGATGCTTGGATGCACAGTGAGGGGTCTCAGGAGTATAAAGAGGAAGGTTATTTTGCCCCTGTATAAGACACTCATGAGAGCACACCTGGAATACTGCATCCAGTTCTGGAGGCCCCATCTGAAAAAGAAACAGGCAAGATGGAGGCTGTGCAGTGGAGGGCAACTACAATGGCACAGGGCATATGGAATAAGACCTACTGTATGAGGAAAACTAGCCAAGTCTATATTTAAAATATGTATTTCATTTAGGTAAAGCATTTAAACCATTTTAAATATTGAATCTGTACTGAATTTGCCAGTTGAGATTCAATATATGATATATTGAATCTCAACTGGCATATCCTGTAAAATATCACTTATAGTATGATCATGCTTTTACCCATTATTTCTAATGAATTTGTACAATGCAGCTCTGCAGAGAGGCAGTTTCAATATGGTCTTCCTTTTACACATGTTTACAATGTGTTTTCCTAGAATATGCCTGCTGATTGCTATATATTTAGCCTAGATCGTTCACAGAACAAGTGACATCTTATTTTCAGTGGAACTCTACATCTACACAATATTATGCTGCATTGTGTAAACTCAGAACATGCTGCAAACAATATTTTACATCTGGACTAGGCTACCCTGAATAAATACATTATAAAAATGTTAAAATCATGACCCCACTGAAAACATGATGTTGCATCTAATCTGTACAATCCTGAATAAATGCAGTGCAAACGTGTGTAAAATGAAGATCCCAAATGAGAATGAGATGTAGCATCTCCATTGTGATATCCAGGATACAAAATATAGGATAAGAAATATTTAAAGGAAATCTACTGTAAACTGAACTTCACTGTGTTCAACATAAACAAGAGTGACATAAATAAACAGTTTCTTTATTGTTTTATAACATATTTAGATTGCAGTATTTATTTTGAGTGTTGTGGCCATGAGGATTTATTTATTTATTTAGTTTTTTAACTGGGTAAGTGCACTAGATAAAAGTGTTGCCCATATTCAGGCAAGACCCGGGAGAATTACATAACATAGCATTGGCACAAAAAATGTTCAAACAGGAATAAATATTGGGCATGTTACAGCAAGGTTTTGAATAGCAAAGCAGTGAGTATATAAACTGATGACAAAGACATAAAGAACAGTAACAGGTTATATTAAAATTAAGTGCAATATAGACAAAATGCTAGCAAAACATCCAGTAATACCTTGGGGATCAGCAAAAGCAGCAACAATGGACAGGATGAAGTGAGCCAATGTATAGTAGAGGATGGTGTGTACAGTATATGTGTGTGTGTGTTTGCTGTAGCTAAATATAAATATTTTCCTCAAAAAGCATAGTAAAAAATGCCTGCTGATTGCTATATATTTAGCCTGGATAGTTTATAGAAGACACGGCATATGTCTGAGACAGCTCTTATCAGATAGTGTCTAAAGAGGTGACAAAAAATAGTGCAAATCTTTCTAGAAGATTCCTTGCTGGGGAAGGGTGACATTTATGATGTATGAATCTTCCTTGAAAGAGAATATCTGTCCAACTGAAGCTAGAAGCAAGAAAATGTTTAAATGCTATGTATTTAAATGTGCAAGTTGTTGCATTTCAATGGGTGTAAACAAGTCTCCAGTTTAATAGGCAACCAATATTTAACAAGCTATTTCAGTTTCTTAATGGCCATCAGATAAGCAGCGTGGAGTTCTGTCTACAATAGTCTAAACAGAAAGAAGGGTTTATTTTATTTAAGTGGCACAGTGATTTGTAGCTGTGGAAGAATACACTGAAAACTCCAAAAATGTTTTCCATAGTATCCCATTTTTCCAGGTAGAGCAGATGACTGTAGGCTCTCCCCACAGCCATAAGAACTAAGGTAAATGTGGTTCAATGTATTTCAATGGGAGTTTCAACTTTTATTCATAACTCAGACATTTTTTGATATTCTGATCCAAAATGTTTACCATAGCCTTTTTGGGAGCCCACCTCATGAACAATATGACTGTTGTTTTGGAACTCCTGCTCAAAAGATGATTTCACAGTCACTTAATGCAAATGTTTGAGCAGAACATGAGTGGGGTACATCCATTGGTGGTGGTGTTGTGTGTTTGAGGCCCTAGGCTGTGGGACATGAAGGTTTATTTCCAGTCCAATAATATTGATTTCATTGATTTCATTGATATTACAGAGCATTTGAAGACTAAAGTCCATAAGCTCGTCACATTGTACTTATAAATAACCTTTTATTCCTTTGTTAGTACAATATTTATCAAACTTTGTTTTGAATTCAGATATAGTTTTACTTTCCACCACCTCACAGGGCAATGCATTCCATATTTGTGTTACCATATTATTAATCCAATATCTCCTTTTATTTGTATTAGTTCTTTCTTTAGCCAATTGATGGCCATGTGCTCTTGTATTATGCCAGTGGTCCCTATGCACTAGTCTCATGCTAGCCCAAAGATAAGTGTCCGTATGTGTCCTAAAAACCAGACACATATCCCCTCTCATCCTTCTATACTCCAGTAAATACAGCCCCGATGACTGCAACCTCTGCTCATAACACTGTCCTTCCAATCCCTTTACAGTTTTTGTGACCCTCCTCTGCACTCTCTCCATTACCCCCACATCCTGCCTCTTGTAGGGTGCCCAGAACTGTACACAATTCTCCATATAGGGCCTCACCAGTGTAGTGTACAAAGGGATTACAACTTGCCTTTCCTCACATTTAATATGTCTTTTAATACAGTGTACCATACTACTAGCCTCTTTCATAGTTTTGCTACATTGCATACTGAAATCCAAGTTACTACTGATGTTAATCCCCAAGTCCCTCTCTTCCTGTGAGACCTTTAATGCTGTGCCCCCCCAATATATATTTATACTGTTTGTTATTTTTTCCAAAATGCATAACAGAGCATTTGTCAATGTTAAATATAGATTGTTTTTGGGAGGCCCAAATTTCCAATTTATTTAGGGCAACTTGCAAAGTGTTGTGTTCAACTATTGTATACTATTTACTGTGCCCCCTAACCTAGTATCATCAGCAAATTTTGATAGCCATACCCCTGCATCAACCTGCGTTGTTGATATACAGTATATAGATTAAACAGGCAGGGTCCTAGCACAGATCCCTGAGGGACACCACTGGTCACTCTGGCCTGGCCAGAGAATTATCCCCTCACACATACCCTCTGACTTCTATTCACCAACCATGCCCTAATCCATAGTGTGGTCCTGTTAGGGAGATCTAATTGCAAAACGACTTTTACAAGCTCCTCATGGGGGACCTTATCAAAGGCCTTCGCAAAATCTAGATAGATGACATCAACTGGATTTCCCCCATCAGTAGTCTTACTGACCTTGTTATAGAATTCTAAAAGGTTAGTCTGGCATGACCTCCCTTTTGTAAACCCATGCTGAGTTTATCTACCTTGTCTAAGTTTACAAGGAAGTCAGTAATAAAGTCTTTTATTATGCCTTCTAATATATTTCCCAACACAGAAGTTAGACTTATGGACCTGTAGTTAGTCACTTCCTGTCGTGATCCTTTCTTATGTATAGGGACAACCACAGCCTGTCGCCATACCTCAGGGACTTCCCCAGTTTCAATGGATTTCTGAAACAAGTACGTCACTGGGTCTACCAGGACCTCCGCCAATTCCTTAATCATCCTTGGATGGATTCCATCTGGTCCCTGTGTCTTATTTTGTTTAACTTGCTTAAGTCTTTTGAGTACATCAACACAATCTATTCTATAACTAGAATTAGTCTGCATTGTGGGTATTGCATCTTGGCCAGATTGTGGACTTACATTAAAGACTGTGGAGAAATAGTTGTTAAATTCCTCTGCTAATACAATATTATCTGTTATGTTATCTGTTATATGGGCATGGTGCACACCATCAACGGCCAACTAAGGCCTAAAGGCCCCTTGGGAGACCTGATGTGAATTTTTTTTTTAAATGTATTGTGCTGAATATTCAGTTTAAGGCTGTCTATATGCCCAGTGTTGACAGTGGAATTGCAGGTGCTTTACAATATCTTGTTCACAGTGGCAGATATTAAGGGAGCTGCAGCCAGCAGCAGAACAGCAGCTATAGATGGTTCCTCCCTTTCTGTGGAAAGTGGTGACCTTGAGACTTGAAATTGCATAAGTAATTCCATTGTATTGCAGACAAAGGAGGCCTATCAGCAAGGGATAGAACACTACCTCATGGCTCAGGTAGAGGCTGGATGGCCCAATACTTGGCCAGTTCTGGTAGATCAACTGTGTGGGTACATCATTCTGGGCAAATGGGAAGGGTTGTCACCAGGGTTAGTGGGACACCATCTCTAGGGTTTATAATAGTTTTCTTGAGTGATGGAGTTCACTGACACTACTAGGACCTTCAGGGTACTGAAGGATATGAAGGGCTGGGGAAGATCACTGGGCACCCGACTGGATAGGTGACTCCCCATCACACTGGTGATCTTGGCTTGAGTTCTGGGCAACATTGCCCTTGGTTTGCTGGAGTGTATTATTAGGCAAGGCTGTTCTGGTGGTGTTCTGTGGGGAATTCTGGATATCAGAGCTCACACAAGCCTCTCAAGCTAGGGGGGTCTTGAGCCTGCTGGTCGAGGATATGGTTGCCTCAAAGGAGGGAATCTTTGTGCGGCTGAGGAGGAGCAAGACTGACCAGAGGGATAAGGACCACTTTACCCAGTGTAGGTCCTGCCTGACTCCTTCTAGCAGATCTCAGAGAAGCTAAAAGCCTACATAATCCCTTGCCTGAAAGTAGAGAAGGCTTTCTTTTGACATGAGATGGCAGGCCTGTGACAGCCTATCAGGTTTGACATATCTTGACTAAGGCCATCCAATAATCCATGTTCAACAGTCAGGAGTTTGGCACACATTCCTTTATAATCAGAGCAGCAATGAATGCTAGGGACAGGGGCTGTCAGATGGAGAAATCCAAGCATTATGATGTTGGAAGTCTCAGGCATTCTTGCACTACATCTGTTGACATTTGCAGTAACTTTCTGTTGGCTCATACAGGTTCTCCTGATGTCACCAGGAGCACATGGATCTGTGGGCATTCCTTCATCTACTAGGCAGTAGAGATAGTGGGCAGCCAGCCTAGGGGGAACCAACCTAGTGATAACTCCACTGATGGCGTGAATTGATTGGCTGGAAACAAAGGGCAAGCGCTGGAGGGAGTTGCTTTTGAGGTTGAAGGAAGAGGCTTGCACACAGAGGAACCCAGACATTTTGTTGAGCCACCTTAGAGGTGAAGACTTAAGGTCTCAGAAAGTAATAGACCTGCTGCCATCAATGAAGGAGGATCTGCACTTCATAAAACACTGGTAGCCCCATACAATTCTCATATTGTCTTACCTGATTCAGAAGGTGCACTGGTCACATAAGAGAGATGTTAGAGTAATCAATGTTGCATGCATTCATGTTAATCCTGAAATGAGAGCCTTTATGGAATCCATAGGGGGAACTGTGGTGAGACATAGTGAAATTTATGCCTCCTGCCAGAGCTTTTTTGTTGGGGAGGAAGGGCAATTATGGGATAAAGAAACAGACATGTTACTTAATTCTTTTAAGCAGGTCTTGGAAGCACAGTTAGAACAAGCGGCTTGGGGGGTCAGACTGTGTCTGTCTCGTGGCAGTTCAGGATTATTGTAGATCTGGCCATTTCCTCCAAGACCTGTGTTATTCCAAGGAATCAGAAGAAGGTAGATTGAGAAGAGATCTGGATAAACTAGCAAAATGATTGGAGGAGTGGCAACGTGTTTAATGCAAAGAAGTGCAAGATCATGCATGTAGGGAAGAGAAACCCTGAAGCCACATATAGGCTGGGAGGGGAGTTGCTGGCAGTCACAAGGGAAGAAAGAGACTTGGGCGTCATCATTACCGATGACCTGAAATCATCCAAGCAGACCACTAACGCAGTAGGTAAGGCTAGAGAGATGTTGGGGTATATTAGTAGGGGTATCACAAGTCAGAAGAGGGAGGTAATAATCCCTCTTTACAAGGCACTGGTTAGGCCTTATCTGGAGTACTACGTGCAGTACTGGAGGCCACCTTCACAAGGACATTAACCAAATTGAGGCAGTCCAGAGAATGGCAACCAAAATGGTGCAGGGACTGCATCAGAAAACATATGAGGACAGATTAATGGAGCTCAATATGTATACCCTAGAGCAAAGGCAGGGGAGAGGTTATATGATCGAAACATTCAAACACCTTAAGGGCATTAACAAGGTGAAAGAGTCTAACATGTTTCAATATAAGAAAAATAGCAGAACAAGAGGACACAGCATGAGATTAGAGGGAGGCCAATTAAGGGGTAATGTGAGGAAGTTCTTTATCACAGAAAGGGTGGTGGATGCATGGAATGGCCTACCTCAGGAAGTGGTGGATATGAATACAGTGCAGGACTTGAAACAGGCATGGGAAAGGCATAAGGGAGCAATACAGATGAGTAGGAATAGATAGGCCATTGACAGGGCAAAGGCCAATGGCACATTCATTAGGTAGAAAAAGAAATGGGCAAACTGGATAGGCCTTGTGGTCCTTATCTGACATCAACTTCTATGTTTCTATGAATGGGTAGTGGAGGACTACCATAACAATAGAGAAGCTGCAAAGTATTGCAGCAGCTGGCCATTTGTCTGGGGTCCTCCCTCCCTGGAGCAGAAGAAAGGGAGAAGGTGCCTCCTCCTGGAGTGAGAAAAGGCCCTGCAACACCCTAGTAGAAAGTTCTGCTATGGCCACACACAGGGCAGTGGCATTTGGGGGAAGGAGAAGGAAGAGTGGTTAAATAGAGCTAGAGGCCAGCAACTCCACTGCTTTCTTCTCCTTTCTTTGGATTCCCACCCACCTGTCCTCTTAAAAGCAGAATAGGGTGGCTAGGTCAGATAGGGCCCCCTCTGATCCAGTAGGGGTGACTGCCTTAGGGGTCGGGCAATGAGTTTTCCCAGTTTTCCCTGCAAGGCAGGTTTTTTTCTGGGTTTTTTGCCTCCCACAAAGGGTTACAAATCTTAGATAGTTGGGGATATTATTGAAAAAAAAAAAAGAAAAAAGAGAGTTGACAAGAGTTTTAATAAGAGAATGCTGCAAACTGTTGCAGCCATGTGAGGTGGCTTGGGAGGATGACAGACCAATGGTACAGGGAGGAGAAGAAGGGGGGACAAGTCATCTTCTTCTGAAAGGATCGTCACTTCCCGTCAGTCCAAAGGGCGGGCTCATATCTGGATGGGAGGGTCGTGGTCCACCCTGAACAGGTTATCCTGCAAGGACAATGTTATTGAATGGGGGGGTGGTTGGCTGCAGACTCCTTGGTCACATGACCTCCCCAGGAGTTACATCAGCCATTCAGGCACACACCAGGGTTGGCCCAGGATTGAAGGCAGGTGTGTTGGAGGCCTGAAGAGGCTGTGTATCCTCCCGGCTGCACACACTGCTCAAAATGTGTGTGTATAAAGCAATAAATGCATGGCTGTGGTTACTTCCTCCAAGCCCTGTGCTTGTGTGCTTATTCCAGGGAAGAGGTATTGGATGGCTGCTAGAACAATGAATGGTGCCTGCTGGAACATACTCCCAGTGTAAGTACTGTCATTCTGCCTTCAAACTTAACCTTGACATATGCCTTTAAGAAAATGAGTGAAAAGGGCAATCCCTCTGCACTGGTGTGGGATAGAACTCAGAAGAGTCGGTGGCCTTCTTTTTTCCTAAATTCATATGTTTCTACATTGGTATGTAGGGCGCTAAAAGGATAGACTGCAGTGAGTGAAAACTGTCACTTTAAAATAGTGAAAGTTACGTGAACTTTTACTGCATGTAGCATTATTTTTTTTTTTCAGACTTCTAGTACAGATTTTATACAGGCACAAAGGCAGACATTTTGAATGAATGCCTGGGAAGCAGGAGCTGTATCTGGCCAAGTTCCTACCATTGTAGTTAGCAGGCACTGTGCCAAACCTTTAAATAAAAGAAAATAGTTATAGAAAAAAATTATCAAAAGCAGTTTCATTTTACTAAGGCAGAATTAAAGCATCAAAATAAAGAATCTATACATCAGTGGCAGCTTATAAGGTACTAGGCATATACCACAGCACACTGACTTTCTGTGTCAGTGACTCTGACTTGCATCACACAGATTCTACAGATCACTAATAGTGACTGGTCATTTCATAAATGTATATGGAAAGAATATATTGTGTTGCCAAATATTTTTAACAACACTTTTGTCTGATTTTTTATTCTCACAGATACAATCATTTGTTATTGTAGGTATCAAACTGATCAGAGCTGGAGCCTACTGGGGAGAAGCAGGTAAATTCAATGAATCAAGATGTGTACTGTATACCATCATTACTTTATTCATAGCAAACACTCTGCTTCCTCCTCAATTTGAACTTGATTGCTTGTCCTTCTAGGCCACTTCATCTGAATACCAAAACTAATATTTACAAATAGTGCTCTACTACTACTACACTTACTGTCTTACCCCTGGTATCTGCCAGACAGCCTGCTTGCCTGTCATTCCCTGCCAGTGTCATTATCACTGTAAGAACTCACATGACCCTCTACCAAAAGAACTTGTGTGACAACAGGTACATTTGTGGTACTTTAGCACCAAATTCAATTCCATAATAATCCATTTAATAAATTTTTGGCCAATATAGCTTACATAGACATGACTCGGATAATAGAATAATTACTGTAAGTCTGGATAGGCAAAAAAACTATCCTAAATAATCTCCCAAAGCAAAGATACCATAGATAAGTTTAACAACCTACTACCTGATTTATCTAGCACAGTGCCAAAAGTGTTGTTAATTCACCCACAGAGCAACTATAACCTAAATAAATTGCTGAAGAGTACAGTCTCAAGATGATGCATCTTGGCCATATATAAAGTCCAAATGAACACTGACCTGAATGTGGGTGCCACTATATTGAAAATCCAGAGTAAAGTAACCGTAGGAGAAATGGATACTGTATGCCGGTCTGGAAGGAAGACTGAGCTAGCATTTATCTCACTACAGTGGGGAATTTATAGCAGGAATATACTGTAGCTGGTCAGTGAAAAGGATTCTTCCACATCAGTCCATAGCACAAGAATTAAAATATCCCTGCCACTGACAGGTGTTGAAAGGGGATGTAACCAAAGCAGACCAACTCATGTTTTTCAGCATATCCAATGTATGGTTCATTCTAGATAACCCTATAACTGGTGATGATCCCTATTGTCTCAGTTCAGTTTGACCTTGCTTATAAGCACCTTGTCTGGGGTCTACATCAAGTAGATTTTATTAAAGTCTTAAAAACATACCACTGCATCATATTTCCTGTAGCAACCTCAAGGGCAATCACACAAAAATGTTTAATGCCACAATGCTAAACTATCAATGACTGCTCCAACATCTGCAAACAAATTAAGCAGAAGGAGCATAGAACCATAATGCTAAGTCTGTAACAACAAAAGTTCAAGCACAGATGGCTCCCATTCCTTGAACATCTCATACACCATTGTAGGGAACCCCAATAATCAAATTATTGGCTACAGGATCCTAGAATATAAGGTCTAAGGAGTTGAACATCAAATAATGACTACCACTATGAAAGCCTACAAAAAAGGGCATGCCAGATATAATGTCATAGAGTAAGAAACTGTAAAGATGTCCAGTGTGTACAAATGTTATTATATTGTGAATATATTTTAAGAGGACTGCCAACAAAATTAGAGTATATTGGAATTTTATGTGGATATATCAGTCTGGGGCATAACATGGGTTAAGGCTTCTTAAACATATTTATTTCCCGTTACACGGTATTGCATGTGACCTTGCTTTTGTATTAAAGCTGAACAAACTGGTTACTATAGTAGGTAACTCCTAGTATCTTACAGTGCATGGCAGCTTGATTTAATAATCCCTTCTTTTTCCCTTGTAAATATATTTATATCTACTGCTGTGTATAAGGAGGTTAGAAAACAAAGGAAACAATTGGGGCGCTAAATCCTTTAAAGCTCCTTCTACCCCAAATGCTTACTGCACCCATAGATAACCAATTGTCCAGCAGGAAACTACAGGAGGTGAAGTATAAGAGTCAAGCTCTCTGTTGTTGAAAGCCTGGTGCTGGCACTTACACCAGATCAAGCAGCACAATATTTTTGTGTTTACAGAACTTGATGTGTCAGCTGAGCAAGAGAAATACTTTACACACTGGATGAATGATATCTGGTGCTGGAGGTGGTGAAGGGCTGGATAAAAAGAGCACAGCATCTCAGTTCTTTCTAGCTGCCCTACCCTATGATGTCACAGAAGCATGGGCATCTGCAGGTGCTACATCCTGTTGCTATTACTACTATTAGTGTTTGTTACTGTGAGCCACATCCAATATTCTGAGAGAGTAGTGGGTTCAAGATGGGGGGGGAGTGAGTGAAGCTGAGGGTGCATTATATGATATATGTCATAGCTAGACTGCTAGCACCACTATATTATCTTTATATTTTTATCATAAGCAAGGTAGAGCAATTACATTAATAGATATGTAGATAACTAAATTATTGCATTGTGCCCAATCTCTTGTGCTATCATTTCTCTGCTTTCATCAGTACCCAGGAGCAAAATAAAATAAGAACTGAATAAATTGCAGAGATGTAGCATATGGCATGCTGCCCATGGTACATGTCAGTAGGAAAACATTCACTCTACAGGCAGCAAATATCTTGAATTCAGCAATTGTACCGCTGCACAAAAGTACTCACATCATGTAAGACTTGAGAGAACGGCCATGTCACTGAGTATACCGTGAGACAGCATCACCAGTGGAAAGACAGGACTCTCATCCCAGCCTTTAAATAAACATCACACTTGTTTGAGCATTCTGAGGATGCATACTGCTTTAAATGCAACATTTCTTATTCCCTTGAATGCAGAAATGAACTTCTGATTCCTGGTAATAGAACTATATTCTAAGTGAAGAAATATGTAGCAGAGGTTTCTGTTTATCTTTGCAGAGTCTAGTCTTGGGAATTGTGTAAAGTGAGCACCTCTGGTTGCTATAGAGCCCTTGTGCTAGTGCTTACTTGCCTCTGCCTGCATCTGTCATCCAGGAAAAATGGGTCACATTCTTCGAGCTGTTTGTATATTTCTTTAAATAGCCCCTTCATTTGTACAGTACATTTTCCCATTGAACAAATTTTGTCGTGAAAAATGCTGCACTTAAGTTTTAATGAGGAGAGCATATGCAGTATTTAAGAAAGTATTTCAATAATTACACCATCCCTGTTCATGAGAAAGAATAACATTAACATGTACAGTATATCCATTTTCAAGTCTGAGAGTATGTAGAAGTGTGAGAACAAATGCATTTAAAATGTTCTAAATAACCAAAAAGACACAAAGCAGAGTGATGGTATTGAGACATTATGCCTTGGTTGTGTATTAAGCATATTTGTGTACTCTGCAATATCTGAGTCATTCCTAAAATTAGATATGTTGTTGCCTAGTGTAACTTTATCTGGCTACCAAAAACTAAATAATGAAATATCCTCATATTCTGGGGGTGCTTCAGGCACAAAGCAACATTGAGTGCTATAATTGCCTTAGGTGGGGGTGATAATTCACAATGGGGCCCAATGCACTATTATGCGGCGTGGCTATGCACCGCATAACTGTGATTCATAGCTACTATGCACCCCCCATGCTAAATTCAACAATTGGGGCTTGCAGCCCCTTGGTACCCGATCCCCCGGCTGCATGGACAGCAATGTTCTGGGGTGGGCAGGGGCATATTGGGGGTATGCCCACACTCTGAGCCATTCACATAGGTGCTGAGAGCTGGGCATGGGGGTGCACCTTATGCTGGGTAACACCCAGCTGTAAGGGATATGTGCCCCCCCAGGATACCATCACCAGTAGCGGCCCTGCCGTGGGGGCATTGCAGACCACCACCACATGCTGCCTCAACCCATGGATCATCAAGAAAGGCTGGGGCGGCTGACTGGGCACCCACCTGCACTGAGCTGGTGGTGCACATCACACCTGCTACTGGCTTCCACGCCCCCACGGGCACAAGGGATCCATTTGTGGACTGGGTAAGGGCTTCCCACTGGATGTGTGACCAGTCTGCAGAAATGCCTACTATGTGTCTGTGCATGGGGGGGGCAGGTGGCATCCGGTAGTGAATACTGTCCTGTGTGCACCTGTCTGCAGGTGTGGAACTCCATGGGTGGGTAACACTCCTCCAGTGTGTATTACCCACCCATTCATGAATAGTGGCCAATGAGACTGCCCTTAAGTGTTGTTTCTAGGAGTGATGTTCTAGCCACACTTTCTGGCAGTGTCCTTTCCCTTTAAGATGTGCTGGAAAGTCTTCAAGCTGGCTCCTCCCACCCACCCAGGTGGTAACTCCCTCAAGCTCCGCCCCATGATGGTAGCTCATTCTTTCCTCTGGAAGAAGCAGGTTCCCTCCTTACCCCTCCTGCATTGAGAAAAGCCCTAGTGTTTAAAATTCTTTGGAATTACTTCCAAACCAACTCTTTCGAGTTTTGGTCTGCAGCTCAATCTTCAATCACGACCACGATAGACAATAAATCCATTTCCAGGTTCCGTCAGTGCCCTTGTGGGCAAAAGATGTCCAGGACTAACCCACACGCTATGTGTGTCTACTGCCTGGGGCACGACCACAATCCCCAGGCCTGCAACTTTTGCTGCTTGTTTCACCCGACCATTCTGGAGGATCATCTAGCTCACCTGAAACTGGGCTGCCAGGCACAATGGAACCTGCTCGTCAAATTCAAGGATGCCCATTGAGTGGTATCCGTGGCTCAAAGTGGATGGGGGACTGACACCCCATTCTAGATCTGCACGACCTGAACAAGTTCCTCAGGTCACACACCTTTAGGATGGTAACTGTATCTCAGATCTTACCATCTCTAGAGCAAAACATGTGGTTTTGCTCCCTGGATCTACAGGATGCATTTTTTCTCATGCCTATCTGTCCATCTCACCAATGTTTCTTCTGCTTTTGGGCTGACAGAACCCTCTACAAGTTCCAGGAAATGCACTTTGGCCTCTCCTTGGCCCCCAGGGTCTTCTCCAAGTGAATTTCAGTCATGGCAGCTTACTTGAGGTGCCAAGGGGTCCAGTTTTACCCCTACCTGGACAACTGGCTGATAGAAGGTCTCTTCAGGCTGGCCCACTGGTGCACAGGCAGGGCACCTGCCTGTGATGCTGGTGACACAGGTTTGGGAACGGACCCAGGTCATCGGAGGGCCAGTTGGGGGAGAAGGATTGAGTGCCCAATGACTGCTCTCCTTCTTCGGGGGGTAGAGCATTCGGTGCTATACAGACACCTAGCGGAGGCTGGGTGTACTGATTATGCTGATGCCAAGTAGCTTGGAGGGCTGGGTAGACTCTGGATGTCATTGCCCACCCTCGTACACTGGGTAAAAATGCTGCTGCTGCCAGCCACTCTAGATGAAGCCCACCTCAGCTTCACTTAGCTCCCAGGCCAGCCCTCTGATCTATCCCATCATCTGTGGCACTGTAGGGGTCTGGTGCCGTGACCCCACCCTGGGAGGTAACCAGGGGGTATCACAGGGTTGTGGCCACTCTGGGAGTGGAAGCCAGGGTCTGTGACCAGGCAGAGGTACAGGATGGCTGGTGGTGGAAGAAAAAGTATAATAAATAAAAAAATAAAAAAAGAAGGTCCCTCCAGGCAGGAGGTGGAGCAGTCCATGGACCTGGACCTCCAGACCTGTGCCGAATGTGGCCTCCTGGTCAACACGGCCAAGTCAGAACCCTTGCAGGTGATCAACATCATCAGGGCAGAACCTGACTTTTGCAGAGCCAGAGCCTGGCTCCCGGTGGACAGGGTGGAGGCTCTCTCCTCCTTTGCCAGATAATTTTGGGTTGGACAATTACACCCTGCATGGGACTTCCTGCGCCTGCTGGACTACATGGCAGCCTGTACCAGTGTGGTCTGTTGGGCCTGCTGGAGAATGTGCTCTCTGCAATGGGAGCTGGCCAGCCAGTGGTCTCAGCACAAGGGGCACTTTGACAAGCCGGTCATGGTGACTCAGCGAATATGGGACACCATCCAGTGCTGGCTGGTCTCAGCACATCTGCAGGAAGGATCCTGTTTGTCCACCCAGAGCCGACAGTCATTCTGACCACCGATGCCTCTCTCACAGGCTGGGTTGCCCATCTGGGTAAACACAGAGTCCACAGGCTCTGGATCCCTTAGGAGTCCTGATGCCACATCAACCTGCTGGAGCTCCGAGCAGTTTAGCTGGCACTGACTGTATTCACTCCTCACTTTCAGGGTCAAGTGATCCAAGTCCAAATGGACAACAATGAAACCATGTACTACCTCAACAAACAGAGTGGGATGCACTCCCTGCCTTCATGCACATAAGCTCTCCATGTCTGGATTCTTGTATGCAGTCTGAAGGCAGATCTCTTGGCCATCCATTTGTCAGGAGCCACCAATCAGCTGGCAGATGCCCTCAGCCAGGTGGGTGAGGCATTTCATGAGTGGTCTCACCATGCAGAGGTAGTTCACATTCTGTTCTCCCAGTGGGGCACCCTCAGGTGGACCTGTTCACGTCCAGGGAGAATGCAAACCTGCAGCTCTTTTGTGCCTACCCCCCTCAGTAGGGGGATGCCTTCTCTAAGCCATGGACCCGGGTCTCTTCTATGCCTTCCCTCCACTTCCCTTGATCCACAAGGTGTTTCTCAAGGCCAGGAGAGACAAGGTACAGGTGATGCTGGTGGCTCCAGACTGGCTACACCAGTTCATATACCCTGATCTCCTTGGACTCAGCAGCAGGCTCCTGAGGCATCTTCCCTTATGCCTGGATCTGCTTTCCATCAATCAGGGGAAGGTACTCCATCTAGACCTTCACCTGACAGCTTGGTTTCTGAGTGGCTAGAGTTCCAGGCCTTGTGTCTCTCCAAAGATGTCTTCTCCATTGTACAGGCATCTCAGAAGGAGTCAACCAGGAAGTGCTACACCTTCAAATGGAAGACAGTCTCCATTTGGTGTCAGGGCAAGGGGTTGGACCCTTTATCCTGTCCAGTAGTTGGCATCCTTGATTACCTTTGGTCCCTCTCTCAGTCGAGCCTTCAGTTGACGACCCTTAAGGCAGCCATCTCTGCTTACTGGCACAGGCTGGACAGTAGTAAGTGGCACAGGAGAAGGTGATCTAGTACTTCTTCTAGGTCTTTGACCACATTTACCCTCCAGTGTGTGAACCACCACCACCATGGGACTTGTTGCTGGTTTTGGCAAAGCTCATGGGCAAGACATTCAAACCAATGCATAGGTGTGAGATGTCTCACCTGTTATGTAAGACTGCCTTCTTGGTGACTATCACATCAGCCAGAAAGATTGGGGAGCTCCAGGCAATTTTAGTGGAGTCTTCTTATCTGGTCTTCCATCGGAACAAGGTTGTCCTGCGCCCCAACCCAAAGGTCCTCCTGAAGGTTGTGTTGAAGTTTCACCTTAACCAGGTAATTTTTTTTTAATTGGATAAGCTTTACGTTTTTTAAAATGTCAATAACAACAATAAAACACACACAAATAAACAACAGTCTCAAACCACAACCCCCTTACATAAACTAACCACCCTTCCCCCAACAACAGAGTAGCCATAGACATTGTACTGAGAGTGAATCATACAAATAAGCATAACCTTAAACCATAACTGAAATGATAAATACACACAAGCCAGAAGAAGCCAGAAGGGGAAGGAAGGAAACATATTCAATTCAGTGCTTTAGAGTAACTGGTAATTGCTATTTTCCTTTTAAACTTAGATTGTGGGCTTGTAGTGACACTATACTTTCTTTGTTGTCTTTACTTATAATTGTTTTTGGGCTGTTGAAAATTTAAAACATAGTGGTGGTGTAATTCTGTGCTGTCTTTAATTGCTGCAAATTTTGCTTCCCCTCCTTCCCCTTCCCCCAACACTTAATTATATGCCCTGATAAATCTGATTGACAGGAGCTAAACACAGGGTATATTAAGAGGTGTGAAGTAGGAGGGGCATAAGGGGGAAGAAGCCCACCCTCAGTACGACAAGTGTTTTGACTCTTTATTTATTTATTGGTTTCTTTTTCCTTAAAAAAAAATTTTCTGAGGATCAGTGACAGGATTTTTAGTACAGTAAATTAATAAAAAGAGAACTAGGAGAGCTGCAGTAGCAGACAAGTAGTGGAATTGCAGTATAATGTGGGGAGTGGTGCAATGCAGTGGCTGTGGGCAGCCATATTCAGGCAGACCTTCTGGACACTGAGGTGCTGCCCTCATCTGCATGCATCTCTCTGCACTGTGGGATGAGGTAGCCAGACTCAGAGGAAGTAAACTGGGTCAGGAGTACCATCACCCCTATCCAGGGACCATCCAGTCCAATGCAGCTGCCTCAAAGGATGCCGAGAATGAGGAGCACTTGGATGACAGTGGCCCAGGGAGGGTTAGAGCAGTCAGGCAGAGGCACATCCCAGATCCTATTCCACTCAAGAACCCTATGCCACACTGGCAAACGAGGACAACCAAATAGAGGTACCCAGAGAAGTGGAAGGAAAGGATGTGGAGGTTAGCCAAGGAGGTGACCTCAGCGGGGAAAGCAGTGGACCCCAGAGGAGGAGGAAGGAATCCTGGTGGGGACTCCATCATAAGAGGGATCCAGCTAGGAACACAGGAGGGGAGGACAGGGAGGTGAGGTGCCTCACCAGGTGCCACACAGAGGGATGGAAGGAAGATACTGGGGATCACTGGGAAGGCAAGACGGGAGGGTGAGCTGGATGTCATTATCCACCTAGGTACTAATGACTTGGCAAATGGGGAGCCAAAGGAAGTTCAGGAAGAGTTTATGAAACTGGGGAGGGGTCTCAAGCAAGTAGCTGCTTCTGTCACTTTCTCAGAAGTACTACCTGTGAGAGGCAAGGGAGAGCATAGGAGTGCATGCCCCAGGAACTTTAGCTCATGGTTGAAGAACTGGTGCTGTGAGGAAGGGTATGGATTCATTTTTGACTGGGGACCCACCTGGAGGGATGGAGGTTTGTTCAAGCCTGACGGCCTGCATCCATCCTGGAGGGGAATCCAAGCACTCAATGATAAGTTTAAATGCTACATTGACAAGCATTTAAACTAGCAAAGGGGGGTGCAGGCCAGCAAGGAGGGTACCTACTTGCTCACCCCCACAAGCTAGCAGTGGAACCAGTGAACCAGAGGAGTGGCTATCTCTGCAAAGCAGTGTGCAAAAGATGGAGATTAGTGCCCAAGAGGTGGATAGCAGAAAAGGGCAAATTCAGCAGAAGGGCAGACAGCAAGGAGAACCAGGGATAAATGACAACCAAGGAAGGGGCTAGAGAGAACAGTGAAGCAGTCTAGGGAGGTCAAATCATGGAAAGCCATGTGTGCAAATGCCAGGAGCCTTAGCAACAAGATGGAAGATCTGGAGGCTGTCATGGTACAGTCAGACCTGGACATTGTGGCCATCACTGAAACCTGGTGTAATGATAACCATGACTGGGAGATGGCCATACCTGGCTACAACATATTCAGAAGAGACAGAGCAGGTAGGAAGGGAGGAGGAGAAGTGGCACTGTATGTGAAAAATGACATAAGGGCCACAGAGATCCAGGAGGAACAAAATGGGGGAGAGATACTGTGGGTTAAGCTGGAAAGGAAAATGGGGACAGCCATCCGCACAGGTGTGGTCTATAGACCACCAGCCCAGGAGGAAGAAACAGATAGGAGTTGATGCTAGCCATCCAAAGGATGGCAGACAAGGTGAGGTAGTACTGGTTGGAGACTTCAATATTCCAGAAGTGGACTGAGCATCCCAGCAGCAGCATCAACTAGGAGCAGATTTATCCTGACTCTCTTCAGGGTGCCTTCCTCAAGCAACTGGTCATGGAACCAACTCGGCAGAAGGCAATACTGGACCTTGTGCTCACAAACAGGGACAGTGTGATGGGGGTAACAGTGGGGAGCACCTGGGTAACAGTGACCACTCAGTCATTGTGGTTTGAAATCACAGAAAGAGCAGAACCAAACCACACAAAACACGTATCCTGGATTTTAGGGGGCAGACTTTGGGAAAATGGGGGATACTTGAAAGGGGCATTAAGGGAATGGGACAGGAATCAGGGTTGAGGAACAGTGGGCAGTATTTAAAATGGGGATTATAAGAACAACAGAATTATGCATTAAGCAGGTTAGCAAGAGGAAAAGGAAGAGGAGACCATTATGGTTTTCCAAAGAGGTAGCAAAGAAAGTGAAAGCCAAAAGATTGCATTCAGGCAATACAAAAGACACAGGCAGAAGGGATAGGAGAAGTACCAGGAGAAGCAAAGGGAGGCAGGGAAGTCAGTAAGGGAAGCCAAAGCTCAGACAGAAGAACATTGCAAAATCAGTGGGTAAAGGGGACAAAACCTTTACAGGTACATAAGGAAAAAGAAAGACAAAGGAGGGATAGTGAGACCGAAGGGAGGATGGGAGCTGCGTGGAGGATGACAACAGTAAAGCTGACATATTGAACAGGTATTTCTGCTCAGTCTTTACTGAGGAAGAGGGGGTAATGGGTCTGAAGGGAGTACAAGAGGGTGAGAATGGTGCAGAATGGACACAAGTCCCTTTACATGAGAAAGGGTCCTGAAGGAACTGGAAGCAATAAGAGTTGATAAAGCAATGGGGCCAGACGGTGCACCCCAGGGTCCTTAAAGAACTAAGAGAGGTTGTGGCTGAACCTCTGGCTATCCTGTTTAGCCGATCACTGGAAACAGGGAGGTACCCAAAGACTGGAGGACAGCAGATGTAGTCCCCTTATACAAAAGTGGGAACAAAGAGGAAGCAGGAGACTACAGACCAGTCAGCCCTCACCTCGGTAGTGGGGAAGATCATGGAAGCACTACTGAAGGAGAGATTGGTGGAACATCTGGTTGTCAATGGACTACAGGACCCAAGCAGCATGGTTTCACCCAGGGGAGGTCATGTCAGACCAACCTTTGTTGAATTTTTGACTGAGTGACTAGGGAGGTGGATCAGGGAGGGCAGTGGACATGGCCTATCTGGACTTCAGCAAGGCCTTTGACACTGTGCCACATAGAAGACTTTCACAAACTGGGGAATATGGGTGTGGGCAGTACAGTAGTGTGGTGAGTAGATAACTGGCTGGGTGGCAGGACACAGAGGGTGGTGGTAAATGGCTGTCACCACACAGAGGGAAGAGTGACCAGTGGGGTACCACAGGGATCAGTGCTGGGACCTGTCCTACTAACATCTCTTCATCAGTGACATTAGCAGGATCTAGAAGGCAAAATTTCACTGTTCGCTGATGACACAAAGCTCTGTAACAGAGTAGACACACCAGAGGGAATAGACAGAATGAGAAGTGACCTGCAGAAACTTGAAGAATGGTCAGGGTTTGGCAGTTGAAATTCAATGCAAAGAAGTGCAAGATAATGCATATGGGGCACAAAAACCCTGGCACAATATATCAGTTGGGGGTGAGGATATAGCATGCACCAAGCAGGAAAGGGATCTTGGGGTTGTCATCTCTGATGACCTCCAAGGTAGGGAAACAGTGACAAGGCAGCAGGTAAAGCAAATAGGATGCTGGGATGTATAGGCAGGGCATCACCAGCAGGAAAAGGGAGGTCATAATTCCGCTATACAAGACACTAGTGAGGCCCCACCTGAGTACAGTGCACAGTTCTGGAGACCATACCTACGTAAGGACATAGACAGGGTAGAAAAGGTTCAGAGGAGGGCAACAAAGATGGTGCATGGATTGCATCACAAGTCCTATGAAGACAGGTTGAAGGAACTGAACATGTACTCCCTGGAGGAGAGGAGGGAGAGAGGGGATATGATAGAGACATACAAGTATCTTACAGGGAGGAACAGGGTGCAGGAAAACACTATTTTTAAGTGAAAAAGATGTTCCAGGACTAGAGGCATGGGATGAAGTTGGAGGGAGGACAATTCAGAGGAAACATGAGAAAGAATTTCTTCACAGAACGGGTGGTGGAAAAGTGGAACACCCTGCCAGAGGAAGTGGTGGGGGCTGAAACAATCACGGGATTTAAGAATGCATAGGATAGACATAAAGGAATTCTAGAGGTCAGGGGTAAGGGGAAACAGACTTCTAGGAAAACAAACTGAACTTACAAGCTCAAATGGGCAGACTGGGTGGGCCATAGGCCCTTATCTGCCGACACTGTCTATGTATCTATGTATCTATGTACAAGGGGAGACCATGACCCAGCTACATAGTAAAAAAAGTGTGCAGTTTGCCCCAGGTTTTATTAAATAGTGATATACAATTATGAAGGCCTGCAGACAGACACTCAATGCGAAGACTGGAGTGGCGCTCCTGCTACCACTCATTGCAGAGTATGCTAACCAAATCATGCCAGTGATGGAGGATCACCTTTTTGATAGACAGATCAATTTAGGCCAGAAAATATCTCTGTTGCCCACACATCTGCAGTGGAGTAATCCCCCACTATGCAAATTTCAGGGGAGAGGTGGTCACTGATTCTGAGCAAAGAATCAGCCCGTTGTCCAATGAGCGACCATAATTGAGCAATCTTTGGTCATTCCCAAAATATGTGATATGGAGTACCCTCTCCCTGCCCACATCTTACACATAGAGAAGAATGGAATCTACCTATTTTGACTAATTTGACCAGAGTATAATATAAATTATTAAGAATTTAGAATTGCACAAGTCATAGACAGTCCTGTGTGATATAGGTGTAGCTATCTTTCCAAGCCTTCCAGCAGTTGAAGTAGCAGTGCAGAAACTGAGAGTTCCAATACTCTAAAATGCCATCCACTTGTGGATAGGCCTTAGAATATAAACTGGCATAAAGTTTGGGAACAGAATGAGGCAGATTTGACAAGTCAGTGAGTGACCATAGGAACTCATTGGCATTAATATGATCAAAATCTGCTGCAAAACTCTGTAGCACCATATGACGAATCTGGTAAATCTTGAAAATATGGGTGTTATCTAACCTTAATAGTTGCATAATGCCCACGGAGGAAAGACAAACCCCACCCCTGAGCAGGCCACAAACCCTCACCTCCGCAAAATGGGGTAGCCAAGAGGAAGGAACTGGTTTACCATCGATTTTAAAATTGGGATTCCAGAAGATTGGTTGTGAAATGCCCTTATTGTGTTTGTATTTCAGGAAAATGCATAATTGTGCATGTACCTTGATTGACATCACAGTCACAGAGTGGTGCAAAGCTATAGGCAGCTCCCTAGGACCGGTGTACTAAAGCCCAGGGGAACCCCAGATGAAGAAATCAGGTCCTGCTCCAAGGACAACCAGACGGGGACATATGAGGAGGAGCCTTCCCTGGAAGGGAGCACATTAACCAGGTGATTAATCTCCCAGTATACTTCAACAATCACACCTCAGAGGCCAAATACATGCTCCATACTCTGGACCTGAGGCGAGCGCATGCTTATTACAAAGAGCACACAGCTGAAATTCAGGGAGACGTTAGCCAACTGTTTGTCACCTACGCTGAAGTTGCACCTGGCAGACCTGCAGCCAAATGGATGACTGGTGGATGAATCACATCCTGCATTCATCTCTGCAATAGGCTGGTGGGTAGGGAACCTCCCAGAGGACTAAGGGCTCATTCCATCCACCATACCGTTGCACTGGTGGCTGCTTCCAGGGATGTCTCTATCCAGGAAATCTGCAGTGCTGTGACCTGGAGGTCAGCACACACTTTCATTTCTCATTACCACATTGACCTAGAGCCACGCTGGTATGCTGGTTTTGAGGCCCCAGTTGTCCAATCTCTGTTCCCTAAGTAGGGTGTGTGTGTGCCTTGCCTCCCTCCTCCCAGAGAACTGTTAGGAGTTTGCCAGAATGTGTTGATAGAACATCATATCCACATCTCTAGAAACACAGGTTACTCACCTGTAACAGTTGTTCTAGGAGTGGTATATGATGTTCATCCACACAAGCACACCCAACATCCCCAGCTTTGGCACACACACTCTGCTTCCAGCAGGCAAGATCTGGTGTCACGGGGTGGAGCTGAGGGAGTTACCACTCGGTTGGGTGGGAGGAGCCAGCTTGAAGACTTTCTGGCACATCTTAAAGGGAAAGGACACTGCCAGAAAGTATGGATGAACATCATAAACCACTCCTAGAAGTACTGTTACAGGTAAGTAACCTGTATTTATTGCCATTACAAAATGATTTTGACTGAAAACTAATTTTCAAATACATGTTTAATCTGGGATCCATTTAAAAACATCTTAAGTTGTTATAATAGGGGTCCATGAAGGATACTGCAGAGTTTCTGGAACACTTTGTTTCCTTCACTACACAGTAACTGTATTGCAATTGCAATGCAGTAACATGCAACAAATGTGTAACTACAGTGTAATTACTCCTGTTGCATGTAATTAATGATAATCTACCCTACAGTTACACTGAAACAGACACTTAAAATGAAGTGCCATTGATTTTCTTTGGACTGATTAGCCTGAGGCACGCAAATGATTCATGTCAAAGTGCCAGAGGTTCATATTTTCATCAGTCGGGCTCCTCAGTTAGAACCTCATTTACAATCATATATCTGAAGCTCAATCACTCGGTCAACATTCAGGATGTTTTCTCTTTACTTTCCCTTTCGCAGTCCCGGACTCATAATGCTATATGGCTGGCCCTTTTGCAGTATGCTTTCAGTGAAACCTAATGGCAGCAATGAGGCTGAAAAATGATAGCATGTTTTTTAAAACTCTTATGCTAAACATTGCCCTACTCATATTTATTTATTTATTTATTCATGTCTAGGATTACAAAATACCTTTGAGCCGAGGCTCTTTTACAAAGGTTCCATGTCACATATGGACTTGAGCAGAACTTGGATTTCTACTGCACTTTTCATATACACTGTAACCCAAATCACTTTGCAAGCAATGAGATACTTGTAGTGCAGTGACTGAAAAAGAGTGGCAACCAATTCTTCGCATCACCGCCCAGCCATGAACAATTGTCTAAACCAAGTTACTGGGAAGAAGAATGATGGCAAAGCCACCAGGGAAGATTCCTTTCTGTTGTGAAAAGTGCCATGGGATTTTGGCTTCCACCTGGACACCTACAAAGACAGCACCAGAGATGGTAAAAGGAACCTTGTTTTAACATCACACTCCATCAGTATAGCATTCCACTAGTATTGCACTGGAGTGCCAGCATTGTCCCGGATTACATAGAAACATAGAAACATAGATTTTGATGGCAGATAAGGACCACTTTGCCCACCCAGTCTGCCCATTTCCCTACCTATTGGATAAGCTGCAGATCCTAGTTAACCAGCAGCCTACTTCTTCCTACCCCAGCCCCTAGAATTGCCTTATGACTGTCCCATGCATGCTTGAATCCCACCACTGTTTTTGACTCCACAAGCTCCTCCTGAAGTCCGTTCCATGCATCCATAACCCTCTCTGTGAAAAAATACTTCTTTAAATTACCTCTGAGCCGCCCACCTTCTATCTTCAAATTGTGCCCCCTTGTTCTTGCACACCTCCTTTTTTGAAAGATGCTACCCTCTTGGACTTTGTTGATTCCCTTGAGATACTTGAAAGTTTCTAACATGTCCCCCCTCTCCCTCCTTTCCTCGAGGCTATACATATTCAGCTCCTTAAGTCTCTCTTCATATGTCTTCCCGTGCAGACCCTGCACCATTTTAGTTGCTCCTCCTGACAGCCGCCATCCTGTCTATGTCCTTATGGAGATTGGGTTTCCAGAACTGCATGCAGTACTCCAGATGAGGTCTCACCAACTGTCTGTACAGAGGATAATAACTTCCTGTTTTCTACTGGTGATGCCTCTCCCTATGCATCCTAGTATCCCCCAGCCCTCCTTGCTGCCCTCTCACATTGCTTGCCCACCTTTAGGTCATCTGATATGACTACCCCCAGGTCCCTTTCCATTTTTGTTGTTGTTAGTATCTCACCCCCCATTGTGTACTCTTCCCCTGGGTTTTTGTTTCCCAGGTGCATTACCTTGCACTTCTTAGCATTGAATCTAAGCTGCCATACATTTGACCATTCCTCTAACCTTGCCAAGTCCCTTCTCATCCTTTCCACCCCACCTTGTGCATCAACTCTGTTGCAGATCTTTGTGTCATCTGCAAAGAGACATACTTTTCCTTCCAGTCCCTCTGCAATGTCGCTTATAAAGACATTGAAGAGGGCCGGTCCTAATACTGAACCCTGCGGTACCCCACTAAAAACCCCCCTTTCTTCAGAGTGGACTCCATTTACTATTACTCTCTGTGTCCTATTCTCCAGCCAATTCTTTACCCAGGTTGTAATCTTGGGACCCACTCCCAGGCTGGCTAACTTGTGTATTAATCTTTTGTGTGGGACTGTGTCAAATGCCTTGCTAAAGTCTAGGTAGGCCATGTCCACAGCCCCTCCCTGATCTACTACTTTGGTCACCCAGTCAAAGAAATCTAGCAGATTTGTCTGGCATGACCTTCCCGCTGTGAATCCATGCTGCCTTGGGTCCTGAGCCCCTCTGGCCTCTAGATACTCAACAATTCTTTCCTTCAGAAGTGATTCCATCATTTTCCCTACCACTGAGGTTAAACTAACAGGTCTGTAGTGTTCTGCTTCTGCCTTGCTCCCACTTTTGTGAAGGGGAATCACATCTGCCCTCCTCCAGTCCTCGGGTACCACCCCATCCTCCCATGATTTGTTAAAGAGGGTAGTCAGTGGTGTCACTAGTTCTACTCTTAGTTCTTTTAGAATTCTGAGATGAATCCCATCAGGACCCATTGCTTTGTCCACCTTCAGTTTTAAGAGTTCTTTCAGAACCCTTTCTTCTATAAATGGGCTGGTATCAACTTCTGTCTCCAGAGTGTTTCTACTGTTTGTTTTAGGTACCTCCCCCACTTCCTTTGTAAATACTGAGCAAAAATATTTGTTTAGTATCTCTGCCTTTTCACAGTCACCCTCTGCCCACCCTCCCTCCTCTTTATTAAGCCTCACTAGCCCTCCCTTGGTCTTCCTTCACTCCCTGATGTACCTATAAAAGGTTTTATCCCCCTTCTTAACTGAGTTGGCTATCTTTTCCTCGGTTTGGGCCTTTGCTGTTCTGACTGCCTTCCCAGCTTCCTTTTGCTTTAACTGATACAGTTCCCTGTCCTGCTCCTTCTGTGATTCCTTGTACTTCCTGAATGCTTTCTTTTTCTCTTGAACCTTCACTGCCACTTCCTTTGAGAACCATAGTGGTTTCTTACATCGCTTCATTTTGTTAATTTGCTTCACACAAAGGCTTGTTACCTCTGTGATGGCAGTTTTTATTATTTCCCATTGTTCTTCCACCCCTCCGTCCTGCCCATTTGTGGGGTGCATTCCTTAGGCACTCACCCATTTTCAACAAGTCAGCCCTCCTAAAGTCGGTACTTTTGCCTTTGTAGAAGCTTGACTCCCTATTGTGTGTTTATTGAACCATACTGTTCGATGGTCACTAGTTCCCAGATGGCTACCCACTTCTACATCTGTGATCCTCTCTTCTTCTCCATTTGAGAACCAGGTCTAAGATTGCTCCCTCTCTAGTGGGTTCAATACTAGTTGTCTAAGGCATGCCCCTTGTAGGGCATCTAGAATAACCCCACTCTTTGAAGTGACTGCTGCAACTGCATTCCAGTTAACATCTGGCATATTCAGATCACCCATCAGCAATATCTCCCATTTTTCTGCCATTCTAAGTGTTCTTTCTATCATTTCCTTGTCCATTTCCTCCCCCTGAGAAGGGGGTCTGTATACAACCCCTGTGCGGATTGTGGTGCCATTGCGGTCTCAAATTTACCCACAGTGCTTCTTCTCCTCCCTGTTTTCCATTTTGTTCTGTTGCTTTGATTCCTTCCCTATGTAAAGGCTACCTCCTCCTCTTTTACCCTCCCTGTCCCTCCTGTAGATAGTGTATCCTGGTATGTTAATGTCCCAGTCATGGTTTTGTGTGTACCATGTTTCTGTGACTGCCACGATATCCAGATGTTCCTCCTCCGTCAAGGCCACTAATTCAGGAAGCTTGTACTCAGACTACCGGCATTGGTACTCATTGCTCTCCATTTTTTTATGGCTTTACCTTCTTTTGCAGCATCCCCCACTGACCTGTCTACCTCGGTCTTTTTCTCATTTAGTACCCTGTTTTGTAGGGAGAGGCTGGGATTTTCCTGCTGCTTATCAGTGCCTCCCCCCTTGACTAGTTTAAAAGCTTGCCAATGAAGCATTTAAACTGATTACTCAAAAGACTTGTTCCCTTCCTGGACAGATGCAGACCATCCTGCCAGTATAGGCTGGTGTCCCTCCAGGTGGAACCCCAGTCCCCAATGAAGCCAAACCCCTGTGCTCCACACCATTTTTTCAACCATTCATTAAACTGCATGGTGCAAAGCACCTCGCCTCACTCATGCCATTGACAGGCAGCACCTCAGAGAAGGATATTGTGTGTGCTACTTGTCTTAGGCCCCTCCCCAATTCTACAAAGTCCTTCTGCACTGCTCTAATCTCATGATTAGCCAAGTCATTTGTCCCTAGGTGGACAATGACGCCCAGCTCAGACTCCCATGCAGCTGTGTTCTCGTGATCCTGAGGATGCGCCCTGTCTCTCCAAGCCATGGCACCAGGCAGGCACCTTACTCAGTTTTCCTGCTCCCCCAGTTCTATTCCCTAATTGTGAGTCCCCACCAGGAGCTGCTTCCTTTCCTTGTGGTGTCCTCTGCCTCCTTCCTGTGGGCCTCACTTGTGACAGTTGTCCTGAGCCTCCTTAGTCTCCTCTGCGGGTGCATCCGTAGGGGAGCTATGCTCCCCCAGAATGGTGTATGGAGTATGGTGTGGAACAACTGACTGGGTGTGCCTCTGTTCCACCATCCTGACCTTCCCTGAGCCCACTGTGGTCCAACTGCTGTGCTTTCTTTGCAACCTCTGAGGTAGTGGTGGTGGCTCTGGTGCTCCCTGGATGGGGGAGGTTCCCTTCCTACCATCCAGTGTGGCCTGGGGGAAGGTCTCCTTACTACTGTCCAGTGTGGCTTAAAGACGGGCCACTTCCTACTTCAGGACAGAGAGTTGTCTGCAAATAGGGCAGCATCTCAGCCTCCAGAAAGACTCCCGGAAGACTGCTGCCCCATAGCCATTACATTGCACTACTCCCCACATTTTTTTTTTGTGTGTGTGTGATTGGTTTGTAATATAGAAATATATATATTCAGTGCAGTGTGCTAGAGAGGATATGACAGTGATATGCACCTTGCACTCTTGAGGAAATGATGTCAGAACCCTAGGTATAAAGGAACTATTTCAAGGGGTGGGTGGGTGGAAGGGATCCCCCTCTCTTCCCTCACAAAAGACAGACACCATTATTTGTTATTGTGCTCAGATTGGCAATTAATTTATTTCAATTCATAATTCCATATTCCATTCCAATTCCTTTATCATATTTCCAACAATTTGTTTATTCCATCCAATATATCAATCTCTGATTATTCTCCCCCCAGGTGAAGACCTGGGTGCCTTCTTCTTCTTCTCCTTTTCCGTTAGGTAACGGTGAAAACCGAGACTACTTTTCCTTCATCTTCCTTCTCTTCTTGTGTTATTCCTTTTTCCTCCCCCCTCCCCTCCACCCCCCTCCTTTTCCCCCGCAGTCCTTAACCATGTTATCACCTGCCATCCACCTTTGGCAGTCCTTTACCATATCCTTACTTGCCATCCACCTTTGGCAGTCCCATCTCTTGTCCAGCCTGGACGTGCTTTCCTCTGCACCATCACAGACCCCCGTACAGTCCCTTCTCGATTGTCCTCCTTACTTGCTCCTCTTTGACAGGGTGGGTGGGAGGTATCCAAAAACTCCAGCAAAAGTGGCTGAGGTCCCCTTGTGCTGTCCCTTAAGTACCTCCATATCCCTTCCCCTTCCCGTTAGTCTGTCCATTGTTCTGCTCCCCTTAGCTCCTCCCCTTTCTCCCCCCTCCCCTTCTGAGCACAACCATCTTAATCCTGGGAGCAGGGGTGCACCAGGACAACCTGGTCTGCCCTCTAAAAGGGGCAAACTCCATTGTCCCGGATTCCCCCCTCTTCCCCCACAAAAGACAGACACCATTATTTGTTGATGTGCTCAGATTGGCAGTTAATTTATTTCAATTCATAATTCCATATTCCATTCCAATTCCTTTATTATCATATTTCCAACAATTTGTTTATTCCATCCAATATAGCAATCTCTGATTATTCTTCCCCCAGGTGAAGACCTGGGTGCCTTCTTCTTCTCCTTTTCCGTTAGGTAATGGTGAAAACCGAGACCGCATTTCCTTCATCTTCCTTCTCTTCTTGTGTTATTCCTTTTTCCTTCCCCCCCTCCCCTCCACCCCCTTTTCCCCACTAGCCAGTCTCCAGCTTGCGTTGGATGGCTGGCTTCCCTCCTTAACTAGGGTAACTTTCATCCTTACTTCAGGGGAACTCCTTTCCATTTATGTCTGTTACAATCTGCCCCCTCTCTTTTCTCTTTTTTTTTTAATTTATCCATTGTTTGTCTGTCTCCTCCATTCTTCTATAAATCCCATCATTTCCTTATTGAACATGTCTATAGCTACGTCCGACAGGTGTACCCTGTCTGACCTGTAAAATTCATCTACCCATTCTTCAACCCCCGCTCAGTATCACCTGACCTCCCATCTATCTTACCAATGTCCCAACCCTCCTATTCATCTTCCTCCTGGCCCTTTCTACCGCTCTGTGGCTGTGCTCTTGCCTCCACACTCTCCTTGGTACATCTGACCAAGCGATGCCCACTTGCGGCCACCGCTGTTGTATAGTTCTTAAATCCTTTTTTATTTGTAAATATGTGTCCACCCAATGCCTGTTTGCCAGGTCGTTGCCCCCCAAATGTATAATGATTAGGTCTGGCCTGGGCCACCGTTCTCCGATTTCTGTTAATGTGGGAAGCAGCTGAGCCCACCTCATCCCCCATATGCCATGCCAGAACAACCTACACCTTCTCACATCTTGGTATAGCTTCTTTCCCCCAGCCTTCTTCTCTGCTCTCTTTCCAGCCCAATAGATGTAGGAATGGCCACAGATCCATATTTCCAAGATCCTCCCTCTACCTATAGGGTGTAAGCACAAGCATTACTATACAAGCTCAATATGTCACTCTCCTATTTGTTCCCCTTTTTGTACACCCCCATCCCTGTCTTTTCCCTTTCCTTGCCCCCCCCATCGCTGTGGTCCCCACCTGGGGGCAGACCATCATCTTATGTCTATATTATGTATCCCTCTATACATGCATATCGTCATGTTGTCCCCCTTTTCATTTTTTTTTTTTGTAGTTATTTCAGTGCTCTAATGTACCTTTTATAACTGGCCGATCACCAGCGTCCCTTTTCCAATATCGTGTTCACTGCCTCGCCTGCCACCGCCCATTGTGAGGCGGCCCCAATCCACAGGGAATGGGAAGAATAATTAGCTGGGTCTTCTCCTAAGAACTGCATGTACTTCTTCAGTATTGCCGTGACTTGGTAGCCAGTCAACCTTCTCCCATCCCCATGCACAAATAATTTTCCTGTCCTGTTCCACTGTGCTGCGGCGAAAACCCACAGCGCCTGCACTGGGCATATTGAGCCCTCTGTTTGACTTTTTAGCATCACCATGCAACCTTTTCCCCCTTGATCTGTCTTAGAACTCCTGATCCTGATCTGTATCTCCATCACTCCCCAGGTTATGTCCTCCCAGTCTAGCCCACCTTCCCCATCCTCCTTCCCATGGCCCACTACCTCACTCACTCTCATGGCACCTGCAAACATTGTCACATAAATTGTGTGAAACAGCTAGGCCTTGTTCCATGATCTGCATATTATTGGGAGCACCCCCTTTAGCTTTATAAGCCATTGTTCCCCTATCAGCCTCCTGCTGTCTGCTGGTCCTTGTCTTAACCTGCTCCATCCTTGCATCATTCTTCTGATGAGAAATGTTTTAGTCAGGTCCCCCCACCCTTTTAGACTGCAGATAAGACCAATCCCTGCCAAGTAAACTCCCATCGTGGTGTGGGCTGTGCCTTTTCGCCACTGTTCCACTGTGAACATTCCCAACTGTTCCTTTGTGAGTGACCTACTTACCTCCATCCAGTGCTCTGCCCTGAATGTTTGAAACACTCACCAGGCCCCGTCGTAGGCCCTCAGAGTCCGAGGCACCCATGAGCTATGAAATAACACTTCTGCTCCTTCCTGCCAACGTCCCAGATGTTCATTGGTATGGGTGTTTTTAATTCTTCCGCTGCTGGTGCCAGCCTCTGAAAATGGTCCAGCTGCAGATGAGAAAGGCTGTCAGCCAGAGTGTTGTGTACCCCTTCTATGTGTTGCACTCTAAATGACATGTTCAGTTGTAATGCCCTTAAAACTAAACGCTGTAATACCTGCATGACTGTGTCTGATCTGGCTCCCTTGTTGTTCAACACATCTACCACTGCTCTATTGTCACACCAAAAAGTTACTTTTTGATCCCGCAACTCCTCTCCCCAGACTAAAGTACACGCCCATATGGGCAGGATCTCAAGCAATGTAATGTCTCTCACTTTCCCCTCTTGCACCCAAAAGGCTGGCCAGGATTCTGCAAACCATTTTCCTCCCATGTACCCCCCATGCCTATCCCACCAGCTGCATCTGTGAATAGATTGAGATCTGTGTTGTATAGCCATTCCTCCTGCCAGAACGAGCACCCGTTGTACTCTCTCAAGAATTCTTTCCAAATCTTAAAATCCTCCTTAACCCCCCTAGTCAAGTCTACCCAGTGATGAGGTCTGGTGACCCCTGCTGTGGCCCTGGCTAACCTCTTTGTGAATGCCCTCCCTGGCTCAATGGCCCTGCAAGTGAAGTTCAAATGCCCCAGTACTTGCTGCACCAGCTTTAGCTGTACCTGTCTCCTGCTAGTGTGCAATTGTATTAATTCTTTCAACTTATTGACTTTCTTATCCAGAAGTCTGAATACCCCATTCGGGGCTTCAATCTCAATTTCCAGAAATTCTATAACCCTGCTGGGCCCCTCTGTCTTTTCCGGGGTTAGTGGCACCCCCAACTCCTGACACAACTCCTGGAACTTATCCAGCATCGTTTGTGTCTCCCTTTTCCCTTTTCCCTCTTCCGATGAATAGAAAATCATCCAGATAATGTATGACCCTCATGTAACCTGTCTTTTCTTGAAATATCCACTGCAGGCAGGTGCTGAAGGCCTCAAATGTCGCACATGCTGTGGAACAGCCCATCGGCATTGCTTTGTCAAAATAGTATCTTCCCCCGCTTTTGAAACCCAATAAATCCCAATCCTCCCTCCTGACCGGAAGCAGTCTGAAAGCAGATTCAATGTCCGTTTTAGCCATCCATGCCTCCTCTGTGGCTCAGATAATCCGGACCGCATCTTCCAGTGTCGCATAAGTCACCCTAGTGTGCTCCTCTCTAATAAAATAATTTACTGACTCTCCTTCTGGATAGGACAGGTGGTGGATCACCCTGTATTCCCCTTCCTGTTTCTTGGGTACCAGACCCAATGGGGAGATCCGCATGCTCTGCAATGGGGGTTTCTCAAACGGGCCCTCAACTCTGGCCACTGCTACTTCCTTCTCTATCTTTTGTCTCTGCACCTCCTCTTTCCCTTTTACTGACCCTAGGTTGCTGGCCTCCATGGTTCACCTAGGTTCCCTAAACTGTAATGAAAAACCCGAGCTAAAACCCTGCAAAATCATATTCCATACCCTTGAGTCTGGATATTTGTCCATGTAACTTGCCCATACCTCGTATTTGATTGGAGTTCTGGCCATCCTAAAACGTGCCTTACCTCGTCCCCCGCCCTTCCCCTTTTTTCTCTCTACTGCTCCCTGACTGCCCTCTCATCCTTCATCTGTTCTGTTCACCCCTATTCGTATTCCCCCTCCCCCGTCCTCCTCTGCTCCAGGTCTGGCCTTTGAAACTTTGACCTTCTCAAGAAAAATGTTGGCCTGTGCCTTGCCCCCCATGTCCTTGTGCTTGCCCCTTTATGCCGTTCTACATTTTGCTTTGGGGTGGCCTCCCACTTACCTTGAGCATGCATGTCAAAACCGACATTGAGGCCAGGAACAAAAGGCTCTGTTATAAGTCCAGCAGCATCTCTGGGTCCCAAAACCCTTCTTGTTCCATTCCCCTTCGGGCGTGGACTGATCCGTGACATAATCCGTCCACAAATCTATCTGTTTGGTGTCCCATCTCATGTCCCCAAATGTTGATATTCTCTGTCTAAAGGATTCATCATAGTATAACCACCCCATCCCACCTTTTGCCTTTGCCTTCCGGATTATCAGGGAATAGGTAATGAGCGGGATGCCTAATTCTGGCCTTTTTTCCATGATAATAGCTGAGAAAGTAGAGAAACCTAGGAACCATCTACCCCAAGTCTTCCCTTTTGTGAACTTATCTTCCTCTTTCTTCCCTAAAAGCACTATAGCCGCTGCCATCTCACTCTTCCCTATGCCCTCAGCTTCCTCATACTTGGTGGCGGCCTCGCGGCTCACCAAGGCGAATATGTCTACATATTCTCCTTTCCAAATTTTTTCTTTCGTGGTCAGCGGCACATGCTCGCCTATCCTCATTCCAGGAGTGCCTATCTCTCTTGTCCCTTTTCCCTCTTTCTCCACTCCCTGTTCCCCCCTTTCTGTCCCTTCTTTCTCCCTCCTGAACTCTGCCAGTGCTGATTCCATCTGCCCTATACCGCCTGCTCCTAATGCTGTTACAATTTGTCCTATATTTTCTTTTATACTGTCCCCCACTGCACTGGATGTATTACCTGTGACCTTGCCTGGGCCATCCTGCCTGGAGTCTTCCAAGGTCTCTCTTGCTTCTCCCGGCGGCTGCAGAGGGGGTGGGTTGCTGGGTTTTGTGGAGGGAGCAAACCATTCTGGGCATTGTGACTGGGTTCAACCAGGGAGATGCCACCCTGATTTGGGTGGTGGCCTGGTGGCACAGTGACCGTAGGCTGCAGGGGTAATGGATCCACCATCTTGGCCTGCCCCGCTACCACCGGTGGTGCCTTCCCAGTACCACAAGGCCCTCTGGCTAGACATTTTTCCTTGCCCCCTTTTTCTGTGGCTGCCTTTCTCTTTTCCCCAGGTCTCCCTGGTTCCTCTTCCTCCACCAGCTCCCACATCCTGTTTGCTTTTTCCGCCAATTCCATTATTGCCTTGTAAGCCTCCTCTTTTGATGGCCTGCTCTTCTTTGGTGCCATTGTCCTTCTTCTCTTTACCCTGAGAAAACAACTACGAGAGAAAAACAAGGTTAATTGTATGACTGTACCATCCAGAGAGCTTGTTACTTCTGGCTGTGCCCCCCCACCCCCACTGTTCCACAGTTTGGGCCATCAGCCCGTAACCCCATTCGCTCTTGACGCACTTCTTGCCATTCTCCGTCACTCATTTGTTACCCTTCTTCATTCACCGCAAGTCCCCACTTGCTGTGCCCTGCTGTCTGCCTTGCCTGCCCGGGCTGACCCAGGCGCCCCCCACTTAGCATCCCCAACATAGGACTTGGTCGCGCCACGCGGTCCGCATCTCTGCCCTTCTCTGCTCTCTCCCAGCCCCCAATCCTAAAACAAAAAGGGGGGAGGAAGGCCAAAAAACCCCATAAACAGCCCCACCGAAAGTGCCTGCACCGCTCCCATGCGGTCCCGGGTCACACTCTCTCTCCTCCTGCCCCAGGCCCCACCCAGGCACCTTGCTCTCCCCAGTATGCCTCAAAAGGCCACCAACCATGAGAAACGCCTGAGCAACCAGAAACAGCATTAACCTGAAATCCCCTCCGTGGCGTGTGACATCACGCCATGTGGTCCCATGTCGCGCTCGCTTTTCCTTGCTTCTGGGCCTTTTCCCAGGCCTATTACCCATACTTGAGCAAAATAAGATGGTCTTACACAAACCAAACCCCCAAAAATGTTGTCCTTCAGGGTCAAAAACCCTGGACTATCAGCATGATGACCCGCCTCCTATGCTACTAGCTGTAGCTAGAACACATGGAGCGCAGCATCGCGCCACGTGGTCCCGGGTCGCACTTGCTCCCCTCCTTCTGGGCCCCTTCTGGGCCTTCTCTTCTCGACAGGCAACACGAAATGGCCACCCAGTTGCCATATCTCGAAACCAAGGCCAGTGCTTCCTGGCAACCCCCCCATGGCGTGCGATGACATGCTACGCGGTCCCGCTCAGGGCCTCTTCCAGGCCTCCTATTCAACCTCTAGGCAAACAACAAGATCAAAAAAAAAATTTTTTTTTTTTATTAATATTGAGACTAGACAAGCTGTTCACCACAAGTAGTGTTTCTCTGTCTTCTCAATCAGTTGGTCTTTCTCTCAGGACGCAGGGCAGCTCAGAGAATATGCAAGCTGGTTTCCAGCATCCACTGCTCATCCCTAGACCAGCTACCCCACTTGTGCAATGGCTATCTGGTCCTAAAGCATATCTAACCACAAACACAGCTACCAGCGCATCAGGAACCGGAACAAGGGGGGTTCTCTTTGTTTCCTCTTTCTTTTTTTTTTTTTAAATCCTCCTCGCGGCGTGTGACGTCATGCCATGTGGTTCCAACTCGCACTCGCTCCCACCAGCTTCAGAGGCCTATTCTCGGCCTCCTATTCCTACCAGGCAGCCTCAGAGGGGGAAACAAACAGCCTCAAGGCTCAGCAACCCTGCAAGGCTTTTTCACCCTTCCCCACGCGGCGTATGGTGTCACGCCATGCGGTCCCAAACTCACGCCGCTTTTCCCTGTCTCAGGGGCTCTTCCATGCCTAACCAGGCCACCACAAAACCACCAAGCATTAAAAATCAGCAGAGGCTTTACCCCAACCCCCCTCACGCGGCATCGTGGCCCCGCGAGGTCCTGGTCACTCTCTCCTCCACACTCTGGGTCCTCTCACTACTCAGGGCCCCTATGCTAGTTCAGCTATATACTGTAACATAGTTCATCTTCATGCTGTATATACCATTTTTTATTTAAGCTTTTTTTTCCAAAAATGTTTCACATCATGTCCTGAAATGCAATTGCTGCTCCCTTACTTCTCCTTTCTGGTGATCAAGCCTCAAGTAAATTGCCAATCCGACGTGCTGCAGTTGATGTAAATCCAAAAACTCCAGCAAAAGTGGCTGAGGCCCCCTTGTGCTGTCCCTTAAGTACCTCCATATTCCCTCCCCTTCCTGTTAGTCTGTCTATTGTTATGCTCCCCTTAGCTCCTCCCCTTCCTCTCCACTCCCCTTCTGAGCACAACCATCTTAATCCTGGGAGCAGGGGTGCACCAGGACAACCTGGTCTGCCCTCTAAAAGGGGCAAACTCCATTGTGGTTGAAGTCCAAATCCTGGTGCAGGATTAGAATCCACAACCCACAATCAAGGTGAAAATGTCACAATACAGGGCAATAGTATGGCCCCATTTGCAGCACTGTATGCAATTTTGGGCATGGCATTACAAAAAAGACATACAGAAACTGGAAACAGCACAGCATAGCACTACAGGGATGATAATGGGTAAAAAAAAACATATCATATGACGAAAGACTAGAGCAACTGGGGTTGTTCTCCCCCAAGAAATGGAGATTAAGTGGTGATATTAAAAATCATGTAAAGGTTTACAAAAATGGATTAGAGCAGTCTGTTCAACAGAATTCAGGGTAGTAGAAACATGGGATATGGGTTCAATCTTGAGGGTGAGACAATCAAGGGGGATGATTGGAAACAGTTTTCTACCCAGAGAGTGACAGAGCTCTGGAATGGATTACCAGAGGAGGTGATAATTGCAGAGAGTGTCCTATGTTCGAATACTAGGCTTGATAGCCACCTGAAGGGAAAAGGCATTACATGTTATTACTGATAGGATAATAGGGAGGTGAAGTACAGTACATAAGCCACACAGTCTTAATTTGTCTCCCCAAATATATGCATCTTACCCACTAGCCCACAGGCTGACTTGATGCTGAATAGGAATAATTACTTTCAGCATTACTTTGGCTAGTAGTCCCCTTTGTGCAGTGATTGTATTGTTTCCTGCGCCTGTCAAGAAATCTTGCCTTAATGGATTTTCTTTATTATTTTGAATTTAAAGGCAGTGTGGCCTAGTGGTTGTGTATTGACTTGCATGCCAGGAGAATGCAGATTCAAACCCTACTGGAGCTAAATAGTAACAAATTCTCACTGTGTGACTTAGTGCAAGTCACTTAAGCTCCCAGGGCTCCTGTCCACCCAACTGCAGAAAAGGACAGAACAGGATCCCACTGGCAATGAAATGTTACATCTCAGCTGCTCAATCCTGGGTAAATAAATCACAGAATAAAAAAATGAACTGTATCCAATGGGCAACTCTTAACATATCATCTTGCAGTTTCACATATGCAGTAGGTGCAAGGCCGCCAGTAAAAGCCTTCACTTCATTTACTGTTTATTTTAGACTGGCACTTGCCTTACTTTGTACATCTGATTTAGTGTAGTATAACAGTATTTTGCTAATTGGCCAAGTGTAAATACAGTAGCAGTGAGCCAGATTATGGTGAGATCGACTAATTGCTCTGTGCTATCTGCAGAGGGATATCTATCTATCTATCTATCTATCTATCTATCTATCTATCTATCTATCTATCTATCTATCTATCTCTAATTATGCAATAGGTGTGGACACAAATGACATTACATAAATGCTAATATTTGAGCTACTGTTTAAATAAATTTAATTTATGTACACAGCAGACTCATCATCAGCATTTATGTACATAGTAGCTAAATCATCTTGCATTTATGCATATAGTAGCTATACTGCTCCATTCCCAAAGAGCCATCACTACATACACAGATCAAAGTACTGTACTTAACACAGCAGTGTATCTATAACAATCTGTTCACATTCCTCCCACCCACCTGTCTGCTTACCCAGTGCCTTCATTTCTCATTGTACCCAAATGAACTTTACTGCAGTTACTAGGTCACATTATTAAAATAAAACTCTTCCCACTCCCTCGCTCACATCTCCAATCTTTTTACAGTACCTCTCCCCCCCGACTAACAATTTGGATTCTCAGCACACTCCTGGCTACATGTTTCACTTATAGCAGTTAGCTCCATCTTTCACTTGCAGCAGCCGAGTAAATACTACTGTCACTTTCCAGACCATGTCAGATATTACAATAAAAAAAGGTTTTTAAACACCTTTCTGTGCTCCATCGCTTCGATTTTCATCCATTTCTCCTGGCTTCCACACTGCAATACCAACTATACTGTACCACCCCTTACAGAAATATAAGTGTGCTGTGTATATGAAGAATGCATGCCACATGCGTAATTGTGCAATGTTTGCATGCAGTTTGCATACAAAAAGTGAACATAAGCAAACTAGATCTAGCAAGCAAATCAGGTTCGCATGCTACAAGCTTGACATGTGTGCAGCAGGTAACCTGGTGCAAACATCTACTAAAATTCACATCAGGTTTGCATGTTGCACACTTGACATGAGTGCAGCAGTTAAGCTGGTGTGAACATCATTTAAAAATCACATCAGGTTCACAAGCTGCATGCTTGCCGCATGTGCAGCAACTAAGCTGGTGCTAGGAGTGTGCTAAAAAAATCTTCCGCAGGTGGAATTTAAGCAAAAGTCTGACTTTCCCTTCTGTGAAGGTTTGGAAATCCATTTCTGAACTTTCATAGAAATTCCACTTGCCATGCACTCTACTTTAGTGTGTCACAGTCAGCAACCCAATCACAGCCCAATTGCCCCAAATAAGTGGAATAAACCTCTGGAGACTAGCAGTCCTTCCCCCCACCCCATCACCCATCCTCCAGACAATGTGTTATAAAATAAAAAGGTGGTTAGCGGGCCCTTTGACCACCTGCCCACATGCCATGTATTTTAAAAAAACAAATCCGGTAATTAGCAGTCCCTACCTCCTCCCAGTCATTCACCCATGTCCCCATAATAGAGGTCAGTTAACCCACCCCCAGCCGCCGCAATACATATCTCCAGTATAAGAAAAAAATATGTATAATTTTTCCATGTTAGTCTAGTGGTAGTAAGCCCCCCATCCCCGAATACCCATCTCCAATACTGTATTTTTTTTCAACAAATTCCCTGGTGGTTTAGTGAGTAGTGACCCCTGCTGCACCCTTCCCACACCCCAACAGGCAGTGTCCCACCCTGAACTCCACAATCCTAAATGGAGCAGGCTACTGTCACAGCCCTCTGCTCTCTTCCATGGCTGGCAGCCCAATGAGAAGTCAATGAATGAGCACGTGCACGTACAGCACACGCTCATTCATTGACTTCTCAGTGGGCTGCCAGCAGTGGAGGAGAGTGGAGGGCTGTGCCAGTGGCCCGCTCCATTTCGGGTTGTGGAGATTAGGTTGGGACACTACCTGTTGGGATGGGGGGAGGGTGCAGCAGAGGTCACTAATCACTAGAACACCAGGGAATTAGTTGTAAAAAATACAGTATCAGAGATGGATATTACTATTCAGGGATGGGGGTTACTACCACGTAGACAACAATGGAAAGAAACAAGATATATTTTACTTATACTGGGGATGGGGATTGCAGCAGCTGGGAGTGGGGTTAACTGACCACTATGAGGGAGACACTGGCAGCAGTGATCGGTAGGGAGAGGGACCTCTAATCACTGGGCCTGTTTTTTTAAAATACACGTTGGGCAGGCGGTTGGTCAGGATTGCTAGCCTAAAGTCCACATCGAGTGGGCAGGTGATTGGGGGAGGAACTGCTAGCCACAAGGGGGGGTTAATGTGGTTAGAAGAGGCAGAAATGGGACAAAATTTCACCCCAAACATTCAGAAATTTTCCGATCCACCACTGGTGTAAGATCAGAAACTTCAACAAAAGTTGACATATTTCCACGAAGTTCCGCTGCGGTAGAAATGGCAACTTTTGCACACCCCTAGTTCGTGCAAATCTCATCTAAAAACACATCAGTTTCCATTTTTCATACTACTGCTAGCAATTAGAGCCATTAAAATACCCTTTCATTTATTTCCCATTAAAATTAGGTAAACTCAAAGAATTCTGATCCTTTTGCAAGTTGTTTAATGGCTTTTGATATTTGTCATTAAATTGCCATTAATTTGTAAGGTATTGTTTGTTTACTGCATTAAATACATAGGACATGACCATACATAGGTCAGACAACATCCCCCATTCCAGATGTGTGAAGAGGGGCCTCTATGTTGTGAAGTCTGACCTTTTTGTTTTGTTCGGTGCAAATCCACTCATACATAGTAAGGGGATAATTGATGGCAAGGGATGTGATATGAGATATATCTTAACAAGTGGCAAATGAGCTCTGGGAATATCATGAGTGGCTCCATGTAGTGGAGCCATGAGTGATTAATCCCTGACCTCACTTGCCATGAGTTAAAAGATATATCTCATATCGCATCCCTTGCCATCATGTATGTGTTTTATGCAATAACGGTTTACATTTTTGTGCATTTATTTGATTACTTTTTGTTTACTATTGCTGTATTTTACCTGTCATTTTCTGTGCTTTATTTTTGTTTGGGGTTATTCCTCATTGTCTGTGGTTTTGTGAATGGGTGTTCTGTATTCGTTTTGATTGGTTGTTGGATTGATGTGTGTTCATTGGTTGATGTTGTTTTGTGCTGTATTTTGATTGGTTTGTTTTGTGTGTGTCTGAGTTCATTGGTGTTTCCTTATTTGGTGTTTCCAGTTCCAGCTGTGTGGTTTCAGCGGTCTTGGTGTTGTTTCGCTTTTCGCTTTTATTTTGTTTTTCTTCGTTAAAGGGGCACTGTTGGCTTTTTCCCTCTGTTTTTGTAAACCTCCAAGCAATGTGCTTTTTGACACACACCTACATTGTTTGCAGTGTACAATACCCCCATCGAACTAAAAAACAAGTAAAGGCACCATATTTGTGTATTTTTAGTATCATTAAGGTTTACCTTGGTCTGAGCTTAACCCACGGGCCACCAGAAGCAGATTCTGGTCCAGGATGTGCACAGGCACGAGCGCGGTCCTGAAGTGGCATTTTATGACATGGCCACTATATAGACATGCTCCCCCTGTAAATCTGATGATTGCAAACCAAGCCTGGTATTGCAGAACTCAAAATGAGCACCAGGACTGTAGCAATTTACTTTTCCTAACCATATCCGAAATCCCGCACATGCGCAATGGTGGCATGCTCTTGTGCATGTGCGGGATCTTTGCATATGTTTCTTCCATTTAAATCAGTAAAAAAAAGTCCCTTGCTGATATGCCCCCACCTTGACCTCCCACTGAGCACCCACCACCCCAACCCCCCACACTCCCTCACTCACTTGAAAAGGTCCCAGTGTGAAGATCCACTTTCCCATTGAAGTCACGTCTTACTGCTGGAACTGCAAACTGCTATATGAGAAACTAAGGTACGTGTAGTTCAATGCATTTCAATGGGGTTTTCAACACTGCTGCATATGTAACCCCTCACCCCTGCCTTTTTGCCAAAACGACAGGTGGCATGCTGTTGAAGCTGACAGCAGTACCTGGTGGGGACCTGGGTTTGGGAAGGATGAGGTTACTCGGCACAGGGGGACCTAGGTTTGGCTACTCTGCACAGGGGCACCCAAGTAAATCCGAACACAGGAAGCAATAACTGTAATGTCCAGAACCAGGAATGGGATTCTTCAGTGTGGCTTTTATTCACATACTAGCTGAACAAAACAAAGCATAGACGGACCCCCATGGGGTTACATTTCCTGGTAATGCAGATTAGAGACTACAACATGGTCCATTTGAGGAATGAGCCAATTATATTGTTTTCAGGCTCTGGACCCACCAGGCACACAGCCCGGACTTGCACGCAGCTTTAGGTACACAGCCCGACTGGCCTGGGTCCCCCGCCAGCCACTTGATCCACGGTCCATTGGAAGAATGAACCAATTATCCTGTCTTGGCTCCCCACACCACTTAGAGTCTGCGACTCCTAGAGAGATTTTCCCTTTTGCAACCCCACGTCTGGGTACTTCCCCCATCACTGGCCAAGTGCATGAGGCAAAGTAGCAACCACAGCAGAAATCCGTAGAGGTGGACCTGGTTACTAAAGATGGGGGGGGTTCGCCCACCTCCAGCTCCCACAGCCCATACCTGGCCATTTCCCTGGGAAAACTGAACTTCTGAATGTAGATTAAAGTGTAGATGATCTGGATGCGTCTCCTCTACATATTACTTGAATTACACAACACTCTAGCATTTGACACTACTTCACTTGTTTGGCCCAGTCCTATAGGCTTCCCAAAATGTAGCTCAATCCCTAGATTTCCGCACATGTCCCAGGGTGAAGAAAACATTTTGCCCTCTTAGTCAGAGCAGACACTCACCCTTTAGTTGAAGGTGCCCCACAGGCGAGTCACAAATCTTCCAACTTTCAAAACAAATGCTGAACTGAACAGGCAGCTTTTCTTCCTCTTGGCAGAATTAAGGGGATTGCCCCAGGAATATGCATGGGGATCTTTACATCCCCCCCCCCAGAGGGAGGGGGCACTGAGACCCGAACAGCGGTCTCCACCACTTGAGCACACCTTCACTTACTGAAGACAAACTGGACACTGACTACTAACCTTTGAAAACTCCCAACGCTCTATCTAACTCCCTCTGCTGCAGATTCCAATGTGGCTTATGTAGCTGTGAAAGTTCTATTGGTGATGTCATCCCTCAGTCTCAGCTGAGACTGAGAACAGAGTGAGACAGTGTGAAACCCATCTAACTGGAGTTTCACAAGCTGCCTTCCCTGCCTACCACTAGGTCTTACTGGGATTCTAGTAACCAAGGGTAACAAGAGGGTTACACATAGCTTTGTCATTTTTGCATATTTTGACCTCAAATGTTCAACATGGTCATTTTCAGATCCCACCTCATGAACAATTTCAGTGTAATTACACAGATCTGCCCTGAAAGATGATTTCACTGTTGCTTGATGAAATCAGCTTTCAGTTGTGATTTGAAAATTTTGGCCACCCTTGTTCATGAGGTTGGGTCATAAGAAGAGAATGTTACAAATGTGGGCTCAAAATATGAAAAAGTGGCAAAGTAGTGTTACATATGTTGAAATCGTGCTACACTTGCTCATAATTTTGGCAATTTTAAATATTTTGACACTGAATTTTCACCATAACTATTTTTTTACATCACCTCATGAATGTGACAGCTGTCATTCTTCAAATCCTGCCAAAGCTGTCTTTTCGCACCTGTGGTGTGGAGTAACATTGCAGTGGTGTGGGGTCACATTTTGCCTGGTATTTTAAAAGATTCAGTACTGTGTACATGAGGTGGGATAATAAGAAGACTATGCTGACAATTTAGTTGTTGTTATCTTACAAATGGAAGTGCACGGCCCTCTCTGGGCCCTGCACTTCCACAGGCAAATAAGGATACTATTACAATGTGTGAAAAATTGTGGATCAATGTTGCGCAGGTCCCAGATGGCCCTGTGCTCCCACAGAGAATTAAGGTTATGATTATTCTATCTCAAACAGTAAGGAAATTCATTGCAAAAAAACATTGTTAATGCACTAGTTAGAGTTAAAGCTAAAAAGTAGGGAAATGTAGTGTTAGGGTTTCCTTCCCTAACATCACACCCCAACCCTGCAGCCAGCAAACCAGGCTTGGGGTGTACCTTGGGGTTCTCAAGCCTAATGCTCACTCCATTCTCATACGCTGTACACATCTCAGCTTCTTTACTGATGGAATTGGGTGAGCATTAGGCTTGAAAACACCTAGGCACACCCTACGCCTGGTTTTCTGCCTGCAGGGTGAGGGTTGGGTATTAGGGTAGCTATTATATAGAATAAATGCTAGGTAAGTGTGGTATATGGGGAAATACATCATCAAGGGGGGCTAATTAGTTCCTTAACCCATACGTTGAAGGGTGAGTGGGATTATGAGCTAGTTAGCCCCATGAGATGGCATATTTCCCCCATACATCACACTTACCTAGCATTTACTACAGGCCCCATATTCAAAATTGGCAGACTGCATCATGCAAGTGCTTGTGCTGCACAGCTCAACTGTGCTAGCACAAAATAATGGTATATTCAGAAGTTGCACTGTAATATGCGATCACACTTGTGAGGCTGAATATCCTATACATGCGCGATCGTGCAGTGGGAGATGCACAGCACAGCAGGTGCCCAGAGCCCAATGCAGAGCATAAGGAAGTGCGCAATGCAAAGCCACTTTGCGTGGTGTGCAGATTTGCAATATTCAGTCTGGATATGCGAATGGCCTCATTCTACAGTCAGTGCCCAAACAGCACATTTGCATCTCATTAATGGAATGTATTCAGACCATTTGCATACTATTGGCATGTGCAGTTCCAGCATTACAGGGCATCAACACCACTCCACAAAGGTGATCAGATGGTACTGCAGCCTAGACTGCAGGTGAGAATGTATGTTCGTTTGTGAGTGGACTGCACTGGCCTGAGTACAATGCTGCATACCCCCCAACCCCTTAGCACCCAAATGTGTGCCAAGGTGTGTGACAAGTGGTTGTAATGTGTGACACAGCAGCAAACATGACAGTGCAAGCTTGGAAGTCAGTGAAGATAAGTGCACCAGTGTTGCTACTGTGTGCTGATACCTAGCATCTCATATTATCATACAACTCTGCATAACAGTTCCAGTGGTTGGTGTGTAATGTAACCCATTCTATGTGGGTTAGAGGGTGTCTGAGTGATAATGAGTGTTGTACCCTGTACTGTGTGACAATTGAGGAGTTTGTAGTGCTACTACCCCCTGGCCATGTCCATGCCCTAGGTGGCTGCACACACAACACTGGAAGGGTCCAGTGTCCTTAGAGCATGCCTCTGCTTCCTCCTGGCCACAGGTGGTGCTACCCCTGCCCCACAATGCTGACAGTTGTGCACTGTCCACCACCAGTACATCACAGTGACCTGAACCCAGGGCCCCTGTGGCATTGTCACACTGCAGGATGGCATTGGTGACATGTATGTGGTTCCTGGTGGCATGCTCTGGCACGGGCATGCTGAGTGCACCTATGGTGTTCCACCGGGGGGGTGCCACTGGGGTGTCCCTGACCCATGCCATGCAGCCGCTATTACCACCCTGCATCCTGCTCCCCATTGTCCCATACACCACCATGAGTGCATGCCTCCACCTGGTGGCACGCTGATGGCCACAATGGTGCAGGCCATGGCATCTGGTATATTTGCCACATTGTATCTGTCTGCTCCACTGGTGTGTTAGGGGAGTGCCTGACTAGCATGTGGCAGCTGAGCATCCCTGATCTGGGTGTGGAGGGGGGTGGCTGATTGGGTGGTGCCTGTGTGACACCCAGCAGGTGCCTGACAAGCTGGCACAGCACAGCTGTGGCTTTGGGTACTACCGTCCTGGCATGACTGCTGTGTGTGGTTGCCTAAGGCACATGCTGGTGCACCTCCAAGGGCTGTCTTAGGGTCATGTGTCTGCAGTTCTGCAGCCTGCTTGTTGGTGGCTGGTTGATTTAGGCCATCCCTTGCATACATAACTTTGTGTGGCACAGTTTTGTGATGGGCATCACATGCACTGACTTTTGGCTGAATATACACTTTAGCATCATGTTTAGGTGCCCACCCCCTTTTTTTGCAACACATGCATTATTTCTGCTTGACAGCGCATTCGGAAATGCATGACACATCTCTCCTTTTCTTTTTTTTTGTATTATATTTTTATTAGACCTTTATCAGTATGGTAACAGTAACAATACAGAGTGTGTCAGCATTATTAGTTACATTTTCCTCTCTATTACGCACAATGCCAGGTTTAGATGTACAAACAATACAATTATAATATCATTTGCATTCCAGTAAAGTTGGCACTTTCTCTCCCCTTCATGCATCTATGCAATGTCATTTCATTAGTACTACTAATATTGGTAAATTATCTTCTGTAAACAATTTTATGACACAGTAACACAAAAAATACATAATTAAAAAAATTTATTAATTTGTACAGCATTCTGTGAATCTTGTCTAATGTGCTCGCCATTTATAGTATGTTCCTAAGCTGATGTTCTTCTTTTTTTATGAATTTATTTACTTTATTCATTGTGGATACATAGGAGTGCTGAGTCCCTTGGACTATTTTCAGTGCTGGGCTATTCACGTTACCTTACTTTTTCCAAATGCTATATTCCCACCATTAAGGTCTCGGCGTCTATATCTGATAACAAAGTCAGAAATTGATCCCATTCACTTATAAATTTCTCTTTCCTACCCCGTAATGCATAGGACAGCCTCACTGCAGCTAAGTTAGAGACCATGAGGTTCTTCCACATTATTATAGTAGTCGTAATATACTATACCCAGGTATTTAAGATAACCTGTCTTGCCATGACTAGCATTACCCTTATCCATCTTGGATATAAATCCCACTCTCCATCCTCGCTGCATTCTACTCCCATCAGTAAGGATATTGAGGTGGCTTCTATTTCCTTGCCCCATGTATTTTTAAACTTGAATGTCACTTCTCCCCAGTACTTCTTAATCACTTCACAGGCCCAGAAGTAATGGAAGTATGTGCCTCGTTCTGTTGCACATCTGCCACACCATGGGGATATTTCTGGGGGGAACCTATGCACAACATTTGGGGGGTAGAACAAGCAATGTATGAATTTATATTGTATTTCTTTAAATTTGTTGCAAATCAACAACCCTATGTGGGATCTTACACTTATTTTCTAATTTTCATCCATAATGGGTGTTCCTAGATCTTCTTCCCATTTGCCTCTAACTTTCCTCATCTCATCTTGAAACATAATTCTATCTAGCTTTACTGCTCTCCCAACGAGTCCCCTCATTTGATATTTAGCTCCTAGTATCTCCTGTTCTATTCTAACTATCAGAGAGCCCCCTATTGGGTTTCTTTGCAGTTTTTCCCCAAAATATCTTACTTGAAAGCATCTAAATAGGTGTGCTCTTGGAATCCCCAGGCACCTCTGGATTGTCTGAAAGGAATATATCTCCCCTCCCTTATATAGGTCCCCTAGGCATCGCAGCCCTTTATCTTCCCACATTGCAAGTCACGGTTCCTCATAGCCTGGTAGAAATTTCAGATTTCTTGCTATAGGGATGAGTATTGTATTTTCATTGACTACACCACACCTTTTCTTAATACTCCCCCATGCATCTAAAACTGCTGTTACCAAGGGGTTCATATATAGCAGCTGCTTATATGCTTTGTCCAGTCCTTCTGTAAGGTATGCGGATAGTTGTCCGGGACAGCTCTCCTTCTCCAGCTCCACCTAGGTGGCCACCTCCCTTCTATTTACCCAGTTGTAAATATATCTATATTGTACCACAAAGTAGTAACCCTTTAAGTCTGGGAACGCTAACCCACCCCTTTCCTCTGGATGCTTTAAGTCTAGTCAGTGACATTCTAGATCTCTTGCCATAAAAAGCTGCTGAAACCCCTTTCCAATAGTTTAATATCATTTGTAGTGGAGCTACATGGTACCATTTGCATTGCATACAATATTCTTAGTAGGACATTAATTTTTAGGAGGTTAATCCTACCAGTCCAAGAAACAGGAAGGGCCCTCATCTCTCCCTTTCAAATATAATGCTTCTGTGCATTTTCTGGGATGCATCATGCATCTTCATTTTGGGCTACATATCTCCTTTGAATGTTTGAGTATATATATATATATATATATATTATCTATATATATAAACAAGGCCCCTATTTTGATGCGGTACTTTGGGACCAAGTTCTGTGGTAGAATTAGCATCTGCTGCAGAACTTCTGTGGCAGTGGTTTATAATTTCTACAGAAGTTCTGCGGCACCAAGGAACTGCCACATCATGGCATCAGCTTGTCATCCTGACTTCACGCTCATGGCAATGGCTATGGCAATTGGGATGGAGTAATGCACAGTAACACTAGTTAAACAAACACAGACATATAAGAAATAATATTTTAAAAAAAGCTAAAAACAAAATCTATCACTTAAGGTCCTATCCTATTGCATAAATAAAATATGCAGATGGGACCTTATTTGGTAAATAAGTTATCTATATACTCATGCTGTTTACATCACTCATGAGGTCCCCACTGTGTCTCACTTATATATTTATATGCAACCTGTAACACACACATATATCTATATCTATCTATCTATCTATCTATCTATCTATATATATATATATATATATATATTACAGTTTCCTTTTTGTGATTATGAAATTGTATCCTCATTCATACAGATCTTTTTGGAAGTGGAATAAACAGAACAGAGGAGACACTGTATTGCAAGGCTCATTTTTCATGCCAACCCACATCTCCTGAAACACTACATACCCCCATAAGGTTATGACATGCACGTGAACTCCTTGAGAGAGAAGGCTCCCTAGCCCAAAACAAGGTGTCACCCATGTGACAGAAAATTACACTATACCTTCCCAGGCTCAGGACAGTGTTATCTGACAGGTCCCCTAGCCCCCCCCCCATCCTTCAGCTGCCCAGACAGCAATCAGATCTCATCCCTGAACCTGAGTTGTTGGCACAGGAACACAACATGCTACCTGCTGGCCCAATGACTGGTGCTGAACACATTTCTCCATAACTTTTAGGTAATTCTATCAACCTGTGATAACGTAATTAATAACACTGGCAAAAAATGTGCATGATGCAATTATTCATTTAGAGGATCTGTTCTTTCAACAAGTCTACACATTATTCTATTCCACCTTTCTGGGCATAAAGATTTTTCTTAAAAATGGCAAGTTAAGTTATTTTAGCAGTTTTTCATTTCAGATGGCATCCCTATACATTAAAGAACAACTCTGTACTTCATCATACACTCTTATGAATAAGATGTTTCAGCTGTTACAATTTACTAAAGAATAAATGTTTTCATTTTCAATGTTCCTTTCCAATATTTATAGCACATCATTGTAGTCCATCTAAAAAGCCTGTATAGAAAACATTTGCCTCTCCCCTGTTAACCTCACAGTGCCTTGGTTTTACGACATCATAATGCCCACCATGACAACAGACTGTGATGCCACAAACAGCAATTGTGTGCTTAGCAGGGGAGAGTCAGATACATTTTGAAAAACTTAGTGAAATAACTGCTGCATTACCTACAATATTTAGTAGACAAATAGCTGGGGAAAGTAAAAAAAATTACAAATAACCGGAAAACAATAAAGATAAAACATAACTGGTGTAAATCTAGTGTTTTTAATCTTGTCTTTATAATAGAGAGCTGTTCTTTAAAAACACAAATTAATCTGTCCAAAGTAAGGCATGGATTTAACAGGTCTATGCTATTGTCGGTTTACCTATGCCTGATCGACAACACTGTTGTTGAAATTTGGCATAGCAAGAACCCCAATGTTGACAGGTGAAATTTTACCTGCCTGACATTGAAGTGTTTCTCATGGGGGCAGTGCCCCCGAACTCCCCCACGCAGGGAGCTGTGCCCCTGCACCTACCCCTTCTAAAAGATTATCAACTTCAAGCCAGAGTTGATTTGAAGGGGGGGTGACACACAGCAAAAGGGAGAAATTTAGTCCTCAGGACCCCACAGTGATAATTTCAAAACCTGTCAAAATTGTCACTGTGGGGATTTCACCATAACTGTTTTGATGTGCAATTGGCACATTGCTATTTTCAAATATTTGTTTAAGCTGGCCTTTTGTGTAATAACTTAAGACTGAAAATTTTATTAGGCTGTAATACAGGATGCACAGATATCACAGTACCTGATGTGCTGTCACACTTCCTCTGAGAGTGGGGTCTGTGGTAAATGAGTGATTATTCATTTCTGTGGCAGAATGCAGCCCTGTCATTAGATAATCTATGTGTGATAGCACTGACAACATCACATGCCGAGCATAGAGGAGTTTTGGATATAAAAGGAGAGGAAGGGAACCAGGTGCTGTGGATAAACTGGAAATATTAATAAAGAATAACCAAGAACAGTGAATTTTGCAGAATTGCAGATATTCTGTGGAAGGTTGCAAGTTCTGAGCAAAATTCTGATGCCATAGAATTCTAGGGGCCTTGTATATAAATATATTATAGGGGCATGGTTGTATCCCTATAGTTAGGGTTGAGTAGCCGGTTTAATTTCAAACCTCAAATTTTGCACTTTTAAAACCTTGCAACTGACCAACAGATCAATGGATTTGCGCAAAATTTGGTATGCAGTGTCCTGTGGGGGTAGACCTCTTGATCTGACAAGTTTTGTTCCAGTTGGATCTACGGATTTTAAGATCCAGAGAGTGCAAAAACCTAAAAAGTCACAATATTTTTACAGTTATTTCCTCAACGCCTTGTGTCCAGAAGGTGCGGAATTTTGGTGTTTTTTTCTATGGTAGATGCAGTTTGGTATCAGAACTGCCATGCTTAGTTTGGTGAAAACATATTAACATGTTGCAAAGTTATTCAGTTTTTAAGTTCCCATTGTTTTCAATGGGACAATCACTGTTCAGAATAGAGTGTCAAAGTTTGACAAAGGATTGACCTCATAATAAAGGATTCTTTCTTGCAACATCCAGTCCTTTTTCATCTGGAAAAAAAATCATTTTTCATGAGTGAAAATCCTTTTTCACCAGCCGCCATCTTGTTTTTTTTTTCTCACACACTCAAAAGTGTGAAAAATACATAAACATTTAGTCATTTTTCAAATCAAACACCAGAACCAATCTAAATGGGCCTCATTTCACTAGATTCTGGTGTTTGTTTTTCACAATTAGGGCTACAAGTACTTTTTCTGGCACCCAAAATCCTGGGTGCCAAGCTTAGGGAGATGAGCCTCCTGCCATGTTCTTTGTATGAGAACAGCACCTTTTATTTAGTTCTGTAGCCACAGCTGAACTCCTGCTGCTGGCTGCAGTGTGAGTTGTGAACCCCCTTGTTTTCCCAGGTGTCTAGTGGTACTGTTCACTCTCCGATCACTGTCCCCATATGTTCTCTGGTGTCTAGTGACACCCAACACCCTCCAATCAGTGTCCCTGATGTTTCCCTGGTGTCTAGTTGTACCCCCAACATTCTGATCATTGTGCTGATGTTTCCCTGGTGTCTAGTGGCACCCTCCACTCTTCAATCACTGTCCCCTAATCATATATATACATATATATATATATATCTATACTGACACCGGGATGTCCATCCCTGGTGCCGCCCCCCCCCCACAGGACATTGTTTTATTTATTAGCCAACGTCCGGAGCATGATACTCATGTTGCCATTTAGAGCCCCCCTCAGCAGTGTCCCAAAATATTTTTTAATGTAATCCTGTAAAATGAAAACAGTCCCCTGACATCTTTTTTTTTAAACCTGAAGAAAAGAAAATGGTCCCTTGTCGTCCCTGCCATCCCCTTCCCGCATTCTGACACTCAAAATGAGCACCTACCACCCCACACTTCCCTTACCCTATACTTACCACTGGAGGTCATAGACTGTCATCTTCTGTGGACTGAGACATGTCTGCACTTTTCAAAACTGAACCATGAACTGAGGAATCAAGGTAAGTTCTGTATAATGTATTTCATTGGCTTTTTGAACTTATGTTCATAACTTTGCCATTTTTTGGAATTTTTTCACTAATTTTTAAACATAGCCTTTTTGGGACCCCACCTCATAAACACTTACACTGACATTTCATTAATCAGGCCTGGGAGGTGATTTTGCAGTTATGGTGTAAAACCAACTTTCTGGACAGAAAAATGAAATTTCATCACTGAGTGTTCATGAGGTAGGGTCACAAAAGTTTTATGCTGAAAGTTTGGTGAAAAAATTTTTAAAAATGTCCCAGTTATGAGCATTTGGTGGAATGTTTCTACACAGGTGCATAACTTTCATAATTTTCAATACTGTGAGTCCAAATTTGCAACAGAGAAATATTTTTCAGACCACCTCATGAACAGTTAAGATATCATTTTTCACATAATGTCTGCAACATGTTTTTGCACCTGTGGCATGGAATGGCTTTTTATCATGGAGCTCAAAATTTTCACCTGTGGGGTTTATGAGGTAGGGTCATAAGAACACTTTGTTGAAAATTTGGAGTCAAAATATGAATAAATGATGAAGTTATGAACATTCATTGCAATTTCAGTATGCTCGCATGTAACTTTTGAAATTTTAAATGTTGTGACCCCAGATTTTCAACATAGCCTTCTTATAACAGCAGTGTCAGTGGCTCAGTAGGTAGCACACTCGCCTCTGAGTCTGGGAGATCAGAGGGCTGTGGGTTCAGTTCCCACATCTGGCACTTGGGTTAATATCCCAGTACTGACACTGTAGTGCAGCATGAGAGGGGTGCTGCACTTCTGAGGTGCTGTCTTTTGGATGAGACGTTAAACCGAGGTCCCATCTGCCTGGATTGGTGGTAGTTCAGGTGGATGTTAAAGATCCCATGGCACTTATTGAAAAGAGTAGGGGAAATTCCACAGTGTTCTGGCCAAATTTCCCTCATTCACTAAAAAAAAAATACCACCAACAACTTAATCTTGTTCATGGTCAGTTGGCATTCATCTGTATCCCCTTCCCCCTCCCGGGTTGTGCCTGAAAATAGACAGGATTTGTCCAGTGCACTTACCCGGTGAACAAAAACTAAATAAAATTACCCCACCTCATGTATGTCATAGCTGTCAGTTTTCAAATACTGCCCAAAATGTGTTTTCATATCTGTGGCATGGAATGGTGTTGCAGTTGCCCAGAACTACACTATCACTATCACTGGTAAATGCTCAGTGTGTAACCACACCTCAAAGAAGTAGGTATTTGTCCATCTTCATACAGGACAGAAACACTACATAAATCAACACATTGATTGTACAACCGAAGACACTGTATATGTAGTACAATGCCCTTGTGAGATGTTATGCATAGGACAAACTAGTAGGATGCTAAAGATGAGAATACAAGAGCATAAAGGAGACATAAGGAGAAGGGATGAAACCTCTCCAGTAGCTACACACTTCAAAAGCAGGACACAATGGAGCAGCATTACGCTTTTGAGGGCTAGAAAGGGTAAACAAACCAAAGAGAGGTGGCAATTATAGAGATTCACTTTTGAGCACAGAAATGTGCTGGATTTTCTATATGAAAACCCTGGATCATAATATAGGAATACACATTGAAATGAACTGGAATGCCTGCACTTAAAAACATGTACAGTAAGAGCATCTGATAGGAACACCAAGTTAGGACATTGGCAATAGATATAGATTACAATGTAGAGGGAGCACTCGGATTGGGGGTAGTGATAGTCATAATGGGGTTTAAACGAACACTCCAGAGGAAGTACCATTTAGAAATTAAATATGAAGAGCAATGAAAGGAATCAAAAGTTTATGCACAAGACAGAAATTTGAAAGCATACACATAAAGGGAGTAAATGTGTATGCTTCAAATAGATGCATGCTCACATGTAAAAACATGTTGAGAGGTTTTTATGCATATCATTTAATGGACAATGTGAAAAACAGAAGGTGGGGTTGGGCACTCGTCTGATATTCCATGCTCAAATCCTATGCTTAAATGCTGGAACCGATACTGATTGAAATATTGTATTTAAAACAGGGAGGTCAAACTTCATTTGACCTCCCATTTTAGAGAAAATTGATTATGATATGAGTATCCCAAAGAAAATGGGAAACAAATTTGATTTAGTATGAGAAACATACTATGTTCTATGAAGCAAGTAAATAAAAACACTGGCTAATTACCATGCCTAAATTTAAAGTAAATAAAAAAAAATAAAATCCCTCCTTGTAAATATCCTTTGCTGCTCTGGTGTTTTTTCAAATCTTTATTAGCAGATAAACATTATTGCATGCGAAGGTCAGATACAGCTGAACTGTTATATTAAAGATATAGATCTGGAAATAAAGAGCTTGTGATAGAAACCCAGAACTGACACATTTGGAACCTGTGCTGATAGCTCTGTGAATCCACATTAGAGAGAAGAACAGGCATGTGCCTGGATTAATATCTATAGAATGTTCCTCATAATTAAATATTCAAGGCAGAACCACAAACTTTGATCAGTTTCAAAGTTAAAATACCTGTTTTGTGAATCCAAATGCACATTTAACACAGAAGTATATAGTTGCTTAGCAACAGGACTCGAGCATGCGTGAAATACACTGGGCCCAATGTCACAACTTGAAGGGCCGCAGGAGTTAACAAATCAGGCAAGAGGATACAATTCCAACAGCTCAAAGACAGCATTTGGCATCTTCACTGCTATGCAGTAACTAATCACATCTTTTGAAAATACAAATAAATGTTTGTGGAGATAAGCCCATGATAAACTTAATATTAAAATCCAATTGCTGAATTCATTAAGACAGCATATAAAGCTTGAAATAGTAAATACAAGAAACACCATATTTATGTCTCCGCAGGAAAGGAAAACACATATGTTTAGAAGCCCCACTAACAAGCAGCTTAACTGCTGCAAAGAGGTATGCTGTTTTGTTGTAAAATTGGGGGTCAAGTAAATGATAGGCTGCAGTAAAATTAACTTTGACTGCTTAAGCATGGTGGTATAGACAAAATCATTGAGTGCATTCATTTCATTACAGATTGTGAAAGAAGAGAACAAATGAGTGAAGTATAAAAAACCTGTGTTGATGTACAAACAGAAAGGTTATGGCAGACGCTGTAATAGTGGTATGTGTATAAGCGTGAAGAACTTTGTTTCAAAATAAATAATTATAAAGTTAATGTAATAAGAAATTTAATGTATAATTATACATTTTTGACAGATTTTATAAAGGAAAAAAACCCATGATCAAGCTCTCATCCAGAGCGAAATGTAGGGGAAATCACAATAAAAGAAGATTCTGAAAACAAAACAGTAAAATGAAGCATGTGAAAAAGGACCCCATCCACAGAACTGTTCATAGTATTTGTTAGCCTATCCTAGGGGGTCAAACAAAATAAGGCATTGTCCATTACCCACTATTTAATTTATCTAGAATATAAAGGGTCCCTGATTGTTATGGCAACCTTGCGAAGCACATTCAGTTCTGGTTATGCTGTATGATCCCGCTGTGTTAGGCTGTTCATCAGGTGGGTGGTCTTTATCACAGAGGATGACATTTGATTGCCACCATGAAGTAAAGAAACCCAATGCACATTACTTAGTCAGTGAACCCCTGCACCACCCTTCCACGAGTACCACACTGAGACTTGGACTGCAGAGCCGCCACCACCTTGACCACATTGCTGAATCACCACTGTCTGACTTTCTAGGATGCCACCATTTGGAATGACAGTCTCATGTAAGGATCAACAGCCTAACATGGAGGGATCATATGGACTGACTAGAACTAAATGTACTTTGCAAGGTTGCCCTAGTAATCAGGGACCCCTTACATCCTCCAAGTATGGCTTCCCTGCATTTGGAGCTTGACTTTGTGTTAAATCTGAGAGACCCTGGAATCTTTGCCACATCCCCCCTGCAGTGATCACAAACTTCAGCAACACCCCCCCCAAATGTGTGCACAATGCAGGGATTGAGACAGGAAACTTCAGTGACACAACATCTCTCCATAATTGTAGATGGCACCTCTGTCAGTGTTAACCCTCTTTAAATCCCCAATGAACAAAGCCATATATAAGGCGCACCACCATCCAGCATTAAAGACAAGAGGCTGCTGTCTTGACTCCTACCAGTGCCACTGAATGGCAAGATGGTATATGCACAGTTGCAGGATTGTTATGCTTCACATTACTATTATGTTAAAAAGAAAATGGTCCCTCACAAATGAGACCACCTCGCCACCCCAAATACCCACTCAGCATCCACATTTCCATACTCCACACACATCCCACAAACCCTCACTCACCTGAACAGGCCCCACAGTGAAGATCCACTCTCCAATAGAAGACATGTTTTGGGGCTGGAAACACCGACTGCTATATGAGAAAGTAGGCTAAGTGCTGTTCAATGCATTTCAATGGGGTTTTCAACTTTGATGCATAACTTTGCAATTTTTGCATATTTTTGCACCAAATTTGGAAGATGCCCTCTTTGAGTGCCACCTCATGAATAATGGTGGTGGGATGATTCAAATTCCACCCAAAAGATGATTTTTGGTCACTTGGTAAAATCACCTTTCAGGTGGGATTTAAACATTTTCACCACTCTTGCTCATGAGGTGGGGTCATAAGAAGTCTATGTTGAAAATCTGGTGTCAGAACATGTAAAAATGATAACGATATGAGCATCTCTTGAAATTTTGTTATGCTTGCTCATAGCTTTGGAAATTTTAAATATTTTGATCACAAATTTTCAGCACAGCCTTTTTTTAGATCACCTCATGAATGTGACAACTGTCATTTTTCAAATCCTGCCCAAACTGTCTTTTTGCACATGTGGATTGGAATCACATTGCAGTGGCACTGAATCATGTTTTGGCTGGGATTTGAACATTTTCAGTAGCCTGTACATGAGGTGTGGTAGTAAGAAGACTATGCTTAGAATTTGGTTGCTATTGGCCTACAAATGGAAGTACAGGGACCAGAGGGCCCTGTGCTTCCACAGCAAGATTGATATATGCATCTATGGAGGGATGGGAATGAAGGGCCTGGAGGGCACTGCTCTTCCTCAGGTAAATAAGGATGCGATTAGACTATCTGAAAAAAGTAAGGAACTTCTTTGCAAAAGTTTCCATTAATGAATCATTTAAGGTTCAGGATAAAGCTACAAAAGTAAGGAAATGTGATGTTAGGGTTTCCAACCTTAACACTCCTGATGCAACCCTGAAGTGAATGAGGGGTGGAGTCTTCCTTGGGGTTGTCAACCCTAATGTTCACCCCATTCTATGAACTCATGAAACATACACACCTGTCTCCAGCACATCTCAGCTTTTCTCTTACTGCAATGGGATGAGAGCTAGGGTTGACAACCCCAAGGAAGACTCCACCCCTCATTTTCTTCAGTGATGGGGCAGGGGTGTTAGGGTTGGAAATCCTAACATCACATTTCCCTACTTTTGTCACTTTATCCTGAACCCTAACTGATGCATTAATGGAGTTCTTTGCAATATATATAATTTATTTTATTTATTTAATTATTTATTGAAGTCTTGGAGTTACAACCTTTAAGCCAGGGGCTTGTTTACAAAGGCTCCACATCATAACATGAGGGAGACAAGGATGATATCAGGGTACAATATAAAAACATGAATAGGTTACAGAGTGCAATAGTGAATACAAAGAAAATACAAATTAAGTGTTCCAAGGGTCCAGCAGATTACAGGCACAGATAAAATGAACATGTCATGTGCCGGCCCATCGGTGCAGTGGTTGGATTCCCACTTGTGACACCAGTGACCCGGGTTCGTGAACAGATTCAGATAGTCAGAGGGCCGGCTGGGGGAGAAGGTTGGAGTGTCTGCAGACAGCTCACCTTGTCCAGGGGAAGGGTGGGGATGTGAGCTGGGCACCTGCTGGCCCTGGCAGAGGCCGGAGCATAGCAGGGTGTCAGGGGTCTAATTGTTCGGGGAGTGACTGACATCAGCATTCACCTTGACATCACATGGCACATCACTCTCCAGTGGGAGAAAACCCAGGAAAAACAGTTCCCTGGCTAAGCCAGATGATGGTCTCTGGCCCCCTGCTGCCACTAGGCTTCATGACTGCCTGCCTCAGCAACACCTAGAGCCGATTGCCACAGTGTGCTGGATGACCCCCACTGGTGCCTTACCTTTCGGAGGAGGGGGACCCACCCGGCAAAGGGAAACACCGGGCTACCTCCAGGGGGGTTGTGATATGAGGCAGGGTCAGCATTGGAGATGGCAGGCAGACAGAAGGGCCTTAGGGGCCCTGAAGGAGGACCAGGCCAGGGGAGCAGAGGAGGAAAAAAAATATGGACAAGTCACAAAGAAATCAGAAGCTGCAGTGGTACCAGAATTTGCATACAGTGAATGAGCAGCCAATGGATGACCTTGTCAATACATATAGGTTAAAAGCCAGGGGAAAGGTAAGGGAGGATGAGGAGATCTTATGGGGGTAAGATAGAGCAGCCCAAGAGAGGCATTGTGCTGGAAATATCCTAAGTCCTGGAACCCACTGATAAGGTGCAGAGGGGACAGGAGGAGAGGTTGAGTAAGAAGAACCACACATAAAGTGAGGGAAGCATACCAAGAAGCAGGAAACAAAGAATGGAAAAAGGAGGAATTCAGTGGTGGTAAAAGAAGTATAGGAAGCATGTGGTAAAACTGGGGGAAGGGGAGGGGGTAGGGCAGGAGAGGAAGTAGGAGGTCAGGGTAGAGGGGGACACATTATGCAGTGTGAGCAACAGGATGTGGCAGTCAGAACCTAAGGAGGAGTAAAGGAGTTGAGGGGATAGGGGGATATCTTGGTAGAAAGGTATGGGGTGAAACAAAGTGGAAGAGGAAGAGAGTAGGGAGGAAAGGAGAGGGTAGAAGTAGAGGAAGAGATGGTAGGAAGAAGGAGATAGGTGTCAAAAAAGGTAAAAGAGAGTCAGGTAACTTGAGGGGTAATCACAACTGTTCTGCTGCAGGGAATACAGTCTAAGATTGGTTTTGAAAGGTCCCAACCTAGAGATAACCAGAAGGTCAGGTGGAAGTTTTTTTTTTATGCTTATCTTTTATTTAGAGCAGAGAAAATTTTCTTTTCCACATGAACATTAGATTATATAACACAGCATTCAATCCTGATCATTTTATACAACTATAGTCTTATCCATTTGAAACATTGTTTATCAGAGTATTTATGTTACATATATATATATATATATATATATATATATATATATATATATATATATATATATATATATATATATATATATATAGGACATGATGGGCATGAGTAGATATGGAATATTGTCACTCCTGCAGAGTGAGCTCCTGGATATCTCATGAGTGCCGAAGGCATGGTGAGGATATCCAAGCTCACGATGCAGGAGTGACAATATTTGCCATAGGACACAATCTGCCCATCATGTATTCGATATATACAATAGGGCCAAGAGTTTCAGAAGTTTTGTTATGCTGTCTTGTGTTTTGTTCCTGTTAATGTGTTTGCTCATTCTGTGTGTGAGCTTTTCTGAATGGGCTGGCAGTGTTATAAACTCTGAGAGACACATGAGTGTGTTTTGCAATGCTAAATGAGTTAATTTTAGATAGAAATGAGAAACATGCTTTTGTGAAGCTGTATTGTTTAGCAGTCTGGCTGCAGTGAAGTTAAAAGCATCACAGTAATTGTAATGAACTGAGAGGCAGAGTGTCAGAATAGCTGATACTGTTTTCAGTGGTAATTAAGTTAGCTGCAGGCAGAGAGCAGAGTGTTCTGTGAAATTGTGCTCTTTTAGGATTCTGGCTGCAGTGAAGTTGAAATTGTCACAGTAATTGTAATGGGTGAGAATCAGAGTTTGAGGAACAAGTGAGAGTGTGTTTCAGTGGTAGTTGAGTTAGCTGCAGGCAGTAGTTTAGCAACACATAAAAGATAAGGAGCACCAGGATATGTGCAGTGCTATTGAAAATCACGACAAATGTAAATCAAGGTAAATCTAAGCACCCGCACAGCATACTCAAAAAGTGTTCCCTTTCAATATTTGCATTTTTATTGTTTGCACTTTTTTATGTATTTTTAATATAAGGGATTTTTTTGGTGTACATAATAATTATGGTTATCCTAATGTTATATAAATTAAATTTAAATATTGGTAAGATAATCCTATATATTGGAGTGATGTTTTTGAAGCAGTTCTTAATAGTTATATGGGATAAATGGATTTATATGTTGTGTGCCTTTAAGAACTGTTTTCTCAAACAATTGGTATATAATTGTTATTGGATTTGTATTGGTGCAATATAAATCACATGGTATGGTGAACAAAGTATTTAAGTATAATACTTGAAAGATGTCTTTTACTCTGAAGAAGCTTGGCAGGAGGCCAAGTGAAATGTCAGTCTGTGTAGTGTGCACTTTAATTTGGTCTATAATAAATGTGATTTTTTATCCATCGGATGTTTTCTGAGTATGCTGTGCAGGCAGTAGTTTAGACTGTTCTGTGAAGCTGTGCTGTTTGGAATTCTGGCTGCACCAAGTTGAGAGCATCACGGTAATGAGCTGGAAGTTGTGGGGGGGGATAGGTGTGTTTTGTAATGCTCACTGAGTTAGCTGTAGGCAGCAGTGAGACCTCTCAGGTAGTTCTGCATTTGTGTCTATGGTAACAGCACAGGTGTTTCTTTCATGCTGAGGGGAAAGCTGCCTAGGGTGATGAAATCAGTGACCTTTTGTGACCTGTGCGTGTAAATGTCTGATATCATCACAGTAGAGCAGAGGGTAAAAATATCACACTGCAGTGGATGATATGCTGTTTTATCTCACTCATTTACCACTCACTCATATTGTGTGTGTATATATATATATATATATATATATATATATATATATATATCTATATCTATATTTTGTCTGTTACTTTATACCCAATGATAAAAAAAGCTGTTTAAGCTCTACTTCCATCTGCCCGGTGGTGCTGAGGGTTGAGGCACTGGATGCCACACCTCACGCCACACCATCGACCCAGGTTTGGGAGCAAGCTTGGGTGCCATGGGTCGGCAGGGGAGGGATAGGATTGAGTGCCTCATGGGCTGCTCTCCTGTACCTAGGGGAGGGCATTGGGTAGTCTGGAGCTCCGGCAGCCCCTGGTAGAGACTGAGGGTTGTTGCAGAAGCTTGGCTGCACATCACAGCATGCCCGATGCTGGCAGGGTTGCCATGTGCTAAGCATCGGGCGTACGCACGCATAGGGATGGGAAGGGAGAAAATGTGGAAAACATCCAGCTGAAAGGATAGGTGAAGGCACCCTTCCTCCATGCTCAGAGCAGGATCTGGCTGGGCAGGACCCTAATCATTCCTCCGCATGGCCCCAACCCGTTGCCAGAGTCTGAACTGCAAGGAGCACAAGTAAATGGTAGGGCTACCCTCCCTGGGTGGGTTATACCAGGAGTACTGGCAACAAGGGGGGGAGAGAGAGGGGCACAGTCCACAGTGGATTTCAGCTGGGCTGGCACAAAGCAGTGATGCCTAAGAGAGTTCCCCCCAGCTGAGAGACAGGGAGAAAAATAAAGTTGAAAAAAAAGAAAAGCTCTACTTCAACATATAATAAAGATTGGTCACCTCTAAAAGGTCATTTGTCTACTGTGCATATAGCTTCAAAATATTATCTGTCTTCTCCTCTAATTTGGTAATTCCCTTTTTAGGTCTTATTTTCCCCCTTCTCCTTCCCCATACATCCTTCCACCTGTCTGATCAGGTACCTGTAGTTTCTATTTGAACTTCATACAGCAGCCACATTGTCCACTAGTTTTGGAATTTGGGTGTTTGTCATCTAAGTCCCATTGTGATTCTCTCCATTCTCTGAATTTCCTCAACTATCTCTCTCCACTATCCGACTTTCAGTGGTTCAGGTCTCAGCCATCTCCTTGTTACCGCTTTAAGGGCAGCAACAACTAAAATGCCCCAAAGTTGTCTTTCATCCTTCCCTTTCATTCCTACATGGTGCATTCCCAGTACTAAGTGCTCCGGATTGGGTGGTGTAGGTGTCATAAACACCTTTGATATATGTCCACCCACCTGTCTCTAATACTCTTGTATCTCTGGACACAATCAGAAGGTATGAGGCTGTAAGGCCTTGGCTCCCCTGCATCCCCACCAGCATGTGCTAGACCCACCTCCTGGCCCATGTACAGCCTGTGCTGGGACCATAGAGTATCTTCTTCTAATTTTTCAGCCAAATTCTCTCCACACTGGAGAGGTCATTATGTGCCATGTGTTTGCCCAGACTAATTCCCATTGTTTTTAGTTAGTGACACCCCCAAATATCTTTCCCATTTATCCTTTATGTATGCTGATGTAGACTGAGTATCTGCTATGTAACTGGTATAAAGAATGGAGACAGCCTGTTCCACATTTGGTGAAGCCCAGGTTTTGTGGAGTACTGTATCCTCACCTGTCTCCGACTCCTCTTTTCCCAACTTCTTTCTCATATCTTGTATATAGTTCCTAATTTAATAAAACTGTATTCAATCCTTCTCTTCCCATTTAAATTTTTCATTTGCAGCTTCAAAGGATGTCATGGTTGACCCTGTAAATAACTGCCCTGGGGAAACCATTCCTGTTTGTACTTGTCTTTTGTATCAGTTATCCTGTTCTGCAGGTGTAAACTGTGTATTATATACAAACCATCTATATCTCCACATCTGTTTCTGTGTGTTTCCCTTCTTAGGTTCTCTTCTCCACACTTCTAGGACTGCGTTAGTTCCAGTATAATTTGAGTTTAAATATTTGTCCCCCTCTTCCCTGAACAAGGCTGCACACACCGGAAGGTCTGAGTGTTCCTGTATATTTATCCTTTTCCAGAGAGCATCATACTGAGGGTTACACCATAACAAAGTTATCCTCATCTGGGCTGCACACCAGTATCCAAAAAGATTTGCAAATCCTCCTTCAGCTTTTGGAAGATACAGCAAGTTTCTCCTAATCCTAGGAAGTTATACAAAGTCTAAGAACATCCTCTGCCATCTATCTATTTCTCCTTTTGGAACAGAGCATGGTACACCTTGAAATAGGTATAATAGTCATGACAAAGCATTCATCTCCAAGGATTGTACCTTGGCATGAAGTGACAGTGGCAGCAAAGCCCATCTCCCAAAATCTTTCTTTAACTGGGCTATCAGAGGTGAGTAGTTCAGGCTAAATAGTTGTGTGTTCACTGTGCCCAGCTTTATAGCTAGGTATTTAATACACTCCCTGTCTCAGTTCATTGGGTATTTGTCTCTAATATTTGCTGAACTGACATAATTAAAACTGAGCACTTGATTTTTTGATCTATTCAGGGTGTATCCAGATATAGCTGAATAAAATTCAGTTATTTTAAACACTTTGTCCATAGTCGTGTCTGGGTTACTCACATACAAAAGTATGTCGTCAGCATACAATACCAGTTTATGTTCTACCCTTCCCACCTTAATTCCTGTTACTTCTCTACTTTGCCTTATGGTCTGAGCCAACGGTTTGATATATATGAACATACGAAATTTGCTAGCAGATAAAGGCCTAGAGGTCTATCAAGTCTTCTCGAATGTGCTACTAGCACCCCTTATTCTGCAACTGCCCCTCCCTTCCACCTTCCCCTTCATTGACCCTCCCCCTTGTCATGTCCCATCCCCTTTTAAAGCAGTCCACTGTTCTACTGGATACCACTTCTGCAGGTAATGCATTCCACCCAGCCACCACCATCTCTGTAAAAAAGTGTCTCCTCATCCCTCTCCTGAACCTTCCTCTCTCCCTCCTGTCTCATATCATGGCCCCTGGTGTCTCTTCCCTCCCTTACTTTTAACAGCCTCTCTGTACCTGTCTTGTTTATTCCTTTCATGTACTTAAAGGTTTCAGTCATGTCCCCCGTCCCTCCTTTCCCCCAGTGAGTACATGTTCAACTCCCTCAGCCTCCTCTCATATGATAAGTCCCCCAGCCCCTTGATCATCTTTGTTGCCCTGCACTGCACCCCCTCCAGTAACTTAATGTCCCTCTTCAGATACGGGCACCAGTACTGCATGCAGTACTCCAGGTGCAGTCTAACTAATGACCTATACAGTGGCAGAATCACCTCCTCCCTCCTTGAGGAGGTACCCCTTGCAATACAACCCAGCATTTTGTTGGCCTTTGCAGCTGCCTTCCTACATTGTGCTGAGTTGTTCATTGACCCTGTAATGAGCACCCCAGATCCTTCTCCTCCTCTGTCTGGGCTAGCTGCACTCCCCAGCTGGTAACTCCTCCTTGGGTTCTTCATCCCAAAATGCAGCACCTTGCACTTGTTGGCATTAAACCCCAGTTGCCAGGTGTCTGGCCAGATTTCAAGTTTGCCAGATCATCCTGCAACCCCTGCCATCCCTCTAGGTCATCCACCACTGCCCCTACCTTGGTATCATCAGCAAACAGACTGATCTTGCTCTTGATGTCCAATGATATGTCTGCAATGAATATCCCAAACAACAATGGTCCCAACACCGAGCCCTGTTGAACACCGCTCGTCACTACCCTTGGGTGTGAGAGCTCCCCACCCACAACCACTCTCTGTTGCCTTCCCTGAAGCCAGTTCCCTACCCATCTCACCAGCTTTGCACCTGCCCATGTGCCTACTAACTTACTTCCCAGCCTTCCATGTGGCACCAAGTTGAATGCCTTACTGAAGTCCAGATAGAGGACATCCACTGCATGGCCCCTATCCAGTTGCCTAGTTACCCAGTCATAGAACTCTATCAGGTTGGTTTGGCAGGATCTGCCATGTATGAAGCCATGCTGTCTGCTGTCCTGTAGTCCTTTGGCCTCTAGGAGGGCCACCAGCCTTTCCTTCAGGATAGTCTCCATTAGCTTACCCAAGATGGATATGAGGCTCACTGGTCTGTAGTTTCCCGTTTCATCCTTTGGGCCACTCTTGTGGAGGGACACCACATGATCCATCCTCCAGTCCTGAGGTACACACCCAGAATGTAGTGAGGCACTAAATAGGTCTGCCAAAGGTCCTGCAAGGACCTCTGCCAGCTCCTTCAGTACCATGGGGTAGATGTCATCTGGGCCTGGTGCCTTATCCACCCTCAGTGCCTTCAATCCCTCCTGAACTCTGCCCTTCATGATTTCCCCATCTGTCACCCCATCTCCCCCTGTTTCTGCCATTTCTCCCCCCTTGGGTGTCACCCCTCTCTTCTCTTTAGTAAATACTGAGCAGAAGTACTCATTTAGTGCTTCTGCTTTATCGCATCCTGCTTCCACCCAACCCCCTCCTTCCTAATCCTTACTATGCAGTCCTTACAGCTCATTTTCTCCCTGATGTACCTAAAGAAGTCCTTCTTCCCCTTCTTAATGCCTTGTGCCAGCCTGAGTTCCGTAGATGCCTTGGCTCCCCTTACTGCCCTTGTCACCTCCTTTGATTCTGTCAAGTACTCCTCCCTGTCCTCACATATATAAATAAGGTGAATGACAATGGTGACATAGGACATCCTTGTCTGGTACCCCTGCCCAGCTTAAAATTAGAGGAGATATGGCCATTAGCTCTAACATAAGCATTGGCTCCCTCATAAAGTCGAAAAATCCCTCTCTGAGACTCTAGTGGCAGCCCAAGTTTTTTACCCCTCTGCTTAATAAATACTGTAATTGTACATGTGCATAGCTTCATTTTCCTCTGACTGCTGTAATTTGTTCCAGATGCTCTGCTAAACGGGTCTTACAGTGTCTGCAGCATCATGACATCAGTGGGTAGTCCATGAGCATTGCCATCTGTCAGAAATGCTGTTTCAACTTATTTCCTGGTCAGCAACGGGCCGCAGTCAGGCCATTTTGATTTGATTTAACACGCTCTCCTTTTCCTTATACTGAGTCCTTCATAATTTCTTTTAAATTGTTAGATGTATGTGTCTAACAGTCAATAATTGCAGTGCTTGTCTGTAATCTGAGTACTGGAGTGGTCTGTGCCAGTGTTTGACCTACTCTCAAAATGTATTGTGTTTCCAGACAGTTTAAATAGTACAGCTTAGAATGGCTTTGCTGCAAACAGTGTGAGTTCTACTGCCTTATTTACCAATACAATCATTTTATTTCCCTGCTTTTATAATGCTATCAACTTAATAAAGTTTGTTACAGTGTATTTTATTTTTAACTGACTTTGTCTGTGTGGTTACTTTTTGTTCAGTTTTGTTGTTTCTAGAATTCAATACTAGACTCTTCACTTACCCAAGACATCGATCTGCCTACTAGGCACAATTCTTAGTCTGGCAACCATTCCCTACTTGACTGGGCACTAGTCTCCTGCCCAGACCGGATACTCTCCACTGGGATCATGTCTGACTCCCTGAGTGACCACTCACCCATCTTCTGTGCTTGGTCCAATAAACCCCCTAAAACTGCTGCCAGGGTCTTAGAAGCCAGGAAATTCAGCAGGTTTCTTCCAGCCAACCTATGCTCTGACCTGGTGACAATCGACTGGGACCCCATTGTATCCCTCCCCTCACTTGATGAGGCACTCGACTACTTTTCTAATTCATTTCTGTCCCTAGCCAACCTGCATGGCCCACGAAAGAAAATCAGGGTACAGGGAAAGTGCCACAAATGGCTGAGCTCTTGCCTAAAGCAGTCTATGCTTCTCCGTGACAGGGCCTGAGGACTGTACAAATCAATGGGCTCTACACATGATTGGGAGAAATACAGGGAACTGAGGAACCTATGCAAAAAAAACTCCAAACAGGCCAATTCCAAGTACCTAAGAGACCTCCAAACTAGCCACCTGCGCGACCCTAAGAAATTCTGAGGCCACATAAACTCCCTTCTCAAAGGTACTGCAAATGCACAAGATGACTCTCTCCTGGTTGGGGATACCTTGACCAATGACCCTGCTACAGTTGCTGATGCCTTCTGTGCCTCCTTCTCCAACCCTAATGGACCCCCCCGGGACTCCCTATCACTCAATTTCAGACTGGGTGCCTCCTTGTCCTCAATTCCACCTGAAAGTGGTTGAACCATCCACTGTACTCCCCCTCTTACTCAAAATAAACCCTAACTCTTCCTCAGGAAATGACCTGCTAGAAGCTCGGCTGCTGAGAGCCGCTGCCCCGGCTATCGCCTACACTGTCACCCTGCTCATCAACAGGTCCCTCCTTGAAGGAACAGTCCCAAGTAAGTAGAAGGTATCGACTATTGTCCTCATCCACAAAAAAGGACCCTGGGACAGAGTGGGAAACTACAGGCCTATCTCCTTTCTCAGCCCTCTTGGGAAAGTGCAGGAGAGGCTAGTATACAATCAACTTCAGGATTACCTTGAGCAGCACCACCTCCTCGCCAATGTACAACACGGCTTCAAGAAAGGCCACGGCACTGACACTGCCCTCATCCGGCTTACATCTGACATCCTCAAGGCCATGGACCAAGGCTCCCCAATGGGCGCCCTATTCATTGACCTATCCAAGGCCTTTGACCTGGTCAGCCATGAACTCCTCCTTTCCAAATTCCTCCGACTGGGCCTGGATAATTACTCTCTCTCCTGGTTTGAAAACTTCCTGACTAACAGATCCCAAAAAGTACGTTGGAGAGGAACACAATCTGGCTCTAGACCCATGACCTTTGGGGTACTCCAGGGCTCGATCCTATGCCCCCTACTATTCTTACTCTTCCTTAATGACATTGAGAGTGACTACAAGCTCAGCAACCTCATCCTCTATGCGGACGACACCGTTGTCTACCACAGCGACCCACAATCCAGTGTCATCTCCTCCAAACTCCAGGCCTGTCTCTCAGCTCTTGAGGTCTGGTTCACCACTTATTCCCTAAAGCTGAATGAGGACAAAACTAAGGCCATCCTGTTTGGGACTAGACGCTTGGACACAGACAGAAGTGAGCTGCTCCTGCTTAACACAGCCCAAGGGAGGACAGTAGAGGTCATTGACCAATTCAAGTACCTCAGGGTTCTCCTTGACCAGGAATTGACCTATAAACCCCACATCGACTCCTTAACTCGATCCATCCACCAGAGGTTTGGCCTCCTCTACCGTCTGGGAAACTCCCTCTCTGGTGAGGCGTGATGAGCCATAGCCAACTGCAACCTCCTCCCCTCCATCCTATACGGTTCCCCGCTACGAAAATTCCTCTGGGGAACAGAGCTCAAGAAACTCTCCATGCTCTATAACCAAGTGGCTCGTTTTGCAACAAACTCCTCTCCTAGGAGGCACCATTGCGAGACCCTCACATACCTAAACTGGCCCACCCTATGGCTCAAGCTGACCTACTCTGTTTCCTGTCTGGCCTTTAAATTCACCTCCCTTGGCCCTCCGCCACAACTGTGTGGGCTGTTCACTCCAAAAGTCCAGTGCCGAACACTGCGATCCACTGCAAGTCACTCCCTCAATATCCCTCGTGTTCGCACCAACCTAGGCAAGCACTTCTTCCATTACGCCGCTCCATTCTTATGGAATGCCCTACCAGCAAGTCTACTCAACAAGCCTACTCTCTTGGGGTTTAAATCAGGCATCAAAGCATACCTCCTGGAACTAAGCCTCTGTGGGTGTAATCGCTAGCTCCCACCAGGGCCTACTCTCTTGCTACCATCTGCTGAACCACGCCTTCCCACCTCATGAATATCATATGGAAAAATGCTAAATGCACTATGTATCTGTCTCAATACCTGTCTAGCCTGTGATACCTGCTGTTCTCCATGCCCAATGTATGATACCTACTCCCCAAAATGTATCAGCTTATCTACTGTACCCTAATGTCTATGTATGCACTCACTGTAACTAAATATGTATTCTCTACAAATTACTGTATTTTATACCTATGTATGTATTCACTGTAACTAATCCTGGGTCACCCCAGAAAAAGGGATCTCTGGTCTCAGTGGGTTTACCCGGTTACCAAAATCTAAATAAATAAATTGCAATTTTTTTGCTGATATGAAGCACTAATGCGCCATTGATTGTAAGAATGGGAAAGGGTATGCACACAGTTTCTATCATTTTCTGAAAGATAATCATTGGTGCAAGCAGCAGGCACTTGGTGTTAAAAGTGCTTGCAAGGAACCAACTGATAAAAGTGTTTCATGTGCTGGCCACTTTACAGAAGCTCAATTTACAATTTCACAAACTCTTTTAGATACTATTGGTTTTACTCTGTCAGTGTTGCTTGAAACCAGATGCATGTCCCACCAATTATTTTCAATTAAACAAGAAAAACCAAAATGCCAGAGTATTGTCATTCAGAATAGGAAAAGGATTGAGGGAAGGTATAAATATGATAAGCCATATTACAACTGTCATATCTGAACTGATACTGAATGCTAATAGTGTATCTGTAAAAGTGGCTGAAAGAGAGAGGTATTTATTTTACTGTTACTAGCAATATATTGTCTGCATTTATGGGCTCATGATAGTGTTACAAATGTGTGCATTGCTGTCTGCTTTTGCTGGTTAATATTACGTAGGTGTGTATGTGCATGGATTTCTGTGACTGGTGTTCTTACATGTCTCTGTGTTGTTGCAGGGTACCTTTAGATCACTTTTCAAAGTCAGTAGCTCACTACACTTACGCCGATGTGTATGGGTGAATAATATGGCCATATGGGTGCATGATAGTTATGCCTGGTTTATAGTGCACTGCTCAGTAATATAACTTTATGGATGAAGTATTCTATTATGGAGAAGTGTATGGGTGAAGAGCAATAGTACAAATGTGAACAAAGTTGCAGGACACTGTTATCTGCACTCATTTGTATGTCAAGCATTCTTGTGAATGTCTGCATGGGTGCACAATACTATTACAGGGGTGTGTATAAGTACAGGCCAATGGTACAAATGTGCATATGTATGCAGGGCACTTATGTACTGTTATTTTAGTTCAGGTCATGGTCACATATCTTTGTATTAATGCAGGGTACTGTTATGTGTGGCTATGGGTGGAAGGCAATGGTACTAATGTGTGTATGGGTGCAGCACACTTGTGCCTGGTTATTGTAGTGCAGAACACAGTTACATACAGTATCTTTGTATGACTGTGGGTTACTGCTACATGACTGTGATGGGTGAAAGGCCATGGTATAAATATGTGTATGTGTTCAGGACACTACAATATCTAGGGATTTGTTGAAGTGCATTGATGTATCTATATAAGGTTTTTAGGTAATGGTGTGTTATTATGCACAGCTGAGAAGAAATATAGAAACAGAGAACTTGACTGTATATCTATCTAAACTTCCCTTGTTATACTAACTCACTCCATTGGCCTACTGTGCTATTGTACTGTGCCCATTCCTCCCACTACCACACCTCAAATCCTTACTGCTCCTCTTGGGGACTATGAGTCCTCTTGCCATGTCCCAGTCCCATTTAAACCATTGAAGGGAATTGGCATTGTACAAACATCCACACATGCTACTAGTGACTGCATCCCTAGTTTGTACAAACAAGACATCACAGTTTACCTTCTTTATATCACAGAGAAACTTGCATATTTTAATCATGTACCCATACTCCCTTCTAGATTTCAGTGAATAGATGTTTAGAGCCATAGTATGTCTAGGTCTTTCCTCAGGTGAGGTCTCCAGAAGTGGTCATAGCCCTCCAGGTGAAGCCTCGCTAGGGATTTGTGCAGTGACAGAATCACCTTGCTTTGCCTACTGTGAAAGCCATTCCCTATAAAGCCCATCATCTTCAATGCTTTTTTGTATACTTTATTACACTGATTTGTTTGCTGCAGGGAGTCACTGACTATGGCCCACATATCTCTATTTCTGTGGAAGTGGGCAGTCTAATTTCTACCATCAAGTATTCTGTATGTGGACTGTGCCTACCAAAGTGCACTTGTGCTCACAAATGGGGAGCATGTACAGGAAATAATGGTATGGGAGCCATTGGGTGGGAGTGACCACTGCACAGTTGGTTTCCAACTAGATATGGGCAGGAAAAGCATCCTGACTAAGACCAAAATCTTGGATTTTAGAAGGGTGGACTTTGGGAAAATGGGTGAAGTACTAAAGAGGCAACTGGCAGGCATCAGACCAGGTATGGGTTTGGACCAAAAGGGGTTCATCATTAAGGAAGGAATACTGGTTGCCACATATCAATGTGTTAGGTTCAGGGGTAAGAACACAATGGCCAAAGCACACCCAGCTGGTTCAGTTCTGGGGTTGCCCAGGTAATAATAGAAAAGAGGCTCGCCTATAAAAAATTTAGGAAGACCAAGAGAGAGAGGTGTATCGGGAAAATTACCTAAGGTGTTCTAGTGATGCAAGCAAGGTGCTGCAGATAGCTGAAGGAATTAAGAAGGGAAGAAGTCTTTCTTTTGCTATATAAGTGAAAAAAGAGACAAGAAGGAAGGGATTGTAAGGCTTAAAAAAGGGGAGGAGTTGGTGGAGGATAATGGGTGGACATGGTGCCAGTAACTGAGACATGGGCATCACTACACCATGACTGGGACCTTGTGATTCCTGGATATAAACTATGCAAAAGGGACAGGATTTGGGAGGCAGTATAGTGCAGTGGTTTAAGGATCTGAACTACAAATCTGGAGACCTGGGTTTGAATCCCACAGCCCCCACTTGCATACTGTATGACCTTGAGCAAGTCACTTAACTTCCCTGTGCTCCCAGGTTGCACCTGTAAACAAGCTTCCAGCTTAGTGTGTTACCCCTGGTAAAAAAAAAAAAAACTTAAAAGAAATAGTCAGAAAAAGGGAGGGTGGCAGTTTATATCAGGAGGGAATAACTTGCATGATGGAGGAGTCAGAGGAAGGGAAGGGAAGGTGGAGGCATTATATGTTCAATTAAAGGAAATCTGTACAAATAACAGAGACCCCAGCCCCAAAGGCTTATCTCTGATTAAGTTTTTCACAAAGAAAAGCCTTCATTTTAAAAGCTGCTACTTTATTTTAATTTTGAAAAGGTCAAGAGTCAGGAAGATGGCAGACGATGCACAGCCTCATTTAGTGTAAAAGTGCAGCGCCACACCCCTCACTGCAATACATTTGCATTGCAGTGAGCAGTGCAGTGTGGCACTTTTACACTAAGTGGAGCTACACACCATACACCATCTTCCCGACTCCCAACCTTTTCAAAATTAAAACAAAGTAAGTAGCAGCTTCTAAAATTAAGGCTTTTCTTTGTGGAAAACTTAATTGTGGGGTAAGCCTTTGAAGGGGTGGGGGTCTCTATTATTTGGACTGCTTTCCTGTAAGATCCAATAGAGGGAGAAAGGTGAGGTTGGTGGTGGTGGTGTACAGACCACCCAACCAGGATGAGGAGAGGGAGAGAGAACTGAGTACATATATATTGGAAGCTGCAGAGAAGGAGAGGTGGTCATTGTTGGGGATTTCAACATGCACAAGGTGGACTGGAAAATACCATCAACAACATGTGCTAGGAGTCAGATGATCCTGAAAGGACTGCAGAGTGGGTTCCTGACTCAGGGTGTCACAGAACCAACAAGAGCAGAGGCAATGCTTGATGTTGTGCTAACAAATAGGGAGCATGTACAGGAAATAACATTCAGGGAGCCATTGGGTGGGAGTGACCATTGCACATTGTGGTTCCAGTTAGATATGGGAAGGGAAAGCATCCTGACTAAGACCAAAATCTTGGATTTTAGAAAGTCAGACTTCAGGAATATGGATGAAGTGCTAAGGAGCCTCCTGACAGGCATCAGAGCAGGTATAGGGGTGGACCACAGGTGGTTCATCAGTAAGGAAGGAATACTGGTTGCCACAGAGTAGTGTGTTAGGCTGAGGGGTAAAAACACAATGGCCAAAGTGCCCAGCTGGTTTACATCTGGGGTTGCCAAGGCAGTAACAGAAAAGAGTCTGGCCTATAGTAAATTCAGGAAGACCCAGACAGAGGCGGATAGGGAAAATTACCTAAGGTTGGCTAGTGAGGCAAGTAAGGAAGTCCTGCAAGCTAAAACACAGAAGGACAGCTAAAGGAATTAAGAAGGGGGAGAAATCTTTTTTCCACTATATAAGTGAAAAAAGAGACAAGAAGGAAGGGATTGTTAGGCTTCAGAAAGGGAAGGAGTGGGTGGAGGATAATGGTGGAAATGCAGATATTAAATGAATACTTCTGTTTTGTCTTCACCAGGGAAAAGGATGGACCAACGCCTTCATGAGGAAGAAGAGGAGCAGGGGGAGAGGAGAACATAGATGTAGTGATAGATGATGATAGAGTGAGGGGTGGGATGCTAGCATTAAAGGTGGACAAATCACCAGGTCCAGACAAAGCATATTCAAGGGTACTAAGGTACTGGCCAAGGATCTGGCAGGTCCACTGACAGACCTATTTAATAGTTCACTAGGGTCAGATGTTTTACTGCAGGATTGGAAAACAGAAAATGTGGTGCCCCTTCACATAAGTGGTCTCAAGAATGACCCATGGAATTACAGACCAGTCAGTCTGACCTCAGTTGTGGGCATGCTCATGGAGACTATACTAAAGTAAAGGTTGGTGGAATATCTAGAGGAGCATGATCTCCAGGATTCAAGGCATCATGGGCTCAGGGGGGGATTGTGTAAAACAAACCTGATTGACTCCTTTGATTGCATCACTAAGACTGTAGATGGGGCCAAGCAGTAGACGTCCTCTATCTGGATTTCAGAAAGGCCTTTTACCCTGTGCCCCACAAAAGGTTGATCATGAAGTTGGTGGATCTCGGGGTTGGGGATAAGGTGGCCAGATGGGTGGAAAACTGGATGAGGGACAGAACCTAGAGGGTGGTTTTTGGGGGAGACTTATCTGGCACCAGAAAGGTCCAACTATTTGGATACGTACATTTAAAATTATAGTGCAATAACTTAAAATAAAAATTTTGCAAAATTCTGGACTTCCGATTACGATGGCCACCAGATAGACATGCTTCACATCACTCCACCAAACATCCACTTAAAAAACACATTTTCTTTACATGAGCTGCCTCAATACGCAGAAGAACTATTTCCTAACTAATAGCAATCTCCATTTCTGTTGAACCTGGGTGATTATCCTGATGGCTTACCTACAAGAAACAGCGATGAAATCTCAAAGGCCCAGACATACACCCCCACCATCTCATGAGAAGGACTTACTGGCAAAGTGCACTAAAGTGGGTGGCACTGAAGAATCCCCCACTCCACATTTGCTGATTGAAGAGACCTTCCTCGAGGGACTGGCGCTGATTAAGGAATCCCTCCAAGCAGTAGTTGGGGACTTGCAGTCACTCAAAAACTCCAAGGAACTGCTAACTAACTGCACTAGTGACAATGAAGCACGTATTTCCTCTCGGGATGACTGGAGGGCCCAGCTTGATCCAGAGATAGTATCACTGTGGCAGTGCCTATGCAAGATGGAGGACAAGCTTGAGGACCTTGAGGGTCGATCCAGAAGAAACAACCTACTTGTACTAGGGCTTCCAGAAGGCAAAGAGGGAGTTAACCCTATCTCTTTTGTGCAGAAAATGTGCACTAAACTAGCTGGGCCCTCACCAAATGGCCCGACGTACATTGTGGAAAGGGAGCATTGTGCATTGAGGCCCACACCTCCACCCGGCTCTCCCCCCAAGATCTCATATTCATGCTGCTAAATTATCTGGATAAACAGATAATACTGGAGAAGCTAAAGGATGCCAAAGAGGTCCAATGGGACAATGCTAAAATCCAAATAGCTCAAGACCTACCACTATCAGTAAGGCAGAAATGCACAGAAATGCTTCCAATCATTGTCAAGCTTATTGATGCAGGGGTAAGATTTTGTATGCGATACCCAGCGATGCTGCAAGTAAAAAAGGAAGGGCAGTGGACATCTTTTGACAACATGAGTAAAGCCACTACTGAGCTCAATAAACCTTATCCAGACCTTTTTTGATGAATAGGAAAGAAGAATCTTCTAACTAAAAATGGACATATGTCACTAAGTTAATTATTCCGATGAAGGAATCTAATATCACCAAGTTCTGTGAAGCAATAAACATATTGCAATGACTCACGAGAATCCTAATTTAGACCCTATGTTGTCCTATGCTGTTAGTGACCAAGTGAGACAGATAACTAGTTATTTGAGGAACAATAATCTAAATGACATAACTAATAACTTCTTCTGTGGTCTGTTCTAAGTAGGGCTATGATCCATGAGGAAATGGATGACCGGACATGCCTATAAAAAGAACCAGATGTGAGGATCAAAAGGCTTGTTAGATTATGCATGCATGCCAGAAGTATGATTTAATATAAAGACATGTGAGTCAGAAATGTTTGTTTTTTAGTCCTGACACTTGTGCATGGTTAAATATTGCTAGTCTCAGGCTTTTCTAACTGTGGATAGGTAGATCTTAAAGGACTATATGCACATCTCTCAAATTTTAAAGAAAGAAGAGAGAAAGGGTTTAAAATGCAGCTCCCAGATGTCTGCCTAAAGTGGGGGGGGGGGAGGAAGAGGGTGGGACTGTCTGTTAGGTGGTGGAACAGGATTGCAACCAAGCAATTAAAGGGAGTACGGTTGAAAGGACTGAGGACTATGTTAATTTTGTTGGTATAGGGCTGAGTTTGATTGGGGTTAGTAATATTAGTTCTGTAACACATGTAGATGTACAAAGAAAGGTGCTAGATAGAAGTTTAATCTTGATCATGGTGAGTCGGGCTTATAGTCATGAAGTAGCCAAATATTGTTTATTAATAATGCCAAATTATTTTACTTTCCCCTGTTCCAGGCAACATAGCTACCCTAGTTTAAATGGGAGGAAATCCCCTGCCTCAGATCATGGTTCCAACTCCCAATGGCAGTGAGATTTATATCTTGGAACGTTTAAGGGGCTCAAACCAGAGTTAAGTGCCATCAAATCCTTAGACACCTGGAGACCTTACAATGCAATGTGGCTCTATTGCAAGAAACGTAACTTCTAGATAAAGAAGGTAACCTCTTTAGGAGAAGGCAAATAGGGCAGGTATATGCAGCAGGTATGCAACAGCACAAAGAGGAGTAGCAATTCTAATTGCTAGGGGGACTCAATTTAAATTGCAGCAATGCCAAATTGATATACAAGGAAAATATATATTCCTTAAGGGACACCTAAACCACACTGAAATTATTCTAGGCTCCATATATGGACCTAAAATTGATTTGACTGAATTTTTTGCAGCATTAACAAAAACCCTAAACCTTTTTCCCTGATTAGCCACAATAATTGCTGGGGACTGGAATCTGTTTTTTTCACCAGTCCTAGACAGATCAACTTGTAGAGGGTCCAACATCTCTCCAGCACAAAGAGCTCTAAGGGAATTCATAACAACCTATAACCTCAATGACCCCTGGAGACTACTAAATCCCACTGCTAGGGGATATACCTTTTATTTGCTAGTTCATAAGTCACTATCCAGAATTGAGTACTTCCTAGTTAATAATGCAATATTAGAAGGTCTAATAGGTAGTGGTATGACCCCAAGAGTTATTTCGAACCATGCACCTGTATGGATGGAAGGTACTCTATCACATCAAAAAGCCAAAAATGGTATATGGAAACTGAATACTCAGCTTCTTCAGGATGAACAAGCATTGCATTCCCTTAAAGAAATAATTGCCCAGTTCCTTGTACACAACCAGGGATCTATACAGGACATTGATAAACTTTGGTGTGCCCTAAAATGTGTGGTCAGAAGAGAGTGTATCTGACTATCTACCATTCAGAAAAAAAAGAAAGAAGTATTATCCTCCTCACTCTTACCACACATTCAAACTTTAGAAAATCAACAAATAAATCAACAGAGTGAAGATACATTGGAGCAACTAGCCAAATTAAAGAATCAATATTCAGAATCCCTAAGAGAACAAGATCAGTATATGCTCTTTAAGACCCATGTAAAATATATCGAGCAGGGTGACAAAGCTAGCCATTTATTAGCCCTTCAACTGAGGAAACAAAAGGAATACAGGATTGTAGTGGCTCTCAATTCCCTTAAGAACAATTCCCTCCTTACCACTCCCAAAGAAATCTTCAGGGAGTTTGAAGAATACTACAGATCCTAATACTCTCCACGAATTCCTGCCCCCCTTTTGTAGATATACAGACATATCTTAATGACCTTCCACTCCCTTCTCTCCAACAATCACAAGCAAATACCCTTACGGGAGCCATAACGCAACATGAGCTATGGGAGGCCTTTGATTCATTGTCAGATGACAAGGTGCCAGGTCCAGACGGCTTTCCATCCCACTTCTATAATGTATTTAAAGAGCTACTTTCATCCTTAATATTGAGCATGTTTAAATATCTATGTAATTCTGGACCCTCTGACTCTTCCCTACTAGAAGCTCTCATAATAGTGCTCCCTAAGCCAAATAAATCTCCACAATTGGTTTCCAACTACCGCCCAATCTCCCTAATGAATTATGACATAAAGCTCTTTACCAAGATTCTAGCCACCAGACTGACACGAATTTGGACCCCATTACTAAGTTCAGAACAAGTGGTATTTGTAACTGGCTGCTCTTCAGCTGACCACCTTAGGAAACTGTTTCATGTTTTCTCTGCATCCAGATCAACACCTTACCCAATGGCATTGGTATCTCTGGATGCAGAGAAGGCATTTGACAGGGTAAACTGTACTTTCCTATTTGAGGTACTTAAAACATTTGGCCTTCCCCATAAATTTATACAGTGGATACAATCATTATATACATGCCCCACAGGAAAAGTTTATTGCAATGGCATCTTCTCAGAATTATTTCCCTTGTATTCTGAAACGTGTCAAGGGTGCTCCCTCTCACAACTACTCTTTAACTTACATCTGAAACCATTTTTATACCATCTCCAGCAATCCCCCCAGGTACAAGGCATTCACGTTGGTGAATGGGACTTACGCCTTTCAGCATATGCGGGTGACATCATTTTACACATCACTAATCCAAAGACTTCCCTTCCAACATTAATATCCATCATAGAAACATGCATAACTTTATCTAACTATAAATTGAATATAACCAAATCACCAATTATGCCATTAAACTCCCACACTTATCGTTCACAAATAGAGGGCCTCCAACTAAGCCGATCAACCCAAATTAAATATTTAGGACTTACAATAACACCTATTTTATCACAGTTTAGAAAAGTGAACCTTGATACCAAGTTAGGAGTCATACAACAAGACCTTGACAGATGGGCTCCCATATATCTTTCTTTGCAAGGAAGAATCAATGAAATCAAAATGAATATACTCCCTAGGCTGTTTTACCTATTGAATATGTTACATTTCTACTTCCACAGACCTAGGTTAAGAAAATACAACAGATTATCTCCAAGTTTCTTTTGAAAACAAAACCACCGAGAAGATCATATATCAAACTAGGAGCCCCTAAGCAAAGAGTCGGCCTTAATCTGCCCAATTTTTTTCACTACTATTTAGCAAGCTACATAGTTAAATATTTCCTTTGGTATTCCCCTAATCCCACCGCAGTGGACAGAACTATGAGCCAGTATAGCTACAAATTGAACGCCTAATTATTAGACAAAGTGGTATTTCCCCTAATAGTCTACTATATATTACTCCTAAGGTGGATATGAAGGCTCTGAAAAATGAGCTACTATGTACAGTATGTCCCTGAAAGTACATGCCCAGGTATGTAAAGCCCTCAAATACAACAATAGCAATGCTATTTCTCAACCTACAGTATATATTTAAATCTGAATCTCTTACTAGAGAAACAGTACTTAAGAACCAGTAGTGAATTCCCTGAACAGGAAGTTAAGATTTCTGTTTTATTGGATCAAGGCAAAATCAAGGCCTCACTTGAATTTCTTAAGTCCTTATACCTTCCTTCCAATCAGATATTTAAAGGATTCCAGATTAGGCACCTTTTAATAGCTATGATGGGTCCCGGTACCTGGAATGTTAATCAAACGGAACTCCTTAATATGTTACGTAGGTTGGCATGGAGTCCACATGCAGTCTCCAAGGTAACAGCAGAATTATACCCGATTATCTATCCAGATATCCAAGGAATATCATCATATTGGACAACTCAATTCCCAGATAAACAATTCTGCTGGGACAGAATATGGCAGGCAGTATATTCCCACACCTCCAAAGACAAACTACTCCTCATACAATTTTATACACTACAGAACATTTATTTCATTCCAGCAAAGTTGGCTGCTATGGGCAAATTGCAAGACCCCAAATGTAATAGATGCAGTTTTAGTGAGGGTACCATATTCCATATGCTTTGGGAATGTCCTTCAATTAAACTTCTATGGAATACGATTAAGAACAAACTTGATTCCCTCCTTGGATTGGAATCACTTTTTGAACCCGAAATGTGCCTCCTCAGGGTTTACTCTCAAATCCTAGTCTTAGAAGGAAGATATGCTATGTCTCTAATTTCCTACACAGTAAAGCAACTGGTATTAAAGCACTGGAAAGACTCCCAAATTATTCCCTACTTGGAGTGGTTGAATGAATTTCTATACAATCTGAGAATAGAGAAAATGATAGCAAGTCTTAGACATTGCCCTTCTAGTTTTGATAAGAAGTGGAACAAGGTTTATACACTAACCTCACTTATTAAGTAAAAGATAGAATAGCAACAACTATCTATAAAGGAAATGGATGCCCATCTATTTGTAAACCAGTGAAAGCTGTATCTGGCTTATAGACGGAGGGGAGGGATAGGGAAGTTTTAGGAAAGTAGTTAAGTTTATTTGTAGTTTAACAGCAGTAGATATATATTTTTTTTTTTAGTTGCTTAACCAGGTATAGCACACTAAGCTGAAAGCTTTTTTACAGGAGCAACCTGGGAGCACAAGAAGGTTAAGTGACTTGCTTAGGGTCACACAGTATGCAAGTGGAAGCTGTGGGATTCAAACCCAGGTCTAGTCTGCTGGATGTCACCAAATTTGCAGCTCAGAGCCTTAGACCACTGCACTATACTGCCTCCTAATTTGCAGCTCAGAGCCTTAGACCACTGCGCATTAGTGGGCCCGATGTAACCCAAAAAGCCATATCCCATGTTTATGTGTATGTATCAATCTTTATATGCCTTACAAAGCTACACATGTATAACTACAACAAAAGATAAAGCATATTAAATTAAAAAAAAAGATTTTTGCAAAATTTCACAGAATTTTCATGAAAATTCTGTGAAATTCCACAGAATCTGAATGATCATTCTGCGAGCATTCTACAGGTGGAATTTTATATTCTACACAGCTCTACTCTGCAAGATGATACGAAGATCTGCAGCAGGATAGAAAAGTATTAGCAGAGACCTTGGAAGACTTGAACAGTGGTCAAGTGTATGGCAGCTAGGTTTCAACACAACAATGTAAAATAATGCACTTGGGGCATAGAAATCTAGGGGCAGAGTACAAAATGGGTGGAGTGATATTTACAACATTAGGAAAGCACCCATTCAAAAAAAACAAGCTTTTACATACAGTAGATTACTGTTTAATTATGTTATGCATCTATGGCTGCCACTGTACATCTGATGCAAACTCATAATCATGTTCCTCACTTGAACTGAAAGGGGGGGAGGGTTGAGGCCATAACCCATTACTGACTCTTTGTTTTTGTATTAAAGAGATCAGATTTGTTACAGCAAAAACAAGGAAAGCAGTAATTTTTAAAATGTGCATACGTGCATGGGTACCACTTTTATTCAGACAGTACCACCACTGGCCACTACCACTTCAAGACTGCTATAACTCCCACCTACTACAATCAAGGGAAAACCAGAAGTAGTCTAGCAGCACTGAGGTCAATATGCTTAAGGCACATTTACCAGAAATTACTGCTTATAGAAGAATGACAAAGTGACTGTGATGACAAGCAAGTCCCTGTGGAGGGAAAAATGCTGTATAGCAGAAGAACTTCAACGGAGGCTCTATTCTTCGTCAGCTTCAAACAATTTATTTGTAGAGTTTCCAGCCAGAGTTACAAAATAAAAATAAAGCGGACTTGGTTCGACCAAAGTAAATAGCAAAAACTATAAGAGGCATAAAGGCAAAAGACATGAATAGCAGCCTTCATATCTTTAACTAGAGCACTAGTTCAGAAGCATTCACTTCACCATCCTGACTGCTACTGACTTTCAGCTTGAACTGCTGGCAGTATATATACCCTAGACTGTTCTCCCATTGGATGAACTACCCATCAATCAAATGCAAAAGATATTTCTGTATACACAGTTATTTATGTCTTTAGTTATGAAGGAGTTCACTATAACATTACCTAAACATATATACAAGTTGTAGAAGTATTAATATTTTGTTTAGACTCCTCTGAGTTAAGTTTATACTGTTAGTCCCTCCTCATTGTATAAAAGAATCAACCCAATGGCCGGTGAGCTCCTAGGGAGAAAGCATACACAGCATACAACAGAGCCCCTTACAGGCTTCTATATTAAATATCAGGTAAACAGCATTTCTGTGTTTCTCCAAAATCATTCATATTCTGTTGCCTTACTCAGTTTTAAATAACTACTACAGTTTCTAGTTTTAGAGGTCAGGACCAACTATCCCAGATACCATTTAAAAAGAAAGGCTTGTAGACAACACTCTATGTTGTCTTTATTAGCCCTTAGTTGTGTGCACTGAAATGGGGTTTAATAATTCGTTTGCTTCACCAAGCCAGAGGAGCAGCACTTATATGCCACTAGAATCAGCGCTACAGCCTCTCTGGTGTATTTTGGAAACAGAAAACGTCTTTTGAAGCTGTCATGTTATGTAGCTGTACCTAAGGTGCACACGCTCGCAGCTCGCAGCCGCATCGTCACAAGGAGCGCTTTAAGTGACATGGATTTCTAAAGAGTCCCAACTCAAGGGACATGCTGTAAATGATGAAATTTCGGCATAAAACTCCGGTTTTATGCAGGAAAGGAGGTCTAAAATATCCTTATCTCGTTATGGCCTCTTAAAGGGGCCATGCCAGTTGAACTTACAGCCTTGAATTATAACATGGAGAACAAGATAATGGTCAGCCAGAAATACATAAATGACAAACAATTACACAAAAGAACTATTTGCATAGGCGGCCAGTCTACGCTAAAACAAACAAAAGCAACATAAAGACAATACAGAGACATTTGGGGAGGGGTAGTTTTCTGGCTAACAATACAATGTCTGACCATGCAAACACATAAGCTCAAGGCAACAGATCACCCTTTGACAGTCCCAGACCATATCTTTAGTTTATTAATAGTCTCCTAATGAGTCTGATTTTTATGGCTGCATGTGCCAAGCTCCACAGATGTTATGCCAGCATCAGATTTATATAAGATCACCTTGGAATCATGTGGCCAGACCACTGTCTGATGTGCTGCCACAGTGCTCCGGCATAATTTCCAGTGATTCTGGTTATGCAGCCCTTCCCCTCCACAGGCTGCATAAACACACCCCCTTCCCAATGCACTGCCCCTCCTTTTCACAACTACAGAAGTGATGACCACCATGGACAACATGGTGCATGCACAAGTATCTCGCGTAAGTAGTCGTGTCAGTGCCACCATGTTGCACATGGCTGACTTCTGGGCAACCTGCACATCTGTGAGTATCATGCATGTGCAGTACTGTAAACGCTGCAGTACTAGTTATGGCTGACTCCAGTATGGTGAAAGCACCACATATTCTTTTCAATGCTCTTGCCATTCCTAAAAGTTCTCCACAGCCATATCGGCTCTGACCAAATCTTGTTTGGAAATGTTATCTGTGCATTATGTGGTGGAAACAATGTGTTAAACTATGCAATAGCACTTCATTTTCATTGGAAGACAGAAGTGCAGGATGGCTAGGATTTGTTAATGCTTGCTAGGGTCCTGAATTTGAGTGGGATATCCTGGGTATTACTGAAGTATATTTAATTTAGGGTAGCTTACTGGGGAAGGTTTTGTGAAGATTAGAACTTATAAAGAAGGAAAAAGGAGGAAAAAAGGAATTTGATTTGCTTATCATGTTTTAATACATTTTAACATGTCTACTTACTGAGGCTTTAAGGATGCTCCAAGGACCTTTATTACATTTTTAAAATACCTTGATTGTCCATATGAACTCATGTGAATGATGCTTCAAATGAGTTTTTAAATAATGCAATGATGAACTGCTTTTACTACATGTCCAAAGAATATAGATAGCAGTCTGTGCATACTGTAAAATGTTAGTGCTCATGTAGCATGAATTATTGTTTTATATACTGTATGTGATAAAATAGTTTGTTTTTAGCATATTGTAATGGCTTATAGTATATGGCCAAACAATAAAAACATAAAATCATTAAAGAAAATCATTAAATCATTCCTCATTTCCCTGGTGTCTAGTGGCATGCCCCACATTCTGATCACCATTCCCATTGTTCAATTCTATATTCCCTGGTATCTAGTGGATCCCCACCCTCCCATTGCAGGCAAAATCCATAATAAAGAAAATAGGCCCTCAATGCTTTTTTTTTAGACCAGTAAAAAAAAGGTCTCTCACTAATCAGTCCCCCAACTTCCCACTCAGCAGCCACCACCCCACATCCCCCATTACACCCCACTCACCCTCCCTCACCTGAACAGGTTCCAGGTTCAATGCCCACTCTCCAACTGAATACACATCTTGCTGCTGGAACCAGCGACTGCAGTATGAGAAACTAAGGTAAATGCAGGTCAATGTATTTCAAATGGGGTTTCAGCTTTTATACATTACTTAGCCTTTTTTTGAGATTTTGACCCCATATTTTCAACATAGCATTTTGGGGACCCCACCTCATGATTAATATGACTGTCATTAATTATGCAACTCCTGCCCAAAAGGTGATTTTGCAGTCGGTTGATGAAATCACCTTTGGTTGGGATTTGACAATCTTTTCTGAACTTGTTCATGAGGTGGGGTCATATGAAGGCTATGTCAAAAATCTGGGGTCAAAATTATTAAAAATGGCAAAGTTATGACCATTTTTTGCAATTTCACTATACACACTCATAACTTTGGAAATTTTTTATATTTTGAGCCCAGATTTTCAACATAGCCTTCTTATTACCCCAGCTCATGTATGTCACAGCTGTCATTTTTCAAATCCTGGCCAAAATGTGTTTTTTCACCTGTGTCATGAAATGGTGTTGCAGTTGCCCAAGAATTCTGTTTTGGTGGGATTCGAAAAGTTTCTGTACTGGGTACATGAGGTGGGGTAATAAGACAGCCATTCTTACAATTTGGTCACTGTTCTCCTATAAATGGAAATGCAGGGCCCTGAAAACTCTCTGCTTCCACAACTACATACATATAATCATCTATGGAGGAATGGGAGTGCAGGTCCTGGAGGGCCATGTACTCCCACAGGCAAAAAAGGGTATGATTATACTATCTCAAAAAGTAAGGAACTAAATTGCAAAAAACTTTGTTAATGCTCTAGTTAGGGTTAAAGCCACATGATCAGTCAATCAAGTTTGTTTGGAATTCAGTTTAAATCTCTATTTAAGTGTTCACAGAGCCAGTTCGTCTACTAATTCTGCTTGTTGTGGGGAGAGGTAGGATGGTGAGTTTAACTCAGTAACTGATTTTCTGTGAGTTTGCTGTTGGCTTTGGAGAAGCTTAACTCTTTCTTTAACCAGAGGACTGTTGCTGGCAAAAAAAGCCCTGCCACCTACACCCTCCACCAGACTTTATTAAATACTGGAAAGCCAATTGGGATTGGGCTTGGAGGCTGTGAGGGGAGGAGATTGGGGAGCTGCAAACTGCCCATATGAACTAATTCTTAAAGCTAATAGTCAAGTGGTGAAAAGTTCAGGTACTCAAGCTTTTACTAGTTGGATTTAAAGTTGAAATGTTTTAAAGTTGCAAGTTTAAATGTCAAACTAACATGCTTGGGTTAAGGAAGGGTGACTGCAAATTTTAAAGTTGAAAGTCTAAAGTTCAAACTGTCAAGATCATGTATAAGTGTGTTAACTAGAGTTTCTGAGCTAGCAAGCTAGGGAAAATGGGGTAAAGAAGGACTCAGAAGCAAACTAGTAGAGTCACATATGGTATCCAGCTATTGCTCTATAGACTGTATGATAAGGAATTGAGGTTACATTTAAGTTAAGTATGAATAATGGAGGGAAGGAAAATGAGGCATTATGGAAGGGATTGCACTGGGGTGGAGGGGCATGAATAAGGGTGGCAGGAGACATTGGAATAGTGGATGGAATGGTGGGCACCAAGAAGTGAGGGGGCAGGCACAGGGAGGATAGTGGGGTGCAATGGTTGTGCGGCAGCTGTTTGGATGAATATACTATGGAAACTGGGAGTTGTCCAATTTGTTACAGGCTGAGGAGACTGGAAGAGGAGGTACAGGGGCTCTGGAGGGAGCTGGAGAGGGTGAGGAAGGGGGTCTGGGGCAGGAGGGACCCTGGAGAGGAGTAGCAGGGAGAAGCAGAAGAGGAACAGCAGAGCTAAATCCCATGAGGCTCTAGGGAGGAGGGGTGGGAGTGAGGAGAGCAGAGGGACAGTAAGTGGAGGGAAGGTTCAGGGCAGGGGGAAGGAGGAGATGGGCACCACTGTGGAAGTAGCAATTAATAGGTTTGCAGTGTTGGCATCGGAGGTGATAGTGGAGGTGTCAGAGATTTTGGGGGGAGGGGAGGAGAAGGGTAGTGAAAGCCCAGGAGTTAGGCTGGGAAAGGAAGAAGGGGGAGTGGAAGAGCAGCGTAGAGTTGGAGAGAGAGGTGGAAATGGGGGGGAGATGTAGGAGTCATAAATGGTGCAGATAAAAGTAATAAGGAGCACAGTAGTGTGAACTCTGAAAATGTGGACAGCAAGAACAGGAGAGGGGTATGTGATGAGAAGATGGGGTACTAGTGCTGGGGGATTCAATACTGAAAGGGATCAGATGGGGCAGAAGGGGAGAAAGGTACAGTCATATCTGGGTCAAAGCTATTTCAGGGTTGTCTGTGGGCATGGCAGTATGCATGGAGGGAGAAACCTCATGTAGTGATGCATGTGGGTACAAATGACTTGGCAGGGAGACAGTAGAGGTGGTAAAGGGGAGGTTCAAGGAATTGAGTAGGCAGTGTGAGGAGGTGGGCGGGTCAGTGGAATTCTCTGAGGTACTCCCAGTACCATGTGTGATTGCAGTGAGGAACAAAAGAATAGAGGAGTTCAGTGAGTGGCTGAGGGATTGGTGCCATACCAGGGAGTATAAATTAGTGTCAGACTGGGGCAGAACCTGGAGCAATAGTGATCAACATGCAGGGGACGGGTTACATTTGAGCAGAGAGTGGAATGGAGTACTAAAATGGGGAATAGAGGGGTATATATCAACAAAGGTGGATTCAAACTAGGAGGGGAGGCGGCAAGGGGACTACTGATAGGAAAAGGGTCCACAAAGGGGAGCCTAGTGAGCTCACCCCTCCCCAGTTATGGATAAAGGCAGTGGGGAAGCAGTACAGGCAGGGATAATGGGGGAAGAATAGGGGTCAGAAATGGGAGGAGACAGGCTGGAGGATGGTCTCACTGAATGCAAGAAGCCCAAGGAATAGAACAGCAAAGTTACAGACTCTCTTGGAGGTGGAGGGGGTGGACATTGTGGACATCATGGAAATGTGGGCCACCCAGTGCCAGAACTGGGATATGATGATCCCGGGGTTGAGGTTATTCAGAAAAGATAAGGCTAAGGGGAATAGGGGGAGTGGCAATCTATGTAAGGAAGGGAATAAAGTGTATAAGGGAGAAAGGGGAGGACAGAAGCACTGTGGATGCAGTTCCAAGATGCAAAGAATAGGACACTGAGGATGGGTTTGGTGTACAGGCCACTGGCTCTGGGGATTGACCTGGACAGGGAATTAGCTGAACAAATTAGGAGGATCTGCAGGAAGGGGAGCACAGTAGTGGTGGGGGACGTCAACCTACAGGGGGTGGAGTGGGGCACCCCATCCACCATGAGTGCAAGATAGTGGATCCTACTAGAAGCATTTCAAGACGGCTTTCTGACATAGCTGGTCCAGGGGCTGATTCAGCTAGAATGGACTCTGTACCTTGTACCGGATAACAGGGAAGCTGTAAGGAATCTGGAAGTGGAGGAACCACTGACTGGGAGTGACCACTGTTCATGGTCAACATTGGGAGGGAAACAGGGGTTAAGGGTACAAGGGTGATTGAGTTTGGGGGGGTGGACTTTAAGAAGATGGGGGAAATTTGTGGCAGGCACCTGGCAGGAATGCAATCACACATGGATGCAGACCAGAAATGGGACAACATAAAGGAAGGGCTCATGGAGGCAACAGAGTCTTGCACTAGGAAGAAAAGAAAGAAGGGAAGGGCAAAGAAACCCAGTTGGCTGACACAGGAGGTTATGGAAGGGGTGAGGGCAAAGAGGGCAGTGTTTCTAAAGTACAGGAAATTTGGGAGGAGAGAAGATAGGGATAAATACATGGGGAAGTCCAGGGAGGTTACCAGACTGGGCAGGGTGGACAAGGCATCCAGGGAGCTGAGAATGGCACAAGGAATCAGAAGTGTAGAAAAAGACTTCTTCTGCTACATCAGAGAGAGAAGAAAGAACATGGATCAGTTGGTAAGGATTAAGAAGGACATGGATGGGTGGAGAAAGGGGTGGAACAGGCAGTGGCAGTGAATGAATACTTCTGCTCTATATTCATGCAGGAGAAGGGGGCAGATACCTCAGGTGAGGGAGGGGTGGGGATGGGGAAGGGGTTGACAGAGACAGGAGTGTAGCCAGAAATTTCTGTTTTGTACACAATCTCCAACAGTTACACCCCCCCATTAAAAATGTACAAATCCTTTCTAAATTGCACCCCCTTCCAAACAAGTCAGATTGTTGTCAGATGATTCCTCTACTCTCTAAAGAGGTTATACATGTATAGGATACTCCTCAGTGGCCTACACTAACCCAAATACTACAGATTAGAATGATAATATTAACAGAGTGGCTTAGGGTTTGTGACAGGCACTCAACAAAACTGTACACAAATGTGTACAGTGAGTATGCCTGTCTACACCCTTGGACAGAGATAGGGATTACAGAGAGCAGGATACTAGATGGGTTGAGGGCATTAAGGGTGGACAAAAACCTGGACCTGATGGCATTCACCCTAGGGTACCAAGGGGCTTGGCAGAGGTCCTGGTGGGGCCACTGGTTGACCTGTTCAATACCTCCCTAGACACTGGATGTGAACCACAGGACTGGAGAATGGACCATGTGGTGCCCATCAACAAAAGTGGCCCAAAGGATGAACCAGGAAATTATAAGCCAGTGAGCCTCACACCGATCAAGGGAAAGCTCATGGAGACCATACTAAAAGAGAGGTCATTGAGTTTCTTAGAGGAAAACAGTCTCCAAGATGGTCAACAGCATGGATTTATAGCAGGCAGATCCTGCCAGACAAACCTTGTAGAGTACTATGACTGAGTGACGTGGGAACTGTATAAGGGCTATGCAGTGGATGTCCTGTATTTGGACTTAAGCAAGACCTTTGATTCAGTGTCACATGGAAGGTTGGGGAGAAACTGGAATATGTGGGGGCGAGACCAAAAATGGTGAAATGGATCTCAAACTAGCTAATGGGAAGGCAGCAAAGGGTGATGGTGGTGGAGGTGGTGGGAGACCTCTTGTCACCGACAGCGGTGATGAGCGGAGTACCACAGGGATCAGTACTGGGACCGGTGCTGTTTGGGATTTTTATTGCAAATGTTTCACACAGGATCTGGAGCAAGATCAGTCTATTTGGAGATGATACTAAGATGGGATCTGTGGTTGATGATGTGGAGGGGTAAAGAGGTTTCATGAGGACCTGACTATGCCGCAGGAGTGGATGGAAACATGGCAGTTGGGGTTCAGTTCCAAGAAGTGCAAGGTTCTGCACTTCAGTGCCAGGAACCAAGGGTGGGGATTACCACTTGAATGGGGTACAGTTGGGGAGCTCCACAGAGAAGAAGGACCTAGAAGTAATTATTATGGGAAGCATGAATGACTCTGCTCAGTGCAGGAAGGTGGAAGCTAAAACTGACAAAATGCTAGACTGTATTGCAAGAGGGATCTCCTCTAGAAGAAGGGAAGTTATCTTGCTGCTGTATAAGTCATTGGCCAGGCCCCACCTGGAGTACTGCATGCATTACTAGTGCCCATTTCTGAAGAAGGACATTAGATTGTTGGAGGGGGTGCAGTGAAGGGCCACAAAGGTGATCCAGGGATTGGAGAGCAAGCCCTACAAAGACAGGGTGGGAGATCTGAATATGTATTCACTGGAGGAGAGGAGGGAATAGGGCTATGTGATTGAGACCTTTAAATATCTGAAGGGGATAAACAAGACCAACACAAAAGGGATTTTTCAGATGAGAATAGGAGGGACATGAGAGGGCATGGACTGAGATTGGAGGGGGGAAAGATTCAAGACAGAGATGAAGAGACATTTTTTCCTGGAAAGAGTGGTGGACAAATGAAACACCTTACCAGATGAGATAGTGTCCTTTAAGATTGTGGGCAGTTTCAAGAGAGGTTGGGACAGGGTAAGGGATACTTGGAAGGGGGTGGGAAGGGAAGCTGTGAGATGTGGGGCTATCTGCAGACTCAATAGACCATGAGGCCTGTTTCTGCTGGCAATTTCACATGTTTGTAAAAGTAGGGAAATGTGGTGTTATGGTTTCCAACCCTATCACCCCACCCCCAAACTGCACACACCAACAGGGGTTGGGGGTGTGCCTTGGGGTTATCAGCCCTAACGCTCACTCCATTCTCCTATACTGTACCCATCTCAACTTATTTACTTATGGAATGGGGTGAGTGTTAGGGCTGACAACTCCAAGGCACACCCCCGATGTCTGTTGGTGTGTGCAGGGTAGGGATGGGGCGTTAGGGTTGGAAACCCAAATTCCACATTTCCCTACTTTTGTGGTTTTAACCCTAACTAGAGCATTAATGACCATTTTTGCAGTTTATATATAAAATATATTAGGATGGTTTTCTTTTGTTTAGATCACATTTGTGATCATTTTATGATGATTGCACGCATGCATAAGAAACATATTACGGCAGCTTTCCAGAAGCAGGTTGTGGAGGAGCGGCACTATTGTGGCCAATGGTCCCACAGCCTTTAACAGCTTGGCCCACTTTCCCCAATGTCATGGCATTCTGCTGCTGACACTAGTTCAACCAACGTGCCACAACCTTGTAAAGCTTCAGCTGCTGCAATCAGGGACCACCTCATCATTGCAGCATAAGCCATTGATTGCAATGAGGAAGCAACCCATCATTGCTGGGCGGAATCTTGTTACAGTGATACTGTTTGTGAACATGGTGGCTTGCCACCACATTCTCAAACAATATTAAGCCCCCGTGCCGAGGGGGTGCCCAGTCCACCTCGGCAGCATGTGCCCCCTCCACCGTGTTTGTTTGCCGATTGGGGCCTTAATCCCCATCAGCTTCAGTGCCCCAAGGTTGATGTTGCTGATGGGGGAGTCCACTCCCTGTCAGTATAATGTAAACCCCCACTTTTGTTGTGTGCCGATGGGGGTGCCCAATCCCTGTCAGCCATCAGCATAATGTAACCCCCCCCATTTGTTGTGTGCAGATAGGGGTACCCAATTCCCCATTGGCTACAGCTGTCCTCCCAAAAAAAGACTCCATTGACAGTCTGGGAGCCCACCCCGGCATGTCACATGCCCTCGTAAAACAAAACAATCCCACAATGTTTTTTTTCCCCTCGGAAAAAGAGAAAGGTCCCTAGGAGGCTTCCTGCCCCCTCCCACAACCCGGGCCCACCCTGTGCACCCTGCCTCCCAACACCCCTCTCACCTCATACTTGCCTCCAGAGTCTGGCGCGACCATCTTCGGTGGACCGGGAACATGTCTGCACTCTTCAAAGCCGATCACAAACTGAGGAAATGCCAGCAAGCTGTATAATGGAATAAATAGGGTTTTTTAAACTTTGATGCATATCTCAGGCATTGTTTGGAATTTTGGCACCAAATTTTCAACATGGGGTTTTTGGAACCCCTCCTCATCAATTCTGGCACTTTCATGGCATTATTTGGCCCCGAAAGGTGATCTTGCAGTCACTGCGTGGAATCCCCTTTTGGGATCGATTAACAAAATGACAGTGCCAGTGTTCAGAGAGGGTTCTCAAAAACCTATGTTACCAAAGGCAATTGGGAGAAAATCAAAAAAGTACTGTTTATGATTATGCATTGTCAATTGTTACACGCACTCGTAACTTTGCGAATTTGCAATATTTTCACACCAGACTTTCAACATTGGCATTTTTTCAGACCTAAATAATACAAAGTGATATCTGGGTAATGATGGATTCATATGAAAACAATTCCAAACTCCAAAAGGGTGCAGTAGACTTCAAAAAAAAAAAACAAGTGAATCCAGAGTCTGCTATGGCTTGTCAATGCATTTTCTTTATTAAAACAACACCCCTACGTTTCGCTCCTATGAGCTTGATCACGGGGCTTCTTTTGGTATCTATTTTAGAAACAAACAAAAACATTATTATACATCTTAAACACTTAATATAATTTCAATTGATAGACACAACTTTGAGTGCATTCATCTACCTGAAAAAATGAGTCACTATGCTTGTAAGCACATGGCACTTCAAATTTCAAAATCACTCTTCTTCCTGACAAAAAATAAATTATCATAATATAATATGTTAAACACCGAAAATCAAAGCCGTGCCAAAATGTAACATAAGTATAAAAACTTAATACCCCCATAACACGCATACCTTGGGAAGCTGAACTAGCGTTGTTCTTGAATTTTGTAAGCCTTGAATGATTCTAAAAATATATAAACATAACTACCTTTAACCCTAAGGTTTAAACGGTGTAAAACTATTGTGCAGGATTATTTTTGTTTATTTCAAATGGAGTGCACTTACCTCCCACTTTAAAGTTTGCCACTAAGGTCAGAACTTTATGGTGAACCAATAACAATTTGAAATTTGTCCGTAGCGTTTAAATAAGGCTCAAACTAGTCCTGCCATTATGGCGTCTGTTGCCTGAGAACGCTAAAACGCTGAACTGCTCCCCAAAGCTGCTAGTCCTCTTGAGCAGCCTGAGTTTCTCACGGGAGTGACGTATCACTACCCGAAACTCTTGCTACACGCGAGAGCGTTGCCTAGCAACTGAACACACATTCCCAATTATATGGGAATGTGCGCGGTGCACTCAGGCTGCTCGTAGTGTGGCAGGCCTTTTTATTTCAGTGTTGAAAGCCGTTTGATAAAATACTAATGACGATAGAGAAAAACACTTTTAAAAAGGCATTTGGATGGCAATAAATAATACTCCATTTTTAACATTATGAAACCAATGAACAATTAAATACTAGATGTCTAATGATGCTGGAAAATTAACAAGCAGTGAAGACTTGGCAGTGGAAATATATATAGCGTTTCCCTCCTGTACTAACACCATAATAGATTTAATCCAACAGATAATATTAGTTCATAATAATCTAGACTCATTTTGTATGTATTCTAAAACACACCAACATTCCTTGAAAATTAACAACTATCAACAAAAATCAAACTAATTGAATCTGCCTTCAAAATCAATTGTTATATATTTGAAAACTGTTTTAATACAGACTATTATCCATTCATAGATAGACATACAGAATGATTTGTAGAAATAGTATAAATTATAAACAAGCTTGCCAATTACAATCAATATTCATACCTATCATAGGATCTAAAGTTTTTAAACTGAATATCCATTTCATTTCCATTTTCTCTAACAATCTTTTATAATTTCCACCCCTAGTTGGTTGTTTAACCACCTCGAGACCCCAAAACCTAAGAGATGCTCCTGTGTGCCCTGCCTCATTGAAATGTATAGCTACAGGGGATTTATCATTTTTATTTCTTATATCGCTTTTATGTTCACCTATCCTTACTTTAAGTGCCCTTTTAGTCTGTCACACATATAATCTATCACAAGGACATTGTAATACATAAATGACACCTTCAGTATTACAATCAATGTGATCCTTAATGTTAAATTCTTCATAATAATAAGGATGTTTGAAAGAAGTTTTTTTTACTGGTATTATTACACACTGCACATTTGCCACATCTAGTCATCCCCGGTTGTAGTGGCCCCAGCAATAATTGTGCTTTACTCCAATCATGATGTTCAAATTGTGAATGTACCAATCTATCTTTTAAATTTTTGACTTTTTTGGATACTACTATGGGTCTCGATTGTGACGATTTAATACTTAAATTATCCATAGGTTTTTTATTATTCTTCTGATTTCTGTCATTTTGTGATTGTATTTTGTGGCAAATACTTGTCTATCCTTCTTTTGATTCTGTTTCTTACTTAAAAGTTGTTCACGTGTCATTTTTTCAATTTTGTCACTTGCTTGTGTTAAAATTTTTTTAGGATAACCCCTTTTCTGAAATCTGCTTAGCATATCTTGCTTATGTACTACATAATCACTATTTTCTTTGCAATTATGTTTAACTCTTACTAATTGTGAATAAGGTATACTATTTTTTAATTTCGGTTCATGAAAGCTTGTGTTATGTAATAAAGTGTTTCTATCTGTGCTTTTCCTAAACAATGATGTACTAAACATGGAATCTGTTATTTTAATCTGTAAGTCTAAGAATGGTATTACTGTCTTATTGTAATTTAATGTAAACTGTAAATTTGTGTCAAAATCATTTAGTAATTCATTAAATGACCTCAATTCCTGTTCAGTTCCCGTCCACAAACAAAATATGTCATCTATAAACCTCTTCCAGAACTTTATATAATTTTTATAGATATTTTTTTCTGAGTTGAAAACATATTCTTCTTCAAAAACAATCATGTACGAACTAGCGTAACTAGGAGCCATTGTACTGCCCATGGCTGTTCCTTTATCCTGTTGGTAAAATTTACCCTCAAACTCAAAGTAATTGTTTTGCAAAATAAATGTTGCTAATTCTTGCAGCAAAATGGTTCTGGGTAATTTACCCTCTGGTCTTTTCAAAACTTTACCCATGTTTATAACTCCTCCCTATGGGGATGGATGTATATAAATCTTTACATCCCAAGTGACCAAGATTATTTCTTCCAAATTACTCTGATTCAACACTATTTCTAATTTTTAATTAAATCCATAGAATCTTGTATATATGAATCACTTTTTCTATTAAAGGTTGTAAATAATAGTTACATATTTTGAAACTGGATCAAAAACTGAATCTATTCCTGATACAATAGGTGGCCGGAGGGTCTAACATATTTTGTGTATTTTGGTATAGAATAAAATGTAGGAATTCTTGGAAATTCTGTTAACAATATCCTCATTTCCCAATCTTGTAACCAGTTGAGATCTACAAATTCTGCCAATAATTCTCTCAATTTAATCTGTATAAATAACGTGGGATCTCCCTTCAATATTGAATAATTGACCCTATTATCTAGAAGTTTTAAACACATAGATCTGTATTGTTCTCTATCTTGAATTACAATGCCTCCCTCCTTGTCTGCCTGCTTGATAATTATCCCAGTATCTGTACTCAAATCATTTAAAGCTATCCTTTGTTCTTTGGTGAGATTTTGACTGGATGGCCACAAAGAGGTTTTGTCTTTTAATAAAGCCAAAACTTCCTTCTCTACTAATGTACAAAAACATTCTATTCCATGATTTCTATCTGTTGGGGGACTGGAATTAGATTTGATGTTTAAAGCTTGTTTCAACTTCCTTTCTTCACTAATTGAAATATTTTCTTCTCCAAATAAATTTTTAATTCTTAAATTTCTAAAAAATCCTTGTAAATCTACCATTAAATCAAATAAATTAACTGGTTGTGATGGTGCGAAACTTAGTCCAAGTCCCAGTACACTGGATTCTGCTTCACTCAACTTTCTTTTACTCAGATTAAATATAGGGATTACTTCTGCATCTCTCTGATAAACCTCCTGTCCATATTTGTTGTCCTTATTGTTCTTCCACCTGTTCCTCTTCCTCGTCCCCTTCCCCTTCTGCCTCCGCGAAAACCCCCTTGTGCTGTTAAATATTGTTGGCTCATATTTGAGGTTCTAAGATCATATCGATGTGGTAATGTTTCTTCTGGTACTACGTTAGATTGAACAGGCTCTTCTATACCTGTGTGGTCCTCTCCTGACCGTGCAGACGATTCTACCATGTAACTATTGTCACTGTCTGTGCCACTTTCTACATTATAACTGTATCGTTGTTTTCTAAATGGTTTGTATGTATATACCTTATTGTCCTTGTAGTCATTTGTATCCCTTATGAATTTCCTGATTTTTTGTTGCTTTAATTTACTTTCATAATCAGCTATTTTTTGTTTCAAATCTTCTAATGTAGAAGTGTACTCATCTACTATTAATTGTTGTTTCAATAAATCTTGATTTTTCTGTATTTCTTCTGCTAAACTGGTTCTCTCATCTTAATAGCCTCTATTAGGGCATACATAAAGTCACAGCTAGCCCTGTTCCTAATTCCATCCCATTTTGTATATAATTTCAAAGTATTAATACCTATATTAGGTTCTACTGTGATCCTAAGACCTCTTGGAATCCTGTTATGTTCTAGGTACTGTGTGAGAGTTAATCCATGCCATTCTAAACGTGTATCCCTAAATTTAAGATTTTCTAGTTTCTGAGCAATATTACGTGGTGTTTCCCCCATCTGTACACTTAAATCTCTGCCTCCCCTCATGGCCTGAAAAAGTGTATTTCTCTCATCCTCTGTGTAAGTAGTAAAATGCAGGGTATTTTGAATGCTGTTACCAATGTCCCTAAGGACTGCTAATCCTTCTTCCATCATAATATGCGACTTTGTACAATAGGTAGATAATGCTTACTTAACTAGACGAATAAACGTCTAAAGACACTTCCGATTAAAATTGTAACAAAACATCAACATCCAGATATATGATACCCACCCCTAGGTACATACAATAAACTAAATAATACAAAGTGATATCTGGGTAATGATGGATTCATATGAAAACAATTCCAAACTCCAAAAGGGTGCAGTAGACTTCAAAAGGAAAAAAACAAATGAATCCGGAGTCTGCTATGGCTTGTCAATGCGTTTTCTTTATTAAAACAACACCCCTACGTTTCGCTCCTATGAGCTTGATCACGGGGCTTCTTTTGGTATCTATTTTAGAAACAAACAAAAACATTATTGTACATCTTAAACACTTAATATAATTTCAATTGATAGACACAACTTTGAGTGCATTCATCTACCTGAAAAAATGAGTCACTATGCTTGTAAGCACATGGCACTTCAAATTTCAAAATCACTCTTCTTCCTGACAAAAATAAATTGTCATAATATAATATGTTAAACACCGAAAATCAAAGCCGTGCCAAAATGTAACATAAGTATAAAAACTTAATCCCCATAACACGCATACCTTGGGAAGCTGAACTAGCGTTGTTCTTGAATTTTGTAAGCCTTGAATGATTCTAAAAATATAAAAATAACTACCTTTAACCCTAAGGTTTAAACGGTGTAAAAACTATTGTGCAGGATTATTTTTGTTTCATTTCAAATGGAGTGCACTTATCCTCTCCACTTTAAAGTTTACCACTAAGGTCAGAACTTTATGGTGAACCAATAACAATTTGAAATTTGTCCGTAGTGTTTAAATAAGGCTCAAACTAGTCCTGCCATTATGGCGTCTGTTGCCGAGCGTAAAAGCGCTGAACTGCTCCCCAAAGCTGCTAGTCCTCTAGGCAGCCTGGAGTTTCTCCTGCAGGAGTGATGTATCACTACCGAAACTCTCCTTCTACACTGAGGCGTTGCCTAGCAACTGAACACACATTCCCAAATATATGGGAATATGTGGCAGTCTTAGCTCTGGCTGCTCGTAGTGTGGCAGGGCTTTTATTTCAGTGTTGAAAGCCATTTGATAAAATACTAATGATGATAGAGAAAAACACTTTTAAAAAGGCATTTGGATGGCAATAAATAATACTCCATTTTTTACATTATGAAACCAATGAACAATTAAATACTAGATGTCTAATGATGCTGGAAAATTAACAAACAGTGAAGACTTGGCAGTGGAAATATATATAAGCGTTTCCCTCCTGTACTAACACCATAATAGATTTAATCCAACAGATAATATTAGTTCATAATAATCTAGACACATTTTATATGTATTCTAAAACACACCAACATTCCTTGAAAATTAACAACTATCAACAAAAATCAAACTAATTGAATCTGTCTTCAAAATCAATTGCTATATATTTGAAAACTGTTTTAATACAGACTATTATCCATTCATAGATAGACATACAGAATGATTTGTAGAAATAGTATAAATTATAAACAAGCTTGCCAATTACAATCAATATTCATACCTATCATAGGATCTAAAGTTTTAAACTGAATATCCATTTCATTTCCGTTTTCTCTAACAATCTTTTATAATTTCGACCCTAGGTGGTTGTTTAACCACCTCGAGACCTAAAACCTAAGAGATGCTCCTGTATGCCCTGCCTCATTGAAATGTATAGCTACAGAGTTTATCATTTTTATTTCTTATATCACTTTATGTTCACTATCCTTACTTTAAGTGCTCTTTTAGTCTGTCCCACATATAATCTATCACAAGTACATTGTAATACATAAATGACACCTTCAGTATTACAATCAATGTGATCCTTAATGTTAAATTCTTCATTATAATAAGGATGTTTGAAAGAAGTTTTTTTACTGGTATTATTACACACTGCACATTTGCCACATCTAGTCATCCCCGGTTGTAGTGGCCCCAGCAATAATTGTGCTTTACTCCAATTATGATGTTCAAATTGTGAATGTACCAATCTATCTTTTAAATTTTTGACTTTTTTGGATACTACTATGGGTCTCGATTGTTACGATTTAATACTTAAATTATCCATAGCTACTAAATGCCAATGTTTGTTTATTATTCTTCTGAATGAAATGGATATTCAGTTTAAAAACTTTAGATCCTATGATAGGTATGAATATTGATTGTAATTGGCAAGCTTGTTTATAATTTATACTATTTCTACAAATCATTCTGTATGTCTATCTATGAATGGTATTAATTGTCTGTATTAAAACAGTTTTCAAATATATAGCAATTGATTCTGAAGACAGATTCAATTAGTTTGATTTTTGTTGATAGTAGTTAATTTTCAAGGAATGTTGGTGTGTTTTAGAATACATATAAAATGTGTCTAGATTATTATGAACTAATATTATCTGTTGGATTAAATCTATTATGGTGTTAGTACAGGAGGGAAATGCTTATATATATTTCCACTGCCAAGTCTTCACTGTTTGTTAATTTTCCAGCATCATTAGACATCTAGTATTTAATTGTTCATTGGTTTCATAATGTAATAAAATGGAGTATTATTTATTGCCATCCAAATGCCTTTTTAAAAGTGTTTTTCCTCTATCGTCATTAGTATTTTATCAAATGGCTTTCAACACTGAAATAAAAAGCCCTGCCACACTACGAGCAGCCTGAGCACACCGCGCACATTCCCATATATTTGGGAATGTGTGTTCAGTTGCTAGGCAACGCTTGTCGCAAAGTAGAGTTTCGGTGGTGATACGTTATCTGCGTGGGAAACTCAGGCTGCTCAAGAGGACTAGCAGCTTTGGGGAGCAGTTCAGCGTTTTAGCATTCTCGGGCAACAGACGCCATAATGGCAGGACTAGTTTGAGCCTTATTTAAACACTACGGACAAATTTCAAATTGTTATTGGTTCACCATAAAGTTCTGACCTTAGTGGCAAACTTTAAAGTGGAGAGGGTAAGTGCACTCCATTTGAAATAAACAAAAATAATCCTGCACAATAGTTTTTACACCGTTTAAACCTTAGGGTTAAAGGTAGTTATTTTTATATATTTTTAGAATCATTCAAGGCTTACAAAATTCAAGAACAACACTAGTTCAGCTTCCCAAGGTATGCGGTTATGGGGTATTAAGTTTTATATTTATGTTACATTTTGGCACGGCTTTGATTTTCGTGTTTAAATATTATATTGTGATAATTTATTTTTTGTCAGGAAGAAGAGTGATTTTGAAATTTGAAGTGCCATGTGCTTACAAGCATAGTGACTCATTTTTTCAGGTAGATGAATGCACTCAAAGTTGTGTCTATCAATCGAAATTATATTAAGTGTTTAAGCTGTATAATAATGTTTTTGTTTGTTTCTAAAATAGATACCAAAAGAAGCCCCGTGATCAAGCTCATAGGAGTGAAACGTAGGGGTGTTGTTTTAATAAAGAAAACACATTGACAAGCCATAGCAGACTCCGGATTCACTTGTTTTTTTGTTTTTTTTGATTTTTTTCAGACCTCCCTGTGAACAGTTCTGCTGTCATTTTCCACATCCTGGCCAAAATGTGTTTTCACATTTCCGACGCAGAATATCATGGTCGCTGTGGAAAATCAGTGTTTGGGACAGATTAAGAAAATGACAGTGACACTGTTCATGAGCAGAAGTCCTAAATGCCTATGTTGAAAATTTGGTGACGATACTCCATAAAATGACTGTTTTATGATTATGCGTTGCACAGTTTGCACGCACACTCCTACAGTAACTTTGTGAATTAATAATATTTTCACTCCAGATTTTCAACATTGCCATTCTTCTGCACCTCCTTATGAAGAGTACAGCTGTAATTTTTCACATCCTGGCCGAAATGTGTTTTCGCAGTTCTGGTGCAGAATAGCTCGGTTGCTGTGGGAAATCCATGTTTGGGACACATTATGAAAATGACTGTGACACTGTTCATTAGCAGAGGTCCTAAAATGCCAATGTTGAAAATTGGGTGACTAAAGTCCATAAAATGAGTGCATTACGAATGTGCATTGTGCAGTTTCCACGCACACTCTTACCTTCGAAACTTTGCAATATTTTCACTCCAGATTTTCAACATTGCCATTTTTCCACACCTCCTTATGAATAATGCAGCTGTCATTTTTCTCATCCTGGCTAAAATGTGTTTTCACTCTTCCAGTACACAATAGTGTGGTTGTTGTAGGAAATCAGTGTTTGGGACACATTAAAAAATCACACTGACACTGTTCATGAGCAGAGGTCCTAAAATGCCTATGTTGAAAATTTTATGATGAAACTCCATAAAATGACTGGGTTATAAGCGTATGTTGTGCAGTTTCCACGCACCCTTGTAAGTTCATAAATTAGTAATATTTTCATGCCACATTTTCAACACTGGCATTTGTTCACACCTACTTATGAACAGTACAGCTGTCATTTTTCACATCCTGGCCGAAATGTGTTTCTGCACTTCCGGTGCAGAATACTGCAGTCACTGTCAGAAATCAGTGTTTGGGACAGATTAGGATTGAGTGACTAAGAGAAGGGGGGAGGGAGTGACCAAGCTCAACTGAGCTCTGTTGGGACTGCTGCAGATTTCTTTGTGGGCAGGAAAAGGCGCCAATGAAGGCAGGAGCCCAGTACAAAAGGGCAGCCTGCAGCACCGGGAGACACAGAATGAGCAGGTGAGGGAGGGAGAGTGAGTGAGTGAGTGAGCTCAGTGGAGCTCTGTTGGGACTGCTGCAGATTTCTTTGTTGGCAGGAAAAGGCAGCAATGCATGCAGGGGCCCAGTACAAAAGGGCAGCCTGCAGCGGTGGGAGAAACAGAATGAGTGACTAGGAGAGGGGGAGTGAGTGAACTCAACAGAGCTCAATCATGACTGCTGCAGATTTCTTTGTGGGCAGAAAAGGGTGGCAATGCAGGCAGGAGCCCAGTACAGAAGGGCAGCCTACAGCGTTGGCAGAAATGGAACGAGCGACTGAGACGGGAGGAGTGAGTGAGTGAGGCCAATGGAGCTCTGTCGGGACTGCTGCAGATTTCTTTGTGGGCAGAAAAAGATGCCGACAGAGGCAGGAGCCCAGTACAAAAGGGCAGCCTGCAGTGCCAGCAGAAACAGAATGAGTGAGTGAGACACGGGGAGTGATCCACCTCAACGGAGCTCTGTCGGAACAGCTGCAGATTTCTTTGTGGGAAGAAAAAGATGCCAACAGAGGCAGAAGCCCAGTACAAAAGGGCAGACTGCAGTGCCAGGAGAACCAGAATGAGTGAGTGAGACAGGGGGAGTGAGCGACCTCAACGGAGTTCTGTTGGGACAGCTGCGGATTTCTTTGTGGGCAGGTAAATGTGCCAATGCAGGTAGGAGCCCAGTACAAAAGGGAAGCCTGCAGCATCAGGAGAAACAGAATGAGTGAGTGAGAGAGGGGAGATTAAGCAAGCTCAATGGAGGTCTATCATGACTGCTGCAGATTTCTTTGTGGGCAGGAAAAGGCAGCAATGCAGGCAGGAGTCCAGTACAAAAGGCCAACCTGCAGCAGTGAGAGACACAGAACAAGTGAGTGAGGGGGGGAGTAGTGAGTGAGCTCAATGGAGCTTCATTGGGACTGCTGCAGATTTCATTGTAGGCAGAAAAAGGCAGCAATGCACCCAGGGGCCCAGTACAAAAGGGCAGCCTGCAGTGGCAGGAGAAACAGAACGAGCAACTGAGAGAGGGAAAGGTAATGAGTGAGCCCAACGGAACTCTATCATGACTGCTGCAGAATTCTTTGTGGCCAGAAAAAGGCGGCAACATAGGCAGGAGCCCAGTACAAAAGGGCAGCCTGCAACACTGACAGAAACAGAACTAGCGAGTGAGAGAAGAGGAGTGAGCGATCTCAACGGAGCTCTGTCAGGACTGCTGTAGATTTCTTTGTGGGCAGAAAAAGCCACCAACAGAGGCAGAAGCCCACTACAAAACAGCAGCCTGCAGTGCCAGGAGGAGAAACAGAATGAGTAAGTGAGACACGCGGAGTAAGCGACCTCAATGGTGCTCTGTCAGGACAGCTGTGGATTTCTTTGTGGGCAGAAAAGGGTGCCAACTCAGGCAGAAGTCCAGCACAAAAGGGCAGCCTGCAGCACCGGGAGAAATACAAAGAGTGAGTGGGGGGAAGTGAGCGAGCTCAAAGGAGCTCTATCATGACTGCTGCGGATTTCTTCATAGGAAGAAAAAGGCAGCAATGCAGGCAGGAGCCCAGTATAAAAGGCCAGCCTGCAGCGTGGGCAGAAGCAGAAAGAGTGAGTGAGAGAGGCGGAGTGAGCTAACTCAGCGGACCTGTGTCAGGACTGCTGCAGATTTCTTTGTGGGCAGAAAAAGCCACCAACAGAGGCAGGAGCCCAGTATGAAAGGGCAGCCTGCAGTGCCAGCAGAAACAGAATGAGCGAGTGAGATGGGGGAGTGACCCACCTCAACAGAGCTCTGTCAGAACAGCTTCAGATTTCTTTGTGAGCAGAAAAACATGCTAATGCAGGTGGGAGCCCAGGACAAAAGAGTAGCCTGCAGGTCCAGGAGAAACAGAATGAGCAAGTGACACAGGGGCAGTAAGTGAGCTCAACGGACCAACGCAATCAACTTTCGGCATTGACAAATGCTTGTTGGGTTTATTTCTGCTTGATTTTGTCCCTCCTGCCTTTCTGTACTATATGGGTGTTTTTGTGTTGGGCATCGTGCTGTCCCAACTGTGTTTATTTGTGTAGGGGCCTTGTATAAATGAGGCACAGTTGGAGGGTTCAGTCCCTTATTAACCATCATGAGTGGCTGCTGTGGACTGGCAAGCAGCTCCTTAATGAGTGCAGTCTGGAGACTGGTAGCCTGATAAGCATCATTCTGTGGAGTGGCAGTTTAGCTACAGAACTGCACTGTGTTGTCATGTGGAGTACTGGAACAGCATGGAAGGCTTGGGTCTTAGTAGTGGAATCTACTGCTTCAAGCTCTGTGGATTTTTGTTGTTACAGGAGCAGGGTTTTGTGAGAGAAGGAATGTCTGGGGTTGTAGTGCTGTGGGGCATTGTTAGGGGAATGTAACTGGAGGAAGACTGAAGCTTCAAAGTCAAAGTTATATATAAGGCCAATTAAAGTCATATACCATCACTGAGGACTTTGGTGTGATATATGGGGAAATACATGATGGGATTTTCAATGGGAGATAAGTCTTATCCATGTAATAGATAGATAGATGGATGTTAGATAGATAGATAGATAGTAAGTAGTGCTGTGTGGAATGTGGAATTCCACCAGCAAAATTAGCTCAGAATGACCATTCCACCAGTGGAATTTCTACTGGAATTTTACTGGTTATTCTGCAGAATTCTGTCAGCTGCGATCATTTCTTCCATGGAAAATCACTCCACAAACATTTCTGTGGAAAATATTGAGATCTGCAGAATAATATTCCTTGGAACAGCATTTTCTCCATGAAAAATAATTCTGCAACCACTTCCACAGAATAAAATTCTGTGGAAATTTTGTGGACAAACTCATTCTGCATTTTTACTCAGTTTACTCGATTTGAATCAGACATAAGCAGGCATGTGCCCATCTAGAATGTCACCCACACCTTGGTGGGTAGATTTAGTCCATACTAATAGTCCATTTAAGGAATTTATCTAGCCTTGAGTTAAAAATATTGAAACTAGCAGCCTCTACTACATACTGTGGTAGCTTGTTCCAGGCATTTGCTGCCATAATGGTGAAATAATTGTCCCTCTTGCAAGTTTTCATTCGGAGGGGTACTAATAATTGTTTATTGTGGCTTCTTAAGTTGTGGGTGTGATTGATAAATTGGAAACCACATTGTGATGTTAGATCTGGACTTTGCAAAATCTTGTACACCTGTAATAGGTCACCCCAACTTTTCCTATTTTCCAGACTTACTAGACCAGCCCAGTGGACTGAAGTCTTTCTGGATGACTGAGGTGTTTTAGGTAAGGAATAAGCTTTGTGGTTCTATGCTGTACTTTTTCAACCTGATCTATATTCTGCTTTAAACAGGGATTCCAAAAAGGGGAGCTGGAGTCCAACTCTGGTCAGATATAATGGAATGATACAGTGCTCATTTTTGCTAATAAAAGTGCATCTAATGTAGTTCAGGATACTGTCAGCAGTGTGGTTGACCTTGATATAGTGATCAACAGCCATAAGTTTGGTGTTAACTATTAGCACTGGATTGCATTCATGATTAACTGACTTAATAACGTTGTTATTGATCATATACAGTATGTAAATGATGCGTTCTTTTCACCAAAGTAGAATTCTACTATTCTGTTTCCAGTGGAATTTTGAAAATTCCATGAAATTTCATTCTGATGGAATTTGAAAATTTCACACAGCATTAATAGACAGACAGATAGATAGATAGATAGATAGATAGATAGATAGATAGATAGATAGACAGACGACAGACAGACAGATAAGATGATATATTCTTTGCAAAAAAAAAACATTGTTAATGCACCAGTTAGGGATCAACTCAATGATACAAAAGGAGGGAAATGTGGCGTTAGGATTTCCAACTCTAACTCCCTACCCCTGACTCTGCAAGCAGCAAATAGAAAGAACATTAGGGTTTTGTGTCTCTGACATGTTGGTGAATCAGTGGTGGAGTCTTTCTTGGGGTTGTCAGCCCTAATGCACCCCCCATCCCTTAGCCTCCTAGCCAAAGCACAAGGTACAACTCCAAGCCAGTGTCTCATACTGATAGACTGTCTAAAGAGGGAATCCTGCCAAAATTTCTGGCATCAATAAATTCAGAATTTGGATCAGCATATCCCCAATCAGCCTTGTGCCAAAAATGAGATCTCTAAGTTACTTTGTTTAAAGTTACAAGTCATTTCGCAACCCTAAATTCACTGCCTGTTCAAAAATGCCAGTTTCAGTAAAGAGCTACTGAGATGTCATAACCAGAAAGCATAGCCTAGTCCTTCTTGCAAACTACCTTATAGAATGTATTTCTCCTTCATCACATAAAACTACAGCTGTAGTAAATATCTGAAAAAGGAAAGCTGACATTGGGTGGGATAGGGCTTGCATTTCTATGCTGTGCAGATGCAAGGTACAGTACTTAAGAATGTGATGGGGTTGGAATACAATGACAAACATGGCTTTAGAATGACAAAATGTGTACAGTTTTTAGAATACTGCAGAGATGAGATTTTGAAATGCCACTAGACTGCAATTGTGGAATGCAGCAGTGACACACTCTCAGAAAGTAGCAATGACACACAATTTTGGAAAGTGGCAGGGATGCTAAAATTCATAACATGGCTGTGTCATATATAGTTCTAGAATGTGACAGAGATACACAATTTTGAAATGTGGGAGACACAGTAGTGGAAGGTGGCAGGGAAATGTAATTTCGTATTGTGTCTTGGATGCATTCATTTGGTTTGTAGTGGTGATGCACAATTTCAGAATGTGGTTTGCATGTATGCTTGATTTTGGATTGTGGTGGTGACATTCAATTTCATAATGTGGTGTGGACACAGAATTTTAGAATGTGGCAGTGACTCAGTTTCAGAATATGTTAGACACATGCAATTTCAGAATGTGGCAGGGACTCATAATTTTAGAATGTAACTTGGACATGCAATTTTTTAAGGTAGTAGTGATATTCATTTTCAGAATGTGATGGGAATGTGCTGAAGGAAGTGGGGAAGGCAGTCAGAATAGCAAAGGGCCAAACTGAGGAAAGGATAGTCAACTCGGTTAAGAAGGGGGATGAAACCTTTTATTGGTACATTAGGGAGCAAAGAAAGACTAAGGCAGGGATACTGAGGCTAAATAAAGAGGAGAGTGGTTGGGCAGAGAGGGACAGTGAAAAAGTAGGGATACTGAATGAATAATTCTGCTCAGTATTCACAAAGGAAGAGGAGGGGGAGGTACTTAATTCAGTCAAGAGAAGCACTCTGGATAGGGGGGTTGATATCAGTCCTTTCACAGAAGCAAGGACTGATATCAGTCCTTTCACAGAAGAAAGGGGTCTGAAAGAGCTCCTAAAACTGAAAGTGGATAAAGCAGTGGGGTCTGATGGGATTCACCACAGAATTCTAAAAGAACTAAGGGGAGAACTAGTAACACCACTGACTACCGTTTTTAAGAAATCATGGGATAATGGTGTGGTACCTGAGGACTGGAGGAGGGTGGATGTGATTCCCTTTCACAAAATTGGGAGCAAGACAGAATCAGGAAGCTACAGATCGGTCAGTATGACCTCAGTAGTAGGGGAAAATGATGGAATCACTTCTGAAGGAAAGAATTATTGAGTACCTAGAATCTAGTGGGGCACAGGATCCAAGGCAGCATGGATCCACAGCAGGAAGGCCATGTCAGATAAATCTAATCAATTTCTTTCACTGGGTGACCAAAGTAGTAGACCAGAGAGGGGCTGTGGACATGGCCTACCTAGACTTTAGCAATGCATTTGACACAGTCCTGCACAAAAGATTAATAAGCAAATTAGCCAGCCTCGGAGTTGATCCCAGGGTGGTAGCCTGGGCAAAATATTGACTGGACAACAGGACACAGAGAGTAATAGTAAATGTAGTCCACACTGAAGAAAGGGGGGTTACTAGTGGGGTACCGCAAGGTTCAGTACTGGGGCCAGTCCTTTTTAATGTCTTTACAAGTGACATTGCAGAGGGACTGGAAGGAAAAGTATACCTCTTTGCAGATGACACAAAGATCTGCATCAGGGTTGATACACAAGGTGGGGTGGAAAGGATGAGAAGGGACTTGGCAAGGTTGGAGGAATGGTCAAATACATGGCAGCTTAGATTCAATGCAAAGAACTGCAAAGTAATGCACCTAGGAAAAAAAAACACAGGGGAAGAGTACACAATGGGGGGGTGAGATACTGACAACAACAAAAATGGAAAGGGACCTGGGGATAGTTATATCAGATGATTTAATGGTGGGCAAGCAATAAGAGAAGTCAGTAAGGAGGGCTAGGGGAATACTGGGATGCATAGGGACAGGCATCACCAGTAGAAAACAAGAAGTTGTTATCCCTCTGTACAGAAAGTTGGTGAGACCACATCTGGCGTACTGTGTGCAGTTCTGGAGACATCATCTCTGCAAAGACATAGACAGGGTGGAGGCTGTCCAGAGGAAGGCAACCAAAATGTTGCTGGGTCTGTACCAGAAGACCTATGAAGAAAGACTACAGGAGCTTAATATGTATAGCCTCAAGGAAAGGAGAGAGGGGGAGGACATGATAGAGACTTTCAAGTACCTCAAGGGAATCAACAAAGTTCAAGAGGGTAGCCTCTTTCAGAAAAAGAGATGTGCAAGAACAAGTGGGCACAATTTGAAGATAGAGGGAGGATGGCTCAGAGGTAATGTGTTGAAGTATTTCTTCATGGATAGGATTGTAGATGCAGGGAACAGCCTTCTTGAGGAGGTCGTGGAGTCAAAAACAGTGGGGGAATTCAAGAATGCATGGGCTAGACATAAAGCAATTCTAGTGGGGGGTAGGAGGAAGTAGACTGTTGGTTAACTAGGATCTGCAGCTTATCCGTTAGGTCAGGAAATGGGCAGACTAGGTGGGTCAAGTGGTCCTTTTCTGCATTCAGATTCTATGTTTCTATGGTTGTAATGTACATATTCAGAATGTGACAATGACAGGCAGTATTGGAATTTGGAAGTTAGCAATTTTTTAGAACATGGAAGACAGTTACAATTTTAGAATATAGACGAGACATGGAGTTTTGGAATGTGGCAGTGAAGCACAATTTTGGAATGTGGCGGTAATGCACAATTTTAGAATGTGGCAGTGATGCAGAATTTCAGAATGTATCAGTGACACACAATTTTCGAACATGGTGGTGACGCTTGATTTCAGAATGTGGTATTGACACTTAAATTTGGAATGTAGCAGTGACTCACAATTTCAGAATGCAGCAGTGATGCACAGTTTGTGAATGTGGTGGTGATGCACAGTTTGGGAATGTGGTGGTGACAGTTTCAGAATGTTGTGGTGATGCACAATTTTACAATGTGGTGGTAATGCACAATCTTAATGTGGCCGTGAAGCTCAACTTCAGAATGTGGCACTGACATACAACTTCAGAATACGGCACTGATGCACAATTTTAGAATCTTACGGTGATGCAAAATATCAGAATGTTGTGGTGACACCCAATTTTGGAATCTGGCACCAACACACAATTTCAAAATGTGGCACTGAAACACAATTTTCGAATGTGGAAGTGATACACAATTTTAGAATCTGGTGCTAATGCACAATTTTGAAATCTAACAGTGATGCACCATTTCAGAATTTGGTGGTGACGCACAACTTAAGAATGTAGCGCTTATGCAAAATTTCAAAAAGTGGTGGTGACACACGATTTTGGAATCAAGCGATGATGCTTAATTTCAAAATGTAGCAGTGATGCACAGCTTCAGAATGTGGTGGTGATGCACAGCTTCAGAATGTGGTGGTGACGCACAACTTTTAAATGTGGCAGTGACGCACGATTTCAGAATGTGATGGTGACTCATGATTTTGGAATGTGGCAGTGATGCATGATTTCGGAATGTGATGGTGATGCATAATTTTGAAATTATTTCATTATGTGGTGGTGATGCAATTCAGAATGTGGTGGTGACACATGACTTCGGAATGTGTCAGTAACTCACAGTTACGAAATGTGGCGGTGCCACATGATTTCAGAATGTGGCAGTCTTGCATGATGTTGAAATATTGTGGTCGCACATTATTTTGGAATGTGACAGTGATACACAATTTTGGAATGTGACGGTGATGCACGATTTTGAAATATGGCGGTTATGCATGATTTTGGAAAGTGACAGTGATGCACGATTTCAGAATGTGGCAGTGATGCACGATTTTGGAATGTGGTGGTGATGCACAATTTTGGAATGTGGCGGTGACGCACGATTTTGGGATGTGGCAGTGGTGCAGAGTTTCGGAATGTGGCAGTGACACACAATTTCAGAATGTGGCAGTGACAGATGATTTTGAAATGTGGTCATGCATTATTTTGGAATGTGATGGCGATGCACAATTTCAAAATGTGGCAGTGATGCATGATTTCAGAATGTAGCAGTAAAGCATGATTTTGGAAAGTGGCAGGGATGCATGATTTTGAAATGTGGTCATGCATTATTTTGAAATGTGGTGGTCATGCATTATTTTGGAATGTGATGGTGATACACAGTTTCAAAATGTGGCGGGGATGCACAATTTCAGAATGTGGTGATGACTCACAATTTTGGAATGTGGTGGTGACACACAATTTTGGAATGTGGTGGTGAAGCACAATTTTGGAATGTGGCCGTGACGCACAATTTTGGAATGTGGCACTGACACATGATTTTGGATTGTGGCAATGATGCACATTTTTGGAATGTGGCACCGACAAATATTTTTGAATTGTGGCACTGATGAACATTTTTGAAATGTGGCAGTGAAGCACAATTTTGGAATGTGGCAGTGACACACTATTTCAGAATGTGGCAGTGATGCATGATTTTGAAATGTGGTCATGCATTATTTTGGAATGTGACGGTGATGCACGATTTCAGAATGCAGTGATGATGCACAATTTTAGAATGTGGTGATGACTCATGAGTTTAGAATGTGGAGGTGACACATGATTTCGGAATGTGGCAGTGACCCATGATTTTGGAATGTGGCACTGATACATGATTTCAGATTCTAGCACTGATGTACAATTAGGGAATGTGGCAGTGACAATTTCAGGATATGGTGTTAGTGTACAATTTTGGAATGTAATGGTGAAGCACTATTTTGGAATGTGGCACTGAGGCACTATTTTGGAATACTGACCCACGACTTCAGAATGTGGCATTGACACATGACTTTGGAATGTGGCACTGCCAGTTTCAGAATGTAGCATTGAAACATGACTTTGCAAAGTTGTTTGGATCTGTAATTTTGGAATGTGACAGGGTGCGCAATTTTAGAATATGGCTGAGATGCAAAATGTTGGATTGTTATGGGGATGTAATGCACAATTTGGAAATGTCGTGGGTGCATGCTCTTCTGGAATGTGTCAAGGACAAGTGGTTTCAAAACAAAAATGGTGTGTTCTGTCATATTCCAACAGTGTATATCCTTACTTCATTCCAGAATTACCAGTCTCCACTAAGTCCCTCAAAGTGTGTCCCTGTCATATTCTGAGATCGAGTGTCTCACCACACTGTGAGATGGATCATCCCTGCCACATGCCGAGATCGCATGTTCCCCCCAAAAAACATTCTAAAATTGTACACCACTTTGACATTCTATATTTTGATTCAGCACTGCATTCCAAAACCACCTCCTGATGCACTCTAGAGTACAGTACCATGCATCTCAACATTCCGTAAATGCAAAAACTGCAGGCAGCTCTGTCATTTTTTAAATGATTACTGCAGCTACAGTTTCTATAACTTCAGAGAAACAGATTCTATAAGGTTGCTGACAGGGAAGACTAGTCTATGAGTTCTGGTTGTGGCATCATCATTGACTCTTCATTGAAATGGGCCTTTTTGAACAGGGAGTGAGATCAGGGTTACAAAATAGCTCATAACATTAAAACAGAGTGATATAAAAACCTAATTTTTGGTATGAGAGTTATTGGGGTTAGGCTGATTCTGATTCTGCAAAGTAAAACTTTTGACCAGACTCCCTTTTTAAAAGTAGAGATGTACAGTATGTCTCATCAGATGTTGCCAACACAATCTGTCATAGCTTTCTTCATGCAGGGCCTGCATGAAGAAAGGAGCACCCGTCTGACCCTGTTTGCTCAGGGAATGGGGTGGGCATTAGGGTTGACATCCCCAAGGAAGACCACAGAACTGGTTTGTCAATACGCTGGAGACCCAAAACCCCAATATTTTTTTTTCTTTTGCTGCTTGGGGGGTGGAGGTGAGGAGTTAGGGTTGGAAACCCTAATGCCATATTTCCCTAGTTTTGTGGCATTTAGTTGAACCCTAACTGGTGCATTAACAATTTTTTTTTTTGCAAAGAATCTCCTTTCTTTTAGAGATATTAAAATCATATCATTATTCATGAATGTCTCTTGGGGACCTGCATGAACAGATGCAGGTGCATAGGGCCCTTTGAGTCCTATGCCAAGGAAAGGCTCCATCCACCTACAGAAGTGAATTGATGGATGTCAGAAATTCATGAGGTTGTCTGATGGCCTGCTGAAATGCTGTGGTCCCTGCACTTTCATGTAGCCAAAGATACAGATGCACACACAAAGAGTCCATCTTTTAACCAATGTACATGGCCTTCTACCATCCACAGGTGCAGAGGTGCAGGGCCCTGTATCAAGAGGACACCTGTCTTCACTATATGGTATGAGGACCATGCAGAATCCCTGCAGCTTTCATTCCTTTGTGGAGGGGTCACACAACAGTGCCATCTCCCCACCTTCAACCCAACCAGCTGGGTTACTGAGGTCACCCCCTGAACTCAGCTTACTGGCATATGATCAAATGAATACCTGCTGGGGTCATGACTGGTCCTACACACAAAGTTTCTTAACATTTATGTTTTTTATTTTGACCCCAAATGTTCAAGACGTCATTTATGACTCTCCTTATAAACATGACATGTGACATTTATAGTATATTATCCAAAAAGTCATTTCACACCTCAAGTGTGAAAACACATCTCATGCAGGATTTAAAAAATTGCACCTGTCATGTTTATGAGATGCTATGGAAAAATGGTTATATTGAAAGTGTAGCGTTAAAATACTGAAAATTAGTGAAGTTATTCATGAACATTAAAATACTGTAGTGTTCACTCACAGGGTCCAAGGAATCAGGTACTTGAGAGAAGAACCCAGAGCAACAAAACAACAAATAGTTAAAAGAAGCTGGATCCAAGCAAGTAATCTAAAAAGTAGTTTATTAATGCTCTGGTGCACAGTGTGAATGAGTTAGTAGAACTCAGTCATGAGATGCACCAGTGTTTCAACCTTATTCTTCATCAGGAGTGGGGTCTTAGTGGCTAAACATCCCATTTTTATATCTAACCAGGCTGAAATACAATGCCACCTACTGAGTGCACTGTTCACATTAGGGTTTACAGGTAAGTGGTTCTAATCGGATAAGAACAAGGATAAATACAACAAACACAGTGAAACAAGTTTATAGAATGTGATACTACAAGTGCAGTGTACAGAATATGATGCATATATAAATACCACCACACTCAATTACAAAGTCACAATAAAGATACAAAAACTAAGTATTGTGATGATACAAAAATTGACCATAATTGTGCACATACCACCAAAAATTAATGACAAAAATTAGAAAGTCCAGCCCAAACTGATTGTGTTTATATCAGCTTCTAAATACTGGCAGGGCTGGGCAACTTCTTCATTTGGTCAGCTAAATAAACAGGAGGAACTGTAAAAGATAGAAAAAAATCAGTTCTGTTGGGCTGAGCTTTTTCTTACTAATTCCTTTAGTTGGACTTGGGGATCAGACTACCCAATATCATGCTGGGGTCAAGACTGGTACTACACACAAACATGCTTAACAATTATATACAGTATATATTATGGCTGCACGGTAGTGCAGCTATAGTTAGGGTTGCCTGGCCACTTCTATGTTAAAATCAAGATTTTGCACTTTAATTTGCCTGAAATTTGGCATGCCCAGCGGGGCCCCATAGATCTCTGGATCTGGCAAGTTGCGTTACAGTCGGATGAGTGGCTGCCGAGCTGTAGACTGCCAAAAAATGCACAAAAACTGGCTTTTTGTGTTTCTTTGCTTGTGGCTACAGCCCACAAGATTTGTCCATTTGGTCTGAAATCTTCAGGGAAGCTGACATCTGGGTCACTGATGTGCCTTTTGAACATTTTGGTGAAGAAATATTAATCTGCTTAAAAGTTATTAAAAACAACTGTACCCCAATATAGTCATTGGGGAAAATATACATGTGCCTCTCAAAAGCATCAGGGTGCTTTCACGAAAGCACCGGAAGCTTTTGCAAATGCCCTATTTTCAACATTATGGCCGCCATCTTGTTTCAGTTAGCACTGGCTTAAAATGGGTATAATACAAAAAATCCAGCCCCTAGGAGAATGCAGATGGCTGTGTTTACCTAATTGGGGGTTGAGGATCACAGTGGCTGCATCAGATTTTTAATCAGTTGCCCCAAAATGCAGTTTTCACAATTGGCCCCCATACTGTCACAATTTGCAAAAGAAACGGATGCGGAACTTTTGCATTTCCGAAAGTGTTGCACCCGATTGTTACCAATTTGTGAAAGCTGCCAGCACTATTTGACCTCATATTCTCTCCATTTAAAAAACAAAAGCTAAAACATTTTCTGCCCACTTTTGGGTCAAACTATTGCTCCCACCATCTTCCTCGGACCACCTTTAGGTAAACACAGGTGTTTACCTAGCAAACTTAAGAAAACCTACCCCATCCCCGATGTCTTTTATATTTGATGCAGAATCTTGCATCAAAATGTTCGATGCAGGATCCTGCAACAAATTACTGTTCTCTGCACCAGTAAATACTCCGACATCAGGATCCCCAATTCCCATATCAGAATTATGTCCCTCCCCATCTCATGGCATACTGGGAGCCCACCTCAGTGTGCCCCAAATGAATTATTTATAACTTGCCGATAGGGGTGTCCAATCCCCCTGTCAGACTCATGTCCCCGCAACTCATGTGGCACACTGGGAGCTCACTCAAGTGTGCCAACATGCTATGTTTTTTTTTTAAACTTGCCGATGGAGGTGCCCAATCCCCCTGTCAGCCGCAGGTACTCCCCCAAAAGTCATGTGGCACACTGGGAGCCCATCCCAGTGTGCCAAAAAGTAAATGTTCTTTTCAAACTTTCCAATGGGTGTGCCCAAGCCCCACCATAGGCAGCATGTCCACCCCCCAAACTCATGTGGAACACTTGGAGCCCACCACAGTGTGCTTCAAAGTTTTTTTCTTTGTTTATCTGTAAGTAAAGAAAGCCATCCACAGCAGTCTTTTTTTTTCTGTAAAAAAGAAAACGGACCCTCATTGTCTCCCTTGTCCCTCCTCCCCATCGCCCCTCCCACCGAGCAATCACCTCCCTGCACCCCCCTCATCCATACTTACCTTCCAGATGTCAGGAGCAGTGATCATCTCAGAATCCGGGATATGTCTGCACTCTTCAAAGCCGAACTACGACCTGAAGAATCAAGGTAAGCCATATAATGGGAGTCAATTGTGTGGGGGGGTCAACTTATGTTGCTATCTCGGCCAATCTTAGGATTTTTACACCAAATTTTCAACATGGGGTTACTGGAACCCCACCTGGTGAACACAGTCACTGTCATTGTGTTACTCTTCCCCAAAAGGTGATTTTGCGGTCTCTGCATGAAATCACCTTTTGGGACTGATTAATGAAACAACAGTGCCACTGTTCATGAGTTGGGGTCCTAAAAAGCCCATGTTGCAAATCTGGTAAAAAAATTCCAAAAAAATTACTGTGTTATGAGCGTGCATTGCAAAGTTTCTACACACACTCATAACTTTGCCAATTTTTTATATTTTCACTCCAGATTTTCAACATTGCAATTTTTTCACACCTCCTTAAGAACAGTACAGCTTTCATTTTTCACATCCTGCCCAAAATGTGTTTTTGCACCTGTGACACAGAATGGCATGGTCAGTGTGCGAAATCAACTTTTGAGATAGATTAACAAAATCACAGTGACACTGTTCATGAGCAGAGGTCCCAAATAGCACTTGTTGAAAGCTTTGTTAAAAAATTCTAAAAAATGACTGCGTTGCAAGCGTGCATTGCACAGTTTCTATGCACGCTCATAACTTCAGCAATTTTTCATATTTTTAATACAGATTTTCAACATTGCCATTTTTTCACTCCACCTTATGAACAGTACAGCTGTCATTTTTCACATCCTGCCCAAAGCGTGTTTTTGCACCTGTGACACAGAGTGGTGTGGTTGCTGTGCAAAATCAACTTTTGGGATGGATTACTGAAATCACAGTGCCAGTGTTCATGAGGGGAGGTCACAAAAAAAAGCATGTTGAAAATGTGGTTCAAAAATTCCAAAAAATCACCATGTTATGAGTGTCCATCGTGCAACTTCTTGCGAAATTACACATAGGATGACAATGCGATGCCCATCGCGCCTTTGAACACCCATATCTCACAAATGGTTCGAGATACAGATTTTTTGCTACTCAGAGTTCTAAACATGGGTGTAGGGTTAGAAAGTCATGAAGTCCACCGAAGTTGAATTTTTCCCCTAGCTGCTACAGTTTCTGAGCTATTGGCAATTTGGTGCTCCAGGGGTTCATTTCCTGTCTCTAGGCCTGCATTATGTCCCCGAACATATATGTAAGTGGGAGCGCAGGGCCCAGAGGGTCCACACTTCCACATACACATACCATTACGCAAAAAATTGACAACATGAAGGGAGCACAGGGCTCGGCGGGTCCGCGCTCCCACCAACACATACCAGTTACCAGTTACATTACACTTTCTCAAAAAGAAAGGAAATTCATTGCAAAAAAGTTCATTAATGCATCAGTTAGGGTTGATAGTACAGTGAAAAAAGTATGGAAATGTGATATTAGGGTTACCCCACACCACCCCACCACTCACCCCCACACCCACCACACATCAACAGACATTGGGATGTGCCATGGGGTCATCAGGCCTAACTCTCATCCCATTCTCCTATACTGTAGCATGTCAGCTTGTTTACACATAGAATGGGGTGAGAGTTGGGCCTAATGACCCATGGCACACCCCAACATCTGTTGGTGTATGGAGGGTGAGGTGGGTGGTGGTAGATGGTATGGGGCAACCTCAACATCACATTTTCATACTTTGTTGCTGTGCTATCAACCCCAATGGATGCATTAACAATGTTTTTGCAATATACATATGTATATATATATATATATATATATATATACAGTACATATATATATATACACATATATATGTGTGTGTGTGTGTGTGTGTGTGTATATATATTTATATAATACATATGTGTGTATATATGTGTGTGTATATGCTTCGCACAGAGGTTCTTTGTCTTTTAAATAGTTTTTTTGTTTTAATTGGGTTCACCACAACTTAACCCAGATAGACCATCTTAGGGTAGCTGGTTCATTACACTGGGGTGTAAAACAGATGAGGCACACTGATGAGTCCTGGTAGGATGAAACATGTGTCTATGTCTTCTGTTGGCACCCTTTGCAAACTGTGTTAGAGGCCTTTCAACACCATGCATTTTTGCTTAAAGTTGAACTAGCATAATATTATGTGGTGATTTGCATATGCAGCCCATGATGCTTTGCATTGTGGGGGCATGTATGATTTTGTATTTCTTTGAAACTTGGCTTCCCGGCCAAATGCCCTTTGGGGTAACCATTGCCTCAGTGCTTTCACACAGAGGTTCTTTGTTTATATATATATATATATATATATATATATATATATATATATATATATATATATATATATATATATATATATATATATATATATATATATATATATATATATATATATGTATATGTATGTGTATATATATATATATATATATATATATAGACATGGATAGATAAATATATACATATTGTTTAACCCCAAATTTTCAAGACAGTCATTTTATGATTCCTCTTAAAAACACGACATGCGGCATTTATAAATTGTATCGTATATTGTCCAAAATGTAATTTTGCACCACTAGTGGAAAATACATCAGGCCAGATATTCAGACTGCACCAGGTAGTGGCACAAGCCTGGGCACAATGCAACTGTGATGTGCTGGAGCCAGGTCCAGGTGATATTCAATGGGGATGTACCTTGGTGCAGCACCATTGAATATGGCAGGTCCAGTGCACATATTGCGCATAGTGCAGTGGCACTGCGCCAGTGCAAGCCACAGCTAGGGAGCATGGGGATGCACCAGCACAAGTGCAGTTGTGCTAGGTGCATCGCCTGTGATATTCAGCTGGGGGCATGCAAATGAGGCCATAACATATGCAAGGTGCAAATGGGGCCATTTACATGTCATTATGGCCCCATTTGCATGCCTTACATGGGGCAGCCGGGTGACCTGCACCTGGTGCCCTGCACAGCATGATGTGTGCTGTGGGGAATCCCAGGACATCCCCTGCCCTGTAGCTACAATCATGCAGTAGACATGTAAAATGACATCCCTGGTAGTCTAGTGGCCTCCCAATCCCTGATAACTATTACAAATGACCATCCCTGGTGGACTAGTGGTCCCCCCACCCATGGCCCCGATGCCCCAACTCAGGTAATGCTGCCTGTCCCTGGTGGACCTGTGGACCCCTCCACCCATTGCCACAATCATGGTAAATGCATAGTCCTACATTCCCTGGTATTCTAGTGGACCCCCTCCCACCCGAGTCCCTGATCATGGTAACCTGCACACACGGCATTCCCTGGTTATCCAGTGGCACCCCCCACCCACCCACACAGGAACCCTTGCCCACCCTGGATCCCCATCATCAGCAGGTGACTGAATCCCCTGCATCCCATCCATCCACCTGCTGAATGACAGATACAGCATGGGCTGTAAGCCCATTGGTCCTCTGTGGACCAATAGGCTTGCAAAGCATACTGTATTAGACAGTCCCAAATATGTGAATGAAACAGTCACTTATTTGGGACAGTCTAGTACAGTATGTCCTGCAAGCCCATTGGTCCACACAGGGGACCAATGAGCTTACAGCCCATACTGTAACTGTCATTTGGTGGGCATCCAGGCAGTAAACAGGCAGGATACAGCTGCCCACAGATGATGGGGGAGAGCGGGGTAGGCAAGGGGTCCTGTGTAGGTGGGTGGGGTGGGGGTGTCACTGGATCACCAGGGAATGCCGTGTGTGCATTTTACCATTATCGGGACTTGAGGGGGGGGACCACTAGACCACCAGGGATGGTCATATGTTATATGCATCGGGGAATCAAGGACTGGTGAGGCCGCTAGACTACCAGGGTTTCATTTAATACGTATACTGCACAATCGCAGCTGAGAGGCAGGTACAGTGAGTGCTTGTGGATGGTGTTCGGGGTGGTCAGGTGGCCACCCAAGGCTGGGCTGCTGTGTTGTGCCCTGCAGTACTGCAGCCTACCTTTGGATGGCCGGGAGTTGCTCCTACTCTGCAGGGGCTCAACTTTGAGTCCCTTTATGAGGCACACTGCAGGGGTGTCCTAGCATATGCGCCGCACATCCTGGGCTGAATAGCAGGATGTGCCACATATGCATGGGCACACCCCCTGCATCTGTACTGCAAACTATTACATTGTGCCCTGGTGCATTAGGAGTTGCACTGCACCGGGCAGCCTTTTCAATATCCCACCAGGGTGCAATGTGGGGTTGCGCTGGTGCAGCTCTGTTGCACCAGGCACATCCCCTTTGAATAGCTGGGCCTTCTTGTGCAGGATTTAAGAAAATGACACCTGTCATGTTTATGAAGTGGTGTGGAAAAATTTCTATATTGAAAGTATAGGGTTAAATACTGAAAATTAGCAGTTATTTTATTTTTTTACTTTCTGTTTAAACTTCCCCCATGTCCCCCTATGCTCCACTTCTTTGGGAATTGTCTATGGCATCTGTCCCCGTGCTCTTAACTGGAGCCCAAGGTGGTCAGTCCCCCATGTGGCCTTGGATTGCCCCCAGGTGGGGACGAGGTGGGGGCATGTACACCCCATGCTTTTCCTTGTTTTGTCAGTATCTCCAGTCCAGGACAGGTGTTGGGGCAATTGAGGATCTCTGCCTTGATGCTCTATCTACTTGGAGTATGGAGAGTCTTTTCTGTTTTTCCTTGCCTCGTGCTTTGTTCTCTGTTGTCAAAGCACAGGCACCGATGTCCATCACACGGTTCCCCTACAACTTGGCTGGGCTTTCTGTACCTCAGACCTCCAACTGAGGTCAGTCAAGTGACGAGCATCAGCCCCCCTCCCTCCTGGAGAAGGTGAGCAGTCCATGGGATGCTCAGGCCTCCTCCTCCTCCTCCTGGCCAGCCCTCTGATTCCTGGGCATGCTCTCAAACCTGAGTCATCGGTGTTGCAAGCGGTGGAGCTATTGTCATGCCGGTGAAAATTAGCAGTTATAAGTGAATGTTGAAAAACTGCAGTGTTACCCCATAACCTGGTATTTTACCATATTTGTACTCCAGATTTTCAGCACGGCCTTCTTATTGCTCACCTCATAACCCCAGTGGTAAAATGATCAAATCTCTGCCAAACCATTATTCTGTACCACAGGTGGGAAAACACATTTTGACCAGGATTTGAAAAATGGCAGCTGTAACGTTTATAAGGTGGTGTGAAAACATAGCTATGTTAAAAATTTGGGGTCAAAATATTTAAAACTGCCAAAGTTATAAGCAAGCATAGAAAAATTTCATTGTGTGCTCATAACTTTGTCAATTTTACATGTTTTAACCCAAAATTTTCAGCATATCTTTTTTATGACACCACCTCATGAACAAATGTGGTGAAAGTTTCAAATCCCACCTGAAAGATGATTTCAGAAAGCGACCAAAGAATCACCTTTTGGGCCAGATTAGCATAATTCCACCACCATTGTTAATGAGGTGGGGTCACAGAAAGGCTATACTTAAAATTTGGTGTAAAAATATGCAAAAATGACATGAATAAAAGTTCAAAACTCCATTGAAATACATTAAACTACATTTGTCTGATTTTCTTGTACTGCAGTCACCAGTTCCAGCAGCAAGACATTTCTTTGATCAGAGATGGGACATGTTCAGGTGAGTATGATTGTGTGGGGTATGTGGAGTGGTGAGTGCTGAGTGCTGAGTGCTGAGTGCTGAGTGTGAGGTCAGGGGGTCAGATTGGCAAAAATCCATTTCCTTTTTTACAGGATAAAAAAAGAAATCATTGATGGACAGTGTTCTTTTTTTCATGGACAGTGATATTCTGACACTGGGGATTGGGCACCACAGTGTTAGGCTACTGTTTAGTGACACTGGGTGTGGGAACCCCAGTGCCACCATATCTATATTGGGAATAAGGACAGGTTATCTGGAGGGAAGGGGAGTCAAGAGAAGTGCTATCAGGGGTGAGCACTCCATTCTCCATTCCACTTATATTACATTTGAAAAAATATTGGGTAGGGCAGGTGGGTGACCTGGATGGGGGAGAAAGAAGTGGTAACAGTGGTGGGCACCCTGGTCTGCTAAGCAAATATTTAAAATAGATAGATAGATAGATAGATAGATAGATAGATAGATAGATAGATGATCAGACAGCGAAAGAGAGAGAGAGAGCGATCATTATCACTGGCTCACTGGTGAAACTGAAGATGGCAGCAGGACTCCAGCTGTGACTTCACAAGTAAAAAAGTCCTACTGTTCTCATACACAGAATGTAGGTCAAAAGCTCCTCTCACTAAGCTGGGCACGTTGCATTTTTGGGTGCCCAGAAATGTGATGTCTAGAGCAGTTTTCAAAAAACAAATACCAGAATCTAGCTAAATGAGTTCTGTTTGCCAGATTCAGGCATTTGTTTTTTTGAAAATACATAATTTTTATTAGGATTTTAATGTGTTTTTTTTTTAATCACAAACAAGATGGCAGCCACATGAAAGAAGAATTCTGACTCATGAACGAAAAAGCACAAAGCAGTTTCTTCTGTCATGAGCTTGAAGATTCTTCTTTTGTATCAGACAGCTGTCTGAAAGACTCTAGTGAGCAAGCTCAGAACCAAAATGTCAAATCCTTATAACTTGAGACGAGATTAATATTTTTTCACCAAACCACCAAAAGGCACACATCTAGGGCAAGTCTGTTCTACCCTAAAAATTTCAGAACAACATTCTAAACCATCTGGGCTGTAGATGATGAAACATGTAAAAAAAAAAAAAACAGATTTTTCTGAAAAATGCACAATCCAGATTTTAAGCTCTGCACATCCAACTGGAACAAAACTTGCAAGATCAAGAGATCTTGCCCCCTGACCATGCTTGCAAAATTTCGTACAGTTCTGTAGGGAAGGGTCAGGCTAGTGGAGGATAATTTGATTTTTAGTTTATTATTTTTTTAAAAACTTTGTTTTTAATTGGAAACTGTAGTGGACCTTTTGGTGCTCTGCTGTGCATCATTACACTGAATACACTGGTTGCTAGGTGTTGTCAAGGATGCCATCATTATGACGGCCATCATGATGTTTAGATGTCACATGCAATTGGCTAAGCAAGTGGAATTCAGAAATATTTAGATCAAGATGGTGGGTGCTCTTAGTGATTGGGAGCCATCCAGGAGCAGTATGGTATGGTGTCATATCATCCCTGAGTGATTCCAGTTGGCACTGAATGTTTGTAGGAGAAAATGCTTACTTTTAAAAATTTTTCTGTCCATTGCCATGGTGAGGATGAGGGAATGAGCGGTGCCGGCATACGTGTAAGCAAGTGCAACTGAAGTTTGGGAGGCACAGTAAGCTACTACTTTTTCTTATTTGGAGGCTGAGAGAGTGAAAACAATGGGACCCGAGCAGGAGAAGAGTGTGTCTGAATGCCCTGTCTGTGCAGACAGAACTGTACTGCTTATTAGTTTTGCTGGGGAACAATAGCAGTCTGAAGTCTGTGAGCTGAAAGGAGGGAAATAATGATGCTGGGTGGGGGGATGACATGGCAACTGCTGAGATAAATGTAACTGTGTAGATAAATGCATTTATCTCACTTTTCACTGTTTTGCAGTGAGATAAATTATTGATCTAAACTGACTATTGTCTGTTCCTACTGTATACATTTATAGAAGTACTTGAAATAAGTCATAATGCTTCTCAGCATTTTAAGAGTCTTAACTCATGCTTTTGTTTTTGATTGTTGTTATATGCTCTGTATAACCAGTGACTATGTGATTATTTGTATCTCTACTTTGTATCTTCTGTTGTACTGATCTTATGCCATCCAGTGCACCTCACCTGATACTAAAATAAATCAAAATGAAAAAATCAAATGAAAAATAAAATTACCTGGAAGAGAGTTCATACTGAGGAGGAACATAATAAGCTTAGTTTAGTGTCACAACAGTGTGACAATCATCCTGCCATTGTGGCTTATGGTGAAGAGAAACCATTGAAGCAAGCTTGATGTGCAATACATAGCCAGGCATTCAGTATGCCTCCACACTCTCAAACATGACAAAGGTCACTAGTGATGTTTAAACTTACATGCATTTAAGACCTCTAGCATTTTTCATTGGGTGTATTCTGCAGCTGAAATTAGGATTGCTTTTATTAGATTTTAAGATGTAAAACGTAGTCCCTACCCACCAGCAATAAACATTCCTTTTATCCACCCATTTCATTATTATTAAAAATCAATAACCCAGTGGTTTTCTGATTTTGAAGTACTAGCTGGGCAGGGATGTTAATTTTTGGAGTATATGCTGTCTGGGAGAAGGGGATGGGGTGAAAGAAGGAACAGATAGTCTAAGACTTATGAGATTGAACCCCCACCACATAACCAATGCCACTGATGTCTGGGATACCAGGCACCACAACATTGTATATCCATTTAAAGGTAAATAGCCTGTACTAAGAGCACTACACCCAAATGTGTGGCTGCTCCAAATGTGCATTTTGGGTGTAAAAACATTTTTTTAATTACTTACTGTTTATGGCAGTATAGTAAATTGTATCAGACTGATTCTATGACTTCTAAGCTGACATTTCTTTAACTGCAAATCCCCAAATCCCCTGCAGCTGACATCAGAGCAGGGCTGCAACAGTGGAAGATTCAATAGCCTGCAGTACATGCTAGAGTTTTTATAAGCTCTGGGGCCTGATATTCAAAGGTTTGTACTGGTGCTAATGGGTCATTGACTGCACAAACTGGGGTTTGTGCTGGAGCTCCATATTCAAAGGAGGCTTTTCCTTGGGCAAAGAGCGTTAGTGTCCTCACAAAACATAATGGTGTAGAGCTTGTGTTCAGCTCTGCATGACAGCACTTAGGTTTTGGTGGTGCACCAAACCCTGTTCTGCAGTCTCTGGTGCAGTTGTGACATTTCCATGGATTATGGTAGCTTGTGCCAAATATCTGGCACACGCTCCATAATAATGGTCCCCAGGATTGTTGCAAGTTAGTGGCAATTGCTGCACAGAATGGAAAATCCTGTTAGATCACCACAAGCCCCACGCGCCATATCATTGGTTCACTAGGGCTTGCAGCAATCTATTACTTTTGAAAATCCTGCCCAATGTAAGCAAGTAGGCAAGGGAAGGGGCATGGCCATGATCATATATACTACCCCATATTCAGCAGTTTTGTGCTGTGCAAAAGGGATTAGCACTGTCCCTTTCTGCAAGGCAAATACCACTGAAAAAAAAACCTAACTTAACTCTGGGCAGTCCTAGTGGCTGCTGGAGATAATGCATCCACCTAGCTGGATGGCCACTGTGAGAGCACAACTGCCCTTTGTGATCTATGGTACCTCCCCCTCTGATCACTGGCCCATTCAATAATTAAATATTATCCCTGGTTCTAGGGGTGCCTTCCTACCCTCAGACCCCAGCTCCAGCTGAAATATTTTGATCCTTGGTGTCAGTGATACCCCCCCAATTCCAGCACCAACTTAAACAACTTTATGCCTGGTGCTAGAAGTGACCCCCGATTGCCAACCCTGAGGGTCATACAACCCCTCCCTGGCATCCAGTGATTCCCCCCTGGGCACCCCTTCACCGTATCATCAGCGGTGGTGTCAGTGGTGCATATGGTGACCAGCACAGTCCTACTCACACTTTCTCGGCTGGCCGCCATATGTACAGCTAGTGAATATGCCTATTGTATATAGGTCAGGGTGATGCACCCTTTGCAGTCAAGGATTTTATTCAACAACAGTGGTTTGACTATAAGTTCCTCTCATTGCCACACAGTGCGGCACACAATGACCCCTCACCTATGGCTATAGCTATGGACACCAGAGCCCTAGATGATGCAGGGCCTGGCCATGGTTCCTTCCAAATACTTAAGGATGAAACTTAATGGATACAACAGCAGAGAGGCACAGGTCACCAATGGTACAAATCTGAAGTCAGGCTGGGCAATGCGAGTCATGCCAACCTACTGAGAAGCCAAAGCAGAGAATTGCCATCCTCGGGCTCCTCAGGTAGCCCAGCAGTGCAAACCCCTCTCCCCCCACAGAGTAACACAAAATAGGTTTCCTCTTCTAAAATCAGCCATACCATTTGACTGAGCTGCTAAATCTTTGCCACCTACGTCACCTGCACAGGCTCCCTCAGACCCAACTTTCTACTATCCTCCTCTACCAGCAACTTGTGATGCCAGATCTTGGGCCAAGCAGGCCTACACTCCTCCTACTATCCCATTGGCTTATCCTCCACTGCCACACATTTAAGCTGCACCCAAGTCTTAGACATCTCCACAAATGCCGATTGGTTGAACGGTTCAAATGTGAGCACTGAACTGTCATCTCAATTTGACTCACCCTGCATCCGCAGAACTGACTGTTAAATCTATGCCCCTTCCCATCTGAATGTACTTAATGCCTAATCTTACTATTCAAAAACTTTCTCTCAAGGCTGGGCAATGGATGGTGGAACAGAATGGTAAGGGCTCAAGTGGGTGAATTGCGGCATGCACATTATGATTTGCTTTTTCTACTGCCTCTACCCATGGAGCCTGGTGGTTGTGAGACCTCAATCTTTCTGCCCTTGTCCTGTCGATTGCAGATCAACAGGCCTTTTTGACTGATGACTACTCCCAAAGACAACATTAAAGAGACTCATATGTGTTGCATACTAATACTGCTGTCATATCCTTTTTGGATACCTGTCTTAATGGTGTGTTATAGCTCTAGCATTATTTCTGTTTTAAAGTAATGCTGGTAATTGTTTCCAAGTTAATATTCTATGTTCATAGTAGATATTACTGCCTACTTGTTCTGGCACTGCACTGTGGTGCACATGGTAACTGACAGACAGGTTGATCTTCTCCCCCTAGTTGCATTTTTAATGCGCTGCTGCTAGCATAGCCTATAGGGTAGTGGGGCAGAAATGACTTTGCTTTGGTTAGTGCAGCTGCACCGCTCTCACTAGGAAGTGCAAGGATCAGACTCAAAGGCCCCCAGTCAAGCTCTTTATTAACAGGTACCTACACTTGTCATTTCATTTAAATGAACTGTTTGTACTAGTAGACCGAGGTACCTCATAAGCTAGGCCCCCCTCACTGTAAGATTCATTGCCCCATCCACATTTATTGTGTACCCATATATATCACCTACTACCTCAGTGGAGAGCCTAGGTTCAGACTGGGCTTGTAAGGGACCCGAGGGAAAGTGTAGACAAAGGGCCTCCTCACAATGGCAGAAGCAAAAATCCTACATATGCATTTGAGGAGCACGCACATTGCAGAGTCCTGGACTCCTGCAGCATCCTCTCTTCTATTACTGTCTCCATCCCATTCTGCCCACAGGCCTCCACTAGGGGGCAGTCTTTCAATGAGACTGCCAACCAACCCACTGTCTCCCAGAGAGGAGACCTGTCCTCCAGATGCTCAATTCTCTCCCTCCCTGGCCAACCCCCAGCAACCCATTTGCACCATGAACACGGGTTGTCTGTGTGGCCTGAGGTAAGGCAGCAGTGCTTCAGTCTTCCATGCCACTGGGCCAGTCACTCTGCACCATTTTAAATTAAAGACTAAAGTCAGTGATGGCCTGGAAGTAGGGCTAAGGAACAACAGGAACTATAAAGATAACCATTATTTAAAATCGCAACAACTCAATAATAAGCCCTCAAGGTCCCCCCAAAAAAAGTCAACTGTCTCCAGTCTCTACACAGTTACATAGGCTAGGATGAAGAAAAACAACAATACACAGAAGGCCACTAGCTAGCACCAGCCTGTGCCTACTTAGTCTACCTACGGTCTCTCATGAAATAAGATACTAGCGTAGTGTGGTGCCCCTTCCCCTATACACACCATCAGTACCTCCCGATTGGACGGAATAGGGCAACATTAAATATATAAACAAATCAGCACAGCACATATAATCTAAGAATGAAATATTGCATTACAGGTCAGTGATGGCAGATTTACAGGCAGTTAATTCACGCATAATACATAAAAAACAACAGTGCTACTTCTAGTTTCAAATAGAAGCAGCCATCAAGTAAAACATCCAAGCCCAAAAGGTAAGTCCAAGCACTATTCTACATATAATTTTAGTACAATAAGTGGATGTTTATCTCCCCTCTAATATTGGCGGCCCCCTACCATACTATTCCACTGAAATTAACATATGCAACCTCCTTCATCTTTTAAAATATATCTTGTACCTATTACTGACACTTGGAATAATTGTTTCTATTTCAGCTGGCCCAGTGGCATGGAGGGCTGAGGCATCCGTGCCTTACCTCCTGCCATGCTGGCGAACCATGTTCAAGGTGTGAGCGGGCCGCTGGGGGTTGGCAGGGGAGGGAGAGGATGAAGCATCCGGAGGACTGCTCTCCTCTCCCAGGGAGGGGTGAGGATGGAGTCTGCTGCTTGACTGATCCCTGGCAGTTGCTGGGGGCTGACGCAATGGAACCACAATGCGTGGGGCAGATGTGGGGCAGATGCCCGGTATGCCATGCGCGGAAGCGTGCATGGCTCGGCCATTGGCATCACTGCATGCTTTCTCTCCATGCTCAGGACCAGGAAATAAAGAAAGAAAAAAAGGAATCCTGATCAGCAAGATGATGCTGCCCTCCCTCAGGTGCCACACCTGGCCAACTGGCACCTCGTGAAATTAGAGGTGAGTCTGGTAGACACCAGCATGATGGGGCGGGGGGGTGTTCAAAGGGGGCCAGTCAGGGAACGAGAGAAAGAAAGCAACAACAAAAATAATTGTTGCTATTTTCAGAGTATCCAGCATTTCATACTGCCACTACATGTATAAGGGGACCTCTCAGTCCAGCCAGTACCTTGCAAATTCTGCTTGCTTTCATTTGCTACCATAGCCACATGATATTTTTGCATACCAAGAACCAGGAGGTCTCCATAGTTCCCTAGAAAACAAATTTCAAGGGATTTCAAGGGTTAACACACCTAGCAGTTCCAGCAAGGAAGCTAAGTTTGCTTGAATTACTGACCACACCTTTGAATACTCCCATAATATACACAGAAGGGATCTTTCATGCTCTCCACATCTTATACATGTACAGGTGTCAAAATGCCCTATTTTGTAGAACCTATGGGTTGTGAAGTAGAAGTTATGTAAAATGCTGGATCTGCAGCTGGCCCGGTGGCACTGAGGGTTGAGGTGCTGGACGCCACACCTTGCTCCAAACCGGCGACCCAGGTTTGGGAGTGGACTTGGGTCACTAGTGGGTCGGTCGGGGAAGATAAGTTTGAGTGTCCCACAACAGCTTGCCTTCTTTGGGGAGGAAATAGGCTGTTGTCTGTGCATTTGCCTGACTCTGAGCGGAGACTTGGAGTAATGCAAGCTCCAATTGTAGGGGATGGGCGGCCGCTTGACAGCATGGAGATCGGCGCCTTGCGCCATGACATCAGGGGGTTGCATGCTGTAGTGGAGGGAAAAAAGTGGAAACTGTTTGCTGGATCGGGGAAGATGGGCCTCCAGGAGCATGCCTCCAATGTGCCTCCACTTGCTCGACCACAGCAAAGATCGACAAAATGAAAGATTATGGGGTGTCTGGTCCCCCACTTCATCCCCGTTCAGTGGGTAAGCCATAGCTCCATGGAACCTAGAGGTGAGTACGAGTAGAGCAGGAGGCAGGAGGATGTCTCCTTGTGGGGACCTGAAGGGTCGGAGTCAGCAGGATGAGGGATGGATAAAAGTATAATTTAAAAAAAAAAATCCTGGACCTGTACTGTGTGAGCCATAAGTTGCCCATTTTCAAATATGTATGCACATTTTCCCTTCCCAGATGGTCTTCCATGATCAGTTAGAAGTGCCATTGGGACACATTCATGCAATAGTGGCCTATTCCCTCTCACACATTCATGTTAGGGCTGAGTCAAAGATTGCTGTCTGAGTCAACCTGGAAATAGCTTGACATATTGGCATTAGGGCCATTTGCAAATGTCCTGAGGGTAATTTAATTACCCAAGTTGTGCATTATGCCAGAGATGAGACCCTAAATGTGTGGCAATAGATGGCATGCTTTTTAATTGCAGGAATTTTTTTACTTGTGTTCAATTCCCATGCCAGCAGCATCAATCACTCTCCCTAACCTGCTCTGTGCTCTAGCATCCATGTTGGCTAATTAGTTTCCAGTTCTTTTCCACCACCACTAGTGAGAATAAACATTTTTTTTTTGTCAGAATTTGTCCATTGCCCTAAAAGTCTTTCTTTGTGAGGGTTAGCTTTAAAAAGCAGTCTACTGTACTTCCTTTACTCCTCAGATTCCTCTGGGGTGCATGGTATGCTGTAGTAGTGCCTCTGTCCATCGTAGAGAGAAAGTCTTTGACAGACCCGGACCCACTCTGAGACCCCAGGCTTCCCTGGGCTGGCTGTAGTATCCCACTCCCACAAGACACTTCCGTCAGTCCTCCAACTGTCCACAAACAAGGTAGGCCACTAGGCCACCAGCCAGGGTGTAATTCAAAGAAGAGCTCAGAACAGAACCGACGAGCCATCATTTGGAACTTCAGCAGTGTGGCGGGCAACACCACTGATGGCTGGCCTGGCTTGCCTCCTTGAGTGGAGCCTCTCACTGTCATCGGCATCACTGCTGGGGACGTGGCCTACTGGGGTACACTGAAGAAATTCCCCAACTTCCTTGCTTCAACTGACTGATCACGTCACAGTCCTTCTCCATATTTGACTCCCCAAGTCCCTGGGCATGGCCAGTTCATCTCCTGACTCTTTCCAACCAAATCCGGCATCAACTACTCCAGTCACTACACTGTCTGCTAGTAGCTAGCCCTAAGATTTAGAGAAGCCTGCCCATAGCCCACTGTCCACTCTTCCCAAGCTCCAGTAGCAGCAGCAAATGGAAATGGTGGCAACAGGTGCCAAAACTTACTCAGCCAAAAGGACTGCTACTGGGCGTGCTCACATGCTTGGCTCAGGTAATGTTCAGGGTAATTGGAAGCAAGTGTTGCAACATACATGCAAGTGCATGATGACAACTTTTGAGCAAGAGAGGAACTAGACTAGGATACACTACTGTGGCATGGGCATGGCTGGGGGGGATAAAGAAACAAAAAAAAAGTGTCGAGATTCTTCTTTTTTTTTATTTATTTTTTATTTCCTACCACTCATGCACAAGCCAGGGCAAACGTGAAACTTAGGGTTTACCCTGAAAAAAGTGCTGCCCAGCCATGGAGCCCCCAGTGAATTTTTCTTGTAGCCCTGTAGCCCAGTCTGACCCTGGATGAGCCACTCATTACAACTGGCATCGACTGCCACAGGCTGCAGTGCCAACTACAGTATTCATGATCAAACCTGAATAGTGGTGTCAGCTACAACTGGAGGCTGTAGCTGGTTTGGTAGCTGTCTTGGGGTGGCATTGATGCTTACTGGAGCTCTTGACTTGAGTCTAGGCATGGCACTGGTCTCAGTACTGTTTGACTGTTCCCATCTCCCTCCCACCCATAGGCTTCAGCTCGAGGTCAGCTGGGGGGGGAATGAATGGGCAGTTAAGACTAAAGCTAGTGTTGAGTTACACTCTGCTTGTCCCTCCTTCATTGCCAGACCCAACAGCCTTAAGCACTGACCCTTAGGTGAGGGTGAAGAAACTCTGCATGGCCAGTGAAGGGCTTTGCAATGGCCAGTTACTAAACCATTATCATTGTTGCTACCATTAAAGCCATCTATCAGTATGCCTCATTTTGCCACCCTCATACATTTAAGTGCAATGGAGTACCAGTCATATGGGTATGTTCAGTCCAACAGTCCCCCTGTCAAAAGAACAGATCCATGTTACCCAATCACCAGGACACAAGTAAAAATAAACTCTTACAGCCAAGCATGCCTTTTCTGGTCAATAAACAAACACACACCAGGCAAGAACTGAAGGACACTGAGTTACAATATCAGGGCTACAGCCACATTAAAGAAGTGGAAGAAAAGATGGCCTGGTTGCATAGCCATAATACTGCAAGATCTGTATTTGGGAGTATGCTTGAACTTCAGGCTCCTGAGCTGGTGACTGCTCAGCTCATTGCACAGGTTACACTCTTGGCGTGGGATATTCAAAAGGGTTGCACATGGCGTAACAGTGTTGTGCCATGCACATATATGTGCAATATTCAAAAGGGGAATTTGCTCCGCGCAAATCCCGATCCACCGGGGTGCACCAGTAATGTATGCAGCGCAAGTGTGGGGGGGCGTGCCCATGCATAAGTGGCACATCCCAATATTTAGCCCGGGATGTGCGGTGAATATGCAGGCACTCGCCTGCTTTGCACCCCACAGGGGGGCGCAAAGATGTTCCTGAAAACTACAGGAGCAAGGACTGGCCACCCACAGACTGGCTGCCATATTGCTGGGTGCAACATGGCAGCTGCCAGCTGTGGATGGCCACCCGAGCCCTGGCGGCACTGTCCAGTGGTGTAGCACCCCCCAATGCCCAATCGTGGGCTGTAATATGTATTTAACTCCCTGGTGGTCCAGTGGACCTACCTCCATACCCGATCGCGGGCTGTAACATAAATCAAACTCCCTGGTGGTCCAGTGGACCTACCTCCATGCCCAATTGTGGGCTGTAAGATGAATCAAACTCCCTGGTGGTCCAGTGGACCTACCTCCATGCCTGATCATGGGCTGTAACATAAATCAAACTCCCTGGTCCAGTGGACCGAACTCCATGCCCGATCGCAGGCTGTAATATTTATTTACTCCCTGGTGGTCCAGTGGACCAAACTCCATGCCCGATCGCAGGCTGTAATATTTATTTATTTACTCCCTGGTGGTCCAGTGGACCAAACTCCGTGCCTGATCGCAGGGTGTAAAATTTAATTTACTCCCTGGTGGTCCAGTGGTACCTGTACCCCCTCCCAACTCGCCCACTCACACCCGCCACCCCATTCCTCCCCTGGTCAGTGGCAGACAGCAGCAACCCACCCACAAGCCACCTGGCCACCCACCAACTGACAACATACAGTACGGCTGTACACCCATTGGTCCACAGCGTGGGCCAATGGGCATGCAATTACAGTACTACACAGTCCCAAAATGTATTCACATTTTGGGACTGTAGTACAGTATAGTCTGCATGCCCATTGGTCCACGCTGTGGACCTATGATGTGCAGCCATACTGTATGCTGTCGGTTAGCGTGTCAGGTGGTTTGTGGTTGAGTGCTGACACCGCGCTGACTGGGGGTGAGGTGGCAGGTGTGGTGGGTGGGAGGAGAGGTACGGGTATCACTGGACCACCAGAGTAAATTAATTTTACAGCCCACGATCGAGCATGGAGTTCGGTCCACTGGACCACCAGGGAGTACATTAAATATTACAGCCCACGATCGGGCAATGGGGGGTGTTGCCAGTGAGGGGCGGGGTGCGTTGGTCCCTGATGGCTGCAGCCTGGCAGGGCGCCAGGTGCAAGTCACAGGGAATCGGTGCACCTGCATGCAAATGGGGCCATAATGATATGCAAATGCCCCCATTTGCACCTTGCATACAGTATGGCCCCATTTGCATGTCCACCACTGAATATCATGGTTGCTGCACCTAGCACAATGGCACTTGTGCTAGCGCATCCCCCTGCTCCTCTCTGGCCACTTGTGCTGGCACAGTGCCACTGCGCCATGTGCACTGCGGGTGGCCACAGTGCCATATTCAATGGTGCAGAGCCATGGTGCAGCATCACTGAATATCACCCGGACCACACCCTGGCGCATCCCAGTTGTGCTGTGCCCGGCTTGCGCCCCTGCCTGGTGCAGTTCTGAATATCCCACCCTTGGTGTCCATGGAAGGGCTTGGTCCACCAACACATAAGCATCTACTACTAACAGAACACATATGAGCTTTGCATTCCACTGTTGAAACTGTTGCTTTACTGACCTCTCAAGAAGAGAAAAATTGGAACCACAGTAGCTGCTATGATGGGGGGGGGGTAACTTCAGAGGAAAACTAGAGAAAATATTTATTTGACTTCTTCCCAAGAAAAATGTGGAATGAGTCACACTTATTCAAACACAAACGTTTTTATTATTGAAGTGCTTCATACAACAGAAAATTCTAAGCTGTAGATAATTTCAGTGCAGACGTAGTGAAAAAATACAATGTGCAGCAGATAGTTGGGAAATGCAGTCTTAAATAATTCCATCAGCAACTGCAGACAATTATAAGCAGTTAAGCAGCAAAACTCAAGGCACAAATGAAGGTGTAGAGGAAAGACTTAGCAATTCAACTTTTTAGTCAGTCTGACTTTATCAGGCTAAACAACTCTCAAAGTTCATAGTTCTTACCACCTCTGTACCTGTTTTCTGCTTAACTGTAATCTGTAAACTATGGCTAAACACACACTTCAAATGCTGCAAATTTCCCACAAAGTTGCAAAGTGCTGAGACCGTGGACTAATTTATTTGACACAATTCAATATCTGGTTAGAGTCCTGCTACATCAAGATGTTTCTTCAACTATGACTTAATGACATAGTTACAAGAGTATTACATTAAGTAGTGATGTCTGCTTCAGTTCTGCCATCATGGCATTTAAAAGGAATGAAAGGGAAGGAATTTTGCTGTATATAAAGTGACTTTTATGCACAGTTTCCCACAATGCTTTGCAAACCATAAACCTATGCAGCAGTCATTAGAGCCACACAGGGAGGTTACCTGACATATGACAGTTAATAGGGAGGTTACTACAAAAGTTTAAGAAAGTTCAGGGAGGTTAAGCAATGAGAAACAGAGAAGAGGCTTAGAAAATTATTTGTTTCAAAACTGGTGAACAGGAAAGGCACACTGAGATGCATCTCATTTGGGGTGGGTGGGGGTTACAGGAGAGGAACAACAAAATGCAAAGAGATGTATGGCCTAGTTTTAGAGCACTGACTTAGAAACTGGGGAATTGCAGGTCTTGATCCTTGCTTAAGCAAGATGCACACTTTTTGACCAAGGGCAGGTCCTATTCAACCCAGCTGCAGAAACTGATAGAAACAGAACTGGAAAAAGTGTTGCATCTTAGTTGGGCTAACTTGGGTGAATAGATGGTAAAATAAATTGGGCAAAATTAGCCAAACCACAAAAGCTAAACAAAAAAATATTACTTGATTAGTGTCACACAGCAAGTAAAATGGTGCTGGTGAAATTCAAACTTGGATCTCCAGAGTGGTAACTGCTTGCTTTAACTACTGTGCCAGGATACCCTGTAAAAGCCTCAGTCCTTCAGTTATCAACTGTATCACCCTCTTTGTGTGGACAGCCAGCCTTTTCCACCCAGATACATATAAATGCCATGTCTGAAGTAATCACTCAGTGTCCTGCACTGCTAGCAATGGGCACTTGAGGACAGGTCATAATCACATTATTGATTTAATCTTGGTGGAACAAGATTTCCCTCACAAACTCTCTGAGAAAAAATCAGTGTATTTTGGGCTAAAGCTCACTGGAGGTAGCATTTTCACCTTCCTTTATACAGTTATCCTAGGGATTCACAATCGATCAGTTGAAGCTTATGTTGCTATAGCCTGTCAATCACACAGATACTGATGACAGATGAAGAGGATTGTTTGTGATTAACCTTTTCATTTTGCACAAGCAGTGTAAAAATATCATTTCTGTATAGAAAACTTTCTTGTAAGTTTTTGATTGGATTTTTAGTAATACAAAATGGTAACTTTAGCCATAGAAAATAAATTACTTATTAGCTTTTGGTAACCAGATAAGTGTGCTAGGCAACAGACCTGCCTATTTTCAGGCACGACCCCGGGAGAGCACAGGACATTGGTTACAATATGCAGAAATGCACAGACATAATACAGGTGTACAGGAGCAAAACAAGATATACATTGGGTAGCACAGCAATAGTTACATAAGGGTACATTTTAGGCATAGATCATAATAAGGATGTAAAATAAAGCAATTAGGGTAACCATAAGACAGCTGAGGACAGTAAAGACATCAAGGTTCATAGCCACCAAGACAAGCATATTGCATGGGAGAACATTAGTGTAGTACTCAGGGTCAGACCCGACAGCCTGCAGTGGGACAAAGCAAATTAAGAGCATTTGCATTGGCCAGAGGCTAGAAGGTGAGTGAACAGCGAGTTTTTGAATTCTCAATGGGAGGCTGAAGTTTTCACCATAAGAGGGAGTGAGTTCCAGAATTTGGGAGCAAAAGGGGCAAATGTCTGTTCACCCATTTTTGTCATGCAAGGTCTATTGGAGAGCATGGGGACAGAGGAAGACCTGAGGGTACGGGTGTGTGAGGCAGGAGTCAGGAGGTTGGCAAGATAGACAGGGCAGGGAGGTCTAGACAGGGAGTCGATAAAGCAGCCCAGGGAGTAGGCTAGAATATCCTTAGGTGACAGCCAATTTAAGCCAGCATAAAGGAGACAATGATGGGTAAGACGTGGGGCAGTTAAGGTGAATCTACAGATGTTGTTGTAGACAGTGTCCCATTTGTGGAGTGTAGCAGAGTTTGCAGCAAAGAGGAGGGGCAGAGCATATTGGAGCTGGGGTAAGAGAACACGTCTCGCAACAGAAAGTCTAGCGGAAGGAGTGAGGGAGTGGCGCACACGATAAGCTCTGCCAGTTTTAGCATTGACAGCATGGCACACCATATTGACATGTTGAGACAGGTCAAGTGTGGGATCCAAAGGGACCCCAAGGTACTTGAAGGACTCAGTGTTTAAGATGAGGGAGCCATCAAGGCATTGAACCCGGAGCCTGTTCGCAGGGGCAGACAGTTTCTTAGAGGATCTGAATAGCATAGCACAGGTTTTTTTCTAGGTTCAGGACTTGGTGGTTGCTAGAGAGCCAGGTCTGCAGGAATTGGAAGTCATTAGTGAGAGTGGAGTTGATGGCAGCAATCAATTTTGACCCAGAGTAGAGAATTAATTACAGTACATTGGAGTACTGCATTCATATTTGGATAGTCCACAGCACAAACTATACAAACTGCCAACAGAATAACATAAAGAGTAATGAAACAGACAGTGAGAGAGAGAGAGAGAGAGACAGAGACGGAGAGACAGAGTGAGAAAGAAACACTTACTCGGGGAATGACAAATCTGGAAAATGTCAATTAGAAATTAATATTCAAGAACATTCACTTTATGCAATTTAGGCAACATAACAGCAGCAATGAATGCAGGAACATTTATCAAGCATTTCTGCCATCAGAAATGGGTTATCTGTGAGTGATTGTGCCATGTAATCCTTACAAATAATTTAAGAAATCCAGCTGTGGGCAACCATAACAGCCCAGCAGTAATGGGTTGAACAACCATGCAGGCAACAAGGGTTTGGGATTTAGTCTGAGCCCCAGTGTGTCCTGCAGAGGCAGAAGTGCAGTTGTGCACTGTTCTCTCTGAGGAAGCACCACTGTAACACTATCACAGCCACCCCTGTCATGGGCCAGTGAAGTCTGAATGTATGCATCCTCACTTCCTTTGCAGGAGACTGTGTATCATGGGCAAGTTCACTACTTGTGGGTAGGCTAGGTGAAGAAGACATATGCATGCCCTCCAGCCAGTGAGTGTATAACGTGGAACATCATCAGACCAGAAAAATAAGAAACAAATGAAAAGACTGGGTACAGAATGATGACTGCCATCTGATACCTGGACCTGAAGTTTTGTAGAGGGGTTAACCAACCATTAGTGTCATGCTAGATAACTCCTCCACAAACTTGGTATTAATGACATGCACAGCTAAGCTCCCTACCCCTCCCCTGCCTGAACACTGTTTTGATGACTTTTAGAGTATCTCCTAGTAATCTAGTGGCCTCCTCATTTGATCACCACTCCAGGTTGTGTAAGGTAATGCTATGGTAGCCTAGTGGCTCCCCACCAAATCACTGTTCTGATAGCTGTTGGAGTATATCATCATACTCTAATTTCATACCCAGGCCAATTGCCATGCTGAGTAATGTAAGGTCATGCCCTGGTAGTACAGTGGCCAGTCTGCCTTATTGCCATTCTGAGCAATGTAAGATTATGCCTTGATAGTCTAGCAGCTCCCCTGTCTGATTGCTGTTCTGAGCAATGTAAGATTATGCCCTAGTAGTCTAGTGGTCTCCTGCACCCAATCACCATTATGATCATTGTAAGAGTATGCCCAGGTTGTTTAGTTGTCCTCTTCCCTGTGCATCATTCTGATTGCTGTACAAGTATGCCCTAGTAGTCTAGTGGCCTCCCATCTGATCACCTTTATGATCACTGTAAGTTTATGCGCTGGTAGTTTAGTGGCCCTGTAGACTGATCCCCTTGACAACCTACCACCTCCTTCACTGCCCACTCCATGGTACTGAGATGGTAGTAAGCACTCACTCACAACTCACTACCACTGCTAGTCATTATTTGCCATGTGCAACTTTCTCAAATTCCAGTTATGCCTGACTATAAATCAACTGCCCATGAGTGTAAATTTAAAATGTATCCAGCTGCTCCAGTGCACTAGCCATAACTTTGGCACTGAGGGTGGGAATGGCATCAAATCTGTGTGGGTATCTTGGATATCAACACCCTCATAGACACATAAGTGTGGCTCAAGAACACCCACCCAAAATATGGCATTGGGCTTGTAGCTTCCATCTTGGTGCCACTGGGAGCAGGGTTTGGTGGGTTGGGAGGGGTTGATAGACTGTTCAGTGAATTGGACCCGAGGGCCACTAGACCACCAGGACATAACCTTACATTACTGAGAATGGTGATTGGGTGGAGGGACACTAAACTAGTAGGGCATAACCTTACATTGCTTGGAATGGTGATCAGGCAGAGGGGCCACTAGTTTACCAATACATAATTACCATGCTATACATGGGGTTCTGTGGGGTAGCAGCAGTCAATTGCCATGCTCTTTGAGTACGATAAATACCCTGATTATCTCTAGCCTCTTTTGGATGCTTATTCATTGCTAGCCCTCCTGCCCTCCCCATCGTCTCTACCTTTTTACTGCATAGGTGCTCAATGGGTCACTCAGTGGGCTATCTTGGTCGCTTGCTCTTGGTGCCTGTGTTCTTGATATGCTATCCTTTCCATGCACAGTTCCCACAGCCCCCAGTGCCTGCTTCCCTGGTTCCTGTCACCATTGGCCCTACAACTTGTCTGCTTCCTCTTCTCCTCTTCTTGTGTTTCTGCTTAGTCCAGGGGGTGTCTTCTTTGCTGGGTCTCCTTTTCTTGTTTGTGCCTAAGTGAAGGTGTGAGACAAGCCTTGTTTGGCTCTGCCTGCCACTGGGCCTCCACCCTTCTTGCAAGGTGATTGCTGTTGCATACTTCCCCTGGTTTTGTGACTTTGCTCCCTATTTTCTCTCAGTGTCCACCTGACTCCTACATGCCTTGCCTCCCATACATTTATTCTCACTTACCTGACTGCTCTGGCAACTGCCTACACATTTGGGTGCATGCCTCTATGGCCACAGAGCTCATACCTTAATGACTACCGGGTTCATGTCCCAATGACCACTGGGCTAATGCTATAATGACAATCAGGCTTTTGTCCTAATGACAACCTCATTTCAGTATTCATTGTCCCTCATGGCATCATACTGGAACTAGCTGAGCTCTTCAAGGACTCACTACGCCCACCTACATGGCTCCGTACCACACCAGTCAACCCACACTATGCCCTATCTGTATATCTGCACTCTTTAATAGCACTACTGCCACTTCTCCTCAGTTCAGTCTAGGACCTAGCTGGTCTAGGGTTAGAGTAATGGTCTAGATTGTCAGGGTTTAGCAGTAGTCAGATTTCTTTACTTGCACTGTACTCCATAGGTTTTGCCTAAGATATCCTGTAATGTGAATGGTAAACCAGATCAGAACTGGTGTAGAGAGAAGGGTTTCAGCTTTATTGGGGACTGGGGACCCACCTGGAAGAATGTGGACCTGTACAAGGGAGAAGGCCTACATCCGTCCTAGAAGGGGACTGTTGTCCTCAGTGAATGGTTTAAATACTTCATTGATAAGAATTTAAATTAGCCAGGGGTGGTGGTGGATGGCAGCAGGGAGAAGCAAACTGCCCACACCCACAGGACAGTGCAGTCAACATGGAGGACCATAAAGTTATGATATTGCCAGAGGTAACTAAGCTCATAAAGGAGGTAACAGAGGAGGACAGGAGGAAAGGGGGTTTAAAACAGGAAGGACAAACATAGAAGGCAAAAAGGCAAAATGGGGGATGATAAAAGGAGAAATGGCAAAACATGGAAGGCCATATATACTAATGCCCGCAGCCTAGAAAATAAAATCCCTGACCTGGTGACCTTGATGATGAAGGCTGACCTGGACATTGTATCTATTTCGGAGATGTGATATACTGGAAACCATGACTGGGATGTAGCAATACCAGGTTATACTCTGTTTAGGAGAGACGGGAGGGGGGTAAAAAGGGATGGGGGTTCACTCTATACATCAGAGAGGGTAAAAAAGTGACTTGGATGCAGGGAATGTTGGGGGGCGGAAAGACTATGGGTCACCCTTGAGATGGGAAATGGCACAGCTATTCACACAAGCCTGATACACAGATCTCCAGCATAGGGGGAGGATGTGGACAGGGTTCCATCGACACAATGGTAGTTAAAGGGGGAGGTGCTCCTGGTAGGTGATTTCAATCTGCCAGATGTGGACTGGAGCATCCCAGCTGCTGCCTCAGCCAGGACCAGAGACATCCTGCACACCTTGCAAGGGGCAGGCCTCAAGCAGCTAGTGCTAGAGCCCACTCAGGAGGGTGCAATTTTGGATCTGGTACTCAACAGTGGGGACAGCATTGCAGAAGTTAGGGTGGGTGGACACCTGGGGTCCAGTGATCATTGCATGGTGTGATTCAGTATGAGTACAGTGGCAGAGTCAAGCCATACAAAGGCGAGGGTCCTGGATTTCAGAAGGGTGGACTTTACTAAGATGGGGAGATGTCTCAAGAATGCCCTGGCAGGGAGGGACGATTGGGGGGGGGAGTTGAGGATCAGTGGGCCCATCTGAAAGGAGCCATGGTGGAGGCAACAATTCTTTGCATTAGGCAAGTAAACAAGGGCAAGAGAAAGAGAAAACCACCATGGTTCTCAAAGGAAGTGGCCGGGAAGGTAAGGGCGAAAAAGATGGCTTTCAGGAAATACAAGGAAACACAGAAGGAAGAGGACAGTATAGTGTACCTGGATAAACAGAGGGAGGCAGGAAAAGCAATCAGTAGTACAAAGGCAGAAAAGGACAAAAAAAATAGCACAGGAGGTAAGAAGGGGACAAGACTTTTTATAGGTACATTAGTGAAAGGAGAAAAGGCAGGGGTGGGATTATAAGGTTTAAAGAGGAAGAAGGCAACATGAGCAAATATGGGAGAGAGGGAGATGGACACCAGTCCATTTACAAAGAGGCAGTCATAAAAGACCTCACAAAACTGAAATTGGACAAGGCAATGGGACTGGATGGGGTACATCCTAGAATATTAAGGGAAATATGGGAGGTGCTGGCAGCACCACTGGCAGCCCTGTTCAATGAATCACTTGATACGGGAGTGGTTCCAGAGGCCTGGAGGAGAGCAGATGTAGTCCCTCTTCACAAAAGTGGGAGTAGGGAGGAGGCTGGAGACTATAGACCAGTCAGCCTTACCTCAGTAGTGGGGTAAATTATGCAATCATTACTTAAAGAAAGGATTGTGGAACACCTTGAATCCAGCAAAGCACAGGATCCAAGACAGCATGGATTCACAGTGGAAAAGTCATGTGAAACAAATCTGATTGATTTCTTTGACTGGGTGACTAGGGAAATGGATAAGGGGGAGCGGTGGATGTGGCCTACCTGGATTTCAGTAAGGCCTTCAATACTGTTCCACATAGAAGACTTATGAACAAGCTGGGCAGCCTGGGAGTGGGTCACTAGGTGGTGAACTGGGTTAGAAACTGGTTGAGTGACAGAAGACAGAGGGTGGTGGTAAATGGAGATCAATCTGAGGAAAGGAGGGTGACCAGTGGGGTGCCACAGGGATCAGTTCTGGGGCCAGTCCTGTTTAATATCTTCATAAGTGACATTGTGGAGGGGTTGGAAGGGAAGGCGTGCCTCTTTGAGGTGACACTAAGATCTACAAAAGGGTGGACACTCCAGGAGGGGTGGAAAAAATGAGAATAGATCTAAGTAAACTGGCGGAATGGTCTATAGTGTGGCAGCTGAGATTCAATAAGAAAAAGTGCAAAATCATGCATTTGGGGCACACGAAACCAGGGGAGGATTACATGCTGGGGAGATACTGACAGTCACCAAACACGAAAGGCATTTGGGGTAATCATATCTGTTGCCCCCACAAAGCAAAGCATCATAGGCTGCATATGCAAATCACCACAGAATGTTATGCTGGTCCAACTTTAAGCAGAATTGCATGGTGCCGAAAGGCCTCTCACACAGTTTGCAAAGGGTGCTAACAGAAGACATAGACACGTGTTTCGTCCTACCAGGACTCATCAGTATGCCTCGTCTGTTTGACACCCAAGTGGAATGGACCAGCTACCCTTAAGGCAGTGTGCCTTGGATATACTGTAGTGAGCCCGTTAAAATAAAAAACTATTTAAAAGACAAAGAACCTCTGTGCTCAAACACAATCATATCTGTTGATGTAAAGGTGGCCAAATAATGTGCCAAGGCTGTGGGGAGAACCAGTGGGATACTGGGGTGCACAGGCAGAGGTATCACCAGCAGAAGAAAAGGGGCGGTGATGCTACAGTACAGATCATTGATGAGGCCTCAGTTGGAGTACTGTGTACAGTTCTGGAGGCTGCATCTCCTTAAGGACATAGACAGGTTAGAGGCAGTTCAAAGAAGGGCAACAAAGATGGTGCAGGGCCTGCACCAAAAGTCATATGAGGAGAGACTGGGAGACCTCAATATGTATACCCTGGAGGAGAGCAGAGACAGAGGAGATATGATAGCAGCCTACAGATATCTAAAGGGCATAAATAGGGTACCAGAGGGTAGCATCTTTCAGAGAAGGAGCTGTTCAGGAATCAGGGGACATGATATGAGGTTGGAAGGGGGTAGACTAAGGGGTAACATGAGGAAGCATTTCATCACAGAAAGGGTAGTGGATGCATAGAATAGGCGCCCAGAGGAGGTGGTGGGGGCAAACACTGTGGGGGAATACAAAAATGCACGTAACAGGCATGGGGAACTCTAGTGATAGAAACGAGAAGGTAAAGCCAGATATCTAGTATAATCTGTGGCTTTTGCAGTAGGTAGGGAAAATGGGCAGACTGGGTGGGCTTAGGAGTCCTTATTTGCCACCAATGTTTATGTTTCTATGATGTACTATAGTCCAAGCATAGCTGCATGGGTGGGACACTCAGTATGGGTTGTTTTAGTCATACATCTGCAACTCTGTTATACTCTTGAACTTTTGACCCAGGAGGCCTTTGGGCAGCTCATTTTTGCTTGACTCTACCATATCCACTAAACCTTCATATGTTCATGCCTTGCCTCTACACATTCCCCTTCCTTTAGTCGGAATGTGCTCCAGTAACCATTACTCAGAGTGTGCGTCTCGCACCCAATGGCTCCTTTGGTCAAACTGCAACTGTGTAACACACACCTAGGTATAGGCTTCCTATGGGTCTGGAGTCAGGTGCATCTCCATAGCAAAGCCTAGCTCCTTGAAGAAGGCTAATTGTCCTTAATTATGGAAGCCGGGATGCCTTTCTCCAAGGATACTGTTCTCTTCTCAAGCTCCCTTTAGTCATACAATATCATATCTGTGACACCTTAGAGAATGATCATTCCATTAGAAGGATGGAGTAAGTTCCTCATCTCTCCATATTACCCCAGTTTCCAATCCCTTCACTGATTTTATAAAAGCCCAAGCTATTTAAGTTGCTCAGTTTTCCATCATCTTATCTGCATCTGGCACAGGTTCAGTTGTTCAGTCATAATCTGCCCTTGCAGCTCTCCCTCTGCACACCAAGATTGATTTTTTTTTTATCATATCTATCTTTTTCCTATCCCCCATACAGCCCCCATCTGATTGACTCCCCCAGCTCCGTCCCCCGGAATTACCGGTGCTTACCTTATGCCCGGTCCAGGGGCAGTGCCTGCGGAGAGTCAGTCACCATCCTGCCGCTGGTGTTTTTTCTGCTTTTCTCCCCATTTTAGCCTGAGGACCCCAGGAGAAGTAAGCGTGCCTCTGGAGGCATGCATGCGCCTTACAGCCCTGGTAATGGCCCTCCTCCGCCCACCCCATTGGCCTATCGCTGGCACCCTTGCTTGCGCAGCCCCTTGGCCTCCACAAGGGAGTAACCGTGAGTGAGGGATGCCACCCACCTCCCCGGAGAGGAGAGCTGCCTTGACGGCTACTCCATCCAGCTCTGCCCCCCCCCATGCTGACCTCTGATGGCCCAGGCTTGCTCCCGAACCCGGGTCGCCAGCGTGCCATGAGGTGAGATGTCCAGCACCTCAGCCCTCTGTGCCACTTGGCCGGCTTGCACACCAAGATTTAAAATACAGTTTCACAGTCAGGAAGGAAAGTGACCTAAGTGCTTGGATCCCATGGATTTCCTCAACAGGGGTGTTTTCCTTTCCTCTATGTTGAAGGTCAAAAAAGTAGGTCCTTTTTTTTCCATTTTTCATTTTTCTGCCTCCTTGACTTTCTGGATTATCTCCTTTCTGACCCCTCCAGCCCATCACTCAGCATCTTCTGGAGCTACAGCCTCCAGAATTCCCCACAGCTTAGTCCCCCATGGCAGGATAGCAGAGAGTCAAGCTCAGCAGACAGGATCTGACTGGAGCTGTGCCAGGTCATCAGTACCAGGTCTGCTGAGAGGTTGAGGAATCATCCTGACTACCAGGGTGATTTTTCTATTCTTCTCACTTCCCTGTGGTGTGAAGGAGCTGAGGTGCAATGATGTCACTGGCCATGCTGTGCACTTTTCTATACTAAGCAAACCAGACATGTGCCGTGCTTCTGCCCCCTGTGTGCTGTCCCAGCAGTCTGATCCCCAGCCGCTGCTAGGGGCCAGGCTTACACTGGTACTGCACTCGCCACATCCCAGAGGAGGGAAAGCAGTTCATCAGATGCACAATCCTCCTTCCTCCAGCTATCCATCTGACAACCCAGGTTCAGGACATGAACCTTGGTCGCTGGCTTCACAAGTGGTAGCACTACTGTTGCAGTAATGGATTGACTCCAAAAGTAGATCATTTTGGGCCCTATATTCAGAGATGGCTATGTGTGCCATGCAGTGAGGAGCACTGCATGGCAGTTATTATACTGCTGTCATGGCATGATATTCAGACAGTTTGCATGCTCCTACTGAAGTGCAATAACTACAGTATCTGAATTTGGGGACAGCTAACACAGCACATACTGACTGTGCACTTTTCCAACACAGCCCACAGCTGAATATGAACCACAGGGGAGCCAAGTGGAGATAGCACAAGCCAAGCCAGATAGTGTCAGAACTCCTGTGGGCCATATTCAGCACTAGCATACTAATGTGCCCATTTGGCATGCATGGTGCTAAGGGGTAGTAGCATACCCATATGGGTACATTAGCATGCCATGCAGAACCCTGATCACCTATGCTGCTACTTTCACATCTTCCCTGGTGTCTAGTTGAGCCCCAAACCTCTGAACACCCCTGCTGTAATATTTATGCATATTCCCTGGTGTTCAGTTGTCACTGTCACCCTCCCCCGATCACCAATGGTGTAACATACATTCACATTTCCTTGTGTCCAGTGATCTCCCTACCCTCAATTACCTATGTTGCAATATTTATGCACATTCCCTGGTGTCTAGTGGTCCCTTGCTTTCTTGATCCCCTATGATGTAACATGGATTCACACTTGCTGGTGTCTGCTGTTCCCCCCAACCCCTGATCACACATCTTGTAACACAGATTCACATTCCTTGGTGTTATCACAGTCACTCATGCAGTAACATAGATTCACAATCTCTGGTTTCTAGTGGTTCTCATGCAACAGATGCAACCCCCCATCTGACCTGCTCATTTTTGGTCCATGGCCTTGCACCACAGACACATGTCCTAATGTACTGAAAGTAACAGTGACTGGCATAACCCTCCACTCACCCCCTCAGATGGCCACTGTCTGATTGTCAGTGAATGATCATGAGTCACAGTCACTCACTGACAGTCAGATGACATCTGGCCAAAGATGTGCATTAAGAGCTGTGCCAGTTACTGTCAGTACATCTGAACCAGTGTTCAGGGTGAGGGAGTTGGGGGGCAGTGGGTCTGAAGCATGTCGATTGAGAGAGGGGTTTTCAGTTATTCGGGGTTGGGGGACCACTAGACACCATGGAATGTGACTCTTTGTTACTGCATGGGCCATGGGGGTGAGGGAACCACTGGATACCAGGAAATGCACACAAATTTTAGAGCACGAGTGAGGTGGGAAAAGGGGGACAACAGACACCAGGGGATGTGAATCTATGTTACTGAATGAGTGATTAGGGGATGAAAGGACCACTAGATCCCAGAAAATGTGAATATATGGCACAGCATCAGTGACTGGAGGGTGAGAGGACCACTACACACTGGTGAACATGCACAAATGTTACATGAGGGGGTCACAGCTATTTCACCTAGCAATGGGCAGAGGTTTGGCAGCATTTAACAGTACTGCAAACATGTCTGTTTAGCACTGCTAAAACTTTTGAATATATCGCTGCACCCATTATGCGTGAAGGGTTTGTCATTTGCATAGGTGCAGCAGCATATTCTGCGCAGTTGCACTGTCGGTCTAGTGCAGAGTGCCAGGGAACTCTGAATATGGCTGCCATCCTGACTTCTGGCACTATTTATGGTTAGTGCAACAATAACCTGGTTAGTGCTGTGCTACCCTTTTGAATATGGACCTTTGTGTTTGTTAGTTCTGTCTGTCAGATGATTTGGGTCTTGGATGGTAGATCCATTCCTTCAACACAGTGGCCTTCCCTCACTCCTTAATCGATCCAGTTTCCTGATGGTTTGACCTATGCCTTTGGCTCTGACTTCTGGGCATCTTCCCTAAGGTACCATTTGCCAAGGGACCTTACTCCTACAGCATCACTAGGGGTGGACCCACCTCATGAGTGTGAATGATAGATAATTGTCACTGTTGCATGCAGCACCGAGCAAGAGATGCAACAGCTGTAGGCAAAATGCACATTCATTATTGGTCACTTTCTCTACTGCTTGCTGACTACAGTTCTGTCAGTTAGTAATCATATCAAATAAAGTGTGGGCATCAGTTAAAACTCAGTGGGCTCGATTTTCAAAGGTTGGGACTGGCACAAGGGAGCTTGCAGCAAGCAGAAATGGTGCAAGGGGCGCCTTGCACCACACCTTGCACCAGTCTTGATTTTCTAATGGACTGTGCTCCACTGGGGGGCCCACTTGTGCCATCTGGGCTTTTGCCATCCTTGTGACGGCTGCATTGGTGTGCCATGGTGAAAGGAGGCTTGCACTGGGGCAGGGCTACAATATCCCCTACATTAGGATTTTACAAGCCCCCCCCCTGGAATGCAAGGACCTGGCAATAAGACCAGCCTGGAACTGGTCTAAGTTGCTGTGCATCACTGCTGCAGCCTTCACTGTGTGTGTGAGGGGTGACCCTGTGCCTCCTTGGGAAGGTGCCCACACAGCCTCCAAAACACCTGCCAGACCTCCACTGGAGCAGCCCGTTGTCTGTGGCAGGTGATATCCCGTAGCCCTTCTGTAGCATCACTGGTGCATCTGCCCCCCCCCATGGACCCACCCATGTTTCCTCATCATGGGCAGTTCTCCCTTCCCCAGTGTGACTTGTTCCACCCTTCCCCCGTGATCCTGGGCACCCCCAGATGACTCACTAGTTACCAGGGTGACTGACCAGTGGGTCATCATCCCTGGCCACAGATGCCACAAGACTGTGCTGCAGCTTGCAGCAGTCACTTTCCATGTGCCATTTGGTCAGTGCATGGGTTGGCTGGTGGCAAACTCAGGGATTTTGGAGCCAGTTCTCTTGTTCTTTGATAATACAGTGCAGGGTCCCTGATGCACTCAAGTTTGCAGCAGGTGGCAGTGTGCCACATACTGTGCTGTCTTTTGACACTTGAGTCCAGTTTTATACACCTTCAGGGTATGATACCTAAACAGATAGATAGATAGATAGATAGATAGATAGATAGATAGATAGATAGATAGATAGATAGATTCTTTATATAGCACCCCTTTCCAGGGACTTGGGGTGCTTCACAATCAAAATATAAGATAACAATTTTAAAATACACAATGAATAAAATTCCAATCATCAAATAACCCACTTTAGCTGTGGTTTCATAGTTTGTGTGTTATTGCACACCTCAAGTGGTTAAACAATTGTAAAAATAAAAATATTAAGAAGGGCCTTGTTAGTCAATCATTGGTCCTTATTAATCTCCAAGTCGCCATCATACTATATTAAAAAGTAAAGAAAAATCAGTCCCATTCATTTCAATGGGGCTTGCCCCATGCTCTCCCTTGCTTCATGTCCCTACGTGCCTGAGTGTGGGGGCATATAGCTGAATCAGAAAGTGGAAGAAATTGGCTTTCCATCTAGTTGGGGCCAAACTCTGATTCTTTACCACTTAAAAAAGCTGAAAATAAAATATTAAAAATTACACAAGGAGACGATCATGGATCTAAGGTACCATATCCCAAAAAATCACTTTTAAGTTTACACCCCTAGGGTTTGCAGAATTAAATCCTGTGTGTGTCCAAAATTGGTTTGATACAGTGTGAAACCTTCAGATGGAATTTCTAAAAGACAACTTTGAACAAGATCAGTGAGCATCATTTTAATTTGATGAGCTTTGAGAACAAGCCAGTCTAATGCTATATCTGTGAGTGGCTCATCTCAACTATATCTGCTTTTTGTTTACATTGATAACTGAAAGAATTTACTGGTTTCCGACTGTCATCACTTGCCTGTCTTAAAATGGGCAAGAGCTGAAGATTCCATGATATAAAGAGCCAGTCCAAAGAGCAACAAGCATTTGTCAATGCCAATGTTGTCTTGCTGGCATTGGCATTGGTAGTACCGGAGCTAGAGATGCATAATAGGAATGGCAGTGACATACTGAGTGATGCCAACCCCACCCCCACCCTGTAGAGAGCGACGGGCATTGGGGTGTGCATTTCGGTCGTCAGCTATAATGCTCATGCCATTGTACCTCACCCTACCCTGTAGACACTGACAAGTGTTGTGGTGTGCTTTGGGGTCTTTGGGCATTATACTTACCTCATTCCATAAGGAAATACACTGAGGTACAGTAGGTGCAGTATAGGAGAATGGAGTGACCTTTGTGGCCGAACAGTGCGAGGCACACCACAATGCCTTTCACTAGCTGCAGGGTGGGGGTGGGGGTGGAATGGCGTGAACATTACAGCCGATGATCCCAAGTCACACCCCTGACACCTGTCACTCTGTACAGGGTGGGGTGCTACAGTTGGAAACCCTAACACTGTCGGCATGTGTTGGTATTTTCACTCCAAATTTTCAACATGGGCTGTTCGTGAGGCCACCTCATGAAAAGCGGCACAATCAGTTTGTTAACTGAAAGGTGGTTTTGCACAGTGGCTATGCCATTTGGTGACACAGAGATGAAAACACATTTTGGGCAATATGTGGAAAATGACAACTGTATTGTTCATGAGGAGGCATAAAAAATGGCAATGCTGCAAATCTGGAGTGAAAATATGAAAAATTGGTGAAGTCATGAGCATGCATAGAAACTGTGCAACACGCATCTGTAACCCAATTATTTTGGGGAGTTTGTTACCCACATTTTCAACATAGGTATTTTGGGACCGCCCCTCATGAACAGTGGCGCCGTGATTTTGTTAATCTATTCCAAAAGTTGATTTCCCACAGCAACTATGCCATTGTGTGCCACATGTGTGGAAACACATTTTGGGCAGGATGTGAAAAATGACAGCAGTACTGTTCATAAGAAGGTGTGAAAAAATGCCAGAGTTGAAAATTTTGAATGAAAATATTGCAAATTTGCGAAGTTACAAGGGTGCGTGGAAACTGCGCAATGCATGCTTGTAACACAGTCACTTTATGGACGTTCGACACCAAATTTTCAACATAGGCATTTTAGGACCTCTGCTCATGAACAGTGTCACTGTCATTTCCTCAAACTGTCCCAAAAACTGATTTTGCACAGTGACCGTGTAAAATGACAGCTGTACTGTTCATAAGGAGGTGTGAAAAAATGCCAATTTTGAACATCTGGAATGAAAATATTACAAATTCACGAAGTTACACACGTGCATGGAAACTGTGCAATGCACGCTCATAAAACAGCAGTTTTTTTGATTTTTCTCACCAAATTTGCAACTTAGGTTTTTGAGAGCCCCCCTCGTGAACAGTGGCACTGTCATTTCATTACTCTGTCCCAAAAAGTGATTCAGCACAGTGACCGCAAAATCACCTTTTGGGGCCAACAAACACTATGACAGTACCAGAATTCATGAGGAGGCGTCCCAAAAACCCCATGTTAAAAATTTGGTGCCAAAAGTCCCAAAAATGCTTGAGATATGCATCAAAGTTGAAAAAAAAATTATTTATTCCATTATACAGCTTACCAGCATTTCTTCAGTTCACGGTCGGCTTTGAAGAGTGCAGACGTGTTCCTGGTCCACTGAAAATCGTCGCGCCTGACTCCCGGAGGTAAGTATGGGGTGAGGGGGATGTGGGGAGGCAGTGTGCCCAGTCGTGGCTGCGGGTTGTGGGAAAGGGCAGGGAGACTGTGAGGGACCATTTTTTTTTTTTTTACAGGTTGACAACAAAAAAAAAGAAACATCGCAGGACAGTATTTTTTTTTGCAGGGGATTTGGCACGCTGGGGTGGGCTCCCAGCGTGCCACCTAAGTTTTTTTTGCAGGGGGGGATTCTGTAGCTGATGGAGTATTTGGCACCCTGTTAGCACATACTGAGGGGGGAACATGAGCCGAGGGGGATTGGGCACCCACTCGGCATGCAACAAAAGCGGGGGGAAGACATTATGCCAAAAGGGAGTGGGCTCCCCAGTCAGCACAATCAACAGGGACTGGAATAAATGTCAATGGGGATTGAGCACCCCACTGGCAAAGAAAAACTGTTGGGGGGCCGCATGATGCTGACGGGGAGTAGGCTACCCCCATCGGCATTGTGACAGGCGGTTTACCTGTACGTCTGGAGGCATGTTGTGGTCACACTGCATGAGAGCTATGCTGTCATTGCAGTGGACCTCTTCTTTGCTCTCGTGGCCACATTAGGGATGTGTGAGGCCAGAACCTGCTTCTGGCTGACTGGGGAATGAGGGACGCACCTTCTGATGCGTGCCCTGCATTCGCCCAACAGTGACCGCGCGCCTTCAAATCTACTACTACCGCAAGAAGTTGGCTGTGCAAGTGTGAGACAAATAATAAAAATAAAAAGACTAAGTATACCGGTTACCACAGACAAACTCATCAACTTGCCCATTCTTCATCTTTACATTATATTCCTTCCTGAAGTGAGACTGTTTTTTGTCAATTTCTTTTCAGCCCCTGCTCCACTGCCCAAACTGCTGTGATGGATCTAAATATGCTGAGGTAGTAGGTTGTGCTGCTAGTGTCATCCCCAGAATACTTCTATTATACAACATACAGAAGGCATGTGCTGCCAAGGAAAAAAAAACTGGTAGAGACTTCTGCAGAATGTTACCTTTCTTATAGTGTCCACAAATCACAAGACTAATAATACAGTATATAAAGCTTAATGCTCACGATTCTTGAATAAAAAAAAGTTAAAACAAAAATAAATGGGCAACTAAAAAAGTACTACTGTAAAGCAAGACTATTTCAGAAAACACCTTGTTTCATGTCTTGGAAACAATTACTAGTTTGCAAAAGGCTTTGTTTTTAATAATGCAGAAGTCATTAACTTTGAAGTGCAATTCGTCATTTATCCAGAAACCAATCTCACCTACCTATTATATTGTGAATGGGAATTAACAGTTTTGATTGTTCAGGTTGGATATCAATTCCACTGAATCTCCATACTTGTATTCCTCTAGTTCATGGGTTCAGCAGTCCTTTTTTTTTCTTGCTGAGGGACAGCAGTTGACAGATGGCAGATGTCAGATCTGTGGCTACTGAATAGTGGAATTCCAGCTCATCCACATCCGTAGAGTACTACTGCACCAGTTTCAGATTCAGCAGAACTATTACAGCACAGCAACAGTTAAAGCACATCAGAGTAAGATTAAATACAGTGTTTAAGGCTTCTTACAGCACAGCATTAATGCATGGTTCATAGAACAAATGTCATTCTAATCATACTTTCTAATAGTTATGTAAGAGTCTAAAGCCAAAAATTAGAAGTCATCTAATGTGAACATAACATTCCCATGCTTTTTTTTCCTGGTCTGGTCATGATTCAGCCAGTGAGCAGTCTTTTTATTGTTATTTTGAAAAGCAGTAATCTAATTTGTCCTGGTCAGTGACAACATTCAGCAGGACTTTGTCCACTAGCTTGAAGATATTGACCTGACCAGTTCCTTCACAGACAAGAAATACTGTTGCTTATTTTTCAATAACTTCAAATCAGTGCCAGCCCTAAAGATGCTTATACATGTGATGTACCCTTAGATAGAAAATAAAATCCGCCCAAATACAAGGTGAAATGAAAGCACAAAATGGAACCTAATGACTTGTTTGAAATGTGCAAACAAGAAAAGTCACAAGAGAACCATCCTTTAATATATGTAGAGTCAAGACGACCAGTATTTAAGACAATACAATTCAGAGATTCTTCATGTTGCAGTGTACAGATTGTAATAAACAAGAACTATCCCTAGGGTTAGTGCCATATTACAAAATCAGATAGTGTAGATTTTCTAAAGTACCTGTATCTGTAGTACACTTATGTGCACAAGTCATAGGGCTAAATTCACAAAAACTCACAAAGTGCAGTGCAAAGGTTTGTGTTGCCCTTTGCAATTGCCCAGGTGGTAAAAAATGCTATTCACAGCTGGACAGCATAGGGCAATATCTGCCTGTGAATAGGGTTAGATAGAGGCAGCTGTAACCTCATTACTGCTACCTCTAACCCCAGCACCACTGCCCTGACTTTCATGCCTGTAAATGGCCCCACAATGAATAGCACCAGTGCACTATTTGTGATCCACTAAAGCAGCATGCAGATGAGCCCATTGAGCATGCAAGGCACTAGCAGGCCATTTGCATGCTCATTATGGGCCATTTACACGGGCAGTGAGGGAGTTTTGCACCCCCCCAACACGGATTGCCATTCCCCTATTGATACAAACTCTCCATGATAGTCTAGTGGTCCCTCCTTGGTCTCCGATTGCCATCATGACATTCAAAGAAATTCTTCCCTGGTAGTCTTGTAGTCCCTCTCCTTTTCTCTGGTCTCCATTCACCATCCCAACATTCAAAGAAATTCTTCCCTGGTAGTCTAGTGGTCTCTCCCCCCCTCCCTAGCCTCTGATTGCCTTCCTGATAGTAAACTACATTCATCTCTGATAGTCCAGCAGTCCCACCCCACAACCAAACACCTGCCCAATAAATAAAGCTCATTGGTGTCCAGTGTACCTCCCCCCCCACCTTGCACTCTTGGAATAAAACTAAAGTGTCCTGTGTCCCTAGTGGTCTAGTGGACACCCCCCACCCTCCCATCCTTGCAGACAGTAACCTACCACCCTGCTCCCCCATCCCAAAACCCAGCTGGTGAATGGCACAGCCCTCCTTCCAGCACCATGACTGGTTGCTGACTGAACTGTGAATGACAGAGTACAGTATATACAATGCACTCATTGGTTGACATTCACTAGGGTTGCGTGGTTGCATGAAGTTAAGAGGAGGTTTTCCTCAGCTGTATTTTTTCCATGCAAAGAAACCCCACAAAAAGGTCTTGCATGGATAAAATGCTTCGTGAATGGAACTACATACATATGCAAGTCCCCTCCCTCTCATTTGCATTGTGGCCCCCTCAAAAATTTGCTCCATTGCAAACCCAGTTTGTGGGTGCAAACTGGGCTTTTGGGAATACCACATTGGAGCAAACCCCAGTTTGCATAGCACAAACTGGGTCTGCGACTGGAAAAGTTTTGTGAATCTATCCCATATAGTTTAAGTTTATTGTCCGATAGGATTCATAGGATACATATGAATCGAAAGTGTTTTATTTATTTATTTTATTTCATTTTTGATAACTGGGTAAGTGCGCTAGATACAAAAGTGACTATTTTCAGGCACAACTGGGAAGGTTACAACAATTTAAAGGAATAGTTACAAGACAATACAATTTAGGCATACAATATACATAGAATGCAGAAGACATGGATAAGCAGTTTAATAATTAAGGTAATAGGAAAAACATTTGGCTATTATATGTATCAATAGTGCAGTAAGTGCCCATGAATACAGTTAGAGTATCAGACAGTTCAAAGTACAAGGTGCAGAGGTGCCAGAGGATTACATTTCTAATATCAACTCTGTTGTACAAAACTAGCTATAAAAAGATATCATAGGAGAGGGAGAAAGGAGGCAAGGAGGTTAGGAGCAGAAAGACCTTGCATGGAGACAGTGAGTTAGAGAGGGATTGGGATGGGAAACAGGCAGGATAGAGAGGGGGGTGGGAAGCAAGTAGAAGAAGGATGCCTGACTACAGGAGGAGGCCACAGAGCAGTAACAGTGCAGGGAGCCAATATCTAGGGTGGGCTGAAGCACTTGCACTGAGTACGCTCATCAAGTAAGGAGCGATGCCACTTTTTAAATGTGGCATGGCCTGGGACCAGGTGTACTTCAAGGGACAGCGAGTTCCAATAGCTGGGGCTACAAAGAAAAAAACTGTTTTACCTTTAGATGTGTTACATCTGGGTATGTGGAGCAAGGAGAGGTCAGCAGATCGGAGGCCATAGGAAGTGGACTGAGGGGTGAGCAGAGTGGTAAGGGAGCTAGGCATACTGGATCACAGTATACCATCCAGAAGGGCCCAAGGGACAGAAGCCAGTGGACCATCGGAGAGGGCCAATTTAGGTCTGCGTATAGTAGACAGTGATGTTTTAACCTGGAGGATGCAGAGGCATATCAACATATATTATTGTATGTTGTGTCCCATCTGTGCAGGGAGGCTTTAGATGCATTGCTGTAGATTACAGCTCCATATGCGAGAGATGGGAGAAGGATTCCTCTGGCATGGCCAGCCTTGCAGAAGGGGTGAGAGAGTGGCTAGTTTTGTAGGCTAACTCTAGTTTAGTATTGACGTCCTTACACATAGTGGTAATATGGTGCTCATAGTTAAGAGATTCATTGAGTAGTACCCCCCAGGTATTTAAAGGAGGTTACCACTTCCAGGGTGGTACCATTCACACACTAGATTTCGAAGAGATCACGATAGCTATTAAAGACTCACCAATTTTCATTGGTCTAGCTAATTACCAAAATAGCTCTCTAGTGCAGTTTTAAAACTTCCATGGTAGGACTTCTAACAATGGCCTCAGGTAGTGCATTCCATATAGACGCAACACGTTGGTTGAATCACTTTCCCCTTCTGGTGGTATTGTACATTTTGTTTGTTATGTGCTCTTAGTTCTATCTTTGTATTATTTTCTTGCAGGCCAAGGCATTCCCACAATTTTTTATTTATAAATGCCTTAGAATTAGGTGGAGTCCCCTTAATGCACTTACACTCCAGTGGATATAGTCATATTGTCATTACATTTGTAGTTAAATGCAGAATATTACAATAAAATCTATACACATCACAGGTCAGTTTGTCACACTCCACAGCAGCACATCATTTTAAAATGTCATATTACACAGCAGCTTTTAATAACTAACAAATTATCCCTGGTCAGGATAGCTAAAACTTTCAGGAGGATATTCATCAGAAAGTACATTTAATATAGTATTTAAGAGAGTTCACATTGTGTTCAAAGTCCTTAAATGACTCTTCTGAATGAATTCTATATGAGTGTAAACAGGGGTGTACCGGGTTTGAGTCTGGTTAACTACATCCTCTGTATCAATCAGTACCTGTAATCCCAAATCTTGCAAGAAGACTAGTGATCCTAATAAAGGATCCATTAAAGTCAAGACACAAATTAATGTACACTTGAAATTTACATTATTGTTTCCCATTTCTGATTTTTTTTTAGCAGACGGTAGAAAAGTTGCAAGGCTGTGCAAAATATCCAAGTTTTCTGCACTAAACAGTAGGTCGGGAAGTTATCTATTGAGTACATAAAATGAACCAAGAAATTTGGCCATATATTTTTCCCTTATCTTATTGTACCATGGGCATCTCATTATCACTTGCTGAAGGTCCTCAGTCTCTTGAAAGTAACAATTACAGATCTTTGACACATTTTGCTCTTTTTTTATATCTAGATACAAGAACATTGCTGGGAAAAGTTTCAAATCCATAGATGGCCAATATGTCTCTATGTACTGGATTTTGCATTGCATTCAAATAAAATTTCAAAGAATGTTCTTTAGTATTTCTCAACAACCAGTTTGACACCTTAAGGCTGGTAATCTTTTCCAGATCCTTTTCCTTTGTTTTCTGATAAAGAATTTTGCTTATACATTTAGTACAAGAAACATGAATTTTTATTACTTGATCTGTCCAGGTCTTAAGAGATCTACAATTATACTCTTTTAAGAGACTGTAAACATTTGCCAACCATGATTTTTCAAAGTTAGTATGCAAAATCTTATTTTCTCGCATACAGTCCACTACCAATGATCTCGAAGGCTGAGAAACATTTTTTATCCAGTAACCGAATACTTTGGTTTGAGCTTGAAATTTAATACCTATCTAGCCAAACTGTGATCTTACTAGAGACACAAGTAATACACTTATAATATATGGGTAGCCCTTATTACCCGCTGAAAGTAAGTTGTTTACAACCTTGTAATCCCGCTGTTGTGATGTCAGAACCTTATAAACCTCTCTCATCTATGTCATAGCAGTGGGTTTACTAACTGGAATGCCAGTGTTATTTAGTATTCTGCACATCTAGAATGCAATTGTTAGTCTCAGTACAGTATTCAAATAACATTCCCATTGTCACAGTTTACTGTTACTAAGTCTAGGGATCACTATGTCTGAGACAGATTTTGACTCTGGTGCTATTTTAGCCCGCTGTTGTTCAATTAGTGTATCCTAATAAATTGTTTTCCTACACAATTATGTGGCAATAGTGCAGATTCATTAAAAAGGTAAGGTTAAATTACTTGTGTCTGGTCGAGGGAACTTCTCATGGTGAGTCCCATACACTATAAAAGACAATGCCTGATGTACAGGTGATAACCATGGTGTAATCACCTCTCGTGGTTGCTAGGGCAGCAGTAAACCTCTTGAGCTGCACTCTAAAGGTTTACTGTTGTCCTAGTAACCTCTTGAGGTGATTGCACCATGGTTATCACTGTACATCAGGCATTATCCTTTGTATAATGATATATTTTGCACTTTTTCTATTATTACTGGTTTCACAGTGGTAAACATCTTTTTGATAACATTGTATTCACTTTGTACTGTTACTATAGCACAACACAGAAAAAAAACCCAGAGAAGATTAAAGTACTATTCCAAAAACAGAGTGCACACTAGGACAAGTGGTGCTACCATGAGCAAATGAAAAGTCTAGGTACCATATTAGTTCTGAGCACTCACAAACCCTTAAAGAGCGACACTGGAGACAAAATGTTCTTTTTCAACCAGGAGGTTTGAAAATGAACCAGGGAGTTTGAAACATGTCAGACAGAAACATATGTCTGCATCTGCTACAAATAAATGCTTTGTGAGTAACATTTTATCTCCAGCATCCCTCTTTAGGTGTTTGTGAGTGCTCTGAGCTAATATGGTACCAATATTAAAGCACTGCAGCAACAGTTTGATCCATCAATTAGTGGGTATCACACTCCATAGGAGCAATGCAAATGTATTTACTAAGAATGTTGTACACCAGAATAGTGTCATTTAGTTGGGACACCTATGTTTTAAATGGGTCCTGGAGGACTGATACAGTGGAAGATGCAATACATTGCAGTTACATAGTTTCATAGAATAAGAATTTCCAGTGTGTGTGTATATATATATATATATGTATATATATATATATATATATATATATATATATATATATATATATTGTGTATATATATATATATATATATATATATATATATATATACTGTATATATATATACAGTATACATATTTTTTTGTTGAAAACCTTTGTTAATGAATCAGTTAAGGTTCAAGTTAACATCACAGAAGTAGGGAAATGTGGTGTTATGGATTATAACTCCAAGTTCCCCCCACCCCAAGCAGCAAGAGGAAAAAAAACATTAGGGTTTGGGGTTTTCAGAGTCTTGTCAAATCTCTGTGGTTGATTTTCCTTGTGGTTGTCAACACTAATGGTCATCCTTCCTCCCAGATCATGGCCTCCTCTTCAAATCACAAGGTACAGCTCCAAGCCAGTGCCTCACAGTGATACACTCTTCAAAGGATGAGAAGTATGTCTTGCCACATCTCACCAACACAGTGTGTTGTAGCTTTCTTCATGCAGGGCCTTGCAGGCCCTGCATGAAGAAAGGAGGCCACATCTTGTGTTGTTTGCTCAGAGAAGGGGGTGGAGGGGAGTTAGGGTTGGAAATCCTAATACTGTACCATATTTTCCTATTTTTTGGGAATTAACTTGAACTCTAACTGGTGCATTAACTAAATATTTGCCAATAATTTCCTTTCTTTTTGAGATTGTGGAATTGTATCTTAATTCATGCAGGTCCCTTTGGTATCTGTGTGAATAGATGTAGAGGTGCAACGCCCATTGGGCTGTGTGCCAAGAGAAGACTCCATCTTCCAACAGAAGTGCAGGGCCCTTGTGGGCTCTAAACATCCATGTAGCAATGGATGTTAAGAACTCATGGGGCTGTCCAGTAGACTGCAGAAGTGCAGTGCCCTCAGGTCCCTGCATTTCCATGTGGCCACAGATAGAGATGCACAAGGCAAAGAGTCCATCTGTCAGCCAATGAACAGGGAAACTGATTGATTCTGAGGTGCAGAGCCCTATGCCAAGAGAAGAGCTGTCTTCACTGTATGGTACCTGGGCCCTTGAGGGCAACTCAGCAGCTTTCATTCCTTGGTTGGGGGGATGTTGCGCAACTGCACCATCTTACCACCTTCACCGCATGTACCTGGGTCACTGAGTTGGTCCTCAAGCTTAGTTCACTGGCATAGGATCACAAAGCATATCTATTGGGTTAAATATTGTCACTACACAAACACTTTCTTAATAGTTATATAATTTTTTTATTTTGACCCCAAATTTTTAAGATAGTCATTTTATGACTTCCCTTATAAATATGACAAGTGGCAGTTATAATATATTGTCTGAAATGTCATTTCACACCACAAGTGTGAAACAGCTCTCATCCAGGATTTAAAAAATGACACCTGTCGTGTTTATGAGGTGATGTGGAAAAACTGTTATGTTGAAAGTTTGGAGTTAAAATATTTAATATTAGTGAAGTTATGAGTGAACATTGAAGTACTGCAATATTCACACATAACCTGGGGTTTTTATGAGATTTATACACCAAAGTTGTAGCTTTATTTCACCACCTCATGAACCCAGTAGGTAAAAATTTTCAAATCCCGCCAAAACGTCATTCCACATCACAGCTGCAAAATCACATTTTGGTCAGGATTTGAAAAATGACAGCTGTCACATTAATGAGGTGGTATGAAAAATGCCTATGTTGAAAATTTTGAGTCAAAATATGTAATATTTCTAAAGTTTAGACTTTTTATTGTCCCACCTCATGAATAAAGGCAGTGAACATTTTCAAGTCCTGCCCAAAAGGTGATTTCACAAAGCAACTGAGAAATAGCCTTTAGGGCCAGATTTGCATAACTCGACTGCCATTGGTCATGTGGTGGGGTCACAGAAAGGCCATGATGATAATTTGATGTAAAGATATGTAAAAATGATGATGTTATGAATCAAAGTTCAAACCCCATTGAAATACATTAAACCGGACTTACCTTTTTTTCTCTTATTACAATCGTTGGTTTGAACAGCAACACATGTCTTCAATTGGAGAGTGGATCTATGTTGTGAGATATGTTGAGGTGAATGAGGGTGTTTGGGGGTGTTGGGTGCTCAATGGTAAGTCAGTCAGGGTGGGGTGGGGGTCAGATTGGCTAGGGACCACTTTCTTTCTTACAGGTTAAAGACAAAGAAAAGTCAATGTGGGACAGTTTTCTTTATGTCAGGGTACTTGACACTGGGCACCCCAGTGTTGGGCTACTGTTCAGTGGCACTGCAGGTGGGCACCCCAGTGCCACTATGTACATAATGGGAACACAGGGCAAGAAAACTGGAAGGGAGTCAAGGGAAGCGGTACTGGAGGTGGGTCTGATCATATTATATTTTAAATACATAAATACTGGGAAGGGTGACTGGCAGCCTGGGGAAGTGGTATGGGTTGGCAGCACACACTACTTAAGAAAAAATTTAACTAGATAGATAGCTAGAGATAGATTTTTTATAACTTTGTATTAATTACATTTGGATGACACATGGAGAAAATTCTTATTCACTCATTGACTTACAAAGTTGAAATAACATTTATAAAGTACAAAAGGGTGTAGTAACAAAAATGTATCACCTCATTAGAGTTATGGAAATTGTGTATACAAGCAGAAGTCTGGAGAATTCATAATTGTTAGCATTGAATGTTCTATCAGCAATTCTTTCCCTTGTCCTTCACATTCTAGCTTTGGGCAAGATCCACTATTTATTAGGGAAAGTATGAGGTGTGATGAGCTGGTCAGTCTGAGAAAATAAAAAGGTGGGGGGGACCAACAGAGTACCCTTCAATGGTGATTTCCCAGCTCACAATCTGTGGGGGAGTTGGCTGTAGCCATAATTTAGTTATGACTTTTTTGGCTGCCCCCAATATTATACTGATTAAATATACCTGTTGTGCTCCCTTGATCTGCCTAGGTAGGTGTAGCAGTAGGGCCATCTCCAGTGTGAAGTCCCCCAAGGCTTGGAAAAGTTATTTCATGGTTCTCCCCATTTCCCCCCAAAATGGAGTCAACACAGGACAGAACCAGAAAATGTATGCATGTGCTGCCACCTCGCAACCAATCCCCTCCAGCAAGAGGAGTTGTCCGAGGCAAAATATTTGGCTGATTTGTGGGGTGCAGAAGAACCTCACTGCCACTTTCCAAGAAAACTCTCTCCAGATATAAGAGTTTGTAGTTTTATGGTGCCAGTGCCAAATGTGTAACCAATCTTTCTGGTGATAAATCTAACATTAATTCTGCCTCCCAATCTATTTGGATATTTTCCATGAACTGAGTAGTAACATTATATATGACATTATAAAATCTAGATATTAGGTGGTGTGAGGAAGGATCACTTTATAAATGAGTGAGTAAGATGAATAAAGGGGGTAGTATTTCAGTGGAGATATCTAAACCCAGTTCTGTACTTAGGTAATGGCAGATTTGTAGGTAATGGAAGAATTTTTTCCTTGATAAGGAGAATTCCCTCTATAATTGGGCAAAGGTTTTGAAAATACCATTGTAATAGAATTGATATGTATGGACCAGTCCGTGTCTGTGCCATCCTCTAAATTCTTTATCCAAAAGAGCCTGGAGAAAATCTGGATTCTGTGCTGGAATGGCCAACCACTTCACACCAAACTGGTTCTCAGTATGTTGGAGATATCTTGTCCAACACCAGAGCAAAGCTGCTGTGAATGGTGAGTGAGTCTCTGCTTGGGAGAACTCCTGGGGCTGAAACACCATGGTAGAATCTAAAGGGTGATTTGACAGATCCCATTCTATATGCAGCCAGCTCAGAGCTTGATCCCTGTGGCCAGCCATCCTGACAGGTGTAGCAACTTAGCCAAAATCGAGTATTTATAAAAGTCAGGTAGCACCAGTCCCCCTTTCTCTTTTGACAGGTGTAATTTCCGCAAGGCTAAACGTGGTCTGCCTCCTCCCATAAAAAGGTAGATATCACCCTGTTCCATCTGTTCACTTCTCTCTGAGAGAATGGGATAGGTATGTTCTGCATATGGTAGAGAATTCTAGGAAGAACATTCATCTGAATGAACTGAACCCTGATCAGCATAGAAATGAGATGCATCCAGCATTTTAAATCTACTTGAACTTGGGCAAACAGGGAATCATAATTCAGTTTGAATAGGTTGTGGAGGTCTAGGGTAAGGCAGATGGATACCAAAATATGTAAGGTGGGGGGGTCCAAATGAATGGATATCTGTTCAGAACTGTCTGAGAGAGGGATTGCTGTATTATTAAAGCCTCTGATTTGTCCTGATTGATTTAATAACCTGTGAGCTGTCCTATGAAGGGAAGGGATTCCTCCAAAGTATGTAGTGAGAACTTGTGATGAGTCATACAGAGAAGGAGATATTCAGCATAATAAGCAAATTTGTGTTGAATACCATTAATAGGATAACCATGTCATTGTTCAGCTTGTCTCAAGTATTGGGTGATAGGCTGTACATATAGGGCAAAAAGATAATGGGATAAGGGACAGCCCTGTCACATTCTACATGCATTGGGTCAAGTGGGAGCCATTTACCATAACTACTGCCTCAGGGCTGTTGTAAAGGCTGCAAATATTATCTAAAAATTCTTGGGGGAAGTCAAACCTTGCCAGGCAGATTGTAGAAAAGTCCAAGAGACCCAGTTGAATGCTTTTTGTGTATCTAAACTCAATATCAACAAGGGGAATAGGTAATGTGTGCATGATTTATGATATATATAGAGTGTGTTTAACATTATCAGTGGTCTGATGGGACTTGATAAAAACAGATTGATTGGGGTGGACCAATATTGGAAGAATATCATCAATTCTATGGACTAAAATGCTTGTGTATATCTTATAGTCCTGATTCAGAATTGATATAGGGTGGTATGAGTCACAAATATGGGAGGGCTTCTGGGGTTTTAATATGGCTGATATCACCACCTGTCTCCAAGACAGAGGGTAGAGCACTGTACTATGGCTTTTTTGCAATGCCACTAGAAAAAGTTTTTTAATTAAATCAAGCACTCCCTTATAGAATTCAGGCTGTGGCCATATGGGCCAGGGCTATTCCCACTTTTTTAATTCTCATTGGTAGTAAAAAGTTCCTGAGGTGAAATTGGGCTTTGTAACCCTTCTTTATTAGAGGTGCTAAGGGTTGGTAATTGTAAATTGGAAAAGAAGGAGTTGATGTGTTGTGGGCTAGTTGATGTGGACTTGGAATATACTGTAGATCCTGATAATATTTCTTGAAGCTAGCTAAGATTTGTGAGGTAGAATATTTGAGTTGATCAGAACTGGGATCTTTTAGTTTTGTTATTGTCATCATCTGAGTCTTCTGCAAAGCCTATAAGTTAAACTCTGAGAAGATTTAGATCCCCCATCGTAGTGTCTCTGGTGAAGCCAGGCAAGGGCTTGTTCTGTCCAAGCAGTCAAGTGATGCTGGATGTCCTGCTGTGTTTGAGCCACCTGATCAGCTAGGCTGAGATCACCCTGCATGTGTGCATTCTGAAGAAATTAGAATTTCTCCTGTAATTCTTTCAACCAAGCCTCACTCTGTTTCTTTTTCCTAGCTGCGAAGGCAATGATATGCCCACACAGGATTGTTTAAAGTGTGTCCCAGAGTAACTGTGGTGAAGTCTGTGGGGAGCAGAAGTCTTTTAATATCTTCAAGATTTTATCTTTCAATAGGTCTTTAAACTTGGGATCATGGAGTGGGGGGGGCTGAATCTCTGAATAATATTTTTCTGCTCCAGGAGAATTCCTAACTCTATAGTTATAGGGGAGTTGTCTGAAAGATGTACAGTATATTCATCATTTCAGTTTTATGTATTAATTCCCTAAGTTTTCAGCTGATGCAAAAATAGTCGAGTCTAGAAAAGTGTCTTTGGGCATAAGAACAGACGGAGAATTTTCTTTGAGAGGGGTGCAGCAGGTTCCAAATGTCCACTAAGCCCACATCCCGTATCAGGCATCTAAGATATTTTTGACTAGTAGTAAGCAACGGGAGTGGAGATATCAAGCAAAGGATTCAGTAAGCAGGTCACGTCTCCTCCCATTACCAGAATACCCCTCTTTTGGGAGAGGATGAAATCTATGATTTGCTATATGGAGGAAGCATCATTATTTGGTGGTGTATAGGTACTGCACACTGTCAGGGTTTGTCCCTGAATTGTACCCATGGCTAACACCACCCACTCCTCCCTATCCATGTAATGTTCCATAATTTGAGATGGGGAAGATTTAGAAACCAAGACTACCACACCTCTGCACCTGCCATGCCGATACATAGATTCAACTATCTGGTATAATCCAAATTTAAGTAATTTTTGATGCTCAGCAGATGATAAGTGGATCTCCTGTAATAGTAATATGTCTGGTTTATGTTTTTTCAGAGCATTTAAAGTCCTATATCACTTAATAGGACTGGCCAGCCCACTCACATTTGTGGGAATTAATGTTAAAGGGGACATTCATCCTAAATTAAGTAAAACTCTTGACTCTCCCCAGTTCCCTCTGATAGAGTTGTCTAAACAAAGGCTACTAACATACAGTAGCAAATCCCTCCAATGTTCAATTGGTTATTGTTCAAAGTAAGCATTTTATAATACCAATGCCCTGTGTCATCTAATGAAGGATACCAACTTCTGTGGCCAAAACTAAGAACTAGGGTTGGAACATGAAAATAAGCTAGCATGGGCCAACAGGGCAAATAAATAGGGGATCAATAGTAACAAGGTTAAATGATCTCTGTAGAACCAGAGAGAGAAAATATAAGGATGTCCAACATCAGAAGAACACTAAGCTGTGTTTCTGATTAAGGCAATATGGTAAACTTCCAGTCAGGGATCTGCTCCCCTATTCAGGGAAGGAGTCCCTCGGGGTATATTGAACCCTATAAATGAGGGAGGTAAGGGGTGGTGGAGGGAAAACAAATGATGGGAAGCAAATAAAGAAACTGGATATACAGGAAAGGGTTGTGAAGGGGATGTGAAAAAAGGTGCATCATTTCTCCTACACTAGTAATGAACATTCCCCCCCTCTCCGGTTGCCCACCTTACATCCTACCCGGGGGGAGGAACAGACTCACCCCATGGATTTGTCATGCATCCTAACATGGGGAATATATCAGCTGGATACATACATAGACAAAACCTGAAATATTTATATTCTGTAGAGGAGGGATAAGGATTTAGTGAGTAATATCAAAAGGAGATATTGTCCAAAATGTGTATCATGTATTAATCAAGTCCTTTGTTATAGTATTATAATAAGAAGGACACATGCTGTTGAGATTGTAAATTAAAAGCCCAGGTGACAGTTGCAGATGTGAATAAAAAGTCATCCACAAGCTGTGAAGGGAAGTAGCTGGATTAAATAGCCCTCATAGTTCTAGGGGATATTAATAATCTGGTAGCCCTCCAGTGTACCCATCCAGTCCCCCCCACCTCCCGAAGTAGAAAGAGGAGTGGGTGAACCAGAGGAGAGGCATAAACTAAAGACAGCCCCCCGTCTGGCCTGGTGTCACCATCCCCACCTGCCTGCACTCAGCCCCCCACCGCAGAGAGGCAGGAAGACTGCCAGTGACAGGCTGCCGCTAACCCCCCCAGTCAGTCTCCACTGCCAGGTCTCTGATCAAACTGTAACCCACTCTGTCTCCATAGTAATAAAAAAGAATAACTCCCCCCTCCAAAGAGCGTGCCTTAGTGGGCCTATATCCACCGGTGAGGCAAGATCAAGGCTTTACCAATAGAGCCTATTAAGACCCCTATTTAGTGGGGATTTTCAAGTGTAGGACATTTGTGAGGAGGAGCACCCCGAAGGGTCCCCCGTTGCCTCCACCCCCAATGATTTATCAGGTTCTTGTACTGGACTTTGATCCACAGATAAAGGTAAAGCAACTTACCATGCCCTATTTAATGGGCTAAGATTGAAGGTGGGTCTTGTGCACCAGTACCCAGGTTAGCCAGGTGTTCATACACCTCTGACCACAAAAATAGAGAGAGGTATACAGCCCTCCCCATCCATTTTTAATGGAAGCTAGGGTAAGGGTCAATCATCTCTCATTGCACCTTTAGTTGCTTCCGTTCACTAGAGTTACCACACCATCAGCCTACAGGCCAACTTTTTTTAATGCTATTGCAAAGGTTGCTAAGTTTGAGGAGGAGGAGGATGCAAATTAATGGGGATTCCTTGGGCCTGAGAGGGAGAAATGCCACGATGCAAAAAACAGACACCAGGAGGCCACCAGGGCCCATGCCAGCACTCCCTCCCTAAGGGGCAGACCCCCAGTGATCACCCAGAGAAACAGCAATGCCAACCCCAAACCTCCCCCCAGGGGACCAGAGCCAGACCTGACAGCACACATCCCCCAAGGGCTACTCACTGCACAAAGACAAAATTCCAAAGTGAGTGTTCAAATGTCCTGTCTGGCGAATTGAGAGAGGAGCTGCTTGATGGAGTCTAATGCTGCTTGCTGGCTCTGCTGGCCCTGTACGGCTGCTCATGTAGCAGTACGGGTGCTTTGAGCTCTTTGAGGCAGGGTCACATTAGTAGGTAACAAATATCCTCTTCTTCACAGGTCTTCATATGCATCTGAAGCAGTCTTGTAAACTTGCTGACCATTTGGGTACTGAATAACCAGTTTACTCAGGTATGGGGTCTGCAACTTCAACTTTTGCTGGTGCAGTAAGGAAAACAGGGGAATGTAGGCATTTTGCCGTTGCATTGTGGTAGGTGCATAGTCATTGTCGCTAAACATTCTAGAAATGCCATAAAAAAAACTTTCCCTGGGCCCAAGCTTTCATAAGCAACAGTTCTTTGGCTTGGTATCATAAGAAACAGATGATTATTGATCTAGGGTGGGCAGTTGGCTGTGAGGGCTTGGGGCTGAGAGCCTGATGTACACATTCAATTTCAAAGATAAAGTCAGAATCCAAGGAAATAGCTGTACACAGCAAAGTTTCAGTAAAATCTTGAATGTCCGCCCCTTCTCTGTTCTCGGGGATTTCATACACCCAAATGTTCCAGTGGTGATGCCTGTTCTCAGCATCATCCTGCCTTTCAACAGTGAGTTGGCAGATTGTGATCACTTGGGCTATGGTTGTTTGTAATTGAGTAGTGTGGTTGGCTTTCCCTGGCAATATCTGCTCCATGGTAGAAACTTTCAATCACATCTCAGAGAGGTCCATTTGGAAAGTCTCTTGAGTCTCTTTGAAAGTATGAAACTCCTCTTTAAAGTCTTGTAAATCCGATAGAATTTTTTTGAGTTTTTAGTTCCTCTTATTTGCTTTCTCAGTTTTGGTTTTGGCTAGTTTTGCCAGAGTAAAGTGTACTGTCTGGTGAGAGTGTTCTGAGGCATTAGAGTCAGAAAGCTCATATTCTGATGCTTTGAGTTCCTGTGTTAGGACACTGTATCTGTTATCTCCCCCTTTGTTCTTGTTGGTAGTCATGATTTATTTTAAATTTTTCTACTTAAGGTAAGCTGTTAGAGAAGGCTAATTATCAAAAGTTTTGGGAGAGCTGGAGCGGAGGACGAGGCTTATGCGGCCATTAGAGAGGAAGCTGCACCAGAAGTCCAGATAGAGATAGATTAACCAAGATAGATAGATACAATAGATAGATAGATACATAGAAAGACAGACAGACAGACAGATAAATAGATAGAAACAGATGGACAGATAGAGAGAGAGAGACAGAGATAGAAAGAAAGAGAGATATAGACAAACTCACTGCTTCAACTGAAGCCTGCAACATGACTCCAGCTGTGGCTCCAGTATTCAAGAAAGTCCCTCTGTTCTTATACATACTGTAGAACATGGGCGAATGGCTCCTCTCACTAAACTTGGCATCCTGTATTTTGACTTACCCAGAAAAGGTATTTCTAGTAATTTTTATGTTGTCTTGTGAGTGCTCAAGCAACATCTTCTCATAGTAATAGCACAGTGAGAGGTGTGTCAGTGTTGGCCAAGGCAGGCCATGCTCTACTAGGTGCATCCCTCATGCCTCATTTAGCCAGCAGGCTAGAGCTGATGCAAAATTTATGTAAAGTGCCACCAACTTGAAACAAATCAGAGACAAGCTCATCATGCAGCGGCAGAGATGACATGCCTCCGGTACGTGCCTTTCCTGGTGAAACATTTCAATAAACATGGCGGTGGCAGGATTCCAAACAAAGCTGACATTGGGGGTGCAGCCCCCATGTTGGCATGTCCCCCACCTCTCCACATTGTGGGGCACACTGGGAGCCCACCCCAGTGTGCCCGGCCACACAAAACCGACTGTGTTGGCATTTTTTCACCCCCATTGTGTGGCACCATGGGAGCCCACCCCAGTGTACCTAACAAACAGTGTTGCAATGCCCTTTTTTACCTGAAAAAGAAAACGGTCCATCATTGTCAGCAGTGCCCCTCCCCAACCCTCACCCACCCACCCTCTGTGCACCCCACCTCCCGACACCCCCATCCCATACTTATCTCTGGTGGGCCGGCCCCACAATCTTCAGTTGAGTGAGAATGTATCTGGACTCTTCAAAGCCGAACTGCAAAATGAAGAAATGCCTGTAAGCTGAATAATGGCATGGGGGGGGGGGTCAACTTAGATAGATATCTCAGCAATTTTGTTTTATTTTGGCTCTAAATTTTCAACATGGGGTTCTTGGGAGCCCATCTCATGAACACATGCACTGTCGTCTCGTTATTTGGTCCTTAAAGGTGATTTCATGGCCACTGCACAGAATCACCTTTTGGGATGGATTAATGAAATGACAGTGCCATTGTTCGAGAGTTGGGGTCCCAAAAAGCCTATATTGCAAATTTGTGAAAAAATTTGAAAAAATGTCTGTGATATGAGCATGCATTGTGCAGTTTCCATGCACACTCATAACTTCAACAATTTTTTATATTTTCACTCCAGATTTTCAACATTGCCTTTTTTCACACCTCCTTATGAACAGTACAGTTTTCATTTTTCACATCCTGCCCAAAATGTCTTTTCGCACATCTGGCACACAATGGCGTGGTCACTGTGGGAAATCAACTTTTGGGACAGATTAACAAAATCACAGTGCCACTGGTCATGAGCAGAGGTCCCAAAATGCCTATGTTGAAAATCTGCTGGGAACCTCAAAATAATTGTGTTGCAGGCGCAGCGCTATGCAGTGTCTATGCACGCTTGGGATTTCACCAATTTTTCATTTTTCACTGCAGATTTTCAACATTGCCATTTTTTCTCCTTTTCATGAACAGTACAGCTGTCATTTTCACATCCTGCTCAAAATGTGTTTTTGCACTTGTGGCACCAAATGGTGCAGTTGCTGTGCAAAGTCACCTTCCGGCTAATGAACTGATAGTGCCACTGTTCATGAGGTGGGGTCACAGAAAGCCTACGTTCAAAATCTGGAGTGAAAATACCAACAAACACCCAGGAAATTAGGGTTTCCATCTGTAACTCCCCACCCTGTAGAGACTGACGGGCATCAGGGGTGTGACTTGGGATTGTCAGCTATAATGCTCATGCCATTCCACCCCCACCCCCACCCTCCAGCCAGTGACAGGCATCGAGGTATGCCTTGGACTCTTCGGCCCCAGAGTTCACCCCATTCTCATATACTGCACCCATCTCAGTGTATTTTCTTATGGAATGGGGTGAGCATAATTTCCAAAGACCCCAAGGCACACCGCGACACTTGCCGGTGTCTGCAGGGTAGGGTGAGGTGAAATGGCATGAGCATTATGGCTGACAACCCAAAGGCACAACCCAATGCCTGTCAGTCTTTGCAGGGTGGAAGTGGGGTTAGCGTCAGTTCCATACTTCACTGCTATTCTTATTGTGCATCTAACTCCTGCACTACCAATGCCAATGCCAGCAAAACAACATTCAGCATTCACAAATGCTTGTTACATTTGATGCACCTGCACAATAAATGTTTTGGGATGAGTGCATAGGGATTTCAGAGGTGTGTCACTGCTGAGCCCATTTCATTTCTCAATGGCATGGACTCAGCAGTCTAAACCAATAACCCCACACTGTGCTGCTAATGCAGCTCTCTGCTTATTGGCATGTAAACTATGTGTACTTCAAAGGACTGAAGCAGCTCCAATCAGAGAGGACTTTGGTCCTTTGATTTGCATGAAGCCAGACAGCAAGAGCAACTGATCAGCTTTCAACTTCAGGAGCCTGTCAGCCAGGCAGCCTTTTTAGACAGAAATGCCAAAAAGGGTGTAAGTGTCTTTTCTCATGCTTTCCTCTAAGCTTACAGTAGCTCGTTAAAGGGCATTCACTCCAACAGCATCAGTTAACCTTAGTTCACATTCAATATATGAAACTGAAAAATCTTCGATATTGTTATATGCATATCTCTCAACTGTCCCTGATTACGAGGAACATCCCTCAGTTTGCCTCACAAAATTGCTGTGTCCCTCATCTGTCCCTCATTTTCCTTGCTGCCCACACAATGAATCTGCTGTAAATCCATAATGATACCATCAGATGAAGACAGGTTCAGTATAACAAAATTAACTTCACAAACTCCTTGGTGCTTCACACACACACACACACACACACACACACACACACAGTTATCAAGAAGGTTGTGCTATCTAAACTTAGAGCCAGTTCCTGAAGCAAATTCATTCAGTGTTTGACAAGACAGAGAAACTTGACAGTCATTTACCCATTGACTTTGATACTACTATACTGTTTCCTGCAAATGCGTCAAGTTTATTCAACAAAAATTGCAAAGCACCAAAAAAGGCACAGCCAGTCTATTAACTATTTTATATTCACTGTCTTTAGGTGCTCACTCTGCTCACCCTCTCCCCTCCTTTATTCACACAGAAGACCATTACTCTCAGGAGTGTAGGTCCCACATTATGAACTGAATAATGGCAAGCAGTAATGAGCCCTTGTGAAAGTTTTTAGCTAGAACTCATAAAAGGGTGCAAGGATGATCGGATCTCTCGTGGGGCGGGCAGTACAGGCTCCAGTGCCAAAATGCTGTCCTTACTTACCAGTTGGTTGGTTACTCTGCAACAACAGCAGCAGTACCCCCACTCTTCAGGTCCACTTTGTCCACCTGGAGCTGGGAGGGGCTGCTTCTTGTGAAGACCCTGAATGTAATCCATCAGACAGAGAGAGAGACTTAATACAATACTGCACACTTCCCCATCACTGATACAAGCAGAATGAACATGGTTAATGTTCTCCACCTGACAGAAATAGGCATCTGGAAAGCCAGATTTCGCAGGTTTTGCTTTTTTGTGGCCTTTCTTTTCAAACTATTCATTCAGCTGAGGGAATCCTGTGTTGACAGTGTGCTGCAGGTCCATGCATCACACTGACAATTTAAAAAATATCTGTCCCGCAGCACCTATAAATTTCCTCTTTTAATAGGTCACTTACTACATAGTTCTGTCTGTACTGAGCTCACTACAATTGTATGTTGTTTTCTAATGCTTTTGTTTTTTATGCATTTTATTTATTCCTTGATTTGTTTTCTGTGTACTGGATGCTTGTGAAAATGAACTATAGCATATGCTCACATGCTTTTTGATATCAAAATAAAAAAAAATAGACAATAGAAAAAGTACTGCACAGACTGAGAAACATACTGGTAAGAAGGGGTGCAGAGTGCTGCAGAACTGAGAAAGATTAGGGCTTGTAAGGGTGGTAAGAAATAGGTAGGCATGACTGGGAGGCACTATAGCCTATAGGGTGACAGCACCAAATCTAGAGAAACAGTAGACATGGGTAGTATCAAATGTTCGGCATTGACAAGTGCTTGTTTTTTTTTTTTAAACAAACACCAGTTCAATGCTTGTGGAACAGAAATGGGGTATATAGTGCTTGTGCAACTTGTAGCACTTTTTGTGGCTTAACTCTATTTTCACCCTTGAGTAGTAGGTATATAGGAAGGAATTTGTAGGGAATAGAAGGCCCAGAAACAAGGGTAAGAAGAGAGCTGGAGAAGAAGGAGGAGGAGGAGGGAAAGGTGGTGGACACAAAACACTCCCTAAGCAAGAGAGGTGTGTTATTGGAGGGCTTAAGTAGAGGTTATGGGAAATGCTATTCCCCACATTGAAACTCGGGCTAAGCCCTCCCATTCAATGTTTGTGGAATAGCAATGGGGTATATAGTGCTTGTGTAACTTGTAGTACTTTTTGTGGCTTAACTCTATTCCCACCCTTGAGTAGTAGGTATGTAGGTAGGAATCTGTAGGGAACAGAAGGCCCAAAAAGATAACTCTCCAACTCAAGGAGAGTAGGACCCCCTGGCACTCAGGAGAGGAAAACCCCCCAGGTGGAGGAAACCTTTGAGCACCCATGGTGGGTGGTCTGCATGTCTTCTGGGCATAATAATAGGAGAAGGACTTAGGTTCTAGTAAACATACCTAAACTGAGAAAGATGAGCATCTTGGAGAGATGAAGATCCATCCTTAATCCATGGACAATGCAGATTAAATGATGATCCTGTGGTTGAAGAGTAGGTCTTTACTGAAGGAGTGGTAGAATGCTAAGAATGAAGCAGATCCAGTTGAAGAAGGGTGAATGAAGTCCTAATTTCCAAGGTGATGAAGGATGCTTGTCCACAGGGATCACATGAGTGAATGAGCAGTGAGAACATTACTTTTTTTATTCTGCTTATCCCCCTTCTACACCCTGTTGGCCCCGCATTCTTGGAGATCCTCAGAGTCTACCCTTGTAAGCCACCTACCAGGGTCCATCACTGGTGCCCCATGGAGCCATGGTTTGCCCCCCCCAGGTGAGGATGAGGTGGGGCTTCTACACCCTGGCAATTAACTTTCATCAGTCCAGGCAGCCTGGTAGGTGGCTGCATATTAGGGCTAACTCCCAGACCTCCATCTCCTCAGGGTCAGCAGGCATTATCCTCCTGGTTTCCTCCCCACACACAGCGTATGCCCTGACATCAAGGCACAGTGCACTGACATCCACTGCATGTCTGTGGACAGCCCTCCCCTGCAAGCAGGGCTTGCTGTCCCCTGAGCCTCTGCTTGGTTTCAGACAAATGGAAGGTAATGGCCCCCTCCCTCCCCCTGGAGAAGACAAGCTCTAGTGGGATTCTCAAGCCTATCTCCCCTGGCCAGCCCTCCAGTGACTCGAGTCTGCTTCTGAACATGGGTTACTGGTGTCACAAGTGGAAATACAACCACTGCACCGGTGGGCCGGCTTCAAGAGCATGATTTGATCGATGTGTATCAGACAGTAAATGGTGGGAAATGCCATGATTTGTGAAGTCATAGGTGAATGATCTGACTTGTGTAAGGTTTGACTGTCAAGGTTAAATCTGGAGGCAAAGAATTTAGTAGTGAGCAATGAGTAGCTAAGTAAGCATCCATAAGTAGAAAATGAGTAGAGGAGTCTTTTAGTGTCTGATAGGGGTAGTGCTATAAATGATTAGAAGACAAATAGAGGAAGATTTGCAGATGCAGTCCAAATGGTAATCAAATGTATAGAGAATGACTGGAAGTTCAGTATAAGGAATGGATGTCTTATTTGGGCATGATGTCGCAACTATACTTGTATATGCTCTACTGGTATGCTGGCTGAAGTAAATACAGGTATTTCTGTGGTGTGATTCTCCATGAGATGTACTGTGGTGGCTTATAGTTGGTTAGGTTTACAGGTAATCCAATGCTGAAGTCCTTGAGAGAAGCATGGAGGTGGATATATGGAACAGTCTGTAGGCTGAACTGGAAGTGAGGTCGAGGAGTGAGGAATACCAGAGGATCTTAGTGCTATGGCTGATTAAGACTGGTTGGGAGGCATGGCTGAGTAAGTGAATTTGCCTTAGCAGTTGCAGATTTTCAGATGGAAATCGGAATAGTTCGTTCTTGGCGAGAGTCTTTACCAGAGAGATTAATGGAGATAACTGGTGAAGGATAAGCTGGAGGGTCTACTGGATGGAAGGCTAACTCAATTGATGATAAGATACAAAGAAATGTGGATGATTGTATGAGATGTGTATATGTCCAGGAGCTAGAAAAACAATGTTTTTGGATAGCATGATGTTAGGAAACAGCTAGGCACTGGAGATCTAACAAAGAATGTTCTGGGAAGGCAGCAGCAAAGGTCCTAGGACAAACAATGTCTGTTGAGGAAGTAGGAGTCAAGTAACCTGGTCAACAGAATCGGTGATGGTAGGAGAAGCTGCAAAAGATAACTGGATGATGTCAGTGGTGGCAAGAGGTATCTTGCGAGTCCCAAAATCCATAGCAGCTATGATGAATACTATGTGAGAGTATAACAGAAGCATTCAAGTCCTTTCCATGTAGGAGGATAGCTTGTGAGGCATGGTAGACAGGGAAGTCCACGGAGACTGAACAGACAAGATTCGTACAGGGTATCCAATAGAGAGAGATATGAATCTTTCTAGAGTCCAGACAACTGAGATTCCCAAATGGTGAAGGTGAACTGATTGGGCAGTATGGAATGATCTAAGATAACATAAGGGTTTCTGAGGCATGTTATCCAAAGGATGTGTACTAGAAGTGATTTCCTCAAGTGAAATGTATGGTGATCCATCTAGTAGTGGATGGGGGCTGTTAGGATGTCCAGACTAGGAGTATGAGATGGACAGACTGGAGTAGTGATTGACTGGGTAGGAATATTGGCAGGGGACATAGTACAATGCCCAAGAAAGCCACAGTAAACAGGACAAAGCCCAGAGCTTGCAAGGCAGAGAAAGAATGGCCACTATCCGAAGATGGGAAGAAAGTCCAGAATGAATCCTGAGGGACAGAAGGTCTGATCTGGGAAGGTGCTGAGGTGAGTGAAGCTGGATGACATAATGTGCAGGAAGGAATAGGACTGGGACAGCTCCTCAGCAAATGGCATTGGAATGCGGGAAGGTTGCAGCAGTCAGCCATCACTAGATGATGATCTGTGGTAGGCCAAGGAGTGAAGCCAAGTACTAAGAACAACTGGGTTAAGGTGCAGAAATCCTACAGCTGATGAAGGCTTCAAATGATGAGCAAAAGGACAAAAGGTGCAGGAGTAAAGAAGGAGAAGGTTCCCACATCTGAAGAAAAAAAACTCATACAACAAGTGTAAAGGATGACCTGCAGCAAGGAAGTCCTAGAGGAAGTCCAACTGGATCGAGATAGATACCAAACAAGCTGGTAAGATTCAAATGATGAGGGAATAGAGCCCAAAGGTTCATTTATGATGGTCCATGGAAGAGTGGGATGGTGAGTGGTGAAGAAGGATGCAAGATAGTCAGAGTAAATGGGTCCTGAATCTGGAGGGTAGTGGTAATCTGGTAGGATATGGGAAAGCAAAGGAGGGACTTGCAGGACAGGTGTAGGCTCCCAACAGAGGTAGGTGAGGTGAGATGACAGTCATAATGCTCTAGATAGTGGCTGATGATGCAGGTACTCATGGTACTTGCTGAGGTGCAGGAGGAAAAAGGAAGCATTGGTCCAGTGGAGAGGAACTAAGATCAAAACATTTGATTGTAAAAATGAGCTTCCAGACCTAGTAATCGAGGAGAGAGAACTAGCATCCAATACCTCTTGACAGGGGTTGGAGGATGAAGGTAAATAAGGTAATAGGCTCCATTTCAGGTGGCAGTGGTGATTGGGCAAGAGGCAGAGGATATGATAACCCAGCAAATCCTTAAACTGGCTATCACATCCTGGCGTCATCGAGATGACCTACAGGCAATGTCAACAGGCAAAGTCAAGAGGTAGGAGGCAGTTGGAGTGTGATGGCCCCTTCCCAAAGGGAAGTGGTGCCCCACATCAATTAAAGGCTGCAGTAAGTGAAAACAGCAATGCAACTCGGGCTCTCAATGAGGGAAGTCAGTGGGATAAATTCTAAGGGGAGGCTGGAGGCAGGGGATTACGAAGAATATGAGCAGGATGAGGTCTATTTTACGAAGGGTTTTGGTATCCTACAGCAGGTCATGAATGGAGACCTGTGAAGCAGTAGAAGATAACTCAGGCATCCAACCATGACAATAGAGGTGAGATGAACTTTACTGGGTTTAATGAGGGGAGATATGATGATGAGAGTACATACAGTAGCAGATGAAGTTTTGTTGTCAAAGGGAAGCGGCAACCCGCATCAGCAGTTGATATGCAGAAGGTGGCATAGGTAGAATGATGAAGGCACATGGAGTGAAGAAGTTCCATTCCGGAGACCAGGTAAGATGGGTCAAAGTCCAGTTCCTGAAGGGAAGTAGCAGCTAGGTATTGAGCTGAGAAAGCATAAGCTGAAATGGTACACTAGTATGGGGAGACATAAGTAGGATGATAAGAAAGGTAAGCACATGGACAGGATGATGAGAAAAAGTCATAGGCAGCAGGGGAGGTGACTAGGTGCAGTAAAGAGGGCGCACATGACTAGAGCTAGGAGATACAGAAAAGGGAAAGAATAGGACAGGGACAGCAGGATCTCGAGTGCGATGGGATTGATGAAGACCACTTGTAGTATGACCCCCCCCCAGAACCACGAGCTAACTGAGCAGTGGTAGAAACAGAAAAATACAGGTATCTCAGGGTATACAGGTGTGCAGGTGATGAGGTAGAATCATATGTCCCTAAATGCCCCAACCACTATATTGTGGGAAAGCATAAAGGGCAGTAGGGTAGCTCAAATGTAATAATGAAAAAGATAGGCATTAGGGCAGGTGAGAAATGGAATGTCTGGGATCACCCAGATGCGGTTGTAGGAATGGGTACAGCAGCAGCCTGCAGAGAATAACTAGAAAGGAGGAGCTGAGTATCCTGGAAGGCCGTGATTTATTCCTAGTGTGAGCTGGGGTGGAAGTCCTGGATGAGGAGGCATAGCAGGCTAATATAAGCAGGAGGTAGGCTTTATGAATGTGAAGGTGAGCAATCAAATAAAGGAGGTACATGGATGGAGCACTAAGTTGTGGTCTGGGAAATGGCTATGGAAAAGCTGGCAAACAATGCAGTGAGGTACTCACATGGAGGTAGAGTAGATGTGTGCTGCAATGGCATGGAGGAGTCAAGGACACTGTGCAAAAACCAGGGAAGTCACTGGAGAGAAGACATGCCATCAGTACTGTTCGGCGTGTGTGTGAGCTGACCTGGTAGCCAAGGAGTTGAGAAGGAGAGAGAGGATAATCACAGGGACGGACAGCAAGGGGATTGAGGGAAGTCCCTGAATAATGGAGTGTAGGAGTCCAAGGCTCCAGGTCTATCTGAGAGCCCTGATTTCAGGCTTTGATATCCTCTGTGGGCTTGCTCCAAATGACGAATCTCAGCATTGGGTTCATGGGGGCCCTTTCGTGCAGTCTTCTGGTTCTATGGCAGGAGCGCTCATGTTGCTGAGGGATAGAGATGGATGTGGCTAGAAGCCCAAAAATGATATGGACAAGGGAAACCCAGGCACCAGAGAAAGTGGGGAGGTGGAACAGAGCCGCCCGAGAGAGGGAAGACTGGGGAAGATACAGGACAACAAGAGACAACAGCAAAGGGGAGAAAGAGACAATGGGAGGGAAAGGGGAAATGCACAGAGGAGGGAAAACAATTGGAAAGGAGCAGCAGCATGCACAGGACAAGCACAGCCACATGATCCACACGGGGAGCCCAGGGAACACAAAACACTCCCAAGGCAAAGGAGGTGCATTATTGGAGGGCTTAAGTAGAGGTTATGGGAGGAGCTATTCCCCACATTGATCCTTGGGCTAAGCCCTCCCAAATCTAGCTAAACAGGTCCTATTTAGTTTAGTTCAGATTTTTTTTTAATAAGGCCATTTTTATGTATTTTCCTTTTTTTTTTTTTAGTTTGTAGTAAAAACAAGATGGTGGCCATCACAACACAAACAAAAAATGTTCCGTCCTTTCAGAAGCAAGTGATGAAAAAACAAAAATGGTCTGCAACATGGAATTTCTCATATCAGAATGTTATCCAATAAACCCTACTGAACATGCTCAGAACAGCAAAAAGAACTGTTTCATATTTTTTTCACAAAACCTTCCAAATGCACTTTCTTGGCAGAAAATGCTTCTATCTTGAAAGTTTAGGAAACAAAAAAATCAATTCTGTGTAGGCTGTACATGACAGCAAAACCAAAAATCCATGTTAAGTGTAGGAAAAAAAGTCATCTACAGGAAAGTGACATATGAGTATCTCAGAAACCACACAAGCAGCCATCACAAGATGTTCCACATATTTAAACCTTGCCTACTAGAAAAATCCAGCAAAAGTTCAGCAAATTTTTTCAAACACTGCCAAAGCTTGAGACAGTATTGCCCCTGTGTGTTTAAGTATGGATTCCTCGAGGCACCCCCTCTTTTGCTTTTTCCCTTTTTCTTCAAAATCTGCTAAAGCAGTCATCCTGTCTTCTAAAGTCTTTTTCACTTTCCCCTGTAGTAGGGTGGCCTCCTACTATGGTGTCTCTTTCTTTCTTCTATGCTCCCTCTTTATTTCCTCTGTTTGCCTCGAGGCCCTGAGATTTAGGAAGATCCCTAGTCCTAATAGGTAAAAAGAATGGTTACTGAAGAAAATGAAAATTAAATGACTGTCTCCTTTTACAAGACATGCATTGGTTAGGCATCTTGGTATATTTGAAAAATTGAAGGTTTAGTTACCTTTCAAAGATAGCAAGGGATTACAATCAAAGCTATCATTGCACTTCAGGAAATGCAGTAGGCTCCATAGGTGTGGTAGCAAAAGAAACTGTCTGGTGGTACGGTCTGCGAAAGCCATATGGGACAATTATGTTATCCATTGCTAGCAGCCCACCTCGCAGGTAGAATGCAGGAGGCGGGGGGGGGGGACAGAATGTTATGTTCCTATGTGGAAGTGCTGTCAGCATAGTTCATTTTTTCTCATGGCATCGCGCTCCTGCACTGAAGAGTTGCGGTCGTCTTCCTATAAGGAACCATATTAAAATAAAGAGAGGGAAGGTATAACTCTCTGCATGCTGTGATTTGCTTTTATAATCCCTTTCTCTAAGCAACCAGCACTTGCAGAGAGCATTTGCAAGTCTGAGGCTGCACTAAATAAAGAATTGACCTTCTTACCGGTCTGTGGGCTGCAGTACTACAGCTTGCCCTTTAAAATAGTTTTAACTTAGGCACAGCACTACAGACAGGACCAGAACACCACTCGGCTTTCAGTAGCTATCTGTGCAGGCTGCGTCTGCCTACAGCAGAACTTAGGTGGATGCACAGAGTTGTGGAGCTTTCTTATTTCAATGTTTAAGCATAGAACTGCATAGAATGCTTAAGCATTAAACTGCTGAGGAACAGAAAGCCATAGGAAACTCAGAGTTGTGCTTGCATTTCCTTACCATGTGGCCATTGCTATGCTGAAAGGTCTCCTATTAGGAGGTGAGAGCCCAAAAATAGGCTTACTTATAGGAGATAAGAAGGTATTACCTCACACAATGGGAGTAGCCTCTGGCGATAATAAGGGTATTAGATATGCAAGTGGTTTATTTTACTGATTGATAAAGTACCATGTTATGAAATATTAACTGTACAGTAATGAAATACGGTTTTATGATATCAAGGCTGTTTGATCACCCATTTCTACGTATTAGCTTAGGAATTATATGTTATTAGTATTAGGGGTCAATCAAATCAGACCACATGTCCAATAAGGCCTATCTTAAAACATATAAAAGTACTCTCAGATCTCAGTTGAGTCAGAGAGGTGGGAGACAGCTGTACTATCTCTTCTCCTAGTGAAAATAGATGATAGTGGAATACTGTCATCTGCTATTTCCACTCCATGGTAAAGTAATTATTACAGCTCTTGGTGAACTTCATTTTTCTTTTGTGTTTCTTTATGAGTTAATGTTATAGTCTGAGTTTTAATTTGGTTATTCTATTAAATGGCACACAAGAAGTTATTGTGTGTCATACTCTGAATTACTATGTCATGTCTCTGCTGTGCCTGTACTGAGTTATCGACACCCACACCCTATCACAAATTGGTGTGAGAAGTGGGATTTGCTAGTTGTCTGTGGCTCATAGGTAGAAACCAATAGGGTATCTGATCTGGTACCCCGATAACTCTGAGTAGAGATGGCATCTGGAGTGGATGACACGAAGGCTAGAATGGTAACTAGAACTCAGACGGCCTTGACGGGGGACCCTTTGAATCCAGGTCTGGAGCAGACTGTCCAAAGGAAGGAACCCAGGGCTAAGGAAAAGGAGGAAAGTGAAGAAGAGATCAAAGGGAAGTTGCATCAGGTACAACCCAGAGAAGAATCATCTGAAGATCTAGCTGGACTATTGCGATGGTTGGCAGTCCGCCATGTTGAGATTGCAAGACAACGAGACATACTGTAGATGGCCAGGAGAGAAGATGGGAAAGGAAACAACAAGAAGTAAGGTGGGCAGAAACTGTAAAAGTTCTACAAACTCTTGGGACAAATGCTGGTACTGGTGTGGGTGGGGCTACCTCCAACCCTAAAGACATTAAATTAAGAAAAATGACTAATTCAGATGATATAGAGGCCTACCTAACGACCTTCAAAAGGGAGGCCAGAGCTTCTAATTGTCCCCAAAACCAATGGATAGTATGTCTAGCCACTTATTTGACCAGGAGGGTGCAATTGGCCTACAGCCATGTGCGCACCAGGAATGCAGATAATTATGAAATGGTAAGAACAGAGATTCTGAAGAGGTATGACATAAGTACAGACACTTATAGACAGAAGTTTTGCACACTAAAATATCATCCCCAGTATAATCCCAGGGAGACCTTTACCACCTTCAGGAATTATGCTGGAAGTGCATCCAACCAGAGCGGAAATCAGTAACAGCAATAATGGAAACCTTTGTGGTGGAACAATTTCTACAGATCCTTCCCCACAATGTTCAGATGTGGGTGAAGGAACATAAACCTGAGATGGCAGACAAGGCCATTTCCCTGGCTGAAGACTTCCTGACAGCACACCAACCTTATCGGAAGGGGAGCCACCACCCACCAGCGTCATCTACTGGAAGGACAACAACTGCGTTAAGACCTAGTCCTCCCAGTAATACTAAATACAAACCTGAGAATAAGACTGAGTTTAGAAGATGCCCTTATTCAGCTGACATTGTGTGTAGAAATTGCCTAGGGTTGGGCCACATAACCAGGTATTGTCCTAACAAAAGAGTAGACGCAGCCCACCTAGCATTATTGAACACAGGATATTATATGACTGCAACAGAAGTCAATAACCACACAGTAATGGGCCTGATAGATTCAGGCAGCAAGAACACTCTGGTGAGACCTGAACTAATTCAATCAAGACCTGATATTCAAAGAGGGCATAATATGCATGCTGTTTGTGTGCATGGAGATTCTCACCAATACACCACTGTTAAACTAGATGTAACAATTAATGAGAACAGTTCAGAGGTAATAGCTGGGGTAGTCTCAATATTACCTGTGCCCATTCTGATTGGCCATAACTATTCTAACTTTGATAATCTCTTAAAGGACAAAGGGTCTGTGTCAGCAAGTGACCATAAGGGCACAGAGTAAACAAACGCAACAACTGAGGGATTTGTTTCCTTTTAAAGTGGACCTTTTTGACCAACCTGGTAAATCAAAGAAAGCTCAGAATGCCAAGTGACAGTTGCAGAGGAGGTGGAAAGAAATGCAAAATGGACTTCCTGAAACATTGTCCTCAATTTTTATTAAAAGTGATCTAGCTAAGGAACAAATGAATGATACATCACTAACCTCTTTGTTTCAACAGATTAGGCAGACTCAAGCCCCAGGTGCCTCTAGGTTTGTGAATAAAAATGATATTTTATATAGAATATGTACCAAAGGAGATATAGGAGAGCAGACAGAACAACAAGTAGTTCCCACTACATACAGACAAGACCTTTTATACCTATGGCACGATATACCTTTGTCAGGTCATGCTGAATGAGATAGGACCTTGGAGAGGACATTGCAGAGGTTTTATTGGCCTGGTGTTCATGAGGAGGAAGCTAAATATTGTCAGAGCTGTACAGAATGTCAACAAGTAAGCCAGGTAGTGCGTAAATAGATGGTACCTCTAATGCCACTCTCACTGGTGACCATCCCTTTTGAATGTGTTGGAATAGACATAGTGGGCCCCTTGGTTAAGAGTTTGAGAGGAAATCATTTCATCTTAGTCATTTGTGACTATGGAGCAAAATACCCTGAGGCAATTCCCTTATGAATGGTAACCACCCCTAAAATAACAGAGGAACTAGTCAAACTGTTTTGTCGGGTGGGTATTCCCAAAGAGATCCTGTCAGACAGAGGGAGTAAGTTTAATGCCATAATGTTGAAAGAATTATATAAATTGCTGGGTATCATGGCATTATGAACTTTCCCCTACCATCTCCAGACTGACGGGCTTGTCAAACGCTTTAATCAAACTCTAAAGCGAATGCTGATGAAGTTTGTCAACGAAGAGGGAAAGGACTGGGACAAATTTTTACCATTCATGTTATTTGCTTATCGTGAGGTACCCCAAGCATCACATGGCTATTCCCCATTCTCCTTGTTATTTGGTAGAAATCTTCATGGCCCACTAAATGTAATAAAAGAACTGTGGGAAGAAGGAAAAGAATTAAAACAGACAGGAATATCCGCATACATGAAACTATTAAGAAAGAAGCTAGAAATGTCCACAAAAAAAGCCCATGAACCTAGTGTAAGAGCTCTGCAAACCCAGAAAATAAATTATGACCAAGGGACAACAGTTAGCAAACAATTCCAGGTTGGGGATCAAGTGCTGTTATTACTACCCTCCTCTAGTAATAAATTGCTCATGAACTGGCAAGGTCCATACAAAATCTTGAGACAAATGGGACCCGTAAACTATGAGGCTGAAACACCTAACATCAGACCTGGTAAAAAGGTGTACCATGCAAATTTATTAAAGAAATGGTATGAGAGATCTAACATGAACAGTAGCCTCATGGTGATGCCAAACACAGAGGATATGGAATTCGATGTTGCCTACAGATGACTCGAAGACATGAAAGGATCTCAGGATGTGAATAGTAGTCCCAAACTGGAATAGAAACAACAGGAGGAGTTACATAACCTTCTACAGTCTTTTTCAGCAAAATTCACTAGCACACCTGGCAGGGCTTGAAATGTGGAACATCAAATTAGAACACACACAGGTCCCATTAGAAAAAGACCATACAGACTCACAGAAAGAATTCAAAATGAGGTACAATAGGAAATTACTAGCCCTTATGATTATTGAACCCTCAAAGAGTGCATGGGGGTCACCTGTAGTGCTGGTGCCAAAGAAAGAAGGGAGTATCAGGTTGTGCCTTGATTTCAAAGGGATTAATCAGGTTGCCCAATTTGATGCATACTCCATGCCCCAGGTGGATGATATTCTTGACAGAATCGGTAATGCAAAGTATATCTCCACCCTAGACCTCACCAAGGGGTATTGACAAATTCCCTTGACAGACACTGATAAAGAAAAAACAGCATTCAGTTTCCTATGGGATTGTTCCAATTCCATAATATGCCATTTGGGCTCCATGGAGCCCCGGCCACATTCCAACGCTACATGGACCAGATGCTGGCACCTTACATTAAATTCTGTGTGGCCTATCTGGATGATGTGATGGTTTTTAGTAAGAACTGGGACTCCCATATGATGCATCTCTGAGCTGTAATTAATGCTATCATGATGGCTGGGATGACCATAAACCCCACCAAGTGTGCACTGGCAATGAACAAAACAAAGTATTTGAGGTTTATATTGGGAAATGGATTTAGCAGACCACAAGTGGATAAAGTCAAGGCTGTCACTAATAGCTCGAAGCCTAATACCAAAAAAAAATTAGGTCATTCTTAGTGCTGGCAAAATACTACAAGCGTTTTATCTCTAATTTTTCCACTATTGCCATATCTTTAACAGACCTCACTAAGAAAAGTTGTGGAAATAAGGTAAATTGGTCTGAGGAATGTGAACAAGCATTTCTAAACATCAAAGCAGCACTTTGTTCTTCTCCAGTACAGAAGAGTCCTGATTTTGACCACCCTTTTGAGGTGCATACAGATGCCTCAGGGACAAGCATAGGGGCTGTACTCAGTCAAACTATCAGTGGGGAAGAGCACCCAGTTGTGTATATATACCAGAAGCTTCACGACCAAGAGCAAAAATACAGTACTGTGGAACTAGAATGTTTAGCTGTCAAGTGGGCAATTGAATCTTTGTGTTTTTATTTATGGGGTGCCCCTTTTACATTGGTCCCCGATCATAATTTCCTCTGCTTTTTATCCCAAATGAAGGATAAGAACAACAGGATTATGAGATGGTATTTGGCATTGCAGCCTTACACTTTCACAGTGAAACACAGAGCTAGCACCCTACATGCAAATGCAAATTTTCTGTCTAGACAAGGGGCTACAGAACCCTCAAACTAACATTGAATAATGAAAAGTTGGTGACCTAATAAGTAGGCCAACACTTTTTTAGACACCCCAGGGTAATGAATGATGAATGTATTCTCATAATAGTGATGTATAGTACATGTTTAGTACTGATTACTTAGGGACCCTGGGGTGGAGCTTTATGGTGAGGGAGGGCTGGATCTCCATCCTACCCCAGATGGTAAGGGGCAGGTTGTCTTGGAAACCAAAATAGGTTTCTGCCTAACCATGGAGTGTGTGGCAGTATTGCCCCTGTGTGTTTAAGTATGGATACCTCATGGCACCCCCACCTTTTGCTTTTTCCTCAAAATCTGCTGCAGCAGTCATCCTGTCTTCTAAAGTCTTTTTCACTTTTCCCCTGTAGTAGGGTGGCCTCCTACTAAGGTGTCTCTTTCTTTCTTTCTTTCTTTCTTTCTTTCTTTCTTTCTTCTCTTCTCCCTCTTTATTTCTTCTGTTTGCCTCGAGGCCCTGAGAATTAGGGACACCCCTCGTCCTAATAGGTAAGAAGGACGATTACTGTAGAAAACAGAAATTAAATGACTATCTCCTTCTACAAGAGATGCATTAGTTAGGCATTGCGGTATATTTGAAAAATTGAAGGTTTAGTTACCTTTCAAAGATGGCAAGGGATCACAATCAAAGCTATTATTTCACTTCAGGAAATGGAGCAGGCTTCATAGTTGCAGTAACAAAAGAAACTGTCTGGTGATACGGTCTGCAAAAGCCATACGGTACAATTATGTCAGCCGTTGCTAGCAGCCCACCTTGCAGCAGTTAAAAGCCATAACCCAAGTTTCTGTCATATAGGAATCTACAGTAGCCTATGTTTGAAAGACCTGATGGTGTTGCAGTCCATCATATATGACTGGAGACTGCTCTACACATATACCATTCTTTGGCTGAACTAGCTCCATCTCCTTTCAATTTTATTTAATTCCCCCATTAATTGTTTATTCTGTGCTCTTGTTGCTGTTGCACTTTAAGTGTTAAACAATTTCAGAGATTACTGCCTTCTGCTGCTCTGAATAATAGATTCAGATCCCCTGTTAAATTTTCTGTATTCCAAAAAGAATAGCTGCAGTTCATTTAATTTGTTGTCATATCCCTTAATCCTACCCCAGACTTCATGTATGTGCACTGCACACTCTTAAGTTTATTTTTATCTCCAGTATTCTGAGGAGCCCAGAACTGCACACAGTACTCCATATAGGGCCTCATCAAAGATGTTAAAAGGGACATTAGTACTTCTCTGTACTGCTACTTACAAATTTCTTATTATACAGTGTATTACTCTATTACATTTATTAACTGCATTGTTACATTGCTCGGTTGGTTTTAGTTTACTGGTGATGCTAATTCCAAAATCTGTTTTGCTGTTGGATTCCCTTAGTTTAAACTCATAAAGTGTGTAAGTTACTCCTTTGCTTCTCTGTCCAATGTGTACAACTGCACACTTCCCAACGCTGAATGCCATCTTTGCATTTTTTGCCCAGCTTCCCAATATATCTTATTGTTCTTGCAGGTCTGCTTGGTCTTTCTCTGATTTAACAATATGCTTGACTTTGGTGTCATCAGCAGACTTCACCATCAACCCTCTCTGTATCTGCATGCTCGAGATGTACAGGTTCAACACTGTAGGCCCTAAAACAGAACCCTGTTGGACACCACTAGTATTTCAGTCCCAGCCAGAGTGAATACCAGTAATTTTGACTGTTTGCCTTTTGTCTGTTAACCAACTCTTTATCCAGATTGTGGTTTACCTGTGCAGTCCCATATGAGTTAAAGCATTCACCAGTTCTTTGTGTAGTATGGTACTGAATTCACTATTATAGTCCAGGTAGACTGCATCCACTGTTTTCCTATGATCTGTTGCATGGCTTATTGGCTCAAACATGTTTGTAAGATTAGTCAGGCAGGACCTACCATACATAGACACATAGGGCCAGATATTCAAAACTTTGACCCATGGCTAAGGTAGCACTGCCCGGCATGCAAACATAGCCTGGAGCAAAATGTCAGCTATATTCAAAAGGAATAGCCCGGTACTTAACCAGCTGAATATAGCAAGCAAAGGAAGCCGGGCAAACAGAGCCAGGAGTGCAGGGCAAAAACAGCCCAGGAATAAGACAGCACTGAATATAGCACCCAGGCAGGCAGTGCAAACACACAATGGTGTAGAGGTGAGACAGTCTGACCCTGGGACACATACAGTGAAACACAGGCTGGAATGAGTTATCAGGAGCAGACCATATTGTACATCCCAGAGGATGCCACACATGCAAGGGAATGGCAAGCAACAACCCGGACCCATGTGGAGAACCTAAGGAACGGTACAAACCAAGTAAAACCCCAGCACCCAGGAATGACACAGGACACAGTATAATGTAGTAAATCCAATGTAATATCAAATAATCAAAAGGAAAGGTAACGGGAACAGAACAGTGATGCAATTCCATATTAAACTAAAGACTAAACCAAACACAGAACAACCAATGCCCCAACCACCACTGGATGACCCAACCCACAACAAAGAAAGACAAAAGAACAAATCCCACTAAGTGACATGCCAAGCCCCCCCCCCAATACACAACCCAAGCAACAATAAGCCCACTACGGGAACAACAACAGGAACGTACAATAGGCAAAGCAAAGATTTAAATGGAAAACATATGTACAAATAATAACAGGATGTACAACAAGGCACAAGAGAAGGGTGCAAAGGGGAGGAGGAGGTACACAGGGACACAGGAATACAGTCCTGGAAATAATATCATGTCCAGTAAGGGGGGGGGTGTGTGAAGCCAACACAAGATAGGATGAAGGGCATGGCTAGCTGCCCACTGCATCTGGGAACCAAGCCTCCAACACAGCTGCCACCCTCCTTTGTCTCTGTTATCAAGATGGCCTGCTGCTCTATCAGAGTCTTTTGTTGGTGGACGATGCGGTGTAGTAGGTCCTCCGTCCCCTCCGACTCCTCTGGCCTGGTCACCCACAGTGATGCCCAGAGTAGACCTACAAGAGGAAGGGGGGACCATGAGGATGTAACACCAGCCAGGAGGCAGACTGCAGCCACAGGTGGTCATACAGGGATGGACAGCATGTCCCAATGGACAATCCTGAGTGGAGGTGAGTACCGCACTAGTAGGCCAACCTGGAAGGTGCCCACAAAGCAGTCCTAGGTGACACAGGCACCAACCCAAACCCCAACATACATGACGACAACAATCCCGACAGCACCAGGGTACAGGTGACACCGCCCACCCCGGCACAGCACACAGCAAGACAGGGCAGACACAAAGCCGGACCCCCAGAGAGCTGGGTGCAAGTCCACACCACAACATGCACAAGGGCACCCACACGTTGGAACATGCTGCCCACGGACAGATGGCAACGTACCGTAATGCAGAGCACAGCAAATAACAACAACTAAAGGCATGCTGGAGCAGCACTAAACCATGACAGTGGCCTGCCAATGACCAACCCAGGCCAGGGGATAACAGGCAGCCAGGGCACAGATGCTGGCAGTGAAGGGCTGACACATGCTACTAAGCAAGGCCACTAAAAGCATACCTCACAACTATAACACAGTACAAGAAAGGTTCCCCAAGCCATGGGACAAAAGCTTCCTGTTCCATCCTGTGAGGACATGTTCCACAGCGAAGGTGAACAATGTAATGCGACACTCCATAGCAAATGATGCACATAATGTAGTAGTATAGTGCTAACAGACCCTCGGATCATAAATGCAACACAGTAACAGTGTCATGAGATACCCAGGTAAGAATTCCACTATGTGTACCACACATCGCCAATATGTACCACAGTATGACAGGCAATGTTCCACAGTTGGTGAACAAAGGGATGAGCGGTATGCCTGGAAGGCATGAGTCGTGGTGTCCTGCAGTCACAACAGGCATGCGGGTGGCGCTATGCAGACCTGTCCAGTGAAGCCCCAGGACAGCAAGATAATGCCAACTGTGCACATGCAGATACTCTGTGGGGGGGGTTGGAGAGACGGAGCACACTGCACCACAGGTGTGGGCATGGCAACTGACAGCATGTGAGCCCCACTGAACACCCACCACCAGAGCCCCCACCACCATCTGGCACCCTCACAGCAATGCAAGCCGACTGTGCCCCACCGCCCCCACAGGGCCAGACTGCTAGCACCCAGCTGTGGTGTGCAACACAGGTGTACAGCACAGCACAGTGCCACAACGCCACTGGCCCACTGGCCATTGCTGCCATGTCACCAGACCAGTCTGTGGCAGGACGCATAATGAGACACACAGCACAGTGAAATAGCACAGAGCACAGAGTAATAAGACAGGTACTCATGCAACATGCCACTGTACTCAGGGCTGCTCTCCTGCACCCACTGCGGCATGGACGACACCCTCAGGCTGCCTCTTCGCTGCTCTTGGGTCATGTTCCAGCCACCTCCACTGGCCATAGGCCACTTGATCTGCTCTACAGAGGACAGGTGAAACATTGGCATTATAGCATGACACAGAATATACCACGTGCAGCACAGCAAGATGCACATGCAACCCCAACAACACTGCACACACAAGGACACCCAGGGTCAGTGGCTGAACATGGAGGACACCTACACAGAGTGTGACTTGGCCTATGGAGCATTTGCCAGGCACAGATGACATGTCATCAAGGTGGCGCAGTGGTGCGATAGTGCTGGTCACAGCAGTCGTGCAATGGTCCACACATCCATGTGTGATAGTCAGCAGGCTCCCAGGGATAGGTCCCCTGCACCATGGTGCTGCACCAGGACCTGCCACCAACCATGTCCCAAGCAGCCACTCACTCCCATGACACCCCCATGGCCACAGCATGCACTGTGCCCACAACATGCACACCACCACACACCTTGTACCAGGATGCCCCCCTAGGGTGCCATCATATGAAACCCCACCCTTGCCACGTGCAAGCAAGCATCATGCAGAGTGGCACACACATGCATGCCCACACACAGACACACCGACACACAGACTCACAGTCTTACACACACACACACACACACACATGCACAGGCACTGTTTCTGCCCGAAACACACATGAGAGTGGGTGTCAATGTGCATCGCCACTTACCTGACACAGGCACAGTGCCATCATGCATCATGTGCTTGTAGCACTCCAGTTGCTGATGCTGCCGCCATTGCAGATCTGTGTAATGGTGCCTGCACTTCTCAGCATCACGGATGATGCCTGTGTGGGTACACAGCTTCCTTGTCACCATTGCCCACATCTGCATGGGTGGGAGGTCACCCTCCCTGACCTCCCCAAAGAGCCTCTGTTGCCTTTTCTGGACCAGATCTACCAGGTTGACTGTTTCAACCTCCCCCCCAATGCCTGTCCTGGTGCACCACCGCCCACTGCCGCCAACCCCCTGGCATCACTACTGTGTGTGTCTCTGACTGGCATCAGTACCACACCAAAGAAGATGCACCTCTGTCTGCTCCCTCACTCAAAGTGCCGTAGCATCATGCTAGCATGTGACATAGGCACTACCTGGAAATGGACCAAGTGCACACGTGACACTCACACAACCCCTGGCCACAATAGCATGCATGCGTGTTGTTCTGCACTGTGTGTGCTATGCCATGCTATGCCTGCCTGCTAGTGCAGACCCAGGGCCTCGTGGGCAACCGTGGTTGCTGCGTTATGCCACATAGTGCTGTGCTAACAGGAAAGCATGGTGCTGGCCACCCCATTGCCCAGCGCTGTCATTTGCATGGCACTAAGCTGTTAGCCCGGCACTAATCAGGCCCATATTCAACAGGAATATGCAAATGAGGACACTTGTGCATGCAATGTGCTAACACTGTGATTAGCATATCATTATCCGATGATTTGCATGCATAACAGGCTGGATTGCCCGGCTGGGCTATAAAAGGGCAATCAGTGCTGCATTAGTGTTGTGTTGTGGAAATGCAGCATACAGCAGACACTGCAGTACAGAGAATGACACTGAAGGAGGCATGCAACAAGAGGGAGAGTAGCAGGTGGAAGGTCTGTATAGCTGTTGGGGAGGTGTTGGAATGGCACTGGCACAACACAGGGTTGGGGCATACATACTGCATACCAGCTGTCCATAGCTGTACTGGCTGGGGACAGGTCCACCAACCACAGGACCACAGGCATGCATGGTGCTGAGCAATGGTGCACAGAGCCAGAAGGATGGCAGTCCAGCACTCCTGACCTAGCACTGTAACCATGCCCCAGTGTCAGTCTGCACTGAGTGGGACCGCGTGCAGTACTGTGGGTACCAGGCAGGTGCAGGGGGGCCGCACCATGGAGTGCAGGTGTGCAATGCAACTGTAGCTGACTGCCATGGGGTCCATGGCACCTCTGTTGCCACCCTGGATGTGGGATGTGGAGGTTCACAAATGCTCCATCAGTTGTACACAGCTACAGAACAGGGGTCACAGGGCCCCGGCAGTGTGTTGCCGAGGACTCCGTGTGGACAGTGCCTGGTAGCCTGCCATTGCATGCCAGTCCCCATATCCTCACCCTGTGTGCAGTGCCCATGTCCCCTAGGGGTGCATGGTACAGTGCAATGGGGCGGCCATTGGGGTGGACCCGTCCTGGGGTGCACATGTCAGCCATGGGTGATGGCGGTGCTCTTTTGGGTCCAGTATATGCTGACCGGACACTGACAGCTGTGCAGTGGCACAGTGCACACAGGGGTTGCTGCAGCACATGCCAGCCAGTGCCAGATCCATGCAACCTGTGCCACACTAGGTGGTGGCATGCACGTGCAGTTGCGCATGAGTGACACATCACAGGAATGCAACAGCTGTTGACACATGTCCCTTTCCATCTCTCCCATAGGTGGTGTGGCATGGCCAGAGCGTATACATGCCCATCGATTCTCACAGGAGGAGCTGAGAACAATGGTGCATGGTGTCAAGTAGAGGGAGCAGGTTCTGAGGCAACACAAGGCTACAGATGCGGCGGTGCACCAGGCATGGGAGGAGGTCACCGCTGGGGTGAACGCAGTTGGCAGTCATGGCAGGACAACAGAGGCAGTGTGCAAGTGGAGAAATGACCTGCTGTGCAGGGCAAAAGAGGAGAAGGCACAGTGGCTTCATGAAAGAATGAGAACCGGTGGTGGCCCGCAACCAGCACAGCAGTGGGAGGGGGACCCACTCATAGCCATTGTGGCATCCACACTGTGCCCAGTGGCTGTCGCTGGTGTACCGGGTGGTGGGTGTGAGACACCTCTTACACTGTCCAGGGCAGGTCTGTAACTGCATGTGTGTACCCTGCAAGGTGTGGTGGCACAGAGTGTTAGTGCTGGGGCTGAGCCTGGGGTGTACTGTGGAGCTGCAGTGCTGTGCACACTATGCACAAGGGACAGGTATGCATGCACACTATAGGGAGGTTGGGTGCATGTGGCCACATAATATTGCCATGGGGGTGGTGTGTGGGGTGTGCATGTCTACAGCGGGTGGAACGTATCCTAGGGTGTGCATGTTCTGGTGGCAGTGGTGGTGGTGGTGGTGGGGTGCACATTGCATTTATGGGTGACTGACCCTGTCCTGTTTTCATCCACAGCAGCATGTGCAGGGCCAGCGGTGTACCAGGACCATGTCAGGATGGTTGCCTCGGGACAGGAGGAGGAAGAGGAGGTGGAGGACAACCAGCCATCGACATCTAGCCTGGGTGGTGGATGGGTACACCCAGGGCTGCCCCATTCATGGCACTCACATGAAGGAATGATACAGCTGATGGGGGGGGCTCTACTGGAGGAGGGAAACTTGACTGCGGTGCCACCATGGAGGTTGCCCAGGTTGAGGATTTGGGCGGTGGGCAGGCGATCCTCCTGACTGTAACAAGTGACATTGACACAGATCTGTCAGAGGGTTCCTACCTCATGCCCATGGACTGGCCTGTGGGGGGGTACAGGGGTGGGGTTAGGTGCAGGCCACAGCACAGGCACCAGGGGGGTGATCGGACTTGCTGGTATGGGTGCTCTCATGCAGCCGGTGGTTGGCCGAGTGGGGATGTGTGCACCGCTGGACATGCGGTGTCCCCCACAGGTTGTGGGGCAAGTCCCTGTGTACAACAGCACATCACCACTGGTCTACAGCAGCAGGACATGCCATACGTGCACCAGCGTCCCAACCTGGTTGTGATACCCCAGTGCCAGCCACCATTGTGGGGGCTGCACCCTTGGAGCAGGATGCCCTTGTTGCCCACTCACTGCTGCAGGCTGCCCTGATTTCACAGCAGGAGACTCAGATGGACCTGCGGAGGGAGCTCAGGCATGAGCTTTCACTGCTGCATAAGTCCGTGTCCCTGGGCTTTGCCTGTGCAGAGCAGCATGTCAAGGACAGGGTGGGTAGTGTGGTTGCTGCGCTGGACTATGACTTTGACAGGCTTACGGCTGCAGTGGTCGACCTCATCACTGTGCTGCTCGGAGTGCATGGTGGTCACCGGGATGTGCAGAAGGGCAGGGTGACCATGGTACAGGGGTCCACAGGTGTGGCACCTGTGGCCTCAGGGCTGCCACTGGCTCCTGCATGAATGCATCAGGCACATCCACAGGCACCCAGCACCACCATGGACATTCATCCACCCTGTCGGGTTCCACCAGTCGACAGGGGCACAGGTGGTTCAACCTGCCTGCCTCACCATGGACCTTCCCTAATGTGTCAACACAGAGTACCCCTGGTTCTGTGACCAACACCCATGGTGTGCACTGTGTGCGTGGTGATAGTCATCGGTGATCGGAATGGCCATTCAGCACCTGTTCACAGTCACCACCCCCTGTGTGCACATTGGCACACCCACACCCTTGTACACACATGCACATCCACAGACATGCACACACCCACACTCCTTCACATGCACCGCCTCATTGGCACAGCCATGGAGTCCCTCCTCACACTGCCATCACAAGTCGGGCATCAACCTTTCCACCATGCCATGGCTGTGTGTCCACTTTCTGTGTGACCTGCACACCCCACACATCGCACCACACACACTCACATGCGTTCAGATTCAGATTTTTGTGCACCTGCTCTGATTAGTGACATCACTGTTGTGGTTGTTTGTCCACATTAAAACATACACCATTGTACTATTTCATGTTGCTGTGCAGTCTCTACTCACCCTCTGGCCTGTGACAGTGTCCTGATGATGTTGGCCCTGTGTTCTATGGCCCTGCGGGCCATGCAAGGATCCCTCCTCCCGAGTGGATCCACTATCCCCTGACCACTGGCTCTGGGTCACTGTCAGACTGTTTCTCAGGTTCAGGTGCCTGTATCCCTTGGTTCATCACCATCTTGTGCAACATGCAACAGGCTAGGAAGATACAACATTCTTTCTGAGGCCTATACTGTAGGGCACCACCTGATGTGACTAGGCATTGGAAGAGCATCTTCAGTATGCCAAACACCCTCTCTATGATGTTCCTGGTGATGGCGTGTGACTCATTGTACTGCTCTTCAGCTACTGTTGCTGGCCTGGGTTCCAGTATCAGCAGCCAGGGTCACAGGGGATAGGCACTGTCCTCTGTCGGGAGATATGCACCTGCTAGTGTTGTACTGCTGTCTGCCTGTTGCCATTGTGCATCCCTGTGTTGCCCTCCCATGCCCCTTCCCTGCCTCCCATGCCTGTCCCCATCCATGCTGTGGTGTGTGTACCTTGTGAGATGCTTCTCACTGATTAGGTGCCCACTGACTATCCTGCCCTCCTCAAATGCCTGGCTCAGCTGGGACTGGTGCCAGATGAAGGTGTCGTGGACACTGCCGGGGTACTACACATAGACATTGCTGATGGACCCAGTCACATTGCACACCACCTGGCAATTGATGTAATGGTACCCCTGCCTGTTTATGTATACACCACTGCCATCACCAGGTGGTGTGCAGATGGGGACATGGGTGCAGTCAATAGCACCCAGTACTGCTGGTAGGTATGCAACTTGATAGAATTGCTGCATTGTTTCTCTGCGCTCTGCTGCTGTGCTGGGGAATACTATGAACTCCCTAGCATGTGGCAGGAGAGCCTCTAGGAACTGAGTCAGGAGGTGTGAGGTTGCAGACTGCAATGCCCCAATGGTGTCCTCTGTTGGTCGTTGAAATGTCCCTGTGGCTAGGAAGCACATCGCTGCTGTCAACTTCTCCTCTACTTTCATGGCATGGCTGCGTCTGGTGTTGGGGTGCAGCTGCTCATGCAAGAGTTCACATAGCTGCCTCAACATTCCCCTGTCCATCCTGTACTGGCCATTGATGTGCACATTTGGCAGGGACTCAAAGGAGACCCTGGGCCGGTACCACCTGTTTGCAGCATACCGTCTCCTCAGCCTGCGTTGCAGCCCATGTTGGGCCTGCTTCCTCTCCTCCTCCTCCTCCTCTAGTGGCACAGCACTCATTCCCACTTCCCATTGTGGTCTCTCCTCCTAGCTGATTTGCCCTGGGTTAAGACCAGCCTTTTATAAGCAGTAGCTAGTGCAGCACTAGGTGTCATGCTATGTTTCCTGGCACAGCGCTATAGCTTTGAATATCCTATTGCACGTGTATGCAGGCCCCCTTTGCCCCTTGCATACATTATTTTGTTTGGGTTCGACGTGAAAGTGTGTTTGTACGTACACAGGTCCTTTTGAATATGGTCACTTATGCTATTCCTACATTGGTTTGTGCGCTGTGCTATGCTTTGAATATCTGGCCCCATAGACTCTAAAGGCAGATAAGGCCACTTGGCCCACCCAGTCTGCCCATTTTTCCCTACCTACATTCTCACTGGAGACAGTACTTAATCTACAGTCGTCTACCTACCCCTCCTAAATCTCTGTTGTGTTTTGTCAACCTATCCTCTACTTAACCTATGATTTTCTATTTGTTCTCATCAATTTTTCTAATAGTTTACTCACTATAGATGTAAGACTAACAGGGTGTGAGTTAGCTTTTCCTGCTATATCCCTTCTTATAGACTGGTACCACAATAGCCTGTCTCCATGCTTCTGGGACACAGCCTTCATTGAGAGATGAGTTAAACAGATGAGTGAATGGTGTTGCTAATTCATTTATTACTTTTCATAGCACCTGACAGAGAAGTTCATCAGGCCTCTGTCATTTTTTGTGGGTCTAGTCTGGCTGACAATTTCCTCACATTCTCCATCTCAGTGTTAATATTTGTAATTATTCTCTCAGCTTTTAGCATCTCTAGTTCAGATTTGTGGAACACTGAGCAAACATACTTACTGAATATTTTGCACATTTCTTCTTCATTATCTATCTTCTGCCTGAGTAAAAGATTGGCCATACAGAATTTTTGGCTTCCATGTTTGGCTCTCTGATTTCTATAAAACTCTTTACAGTTTTCTTTGGAGTTTTTGGCTATTGTTATCTCTTTATTTTGCTTTGCTACTTTATTTGCCTTCTTTATGTTTTTTTGCTTCATCTTGTACTTATTATGTAAAGCCTAATTGCCCCTTTCTCCCTTGCTCTTTTGAACACTGATTTTTAATTTGTTATTAATTTACTAATTTTGATTGACAACCAAGATGGAATCTTCCCTTTGGAGTTTTACTTTCAGATAGTTGGTATAAATTCTTTATTTACATCCCTTAATTTATTAGTCAACACTAGAGATGGGTGGGTACTAAAACCCACAACCCCCAAGAATACCCATGGGTACCTCAAAAGTACCCTAAAAGACCCAGATGAAAATCAAGTTGTTGGGTCAGGTCGGGTAGTTAATATCCAACCCAATCTACTACCCAATTAACTGACCCTGGCCATAACAAAAATCATGTGAAAGACTGTTTTCTGTGGACTATTACACTGTTTGTTAGGTGCCCTGAGCCATTATTCAGATAGGGAGCATTGCTTGTGTAGATACAAGAGGTGAATATGCTCTTAACAAGCCTGATGCCATTTCCAAAAATTATATCCATAGCAAGCATTAATCAGGCAGGTACAAGAGATGCAGATAATCTTAACAAACCTCCTGCTGTGTCCAAAAATTATACCCATGGCAGGCATTTCTGAGGTAGCTATAAGAGGTGCAGCTATTCTGATTGAACCTGCTGCTATTTCCATAAATGATACCCATGGCGGGCATTGCTGAGGCAGGTACAGGAGGTTCAGCAGCTCTTAGTGAGCATGCTGCTGTTTCCAAACATTATACCAATGCCCGGCATTGCTGCAGTAGGTTTGAGTGGCACAGATGGTCTGAAGGAGGCTGCTACTGTTTCGAGAAATTATACCCATGGTGGGCATCATTCAAACTTACAATACATAATATAAAACTGATGACCAACAAGAAAACTAAGAGTAGTGGACACATGTGGCTGACGTAGTGCCAGTGGTAATGGTTCTGTTTATTTCATATGCAACCTAGTCATCATATTCAGTATCACTGTTTGCAGGCTGTTGTTCATGTTTAGGGTCAGACTTGCATAATTTAGTGTTTGGTACAATTGAGAAATTGTCAGCATTCATTCTGAGAAATGCAAGCTATTCCACATTTGCAGGACATAGCAGCGTCCTGTGGTCAGTGACTATTGCTCCAGCTGCACTAAATATGCATTCTGAATATACACTTGAAGGTGGTCAATAGAGGTACATTTTTACATAATTTGCTAGATCTGACCATATTGTTCTCTTTTGTTTCTGATAGAGCAATGGATCTTCCTCAAGACCAGTCACAGTATGGTCTGCAAAATACTCCAGGATCATTGTGCTGTGTGAGATGGTTACTAGTCTGGCAGATGAACCAGCTGCACTTTCTTTACAAGATATTAGTCCATGTTGTTGCAGGTGACTCAGAAGTGATTTGTCTTTCTGACCATGAACATAGGATGCCTGAGAAGTAGATGTATATGTCCTTTCCCTTATGTAAGACACTGGTGATTGTGAAGACTTTATAGATGTACTACTGTCTGCGCCAGAGGTGCACTCTGATGGTTCGGCAGGGTTTGATTGCAGTACATCAGTTAATGGTGTTGGTAGGGCAATGTTACATTTGGTTATCAGGAGATCTCTCCAGTACTCAGTGTCTTCCCCTGCAGGAAGGATCGCTTCAATTTTCCACTTAAATGGGGATCTAGCAAAGTAGCCAACACATAGGTGACATGCTTAAACATAGCATTTATTCTCTGATCAGCCAACAGTCTCAGACTCATGTCATCTGCCAGCATAACAGCAGTGGTATCTCCTTTTGGCTGAAAGTCTTTATGTCATCAAGGAGAATGTGAAGAAATCTGATTTGAGGAAGAATTTGACTCAGAATTGCACTGTCAGCACTGACATCACATGTGGCAGCCTGAAATAGCTCCAATACGGTGATCAAATATTCAGGGAGAGTCCAGCTGCTGGAACTGAGCATGATGTCTGCTTTACCTATTTGAATCTGCATGGTGTAGCCATGTACAGTTTTTTCCTGTTCAAGAAGCCCTCCCAACATGTAAAATGATGAATTTCAGTGGATTAGAACTTTCTACTTTAATGTATGCAATACTAAGTTGTTAGACCTCTGCAGCCTCTTCAGGATTTTTTGTGGTTTCACAGAGTGGCTAAAATGCTCACATATTTTCCTAGCAAGACCTAACAGGTTTTCAACATTTCTGTATCCATTTAGGAAACTATGGACGAGAAGAATTAAACAATGTGCAAAACAAAGTGTGTGTTGGTAGCTACCATCTCTAACAGTTTTGACTAGGTCAGTACCATTATCTAATACTGTGAACCATGGAGATAAGGAATATGGAGTAAGTAATTTGTGGAACTGATTTTGCTGCTCCTGAAAAATATTCACAGCAGTGTGGTTTTCTTCAGAAATGGTAACACATGATACAGCCTGCTTTCTACTACTTATGGTAGAGTGCAGATTATTTCTTTCTAACTGAAAAGTTGCCATATGAGCTGTAACAGTCATGTAGTCAATTGTTTGGTTGCTGATCCACATATCTGTGATTATGTGAACCTGCTTCATCTCAAAGAGTTTCAACTGCTTAGTGACTGCACTGTACACCAAGTCATGCAATTGTGAAACAGCCTTTTGTGAGAAATATATATGGTAGGAAATGGTGTACCATGGTTCAATCTGGTTCATGAACTTGAGGAAACCTTTTTGGGTAACAAAAGCAAAAGGGAGTTGACAATTAGCCAACAGCTGTGCAATGGCTCTATTTAACAGCTGACATGTTGGATGCTTGCAGATAAATATTGATGCCCTCACAACACTTTATTTTAATGTTAGTTGACAAGAATGATGAGATAGTTTTAATTTCTGGGGAACTGTATTTTTCATGCCTTTTTCACGTGGAGTACTACTTCAGGATTTTGCAGTACTTAGTGTCAGAAGAAAACAAGCTATGATTGTCTAGGAAGACTGCAAGGACACATCAAGTGATTCAGTGTCAGTTCCTGCTTCCAGTTCATTGTCACTGTGGTCACTGCCACCACCATCTCCACTACCACCCATGCCAGCCACACTGTCCCTTACTGTGCCCTACTCAATTGGGTGTTTTACCTTTGTATGCCACATCATTACTAATGTTCCAAAATGTCCCGGTTTGCTACCACGACTGACACACTTTTTGCAGAGACTGCATACAGCTGGAGAGTTGTCTGCAGAGTCAATATAAAATGAATTCCACACTAAAGATTTACCTTTTGTGCTTTGTGCTATGGTGCCTGGCACTATTTTTTGTACTGTAAAGGGACTTGGAGGAAACCCTACACTGCCATTTCCTTGTTGACCTGAGTTGTTCTCATTCATGCTCATCTTCTTATTCTTATGTTTAGCATATATTTTTTTTCTGCACTTGCCTCTTATGCTTCACAGCTGCATTCTTTCCTACCTCCTCATCAAAACTATAGCCCTCATCACCACAAGATTCAGAAGAACTGGAAGTGCCACCACCATCAGGTGGGACATAGCCTGGGCTATCCCATTCCCAGTCCCCAGTATCACCACCATTTTAATCAGCACTCGCTGCCTCAGCATCCGATCCTTTTTTTGGGGGGGGGTGCCTCCTTGTCCTTGTGTGCTGCTTTAGGAGCTGGAAGTATCTTGGCACATGTGGCAAAATGTTCAGTACCTCTATGAGTAACTCCAGTCAGTTCTTTCTGAAACTCTATTATCATTTCACTGCCAACATGCTTTTTTGGTTCAGTAGGACATTTAGTGCCAGTTCTGGTGATGTTATTATTGCTGGTATGCCATTGTTAGGATACAGTGATTAGTTCACTATAATGTGGGTGCCACAACAAGGGCATGAGTGACAGGGGTGGTCTGGATTTTAGATTGTCCCACACTCACACCCTGTTGGGCTACCCACAGTTTCTCTGCCCTTCATGGCATGCCCACCTTGGAGGATGTTATATTTATTTTTGGGTTGTGTGCAGGGTGAAGCACCCACATTGGGGTTTGTGGGGGGGGCAAAGCCTTCTGAAAAACCTAAGTGTTTCCCAGGAAGGGGCTTTGCCACTGCAAGTGTCGGGTAGTGCATTATCACCCATGATAATTCCGGTCAACATATTACCTGCACCCTAAATGACATCGCCCACATTGCCTATGCACTGTCATGGACGAACAATCATTGTGTCACCATGTTCTTCATTAGTGCTAGGATTTGTATTGTCCACATCATTTTCAGTTGAACATGAGGCAGCACTATGCTTCCTTTTAGCAGACTTAGACTGGGAAATATGAGACATAGTAGACACAGGCATGGCTGTCACCATGCTGCAGAGAGATGTAACACACAATATAGCAATGACAGGGCTCAGGGCACCTAGCAGATACTGTAATGCAGCCTAAATGGCTTTTGCTATGCTGCAGAAAGATGTCACACATAGTGTAGCTATGACAGGGCACCTAACAGGCTAACAGACAGTGTAATATAGCCTAAATGGCTTTCACTGTACTGCAGAGAGACACAGAATAGCTATGTCACAGACAGAGCCTGGGGCATTTAACAGACAGTGTGTAATACAGGCTAAATGACTTTTGGTATGCTGAAGAGAGATGCACACAGTGTAGCTAATGTCACACAGACAAGACTTGGGGTACCTAACAGACAGTGTAATACAGCCTAAAGGATTTTGCTATGCAGCAGAGAGACATCACACACAGTGTAGCTGTGACATGGCTCAAGGCACCTAACCAGCTAACAGACAGTGTTATAGAGCCTAAATGGCTTTCACTATACTGCTGAGAGAAACAGATAAGCTATGTCACAGATAGAGCTTAGGGCACCTAACAGACAGTGTAATACAGCTTAAATGGCTTTCAGTATACTGCAGAGAGATGCAGAGTAGATATGTTACAGACAGGGCTCAGGGTACCTAATAGACAGTGTGTAATACAGGCTAAATAGCTTTCGCTATGCTGCAGAGAGACACATACATACTGTGTAGCTAATGTCAGGCAGACAGGGCTCGGGGCATCTAACAGACAATGTAATACAGCTTAAATGGCTTTTCCTGCTCTGCAGAGAGATGTCACATACAGTGTACCTGCAACAGGGTTTGGGGCATCTTACAAGCTAACAGATAGTGTAATACAGCTCTAAAATGGCTTTCAGTATACTGCAGAGAGACATGAAGAAGCTATGTCACAGACAGGACTTGGGGCACCTATCAGACTGTGTGTAATACAGCCTAAATGGCTTGCACTGTACTGAAGAGACACAGAGCAGCTATGTCAAAAACAAGGCTTGGATCACCTGCCAGACAGTGTAATACAGCCTAAGTGGCTTTCACTGTACTGCAGAGACACAGAGTAGCAATGTTAAAGACAGGGCTCTGGGCACTTAACAGACAGTGTGTAATATAGCCTAAATGGCTTTCACTATGCTGCAGAGAGACACAGAGAAGCTATGCTACAGAAAGGGCTCAGGGCACCTAACAACACACAGTGTGCAATACAGATTAAGTGGCTTTCATTATACTGCAGAGAGACACAGAGTTGCTATGTCACAGATATAGCTCAGGGGACCTAGCAGACAGTGTTGAATACAACCTAAATGGCTTTCACTACGCTGCAGAGAGACACAGAATAGCTACGTCACAGACAGGGCTCGGGGCACCTAACAGACAATGTGTAATACAGCTTAAATGGCTTTCACTATATTGCAGAAAAAGCAGCTGACGCCAGCAATGAGTACCTTTTGTTCACCACCTTTCTCCTTCTCTCCCTAGCACTACACTGGATGATCCACTGATTCCCTTTTCAGTCCCCAGCTCCTTGCTCCTTCGTAGACTTTTTGTTTTATGTTAATTTTTTTTTGTTTCACCATAAGTAATGCAGATCAAGCGCTAATGCCTTCCTCTCCTTCTACACTCTGCTGCCATCTGTGCACTGACAGCAGACACAGAGCACAGACATCAGCACTGACAAATCAGATTATTGGTCCTGTGTCATGTGCTCCTTTCTGCTGTGAGGACCCCACAAGCTGACCTTTCATGTCTGATTACAACCTAGGAAGAATCCCAGAACCCCACAGGCTGCCTGTAATGCCTGTTTTTAAAAAAATACCTGTTACACGACTCATTAGCCATGTCAAAACTACTTGACCTGTGTAGTACACTGTTATGTTGGGTAGGGTAATAAATTACACAAACTACCCTACCCAGAAAAAAATCACTGATACCCAACCTACTCGATCCAGCTACCTGACAGGTAGCCCATCCCTAGTCAACACTTCCAATGTCTGTTGTGTTTACTTATTTTTAAACTCATTCACCCAATCCTGGACAGTTACTCCTCTCTAGAACTATAAACGATAGCTCTCTGAGAGCATCTCAGTAATTCCCTTATCCTTGCTCATGCTGCAGTGTATAGTGTGGCATTGCCAGACTTACAGCCTACCCATCATTCCACACCCTTGAAGGGTCTGTCATAGAGGATGTCTCTTCCTTCAAATATCTCAGTCTTGGCTCGACTGGCACTTTGACTTTTCTGGACATGTGGATGCCATCTTCAAAAAATTGTATCCCAAACTTGATTCTCTGTACAGACACAGTGGGTGCATCACTGTACCGGCTTGCCGTAAAATTGTCCAGAAATTGATTCTTCCCATTTTTAACTATGGTGACATAGTCTACAGTGCAGCCACTAAATCCTCCCTAACTATACTGGACACTCTTTTTAACTCCTTTTGTTAGTTTGCTCTAAACTGTAAGCCATGTTCGCATCACTGTGACCTGCATACCTCTCTCTCCTTCCCCTCTCTTGGGGCCAGGTACATCGCCAACTGTTCATCCTTGGAGCCACTGACTCAATTCCTCCCCCACCTCACCTCCTTCCTTCCATCCCTCCTCTTCTCAACCCCCCTTCCATAACTCTGGCTACTTGACCTTTACTCTACCTGCCCCATCTTCTACCTCTGGACTGTCTGCTTTCTCATACCAGTTCCCTAAAATGTGGAACTCCCTTCCCCTAGATATATGCTATGTCCCATCTACTCATTCACTATCCCTTCTTCTTTGCAATTACTGTACATTTCTCCATCTTGAAACTGCACCTGATTCTCTCACTATTTTAGTCCCTACCCTACCTCTTTATCCTTCTTTACACCAAGTATAACTACTCCTTCCTTCCCCACCCACCCTCCCTCCCTGTTTATCTTTCATTAAACCATTGTAACTACCCTTTCTATTCCTCACCCCTACTCTTATACAGAAAAGCCGATGGCCCTCAACACTGTTGAGCAGTTGTTGAACCTTGTGGCCCCTGCTTCTCTAGGGTGAATTTATTCAATCAGCCTAGCTGTATCTCTATCTTTTCCGCTATCCTGCTCTTTCTTCAGTCAGAATGCCTATTATTCACTCTCTTCCCCTCCACCACTCTTTCTCTGTTAGGATGAGGCAACCAAACTCAAGTTTAAAGTATACTTTTGTATCTCTAATTTATTATCCTCTGCTCAGCTTAAGCTGTTTATATCTTTTAAATGTTATTATAAGATAAATTATTGTGTAATTCCTATTTCATTTTGTTTATCTTGTTTTTATGTATTCACCAAAATGCATTGACCTATTGTTCCCTCTCCACCAGGATGCATCTGGAAATGAGCTATTATAGCTCAGTATGCCTGTCCTGGTGAAATGTTTTCAAATAAATCAAATATTATTGAAAAATGCTGAATTGTGGTCACTGTTGTGAAACGGTTCTCCTATATTATATTTTTAATGATGTTAGTTCAATTACTTAATACAAGGTCTAGTATTTTACCTGCTCTTGTCTCTTCCTCAACATGCTGCTCATGCCCACAGCTAGCCATTGTTTCCATTAACTGCTTTCTTAAACTTGTGCTACTGTCCTGGGTCAACCAGTTTATCCCTGGTAATTAAAGTAATCTATTGAAAGGCTATGCCTGTGGTTCAATGGGTGAGCAACCGGCCATGCCCCCTTCTGAGCAATGTAAGCAGTTCCTGCAAGCCTCCTTCTGAAGCATTTTTGCTTTGTTCTGTTGCTCCATCTTCTCTCTTGGGGCCTTGCCCCCTTCCCTCCAGCTTTCCTTGTGCTCTGGGCTCTGCTTGGTTTCTGCTGGATTCTGTTTGTGTATTTCTCCTGCCTTGATTAGTTTTTATTTTGCTTCCAGCTACTAACGTGCTTCTTTGTGCTAGTTTTTCTGTTTTCCTTTGTTTGTGTTTTTCTGGAGGGGCTTTCTCATTTTCCTCAACATTTTGTTGCCCTTTATTTTCACTGTGTTTTAATGTGCCTGTGCTTCAGGCTCCTAATCTCAGTTTTCCTGAAACTGTTATTGCATGTTTCAGCTTCCACTGCAGTTGCTGCCTTCTGTGCTTCCCTTAATTGATTGCACTTGGTCCTGTCTTGCTGCTCAGCTAGAAGCTACTCCCAGTTTTACCCTATCTTGATCCATTTTTTGCTAGGCCTATTTTACCTCAGTGGCCTTGTGTTCCATTAATGTTTATTTCCTGCTTCCTTGCCTCCGCATTTCTTTATTTATTATGGTTTTCTTTCTGTAGGCTTTCAGTTTCATTCAGCCCTTTGGGGGATTTACATCTGCTCAAACATGTTTATTTACACTCAGTGGGAATCAAACCTTAGTCTACTGCAATTCATCACATCTTTCTTTTTTCCATCTTACTGTGGTGATTACTGGCAGTGGCATCCAGCCACCAGCCTGTCTGCTGGGAGAGCACCGGGCTCACTCACGTGATGGGTGATCCAGTACGTTTCTATTAACTGCTTTCTTAAACTTGTGCTACTGTCCTGGGTCAACCAGGTTATCTCTGGTAATTAAAGTAATCTATTGAAAGGCTATGCCTGTGGTTCAGTGGGTGAGCAACCAGCAATGGCCCTTCTAAACAATATAAGCAGTTCCTCCCAGCCTCCTTCTGAAGCATTTTTTCTTTGCTTTGTTGCTCCATCTTCCCCCTTGGGGCCTTGCCCCCCTTCCCTCCAGCTTTCCTTGTGCTCTGGGCTCTGCTTGGTTTCTGCTGGATTTTGTTTGTGTATTTCTCCTGCCTTGATTAGTTTTTGTTTTGCTTCCAGCTACTATGTGCTTCTTTGTGCTAGTTTTTCTGTTCTCCTGTGTTTGTGTGTTTTGGGTGGTACTTTCTCATTTTCCTCAGCATTTTGTTGCCCTTTATTTTCACTGTGTTTTTAATGTGCCTGTGCTTCAGGCTCCTAATCTCAGTTTTCCTGAAACTGTAATTGCATGTTTCAGTTTCCACTGCAGTTGCTGCCTCCTGTGCTTCCTTAATTGATTGCACCTGGTCCTGGCTTTGCTGCTCAGCTAGCAGCTACTCCCAGTTTTACCTTATCTTGCTCCATTTTTTGCTAGGCCTATTTTACCTCAGTGGCCTTGTGTTCCATTAATGTTTATTTCCTGCTTCCTTGCCTCAGCATTTCTTTATTTATTATGGTTTTCCTTCTGTAGGTCTTCAGTTTTCATTCAGCCCTTTTGGGGATTTACATCTGCTCAAACATGTTTATTTACACTTAGTGGGAATCAAACCTTAGTCTACTGCAATTCATCACATCTTTCTTTTTTTCCCTTACTGTGGCAATTACTGGTGGGGGCATCCAGCCACCTGCCCTGCCTGCCGGGAGAGCACCAGGCTTACTCACATGATGAGGGATCCGGTACGGCCATTGTCAGTCCACTGGAGGGCCTCCCCATACCCTGCCCAGCCAGACCGGCCCCAGATCACCCAGTGCAATTCCATGAGAGTCCTCCCAGCAAGGCAGGGTGTGACCATCAAGCTGCATGGTTGTGCCCAGCCATTTTCCACCTGATTGTGCCCACTGGATCATGGACGTGCAATGATGTCTGGGCACAGCATGCCAATGTCTGTCGTGCTCCCCCCTCAGATGCAAACCAGCATGTAGTGCCCCGGGGCATCCTCAGGGGCTGCTACAGTGCTGTGGCTTTCCCCAGCCCTCCCCAGGTTAAGGAAATCAGTCTACGGATGCTCAATCCTAATCCTCCCCTGCTGACCCACCGATGACCTGAGTCTTCTCCCGAACCCAGGTTGCCAGCATGGTGCGAGGTGTGGCACCCAGTGCCTCAACCCTCAGTGCCATCGGGCCGGCCATCTACTACAATTCTATATTATTTTCTCTATGGATTCAAACATGCTTATGTGCTATTAGACCAAGCAATCATTATTGTTGTTTTCAAGTGCATTACTGCCTATGTCTGCAATTCCTATACTTGATTAACTGTTCAGCTCAGTTACTACAGGATGCTATAATGGAAATGTTACTGTTGTTTTTCAAGTGCATTACTGCCTATGCCTACAATTCTTATGCTTGTTTAACTGTTCGCTCAGCTACTGCTGGATGCTATAACTAATTATCACTGTTGTTTTCAAGTGCATTACTGCCTATGCTGCCTCAGCTCCTCCTCCTCTCCTACCCCCATTACTGGGTATAGGATAAATCTGTATCCTTTTCTTTTTCATCCCCCTTTCCTCCTCCTTTGCTGTTTCCCATCTACCACATACCCAATGCAATGCCCTCCCCATTTCTTCCCTTCTCCCTCTCTCTGTCTCCCATACCACCACCTCACCACCACTCTTCTTTCTCTTTTCCCACTAACCCACTCCTAACAAAGTGTCACTGAGACACCTATGACTTGTACTGTATAATTAACTTGCAACACAATTCCTTGACAATGCCTTTGGCTGCTATTATTGTAACCTTATTTGTCTTTTTTTTTGTAAGTTCCATTGTAATGATCATGTTATGTTTTGTACCTTATTGTCCTAATTGCCTTGACGTGGAACCTTTGTAAAAGAGCCCTCGGCTCAAAGGTGTCATCCGAAATACAAATAAATAAATAAATAAAATATGCCCACAATTCCTATGCTTGTTTAACTATTTAGTTCAGCCACTGTTGGGTGCTACAACTAATTACTGCTGGAAGCTGCTAACTACTTTTATATAATGCTTCATAACACTCTGGAGGTCAGTTCAGCTACAGCTATCACAGTAAATTAGATTGAAATCCACATGTGGGTCACAACGCTTTACTGTGGCTTCTTTATTTTTCCTACAGCAGAGGATGGAGAGGGTCATAGGGGAGATTTATGGCCCTGTATGGTTCACATACCTCATATCTGAATACTGTCTTCACCACTAAAATCTTCCAACTATTATGTCACCTTCAATTGGCATTCCTTATGGACTGGGTATCTTGTATTACTTCCTATTTACTTGCGCTGATTGTCCTATAACCTTCCCCAGTAAATGCTTCACACTGGATAGGGGACCTGGTTCACCTGAGCTGTTTGTTCAATTCTTTCTGCTTATCGTGCTTCAGTGTATTATCTGTTTACCATGCTGTGCATTGCTATACTATGCTGTACAAATGATTTACAGAGTTGGCATACCAGCCATTGCAACACTATGTTGTGAAAATGGTTGACAGTGTTGGTGTACTGGCCCTTGCATCACTATGTTGCAAAAACAGTTGACAGTGCTGGTGTACCCATCACTGCAACACTGTGTTGTAAAAATGGTTGTTGGCAGACTGGCCATTGCAACACTGCTGTATGTTGTGAAAATGGCTGCAGCATTGGTGTACTAGCCATTGCAACACCATGTTGTAAAAATGGTTTGTTACCATACTGGCCCTTGCAACACTATTTGCAAAAACAGTCAACAGTGTTGGTATACCGGCCATTGTAACACTATGTTATAAAAACTGTTTTTGGAGCTGGCTCAGTGGTGCTGAGAGTTGAGGCACTGGATGCCACTCCTCATGCCATGCTGGCAACCTGAGTTCAGGAATGTGCCCAGATGGTCGGGGGTCGGCAGGGGAGGGTTAGGATTAAGCATCTGAAGACTGCTCTCCTATCCCTGGGGAGGTTTGAGGGATACCACCCTTTAGTAGTGGCCCCTGGTGATGATCAGGGTCTTTGCCAGAGCTGGTGTGCTTAGGGTGAGTGCGATAGACATTTGTGCACATGCCTTTGATGCCATTGCAAATCCATACTCAAGGGGGCTAAAACATGGAGGAAAATGGGCTGGGCATGTGTGAGCATCTTGATAGCCACACTCGTACTGCCCAGAGGTCTGTTGTGGAATTGCAGTGGGGGGGTTGTCTCAGCCTGGCTTGGGAAGGCATTGGAGGGCCTCCTAGTGGATCAGGGAGTGGCTGTATTGACCCCTCATCATGCGAGTGAGCCTGCTGCCCTCCATGCAGATCAAGCCAGGAGCTGGATGCCCCTGCTGATCGCACCACAGCAGGGTGATAAAAAGTGATATGATAAAAGAAAAAACAGTTGTTGGTGTACCAGCTCTTGCAACACTATGTTGCAAAAACAGTTGACAGTGTTGGTGTACCGGCCATTGCAACACTATGTTTTGAAAATGGTTGACAGAAGTTAAAATCTTTCTCCTGTAGTGTGAGGAGAAGTTCCCTTCTCTTGCAGTGTGAGCACTTGAAAATTTAAAGTCATTATCCTGCTGTGTGAGGAGGCATTCTCTTCTCCTGCAGTGTGAGGAGGCAATCCTTCTCCTGCAGTGTGAGGAGGTGTTCCCTTCTACTGTAGTGTGAGGAGCCATCCTGTAGGTTAAAGTACCTTCTTCTGCAGTGTGAGGAGGTGTACCCTTCTCCTGCAATGTGAGGAGGCATTCTCTTCTGTGTGTGGAGGTGTTCCTTTCTCCTGCAGTGTGAGGATGCATTTCCATCTCCTGCAGTGTGAGGTATTCCCTTTACCTGCAGTGTGAGCATTCTGAAATTAAAGTCCTTCTCCTGATGTGTGAGGAAGTGTTTCCTTCTCCTGCAGTGTGAGGAGACATTCCCTATCTCCTGCAGTATGAGGAGGCATTCCTGTCTCCTGCAGTATGGAAAGGCGTTCCCTTCTCCTGCAGTGTTAGTCTTTGAAAGTTAAAGTACCTTCTCCTGTAGTGTGGAGAGGCATTACCTTTTCCTGCAGTATGAGGAGGTATTTCCTTCTCCTGTAGTGTGAGGAGGCATTCTGTAAGTTAAACTATCTTCTCCTGCTGAGTAAGGAGGTATTCCATTTTCCTGCAGTGAGGAGACATTCCAGTCTAAAACCATCACTAAACAAAAAACTCCAAGCCTGGAGAGAAGGCGAATTAGGCCTTGGATCCCTAGATATTTCCTCCTCAAAGGGTTTTTTTCTCTCCTGTGTGCTGAAAGTCATAATACTTAGGTTTAGCAGTAATAAGATGAACACAGAAATAAGTATGACTGGTGGTCTGTCATGTCTCCAAGCAGGTTTTAGAAAAAACTTTTCTCAACAACAGAGAACATATTTGTTTTGAATCATTTAATTGAAAAGTATGCATTCCTAGATAAACAGGTTATATATACTGTAGAGTATTAATAGATCATTCCCTAGCATTTGATTCTAGATCTAGACCAATATTATGGGAAATGTTATAATATGGGAATTATTATAGATCAGATACAGATAATTAGCTTTATCTATTCAAATACAAGGGCTTCTGTGAGATTAGGCTCAAATGGTAATTTATCCACTTCATTTGGAATTAATAGGGGTGTACGCCAAGGTTGTGTGTGTTCACTCACTCTATTCTCACTTTATTTAGATAGTCTTTTGAACAATCTGAATACTTTGCTATCTGATTCCCCAAACATTTCACAGCACACTTGCACAGCACTCACTTACGCAGATGACATTGTGCTAGTTTCCTTATTTAAAAAGGATTGCAAAAAAATAATTAGATTTCTTACAAGAAAGGTCCCAGAAATGACAACTTAATATAAAAATTAATAAAACCAAAATAGTGCTATTTGGTAAAAAAATCAGAGGATTCAGGGAAAATGGAATCTGGGTAATAGAGAAATAGAGAGGGTAGATAGCTATGTATATCTGGGAGTTGTCTTCAGTGCAAATTGTTTATGGAATGATCATGTAAAAACAACAAAAGAAAAATTAGTAAAAGCTACAAGAGGTTTAGAAAAATTCAACAACAGTTATGGTGGGAAATTAGTGGAACCCCTTGTCTGAATTATCAAAATAAAATATAATGGGCACTGAGGCTCCACCTGGAGGGATGTGGGCCTACACTGGTGCAATGGTCTGCATCTATCCAGGAGGGGGAACCAGGATCCTAGGTGAGAGGTTTAAATGCTTCATTGACAAGCATTTAAACTAGCCAAGGGGGGGGGGCACTGAAAAGGAGAAGGGAAATCCTAGCCCCCCTAAAAAATCAGGGTAGTTAGTGAGGTAAACACCAAGATAGAGTGGTCAATAGGGAGAAGGGCAGGGGTAAATGAAAAAAAGACAAAGGCAGTAAGGACAGGGATGGGGCAAAAAGAAATAAAGCTATAAAAAATGGAGGGTAATGAGTACCAATGCCCATAGTCTAGGTAAAAAGCTCCCCAAAATGATGGCCTTGATGGAAGAGGGATGCCTGGATATTATGGCAGTCACAGAAACATGGTGCACAGAGAACCATGACTGGGATGTCAACATACCAGGGTACACAGTCTATAGGAGGGACAGGGAGGTAAGACAAGGAGGAGTAACTATGTAAGGGAAGGGGTCAAAGCAACAGAACTAAAGGGTAATCAGGGAGGAGTGGAGGCACAGTGGTTCACCTTGGATACTGGAAATGGCACCACAATCTGCACAGGGGTTTATACAAACCCCCATCTCAGGGGGAGGAAATGGACAAAGAAATGATAGAAGGCATCCTTAGGATGGCAGAGAAAGGGGAGATATGACTGATGGGGGACCTGAATATGCCAGATGTTAACTCGAGCACTTTTGCTGCAGTCACATCCAAGAGCAGGGCCATTCTCGATGCCCTACAGTGGGCATGCCACAGCTAATTTTGGAACCCACTTGAGAGGGAGTAATCTTAGACCTGGTACTCTCAAATGGGGACAGACAGAGGCTCTCCAGTATGGAAGTGGGTAGACATCTGGGAACAAGGTGACCATCAAACAGTGTGGCTCATGATAAACTTAGCTGTAGAATCAAGCCATACAAAAGTTAAGGTACTGGACTTCAGGAGGCTGATTTTGCCAAAATGGGAGAGTGCCTTAGAAAAGCATTAGCAAACAGGCAAGAAGGTGGGGTGGAGCAATGATAGGGAAACATCAAAACTGCCATCACAGAGACAACAAGCCTTTATGTGAAGCAAATAAACAAATCAAAATGAAAGAAAAAAAACACTATGGTTCTCAAAAGAAGTGGTGGGGAAGGTTAGGGAGAAAAAGATAGCATTCAGGAAGTATAAAGAAACACAGAAGGAGCAGTACAAAGAACTGTACCAGTTAAAGCAGAGAAGGCAGTCAGAATAGCAAAGGCCCAAACCGAGGAAAAGATAACCAACTCGGTTAAGAAGGGGATAAAACCTTTTATAGGTACATTAGGGAGCAAAGAAAGACAAAGGCAGGGATACTGAGGCTGAATAAAGAGGAAGGTGGTTGGGCAGAGAGTGACAGTGAAAAAGCAGGGACACCGAATGAATACTTCTGCACAGTATTCACAATGGAAGAATGGGGGAGAGACCTAATCCAGTCAATAGAAGCACTTTGGATAGGGGGTTGATACTAGTCATTTCACAGAAGAAAGGGTTCTGAAAGAACTCTTAAAACTGAAGGTAGACAAAGCAATGAGGCCTGATGGGATTCACCCTAGAATTCTAAAAGAACTAAGGGACCCTTTTTAATAAATCATGGGAGGATGGTGTGGTACCTGAGGACTTGAGGAGGGTGGATGTGATTCACCTTCACAAAAGTGGGAGCAAGATAGAGGCAGGAAACTACAGGCCTGTCAGTTTGACCTCAGTGGTAGGGAAAATCATGGAATCACTTCTGAAGAAAAGAATTGTTGAGTACCTAGAGGTCAGTGGGGCACAGGACACAAGGCAGCATGGATTCAAAGCAGGAAGGACATGTCAGATGAATCTAATTGATTCCTTTGACTGGGTGACCAAAGCAGTAGACCAGGGAGGGGCTGTGGACCTGGCCTACCTAGACTTTAGCAAGGCATTTGATAAAGTCTTACACAAAAGATTAATAAACAAATTAGCCAGCCTGGGAGTGGATCCCAGGGTGGTAGCCTGGGTAAAACACTGGCTGGACAACAGGACACAGAGGGTAATACTAAATGGAGTCCACAGGAAAGAAAGGGGGGGTTCTAGTGGGGTAACACAGGTTTCACTACTGGGGCTGGTCCTTTTTAATGTTTTTATAAGTGACATTGCAGAGGGACTGGAAGGAAAATATGTCTCTTTGCAGATGATGCAAATATCTGCAACAGGGTTGATATGCAAGGTGGGGTGAAAGGATGAAAAGGGACTTGGCAAGGTTGAAGGAATGGTCAAATATATGGCAGCTTGGAGTCAATGCAAAGAAGTGCAAAGTAATGCACCTGGAAAACAAAAATCCAGGGGAAGAGTACACAATGGGGGGGGGTACGGATAACAACAAAAATGGAAAGGGACCTGGGGGTAGTCATATCAGATGACCTAAAGGTGGGCCAGCAATGTGAGAAAGCAGTAAGGAGGGCTGGGGGGATACTGGGATGCATAGGGACAGACATCACCAGTAGAAAACAGGACATTGTTGGCCCTCTGTACAGACAGTTGGAAAGACCACATCTGGAGTACAGTGTACAGTTCTGGAGACCCCATCTCCACAAAGACATAGACAGGGTGGAGGCTGTCCTGAGGAGGGCAACCAAAATGGTGCAGGGTCTGCACCAGAAGACATATGAAAAAAGATTAAAGGAGCTTAAGATGTATAGCCTTGAGGAAAGGAGGGAGAAGGGGGACATTATAAGAACTTTCAAATACCTCAAGGGAATCAACAAAGTCCAAGAGGGTAGCATCTTTCAGAAAAAGAGATGTGCAAGATCAAGGGGGCACAATTTGAAGATAGAGGAGGGACAGCTCAGAGGTAATGTGAGGAAGTATTTCTTCACAGAGAGGGTTATAGTTGCATGGAACAGCCTTCCTGAGGAGGTTGTAGAGTCAAAAATAGTGGGGGAATTCAATAATGCATGGGACAAACATAAGGCAATTCTAGTGAGGGGTAGGAGGACATAAGTTGTTGGTTAACTAGGATCTGCAGCTTATCCATTAGGTAGGGAAATGGGCAGACAAGGTTGGCCAAGCAGTCCTTATCTGCCATCAGATTCTGTGTTTCTATAATATGCAGGCACTTTATGGTGCCAAGATCTGGACAAGTAAAAAACCAGAGATGTTAGCTATACCAATTCAAAAATTGTGAAGAAGAGTCCTGGGGCTTGGATATTCATGTCCAGCAGCATATCTTAGAGCTGAATTAGATATCTCAGATCTTAATGCATTTATTGACAGTAGAAAAATATTGTATTGGATTAGACTACTTAAACTTCCAAGGGACACAGTTGCATTTCAATGTCTTGAAGAAAAGTAGTTCTGGTACAGTCTAGGATATAGAAGTTCATATTGCTGTCCCTCACTGCTAGTCCTACTGAGCAGGTGCAAGCTCACATTTCTGAAAAGCTATGTAGACAGATATAGTGATTAATTCAAAATATAAAAAAATTACGACAAAAAGAACTACAAACATTTGGGAACCAAATAGATATCAATAAGATAAGGAGTTTGGCTTATTCTCAGTGGGTGGCTAGAAACTACCATTCATTTGGATTTACACCATATTGGAACATCCCTGATGATCCAGAACTTAGGAGCATTTGTATATTTTACAAATGCAAATGTTTTCTAAGTAACATGCTACAAGTAAGGCACCTTAAACTTTCAAAAGATATGGAGGTATGTACCTATTCAGTAGCTGAAAAAGAAGATTTATTACATGTACTTTGGAAGTGTACATGGCACACTAGGGAGAGAGTATACTGGCTTGGCCCTTTTATCAATTAATTGTACCCAGTAAATGAGGAACTGTTAACATTAATTGTGATGAACACTGCTGATGAATGGACTATGATTAGGCTGGCAAAATATTTCTGTGCAATTTATAAATCCAAAAAGAAACCATTAGCCACTGCAAATTAGGAAGTGAGGAATTGTAGAGACATGGTACAGTATTGTCAAGGCTTGATATGCTGTATTTATAGTTGCTATAGTTGCTATCTTGTCATAAATGTTAAGCTACATACATGAATTATATAATATATGTGAATTTTGAATTTTTAACCTTTGTAAAAGCTTTTTAAGCTAAAAACAAATAAAAGAAAGTAAGAAGGTTTAGTGGTATTCCATAGTTTAATCAGGTAAGTTCTGCCATCGAATGGAGGTGGATGGTGACCCTACTGGCTATTCCCTCTCTTCTTAGGAAGCCCCCTGCTGTCATCAGTATAATCCATTTTATCTGTGCTACCTGCTAACTTGTACTTCTCATCAATGTTTTATCAAGCAGCCTCTTGCTTCAGTCTGCTTCTTTAACTCATAGTCAATAACCACTGCTAACATTCTTTTGGGGGTTCCTTCCTAAGGTACCTTTAGCCAAGGGAACCTTCTCATGGCACCTCTAGGGCTTGAACCCTCTTTAAGGGTTCTCTGCCTTTAGTACTCCTACAGGATGGTAATTCCTCATGGAAAAGAGAGTGCAAACAGCCACAACGGAGTAAAACAGGTTGCACAAGCATAAAACTATACTGGCTGCATAGGCCATTTCATTGAAAGGGTACACCAGTGGTTCAATGGGTGAGCAACCAGCCATGCCCCCTTCTGAGCTATATAAGCAGTTCCTCCCAGTATCCTTCTAAAGCATTTTTTCTTTTCCCTACCATCCTCCCCTTCTCCAACAACAGCTCACCTCTCTTCTTGGGGAGGGGGTCCTTCCTAAGGTACCTTTAGCCAAGGGTACCTTCCCACGGCACCTCTAAGGGTCAAACCCTCTTCAAGAGTTCCTTGTCTTTGGTATCCCTATAGAGTAGTAATTGCTCATGGAAAAGGGAGTGTGACCAGCCACAACAGAGTAAAACAGTTGCACAAGCATAACACTGTACTGGTTGTGTAGGCCATTGAAATAAGTGTATTCTAGCACTGTCTCTAAACCTCATGATGTTATTAAAGATGTACTATTCTAACTGTTCACTTTGGTGTAGTGGGCTATAACATACACTTACAATCAGTGGTGACTATCTCCCAGAGGGCTGTGGGTTCAGTTCCCACATCTGGCACTTGGGTTAATATCCCAGTACTGACACTGCAGTGCAGCATGAGAGGGGTGCTGCACTTCTGAGGTGCCGTCTTTCGGATGAGACGTTAAACCGAGGTCCCATCTGCCTGGATTGGTGGTAGTTCAGATGGATGTTAAAGATCCCATGGCACTTATCGAAAAGAGTAGGGGAGTTTTTATTAACACAATAAACATAAAGAACAACACTTGATCACAAAAAAAAATGTTTACTGAAGTATAGAATAACAAATCATATGTTCCTTCCTAAATCCATATTGAACTCACATTTACATTACAGCATTCCATTTTACATACAAGACCTACTCCTTTATTTACATTTAATAAAATGAAAAAAACCTTTCCACAGTTTCTTCACTGCTCCTGGTGCCATTCTTAATATATCTGCAGCATAGATTTTCTCCAACTCTTTAACTATTAACCTACTAAAACAGATATATGACATTTTCTTTTGATATAGAACCCATTGTGTTCTAGCTTGCCATAAAAAATATTTCAGACATCCTAAAAATAAAGTCAGAGTCCTGTTATGTAAACCAAATGAGCCTATTGGGCTCACTCCAAGGATTAAAAATTCATATGTCATGTTTTTTAGCCACTGAAACTTCCATATCTCCGCTAAATAATCCCACAATCCCAAAGCATAAGAACATTCTAAAAAGAAATGATCCATGGATTCCTCCTTATTTATACACTCTATGTAGGGACATAATCTTTCTTGTGCGGCTTTATATTTAGCATTGCCCCTAACATTCAGCCTTCCGTAAAATATTAGCCACTGCACTTCCCATTGATTTCTAGGCAACCTGGGATCATTTAATTGTGCCAAAATTCTGGGGTTTAGATTTAATGGACATTTTTTAAATGCAGGTTCTTGTGGGTATAATTTGTGCATTTAATGGTTGTACAACTCCCTTGTATTAAATGTTAGAGCATCGTTCTTCTGTACTTCCCATTTATACAATTTTTGAGCAGTAGGCCTGAAATGCTCCGGAATCTGTAAATATTTATTCAGTTTTGGAGCTAGTAAAGACCAAGTCTTAAAATATTTCCCATAATTTTAAATTCCATGAAGTATCCTTTCTCGAGTCTGCTTTTAAACCTTCCTTAATGGAGTTGGATATAAAAAACATGAGCGATACCACTGGGTCAATCATCCCTAAACCACCCTGCTTAGTTTTAGATATGTAAAACCTCTTTTATAGGATTTAGCGGTTGCCCCACAATATCTGAAAAAAAAGGCTATATAACTTAGTTTCAAATTCTACCGGTAATGGAAATATCATTGCCACAAATTGTATACTAGGTAAAAGGAATTGTTTTATTACTTAAACTCTTTTGATTTTAGTCATCCTCCATTGCTTCCATCTTATTACTTTTGTCTCAATTTTCTTAAGTACCTTCTCCCAGTTATCCCTAGGTATGTTCTGGGGACCAAAGGTAATCCCCAGAATTCGAAGTGGGTTTCTAGAGAAGTGAATCCCCTCTAACCATATGTCTGAAATGCTACTTGCCCCAATAATCAGTCCTTTTGTTTTGATAATGTTCAGTTTAGCATTAGAAACTGAGGCGAAATCCTGAAAAGCATTCAAAAGCATTGTGGAGCCCACAAGGGAGGGGCATGTCCTGGATGTGGTTCTGGCAGATGGGGATCTGGTAAGGGACATAGTTGTACAAGACCCCCTGACTGGGAGTGACCACAGTACTGTCTGGTTTCAAATTAGCATGGGGGGAGTGGGGGTGAGATCTAGGACACTGGCAGTGGACTTCAGGGGGGCAGACTTTATGGGCATGGGAAATATTCTCAAGGATCACTTGAAGGGGATTACCTCAACGACAAGTGTGAAAAGGAGAAGGGAGGTCATAAACCGGGGACTTCATGAGGCAGTCAGGATCTGCGCTAAGTTGAAACATAAGGGAGCAAGGTCACGAAACCATGCTGGTGGTCCAGTGAGGTACAGGTAGCAGTCAGAGAAAGAAGGCGCCTACAAAAATATAAACAACAAGAGGGATAGGATAAGAAATGTACCAGCTTGGCATCTAGAAAAGTCACCCGGGGAGTGGTGAGGGAGTAGAGCAGTCCAGTAAAGAGCAGCTGCTGGCACAGGGACATGGAGGGAAAAGGGTTCTTCCGGTACATTGGGGAGTGGAGAAAAACTAAGGGCCATCTCAGCAGATTGAGATCAGAAGGAGGGTGGTGGAAGAGGTGAGGGCCAGGCAGAGATATTTAACGAGTACTTTGCCTCTGTGTTCACTAGGAAGGGGGATGGGATATCTACAAAGCAAGGCATGAAGGGGATAGAAGCAGAAGGTAGTGGGATCAGGGGAGCAACAGAAATGGAGCAAGAGGGAGGGAAAGGTACCCCAGGGGTGTCACATCTGGATAAGGATAAAAAGACCAGTAAGGGGGAGGGGACGGATGATGCTATCTCCACCAAAAGGGTGTAGTTAGCCCTCAAGGCCCTAAAGAAAACAAATCTCCTGGGCGGATGGCATTCATCCGAGGTACTATGGGAATTGGCGGACATACTGGCTGCACCCTGGTGGAGCTTTTCAGCAGGTCACTTGAGACAGGGAGGGTACCTAGGGATTGGGTGAGAGGCACATGTGGTACCAATCCACAAAGGGGGTCAGAGGGAAGTACCAGGTAACTATAGACCCATCAGTTTGACCTCGGTGGTGGGAAAATTAATGAGAGTATACTAAAGGAATGGTTGGGGTGTACTTGGAGGAGGTAGAGGTCTGGACAGTCAGCAACATGGGTTTGTGCCAGGTAGATCATGTCAACCAACCTTGTGGAGTTCTATGAATGGGTAACATCAGAACTGGACAGGGTAAGCCTGTGGATGGCTTATTCTTGGACTCCCCAGCAAGGCTTGACTCTGTCCCCCACAATGGTCTGCGGGAGAAACTGATGGGGTTAGGAGTAGGCCCTTTGATGGTCAGATGGATTGAAAACTGGCTAGCTGGATGCACTCAGAGAGTAGTGGTCTGTGGGGAGCTCTCAACCCTAGAGAGGTTGGTAGTGGGGTACCACAGGACTCGGTCCTGGGTCCGATCCTGTTTAATGCATACATATCGAACATCAGGGAGGGTATAGGGTGTGAAATGAGTCTCTTCGCGGATGACTCCAAGATGGGAGCAGTAGTTGAGGGAGAAGAGGGGAGGTTGGCCCTGCAAGGGGACCTGGACACCCTGGAAAGCTGGGCTCACACATGGAAATTAAATTTCAATATCACCAAGTGCAAGGTGTTGCATCTTGGTTGGGGAAACCCTAAACACAGGTACACCCTGGGAGGGGAGGCACTGGAGGCCTCAATAGGGGAAAAAGACCTAGGGGTCATGGTGGATACATGTATGAATAACTCTGAGCAGTGCAGGAGAGCAGCTAGCAAGGCAAACAGGATGTTGGGATGCATCGTAAGGGGGATCACCTCTAGGAGCAAGGAAGTGATTCTGCTACTGTACAATGGACTGGTTAGACCACACCTTGAGCACTGTGTACAGTACTGGAGACCACACTTGAAGAGGGACATACAGCTCCTGGAGAGGGTACAGAGGAGGGCAAAAAGATGATACGAGGGCTAGGGATTTGACTTATGAGGACAGACTTGAGGAGCTCTGCCTGTTTCATTGGAGGAGAGGGAGACAGGGGAGACATGATTGAGGTCTTCAAGCACCTCAAGGGAATAAATAGGGTAAACATGGAGGGATCTTTAGACTAAAAGCAGGGAGGTATCACCAGAGGGCATGGTTTGAAGTTGGAAGGTGGAAGGGTGAGGGGGAAAAGAGGAGGTTTTTCACCGAGAGGGTGGTGGACCCATGGAATGCACTGCCTGGTGAGCTGGTTCAGATATCCACAGTGGAGGGCTTCAAGAGAGGGTGGGACAGACACAGAAAGTGGATGTATCAGATAATGGCCTGTCCCGGGGGGGTGGGGATGGATGATAGCGGTTTCTGGAGATCAAGGGATGGGAGGGTCTCGGCATCCAACTAAGGATCTAGGTTCGAGCAGACTCGATAGACCGTAAGGCCTAATCTGCTGGCAAATAGTATGTTAGTATGTTAAAACCCTTAATTTCTGTATTGTCCTCCAAATAGATCACAAGATCATCAGCATAAGCTTGAATAATCAACTGTACAAGATTGCTTTCCTTATGATAAATTCCCTTCCATTTTTGGGATGCCAAAACTGTTTGTAAAAAAGGGTCTATTGCAAATGTATATAACAGGGGGCTTAAAGGGCACCCTTGTCTGACACCACATGATTAAATGAAACCCTTCTGCCATCTGACCATTCAAAAGGAATACCAACCCAGCATTATATAATTTCTCTATTAAAGTAACCAGTTTATCGTGAACCCATAATACCTTAATGTTAAGAAAAGAAATGGCAAATGAACCCTATCAAATGCTTTGTCAAGATCTGCTGCAACCAAACAGCCTGTTAACCCCATCTCGGAGGTATAATCTATAACATCTCTTATTAACATGATAGCAGACTGTATTTTTGTCTCCGGTAAACCACAATACTGAAAAGGAGAAATAGTTTGCTCTGCATATTTTTAAATCTTTCTGTTAATATTTTGGCAAATATTTTGTAATCTGTTATTAAGCAGGGTGATTGGCCTCCAATTAGCCATGTCTTGCTTGTCACCCGATTTGAAAATATAGGTTAGTAACCCATCCGAAAATGAGGGGTAGATAATATTTTTGTCCAAAAAATATTGGAACAATAGACCTAGACATTGGCTCGATTCTTCCGGGAAAGTTTTATACAAATTATGCGAGAGGCCATCTGAGCCTGGGGATATATTTAATTTTAATGACCTAATGGTCTTCATAATTTCTTCCTGAGAAATCCTGTCCCATTTTTCTGTTTTTTTGGGCCCATTTCAAAGGAATGGGCAACACTTTTCAAATACGCCTCAATGTTATGATTAGAAATACTGTTTTTGAGTTTAGTGAATTGAAATGTTCCTTTATTACCTCCCTTAAGTCCTTATCTGTGGTTACAACCTCCCGTCTGATCTTTTTAATGCTTTCAATCCCAATGAATCTCTTATTTCTTTGCACATTTCAAAGGGGTCCCATAGGTGATTTTTTAACTCCAGTTGATTAATATGGCCTGCATTGTTTTGCTTCTATCATACTGATACTCCTTCATTTTATTTTTCAATAAAGAGATTTGAGCTGAGTAGTCCCCTTAGTAGTATAAGCAATGGACAAAAGTCTTTGAAGTTGCTGTCTCAAACTAAGGTAATTTAAAATTTGCCATTTTAATCCTTCTCCAGAATTTTTAAACAGGTTTCTTAAGTCTGATTTTGTATCCAGCCACCATTGACATATATCTGTATATAAAAAGCTACTGACAGTCTGGCCTTCAATAAATTCCTGGTTCCTGTTTGAATATAGTTCAGTTCCAGCAAAGCACTATTCAGTTTCCATCTATTGTACCTTAGTTCTTGCTTTTCTAGAATGGAGAAGGTACTTAACAAAAATAAATGGTCTGAGAATTCGCAAGGGAATATCTTAAACGATTCTATTTGGACATTAGAAGAAACAAACATATGATCAATTAGTGAAAATGATTTCCCTTTTTTAAAGGAAAATTTGTTATTGTTAAAGGAGTTGTTACAACATACTAACCTAGCCTCTTTAATGATTTTACTTAGAGCGTTAGAATCACAATAAACTTTTTTTCCATCTTGTTGCTTTGTAAGATCTGGGACTATGCAATTAAAGTCCCTTCCCCATAGTACCCTCTTTGTCGTGAATAGGAAGGGCTGCACCAACTTTAAACAGTTCACTCTACCAGATTTGGTTTGAGGATTATATATATTTATGAAACGAAAACACACACCTCCCCACTTCCGTCCAAAATTAAAACTCTCCCAGGTATTAGATCTATCAGATTATGCAACTGAAATGCAAAGGAGTTAAACAGAATCCCTAACCCATCTGCAGCATCCTCCCGAAAGACCAATAGGATGGGCCCCAAAGCCACTCTTTTTTAAATAATGCCTCTGTTCAAGTGAGAACATCCATGTCTCCTGCAAAACCAAATTGACAGGGGAAAGCTATGAAAATAATGAAACAAGGCCTGCCTCTTTGCTTTATTTAATAAGCTATGTGTGTTGAGGAACCCAGAAACACTTCATTGTCTTTTAATACATTCCACACCCTTTACTTTTCCTTTTTTCTTTTTTTTATCTTTGTAGTTATCCATAACCTGAGATTTAGATGAAATAGAGGATATTTGCGAATCAGAATCATCCCCCTCCGTGTTTCCCCAAGATGTAAACAATGCTGCATAAGTATTATTAGTCTCCACTTGAACACCTGGGGGGGTTAGGATGAAGATCTCTAGCCGATCTTCTCTGTGGGATGGTTACAAAGGATTCATTTGATTTTTTGGACATTTCTATTTTCCCTGTATTCTCATCAGAAAAACAGGCAGGGGGAATACTTAAAATATTGGGGGGCCCATTTTTTCCTTTTTGAGTGGTCTTTTGCTTGTATCATCAGTCTGCATTTTTGTCTTACTGTCAGGATATTTTTTTCCCTCTGTTACAGTCTTTATTGAGGTAGAGCCTTTTCCCCTTCCCACTGTTTTACCAATTTCAGGTTTATAATCTGAAGGACTTTAGAGTAGAAAGTGAAACAGCCTTTATAGAAAGGGATTGTACCATGGCATCTTGCGCCTTCTGAATATATCCCTCTGACCCAGTGCTGTTGGATGAGTTATGTGCAGCCCAAGGACAGAACTTGAAAACGTGACCTTTTGCTTCACACAAATCGCAACAGGACTGGTTGCCACAAAACATAGTTACATGCCCAACCTCTCCACAGTTGTCGCATCTGGGTTGGTCACAGACACTAGAAAGGTGGGTTTTTGCTCCACATTTATAACAGGCCGAGGCTGTCTGCTATAAAAACAAATTCCTGTCTTTCCCTAACAAAAGGAGTTTGGAATATGTTCAATTCTGGCTTCATTTTGCCTTTAACTTTACTTTGTATTTCCAGCCTCCGTCCAAAACTGTTCTCGTCCAGAATGGGCTCAGGTTCACTAAAACTTCACATCTCTTTTTAACCAAATGTGATATCCTCATCCAAACCCTTCATTCCTGAACATTACCGTTCTGAATTTAATCAAAGGTTCGGACAGTGGTATGACAATGAAGGGGGTCCATATTGGGGAATATTTAACTTGCCCATATCTTAACCAAAAAAGTTCAAGGGCTTGCTGAGACCTGAAGCTGATATCGTAATTATCTTCTCCCGAGATGTTTATGAAAGCATAGACATCTTTGGGAGAAAAATGTAAAGAATCTTTTAAAAGAACTTTCCCCACATAGTGTCTATCAGGACGTTCTTCCAGCCCACCTTTATATCGTAAACGCACTGCATTCCGTCTTGGTGCAGCTTCTCTTTGTACATTGGAAAAAAGTTCCAACATTAAAGGCTTCTGGTCTGGAGTTTTTTGGGGGGGGTACTAGCAAATCCATGGAAACTTCTTTAGACAATGAAACCTTGTCGGAACCAACTAAATCATTAGAAATACACACATTTTCATGTTTCCCCTCATTCAATGCTTTCCCTTGCTGCGCTATCCTTGGAGCCCAGTCAGGAGAATTCTGTGAGAAAGGTAACTGAGGGCTCCATGTAGGATCAGGCTGCCACCCATCTGAATCAGACCTAGCCCAACCAGCCCCACTCAAAGCATTTTCAGGAGACCATAATGTTTGTTCCTTTCTTGGCTCTGATTTTGTTACTAAACCCAAAGAGTTAGCTTTTTCATCATCATGTTTGTTATTTTTCCCCTCAGAAAAAACAAAGTCTGTGACCCCTGCTTGTGAACCTACACCAGATTGGAATACTATGTTTTTACCCTCCAAAACTTCCCCCTGTGCAAAGTTTTTATCAAGCACAACACCTTTATATTTATCCAAAGTCACTGTAAAGTCAATTTTAGGCACATAAGAAGTGCTACAACTCTTTCCTTCTGAGTCAGTATTGTTGGCTTGTTTTACCTCCAAATCAGTAGGCTGGGGAGACAAACTTCGCAGGTTACAGAAGCCAACATGAAGTTCCACCTTTTTCTGTTCATTTATCTCACTAGAAGCGCTGTCTTCTTTCTGAAACGACCGTGGCCAAACTGAGACAGGCAAAACTTTAGTTTTACACTCCATTTCTTCAGCACAAGCAGGTTTAGCAAGCAAATCTTCCTTTGCAGAAAAAAACACAGTACCTGTTTGAAAACTGGTGCCTTTGACTTTAAACTCCTTCTCATTGGTCTGAGACCTATACTCAGACAGTTCCAATCCCTGCTGTCCTTCTTCATTTTCCATTAACCCTTCTTCAACCACTGTATCTTCCATCATGTCCACCATTTCCTCCATTGTTTTGTTACCAATGTTTAATGTAGTTTCAGGGTTCAAACCCTGCAGCTTCCAAGAAGAGTTTTCTTCCCCAACATTCTGTGTTTTAGGCACATTTAAAATCTCCTCCACATTTATAGAAGACACTATATCAGGCAATAAATCTTCACATATTTTGACCATTTCCTCAGAACGTTCCAGTTGTAAATCATCTGTTGGGGACTCAGTATCAGAAACAATTTTAGACAAAGCTCCGGCTGCAGCCTCTAGCACAACTGGAGTGGGAGACGAGGCAACCTCTCCCACTCTGCAGGCGTCCTCCTCCATCCTGAAATCCTCAGAGTGGCCATTTTGCAAATGACCAGTCCCCCTACTGGCAGCAAGGCAGCAGCCGAGTAGGGGAATTTCCCCGGTGTCCTGGCCAAATTTCCCTCATTCACTAAAAATGCCACCAACAGCTTAATCTGGTTCAAGGTCAGTTGGCATTCATCTGTATCCCCCTCCCCCGGGTCGTGCCTGAAAATAGGCAGGATTTGTCTAGTGCACTTACCCGGTCAACAAAAGCTAAATAAAAAAATAAATAAATATTCACAGTAATTCCACACCCAAGTCACTCTCTGTCATAGTTTCTTCAGCCATAATATCCTTCCTTAAATAGATCGCCACACATCCTCCCCTTCTCACTTGTCTATTCTTTCTGTAGCAGTTATATGCATCTATGACCCTGGGCCAGTTATCCGCTTGTGACTGCCATGTCTCAGTCATAGCACTAAGTGGAAAGAAGTCCGAAGCTATATACATGAAGCAGTGGTGAGTTCTTTTGTCTTAGCCTAATGCAAATCTGTACAAGCTGTTAAGATTAAGTAGACAGATAACTTTATTAGAAGTAGAAGGGGACTTATTTAGAGTTAAAAAAAAGAAAGTAAAGAAAGAAGGTCAGTGTGTATTCTGTGCAGTGAAGGGTACTGTATCAGCTGACTTTGCTAAACCAGTAGGAGGAAAGAGAGCTTACCTGGGGGTGTGGTTTAGACACTATAAAAGCAGGTGAGTCAAATTACAACTTCCTGCTGCTAGCCTTTTTTCTTACTAATTGGTCTTCATCCCACCCACCCACCCACAGCCAGTTCTACTTTTATAGCCACTGGATTTGACTGTCAACAGAACTTCCTGTTTGGCAGTAGGAAGGAAAGAATCATAAAGAAACATTGGTTTTGTCAACCCTAAAGTAGAAAAAGTAGCTCACTTCCCCCCCTAGCTGTCGGTGGCCTGATATTGAGCAAGGAGGAAGGAGGCTACTGAAGAAGATAGGAAGTTGCTGTCCCAGAACAGGAAGGGTGAGAGTTGTAAGGAAAGGAGAGAGTAAGCATCCAGAGAAACAGTAGAGGGGACACAAAATAAGACATGATAGGAGTGGTGCAGTGCAATGGCTGTGGGGTGGCAGTGTTCCTGGAGATATTCTGGAGGCTGCGATGCTGCCCTATTTGCAGACACCTCTCTGGTCTGAGAGAGGAGGTTGCCCATCTCCAGGCTGACCTGGGTAGGATTCGTGAAACCTCCTCCCCCACCCAGGGACCACGAGGGCCAATGCCACTACCTCAGAGGTTGCCAAGAAAGAGGAGAGGCTGGACTAGGGTGGGCTCAAGGAGGGAGAGGGTGGTGGAACAGAGTTGCATCCCTCCAGCTGTACATCTCCACAATTCATTCACTCTTCTGATGGATAGTGGTTCCTCAATGGAGGCACCTGCAGTGGAGACCAAGGAGGATGCTGGGAACCTTCACAAAGGAGACCCAAAGGAGGGTGGCATGGGACCCCCACAGAGGAAGGAAACAACTCCTGGTGGGGGACTCAATCATTAGGGGGGTAGAAATGGGGGAGGAAGGGGAGATGGAGGTAAGGTGCCTTCCTGCACCATGGCTTGGAGGGACAGGAAGTGAATCCTCAGGATAGTGGGAGGAGTTACATGAGGGAGGGAGCTGGATGTCATTGTCCACCTAGGGACAAATGACCTGGCTAGGAATGGGATCAGAGCAGTGCAAGAGGAGTTTGTAGAGTTGGGAAGGGGCCTTAGACAAGTAGCGCATACAGTAACCTTCTCGGAGGTGCTGCCTGTCTATGGCAAGGGAGATGCTAGGGCACTTCTCACCAGGGAATTCAATGAGTGGTTGAAAAACTGGCATGGAGCTCAGGGTTTTGGCTTCATTGGGGACTGGGGAGCCACCTGGAGGGATGCAGACCTATACTGGTGCGATGGTCTGCATTTGTCCGGGGGGGAACCAGGATCCTAGGTCAGAGGTTTAAATACTTCATTGGCAAGCATTTAAACTAGCCAAGGGGGGAGGCACTGAAAAGAAGCAGGGAAATCCAAGCCTCCCCCCACAAAACATGGTGATCAGTGAGGTAAACACCAAGGTACAGAAGTTATTAGGGAGCAGAATAGATTTAAATGTAAAAAAAGGCAACGGCAGTAAGGACAGAAATGGGGCTAAAAGGGGTAAGGCTATCAAAAAGTGGAGGGTGATGAGTATCAATGCCCATAGTCTGTGTAACAAGCTCCCTGAACTAGTGGTCTTGATGGAAGAGGGTTGCCTGGATATTGTGGCAGTCACAGAAACATGGTACACAGAGAACCACGACTGGGATGTCAGCATACCAGGATACACAAGCTACAGGAGGGACAGGGAGGGTAAAAGAGGAGGAGGAGTAGCTCTCTATGTAAAGGAAGAGATCAAAGCTACAGAACTAAAGAGTAAACAGGGAGCAGATGAGGCACTTTGGGTCACCCTGGAGACAGGAAATGGCACCACAATCCGCATGGGGAGGGAATGGACAAGGAAATGATAGAAGGCTTTCTTAGAACGGCAGAAAAAGGGGAGATATGGTTGATGGGGGACCTAAATATGCCAGATGTTAACTGGAGCACCTTTGCTGCAGGCACATCCAAGAGCAGGGTCATTCTTGATGCCCTACAGGGGGCATGCCTCAGACAGCTAGTATCAGAACCCACTTGGGAGGGAGCAATCTTAAACCTGGTACTTTCAAATGGGGATGGAGAAAGAATCTCAGATTTAGAAGTGGGTAGCCATCTGGGAACAAGCGACCACCAAACAGTGTGGTTCACGATAAACACAGCCATACAATCAAGCCATACAAAAGCAAGAGTACTAGACTTTAGGAGGGCTGACTTTGGGAAAATGAGAGAGTGCCTCATAAAATCACTAGCAAACAGGCAAGAAGGAGGGGTGGAGGAACAATGGGGAGTGATCAAAACAGCCATCACAGAGGCAACAAGCCTTTGTGTAAAGCAAATCAATAAAACACAACAAAGGAAAAAAACGCTATGGTTCACAAAAGAGGTGGCAGGGAAGGCTAAGGAGAAAAGGAAAGCATTCAGGAAATATAAGGAAACACAGAAGGAGCAGGACAGAGAACTTTATCAGTTAAAGCAGAAAGAGGCTGGGAAGGCAGTCAGAATAGCAAAGGCCCAACCCAAGGAAAGGATAGCCAATTCTATTAAGAAGGGGGATAATACCTTTTATAGGTACATTAGGGAGTGAAGAAAGACCAAAGGAGGGATACTGAAGCTTAATAAAGGGGAGGGAATGTGGGTAGAGGGGGACAGTGAAAAAGCAGGGACACTGAACAAATATTTCTGCTCAGTATTCACAAAGGAAGATGAGGAGGAGTTACCTAAACCAAACAAGAGAAACACTCTGAAGATGAGGGTCGATACCAGTACATTTACAGAAGAAAGGGTTCTGAAAGAACTAATAAAATTGAAGGCGGACAAAGCAATGGGGCCTGATGGGATTCACCCAAGAATTCTAAAAGAACTAAGGTTAGAACTAGTGACATCGCTGACTACTCTCTTTAACAAATCATGGGAGGATGGGGTGGTACCTGAGGACTGGAGGAGGACCGATGTGATTCCTCTTCACAAAAGTGGGAGCAGGACAGAGGCAGGAAACTACAGACCAGTTAGTTTGACCTCAGTGGTAGGGAAAATGATGGAATCACTTCTGAAGGAAAGAATTGTTGAGTACCTAGAGGCCAGTGGGGCACAGGACCCAAGACAGCATGGATTCATGATGGGAAGGTCATGTCAGATGAATCTAATAGATTTCTTTGACTGGGTGACCAAAGTGGTAGACCAGGGAGGGGCTGTGGACATGGCCTACCTAGATTTTAGCAAGGCATTTGATACAGTCCCACACAAAAGATTGATACACAAGATAGCCAGCCTTGGAATGGGTCCCAAGGTGGTAGCCTGGATAAAAAATTGGCTAGACAACAGGACGCAAAGGGTAGTAGTAAATGGAGTACACAGTGAAGAAAGGAGTGTTACTAGTGGGGTACCGCAGGGTTCAGTACTGGGACAGGTCCTTTTTAGTGTCTTTATAAGTGACATTGCAGAGGAACTGGAAGGAAAAGTATGTCTCTTTGCAGATGACACAAAGATCTGCAACAGGGTTGATACACAAGATGGAGTGGAAATGATGAGAAGGGACTTGGCAAGGTTGGAGGAATGGTCAAATGTATGGCAGCTCAGATTCAATGCAAAGAAGTGCAAGGTAATGCACATGGGAAACAAAATCCAGGGAAGCGTACACAATGGGGGTGAGATACTGACAACAGTAAAAATAGAAAGGGACCTGGGGGTAATTATATCAGATGACCTAAAGGTGGGCAAGCAATGTGAGAAGGCAGTAAGGAAGGCTTGGGGGTTACTGGGATGCATAGGAAGAGGCATCAATAGCAGAAAACAGGAAGTTGTTATCCCTCTGTACAGACAGTTGGTGAGACCCCATCTGGAGTGCTGTGTGCAGTTCTGGAGACCCCATTTCCGCAAAGACATAGACAGAGTGGAGACTGTCCAGAGGAGGGCAACCAAAATGGTGCAGGGTCTGCACCAGAAGACATACGAAGAAAGACTACAGGAGCTTAATATGTATACTCTTGAGGAAAGAAGGGAGAGAGGGGACATGATAGAAACTTTCAAGTACCTCAAGGGAATTAACAAAGTCCAAGAGGGTAGCATCTTCCAGAAAAAGAGATGTGCAAGAACAAGGGGGCACAATTTGAAGATAGAGGTGGGACAGCTCAGGGGTAATGTGAGGAAGTATTTTTTCACAGAGAGGGTTGTGGATGCATGGAACAGCCTCCCTGAGGAGGTCGTGGAGTCAAGAACAGTGGGGGACTTCAAGAATGCATGGGACAGGCATAAGGCAGTCCTAGGGGCAGGTAAGAGGAAGTAAGCTGTTGGTTAACTAGGATCTGCAGCTTATCTGTTAGGTAGGAAAATGGGCAGACTAGGTGGGCAAAGCGGTCCTTATCTGCCATCAAATTCTATGTTTCTATGTTTCTAAGCTATTGTAAGCAATTTAAATTGTGCACAACATTGTGGCATTAGAAGATCTGTAGATTTTACTCTTGTATTTATTAATTGTTTGAGTGATTGCTTATTTCTTTAGGATCAGTTTTCTGCTGCTGAGTTTAATGTCCCTTTTCTAGGTAGAGAGGAGCCCTAGCTTTTGCTGTAGATTTTCCTGCAGACCTATTAAAATGCTCTGTATAAGGAAGTTTGATATTGAGTCAGAAACCTAGGTATTTAAAATGTCAACAATTTCCAGTGGTGGTCCTGCTGTGGTTTAACAAGTCAAGAGTTAGGATGAAATGATCATATCCCAAAAAGTATGGATTTAGGTTGGCAGTTGTTAGCAGTCAATTCGCATTCATCTAGGTCTGAGTTTAAGAGATTACATTTTGCAGAGTGCTAGTTAATTCGGAGACTGACTTGACTTTGATAGATATTACTTTGTCATCTGCATATGGGTGGATAGAGGTGTTTTGATTTATGCAAATGGTGTGTAAAATATTTACCTATTTTATGTATTTAAACAGCAGTATTTTATAGTGGACAAAATATCTAATCATATTTTTTTTAGCAAAAATGTATTCTTACATGCCTAGATTCATCACCAGCATAATTTGGATTCCCTCAGATATTTTCAAAACAGATTTTAAAATTAATTTGATAATTACAGGCTCAAGTCAGTAAAGATGGCAGCAACGGGAATTTTTAAAACTCTCTTCCATTGAGGTTACCTTTTGACTGCCCATACTGTACTAAATTCATACTGTAGATATATTAGGATGGTGCTACTACATTTTTCTGATATTAAACAGTATAGTACCAATACATTTAATTGTGTATGGCAGGTATAGCAAGGGAGCAGGAAAATCCTGTATCTCATTTCAGGAATTTGATTAATTGATAAAACATATTTTTATACAGGATACAAAATGTTGGGGATTGATCCCCATTTACAATATTATCCTGTGGTATAAAGTAAAAAATGCAATAAATAACAATCAGACAATACAGACAAACATCGTATTTCTTTAAAAATCAACTATACACATCTAAAACACTTTTCTTTATTTATTTATTTCATTTTGGTAACTGGGTAGGCCCACTGAGACCAGAGGTCCCTTTTTCAGGGGTGACCCAGAGTTAATTATATGCATTAATAAATACAGGGTACAGACATTTAAGTACATACAGAGGTAAAGCAGATTACATACAAGATGTTTGTTAATTATACACTACACAATACACATTGAGAATGGGTGGTAAATTAACAGTATGTTAACTAATGGTACTCAAGTCTGTTGTAACTGATGTGACATAAGTTGACTGGAAAATCTTACATAGAGAAATATACAGCACCAGGAGCTCTACTTTGTTAGGATCCCCCTAGTCATGAACACATAAATCCTAAATATTCATGCAATAATGCTTTAAAAGGAGTAAATGTAAGGAATGAAAGACAATGAAAACAAAAATGGTCATAAATGGTTATATATTAATGTTTTGCCAGAAATTCATTACTGCTGGAAAAAAACTATTTGATTACTAACAAATACTTGTGCTTAAAACATATTTTAGTGGAGGGACTGGAGAGAGCAACATTGTTGCACATCTGTTTTGGATCTCTGCAGTTTCAACTATTAGTTTTCTAACCTATTTCATATTGGCTTGTTTTTCATTGCTCATGTAACTCATCAAAATGACATGGAATGATCTGAGAGAAGATATGGTTGTGCTGTATTGAAAAGTTTCTGTCCCTAAGACCTTTCAGGTAAGCAGCTCCAGCAAGTGGCAGTGTTGTAGTGGAGGCAATCATACTCCCTCCCTAAAGAAGAAACACATCCTCTTGGATGCTCGCTCCTTCTTCCCCAGCTGTCCCTCCAGATGTCTGGGCTCATTCCCAAACCCAGGTTGCTGGCATAACAAGCAGTAGCTCTACCACTGCACCAACAGACTAGCTATCTCGTTTTCCAAGATCTATCTCTTGGATGCAATCTCAAAGTCTTTATTGGTGCTTCCATGTTATTTGGATTCAGCATGGTTTGCTTTCCCCAGTCTTCCAGACATCTATCAAGTTTCCCAATTTGAAACCACTTCCACCTTATTTGAAATTTACCTTATTGCTGCTATTGCCCTAACTTGGGGACATCTTTTAAATCAACAACATAACACCTTTTATACAGATAATCACGCTTCAGCTGCAGCCCAAAGGCTGTTCATCCTCAATAATGAATTTCCTCAGGATATTGACTTGGGCTTCTCTTACTCACAACTTTAGCCTTAATGACATCTATATTCTAGGATGGTATTGCATCAATTCAGCGTGGTAATAACAGTGTGATCATTACAGTACATCAATATATGCAAATATCATTTACTGCTAATGCCACATTTCAGCATATGGCAGTAGCACGTCAACATTGGCAGTTTCTAGGGAGCATTATCTTGAAAACTGCAGGTCTTGGAACTATGGCTACATCTTGCATCAAAGGACTGATTATGCATTTCAGTGAATGGCAAGTGTGGGGAAGGGGGATGTGAGAGTAATTTGAAGGCTGACTAATTTTCAACCTTCTGCAACCTGCTACTTTATATGGGGTCAAAAACAAAGAACAATCAAGTTATCGGGAGTGGATGTGCTCAGAACCTTTAAATGACTTGCTTCATGTAGTTGCGGTGCACGCATTTATGACTACCAGGTGAGCTGCATGGGTACAAGCCCCATGGTTTCCAGCTACAGGTGCAAAAGAAGACTGCTTGTCTCAACTGTCAGATTATGGAGCTGATCTCGCTAACACCAACACTTCCTGATGAGGAGTTTTGGAGTATCCCTCAGACATTTCTAAAATACTTGCCAGCTGCGGAAGAGAGAAATCTCAGTCTTTTATGAGAGCTGCTGCCATGCCCATTTGATCAGCATCTCTTCCCTGTCCAGCTGGACATTAACAGGGGGTCTTTTGATTTGAGAAGAGAGTCTCTGGACACTTTATGTGGAAGTTCCACCTCTGATGTAGGTGGACAGGATCCCAGAGAAGAGGCTTGGGATCTATGGCTTCTGGAATGATGCTGTGAGCTATTATTAGGTCTAAATGTGCAGCCATCCAAACATACTGTGCTCTGCTGAGAGGGTTCATTTTTGCTACATGTGTGGGGGGTTGTGATTCCAAATTCAAATATAAATATATAATACAGTGAATCAAGTGGATTGCTGATGACTGTACTGCACTTCAATATTGTGTTCTGTTGTGAATGCAGTTTAGATAGTTAGATAGAGTTCATTTTATATAAACTGCCATGTACTGACTTAAGATGAAATTGTAATGTGCGGTTTTGAGTTGTGGCTAATTGACTATGCTAGTATTTACCGCACTGCCTTTTCTTGTGTGTTATTTACATGGAACCTTCAAGGACTTGCCATGCAGCAGATTCTAACCTTTGTGTCATTCTGCTACATCACATTCAACCTATTGGCTGGTGCCATTAAGCAATACATATCAGGAATCCAATTTTATATCTCCTCCACCTTGTCAAGTTCCCCATGTTCATTCCTCTTTGGTCCATCTATAAATGCATTCCTTCAAGATTTAAATAAGAATTCAGTCAAATCACCTTCCATTTGGAAGCCAGTGATTTTGGATAATATCACCAGCTTATGGATATTTTCAGCAGCAGAGTTCTTGGTCCACAACATGATGCTAACCTGCAGTGATCTTAGCATTTTTGGGATTTCCAAGCCCTGGATAATGTATCTCTTCATTTTAAACCTTCTCTGAGATTTCCAATCTGCTACATCAGGCATGAACCAAGTAATATCAAACAGTTTGTTTGCACCCTTTCTAAATCTAAAGGATTGTAATAAAGAAAGAGATAACATATCTTACTTACATACAAATGCCAAGAAGCATCCTATCAGCATGCACACCCAATTTCAGTTTTCTCCAATTTTCCAAAGCAGTTGATCTCCCCTCTTGTCCACAGAAAATGACTGACCTGTTTACTCTACCACATTAGAATGATCTGTCCTGCCTAGACCTCAGGCTGCAAAGTTACTCTAGTCTTTCATTTTTGGATAAGAGCGGCTACTACTATTTCTTGAAAAAATTTACCCACAATGTGATTTAAGTCGTGGGCTGCAAGACCTCTTTCTGCTTCAAAATGTATATCCAACAGCCAAAATCAGAAATACATCATGTTTACCTGCAGCAAGCCTCCTGAACTATTTAAGTCAGAGGGGGGGCTGACTCAACACCTTGGATCCCCAAAGGTCCCCCACAGGGTTTGTGGTCTCTTCTGCATTTTGAGTGCAATATCTGTGAGCCTGAGAAGGCAGAGTTCAGTCCCACACATCTATCCATCCTTTGGCTTTTCAACTATTGTATTTCCTTTAGCCTCAAGAATATCTTCTCTTAAACAGCTCTACTGAGGGTGGAAATCCTTCAATGAGCACAGCAAAAGTTATGTTGCAAAAACACGTCTTTGTCAACTGTACATTGAATTTAATGTTCTTGTCTGCATTTTAGTAGGAAGCTGACAGGTCCACTCCATTCCCCCCCACACTACTTAAACAATCCAGCTCTACAATCCCTGCCCTTGTTGCTTTATGCTTCTCCTCTTCAGTTCTAGTGCACTCTTTTTATTGGGCTTTTCAATAACTCTATTTCCTTTTGCCTTAAGAACTTCTACCAAGGGTAGAAACATTCAAAGACCAAGGTATGATGCTCAAGCGCACCTTTGTTTGTTATACACTGAAGTACAATTTTTGAGAGGCTTTTTGAGCTTGGATAACACTGAGATCAGACAGTAATTGATAGAGTCAGTGGGAGGTCCTCATTTGTTGACCAGGGTCACCATTGTCTTTTCACAGTTTTTGATTTTGTCCCTATATGAAGGGGAAGATTGAGATTGAAGAGTGTAGTTGTTTGATTTGTTTATCATTTCTGAACACTATGTGAGTTCTGATGTGGAAAATGGCTGGCACTACATGGTTATAGTGACTTCTCTACCAGTGTTTAATTGCTTTTAAAGCAGTTTGGATTACAAAGTGTATGCAACTGCTATCTTAATACTCCTCCTCCTTCTTCTCCCCCCTTCTTCTTCTTCTTCTTCTTCCTTCTTCTCCTCCTGTTTGGTCATGGTTACATGTGCTTCCAGGGTTAGTCAATCAATCTTTATTTCTGTAGAGGAAGCTTAGCCTTTGGTCAATTTTAGAGGTTGTTTTGGAAACATTATTTATGTCTATAACATGTTGGTTTACCAGCAGAGGCTCTGTCTTAACAGGACATATTGTAAACTGGCTCTGCTCAATGGTTTTCATCCTACTGAATTACGCATAGTTTAAAGATCAGTCCATTATAGATCATTTGCAAATTTTAGATCAGATTACTGTAAAGAAAAAAAAAAATAAGCATTTGACTTGACTGAACCAACTCTGGCGCACCACCAACTAATGTAATCCTTTAGCCCAGCAAGCATTTGAGGTGATTTCTATGTCTGTAGAAAAATCATAGGTTTTGATTGACCTGAGAGGTTGATTTGGGAACATGTGATTCAAAATTTAGGTTACTATAGGACAAAAAAAAAAATAAGTATTTGATGGAATGAATCACCTTCAGAGCTATGCAATGCAAGCTAACATTGGAGAGGGATCATTTAACTTGACAAGCTTTTAAAGTATGGAAAACACCATAATCTTGGTAAGCATTCTCTGAATCCATTCAGAGCAGGCTGGGGGTTTGGTGTCTTTCCAATGCTGCAAAATTATTTTAATGGCAGTTAAGACACCAGTATTCCATGAGATTTTCTTGATGTTTCAGTTGGTCTTGCGGTCCACCAGAAAGCCAAAAATAGCAATCCCAGGATCAAATGGAAAGTCATACCACAAAACCTTAAACAGTATAGACCAGATAGATGTCCAGTAATTCTTAATCTGAGAGCAAGCTATTAGCATGTGATAGAGAGTCCCCCTCTCTCTATTGTACCTCTGACAGAGTTCAGGTATGGAGGCATCAAATTTATGACATTTAACAGGTATAAGATACATTTTATGTATAATATTGAAATATATCTGCAAGAAGCTCTGTGACTTATTGTACAAATGACCCAGGTTATACTCTTGTTTTGAGTATTGTATGGATGTATAATCAGCCTAAAATCTCAACAAGGTATATTAAATTTGAAAAAAAAGATAACCTACCTAATGGTGCTTTACCATTTCTTCCCACACCCTGTCAGGGTGGGAAATGATACTCATTCAGGCCTGATGGACCATCCAGCTAATTCCTTCCCTTAATGGTGCTTGCCATGGCCCCACCCTGGCATATTCTGTGATGTATGCCTGGTAAAGAATGGAACTGCATGCACCAATATAGTTGATGGTGAAAGTTCTCGATGCAGATTGTCTTGTATCAATTAACAATTGGAAGGTAATTAAGGAAGGATAGCACTTGATTAGCAAGTGACTTACTAGTCAATAGCTGTCCTCAATTACCCTCCAGTTGTAAATTAACACAAGTAAATCAGAATCTAAAATGTGCAAAAGATCTATAATGGACTGCATGGTCCAGCACCTCACCTTCCATACATCACAGCATATGCCAGCTCAGGGCCTTAACAGGCATCAAGAAAGGAATTGCACATTGGAGCAAAAATAGTATTTTTTCCCACAGGACCAGGGTGCAAAGAAAAAGTCAAGCAGTGCTAGGTTTGTTTTAGCCTCTGTAAGCTTCCCCACAGGAGAGGTATTTATTATAAATCTAAAACTTTTAAGTTGCTTTACTGCGAGTCTGTTGGAATGGTGACAGCTAATCAGAATGCGGCCTTTCTGAAACCATTTTAATAATCAAGATGAAAATGTATTAATAATCTGGTAATGAGAGAGACAGAAAGAGAAGGAAGAGAGAGAGAGAGACCATATGTTTTTAACGTAATTACTGAAAACCTTTTCTGTCTCTCTCTCTCTTTCTCTTTTTCACTTAGAAGATGGGGAACAATCAAGGCCTTCACAATCTGAAGGTCCATAAAGCATCCCTGTATGAAAGGAAACTCTGTGGAAGATTATGATGGAATGGAAGGGAGCCAACGTTTTAAAAGAATTGTAATTTCACAGAAAGGCAGAGGTACTGAAGAAACACAAAGGGTGGAAAAGGAGGAGAAAGTTGAAAATGGGTCCAGCAAAGCAAGGAAGAAACAGAAGAAAAAGAGAAGTCACCAGAAAAGGGAAAAAAAATCAGAAATCCAAAAGGAGAAGGGTGTTATAGTTGCCTCCACCACAGAGAGCCAGCAGCCTGTACCAATAAGAGAACATTGGGGACATCAGAGGAAGGAAAACATTCGACCAGGGAAGCAGTTGTTGAGCCATCCCAGCCAGCCCCAGGAAGGATCCCCCTGCCACCACAACCAGCTTTCGAGTGGCCCTCAAGACAGGTGTCACTGCATCGCTGCAGAAAGTTGTAGACTTGAGGTAATGGATGAGATGGATGGAAGCATGTTGGAAGTCATTCTTGTCAGGTCATCACCAGCCCAGAGACAGTAAATTAAATGCTGGATCACTAAGGCATTTGTGGTGGTGTTAAGTTCTCAGTGTTTGTCAGCCGGTGAAGTTACCAGCTTGACATCTCCCAAACACCGTATTACCAGAAAACCTCAATAAGAAAGTCAATTAAATAAAAAAAAATGTCCCTGATGCCTGAGGTGTTTTTTTATGTATCTATCATAATGTTGTAATGTATATTCATTTCTTTAAACTGTCTCTGTATGTTTTTCCCCCAATATCACTCATAGGAAGTAGAAGGATCTAAAAAATGGAAGGGCCTAGGATGTCAGGGGTAAATCCCCCAGGTCAAGGGGGTTCACCTATGCCCTTATTTTTTCTTTATCAAATTTGTAATACTATATGTGCAGTAACTCCCCCTGAGCAACAGAAAGAGACAGCAACTCCCTGTGACTACTGCCTTGATGTGCCACCCCCAACAAAAGGCATGACTCTTAATTTTAATTTTTGAAATTTGAACTCTATGCTTTAACTCAGTAGGCTATGACCCCAGCCCAGTACCATAAACATTACTCAGGCCTTCACTTTACAAAATTGTGCTGACAACTTGCATACCACAATAGGAGTGATTAGTAACCAACCCTGTTTACTGCACATGCTGTATTCCTGGATTCCTAAAGGCAGAGCAACCAATTCATAACGAATTTCAGTGCTGCAAAATTATTACTGCTCTGCAAGCTTACAGCATTGCAATGCAGTACATAGGAGATTTTGATCAATACAACATTGGTAGGAAGTCGCAAAAAAAGAAAATAATCCCTCCCTTAAGTGTTTTGAAGCATGAAGATCCTTATTAATTAAACCCTATAAGCTACAGTGACTGAAACAATAACATAAAAAATAATTGCCAGTTTTATCTTGCAGATTTCAAAAGGAAAAATCTTATATTAGGCTTTCTCTGACAGAGGTTTGAACTTTGCAACACTATTGGTCTGACTACTCTGACTCTCTCAAATGCATAGAGATGACTGACCAATACTGGAGCATGCTCAGTCTAAAATACAAAGGATTCATGGGAAACACCTCCTTCCCCCTCTAAAAAAGCACTTTTCATTGAGTTTGCACTTGTTTTAGCTAGAAATATTGTGCACTTTTGAAAGTCCCAATTTTTTTGAAAGATTACTATGAAAATTGTGCAATTTCAATCAAATTGCACCAAAACCCTCATGTCTGGCACAAAATGGCTCCAATATCAGGTTATCATCTAGGTGAGTCATGTGACCATTAACACTATTCAGTTTGCACAAAATGAATGCAAATGGCCATTATTTCATAAAACAAATTCACTGCTATGTAAACACTGGGCTTTTAAAAATAATAGTTATTTCATGAAATTGCACCAAAATTCATGAAAATGGTGCATTTTTGCAAAATGTGCACAAAACAGATTTGTGAAATTTCACCCACCACTAGTGAGTAATGCACAAGGTTGTTTTGGAAGCAGGCTGGGTTCAACATGGCTGCCCCCCCCCCCCAACTTACATAGCAGAATTTGATGATTCATAAGGTTAAAGGCCTTGAACAGAAGGAAGCACCTGTGATTATACTTTTGTCAAACACTTTGTGAATGTCACTAGTTAGGCTATTTAGTGATGTTGTTGGGATGTAATCTTTCCCATAACCATATCGAACAGATAGGATGTTGTGCTTATCTACATAAGCGACCAGAGTACTGAAATTGGCCTGTGGTTCAAGGTAGGAGACTTCATCCCTCTCAGGAAAAGGAGAGCTATGGCTGCTGTTTTCTATTTCTGTGGTATAATATTGGTAGTGATAAGTTGAGGATATACAGTAGCAGCTTTGTAACTAATTATGAAGACTCTGAACACTTTGGGGTGAATGTGATCTGACTCGGACCCTTTGCTTTCTTTAGGTGTGCAAGGAATTTGTAGACCTCTACTTCAGTTAATGTGAAGAATTTAAAAAGGGTTCTATCATGAGTTTTTGTGCCCTAGTCAAGAGTGAGGGTCAGGGTCAGGATCAGGATCAGGGAAGGATTACTTGGGTTTTCAGAAAGAAGCAGTCAATTGCCCATCTGGTCTGTCTCCCACTCATTGAGCATACATTTTCCTTTTCCATTCTGTAAGTAAATACTTGTCTAACTCATTTTTGAATATTGTAAGTGGTGTTATCTCAACCAGATACTGTGGAAGTGTATTTCATGCCCTCACTGCTCTTACATTAAATAACTTATTCCTTATGTTTTTGTTTGCTTTTACAATTTTTATCTGTCTGTTGTGTGATCTTAGGATAATATCTCTTTTACTGTAGCTTAATGCCATTCTGTTCATTAATTTCTCTTCACCAAGTACCTTATATAGCTGTAGTCGGTTCCCTGTATGCCTTCTATCCTCCAGTCTATATATGCTTGTTTATTCAGTCTATCTGTATGAAACAAGCCTTTTATTCTAGGTACTATGTTTTTTTTTTTACGTTGAATACTTTCCAATGGGGCAATGTATTTTTTAAGATGAATGCTCCAGTAAGGAGAGCAGTTATCTAAGTAAGGTCTTACATACATTCTGTATAGTGGCATTATGAAATTTATGGTTCTTGACACAAATCCTTTTTTGAAAGGGACACTGTCAACCCTTTTGGCATCATACTATTTCTAGTTGAAATCCCACATTTTATGATTGCTTATCTTCTCTAAAATTTATTTGTGTTGCTGGTTGTTTAGTCTGCCTCCTTTCATAGTAGAACTGAAATGCATGCTAATTGGTGTAATTATACTCATCTTTGTTTTGTTTCCAATATTTGATCTTCTTTTATTGCATACTTCCTAAACATTAGGAACACCCCCAAACAGAGCAGCCACTCATGATGAAATAGCCTTCTCTGCTGCCACCTCATCTTAATTGGCTAGACTGTGTTGGGGGTGTTCCAAAGCACAGGAAAGATGCAATGGGAACTGATTAAGAAATGTAAACAAACATATTTTGGTGTGGTAACATCAGTATGGTGGACATTCTGTTTTACACTTTTATACAGATAAAAAGGATCAAAGTCAAACTGCCAGCTACATTGGCACATTCTACAGCATGTGAATAATCATAAAATGTGTATTTTTGGACTCACGGTGAGCCACAGTTAGGTATGCCAGTTTAAATTGTCTGCTCTGAGCTACCCAGCTAATAATTCATTTTAAAATCTGGCATTTTGGCAACTAGCTCCATGCTTTTTTTTCTCCTTTGACTGGGGACAAACTCCGTCAATGAATTCCAATGCATCTGGAATGAAATTTTACCTTAAGGCTGAGAAATCTATAACTATGACAGGCAGCAGCATTCATCCAGCCCGATGGCAGATGGTGCACCAGACAGACCCTGGAACGCTAACATGTTAGGAATGAAAAGTCTGCTACAGCAAGTTTTGAAAGAAATTTCTACATTTAAATCCTCCTTTGTTACACTTGAACATAAAGTAGAAGAATTGCAACAAAGGGTTTGAGATACAGAAATGTACCTCTTCTCTCTCACATTGCTGACATAGATTCCAGACATGAGGCATGTATTCAAGAGCTGGAAAAAATGGTTCCTCTCTTCTGGGACAGGGCCAAAGATGCCAAAAACAGATGCTGCAGGAATAACCTTTGGATAGTGGACTTTCTGGAGAGCTCTTAAAAGAAAGACCCACTTGGCTTCCTTAAAATTGAATTACCTCAGCTGCTTCATCACAACTGGCATACCCCACTTAAGAGGGCACACAGGTCCCTGGGACCCCCACCTAAATCTGGAGAGAGACCACAACCTTTCATAATCAAACTGCTGAGGTACCAAGACAGGGTCCAAATGCTGGAACTCGCCCTGGACTGAGGCCCTCTAATGTGGCAAGGGCACAGAATCCATATATTCCCAGACTACTCTACTGAGTTTGCACAAAAGAGAAAGGAATATTACCTGCTCAAAAAAAGCTCTACAAGCACCAGGTATCCCTTACAAAATGGCTTGTCCAGTCAAGTTCTCTATTATTCTCAATGGGGCCTGGCATACATTTGGTACCCCCAGAGAAATCTCAGATTTTCTTCGGCAACACTGGCCTAATGTTTTCTAGCATCTCACATCTAATACAGAGCTGCCTACTGGATACAGAGCCAGCCAAAGGAGCCCATTTCCTGGGACTTTCACAGGTGGACATACATTAATGCAGGACCAAGATACTAACAATGTGGACTGGCAGATTGTGAAAGCCAAGTGGGCTGATAGAAGAGGACAGAATCATCAATGCCAGGGACAGCACTTCTCAGGGACACACCACAGGGATGCCAGCAAAGACTTCAGGGACTCAGTGAACAGCACGGATTCCAATGGCAGGGTTCATTCTACAAATTTTTTTATGCAGGACAGTGTCCCAAGTGTGCTGAAAAATAGGAGACAAACTGAGGAAAACGGGACAGACTAGAAAATACTGTTTTTTGTACATTGATCATGATTCATCATCAAACCATATATTTACTGTTTTCATTATTTGCAGGGCCATCAGCTACAGAAAGCAGAAAAGAAAGAAAGGATAGAACTAGAAGATTTGCAGCAGCTGCAGCAAGGATTCAGGACAGGAAGACAGAAATTGCCAATCATTATTTGTCATATTAGAAATGTGTTTGTTTGCAGACAGTACAGATCTAGTTAAAGAAAAATAAAGACATGATAAAAATTGTTTTGACTCGTCTCTCAGTCAGTTAGTTGTGTTATTCATTGTGTTACAAGAAATCAATAACGTTTTTTTTTAGTAAGGGAGGGCCGGCTGAGAATGATTTCCAGGTGGTGGGTAAATAACATTAAACTGATGGGACGACCCAAATCTGAAGTTTTAATTGGTGAACAATCTTCTTTCCTTTTTGTTTCACCAGTTATGCAGTGCCGACACAAAATCAAAATCTTTTTGTGGAGGTCCCTCACAGTGGATTAATATCAGGTTATCTAGTCTAGTGGCAGACAGCCTGTTTCTCAGACTAGTTTTGATGAGATTTTGTGAACTAAATCCCCTTTTTCAATCTGCAGTGTGGATAGGTGCTATGAGGTCAAGGTTTGCCAACTTGATTAAATTGGGGAAGGTTTCACTATAGTACTTGTTGATGAGACCACATAAAACTGAAATTTTATCTCTTGGATAACCCTCCTGCAAAACTAGAGTTTTTAGTTTGTTCCATTCCTCCATAACTTGGTCAGGGTCTACAACTGGTGACACTTTAGTGGAGTCCCCCCAAATATCATGTTCTTTTTCCCTGCCAAACTGCTGCAGAAGTAACTCTAGCTCATTGCTGCCCCACTCAGACACATCACTAGGTGATATAAATGACAGTCGCCTCTTTGCCAATACCCCAAAGGCAAACATGATATTGCTGTCATTTTCTGGAAACCTGATTTTTAGATTTTCAATTAGCTGTTCAATAAAATTTATTTTGATTGTTGCAATGTTAGATTTCACCTGCACAATGTGATTCCCTTTAAATATTTGTTTCCCATCATCACCTGCTTTTAAATCATCCCCTATCTTTTCCAGGTGGGTCTGCTGTCCTGCCCTCAAGTGGTTTTCCCCATTTTTTATTTTTTCTAAGACAGTCATGCAGTGCTTTTGCAATGTCAAGATCTTTTTTCTGGAAAACCAAGCACAGTTCAATGATTACTGGCAGCACATCCATCAACATATCTGTGGTTGCCACAAAATCAGCCTGTGACAGTTTCTTGGCATAGCCAGTGGCCTTGGCATCGGTGTTGCTCGACATATATGTCATGAGTGAGTCAAGGGTTCTATACACTGTTTGCACTGCACTGCACTAATAACTGCAAGCCAGCACACATCGTGAACTTCTTTCACCCTAAGAGATGGCTCATTAAGCATCTCCTGAATCTGTTGTAATTTGCTGCAGAAATTTGAGGATGCTTTCAAATAATAAAATAATCCTGTCAACACCTCTTGGTAATGACACAAATAAGGCACTGAGTTTGCATCTTAGGACTGACTAGAGCAAGTCTATGGGCTATGCAGTGGTAATTCAAGAGCATTAGATTCTGCCTTAGTAGATGCCCTGTTACTCCCTTACCTGTTCCTGTCATCACTTTTGTGCTGTCACTACCTAAAGCCATCACCTTAGACATTGAAACATTATGCTCAGTTAGAAAATTTTGCAAAGCCTCAGCAATGTTTTCCCAGTCTCAGAGGTTATTTGAATATTAGAAACATAATGAGTGCTGGGCTCAAATGTTTCTGGGTCAACTACATGTACATAAATGGTTAGTTTTTTGTGTGTACTTATATCAGTGGTCTTATCAGCAAGGATGCTTATATAGGGGAGGCCTGTATTTTCATATCTATTTTTTTCCAGATAACAGAGGCGAGATATTCCAGGATGTCATTTGCCATGGTTTCTGAACTGTACAAGATTTTGAGTCCACCTTCCAGTGTGGATTTATCAACATTTGGGCACTGAAGATCTGACAGGAAGGACATAAGAGATTCATTTTTGTGCATTGGAAGATTTTCTTTGCATAGCCAGTAAACTGCCTTTAGACGAACTATTATGGCACTTTCCTTTTCATTTATTGCTTTTTGCACTGCAAGTGTAAAGTCATTTTTCATACCCTCTGCTATCACCACAGTCCTGTGATCACTAGAGTCTGCATGCCTTGCAGAGTACTGGTACAGAAGTTATCAGTGCCATTCCCTGTAAAATAATTATTTTTCCCATGTTTAGTACACAAAAAACAAGTCATTTTGTTTTCAGTGGCATCATATTACAACGAACTGTAGTTCTGTACCCACTGTGTATGAAAATTCCTTTTGATCACAAACCTCCCTTGTCCAGATTCTTCTTCATCTAGTATGGTAGAGGATGGCTCACATGATATGTGAACATTAGAGGACGTGCTAGTCATGTATTGTAGCTCAGAGCTTGTAGAAGCTGTGTGCAGTTCTTCACTACTGCTGCACTGTTCTGAAGCTGGTGCCACTAACCCTGTTGCTTTGTCTTTTTTGGCCCATAGTAATGGAGTTTGCCCTTTAAGGGGCAAACCAAGTTGACCATTTACTCACCCGTGGATGGTTGTGCTCAGAAGGGGGGGCCAGGGAGCAGGACAGAGGGGAAGGGATAGAAACGGGGGAGCTCAAGAAGGAAAAGATAAGAATAAGAAGAAAGGAAAAAGGGGAGGAGTTTAGTGCAGGGTACATAATCCCCTGCACTGCAGCATTTCAGTCTCTTTTGCTGGAGCTTTTTGATTTACAAACTACAGCACATCAGATTGGCAAATTTATATATAAAAAAAATATTTTTTTCTTTTGTTAAAGATCTCCTTGTGGCATTCCAAATTAAGACCAGGGGTAAGGTTTGTGACCTGAGTCAACAGAAGGTAAGAAAAATTGTATTATTTAGCATTTTTGAAGGTGTCGCTAATGTAGAATGAATGGCTGCTAGGAAAGTGTATAGAGCATTGCTAGATTTGGTAGAACTCGAGAGAGCTTGAACTTGGTACATACATAGATGGAATGAGCAGCGAGCTAACTTTTCAATGTTATGAAGTGCCACCCCCCCTTTCAGTATTTCTTGTTAGGGAGCGAAACCTATTTCTCCTAGCGGTTAAGAGGGTGGTAGAACAGGGTGAACGAAGGAGTTGTAGCATTCAGAAAAGCATCACATTGTTCATGGTGGGCTATGCTGAAGATTGAGTGGTACTGGTAGCATTGAGAGAGGGCCAGTGAGGCAGAGTGGGCTGTGGCGAGACACGCCGATGGGATTGTGACTGTAGCATTCAAGCAAAACAGGGCATTTTGTTGTTTGGTGCGGCACGCTGAAGACCGCATGGTTCTGACTAAATGGTAGAGAAGGCCAGGATTGTAGCTTGGGGTGGGGTGAGATATGCTAAGGCCACGTGGACTCGGTAGCAGTGATCAGTAGGCCAGTACTTGCAGTTTCAAAGGGCTAAGGAAAAAGTAAGGGGCCAGTTTTGCCATGAGGCGAGGAGTAAAAGGCAGGGCAGGGCAGATGGTTGCAGGGCAAGACACGCTGCAGGCAGCGAGAGCTTGTAGCTCCCCTCCCCTCACTGCCTCGTGAAGAAGCAGTGTGGTGCCTAGACTTGAAAGAAGTGATGGTTAGAGTCGATTCCCATTGGGAAATTAAAAAAAAAAGACGAGAGTGGGTAGTTGGATAGGGGATTACTTGCTGCATTGAATCGCTGCCTCCCCCCCTTTTTGTCTTTTGTTAAAGCCATGCAGGGAAAACATTTTCATAGTTCAGCTGAGGAGAACACATGCTACGAATGGTGTGTAATGTCACGTCGTGTGGCGTTGCTGTAGAAAGAGCCCCAGGTGCAAGGGGATAATGTTGGGAATAAGTGGTGGATAATTTGAAAATAGAAATTAAATAAATAATAAAAGATACACCCTGGCAGGCTGTTCCCTAACCAGTTTTATTGCAGCAAGAAGGGAAATCAGGGGAACAGCAAGGGATTAGCAGAGAATCCTTGTGGTGGGGAAGGGTGGCTGACGTATATCAGGCCTGGATGGCAGGAGAACATCAAAAAGTGTTGGGGGGGGAGAGGTAAGAAGATTAAGGGGAGAGGCCACCAAGTGGCACTATGTTATAGTAAGGCCTTGAGGCAGGAATATGGGGAAAAAGATGGCAGCAGAACAATGAAGTTAGCCTGGGGGAGAGGCATGTAGGGATCTACTGAATGGTAAATAATGAACAGAATTTCTCAGTTTATCTGCAGGCACTGATAACCGGGTGGTAGGATGGCACCAAGGAGAGCAAACTAATGAAAGAAGAGGTGTACAAGGCCATCATTGAGCTGGTGGAGAAGGTCAACTTGATGTGGCAAATGGTGGAGGGAGAGGAACCGGGGAAGTCAGGGGAGAAGCAGAAGGTGGAAAAGGGAGCAGGGGGAGGTGGAAAGAGACCGACTGAAAGACCATGCAGCCCATTGGGACTGCCACCACAAGCAGTTAGTCCAGCACCTCCACAACCCCTGCTGCCTGAACCGTTAGGACTGTCAGAACCCGGACAGGGATGTGTGGTGGTACCGACCCCTCTGGCTGCAATGCCACTGCCAGTAACCCTGCCAGAGGAAAATGGACAAGCTCAGCCCAAGAACAGTGGGACACAAGGAGTGGACAAGCATACAGGTAGTGTATCAGGTATGGTTGGGGGTAGCATAAAAGAATACATTGGGAAAATTATAGTGGCCCTAGGGAAGGGTGGTTTAGGGCAAATGGAAAATGCATTAGCGGAGCTTAAGGTGGACATAGAACCAACAGGAGGAATAGGCAAGATGGCAGAAGGGAAGGAAAAGGGAACGAGGGATATATAAGTGCGCCAGGCATGAGGATAGGGGAACATGTGCCACTGGCCACAAAACAGAAGATATGGAAGGGGGAATATGTAGATATATTTGCATTAGTAAGTAGGGAAGCGACAGCAAAATATGAAGAGACAGAAAATATAGGAAAGAGCAAGATGGCAGCAGCTGTGGTATTATTGAAAGAAAAAGAGGAAGACAAGTTTGCAAAAGGGAAGACCTGGGATGGGTGGTTCATGGGCTTTGTGACATATTCAGCCATTGTGCTGGATAAGAAATCAAAGCTAGTAATACCACTTATCACTTATTCCCTGATTATAAGGAAGGCAAAAGCAAAAGGGGGAATGGGTTGGCTATATAACAATGAGGTTTTTTCACTAAATGATGGCCACCTATGGGGATGTGAGATGGGACACAAAACAGTTAGACTTTTGGACTGATTATGTCACTGACCAATCCATCCCCAAAGAGGAGATGGGAAGGGAGGGATGTTACAGAAGTGCTGTTGGGGGTATAACAGGGCATTTTGCTCATGGCCACAATGTCGTTTTTGACATGCCTGTTCAAAATAGGGGGGATCTCACCCAGCATCAAGGTGCAGGACTACATGGGTAGCTGGGGCCTAACAGGGAGACACCAGGGGACCAGGTCCCAACCCTTTCAAGAAGGGCTGGGATTTAGGGGGCAGACATGGAATAGAGGATCAAGAAGTAGGGGATTTGGGAGGAGGGGGGCACAGGTCTATTGAAGTAAGGACCGGAGGAATGATAGCCAAAAGGGGTAAGGGGGACCAGTGGGGGGGGTCATGGATAGGAAATGATTCCAATTGGCAAAGACCCCTATTAAAATTGAAGCATGGGAAAAATGGCTCAAGGAACACACAGATAGGGAGGTGGCTAAAAGCATACAAAAAGGTTTTAGAGCGGGATTCTCGCTACACTGTAAGGGCCCGAGGCAAGCAAGAGAGGCCAATAACTTAGCATCGATAAAAGGAAAGGAGGACATTTTAAGAAGAAAAATAGAAAAGGAAAAAATTGCAGGGAGGGTGGAAGGACCGTATGTGGTCTCCCTGTTAGAGAACATGAGTATTTCTCCCCCTTGGTCTAGTGCCTAAGAAACAAGATGGGGAATATAGGGTGATACACGATCTGTCATTCCCAGAGGGACACTCAGTGAATGACATCATTGGGGAGGAACACAGCCGGGTCACTTATGCGACTTTGAAAGAAGCAGTGCAGCTTATCCGGGAAACCCTGGATGCATGGATGGCAAAAACAGATATGGAAGCAGCTTTTAGGCTGCTCCCGATGAGGAAGGAAGATTGGGATCTATTAGAATTTAAATTAGCCTGACAGTATTATTTTGATAAAGCTATGCTGATGGGTTGCTCCATTGCATGTTCCACATTTGAAACATTCAGCACGTGCTTGCAATGGATATTTCAACAGAAAACAGGGCACAAGTCAGTAATACACTATTTAGATGATTTCATATTGATAGGCAGTGGAAGGGGGGAGACAGAGGAGATGTTGGCAAATTTTCAGAAATTATGCAAGGAGCTAGGAGTACCATTAGCTCCCAAAAAAAAAAAAAAAGGGCCCCAGCAGGCTTATAGAGCTTTTAGGGATTGAAATAGACACCCAGGGGAAATTTTTTAGGTTACCAGATGATAAGGTACAGAAACTAAGGGAACTGATTCAGATACACACTAACAGAAGACAGGTGCAACTAAGGCAGGTGCAGCAAGTGCTGGGGCACTTGAATTTCACATGCAGGAGAGTTGGGCTGGGAAGGGGTAACCCATGAAGTGGGCACATGAGGAAGGGCACTGTCTCTTACAGTGACACCTTCCTCCTGCAATCCACTCACAGCGACCGACAGGTAGGGTGACCGGATGAGGGGGTGGGTGAACTAGGTGACAGGATGTCACTATACATACATGCACAGAGGGGTGGGAGTTAGCACAGCTAGTGTGGTCTGACAGGGGGTGGAGAGGCTGTAAGGGGTGGCACTGTGGTTGTCGGTCGAGCTGCAGCATGGCATTGGGGATTGAGCAATGGTTTGGTTGGCTTTGGTACTTGGTTCTGGTACGGGCACTGGTGCGATTTTTATTGCGCCATCTCAAACCTTTTTATTTTTACTATTTTCACCCCCCCGACATGCACCCCCATGGAGTTGAGAATCTTTAAGTAGGAAGGTGTGTGGGGTGAAGCCCTCTGTGAGGGTGTGTGTGGGTGAAGTAGTATTGAAAGTAGTAAAAATATGTCCTGGTGCCATTGTGCTGGTGTGCCAGGGTTGTTAGAGTGCTGAAAATGTGTTCAACACTCTGACTGAGCGATAATGGCAATAGCCTTTAGGCATTCATCGTTGTCACATAGACCCAGGGGAGGGCGTTCACAAGGAGATTAGCACGGGCCACTTCGGAGGTAAGAAGGCTGCACCACTGGGTGGACATAACCAAAGGGATAAAAGAGGACTTCAAAGTGTGGGAGGAATTTCTGGAGGATTATAAAGGATGTTCCTTTTGGCAGAATGAATGGCTCTATAACACAGATTTGGAACTATACATGGATGCGACAGGGGGGTTATGAATGGGGGGATATTTGAGAGGAAAATAGTTTTTGGAACCATGGCCAAAAGAGTGGGTACAAGAGGGGAAAGTAAAAGCTATCACACTACTGGAAATCATGCCTGTTTTGGCATGCACCATGGTATGGAGAGAAGATCTGAGGAATCAGAAGATCACATTCTGGTGCGATAACAAAGCAGTGGTTGAGGTGCTGAACAAGAAGGGGGCTAAATCAGAGACAGTTATGGGAGTATTGAGGAAGTTAGTTTTGCAGAGTTTACAGTTAAACATGTCTTTTAGAGCCAGACACATAGACAGGGTGAAAAATATACTAGCTGATAGCCTTTCCCATCTGCAGCTGGATCATTTCCGGATGCTAGCACCAACAGCAGAGGAGCAGAAAATGGGCATTCCATTGAACATCTAGGATGTTGGCAAGAGAGAGAGACGAAAAGTTGTTCCGCAGCTCATGGGCACCATGGACCTTGAGGGCATATGAACGGGCATGGCAGGCACTGCAAACATTTAGGGCAACACACCACATGGATGTAAGTGGGCCAGTAATGGAAGAGCAGTTAGAAAAATTCACGATAGAGCAGTGGCAGAAAGGGCGGCTCATGCAACAATGGGAGTGTACCTAGCAGGGATTGGCTTGGTGTGCAGTTTAAAGAGATGGAAAGATCCTACGAGGTCAATGCTGATTCGTAGAATGATGCAAGGGTGGAGCAGATTAAAACAGAAGAACAAAGACGGGTGGAGGCAATAGCGGAACAATGGTTGGGAAGACTGGGGGGGATATTGCCATCCATTTGTAAATCCAATGATGAGGCCCAACTGTTTCAAACAGTTTATTTAGTGATGTTTGCAGGAGCTCTGAGGGTGAGTGAGGTGGTAGACACAATGGGAAGAATGAAGAGGGAGGTTTAGAATGGGAGGACATAAAGTGGGGAACACAGGAAATACAGCTGAAGATTAGCAGATTCAAGACAGACCAAGATGGAAAAGAGAATGTAGTAACCATTAAGGCACACCTGGACAAGGCCTTGTGTCCGGTAAAGGCTTTGCAGGCTTATGCCACAGAGTGCTATAACAAGCAAGAAAGATTATTTGTGCACGGGGATGGGAAGAAGGTGATGAGTTACCAAGAAACAGCCTTACTCCCTGGGGGAGGACCCAAGGAATTGCTCTTCCCATTCGTTTCGGATAGGGGCTGCTTCAAAATGGGCAATAGAAGGGGAGACAGTGGCTGCTATGATGGAAAAAGGGAGGTGGCAGTCCACCTGTTATAAAAGGTATATTAGGGCTCTAAAGAATGGTGATTAACCTGTCATTGTATTTTATCTTTCAGGACGGAGAAAAGAAAGTGTGGTGGGGTACTATAAAGAAAAAAAATGGAGATGGTGTGGTGAGATTAATAATTTGTTTGGTTTAATAGGACAAGGGATGGCCACGTAAAATATGGATCTGCGGGCATTTCTATATTTACTGCCACATTCTGCAAAAGATTGATGCATTTCACCTATGGAAGGATTCTCAGAAGGGTATTTTAATAATAGATTCTTACAGAATGAAAATTAAAAATATATATTTGATAAAGCCTTTGAAAAATAACTAAGTTTAGTTAGACTTCAGAGGCAATCTTTATGGTTGGGGGAAAAAAAATGGCTCAAGGACAGAGAATTATCTAGTACTGCCGTTAGCCCCTAATATTAGAAAAATAATAACTTGGGCAAGATTTGGACTAATTATTTCCAGGTTCATTTATTTTAATTGTGTTGATTCTGCAGCTAATGATAATATTACTGAATGTTGCTGTAATAAGAGGTTAGGTGAAACTTTATTTCATATCATAGTACAATGTCCCCTGTATAAAAAATCTAGATCTTTGATTCTAAACAATTTCTTAATGAAATATATGAATTTGGATTATGATCCTGTTTTTATATTGCTCCATCCTGGGACAGTCACAGATGCATTATTGTGTGCCAATTTCTCCTCTTCAGTGATTAGTTTTAAGAAACGAGCACATAGAAGAAGAAGTAGGAAATCAAAACAATAAAAGAAAGGAAAAGGGGTTATAGATTTATAAATATTTTTAACTAATATTTAAGATTATTTAATTTTTAATATCTTTATTTTTATTATTGTATTCTGTATTTAATTATTTTTTCCTCTTCTTTTGTATTTAATGAGATTGCAATGTCCAAAATGTTTAAACTTTTTTGGAAGAACAATAAACATTCTACTACTACTACTACTATATTTACTGGGCAGAAGGGAGAGCAGAGAAGAAGGCCAGGGGAAAACAACTGTACCAGGACATCAAAAAATGTAGGCTGGTATGGCATGGCATTCGAGGGATGAGATGGGCACAGTTACTCCCCACCCTAAGAGAAATGAAAGAAAGGTGGCCCACCCCTAATTTAAGCATTTTACATCTTGGGGGCAATGACATCGGGGGGAAGCCATGGGTTGATACTTATTTGAGGATTAAGCAGGATCTCATAAGGATAAAGAATGGTGGCCGAAAGTGAGCATAGCATGGTCAGACATGATACTGAGGAGGGTGTGGAGACACGAGCACAGCCATGCAGCAATACACAGTGCCAGGAGGAAAATGAATAGAAGTGTGGGGACACTGATAAAGGCTATGGGAGGAAATGTCATATTGAGGGGGGTGGAAGAATGGGTAGATGAATTTTACAGAGCAGACAGGGTACACCTGTCTGATGTAGCAACAGACATGTTTAATACAGAGATGATGGGCTTCATTGTGGCATGGAGGAGGCAGGAAGAAAGATGAAAGGAGGAAGAGGTAGACGTAAGGGGGAGGCCAGTCATCCAGTGCAAGCTGGAGACAGGCTGTGGGGAAAAGAGGGGAGGGAAAAATGGGGGGAATTGTAAGGGAAATCGAGGAGGAGGAGAAGAAGAAGGAACAGAAGGAGAAAAGAGCGGTCTAGGTTCTCACTGTTACCTACAAGAAAGAGAGAAGAAGAAGGCTCCCAAGTTTTCACTTGGTGAGGCCAGAAGAAGTGAACAAGAAGGATGGGGGACCAGATATTGATATGTTAAGACAATATGAACAAAGAATTGTGAAAATAAATACAAATAAATTGGTGATGGTACATGAAAAGAAAGTGAAAAAATGAATAAATTAATTGTCAATCTATGCACAACAACAACAACTCCATTGTCTGTCTTTTGTGGGAAAAGGGGAAATTTGGGAAAATAGGCTTTGGTCAGGAAGCATATTAGCCTTTCTTTTCTTGCATGCCATGATGACCATTTGTATTAAGATGAGAGGCAACAATGTTCAGATTTTAAAGATCCCGACCAGACCTGTATATGACTAGACGTGCCAAAAGCACAAAAAATACCAATGAGACTCTGTGGGTGCCACTAGCACCAGGTGCAGTTGCCACATGACTCAAAATTAAGTATTAATTGGCAGACACCAGGAGGTGTTCAGTTTTGTGAGTCAAGTACACTTTAGGGCTGCTAACTTTAGTTTAAGCATGCAGACTGCTACTCGAGGAGGGGGATGTTTTTCCTTACAGTACTATAGCCAGCAGATTACTACTTATGACAGATAGCTAGCTGATTTGATAATTGCTAAGCCTATATAAGTCTGTCTAAGTTCAGCCAGAATTTCTAAGTTACAGTAGTAAAATCTGCAGTGCACACTGTACAGTGCAACTGCAGAGTGAGTTAGATGGAATTATAGAAGTTGTCTGGTCTCCCTCCCAAAAAGAAAAAAAACAGAGAAGCCTTTTTTCTATTCTCAAAATATACACACCAGGTCAGAAGCCGGAGAAAATTGCCTGGTCCTGTGTCTCAGATACTATTTTTTAATACTACAGGGTCTAGATTATTTTCATTTCTTTAATTTCTCTCAGAACTGTTTTACATGTCAGTTAAGTCTGTCCAAAATTGGGTGGGTTATATCTGTCTTAATACTTCATCCAAACAAGCAAATTGAGAGAAGAAAAACAGCAGTTTCTAATAAATCTTCTCAGATACACAAGTGACCAGAGTGTGTGGTTACCACCACAGCACTGCACTGTAATTAGTTCAGGTTTTTCTCTCTCTCTCTCTTTCTCCTTCTGAAAAGGTTAGGTTTTTTTAATAGCAGAAGCAAGCTTGTTTCTACTATTAATCACTGTGGTTTCAGCTCGGTTTTATTTTAATATTTATTCTTAAGAACTGTCAGCCTCAAGTTTAAGTCTGTCTCTCCCTCCTGTTTGGATTTTATATAGCGGAAGCAAGCCTGTTTCTACTGTAGCACAACTTCAGTGTGTAATTATTTCAGTCAACAGCAGGAAGAGCAAATTAGCCAGAGTAGAGTCATTTTTTTTTCTGTCTGTCCTCTTCTCTCAACAAACAGCAGATAAGCAGAAATGTTTGCAGTACTAGTATAATAGACAGGCTGCAGGCTGGCACCACAAGTGAATTAGTATTCTACAGTATTTCACAGCAGCAGTAACGTAGCCTCTCTCTCTCTCTTATATTTTCAGAGGGCCTCACTGAAAGATTTTTTTTATAAATTCCATCAATTTAACAGTTAAATCCTAGCTAGGTAGATAGACTGGTGCCTGATTAGGACAGATGAGACACCAAGCCTGTATGCCTTTGCCTTTGCCTAGAACCAACTGTGGCCCAGAAACCAAAAATGCTGCAAAATCAGTGTTTATGTACAGCCAGCCACAAAATTTATCACCAAGCACAGTCTGTGCTAGTAAACTACTAACAGAGGAAGGATCAACTCAGAATATTTTTCAGAATTTTTTTTTCTCCCCACTCGAATGAGAGGTCTGTCTCCAACAAACTCTGCCAAAGAAATGCATAGCATGTTGCTGTGGACTTGCACATGTGCTTGTTCAACTTACTGTACCATGTGTTTGCACAGAAACACACATGAGGTACAGTTTGTGCTGTGCAAGTCTAGGTAACTGAGTCTGCCACAAAGTGCTAGTGTCCTCAAAGTACTGTATTACACCCCCCCACCTCCTGCCATCATGTAACCCACCTCATTGGTGCATGGGCATGCACTTGCTGCTCTGACCCGAAGTCGCTCTTCCAGTAGTGCCTCCAGTAGTGCCAGCCAAAGATCGCTACTGCACCAAGTCAGTCAGTCCCAATTAAATACACTGACTGACTGCTGGATCATGTCACCTTTTTGCGACTCACCCCATCCGGTCACCAACTCCACACCCCCGCCATTGGGGCAGTAGCCAAAAGTGGGTCACCATTTCAGCAGGCGCCTACTTCCTACGTGCCCTTATCACAGGATAACAATAAGTTCCTACCCCTCTCAAGCTATTTAGGTCTACACCCAGCACCCCACCCTAACAACCTGCAAATCCTACATGGCATGGGGCTAACTTTTATACATCTCTCTGGAGACTTGCATCTTGGCTACCCTATAAATTTATTTTGCTACGGGCCTGATCAAATGAATTTCTTGGAATGTCAAAAGCCTTAATTCTCACATAAAAAGGAGGAAAGTCTTGGACTACCTGCAGAAGGAGGGAGCCCAAATAGCCTTCACCCAAGAAACACATCTTACCACAACAGAGAGCGATAAACTGAAACAGGAGTGGGTAGCCCTAGTGTATGGCAGCTCTTTCAATACAAACAGTAGAGATGTTGCAATACTGGTGCATAAATCTGTAGCATTTTCTGCCACAAATGTTATTCAAGATCCAGAAGGGAGCTATATTATAGTTCAGGGTACTCTAGAAGGCCAGTAAGTCTCCCTGTGCAATATATATATATATATATACTGTATATGCTCCCAATAGCACTGACACTACCTTTTTCAATAGTTTAGCCCAACTGCTTCTCTCTCACCCCAATGGCCACCTTCATCTAGGACACGACACCAACACTACCATGGACAATTTCATTGACTGAAGTACCCCACTGACTGGACCACCTACACCAACTTCACTGGTGCTCCAAGAGCTGGCTAAGGACCTAGGACTGGTTGACATTTGATGTTTAGTTAATCCCAAGGTGAGGGACTACATGTTCTTTTCTAATCTGCATAACACCTACTCGCATATTGATCTGTGGTTAATCCCACATGCATGGGTGCCTGACATAATGCAAGCCTCTATAGGCACTTTCATTATTTTAGACCATGTTCCAGACTCCTTCTCTTTACATTTAAATCCTATGACAGCCATGACTAATAAATCATGGATCTTTAATGCATCCCTCTTACAAAACCAAGCTTTCTGCACACTCATGTAGAAAGAAATATCTACCTTTTTAGAACACAATCAACTGTCGGATATTTCCACTGCCGTATGGTAGGATGCCCTCAAAGCCTATATTAGATGGTGTCACATCAGCTATACCACTCATCTTAAGAAAATGAAGGCACATTACATGGATGAACAAATATATAAACTTAAAGACCTTGAGAAAAATATAGAGAAAACAAGAACTCCTCACCCCAACTGTTAGCTGAAATAATTGCAACTTGGTATAAGATTAATCTTTATCTTCACCAAAAAGCTTAATATACTCTTTTTAGACTGCATCAGAATTTCTGGGAGTTTGGTGAACGACCTGGGAGGCTGCTCACCTACCAGCTAAATAAGACATGAGAGCAGTTTAAGATCCCAGGAACACTAAACAGATCCAGGAACCTTGATAAGGAGCAACAAGACAGACATCAACCTAACATTTTAACAGTTCTATAAAACACTCTATCAGTATGAAGCCAATTCCTCTAAAGTGGAACTAGACAAGTTTACCTCTACCTTGGGACTCCCAAGGCTTAACCCTGACCCTGGCCATCACTTAGACCAGCATTTTACTCTTAAAGAAGTGGAAGAAACTATTAACTCTATGCCCACTGGGAAAGCCCCAGGTAATGATGGGCTACCTACTGAATTTTCCACCACTTGAAAAACTGCCTCTTGCCTCCCCTCATGGATGCCCTAAATGAAGCTGTTCAACTTGAAACACTCCCAGTCTCCATGTGAATTGCCTTTATCACACTTTTTCCCAAATCTGGTAAGGATCATCTGCATTGTGGAAACTGCAGACCAAAACCCCTCATTACTGCAGATTGCAAATTGTTTGACAAAATGATAGCCAACCGAATTAAAGGTGTTCTCCCTACCCTAATAGACGGTGATCAAAAGGGATTTTTACCAGGCAGGAAGGGTACAGACAACACCTATAGACTGGTAAATCTTATTTGGCAAGCTCCACAATCCCACCCTTCTGCTGTTCTCCTCTCCTCTCTGTCAATGCTGAAAAGCTATTCGACAGAGTTGAGAAGCCTTACCTTTTCCACATATTGCAAGTCTTTGGTTTTGGGAATACTCTCATGAAATGAATACTCACGCTATACAGCGGGGCTGCTGAATCAGTCCTCACTAATTCAATGATCTCCCCTCTAGAGCTGTGCAAAATGGAAACATTCCGAATCCATGGAATTTCAGTGACATTTTACGAAATCCCATGAAATTTCACATAATTTCATTTTGTGGAATTTTACAACTTTAGTAATTTGATTATAACTCAAAAAACATTCACACTAGAAGTCTGAACCTTGAAATAGGTTTTTCTTTTAGACAATGACCATAAACGTGCCAAATATCATATATTTTAGTCCAACAGTTTAAAAATTATATGGGCTCAAATTTTGTCATTTTATTGTTTGTGTGAAATTTCATGAACGTTTTTTATCTGCATATACCTTAACCATCTATTGGGCCAGGGATCTTAAATTTGGCATGATTTCTTGATGTTAGGTGTACTAACAATGTGCAAGATTTCATGACAATATGATGCATCGTCTTAAAATTACATGTGTTCAAAATCTGTCATTTTTTTCATGAAATTTCATGAACAAATTTCATCTACATATAACTCAGGCACCTTTGGAGCTAGACATGTGCAAATTAGTATGGATAACCTTTTTGTAATGCTTATATAGAATGATCTATATATTGAGAGAATTAGATAAGAAATTTTTAATTTACAGGGGTTCAAATCTTTACTATGTAAATATTTGCAAAACTTTCTGAAAACTATCAAATATTTGAATGTCTGTAACTCCTCTGCTCTTGCATGCATAGTGTTAACATTTGACATGCCTATCCATAGTCCGTATATCTTGGTGTCTAACACAACTGGATAAATTGTTTAAGCAGTTTTAATTTTGCAGAAGAGAAAACATGATTAGTAACATTTTCTCACATATTTATAATAGCATATTCTGTAGATGAAGCATTCAGAATTTTTTTTGTGGAATTTAACATTAACAATGCACATATCACTACTTCATTTGATAAGCTGGGCTGCACTTTTTGCAGCCCTGCTGTTCCTCACTGGGTAACTATCTCCCCTTTCTCATTTGGCATAGCCAGATTGACTCACTACAACTACTGATCCCACTGATATCCTCTTTGCTCTTTACAGTGACAAACCACCTTAAAACATGAGTTCCTTACTCCCTTTCCTATCAACCTACCTGTTGGAAGAGCAGAATTTTTTCTTCCTGCTGCCCAAGACATTGTCTTCCCCTACTACATGCTTTTTAGTACCTCTAAGTCCTAGACTTGCATGTACACCAAGCTCCCTGGATCAAAAATTTACTGGATGTGATCCTTAAATATCCTGCATTCAGGTTGGAATTGTTGACACTATGTGCTTTCCCACTCCAACCTGGGGCCTACCACTGTTGTGCTACCCAGCTCAGCTGTCCATTTCTTGGTGAAACTGTGCATCTAACTCCTGAACCGGTGACGCCCTGTGCTACCTGCCTCTTATACTCCTATCCTTTAATTAGAGCCCCCAGATAAGGCTGAGTGAAATTAGTAAATTCCAGTTTTATGGAATTTTTCATGAAATGCTGCAATTTTCACAGAGACTCATGGGATTTGACTTTAAGTAGAGATGTTATTTTGCAATTTCTTACAGCAAGCAATTAAAAAAATTGACACACACAGTCCCCTTGTAAGGTCTATGAACCTGCCAAATTTAATGGTATTGCATTCTCTAGTTTTAAAGTTTCAGGGGTTTATAAATTTGTAGCAAAATTAAATTTTTAATGTTGTGAAAGTTTGACTACTTTTCATTTAATCCAATTTAAAGTTGAAAATACAAACTTTTTCATAAATGACCATGTGATATAGTAGTTTAAATGTTTCAACTCTAGTTAAATTTGGATATGTAGTTTTAAAATTAGAGGGAACTAACCAAAAATTTAATTTTAGCAACATGTTTGGCAGGCTGTAATGCAGTCCCATGTAAAGCTAGAAATCTGAAACTATGGGCATATACAAATGTAGTGCTATCCTGTATACTAGGCAATTTGTGTAATATTTCAATGAATACTATCAAAGTTATACTAAATTTACAGACATCCAAATTTTGACAAAATATTTGACTACCTATAACTCAGCTCCCATTAAAGCTTGAGACTTAAAACATGGTGCATATATGCATTCTATGTGCGTCTCTAAAACCAGACATCTGGTTATGGCCTGCACTCTGTGGTCAATGTGCCTGTCCTCATACCTAGGCATCACTCCTCTAAAGGGGCAAGTGCCTTTATGTGTCATGCTCCCCAATTCTGGAACTCTCTCCCTCTAACTTTATGCCTCACCTCTTCCCATGCCTCCTTCAAAAGATTGCTACGCCATCACTTAACTGATTCATGTAACTGCACTTGTTTCCAACCACCCTAGCCTGTTAACCCCCTTACCCTGACCCCTTAAGCCACTTCTTCCCAGTCATATCCCAAAACACTCAGCACTTCTTTTTCTAGATACCTGTCCTGGCCTACCAACATCTACTCATAGTGCTCTCCTCTTCTCCTGTCTATACCCTCTCTTTTCTCTAAAATTCCTCCTATCCCGCATGCCAATCCTCATGATTACCTCCTCTCTTTTATCTATCTATCCTGTATGTCCACTGTTGTGTAACAGTAAATTTTCTCCCTGCATTATCCTAACCTTATTTGCTTTATTGCCTGATTATATGAAATTAGCAAATGTATCATTTTTATTCCTCTTAGATAATGAATTTACCCTGAATTGTATTTTTTACCTTGCTTGTTACTTCATCTTCTGTTTACAAGGTATTCCCTTCCATGAAACATTGTTCATTTTAATGTAATGTCATGGTGTATAGTTATGTTATTGCTGATGCTCTGTACTTGTCTTCACTGTTCTGTAATCTCATGGGTCATGCCTGAAAATAGTCATTGCCATGGCTAGTGCACCCTACCCGGTTAATAAAAACTAAATAAAAATTGTGGAGAAATTCGGAGAAGAAATTTAAATTTTTTTTTTTATTTAGTTGTTTAAACCAGGTATAGTACACTAAGCTGAAAGCTTTTTTACAGGCGCGACCTGGGCGAAATTATCTCAAAATAGCTGCAAAATAAATTTTGATTAAATGTTTGGCAACCCATAACTCCATCCCCTTTTAATTTTGAACTCTGAAATTTGGCACACATTTGTAAGCCATCCTGTACTGCTTACAATCCAAATTTGGTGTTATTTGGATGCAAACTTTAAAATTATAGCAAAATAACTGAAAATTAAAATGTTGCGAATATTCCATGGAATTCTGCAGAATTGCAATGGTCATTCCACAGGCAGAATTTTATATTCTGCACAGCTTTACTTCTCTCCTTTCTCTTAGAAAGAGGAAGGAGGCTAGGATGCCCGCGTTCTCCTATACTTTTTGCTCTTGCTCTAGAACCCATTTTGCAAGCCATTAGACAACACTCAAGCATTCATTGCTTAGAGTTAGGTGGGGCCCATGAAGTTATGGCATATGCAGATGATATACTCTTGACTGTCACAAACCCAGTAACCTCAGTCCCCACTGTGCTGTCCTTAGTGATGCACTTTGGCACCCTTTCCAGTTATAGGGCTAATGTGGTGAAATCTCTAATTCTGTCACTAGGACCAACACTGCATCTCCTGGCAGGCTTCCCTTGGGGGCTACAAGTCACCCAATGATCCTTAAAATATCTAGGCTAAAACTTCTCCTGGAAACTAAGTTCCCTAGGTAATCTAAACTTCTCCTTTCTGATTACTTCACTAACCTAGGACCTCACCAGGTGGCTCTGCCTGCCTCCCTCCCTTTCTCCACTTAGGGTAGACCCCATGCATATAAAATGATGGCAGCACCCAGAATACAGTATCTCCTAGATAATCTTCCCCTGAAAATCAGACCTGAGTTTCTTTCAACAAATGCACAAACAGATGCTAGATTTCATTTTGGACTCAGTTCCCAAGCATATCAGCCAAAAAAATTAAAGCTCCCACTGGAGATGAATGGAATTAACCTCTCAGATTTTGAACTCAGGCATATCTCACACTTCCTACTGCAGCTGTCGCACACTTCACCATTACTAGTCTGCTTAAACTGACCAAAAAGGACTGTCTGTGAAACATACCTCATAGGAGGGAATCTATATACAACATTACTGTATGGCCAGCTCCCGCATAACATGCATACCCACTCTACTATTGCACTCACCGCAAAGCTTTGGCATAAACTAGCAAAACAAAATCTAACTGGACACCCAAGGCTTCTCTTTCCTTTCCCATCTGGAAAAACCCACTTCTTACTATAGATGACTACTCAGAGAATTGGACATCCTGGTCTGCTAAAGGCATCCTAGCACTTTTTCATTTAATAAACAGACCCACTGGATACCTGAAATCTTTCGGTCAGATACAAGCCAAATTTGGCTTAGAAAAGCACAGACACTGGCAATACCTTCAGCTTTGCTCTACCTTGACTACACATTTAGGCCCCAAACTCCAAATGACCTCCCACACAGGCATTGAGGAGCTGATACCCACTAAAGAAAACAATCTACCAAGTGCCAGTCACATATACAAACAATTAATTCCCCTCAATAATACAGCACTGGAATCCCTACGGGAGAAATGGAACATGGAGCTACAGTAGGTATACAAATGGACCAACTCACATGGGAGTCCAACTGACCACACCTCAAATGTGCTCAAAGAGACACACATAGCTGCTTTATGCAATTTAAAATCCTAAACCAATGGCATAGAAACCCAGCAAAGCTACACAGATGGGGTCTTTCACCAATGGATAAATGCTGGAGATGCCTGTCTGAGGCAGGTTCTATATCACATATCATCTTGTGCTGTTTCTTACTATGCTCTTATTAGACAGATATAAAGAAAGTAACAAGAACCATAACTGGCTCTGCTATTACCCTTTATCTCTCCATGACAATACTAGGGCTTATACCTGAGAATGCAGATAACCTTCCCAAAACCACCTACATCAAGTGTTAGATCCTGAGTGCATTAGTCTCGGCCAAAAGAATTATTCTTAGGTACTGGAGGGACACCTCTTGACTCCATGTTATCTGCATGGCAGGCTGAACTGGGAATATTGCCTGCTTTGAAAGGGTCCACTACTCCATCACTAGTAGATTAGACCTCTATGACAGGATTTGGCACCACTTTCTATCCTCCCCTTCTGCACTATCCCACAAGGCTGTTTCACGTCACAAAGACCTATTGTGATCAATAGGCAAAGTAATCTGAATTCCTCCCTCCTCTTCACACTGAACAGAAGCACATTCTTACCCCTGTTGTTCCTCTCCTCAGAGTAAGTCAGTGTTCCTTCCTCCTTTCCCTCTTCCGTTTCTTATTCTTCACCCTTTCTAAAGTTTAACAATATAATGTCCTGATTGTTGGTAGAAAAACATCTATAGGCACAATTCATCTGTGGTTTATTGTGTACTAATACCTCTTTGTATAGTATTTCAGTAGCGTACTTAATTCATAAAGACCACAATTACAGTTGTACATCCAAGGGGGATTCCCCCCAGCCTGGCTTATTATTTATGTTAAGTGGTCTTGAATTGTTTCTCATGTTTACTGGACTATATACATGCTTCTTCTTTAACAATAAAAATATTAACTATAAAAAAGTTTGTATTTTTAACTAGGGACTTTTTGAGGCCTAAGGGAGGTTGACAGTGCCCCTTTAATACATTGCATGCACCTGTTAGCTTTCCATGCTACCTGTTTACAATCATTTATATTTGTTATATTTTGAAATATTATGATCACTAGATCCCTTTCAGTTTCCACCTTACACAGTATTGTGTTGTTTAGTGAGTAATAATTTGTGGGGTTATTGTGGCTCAAATGTAGCACCACACACGTGTCCATTTTAAAGGACATTTTGTAAGGTCACATAATTCAATTACTTTTAAGTCATCATGAAGTGATGTGTATTTCTTTACTTTGTCTACCACCTAACTTACTGTCATCAGCAAATGATATATTATTTTTTACATTATTGTGCAGGTCTCCAATATATAATCTAAAAAGTGCTGGTCCCAAAACAGACCCCTGTGGTATGTCACTACTCACTTCTCCTTCAGACATTGTCCATTTAATTCTTACTTCTTGGGTTCTGTTTGTTAACTAGGTATCGATCCATCTTACAACTTTGTTGTTATTTTCCATTTTACTTATTTTAGTAATTAATTATTTGTGCAGTACCTTATTAAATACTTTTTTAAAGTCTAAGAAGATTACATATACAGGGTAGTTTTTATCCAAACTGTTACTAACTTTGCTGTAAAACATAGTAAGATCAGTGATGCATGATTCTCATGCTACAAAACCATGTTGTGTATTATCTTGCAGATTTTTTGTTATAATTTCTTTATCCACCTTATCTTTTAATAACTTCTCCATAGCAGTACCCAGCATTGCAAATAGATTGATAGGTCTATAGTTTTCTGCTTATTATTTACTTCCTTTTTTGTGAATTGGGATTACAGTGGCTCTTTTTCCAATCGTTAGGTACTGCTCCTTCAGAATATCATTTGTTGTATAGTAATGTTTCTGCCTCTTTAAAGGGAAGGTTTCTCAGCCTTTTTTTCTGTTTACCTGTGTAGCTTGCAGGCATGAACAATGATTGCCGCTATTACACCCTCCTAATGTGATCGTCATTTAAACGTAAGTGAAGTTACCTAAGTCTGGTGTAAAAATCTTCTTGACCCCATTACAATGGTCATGATCTGAGTCATGCAAAGCATCCTGGAATTTTATAATATTTTATAGTTAACGTCTGCAGTAGATACACTGTATCAGTCAGCGCTGTTGCCGTCCTTTGCAGTCCCTATGTTCTTGTCTTATGCTGGTCATGAAACTTTCCAAGGTCTAGTAAGAGCTCTGCTGTTTTCTATAGTTTAAAGTGTATCTGAGTTAGAAAAATTGCTTATAGAAAATACATAGACTTCACAAGACATACACACTGCTCAACAGAGTGTGCACAAGGACGGTGATGCTACATGAAAATATTCAGTCCACACAAAGCTCTGATTCAGGCCAAACACTAGCCTTTTAAGGTAAAACTCCACCAGCAATAGTAGTTAAATAAATGGCATTTTATTGCTTAAAAAATCAACACTACAAACATGAGTAACGCTTGACATGTTTCAGGTCTTACAAGACCCTTTCTCAAAAGCAATATTACTCATCAAACACCCACACAACAAATATCCCACCCCATGTGCAATTATGACATCACTATTCATCATAGTATCTCATTGGTGCTTCACATTTCACAAAGTGCTATTTATATACATCCCATTTGGAAAATGGGGGGAGGGGAGAGAAAGGGGAAAGGAAAGGGAAAAAGGACCAAAGAATAGAAACATAAAAATGTGAAACATATCCAATACTATTTTTATACAGCAACATAAATCTGCATAGGAGCTGATAATAAGGCAAAATTATTTTGTATCCAGATATGGTTTAAGATCAAATCCAATATTTAACCCAAGACAATTTGTAGCTCTTAATTTAATAATCCAAAAGGTTTCCCTCTTTTCCAAGAGGTTATCAGAATTACCCCGGATTTTGATTCACTTTGTCAATAATACTAAATGAGATTCTATGTTCCTCACTGTCGTTTACCTTTATATGTCATGCAGTAGCATACAGGGGATCTCCCCTATCAATGGCTCTCATATGTTCTCCTAACCACTGTTTAAAAGGTATTTTCATCTTCCCTACATAAAATGCTATTCAAAAACATTGGGCTAAATAAATAACCCCTGCAATGTCACATGCCATGAGTTGCCTGATCTCAAATGCCTGCTCGTCATTCACACTTGTGAAACTGGAACAATTCCTTACAGAATCACAATGTAGACACTTTCTGCACCTGTAACAACCTGTAGTCTTGCCCAACCACATTTTTTCTTTACTATCCACAAAATGACTGTGGACTAATCTGTCCTTTAATGTAGGGGATTGTCTATAAAACATGCATGGAGTTACACTTACTTTATCTTGTCAGGGCTCATGAAAAAGAGGGAGACCTTTTGGATTATTAAATTAAGAGCTACAAATTGTCCTAGGTTAAATACTGGATTCAATCTTAAACCATATCAGGACACAAAATAATTTTGCCTCATTATCAGCTCCTATGCATATTTATGTTGTTGTATAAAAATAGTATTGAATATGTTTTAAGTTTTTATGTTTCTTTTCTTTGGTCCCTTTCCCTTTCCTTTCCTCTTTCTCCCCCCTTCCCCATGTTTTTCCAAATGGGATATATATACATAGCACTTTGTGAAATGTGAAGCACTAATGAGATACCATGATCAATAGTGATGTCATAATAGCACATGGTGTGGGATATTTATTGTGTGGGTGTTTGATGGGTAATATTGCTTTTGAGAAAGGGTCTCATAGGACCTGCAATGATGTGTCAAGCATTACTCATGTTTGTAATATTGGTTTTTAAGCAATAAAATGTAATTTATTTAATTACTATTGCTGCTGGAGTTTTACCTAAAAAATCTGGTGTTTTGCCTGAATTTGAGATTTATGTGGACTGAACATTGTCATGGAGCATCACCATCTTTGTGCGCACTCTGGTGAGCAGTGTGTAGGATCTGACTTTGAGTGAAATGCACAGGTTGCAGTGGTTCAGCACTACTGTAGATATAAAGTTACATTTTTCTACCTCATTTGTAACAACTTGGGTTATTTATTTAGCCCAATGTTCTTGGATGGCATTTTATGTAGTAGGGACGATAAAAATACCTTTTAAACTGCGATTATAAGAACATATGAGAGCCATAGATAGGGGAGATCCCCTATATGCTACTGCATGGCATATAAAGGTAAATGACAGTGAGAGAAATAGATTCACATTTAGTATTATCAACAAAGTGAACTGAAATCCAAGAGGAGGTCATTTTGATAACCTCTTGAAAAAGAGGGAGACCTTTTGGATTATTAAATTAAGAGCTACAAATTGTCACGGGTCAAATACTGGATTTGATCCTAAACCATATCTGGACACAAAATAATTTTGACTCATTATCAGCACCTGTGCAGATTTATGTTGCTGTATAAAAATAGTAGTGAATCTGTTTTAAGTTTTTATGTTTTTGTTCTTTGGTTCCATTACCCTTCCCCCCCCCCCATTTTCCAAATGGGATGTATATAGCTAGCACTTTGAGAAATGTGAAACACCAGTGAGATACCATGATCAATAGTGATGTCATAATTGCACGTGGAGTGGGGTATTTATTGTGTGGGTGTTTGATGAGTAATATTGCTTTTGAGAAAGGGTCTCATAGGACTTGAAATGCCTCAAGCGTTACTTATGTTTGTAGTGTCATTTATTAAGCAACTAAATGCAATTTTTTTAACTACTATTGCTGGTAGAGTTTTACCTTAAATGGCTGGTGTTTTGCCCAAATCAGAGCTTTGTGTGGACTTCACAATACATGCAACACATACTACAGAACTGACTGAGAGTATGATTTCTGCTACCTTGTGCAGATATACATCAGCTCCCATGGTGACTTGCATGAGTGGGGCCATGGCTTTGTAATAGATTCAAACAGGTTTTCACACTAGGGCACAACAGAGCAAACCAATCTTATTTATATTATAATGAGGATGAAATTAGGAGGATGCAAGAGAGGGAATCATTGTTCATGGCTACAAACTACCCAGGTATACAGGGAAAACAGCTAGGGAGACTTTCCCTTTACTAAATCTCAGAAGAATTTACCTGGGCCTGGTGATTTGATAGGTTTAGTTGACTTAAGAACAATTTTTATTTCCTCTCCAGAGAAGACTTTTTCATTCCCATTACTCATACTATAAGAGAACTGGTATTTTTCTTTATTGTTGTACACTAAACATAAGCATTTAATCAGTGTACCAGTAATTTGTTTGGGTTGGTGTAATAATGTTCCATTAAGCATTATTGATTCCACAACTGTTTTATTTTTATTTATTTATTTAATCATTTGGTAACCGGAAAGGCACACTGAGCCAAGGCTCAATTCCTGGTGCAACCCAAGGGGAGGAGCAGTTGAAATGCAGACAATAAATGCAGATAATTAGTCAACAGAACAATAGCAGCTAATTATAATCAATATAATACAACAGCGAGAGCAAAAACGTGATGTGATGACTCTCTAGAGGTGAACTATACAATAGTAAATGCTCTACATAATGAATCTGTAATAATTGCTGGGGAGGAATTGTGGGAAGATAAAGTCAGTAGAAGACCCCTTACTATTGTTTACATATGCATTTTTTTTTATCCTTAGCATGTGCAATCCTAAACTCACGTTTCATCCTATCCAATTTAGTCAGTGTTTTGCTTTAATTCTTTTCTGTATTTATTTTCTTCAGTAGGTATTCCTTTTAATTTTGCATATGCCCTCTCTTTTTTATTCATTATATTTTTGTCTTATTTGTGAGCCACATTGGTATTTTACCCTTTTGGTTGTACTTCTTTTTCATTAGTACAAAGTTTGATTCCTTCTCTAATAGCTTGTTTTTTAGTTTGTTTCAGCAGTCAGCCACTTGTTTATTCTTAATTAGTTTGAGTTTAGTCGTCATTATTATTTTTTTCTATTTTCCTTCCTAAGATGACACTTCCTCTTTTACTAAGGTGTAGCTAATCCCAGCTATAGAGGCTACAGTTGTTAATAAATTCTTCCCAATGTGTAATGCAACTGTATCCCTTATTTAAAGTCCATTTTCTGAGCCACTCATTTATACTTTTAATTTTGTTTTGTCACTTTCAAGTAGCATGTATGACAGGCAAGATTTCTGAGAAATCAATTTCACATTCACTGTTTTCCCTTTTTTTTTTTTTGCTCATCCCAGCCCCTTTGTTGGACACTCCTTTTGGGCTTCCAAGGCCCACTTTCTTCCCAGCCGGTTGCCATCCACTAACCCATTTGCTCCATGACCCCAGGAAATCTGACATGACCCTTTGTTTGGTGGGCCAATTTCCACTGGACCACAACCAGGAGTGGAGAAATGTCCACAGGTGTCTATTATGTGTCTTGGGCATAGCAGAGGTCAGCACTGACACCTCTGGGCTATTGTGGTGGCAGCCACCAGCAGCCATCATCCAGCCAGCTGAGGGAGGATTTTTTGCTTTTCTCCTGACCCACCTACACCCTCCCGCAGTGGGCTAGCTGTGGTGGTGTCCTGGGGGCAGGAACATTTGGCAGCACATTGAGGCCACACACTGCCAAGAATGCCATACAAACCACCTCCAGGGGCAAACAAACAGCAGTCCAAGGCCACCCACTCCCCTGGGAGGGAACGTCCAAAGGATTGTCTAAATTCCCTCACTGTTGGACTCCACTTCTGATGTCCAGGCTCGTGTTAGAACCTGGGTCACCAGCATACCAAACAAACACCCATCACTCAGTGCCATGAAGCTGGCCCACTGTTTTCCACTGTCTTGCCTAAATTGATACATTCCCTTTTAATGTCCTCAAAATCTTGTCCACCAATATTATTTGTTCCAGCATGTACCATGACTAGAGGCCTAAACCTTGCATCTTTTAGTATACTAGGTACCATTCTACCAATATCCCCAATTTTGGCACCAGGGAAGCTGCTACATGTTCTTTTTTAATTTGTCAGGGTTACATATATGTTTGTCTGTAAATCTGAGAACAGAATCCCCTTGTGTAACATTTTGATGACTTTGATACTTCCACTTTATTAGACTGATGCTTGTGTACTTGGTACCTCCCAAGTGATGGTATCTTACATTTCTGGCTTTGCTTGGATGTCAATTGTAATTAAATCATCTACCAGTGAAACTGATTCTGTGTGCAATAGTGGTTCAAATTCTGCCTCAAATGTTATGGCCCTCCTCCCATATTTTTGTTCTACAGAGGTTGCTGACTAAAGTCCACTCCTCATCCATACCATCCTCATCCTCCCGTGCTCTCCTTTTAGTGATCTCCCCTATCCATGTCTGACAGTCTTTATCTTTTGGTATGAATGCATCAACAGTTTTTTTATACCTGTTTATTGATTTTTTTTTATTATACATATTTCCAGCCATTGTATAATTTGAATTTATACATGTTCACCTCTTGTAGTAGTTGTACAAGCCAGAGTTATATAAAAATTATTAAAACATTGTCAAAAACTTATTATAACTCTCTGCATATCTTTACAATAAAAACCAGAAGAAAAAATAGAATTATAAACTATTAATTCCATTCTGTGCAGAGAGACGGGTAAACCTCACAAGGGGGAGGAAGAAAAGGGGGAAGGAGGGAAGAAGTGGGTACATTTAAATTACATTATCTTCATACAATTCCCATTGAGTCTATCTATTAGTAAATAACTCTTTTTTATAATTTAATGTGAAGATAATTCTTTCCATAGTTTGAGTTGGATCAATGATCTTCACCCAATCCTGCAGCTCTGGGGGGGGGGCGCTGGAGCGACTTTTTTGTTGTAACCTTTAAGGCCGCAATGGGCAGCACTGCCCACAGGTATTGGCCTACTTTCCCCTTGATTTCAGTGAGAAAAAGACAGAGGATAACATTCTCTGAGCCTACAGTCGAAGATAGCCCTAACAGATTTGTCAAATGTTGGAGTACCTAAGACCAGTATCTACCAACATGGGGACAGAGTCAAAAGATGTGCGCCTGATTGGTGTTCACACTCCCACATGTCCTCCAGCATCTTTCATAGTCTGCAGTTCCCATCCTAGCTTGTCTGCTTGGGGTTAGGAAAAATCTGATTTAAAGTTTCCAACTAAACTCCTGCCAACTTGGGGATGATGTGGTTTTCCAGCTGTTTCTAAATATTGAGTTCCGTTTCACAGTGTTTAAATTTATATTCAATTCCTGCTCCTATTTCTTCTGTATTAAATGTGTATCATGAGCACAGTCTGCTATTAAGTTCCAATACACCATGGTGATTGCATCCTTGCCAAGCATTGTGCTCCATATGTTTTAGAAAGCCATAGGGTAGGGCCGATGGTCATCCCTCTGATTAGCTTTACGTATCTTACCATTTATATATTCTCTGATTTGGTAATAATACAGCAAATCACTATCTGACCAAGCAAACCTCTCCTGGGCAGCAACAAAGGGAAGGATTGTATTTCCTTGGAGGACTTGCCAGGCTGCATAGGCACCTCTACTTTCCTGTTGTTTGTACCAGGTGGAAAGATTAGCAGGAGGGAAGTCTCCACCTTCACACCACCTTGTGTACCTCCATATGTTTCTATAAGTGGATCCTATTTGGACACCCTGTAACCACCCTACCCCAGTGGAATGGATAGATGTCCAATTGTGAGTGGAAATAAGGTGCTGCCTATGAGGAGAAAATATTATAACCTGCAATGCGAAGTTACCATTAAGTCAAAGTTTGATCTGTTACCACTGTGCTTGATATGTTGGATGGGACCAAAGTAAAGCCACTTTCATTTGGGCAGCAATCCAATAATCCCCCAGGCTGGGACATGCTCTGTCTCATTCTTGCTTGGGAAGAAGCAGATTTTATTAGCCACTCTAGGGCAGTTATTTGCCCGTAAGAAAGTCATTACCCACCTCTGCCATTTATTCAGTTCTCTTTGTGGTATTGTGCAGGGGACACATTGGAATAGATACAATAATTATGGCATAATATTTGTTTTTATTATCATCTGGAATGTCGAATGAAAAGGGGAGGGCATCATGTCCCATCTCTATAAATCCATCCTTATTTGTTTAACCAAAGGGGGTAGTTATCTGCATATAATTTAGATGGTTGTTTTCCCAACCTGATTCTTAGATATTTTATAGACTTGTGGTCCCATTTCATAGGGAATTTGTCCTTAATGGCCTGTGGAACCTGTAGTGCCATCACCAGCACTTCTGTTTTATGCCAGTTTATGGTATAGCCTCATAAACTGAGTATTTCTCAATTTGCCTAAATACTTCAGATAAAGAAATCTCGGGGTTCATCATGTACAATAAAACATTGTCCACATATTGGGCCAGTTTACGGATATTGTTCCCTAGTTGCACACCTGTTATTTTGGGGTTTAATCTGATGCTCTGAGCAAGGGGCTCAATATAAAGAGTGAAGAGGAGTAGGACAGCAGGCAGTCCTGTCTTGTGCCCATTGCAAGTTTAAAAAGTGAGGAGATATGTCAGTTAGCCCTTACATATGCAACTGGCACTGAGTATAACTTAACAATATAACTCAGAATAAGAGGAGGGAAACCAAAGCTGGCAAGGGTGCCTTGCAAAAAGTCCCTGGAAACCTGATCAAATGCTTTTTCTGCATCGAGACTCATCAAGTAAGCAGGCGTTGCCATCCCTTGAAGGTGTTCTATTATATCTACTGATCTCCTAATGTCGTCCATTGTTTGTCTGCCCAGGACAAAACCAGTTTGATCAAGATGAATAATGGTTGGCAAGATCTGTTCTAGTCTCCTGGCCATCATTACTGTTAAGATTTTATTGTCTGTGTTTAATAATGATATAGGCCTCTATGATGAACAGATGGTTAGGTCCCTGGCTGGCTTTGGCAACACTGAAATTATAGCTTGGGATCAGGAGACAGCTGCAGAGCTTGTTTCCTTCCATACATAATTATATGCCTTCAGCAGTAGGTGAGAGATGCTCTTTTTAAACTGCTTATAAAATTAATTGGGCAGGCCGTCTGTCCCAGGACACTTCCCTGTTTTTAAACATACAATTTCTGTATGGATTTCCCCTGTTGTAAAAGGAACTACAAGTAACTTCTTCTTCTGTTCTGTGATTTTTAGAAAGTTTAGAGGTGCCAGAAAGTCCTTAATCTCCTCGGGGGTAGGAGTAGTTCCCTTACTGTATAATGTTTCATAAAAAGACCTAAAGGCACTTGATATTCCCTCAACTGTGCACTGCCAGGTCTTATTTTTAGGGTCTTTTATCTTAGCTATACTAACTTTTGCTTTATATTGATGCATCCTGCTAGTTAATAGTCTTAAAGCTCTGGGATCCCCTTCATAACTTTTTTCCTTAAATGTTGTAGCTTCTGTTCCATGTGATAATCTAGTATTCCCAGTTGCTCTTTTTTGAGTTTAGACAGGACCATGCCCCTCTCCCTCTCTCTCTCTCTCTCTCTCTTTTGTTGCTGCTTCTGCTCTAAATCATTAATTTGTTCCTGTTACAATGTTTTCCTGCTTTCCCTCTGCTTCTTATGCTTGGAGGAGATCTCAATGAATTTACCTTATATGATTGCTTTCACCGTGTCCCATAAAACAACAGAGGAGACCTCAGGGCTGTTGTTGTCCAGTACTTCCTGTTTAATTGTGTCTTGTAAGACTTCCTGAATTTCCTCCTCATGGATGAGAGACACATTCAGCCTCCAGAAGGTTGATTTCCTGATAGGCTCCAATGTGACTTATATATATATATATATATATATATATATATATATATATATAGTATATGTATAGGTGAATGTTCTGATAATGTCATGTCCCCCATCCATGCTGAGGAACACAAGACTAGAGAGTCCCTGGGGACCAGGAAATAATCTAATCCTGAATAAGTTTGGTGTGCTGAGGAAAAGGTGTATTGCCTAGTGCTCTTGTTCAACTGTCTCCACACATCTACTAGCCCTAGTTCCCCCAGTATATCTACTACCCTTTTTATCACTCCATTCTCCCCCCTGTTAACTTGGCCCAAGGTGTACATAGATGGGCTGAGTCTTAAATTTAAGTCACCTCCAATAATTGTCATTCGACCCATTCCATAATTTTTAACAAAAATTCTCTATAAAGTAAAAAATCTTAACCAGGAGGAGCATAAACTGACACCAACGTAAGTTTAGTGCCATTATATATCCATTTTACTCCCATGTATCTCACATCTTTGTCCGTAATAGTGTCTTGGAGTTCAAAAGGGACCCCTGAGGGAATCAAGACCACCATACCCCTTCTTCTTCCTTTCTTATACACAGAGTATTTAACAATTTGATACCCAAATTTTCATAGCATTTCATGCTCCTCCCTGTCCAAATGTGTTTCCTGCAACATTATGGCTGCAGCCCTAGATTTCCACAGGAAGGGTAATATTCTACTTCACTTTATGGGATGCAGTAATCCATTGACATTATAAGATAAGAATGTAGCTTCTAGTTTTTCCGTTCTCCCAAACTGTTATCATCTTAAATTCACGTAACAATGTTGGATTCATTTTTGCCATCATTCTATCTCCCTCCCATTGCCCCCCCCAGACAAAACCCATCTCTCAACATGTAAAAAACACAACTTTGAAACAACTTAATGGTACCAGAACCATGGTGGCATTCAAATAACATAATTTACATAGTGCAGTTCCACACATGGAGACCATTTAGTGTGGACCAAAAAAGGGCTTCCTATTACTAACAGACTCCCTAGTATACCAAGGAGAGGTATTGGTACAAGGAGAAAGACATGCCACAGATTACTGTAGCACTCCTTGAGAGTCTAGGACCTAGTATCAGTTAGGCTCCAATGAGTTTGCTGCTTAGGCAAACTAAAAGACGTCACAAGCCTCAGTCAGGCAGTGTATATGAATCACCAACACTGAAACTCTTAGATAGAAGTATTGCTCCCCCCTCCCCACTACCCAGTAGTTATTCAAATCAACCATTTTTTATACTGAAATACTGCATGTTTTTTGATATCAGAATACAGTATGAACAACGGTTGCGTTCATATTAGTTTACCCAATTATAACCCAGTATGGACACTTGGTCTATTTAACATGGCAGAGGGTAAAAAAAAGAACATAGGCTTTTATGCCCTTATTTCACTGTAATCTGATCTCTTTTAATGTTACTAGGATGGCAGTGAGGAGAAACCGTTAGTGTGGAGGAAATGCCCAGTTAAGTACTGTCAAGTGTAAATCCTTCACATTCCGTTCAGCTCATACCTCACACAAAGTAAAAGTTGGAGTTCCACACTTTTGTTTTGACACATCATTAACTATGCAGCTGGGATCTTGGTGTGCTGTCAGAAAAGTACACCCGGCTAATATTTATAGCTGTTTAAATCTCACATCCAGGAGAAAAGAGTTACCAGTTCAATCCTATGTGTCCTTCTAGCGTTCCTTCTGATTGTCTTGTAGTTTCTGCACAAGATGTCTCAGGGCTTGGAGTGGAGCTATTCATAATGTTACTGCATCGCATCCTCTTCTACATTTATCAAGTGCAATGGACCAATCCATGGTGTTTGCCTGAGCCATCTGGGAAATTGAGTGTTTTATTGCCACTTATGATGGATCCATTAGGCCTCTCCCGACCATCACTAATTTTGCTTCCTTTGGTGAATCATATAATTTGGTTCCTTCGGGCCAGAACATTCACATTCTGGCTAGATATGATGTATGAAACCTAATGCCTTTAACTCTAAGTACCTTAATAAGTTCATTTAATTGTAGCTTCTGTCTTTGTATTTCTAGGAGGAAATCGTGATCAAAATACAATCAGGATGTTAGATATTTCACCTCTTTTTGCTTCCATAACCTTGCCAGGATATCGTCTTTGACTTTATAGCTGTTGAACTTAATTATTATATACCTCAATCTTGTGTCTGCATCTGTGGGTTTCAGTTGGAGGGCATAGTGGGCCCTCTCTATGCCTAGTTGATAGCTGGCTGAGAGTTGCAGAACATCTGTTAAAAGGTCCACCAAAACTCAGCCATACAACCGGTGTCTGAACCCTCCGGGAGACCATATAACATATGTTCTCTCATCAAGAATGGCTCTCCAGATCTATGCTTTTTTTTCTGTAGTTGATCTGCCTACACTATCAGTGCTTGCAGAATAAGGCCTATTTGCACCGTGCCATGCTTTACCACCAAGATTCTGTTCTCTGCCTACTCTACTCTTTGTTCTAGGCCAGAAAGCTTTTAGTTTAGCTGCTGAAATTCCTTCTTTGTCTCAGTGCTCATTTATTTTATTTCTTTAAAGTGCTGTTCAAAGTGAGATCTGGACAAATGATCATTCTGCTCCTCGGTGTCTGCTATACTTGCCGGTGAGGGGTTCCAACTGGTGGTTTTCCGTTGCTGCTAGTATCGCCTTACATCTTGCGAGCCCTTTTGAAGTTTTGACTTGGTATGACCTTGTCTGTCTTTAGGATGATTATTACTCACCATCCTAGCAATTATTTGCAGTATTATACCAGAAATTTAATGATTTTTGAGTCTGTGGGGTTGGGAGCTCCTCTCACTCAGCTGCTCGTATCTCCATGATGTCACTGGAAGTCTGACTGGCCCATCAATAGTTGTGGGTGCTTCACATACAATTTGCCACATATTCATACTTTTCAGTTTCACAAGCTCTATTTCCAACTCCATCACTCTTATTTTTAAATCTTTGATTTGCTTACATTTGCCACATGTGAATGCCTCAAAGTCAGCCATTGCCAAAAGACAGAATTTATTACACACCACACATTGGGCCCTATGCATGAATGAGTGTGACATGTGCGGACATGTGATGTATATGTGGTGCACAGCTGGATGGCATGCAGGACCAGGCAATACGCAGCACAGATCAACCGAACCACAGAGCCGCATTGTCGGTGTGTGGATCTGCGGACAGTCCATAGCGCACCATGTAGGCAGCATAGGACACCCCCAGCTAAGTGGCACCACCCCTTGACCCTGTCATAAAAGGACAAAGTCTCCGCCCACTGCACAGATGTGTAAGTAAATGTGTAGGATGGCAGAATGAAAGACACACTTGGAGGAGGGGAAACTGGGACAGGCAGCACCAGAGAACACCTGCCAGCAGGTGGGGCAGGCATCTGGAGGTACAAGTAGTGGTGTCACAGGCAGATCCCAGGCCTCCAAATTCACAGGAGCACAGGTAGCGGCCATGGTAGCAGAGATCAGTGCCAACCATGCCCAATTATTTGGTGCACTGGCCTCCAACCACCCCCCATGGACTTGAAGGTGCACCTGTGGCTGGACATACAAGTGGCCATGAATGCTGCCATGCCAAATGCATGGACCCTGATGGCCATTAAATATAAATGGAGGGATCTGTGTCTGGCCATGAAGTGCTAGGTGGTGGCAGGTGCATGGGCACAAAGGGGCACTGGTGGTGGCTCCCCCACCCCAGACAGCCAGTTGACACCAGTGGAGAGGATGGTGGCAGACACTCTCACGACCATCAGTATCCATGGTGTGGTGGAGGGCATTGACATACAAGCCAGTGAGTATTGCACAGAAAGGCACACCATGCCCAGAGGTACAAGTGCCTGTCAGCAGTGACCACTAACATGAGTGAAGAACACCCGAATCACTAGGAGGGTCATCACTCTAACGCTGATCTCTCAGAGATAACCTGACCCCTGCATGTATGAGCTGCGAGTAGGAAGCCCCCAGCCTAAAACTGTGGCTGGGCCATGAGAGGTCAGGCCTCATACCTAAAATAGCGGCCATGGAGACAGGATGCCACCCCAACAAAATGGTGGCAAAAACCGCTTGTAGAGCCAGCAGTAACAAGCATGGATCTGGTGCCACTTGCTCCAGCAAGCCCCCTAGTGCCAACTCTGTTGGAGAGGCATAATTGAATTTTATTATCCCCAGTGGACAAAAAAACCCAAGCTGCTAAATTCACGCAGCTGTGGCGCGTAAGGACACTGCCCTCTCCACTCCCTGCACCAATGGGCCACTGCCATGTGAGGTCTGGCTTGGATGGCCAGTTAAACTTAGCAATTTAATCAAAATTGTACCCCCAAGCTCTGTGCAGGAATTGCTGCCTTAGGGACCATCTGAGAGTGCTGAATCCAAGCTCTGTGCTACCGGCTGACTAGGTGGTAGCGCAGAGGCACACAGCATGGACCACATGAGCTCCACTTTGAAGGGGAAGCCATGGCTACAGGCGTCCATCTGTGGAGTGAGAGAACCAAATTGCTTGATTGAGGAGAGTGAGCAACAAAACCACCTATGCTCTGCATTTGCAAGGTGGGCCCCACTTGAGAGGGAAGATCACCAGCAGCTCAGAGGATGACTGAGCACAAACTTTTAAATTGTGCCCTTGTGCATGCTGCCAGCTAGGCGGCAGCCTGTAAAATAACAGCAAAGTGCATCAAGATGCATCCATGCACGCGGTAAGCTTAATAAAACATTTTTGCAAATAATTCCTGCTAAACAAATGCCTGATTAACACATTTTACAAATAATTCCTGCTGAACAAACACCTAATTAACTTGTCCACCTCTGGGAAACAGAATAACTTCGGAGAGACAGAACTACAGCGATTACAGACTAAAACCAGCGAGATTACAGTACAATACCAGATAAACAGAGTGGTGGCACAAGAGTTTAGCCAACCTATGTCTCTCTCTCTCTCTCTCTTTCTTTCTCTCTCTCCCAGCTCCTTTAAAAAACAGCAATTTTTTTGCCACAGAAAGCACAGCCAAGGTGCCTAATTATTACAACCAAGAGTAACTAATTGCCAACTAGTCATTCCAATTAGAAGTCATTGAAAATGCACAATTCTCACTTAATCAGTCCAGCTGGAAAGCATAAAAACAATCCTTTTCAAATGCTGTGGGAGCCACACACTAAATAGTCAATGTTTCTTGCCTACCTTAGTTAGTTGATTGCACAGGGATTCCTGGAGTGCTTGTAGCCTCTTCAGATGCAAAGATTGAACTGAAGAATGAGGACTCCTGGGACCTAGGTATGCTGTGAAATTTGATTTGGGCCACATGTGCGTCACTAGCCTATCAGATGGGTTGGGAACCCAAGAGGTAATGTCTGGAGTGTCAGGGATACAACATGACACAATGTTAATTTGTGAAGAATTAATAATTAAGCATAACACCTTGCACTCCTCATCAAATGTAATACTCTTTGAAGGCCTGATGTTAGTGAAATCATTATTATATCATCTGCAAAAGCTAGCAGTCTCACATGTGTACTATCTACTAATGAGATATCATAATTGGCATCATTAAACAATAAAAAGAGTTGGTTAATATAATGATTGAAAAGGAGGCAGTATAGTGCAGTAGTTTAAAGCTCTGAGCTGCAAATCTGCAGACCTGGGTTTGAATCCCACAGCCTCCACTTGCATACTGTGTGACCTTGAGCAAGTCATTTAACTTTCCTGTGCTCCAAGGTTGCACTTGTAAACAGACTTTCAGCTTAGTGTGCCATTCCCGGTTAAACAATTGGAAAAAAAAAGGACTGGTGCTAAGGTACATCCTTGCTTTTCACCTTTATTTATTGTTATTGTATTTGTTACATGACCTGTCATGGAATAAGGTGTTCGCAACATACCCCGTATGGTTCCTTTCATGTTTCTGTACATTATTCTTGTCAAGTTATACCCCTGTGTCATCATATGGCTTCATAATAGGAAATCAGAAGGCTCTGTTCTTAGCCTTTTCATTTCACTAGGCCTACATATATAACCTCCTTTCCCTACCCTTCATTTGAGATGCACATGATACATTCCTGCAGGCCACAAGCAAACAAAAACATACTTTCCTTACACCTGCACTTCAGTATGGTCTGATATTAATCACTGATTTGTATAAAGAATCAGCTGTACTTGAATCTGGATAAGTAGAAAAAAAATGGTGTCAATCCCTGAGGGATGTGTCTTATAGGATAAGAGACTTGTCATGTGAGGTTTCACAAAGAAGACCACAATGAAAAGCTGAGCAATTTTGCCCAAACATCATGACAAGAGTCTCTTATTCCATAAAAGAGACATCCTTCAGAGGCCCTATTATCTGATTATAAACCACTCAAGTTTAGAGTGCTTTTAAGTTTAGAGTCTCATTTTTATTTTCTTTTGCTCTCCACCCCCCTGATGCTGAAGTGAAGTGCTCCCTCCTAATACTCCTGCATGAGGGCACTCTCTACACAGGATAAGAGGAACAGTGACTCTGCAGGCTGACTGGCTGAAATCATCTATGTGCTTTACAATCCTTTCAAAAATAAAGGCAATCGGGTCACGAGTCAAAAAAAATCAAAGTTGGCACCAGTCCAACTCAGTTACACGTAATTTAAAAACAATTCAATTCAAACTATTCTGTTCTTTATTGTTATTTATTATTATTTCTAGGCAGGAAAAATGGGACAGACCAAATGGGCCTACCAGCTGTTTTCTGCTGACACTTTTTATGTTTCTATGAGGTTATTCACTTGAGAACTTGATCTTTGACCCTTGCACTTTATTACAGCTGAGACTTATTCAGGAATTTAATTCATAACCCCCAGCTTGTGATATTACAGTGTATTGCTATAAAGATTACTATGATAACTCAAGCAATGAGTTCATTTCTGATAACTACTCTGGAATAATCATAGATGAACTATGAGAGACAAAGCTTCTGTTTTCATGTAAATTCCATTAGAAACAGGCTTGAAATACAAGAATTGTTGGAATGCAATGCAGATGAGTTCAGCTTATGCCAACTGTGGCTTTTAGGTTTTATGCCATCTTTTTGAAACTATGATGAATGCATTGCCTCTTTCTTTTACTCCCATCATTGCCCCCAGTATCTTACTCATTTGATTGGGAGCATCCTCCAGATTCCTCTATCTGTGCACCGTCAGAGATTCTGATTTTGTTCAGAATGGGAGGCCATTCCTGCTACCAGGTTAACAAAAAAGAAGTGCACTCATCCTGAGATGAAATTTGTCAGAAAGAAAACAGCCTTAGATGGTGTTTTATGATTCAGGCAAATTAATTTGCTGTTTCAAATGGTTGCTCCTTAATACAGAAAACAGAAATGAGGCAGACTGCAAATGTTCATTACTTACCACACAGCACCATCACTTTGCTCCAAAGAGCTTCCTCGGGGAGTGCTGTGACCCAGTCCTCTGAATTTGTGCCACCAGGGGAAGCAGTCATTTTGTCATGATGGTGGCTATGTAAGGAGGTTCCAAGGTGTCAGAGGTCCAATGACATAGAAGGTTACAGGCAATCATCCAACACACTGGGTTAGCAATTTATCTTGTTCTTCCATTGAGACTGACTGTCCATCATTGGAGATGCTTCCTGTACAGTTACTGTAGGAGTGGCCATGTCAACAACATGGGGTCAACCATTCCAGAAATTTTATTAGACAAACTAATATATGAGCCATTATTTCAGTAGGCATTTCCACTGCCCAGCCCGGGTTTTGAAGACACTGCATACAATGAGATTCCCCAACTTACCTGTATCTTGCCAAAATGAGGGTTTAGGATACAACACAATCCATGATCCACTGTGTGAAAGTGCAACATGCTATTATCAATACATGCAGGTCAGACAACATTACCTGTTTTGACAACAAATTAGGACCCCAAGTCATCAAAATTAAATAGTGTTAAAGAGGGGCTCTCAAGCTGCAGTACACTTTAGAACTCATTAGAGTTAAACAAAAATCCTGTTGCCTCAAATTTATTTTTAGGTGTTTTCTCTCCTTATAATTCTAGAATTATTGATGATATATGTATTTGGGAAATAGAATAAAAAAAGACTAAAATAAGTGCCCCCTTTCCATCTCTGGCTAAATAGGAACCTAAGGTGACTAACACTGAACAAAAGTAAAGTTCATGACTACTAGAGACAGATTGATTATATGTCAGAGTAGAGTACAGACAGCATTGAGGGACTACAAGACTACAATTAGAGTTGCCAGGAACCTTCTCTGTTGATGAGAGATACACAAGCAGTGGTACCTAGCAGCATGAATGGAAGCTAAATTATTTTTCTTAATGAAATGGCAATAGCCTCTAGCCCTAACACTTATGGTGTGGGAGTCCACCATGTAACATCTGGCCAACATGGAATGCATCAGCCACACAACACTGGGAAAAAGGGGAAGCTCCTACAGAATGCCATGTTTTGGCATCTATCTATGGACTGTCCAACACACAATCATCAGAAATGCTGCAAATAACACATACCCACCACCATCGCATTTCACCTCAGTAGAGATCCTGAGCTTCAAAGAACTTCTGTGTGATTTTATTACTTTTCACTGTCCTCAACAAACTAGCTAATTATTTCTCACAAAAAAATGGTTTAGCTCAGCAGTCACATTCTTTATGAAGGAATTCAAACATGTGAAGGATAGACAAAAGAAAATCCTGGAGACATAAAAAAGAGGGTAAACTGCAGACTATCTACAATCTGAGGCATATGTGATGGGCAGAAAATGGTCAGACTCGATAAGCTAAATGGTCCTTATCTTCTGATAAAAATACATTCTATATAACAGCTTATATATTTATATTCTTCCTGACATATTACATTAATGCAATCCTCAATGCAATCTTATCGATGATGTACATGCATTGTCTTAGGAACTGTATTCTCTGTACCATGAAAGCATGTTGGGTTTTAAAATGGTCAATAAAAAGTTTTGTTTTAAAAACAAAAGACTAGAATTAGAGAAGCCAAAGAGGGTCTGGAAGCTAAGCTAACAGTAGAAGCTATGGTCAACACTAAGGCGTTCTTCCTAACTGAAAGGAGGAGGAAGAGAAACTAGGGAATTGGGTCCCTGAATACAGGGTAATGGTGAGGAACCTATGAGAGATCTAAGGATTATGGCTTATATGATGAATACATTTCAGTTACATATCAGCACAATGGCAGAGAATGTTGGTCAACACTTCACATGAAACAAGAAGAGGTGGTTTCATTTGAAAAGCTGACTAGCATTCTCTGCCACCATGCAGATTTGTGATTGATATTAATTGCCCAGAGGTACAGTGCACTTCATTTGTTGCTTGAACCAAGGCATCAGCATCAATTTAAAATATAAGTCTTATATTACACAAAAAAATAATAAATCTTTGTATAAAAAAGGATGTTGATCTAATATTGTGGTGTAAGATATCTTCCTGGTTGGTAGCAAATGATATCACATATAGCTATAGGTATTACTTAGACATATTAACCGATTCTAGGCAAAGGAAATTGTTCACAAAATATAGGCTAGAACTTTTTTCCAAGCAATGTTTTGTCAGCAATATATAATAAATCAACAATTGTATCTGATAGGTATTGTTCCTGTACACAACAAGACATTGAAGATCTCTATCATGTAAGCTTTGTTTGTCATTGGTATAATAAACCAAGAAGCTACTGGCTTGTTCCTCTATGGAACAGCATTCAGACCTCAGATAGGAATTTACTTTTGAAATTGATATTTACAACTAATGATGAGATATCCCTCAATAGGGTTGCTGGATTTCTTGATGCAATTTCCTTGATTCAATTAAAACTTGAATAGTGGATGGAACTAGAAGCAGTCTGAAGTCAAATTGTCTAAGTGTCTATTACCAGTCCTAGAAATTAACTTGTGATGCTTTGGTATAAGTAGGTGTGGTCTTTCACCTGAAATGTTTGTGCTATATATATATATATATATATATATATATATATATATATATATATATATATACTGACTATAACTATCTTGAATCTCTGCCCTTGTATATGAATGTGTGCTGCTTTCATTTGCTATCATTGATTGTATTTGATTATTGAATTGTCATTTTCTTATATATGGATATATGTTTGTATGCATTTATCTGTTTATATAATGGTTTTATGAAATGGTCTTTAACCAATCAATAAAAGAAACTGAACACTGCTTGAGCCATGACACAGTGTGATTTGGATGCAGAATAAATACTTTGTTTCAGTTGTCAACATATGGTGCAAAGGGAGAAACAGTACTCATTGGGAGGGGCCCATGGCATTAAGATAGCCATGTAGCAGCCTGCAGACATCACACCAGCACTAGTAGCTGATTACCTGGTGAAGACCATGCCAGGTAAGTACCAAGAGGCAGATGGGCAACACCCTGGGATCATAGTGGTGCTAAATGGAGAATTGTCTGGGCAGCTTCAGCAATCTTTCAGGAATCTGTCTGGATAGATGTGTTGCCATATTACTCCAAGGTTACTATTGTGATCCCCATTTCCAAGAAAGGGCAAGGTCAGACCCAGGTAACTACAAGCCAATTAGCCTGACATCAGAGCTTGGCAGTGTCATGGATGCCATTACCAAGGACTGAATAATGCATTTGTTGCTGAAACCAAGCTTCGTGAACCCTCATACATGCAGTATGGTTGGAGTGTGCCAAATCAACCCAATCAACTTCTTCTAAGAGGAAACTGGGGAAATAGAGTGGGGGCAGGTACAGTACATAGATGTACTCTCTCTAGACTTTGGCAAGGCCTTCAACACTGCAGCAGTTGACAGACATCTAGGCGAAGTTCACTAGTGTGGAATACACAAGACATGTAACTACTAACTGGCTTGGGGCAGATAGAAGAATGCTGTTGTAGACAAGCACTACTCTTAGTAAACAGTGATACTCAGTGATATCCCTTGGGAATCAGTGCTGGGGCCACTGCTGTTTAACATTCTCATCTGTGATCAGGAAGCTGGAGTCTCCAGTAGGCTGCCAAATTTTGCAGATGATACTAAGCTGGTCAGGGTGGTGTATTTCCTTGAACATGGGGACAAACTTCATCTTGACCTGAACAAAATGGCCAATTGGTTGTAATTCTTAAGATTCAGATGCAATGCAATCAAAAGAAAGTTGCAAAATTTGCGAATGAAAAACAGAGGTACTGTAGGACCTATACACTATGTAGAACTCCTTTATTCCAAAGGAGAGAAAAAAATAGTTCAAGAGTCACAATAGGCAAGGCATTGCAGCTTGATGAGCAGTGCACATCTGCTGTGAAGAGGGCTAGCAGATTGCTGGGATGCATTAAAATGGGGATGACTAGGGCTGGATGAAAATTTTGGATTCCAGTTCTGTGAAAACTTCATGGAATTCTGTGATTTTCAAGGAATTTCACCAGAGATTTGATTGGGAGAAATTCACACTTTCCATAAAATTTTCACCTGATTTGCGGAATATTTAAGTGTACTGCGGAAAATATGTAATCAACTGCAGAAAATAATTATTAAAGAAAAAACACTGTTCACAGGTGTAACTTGCAGAAAATATATCCCACAAGCTATGTAGTTATGCGATTCTATTATTTAGGGGATCTATGATGCTGGTTCAACAACTATTTTGTCAACTGACATCACAGGGATGGATTTATGTTGACCACAAGTTGCAGTTGACATAAATCCAAAAGGAGATCCAGTTCCTTTTCTGTAGGGGAGTTTTGACCCCCAATCCCCCATGCAGCGGGCTCTACCCCTGCACCGCCTGAATTTATAGATTATCAAAACTGAGTTGGAGATGGTTCAGAGAGGGGGTGCAGGACCGGGGGGACAGAGTGCCTTGGTCTCAGGCAGACTATTACAGTGAACTGTCAATGTTGTCAGCATCAACATGTTTGCATGTAATAGTGTTGCTGTACAGAGGGCATAGCTTATGTAGGTGGGAATTGAATTGGCAAAGTGCTGTTTCTTATAGTTCCTCTCTCTTTCTTTAGTGATACTGTCCCTCTTGTCCAAAGTTAAATCTTATATGGTATTGTATATTTACTGTACAAATTGTAGTTTACTGAAGAAGATGGCCGCCTAAGCCCATAGCTCTATACCCAGCTAAGTCCATCCGTGCTGATATGCTGGCATCCAGGGATGCTTTTCACACCTGAAGCTATCATATGCCTCCATGACAACTGAACTACTGTTCAGAGCAACTTTAACCGTGTGCAGAAGCCAGCAGTTTGTCGATTGCCACCAGTCCCTGCACGACCCTCCTCAGACTTACTAGCCCGCTACACCTAGATCAGACCAGAGGACTACCGTAACACGATCCTACTACCTTGGTCACAGGAATTCACCATCTGCCTCTGCCTAACAGTTGGAAGGATAGCCCTCCCTCACCTACTTCTGGAAAGTCGTGGGTACCTGATTCAGTCAACATATCGCATCCCTACCGCCATCGCAGAGCACACAGGCAGCAGCCGATACAGTTTCTACACCCCATCCACCTGATGTAGTCACCTCTCTCCAGCACATAACAACCCCCCTTGAGATGCTACTTACCAGAGTGGATTCCATATCAGCCACATTAGCAGGAACAATGGCCGAAGTCTGCACTCTCAATGACAAAATGAATGTGATGGATCAGAGAACAGAGGGCCTAGAGGGGAGTCAGGCGAAAGTGCTACAATGCCTGCAGGAACATGATACCAAACTGGCCATACTTTGGTGAAGAGCGGAAGACCAAGAGAACAGAGGGAGGAAAAACAACATTAGAATTCTCGGTGTACCAGAGGGGTTGGAAGGCCCTAACACAGAGAGCTTTCTCAATGAGGAAATCCCCAAAATGTTAGGGGAAAGGTGGCAATGCCCAACTGATGTGGAGAGAGCACATAGGATTCCGAATGAACCCCGAGCTGCAAATTCACAGCCATGACCTATCATTGCATACATCCTCAGATACTCCACTAAAGAGTGGGTCCTGCATGCAGCAAGAAGGAAGGGGCAAATCCTTTGGTGAAGGGTAAAAATCTCCTTTTTCAGAGACTTCTCAGCCGAAGTGGTGGCCCGCAGGAAAGCCTTTATTCCAATCAAACAACTTCTAGCACAGTTTTAAATATGGCATTCGCCACCTGGCATACCTGCATGTGTCGAGAGAGGGGAGAGAAGTGATGGCTGAAACACCCTACGAGGTTGAAATGTGGCTCACCAAATACTGGCCTAGATTGCCCCTTGGAACTTGAACTCCCAGGAAGCTCTGGGGTCCAGATAAGTGTGCATACAGTAGGGGGAACCAATTGAATGGTAGTAGTGCTCCTAGAGACCAAATTCACAAGTGGACTGGCTCACATGTAAATGTTTCCCCCAGGTCTCCCGAATGCATGACACCACCAGGACCAGCACACAGCAAGTCTAACTTACATCACAGAGTATCCCTACTGTTCTCCTCTCCAGACCATAATAGGAATTGGGCCAAACAATGCAATTCCATCACTGTTCAAAGGGGGAGCACAGTGCAACCTTGGAAGGTCAGGAGGCCACGCCACCAGCCAAACAAACAAGGGATGATACCTCCTCGCAGTCTGAAGTGGAGCCTTTGGACATTCCAGATGATTTAGTTATGGAAGCCATTTCATCAGGATCCTAGGCAGATATTACATCTGAACTAGAAGACTGCATGGACATTTCCACACTGCCCATCAAGCCTGGCTTGCTTTCGTTCGCTGAAGCGTTATCTAAGGGTTCAGCAAATACCACAGGATGTCCCCACCTCATCAGGAATGACGCCTCACCAGACTGACATGTTCCTTAAGTGCTTTCATTTTATACTGCTGCTACCTGGGGTACTGGGGTCCATACTGCTACCAGGCTGTGGCACATGCCATAGCTATGAAGTCCATCACCCATCATTGTAGCCTCACAAAACCCTGCTGGGTTGCCCACTGACAGTTATGCTATCTATACCCCTGACCATTAGAGACTCTGGAAAGACCATGTGAGTGCCTATGCCATATTCATATTCTTCACGCCATGGAATTTTTTCTATGTGGGCAGTTGAACTGAAGGGCATACAGCTAGGTCCCTTGTCCCACCTGGCGGTGGGATACTTAAACGCACGGGAGGGTTTTCATGCAATGTAATGTAGGACCCACTCCAGAGACCAAGTGTCACCATTAATTTTGCTCCCTCAATCCCTTCCCTGGATGTCACACCCAATAGTTCCTTTGGGCACGGGTGGTAATTTAAGGGTGTTATACCATAGTTGGGGGCAGAGTCTTAAAATTCTCAAACCTCCCTTATTCTAGGTACTCAGGCAACATGGCTGTGTACAACTACCTCATTTGTAGGGTGCACTTACGTGTGTAACTCCAAGTACCAGTAAACTGTTATTTAAGTAAACTAATTTAGGAAGTTGTTTATACTGTTATTATATTTCTCCTTTATCTGGAAGAACAAATCCATCATTGCATAGGTGTTCTCCATTATCTGAGTGTTTGTAACATATTGCTATTTGCAATTGTAACTGTTGTTCTTTGGTATATTGCACTCACCTATAGCCTGTTGTCTTATCTGTTAGCAAGGTGCTGCAGTCCTACTTCTCTACCATCAGTATTAACAGATTGCTAATTTTGCCTGATTCCTCTAGTCGTGTCACAGGCTTCCTTCCTAATTGCTCCCACCTTTTCCAAGCTGGGCGTTTGGGGTGAGTACCTCTACATTTATTCATCTCGGGGCTGAATATGCCAAACTTTAGTATGGGGGTTAATCTTATCTCATGGAACGTTAAGGGACTGAACCATCCAACCAAAAGGTCAGTTGTTCTCAAACACCTACGCATTTTGCAGTCAGATGTTGCACTTGTACAAGAAACACATCTTACTGCAAAGAACGTACTGTGGCTCAAAAAAACTTGGGTGGGTATGGTTTTAGCCAGCTCAGCATGCACAAAGTCCAAGGGGGTAGCCATACTTGTCCAGAAGTCATGCCCTTGGGCCACGGACAAGGTACTTTCTGGCACTCAGGACAGATGGATAGTAGCCCAGTTCTCCTATCCAGGAGGTCAGGCTACATTAGCTAATGTTTATGGACCAAATGTGGATTCCCTGGATTTTTTTTTAGACATTAACCAAGCTCTTAAATCACTTGCTATGGGGTACCCCAACATCCCCATCATGTTGGGGGTGGATTTCAATTTAGTGCTAGATACTTTCCTAGATAAATCTAAACCAACTCTGCAGGTGCACCCAAGGGCAGTGCTTACTTTACAGGAGGTCATGAAGGAATGGGGGCTGACTGATGTATGGCAAAGGGATCACACCACTGGACTTGATTACTCCTTCTTTTTGTCGGTACACGCCACCTATAGTCGTATAGATTTCTGGCTTGCATATACTGTTGCAGCCCATGACATTACTGCCTCTACAATTGATAACATCTTAATTTCTGACCATGCTCCAGTCTCCTGCATGTATACCCCCTCAGGGCAAACTGGCACCAGAACTAGGTGGCAGTGTAACCCTCTACTGATCAAGCAACCTGCATTCCAGGCAATGGTTTGGATCACAGCTCAGGACTACTTTGCTATTAACAAAGTTTCTGACACCTCAGCAGCTACGGTCTGGGAGGCCTTCAAGGTAGTGCTGAGGGGCCATATCATCACCTATGTGGCCCAGAAGAATAAGGCTCAGCGAGCAGACCTATGTCATCTTCAAGCTGAGCTATCTACCTTGGAGGCACAGTTCAAATTGTCTACAACAGGAAAACCTGATGCAGCAGCCCTCTGACTCATAGTCGGACTATGGTACCACATTAATACAATTCTATATCAAAAGGCAGAATGGTTGATGGTCTGGGCTATGCATGCTTACTGGGAGGGGGGAGACAAAGGGGGTAAACTTCTAGCATACCAGCTAAGGAAACAACAGGCCGCTTCACACATCCATGCACTTAGAAATCTTAAAGCAGAGCCAATTACTAACTCTAAGCAGATAAATATATGCATGTAGCAATTTTACCAAAATCTTTACAAATCATACACCACCCTGGAACAAAGCCAATTGGAAACTCAGCTGAGGTATTTTTGCTCCCAAACCAAAATTCCACAGCTGGCAGAACATATGAGGGTTGCTTTGGATGAACCTTTTACCGAGTCAGATCTCAAAGGGGCATTGTCCCAGCTTGCTAAGGGGAAATCCCCCCAGGCCAGACAGTATGACCGTTGAGTTATACCAACTCATAAATCCCGAAATTAGTGCCCCACTGCTCTCTGCCCTTCAGGAGGCTCATATATCTGGGACCTTTCCACCTACCATGCGTGAGGCACTTACCACCTTTTTACCAAAAAAATCAGATGACCCATTTGACTGTGCCAACTATTGCCCTATATCCCTAATATCAGTAGATTGCAAAATGGCAGCTAAGATGCTCGCCACTTGCATGATGGACATTTTGCCCTCTATAGTGCACTCGTCCCAGGTTGGGTTCACTAAAGGGAGGGCCACTGTAAGCAATATATGCTTGCGCCTTAACCTTAAGTAGCTGGCATTGCATTCCACTACCCCCATGGCTGCCATGGTGGCAGACTCCTCAAAAGCCTTTGATTCCGTTGAATGGCCTTACTTACATGTGGTGCTCCAGCAATATTGGCTTCAGCCCATACTTCCAGCAGTGGATACAAGTGCTATATAATGAGCCCTCAGCCTGTATTCTCACTAACAAAGATATATCTCCACTTTTCCCTCTGCAGCGAGGCACTCGGCAAGGGTGCCCTCCATCACCATTGTTGGTTTTGGTTGCTTTGGATCCTCTTACCTGGAAGCTACAGTCCACTAGCGAGATGCAAGGTATTCAGGTGGGGAAGCATGTATACTTAATGGCTTCTTATGCAGATGATCTGCTTATTACACTCTCACATCCACGGGAATCACTGCGTCCAGTACTAGATGTCCTACACACATTCGCTGGCCTTTCTGGTTTGAAAATCAACCAATGGAAAACCAGCATTACCCCTCTAAATGCAATCTGTTCCCAGGACTGCCTCCAAGACCTAGGACTCACTTGGGCTCCCATCAACCTCACTTACTTAGGCATTCACATACCATTCGATTGGAGACATATCGAATCCAAAAACTCTGCTCCCCCTCCTGCAACAACTAACTACTGAAGTATCTCATTGGCTCCAGCTTAATCTCTCTTTACCAGGGAAAGTTGCTGTGATAAGAATGCTTCTCCTGCTTAAAGTCACATACCTCCTCAACAATCTCCTTATTGCCCTGTCCAAAAAAACCTTTAGACAGCTGGACATGATTATCACGTAATTTCTGTGGGAGGGCAAGAGACCGTGATGGAGTGTACATAGGTTGAGAGCCCATTGGTCCAGGGGTGGCCTAGGACTTCCCTGGCTACAAGGATATCACTGGTCCTTCCTTGCAGCTCAGGCCACTAAATGTTTCCTACCTACACCTTCTCCCCCAGCTTTGTGGGCTCAGCTGGAAGCTCAAGTCCTATGAGAGACCTCCCCTAGTCTGCCCGTGACTGGCCTACCGGTCCCTCACTGCCTACTTACACCAGTCATGGCTGAAACCAGAAGGGCCTGGTTCCACCTTATGACCACAGCTCAAACCAAAACATCTGTGGGTTGGATACCTTTTCAGTATCTTAAGCTCTGAAACAACCAGCTACTAATGTTGGACCACAAACCATTCAGGTGGGCACTGTGGGCAAAGAATGGCATACATATAGTGCAGGACTTATATCTACCTGACTCTACCATGCTCATGTCCTTTGAGCACTCAAAGCTCACTATGCTCTTCTGTCCCAAGACTTTTGGAAGTTTTTGCAGCTCCAAGCCTCAGTTCAGTCTGCTAACTGGTCTCAGACTGCCGACCGGAAATGGCTCTGGATCTCCAATTTAAACTTAAAGCCCTCATCTCGGGATCTTGCGGCTCAGTTTTATAGTACATGGCAGGAGGCACAACTAGACTACACGGAGGACTGTAGACTTGCTTGGAGCAAAGATCTTGGCTGCCAATTTGCACTAGATAGATGGGTGGCCTGTCTGCGCCAAGCCCATTCCTCCTATAAGGATGCCAAAAGTCAGCTTATCCAATTTAAGATTTTGCTTCGCTGGGAACCGCACACCGGCAGCCCTGCATAAGTAGGGTATCCTTCCTCAGTCGGAGTGCTGGAGGTGCCACAAGAACCCAGCTCACATCCTACATATATTATGGCAGTGCCCCACCCTGGTTCCCTCCTGGGCCGCAGTAGAAATGGACTGCTCCATGGTATTAGGGCAACCTATTGACCTCTCTAATCTCATGCTCCTAATAGGAGATGCCACCTCCTTGGAGCAGATCTCATCACAGCAGCAGGAATGGGTTCTAGCAGCTTTATTAGAAGCTAAATGGATCCTACTGATGTCCTGGTGACAGCCTTTGCCACTAGCTATCTCCCTCTGGCACTTAGCTTTAGCTAAACTTGTCACCTTTGAGAGGCTTACCTGTGCTGGCAGAGGACAACTGTCACTATATTACTACAAGTGGGAGGCATACCTTATCTCAGCCCTCTGCTGTGTACTACCCCCACCTCCTCAAAACCCCACTGGCTCAGTAGATTGTGCAACATAGCCTCCCAAGCATTAAGGCCCGTAGAGAAGATTTCTGTGAGGAGTATGACACCCTCATATCATGTGTAGGTACTCCCCCCCCCACACAACATCTTTCCATTTATACCTCTATCTATCTCTGATTGGAGAGATTTGCTTATACTGTTCACTGTCTTTATTGATTGCACCAATGCTGGTAGAGTGTATACCTTAAATTATTGGTAGTTCTAGTTTGGTATGAATAGTGGATTATTGTAATTGCCTGTTTCTTTCTGTTTTTTTTTTATTCCTGCAGTTGCCTACAGAGAATGTGTTACATGTAGGATTATCTTGCTGTAATCTGTTATGTACATGACCTGTTGGAAGTGCTATGGTCTTATTGGTAAATAATAAAAAGTATTCTATGATAAAAAAAAAACGTAATATTTCAGAGCACTTTGTGATATTTCTTGTCTGTGCAAGTTTTTTGTGAAGTCCCTGATGAGCTTTGTTGTGTTATTCTGCAACATAATTGTTAGCTTATTGATTGTGTATGTTCTGAGATTTGTTTTGTTTTGTTCGCAAACTGGTGAGTGAAGAGAGAAAATGGATCTTGAGGCTGCAGAAATGTGAGGATAAAGATGTGTTCATCATAAGGCAGTGGTGGTGATGGGTGATTGGCACGGAGGTGGTGCTGGCATTCTCTGCTTAGTGACAAATGTTCCCATGGTTGGGGGGGGGAGCTTGAGCAGCTGGGGCCAGCATCAGATTGCTAGTTTTTCATGGGACAGGATGGAACTCTAAACCAAAAGGCAATGATGTCTATGTCAACTACAAACATAATTCAGGCAAACCTGTGACAGATGTACTGTAACAGCACTAATGCTGGACAGAGGAGATGTTGGGTACTTATGGAGGTGAATGCAGTTGAAGCAGCAGTGGTGAGTTATTAGCTTAACAATAAAAGTGGAATCCACAGTTTGCAGGATATTTTAAGATTTACATACAGTCGGCCACAGATTTTTTAACTTTCTTCCTATACTCCCTTCCTGTCTCCTACACCTGCCTCCTTCAGTAACTCACAAGGTACACCCAATCCCCTGTACTCCCACCTGTGATTTGCCATCCTCCATGGAGAGTGGGTAGTCCTATAAAGTGGCATTTTTAAAATAATTGTCTCAAAAGGGCTATTTTTAAACAACTATGTCATGTCTGCATACCCCACATGTCATTAAAAGTATTTATTTACCTTCAAGCTCTTAAAAGGAATTTTTTATTTTAAATTTATGGTCTCCTGCCAGTTTGTGTGCCCGCAGACCTTAAAAGGACTTGCTAGCTGCCAAGTCCTGAAAAGGACCCTAACTCCATTTCTTAATAAAGCCTTTTTTTTTTTGCATAATTATTTTTCCCCTTCCTGACTGCATGCACTCAGTTCTTTAAAGAACTCACTAGTCCCCAAGCCCTGAAAATGGCTTTAATAGCAGCCTGCATTCCCTTATCCCTGAAAAGTTTTTATTTATGATTTTTCTCCTGCCTGCCTGCACACCTCTAGTCCTTAAAATGACTCTCGTTAGCTCCCAAGCCCTGCAAAGGGCTTTTTAAAATTAATTTGATGTTTGCTTGCCTTGAAACAGTAGGACCTTATAATTATTTGTCCTCCAAGTCCTTAAAAGGGCTTTTAACTTTATATATTATGCTGCACTGGTGAGGGTCCCTAAAACTCCATATCAGTAGCCCTTAAACGGATGGTTTGTGAGTACTGATTTTAAACCCTTAAAGAGACTTTTCTTTGTGTGCTGCCTGCTGCTGTGACAACCAATTCAACTCCCAGCCACAACACAGAAACATAGAAATTGATGGCAGATAAGGACTGCTAGGCTCGTCCAGTCTGCCAATTTTCTCTACCTGCTACAAAAACCACAAATCCTACTTGATCACTGGTTTTATTCTGTTTCCTATCACTAGAGTTTCCTATGTCTATCCCTTTAATTTTTTTAATCCCACTACTGAATTTGCCCCCCACCACCACCACTGGGAGGCTGTTCCATGCATCCACCACCCTTTGTGAGAAGAAATACTTCTTCACATTAACTCTTAGCCTGTCCCCTTCCAGCCGCATGTCAGGATCCCTTGTTCTAGAACATCTCTTTTTTTAAAAGATGCTGTCCTCCTGTACCATATTTATGCCCTTGAGATATTTGAAGGTCTCTATCATATCCTCTCTCTCTCTCCTCTCCTCCAGGATATACATATTGAGATCCTCCAGTCTCTCCTCATATGACTTTTGGTGCAGGCACAGAACCATTTTAGTTGCACTTCTCTTAACTGCCTCCACCCTGTCTATGTCCTCATGGAGATGTGGCCTCCAGAACTGGACACAATACTCCAGATTAAGTCTTACAAATGATTTGTACAGTGGCATCAACACCTCCTTTCTTCTGCCTGTGATGCCTCTCCCTATGCACCCCAGTACCCCACTGGCTCTCCCCAATGCATTGGCACATTGTTTGGCCACCTTTAGGGCATCTAATATGATTACCCCAAGATCCCTTTCCTACTTGGTGTCTGTCAGTATCCCCCTCCATCATGTAAGCTTCCCCAGGGTTCTTGTGTCCCAAATGCATGATTTTGCACTTCTTTGCATTGAATCTTAGCTGTAAAACTCTTGACCATTCCTGTAGTTTACTTAGGTACCTCCTCATTTTTTCCACCCCTCTAGGAGTGTCTACCCTGAATGTTCTGATGGGCTGAACAGCACTCACCAGCAACACTCCTTGGAGGAAGGATCAGTCACCAGGAGCAGCCAATCAATGCCTCCACTCCAGACTCCAATCTGATGCCTAGTAAGAGCACATGTCATGTGATGCCAACTGCATTACTGAGTCAGCATGATTCTCAGTGCACAGACATTGTTGTCACATGACAAGCTCTCTACTGCACTGCTCCTTCTTGGTCCTGGTTTCTCCACTACATCTAAGGGTAACCGCTGTCATGAACATAGTCACACAATGCTAATGCTGTGTCATGGCAGATGGCAGAGGCACTCGGGGAGGGGTTGTGCCAGGAAGATGAAAAAGAAAAGAAGGTTGGAGTACAGAAGAAAAAAAAGAGATAAAGTAGGAATACCTTAGTTAGCCCAGTGGGTAGGCAGTGATGAGCTGTGAGTGTCTTTAAACAAAAGTGCTTGCTTTGGGGCACCTACATTACAGGTATAGGAATTTTGTACCCCAGCAGTGTCTTCTCCCAGTTGTTATTGTGTCTCTTCACAGTTCTGTCAGTGCATCTCACTGTATTCTCAGTTATGCGTATTTCACCATAGCTTGTTATATCTGTCTCATCCCAGTTACACCAGTGTCTGCTCCCAGTTACACCAGTATACACTGTAGCAATGTCACCTTCTAGTTATTTAGTTTCCCCTCCCAGTTACACCAACATCTCCACTTCCCAGCTTTGGTCCCAGTTACACCAGTTTTTACTTACTAAATAAAATAAAAAGGCAATCAGTTCCACGGAAATATTTTTTGCAGTTCACCACATTATTCCACAATACATGACAAAATTCCACAGTTTAAGGTGGAATTTTGTACAATTTTCCAAAATTTTTTGTGGAATTTAATGGAAGCAAATTCTGCATTTCGCAAGAATTCTGCTGATGAAATTTAATTTTGCATAGCCCTAGGGATGACCAGCAGGGCAGGTGAAGTAATTCCATCCAGGTTAAACTCCAGCTGGACTACACTGGGCAGTTCTGAGCTACTCAGTGCAAAAAAGTCATTGAAACAGTTGAGAAGGTGCAGCACAAGACCATAAAAAATGATCAGGTGTTTGGGGTACATGAGCTATGAGGAGAGGTTGGGGGGTCTTTATTATTATCCATGAAAAAAGAAGCTGAGAGAGGATATGATACAACATAAGCCTTCTGCATAGCTAAGTGTATTGCTATGATTGAGCAGACAGAGTTGTTTAATCTGGTGTTGTCCATCAGGATATGCAGACTTGCTCCGAAGCTCAGATGCAATAAATTCAGAGGTAATGCTATAGGGGTGGTGAACCTGTGGAATAGCCCACCAGTGGAGACAGTGAATATGGATACTGTGCAGGCCTGTAAGGTGAGTCTGGACAGACTTCTGCTTACTGAGAAAAATCACAGGGTACCCTAGGTAGTACAGTGAGTGGGCAAGGAAATCCATATCAACAAAATCAGTACAAGATTGTAAAGCATTTTTATTCTTTCTTGCTTATAAAGTGAAGGGGTTGGGGTGGACACATTGGACCCAGAGTGCATCCAGCTTAAAATTGCTATGTTACTTACTTACTCATATTTTTGGAACAAGTCTTAAAGTCAAACCTCATTGGTGGATAAGATCATGGCGATACTGCTTAAAGAAAGATTAGTGGGATGCTTGGAATCCAGCAGTGCCCAGGATCTGAAGCAACATGGATTCAGAGCAGGAAGGTCATGTCAAACAGATCTGATAGATTTTTTTGACTGAGTGACGAAGGAGGCAAATCAGGGGGGGAACAGTGGATGTCTCCTACAGACATGTGCAAAACTGGAAAATTTCGCCTAGCGAAATATTTTGCGTAATTCCCACATTATGTGAAATTTTTCACCTAGGAGAAATGTAATTTTGCCTCCCAATTCTGCTTTTGTGTAATGCACAATTTCACCCAATTTCATCAAATTTCACTTCTGCATAAGGTGAAATTTCACCATTATCCTTCATTTCACCAATGTTATTCAATTTCGCCAGTGAAATTACAATGCATTGTGGATAGATTGCTGAAATATCACTTGCAGTCTGTTTCCTGCACAGTATATTGTCTGTTGAGTTGGAGAGCAGTTCAGTGTGGTGCATCACATCCAATAAATCCTTCAAAAACCTCTTGATTTGTGATTTTTGAGAGTTAATCGCTCCCAAAATCTAAATGTAGTTCCTAGTGCTGCTAGTGAACATTTTTTTTTGTTTTTGTATCTTTGGATAATACTCAAATAAACTTAGGTAGTGTTTTCAGTTTTCTCTGTGTCTGTGTCTGTGAGGGAGTTGAGTGGGAGCCGGTCGACCATGTGAAGGGTGTGTGTGTTTGTGTATGTGAAAGTAGAGCAGGCTAGTTCGTAATATTTGACATATTTCTCACAAGTTGTGAATGAGTTTCCATAATTTCTTTTAAGTCCTAATATTTTTTGTTTGTGTGCTACTTATTTGTTATATTTTTCTTACATATTGACCCTTTTTTGGTAACTTTATCAGAACAGTTGCTACATTCTGACTGAGTAGTTCTGTTCCTGTTTCCCTTTGCTTAATCACTTTTGTGATTTTTTTTTATTGAAAATATTCGTGTGCATTGACCACTTGATTTGTCCATACCACTTTTTCCTTAACCCACTCCCCTATCCCCAATTACCAGATGATGGCCTCACTTGGTTGAAAGCTCCACCTCTCTCCCACCTCAGATGATGCCACCTCCGGCTGACCCCCCAAACCCCTCTTATCTAATCAGTCTATCTGTTAATATGTACTAATTTGATGTGTATTCGTTCAAATTTTACTATTACTGCCTGTGTATATGCTTCAACGTTTTCCTTTTTTTCTCTGTAAATCTTGTATTTTTGTAATGTTTTTTTCAACATTGACATGGAACCATTGAAAATGAGTCCTTGACTCAAAGGTACATCTTGTTACATCTATGTTGGTCCATTAAAAGGTATCAAATCATTTGCTTCTGGATTGACTCAAAGGTATTAATCCCAAACTAAAAAGAAATAAATACATACATAAATAAATACATAAAATATCCAGGTACACTGCATTGTTGAATTGCTCACAGAAATTAATATTGTGATCTAGCCTCTGCATTGCAGCGTTCCTGTTTTCTATTGAATTTGCTTACCATATGAACCCTTACCTCCCAGTTACAACACTGTTGTTTACTACCTGACCTACTATATAAAAACTACATAGTTTTCAACTACATGGTGGTGGCCCCTGCATGTGTTTTGGAGGTGGCTTTGTTTGTTAATTTCAAATCGTGTTGTCCCTTTCATCTGATATATCTATAAGCCAAAACTGTATTTAGTGAGTAGTAACACATTGCAGTACTCGCCTTGTCCAGACACCACTTATCCAGACTGTAGTTCATATTTTGACCAAGGGGTGTTCTGTGTGGTTGGTTTAGTTTAGTTTTTGTGAACCTACCAGCACCTACCCAGTTATTATCAAGTTGTGTAATAATCATTCCATTTGAAAACTGACATTTATTAAGATCCGCTTAAGTATTCTTTTCAGATTTACTGCACAACCTTATTGTGGTGGTGTTCTCTGTCGGTTTTGTATTGAGAGTCTCTTACTTCTGTCCTCCTGTTACCCCATGTTACTTAACTTGTGTTTTTGTAATTTAAAAAATGAAATAGTGTTTTCACACTCGAATAGGCTACAGTAGCAGTTGTAGGTAATTACATACACTACAGTGCAGCTACCTTTTTTGATTTCTGTTTGCCCTTTGTAAATAGCACTGCAAGTGTTAAATTACACTTATTTAACAGAAATACATAATAATATAGTTCCAGAAGAAGCCAAACAAAACAAGCATATAAATATGCCTGCCAAGAGATGTTCAACTTCAGGTAAAGGTACCAGGGTGGGAGGTGACTCAAAGAAATCTGTTGGAAGAAACAAACCTACTTCTGAATCAGTGCCCTTTGTGGCCTCCGCTGCTGCTGCTGCGGCAGCCAGTAGCAGAAAAATCAAAGTTAGAAGTGGCTTCAAGTCTGTGACTCATTTTTTTACTGTTAAATCTGTAGCTAGTATGCTTGTGGGGATGAAGCTGGGAATAAGGGAGACACTCACACCAGTGGAGGCACAGAGGTCGAGGAGAAGGTCAAAAAAGTTGTCAGTGTGACTGTTGTTCCTGCTCAAGGCGGAGCTGATGGTGGTGAAGGTGATAGTGTCCAGCTTCAGTCTGTTTCTCCTGGAGAATGAGATAAGGAAAGTCAGCCCCCTCTCCCCACAGTGAGGAAATGCCAGAGAAGGGAAAAGTTTGTCTGGCAGGAGACAGTGATAGGGATGAGAAGGAGGATATAATATGTGTTGGTACAGATGATGATGAGGTGTTAGATCCCCTGCAGGAGCCAGAAGTGAAAAAGATGAAGGGTGATGATGTAGCCATTTAGATGACAAGACTGAGGGTGAGGATATCAGCAAGTCTACAACAAGCAATCTAGACTCCCCTCCTCCCAAACATAGCATGGTGGATATCATGCAAGTGGCACAAAAATCAAAAACTTCCACACCTTTGGCTATGCTGTCCAAGTCTCAGTCCCATGTCAAATCTAGAGGTGCAAAGTCCCTAGTTTGGGATTCTTTGATGCTTGATGCAGCTGATGACACCATGGCGATATGTCAGCTGTGTCAAGCACATGTAAGTCGTGGAAAAAAGGGCAGCCACATAGGCACCGGAGGCCAGCATGCCCACTTGAAAAATAAGCACCCAATGTGCTGGTATCAACATCAGAAAGATACCAGAGCTGTAGGTGGGACTTACTTTGTTAAGCTTAATGTTAGTGACAGCACTACAATATAGCAGGAGGAGGGAGAGTTGAGTAGGTCGGTGGAGGAGGAGTGTGAGGAATAATTTTCTCTCTCGAGCAGTGGGCATAGTAGCAGTGGAGCTGCAACTCCCTCAAATTATAAAAGTACATCACCAGGCACCAAATCCACCAAAATAACCAGTTTCATAAATGCTGCACATCCCAGGCCCCAAGAGTCACCTGGTACCCCAGCAAGAACAACATTGGTGGCACAAGTAAAGCATTTTTGTCAACCCGCTCCCAAGATGCAGCCCACATTGAAGAGTGTGTTTGAACAGCACTCGAAGTACCCCCCCAATCATGCTGCTGCACAAGAGCTGAATGCAGCCTCAGCTGAAATGCTCACCATTGACCTGTTGCCCTTCTTCTTTGTGGAGAATCCAGGATTCTTCTGTTTAATGGCCCATGCCTGTTTCAAATAGCAGGTGCCATTGTGAACATATTTTTCCAAACATGCCATGCCCGAATTCTACAGCAGAGTTTCACAGTCCATCCTACATGCCATGAAGCATTCTGCCTCAAAATATATCCACCTTTGCATGGTATGTGGATAAGTGGGCAAACAGCAGGCAGCTCATACTTGTGCATAGCAGCACACTGTACACAGGCACCTGGAGTGGTTGTTGATTTGGGGACTGACAAAAGCTGCGTAAAGCAAAATTGTGCTAGTAGCAACACATCTGGTATTCATCAGAATGCAACCATAACTATACAAAGTGTTATAGGGTCTCACACTGGTGAGGAAAATTCTTAATGTGCTGCTAAATCAGATTGATGAGTGGCTCAGTGAACATTCACTCACAGCGGGGTTTATTGCCAGTGACAATGTCTCCAATGTGATTCAGTGCATTACTGATGGTGTTTTTTTCAGAGTTCCCTGCCTGGCACACTGCCTTAACCTAGTCGTACAGCAATTTTTGACCCACGATGAAATAAAGGAAACTGAGTCTGTCACCAGATGCATCTGTGTGCACTTTTCCCATTCTGCAAAAGCCTGTGACCATCTGCATGAGCTGCAGCAGATTAACCATCTGCCTCAGCACCATATGAATCTTGGTGTTGTTACCCGGTGAACTCCACACTGTACATGCTGGACCAGCTTTATGAGCAGTATAAGCGGTTTCAGATTACCTACTGCTGCATACCACCAGGGACAGTGCTGGAGTGTCCATTGCCCTAACGATGGTGCAGTGGCAACAAATGGATGGCATAATATGCATTCTGAATCCATTTGAGCATGCAACACAGGCTGTGAGTGGGGACACTGCCTGTATATGCCAGTCAAAACCCCTTATACGTGTGCTGAGGCAGACACTGGTAAATGTCCGTCACCAGATGAAGACAAGTGATGATCACAGTTCTGTACATGAAATGGGTCACATGCTCCATATACTGGACAGCAATACACATATCTGTGGCATTATGCAGTCTAATGAGTTTGCTATTGCTACCATGCTGGATCCACGGTACAAACATGGCTTGCCTGCCATGATTGAAGGGGGTCAGGTGCAAGTGGACAAATTGAACAATTACCTTGTCAGACAGGTACATGGCACACAGATGAAAAATGCAGAGACACAAAGGGTACATATAGATATACCAGATGTTGCTACCACCACCACCACCAGTAAATCTTCAAAGGCCACCAAATCGTTGAAAATGTCAAAGCTGCAGCATAGCACAGCAGGTAATCCCATTTGGGATGCTCTGTACCAGGTGGGCATTGAATAAATTGAAGACAAGGAGGAGGAGCATGATGAGTCAGCAGGACTCAGGGCAGTACAAGGTATGGTGGATGCCTACATGGGTGATTCCAAGCATCTTGGCATCACTGATGAGCCATTGGTGTACTGGAGCAGCAGAGTGAGTGAATGGTCTGCACTATCATCTGTTGCTTTTAAATACCTCAGCTGCCCACCATCCAGTGTCAGTGTGGAATGGGTGTTCAGTTCTGCTGAGGCCACTGTGCGTGACAGTAGGACAGATCTGCAACCACAGAATGTTTCCATCCTGACATTTATAAAAATGAACGAGGCTCACATTGCACATAACACAATTATTTTTGATGGTGTTGCCCCAAGAACTATATCTCAGAGACGATGTTGACAATGAAGACATCCACAGTGGTAAGGCCTCTACTAGCAGGGAGGTAGATGAAGCAGCAATGATGACTGAATTTCCACCTGGTGATGACTCCAGTCTTGAAGACTGTGAGGGCTGCTTCATGTATGATGTGTCACTGGAAGAAGGCTAAAGGTGTTCTGCTCCCCCAGCCACCAACAGTATCCCTACCCCCATTTTCACTGAATATGCTGTTTTATGTTATTGTTATGCATTTTAAATTTTATTTTGCTGGCTGTTCTGTATTACACTTCCAGTTAAACCATTTAATTTGATTACCCAACCTAGTCACAATGTTTACTTCATTTAATTTTTGAAAATTTATTGGCCCCTACTATGCTAACGTCAATGAATATGTCATCATCTCAGCAATATACAATGGCCCCATTGTGAGAAAAATACTGGACATCTTCCCCATTTCCACATATACCTCCTCCATGACACCATGAATGAGTGTCTAGTGAGTGTGCCACCACTGTATATATGACAATGACAGTTTAGTCTGACAGTGCACAGCCAGTATTATGTTACTCAGAAATGCATGCATACTTTCATCCCTATGTATAAAATGTATAAAATGAACCATTACATAATCCACCTCATTGTCATCCATCCTGACTTGTATAACACATACTTCAACAGTGTGGGCCATCACTGTCATACTGCCAAGAAAGACCAGCGACCACTGAAAATCTATAAAGCTGACAGATGCATGCTCCAGCATAAACGGCAGTCTCAGACCAGTACATTAATGCTGCCTCTGAGTCCAGCTAAATTACTCCTCCTCCTCCTCCTCCAGCAGTCTTCCACCAAGAAGAACTGCAGCATTGTCAATGCCAGCACATTTGTGGCCAGTACATTGACCCTCACAATGCATCACTTTCATTCCAGCATGCACACTTTGGGTTGTTTTCCCTCCTGCTGACCACCCATGATAACAGCACTGCCAGCACATTTTGGGCCAATACGTCAACCAACACGATGCAGCACTTTCAATCCAACAAGCACAATTGGTGCTGTTCTCCCCCCAGCAAAAGAAACAGCCACTCAGAAGGCAACACATATCATCATGAAGCAAGAAATATATACAGTATGTTCTTTCTCCATGGCTTGTCTTCTGTTAAACTGAGTCATGGTAATTAGACATCAGGTTTTGTCATGTTATTATTTATACCTCCATTGTGCTGTTATGCATGCCTTTGTTGCGATAGAATGTCATGTATCAGTGCAAGACAGCACACCTTATTGTATAAGTTATCTTATGTATTTCCATTTATCTCTAGGCAGGGTTTGCCATGATGACGCCACGTGAGGCCAAGACCATGGAACAAAGATGACACTTCGACATGGCACTTTCAAAGCCTAGCCAATACACATTGCAAGCATCATTATGTACAGGTCAGTATTGGAATTGTAACATTTTTCACTTGCTAAATTTTGTGTCTTCCATTCCAGGCACTGAACATCCTGATATGTTTCATCATAGGCTCATAATTGAAATCATTTCAACAGTGGGATATCGTTGGTCACATTGTCAACATCGATGGTAAGTATCAGCACTGCACAGGTAAGTATCAATGCAACTTTTGTTTTTATATTTTTTCTCCACTTTTTTATAGATGACATTGGTTCAAACAACATCTGTCTTGAATTGGGTGACTGTCAAGTCAAATGAAATGTTCTGTTCAAAAGGAATTCATTTTTATGTTGATTGTGCGCATGTGCAAGAAACATATTGAGTCAGCTTTCTCCACAAGCAGGTTGTGGAGGCATGGCACTGTTGTACCCATAGACTGCAAAGGCTTGTCCCCCGTCCCCCAATGCTGTGGCATGCTGCTGTTGACATTAGTTCAGCCAGCATGCCACAACCTTCTAAAAAAATAGCCACTGCAATCAGGGGCCACATCGTCATTGCAGCATCAGCCGTCCGGTGCAGTGAGGGAGCAACCCGTCATTGCAGGGTGGGATGTGATACCCCTGATATTGTTTGTGAACATGGCGGCATCTTGCCGCCGTGTTCTCAAACAAAATAACCCCCTCCCCCCCACCGTGTTTACTTGCCGACTCCCCATTGGCATTCTGTAACCCCCCCATTTTGTTCCTGCCGGAAGGGTGCCCAAACCCCGTCAGCATAATGAAAACACCCCCATTTTGTTCCTGCCAATGGGTGCCCAATCCCCATTGGCACAATAAACCCTCCAGTTTTGTTCCTGCCGACAGGGTGCCCAGTCCCTCACGTACAATAAACCCCTTTTGTTCTGCTGATGGGGTGCCCACCCCCATTGACTACTGCTGGCCCCAAACCATAGCCTCTGTTGGCATGCTGGGAGCCCACCCCAGTGTGCCAGATGCCCCTGTGAAGGGAAAAACTGTCATACAGCGTCTTTTGTTTTGTCCCTGAAAAACTGTTCCTCAGTGCTCGCCTGCCCCACTGCAACCTGCACTCACCCACTGTGCACCCTGCCTCCCACACCCCTCACCCATCTTACCTCCGAGCTCGGCGTGATGATCTTCGTGAACCGGAACATGTCTGCACTCTTCAAAGCCGATCGTGAACTGAGGAAATGCTGGTAAGCTGTATAATGTAATAAATAGGGTTTTTTCAACTTTAGTGCATATCTAGGGCATTTTGGGAATTTTTCCACCACATTTTCAACATGGGGTTTTGGGACCCTCCTCATGAATTCTTGAACTGTCATGGTGATTAATCGTCCCAAAGGTGGTTTCGTTACTGTGTGGAATCACCCTCAGCTGATTAACAAAACAACAGTGCCAGTGTTCAAGAGGTGGGTTCTCAAAAGCCCATGTTGCAAATTTGCGGGAAAAAATCCAAAAAATGACTGTTTTATGAGTGTGCATGGCTCAGTTGCTACGTACTCTCATAACTTTGCGAATTTACAATATTTTCATTCTGGATTTTCAACACTGACATTTTGTCACACCTCCTTGTGAGCAGTACAGCTGTCATTGTTCACATTCTGGCCAAAATGTGTTTTTGCACTTCTGGCGCTGAATAGCACAGTCGCTGTGGGAAATCAGTGTTCAGGACAGATTAAGAAAATGACAGTGACACTGTTCATGAGTAGAGGTCCTAAAAGGCCTATGTTGAAAATTTGGCAATGATACTCCATAAAATGACTGTGTTACGAGTGTGCATTGCGCAGTTGGCACACACGCTCGTAAGTTCGCAAATTTATAATATTTTCACTCCAGATTTTCAACATTGCCATTTTCCCAGACCTACTTATGAACAGTACAGCTGTCATTTTTTCCATCCTGGCCAAAATGTGTTACATAGATACATAGACAGTGTCGGCAGATAAGGGCCTATGGCCCACCCAGTCTGCCCATTTAAGTTTGTAAGTTCAGTTTATATTTTCCAGGAAGTCTGTTGCCCCTTACCCCTGACCTCCAGAATTCCTTTATGTCTATCCCATGCATTCTTAAATCCCATGATTGTTTCAGCCCCCACCACTTCCTCTGGCAGGGTGTTCACTTGTCCACCACCCGTTCTGTGAAGAAATTCTTCCTCACGTTTCCTCTGAATCGTCCTCCTCCAACTTCATCCCATGCCCTCTAGTCCTGGAACATCTTTTCACTTAAAATAGTGCATTCCTGCACCTGTTCCTCCCTGTAAGATACTTGTATGTCTCTATCATATCCCCTCTCTCCCTCCTCTCCTCCAGGGAGTACATGTTCAGTGCCTTCAACCTGTCCTCATAGGACTTGTGATGCAATCCATGCACCATCTTTGTTGCCCTCCTCTGAACCTTCTCTACCCTGTCTATGTCCTTACGTAGGTAAGGTCTCCAGAACTGCACAGTGTTCTCCAGGTGCGGCCTCACTAGTGTCTTGTATAGTGGAATTATGACCTCCCTTTTCCTGCTGGTGATGCCCTTGCCTATGCATCCCAGCATCCTATTTGCTTTACCTGCTGCCTTGTCACACTGTTTCCCTGCCTTGAGGTCATCAGAGATGATAACTCTTAGATCCCTTTCCTGCTTGGTGCATGCTATATCCTCACCCCCCAACTGATATATTGTGCCAGGGTTTTTGTGCCCCATATGCATTATCTTGCACTTCCTTGCATTGAATTTCAACTGCCAAACCCATGACCATTCTTCAAGTTTCTGCAGGTCCCTTCTCATTCTGTCTACACCCTCTGGTGTGTCCACTCTGTTATAGAGCTTTGTGTCATCAGCGAACAGTGAAATTCTGCCTTCTAGGTCCTGTGCAATGTCACTGATGAAGATATTGAATAGTACTGGTCCCAGCACTGATCCCTATGGTATCCCACTGGTCACTCTTCCCTCTGTGGAGTGACAGCCATTTACCACCACCCTCTGTGTCCTGCTGCCCAGCCAGTTACCTACCCACTGCACTACTGTCCTGCCCACACCCATATTCCCCAGTTTGTGCAATACAGTTTTCACACTTCCGGCGCAGAATAGAGCGGTCGCTGTGGGAAATCACTGTTCAGGACAGATTAAGAAAATGACAATGATACTGTTCATGAGCAGAGCTCCTAAAATGCCTATGTTGAAAATTTGGTGATGATAGCCCATCAATTGGCTGTGTTGCAAGTGTGCATTGCACACTTTCCATGCACCCTTGTAACCTCGCAGATTTGTAATATTGTCACACCAGATTTTCAACAGTGCCATTTTTTCACACCTCCTTATAAGCAGTATAGCTGTCATTTTTCACATCCTGACCAAAATGTGTTTTCATAGTTCCACCGCAGAATAACGTGGTCACTGTGGGAAATCAGTGTTCAGGAGAGATTAAGAAAATGACAGTGGCACTGTTCATGAGCAGAGGTCCTAACATCCCTATGTTGAAAATTTGGTGACAAAACTCCATAACATGACTGTGTTACAAGCGTGCGTTGAACTGTTTCCATGCACCCTTGTAACTTTGCAAATTTGTAATACTGTCATGCCACATTTTCAACTGTGGCATTTTTTCATAACTCCTTATGAACACTACAGCTGTCATGTCTCACATCCTGGCTAAAATATGTTTTTGCACTCCTGCCAGACAGTAGCACGGTCACTCTAGGAAATCAGTGTTTGGGACAGATTAAGATCGACCGAGTGAGAGGGGGGAGTGACCGAGCTCAACTGAGCTCTGTCGGGACTGGTGCAGATTTCTTTGTGTTCAGACAAAGGCCCCAACACAAGAGCCCAGTACAAAAGGGCAGCCTGCAGCACTGGGAGAAACAGAATAAGAGAGCAGGTGAAGGAGGGAGAGTGAGCAAACTCACCAAAGCACTGTCAGGACTGCTGTGGATTTCTTTGAGGGCAGAAAAAGGCATCAATACAGGCAGGGTCCCAGTAAAAATGCCAGCCTGCAGTGGTGGGACAAACAGTATGAGCGAGTGACACAAGAGGAATTAGTGAGCTCAACAGAGCTCTATCAGGGGTGCTGGGATTTCTTTGAGGGCAGAAAAAGGTGCCAATGCAGGCAGGAGCCCTGTACAAAAGGGCAGCTTGCAGCACCAGGACAAACAGAATGAGCAATGAGAGAGGGAGACTGAGCGACCTCAACAGAGCCCTGTCAGGACAGCTGTGGATTTCTTTGTGGACAGACAAAAGTGTCAAAGCAGCCAGGAGCCCCATACAAAAGTGCAGTCTGCAGCACCAAGAGAAACAGAACGAGCGAGTGACAGAGCAGTAGTGAGTGATCTCAACAGAGCTCTAGTGTGACTGCTGCAGATTTCTTTGTGGGCAGAAAATGCAGCAACACAGGCAGGAGCCCAGTACAAAAGGCCAGCTTGCATCGTCGGCACAAACGGAATGCGAGAGTGACAGAGGGGGAGTGAGTGAGCTCAGTGGAGCTGTGTTGGGACTGCTTCAGATTTCTTTCTGGCCAGAAAAAGCTGCCAATGCAGGCAGCAGCCCAGTACAAAAGGGCAGCCTGAAACACCAGGAGACACAGAATGAGCGAGTGGGGGGGGATCAGTGAGCTCAATGGGGCTCTGTTGGGACTGTTGCAGATTTGTTTGTGGGCAGAAAAAGGCAGCAGTGCATGCAGGGGCCCAGTATAAAAGGGCAGCCTGCAGTGGCAGGAAAACCAGAATGAGCGAGTGAGTGAGCTCAACAGAACTGTATTGTAACTGCTGCAAATTTCTTTGTGGGCAGAAAACGCCACCAACACAGGCAGGAGCCCAGTACAAAAGGGCAGCCTGCAGTGCCAGGAGAAACAGAATGAGTGAGTGAGAGAGGGGGAGTGAGCAACCTCAATGGAGCTCTGTCTGGACAGCTGCGGATTTCTTCCTCAGTGGAATAAGGTGCCAATGCAGGCAGCAGCTCAGTACAAAAGAGCAGTCTGCAGCACTGGGTCAGACAAACTGAGCCAGTGACAGAGGGCCCCTGATCGAGCTCAACAGACTAACGCAATCAACATTCGGCATTGACAAATGCTTGTTTTATATTGGTAACAGCGTTAGTTCAGGTGGCATCATAGTGCAGGTGATAAATGGTTATACTGCTGTTTACAGTGTCAGTTGCACATTCATGGATAAAAGTAATGTGTCCTTCATAATCTTACAGTGGTTCAATCGAGGGACTTATTTAAGCTGCTTCTGGGCGATTCCACAGTGTCAATGGCAAAACACATTAGGATACAATCCAAGGTCACAATTTTCACATTAGTGCAGCAGTACATATAATATGTGTGTTTTCTTTCACAGGTGTCCATTGATGATGATGATGACGTATGTTTTTATTTGTCAGCAGTGGTTCACACCTCACAGGTGCAGCAACTCGATCCAGCGTCCACACACCAGGATGGAATACTTGTATTTAGTCACTAATGCCATACAGAAATGGGCTGCATCTCCAAATGTCCACCACAAAAATAAGCTGCCATTCCAATTGAAGTACTTTGTACCTGGCTGGCAATAAGAAAAAATGAAGACGACATTCTGAGCATTGTTACAACTAGGTGCCCATCCCCCCCCCATCATTACATGAAGCTATACTTACATCAGGGAATGGCTGTTAAACTGGAACACTTGATATGAACAGATGATGTCTGATGAGCACAGCCAGCAGCCAGATTGGGAGGGAGGTAACAGATGCACCCCAGCAGTGAAATTCCTGAATATTGACAGACCCATATAGAAGATAGTTACTGTCAAAGTCTGACATCTCTGTCCTGCAGTAACCACAAACTTAATACTTAACCATATCCACTAACCCCACACCAACCCAGCCTCAACCACCTCCTCCACCACCTGCCCACCAAAGACCATGACAAATTAAGAAATACCACCAGTTAATGAATTGCACACAAATTGAACAGCAAGAGCAGTAGTAGCAGCAGCAGTGCACCTGGAGTTAACAGCTCCTGAATTCCTGCATGTGTTGAGAAAATAAAAATTAATGCAATTACAATCCGACTCAGAAATTCAAGCTGCAGTCACCTATCCCTCCCAGTAATAAAAAATTCAATACTTACCTTGTCCTTGTACAATGTGAAATGTGGTGCATTCCAACATCCCATATCCAAATCCTTGGCTGGCATGCATGTTGTCACGATGATGTACTCCTCAGCACACTAGATAAATATAAAATAAGTACAAACATAGAAGAACTCAAGACATCCCAATAGCAACCCACCATCCCCCTTCTTTTACACCGGAAAAAATAAATACAGACACTTACGTGTGCAGCAGCAGCAGCAGCAGCATCGATCGACTATGTGAAGAGGATCCCCATGAAGCACACAAAGCGTTACTTGTCATGGCAACTAGTCAGAGCCGCAGGCAGCAGCTACAGGCTACAGCAGCAGCACTCAAAAAGTAATTCAATCCACACTGACTTAAAACCACAGAGACAACAAAGCTAACCAGGGCATCATCATCATTGCGAAACAATAATTCCACAGTTCTCAATCAATTGAGAAAGTAGCAGCAGGAGGACATATATGCAACTTTAAGTCACAGAACCATTTTGCAGGAGTATTTATTTTTCTCATAATGGCAAACTGGCTTATGTTGCATGTCAGGCAGTGGCGGCACCACAGTTAGGCCTGAAAACCATATGAAATGGGGCAGAGAACAGCAGATTAGGGTTCTTTGTGGATTTGAACCATGTAACTGCATGTCTGACACCTAATTTCTGTCTGAATCCACTGTGCAATTTTTTGTGAAACATTTCTGGACTTCTGGGCCATGATGTTAGGCAGTGGTGGCACCATGGAAGTGAACCATGTAACTGCATGTCTGACACCTGGGAGGGGGTTTGGGTGCCATAAAACATCATGGCTGGGACCTGATTTCAGTCTGAAGTTACTGTAACATTTTTTTGCAAACATTTCTGGACTTCAGGGCCATGTTAGGCAGTGGCAGCATCACGGGTAGGCCTGAAAAGCATTTAAACGGTGCAAAAAACAGCACATTTGGGTCCTGCGGGGGGATGTGAACCATGTAACTGCATGTCTGACAACTGATTTCTGTCTGAATGTACTGAGTAATTTTTTGTGAAACATTTCTGGACTTCTGGGCCATGTTAGGCAGTGGCAACACCATGGTTAAGTCAGAAAACCATTTAAATGGTGCAGAAAACAGCACATTTGGGTCCTGCGGATAGATGTGAACCATGTAACTGTATGTCTGACATCTGATTTCTTCTGAATTTAATGTGCTGTTTCTGTACTTTTATTAACAGTGCTCTACATAGCACAGTGTGGACTGGAGGTGAGGAAACCAACTTAACATTTGTGGCGAATGCAGGGCACATGTGTTAAGCACTAAAACCATATTTATGTTCAACTTTGCAATAAAATTGCTTATGTTTCTGTAATTGTTGTGCACTTTTTTGGAGTGTTGCTGCACATGCCCACTACTGCTGCAACTTTGCATAGTCTTGGAAAAATATTTTTGTTTATAGGAACAATACTTGACATTTGTGGATAGGAGGAGAGAATATATGAATGAGTCAAACAAATGAAAAACAAAGGTAAGGAGTTTATGGGTACAACCATTACTGACTATGACATATAAGTATGACAGGGGAAGGGGACAGGCCGGGTCATGGGTAGTGTAATCTGAGAGGGCGATACAGAAATTAGGGAATGGGGAAAAGGATTTAATACTATGGGGAGCATAACATTACACATAAGTAACACACCACACAGAACCACTGGACAAAGACATATATTTATGACAATAAACAAGCAAACAAACAAGAAAATATAGAGGAAAATTACAGGGCAGAAAATATTTTTTTGTTATTTTTTTATCTTTTTAAATTGTTTTCTTTTTTTGTATTTTTGGAGGGTGGAGATAGAATGGAGAGAAGAGAAGACTATCAAAACACAGTAACAGGACACAGGAGGATAGGATTCAATCAGAAATAAGAAAAAATAATTAACTTGCTGCTGAATGAAAATAAGTAATTTAAACATGCCCAGATGTGCCACAGCCACCACCACCACCACCACCACCACCATGATGCAGCTCCACAAGGAGATTGGGAATTTTTTGCTGGTCCTATATTATTTTGTTCATATCCCCGCCCCCACCCCGGCCTCACTGAATTCCTGTCTGAACTGTTGATAGTCATGTCATAGCGCTTGCACTTCAGCCCGTACAGCTGCCAGGTCTTCACTTGTGACCATCTGACCACCAGCTACAGACAGTGCGGACTGAGCATCCTGATGCTTGCGGCACCACTGACTGCGGGGTAATTCTGCCACCGGTGCTGCTGCCTCCTGCTGCTGCTGTGTCTGACTACTGTGCCCTCTGCATTGATGCTGGCTCACCACAGACTATATTCACCTTGCTCCTCCTGGCCCCCTTCCCCTTCTCTGTGTCCAGCCATGCCTACATCCAGCTCACTCACTTCAGTGCTTACAACTGCACTGCTCCCCACAGCGGCACTTGATGCCACCACCTCCTGCAATATGAGGTCTCATTGTAGCAGGTGGTGGTGCTTCATGTGGCTTAGCTGCCCAATTGTCCCGAAGTGGGATCCACCCTTTCCCTGATACACATCCTGCCCACATAGTTTGTAGGTGACCACTGGGTCACCTACCAATACTTCATAGAAAAAATCCCAGACAGGAGAACCTTGAGGTTGATGGTGCCATGTCGGGGCACAGATAATGCCCCAGGCACTAACTCCACTGAGTGCTTGGGAGAGGGCACAGTCTTGTGCTGCCTGGGTGGAGGAACAGTATCATCCTGGTGCTGGGGAGGAGACACTGTCTGCAACTGCTGTTGCTGCTACTACTGCCGTGGTGGAGGGGCTATAGTCACCTCCTGCTTCTGGGGAGAGGGCACAGTTGGCTGTTGAAACACAGATACAGGTGTCCCACTGTCTTCACCCTGCTCCATTATTATTGTCCACAAAAAAAAAAACAATTCAGACAAACAAACAAAAAAAAAGAAATAGAAATAGAGACCCCGAGAGAGTCGGGGCCTGGGTGGGTGCGGGTGGGGGGAATCACACACAAACACACACACACAATCTCAAAAACACACACACACATACACAATCACCAGGTACTAAAATATGAACTAGAACAAAAACAAACAAGAAAAAGTTAGAAAAAAAAGCACAAATAATTGCAATTAATCTGTGAAAGTACACTCTGCAGTCAGAGTGAGTATTAATGCTGCCTGCATTCTCATGATATATAGCACAGGAAATGAAACACTCACTTCCTGTTTGTTTAGACTCAACCAAGTGACCATCAGCGTAGTGAAAATACCAATTTCACCTATTTTCACCTTCAAAGTGCAAGTGAAATTAAAGGCAAAATTTTGTGGCAAAATTTCACCGAAAGGCCAGAATTATGTGAAATGTTTTGCTAGGTGAAATTGGAAATTTCACCATAATTTCGCCTAGCGAAATTAAATTTTACTGCATCTCTAGTCTCCTACCTCAATTTCAGCGAGGCATTCAGCAATGTCCTACATAAAAGGCTGGTCAAAAAGAAAGGTAGTCTGGGCATGGGCCACAAGGTGGTACACTTGGTTAGGAACTGGTTGAGAGACAGGTGGCAGAGGGTGGTGGTAAATGGGATCCAATCTGGGGAGAGGTGTATGAGCAGTGGGGTACCTCAGGGATCAGTCTTGGGGCCAGTCCTGTTTAATGTTGTCATTAGTGACATAGCGGAAGGGGAGGGGATGGTCTGCCTGTTTGCAGATGACACCAAGATTTGCAACAGGGTGGATACTCCAGATGGGGTGGAGAAAATGAGGAGAGACCTGGGGAAGCTTGAGAAATGGTCTGAGGTGTGGCAGCTGAGGTTCAATTCAAAGACATGCAAAATAGTGCACCTGGGACAAAGGAACCCTGGAGAGAGCTACAGGATGGGGGGGGGGAGTTGCTGGTGGTCAGCAAGGAAGAAAAAGATCTAGGCATTATCATCTCAGACAACCTAAAGGTGTCAAAGAAAAGTACAAAGGCTGCAGGGAGGGCCAGTGTCATGCTGGTGTGCATAGGCAGAGGTATCACAAGCAGAAGGAGGGAGAGGGTTATGCCATTGTATAAAACACTTGTGAGGCCTCACCTAGAGTACTGTATGCAATTCCGGAGGCTGTATCTTTGGAAGGACATTGACAGGGTAGAGACAGTCCAGAGAAGGGTGACAAAGATGGTACTGGGCTTGCACCAGAAAGCATATGAGGAGAGATTAAAGGACCTCAATATATACTTGTTGGAGGAGAGGAGGAATTGAGGTGACATGATAGAAACATTCAAGTACCTTAAGGACATAAACAAGGTGCAGGGGGCGACATCTTCCAATTTAGAAGGAATACGAGAATGAGTGGACATGATATGAAATTGGAAGGTGGCAGGTTGAGGGGAAATGTGAGTAAGTTTTTCTTCATAGAGAGGGTGGTAGATGCTTGGAACAGTCTGCCACACAAAGTGGTGGGAGCAAACACAGTGGAGGGATTTAAACATGCATGGGACAGGCATACAAGTGGGAAGGAGAGGAGAAAGCCATTGATCAAGTAGAGTCAGAGGCTATAAACGGGGGAGGGTTTGGGGCAGACTAAATGGGCCTAGCAGTCCTTATCTGCTGACAATTTGTATGTTTCTATGTTAAAGGCCTCAGTCTGTGGTTTTATACTTGCTTCTATGGCAAAATAATTTGATGTTATAGACATGGTATTATGATGTAATTGCTTACTGAAGCAGTAAACATAGATGGGATCTAATGGGAAAAGTTCTTGTTTAACACAAGTATTTCCACAGTAATGAACAATGAGATGGAAAACCCATAAAAGGAACATGGGTTTAAGTTTCTATATTGCTATTCTAATGTTGGTCCTACTATGAAAGTTCCTATTTGATCCAGAACAGTCTAATGGTTAATGCAGAGAATTGGGAAAGAGGATGCCTCATGTACTTATTCCAGACTTACTGTGTTACTTTTGTCTACTCAGCTATAAAAGACTGTATAAGCAGGACCTTACTGTAAGAATTATTTATTTCAAAAAAATTTCCAGGAAGGGAATACTACACTGTAACAGCTCATTTCCAGATGTGTTTGGGGGGGCAACAAAGAACAGTGCATGAAACATCAATGCATTAACTATATAAGGTGCATAGGAAATCACATATGGTGTCTGACATTAATACCTTAAGGTGCACAGTGAATTTTAACAAAGCATCAGCAGGAAAGTGTGGGTACAGTACATTACAGTGAGAGCACAAAGGGAATATTTGAGTAGGCTGGGTAACCTTAGCAAGTCTATGTTTTAAAGGGATTAGTTGAACTTAAGGAGCAAGGTGATGGAATAGATAAGGTGAAATCAGGTGCCCAAATAGTCATTGTAGTTAAGACAGGCTATCCTGGGCAAATAAACAGTAAGCAGCCATGTTTCACTTACCATTTACATTAGTGCTGTGCAAAATGTGGAATTCTGCTGTCGGAATAAGCACAGAATGACCATTCTGCCAGAGGTATTTCCACTGGAATTTCACTGGGTCTTCAGCGGAATTCCACCTACTGTGATCTGCAGAATAATATTCAATGGAAAAGGCAGTTTTTCCACAGAAAATTGTTCCACAACAATTTCCATGGAAAATGTTGTGATCCGAGGAATAATATTCTGCAGAACAACATTTTTTCAGTGGAAAATCAATCTGCAACTATTTTCTACCGCAGAATTTCACCATTCTGTTTGTGGTGAAATTTGGCACAATTTCAGTGGAATTTTGAAAATTCTGCACAGCACTAATTTACATACAAGTGTCAAGAATCTTTTGTCTTGTATATCTTGGCTTCGATAGTAACACTTCATTTAAAGGCAAGTGGAAGAATTGCAGCATTCATCATTGTTATCACTATTAGGAGACTTGACTACTCAATGTTTTCTAGGCATTGATCTACAGATCCAATGAGCTTCTGCAGCTTGAATCCTCTTTAATAATGAAATTATTCACCCACAGGGCTTTAGGGCAATTGCCACTGTTTGTATGCTTGGAACTCCTGTCTTTATATTAAATGAGCTTTTTGTATTACATTTTAAGTTTACACCAGAATTTTCTGTATTGACAGACACAACTATATATAAAACATTTTTAAGTGCGCATTTTTTTCTACTTTAAGACATTTAAAACATGTAGAAAGGCAGAAGTGGTCAAGCAGAACATCACCGCTTGTAAATGAGGAAATCTACCATGACAAGTTGGGGTTCTTTCTTTGTCTACTTCAGTCATCAGCAACAGCTGATTTTGGCAATAAACAACAGCTGATTTTGGCAATAAATCTTTTTGTAATTATAAGACTTTGTTAGTGAGCATACTGTACTTGTCTTCCCTTCATTTGTGGTGCACTGTGGATTGAATATGCAGTTGGTTACACACAGAGGCATTGGTGGGATTCTGCTGCTCACCTTCTGTGTTTCTGTCATATCGCTAACTCCCAGTTCACCCTCAGTATATACAATAGGTTCCTTTAATAAATGGTTCCACCAGTCATTTCTCATAGTTTGCATGCCTATACCTTATGATGGACCCTTAACGGGTGAAAAAAATATCTGGACAAAAGTGTATGTTGTACTGTTTATTATTAACAGGTTTAGTTTCAATGCACTGTTGTAGGTATTTTGTCAATATTACTGTATCTCCAAATCCTCTCCCCCAGGTCACATCTGTAAATGAGATACCTGCATATATCTGAATGCTTCTCCAGGATCAAATAACTTATTTATAAATAAAATCCAGGTAGTAAAAGTTCCTTAACACCTCCCCCCAGAACATAATGAAGTTGCGCATGGATCTTAGAAAACGAGACTCAGCTGGAGTTTGCCATAAGACCCTCCTCACATACAGAGGTTGTCTTCTTTAAACAGACACAACTACTATAGTAGATCAAACTGTTGCTGGTTTGTTTGCAATAATACTCCACATTGCTGTTGCAAAAGAGCCCCCCCGATTCTTTTTTTTAAATATTTGTATACGTTTTTAAATATGCATATTAGAAACATAAGGATTAAACACATATTAGGTGACATCCATTCTTAGCATAACAAGTACACATTCCTTCCTGTAAACAAGGTAAAACTGTCATTTGAAAGGAAAAACAAAGGTATAGTCCTCAGCAGTCCACTGAAACCATATTTTGGAGTTTATATTAAACAGCTTTATAATTTATTTTATTTTTATTTATTTATTCTAGGATTACAAGTACCTTTGAGCCAAAGCTCTTTTACAAAGGTTCCATGTCACAAATAACAAACAACAAGGAAGTAACAGTGAAATAACACTAAACAATTCATGCACAACAGTGCTATTGAAAGGGGTCAATTATAGGAAGGGTAAGGTATAGAGGAGGAGGAGAAGTGTAGGTAGTTAATGGAGGCAGCTATAGTTAGATGGTGAAAACAGCTAGGACGCATATGCCCACAAGGAATGGGTAGGGGCAGGTGACCGGGGTGGCAGAGAAGCAGGGATGAGAGGAGAGGGGGAGGATGAAGATGCAGCTGGAGGCATTTGTCGAAAAATAAATGGGAAGGAGTGATAGAAGAGATAAAAGGGACAGAGTGGGGGGGGGATAAGTGCTGTAATGGGGCAAGGAGAGACTAATGAGGTGGTATGAAGACCTGAGATTTGAAGTGGCACCTCAGGAGGTGGGGTAGGGGGACTGGGGGACCTGGGGTAAAGCAGTATATAAGTCAGGATTAAAGCTGTGCAGGTCATCATCTAGGAAAGGCAGTCACAGGAGCTAGAGGCAATGAGATGAGCCCAGATCCTGGTTTTGAACAGACCTAGTGTTGAGGCAGAGGGATGGTGTGGCTGAGACCATTCATCCATAGAGGAAATCTGTAAGTGAAGGAGCATTGGCCCTGCATAGTTCATATAACAAATATCATCCATTTATTATATACAGATGATGGGTATGTAATTAATTTATATCATTCTGATATTAATCTTCTTGGAACAGATTATAACATGTGCTTAGTACTAAGTTCCCCCACCCCATGTTGGATTAATAAAATTTCATATCCTACCATCTGTTAAAGCTCTTTGAACTGTGCCCCAAATAGCATATTACTTGTCTATCTGATTATTTGTACAAAAATAATATTTCTCTAGCCTCATACTTTCTAAAAACAGGTTCTTCCACATAATCATATTTGACCCTTGTGGACCTTTCCAATGATGTGTGACACATTGTTTTGCATTTAACAAGGCTACATGTAATATGTTTTACCCTTCTGGAATATCTTGTTCAGAAGATGTTGATAACACATATAATTCTATTTCAAATAAGAGACTGGTTCCTAAAATGATATTGATCTAGTTCAACACTTGTACCGAGAGATTTTAAAGCCCCCCAAATTCTTGACTGTACCAAATGTCTGGGTCTTAAAGGAATTTTCCAAAATTTGCTCCCTGAGAGATACAGCAGCCTCTCAGTAAATTATTTAAGTCCAACATTTTTTAACTGTTTTACTTGTTGGGTCTGATTCTCAAAGCTCCCATCATGGTGCAAGGGGCTTGCACCAAAATGAATGGCGCAAGGTACCACTTGCACCAAGGAAGTCCACCTGGAGTGATTCTCAAAGGCAGCCTGCATCAACTGCAGGCTGCCTGCCTCAAATGGAGCTTGCACCATCCCTGCACCCTGAAATGGGCTGCGGCAGGGCACTAGGGGGCATGAGGCAGACAGAAGCTGCCACAGCCACAGACCTGCAATTCACAGAAATCTCCCAGAGAGAACAATTCTAAGTACCCTTAGACCAGCCAGGGCTGGTCTAAGGGGACCTCAGAACTTCTCTCCTGGGTGAAATGCTGTTAGCAACAGTGCCATGGGTCCCTTCTCCCCACTCCCCGATGTGATCCACAATGAGTTTATCAACATATCCGATTCCCAGGCCAAACCCCAATGTCCCCCTCTATAAAAAAAACATATCAGAAGCCCCCTGCTCAGATCCCCAATGTTCCCCACTGTCAAATATGTGTCTGAATCCTCCTCCTCGATGTTCTCCACTGTTAAAATTTATCTGAAGCCTCCCTCCCAGAACCCCAATGTCCAGGTCATTATTATGACACATACAAAGCCCCAGGCCAAGTCACTGGGGATCAGTGCACCTGCATGCAAATGGGGCCATAATGACATGTAAATGGCCCCATTTGCACCTTGCATGCATTATGGCCCCATTTGCATATCCACCACTGAATATCATGGTTACTGCACCTAGTGCAGTAGCATTTGTGCTGGTGCATCCCCCTGCTTCTGTCTGGCCACCTGCACTGGTGCAGTGCCACTGCGCCATGTGCAATGCGGGTGGCCACAGTGCCATATTCAACGATGCTGAGCCATGGTGCAGCACCATTGAATATCACCCTGTCACTGCCCTGGCATATCCCAGTTGGGCTGCACCCAGGCTTGTGCCACAGCCTGGCACAGTCTGAATATCCCACCCAAGGTGCCTGTGCCAAACATAAATGGCACAAGGGGCACCATGCATCAAACACTGCCCCCTGAGCTAGTCACAAAAGCAGCCTGTGTCAATTGCAGGCTGCTTGCCCCAAATAGGGCTTGTGCCACCCCTGTATCCAGAAATGGGCTGCAACATAACTATAACTAAGGTAGAACTAAAACTTCTCTACTGGGACTAAGAAATATAAATCTTGTACTGGGACCTTCAATTTAGGGTAAAAAAAAATAGAGTTAGGGTGTTTGTCAGAGGTAGTTGAAGTAAATTGGTATCTGTTATCTGTGTTATCTGTGTACTTATCTAGGTGCTTGTCACAGGTGTCAGAAGGGAATTGTTATCTGTGAAATTAAATAAGTGTAGAAAGATTTGCAAAGTAGGGGAGGCATAGCTAGGAGCCAGGTTAAAACTAGATTTAAACACTGCCATAGATAGCTTCTGCCAGAGAACAGACAGAACACCAGGAGGAAGGAGCTACTGATATAACTAAAACGTCTCTACTGGGACTATATCCCTTCCATCCCCACCACTCTAAACCAGTTCTACTTTTATAGGCACAGGATTTAACTGACAACAGGAACTTCCTGTTTGGGAGCAGGAAATGAGTGATCACAGAGCCACCAAAGACTCACCATCCTAGAAGGGCAAGAGTAGCTCTCCATCCTCCCTTAGCTGCTGGAGGTCTGACTCTGAGCAAGAAAAGAGACTGCTGAGAAACATAGGAACTTCTTGTCTCAGAACAGGAAGATCAGAAGCTAAAAGTGCACAGAAGCAGTAAGTAGAGAGAGGAAAAAATAAATAAATAAACAATCAGAGGAAAGAGTAAGTATTTCAAACAACAGTTAGGGGGCCAGAAAAAAGACATGATGGTGAGTGGTGCAGTGCAGTGCAGTGCAGTGGCTGTGGAGCAGCAGTCTTCCAGGAGACGTTCTGGAGGATGCAGTGTTGTCCCATCTACAGGCACCTCTCTGGGCTGAGGGAGGAGGCTGCTCATCTCCAGGCTGAGTTGGACAGGATTTGTGGGACCTCCTCTCCCACCCAGGGACCACCAGGGTCACTGCCATTGCCTCAGAGGTTGCCAAGAAAGAGGAGCAGTTGGACCACAGTGGGCTCAGAGAGGGTGAGGGTGGTGGAACAGAGGTGCATCCATCCAGTTGTAACTCTCCACAATTTCTATGCTGTTCTGGAAAAGTGTGGTTCCTCTATGGAGGCACCCACAGTGGAGACCAAGGAGGATGCTGGGAACCTCAACAAAGGAGACCCACAGGAGGGTAGCATGGGACCCCACAGGGGAAGGAAACAACTCCTGGTGAGAAACTCCATTGTTAGGTAGGTAGAACTAGGGATGGAAGGGGAGAGGGAGGTAAGGTGCCTGCCTGGTGCCATGGCTTGGAGGGACAGGGAGCGAATCCTTAGGATCACAGAGGCAGCTGCACAAGGGAGGGAGCTGGATATCATTGTCCACCTAGGGACAAATGACCTGGCTAAGAAAGGGATCAGAGCAGTGCAAGAAGCATTTGTGGTGATGGGCAGGGGCCTTAGACAAATAGCACACACAGTAACCTTCTCGGAGGTGCTGCCTGTCTACGGCATGGGTGAGGCTAGGACGCTCCACACCATAGGATTCAATCAGTGGTTGAAAAACTGGTTTAAATACTTCATTGGCAAGCATTTACACTAGCCAAGGGTGGGAGGCACTGGAAAGGAGCAGGGAAATCCTAGCCCCTCCCCCCAAAAAAATCAGGGTACTAAGTGAGGTATACACCAACATAGAGATTTCAATAGGGAGAAGCACAGGGAAAAATGGAGAAAGCGACAAACGCAGTAAAGACAGGGATGGGGCAAAAAGGGGTAAGGACATCAAGAAATGGAGGGTAATGAGTACCACGTCTGTAGTCTGGGCAACAAGCTCCCTGAACTGGTGGGCTTGAAGGAAATGGGAGGCCTGGATATCGTAGCAATCACAGAAACATCTAACTGGGTCTTTTGGGCTCCCCCCCATTCTTGCACTCAACTACTTTCCTCTGCTGCTGCCTCTTCTGCCTGCCTCCCTGCCTCCCCCCCCACTCCTGACTATACCATAGTCAATTATCTCCTCCTCTCATAGGCTATTAACTCCTCTGTTTGCAGTATAATTGTTACAAGTGACGCTGGCATACCCTGTGCTATGCCTGCCTAATTTTGTATGTCCCTATGTCTACATTGTTAATTCATGTCTTCATTTGTATCATTTTTCCCAATATTATTTGTCCTTGCTTTTTGTACCACTTACCTGACTGTAACATCCTTAAGTTGACTGCCTGGTGACACTTGCAATGTATCTACTACTTGTAACTGTTTTCTGATGCTGTAATCTTCTGACATGAAACCTATGTAAAGAGCTTCTGCTCAAAGGTATTTAATCCAAGATTTAAATTAATAAATAAAATAAATAAAAAAAAATAGCCCTCTATTTCTCCTATCCTCATGCACAAAATGCAGATGACTGGAGGACAGGCAGTTTATAGTGATGGAGAACTTTTTTATTTTGTTGTTTAACCAGGAGTAGCACACTAAGCCGAAAGCTTTTTTACAGGAGTGACCTAGGAGCACAGAGAAGTTAAGTGACTTGCTCAGGGTCACACAATATGTAATTGGAAGCTGTGGGATTCAAACCCAAGTTTGGTCTGCTGGATATCACCAGATTTGCAGCTCAGAGCCTTAAACCACTGTTCTATACTGCCTCCCAAACTTGGATGTGAATTACTCTGTGATCAGAGGAAGGGTGAGTTATTGGTGACCCCAACAGTTACGGTGAGAGACTGGAGCAAAAGATGGAGTAAGTGATTTTTTTTTTAAATTTCCCCTTCATGAACTGTGAGACAGGTGAGATTAACATCATTGACATAATACAAAAAATATAATTCAGAAATAGAATTACACAGCACTTTTACTAAACTCAGAGATGCATGGTTTCAGAACAAAACTTAATATAATTTATGCAAAAATGTTGATTCAAGGTCTTTGTCACTTTTTTATGATAAACTGTCTCTCTTCCTCTCTCTCCTACATGTTTTGCTCATCTTAATTGGATGTATTGAGGTGATTTACAGTGGAAGCACTTCCACAATGATTAGAGTTGCACAATACATGAGTAATAAACCTGTGTGCAAAATGATAAACAAGGACATAATAATGCAACAGATCCAAAGTATTATATGCTGCAGTTTGTCTTTTGATGTCATTGTATCTGTCTTGCTCATGCTATCCATCTCTCTCTCTCTGCATGCATGCTGCAGCAAAACTGCTTTCAATCAGATAATTTCCCCTTTATAAATGTTATCACACTGGTTGTTAGTGAACAAAAAAAAACAGAAATGTATTCCCAATGCTACTCACATTCCTTTGTGTATCAGCATGAGTGATCAACCAAAATTCATATCTCTGTCAGTGTCGCATTGTTACAGTTACTCCCTTATCTAAGAATGAGAACCATTATTTCTAACATCTATTATAAAAAGGGTCTGAGAAATGGAGTTTTCTGATTGGCTGCAAACATTCTAACAACCTTATGTTAATCTTTTATTAACATACATGTAGAGCTTAACCATATGCTAAGCAAGGTTTAACATTGTTTAAAAAACATTTTTATTATAATAGCAATAAGGCACTCCCAGGGGTTATGTTAAAGGTCAGTTAATCACCATCTAGGGGCATGTGGCACTCGGCTACACCTTGTGCCACGGTACACCCCTAGAAGGTGATTAACAGACCATTAACATAACCCTTTGTCATGCCTTATTGCTTAATTAATTGTACATATAGAATCTAAACGTTCACCAGAGTAATTCCTAAGTGTACATATCCAGTGAAAAGCAGGGTTCTTATTCAATAGCATGAGTCCACTGACACAGTCCCATTCAAAATAAAAAAACAGATTCACAAGCAGGCTGTTCATCTGACAGCAGTTTCATGACAGAGACTTTCTGCCAAAACTGTATTAATAATATTAATTATGTGTGCTATGCATACAAAATGTCCATGGACTTGATTCTCAAAGGTTGAGACAGACTTGCAATAAGTCCTACATCAAACCCAGTGCTGTGTTGAACATATTGATACACCTTACACCTGATTCTCAAAGGTCATGCACATTTGCAGCACTTTACCACCTTTACAATGGCTTGCACCAAGTATTTGGCACAGACCCTGTAAAAAGGTCCCATGACTGATGTACAGTTAGACCAGCAGGACGCTGGTCTAACTTGTGGCATGTGGTGCATGGGATTGCAAATCTTGATTGCCAGCCAGGGAATGCCTCAAGCCCCATATGCCATCTGTTTGGTGCACCTGGGGCTTGCAGCATTCTGACATCTTTGAGAGTCGAGACCCATATTTCTATTTTCAAGATGTGTCATTTCTTTTGCTGTGTGTTGACACATTCAGCTGACAGCGCACAAGTGTGCACAGCACAAGAATGTGTGACTGTTCTCAAGAGAGCACCTGCACTCAAGATGTGAAATATAATGCATCATGTGACTGAGTGCTGGTGTGAATGTAAACACAGCGGCCCGGATATTCAAACTGCGCCATTCTGATGCGCAAGCCCTTGCGCTGCTCAAAATAGTTGTGCAGGGGTGTGGCCGGGGCGATATTCAAAGGAGTTGCGCTATTGAGCAACTCCTTTGAATATCACCCCCCAGCCACAGCCACTGTGCATGGCGCAGTGGAACTTGTGCCACCGCAAGTTGTCAGAGTTGAGCATTAAACTTGCGGTGGCGCAAGTACCATTGCGCCATGCTCAAATTTCCGATATTCAAAAGGTGACATGCAAATGGGGCCATAATTCATGCAAGGTGCAGGGGGGGCCATTTGCATCTGATTATGGCCCCATTTGCATACCATTAGCATGTAGGTGCACTGATCCCGAGGATTCGCGCCTGGCCACCCTGCCAGGCAGCAGCTGTCGAGGACTAGCGCACCCTGCAGCCAATCGCGGCAGTATGTATGCAGACAACACCCCCAAACATCTCCCGATGCCGATCGCGGGCAGTATGTATCAGACACCTCCCCAAACAGCTCCGATGCCTGATCGCGGGCAGTATGTATCAAGACACCCCCGTGCCCGATCGCGGGCAGAATAATGAATCAACCCCCAGTGCCCGATCGCGGGCAGATGTAAAAACCCCCCCAACCAGAATATCTCCTGGTGGTCCAGTGGACCGTAATGCCCGATCGCGGGCAGAATGTCAGTGACAACCCCCAAACATTTCCCTGGTGTCTGGTGTCCCCACCCCACCCACCCACGAAGCCCCTCCACCCTGCTCCCCGGCGGCGACGGGCGGCAGCCTCACCCGCCTGCTGCCCTGCCACCCGCCGACTGACTGTCTGGTGGACTGCCGCCCATTGGTGCAAGGCTAGAGCCAATGGGTACAGCCCATGCACATACATGACAGTCCAGATTTGTCACAAATCTGGACTGTCATGTACGGTATGGGCATTCTGCGCCCAGTGGCTCTGGCTCTGCACCAGCACGTGCAACCAGGTCGGCCAGCAGCCTGAGGCAGCAGGCGGGTGCGACCGCCGCCCGACAGAGGCAGGTGGAGAAACGGGTGGTGGGGAGTGAAGACACTGAACGCAGGGAAGACTGGAAATTCAGCGCGATCGGGCGAGATCAGGACCCGAGAAGCCGAGTTGAAAGCTTTATCTGCCCGTGTCGGCACGAAGATCACGTTCTGCCGATCGAGCACTGAGGGAGTGATCACGTTCTCCCTGCGATTGGGCACTGAAGGGGGGTCATCTGATACATACTGCCCGACGAGCATCGGAAGACGGTCAATCTAGACATACTGCCCACGATTGGGCTGGTGAGGGGCACAGGGACTGAGTTGAGGACCAGCCACGGGTGGCAGCTGCTGTGTTCGCCCTGCAATACAGTGTCTCACCTGTGGGTGGCCCTCAACTTGATCCTTTTTTTTTTGGCTCAAAGTTGTGCAGGCGCAGGTTGGGGGTTGCGCCTGCACAACTCTGCACAGCCCGACTGAATATCGGGTTGTGCAGTTTATGCATGGTTCCTCCCCCTCATGTTGAGCATGCATTCATTTGCATTGCACTGTTGCTCAGCCTGTTTTCAGTGGCGCAACTGCCTCCTGCTGAATATCGCAGAATTGCACAATGTAGGACTTGCGCATGCGCAATCCTGTTGCGCATGGAGCAACCCATTTGAATATCTGGGCCAGCATGTCTTAGAGGCTGCTCAACTTCTGTTTCACAATGCAATACACAGTGAGTGTTACACAATGCATTGTTTAGTAAAAAGACATTATCCAACACAAAATAAAGGCACATTTGTTGCTACTCAGTATGTAACATCATTGCCCAAGTGAAACATTACATCACAGCTGACAGTGTCCTTTTAACATAACCATCATGTGACCATTGATGTATTGCATATTGCTATATATCATACAATGTGAAGAAACAGATGTTAAGAAATTTAAAATCTGCAAGGAAGGTCAGAGAGGGGAAATTTGAAAAAGTAGGAGACTGATTCTTAGTTGTAAAACAACTATTGGTTGTTTTCCTCAATTTTTATTTCATTATAGAGAATGATGTTAGGATTTACTATACAGACAGTATCATATTAATAGGAATACATCATAAATTCTTCGGTTTGTCTTAAAGTACTGCATGGCTAGCCACAGTGCAGGATTGTCCACTAAATGTGCCTAATCCCTATAATAAGTGTATCATCTGTAGCGGGCATCATAGTAATCCCAAACCATGCCCATTCAAGTTCCTCATGGGATTGCTAACAATCATTTCATTAGTCTGATTCCAGGTTTAAATTGTTTCGTTACAGTTAACTAACTTAAATATTCCACACACACCAAGACAGTTATTAATTTGCAGTATTAAGTTAATGAAAACAGAACTATTAACAAGCAATGATATGTGTGTGTGTGTGTGTGTGTAGGGGTGGGGATTTCCCATCAAATCCTAGAAAACAATGTATTATGCTACAAAACTAAGACCCACACCCCTGCTGTGAACAAAAGAGCATTTTAACTGAACCTACAAAATTGGAAGTGCAAGTATAACATATACTCTTTGCAAAAGAATAAGAGTTAACAGTTTAGAAATAAGTAATTCTTGCTATTCAAAACTAATGATGTTTAATTTAAAGCAGCAGCACAAGGAAGAAGGAAAAGGTCATACCTATACTTTTGAATTCTAGTTTAGATTACCCTTTTTCTTCCGATCTGTAAGATGCCATTTCTTTTCATTCTGAGTCTGCTTTTAAATTGAAATATGATGATCCCCAAGTTTTCATTAGCATGCTCAGCTGATTTTGAATACCCGTTGTCTAACATCATGTTTCTTTGACTAAGGTGAACTAACATGCAGTAGACACTGTTTCCTGGGATACAGCACGATGAGTGTTCAATTACAGCTGAGAATACTGATAAAAGGAGCACTTCTACAATTAATAATGAGAAATGTGAAAGAAGACTCAATGTGGGGAAAAAGCATTGTACAAGACACAGCAGGAGGAAAGCGGCATTATAAAATAAATTGTTTTAGGTACAAAATGTTTGCTAAATGTGAACTGCTGCATTATTGTACTGTAATTATAGTACACTAAGCTGCAGTTTTCACACTGAGGATGCCACTGTCTTGGAGTAAAAAGAACAGGTGCAACCTATTTCAGAATCTTCACAAGTTGTATGGACAATCAGGGCAAGGGACCTGCCAGTTTCACGTTATCACTGAGGAAAAGCACCTCTGTTTGTTTATGAATTGCAATTTTCACTGGTCTAGGGCATGTTGTTTTCTGTTTTGGATCATTCAATACAAATTATTACTAAACAAATTGTATACTAAGCACAGAAAATAAGTAGACTGGCTGTTGGAATTCTCATATGAAAAACACAGAAAGATATATAGTATGTTGTCTGGGTTGGTCCCTTACTTACTTTACCTAAACATAAGAAGCATACTTAGTGCTGTGGAAAAAAATAGCCACAGCCATGTGCTTATTATAAACTACTAAACAAGAAATAGTGGCATGATGTGCATAGCTCAGATGGTCCAAATGATAAATCAGTCTGTCCACCTAGCCCACAGGGGACCTTCCAGATGGATTCACCATTTTTAAAAAAGCATGGCCTCAGGAGAGATTATGGCCTTGGAGGCATAATAATGGCTGCTGAGCCATGTAACATGCACCCATCCCCATCACAGAGCACTGCAACTGCAGGCTAAAACCCAAAGAGTCGATCCTTTAACTGGCTTATAGGGCTCCCATCATCAGCACCTTGCCTCCTGCCAGTCTCTTTGCCAGGAACCCATATCTGTAAGTAGCAGGTTACCCATGTTACCCTCTGTTTACACGACTTATGTGACTGACATTCTGTCTCAGGATGACTATAGTCCATCTCACCAAAGTAAGCCATGCTAACAGTTCTCCAGTCCTCCCTGTATATCTGCTAAAAAAAATTTAATTTCCTACCTTAGACAGATGCACCCCATCCTTAGCATACAGCTGTGGCAACTTGATCATGATTTCATCATGCAGCACTATGCAAATGCAACCTACTGTATCTAGCCCGTAAAGCTGTGCATAAACATGTTGGTCATCCTGTGAGCTTTTTCCATTGCTGCAGGATTCCTTGAATGTCACCATTTGTTCCGTTGTGCAATGTGTGACCATATCCATAGGCTACACAGTAAATAATGATAGGAACTCACTAATGACATAATTAAGCAATAAGGCATGAGAAGGTGTGTGTTATCATGAAATGACATCACTCCTGGGGTGGGTTGAAGCATGAGGTGAAGTCAAGTGCTTCCACCACCCCAGGAGTGATGTTATTACACACTAACACACACACTGGAGTGCCTTATTGCAATTATACAATGGCTCAATGTTATACAAAATTAAAAAATCTTTTCATAGACCTTTAGTGAGGCAGTATATCTTTGTTTCTTAAGAGATATGAAATGCTGTGGCTCATCAATACAGTGATGTTATTGTATAATAACATAACTGTCTCAGGCATAAACTGACCAATCAGAGTCCAGGATTTTTTCTTGTCGTATAATAAATAATAATCTGTGGGAGCCTTATTCACTTTTGGGGCATATTTTCAAGTTAAGCAAGAGCTAAGAGGTCATTTTTGGTGTGTGTGGTAAGCTGTTGTTGTACTATGAGAGGATTTTGTATTGATCTGTCACAGCATCTCACAAATCTTTCTAAATCCATAGAGGTTTCATTAATTCCCTAAATCTACACTGCAGAGCACTGAACTCTCCTCCCTGGGTACTATCTTACCCTCTGTCACTGTCTCTATGGTTGTGAAGGGGTATCTGGGTGTGCGGAGGACTGCCTGACTGTGGGCTGCCACCAGAACAGTGTGGAGTATTTGTATGAGCCCCAAGATGTTTCTGAGCTCATAGGGATTGATTTACACTGCAAGCACCTAAATAGTAGTGCTGCAATAGTTTTAAAATGGTGCCTCCAAAAACACCAAACCTGAAGTTGATAGCAGAACACTTCCAATCTGGTGTTACTGAACCCCCAGCCTGTATGATCATCAGTGAGCACTTGGCATAGGCAACACTGGCAGAGCCATTGTCTGTCATTGTCAACTAGGGATAGCCAGAGGGCCAGGTACTATATTATTTTAATTTCTTGTGTTTTCAGTTGTGTAAGTGTTCTTGTTACAAGGCAACTGTCACTTGTGGCTAAAGGTTGAAATATGACATTGTCTGTGTGCTTCAACAAATTAGTCCTTTCTAATTTTCATAGTCTATTCAACCACTCAGTTTTACATCTCACTCATATACAACAAAATGAAAAACAAAACAAAAAAATATAGAAAAAAACATTTTGTGTATACACAGTACTATAAGTGTTATTGTGTGGTTTGTCTACCTATCTCAGGCTACTATACTAAATACATGCCTGGCTGAGAGAGACATTGGTCTACCTATCAGATTACATAAAATGGCGCCAAATAAAATAATGCTAGCAGACGGGAGTTGAGGACTGTAATGTCTCACATGTAAAGCAAGGGATCTGACTATTGAAAACAACAGTTTTGAGATCTAATACAGTATTTATGCAAAACTTGCAGGAAAATTGATAGCCTGGAAAGAATAGTACACAAACTAACAACAGAACTTAATAAAATCCAGAAACTCTAATTACTAGAAAACTTTGAAGACAACATGATAAGAGATGCCTCAACAAGTAATAATATTGGGTCAAATGTCTTAAATGGCCTGGGTATGGCAGCAAAGTCCACAGGTGGGCCTGCAGAATTAAATCATATATGTGAACAGGGTCAAAAAGGGGAGGTGATAAAACTGACTCAGAATCCCTTCAGTATGATTAGTAGACTACAGTATGCAGGAGAAAAAAAAAAGGGTAGGAAAGTGGAGATCTGTTCACTCACTCAAAATCCACCTCCTCTCCCTCCCTGAGTAGGTTGAACTAATAATATCTAATAGGTTTGAACCACTAGCACGGGAAAATGTCCCCATCATTATGGTTCAAAATAATGTACTAGATACATTACTGCTCCTGTAGTGTGGAGGGCTGGGGCATGGAGCAGTTCGGCCAGAGGCAGTGAAGACCAGGGTTTTAATCCTGGTCTCCTAATGTTTTTTGGTGGGAGGGAGGGGCAGCTGCAGAATAAGGGGTGCTAGCTGCACATTTGAGCAGACTTGATAGATCTCTAGACCTTCATCTGCTGGCAAATTTTGTATGTTCTTATGTTCATTAGGTGTAAATGATGATCAGGGAAACATAGAGTTGTATTTCGGGGCTCAGTAAATAAATATACTGACAGTCTTTTGCAGAAAAGATAAGAAAAAAGCCATGGTCTCTTGCTTTCCTGGAGCAAAAATAAAAGATGTGAGTAACCATGTAAAAAATATACTAAAATATTATGGAACGGCATCAAAGGTAATAGTCTATGCAGGTACCAGTGACAGGAATGGAAAGCAATCTAGAGTTTAAAAGGGATTTTGAAGAAATTTGGTGCAGCCCTTACGGACATGATTGAGTGTTTAAACCCCTGTCAACCTGGCTTAGGGTTTAAACCCCTACTTCTGTCCAGTATTCTTTAAAAGTGATAAAGGGGACTACAGTAGTGAATGCATTGATCATAGCTACAATTCTGGTGAGGTATTTGTAACAAAAAGTGCTGAAAACTGTTTGGTTGAAAACAACTTTGTCCTATCAAAACTTAAAACTCTAGACATCCATAAATCTATGGGTTCAGACAATACATGAGTTACAATTCTTTTTTTTTTTCAGTTTCAGTTCAGTTTATTGATTATACTGGAAAGATATTGTGAGCAAAGCTGCCCTTTTTCACATGCGTTCAGTTTTATGGAAAGATACAAAACAGATTTAATACATCAACAAATGCATCCAGCACATTAAATACATCAGAACAATTGTAAGGAAAGATGCACAACAGATTCAATACATTAAACAGAAATATGATTTACAAGATTAGTACTACGAGTTTGTATTAGAAGATATCATGTTAAGAAACTGTAGTTCAATCTTTTTTTGCAATTTAATAAGCTTTATTGTATTTTGATTTTACTATTGCATTTACAGTCTGCAAACACTATAACTTGTACAGACAGGTTAGTAATCAACAGTAGTACTTAACAAGTCTTTACATTTCCAAGCGCTCCTGTGATTCACAAGGGTGTAAAGTATTGCAGATAAAACACTTTCAAGTTATTTCACCCCTCATCAACACCCAAAGTTAAATGTCAGAAGCAATATTGTAAGGGCTGGATATTCAAACTGTGCCATTCAAAGGCGCAAATCCTTGCGCTGTGCAAAATAGATGCGCAGGGGTGTGTCCCGTGTGATATTTAAAGGAGTTGCGCTATTGAGCAACTCCTTTGAATATTGCTCCCCAGCCATAGCCACTGTGCATGGCACAGTGGAACTTGCGCAAGAGCAAGTTGACAGAGTGGAGCAGTCAACTTGCGGTGGCGCAAGTACCATTGCGCCATGCTCAAAATCATGATATTCAAAAGGTGACATGCAAATGGGGCCATAATACATGCAAGGCTCAGGGGGGGCCATTTGCATGTCATTATAGCCCCATTTGCATGCCATTAACATGTAGGTGCACCGATCCCCGAGAACTTGAGCCTGGCACCCTGCCAGGCAGCAGCCGTCGGGGACCGACGCACCCTGCAGCCCGATCTCGGGCAGCAATGTGGCTCCCCCACCTCCTCCCGTACATCTCCCTGGTGGTCCAGCGGACCAAAATGCCTGATTGCGGGCAGAAAGTATACAGACCCCCACATCCCATGTGCCTGATCGCTGGCATAAAGTATACAGACCCCCCACATCCCATGCTGCCGATCGCAGGCAGAAAGATACAGAACCCCCACATCCCATGTGCCCGATCGTGGGCAGTAAGTAAATTGCCCCCAAAACATTTCCATGGTGTCTAGTGTGGCCCCACCCCACCACCCATGAAGCCCCACCACCCTGCTCCCCGGCGGCGGCGGAAGTGGCATCCCACCCATCTGCCGCCCGCCGCCCACCGACTGACTGGCGGTAGGGCTGCCGCCCATTGGTGTAGAGCTAGAGCCAATGGGCATGCAGCCCATACTGTATGACAGTCCAGATTTGTGAATGAATGTCATTCACAAATCTGGACTGTCATATGGTATGGGCTGCATGCCCATTGGCTCTAACTCTGCACCAATGGGCGGCAGCCCACTGGCTGGTCAGATGGCAGGTGGCGGGCGGCAGGTGGTGGATGCTGCGCCCCGCCGCCAGGGGGGAGGGGGTGTGGCTTCATGGGTGGGTGGGTAAATACACTAGACACCAGGGAGATGTTTTGGAGGGCAATTTACTTACTGCCCACGATCAAGCACATGGGATGTAGGGGGTTCTGTATTCTTTCTGCCCACGATCAAGCACAAGGGATGTGGGGGGTTGTATTCTTTCTGCCCGTGATCGGGCACATGGGATGTGGGGGGTTCTGTATTCTTTCTGCCTGTGATCGGGCACATGGGATGTGGGGGTTCTGTATTCTTTCTGCCAGCGATCGGGCACATGGGATGTGGGGGGTTCTGTATACTTACTGCCTGCGATCGGGCATTTTGGTCCACTGGACCACCAGGGATGTGAATGGGAGGGGGAGCCACATTGATGCCCGATTGGGCTGGGGGGGCACAGGGACTGGGTTGGGGGCCAGCCACAGGTGGCAGCTGCTGTGTTGTGCCTGCAATGCAGCAGCTCACCTGTGGGTGGCCTCAACTTAAGCTCTTTTGGGGCTCAAAGTTGTGCAGGCGCAGGTCAGGGGTTGCGCTGCACAACTCTTCTGCACAGCCCGACTGAATATCAGGCTGTGCAGTTTATGCATGGTTCCTCCTCCTATTGAGCATGCATTCATTTGCATTGCACTGTTGCTCAGCCTGTTTTCAGTTGCAACTGCCTCCTGCTGAATATCGCAGAATAGCGCAATGGAGGACTTGAGCATGCGCAACCGTGTTGCGCATGGCACAACCCTTTTGGATATCCCACCCTAAATATTTAACTAACTAGTACAAAAAACAGAGTATATATAAAAAATAATGTAACATTCCCTATCCCCCCACCCACCCCTACCATGTTGCCATTACACTATATAAAACTGGGAGTAGTATTCATTGAGGAAAAAAACAAAAAGGGATGGAAGATTAATCATTAACATCCACAGCACTATGTCAAGACCAGGTAAGATTCAGAATAACCCTAAATGGATAATAAGGTGTGTAAAGGGGGCCCATACCTTCTGATACTTATTGCTATGCTTAGAGATACTCACAATGAGGTATTCTGCATGTAGAGCAAAAATAATTTCTTTATGCCACTCTGTATACGTAGGAGTTTGTTGATCTAAGCAGTGGTGCAGCATAATTTTCTTAGCGCAAAGGGATATCAAGGTCATAATCTTCCTTTGATTTCCTACTAGAGTTTCTCCTATGTCCCCCAAAATACAAATTTCTGGCTGAAAGACATTCTGTAAACCAAAAAGGGGGTCAAGTTTGGATCGAATATTTTCCCAAAAGGGGGTTACCTTATCACATTCCCAAAGGATATGAAGAAGAGTACCTCTCTGGGACCCACATCTGGTACACTTATCTGTTAGGAGGTTCCCCATTTTATTAAGCTTTATAGGAGTGCAATATAAGTCATGCAATACATAAAATTGAAGTAACCTATAGTGATCCCACCTAACATCTTTATACAGCCATTTCCAAATTTGTGACCATTGGCGGGGAACCATAGAGGTTGAGGGAAGAATCCTATCCCAAACATAACAAGGGGAGCTTTCTAATTCTCTGAGTCATGCCTGGAGCTCCTTATAGTAAAAAGCAGCATAATAGGAAGCAGGCCTCTTGGAAAGTGAACCAAGAATAGGGCCAATCATGTACTGGTCCCAAAGGCCACTACCAAGGTGCTGTATTAATGCGTGGGAGATTTGGAGATATTTAAAACAGAAAGAATTTGGGAGAGTGTATTTCTTTTTTTATAACAGAAAAGGTGAACAATTTGTAGTTTTCTGTTAGATCTATTACTGCATCTCTGAATTCTCCTAGTCGAAAAGATGGTGTAATAATTTTACCCCCAATTTTGAAATTGGGGTTCTTCAAGATAGATTGAGAAGAGTCCTTTTCTATCGGGTACCCAAAAGTCTTATTCATCTGCATGTGGATCTGAAGAGAAGCCATAATGGGCATGTAGTTATACTATTTAGGAACTTTATTACTAGATAGATAGGGAAGACTCTTAATATCTACTCCCATTAGGGTACAAACTGAGTTTTCTATTTGTAGCCGCAATGGGGGGTCTTCCACGGGTTTCAGCCATTGTGAGACTACTGAGCAGTTAATCGTGAAATAATAGTGGTAAATGCTGGGAACTTGTAACCCTCCCTGCTCTTTAGACCTCTATAATTTATTGATTGCCCTTGGAGAAGATTTATTTTTCCAGATAAATTTGGAGATAAAACTATGCACCTGGTTGAACCAGGATTTAGGGAGGAAATGATTGAGCATCTGAAGAGGGTATAACAAATGGGGCAGGATGTTCATCTTAACTGTGTTGATACATCCCCAAAGGGAGATAGGGAGTAGCATCCAATGATTTAAGTTTGTCCTAATATGTGTAATTAACTGATCCAAATTGTAGTGTTTCATTTTAGGACTAGATTGGGATAAGTATATACCCACATATTTTATTTTATCTCTCACCCTGGAGAGCCCAAGATGTTCAATATCCACTCTTAAAGTTTGATTATTTAAGGGCATTACTTCTGTTTTGGCTAGATTCAATTTACAGTTAGAGAGATACCCAAAATTTTGGATAATACTTAGGGTAGCCAGTATAGATTTAGATGGGTGAGTGATGTGAAGCATAATATCATCGGCATGCACTGATACTTTATATTGGGAATGATTTATCAGGATCCCAGATATCATTGTGGAGGTGTTAATTTTCCTAATAAGTGGTTCTAGAAATAAGTTGAACAAGTAAGGGGAGAAAGGGCAGCCTTGTCTCGTGCGCTGTTGAAGAGAAAAAGGTTTGGAGAGAACTCCATTGCATAGTATGCGAGCTGAGAGATGTGAATAAAGAATTTTTATCCACTGTTAAAATTGTGTAGGAATTCAATATCTTGGAAGTAGATTAAACAAATAATCCCATGATACCCGGTCAAAAACCTTTTCTGCTTCCAGGGATACCAAAGCTGAAGGAGCATGGGAATCCCTGGATGCAGAAATGAGATGGGAAAAGTTTACGCAGATGGTCCGCTGATAAGTGTCCAGCCACAAAACCAACTTGTTCAGGGCTTAATAAAGTACACCAGACCTTGGCCAATCTACTTGCCAGAATTTTTGCTAGAATTTTCAGGTCCACATTTCTAAGTGATATTGGGCAGTAATTCAGCAATAATGTAGGGTCCTTACCCAGTTTAGGAAGCACCACAATAGTGGCTGCAGTAAAACTGAAGTCAGAGAGGCCATGCCTGTAAATATAATTATAAGTATCAAGCGGAGTTGTACTCAATTGAGATTTAAAAGCTTTGTAAAAATGTGATGTATATCCGTCGGGTCCCGGTGCTTTGTCTACAGGGAGTGCATCGATAGCCTCATGTACCTCTTCTAATTTCAGGGGAGCTTGTAGGAGGGTAATTTGGTTTTGAGTCAGATAAGGAAAATCTATATCTTGTAAAAAGGTCTAATGCAGTACTATTGAAGGGTAGAGGGGAACATGAATAAAGATATTGGTAATAAGATTTAAAACAGGAAACAATTTCCCTGCTAGAGGTATGGAGGCTGCCTGCCGAATCTTGAATACTTGACACAATCCTGCCTATGACTTGTGCCCTGAGCCTTAGAGCTAATAGTTTCTCTGCTTTATCCCCCTGATCAAAGTAGGTAACTTTTGATTTAAAGTGGAGATGCTCAACCTTATCACTAAGAAGAATATTATATCGAAACTGAAGGCTTTCTAATTTTTTGAATTCCATAGTGGGAGATTGGGAAGATAGGAATTGTTCTAAGGTTCTAATTTGCTGCAGTAACATAAAGGATTCTGATGAAACTTTATTTTTCCTAATGGAAGCCAAACGAATAATTTCTCCCCTTAATGAACACTTCAAGGCTCCCCATAATACATCTAATTTCAGCATAGAAGGGGCATTATATTTGTGAAAATGTTCTATGTACTTTTGAAGGTGATCTATCAGACCCTGGGATTTCAGCAGTTGAGGACTGAACCTCCAAACTTTGTCTTGTTAAGCTGAGACAGGCAGGGACCACTGCAGAAGAGTTCGGTGGTGAACAGAGATCACTTTAGAGATATAGGCACAGTTTTGTACTTTCGCTAATTGCTCAATCTCCAACAAAAAAACTTCAATTCTTGAAAATGTGTTATGGGGCAGGGAGTGAAATGAGTAATCTCTTGTTGAAGGAAAAAGGGTCCTCCAAGGATCAACCAAACCCATAGTATTCATTAAATCTTTTAGGGCTAATTGTGCAGGAGTAGAGGGGATAAGTCTGGATTTGGACATATCCCATGTATTACACAAAACTAGGTTCCAATCCCCACCGAGTAATATAGGGATAGTGGATCAGAGAGCCATGCTAGTCATAAGTCTGATAAAGAATTGTGGGTCATCCCCAACTGGCCCATAAACTGATCCTATAATCAATTCTGTGTGGCCTAATATGGCTCTCAGCAATAAATATCTACCCTGGGGGTCGCATATTGAAGGAAGCAGCCTGAAAGATATGCGACGTGCAACCAACACTGCAACTCCACATTTACAAGTATCCATTCCGACTCCCAGTACATGCCCCACCCATGTTCTTCTTAAACTGAGAATTTGTGAAGTGGGCAAATGGGTCTCCTGAAGAAAGGCCACATCAATGTTAAGTTTATTGGGATGTAACAAAATCTTGACTCTTTTAGTGGGATCTTGAGCACCTTTAATATTCCAAGAACAAAATCTTAGTGCTGCTGTCATAGCCAACTAAAATATTGATAACTCTGTAAGACTAAAACAATTCCAGAGAAAACACTTACCCAGTTGGTTATTATGAGAATACTAAATGGTGACCAACCTGAAACCCTCACCCTCAAACACATTGTAATTAGCACTATGTTCAAATGTAACCTATACCCCTTAATGCTATTTCCAACCCGAAAGTAACTTATAAATGTAAAAAACTGAAGCAAAAAATTACCACCTCCCACAAAGACAACCCTACTAATTTAACCCCGCCCCCACCCCTCACTCTCCCTAACCCCAAGTATTCCCCTTCCACAGCAAGGTATTCAGTATCCCTAAAAGATGGTGGTAATTCTGGGACTAGAACCCTTGACAGTCTCAGTGCAGTAAACAATGATACAAATAACTGCAAGAACATGACCCCAGACACCACTGTGGATGCCCAACCCACCCTATGCCAATACGTGGTGCACTGAAGGGACTACAGAATAGACCAGGAACCATTGCCTCCCGCCCTGTCCCCCAACTCAATATTGAGTCACATAATAAAAAAAAAGGAAACTAGTTACAACATTCTGGTAACAACCCCACAGTAGTAAAGAGAAGTAAGAAATAACAAGGTCTACAATGTCGCAGTCAATAAGCACAACTGACCTGGGAAAAAAACAAATCGCTCATTGTAGAGCAATGAATATAAGGCAGTCTTCTGCTAGTTGTGACCTTAACATATGCACTTGGTAAAGTAGAATAAAAAGCTTAAAATAATCAGCCATATTAAAATACATGAGTGTTACTGCTAATAGCTGCCACTACATTGAAATTATAATACGAGGCTGTGTTGCCCTCTAGTGGCCTCCCCAAGTAATAACATTGAAAGAAAAGAAAAGAGTCTTAATGCAGACTTGCATTGACAATAATAATGACAGGAGAAAACACTGCTCACGAGAGAAGACAGGAAAAAATGTCACTCAAGTAGAACATTATCAGGGTACTGGTTCACCGGCTAGTAGCTTGTGAGGTATTCAGTCTTCCTTATGGCAGAGATTTAAAAAATAGAAGCAACAAAAGTTCTAACGTGTTAACTTTGGACTAGACATTTACAAGTAGGACAGAATTCTGTCCATCTTCTTCAATGTAGTGGAATCCAACGCCTTCCAACAATCAAAAAAATGAAACTTTTCAGGGCCATTTCCACAAATGTTGCCCTCTTGCAACCGAATCCTCTGAAGAGGAGAGAGTATAACTTGAGCAAGTCATCCGTGGAGCCTCAGCGAGCAGGGAATAAATTGGGATACAATGCATGTAGTGCCGGGGCAGCTAGTTGCATGGTATCATAAGAATGCCAGGTATCAGCATGGAGAACCACCAGTCGGGATGGATACTGGACTTTGTACTTGATTCCTGCAGCTATTAGCTTGGATACCAAGGGGTGGTATTCCAGTCGACGCTGCCTCACTGTAGCTGGAAGATCTTGTGCCAGTCGCAGCTGCTGGCCCTTCCAAAGGACTTGTTGTAAGCTTCTGGCTTGATTGAGGATGTAAGCCTTATCAAGATAATTCAAAAGTTTGATAATGACTGGTCTCGAGGGTTTACCATTGGCAGGTTTAGGACACAGCAATCGATGGGCCCTCTCTATTATGTAGGTAGAATTATTTATAGAGGGTCCAGCTATTTTTGCAAGCATTTTCTGGAGGAATAAAATAGGAGAAGATCCTTTGGCTTCTTCTTGAAGGCCGAAGATAACGATATTGTTCCTCCTACTTTGGCCTTCCAAGTCTTCTAATTTTGATTCTATTTTGTGCAATCGCTGCCTTAGATTCACAACTTCAGGCTCTATTTAACCCCTGCAGTTCTCAAGAGATGTAGTGTGGGCAGTGACATCTGAAATAGCCCAGTTGGTGTCGGAAAGCTCCTCTCTGAGCGACTTGATTTCCTCGGTAATATCTTGCAAAGCAAGTTTAAATGGCTGAAGCTCCTCGAGGAATTTTTTCTCTGATAATGGAGTCGGTGATATTTGGGGTATTGTGGTTGCCAGAGCTTTTTACAGAGCCCCCAGCCTGGCCTTTGGGTCATTTCAGCCCCTTCTCCAGGGTTTGTGGGGGCGTATGCTTTGGGACAGCCTGACGTATTTCGGCCTCCATGGTCATATTAGGCCTTGCTTTTAAAAGTGTTGTTTAAATGATCCACACTCATTGAAAAGCTCCCCAAGTTGCTACAAATGCGTCGGGAGTCTGTTAAAACTATAATTCCATGTGAAGGAAGCTGAAAACCAACTAGTTAGCTATATTTTAAATGTTGCTGGAGGATTGAGATGGGGGCCGGTTCTCAGAGCTGCTAGTCTCACAGGAGCATCACATGATCTTCAGCATCAATTACAATTCTTAAAAAACTAGCAAATGATTTAGCTATTCCACTGGCATACAATGATTAGCAACATCAAATAGTACTATGCCCAATGACTGGAAACATGCTAATGTAGTTCCCATTTTCAAAAAAGAAGTCAATCAGCTTCAAATTACTACATATCCTTTAGCCTGATCTGTTTAGTATGCAAAATCTTGAAGCACCACATTAGGGATTGTGTCAATGTTCATTTAAAGAACATCAGAGCTGGGTACACAACTCAGCATGCATTCAAATTGGGAGGTCATATATCTCCAGTCCAATTTTCTTCTATAAGCTAGTTACAGAGTCCTTAGATAATATTTCATGTGGTTGATATAATATACCTTGACTTCAGTAAAGCCTTCAATATCATGAATAATGATAGCCTTATACATAAACTACTATCCTAAAATCTTAACTAGTAATATGGATACAGCAGTGGTTATCTAATAGAAATCAACTGTTGATGATCAACTGTTCATACTCTAGCAGTGGAAAAGTTACTAGTGGGATAACTGAGGGGTCAGTGCCAGGTCCCACTTTGCTTAGTTCATTCACAAGTGACCTTCATACTAATAACATCAGTTGGTCCTCTAAATTTGCTGAGTACACTAAATTGGTTGGCAAATTTAAACAGAAAATGATTATGAAATTATACAAGATGACCTAAACAAAATCATGATATTGGCAAACACATGAGACATAAAGTTTAACATCAAAAAATTGCCATGTCATGCACTTGGGCAAAAATAATCATAAACACAGTTGTACTTTAGGAGGAAAACTAATAAGAGAATCAGCTGAGGAGCAGGACCTAGGGATAACTATTACAAACAACTTCAAAAAAACAAAACAAACTAATAAGATAAAAAACAAAACAACCAAATAATAAACTGCATCAACAAATCTTTTGTTAGTTGAACAGAGGGCGTTATCATGCCATTGCTTTGATCATATGTACGATCTCACACTGATTATTGTAACCAGTTCTGGGGAGCAACAACAGTCACTAATAACAATAAAATAGAAAGGATTCAGAAAGGAGCTTCTAAATTGGCTAGTAGTGTAACATACAACACTTATGAAGATAGACTAGCATATCTAGGACTGCATACCTTTCAAAGGCAAAGGATTAGGGATTCAAGTAATTGATGACATGTTATAGTCTTTATTTGGTTTAATGAAAAAGATGATTACCTACAGTATGAGGGGACATAGTAAATAACTAACAAGTACACATTTTGAAAAAAATATTGGGACATTTTACTTTACACAAAGGATCAAAAATTTATGGAACTATTTATCTGCACATTTGATAAAATGTATTAAGATCAACGTATTCAAAAATGTACTAGATTAACATATGGACCAGGGGAATTATATGAACTACTACCACTAACCAGTTGGGAGGCAGATATAATAGGCTCATATACCGGCTTTCTGTTCAATTTCAGTATTTGAGTATGAATATCAATACTATACCCAGCCATCTGTTTCATAAGACTCACAGGTCATCTTTCATCTGCCAAAGCAGAACCAGTGACTTCACCAGCTCCAAGTCATTAACCCCCAAATGGATGATCAATGCTCCAGGAGGACTCTACCAACAGGTTTCAGCAATGACCCATGGAAGAAAGTCTTCCCGCATGCTCCCCTAGTAGCCCATCTAATGTGTCTGCTGCTGTCATTGGCCCAGGAAGAGGTTCCCACCTCCTAGCTTCTGCCTAGCTTTTCTGGCTGCCCAGTGAATAAAGAAGTACAGTATCCACAAATCCATACTTGTTTCATCTGGGATCTGCCACCTATCAGTAAACAAATAATAATTACAACACATGTGGGTACACATACACTAATAAAGCCTGCAATCTCCATTGCCTCAATGCCTGTATCTGGGAGTCTGACAATCCTTCTGCCCTTGTGATCATGGCTGCCTGGATAGGATAGGATAGGAATGAGTATTAAACTCATCTGAGTTCAACCACAACCACTTAATTGCCCTGCCAAGGACACATCAAATCTGAAATACTGTCAGAGAGTTTCCATCTCTGTGTCTGAAGAAGGTCCACTCAGACCTCTAGGCTTTGTACTTTTGTAGTTCCAACCTGAAGTCATGTGCTGTTCCTCTGATTGTACCAGCACCCAAGTGCCACTTGATCCATTTTGCTCTTCCAGATCCACAGGAACACTCCATCAGTTGTCAATGCCACCTCTTTGCATGGCAAGACTACTTCTACTCTGTCTGCCATATTTGGCTGCACCAATTCTGACACTCAGAAATGCCCCACAGAACACCACTTAAAATGGTATTCTAAACAGCACTACTTCTGAGGTGGATGAACACATCTGGACCACTTCTCCCCAAATCTGCTCCAATAGGTCATGGCTAATTGGACATCTATTATCCATCAGCCTTCTTTGGTGTTCCTCATGCCAACCTTTCCAATAACTTGCAAGTCTGAAAATGTGACATAATGGGCCATATACATTATGCCAACATGCTGCATAAACTGGGCATTTTTGCATAGTTTAGTCGGAATGCCATGAAGTAGTGGTCATGCGGTATTCATGGGTGAGGCGCACAGCTGGCATGCACCTGATCCCCCAGCTGTGCAGACAGCAATGTGCCGGGGGTGGGTGGGGGCATGTCAGGGGCCTGGCTGTGGTAGGTACCATTCATGATGGTGTATGTGCCAGGCCTTGGGGGGCACAGGTTACTGCATCCAGGACCCTGCCATAACTAGGTGCATGTTCCCACAGATGTCCCTCGATGGTCATGGTGGGATCAGATTCCAACCCCCCAAAGCCACCCCTGCTAAACAGCTGAAGAGTGAAGGCAGGGCCAGCCATCTGGGAGTGTACCCAGCCAATGATTTAATAAACATTTGTATTGAATGATATGAGCGCCATGCCATGTATCCACATGGCACATGCACTAACACCTCAGGGGCATGAGGGATCCATTCTGGCCCGAGTCAAGCATCCCAATGGATGCCTGCCTGGGGCCATGACTTTACCCCCAGCTGCCCTGTGGAGTTCTGCATGCCAGGGGGTGGGCTCCAGACAGGTGGCGGGCGGTAGTGCATACTGGCCAGAGTGTAACTGTCCGTGGGAGCAGACCAATGTGGGTGGGGTATGCACATTTTGTGCATACCTCTGCCTCATTTGTGCATGGGGGCCATTGTCCTCAAATCCAGTGACCTTTGAAAACTAGGCTAACCCTGTCAGATGCTGCCCCACTACTCCTTGTGTGAGGCTGTTCCCACTTTTTCTGAAGTACAGTACATGCTGCCATAGCTGGTCTACTGGTATTGGCTACACATTTTCCTACCCTTATACTTACCATACCCTCAAGAAACCCTCAGCCTCCCTCCTGTATGCTGCCCACATGTCAGGAGCTAATGAGTTCCTGATAAGCTCCCATGCTTTTGACTCAACAATTTCCAGAGAAAGGCTAAGACTTCCCTGGGGTGCTCTTCCATTTCAGACATCAGTTCCTGGAACCTCAGCCACTGTAAATGAGAAAGAGCATCAGTAACATCATTATCCACCCCAGATACATGCAGCAGCTTAAGATAAATATTTAACATCAGGTACTTCAACACAAACACCCTCATGAGATCACCCATTGACCCTTTTGTCCCCAGTTGCCCATTAATTATGTGTACTACTTCCATGTTGTCCATCTGGAAAATGACTTTACTTTCCCAACACTGGTTGTCCCACACCAATAGGGTCACTCCTATAAGGAAATATTTTATCAGGATGACATTTTTTTTGTTAAGCCTGCTTCCAGCCAGCTGAGTGGCCACTGTTCTGTGCAACAAGCTACTTGGAAGAACACCCCAAATCACAATTCCCAGATGCATCTGTGTAAATCTTTACTTCTTGTCTGGTTGTGACCATTGGTCAGATTAATTCCCCATTATAGCAATTCAAAAAGGCCATCCATACCACCAAATCCTCTTTTATGCTCTCCATCACCTGAAGTATATGATGAGGTTTGCAGCATCTGGTCCCTGCCTTTGCCATTCTGCACAAAAACATTCTTCACATCAGGATTACCTTACATGCAGACTTGTGGTACCCCAACAAGTGTTGCAGCTCCTACAAGGTTATTTTGCTGGCCCCTGCCATTTGGGCCAATAATCCCTGCAAAGCTTGTACCTAGTCCACTGACAATCAGAGAGCCATGGGCTGGGTATCAATCTCAGTACCCAAAAAAGAAAGCATGGTTCAGGGCATTTCCATCTTGGCCCTTGCAAAAGGCACTCCAAAGACTGCATACACTTCCTGATACACCTTCTGAATATTTCCATATTCTCCAGTGCTGGCCTTCCCTACAAACAAGAAATCATTCAAATAATAGACCATCTCTGTCTGTTCTGCTTTGATTGGTACCATCCAATGCACAGAGGTGCTGAAATGCTTGAGTACTGTGCACACTACACTGCAACCCATGGGTATGTTCTGTCTACATAGTACTGCCCTTCAAATTTCATTCCCAGCAAATCCCTGTCCCATTTGTGAACTGGTAATAGGCAAAATATGAACTCTATGTCACTTTTGCGAGCATGACTCCCTTTCCCATCACCCTCACAACTTCTGCTGCACTGTCTAGTAGTGTACAGGACACCATAATAAAACACAAGTCAATATAGTCATTGACAGACTCCCCCTCTGGGTAAGACAGGTGGTTTATCATCCTGAACTCACTTAGTGCTTTCTTAGGGATCAACCCTATTGGGGAAACTCACTACCATGGTGAAGGCTGGGCTGAAAAGGGGCCACAGATCTGTCCTGCTTCCACTTTCTTGGCTTTCTTTTCCTTGACCGGGTCTGGTTCCTCTCAGGCAGACTTTAAGTTTTCAGCCTCATTGCACCATCAAGGGCCCTCTTGCGGAATCCTAAAACCTATTGTGAATCCCTCTACCAGAGAATCAGCAGCTGTCTGATCTAGGTACAAAATCAGCCATGGCCTAATTCAATCCACTCTTATTGGCATTGGGAGGCAAATTGTGCGAGTTCCAAAAAAGACAGGAGGCAGCACAACCATTCTCTGAAATTACATCTATCTTGCTCTGTGTTTACTTGCCCTGGTGGTGTCCATTGATGCCTCTTGTTCTGCACCAGCTTCTTGGTCGTTGGTTTCTTGCTTGCCAGCTACTGTGGCACTGGTGCCTTCTTCTTGCTCTGCACTTTGGATGCTGGTTGCGGGGTACTGTTTTCTTCCCCATAGATTCCACAGGTGGGGTTGGCTCTCTGGATGTGGTAAGTGGAAGGAAGCCATAAAGGCCCCTTTCCTTCTATGACTGTGAACTCCTTCTCAAGTTCACAAAACAGGACTCTCCCAGGCATTGCCTCTCACTTGGACCAGGGCCTCCAGCTTTCAGCTCCTCTGTCCCCCTCATTTCAACACAGTAACTTTTTTTCTCCCTGGTATCTTGCTCTCTGCTCACCATGCTGAAGGAAACAAACACATACAACTTAACCCTATAGGCAAATGCTCTCTGTCCCTACAGATCCATTCTGTGTAAGCAACCGTGAATTAATCTCTCACTGGTATCCCTAAACCTTTTTGTTTTGTTATTGCTTCTTTGTTCTTACATCTGTAGTTCCCCTTTGATTTCTTGGGCTCATAGAGGGAAATCCTTATCTTAGCAGGCTGCCTTCCTACTAATTCTGCCCACATCATAATCCCCTTGTAACCATCAGCTTAGTAAACCTGGCTGAGAGCTAATGATACTGCCCCTAAATGTCAGACCTGCCTGTAACTGGCAATTTAGCTGAGGTATCTGTCCCTCTGCCCTTCCCTGTAGCTGCTGAGCTCCTTGCCCTTATTAACCAATTAAATGCTGAATGTTTGGGAACACTAAGGTTCAATAAATGTTGTTTGAAAAGAATAAGTTCATTTCCCCTGGCATACTTTTAAGACTGCTTATATCAGAAAGGTTGAATGACTTCTTCTTGTAAGCACTCCCTCCTTCAACACAGCAGTATTGTAAGTCAGAAATGACAAGTGAGTGAAGAAATAATGTAATCAGAGAATAAACAGCTCATATTTGCTCCTAGAATTTTGGTCAGATGGGGTATCTGGAGCCCAGAGGGGATGTGTCTTCTTGACCCACTTGAAACCTGTGGTATTATAGCATGGAAAAAATTAATTCCCCCATCAGCATCTAATACGGCTGCTCATACCTATCTCCTGTACAGAGTAAACACTAAGCACGGATTTTCTGATGTACTTAATGGGTGCCCAGGCCCTTTTGGTTGCATCTTCCAAAGCTGCTTACCTTGAAGTAGTCAATCTGTTGTGCACATCTTCCATGATTATTGGCAAAAGAGATTCTACCTGTATCCAAAAGGGATGCATGCATTATTTGTTTTACATGCACTAACGAAAATTGCAGGAACAGTTGCATAACTTGCATGGCTTTGAAAATAACCTGTAAGAGTTTGGGACCAATTTGTAGAAAACTGACAGAATCCAAAATCTGCCTTGGACTTTGCATCCTCCTTTTTGAAAATCCAGACCTACTTCTTATCATTTTTAAACTGTGCATGTAACTACTGTACATGCTCATGCATAAGTCTAGTTTTTGGTGCTAAAAATTGGCCCCCAAGTAAGGGACTCGACTTATCTGCAAGGTGTATAATGAATGTAGGTGTGGACTACAGGATCCTTCTCATTTACTGTCCACTGGGTGATGGGAGGGAGTTCCTAAAGGAGGTTGTGGACTTCATCGCTGACAGGGTGTTGGAAGCTCCCAGATGGTTGATTTGGGGGGATTTCAACACCTGAGTCGACGATGAACTATTGCCATTTGGACAGAACCTTCTTCAATTGATGGATTCATTGGGCCTAACATGGGTTATTACCACTGCAACCCATAAGAAAGGACACTCACTGGACTTGATATTTCATCTGGAGATGGAGATCTCCAATGTGGAGGTGGAGCGCATTGTATGCATTGTATGGTCTGACCATCACCTCTTGAGATTCAGTTTCGCAGCCCCCCAAAATAGGCCTGCCCCAAGGGAGTTGGTACAGTTCTGCTCTTTAAGATGAGTTACCTCAGAAGGCCTAATGGTGGTGCTGGACCTCTTGGGAATTCCAGGAGATAGCACTAATCCAGGACATCTTGTGTCAGCCTATAACAAGGCTGTCACTGAGGCTCTGGATATTATTGCTCCTTCTCATGTTTGCCCCCTTATCTCTCATCCATGCACCCCATGGTTTGATGGGGAGATCTGTGATTTGAAGAGATGGGGGCGAAGGGTGGAAAGACACTGGTGGAAAACTCATCTGGAGGTGGACAGACTTAGATTGATAGACCACTACGATGTCTATCAATCAGCAATTTCCCGTAAGAAGGCAGAATTCCTGTCCAGGGAAATTGCAACACCAAAGAACAGAGCAGCTCTGCTCTTCTGGACCGTGGACAGACTGTGCAATCCAGCCTGTCTTCACTCTGGTTGAGTATTGTCACAAACACAGTGTGAGGAGTTTGTGCAGTTCTTTTCTGATAAGGTGTCCACCATCAGAAATTAGATCAGCCAGTGCCTTCCCATTGGTCCTTGCATTAATCAAGCGGATTTTATTTATTTATTTGCTTTTGTTAACCAGGTAAGCACACTAGACAGCCAAGTGCCTTTTTTCAGGTGCGACCCGGGAGATTACAAGGTACATTACAAGGTACATACATGAACATCAGGCAAATACAAGTGAAGGATTACTAATACCCGGCTGGCCTGGTCCACCTTTAATCAGCCAATAGTAGCAGATATAGTTAGGATCATTTAGTCTCTGTGGCCAACTTACTGTAGTTTGAATCTGGGCCCTACATGCCTACTTGTGGGGTGTGTAGAAGTTGTTGGCCTGGTCCTTGACAGGATAGTGAGAGTTTCTTTGGAGAGAGGGATCTTTCCAGAACCCTTAAAGGAGGCAGTAGTTTGCTCCCTTTTAAAAAACCTCCCTTGATCCTGACTGCCCAGCTAACTACAGACCAATCTTGAACTTACCCTTTGTTGGGAAGGTTATCGAGAAGGTGGTCGCACTGCAGCTGGATGACCATTTGACTAACCACAATATCTATGAACCTCTCCAGTCTGGCTTCAGAAAAAGGCATAGCACTGAAATGGCCCTGGTGAGGGTACTTAATGTCCTTCTGATGGCAAGAGATTGGCGAGCCCGTTCAATCTTGGTTCTCCTTGATCTCTCAGCAGCATTTGACACTGTAGATCATGGGGTGCTGCTTGAGTGCCTGTGTTTTTTTTGTGGACTGAGGGGGGGCAGTCCACAACTGGTTTAAGTCCTTCCTCAAGGATAGGTTTCAGAGAGTGGTGTCAGGGATTTATTCTTTTGCCCCTCATGGAATTTCCTGCGGGGTTTCACAGGGCTTGGTGCTGTCCCCATGTTATTTGCATTGCATTTGCTCCTGTTAGAGGATATTATAAGGTGGTACAGATTGAATTTTCATTGCTATGCTGATGATTCTCAACTGTACATGTCCTTTGTACCCAACCAGGTATTAGATTCCATTATGGTGTTTAATAACTGCCTACTGGAGATTCAGAGTTGGATGAGTGCTAGCTGGCTTTGGTTGAAATTGGAAAAAGCTGAGGTATTGGTTGTGGACTCTGGTCATAGGATGATAAGGATATGGGTGTGAAAACCATCAGGATTAAGTCTTGGTGGGATCCCACTTATTGCCTCTGGCCAGGTGCGGAACCTAGGCTTAGTTTTTGATGAAGGCCTAAACCTGAGGGTGCAGGTTTCAGCTACAGTCAAATCTTCCTATTATCATCATAGGAACATAGCCTGGGTAAAGCACCTGGTCCCACCCGAAGATCTCTGACGTTAGTCCACGCTTTTGTCACCAGTCATCTTGATTATTGCAATCCCCTTTACCAAGGGCTACTGGGGGTAGATATCCACCCCCTGCAGCTAGTACAGAACTCGGCAGACAGGTTGTTGACTGGTACTTCTAGGGCTAGTCATATTACACCTGTGCTGTGTGATCTGCACTGGCTGCCGATAGAGTGGTGGATTACCTTCACGGTCGTGTTGCTGACCTATAATGCGAGCAGGGTCCTGGCTACCTGAAAGAGCTTTTGCATGCTTACTGTCCCTCCCACTCACTCCGTTCCTCTGATGAAGAATTGCTAGAGATTCCCAGGGTTTCCTTTAAAACATCGGGAGGAGGATCTTTTGCTTTTGTGGGTCCTACCCTGTGGAATTCTCTACCTCATCAGATATGAGATAGCCAGACTGTAGAAGGGTTTAAAAATTGTTTAAAAACCTATTTATTTAATCAAGTCTTCTCTGGAACATATTAAGTTTGATTTTATGAATGTTTCAATATGTTTTATACATATTATATGATGTTATAATAGTTTTAGAACGTGTAAAGGTGCCCTGAGAATTGGACGGGCACCTCATATAAATAAAAATTTGATTCAATTTGATTTTAACCAATCTGCAGGATTTTCTATGGCAAACTATTTTTTTGCAACTGTGTAACCTAATTCTATGTCTATTTCAGCTCACAAAGGCAGATTCTATGCTTGATGTTGGTCACAAAACAGATTTCTCCATCTAATTTGGACACAAAATGATGTCTGCAGTTTTGCTAAAATTGACAGGGGAAAGGAAGTTGACAAAACTGTGAGTTCAACTTATAGGTAAGGCAAGGCAGTCTTATTGGTAGAGTATCCTTTCCCTATGGTTTAGGCTTCACAATAATGGCAACAGTAAAACTACAGACATATGTATAGAATGCTAAAACAGCAAATAATTTACAAATTTTACATCAGTTTAAAATAATGATTAACAACAACCAGGGAAAAGATAGGTTTTTAAGAAGATCTTAAAGGCCACTTCTGTGTGGGCAGACATGATGTGTTGTGGTAAAGCTTTCCAAAGAGTAGGCACCACAACATAGAATGCTCTGTCCCAGATTATCACAGCTGGGATTAAGGGACAGACAGTAGGCTCACATCAGAAGATCAGAGGAGGCAAGTTGGGTGGTAAGGAACTAGGAGCTTTTAAATAGTCTGATCCCAAGCTGTGTAGGGCCTTGAATGTTATCAAGCATATCTTGAAGGTGATGCTTTAGTGCATAGGTAGCCAGTGAAGTGCACACAGAAGCAGCATGATGTGATCCCTACTAAATGAGCCCACAGTCAGCTGGGTTGCAACATTCTGGACTAGCTGCAGGCATTGTAATTAACCTTCAGATAGCCCTAGGTAAAAGTCATTGCAGTAGTCAAGCATAGTGGTGATAAAAACATGAACTATCACAACCAGGTCAGCAGGAGCTAGATGCAGTTTGATTCTGGCAATGTTGTGACAATGTTAAAAGGCAGCCTAGGCCACAGCCAATACCTGTTGATCAAGTGTCAGCATGTTATCCATTATGACCCCAAGATTCTTAACCTTATCTACAGCTCTGAGTGGTTGACTGCCCAATGAAGGAAGTAAAGTCAATCCATTTGTTATTGCTAGGACCTACCTACCTAGCTCAACAACCATGAGATCTCTCTTACCCACATTGAGATATAGCTAGTTTGAGGCAATCCAGTAATTTATTTCTGCCAAATACCTCTCCTGCACAGAAACACTCACCTGATGTTCCAGACAGGTATAGCTGAACATCATCTGCACAGTGGTGAAACTCAACCAATACCATCTAATTATCTCAACCAATGGCAAAATATACGCTGAAAATGATATAGAAGCAAAGACTGAACCTTGAGGAATATCACAGGAGAGCACAGAGGCCCTTGAAATATAACTTTCAAGAGCAACCTGCTATGTTCTCCCTTGTTACATAGAACTCAGACCAGTTCAATATAGTACCAGTGAGTCCCATATAATTCCTCATATGATTCAAAAGCACTCCATGGTCAACTAGTACAGAATGGCAACAAGAGATATAACAGGACCAAGGTTGTACAAAGTCCTCAATCCTTTGCCATGAGGAGATCATGCATCACTCTGATGAAGGAATTCTCCATTCTGTGTCGCAATCAAAAACCCAATTGCAGAGGTATGTAGATGTCAAACTTAACCAGCCACTCAACAGGTTGCTCAACCACCACCTTCTCAGTAATTTTCCCCAATGATGGGGAGATAAGAACTATGTCTATAATTCCCCATCACATCAGGGTCCAAGAAAGTTATTTTCAGAAAAGGCCTTAACACTGCTTTTTTAAATGCGGATGGGAAGACACCCTCCTTAAAGGAGAACCTGATGATATGGAAAATAACTGGACCCAAAACCTCCTGGCAATCTAAAAATAGGCAGGTAGGACCAGGATCAGCAAACAGCTACTGGGATAGAAACCTGAGATTTCTAGGAGCACTACTTCCTCAACAACTGGCCCAAACTCTCCCTAACAGATTAACAATGCCACCCAAGGCCTGTCCATCAATGGTCCAATGACAGGCTGCTTATGCAGGTATCCAATCTGATGGTTACACCATGTCAACAAAGAAATGTCCAAGCTCATTGCATTTTTCACTGTAAAAATTTGAGCAGATCACAGAAAGGGTGGATTTCACAACCTGTCTGAGAATGTGAAAGAGTTGAGCCTGCTAATTTCTACCTGCCACGGGCATCCATATTATGAACTTTGTCTTTTTCAGGACAACTGCCCATTGATACTCACTGTAGTGAGTTTACAATGATAGTTTCTCATTCACAGATAAGGATCTATGCCAAGAAAGCTCTAACTTCCAGGATCACAGATCTCCAGGTAGAAGGTGAACTGGGGGCCAGTGACCATCACATGGTATGGTTCAATTTGGAAACTTGAACTAAATCATCCCATTCCAAGGCAAAAATATGGGACTTCAGAGGAGCTGACTTTGATAAGATGGCCAACAGAGTTAAGCTAGCCCTGGCAAAAAGAAATACAGGTGAGGGGGTACAGGCAAAGTGGGAAAGCATTAAGGATGCAATACTTGAGGCAACAACCCACTGTGTTACAAAAGGAAGTGCAAAAGAAGACAGAAACCACTTTGGTTCTCAAAACGGTAGCAGAAAAGGTCAAAGCCAAAAAGTTGGCCTTCAGGAAATATAAGGGAACGAAGTGGGATGAAGATAGGGAGGCATACCAAACTTCCCTAAAGGAAGCAGGGAAGGCAGTAAGGCAGACAAAGGCCCAAACTGAGGAAACACTAGCACAAACAGTAAAAGAAGGTGACAAGACTTTCTATAGACACATTAGTGAAAAGAGAAAGTCCACAGGGGGTATTGCTAGGATCAAAGGGGATAAGGGGACATGTGCAGAGGAGGACCATGTAAAAGCATCTATCCTAAATAGATGCTGCTGCTCAGTATTTACTAAAGAGAAGGTAGAGCAGGGCCCACAGCTCAGCACCATGGACACGGGGGGGGGAGGTGTGCACTATTCCCTTTATGAAATAAAAAGTCCTACAAGAGCTTGATAAGCTTAGGGTGGACAAGACAATGGGACCTGATGGCATACATCCCAGGATACTAAAGGAGCTAAGAGTGGAACTAGCAGAGCCATTATCAGAACAGTTTAGTGAATCTCTGAGCACAGGAGATGTCCCAAAAGACTAGAGAAGGGCTCATGTCATCCTGCTCCACAAGATTGATAGCAGGTAGGAAGCAGGGAACTACAGACCAGTCAGTCTTACCTCAGTAGTGGGCTAAGATTATGGAGGCACTCCTTAAGGAAAGGATAGTGCAACACCTGGAATCCAAAGGAGCACAGGATCTAAGACAGCATGGGTTTACAACAGGAAGGTCCTGTCAAACTAATCCCATAGATTTCTTTGACTGGATAACCAGAGTGGTGGTCGAAGGGGGAGCAGTTGATGTTGCCTACCTTAACTTCAGCAAAGTTTTCAATACTGTTCTACATAGAAGATTGATTAATAAGCTGGGTAGGCTCAGGGCGGGTCAGAGTTGGTCAACTGGGTGGCAAACTGGTTGACAGACAGAAAACAGAGAGTAGTGGAAATTGGTATACAGTTAGAAGAGATGCAAGTCACAAGTGGGGTACCTCAGGGATCAGTCCTAGAGCCAGTCCTCTTCAGTATCTTCATAAGTGACATTGCAGATGGACTGGAGGGTAAGGTTTGTCTGTTTGCAGATGTCGCCAAGATCTGCAACACAGTAGATGATCCAGATGGGGTGGGCAGAATGAGAGGAGATCTGGATAAACTGGCAAAATGGTTGAAACAGTGGCAACTGGGATTTAATGCAAAGAAGTGCAAGATCATGCACATAGGGAAGAGAAACCCTGAAGCCACCTATAGGCTGGGAGGGGAGTTGCTGGCAGTCACAAGGAAAGAAAAAGACTTGGGCATCATCATCAGCAATGACCTGAAATCATCCAAGCAGACCACTAAAGCAGTAGGTAAGGCTAGAGGGATGTTGGGGTGTATTAGTAGGGGTATCACAAGTCAGAAGAGGGAGGTAATAATCCCTCTTTACAAGACACTGGTTAGGCCCCATCTGGAGTACTGCATGCAGTACTGGAGGCCACACCTTCACAAGGACAGTAACCAAATTGAGACAGTCCAGAGAAGGGCAACCAAAATGGTGCAGGGACTGTATCATAAAACATATATGGACAGATTAACAGAGCTCAATATGTATACCCTAGAGCAAAGGAGGAAGAGAGGTGATATGATCAAAACATTCAAACACCTTAAGGGCATTAACAAGGTGAAAGAGCCTAACATGTTTCAATAAAAGAAAAAAAAGCAGGACAAGAGGACACAGCATGAGATTAGAGGGAGGCCGATTAAGGGGTAATGTGAGGAAGTTCTTTTTCACAGAAAGGGTGGTGGATGCATGGAACAGCCTACCTCAGAAAGTGGTGGATATGAATACAGTGCAGGGCTTCAAACAGGGGAGAGGCATAAGGAAGCAATATACATGAGTATGAATGGATAGGCCATTGACAAAGCAAAGGCTGATGGCACATTCATAAGGTAGAAAAAGAAATGGGCAAATTGGATGGGCCTTGTGATCCTTATCTCCTATCAACTTCTATATTTCTACATTTCTAGTCTTTAACTGACTTAGCTCATCACAGTACCACAGAGAGCTGTGCTGGAATGTCAAGGGATGAGCATGATAGGGTGCTAAAGAATCCAAAGCAGATGTGAGAGAACCATTATAGTGCTCCACAGTGTTCTCAAATCCCTGCACACAGGCAAGCATCACACCTGAGACATCCAATACCTCCAGGAGTTTGCAAGCCTCCAGATTGTATTTCAATTTTATTTCTTATAGTATCCGATCATCTTCACAGAAGAAATAATGAAACAGGGCCGCGCAGAGGAATGACACAATTAGATTACCCAACCAAGAGACTGGATCAACCCTGACAACACTTATGGCATGATCCAATGAGAAAATCAGATCCAGAAGGTGACCTTGCTGATACATGCTAGAGGCAACAGCCAGTGCCAGCTCCAGTAAGTTCATTAGCTGGATAAGCTGTTGACTAAGGGGTGAGGTTTCATCAGCATTCCAGGCATTGATGTTCCCAATCACTGAAAGTCTTGAAGCATTTCAATGCCTGATTGACTATGAAATCTGCCAGATCATGCATAAAATCACCCCCATATCCCAGTGAACAGTATGTAAGAATAATTTTGCAACTAACACCTAGGTTGTATCTAACAGCGATGCACTCAAAAGACCTTACATTCCTGTGGGGTACACAATGAGTCCCAAAGTGGATTCAAAACAAATGCCCCCCCTACCCCCCTGCACTCCCACCTTAGGCAATGTACCCCAAATAACTCGATGAGATAGGTGCCTCCAGCACAGGGCCAGAGTCATCCCCTACCCAAGTTTTAGTAATACAAAAAAGTTCAGCCAAGGAATCAGCAATGAAATCATGTATCACCACTGTTTTATTCCTCAGTAACCATGCGTTACAATGCATGGCCTGAAAGGGAGTAATGGAGCTTATCAGACCACTGTGTCCTGTTTGTTGGCATTAATCAAAGCACTATGGAGGGGCAGCAAGCATGGCTGTCCTCATTTCTGGTTTCATATCCTCCCTGGGGGCCTCCTAGTCCTAGTCAAAATAATAGCTCCCCCTGAACATTATGCACAGAACCTTCCCTGTGGTTATTGCTCCCACTCTTAAGGATCCCCAACCCCCTGAAGTAGCTAAGGACTTTTGCAGGGAGGGCTAATGGGGAACCAACAAAATGGCAGAGTGGCAAAATGGCAAAATGGCAAAATGGCAAAAGGTCTCTTGAGTAAACATGCCTCATACTCGTACCTACCTTTCACATCTCATCCCTGAGAGTAGAACAATTTCAAAAGAATCCAAATAAAACCCTATACTAAAATCCCTACAAAAATAACCCCCCAGTAACCTCTCTAACCTATCAATCACACTGCAAGTACACAAATAAATACCTATACATCCATACACCCCATGCATTTAGCAAATAATTTATAGATACCTAAAATAATAAATTAAGCAAAAACAAGTCAAAGACACATTCAAGTTCAAGGTTCAAAGTCTGAAGCTATAGCAAATTAGTGCCACAGTCTATTTAACATAATCAAGATTTGAAAAAGTGCTAGCTCCCACTAGCTGCCACCAGGTAGAGAACCACCATTGATCTTGTTCAGAAATAATTAAGCAAACTGATGACAAGTCCAGAAGAATATTGGAAGCATTAATATTGCAAATAAACTAAGTAAATGGTCAAAGATCAGTGGCATATGGGGCTGCCACTATTTTTAACAAGATTCCTAATGCAGTTACTAAGTGTAGAACTGTTGGGTCATTTAAGCATCAGCTTGCTTAGTGGCATGACTCTCTCTCAGAGTGCACCTGTTTTTAAAAATAACTGATTGTTATATGTATTATTATATGTATTTATAATTTGTATGAGTTTATATATTGTACTTTTTCATTATTAAGTATGTCCTGTTTAACAAAATGTTTTATATGTTAACTTGTTGCTTATGAAAATGGACTTAAAGCTCATCTTGCTAACAAGTATAATAGGTAAAAAATGAAATGAACAAAATGACTGAATTGTCAAAATTAAGTTCATACATAGAGGCTAACAAGGCAGGGTGGCCACAGAACACAACTGAGCAGAAAGGAGGGGGAACACTCACATACAATGGCCTCAACAGCCCCCCAAAAAAGGATTCCTGCAGCTTATGGGAGAACTCACTGCACCTGAGTATCCCACAAACAAAACATCAGTTTCAACTCCAATATAGAAAGGTACTCTCACCACTGGTTCCACTTTAAGATGGAAGATCTACCACAAAGTTCTCGATGACCAAGGAATCCTTCTCTCAGAAGCCAGCTGACAGTTTATATGGGAACACTGTATCCAGGAAAGTACCTCCAGAGGATGCTCAGTTTCTTCACCCTGCACCACTGAAGGTGCCTTGCAAAGTACGGTGAATAATCACCTGACAGTCTGAGGGTTCACTGGGATGGAGACCGAGTGCTGCTAGTCACGGTCTCAGAACTTCCAAAACCACTGGGAGCTGGGAAACACCCTACATCAGCCTTGAGTGTGAATTCTCTTACACAGCCCAACAACCCCCTACCAGTAAAACTACAACTGTAGGTAAACAAGATGAACAGCAAGCAGGAGCAGAAAGCTGTTTATAAATATCTTAAAAAAAAATAAAAACACTGGTGAAGTAGGATAAAAAGGTGTATTCAGTCACTGAGTTACGTAAATAATAGTACAGCTGGCATGTTTAGAAATGTAAAAACTTGGACGGCTATCTAAAAAAAATAAAAGCTATGCTGTCAGCATTTACTAACCTAACTAACTTAGAAACAATTGCCCTAACTTGTTTTTAAGCCCTATGCTGAACAAACAAACTAATGAATTAACTAACAAACTAACAGGATTATAGCTGAATAAGACATCTGCTATACTTACAACTGAGCTCTCAGTAGAGAGCTGAGAGATGGCTGCCCAGTGTGGCAGCCATCTTTCTGTCCTGTATTCATAAGCAAGTATATATGATATGTTCAAATCTTTCTTACATTGAATTAACATTTTTCTTTTTCTTATGAATGAAGTTACAAGAATCATTATAATTTGCAGCAACCTGCACCAATAAAGGGACACATATGTTACATTTTTGGGGCATGTGGTACTTGAAGTGCTGCAAATCTTAGCAGTCGCATGGCATGTGGCAAAAATATGCTTAATCTCAACAGGATAGTTTTGAAAATTCTGTCTATACTGTCTTGCTATGCTCTTCCTCATAGCAATACACAGCCATTTACTCCATGGCACTAGGATACGTCTTCATTTTTTTCCATTACTATTCCTAGAGTATGTTCTCACCAACATTTTAGACTGAGCACTAGAACACATTGCATTACTCTGAAGTTAACCTCCAATCTCAACATGACCCTAGAGTTTTGAATCCATAAGGAAATATTTTCAAAATAATCCTGCTGAGATGTGGTACATTTGTGTGACATACTGGTAAACTGCATCCAAAGGTTAGACTGCATAATAGATGGTCTGACATTCAGGCCCAGTTGCTGTGATTTGTGGCACTTTGGGTTCTGCCTACATCAACAAAGTGACGTGTTACTTTTTAAATGCAAGCTGCCACAAATCATTGCAATTGTCATGAATTCATCTGGCTCTTTCAAAATGGGATGAGTATATTTTACCATATCTGGGACAATGCCAGCACAGCTCTAAATTGGGAGTTACACCTACATCTCCTCCTCTGAAAATCTTGCCCATAGTCTCCAGTTAAGCAGTAGTGCACAATAGGGCATGTTCAGCTGTGAACTATAAAATGGACTCAAAGAAAAAAAAGAGGAAAAAAAACCCTCTCATTACCGCAGATTAAAACTAACAGCTGAGATATTATCTGTATGTATGTTGTGAGATGTATTCATGGGGAAAAACTCAGACTGACCAGCCATATAGCAGGATTTTTCTTGGCCATTTTTAACTGGATATTTCATGAGCAGCTAGAAAAATCACATCCTCTGGTTTCAATAATATTGATGCTGGTGTTCTATACTACTACTATGATGTTATTACTGGATACCCAAACATACTGTATGTGTCCTACTAAAAGATTCATTGCATGTTAGTGCAGTGTGCATCAGCCTATTGATAAAATAATAATACAATTACAGTCAAAAACTCTACAGAAGTAAGAATTAGGAAAGTCACCTAATATTTTTATTGTTTCTTTGTTATCAGTGGCTTGTACAAAGTCTAAAAAAAATTGTTTTCCAAGTCTTGAATAAAGCTGCTAAATAGGAAATGAATGCTGTAGAATACCAATCTTTCACGAAAGCCATTGTTGATCAACCATAATGCTTCTAAGCTAGACAATATAAGATCATTGTTTTTTTTTCACAAACATTTAAATTGGTTACCTGCTTGAAAAGCGAATACTGAATTAGGACATTTTATGGAACAAAACCCAGAATTTATTAACCCTGACTACTTCATTGCATGTACAACATTTATATTCAAGTCCAACTTGACATACAAAAACTTGCCACCAAGTATCTCTGGTAAATAACAGACACATATTACACAACAGGTTTGATGAATAAGTACGTCCAAACAATATGGTCATGTAATTTACTTGGAAACAAATCCATTTGTTGTTTTTTGTTTGTTTGTTTAATTTTGGTTGAGGGTGTGTGCCTTTGTACAGTTACTGTAAATCTACAAGACAAACAATACATGAGAGAAAAAATAGTGACTTCAACTGAATGCAAGTTGAGATAACAAGTGTTATTCTCACAATATGTCAAGATAGCCCATTAGTTCTCTGCAGTAACATCCATAAGAATTTACTGACTGGAGGGGTCGAAACTCTCCATGTAACCCACACACACACACAAAAAAACATATCTGACATGAATATGTCCAACAGTCAGTGCCTTTTTTCTTCAGTATGTTGATTTACTATTGAAAACAAAACTAGTGGAGCATATGCAGTTCCAGCTGCTTTTCATGATTAATTAGGTTCTGTGTGGTGTATGATGTTTGTGAGTCCTTGCATGGTGGGGAACAGGAGCAGAATAAGATGGCGCAGAAGTAATGCTTACCAAGCAGTCAAAAAGGATAGTTCCCCCAATGTTTTCAGCTTTATTAATTTGTCATTTTGGCAGCTGTTGTGTTTTTTTTATTGTGTGTTTTCCTCATTGGGATTTCAGTCAGTTTCTAAAGAGAGTACACTACAATTCATCAGACCTGATGACATGAAACAAGGTAACATTGTAGAGCACTTGGTGCCCATTGTTCCAAGCATACAGTGCTCGGTCCCTTGGGTTGTAGTCCAGCATGGAGATGTGAGAGTACATGTTCTGAAATGGGATATCAATATACTCATAAGTAGAAGAGTTTGTCTGGAAGGCATAGTGAACTTTTGTTCCTCCAGAGTAACCATTGGTAACATACAAGGTGCCACATATCATAAAGGCCTCACCTGCACTGCGCTTTGGGTAGCCTGTGTTCCAGGACTGGATGGCCTGCAGTGTGTTTGGATTAAGTTTACTAATAACAATGTTTCCTGCATTCTGATTAGTGGCATACACAGCCCATAAGCCATTTTCATCTGCCATTAGATCGATGTCTGAGTGACCTCCCCAGGCATAGTGATACATGTTATTGTAACCAGCAGATTCAAGGCTGCGGGTCTTGCTGATGGACTGGGTTTTGAAGTCATACTTGATTATGAAGTGACTCTGGAACTTATTATAGTAGACGGAGCCATTGTAGACAACTTGGCCTGTCCCAGACCATGGATGGGGGAGGCGGTGTAAAGTGAAATTATCTTTGTTCATAAAGTCAGACATTGACTTGTACTCACGCACAAAGCGATTGTTGTGGTAGCCATCCATATACCAAACCTAAGAAAACAACAGTTATCATTAAACATCCACAGACAACAAGCTGTTTTCTTTAACATTTTTTTGAACATGCTGCTTATTTCAAGGAAACATGGACAGTGAAGATAACAAACTTAAAAGTCAATATGCTGATAATCGTACTTTGTTTCTTCCATGGAACACAGTCTGTATTTTTTATACTAGTGTTCTGATACAGTATTGAAAAATTGCTCGAAACCCTTTACACATTAAAATGAATGTGATATGAAATTAGTAATACATTAACAGAATACCTTAGAAATAATTGGATTTTACACATGTTCAAACAAGTATAACTATACACATTGTGTGCTGCCAATATCACTGACTTCTCAGAGGTTCCATATGACTCGTACAAGGTCACATAATGATCTTTGATATTGTAACATGTGCTTTTTTCCCTCTTTTCCATGAATTATTCTTTTATTTATTATAATATTTACCACTGACTGGAGATCAAAGAAAATACTACCTAGCATTATTTTTCTCATAATCAATAAAGTAACATTTATGAGACTCTAGTCTAAAGGTTCATTGAATTCAACACCAGTTCTTTACCATCTAATATATATTTTATATAGTGGCCTTAGAAAAGAGTATAATATAACCCTGCTAATCAAAAGAAAATACACCAAGTTAAAACTCAGGTACAAAAAATGTAACATTAGAACTTCCAGATACTGAATGCACTAACAATGTGTAAGATTTATTTTGCTATGGTTTACAGCAGTATTTCTAGAATGGTGAGATCAGGTTCCCCAGAAGGATGTCACCTGTCTGTGGGAGGCTCAAGTAAGCCCAACAATGTACTATACCAACTAGGCCATCTTCTACATGCTCATACTGGTATTGCTATTAACACTTTGGGTGGCACTACAGTACTTGTGGGAGGCCTATTAAAAACCACTGATTTACATGCTTTTTAATAGATGTCACATAATTACTGTATTTCTGTACTGACAGCAAAACCAGTACTTGCATGTGAAAGACAGCAGCTGGTCATTGAGGTGAGGGGTGAGTCTGTGCCAGCTACTGTCACATGGACTCAGATCAGTGAGGGTTGGGGATGAGGAGTTGATATTGGATAACAGGGCTGGGGGGGGCCACTACACTACCAGAGTGTAATTATAATTTAAATTGACAGTCCAACAGGGATTGGAGTCGGGTGGGAAGTCCACTGGACTACCATGGTGTAATTATAAATTGTATTGGCAGTCTGATGGCAATAAGAGAGGGTGGGTGTGGGGCCACTAGACTACCAGGGAGCACCTCAACTTTATATGTACATCTTAACCTAGATTTGTGATGGTGGTTGGAACTGAAAACTGTTTTTTTACATGGTACTGTACCACAGATGTCTATTTGCATTGCAGCTCATTGCGTCAGTTTATTTTGTGTTAATTCTCCCGATTTCCTCTTGAATCTGTTGTTTTTTCTAGTGCTCTGAGGTTTGGAAGGGCATGCTACAAATAAATACTACTAATAAAGCTTGAGAACTAATGGTGTACACGATAGCTCAAGTACTTGTTTGTTAATATCCCATTGAAACTGGGATGGAGCTCACATTGTGTTGACTATCAGAAGCATACTACAGTAGCTTGCTAAGTCACTTATAGTGATGATCATGAAATTGGCATTGTTTGAAGTAAAACCTGTATCCAGTTTTCAAAAATGTCAAATATTTAATTCCTTTATGAAACATACCATTCTATATATTGCAGTTACAAGAGCTCAGGAAACCCTCAAGCTCTGACTAGGGACTGAAAAAATAGACCGGAGGAAATTTATGTGATGTCCAATTTTATATCAAAGAACAGATGTACCTTGTTACCTATTTAACTAAAAAAGAGGGGCCCGATTCTAGAAGAGTTATGCCTGTTGTAACCTCACTTGCCCCAAAAAGAATGGCGCAAGTAGCAAGTTATGCAAGCAGTTGCAACGTGTGGGATTCTACAAAGTGGCCTGCAACATGCTGCATGCCACTTGTGCAAAGTGGAGTTACACCAGCAGTTGCACCCTAAACTCTTGGCAACATGGTACTAGGGGGTTTATGGCAGCAGTTGCACCCTATTATAGAAGGGCAGTGACAAAGTCCCCAATGTTGGGATTCTACAAGAACCCATGGAAGAGAACTGTAAATGTACACCAGCATTTAGCTTGGATAACTGTACATATGCCCTCCGTGGGTTCTGTAGATTTGCTGCACCCACTCCATGATGTGTCTCCTATGCTTAGAACACCCCTGTTGTCACCCCACAGGGCATCCCATGACCCCCTCCAGCCCCCGTTCCCCAATAGCAGAGGTGCCCAGCTGGGCATCTCGCACCCCCAGACCCCAGAACGCATAAACCATAAATGCCCTGAAGGGCAGCCCACACACATCAGGCCCCCAAACCCCACACCACAGTAAGCCCAGCAAGGCAGCACTGCCCCCTAACCAGGATCTGGTTCCCACCCCAAAGCACAGGTCACTGCAGTGTAGCAAACTGTTAAAATAAATATCACCCTGTACACCCTAGTAGTCTAGTGGCCCCCACCCAGCAGTGCCACTCCACCCAGCACCCCCCACCCATCCCCAGCTGGTGAAAAGCACAGCCCACCTCTCACCTCCACAGCCAGCCACCGACTGAGCTCCTTCTGAGAGCTTACTGTATAGATGTGCTCAATAAGATATTCATATTGAGCATGTCTATGCAATAAGTACTCAGAAGGGAGCTCAGTTGATGGCTGGCTATGAAGTGAGGAGGTGGGCTGTCACTGCTGGTAGATGGGTGGGGTGCTGGGGACTGGCACTGCTGGGTGGGGTGGGGGCCACTAGACTACCAGGTATGTTCCTATGTGCCACCATTGGTACATCAGAATTATACATAACAGTACACAGTCATCATGGGGATCCGGATAGGGGTTTGGGGAACCATGGTGACATGACAGTGGGTAGGGATCCTATAGCCCTGCAGGGCTCCACCAGTGAACAGGCATAGGGGGGCACTTGCAACTTTGGAATAGCAGTTGTGGCTTGCGACGTCCTTGCCAGGTATGCCCTTGGTTCTGCATACTTGGCTGTATGTCGCAAGTCGCAGGACTTAGATGTGGGGACCCTGCCCCTTCTAGAATAGGGCACAGGGTCAATATCGCAGCTGCATTTGGTGCAAGTCGCCTTTGGCGGTGACTTGTGCCATCCTTCTAGAATCCCACCCGAGATCTCTTTTCTGGAGACATCCCCTCCCTGACAAATCTCTTCAGAAAACTATTTTAAATCAGTGTCCCTTTCTTCATGATCATGGGTGGCATGGGTTTATTTATGTATTTATTTACTGATGAATGTATTTATGAATTTGTGCTGGAGCACAGGCCTGGACATCCAGAACCACAACCCCTTCCACATTTTATGAACATTACACAGAATTATAAAGAGATTATAACTTGACCTGATACAAGCTGAGTAGCTACAAATAGGATTAAAATCCTCACTGTTTCTCTTTTTGATGTTCTGTCACTTTTTCAAAAGAGTTAATATAAATAAGCACACAAATCCATAATAAAAGAATCTTATTTAATTCCATTTTGTTGTTGTTGGTTTTCCTCAGACTTCGACATCAGTGGTGATTTACCATTTTGCAACTACCTGTTCTGCACAGAGGTCTCTATAGAGATGTTGCAGTTTTGTTTGCTGGTAAGGTTCCAATGAAGTGCTGAAATTCACCATTGTGAATCACTTTGTGAAGTTCCAACTTTGCCCAAACTTTACACTTTGGCTCCTACCAGTGAATTTTCCAGGCAAAGTGGCACATTTTTTTTTCAGATGAATTCATCATGAAGTCCTAACTTTGCCTGCACATGAATTTGCTTGAAAAGTGCCAATTCACCTGCCAAAACTTTGCGAAGTTGGCACTTTACACTCACAAAGTTAGTAAACTTTATGAAGTAAGTTACAAAGTGAAGTTTCTCAACTTTGCACATCTCTGATCTCTACATTTTCTGTGCTGGTGCTGGTTTAAGTTTAACTTTTGCTAAATGCGGTTTGTGCTATCTGCACATTTTTAATCTGAACTGAGTCTTGGAATAAGCTCTTCGACACTGACAACAAACATGGTAATACCCGAGTTGAATCTATAGCCACCTTGATTGGTACTGGACACCAGTATCAAAATATACAACATATTATGTATTATGGAGTAAGTACTATTATGTGCTTAAGGTTTTACATGAGAAGACTATTTTTCTTCCCCCCTCTTAGATGCTTCTTAGTCTTTTCTTTGGTACTATATTTTGTACATATAATAAAAATAAACTATTGTAATATTAACTTTTCCCTGTAATTAAATTGACTATAATCTGGACACATATAGTTAAGTAGTACAGTAATACAAGTTAAAGTCTGTTTTTGTTTTAGTCAGGAAAGGGGACACACAGTTGCATATGTTGTTACCATACAGTTTTCTTTTTTCTTTCTGTCATACTTTTTCCCAAAGTCTGAAAAGTCAATATACTGAGTTCCCTAACTCAGAGATGTGTAATATTCAGTATTCCAGAACAGACAAGATCAAATCAGAACTAGAAAGGAGATTCGGACATTATTAATGGCAAATGTAGGAATCCAAACATTTTAGCTAGGACTAGTACAGTATGTGTTCTTTACACAGAACAGAGAAGAAGATCCCAGAGCAAGAAGCTTGGGAATAGAGTGACTTTCAAAGGAACAAGAAGAGGTAATTTGAGACAAAAATGGAAGTACTGTACATCTTGGTGTCTTATCTATTGAGGAGGAAGAAAAAATCATTCATAATAGCATTAATGAATTTACTGAGTATGTAGTTTATAGAAGAACATTAGTGATGGTTAACATTTTTAAACTGTTTCTCTTGTTATTTAAGAACAGTTTACTTTATTAATATATGCACAGAATATTACATGGAAAATACTATGAATACCCTAAATTTATATTTAGGTGAAAGGCAGCCATTACAATGAAACTGAGATGCGTGAAAATGGTAGTAGTTGAATAGTGTACCAAACAAAATTGAAGAGATTTCATAAGGGTGCAAATCCTAATAATCAAACCATGACAAAGGAAAAAAAAGGGAATAGAGAAAGTAAAAAATATATTATAAAAGAGAAGAACAGCCAGAATCAAACCACTAAAACAAATTAAATAAGGGGAAAATTAAATAATCAAGCAGACTGTGATAAAGAGACAAACAGTGATTTTATATAGAATTAACTGAATCAAATCATAGAAGCCTCTAGTAAGTAGCAAACAGAATCTGGTGCTATAACAGGAACACAGTAATGGAAATTCTAAAAACCACAATTAATGGATTAAAGAAAATGTCCCAGTTACAAATGACCAGAAGGAAGTTGCTTGTGTAACCATAATAATAATACTAATAATAATGATCAAATCGCTGTACATGACTCAAATTTAGAACATTGCATTCCACATAAATCAAATGTTAAATCCTTGGATATAAGCCAGTCTGCTAGTGCACTGGTAGCACTACCACCTCTGGTGCTGTCGACCTGTGTTCGGGAGTCAACGCGGTGCATTAGAGGGCCAGACAGGGGGTAGGATGAGCGTGCCTTGGACAGATCTCATCCTCTGAGGTAGCGTTGTGGTTTCTCGGCAAGTCAGGACACCCAGTGGAGTCTGGATGTGCAACAACTGGGGTCACTCTTTAGTGGGGAGGTAACAGTGGATATCTGTAGGTCAGGTGTGGGAGCTCACCCGATCCACGCTGATGTCATTACACATCTGCACTTCCTGGGCTGGTAGTACTGTGATGCTCCCAGACCTCAGCCTGAATGACACTCCAGGTCAAGCCTCGGCTGGGGCCTCTGGTGGATTTAGGTCTCTCCCCCCCAGGGGTAGCCCCACTTTGGTGGGAAACCTGTGGACCTCACCAGTCCAGGCAGCTTGGGAGGGATGCTGGGCATGAGGTCTGGGTGCTGAGAGAGGGTATCTCCTCTACCCTCCACTGGAGCCAAAAAACAGAATTGAAAAAAAAAATATTTGGATATATTGTCAATAGAAGAAAGGCTGAAGATGATACAAAATCTATATGTGAAATAATGTTGGATATCTAAAATCAAATAGATATGTATACAGCTGACTCAGTAGTTCTTGTGGATTATTCAACATTCTTTGTAAAAGATTTGGTTAAGGCTCTTGGTAACCCACACATGGCCAATTTCTTATAATGGACTGAATTCAAGGACGAAGAAGGTGCTGACAGAGTGGAATCCCACTCTTGACTCTGCTGCTTTTTGGCAATAAAAGACTGGATTTGTATCATTTGTATTATTTTTTCCACTTTATTTATTTATTATTATGCCGGTATTTGAGGTGGTATTTGATATTTGGCGACCAGACTTCTTGCCCCTTTTGCCCATTTATTTTGTTGTACGTATCCCAGCACCCAACCTCTTTCTTCACCCCTTACTCCTCTCCTGCACTTGTTCATGAGTTTTTTCCAGGCTAGGGGAGTTGAGAGAGCTGAACATGAGGAAGGTTGAGGAACAAGGCGGTGAGAACCAAGGTTTATGAGGATGCCCCAAGGTCTTAGTATATGCTCTAAGGTCTTTGTTTTTGCAATGGCGTATTGCTCCAAAGTCAAACTGAGCCTATAAATGATAGTGATTATATGCAATGGCTGAATTCTGATATTGTTGAAATTCAATGTAATATTAATGTTTTTAATATTAGTTATATTGGAAAAAAGTGGGACAATGTGTCAGCCCTGGTGGACAGGAAAACTTACAAGTTAAAATAATATTTTATATACATTAAAATAGCATCTTACAACTTGTTTTGTACTAGGCTTTGTGGTCCTCATTCTTTCATTCTGTATTTTTCATAAAAGTAGATACAACCAGAGCTTAGTTGTTTCCAAGCCTGTTGCCATGACGTTGCTGTGACAAAACCACAATAACCAACAACTCTAATTGGAGTGCCTATAAAAGCAGGCAAAGAGTGTTTAGCCATAGGAGGGAACAGTCACTGCTCAAGAAAGCTGTGGTGGTGCATGGACAATTTTTCTGAGCTGCAGGTGCTCGTTTAGCACATTGAATATTCTGCTATAAATGATGTGCAGATAAGATACCCCTCAATGTATAATTTTTTTTGTAGATTAGATGAAGAAATCAAACTGAAGTCTTAAGAACTGTATAAAGATCAAAATCTAAGTCACTAAAGCACTCTACTTTTTTAAACTTTTTATATAATAAAAATGTTTTTGTTTAATATACAAATGTAGCACAACAGACATAACTACAATGGCATTGGTTGCAGATTGGAAAGTAAATGAAAAATGCATTCAGTAATGAACCACATTGAATATTACAATTAAGTATTTGTAGTGCAGTGGGTGCTGCGGACCAGCAACATGGCGGCCCCATTTTGAGATAGCTCTGCATATTGAAAACTGCAAATACCTTCAAATATAATCAATTTCTAACCTGCAGCTACCAAACTGGTCCTGATTCTACCCGAATATCTCTGAAGTACGAGGAGTCCAAAGAAAGATGCTAAACACCATACTCAGAATCTCGATGCCTTTCTATTCATGGCAGGTACCTCAAAAAGCTCGGGGCCTATTGCTTTGTTGTCTGAACTGCCCTTGATGCAGATATTAGGAATGTTGACCAAAATACAAGCCACTGTGGAGGAGACCAGTAACAGACTTACTGTAGTGGAAGCTAAACTAAATGAAAATGACCATAACATTCAGGAGAACTCAACAGCGATCACAGAATTAGTGGCAGAAAACTTAGGTAGCTGGAATGTAATGCAGCTTATGTGTGGGACCTTACTTTTCTCAAGACTAAAACTGAGTCCCTGGAGAATGCACATAGGCCAATGTGTGGATTGTGGGCTTCCCACCCAGGTTCACAGCAAACATGCATGCAGTGCATAGGCTGATCTTCCAGGACTTACAGCTGCTACCACCGGACTCTAATGTTACTATCCTTAAGGAGTTTGCGATACCCCAGCTGCCCCATTCATGGGGCCATTCTACACAGTGCCCACTCATAGCCATCGTGATCTTATCATCCTCGGAGGCTCGTATGTCCTTACTGCAAGCTGCCTGAGCTAAGGGAGACAGTGTAAGAAGATAGTCACCTGACTTTTTTTCCCTGATCTTGCCACCAGGAAACAATTTAGAAAGAAGGAGCTGCAAGTGACTAAACATAAACTTTTACAGAACTAAATTGATGCCCAACTTATTTATCCTACTCAGCTGCAAATAAGGCACAAATCGAAGCTGTATATATTTATTGAGCCTGAGGAAGCTGCAGCATTTTTCGTCAAGTTAATAGGAGACCTGCATCCAACGGAGACTAACTCGGATGATGAAGGCTGAAATAATCTCCTTTATAGTTGAGTTTCATTTTTGGTATGGTTGCGTTGGAGCTGGGATTGTTTAATGCCCTTGTTTTTTTTTTTATCTCCTGCTATGGCGGATGCTGATTTTTCATTGCTGTTGAAATATCCTGTTCCACAGCTGAGCTCCCATTATGACTGGAACTATATATAGCCTGTGTTCTCTATTTTCAGCTTTATGCAACCTCCTTTTTAGGTTGGCTTAGCTATGTTAGCACTCCATTTATATACCTGCATTTAAAATATGTACTGTCCTAGCTTAGTGAAATAGTTAATATCAATGATGGTGCCTATGTGCACCTTTCAGTTTGTGAAAGGTACAACTATCCTGAACAACTCTGTTACCCCACTGGATGGGTTGCCTTGCCTAGCCATAGGAAGTGGGGTGGAAAAAATAACTTAACTGAAACCAGGGCAACATGCAGTCTACTGTATATTCACTAGCACTTCGGCATCCCTCCAGATTTTAATTCTGCGAGGAATCTGTTATGCTGAACTGCTGATATTGTTTTTTTTCTCATAGAATTGTGGTGAGAGTGAAACAGATCTACAGCCTAAACAGATCAGAATTCTGTCCTACATTTTAGTACTGGCAGCCCTTTTGTATTGAATGGACATATTGGCCTGTTTATTACATACCTTTGTCTTTTTTTGTGTAAATTCTGTACATTGTCTCAGGGGGTCTGCATACCTCATCTCTTTCTTTTTATTAAGTATAGTACCTACGGTATGTTCATAAACATTATAAATAAAAAAGTAAAAAAAAAAGCATATGCAGTGCAGTGGAATGTAAAGAGTCCCAGAATGCAAAGGAAATTATTAAATAGAAAATTTAGGATTAAAAAGGTTGTCTGTCCTCTACACCCTATAAAAAACACATATTAAGGACAATGAGAAAGGTCCTCCTTATGTCAGGAAGTAGTGTCTGTATGCTGATCTCCAATCTGTTAAAGCATCCTATTTAATTTAACTTAGGTTCAAAAAGCCTACACCCAAATTCTTCATGTTACATGTATAACTCTAGGCCTGCAGAGCATGCTCCCCAATCAATAAACAGTCATGTCTCAACTCCCTCTAGGGGACAGAATCCTGCTGATGATTCATAACATACAACACCTATCATGTCCATAAGATTAAAAACTTGTCAGAATGTGGTTTAGTTCTGCTGTAAGGTTTTCTATTTTATATATCCCTGTTACTATGTCCTGCCAGAGGGAACATGTGGGGGGTGCTATGAGTAAGCCAGGTTTTTGTGATGGCCTTTTTCACTGTTAAAAGGCAAATATGTAATAGTTTCCTGGTGGGTGGAGAACGTAAAGGGCCTCCAAATCGTGAAAAGAGAAAAAACTCTATCAACTGGCTTAGTGTTCTAAACATTTCTGACAGCGCCACATTTAGAGTAGCCAAAAAGGTTGCAACAGTGGACAGTCCTGAAAGATATGCCCATGTGTGGCTGGGGAGTGGCCAAGCCCCTCCAGCAGGCTGTATTTCCCCCATTAGTGTATTTGTATTGTATTGATGGTACTCCAAAGTACCGGACTATCATTTTCCATGAAAATTCCTTCCACCCATGTGATGCTGTTATGGAATGTAATGACTTGAGATGTCTTTCCAACTCTCAGTCATCAATGGGATGATGAATATATATTTCCCAGGATTTTTTTAATAATGTAAACTGAGTCAGCCTGTAACTGCTGCAAAATACCATAGTTATAAGAAATAATGTGAGAAAGAGGGGCAGTACTCTACAATGCTGACTGTAGGACAGCAATCAGAGGGAGAATGGTCATATTTTCCAGGGCTGAGGGTAGCAGCTTTTTAACAAAGTCCATCACTTGTAAGTAATGGACTCTGTCCTTGGGATGCAATGAATACTTTTGTTGTATTCATTGCACCCCTGCCTCTGCCACTCTCCCCCTAATCATTAGCCCCCATCCCATTCTCACACTCTCCTCTCTCCCTCCCATGACCTGTGCCAATGCCTGATTTTACTCTCTGTTTGTACCCTAGGGTATATTCCATCAATCCCAATTAGTTCCCTCTTGTCGCCTGCTCTTCTGCCACCTACTATAGTCTCCTCTCTCAACCACTAGTGTATATTCCCATGCAGCTCTATTTCTTTGTCTCACCTTAGTCATTGCTGCTCGGAACCAGTCTCACCCACCCACTTGCAACTATTCTCGATGTCCAACATATTGTATTTCTTAAAACTACTCCTGTGCACTATACATTGTGCCACTACCCAATAGCCTTTATACTCTTGTACCTTGTTTACTGTTATAAACCTTTTGTTTATGCTTCTTCTATATTTTGTATATAGCAATGCTGTAAATTGTGTCATTCCTTGTTATACTATTCTTGTAACATTGTATACTGCAACCATGCCCTGCCCCAGGTCATATCTGGAATGGAGCCTTGGATCAGTGTGCCTTTCCCGGTTATCAACTTTTAAATAAAAAATAAATAAGTAAATAATAAAAATTCCACAGATTATTTTATCTGTCTGTCTTTAACAAACTGTGCAAGCAGGTTAAACCCCAGCATTTCCCAACCTTTGAATCCATGGTCATGCCAGATGGTAAAAAATGGGCAGGTGTGAAAGTGAGTATAATAAGTAGTAGTACCTCCATAGAAAAGGTAGTTCTAGTAAAGTTTGGCAGTGTATGAGGGTATTACTGGTATATGGGTATCATGTTATTTCAGTTAGTGGGGTGGATGTGTAGATAAACTTTTATTTAAGTGGTGTATGTCCTCCTCTTTTATTTTCAAACTTTTCCAGTGTCCTGGTAATTATTATTAAGCCAAAAAATATGGTAAGTATTTGAACTGCCAGTGGTGTTGCACCAAATTTAGTAATGCCAGGCCTTCCATATGCTTAGGCAATTGTAGTATAGAATATCAAATACATGGTCTCTGTGTGTCCCAGATATATTTGGAGATTTTCTTATTAAGGTCCCAAAAAAAGAAGCAGGAGGGGTAACTGGAAGCACTTGTGCTAAGTATAGGAACAGCAGGAGCAGATTCAAACAAACTGCATCTATTTTTTTTATCAGAAGGAAATATTCTTTCAGGTCTCCATATCTGTGGTAAGTTGTCTTAGTAACGGGTCTTTGTTATGTGATACCAAAGGTGCAGAGTCCCCCACAAGATGAACTCCTTGATATTTTAGTAATGGGAGGTCCCACCAGAAAGGATGAGTTTTCCTTATATAGGGAGAAGGTGGAAAATGTACCAGAAGTACCTCTGTCTTTGTCACATTTAATTTATAGCCTGTCAATTGTCCAAACAACGTAAGGATATGCCACAAAATGGGTAAAGCCTAGTCAAGTAAGATTAGGTAAATTAACAAATCGTCAGCCTACAGCCCTAACATTTGGGAGCATCCCCCCAAATTGATGCTGGTAATTGCTTCATTTTGCCATATAGCTTGGGCTAAAGGTTCCAAATAAACAGTGAATGACAGGGGTGAAAGTGGACACCCTGTTGAGCTCCCCTGAATAGAGCAAATGGCTCAGATATATGGGCATTTACCTTCACATATGCCATCTGGGTATCATATAGTTGCCTAAGGAGTCTCCTGAATTGCCTAGAGGAGCTCATCTTTCCCAAGGTCATGGTTAAGAATGGCCATGCCACCCAGTCAAAGGTCTTCTCTACATTTAGACTAGGCAATAGGAAGGGGAGTTTCGACCAGGAGGCATGGTGAAGGATGTGAAGGGTGCATTTGATATTTTTCTGAGTATGTCTAGTTATTATATAATATCCATTTGGCCCCCATTAATGATAATTTATTTATTGTATTTATTTATTGAATTTTGATGACCGGTTAGGCCCACTGGGCCCTGGAGGTCCCTTTTTCAGAGGCAACCCGAGAAATAACAGTACATGAAATAGAAGACAGTGATATGTATACAGGTTATGGGTATACAGTATACTTCAGTTTACAAATCCGTGAGACAGAGCATTATTTTCTATGAGTTGTATATGTCTAACTAATTGTCTGTTGTTCATTTGTTCATGCTTCAGAACATACAAATGAATGAGACAGTACTGTAAATTCATTAGGTAACATACATCTAAGAGTCATAGGATAGGTTCTGTGATGTGAGGAGGAGTAAGTGCTAACTGTTCAGGGGGTAGAGATTTAAGTAGGCTAGAGAGAGCTGACACAGGGTCGTTGTTGTAGTGTCAGGTACCATAACATAACATAATAGTTCATAATAGGAAGTATGCCCTCCAAGCACTTGGCCACAATCACTGTAAACAATTTATAATTTATATTTAAAACCAATATGGGACGGTATGATGAACAATGGGTGTTATCTTTTCCTGGTTTTGGAAATGCAGTAATAATGGGGAATTTCCAGGTAGACAGAGCAGTTTTACCCTCCATCACTTCTTTACAGGGACTCAGCAGTGATGGTATCAGTTAATCTCAAAATTACTGTACTTCAAAAAATTTTCTGTGCACCCATCTGGGCATGGACTCTTGCCTGTCTTCATCTTTTTAATAGCCCCATCCAGTCCTGCATAGGTAACAGGAGCTTACAATAAGGCAACTAGATCTGGTTTTGTTTAGGAAAGTATAGACCTTCGAGATAGGTATTAAGTTCTTGGGGACCGGGGGGATATCAGAGGAGTAAAGACTTTAGTACTATTGTTTGAAAGCATTAAATATTTTCTTGGGTTGTTTCATGAGGATTCCAGTTGAGGGGCATCTAATTTGGGAATGACTGGCCTATTCATTGCCTAAGTCAACAAACCAAGGTATATGCAGCCCAGGATCCCCCTTCATAGTATTTTTGTTTTAGGAACTGGAGAGCAAGCTCTGTTTTAATATTCAGTATTTCTTGTAATCTCTGTTGGGTAGCTTCTAAGAGAGGGGCAACTAAGTGATCCCCATTAGCATGTTGTTACTGGAGATTTTTCAACTGTGTCTGTACAGCATCTATTTGTTCTGCCTGCATTTTTTATGATGTGAGGAAAACTTAATTATACAATGACAAGTAAAATTCTAACAACCTAATTGGCTGCTGACCCCTTGAGATAGTGATGTTATTAGACTATATCATGACTCTATATAGGGCAGGCACAAATATGACTGCAGTATGGTCAAGCATATCCCCCCTGCTGAACCCCCCCAAAGAGCTCACCTTTACATCTGCAAGCCTTAGTGAAGGAAGTTTTTCATTCCCTACCTAGCAGCTACAAGCAGTTAAAAAAATCACAATTTAATGAAAGGGCATCAGCAGTTCACTCTTCCATCCTCTGAACAAACTGCACTGACCTTTTCCACATTTAAAACAAGCACCATATCAAGTACCTTCTACTCAGTGTTATGACTGTACCCACACATCCTCTGTTCCCTGACCTGTCTGACGTCACCAGTGCTGCTGAGAGCCTTCACCGGAGTCTTATGGTGTTTTCCCCATACAAATCGCAAATCCCGCAAAGTGTACAGGGAGAACCTAGAAAAAAGTTGTCAACACAATCGGGATGATCATAAACACCAGATCAGCACCTCACACATTAACACAGCAGCTCAAACATTGGCAAATGTGTAGTTCAAAACTGGTGTGCTCTCCTCTTGATGATTGTGCTCAATTCAAAATTGGGATTTAAAACTATTGGGTAATGTTCATTTTCACCACAAATGTATACACTAAAACAACTTACAGTGATGGAAGGAAGCAGAAGCAAGAAGAACACTAAACTCAAATCAATGAGAAATAGCGGGTGGAGACATGTAGAAACACAGAGGTACAGAAAACACACAAAGAATAGCACCACCTGCTAGGTGACCACAAAAAAGAACGTCTTTTTCTTTAAATAGCGTTCCACACTAATAAAATCACACAAAAAAAAATTAAAAAGTGTATTTATTGTATTTTTTTGTTCTATATATAACAAGCCATTGCATAACAGCAATGACACCCCATGGTGTGTATTATTGTGTATTCAACAATGGCAAAAAAGAATGTTGGTCCCTGATTGGTCAGATTGGAACTGGACCCTTGATGTTATCCTACCATAACATCACGGGTCTAGTCCCAGTACACTCACAGCCACATGAAATGTTTTACAAAGATCACTCCGCAGCTGTCCCTATGAACAGCATCAACGGACAGTCCACACTCAGCTTAGAATAAATGCTCGCCGCCCCACTCAGAAACAGCCCCCCAACACAAAATCCACCCATTATTTCCTTATCAGTTTCCTCAACCCCCTGTTGCCACTTTACTTTTTTCACAATAAAAAAACAAGCAAAATGAAAGCTGACATCGTATATTACTTCACAGCAGTCCCCTAATATAGTTGCAGTCAGCTCTATGATGCCAAGTCGACAACTAACTTATCGACTGGCATCACAGCACCAGGCTCCCTGCTGACTGTGATTTGTGGTCAGCAGGGAGCTGCACACAGCAGGGACTGTTTTTTTCTTTAGGAGGCTTTGACCCCCAAACCCCTAAGCAAGGAGCTCTGCCCCTGCAATCCCCGTACTTATGGATACCAACTCCAGTTTGGAGATGGTTCAGGAAGGGGGTGCAAGATGGGGGAGAGTGTCGCCAGGTCCTGAGCCCATTCCCTACAGCGACTTGGCACTGTTGTTGGCAGTGACGTATGTCGCTGTAAGGGTTTCACTGTGGGAAGTGTATAACATTGCAGTCCATGCTCACTGAACACCTTAGGACCATTCTTTTCACTGACACCTGTTAAGCAGCTAGCTTCACAGTTCCCCACTTCTCACCGCATCTTAAGTTTCAATTATGAACTGACTGCTGTAAGGAATTCATTTTCTTTTTATGTCTACTATGTCAAAACAGTCTTCCTGTTCTTAATTCCACTTGTTATTACCACATTGCACACTGCTTCAAATGGTGGGATCAGTGTAGCTTCAACACATACCTGTACATACCTGCTCTGCTCCTGATCTCCATCACTGCAGCACTACCTGCTTCACTCTGTCATTGCAACTGCACCTCCACCCACTCTGCTCCCAGTGATGAATCAAATTCTATAGACCAGCTACTCCCCTAAAAGTTGCAATTTTGTTCCCTCACATTACAAAGTGGATAAAGATTGAGTGAGCGAGCAACCAAGTGTTTGAAAAGTCATAGTATGGCTCTCCTGATAATGGTCACTCACAGGGCTCATTCACCCTTCAAGTCACCAGTACAGTATTGTCCCGGTACAAGTACAATATTTAAAAACTGTAGCAAACTGTACCAGCAGAATGGTAACCAGGACAGGGGGGGAGACAAGCAAAGGAAGTGAAACTAAATTTGGGACAGGCAAGGATAAAGAAAACCAGAAGAAAAATCCACAAACTGGTCACACAGTGCCAATTGCAGAATAGACAGAAAAATTTAACTTCTTTTTATTTTAATATACTTCTGTGCACAAAAGTCAAGTAAAAAACTGTTTAAAAACATTTATTTTTATTTTTTGTTCTTGTGTTTGAATATTAGCCATTGTATAATAGGAATAATGCACTCCAGGGTGTGTGTCGTGCTGGGATAATGTCACTATGGGTACTGGATGCACTCATCCTGCAGCTTCATGCCCAACCACCCAAGGCGTGACCTTATCCCAGCATGCCACACACGCTGTCATACATTATTCCTTTAATAACATCACTTCTCAGGTGTTGAACACACCCGGCTAACAGCCTCATGCTTCAACCACCCGAGTTATGACATTATTGCACAATAACGTGCACCCTGTGGTGTCTTATTGTTTAATTATTTCTTCATGTAACACAGTTTTGGTTGTATCTCATAAAATATGGGGTTTTACTCCAACCTAATTATTATCAGCAATAATCTGTGAAATCATATCCTTAACCATTGTTTGAAAAACAGGTATGATAAATAAATAATTTAGGTACCAGAGAGTTTCCCCCTGTGCAGAGCCCAACTCCTATAGCATTAACAATAGTGAGTGGTCAGGGAGAAGAATTGAAAATATCTGATAGTCCTGGACTAGGTGCTGATGTTCTCTAGAGACATGGCAGAGATCTATGGAGGTGTCAAGGTTATGTGTGGCAGAATAATGTGCATATACCCGGGTGTGAGGGTGAGTCAGGCTCCAGACATTGAACCAACCCATCACCTTAAGGAAGGAATGTATAGCTCTTTGGACCCCTGTTTTCCAAGGCAGATTTGGGTTAGTGGTATCTCTGGGATCAAAGATCATGTTATAATCCCTTCCCATGTGTAAAATTCCAGTTTAATACTCTGTGATCTTCCTAAGGAGTAAGTGTACTATGCATGCATCCATGCCTGGTGGCATATACATGCTTACCAGGGTCACCTTAACCACCATATATGTGCCAGTAAGTAGCGCAAGTCTCCCCTCATGATCAGTATAAGTTGTATTAAGTTTTAGGGGGGTAGTTATAGGAATCAATATGGCTATGCCATTTCTCTTTCCTCCCCAAAAAGAAGAGGCCACCACCTGAGTGTAACTGGATTTGCACAATTTAATATGTTCTTCTCAACTAAGGTGCATCTCCTGTAGGAGAACAAATGTGGTATGCATCTTTTTAATGGAGGCTAAAACTTTAAACCACTTAACCAGGTTGTTCAACCCAGTAATATTTTGGGATTACACCTTAATCTTAGTAGTGTTGGTCATCAGTACATGGCCGAAAAACGTTCCCCCAATTGGTAGTCAGCCTTATATGATACAGCAGTAAAAAAGTGGGTTGTTATCCTAGGTACTACTGTCCTCTGGGTCTGAGTCCCCCAAAAACCAATTCACTGACAGATAAATAAACAAAAAGGTGTCCGCCCCATGTCTGTAGTGGGGGGCATACACTGCAGACAACTACATACTGTATATAAGTCCATGCAAAAAAATAATAAGTCAATAGCCATTGTGAAGCCACATAACAAATGTAGAGAACACATGCACAAAATGTAATAAATCATATAGTGTGTGAAAACACAGCATAATCAGCCAACAGGAACAGATTAACTATCCAACAATCACAAACATGACTTCCAAGGTAGTAGGGCTTGATAAAGCACCCTCTAGATTGTCGGGTGAGGTTGTAAGAATGCTGCCTGTCCAAGCTGGGAGGTAAAGTGACTACATAGAGTATCAGGCCTCCATGGTCATGGAAATATCCTGACCAATATCGGAAAGGGAGGCAGGGAGAGACAAACACCAAGAGTGGCAGTAAAAGTTGTGTATACCACAGCAGTTTGAGGTGTTTCAAAGCATAACAATGCTTAAGCATCTGCATAGAATATAACTTTTTTATGTATAATATAACAGTGGTCTCAGCTAGATCAACACTTATATATAAATTCAAAGGTGCAGGACTGAGCACTGAGTATCATCTCAAAAATAATCTTCTCAAAGGGTTGAAGAGAAGAGCTGATGAAATACAAATTAGCAGGTGGAAATAATCTATGTGTCCTCCAGTTTAAGCAGAAACATCACACTTCTATCATTTTAAAACATATATTTATGTTGTCCTGTGATCATTATCAAGACATTGAATGGGTTTAAACATAATCCAATCAGTCTTAAAAAACCAACTAATTTAAAACTGAATAATTAAAATTCATTTTGAGGCCGCTGACAAATTTGGAGCAAATTCATTTTTTCTTAATTTGTTCTATTTAAAGCCCTAAAAGAGAAGGCATATACATTCCTTGTCTGTAATTGATACCTTAACTTGTCACAAACAATACATTCAATTGTCTGCCTTAGATTTTAAAGCAGCAAGACTCTTCAGGAACGTGCAGGAATGATCAGTTATCAGACAAATCACCCATGGGGACCCTGCAGATTTCCTTTACTGATGACCACTAGGAAGGAGAGGCAAAAGAAAAAAGAACAGAAACAGAAGACATCAACAAATTTAAGAGTGAAGAGCAAAGGTCAATAGAGAATATAGATCAAATAAAGATCAAATGACCAACTTAATGTGAAGAAGGAGGAGGTGCAAAAAGATCTGAGCAGAATCAAGTGGGGTTGAGGGAGTAAAAAGACTGACAAAGAGAGTTTTTTATTTGCAATTTGCAATATTTAATTTAAAACATTTTATGTTATTAGATCTCAGAGTCTGAGAATTTTAAAAGGTGGGAGATTGAACTTTGTCACAGGTTTAAAACTGTCACAGTTTATCATACACACACACACATATAAAATATTTAGACAATCAAGGCTTAGGTAATTAAAATCCCCTATTAACTGAAATATTTGAACAACTTTGGTTACGTTTGTCGAGGTAACTTTAGTTCTGTAAAAATTATTTTAAGATTACTACACCCTCATTTAAATACAATATTTATGCAACCAGGATGAGAACTAGAGCAACAAAATCAGATAACTCAGTCCTAATTATGAACTGTGAATGCAAGGTAAATTAAATAAAAAGAAACTGCAATTCATAGAAGTTACTTTGGTAGAACCAAGGGGAGATGACAAAAATAAACCTAGTGTTGCAATCTTAGAATCTTTATGGGATCTTAAAGAAGAAGTGTTTAGCCTGAGAGTTTTCTAGCAACATAGTAATATAGATTCCACATTCTTCTATTAGATATAGAGGAAAAATGTTGCAGAAAAAAAGGGAGAAATCGCAATGGTGAATGAAAGAAGTAAGACTAAAATCATGTGTCCTAAGAAAGAGGTAAAAATCATAAACATCAAAAAATTCTATAGGCGAAGTTAATTTAGGATTATTTGAAGAACCAATTACAGTGACCAACTTTATTCAGAAATAAGTAAATCTAAGTAATATTGAGGGATATGAGTTACTGACTAATCCAATTAGTGCAGATTCAAATGTGACACAACCAGAAACAAATATAGGCACAGAGATTTCCTCAGAAATAGCCTTTATTACCATTAAGGGAATCCAAAAAGATAAAATGGAGACCAGGGAATATTTATGCCAAAAAGTAAAACTTTTCTTCCAGTTAAACAAGAATGGAAAAGACAGCCTTTATTTAGCTAGATATACAAAAAAAAAACATCAGAAGTATTGCTGTTCATATCTTCTCTTGATATAGCAATGAAAATCTATGATGAGAGGTCAAGTCTGGGTGTAGTTGGAATGTCCATAACCAAATCTGGAGGTGGAAGTGCTTTGGACTACAAATGAAGGTTAGTCAGTTTCCAGCAAGGAAAAATTGTAGTCAAATAAAGGAAGACATATAAAACTAAAAGATGAGTAAATGGTTTTCACAGAGGGTAGTCCACATGTGGAATTATTCTGTGGTTCTGAGTGAAAATATAAAATATGTTAAAGCTAGTCTGGACAAGAACCTAAATATGACATGTATCCAAGGATACAACTATTGGTGCAATGGCGAGCACTACTGTATAAAGGCTCCAGCAGCTTAACTATGCATGTATATTCCTATGAATTCCTATGAAAACCAACATACTTAAACATTTGAAATAACAAATGGGAAGAACAGCTGTTCATGATTGATAATATTCCCCAGATGGAAAACTGTGTTATAATCTAGGGTATACAGTATAATGAAAGTGAAACAGAAGGAACATTACAAAAAAAAGACAAGCTGCTTGTTAAGGCTAACTACACCATTATCAAATTTTAAACTAATACAATCAGTTGACAAGCAGGAGCATTTTTGTTCACAAGTTATCTTAGTAGCTATGGACAAGCTAATTTTTTATGAGATTATGACCAAAAGAAACCTTTATATTGGCCTAGGCCTTGATGTAAGAGCTTTAAGTCATGATCAACATTGCAGATTTTAAAACCTTTCACACACTCTAACTAGGCAATAGGTAGTAGATAAAATTTGACAGCAGCATCAGAAAGACCTGCCACTTTTAGCTTATCAGAAAGCAGAGGACGTGACACACTGTGTCAAAAGCTTTAGCAAGATGAACAAAAAAGGCAGGCATGATCAGTCCCTGATCCATACCAGTAAGGATGGAGTCAGTAAGCCATAGGAGAGAAATGGAGGTGGGATGGGATTTTCTAAAAACCAGGCTAAAAATGGAGGGACGAAAGAGAAGGAGTCAAGGTAGGTAGAAAGTTACAATAGTACAAGGTGTTTCTATAATTTAGCAATAGTAGGAATTAGCAAGATGGGATAATAGTTACCTGGAGAGGCTGGATCAACACTTTTAGAGATAGGAATGACTGTAGCCTGTTTCCATGCATCTGGAACTGTTGCAGAGGAGAAAGAAAGGTTGAAGAGTAGGGTAACTGGCAGAGCAATGGCAGGAGCTGAGAAAAGAAGAAGCTTGGGATCAAGGCCATCATGGCTACCACATTTGTGGGGATTAAGACCAAGCAATGTCTTACGTGTAGATGCAGCAGTGGTAGCAGAGAATGAAAAGAGAAATTAGCAGGAGAAGATGGTAGAGGAAGGGAAGGAAGGAAAAGGGAGAAGGGAAACGTGATGAGAGTGAGCACAAGTAGTAATGTAAGAGCTAAAGGAAGATGCAACAATAGAGGGGTTAGAGATGAGGGAGTCATCAATTTTGAGAAAAGGAAAGGAAAACTGGATTGGAGAGGAGAACAAGGAGTGGATAACCTTCCAGAACATAGAGGCTGATTAATATTATTCTGGAGAGTGGATGCAAAATGCTCCATCTTTGCAGGTTGTATAACTTTGGTACAAGCATTGCAAAGTTGACAACAGCTTGACAAAGCAACCAGAGAGCCTGTAATCTTAAAGGAATGCCACACAAGATCTCTAGTATGTAGGCATGCCATAACTTTAGCTGCAATCCAGAGAGGGTGAGAATCTCAGACTCAGTTTTTTTCTCAGGGGAGTATAACAATCCCAAACACCAATCAATTTGGATTGAAAGTAATCCACAACCAGGTTTATATTATTGGTTAAAGAAAGTGGGGACCAATCAGTTGCACCCAAGTCAGTAAGGAGAGAGTGCAAGTCTAAAGACCTAAAAGATCTGAGATTAATTCATTCATGGGGGCCTTAGGATGATGTATTTTGTGCACACAATAACTCATATGGTGGTCCCCAAGGTCATCAGGAGGTATTCCAGCATAAACAATACAATGGAGATAAGAAGAGATGACCTAGTCTAACAAACAGTGGTTTAGGGATTTAAAGTTTAGGTGAGTGGTTTCAGAGATCGATTGAGTCAAATGTACTGACGTAACATTTTGATTAATGTTGTTAGTGCTGGGAGAGATCCAATTTATATTAAAGTCACCTAGAACACAAAGTTCACCCTTGAATGAGTTATAGCAGGTAGTAGAAAAGACCTCAGTAAGAGAAGCAGAGGAAATACCAGGGCAGCAATAAACACCAGAAACAAAGATGGGGACAGAAAAAGGAAGAGAGAGTAGAAGAAGAAGTAACTCATGACAAGAGGGGGATGTGACATCAAGAACTGTAACAAACTGGATACTGAAGGAAACATAGACAGCAACACCACCACCCCTCTTAGCGAATCTTGCCTAACAACAGTGAATCCCGGGATAGTTATAGCAGAATTCAATACCTTAGAAGAAAGCCAGGATTCTGATAAAACTAGGACATCCAACTAAAGGCTATGCATGGTAGGGTGCAGCAGGTCTACTTTCAGACCTTTGAGATGTTGCAAGGATGATATGGTGGAGAGACCAGGGTTAAGTTCAATGTCACCTGCTAACAGAAGTAGCAAGATAGCACAGAGCTTTAAAGATCCAGAGTGCCGCATGGAAGAGGGAGACAGGAGAGAAGAAAAATAGGGAAAATAGGGGGCTGGAAGGGATAGGAAGTGCCAGAGAGCTCCAAGGTGAAGACAAGGAACCTGAAGAGTTTGACACCAAGGACACCAGCGGAAATTGAGGAGAGAGGTAGGATGGGAAGAGGGAAGGGGAGGGGACTGGGAGGGAAAATAACTAAAAAAGGGGAAGGAGAAGAATGAAGTAGAATTTGGGGGTAGATGAAAGTGGAGAGGAGAGTAATGATCACCAGAGAAGATAACAGCATTGTGGAGCTAAAAGTGAACCATAAACACACAGTTATGTAACAAGTAAAATGGGAAAAAAATGAAAAGGTTACAAGAGAATGGATAGACTGAGGGAATCAGAAAGACAGCAGTTTAGCAGACACTCATAAGGGAAGACGACTGAGACCCTAACTGCAGTAGTTACAAGTTAAGATATTTGGGGGTGAGGAATAATTACATAAGGAGCAGCAACTAAGACTGGAAGGAGAACAAGTATGAGAACAGACTCAAAATAAAAATAGGTAAATAACATATTTAAACACAAAGGGGAGTAGTGGAATGAAGTGAAATTGAAAGGAGAAAATAAAGAAACAATTGAATAAATTAAATAGATGTGGAAAACAATAAATAATAAAATGGGGGAATCTACTAATTGACTGAAAGACTTATAAGTGAAATGTACCACCAAGTAACGAGTAGTATTAACACCTATAAAGGGAAAATAAATAAAATGCTCACTCATAAAAAACAGTGCAATAATGGAATCAAATAAGGGAGAGCTAGGAAGCAAGTTAAGGGAACAAAAGTAGGGTTCACACATGCCGGTATAAAAATCATGTTGCCAATGCCAATTACAGCACAGACAACATGCTGCCCAGCATCACAGCACCAGGCATTATGTCACCCATGAGTTACAGCCCCAAACTGTCCCCCTTGGAAACAGTCAGCTTTTTCCCCCACACCCCAAAACTAAATATAACCTCCTCTGGGGCAGACATGCCCTGGAGGGGGCAGAAATTGTGTGGGCACAAAGGACGGCATCAGTGAGGGGTGATCAAAAATCAAGATGGCCCCTGTCACTGTTACCCTTGTTTTGGCACTGTAGTTGCAGCACCAAAATTCAGTCACAGCACTAATGGTATACCCCCAAATAGTAGCACTTCTAGAACGAATTGCAGGTTTGAAACAGTTCCTAAATTTTAACTAGTGAAATACATTTAGATATAACACAGATTTAACAATTACAAGAGCTGCATATAAACTTTAAGCAATTTCTAGTAGAATAGAAACACTTGCAAATGTGACAGGAAACAGACAGACGATGAAGAATAATCAATGGTCACCTCAATGAAGCAGCATGGCTGGCCTCATGGCTCCCTCACAGCTGACTCCAGGCAGACTCCCTGATGCTGTTATGCTACTGCCCTTAAGCGATCAGACCACAGCAGAGGACCGCTAGTAAAGAGCACTTAAATAGGGGAGGAGAGAATTGCCCACCAAGATAAATCCTCCCCCCAGCTGGAGAAGCAGGGCAGTGAACTGGTCTAAGACAGAGTCCCAAATGATGCAGAACAACTAGCCCCACAGTATAGAGGAGCCTGACCAGCTCTGTCACAAATCACTGCTGCCTCATTAAAGCTGCAGATGAACTGTCAAAACAGTTGAATCCTAAGCAGCTTTCAAACACCACTGCATTGGTGCAGGATAGCCTCACCCAGCAAAATATTTCCTCCTCCCGATTGCACTTTACCTGCACTTTAGAAAATGAGAAGGGGAAAAAGGTGTGTGCTGAATGTCAAAATTAATATTTTCTAGTTTAAGAATTAAAGAGTCAGAGTTGTCCTAACAAGATAAGGGATGCCGGGAGACCAGAGGGCTGTGAGTTCAGTTCCCACATCTGGCACTTGGGTTAATATCCCAGTACTGACAATGTAGTGCAGCATGAGAGGGGTGCTGCACTTCTGAGGTGCCATCTTTCAGATAAGACGTTAAACCAAGGTCCCATGTGCTTGGATTGGTGGTAATTCAGGTGGATATTAAAGATCCCATGGCAATTATTGAAAAGAGTAGGGGAATTGTCCCGGTGTCCTGACCAAATTTCCCTCATTCACTAAAAATACCACCAACAGCTTACTCTGGTTCAAGATCAGTTGGTATTCATCTGTATCCCCTTCCCCCGGGTCATGCCTGAAAGTAGGCAGGATTTATCTAGTGCACTTACCTGGTCAACAAAAACTAAAAAAAAAAAAGAAAAAAGGGAAAAATGAATGAAACACAAGAAGAAATCAAAACGTAAACAGAAAAGGGACTAGAAAAGCTTCTTAGTAGTCTATATTTTAACTGGTACCCTTTCCCAGAGGTTCATGGTGCCATTTCAAAAATAGTACAGTACACTATAAACCGTGTAGCAAAACAGGACAATAAATAAACATCATATATACCCACAATAAAACATTATAAAACCATTCATAAGTTAATAATAAATAAATACCTAACTAAATAAATAAATAAATGGTAGACTGGGATGATGACAGAAAATGGAAACTTACTCCCTAAATGCCTATGCAAATTGATGTGTTTTCAGACCCCGCTAAAGGCCTCCATTGAGGGGGCCATCCTCAGGGTTCTAGGAAGAGAATTCCAAAGGACTGCCCCCCCCACTTCAAAGGCCAGTCCCCCACAGTTTTTAATCTTGCCCTGTGAACTATTAGAAGGCCCTCTTTCATGGAGTGTAAAGGACATGAGGATATGTAATGGATCAGGAGATCAGTCAGGTAACCCAGGCTGAGCTCATGTAGGGCCTTTTAGTCAGCAAGCCAACTTTAAAGGAGCTATACCACATAACCAGCAGCCAGTGCAGATCACCCAGCACCAGGGAGACATAACATATTCTCAGAGGGCTAGTCAGCAACCTAGCAACTGTGTTCTGATCCAGCTGTAGGCACCCCAGTGTACCTCCATTGATCCAATGTAAGGAGTGTGTGAATAAGGAAACACACAATATTCATAGACACAGAGGAGAAAGTAATAGGGCATAGGAAATTCTGTAATTAACCAGAAGACATCTGAGATGGGGATTGATATATTTACTGGAACTAACAGTAATAAGATAAACTACTACTAGTGGGTGATCCCTCTGAAAGTAATTTTAAAAAGAAAAGCATATGAAACCAACAATATCCTAAAAGTACTAATGATGTATCTCATCTGCTAGAGAAAGAGCTAGGATTCAGTTTACAAGATGAAGTCTAACAAGAGGCAAAAACAATGAAAATAAATTCTGCTGATAACACCATCATCACTGATGTTAACAAAAATAACAATAGAGGTTTTGTATCAGTTAAAAAGAACAATGAGCAATGCTAGATATAATGATAGGGAAATCATGAAAATGTGGGACTAGTTACAGTGGGGCAGTCACAATAAAAAATGAAAACAAAAGTAAAAGAATAGCAGCTATACATTCAGTCAACTTTCAGGTTAAAAAAAAGGAAATGCTGCGTTATTAAAATCTAATTACCACCTACTTACTAATTTTCTGGAAATTCCATTAAGGAAAAAAAGGAAATGTTCAAGCCCACAGAAATGAAGGCCAATAATCTGAAGGTGGACAAGTGGACATTATAATAAGGGACTCAAAACTGGCCTTGGAAATCATAGAAAATGCAAATAAACTAGAGATAGAGGAAATCCTAATATTAGATCTACATATACCATATCTCGCAAAGAAGGGGACTCTGAAGTGACTGCAAAGGAAGGGTTTAATGTATGCAATGAAATAAATGTCCAGAAATATCAAAACATATTTCTAAATATTCAGGTACTGGTGACTACAAAAAGCAATTTTAAATCTTGAGCAATGAAAATGCATGAATGGCAGAAGGAATTTTAATTAAAAATAACAATGACATAATCATTGAATACAGAAATAATACAAACCAATGCAAAATCCTAAATTGGAATATTGCAGGACTTATAGATAAATTAGTGGATACAAAGCTTTTATGTTCTTGAAAACATACACAAATATATAAAAGAGTCTTGGCTTGTTAAGGAAACAATATTTAAACAATAAGGCATGAAAGGGTGTGCATTGTGCAGAGATTACAGTGTGCATTTGGTGGGTTGAAGCATGACACAGAAGACATAAAGCTTCCACCACATGTGAAGTGTCAATATCCCAGTACAACACATACACTAGAGTGCCTTATTGCAATTACAAAATGGGTAATTTAGCTTAAATAATTAAACTTAATAAAAAAATTATTTGTTCAATAACATTTGTGAAAAAAAGAAAAAAGGAAAAGAGATGCTGAAGAAAAAATAGTTCCTTTTAATCTGTTGTTGTCTTATAGGTTGGGCAGCAGATGGCACCCAGTACACCTCCTAGTAACTTTGGAATTTTGGCGGTGAGCAAGGGTCTGGACAGCAGGCAGCTGGCTGTTAGCCAAGTTTACTCGGAGGGTTGTAAACATTTCTAAAGGTGGTGGGAGCAGTAACAGGAGAACAGAGTTCCCAATACTGTAGAATGAACTCCACCAAAGCAAGGATAACACCAGCGAGCCATGCTGGCATGGATCTGTGGCAGTTAGGAGTACGGCGAGACAGACAGATGTCTTTAGGGGCACTTTCATTTCCAACAGAAAAAGAGACAGGGTTTCTTTGTTTTTCTTTTTAATGTAAAATATGCAAGTGTGATCTAAAAGGGAGAAGAAACCGTCCTGTCCATGATCAGGTTAGTGATGGCAACAGCTGGCAGCACAGGAAAGGTTTTTTTGTCTTTAATTTATTTTTGAAGTGGGTTTAAGAGTACAAGCTAGTGGCTGTTCATTCAGCTGCAGCAGGGAGTGATAACAAAGTGACAGGCTGGGGGTAAAGATGATTCAGAACTTCTTTCTGTGCCATTGTGCTAGAATATCATCACAGGGTTCTGAGGTCCTCAGCCAGTCAGGCGACCAGATTTTTTTCACACTTTCACAATTTCCTTTAATGATTTTAAATTACTTACATTTCCTGCTTTCAAATCTGAAACTAAGGTGGACCCCCTGGGGGAACTTTCATTATGTATAAAAAATAATCAAGTACTTAAATGTAATTGAAATCATAAACTACATGATGAATATGATGTTTGTTTTAATACTGGTATAATATGTAAATCTGGTCTCATACACTCACCTCCACCAGAGTCAACAGAAGTAAATGTTCTTCTTTTTTTAAATCTTTATTGATTGATGTCTTAAAGTAAAAGTGAGTACACCTCACACGTACACCCACTGGAGACCACTCTGACTTTTCATGCCACCCTGGCCCTTTGTCAAGGAGTGGATTGGCTGTGGATCCACTTGGTACCTGGGTGTAGTTTCTTACTATGTATTTAATAATGGTATGCAGAAAAAAATTGGTAGTGGGAAATATATAGATTATCACCTATATCATCATAATATTTTAACAGAGAAAAACAAAAAAAAAACAGCTTGAAACAAATATTGCAGAACTTAGACAACTGGCTACAGACTGACTTAGTATTTTTGGGGGCTTTTAATGTGCAAATTGGAAATCAAAGCAATATTCAGTCAGAGAATCTATACTTGCCAGTTAAAAATGGAAATTTAGTAGAAGAGCACTGTGTGGACACTAAGATTACTAGAAATAGATTTAATAAAAACAATGGATAGTTATTTAACAATATTGAATGGGAGTTTGGAAAAGAACATATGGTAGATGTTCATACATAAATGGTAATACAGCTACATTAAAAGATCTAGATATAACACAATCTTTTCCTTAGACAACAATATAGATTATAGGATTTTGACAAGAACAGTCAGCTACCGACTCCCAATACCTATTTTTAGAAATATGTATATTATGAAACCAAGGATAAGAGCAGAGCAACAAATAACCCAAGAATGTATCAATCAGAAAAGATTAAGATTAGTGCTGTGCAGAATTTTCAAATTCTTGTGGAACAGAATTCCACTGAATTTTGGAAAGTTCCACCTTATTCTGCAGCATTCTGGGGTAGTGGAACTTTGACATTTTGAAAGCAAAATGGGTTTTGCAGATTAGTTATCCACAGTTTACAAAAATCAGATTCTTTTTCTGCAATCCACGGAAAATTATCCCTCAGTTTACATGATCCACAGAAAATTAACTTTGTAAACCACGTCCGCTGCGTCTCACTGCCCTATAGCCTGCCTCATATCCCCTTGCTAGATACCAGGCAGTAGATTCCTATCCTGCTCTCTTATGCTGTCTATACTGTTGTCTCAAACTTGGACCCTTCAAGCACCCAAGCATCAGAAAAGTCATACCTACTCTAGGCATCCCCTACTGCGCTACTCTCTCGCTTCCCTCGAATCCCATTCCCACACTCCTAAATTCTACCCCCCCACCACTAGCTGGATAGGCAATCATTGTGGGCAATATGGAAGCTACTGGCTATAATACCTCTGCTTACCATTATAATGGGGGGGATTTCCTTGGATCCTCCTTGTACTATTACTGTTTCCCGAATTCAGCAAAAAATGCCGTCACCCACAGGATACTACACAGGGAGACATGACACCGTACTCATCTTACTGCAACTCCACAACAGTTCCAAGAGACTGGGTATGTACTTATGACCTCCCACTGCTACAATGTTACCCATGGAATAGTTACTATGGAGGAACACAGTCGGTCTTGCTTTTGTATGATACCCATCTCCAAATACACACAGAAAAATATTCCATGCTCATATCTGCAAGAGTAATAATCTTTTCTCTCTTGCAAGAGGCCAAAGCACCGCATCTGGATGGCAAAGAAGATTGCATCAGAATAAAAAAAAAAAAAAGAAGGCATCAGCAAGAAATTATAATCTATCTCTTGCAGCAATTATGAAAATACTGTTTCTATTATTAATATGCTCAGGAGATGTGGAACTTAACCCAGGACCACCAGAGGCCATCACTGCACCATCAGAATTAGCAAAGGTTAAAGGGCTAAGCCTTCTACATATTAATGTATGTAGTCTACTAAAAAAGATCATGATGATCCAAGCCTGGGTTAACCATACCCTACCAGATATACTAGTAGTGTCTGAGACATGACTCACGCCCGCCACAGCTGACAGAGACATAAACTTACTCAATTATCAAATATTCAGAGCTGATCGACATTTGGGGGGGTAGCAATATATGTAAAGGCCAATCTATCTGCAACCTGCCTCGACTCATCTTCTATGGCAAAAGAATTTGAATGCCTATCCCTCAAAATAGCTCTCTCCCACACTACTTTGTTGCAGCTGATCGGCTGTTATAGACCTCCCTCAGCTGACCTCAAGCTTCTATCTCATCAGGGTGACTTAATCAAAAAGGGGACTGAAGAAACTATAATCATAGGTGACCTAAACCTAAATTGTCTCTCTAAGGCAGCTACACCATTAATATCATTCTGTGACACTTATGGGCTCACACAGCTCATAAATGAACCCACTAAAATAAACAAAAAGAACTCAAGTAACAGCGCACTACTGGATGTCCTATTAGTGAGTAAACCTCACCTCTTCTTACTGCTGTTCAACGACATCAGTGATCACTGCACTATTGCGGCAGTTAGATCAGCATGTAAGCCTTCATCCCCCACAAAATTCACAATGAGGAGATCAAAAAAAAAATTTAACGTTAATGCATATCTGGACGACATAAAACACTCCACAAGATGGCAAGAGTTCTATTTAGCTAACACAATGGAGATAGCATATGATGTTCTAAATGACATTATTACAGGTGCCCTTAACATCCATGCACCAGTTTCTAAAGTACGTATCAAAAATAAAACCTGTCATTGGTTCAATTCAGACCTTAAATCTACCCTTCTTGAAAGAGACAAGCTTTGGAAAAAGGCACGATAAACTAAGATAGCTACTGATTGGGTGCAATTCAAAAAAGCCAGGAATATCTGCACTAGGAAAGTGCGAGACGCAAAGGCTGCATACTACATGGCTGAACTAGACTCCTCATACCACAATGCTGCCAAGTTCTGGAACACTATACAAGATATAACAGACCATGACCCAAGTAATTCACTCCCAGCCAAAATACACAGTGGAAAGAGAACCATCATTGATAGAAAGGAAGTCTTGGAATCCTTTAACAATCACTTTACAACTGCTGGGCTTGCATTCAACACCTCTCCAGCTAACCAATTGCGCTCACAACAAGGGATAAAGAACACTGAAGCAAGGGTAACTGATGCTACTTTCTCCTTCATACCAGCCATGCTGAAGCAAGTTGAAGAGCTAATTTCACAACTGGATATCAAAAAAAGTGCAGGTGCAGACTCCCTTGACCCCTATTTTTTTAAAATTGCCATACAAGTATTAGCAGTGCCAATAACACACCTGTTTAACCCCTCACTACAATCAGGATCCATCCCATCGATCTGGAAAACCGCTCAAGTTATTCCACTACTGAAAGCAGGGGACCCTACGGACCTCAACAACTACAGACCGATTTCCATTCTCCCTGTGCTGTCCAAACTACTTGAAAAATCATAAGCACCCAACTAAGAGGATATCTTGAAGCGAATAATCTACTAAACCCTGCACAATCTGGATTCAGAGCCAAACACAGTACCATTACAGCACTTGCAAAAGTAACCAATGACTGGCAACTTGAATTGGATAAAAGAAATTGTGTCTGCGCTGTTTTCTTAGACCTGAGTAAGGCCTTTGATACGGTTGACCACGATCTGCTCCTCTCCTCCCTGAAATCAATTGGACTAGACCCAAACTCCATTAGATGGTTTAACAACTATCTCTCAGGAAGAACCCAGCAGGTGAAGGCCAAAGGAGAGCTATCGCCACTCAAACCATTGCAAAGAGGAGTACCCCAAGGAACTATCCTCGGCCCAATCCTCTTTGCCATATATATCAATAGCATTGACATTAACCTTACCAAAGCCACGGTACACCTGTTTGCTGATGATACAGTACTGTATGTCAGTCACCCTTCTCCTGTAACAGCATGCATAGATCTACAAGTAGAGTTCAACCTACTGCAACATCAGCTACTGGGAAAAAAACTGCTACTAAATGCAAAAAAAACTAAGGCAATGTTTTTCTCCCCCCAATTACAGGCAGCATACTCTATCCCAAACAATCTCCCTAAGATATCCACTGTCCTTGGTGAAAATCTTGAATATGTCACAAAATTCAAATACCTGGGTGTATGGCTAGACAGCAGACTTGACTACTTAGAACATCTGGAAGAATTGCTAAAAAACCTCCGACAAAGACTTGGACTCTATTACAGAATAAAGTACTTTCTTACAAGCAATTCTAAAAAGAAGATGGTCTAGGCCACATTCCTTTCAGTATTAGACTATGCTGACTTCTTATATGGTCGCTGCCCCATCTCATATTTGATCAAAATGGACACACTTTACCACAGATCCCTGAGGTTTATCACAGATCTACCTCACAGCATTCACCACTGCTCGCTATATACTGCAGTTGGATGGACCTCGCTTCAATTTAGAAGAGACGGGAATGCCACACTATGGACGTACAGAGCAATATCCCAGCGGCTTCCAAAATATATCTCAGACTGCTTCTTACAAGCCACATCAAGTAAATATGCCTAAAGAAGTCTGAATTTCATTATGCTTAAAGTACCTAAATTCCACTCTCGCCATGGAAGATCTGCCGTTAGCTACGTGTTATCTGCTTTATGGAACACGATGCAGAAGACACTGAAAGTGAACAAACTTATATCTATTACATCCTTCAAATATCTATACAATAGGCTAATCAAAGAAAAATGTAACTGTTTCCGTCAACAGTAGATTAATCCTATTCCATCTTCCTCCCCAGCTGGTCAACTTATATAAGGAAGCTTTCCATCACTCCCAAGAGCAGTCACCTCACAATTCATATACCTTTACACCCATCCACTTCCCCATAGTCATTATTTTACATCACCACCCTTATACCCTCTGCTATATGCTTCACCAGTCCGGCCTCCTCCCTTCCTCCTAGACCCACTATTGATCCCTTCTACAGTACCAGCCTTCCCCTAATCCCTCCCTACCACACTAACCTTGTTCACCCTACCCCTTCCTTACCCATGGCTACAACATCCGGTGTGTTTTTAACCTATCTATCTCCTCTGCCACTGTCCCCTCCGATACATACCCCTTACATATCAATCCTCACAGAAACGACTTACCAGCTGTCCAGACAGCATATCATTCTAATTCATAAACATCTGGAAAACCCCTTACACTTTAAATCCTAACAAGAAAAAAGTGTTAGCTCACACTCTAAATCCTAACACCCTTAAAGTGTCTTCTACTACCAACCTAGCAAGCTGGCTGCTTCATAAATCATGTATATACAGTATGTAAAGTATTTTTGTATTGTAGTGTAACAATGTACTAGTACCACTGAAATGATGTATTGTATCAGGTTGTTGTCTCTTCAAAGTGTGTGTACTTTGTACCTTACTATATTCTTATGTAAATTGAACCTTGACCTTACCAGGTCCATCTTGCAAATGAGCTGTGCTCAACGATGTTCACCTGGATAAATAAAGATTTGATTGATTGATTGATTGATTATGCAGCTTACATTGATATTGTTTTCAGAATTCTGCAGAATTCAAAAAGATATTCTGAAAAGTGTTTTGGAAGTAGAATGGCCATTCTGCATGAATTCCACTGATGGAATCCTACACTCCACACAGCTCTAACAAAGATGAAATGCAGACATTGAAAACCTCTTAGTTAATGTTTTGAGGTAGAAATTCACATGGAGATTACTACCCTGGTAGCACTGACTTCTTTAGAGATATAAAAAGAATTTCCAATGTGTTTTGAAAAAAAATATTCTACCCTTATATACAGTGTTTAATGGGAAAACATTTAATGTAGAATGGATTGATGATCAGTGTATGATGCGATATGCCTAGGATGAGATATGCAAGGAAAAATCCTGGGCAGGATTCTCAAAAGGGATGCACCCAACGAGTTAGATATTAAATCCCACCTGCAAAAAGCCCGACCAAGAAAAGATCGTCAGCAAGTTCCTGAATCATATTGTCACCGACTGCCACTAATCCCGAATATAGAAATACTGCAGAATACAGAAATACAGCTTGCATCTTTTTTGCACCAAGTCAGACAAAATCTTTTCCTACGTGTCCTCACTCACTTGTTCTGATGAAGACCTGGTCACCCCAAATCTTTTTAAACTATTTTGAAACTCAGAAGCATCGATCATTATCTGCTCTGAGCAAATGAAAATCTACCCAAATGACAAGATGAATACCATGGGGGCTGATTTATTTTTGATCTTCCTGATTTTAAAGGGAAAATGTCTGTCATATACCGACATCAGTTCTGAGGCAAAGTTTGACCATTCCCTCATTTATGTCTGTGATTTGTTTTAATCTTTCCAAGTTCAATGTTTCCAAGTCTGAGACAAATGCCAGATAATCAAATCATTTTGATTATTAGAATTTAGTTTAGATTTTTCTAAGTCTAACCAGTCCACATTAAAATCACCGATCAGTATTCAGTAGTGACTGACTGGTGGTGGAAAAAGGGATTATTGCTGCTAAAGTCAACATATTCCAAAATGAAAACCTCAGTGGCCTATAGCCCCAAAACAATAACAGAGATTTCCCAAATCGAAGTTTAATTTCCAGTGCAAGATATTCGCAGCTGTTTATGTCAATACTTAGTTGTAATCATTTAGGACAGAACCTGTCTTGGTAATATATGCTTGAATTAACTTTGTGAATATGCACCACACAGATGAAATGGGTCTCTATCACGGCACTTCTAAGAAGAAAAATTAGTGAATACTGCTAGAAATATATTGGATTTCCATGGGACTTCAGGTGACACTTCAGTATGGTGAGTTAATTTTATTTCTGGATTATGATGAGTTGGGATTCTGGTGTGTCTGTATTTTTTCATTTCAGGATGTTTTTATAGGCTTTTTTCATGGTGGGATTTTTTGCGGCAGGATTTAGGACAGATCCCGCACCCAGCACATCCCCGACTTGTGCACTGGGGTGATTCTGGAAGAGGACCGGTGTGCTGGCACAACCCTAATACACTGACACATCTCAGTTGCACTGCATACCTCCCATAATGATATGCGGTGCACCTGGAGGGGCTGTGCAGGGGGCATGCCCATGCATATGATATGCAGCCCCATTCACAGCCCAACTTGAAGGCGCATCCCTGGGGAAAGTCTGGAGATACACCTCCTACAGATAAGTTTACAACAAGTAGACATAAGTTGATTGCCATGCACAGGCAAGCTGCCATACTGCAGACAGCAGCATGGCAGCCTGCCTACCCTGGCAGTCCAGTGTGCCCCTGCCTGAGTCCCCATCAGAATGCTGCACACTGCAGCAGTAGTGCAGTAAACACAGACCCCCTGCCTCCATCCCCAGTAGTATGCTGCTCCCTGTGGCAGTACAGTGGAAAGCTGTGAACCCCCTACCCCAACTGCATGCTGCACCCTGTGGTGATAGAGTACAGTGCCCAGAACCACCCACCCCACCTGCATCCCCGTTCATATGTCGCTTCCTGTCCAGTAATGCTGTTTGTTCAGAACCCATCCTCCCTACCCCAACCTGGTTGCACCAGTGACAGCATTCCATAAGTCCCCCCAGGAGGCCCAGCAGACCCCCCACCCACTCAGGCACCTCAACCCACCCCACTCCCCCTGTCCCAGCATAATACCACCATTGGTGGGCCACTCAGCCCACCCTGATATCACCACAACTACCCACCAACAAAGCTGTCTGTGAATGGACAGCTACTACACACCCTGCAGCCCATTGGTGGACCCTGTCAACAAGTGGGCTTGTAGTGTGTACTGTACACTGTCATTCACAAAGTTGAGAATGATGGTGTACAGTACACGCTGCAAGCTCATTGATTGACTGGGTCCATCAGTGGGCTACAGGGTGTACAGTAGCTGTCATTCACAGACAGCTCTGTCGGTGTGCAGCTATGGCAGTATGAGGGTGGGCTGAGCTGTCCACCGATGGTGGGATAATGCTTGGATGGAGGAAGTGGGGTGGATTGGGGGGTGCCTGAGTGGATGGTGGGTCTGCTGGATGACGGGGGGGTGACTTATGGAGCACCATCGCCGGTGCAAACAGGTCGGGGTGGGGAGAGTGGGTTCTGACCAAACAGCATTACCACCACAGGGAGCAGCATACGAATGGGGATTTGGGTGGGGTGAGGTGGTTCTGGGCACTCTAATCTACTGCTGCAGAGTGCGGAATGCGGGTGGTATAAGGGATTCTCATCATTCCATTGTATCACCACAGGGAGCTGCATACTACCAGGGAAGCGGGAGAGGTGGGGAGATTCTGATTATTCTACTTTACCACTGCAGGGTGCGGCATGCAACAGGGAATTCAGGCAGGAAGGGTGAGACACTGGACTACCAGGGATATGTCCTGGTATGCACGGGATGCAGTCAGCCCAGGGAAGGGTGGGGGCTACTTCTGGATTAGGTGGGGCTCTGTGTGTGGACTACAGCCCTTGCCGGGTGCCGGCTCATTTGGCTGGGTGCATCCCTGTACATTACATGCAAATGGGGCCATAGTGATATGCAAATGGCCCCATTGCACCGTCCATGCCTAATGGCCCCATTTGCATGTTGCTGGCACTGAATAGCAATTTTGGGCACAGCGCATCATGAGATGTGATGCCTCATTGGATTCCCAGCCTGAACAGGGTGTTGCACCAGCGCATGCAGGGCTGGGCACAACTGTAGTATTCGCAGAGGGCATGTGCCAGGAGCATCCCATGACACATCTTCTGTGAATACCAGAGTTGGTGCTTGGCACATCTCATTTGCACTGAGGCATCTGAGATGTTCCAAGCGCAAGGCCTTTGTGAATCTTGCCTCCAGAGTTTATGATCAGGTTGTATTTAAATAATGAAAGAAAGATGTATAAACAATTTGTGAAGGGATATACATTATCGATAGAAATTATGGTTAGAAACTTCAAATGCCATCTCAAATAACAACAACAAATTTGGAGAAGGGTGGCAAAAGGCGATAATAGGTATGATTCCAAAATGTATTCACGTATGGACACTGATATCAGATTGAGCATTTTAAGCTATTATTCTATGATCCATCAGAACCAGTAGCTTTTACTAAGCAGGATTAAGTAAAAGATAATGAAATAAAAATTAATAAGGAAGAAACAATATGGATAATCAAATCATTCAAACTGTAGAAGGCACTGGGTCAAATGAAACACCCATTGAGAATTAAAGACTTGATGTGAGATGATAGGTCATGGTTAGGGATGTACGTTTGTCATGGCAGTCATACATGGCATTGATTCCATGACGTTTGATCGTTATTCAGGACTTCCATGACTTTCACTAGTGTCATCAGAATGTAGCAATGATGACAGTGCCCCAACATTTACTACTGTTTACTAATGATTTCATAAACAAACAATGAGTCATTAAACCTCATCCATGACAAACTTACATCCCTAGTCATGGTCTTACTCTTTTTGTAACAAATGTTTATTGAAAAAATGTATTCCATGAAACTTGAAAGGTATCAATGTTTGTAAACATTTTTAATAAGTGTAGGAAAGATGATCCAAAATGTATCAACCAATGTCATTGTTAGTCATACAGTCAAAGATTTTTACAAAAATAAGATAATATAGTGGGTGGATGACAACATTCTATGTAAAGCTGAAATAGATTTTAGATAAAGTAAATCCACATTGTATAATTGTGATGTGTTCCTCCATTTGTATCAGAAGTATGTAACTACAATGTAAAAGTCTTTCACTACATTAATAAATCTACATGCATCATTGGACTTACTACCAAGGTTTAAGCTGTGGGATAAAATAGAAACAAAAAGAATGGATGTTATTGTCCTGTCAACCAACATCGAATATTTGAATGTACTATACCGGGGGGCTGGGATAAGGGGGGTTACACTGGACACCAGGGAGACACTTCACAGATTGGACATGGATGCTAGTGGGGGAGAGACCACCGTGCACCAAGGAAATATTACATATTTAGTATTGGGTGGTGATCGGTGATCAGTGATCTGTGGGGGGGGCACTAAACACCAATGAAATAATACTGTATATATTTAGTATCGGGAGGAGATCAGTGATCAGTGTAGGGACCACTGAACACCAGGGATGTCATAATACTATAATGGAATGGGTGTCAGGAGGTCAGGAGGGGGGAGGGACCACTGGACACCAGGGAATTTTTAGTATGTTGTGGTGAACTGGGATCAAAGGTTGGGGGAGCAACTAGCACCAGGGACAGTTCATGGGAAGGGAAACTTTTGGTGCTAAAGGGCCTCCAGTCCCATGCATATAAGTCCATAATGGGCATGCAAATGCCCCCTTAGCACCTTACATGCCCAATGGTCTCATTTACACAGGGACATTTGAACATTGCAGATTTAGCACCAGCACTAGCCACTGCAGGGCCCCTATTCCAGGGGACTATTTGGCCATGTTAAGTGGCTTAGCACTGGGCTAAAATGGACCTATGTTCAGAGGTATAGCGCCCTGTGCTATTCATCTAAATATATCATTTTTGCACACCGGCGCTATTGCAAGATGGAGCACAAATGTTTGTGCTCCACTTTGCACCTTTTATGAATATCTGGCCCCATAAGGATTATATATTTAAATTGAAAAGGCGCCATGAGCTGAATAAACTGAAAAAAAATACATGTGGTGGCTGCCAGTAGACTTAGAACATATAGGAATTTTTAATGACATGTTTAGAAGCCTGTGGCACAGCAACCGAGATTTACACACCATTATGGTGGGTGGCAATAACACTGCAGCAATTACAAAGGTGATGCATATGACACTGGACATACAGGCACTACATTGCGCCGACATTTGGGCATAGAGAAATATGAAGAATCTGTGTGCAATATTGAAATAGTTTATGAAGAAGATCTTAGGATGACTTCAAGTTACACTAGCAACTGTTGTGAGGGTAGAAGTAGGCATGATAACTACTATGCAGTGCAAAGGTTGAATGTAGGTTGTTAAACTGTTGGTTAATACTGTAATTGCTAACATGAGCACCACCAGGTTACCAGCACTCTGCCTTCAGGAACAAATAAATAAAGAGGCCCATGGTTGTAAAATACACTGGATAGTTGCAGTATGAATGTTACTACAGAAAATAAATCTGAAAATGATATTTTTATTTAATATTTCAAAAATGTGTAACTGGGAAAAACACATTGTGCCAGAGCTCATAGAAACATAGACTGTGACAGCAGATAAGGATTGCTTGGCCCATCTAGTCTGCCCATTTCCCTACCTATTGGATAAGCTGCAGATCCCAGTTAAACCAGTAGTCTATTTCCTCCTACCCCCTCCTACTCCCCCCATTTACAGATATATCCCAGGAAGGGGGAACAAGGAGGTATAAAGAAACAAACATGTAATATAGAAATATAATATTAACCATATTGCAGCAGTGATAATGAAATACAGTAAGATCTTTTGTGGAGATGATGATGCTGCAGCAAAAATGAAAGATCTGATATTACTTGCATCCCAATAAGTACAATCCAGATTTGGATGAACAATTAAATCAACATAGATTGCAGTCTTATTTAATAGCATTAAAATAGATATATTTATTTATTTTATTTAGTTTTTGTTGACTGGGTAGGTGCACTAGACAAATTCTGCCTATTTTCAGGCATGACCCAGGGAAGGGGGATACAGTTGAATGCCAACTGACCTTGAACCAGATTAAGCTGTTGGTGAGATTTCTAGTGAATGAAGGAAATTTGGCCAGGACACCAGGGAAATTCCCCTACTCTGCCTGCAGGGGGCTTGACTTCCTGGGAGCAGAATGGAGGAGCCCAGTTTAGAGCTGGAAAGAAGAGGAGGAGGAAGTACTGATGTAGCAGGGGAGATGGAAGAATCAGTGGAAGGAGACCGGGTGGAACTTTTCAAGGCTCCTCAGGCGACAGAGGTTTTTTTGGCCGTTGCAGTGCCAGAGAAATGGGATTTGCAAGAACCGGAGCCTTCGTTTCTTTCGGCTTTACTACAGAAACCGAGAAAGGAGGAGAGTTTTTTGCAGGATAACACTCACATGGGATTATTGGCTGACAGGGAGGGAAATGCTGATTTCCAGTGCCAAGAGCCAAAACCTTGTAGTTCCTTGGAGGTTACTACTGACAACGCGTCTTCAGTTGTCATGGATACTAGAGTCAACACTGCAATACGGGCTATGGAGTCAGTTCGTCCAGTGATTTGCACACCGCAGAAACCACTTTCCAAAGATGCTGGGTTTGTTTTCAAGCCTCTCCCCTCTGCTGCTTTTACACAGTCGCAACAGCCTGAGCTAAGCTGTATCTATCAAACAAACCCTTTGGATCAGGTTGGGGTGTCGGAATTTACTTTTGCCAAGACATTAACTGCTCATATTGATTCTGTGGGGATTGAGGGAAAGGAAAAATGGGCCGCTGTTTTTTCAGCTAAAAGACATTTAGTGACCCCAACAGATAAACCAGTAGTTACTGGGACACTTACTAAGGACTCAGCCTTCTTGTCAGCAGGACAGTATTGTTGATAACCCATTATCGGAAGAAAATTGGACCCCTCAAACGGCACTGCGGGAAGCTGGTTGGTCCTTCTATAATGGTTCATGGCGTCCTTCTCCTGACTGGGACCCTAAATTAAACTTTTCTCAAAATGAGCCTTCATGGCGGCCTAATGTTTCTGTTTTACCCATGACTTAAGCTAATTTGGTACCAGGTGATGAAAAGCAAGAACCCCCAGGAACAAGTTCCGTCATCAGAGGTTTTAATTGATTTACATACTGAACATCCTCATACTGATAAAAAAGCTGTGGACTCTAGTAAACCTTTGTTGTCTAACTTGTTTTCTAAAATTAAGAAGGAAGCAGCCCCTAGATGTAATGCTGTTAGATTAAGATATAAGGGTGGTCTGGAAGCTAGGCCAGACAGGCATTACGTGGGGAAATATTTGTTGAAAGACCCTTTGCATTTTACCCCACGTGAAGTGTTTGCTTTTATCAATATATCTGGTAAGGATCATTTTGATATAAGCTTTTAGCTCAGCTTATGCCTTGGATTTATTCTGGGAACGTTACAACCAGGTCAAATTCTCACCCTTATGGACCCCAGTTTTGGTAATCCCCCTGACTAAACCATTGGTTAAATTTGTAACAATTATGTTTTGGAATGAAGTGTGCATATTGATGACATTGTGTATTGGTTGTCCCAGAAATGTGATGTCTTGAGTTCTCCAGAGGCCATTTAGATGACCAACAGTTTTGGATGGGGGTGGAATTAAAGTTAAACTTTGGCAATCAGATTCAGGGATTTTGCATATTCCAAACTCTTTTTGTTGGGCTGGGACTGGAGGTCTGTTTTATGCAGGCCAACCTAGGGCATGTTACAAATGTGGTGCTACAACACACTTATCTAGCTCATGTGATTAACCCCGTTGTGACAACTGTGGAGAGATTGGTCACATTGCATTCCAATGTATGAACCATACTAAGTGTGATCTCTGTGATGACACAGGTCATGTCTTCACTGAATGTGTGTGGGCGGCTAGGAATAAGGCTACTATTAGTAGTCCTGATCTTCTTATTTAAAAAGCTCAGGATTTGGTTTCTGAAGCAGGGGTGGGACATCAGACCTCTGGTGGTGCCACTGCAGTCCCTAACCCACAACCTTTAATTGTGGATTCTGTAGTTTCATTACCTGATACCTTGAAAGATACCTTGCCTATGTTAGTCCCAGTATGTTATGCTGGCAATCAGTAAGCTCGGCCCAATGAGGCAGTTCCAACAGTGCCTCTACAAGTAAGACAGTCCTCCAGCAATTTAAAACCTCCTTTGGTAGGCCGTTCTACTACAGATGTGGAAACCAGTAACCCTTTGAGGTTCTTTCTTCTCAGTGGGAGACTCCGTCATGGAGTGTCAGGACTTGGACTCACAACCAGCTAGGGACAGTCCCCCTTCCCCATTTATGGTTCAAGACGGGTACAAAAGTAAAAAAAAGAAAAGGAGGAAAAAAGATAGTTGAATGATTCATATTTAGATCTGGAATCATTTAAATTGGGGTCTCTAAATGTACATAGTTTGTTAAACTTTAAAAAACGTCATGTTGTGTTTAATTATATTCTTGAAAATTGTTTGGACATTTGTTTATTACAAAAAACTTGGGTTTACACCATTGACCAGGTCAGGAATTTCCAGAAGGAATGGTATTGGGGCCCTTCTTACTGGTCATTTGGACAACATTCAGCTGATGGCTTGGGGTTTCTTTTGGTACTTACGATTTTCTTTGATAAAATGAATGGACTTGATCCCAGGAGGTTGATGATTTTGGATGGGTTTGAAGTCTTCGACGTAGATTTATAAATGTTTATTGTCCACAAGTAAAAGCTGAAAAGGTAGGCACTAATGCAAATGATTAAACCTTTTTGATTACTTCATTTGCAGTTTTCTCTGTGGAGATTTTAATTGTGAATTGGACCCTAGTAAGAAATTGACAACTACATTAAAAGCAGGGAAAATATATTGTGATACTATGGCTCTTCGGCATTGGTTCAATCATCCGGGCTGATTACATGATCTTAAACAGAAGGGTGGCCCTCAGTTTACTTATCAAAAATAAATACTCTTCTATAATTGATTATATTTTTATCTTCCAAATTATCTTTTCTTTTCAGACTATACCTGTAGGCCTTTTGGACCATCTGTTACTTCATTGTAACATTTCTGGTGATTCACTTCCCCATTGGAGGAAATCCAGGTGGAAGTTAAGTGCTCCCTTATTAAGCTCCTGTGAGATTCGGCATAAATTAGGTTCTTTACTGATGGCAAGGTTGTCAGTTACCTTTTTATATGATGACATTGGTCAATGGTGGTAGGATACGAAAGCTGATTTATGCAAATTCTTTCAAAATCAAGAAAAAATAGCATTGAATTCTTATTTTCTTCGCTTTTAGCTTTACGGCAACAATTGTATCATTTGTTTTCTAAGGCTAATACTTCAAAGTTCGATTATTCATCACAAATACACATACTTAAAAAGGAAATGTTATCGGTACAATATGACAGGGCAAAAACTGCTACAGTTATTCAACAATATGGGCTAAAAAAGCAACCTCAAGGTGACCCTTTTGAGACCTTTAAGAAGTATAGAACTAATACTTCTTTAAATGCCTTAGTCAATCAAGCAGGGAATATAGTGATGGATAATGAGAGCATACAGAACATTATAAAAGACTTTTTCTAGCACATGCACCTGCAGCACCTCCCAGCATAGCAGAAATGGAACATTTCCTTTCTCTTATTCAAATTCCTGAGTCAACCTTCCCCAAAATTTTTCTGGTACAACCTATAACACGTTTAGAAATAGAGGATGTAATAAAATCTCAAAACGTAGGCATTTCTCCAGGACAAGATGGCTTAACGGCAGAGCTTTACAAGACTTTCCTTTGGAATTCAGTCAGTGTTTAGAATTAGTTTTTAATTTTTTTCTTTCTTGTAAGGTTTTTCCAGGGTGGTTCCCAGCTGGATTGGTAATATTCTTGTACAAATCGGGGAAGCAAACCCATTTGGAGAATTGGAGACCGATTACGCTTTTAAACACTGATTATAAGCTTTTCACAGGAATTTTAAATAACCGACTAAAAAAATTTGCTGTCACGGTGCTTTCCCCTTACCAATTTTGTGGACTACCTGGCAGAAAAATCCAGAAGGCCCACATGATCCTTCGTGATCTCATTGAATACACAGTTTCTCAAGGGAAACGTGGCTGTATTGTTTCAGTGGACCAGAAAAAGGCTTTTGATAGGGTGTATCGCCCGTACTTGTTTTTGTCCTTGCGGCACTATGGAGTACCTAAGGTAATGATTCATTGGATCACAGCACTTTATGAAGGGGCACTGGCCCACCCAATTGTGAATGGCATATGTGGTGTAGGGTTCCACATGCCTAGTGGAGTTCGTCAAGGATGCTCTTTGAGCCCTATTTTATATTCTTTTACTATAGATTCTTTAATAAGATCAGTGACTACCATGTTAGGCCCATCCAGCTTGTCTGAGCATTTTATTCAGGTCTATGCTAATGATTTATGTATATGTTTTTCCAAAATTTAATCTATCACTATTTTTCTGGAATTAATGGTTTCTTTTTCCAGGGTATCTAACTCTAAAATTCAAGAACAAAAAAGTCAGGGCTTAGTTATAGGACGAGGGGATGTTGTAGAGGAAATTATTGGAGGAATTTCAATTTCCTCGGGGCCTATAAAAATTTTGGGCTTATTTTACGGGTCACAGAATTTATCAGAACTAAACTGGAACACTGCAATATATAAAATTGAGGGGAAAATTGACTTCTGGAGAAAATGGAAATTGTCAAAAATTAAGAGAGTTCAGATATTGAAGCAATTTGTTATTCCTTGCTTTTTGTATATGGCTATGGTTTTTCCTTTACCTATGTCCTTAGAAACCAGACTTTATAGTATATTTTTTCAATTATTATGGGGTAATCGGTTAAATCCGATTAAACGACTGTATACTTATTTAGAAAAAAGGAAAGATGGACTTGGGATGGTGGACCCGGTAGTTTTCTTTCATACTTTATTCAGCTCACATAATATTTCGACCGGGGTTTCTTCCCCAAATAACCCCTTATGGGTCTTTGTTTAAACACATTTTGGCTAACTACTTTTTAGCCTGGCAAAATTTACCCCCCGAAACCAATCAAATCATTAAAAGTGCCAAACTATTTTTTGTCAGTGGCAAGAAGTTGTTTACCTGGGGTATTCCAGTTCAATTGGTAAAAGGATAAGACTGAGGCCAATTGTATAAAGTAATAACACTGCTTTATCCGTCTGAACCTGCCTTTAAAAATTGTCCTATGACTCATGTCAAAATTGCTATTCAAAGATTGAATACTCTTAGATTGCCCGAATGTATGTGGAATTGATTTGGCTTTCCTTAGTGATGCTTTGAACGTAAGGGGCAATGCTAAACATAAAGTTGTAACCGAAAGATACTGTCCTTATCTGGATTGTATTGCTCAAGAAGAAACAATGGAACATTTTTTTATGTTCTTGCTCCTATGCCACGTCTTTATGGAAATTCCTGTCTGCTAAATGGAATATGTCTTGGCTGTTATATACTGATTATAATACCTTGATTTTAGGCATTAATTTCCAGTTGAATAGACATTATGACAGGGAAACATGGCACCTTTTTTGTTGTTGTTTAATTTATTATTTATGGCAAGCCCGATGTCAGTGGGTCTTGTACCAAAAGAGGATGTCCTATGAAACAGTTAGCATATTAATTACAGGGGCTATGGAAAGGATTTATGTTCAAGATTGTGAACACTCCACTTCTTGGCAGGTTACCAGTTGGTGGAAAGGATTCCCAATGTTTATCAAATATAAATAGTATGCCTTTCTTGATCTGATATACATCATTTTTTTGTGTGTGTGATTTAACACAATGTGATATTTAATTTGACGTCTTCATAATTAATGATTGCTTTATGTTTTGTGTGCTTTAACACTGTTGGTTTTCATTTGTCCTTGATGTTTGTACAAATAAAAAATTCCTCTACTCTTTTCGATAAGTGCCATGGGATCTTTTAACATCCACCTGAACTACCACCAATCCAGGCAGATGGGACCTCGGTTTAACATCTCATCCGAAGGACGGCACCTCAGAAGTGCAGCACCCCTCTCACGCTGCACTGCAGTGTCAGTACTGGGATATTGACCCAAGTGCCAGATGTGGGAACTGAACCCACAGCCCTCTGATCTTCCGGCCTCAGAGGCGAGTGTGCTACCTACTGAGCCACTGACACTGACAAGAGATTGATTGAGATTGATAAAAGGAAAACCTATACTGCTTTTATAAGGGGGAGAAATACATGCAAATTAATAGAAAACAGGCATAAAAAGAAGAACCTAAATGAAAAAGTATATTCACAGATAGCCCTATGCTCAAAGGACCTGTGGTCCTATGTTTCATGATATATATGGCACCTGCAGATGCACAAATGGTCTGCTGCTACAGGACATCTCAGCCTGGGATTGCTGCACCTGTACCTTATAACTGCATGTCTGGTTAGGGGAGGGTGTGGGATGGGATTTGGGTGTGGCATTATTGGCAAACAGAGTGTGTCATGCATGATTTATGCTCCACCAGGCCAGTGTTGAGTAGGATTTGCTACACCATCCAGAGGGCTGCCATAATGGTTGTGTATCCCCCAGCAGATATATGGATGCCCAGATGCCACAATGTGGTCATAGACCCCAGCCCATGCTACAGCAGGCTGGGTGTGGCTGATGGCAACAAAGCACAGAAGTTTATCACAGAATAAAGTGCTGTTTTGAAGTGGGGAACATGGCAGCTCTTACACGGACTGCCATATCTCATTGTCTCCTGCTTCAGCAGAGTATGGGATTCACTGTGGGTACATCTGGGACTTCTGCTTGAAAGCCAACAGTCTGGCCTAGGTCCATCTCCCTAGGTGTCCCCCTCATGCACAGAACTCCTTGCCACACAGAAGGCAGTCTGAGGTTTATGCATCCTAGCCCTGCATATGTGAATTTGCATAGCTTTGTACACTTCCCTTCTGGTGTGTACCGAGCTCTTTAATGCATAGGACCCAATGAGAATGTACTGTGGGGAGAACTGAGAATGATATAAAATAATTATATTGTGCATGGTACAGAAAGAAAATTAACAAGCATTTGTCAAAGCCGAATGTTGTCTCACTTGCATTAACATTGGTAGTGCAGGAGTTAGAGATGCATAATAAGAATGGCAGTGAAGTATTGAACTGACACCAACCGCACCCCCACCCTGAATAGACACATTTTCAACATAGGCATTTTGGAACCTCCCCTCATGGACAGTGGCACTGGGTAGGATGTGAAAAATGACAACTGTACTGTTCATCAGGAAGTGTGAAAAAATGCCAGTGTTGAAAATCTGGCTTGAAAATATTGCACATTTGCGAAGTTACAAGGGTGCATGGAAACTGCACAACGCATGCTTATAACAGTCATTTTATGGACTTTCATCACCAAATTTTCAACATATGCATTTTAGGACCTCTGTTCATGAAGAGTGTCACTGTCATTTTGTCATACTGTCCCAAAAACTGATTTTGCACAGCGACCGAGCTATTCTGCATCGAAAGTGCGAAAACACATTTCGGCCAGGATATGTAAAATGACAGCTGTACTGTTGATAAGGAGGTGTAGACAAATGCCAATGCTTGAAAATCTGGAGTGAAAATATTACAAATTCACAAAGTTACAAGCGTGTGTGGAAACTGTGCAACGCACAGTCATAAGATGAAGAGAGGATCACAGATGTAGATGTAGAAGTGGGTAGCCATCTGGGAACTAGTGACCATTGAACAGTATGGTTCACAATAAACACAGCAATAGAGTCAAGCCATACAAAGACAAAGGTACTGGATTTTAGGAGGGCTGACTTTGCCAAAATGGGTGAGTGCCTAAGGAATGCACTAGCAAATGGGCAGGAAGGAGGGTGGAAGAACAATGGGGAATAATAAAACTGCCATCACAGAGGTAACAAGCCTTTTGTAAAGCAAATAAACAAAATTAAATGAGGTAAGAAACCACTATGGTTCTCAAAGGAAGTGGCAGTAAAGGTTCAGGAGAAAAAGAAAGCATTCAGGAAGTACAAGGAATCACAGAAGGAACAGGACAGAGAACTGTATCAGTTAAAGCAAAAGGAAGCTGGAAAGGCAGTCAGAACAGCAAAGGCCTAAACCGAGGAAAAGATAGCCAAATCAGTTAAGAAGGGGGATAAAACCTGTTATAGGTACATCAGGAGCGAAGGAAAACAAAGGGAGGATAGTGAGGCTTAATAAAGGGAGGAGGGTGGGCAGAGGGTGACTGTGAAAGGCAGAGATACTAAACAAATATTTTGCTCAGTATTTACAAAGGAAGAGGGGGAGGTACCTAAAACAAACAGTAGAAACACTCTGGATACAGAAGTTGATACCAGCCCATTTATTGAAGAATGGGTTCTGAAAGAGCTCTTAAAACTGAAGGTGGACAAAGCAATGGGGCCTGATGGGATTCATCCCAGAATTCTAAAAGAACTAAGGTAGAACTAGTGACACCACTAACTACCCTCTTTAACAAATCATGGGAGGATGGGTGGTATCTGAGGACTGGAGGAGGGCAGATGTGATTCCCCTTCACAAAAGTGGGAGCAAGGCAGAAGCAGGAAACTACAGACCTGTTAGTTTAACCTCAATGGTAGGGAAAATGATGGAATCACTTCTGAAGGAAAGAATTGTTGAGTATCTAGAGGCCAGAGGGGCACAGGACCCAAGGCAGCATGGATTCACAGCGGGAAGGTCATGCCAGACAAATCTGATATATTTCTTTGACTGGGTGACCAAAGTAGTTGATCAGGGAGGGCTGTGACATGGCCTACCTAGACTTTAGCAAGGCATTTGACACAGTCCCACACAAAAGATTAATATACAAGTTAGCCAGCCTGGGAGTGGGTCCCAAGATGACAGCCTGGGTAAGAATTGGCTGGAGAATAGGACACAGAGAGTAATAGTAAATGGAGTCCACTCTGAAACAAGGGGGAGTAGTGTGGTACCGCAGGGTTCAGTATTAGACTGGTCCTCTTCATGTCTTTATAGCTTACATTGCAGAGGGACTGAAGGAAAAGTATGTCTCTTTGCAGATGACACAAAGATCTGCAACAGAGTTGATGCACAAGGGGGTGGAAAGGATGAGAAGGGACTTGGCAAGGTTAGAGGAATGGTCAAATGTATGGCAGCTTAGATTCAATGCTAAGAAGTGCAAGGTAATGCACCTGGGAAACAAAACCCAGGGAAGAGTATATAATGGGAGGTGAGATACTAAAAACAACAAAAATGGAAAGGGACCTGGGGGTAGACATATCAGATGACCTAAAGGTGGGCAAGCAATGTGAAAGGGCAGCAAGGAGGGCTGGGGGAATACTGGGATGCATAGGGAGAGGCATCACCAGTAGAAAACAAGAAGTTATTATCCCTCTGTACAGACAGCTGGTGAGACCACATCTGAGTACTGCGTGCAGTTCTGGAGACCCAATCACAAAGACATGGACAGGATGGAAGCTGTCCAGAGGAGGGCAACTAAAATGGTGCAGGGTCTGCAGGAAGACATATGAAGAGAGACTTAAGGAGCTTAATATGTATAGCCTCGAGGAAAGGAGGGAGAGGGGACATGATAGAAACTTTCAAGTACATCAAGGAATCAACAAAGTCCAAGAGGGTAGCATCTTTCAAAAAAGAGGTGTGCAAGAACAAGGGGCACAATTTGAAGATAGAAGAGGCGGCTCAGAGGTAATTTAAGGAAGTATTTTTTCACAGAGAGGGTTGTGGATGTATGGAACAGCCTTCCAGAGGAGGTTGTGGAGTCAAAAACAGTGGTGGAATTCAAGCATGCATGGGACAGTCATGAGGCAATTCTAGGGGGTGGGGGTTCGAAGAAGTAGGCTGCTGGTTAACTAGGATCTGCAACTTATCCATCAGGTATGGAAATGGGCAGACTGGGTGAGCCAAGCGGTCCTTATCTGCTGTCAAATTCTATGTTTCTATGTTTCTAAAGCAATCATGTTTGGGGATTTTTTCATCAAATTTGCAACATAGACTTTTTGAGAGCCCACCTCATGAACAGTGGCACTGTCATTTTGTTAATCAGTCCCAAAAGGTGATTCTGTGCAGTGACCATGAAATCACCTTTTGGGATTGAATAATGCCATGACAGTGACTAAATTCATGAGAAGGAGCCCCAATAACCCCATGTTGAAAAGCTGGTACCAAAATTCCTAAAAATACCTGAGATATGCACCAAAGTTGAAAAAAAACTATTTATGCCATTATACAGCTTACAGGCATTTCTTCAGTTCGCGGTCGGCTTTGAAGGGTGCAGACATGTTCCCGGTCAACCGCAAAATCATCGCACTGAACTCCAGAGGTAAGTATGGGGTGAAAGGGAGGAGGGGAGGCAGGGTGAGCAGAGGTGGGCACAGGCTGGGAGGGAGCAGGACAGACCACGAGGACTGTTTCTTCTTTCAGGTTAAAAAAAAAATCACTGGACGTTTTGTTTTACTGGGGCATTTGGCACGCTGGGGGCTCTCAGCATGCCACCTGACTGTTTGGGGGCTGGCAGATGGGGAATTGGGCACCCCCGCTGGCATATACTGAAGGGCGGCAAGTGCCGAGGGGGATTAGGCACCCCCTTGGCACACAACAAATGAGGGGGGGCATTATGTCAATGGGGAGTGGGCTCCCCTGTTGCACATGAAATGGGTTAGGGCATGCAGATAGGGGGCTTGGACACCCCCCAAACTTTGGCATTGTGGCAGGTGGTGGCGGCAGTCACTGCCACCATTCTTGTTTCACCAGCAAAGGCACATCGGAAGGTGCCGCTGCATGACAAGCTTGGCTCCAACCTTTTCTTTGATCTGGTGGCCACGTTACGTGTTGCTGGTGTCAGTGTCTGCAGCTGCCTCATTGGGGAATGAGAGACACACCTACTGATGCATGCCCTACATTCGCCCACAGTGGCCACTCCTCTAAATCTGCTACTAGTGAGCCACATAAAAACTGTTGGGAACTCTGCCAGAAATGTTTTATAATTTGCAAAATCAGCTTATAACATACTTCTCAGATTCTAATGATATACCAGTAAGTATCAGAGTGGCAGATTGTTTGGATATGATAAGTAAATTAACAGAGGGAAGAGGAAAAACTGAGCAAACAGATGTATACATTTAATACAAAACTATGCTATGGTGTTTAGTTTGCACATGAGAAGAAAGTATATGCTGTGACATGTTATTGTGTGATGAATTTTTAATTAAAGGAATGATGCCCGACACGGTGTGTGTTATGCTGGGATAATCACTGGGGTGATTAGGCACTAGGCCGCAGGCCGAGTGTGACCAATCACCCCAGAAGTGACGTTATCCCAGCATGACACACACCCTGGAGGGCATTATTCCTATTATACAATGGCTTGTTGTTATACAGAATAAAAAAATGATTTTAAAGATGTTTTCGTTAGTGTGGAAAAATTGTTTCTTCAGAGAAGATGCAAACAATCATGTGAAGAGAAATACAAACATATCCAAGTAATCAGTTAGGAGATTCATAGTGCTGAGACTAGAGCCATGATGTTATGTTGAATAACATCACACCCATTATGTTATGCTGGGAAAACATCATGGGTCCAGCCCCAGACTGACCAATCAGAGTCCAGGAAAGTTTCTTGCCATTGTATAATACATTATATTGCATGGAATTGTATTTGTTGTAGCTTTTTTTTCAATGTGTAACAATGTAAAGACTGGAAAATGATCAAACAATAAATGCTATCAAACCAACCCCCAAAGAAACACTTAACATCCATGTGCTTAAGCTCTCTGAAATCTTTTAAATCCAGTTCTATGTTGCTTGAATGTGTCTGAGTGCCTAATAGCAGCATCATTCTCTTTTCTCACTCTTTCTATTGCTGTGGGACTGAAAATCACCTTGAGATGGAATACATCTTGAAAGAAAAGAAGGCGCTACTGTGTTCAGAATCAAAATCCTTTCAAACCTTTCCTATTCATCTCCTGTAATTAGTGATGTGTCTTCCACAGACAAACACCTGCATCACTCTTCTTCTACCTAATCACAAAAATCAACCGACTTTATACCTTACCTAGAGTTCCAGGGGGCCTTGGCCAACTGACCTTTGCAGTCTATGCTCCCTATTTTTGGAACTTCCTTCCTCCAAATATGCATTGCTTTCCAACTCATTCACTGTTTTGCAGGGTGCTCTAATGGACTTTATATGACTTACAAGTCCTTGTTATTGCCCCTAATGCAGCTTAGCTCCGCCTAGTACTAGGTACCTTCCTATCAATGCTTGTTTGGTAAAGTTACTTCTGATTTATTCATATCATCTGCTTCTGCAGATTTAAATAAGCTGATTACATATTACCTTCTTCTATCCATTACCCTTGGTTTTTATCTTACTTTTTGTGCTCAATAGTCATCAGTTGTCTCTCAGTCACTACCATTACGTCTTGTCACTTACACTGCTTGTCTTATTACCAGTGATGGTCTAGCTGTTACATTTTTGTGCACTTGTTATATTCATTATTTTATTCTACTTTATCTTATTTTGTGACCCCACTGTTGTTTTCTGAATGTCACTGCTTTGAGGGTGATGGTGTAAATTGTAATTTTGCCCTTGACTACATTTACCCTCCCATGTCATCCCTGAAAATAGGCATATGTATGCTAATATATCTTACCTGGTATAACAAAAATAAAACTAAATAAATCAATTAAATGCTAATTTGATTCTTGATGAGCAAAAGATGTGCTTTTGCACAATATTGCTCAATGTGGCCTTTATAATAAAGATGAGCAGAATCAAAGGTTGTAGTCAGTGAATGTGCTGAATTTCAGAACTTTTAGCTTTGATTTGGTATAGTTCAAATTTTGAGATACTTTGGGTTCACTTCAACCACTAACCTGTTAAGAAAAAAACACTTTAGCCCTTCTCAGGTGGCCAGTGCCTGTCCCATCACCACACCATCACCCTCTCTGGTAAATGCCTACCCTCCACAGACATTGTTTTAATATATATATATATATATATATATATATATATATATATATATTCCAGCTTCTGACACTGTGCCAGGTGCCAATTGCATTTTTTTAAATCTAACTAGAGGACAACAGAAGTATGGAAGATCTTGGAACTGACTAGTGTAAGTGGTGGGTGTATAAGGGGTGGCACTTATCTCTATTTGTAGCTCACTAAACACCAATGCTAAGGATTTGATTTGTCACTGAATGAAGTGGAGAAGCTGATGACAGAATGAGGTCTGAACTGAAGCCAAACTGAAGTTGCCAATGTTCATATTCACTGTGAGTTCACGGTTACTGCACTACAGTATTTATGATTTAATCACTTTAAATGTAATGCTCTACCCTCTTTTGTCTGTTGTAAAATATTGTATACTAGGCAATTAGCTAGTAGCACTCTGTTAAACAGGAAACAGTATATAGCTATAATTGCAACTAAAGTTGTTTTTCAGCAGATAGATCTATTCCATTATCTTCTACTTGCATTCAAGAAGTTGTGCAAACTGAAAATGTAAAACAAAACTCATCAATACTGCTGGTAGGAAAAAAAAAACACTCTGCATCAGAAATTCAATACAGTGAATATGTGACTGATTTTTTGAAATTATATGAAATAAGATATTGACAGCAGTTTTATGGATATGAATTATAGTCACTGATGGTTCATTTTAACAAAATTATCATTGCTAAAAACAAAGCTGTCAGCAAGACTTTCTTGTCCACTACAGCTATACCTGACTTAACATCAAACAAAAGCAAACCTCCTCAGAAGTTTTGATTATGCATTTGTGGCTAATTAAAAAACAACTTAATTAGCACCATAACACATTCTACAGGACTATGTGACATCAATAATTTCTCTTAAAGCAAAACTGAAGATTTTTCACACCTCCAGCAATTATTTTAATATATTACAAGTATACTTACTGTATATGCATGATTTCTTCATAATTAGACTATTTGTGTTGGGTAAAAACTTTTCATACATATCTTACAGTGTCTTTGCACAGAATGCATAATACATAGTAAATAAACTGTATGCTAACAACAAGCTAAGCAAGTCCATGGATACTCAAGAGCATTTGCAGTTCAGCTTAGCTATCACAAAATTCAAACTATGATCTCCACTACACTGTTCTGCATCTGGAAGATTACTTTTGTAACAGGAATGTTAATCCCCCAAAAATATACAATGCTCAATCTAGAGACAAATTAACTCTGATTACTAGGTCACGTCATCATCACAACTTCTCTCTAAATTGGCAGTCCTCACTTGATGATGATCTATGTCACCAGATAATACACTGCAATGAAAGTCATGCATTTTAAGTCAATGGGGAGAATACATAGCTACATCAGTCAAATTCCATTATTTGAGAGTACAGGCCACCATAGCTAAAAGGACAAACAGAATAGCCAGCCTTAAGGAGGAGGCTACAGTACTTTATAGAGAAAATCCTATTTATCAATGGATTACCATTGATAGATTTCTTTATTGTTTACTGATGCACAAACAAACTATTGCCCCATATCCCTGCTTTCCTCCATTTTCAAAACTATGTGGGAGCTGATCAGTAGGCAACTCTCCAACTTCTATGATAAACCTGGCTTTCTTACCCCCTGTCAATCTGAATTCTGCACTGTACAGTCACCCTCCACCTCACTACTCAGAATTACTAATCAAATCCATTCTCACATGGATGCAGTTCAGGGGACCAAGGCAATTTTCATTGAACTAGCTAAGGTATTTGACAAAGTCAAGCACACCCTGTTCCTAGCCCATCTGGTATCTGCGGGTGTCTCTGCCCACTTTCTATGTTGGTTCAGATCTTACTTATCTTACATGACTCAGTCAGTCAAGCAAGGATCTTTAAATCAATCATTCAAATCTTTATTTTTCAAGCACTATTGCAAAGAACATGGCACTGTACAGTAAATTATAAAACAGTAAAATCACTAAAACAACAAATCTAAAATTTTAAAACATAAGCCCAGTATGACAGATGGCAATAGGCTAACCAATGCTTGCATCAGGAAATGCCAAAGAGGATAAATATGATTTTAGGGCAGATTTAAAACCCTTAAGGGTCAGGCACTCCCTAATCTGATGAGGTTAAGAGAGTTCCACAGGGAAGGGACCAAAAAAGCAAAAGAGTGGGCCACAGAAGTCTTCAGTCAAACCCTGGAAACCTCTAGCAATCCCTCATCAGAGGAATAAGTGGAGGAGGTAGTAGGGACAGAGAAGATCTTGCAGATCTTGCAAGTAATGCTGTGCCTGCCCATGAAGGGCTTTATAAGTCAGTAACCCAACCCTGAAAGTGATCTACCAATACACTGGCAGCCAGTGCAGCTCATGGTGCACAAGAATGACATGGCTAGATCTTAATAAGCCAGTCAGCAGACTGGCTGACACATTCTGTGCTAGCTGAAGTCAGTGGATATCAGCCCCCAGTAGCCCAAAGTATAGAGCATTGCAGTAATCAAGGCACAAGGTTACAAAGGCATGGACCAATGTTGGAAGATCACCAGGTGGGACCAAGCGCTTAATCCCAGCAATGTTCCTCAGATGGTAAAAAGATGTTTTAACAACAGCAGACAACTCAGGTTTTATTGTCAGGCCACTGTCAAACACAACGCCCAGATTTTGCACTCAATCAAAGATAAGCAGCTTGTCACCCCTGAGCCAAAGCCCAGAAGTTAGGCCTGCTGGCAAGCACCTCAGTTTTGCCCGAGTTCAATCTTAGCCAGTTGGCACTCATCCAATCCTGATCTCAGAGAGGCAGCTGTAAAAGACTGAGACTGCTCCATCCTCTTCAGGCACAAAGGACAAGTAGATTTGAGTATCATCTTCAAAGCAGTGAAAACTCAGCCCATATCACCTTATAATGTCTCCCAATGGCAGCATATACACTGCAAACAACATGGGGGACAGCACAGAGCCCTGGGGAACCCAACATGACAGGGGGAGAAGGGCCAAGTAATAAATTCCAGACACCATTCTCTGAGTCCTGCCAGTGAGGAATGATCGAAACCATCTGAGGACTGTACCAGACAATCCACATAGTATCCTCATTCGCTCTGACAGCACTCCATGGTCTACAGAGTCAAACACTGCTGAGAGATCAAGGAGAACCAAGATGGAATGAATCCCCTGATCCCTTACAATCAGATAATTAAGTAACTGAACCAGAACAATCTTGGTACTATGCCTCAGCTCTACCATGCCGGTTCGACATCTCTGATGTCGACCGACATTACAGTGACAGAAATCATGTCGACTGAAAATTGCGGTCAGCATGACTCCTTGACAGACTCCGGTCCTGCTGCTTTCATCGGGGTCTTGCTCACTGAACCCCCACATGGGGCTGCACACCACCCCCTTACTAAAGGATTCTTAACTCCAGTTAGAGTTAAGTTGGGGTGGGCGTGCAGGACCACAAGACAGCATGCCCCTGTCTCAGGCATACCAACACAGTGACCTGTCAGCAAAGTGTTGATTTTGCCTACAGGAGCGTAGTTCGCTGTGTTGGTGTCACCGTAAGGGGCCATACCCCATTGCTCTTCCTAACCTCGATTGGAGAGGATCATAGACATCATGAGATGTTCAGTGGTCATCCAGCTGCACTGCAACCACCTTCTCAATAATCTTGCCCACAAAAGGCAGGTTAGAGACAGGTCTGTAGTTGGCTAAGCAGCCTGAGTCGAGGGAAACTTTCTTAAGGAGAGGTATTACTACCACCTCCTTCAGGGGATCTGGAAATACACCTAAAACCAATGAGCACCACACTATCTCTGCAAGGACCAGACCAATGACTTCAATGCACCCCACTAGGAGGTATGTTGGACCTGGATCAAAACTACAGTAGGTTGGGCGCATACTCTGGAAGACCTGCACAACATCCAATTGGCTAAAGTTGGACCAGACAGGCAGAGGGCCAGCAACATCTTGCTGATCACCACAATACCCATTAGGGGGTGCTAACTGGCTCTCTGACCTGACAGTGACAATCTTATCAGTAAAGAATTGAGTAATCCCATCATGCTTAGCTTGCGAAAATGTTCCCCATGGCTGAAAACAGGCTGGATTGCACAGCCTGTTGACAGTCCAGAAGAGCTGAGCCGGATGATTCCTCACTGCAGTAATCTCTTTGGACAGGAATTTTATTTATTTATTTATTTGTTTAAATGTTTCACCAGGAAGGCACACTGAGAAACAAATTACTCATCTCAGGGTGTGACCTGGGGGGTAGGGAACAATGGACTAGAATACAGAGAAATGGTACAATGTTGGAATACAATTTGCTTACTTTCATACAATAAGAGCAGAAGGGATTACAGGTGAATAAAATTGACTAACAATGCAACAGTTAAGTATAGTAGATATGAAGACACATATAGCAAATTGGCAACAGTTGGTGACAGCTGGTACCACTGGAACACATATAATAGCTTGGCAACAGCATGTAGCACTAGATGGTGAGGTGACCCAATAGTAATTGGCAGCCATTAGTGTAACATAGATACTCAAGATTTATAGTGATTGGAGTAAAGAGAGGAAGAATGGAAGGGGGGAAATGAAGAATTGCAGAGGGCAGAATAGAAGAAGGAAAAGGAAATTTATGGAGAGACGCAGACAGAACACGATTTTCGAGGCAAACAGATATGACAGGGTGGACTAAAGTGCATATAAGAGGGGTATAGGGGTAGGTTATAAGTGCTTAATTGAATGTAGGGGTAGGCCAGTGTTAGGCTATGTTAACTGAAAGGGGGGGTAGGAGGAGAGGAGAGGTAGAATGTGGCAGTGTGATGAGAGAGAGATATTGTAGGTGGGGGGTATCCAAAGGAGGGAAGGGGGAGTTGACATTCAACAGTGTCCTATTATCCCTATCTGGGCAGTGCAGTGGACAGCCCTATTAGTAGGACACCCGTTATAGGTGATGTGAGTTATTTATATATATAGTGATGCTTGAGAAGGGGGTGTTGGGGGAGGGATATTGTGGGAGGGGTAGCAGAGGTCAACTATAGTAGGGAGGGTAGTGTCCCACCAGTGTGCTGGGTGACCCTGCCTGCACAAAGCAGTGATCTAGCAGTGACTGAGGGGGTGCAGTAAAAGGAGAAATGGGGAAAGGGGGTAAAGTTGCTGCCCACTATGCACTATGGATCCTTCCTGTTCAAGGCAGTGATCTAGCAGTGACTGAAGGGGTGCAATAAAAGGAGAAATAGGGGAAGGGGTAAAGTTGTTGCCCACTGTAAAATACGGATTCTGCCTGTACAAGGCAGTGATCCAGCTCACAGTAGGGAGATAGATTAAGGGTAGAGAAAAAAGAGGCAGGGAGAGTAGGGGACTAGGAGGAGCACGATCAGAGGGAAATAGCAGTTGTGTGGAGTAGGCATAAGGTAATATGGACTTAAGGAAAATGGCAGGGGGGATTAGGGAAGGTCATGGCAGGCACAGAAAGGGTCAAGGACATTCTTGAGGGTAGAGTTAATGGAGTAGCAAGAGGATGAGTGGTATATTTGAGAGGGAAGTGAATTCCAGATTTTTGGGAGGTGATAAGAATAACCTGATTGACCAATAAGGGTAGAGTGGTGTGGGACAACCAGAGTTCGTGAGTCAGTAGATCTTAGGGAGTGGGAAGGAGGGTGGTGGTTGTAAAGGCAGAGGAGAGCTAGGAGGGAAGTTCACCCAGCCAGTGCTTGGAGGTGAATTTTGTGCAGTAAGAGAGACATTGGTTTGTCAGGGAAGGGAAGGATAGGGCATGGTAGAGATCACAATGATGAGTGTGGAGGGGGGGTGTCAAGGGTAAAATGGCAAAAGGAATTGAAGAGGTTATCTAGCATGGCCAGGGAGGACTTAGGGGCAGCACGGTAGACTATGTCACAGTAGTCAAAGATAGGTAGGATCATCTTCTGGACAATCTCACGCCTAGCCATGGGTGGGATGCAGCCACACTTCCTGAATAAAGCGGCAAGCCATTGATGCAATTTTTTCTGAATGGTGTCGATATGACCAGAGAAATTGAGGTGTTGGTCCAGCCAGACATCTAAATACCTGAAGGAGGATGTATCCTCAAGTAAAGTTCCATCAAGGGTGTGGAAGGAAGGTAGAGAGGGAAACCTGGTATGTCTCTGCCTGGTGCTGAAGGTCATGAAGACTGTTTTTTTTGGCGCTGAGAGATAGTTGTTGGTTTGCAAACCAATGCTGAGCTTCTTTGAAGTTGTGTTGCAAGTTGGATGCAACCTCAGTGGGGCAGGAGCCAGATCCATACAAGACTGTATCATCAGAGTACATGTGAATGGAGAAGAATAGACAGCAGGTGGACGGGAGATCATTTAGAAAAATAGAGAATAGTATGGGGCTTAACACTGATCCCTGGGGGATGCCAGTTCTTATTGGAAGGGTTGGGGAAATTGCATCAGAGATCTTGACTGATTGGGTTCTGCCAGTGAGGTATGCCTTGAACCAGTCTGTGGCTAAGGGGGATAGCCCAGCTGTTGATAGGGTGTGAAGGAGAAGGGAGTGGGAGACTGTGTCAAAGGCTTTGGCCAGATTGACAAAAATGGCCTAGGTGATTTGGCCATCATCCATTCCTGTGAGGACAGAATCAGTGAGCTGAAGAAGGGAGGTGGTGGTGGAGTGATTTTTCCTGAAGCCAGATTGATAAGCCATGAAGAAGGAGGTGTCATTTATGTAACCAGTGAGCTGGGAGAGGGCTAGGTGTTCCTGAAGTTTGGCATGGGTAGGGAGAAGAGAGATGGGGTGGTAGTTGTCAGGGGAGGTGGGGTCTCTGCCTTTGGGGAGGCGAAGGAGTACTGTGTGTTTCCATGGGGAAGGTACTGAGATAGTTGAGAAAGAGAGCCTTAGGATACTAGAGAGTGGGTAGGTGATGGCTGGGGCTGAGAGGGATAGTAGTTTAGGGTCAAGGCCATCTGGGGAGGAGCCTTTTGAAGGGTTGATCACTGGCAGGGCATTTAGTTTGTCATTTGGGGAGACAGTAGTGAAGGAGAAGGGGGAATCAGGGGGTCATTCATAGGCAATAGGAAGGGGGAGAGAAAGAAAGAAGGAGGAATAATTTGGGAGGGATTGGAGTAGCTCATCAGCACAAGTACTATAACAGGAGTTGAATTCAGCAGCTACTGCAACTGGATCAGCAATGAGGGTGATGGTTATCTTAAGTATAGCGGTGGTTGGACAGGATGGGGGTAAGGAGGGCATGGACTACTCTCCAAAACTTGGAGGGGGAGTTGACGTTTGTTGTAAAGGTAGATTTGAAGTACTCTGTTTTGGCTAGCCTGGTAGCCTGGGTGCAGCCATTATGGAGTTTTCAGTAAATAAGGTCATTTGGAAGCTGGGAGACTTTGTACCATTTCCAGGCCTGATCTCTGGCTCTGTGGCAGGTTAATAATTTAGGGGTAATCCAGGGGAGGTGACGACCTCTTACCCTTGTTTGTTTTAGGCGTGCAAAGGCATTTCAATTTGCTAGGAAGATGTCTTTAAAAATAGATTAGGCCTTTATCAACCAAGGAGGTGCTTGCTAGAAGGGACCAGTATGAGAGGACAAGGTTATGCAGGAGAGGTCCCAATTCTAGGGATTTATAGGTCCATATTTGTGGGATTTTATGTAGGGATTTAGAGCTGTAAACTTTTCTGATCAGGAAAACCGAGTTGTGGTCACTGAGAGCATCCGGAAGGATGTCGCAGGTGATGATTCAATGGGGGTGAGAAGTTATGGCACAATCAAGTAGAGAGTGGTTTTGGGTCTTGTGATTAGGGTTGGTGGGTTCTGTAATTAGTTGTGTGAGGTTGAGGGCACTGATAGCATTTCTTGTTGTAGATGTTGTTCGAGACAATCAATTTAAACTGAGGTCGCCAAGAATGTAAAGCTCACCAGCTTGAGAGAGGAAAGTAATGGAAGTTAGGAGGTCAAGGGAGACAGCAGGCTGGACATTTGGATGGCAACAGATACCAGCTACAAAGATAGGGAGGGATACATTGATGGCTAAGGCATCATGGGTTGCTGGGCTGGAGGATGAGAAGACTGGGAAGTACTGGAGGAAGGCATAGATATACATGACCACTCCACCACCCCTGCCTGCTCTGTCTAGCCTGAGGATGGAGTAACCAGGGATGGATTCCAGTGGTCAGGAATCATGCTCTTTAGCCATGTTTCTGTTATAATTAGAATGCTTGGTTTCAGGGCAGCAACTATGACTTGTAGGAGGTCTGATTTTTGGAGTAGGCTATGAATGTTTAAGTGCAATATCTTGAAATCCTTTATGAGGGCTGTTGGGGTAGGGGTATGGGCAGTGGCAGTGGGGGAGATGGCAGGGGTGAAGGAAGCAACACAACCGGGGTGGGGGTGGATGTCCCCCGAGGTGAGTAATAGTACAGCTAGGATGAGGAAGTGTAGCCTCATGGATTTGGAGTGGTGGGGCTTGGAGGCTGAGTGAGTGAGGTAGAAGGGAGTAGTATAGTGAGGCAGCTGGAGGTAGACAACAGCAAAGAAATTTGGTAACGTTAGTGGGGATGCATGTGGAATGTTGAGGTAATGAGACCAGAATACATTGGGGGGTCAGGAGTAATAGCATGAATATAAGTTGGGGCCTGGAGACAGGAGGTTTGGATGGATTTAGAGCTATAGGGCCCTGGGCTGGCAAAAGCAGGAGGGGCGGGTAGGGAGTGGGTAAGAAATAAGTTTAGGGGGAGGAGGTAGAAGGGAGAAGGATTTGAGTGGAGATGAAACATCCTTAGAGTCAAGGAGCAGCGAGGGCGTGCAGACTTTGGTAGGTAGTAGACTACAGCAAGGAGGTGTAGCTGAACAGAGTTGCTTTGCTACCGAGGGGAAGAGGTGCGATGCTTAAAATAAAGCTCCATCAGGTATCCAGCTGACTAGCCTGTAGTAGGGAAGTAGAAAGTGAAGGATGCTTGCTTAAGTATACACTCTCTAGTGGAGAAGCTGTATAACCTGCTAATTGGGACGCAGGTACTAATGGAGAGGTAAAGAAATCTTGGTATTGTGGATCTAGGTATTATCCCTTTAAGTGCTTTGCTATACCTCTTAGGTGCTTCTCCTTTAAGAGGGAAAGTGAAGTGTAACCAAGTAGGAAGTGGGTGGGTCTCTCAGCTCTGGTAGTGTATTTAATAAAGGAAGGAGATGGGGAATGGTGGTTCAGGTTAGGCAAATGCTGTTCTGCACTGTACAGCTCATAGAAGTGTACAACTTAGTGAACTGGGAAGCTAAAATATCAGGACTTCATTAAGCAGCTGCTAAAGGAAGAAAAGTAAAAGGTCACTGTTTCTCTGCAGTGTCATGCCCTAGTCCAATGATTTCAGCATTGGCTGCAGTGATGGGCAGGAAATCAATGTCAGCGCTACGGGGCCATATGGAACCATTCAGGTCCCACAGCAATGGGTGCCAGGTATTCAATTAGAAAAGGGAGGAAAGTTCCAAAATCCCCTTTCCCTTCACCTGGATCAGGGACAAGATGTTACCTGGTGAGCCAAGGAGGAAGACAGCGGGCAGCAGGTGCCTTTTCACCCTGTCTTAGGCGGGCACATTGCTTGTGGAGGGGACCACATCAGTGGTACCAGCCAGAGGGCTCCAATCAGTCTGAGAGAGTGGAACAGAAGAGGTGGCAGTTATAAGCCTCAGTGGTGGTTAGGGGAGGTTTCAAAGCAGGGAGGGTTAAGAAAAATTAATAGTTGAAAAGGCTTTGGATGAAAGGGGGGCTCTGTTACAGACTCTGGCAAGGTGCCAGCAGCAAATTGCAACAGAGAGCTAAAACAAAGGGTGTTAAATGGAGGCATGTATCTGACCTGCTTTTTTGGTGCCAGAGTCAGGGTGGAGGTGTAGTAGCCAGACAGATTAGAAATGCAGAAACAGTCTTAAACTTTAAAATACAAGTGCAGAAATTGCCATCAATAATCTAATATGCACTGTAAACACTGTTCAATTTAAAATTAATTTAGAAAATCAACTTTATAGACCATTTAAGGAAACCCTAGTGGCAGGATCACCATAAATAATATAAAAAATCACTAACAAGCCAGTTCAAGTTAGGCAAATGCTGCTCTTCACTGTACAGCTCACATAAGTATGCAACTGAGTGAACTGGGAAGCAAAGAGATCAGGACTTCACTACATAGCTGCTAAAGTAAGAAAAGTCAAAGGTCAGTGCTTCTCTGCAGTCTTATGCCCTAAACCTATGATTTCAGCACTGGCTGCAGAGTTGGGCAGGAAACCAATGTCAGTGCTTCGGGGCCACCTGGAACCATTCAGATCTAACAGCAATGGGTGCCAGGTATTCAATTAGAAGAGGGAGGCAAGCTCCAAAATCCACTTTCCCTTCTCCTGGGTCAGGGACCAGACATTACCTTGTGAGCCAAGGAGGAGAGCAGGCAGCAGGCCCCTCCTCGCCCTGTCCTTGGTGGGTGGGTTGCTTCTGGAGGATACTGCATCAGCGGTACCAGCCCAGTGGGCTCCGATCAGCCTTGTGAACCAAGGAGGACAGCAGGCAGCAGGCACCTTCTCACCCTGTCCTAGGCAGGCAGGTTGCTTGTGGAGGGGACCGCGTCAGTGGTACCAGCCTGGTAGGCTCTGATCAACCTTGCAAGCCACCAAGGAGAGAGAGGGCAGGAGGCACCTTCTCACCCTGTCCTAGGTGAGAGGGTTGCTTGTGGATGGGACCACATCAGTGGTACCAGCCCAGTGGGCTCCAATCAGCCTTGTGAGTCAAGGAGGAGAGCAGGCAGCAGGTGCCTTCTCGCCCTGTCCTAGGTGGCAGGTTGCTTTTGGAGGGGATTGTGTCAGTGGTATCAGCCTGGTTGTCTCCGATCTGCCTTGCGAGCCAAGGAGGAGAGCGGGCAGCAGGTGTCCTCTCACCCTGTCCTAGGTAGGTGGGTTGCTTGTGGAAGGGACCGCATCAGTGGTACCAGCCCAGTGGGCTCCGATCAGCCTTGTGAGCTAAGGAGTGGAGCTGGCAGCAGGCACATTCTCGCCCTGTCCTAGGCAGGTGGGTTGCTTGTGGAGGGCACCGCATCAGCGGTACCAGCCTAGTGTGCTCCAATCAGCCTTGCAAGCCAAAGAGGAGAGCGGGCAGCAGGTACTTTCTCGCCCTGTCCAAGGCGGGCAGGTTGCTTGTGGAAGAGAGACCGTGTCAGTGGTACCAGCCCAGTGGGCTTCAATCAGCCTAGCGAGCCAAGGAGGAGAGTGGGCAGCAGGTACCTTCTTGATCTGTCCTAGGCAGGCAGGTTGCTTATGGAGGGCACCACCTCAGTGGTACCAGCCTAGTGGGCTCTTATCAGCCTTGTGAGCCAAGAACGACAGCAGGCAGCAGGTGCATTCTTGCCCTGTCCTAGTTGGGCAGGTTGCTTGTGGTGGGGACTGTGTCAGCAATACCAGCCCAGTGGGCTCCAATCAGCCTTTCGAACCAAGGAGGAGAGCAGGCAGCAGGCACCTTCTCACCCTGTCCTAGGCAGGCAGGTTGCTTGTGGAGGGGTCCATGTCAGTGGTACCAGCTCAGAGGGCTCTGACCAGCCTTGTGAGCCAAGGAGAAGAGAAGGCAGCAGGCCCCTTCTTGCCCTATCTTAGGTGGGTGGGTTGCTTTTGGAGGGGACCACGTCAGTGGTACCAGCCTAGTGGGCTCTAATCAGCCTTGCAAGGCAAGGAGGAGAGCAGGCAGCAGGCACCTTCTCACCCTATCCTGGGTGAGCGGATTGCTTGTGGAGGGGACTGGGTCAGCAGTACCAGCCTGGTGGGCTCCTATCACCCTTGTGAGCCAAGGAGGAGAGCAGGCCTTCTTATAAGAGATTGCAGATTGATAGTCTTTATAATGAACTGTCAATTTAAATTCATCAGCTGCCAGGCCAGATTTCTGCTAGCATAGCTCCAACTCTCGAATTATATGCCTCAACTCCTTCAAAGTCCCATCAAACTGTGGGGACTTCAGGCAAAGAGTGAGAGGTTGAACATGGACAGGAGCTGGGGAGTCAAGGGCACCTATCACTGCCTCATTATAGGCTAGTACCAGTTCCCCAGACTTCCTGTTTACACTCTGCATATCTGATAGGTCCAGTACTGCCATCAGACCATCTGGAGTCAAACCCCTTAAATTTATTTATTGAAATGTTTCACCAGGAAGGCACACTGAGCAACAAGTTGCTCATTTCCTGGTGCAACCCTGAGGGGTAGGGGAACATGAGGACAGTTTACAGAGATTTGGTACACAATATAAATTTAGAGTAGATTACATTCAAATAATTTGAGCAGACTGTACAGGAGTAATGCAATAGCTGGATGATAACAGTTTTGAGTAAGATAGATACTATTCCACCACTTTTGGACTAGATAGATACAACAACACAAAATAACATTTAGGCATACGCTGAATGATGCATAACTGTGTAGCTAGAAAATGGCTGAATAGAATTGTTATAGTTAGTGAGTAGTAAACACAGGCAGAACAGGTTGGCTAAGTTATAACAGAAGTGCAAGTTAACTACAAGTGAAATAGAGCTTAGGGGTCAGCTACAACAGAAGTGCAAGTTAACTACAAGTGCATTAGAGATTAGGGGTCAGTCATAGCTAGGGCTACGGAAGGGGGGGAAGTGAAGGTGAGAGGTAGGTATGTCAATATGTAGAGAAGCGGAGGGGTGGTGTGTGGAAGGGGATGGAAGGAGGAGAAGAAGGAAGAGGAAGGAGGAGAAACATCTGCTGGGGCCTGACCCCTCCAGTATGCTGAGGAGGGGTCAAGCACGACAGGAAGGGAGCAGGTTTGTGACAGAGAGATGTAGCGTTTGATAGGAGGGAAGCAGGTTGTAGGCAACGTTGGAGAATAGGCTTCGGAATAACAGAAGAGAGGGTGATGGTGAGAGAGAAGAGGGGCCGAATCCTAGCCCATCAGGATGTGGAGGAATGGATGGAAGAGTTGGGTCAATGATCTAAGCATAGAGTAGGGACAGGCCCTTGGTACAACTTTGGATGATTTAAAAATCACAGTAAGACAGCAATGGGATGTCTGAAGGGAGAGAATCGGGGAAAGGGAAGGAATGCTGTTTTTTAGGTGGGTGGGAGGTGAAGCCACAGCAGGGGCTTTGCATGGGTACTGAAGGGGGGTAGGGTTTGTCAGGGGCTTAGGGGAATTAGGGAGGGTTGTAACTGGAACAGCTAGCTGCAAGGAAGTTTTTGAGGCAGAGCTGATGGAGTAGTAGGACGATGAGTGATGAATTTGAGGGGGGAGGGAATTCCACATTTTTGGGAGGTGGTGAGAGTAACCAGATTGGCCAATGAAGGTGGCTTTGTGGGGGACCACCAGAGTACAGGAGTCAGATGAACTAAAAGAATGAGAGGGAGTGGGGAATGTTATAAATGATGGGGAGAGGTAGGAAGGAAGGTCACCCAGCCAGTGCTCGGATGTGAATTTAGTGCAGTGGGAGAGTCGTCTGTTTGTAAGAGAGGGGACGGATAGGGCATGATACAGATCACAGTGGTGGGCACAAGAGGAAGCATCCAGGGCAAAATGGCAGAAGGAATTGAAGACAATATCCAATCTGGCCAGGGAGGACTTGGGAGCAGCACCATAAACTATATCACAGTATCCGAAGAGGGGCAGGATCATCTTCTGAACAAGTTCATGCCTAGCCATAGAGGGGATACAACTATGGTTCCTGAACAGAGCACCAAGCTTGAGGTGCAATTTTTTTTTGGATGACGTCAATATGTCCTGAGAAGTTTAGGTGTTGATCCAGCCCAAGCACCTAGGTACCTGGAGGATGTGTCCTCAAGTAAAGTCCCATTAAGGGTGTGGAAAGTGGGCAGGGAGGAAAGCCTAGAGAGTCTCTGCCTTGTGCCAAAGGTTATGGAGACAGTCTTCTTGGCATTGAGAAAAAGTTGATGGTTAGCAAACCAGAGCTGAACCTTGTCAACGTTAAAGGGTGATACTGGACCATCTTCATAGGAGCAGGTCTATTGGGGGGGCCTTGAATCCAAATCTTATAGTATGATGGTCTGACCACCAAATCAGTGATCTCCATCCCCATAAGAAAGACCAGATCCAATGAATGTCCATGATTATGGGTAGCAGAGGTAACTAACTATATCAGGCCCAATGAACTCAACAGTTCTTCAATCTCTTCTCCACTCACTGCCACAATAGGAGTCCCCCAAGGGTTAGTCCTAGACCCCCTTCTATTTTCATTCCTCATAAATGGCCTTCCAGCTCTTTTTTTCATATTGCTTTTTCTCCCATGGGGCAGCTGGCAGACAAGGCTTTGGCTCTCTTGGTGAGAGGCTTGGTTCTGCCTAAGCATGCGACTCACTCGACTCTGACCTAGGCAAGTCCCCCATAGATTTCCCCCTGTGGTGGGGCCAGGGAGGGGAGGGCCATTCACCTCCCCATTGAATAATCTGGGCTTCACAGTGGAACCATGAGTCAGGAGTGTGGCCAGGGGTTTATGGAGCCTGCCAGTGACCCTTTTTCCATTTTCTTCTATCCTCATTGCTGGGTCATGCACCTCAATGTGCGAACATGGAAGCATGTGCATGCTGCAGAATCCCTCAGCATCCTCCCATCTTTGGCACCCTCAGACACACACAACCCTCAGGCCTCCCCCAGTGGCAGTCATTTAGTAGGAACACCAATCCACTCTCCCCAGCACAGGAGAGCAGTCCTCTGGACACTCGATCTTCTCCCTCCCCGGCCAACCCCTAGCAACCCATGCTTGCTATCGAACATGGGTCTCTGGTGTGGCAGGAGGTAAAGCACCTATGTCTCAGCCCTCCACACCACTGGGCAGGCATCTTTCCAGCTCTTTAACTTCTTGTAAATCACATATGTATACAGGTGATATAATCATTTCTCCACTGGATCCCTGCCTTCTTACATTAAGCAGACACTCCAGTTTAAATTGTTCAATGTACAAAATTGGTAACTCACCAATCAACTAGCTATGAATCACTAGAAAACTGTTTCTATGCTATTTGGCCCCATTCATTGACTGAGATTCCCACCGACTGCCCAAGGTGGGAGAAGGAGCCCAACAACCGCTGAAGCACTCAGCCAGCCTACACAATTCTAAGAATAGACTAGGTGAAACAGAGGCAGTCAAAGGGAGAATAACTTAGAAGGTGCTGCTGAACCCACTTGGTGAGCCAAAGGAGCCCCCTTGGGCATAAGAACCCCACCCCTCACAGCTGCAGTCTTAAATTCCACATCAAGATGTGCCACTGATATGTCTGCATGGTTAAAGCTCCACCTAGAGCAAAGACATTCTCACTATGAGCCAGACAAGAAGAACCCACCCTGAGTTTCACATGCTCAAGATGTGGACTTTGTAGGTGCAGCATGAGACTGCTGGCCTTAGGGCAGGCCCTGAGCCACAGTAATTAATGGCTGTGGTTGGCATGCCTCTGATTATGAAGGAGAGCATAAATTCAACTGTGAAACATTTGTGGACCCTCATGTAGGTCATGCACACTATTCATCAAGTGCAAGAGAAGACTAAACCTCCACATAGGTTTGTCTAAACAATCATCAGACCTCCACGTGAGTCTGAGAAACCAAACAGAAAATCAATTCCTGTAACCTCAAGGGAATGCTTGCCAACCAGTTTCACTAGGGAAGCCAAATCATTTGTGTAATTCAGAATTCTCAGTACTGTACATTATTACCCAGTGTAGTAAATGAGGGGGTTCATTATTAGACGACTTAGTAAATTAGATAGTCCAGTGTATATATTCATATTCTTTTATATATTTTATGCACAGGGTATAGTAATATGGGAGATGTACATTGAAACATGAGGTATACCATAACTGAAAATATATAGGCAATCCATGCCATTATTAAATAAAATTGTCATTACTGTTTAAATTCAGCAGCTTGCACAGAAACTCTTGAATGCTGTCCCATAACTGGGTAGGATAGTAATAGTTACTGATCAGAGATAAGTTGTACACCTGAAACACTTAGAAATTCTGTCCATGAGGAATGCAACACAAATTATTTCGATTACTAAGGAGTCGCATTAAAACTTATACAACTTACATAAAAGCTTGGTCCTTCGGCCATCTGAAACCACGATGCCTCACTGCAACACCACAGTCCCCCCCCCCATGGGAATAACATCGATGCCACAAGCAGACCACCATGATACCATGCCAATAAAATTTATCATTACAGTTTGAATTTGTAAGCTTTATTGTAAAAAAGGTTTCTTTGTACTGTTCAAATTAATTCATTTTACACATAAACTTTGAAATGTCATTGCAGCATGGGCTAGCCAAACTTGTTTAGTTAAACTATAATAATTTAATGGTATGTACTGAGTCAAAATTATTGTGAACTAAAGGTTGCTCAATATTATTCAAATTCAGAAGTTTTACACATGAACGCTTGAGATGCCGGCAGAACCGAATAGCATGTCAGTTTCAAACAGAAAACATGCTAGACCTTTAGTGCAGTAGAACAACAATGAAACTGCTAGAAAAGCAAGCATATGAGAATTGAAAAGTTGGGAGTTATAGCTGCAGAGTGGAGCCAGGCACTGAGTGAAACCAGGTCCATGTGCAAACAATTAAGGGTGGATGTGCAAAGGAGACTGCTACAGGCAGGGGAAAACAAGTGGAGCTGAAAAGCATACAGATAACAAGTGCAATTAAACTAAGGGATTGCTAAATGCATAATAAAGTAAATGGGAACCTGGATAGCACACTGCAAGCAAAGGGGGCAGCAGGATACTAGGAAAAGTAGCCCCCAAAAAAAAGTAAAACTGAAGAAACACAAGCAAAGGAGTACAGGAGAATAGGAGAGCAGGCTGAGACAACAGAGAGAAGCACAAGCAGCATCCTGAAGCAAAAGAAAAATACTGGCACAGAAGGGCAGGAGAAATGCAAATGAGCAGAAAGGCAGCACACACCCAGCAGAAAATCTAAAACACTAGAGGAGGAAGACAAACACTGAAAGAGGAGGTGGTGGCAGAGCCCCCAGCTGGGAAAGACAGAGTCCAGTAGAGCCTCCAGCTGCAAAGAAAAAATACTTCTGAGTGAAGCAGGAAGGATGGGTTTAAATAGGTCAGGCAGGGGGCATGTCTGGTTGCTGCAACCCATTGAAGCACAGGCTGAACCTTTCAATTACATTAGGGAATAGTGAAAGATGAAGGAGAAAATAGTCAGATTGACTAAACAGAGGCATGGGAGAAAAATGACAGAAAAAAGGCAGATATTCTGGATGAACACTTTTTTTCATTCTTTACAGTAGAAGATATGGGAACACTCCCACAGTGTGGGGTACATCACACATGGAAGATGGTACAAGTACTGGAGATGGCGTTGGTCAAATGAGGAAATGCTAAAGGAACTCTGGACCCTAAAGAAGGCCAAGTCATTGAGCCCTCATGGGCAACATCCTAAGATGTAGAGGGAGGTTGTGTAGTCCATGGTGGCACCATTGGTTTACCTCTTTCACTGTTACTTAGAAAACAGGTGGTTCTGATAAGTGGGTCAGATAAAACCCTATCCTTCCCAGAATGCCAGTGTTGTACAAGAAGAGTTTTTGCACTATAGCCTGAAAGTACCTACTGCTGCAGAGTGGGGCATTGTGGACAACTATCCATAGTACTGGACTTCTGTATGGGATGCTGTAAAATCCTGCATACCTGATGGTTACTGACTTTTGTTGAGTTAGCAAAAATCAAAGCCTGTAGAAGTAGGTTAATGCAGATTATGGAGACACCAGTGGTACATTAATATTTTCTTAGAATTTGGAATCTTCTGAGAAGTTAAGTATTTAGAAACCTTTCTTCCTTTTTTTGTTGTGGAGATTGTATTTGTGTAAATACTGTAATATAAAGCATTTCTTTTTTTCTTTGTCATATGAATCAATGTAAAACGCTGTAGTGTGTGAAAGTCTGTTAGCCTAGTATCACATACTATTAAGTAAGTTAACCTTAGGCATTAATCTAACTGGACTGTAGCACTTGGAAAGTTGATAGGAAGTTAACTGCCCTACCGGGTCAATATGTCGCACGCTTCATCGTGCACGACAAGACTGCACAACAGGAACAGCACAGTAGGGAAGAGCGAGAGGGTGCAAAACCACAAAAGGGTGTATGCATGGTAGTGCACCCTCTCACTCTTCCCAGGCAGAGGATAAGACCTCTGCTGGGACAGAGGGCTGGCAAGCAGCTGCCATGGCTTGACGGGATGAGCCGCAGGCAGCTAGGAAGGCAAGCAGTGCATTTGGGACTGGGTTTTGATTCACAGTCCCAGACACATGAATTTTTTTAATTTTCACACTTTGGGCAAATTAAACTGTTAAACTCCTCCCCCCAGAGTTATTTATTTTAGCTGGGGGGCTCGGGGTGTGTGGCCCCATAACAGGGGTGCTGGGAGGAGTCCCCCACAAAACAAAGACATATGCCACTGCCAATATATTGCACTGTATTGGCAGTGTGGTATACTGCTGTGGCATAATGTCTTGTGACATTATGACCCATGCTGTTAGCTGTAGGGACTGTGGAGCACTCATCTCTGAGGTTATGCTTTGGAGAAGGGGATACTGACCTATTTGTAGGGCCTTCAGTGAACTCCATGATCTGTTGGCAGCAGCTAGGGAGGAAATATTCCAGCTGTGAATCCAACTAAGCTTTTGCCCACCACCTGCATCCCCACTTCCTCAGAGGCCCTCTGTCCTAGAGTGGTGGAGGGTGGTAGGGAGTATGGTGAGGACATCAGGTAGCAGAAATGGTCATGCATGCATCAGATCTTCCAGTGAGGTAACAGTGGAGAGGCAGAGGTGCCTGACTCAGGCAGGGGTGGCCATTGGTCAGTTTGTGCTGACAGGAAGAGAGACTTGTTGATATCTGGTGGCAAGGGAGGAAGAAGATAGCAAGGAGGTTTCTAGTAATAAGGACATTGCATTGTTAAAAGGTGGAGAAGGTGGTATGTAAGAGGGCTAAGGGGAGTGGGGTGGTCAGATGCCTGTCAAGAGCATAAGCCATGTCAGATTGGGATAGAATAGAGAGGACAGTGAAAGAGGGGGAAACAGGGAGTGCTGGTGCACCTTGGTATCAACAAGCTGGCAGAATTTCATGTGGAAATAGTAATGAGGGGCTTCCAGAGACTGGGGGAGATATTGAAGAAGCACTCAGCTTCCTTAGCCTTTTCTGAGGTCCTTCCTGTCTGTGGTAGTGAGAATGGGAAAAACAGCATAAGGGAGGTAGAGATCAATCAGTTCAATGTGTGGTTGAAGGGTGGTGTCAGAAACAGGGTGAGCTTCTTGGAGAGAAAGCTCTTCAAAGGTGAAGGCCTTTACCTAACAAGAAAGTGCACCAGTGCATTAGGACAGAAGTTTGATGTCTGCATTGTCAGATGGTTAAACTAGCTGCGGGGCAAGCTGAGCCAGTGGATTCCACTGTGGAGGGAGAAACAGTGAGGAACCTAGACCAAAGTTTCTCAAATGGTGAGACCAGCCTCCTTGGGGAGGCCCCAACCTGTTCCAGGAGAGGCTCAAGCAAGTCTGAAAAACTACTGTACATAAATTTTGAGTTTCAGATATTTTGTGTGAAGTGATGAGGAAAACTGAAAGAGGATAACGGTAAGTGAAATTATGTATTTATTTACAAATCAGTGACCAGGAAAGGCAAACTGAGCCAAAGTTCATTCCAGGTGTACTCGGGGCAGGGTAGGGTATGAATACAATTCAAAAGGTAACTGCAAAACAGTCAAGCAAACACAAAACAAACTATACTGCAAACCAATAGGAACAATGAATAAGTAATGATAGTTAACAACTTATCAATAGGACTGGTGGTAATACACTCCAGATACAAGGGTTAAGCAGAGAGGTAATATGAGTAAGAGCAGGATGGAGCAAATGGATCCCCTGAGAAGTTGCTTAAAGTGATTTTTGGAACCTCGGTGGGGGTAACTTACTTGAAATGAAAGCTCATGCTGGTGATAATCCCCTTCTGTAACTTTAAATGATTTTTTTGAGCCATAATTTAAAAGGAAGGTATTATAATTTGGGCCCAACAAGGTGGCCAGCTGATCCCTTCCACTTTCATATTGATCATCACGCCCCCATGCTATGATGTGCAGCAAGGGAGAGCACGGGGGCAGGCCCCATTAAAATGAATGGGGGTATTTTTTTAATTACTATTTATGCATTATGATGGTGAGTTGGAGATTAATGGAGGCCACTACTCAACTAACAAGGTCCTTGCTAGTCAAGCGGTGGCCTCCATTAATCTCCAACTCACCATCACAATGCATAAAATAGTAATTAAAAAAAAAACATTCATTCCACTGGGGTGTGCCCCGCACTCTCCCTTGATGCATATCATAGCACGGGGCAAGGAGTTCAATATGGAAGTGGAAGAGATTGGCTGACCACCTTATCAGGGCCAAATTATGATCTCTTCCTATGAAATTACAGCTGCAGAAAAGCCATTAAAAGTTACAAAAGGGGACTATTGCCAGCATGAGCTGTCATTTTAGGTAAACAATGCATTTACTTTTACACGTGTTCAAAATCACTTTAAGAGCAAGGTAAGATGGGGAGAGGCAGATGTGGGTAGGATTGTTTATTCAAGATAGAAGGGAAGCAGACAGAGAAAGCATTCTGACACATGAAGGTATTCCAACAAGGGGTAACAATAGTTAGACAGTCAAAATGGCACAGTAACTAGGCTGGCGGGGGTTACAAGGGAGGGTACAATAAGCTGAATAAAATGATAGCCAGCTACTCAAAGGAGTTTCAATTTATTTCTGATGTACAGTGCAAAGTATACTATTTTTCTATGGGAGGCCTGAAATGATTTCAATATTTGGGGGCAAGATATTTTCCATGGCTTGTGGGAGGCTCACCATGACAAACTCTGAGAACTAAAAACACATGCTTGTGGGCTCACTTTGTAAATGGCTAATGATAAGTGAAGTAGTACCAAAGAGTGTAGAGCAAATAAAATGTCACAAGGTTTCCACACAGTGGAAACAGGATCAGCACTTAAAAATAAGCAGCAGGATACTCAGTCTTCTTGCAGAACAGAAATGTCTTTGCTTCAATGACTGGAGGATGGCATATGTGGTTCTGCTGCACAATGGAGGGAGCAAGGAGCAGCCAGGAATCTATAGACCCATCAGTCATGCCTCTGGGGCAGAGAAACTAATGGATACACTGGTCAAAGAAAATCTACTGGGATACCTGAAGAAAAATAGACTCTAGGATGGTAAGCAGCATAGATTCATGACAGGGAGGTCTTCTCAGACCAGCCTGATAGTCTTTGACCATATAACGAATGTAGTTAATGCTGTAGATCTACCCTACTTTAGTTTCAGCAAGACACAGGATTTGGTGTTACATGGAAGGCTGCTGAAGGAGATAGGGAATCTGGGAACAGATAAAGAAATAGTTACGTGAGTAGGGAGTTGGTTGGAGAGGATGAAACAGACAGTTGTGGAAAATGGTGTCAGATCAGAGGAAAGAGAGGTCACTAGTGGAGTACCACAGAGATCTGTTCAGGCCCAGCCCTCTTAAATGTGTTCATCAGCGTAATGGAAGAGGGAATCCAGGGCAGGTTGTGTCTATTCACAGAAGACACTAGACTGTGCCTCAGTTGACAACATGGAGGGGATATTGGAATTGCAGACAGACCTAGAAAGGCTGAAAAATTGGTCCAAAGTCTGGCAGCTGAAATTCAGTATCAAAAAGTACAAAGTTATACACTTAGTGAGCAAAATGCCCAGAACAGAGTAATGGATGGGAGGGGGGTGACAGGGTCAGTGCCCCCATCCCTTTTTCCTATCCCTTCCTCTGCACCAATATGTTTTCTAAGCTAACGGTTCTAGCTGCAGACTGAAAACTGGCTGCTCTCAGACCTGTAGCCCATCTCTTGCTTTACCTGGCTTCTTAACTTTGTCTGTATTTCTGTTTTTGTTTGTTTCTTCTGTTATCTTTTTGACTTTGCTGTTTTTGCCCACTCAAGGTGAACAGACCTGCTAGCGTCTGTACTAACCCACAGAGGGGCTGCTGTTAAAGTAAATGGAATCTTACTGATGGGGAGACAAAACCTTGTGGGAGAAATGTTTTGTTGTTTTAAATCACTGCTTGCTTTGTTTGATCCTCCTCTCTTCCTGTTTTTCTAGCATCAGCAGGATGGACTGAATGACACATTAGAGCTCCTATCATTTGGCCCAGTGGCACTGAGGGTTGAGGTGCAGGATGCCACACCTCACACTGCTCCGTGACCTGGGTTAGGGAAATGAGCCCGGGCCACGGGGGGTCAGCAGGGGAGAGAGAGGATTGAGCATCCAGGGGACTGCTCTACTCTCTTGGTGGGGATCCAGGTGACTGCCCAGCACTGCAGCATCCCCTGGAGGAGACTGGAGGCACTGCAACACTTAGGGATGGCATAGTGGGACACAGAATCGTGCTGGACGTGCCTGGCATCATTGCACACTCGGGCTCCACCGGGGGGGGGAGGGAAAGGCATAAACAAAGAAAATACCCCCCCAATCCCGATAGGTGACAGCTCCCAACAGGGCTGGCTGCCACACGCCCTGGACCTGATCCTCTCTCTGCCCTTTGGTCTTCCCATCAACCCAGTAAGATGAACTGGATTGTAGATAAAGTGCCACTTATGTGGTAGGCGGCCCTGCCTCAGGGGGCTCAGAGCTGGGGGACTTGTCTGGCATGAGTTTGGCAGGGGGGCACTAATATATATGAGATGGGGAGATCACCGTGGGTGGTAGAGCATCACAGCATAATAGGGCAGCCTGAGAGAGTTCGGGTTGGAAGGTGATAAAAAAGAATTGTACATTAGAGCTCCTATGCCCTTGTTAATTGTTTACTCTTTGTGATGGAAACAAAGTCTCCCCCCCTCCCTTTTCCTAACTGGACCATATCCAACAGGCTGGTTGGGTGACCAGCAGGGATATGAAAGTAAGAGGGGTACATACACAGAAATACAAGGAAAATAGAAATAAACAAAGCTATGTAGTCCTGAAGGTGTGTTCACCTTCTGTGGCCATCCTTTTCAGGCCAACAGACTGAGCCCTGAAGTGCTGCAAAGACTGTCAGACAAGGTGTGACAAAGACCCTCAGCCCAGACAGATAAGTGCTGCTGTCCTGAGGTTTCAGGGGGTGTTCTGTCTACCCTGGGAGTTTTTTTTTAAGGTAAAGCCAGCTGGAACGCTGACTCATAATAGCTATGAAAGTTTCAAAATGCACATGAGCTCCACTCCATGGAGCTGACCCTTTTGGGTTGATACAAAAAATAGGAGCCATGCAAAAATAAAAAAAGGGGGAACCGCCTTTCCCTCTCCTATGCTGTATTGCAGGAAGCCAGGAAGAGAAGAAGCACAGAGCCATGTGCTGTAAGATTCTGCCTTGCAGACACTTCTTTGGGATTGCTTGCAGCTGCAAATCTACTTCATGTACATTAATGTGCTTAATAGAGTATAAATGTAAAGAGAATAACATCAATTTCTCTTAGACACTATTTTATAAATTTAACTGTGATAACTGAAAGAGAGATGAAAGACAGACACAAAAGGGTTCTTAGGAAACATGTGTCTAAGAGGCCAACTGGTTTCACCTGTAAGGAATGTAAGAAGATCCATGGGAGGAGCCTCTAAGGGAAATTCTCAAATAATTAGGTTTATTGTCTATTTCTTCAAGGAAATTCATGTTTATATTAGTTTTTTTTAATGTTTAAAATGTATGAAGAAGATGACCTGTATTCTGAGAAAAATTTTAATTTGCATAAAGAAATAAATAGCTATTTATACTGTTATGATGTGAGAAGCATGAGACTTGGGTGTTAGTTGACCCTGGGGAGGAATTAAGGGGTGTGGCTTCCCTGTTTAAGGAGGCTGTTTCAGTTGCACCTGACCTGAGTGAGAGAAGGATCTCATCCAGAGAGAAGCTAGACGCAGCCTTGAGAATTGCATCTGTTTCCCTCTTATGTGCCTAGAGAGTGGTAACTATAGATGTCCAAGGAAGTCATTTCACACTTATTGCAATTGCCTTTAATTTAGGTTAAAAAAACTAACATACAAAGCAAAAAAAAAAGTCTGTGTTTGGGTTAACTGAACTGAATGGGTAACTGAAAAGTCATCTAGGTGTAAATCTCAGGTGACTGAAAGGACTTAACTGTTGTGAGGTTTAAATTACTTGTAGAAAGATCTGGTAATTAGGGGGAGTGGCTTAGCTAGAAGGAACTACATTTAAAGACTGCCTTAGAAAGATTCTGCTAATAGCTTGGCAGAAGACACCAGGAGAAAGGACTGCTGTGTGACTGAACTTCTCTACTGGGACTACATTGCCCTCCTTCCCTCCCCTCCACCCAAAGCTAGTTCTATTTTTATAGGCACAGGATTTGACTGACAACAGGAACTTCCTGTTTAGGGGCAGGAAGTGAGTGATCACTGAACCACCAAGGACCCACCATCCTAGAAGGGCAAGAGTAGCTCTCCAGCCCCTCTAGCTGCTGGAGGTCTGCCTCTGAACAAGTAAGTGGTCTACTGAGAAATATAGGATATTCTTGTCTCAGAACAGGACAATCAGGAGCTTAAAGGGCACACAAGCAGAAAGTAAGGAGAGAGAGAAAAAAAAAACAGAGGAAAGAGTAAGGATTGCAAACAGTTAAGGGGCCAGAATAAGACATGATTGGAGTGGTGCAGTGCAGTGGCTGTGAGCAGCAGTCTTCCGGGAGATGTTCTGGAGGATGCGGTGTTGTCCCATCTGCAGGCACCTCTCTGGGCTGAGGGAGGAGGTTGCTCATCTCCAGGCTGAGTTGGCCAGGATTTGTGGGACCTCCTCTTCCATCCAGGGACCACCAGTGCCACTGCCGTTGCCTCAGAGGTTGCCAAGAAAGAGGAGCGGTTGGACCACAGTGGGCTCAGGGAGGGTGAGGGTGGTGGAACAGAGGCACATCCCTCCAGTTGTACATCTCCACAATTCCTATGCCATTCTGGCAAAGTGTGGTTCCTCTATGGAGGCACCTACAGTGGAGACCAAGGAGGATGCTGGGAACCTCCACAAAGGAGACCCACAGGAGGGTGGCAGGGGACCCTGCAGGGGAAGGAAACAACTCCTGGTGGGGGACTCCATTGTTAGGAAGGTAGAACTGGGCAAGGAAGGGGAGAGGGAGGTAAGGTGCCTGCCTGGCGCCATGGCTTGGAGGGACAGGGAGTGAATCCTCAGGATTGCCGAGCAGCTGCACAAGGGAGGGAGCTGGATATCATTGTCCACTTAGGGACAAATGACCGGGCTAAGAAAGGGATTAGAGAAGTGCAGGAAGAGTTTGTGGAATTGGGAGGGGCCTTAGTCAAGTAGCATGCACGGTAACCTTCTCAGAGGTGCTACCCATCTATGGCATAGGAGAGGCTAGCGTGTTCCGTACCATGGGATTCAATCAGTGGTTGAAAAACTGGTGTGGAGCTCAGGGATTTGGCTTCATTGGGGACTGGGGGTCCACCTGGAGTGATGCAAGCCTATACTGGCATGATGGGCTGCATCTGTCCGGGAGGGAACCAGGATCCTAGGTGATAGGTTTAAATGCTTCATTGGCAAGCTTTTAAACCAGCCAAGGGGAGGCACTGGAAAGGAGCAGAAAATCCTAGCCCCCAAACAATCATGGTAGTAAGGTGGCAAACACCAACATGGAGTGTCGATAGGGAGAAGGGCAGGGTAAATGGAGACAGTGACAAAGGCAAGAAGGACAGGGATGGAGCAAAAGGGGTAAGGCCATCAGGAAATGGAGGGTAATGAGTACCAATGCTCGTAGTCTGGGCAACAAGCCCCTGAGCTGGTGGCCTTAATGGAAGAGGGATGCCTGGATATCGAAGCAGTCACAGAAACATGGTACACAGAGAACCATGACTGGGATGTTAACATACCAGGGTACATAACCTACAGGAGAGACAGGCAGGGGAGAAGAGGGGAGGAGTAGCTCTCTATGTAAAGGAAGGGATAAAAGCAACTGAACAAAAGAGTAAACAGGGAGGAGAGGAGGCACTGTGGGTCACCTTGAGACTGGAAAGGGCACCACAATCTGCACAGGGTTGTGTACAGACCCCATGTCAGGGGAAGGAATGGACAAGGATATGATGGAAGGCATTCTTAGAATGGCAGAAAAGAGGAGATACTGTTGATGGGAGACCTGAATATGCCAGATGTTAACTGAGCACATTTGCTGCAGCCACATCCAAGAGAAGGGCCATTCTTGATGCCCTACAGGTGGCAGGCATTAGACAGCTAGTTTCAGAACCCACTCGTGAGGGAGCAATCTTAGACCTCGTACTCTCAAACGGGGGCAGTGAGAGGATCTCAGATCTAGAAGTGGGTTGCCATCTGGGGACAAGTGACCATCAAACAGTGTGGTTCACGTTAAACTCAGCTACAGAGTCAAGCCATACAAAAGTGAGGGTACTGGACTTTAGGAGGGCTGACTTTGGCAAGATGGGAGAGTGCCTCAGAAAAGCACTAGCAAACAGGCTAGAAGGAGTTGTGGAGCAACAATGGGGAATTATCAAAACTGCCATCACAGAGGCAACAAGCCTTTGTGTGAAGCAAATAAACAAATCAAAATGAAAGAAAAAGCCACTATGGTTCTCAAGAGAGGTGGCTGTGAAAGTCAGGAAGAAAAAGATAGCATTCCAGAAGTATAAGGAAACACAGAAGGAGCAGGACAGAGAGCTGTACCAGTTAAGGCAGAAAGAAGCAGGAGGGAAGTCAGAATAGCAAAGGCCCAAAGTGAGGAAAGATAGCCAACTCAGTTAAGAAGGGGATAAAACCTTTTATAGGTACATCAGTGAGCGTAGAAAGACAAAGGGAGGGATAGTGAGGCTGAATAGAATGAACGGTGGGTGGGCAGAGGGGGACAGTGAAAAAGCAGGAATACTGAACGAATATTTCTGCTCAGTATTCACAAAAGAGGAGGGGGAAGTGCCTAATCCAATTAACAGAAGCACTCTTGATAGGGGGTCGATCCAGTCCTTTCACAGAAGAAAGGGTTCTGCAAGAACTCCTAAAACTGAAGGTGGACAAAGCAATGGGTCCTGATGGAATTCATCCCAGAATTCTAAAAGAATTAAGGAAGGAACTAGTGAAACCACTGGCTACTCTTTTTAATAAATCATGGGAGGATGGTGCGGTACCACGAGGACTGGAGGAAGGCGGATGTGATTCCCCTTCACAAAGTGGGACCAAGACAGAGGCAGGAAACCACAGACCTGTCTGTCTGACCTCTGTGGTAGGGAAAGTGATGGAGTCACTTCTGAAGGAAAGAATAGTTGAGTACCTAGAGGTCAGTGGAGCACAGGATCCAAGGCAGCATGGGTTCACAGTGGAAGGTCATGTCAGACAAATCTAATAGATTTCTTTGACTGGGTGACCAAAGTAGTAGACCAGGGAGGGCTGTGGACATGGCCTACCTAGACTTTAACAAGGCATTTGACACAGTCCCACACAAAGATTATTAGTCAAATTAACCAGCCTGGGAGTGGGTCCCAGGGTGGTAGCCTGGGTAAAACATTGGCTGGACAACAGGACACAGAAGGTAATTGTAAATGGAGTCCACTCTGAAGAAAGGGCGGTTACTAGTGGGGTACTGCAGGGTTCAGTATTGGGTCCAGTCCTTTTTAATGTCTTCATCAGTGGCATTGCAGAGGGACTGGAAGGAAAAGTATGCCTTTTTGCAGATGACACAAAGATCTGCAACAGGGTTGATACACAAGGAGGCGTGGAAAGGATGAAAAGGGACTTGGCAAGGTTGGAGGAATGGTCAGACGTATGGCAGCTAGGATTCAATGCAAAAAAGTGCAAAATAATGCACCTGGGAAACAAGAACCCAGGGAAAGAATACACAATGGGTGGGGAGGTAGTAACAACAACAAAACAGGAAAGGGACCTGGGGGTAATCATATCAGATGACATTAAGGTTAGCAAGCAATGTGAGAAGGCAGTAGGGAGGGCCAGGGTATACTGGGATGTGTAGGAGATGCTTCAGCAGCAGAGAAAACAGGAAGTTGTTATCCTCTGTACAGACAGTTGGTGAGACCCCATCTGAATATTGTGTCCAGTTCTGGAGACCCATCTCCACAAGGATATAGACAGGATAGAGGCAGTCCAGAGGAGGGCACTAAAATGGTGCAGGGTCTGCAAGAGAAGCCGTATGAGGAGAGACTAAAGGAGCTTAATATGTATACCCTTGAGGAAAGAAGGGAGAGGGGGGACATGATAGAAACTTTCAAGTACCTCAAGGGAATCAACAAAGTCCAAGAGGGTAGCATCTTTCAGAAAAAGAGACTTGCAAGAACAAGGGGACACAATTTAAAGATAGAAGGAGGGCGGTTCAGGGGCAATGTGAGGAAGTATTATTTCACAGATAGGGTAGTGGATGCATGGAACAGCCTTCCTGAGGAAGTTGTGGGGTCTAAAACTGTGGGAGAATTCAAGAATGCATGGGACAGACATAAGGCAATTCTTGTGGGGGGCAGGAAGATATAGGCTGTTGGTTAACTAGGATCTGTGGCCTATCCTGTAGGTAGGGAAATGGGCAGACTAGATGGGCCTAGCGGTCCTTATCTGCCATCAAAGTCTATGTTTCTATGTTTCTATGCCTATCTTCTCTATGAACAAAGAAAGGCTCATGGTAACTGACATTTTGCTTGTTTCATCCTGATTGGAAAGAACTCTTGTGGAGATTTTTAAAGTTAGAACTGTGAATCACTGTCTCCACTCAAACACTACCCCCCCCTCCATATTCCCAGAGTGTCAACCAACATGAGTGGGAGGGAACTGTCAGCTGCAGCCCCTTCACTATGGAATCTGCTGCCTGCCAAGCTCCATGCCCTGGATGCACACCGCCAGTTCAAATCTCATCTCATGGACTGGCTACAGTCTGCATCCTGCTGCCAGTGCTTCCCTGGGTAGGATTTCCCTACCTCTGAACATCATACCATGTGCTTACTCTGTTATCCTCCCCTCTCTCACTGTCTATCCTCCCCCTTTGCACTCACCACTCCCTGCCTTGTTTTTGTCTGCCCTGCTTACCTACAACCAGTATGTATTGCTGTTCTAGAACCAAGTGTACCATGTATTACGTTTTCTGCACCCACTTATTATAAAGGACTGCTGTTGTATCTTTTGTCTGTCATTTGTTTTCTTCTGGACATTATTTGTGTAACTGCCTTCATGATTCATGTATGATGTTTTCATCTGCTCCTGTGCCATTGTCTTGGCCCTGGTCATGCCTCAAAATGGTCCCGGGGATCAGTGTACTTAACCAGTTATCAAAGTCATAAATAAAAAAATAAAATAAACTTGTATAACCATCTTGAAAGTGACTTTTTGTTATTTTAAAATAAATGTATGCCCAACCAAGGCATTTTTACCTGCAAACCTACCTGTCTGTCTTTCAGTTAAAGGGAACCCACTACAGGGGTTACAGCTGTACACAGCATTACAGGACAGAGACCTAGGAGTCATCATTAGTGACTCCCTTAAACAAACCAACCAATGTAACAAGGCCTTCAGCAAGGCTAACAGGATGCTGGTGTGCATTGGGAGAGAGCTAAACAGTAGGAGGTAGGAGGTGCTGTACAAATATGTGTGAACTGGATGGACCATTGGTCTTTTTCTTCTGTCATCGTCTATGTTTCCATGATTCTACCAGGTATAAAGTATTTGAGAGTGCCAGAGAGGTGGTATTTCTAGGACAAAGGCATTGTTAAAGAGTCCAGCAAAGTTTGTTAGGTATTCTATTTAACTTGTTTTTCCCAGTTTTCCTCCCAGTTTGACTGTTTTCTTCTTAAACTATCTGCATCAAGGGGTCTGTTTAAGGACCAAGTTACAGTACATAAGAGAGCTGAAAAGGTATTTATTGTGCTATCCAAGTGTTTTGCTGCCACCCGAGATACCAGGAATTGCTTGTGAGTAGTGCTGGGTGAAATATTTATTTTGTCTGTGAATCTGTGTAAAATTGCCAATTCAGTATGCATGCAATTTTCACAAAAC